>CM060443.1:78219730-80915583 GCA_030545235.1 Helianthus tuberosus | reverse complement strand
TCATTTTTAACGAATATAGATGTTTACAACTTGTGATCATCATTTCTAAAAATGTTTATTTGTTTCCGCCTCTCATATTGAGGAAAAACTCTTCTGAATGACTCGTCTGGTCGTGCAAACGATCCTACAAGTGGTATCAGAGCTCAGGAGGAAGAGTTCTTACCGATTCAGCTCAAAATTCTGATTTCTACACCTTCTTTTTCAAAATTAACAATTTTTGACGGTTAAAATGGTTTGAATTTCACACATTATAAGTGAAACAGTGTTTTAACAAAGCCTTGAAAGAATTGGACCTAAAATCAACCTAAAAATTGATCAATTGGACAAAAATCTGATCGACTTGATGACGTCAGCAGTATTTCGCACTGAATAGATTTTTTATTTCACACGAAATCAGCATATAGTGTGAGCTATTTTGTACGAAATCACTATTTCATAGCATTATGTCCTCATTTCATGTGAAAGTCTGTTATTTCGCACGAAATCAGCTGAAATTTGGTTCATTTTGCACGAAATACCTTATTTCGTGTGAAAATATTTCATTTTGTGTGAATTCATTTCGTTTGAAGTTGTTTTGCATGCTATTTCATACCAGTGTGTCATTTCGCACCAAGACCATTTCGTGTGAAAGCTGATTTCGTTTGAAAGTATCTGAATTTGTGAAACTTGATATCAAATCATGGAAGAGGAATTCTATAACGCATTTGCTACTGCCCCGACTACTCCAGCTACCATTACTCAGAGTCTGAACATGGAAAATGAGACTTGAACTTTGCAAAAACCCCCAAAACTAATGGGAATTGAGGAGTATTATGGTTGGAAAGATCGGTTTGAAAACTGGGCTCAAGCAATTCATTTGAGATCTTGGGAGTGTATTGAGAAAAAGTATGTTAAACCTCGAACAGATATGGGAGTTATCAAAACTATTTCTAAATTTTCGGACAAAGAAAGAGACATGTATAAAGCAGAAAAGATGATGATCAGTCTACTCCAGCAAGCTATTAAAGAAGACATTTTCATATTACTTCCACATGATAATACTTCACGTTCAATTTGGGAAGCACTTCGAGTTAAATTTGAGGGAAGTGAGAAGATGATCCGGAATAAGAAATCATTGTTAAAGAAAGAATTTGATATGTTTACAAGTTTGTCGGGTGAAAATACCAAGAAACTAATTGAAAGATATTGTCACTTAGTTCGTTCAATGTCTTTGTTAGAGATAACTAAAGAACGAGAAGAATGGGTCGACAAATTGGCTGATGCTTTACCTCAAAAAGAATGGGGTACATTTTTGATGATATTAAAGAATACTGGAGAATATGATGGCTTGATAATTTCTCAGTTCATCGAAAAGATTGAAGGACAAGATCTTGAGCAGCAAAAGATTGCTAGGATGAACAATCCAAGTGGTCAACAAGACATTACGATGTATTACAAAGGGAGTGTTCAGGAAGTTGAATCAAGTCCGAAAGTCCAAACTGCTTTCAGTGCAGAAAACTCATCCGGATCAATAAGTCAAAGTCCAAATAGCAGCAGTGGATTTTCTTCATATCCAAGTGTTAATCCTAAATCTTCAACTTCAAATCATCAGTTCCAAAGCTCAAAAAACAACAATGGACATGTGTTACATTGCAACATTGCGTTGCATCTTCAGAACGGTCAAAATTTCTCTGAAGATGTTGCTAAAAGCCACATGTCATTACTTGCTACAGTGTTAGAATCATATGAAGGATTGGTTGCAGGAAGGATCGGAAATCCTATGCTGACGAAAGAGGATTACGATCAGATAGATGCAGAAGAAATGGAACTTATGGATATTAAATGGTGTTTAGCGAGTGTTTTGAGGAGAGCTGATTTCAGGGATGCTAATGTTTCTACTTTGGGTTTTGATAAATCTAAAGTTACTTGTTTTCGATGCATGGAGAAAGGACATTTCAAGAGGGAATGTAAAAATCGAGAAGCAAGTGGAGCACAGAATCCGTTTGGAAATAATGATTATTATCGGAAAGCCATATATCAACAAGTTGCTCATCAACCGTATCAACAACAAGAACCACAAACTGCACATGCTAAGAAGGCAATTGAAGAGTCGAACAAGAAAGCTTATTTTGGTATAATTGATCAAAATGATGAAAAAGTAGCAGAAGGGTTCAGTTGGGACAAATATATTCCACCTGATTCAAAAACAGTTGCATTAATTGCACAAATAGTTCAAGAACTAGATTTGATGAAGGAATGGATGAAAGTGTTTGCTGATGATGAGAAGAGTCAAGATGGAGAGTTTATTTCTTCAGATGATAGTTCAGAAAGTACTCAAGTGTTTGATCAATCATCATCTAATAGTGATGATGAAGAAGAAACTCAAATAAATATTGGAAAATCTGTATTATCTCCTGAAAGTTTTGAATTTTATTTTGCAGATAGATTGGAGAAGCTGAAGGAAAAACGTGCAGCAAAAGAACAGATAAAAAAGGAATATGAAAGTGTTGCTCAAAAGGAAAAGTCTGAACAAAGTGAAGAAGTTAAAGTTGCTGAGAAGATGATTGAAGCTGAGAAGATAATCAAAGTTGAAAAGATAGTTGAAATTGAAAAGATTGTTGAGGTCATCAAACCGTGTTTAAAATGTTTAGAATCTTACAAACAATGTGAAGAAAAGGATGAGAAGTTGAGTGAGCAAGATAAGATGAAAGAAAAATTACTGTTCGACCTCAATTATGTGAAAGAATCGTATGATGTGTTGAATAGAACAGTGAATGGTCTACAAAAGACAAATTCTGAAAGAGAAGACGCTTTAACTATGATGAATGCTGTGATGATGACTAAGCAGAAGGCTATAGATCATTATATTGAAGAATGTGCAAAATTGAAGCAAGATGTGGAGACTGAAAAGATAGAAAATGAAAGAATCAGACGATTACTGCAAAGTTATTCAAGTTCTGATTATTTGATTGACAAAATTTATCCAACTGTTGCAGGTTTTGAAGCATTTCAAGACAAGAAGCCTGAAGAGAAGGATACTGGTAAGAAACAAAGTGCAAATTATAACAAGTGTCTGCCTCCGATCTGGGAAGGTTATTCTCCCAGAAAACCAAATGAGGAGCAAGTAAAAAAGGCAGTCAATATAAAGTTAAAGTCCGAAATAACTGATGAATTACCAGAAATCATTGATGTCACGTTCACATCGTCTGACACTGATCATGAGTCTGAGTTAATAAAGAAAGTGGTCGATCAGGTGTTGGATAAAGATGAGGAGTCAGAGTCAAATTCCGAATCCAAGAGTTCGAGTTCATCAGTTGATAATCCAAAGTCGTCGGTCAAAAGGGTTTATAATAAAGAATTTATTTTATCAAAATCTAATTTGAATGACGAACCAATTAAAGTGGCATATACTTTGATTGATTCAGACAAATTATATTCTGATGAGGAATGTCCAATAAGAGGTGTTAAAACTGAAATGATTAAAAAGGTTTTCAAACTAACAGAAATTAATATTTCTGAAATAAAAGATTTAGATCTTTCTAAAAAACCAAGACCTTACACCTCAAGAGATCAACAAAGGTTAAACAAGAAAAAGGGTTACAGTTCTGGTTCAGGTTATCAAAAGAAACCAAACCATAACGGTAATTTCAAAAAGAAGGGATTGGGTTTTTATTCCACCGAAAAATCATAAAAATGAGAAAACTTATAAACCAAAAACTGTATTTGTTTCAGGAGCAAGTTTGGAGGAAGAAGAAAAGAGCTCATTCTGGAAGCAATCAAACAAAGAGTTCTTTGCAGAAAAACAAAAGTTTGAGAAGAATGGAGTTTATCAGAGAAAAGAGACAAGAACCTGTTACCGATGTCAAGAAATTGGTCACATCGCCTGGAATTGTCCAAAGGCAACTAACACAAAACAGGAAGTTGTTTCTAAACTTAAAGAAAAAGTTGTTGATAAAACAGAACCACCAACTGAAAAATTTAAAGTGTTTAAAAACTCAACATATGAAGTTGGTGAATGTTCAAAAAGATTTTACAAAAGAAGAGTAAATCTTGACAATCAAAAGTGGGTTGTTAAAAAATCAGATGTGAAATCTGGCGATGAATCTGATTCCACAAAGTCAGAGGAGCCACAAATTGTTCAAAAAGAAGAAAATCTAGTTCCTCCAATGGATGATGTCAACTTTCCACCATTGCGAGTTGAAAATTTTAAACAAAAAGTTGGTAAGGTTGAGATTTCGAATCAATTCTATTCTGAAAAGAAGGAATTTGATGTTGAAAAGGTTTTTAATGAAAATGTGAAAAAGATTTTTGGAAAGATGATTGATGGAAAAGTGAAAGGGGTAAAATATTTTTATGAAACAAAGAAGGCAACTTACACCCCGAGTGAAACTGAAGAGGTCACATCCAAGTTTGGTCAGGCTTGGATGTCTGTATTTTTTCATATGTGAAAAGTATGACTTACCGGAGCTCCCAGGTTGGTAAGTGTGGAGCAGGTATCGGCATCTTTCTTGAATTTTGTGTATTTGAGAAAACTTACAAGTGGTGAATCAAGGACATTAAGTTGTACTTGATTTCCTACAAGTGGTTTTTGTTGATTGAACTTAAAATTGTTATTATTTTTTCATAAGATTGAAGATGAAAGAACAAGGTGATGAATTGATCCCCATTCCTACAAGGGGTAAATTCAACAAAATTTATTTTCCGGAAAAACCATTTGATTAAAACAAACTTAAGTGTTTTGAAATCATAATGGGAAAATAGTTTGTTGACAGGGGAGTTCTGATTGTTTATGCCAAGTGGATGGCGATTTGAAGCAATTCACAACAGTTGTCACTTTATTTGTATAGTTTGTTTTCAAATTTTTCGTTAAAATGGTTTTGAATTTTAGGGGGAGTAAGAAATTTTCAGAAAATCCAAAAACATTAGAAAATTTGAAAATGTCAAAAACATGATAAAATAAAAAATGAGTTTTGTTGAGAAAAGAGGAAATGATAGTACATCAGTGGACGATCACAGCATGCTAAAGAATTGGAAAGTCAAATGTGATAAACGGTCTTACTGATGATGTGCCAGTAGGTTTTTGCACATTTAGTAGATTGTGTCGAGATATAAACCTAAATTTCAAACTTACTTATCTCGTGGGGAACATCTCTCGGATATATGGGTAACCCCCGAAATCTTGTTTGAAAGGTCCCTCTTTCTGAGATACTAGGTCTTTATGCTTAGTGATATCTGGGGTATTATCCCGGGACTTCTGATTTTATGAAAGCAATGGCCTAGTCCCCGTATAGTACTTTTCGCTTGCTTGAAAAATAGCACCACCCTCAGTATAAAAAATGATGAAACATTGAAAAATGCTAATCATGTGCTGTTGAAGAAAAGATTCTCTAAAGGGAACACACCTAAAGTCGAAGCTATCATCTCTCTGATTTTGCGGAAGCAATAGCCTGAGCTCTCATGGCCCTCGCATTTAACCCTTTACAGATATCATCTAGATATACTCACCTGTAAGACTGAATATTGGGATCTGGATACGGGAGTATATTCTGAGTTGGGACACACGAATAAGTTCAAGTGCTTAAAACACTAATCTCGTATCTCGAAACAGTTGAAATTTGTGTGAAAATTTAAGTGGATCAGTATACTGACAATCTAAGTGAATCGTTTAGATCTTAAAATGTTTATAGCTTAACGGTGTTGGTGATTTATCTCATAAACTGATATGATCCTCTTACACAAACTCACAAAAAAATATTGTTTGTAAATATTTCTTTACTACATTTTTTTTTAGTTTAAAAATCCAAAAAGAGTTTTAGTGTGTTTTAGCATAAATTTTGAAAAATGCAAAAAGATTTTTGACAACAGATGTTGAAGAGCTGATTTTCAAAATTCCAAGTGCTAAACATGATGAACAAAAGGTTTGGGAGAGTTTGTTTGAGATGAAAAATTGTTTAAAAAGAAAAATTGTATTTCTACAAGTGGTACATCAGAGATTAACATTGTAAAATCTTTTATTCATTGATTAATACCTGCAATTGGTATATAAATTTGTCAAATTTTAAATTTGTGAAATTTATTGTGAGGTATAAATGTTTGCAGGATAGTTAGGTTTCAGATCCTGTTGCTACAGAGAGCCAGGAGACGTTCCTGAACCTGTGAAAAGCTTAAGGAATCAAGAGACCTGATCAAGAGAATTATAAAGCTCAAAGAGCCAGGTTGCGATTCTGAGTCTATGAAGATGATAGATCAACATTCAAGGGGGAGTTTAGTTGATAGATAGAAGAGAGAGGATTGAGAATGCTTTAAATTGTTAGATACTTCGGGAAAAAACGAGAAGACTGATAAAGATTGAAGATTTCGAAGACTCGACACTGAAGACTTCGTCAACATCCAAGGGGGAGTCTGTTGGTGCATATGTCTGTCGACTTCGTCTTGTATCGAGTCTTGTATTAGATTAGATAGATCAGGGCATGAAATACAAGAAATTTGGTTTATTGGCTATTTCCCATGAAATAGCATGTGAGTCATTACGCACGAAATGACATAGTCATTTCGTACGAAATAGACTGGCTATTTCGCACGAAATAGGATTGCCTATAAATACTTGTGTCTTGGATCTCATTTGTAACTTTCCGGTTTCAGTACCGAACTGCTGCCAAAGTGTCTACTCGCTGTAAAACGTTGTTATATCAATCAAAAGATAGTTTAAAGTGAATTGCAAGCTGAATCAACTCGATATGTTTGTTTCCGCCTCTCATATTGAGGAAAAACTCTTTTGAACGACTCGTTTGGTCATGCAAACGATCCTACAACATGTATGAACAAACAACCATCATCAAGTGAATCAACACATAAACAACTTAGTTTCATCATTAAACATGCTTATGTTCATGTTTACATATTGTGATTCTTTAGTGTTCTTCAAGATTATGATTATGATTCTTCTTTAACCACCTAAAATAGAAGTAAACTAGCAAGATCAAGACTCTTACCACTAGCACAAGGCTAGGGATGATCAAGTGGAAAAATGAGATGGATAAAAGCAAACAAGAGAGGTTCTTGAACTTCCACAAGCTCCTAGCTTCCTTGTATGATCTCTTGCACCTTTGTGTAAGCTTGGAATGAGTGTAACTTTATTGAAAAATGGTGGTGATGGTGGTGCTTGGTTCGGTCGAGAGCAAGACAAGAGGGAGAGAGAGTTTTGTGTTTTTCTAGTGTGTGAGAAATGAGCATAAGTCTTACAAGTCCTTCCTTATAATCATATTTTTAATTGAAACAAAATCTTGAGGTATGGGGGTGAGCATGGCCGATTAGTAGGTGGGGGATATGTAGAGTAGGTTTAACTATATTAGTTAGTTTAAGGTAAAAATTCAAGTATATAGTTAGTTACTTAGTTACTTGACATTTTATAGGGTGTTATGATGTTCTGGGACCGTAACTAGCTTGGTAATGTTAAAACAGTGCTTCTAGTGTAAATTTTATGTTTCGGGTAGTGTCCGGTTGTTCGGTTGGTTACTGGTTCGTTAAAGTGCTAAACTTTGCAATTTAGTGTGCTTTATGTTCCCTTTTGTGACACTTTTGATTCCCGACACTTAGGAAAGCATTCAAGACCATTTATCCATATTTCAGCCTAAAATTAGATTGTTAAAACGTTGATTTTTGCTGAATTCAGCACTTTGGGTGAGTTTTAGGCACTTTCCGGCACTTAAACTATCACTTAGAGAGGCAGTTTTGTGATCCTCACTTTCCTACACACTATACTAGTGTAATACTTAGTTTCTGGCTCATTCCGTGTCTCAATACACTATCTGTCTATGTGCTGGGTTCTGTCAGCATTTTCCTGATTCATCAGTTTGCTGTGCTAACTGTGTTTAGTGCATCATTTGAGTTAATAAGCTATCATGCAATAATGATATGACGTCAAGCAATTTGTGATGCACATGTTTGTATATGGCAGTAATCAGAAAGCAGTAAATTGTAAATTCAGCACAGTCATTAAGCACTAATCATGGCCAATTAATTGTACGGATACCTGAACTTTTGACAGTTATCACATTCTCGCCCTGTTAAGAAAATTCCGTCCCGAAATTTTAAGCTTTACTACTAGCTGCAGGGGTGTTAGGAAATAAATGCGGATATTTAGCTTTCATACGGTCCTCACGCTCCCAAGTAAACTCTGGGCCGTGACACGCGTTCCATCTAACCTTGACAAGCTTAACACTACTCCTCCGAGTCTTGTTAACCTTCCAGTCAGTGACCTCAGCAGGTTCTTCGGTAAAGTGGAGTGTGTCGTCAATGTGAACTTCATCAGCAGGTATGATCATTGTTTCTTGAGTTGGACTCTTCTTCAGATTGGATACATGGAATGTATCATGAACACCATTAAGTTCCGCTGGTAGTTCCAACTTATAAGCTACAGGGCCAATCCTTTCCAGGATTTTGAACGGTCTGATAAATTGTGGGTTTAATTTTCCACGCTTCCCAAAGCGTGCAACACCTTTCCAAGGTGAGACTTTTAACAACACCATATCTCCCACTTCGAATTCCAAAGGCTTCCTTCTTTGGTCCGCATAGCTCTTTTGGCGATCATGAGCCGCCTTAATGCGCTCTCGGATCTGTATGATCTTATCTGTCATTTCTTGGACCAATTCGGGACCAACCAGCTGTCTATCGCCTGCATCTGCCCAGCATAACGGCGATCGACACTTCCGTCCGTAGAGAGCTTCAAACGGTGCAGCTTGAATGCTTGTATGGTAGCTGTTGTTATAGGAAAACTCTACCAAAGGTAGCTGAGTGTCCCAACTGCTACCCAAGTCCATTACGCAAGCTCGTAACATATCTTCAAGCGTCTGAATCGTTCTCTCACTTTGGCCATCCGTTTGTGGATGAAATGCGGTGCTCAAATTCAGCTGTGAACCAAACGCTTCTTGGAAAGATTGCCAAATCCTTGACACAAATCTCCCATCTCTATCAGATATAATCGAGATAGGCACTCCATGACGTACAACTATCTCCCTTAGGTACAGCTAAGCTAGCTTACCGGTGTTATCCTTTTCTTTGATTGGCAGAAAGTGCGCAGACTTTGTCAGATGGTCTACGATTACCCAAATCGTATCATGACCTCTGGGTGTCTTGGGCAACTTCGTTATAAAAACCATCGAGATATGCTCCCACTTCCAAATGGGTATCTCAGGTTGCTGTAGGAGACCTGAAGGTTTTTAGTACTCAGCCTTCACCTTGGCGCAAGTTATGCACTTTCCAACATAAGTTGCGACATCACCTTTCAATCTTGGCCACCAGTAGAAATCTTTCAAATCTTGGTACATCTTATCATATCCTGGGTGGATCGAGTACCTTGATTTATGAGCTTCATCAAAGATCACATCTCTAAGGCCTCTAAAGAGGGGAACCCAAATTCGTCCCATGAAACACAAGGTTCCTTCCTCGTTGGGTACCAACTGGTTCTCCATCCCACGGAGATATTCATCCTTAAGATTCTCCTTCTTAAGAGCTTCTCTTTGTGCAGTTCGAATGCGCAATGAGAAGTCTGTCTGAATGATCATCTCCAGAGCCCTAACCCTTATGGGCTTAATCCTCTCTTTTCGACTCAAGGCGTCTGCCACCACATTCGCTTTTCCTGGGTGATATTTGATTTCGCAATCATAATCGTTTAACAACTCTACCCATCGTCGCTATCTCATATTAAGCTCTTTTTGATCAAATATGTGCTGAAGGCTCTTGTGGTCTGTAAAGATCGTGCATCTGGTACCATACAAATAATGTCACCAGATCTTCAAAGCAAACACCACTGTGCCTAATTCCAAATCATGCGTGGCTTAATTTTTCTCATGAACCTTCAACTGGCGCGAAGCATAAGCGATAACCTTCTGTCGCTGCATCAGCACACAACCTAATCCCTGACACGAGGCGTCACAGTATACCACAAAGTCATCGGTGCCTTCGGGTAAAGATAAAATAGGTGCATCGCAAGCTTGTTCTTTAGTAGCTGAAAAGCTTCTTCTTGTTTATCTCCCCATTCATATTTCTTATCCTTTTGAGTGAGGGAGGTCAGTGGTTGAGCGATTTTTGAAAAATCCTCAATGAATCGGCGATAATACCCAGCTAAACCCAAAAACTGTCGGATCTCGGTTGGCATCTTCGGAGTTTCCCAATTCTTAATCGCCTCGATCTTGGTGGGATCCACATGGATTCCATCTTCATTCACTACGTGACCGAGGAGTTGTACCTCACGCAACCAGAACTCGCACTTCGAAAACTTAGCATACAGTTTCTCCTTCTTGAGGAGCTCTAAAATGACTCTAAGGTGTTGCTCGTGCTCTTCCTTCGATCTTGAATAGATCAATATATCATCGATAAACACAATCATGAATTTATCGAGGTATGGCTTGCAAACTCGGTTCATCATATCCATAAACACTGCCGGCACGTTCGTCAGACCAAACGGCATCACTAGAAACTCCTAATGTCCGTAACGAGTTCTAAAGGCAGTCTTGGGTATACTCTCTTCTTGAATCCTCAGCTGGTGATAACCTGATTGAAGATCGATCTTGGAGTAGTAACTTGAACCTTGAAGTTGATCGAAGAGATCATCAATCCTCAGCAAAGGATACCGATTCTTGATAGTCAATTTGTTTAGCTCTCGGTAGTCAATGCACATACGGAAACTACCGTCATTCTTCTTGACGAATAGAACTGGAGCACCCCAAGGTGAGAAGCTTGCTCGAATAAATCCTTTGTCCAAAAGCTCTTGGAGTTGCGTCGACAATTCTTGCATTTCGGAAGGCGCAAGTCGATAAGGTGCTTTAGCTACAGGCGCGGCGCCTGGAACTAAGTCAATGTGGAATTCGAATTGTCGTTGCGGCGGTAATCCTGGCAAATCTTCGGGAAAGACTTCAGGATATTCCCTTACCACCGGGATATCTTCCAGCTTCGGCGCTTCGGCTTCTTTATCAACAATGTGTGCCAAAAAGGCAACACATCCTTTCTGCAAAAACTTTCGTTCCTTCAAACAGCTGATAATCCTTAGAGGCGTATCATGCTTTTCTCCATGAACTACAATCATCTCTCCGTTCACCATCGGGATTCGAATGATCTTCTCGTGACATACGATCTCAGCTCGGTTACTTGATAACCAATCCATTCCGACTACCACGTCAAAACTTCCCAACTCTACTGGTAGAAGATCGAGCGTAAACTCGTGCTCTCCGAGCTCTATTACACAGCCTCTAATTACTTCGTTTGCCTCTACTAGCTTCCCATTAGCTAGCTCTATCGAGTACGGGATATCTAACTTACTGGCGACTAACCCAATTATACTCTTAAATTCTAGGGATACGAAGCTATAATAGGCACCAGTATCAAATAACACAGATGCAAGGTGTTGGTTGATAGGGAACGTACCAGTGAGTACGTTCGGATCTTGACGAGCTTCCCTAGCTCCAATGTTAAAGACTCTCCCCTGGGCTTGGTTGTTCTTTGGGCAATCTCGCTTGAAATGCCCGATATCTCCGCAACTAAAGCATCTTTGCTTCTTTCCAGTACCACCCTGGTTGTTTTGGTTGCGGTTTCCATTACCAGCTTGGTTTCCGTAATTACCATTACCTCCTTGATTATTGTTTCCACCCTGGTTTCTGTTCCTATAACCACTGCCACTACGGTTTCCGTTGCCATTACCATTTCCTTTCTGACTATTATTCCCACGACCGGCTCCATACCAGCATGACTCCTTGGCATGGCCAACTTTTCCGCACGTTTCACACTTCCCAGCTCTGCATCGTCCAGCGTGATGAAACTGACATACATCACACTTGGGCAGGGTACCCATATATCCCTTTCCCCTAACTTCAGCACCAGAAGTAGCACCAGTCTTAGTTTTGGCTGGTGGATTCGCATCTCTCTTTTTGTTACCACTGTTGTTTCCCTGGGTACCCTTCTTGAAATTTGAGAACTTCCTCTTGTTCTCTCCTGACGACTCGACATGGGTCTCTTTCTTCTTTCCCTCAGAGATCGAAAACTTATTCAATCTAATCGGTTCCTCTGTCAGTGCCACACTCAAATCAATGGCCTCAGTGATCGTTGGAGGCTTCGAAGTAGTCACCATGCTCATAATTTGGGGTGCTAATCCCCAGATGAAGCGTTCAACTCACTTGAACTCCGGCTCTACCATGTAGGGGACTACACGAGACAGGTCATGAAATCTCTGCACATACTCAGCAATCTTAGGTCCATCCATCTTCAGATTCCAGAACTCGGTTTCCAACTTTTGAATCTCAGCTCTCGAGCAGTACTTCTTGTGCATCAGTTCTTTCATTTCATCCCAAGTCATACTATATGCTGCTTCCTCTCCTAGAGTCTGAACCTGAAGGTTCCACCAGGATAGAGCTCCATCTAGGAATAGTCCAGAAATGTAAGTGACCTGGTGCTCTGGCGTACACTTGCTCATTCGCAGGACATAATCTGTCTTCTCAGCCCATCTAACGAAAGCTACAGCACCTCCAGTACCGTCAAAATTCAGAGGCTTGCAGTCAAGGAACTGCTTGTAAGTACAGTCTGTACAAGCAATATCATTCACAGAAAGCATCAGCAAACGCACATGGAATGTCCAAACGTATCGGAATGTGTCTTAAGTGACTTAAACATTACCGTGAGGTGGATTAATTCCTGAGGTACCTCCGCTATGTTCAGAGCGTAAGGCCTCATGTTGTGCGATTGCTTGTGAAATCCGTTCATGCAGTTCTGCCTCTGTTGTGGGCAACTGATTATTCCTTCGAGGAGGCATCTTCTATAAAGAAGATTGTATAGGTAAGGTCTTAGTCATATAATAAGTATATAGTACGTATATGTAGTAGCATTTATTGTAGCAAGCAATCAGGTAATCAACACAATTATAACACAAGCATGTAATTTAACAACGTATTCAATGAGAACATTACGATTGAGCTTTCATTAATCATCGACCACAACTATAGTTACATGTTTTACATAAATATCGTGTCAAAAGGGAACACAGGGTCACACTACCCTTGTCTAAAAGGTCTATCAATCTACCATAAGTCATACAGTCAAAATGTGGTCTCCAAAAGGCTTCGCTAGCTCATCTGAATAGCGGTGCTCTCATCAAAAGCAAGCTACCTACATAAAACCAAAAACTGGCTATGCTGATGGTGGTGGAGGAGGAGGTGGAGGAACAAAAAGTAAGCTGCGCACATGCGCTAGCTCCTCCTCAAGATCATAAACATGACGCAACAGGTAACTGATCTGCTGCTCAACATTAAGAAATCGAGTGTCAAACTCAGGAAATGGAGTAAGCGGTGCAGGAGGATGTGGAAACGGGGATGGTGACGAATGAGGAGCAAAAGCAGGCTGACACGGACATGGCAAAGGTCGCAGTATCATCTCAAGCTCTAAAATCCTGCGACTCATGATCTCGTACTGAAGCTACAATGATAAAAGTAACTCATCCCGTGTATAACCAGTAAAATGTGAGGGATGGTAGGGATCAGAAATCGGCATGGTATAAGGTGGGAACCATCTAAGTGGCTCATCCAGTGGTGAAGAAGTAAAATGAGCAGAAGGTGCAGACTGTGGCATGTGAGGGAAAGCTGCTGATATGTGAGGGTCATGGCTAGGCTGCTGGCTAGAAGTGCCTTCCCCTGGATGGGGTGCGGGTATATCCTGCAAGAAAACAACAGGCAGGTCGACACGATGCACATCTGACTCAACTGGATGAAAAGGAGCAAAATCAATAGGTGCGGGTGCAAATGGGGGAGTGACTGGCTCAATAACAGGAGGGTCAGCGGGTGCAGGGATCGGATCTGGTATGAGCGGTGCAATGTCAGGTATGCCAAATGGTACAGAATCATGATCAGGCAAAGGCTCAAGTGCAGACATCGGCTCAGGATAAGCAGGTGCATCAACAGGCTGATCATCAAGGACAAAATCAGGCTCAAGTCCAGGCTCAATGTCATGTGGGGGAATCGGTGCAGCTGACATAGCTGTATCATCGTCAGAATCTGTGGCATAACGTCGCAAACCAACTGCCTGTAAGGCGGAAGAAGACACAGACTCAAAGGAATCTGGAACAGAGTGTAAACTGGAATCAGATGAAATCTCAATAATGGGAATCCCCAGAAGTGGTATAGAAACAACGTCCTCATCGAGCTCCCCATCGCCATGGGCATCATCAGGGGGACCATCAACAAACAAACAAATCAAAATCATCGTCAAAAAGGTCATCGAATGGCCAATCCTCAGGAGGAATGACCACTAAAGGAACAGGAGCGAGGATCGGTGCCACAATATGCTCACCATCGGGATGACCGATGATAAGATGATCGTGCACAGGAATAGGAATAACAAACGGATCCTCGTCCGGGATACCATCAGCAATCGGTAAATCACCTCCGAAATCGAGCAGTGCAAAGGGCTGAAAATCGTCATCGTCGTCGGACATCATCTCCGGGTCACTCTCTGTATCGGAAGTAAAAATCTCCGGCTCGGGGACGATCTCATCGTCAGAAACAACAGCCATGGGGTCATCGAAGTCAGACAATCCACTCTCAGAAGATGACATAGTATCTGTAACAAAGTAGTCACAACGTATGCACATATATCAACTACTAATCATTAAACATGCAATTAATGACAATGCAATCATGTAATCATGTATCCTTCCTAGTCTCCCAGACTAAACACCTAATCTCCCAGACTAAACCACCTAGTCTCCCAGACTAAACCACTTAGTCTCCCAGACTAAACCACTTAGTCTCCCAGACTAAACCTACCAGTTTCTCAAACTGAACCACCCAGTCTCTCAGACTGAATCACCCAGTCTCTCAGACTGAATCACCCAGTCTCTCAGACTGAACCACCCAGTCTCTCAGACTGAACCACAACAAAAACCTTGAAACGTGTTTCGTGTCTTTTTTTTTTTTATAAAAATGTTTGTCTCCCTGGGATCTGGGCGTTTCGCGTATGCAATGAGAACATGTTGTAAAAACATTTTCGTGAGAGCCCTAATGATTGTAGTCTAGACTCGAGAAGGAATCCTTGTTCGCTACAATCGAAGCTCTGATACCAAGCTGTCACACCCTGACTTTTGCGGAAGCGTGATTATGGTGTGACTTTCTTAATACCATTGCATTCAATCATAACAACAACTATATGATAAAAACCATAGATGGTCATCCATTAATTAAGTTTAAAAACATCACAACATCATAGTTTGAACATAGACTTCAAATTTAAGTTTTACAAACCATACGAATTGTTTAGAGTTCCCTAAGGACTCATCAAAAGACTTTAATAAATTCAGGCTTTGGTAGATGTGTCTCGTCCAGGAATAAGACACACTAACCAAACCCTAAGATAACGGATGACATCCTTTATTCTTAACGTAGCATGAAACATCCAACGCCCGCCAGATCCACTATTAATTCCCTGAAATACATGTAGTTTTAAAAACATCAACAAAAGTTGAGCGAGTTCATGTGTTTGTTTGTGTGTATGAATAAAACCTTGTAACATTGTATGTATTGTTTGTTATGTAAATCCCGGTATGAAAGTAGAACAAGGAAACTGATCGATTAATGGTTTGCAAGGCCATTAACATCCGTGCAATGGCATAGGAAGGCTCACACCTAGCAGATTTTGTATCGGGCCTCCGGCTGTAAGACATAGTCACCTCATGGGCCAAACCCCGGTCCACATGGGTATGGGCTCACTACACCCAAATAGATCTATCACTCATGCCCCTCGGTCCTAACACGAGGATTATTTGTCTTAGGAGTGCGCCTATCCATTCACAAGATCTACTATACTTTCCAAAGCTAACCATACCAATTGTAATTGTATGTAATCATTTTGTAACATGTACTTCACCCCCGAAGTTATAAAACAAAACAGTTTAAAGAAAAGGGGGACATGAACTCACAGTCTTGCGTCTTCAACCAACGTAACTCGAGCTCCTTCGGTAAACACGACTACCTACAACGTACTATGATCTATTAGCCGAGCGGACCGTGCCTTGACTTAGTATTAATGTCTTTGGTATTATTCTAAGTTATATAATTATTTGTTAAAATAATTAATATTTTAACTTAAATTATATTTATTAAATTTTGGAATAATTGTTAAAACAATATATTTTAACTTCATACTTCCCAAGTATTCATACTTGTATCTCCTTCCCAAGGATGAGGGTATTTGTATTTGCATTCCTATACTTGTATATTTTTACTATGTATTAGGGTCGTATTCCGATGTGTGTTTATACGTATGAGAATACGTATTTTTATTGTATTAAGTATTCTTATACTTAATTTCGTATTAATCCTTCCGGAATATTATCTTTAATAAGAGTCCATCAATATATTTCCAAAATATACATATTGTAATGGATATTATTTAGAAAAATTATTTATAATTTTTCTTTTGCCAAAAATATTTGTATTTTCTGATAAGTCTCAAAAATAATATATTTTCATGCCCAACTTTGAAAATATATATATATATATATATATAGGGAGAAGATCATGCGAGAACCACCTCTTATTGCGAGAACCGCGAGAACCAATGTGAACACAACCAAAAATGCCTAAAAATAGCTAAAAATCACACAAAAATATTTTTTTTTAAATATTTTTTATATAAATTTTTTTCCCACTAAAAGTAGCGATTTGAGCATAAAAAATATTAAAAAAAAAATTTAGATTTTTTTTTTAGATTTTTTTAGGTTTTTTGAGGGTTTAGTTTTTAGCATTTTAGCTTGGGGGGGGGGGGTTTAGATTTTTGGGGGGTGGGGGAGGGGGGTTTAGGTTTTTTTTTTTTTTTTTGGGGGGGGGGGGGGAGGTGGGGGTTAGGTTTTTTTAGGTTTTTTTAGCTATTTTAGGTTGTGTTCACATTGGTTCTCGCGATTCTCGCAATAAGGGTGGTTCTCGCATGATCTCCTCCCTATATATATAAACTAATTTTTCTCCAAAAATGATATACTTCATATTTACTTGAGAAAATGTATCCTTTTTTCCAAAAATATTGTGTTTCATGTTTGCGTAAGAAAATATATATATTTCTCAAATATAATATATCTTCTAAAAATTTCAAGAAAAATATATATATTTATTCTTGACAAAATAATATATTTTTCTATTGTCAAAATATATATATTCTTGTAGTAATTGTGATATCATATTTTCACTTCCTTGGTGTCCAAAAATATTATTTACCGAAATATACTTTGTGAATAAATTTTCGGAATATTTTATAAGTCTTATTCCTTAGTTCGGTGTTCACCAATATTTTGTGTACAACTTGTATATTTATTCCTTGGAAGTTTGGTAATATTTCGGGATTGTCATCCTTGGTATTTTGATGTGTTATATTATTTCATGTCCTAAAATAATATAACTAATACACAAAGTATACAAATAATCACACACATGGTGTCTTCTAAATATATGTTTCCTAAATACATATTTAGTCACTTTTATTCATAAAAACCAACCTCCAATATTTATATTTTTGTAACAAAAATTATGGCAATGTTTATGTAGCAACTTATTGTTGAAAATACACTTGTAAGTGCATGTTTGTAAATATTTTTCTAAGTGTTTAGATTTTTAGAAAATTTTGCCATAGTTTCCCCTAAAAATGGAGGTTTCCATGCTTTCAAGCATATCATTTTCTTTTGTATAAAAATCATCACAATCAATCCACAATTAATAATAAACATCCTTTACTTAACAATTTTGCTAAAATCAACTAATAATCTTCTACTTCATGAACTTGAATATTTGTAAAAATTTATAGTAACTTACTAGTGTCATTAGTAAGCCTTGTTATCCTTTAAAGTGTGATTAGTTCTTTAAAAACTTCATTTTTAAAGAATATAGATGTTTACAACTTGTGATCATCATTTCTAAAAATGTTTATTTATGAAATCTTCTTGTTACACAAGTGTTTCTACACTTGTTTAACCACTAAAAATAATGTTTGTTTGTGTAAGAATCAAGATTTAGTAAAACTTATATCTTTAACTTGGTTTCTTTAGAAATCACCCATGAAATCTTGAGATCTACATGGTTAACAACTTACTTTGATCATTATTTTTCAAGAAATCAAGGTATTCTTTCAAGTTCATGATTCATGTGTGGATGATCTATCATCCTACAATATTTTTACTTTCTCATCTTGCCAGATTGTGTTTTTAATCATGATCTAGCAAGATCACATGATGATCTACATCACATATATGAACAAACAACCATCATCAAGTGAATCAACACATAAACAACTTAGTTTCATCATTAAACATGCTTATGTTCATGTTTACATATTATGATTCTTTAGTGTTCTTCAAGATTATGATTATGATTCTTCTTTAACCACATAAAATAGAAGTAAACTAGCAAGATCAAGACTCTTACCACTAGCACAAGGCTAGGGATGTTCAAGTGGAGAAATGGGATGGATAAAAGCAAACAAGAGAGGTTCTTGAACTTCCACAAGATCCTAGCTTCCTTGTATGATCTCTTGGACCTTTGTGTAAGCTTGGAATGGTTGTAACTTGATTGAAAAATGGTAGTGATGGTGGTACTTGGTTCGGCCGAGAGCAAGACAAGAGGGAGGGAGAGTTGTGTGTTTTTCTAGTATGGGAGAAATGAGCATAAGTCTTACAAGTCCTTCCTTATAACCATCTCAACCTTCTATCTTTTGTATAACGTGCTAGTAACAAGGGAACATAATCATATTTTTAATTGAAACAAAATCTTGAGGTATGGGGGTGAGCATGGCCGATTACTAGGTGGGGGGGAGGGGTATGTAGAGTAGGTTTAACTATATTAGTTAGTTTAAGGTAAAAATTCAAGTATATAGTTAGTTACTTAGTTACTTGACATTTTATAGGGTGTTATGATGTTCGGGGACTGTAACTAGCTTGGTAATGTTAAAAAGTGCTTCTAGTGTAAATTTGATGTTTCGGGTAGTGTCCGGTTGTTCGGTTGGTTACTGGTTCATTAAAGTGCTAAACTTTGCAGTTTAGTGTGCTTTATGTACCCTTTTGTGACACTTTTGATTCCCGACACTTAGGAAAGTATTCAGGACCATTTATCCATATTTCTGCCTAAAATTAGATTGTTAAAATGCTGATTTTTGCTTAATTTTGCTGAATTCAGCACTTTGGGTGAGTTTTAGGCACTTTCCGGCACTTAAACTATCACTTAGAGAGACAGTTTTGTGATCCCCATTTTCCTACACACTATACTAGTGTAGTACTTAGTTTCTGGCTCATTCTGTGTCTCAATACACTGTCTGTCTATGTGCTGGGTTCTATCAACATTTTCCTGATTTATCAGATAACTGTGCTAACTGTGTCTAGTGCATCATTTGAGTCAATAAGCTATCATGCAATAATGATATGACGTCAAGAAATTTGTGATGCACATGTTTGTATATGGCAGTAATCAGAAAACAGTAACTTGTAAAATCAGCACAGTCATTAAGCACTAATCATGGTCAATTAATTGTACGGATACCTGAATTTTTGACAGTTGTCACATTACTTACCTTGCATCTGATTATGTTTTTCCCGCGTATTTGATCTTCTTGACCCGCTTCTTCCAAAGCTTCCACCTAGCTTGTCAAGCGTCAAACTACCATTTACCATTCGAAAGATGGTTAGATTAGTCATCATTTATCACGACTATTCCACCTCACGGACTTTATATCAAAATTACCATTTGATCCTATTATAGGTCAGTTTGACTTTGAAAAGTCAAATGCCTATTAACATATGCAAATGCACAATTAAGTTTAACAAACTCATTTAGGCATTTCATCAAATACTTGGTAGGCATTATTTTTAGGCCACCATTTTAACTAAATTCCCAACCCAGTTCGTTTCATTTCTTTCACTTTAACAAGTTCATGTAATAGTTAACATCAAGTTAGCATAGTTTTGAATTATCAATACTAGTTCACCCATTTATCATGCTATGCTAGAACTAAGGATTTTCATCTCTATGTGAAAACCCATTTCATCATATTACTAGACATTCATTCGAACACCTAATAAAATAAAATTCTCCATACAAACTAGTAGACATGATGATTTCAAGCACCTATTAAGATCAACAATACATAAATTTCATCATTTCATACAAAACCCATTTCATGTAATGTATGAACACTTGACCTAGTCTCAAATTATTCAAGTATTTCTCAAATACTAACTAGTATGATGATCATAAACATAAATACATCATCAATTTCATCATGCTACTTAAAATATTGAACTCAAAGTTATCACCTTCAAGTTCATCCACATACTCATTATCACCAAAGCATAAATTACAACATACCTTATGATCTCCAAGCTTAGATGATCACGAATTTATGTTCATGCATGTGATTTGTCCCTAATTCATCCTCCAATTTGATGGATTAAGGTTGAACAAGGGTTTGTTCCTTGTTCTTCTTTTCTGATCGTTACTCTCTCACACACTTAACGTGTGTAATGCTTTATTTTGTTTATTAATAAACCTAAGTTTCACTCCTTTTTCCTTTTTGGCCCCTCTAGTTTGTCTAAATGTTTAAACCCCCATATAACACTTACTAGCAATTAACCAATTCTCATAACTAGGTTTAAATGTTCCTAGTTAACTTAGTGGGTTTGGGGAAGTTATATCCCAGTTTATTTTAAGTCCCGTTAACACGGGCTTTTTATAAACTTTGTTTTCTCAAAAGCTTTTATTCTCTTTTTATTTAATATTAGGTTTAATTATTTAAATCCTAATATTTACCGGGTTAATTTTTACCACTAATGGTATTTTACCCGTCATTATTATTAACGGGGTTTAATTACCAACCCGTTTTCGGGGTGTTACAAATTCCCATTTCCATACATGCATTTCTAATTGTTGAAGTAACCCTGAAGGTTTCTGATGTTCTGCTTTAACTTGTAAACAAGTTAAACACTTAGAAACGTAACTAGCTATGTCCTTTTTCATTCCTATCCACCAAAAATTATTCCTAAATTTATGGGCTTCTTCTAATATTTTATCTCGTAGATTTCCTTGTTTAGGTACCCAAATTCTTTTCTTATGGAATCTCCAAATCCCATCAGTTCCTTGTTCTAATTCCTTTATTCTCCCTTTCATTCCTTCAGCATCATCCTTGATTGCTGTTTCTTGGATATTTTCCAGTTGTTCCATTAAATCTAACTACAGATTTAACCTAAGAGCACGTATTCGTCTTTGCTTCATATGATACTTACAACTTAAGGCATCTGTTACTACATTTGTTTTTCCTTCGTGATATTGAATGTCACAGTCGTAGTCACTTAAGATTTCCATCCACCTTCGTTATCTCATGTTCAATTATTTTTGCCCAAAAATATATCTTAAACTCTTATGATCTGTAAAGACAGTAAACTTACTACCATACAGATAATGTCTCCAAATCTTAAGGGAGAAAATTATTGCTCCTAATTCTAAGTCATGAGTTGTGTAATTTTCCTCGTGCTTTTTCAATTGCCTTGATGCGTAAGCGATTACTTTCTTACGTTGCATTAACACGCATCCTAATCCTAGCTTAGAAGCATCACAGTAAACTACAAAATATTATGTTCCTTCTGGTAATGCAAGAATTGGTGCATTTGTTAATCTTTGCTTCAAGATTCTAAAGGCTTCTTCCTTCTTGGGTCCCCATTCAAACTTAATAGTTTTGCATGTTAAATTAGTTAATGGGACAATTATCTTAGAGAAGTCTTGGATAAAACGTCTATAATATCCAGCTAATCCTAGAAAACTTCTGACTTATGTAGCTGACTTCGGGACTTTCCAATTTGTGATAGCTTCTATCTTTGAAGGATCTACGTGAATACCTTCATGATTAACCATGTGACCTAGGAATTGCACCTCTTGTAACCAAAATTCACACTTAGAAAATTTAGCATAAAGCTTTTCTTTTCTTAACAGGGTTAAGAGTGCATGCAAATGTTCACAGTGTTCGTCCTTGCTTTTGGAATAAATAAGTATATCGTCAATAAAGACAATTACAAATTTATCCACATACGGTTTACATATCCTATTCATCATGTCCATAAATGCTGCAGGAGCATTTGTTAATCCGAATGGCATGACTGTAAACTCGTAGTGACCATACCTAGTTCTGAAAGCAGCTTTAGGAATGTCCTCTTCCCGTACTTTCAGTTGATGGTATCGGGAGCGCAAATATATCTTAGAGAAATACCTAGCTCCCTGAAGTTGATCAAAAAGATCATCAATTCTAGGTAATGGTTGTCGATTCTTAATGGTAACCTTGTTTCACTCTCTATAATCGATACACATTCGCATCGATCCGTCCTTCTTTTTCTCGAATAACACAGGTGCTCCCCAAGGGGATGAACTTGGTTGTATGAATCATTTTCCTAACAATTCATCTAATTGCTTTTTCAGTTCCAACATCTCCGTTGGTGCTAAATGATAAGGTGCTTTATCTATTGGAGCAGTTCCAGGTATTAGATGAATTCTAAATTCTACTTCCCTATCTGGTGGTAATCCGGGTAGATCTTTTGGGAATACATCTGGGTAATCTGACGCTACCGAAATTTCCTTAAGTTCCTTGCCCTTAGTATTAATGATTACCGAAATCATATACACTATGCCTTGCTTTCTTTCGTAGCTAGCATCTTTCATTACTGGGATGAATTTCATTGGCTTGCTTGGCTTATCTCCTGTAATCAGAATCATCTCTCCTGTTGGTGCACGAATTTCTACAGAATTCTGATCACATAGGATTCAGGCATGGTTGGCTACTAACCAATCCATTCCTAATACTACATCGAATCCTGCTAAATTCATAGATAGAAGGTTTGCTGAAAACTTATGCCCTAATAATTCTATTTTTCCTTCTTGAAGTACCTCACGTACTTTGATAGTTCCTTCGGTCGTTTCTACCGTATAAACTTGACTAAGTTTGGTTAAAGGTTGATTAAGAGCTTGACAAAATGCAATATTTATAAAACTTTGGTTTGCACCAGAGTCAAATAATATTTTCGCATAAACGTCATGGATAAGGAATGTACCGACGATCACGTCAGGGATCATAGCTGCCTCTTGCGTTGTAAGCTGAAGGCTCTTGCATTCTTCTTGTTAGTTCCGTCGGTCGCTTTTGCTTTGTTGTCAGGTGTCTGGGCTAATTTAGGGCAATTTGGCTTGAAATGCCCTGCCTCCCCGCAATTGAAACAGACCGTAGATTTCTTCCTACAATCTTCCTCTCTATGTCCAGGTATGTTACAGAAGTTGCAGTACTTATTACATTTTCCTGGATGCCTTCCTTTGCATAATTTGCAGAGAGGTGGTGTAGAAGACTGCTCGACTCATTTCTTGAAGTTATTACCCGAGCGAAAACCTTGGGTAATCTTTTGAGCCAACTCCTTCTTCCTATTCTCATCCCTCGTTCGAACTAATCCGTCAGTCAAGGTATTAGCCAGTTCGACTGCATCATCGATAGTCCGAGGTCTAGCAGCCTTGACTATATCACGGATTTCGCTAATCAATCCCCAAATATAACGAGAGATAAGTACAGGTTATGGAGAAGCCAGAGTTGGTACTATTCTTGCATACTCGAAGAATTTCGACATATACTCACGACACTTAACATCCACCATTCTGTGGTTCAGGAACTGATTTGCCATTTGTTCCTTTTCATAGGAAGGACATAACTTCCTTTCTATCAGCTCCTTAAACTCCTCCTAACTCATGGCATAAGCCATGTCGCTTCCTTTAGCTTTTAGAACCGTATTCCACCATTCTAATGCTTCCTCCTTGAAGTGGTTGGAAGCATACATTACTTTGTCTTCTTCTGCGCACTTACTTATTTTGATAACAGCTTTTGTCTTTTCTAGCCATCGTAGCGCAGCAGTTGATCCTTTACTACCCGCAAATTCGGTTGGTTTTATAGGCTAAAAATTCCTTATAAGTACAACCAGTTGTCACAACTTTCATCTTTTTAGGAAATGGGGCTTAGATTATATTATCATTGCCTCCATTCACGCTATGACTGAAATTATCATCGCGGGTACGTTTGCTATTACTGGCTTTGGAAGGTTCTACTGGGTTTTTAACGGCTGCGATGATTGCTGGGATAACATTAGCTATACCCTGAGCAACTATGTTTTCTATATCTTCTCTATTTAGGGAGTTATTCTGTTCTGATTGATTTACTTCGTTTGCCATCTGGATTACAGACATAATACACCGATTAATATCATAAAAATAGATAGCAAATAAACAAGGCATTGCAATCACAAACACTGTTGGGATTGAACCCTACCAGAGGAACAGATAATGAAAGCCAAAACTGGTTCACAACAGTGGATTCACAATAAGCAGCTGTTTACACTAAGTCTTCTCCCTTGAAAGTGATTATAACAGCTGATGGTCTTATATCCACTGCCCGGATACAACTGCTGTTGTTCTTCAAAACTACTGATGAAGCCCAGAAGACTGCTGAGAACTAAGCACTGCTGGTACAATCTACTGATGACAAAGCACTGCCCAATCAAGGACTGATCAACCTTGAGGAAAGCACTGATGAAAAGAGAGAGCAGTAGTTTTGCATGTCATCTGTTTTATGTATAGTCAGTGGTTAAGATTAGCAGTGTTTGTATAAGAACAGTAGATACAGGTTGTTAGGTTGTTAGACATCGCTTTCATGGTGACGTCAGCTGAGATGCCTCAGTGGTTTGGTTTGCCTATAAATGGAGCAGTCCTCTGTACTGTTACATTTGATTGACTAAGCAAGTTCTTCTTCTCATGTCTAATCCTTTCATCTTGTGCAACCAACCTTGGAGCATCAGGCTGAGGGGGAGTTTAGTATTGTAAGCATGCTTGTAATCATTTGCTTTGTAATTCAATCATTCAACTTAATGTGAAGCATTTGTTTATCAAACTATTCTCTTCTTTGATTGTGTTTATAAAGTTTGTTATTCATTTCCGCTGCACTTTACATTGTTTCATATTCATTCATAGTTCAAATTATACAAACAAACACAATCATGAGAGCCTCCGATCTTAACAATTGGTATCAGAGCCTGGACAGTCAAATTCGATCTAACAATCAATTTGACGTAACAGTTCGGCTCAAAATTCATTGATACTAAGGTTGGTTGTATTTAGTTGAAAAATAGAGTAACGAGTGATAACGCTTAAAGTTGCTATTCAAATACTCTGTAAAACAACCAAGATGTCATAAGACACACAAATTTCACACAACAAGTGATGTCATGCACAAGTCACTCATAGTTTTCAGATCTGAAAACATATATGTTAAACTATGGGATTATTTCTTATTTTCAAAATTGATTTCAACTGTTGTTATGAAACTTGTGATGTCACTATATTTGATGCTAAAGTATGAACCTCAGATTAACAAAAGCCTATGTTCATAAAAACATTAGTGTTTTTGCTAACATAAAAAGAGGGAAATTAAAACTTTAGTCATAAGAACTTATGTGTTGAAAACAGGTTGAGATCCTCAAAAGGAACAAATCAACTCTGTTAAAATACATTAAGAATACAGAATAGTCCGTATCATATGTAATGTGAGATTGGTCAAAAATTTGTACAAATATGGCCAATCCTCTTAAAGCATTACTGCAAAATGATTCTGGATTAAGTATTCCTTCAATAAAGACCTCCCAGTAAGTATTTCATTACTTATGAATGGGAAGGGTAAAAAGGAAAGAAGAGAATTCACAAAAACTCAGAAGTGTGTTTATCTCAAAACTTTTGAAGTCAGAAGAAAAGGGTATAAACATAAAACACTTAAGAGTCAAAGTTTGGGGTAACAGTGGTCATTAAGCAACTATTTGCAATCATTGGTTCAGGAATGTTCAGGTAACAATAGTATTCCCAGTGAATGAATTTACAAGAGGACTAGACATATTTTCAGAATCTTCACATGGTAACAAAGTCTATAACAGGGTTTTCAAAAACTCATGTGAACATGTGTCCTCATTTCTGTTATCAATCAATCAACAAGAAAATGGTATCAAACAATGGTTAAAATGTATTTACGATTTCATACCATTGTTGTCAAAACACTGATCATTTTCGGAAACTTGAGAATGATATGATTATGTATTTTATTGAAAAATATATCAGATCCTTTTGGTGCTGTTTTCGGAAAATCCTTTAATTATTTATTGAAAAGGATTTTCTTAAATAAAGCAGGATATATTATTCTTTATTTTTCTTTAAGAATAATATATTTTGTACTTTTACTGGTTTTTGATAGTAAAAGTTTCATTCTCCTGACAGGATATAGAACCTTTATTTTTTGTTGGTAATATTATCCTCAATATGGATCAAAAGGAAATGGTACATGTGTCAAAGTCATATCATACTCAAGTTTGTTTTTACACTGTGCAAAAGATTGATTGTTAACAGATCTTAAACACTTGGGTACTCATGTTTTAATTTAAATATTATAACAAGAATGAAAACGTCTACATCATCTGGGGTACTAAACCACTGTCAGAAATTTGAAAAAGCTTCAAAATGTGTAATTGACATGTGGCAAAACCTTGAATGAAAATTCCTCTAAAAAGTTGCTGACAATGAACTTTCAAACCATTGCCATTACTTTAACCCTAACCACTGTTTTGTTCAAACATCTGCTTCCTAAATATTGTCCACTGCTGAAAGTCAACCACTGATCCTTTCATTCTCTTGACAAGCACTGATGCTCAAAATCAGTGACTTATCCACTGATATGCTATCCACTGATAGTAAAAATCATCCACTGTTATCATATTATTACCGTTGTAACCACTGATGCTTGTTTCATCAGTGGCCCTCAAAACAACTGTCCTCCACTTTTCATCCATATCATCAGAGGTTGGCACATGGTCAGTTTTTAGCCATCAGATCTTAATAACCGCTGCCACATCAGCGATCACTTTTTCCCTTAATAAAACCCTGATCAAAACCCCCAAACAGGGTTTTACACTGTCGAATTGAATTCCAAAATTCTCTTCTCAAAGCAGTTTCCAACCTTTCTTCTCAAATCACTCTTCGATTCTTCTTCATCAAAATGACGAAATCAAAATCAAAGTTAAAACCATCATCATCATCTTCCAAAGAGGTCGCTCAAACGGCCGCTGAATCCATTGAAATACCATACAAATCCCCTCACAACTATTTGGGTCTACTCACAAAACCCACAAACAACCACACCTTTGATTCCATCATCGACACATTATCTGAATCAAAGTACAAAACTTTGTTGATAGCAGATGCTCCCATTTACCTGCAAACCCAGAAAGAGTTTTGGAAAAATGCTATGCTTGAAAAACAAGACGATAAAGTAGTAACCATCAACTCCTCGATACAGGGTAAAGTGATTCAAATTACTCCGCAATCAATCTCAGAAGTCTTTAAACTCGATGATCAGAAAGGTAAAACTTCCTTTGATAAAACCGAGTTGAAAACTGATTTTCTGAAAAGAGGGTATGCAGAACAATCAAAGGTAGATACCTTACAAAAAGGTTACTTCCCTTCTGCACCAAGGTTTTTATTTCACACACTTTTGATGTGTGTTTCAAATAAAACAACAACGTTTAACGAAATACCATTGAAGATTCAATGTCTGGGCTATGCTATTTTAAATGATGAAAATTACAACTATTCCTAGGAGATCTTTAATGACTTGGTAAAAAATGTTGATAGCAAATCATTTTTACTTTTTCCAAGGTTTCTAAGCTATTATTTTAAACAAAAATTTGAAAAAGAAAATGAAAATTTGCTTAAACAAGGTGCTTATTTTCAAATAAAAGGGCTAACAACTGAAACATTTTCAAGAATGATGGCACCTATAAAAACAAAAGCAGAGGTGCCTGAGCAGAATTTAGTAGCTACCACTGCTCCTCAGGCATCTACTGCTGAGCCCACTGCTCCAGGTGATCATAGCAGCACAACCACTGCTTTGAAACCCACACCTGCCACCACCAAAAAGACCAAAAAGAAATCTTACAAAAAGCCCACCAAACCCAAGAAAAAGGCAACTCTGGAAGATGAGATCCCAGAGCAACTGCCAGTGACAACTCAAATGTCACCAAAAACCACTGCTGCTACTTCCTCACAGCAGTTGGTAGAAACATCTCCACCCTTACCTCAAACTCCTCTTGCATCCTCACAAAAGGATCAGGTTGTAAGCACAGGGACCCCACATTATGAAGCTCTGGATTCAATAGGATCCATCTTCCTCAGTCCTGATCCCAAGGACATATCTCTTTCAACACCCATACCCTCACCAATCACATTACCACAATCAATAATGCCCTTGTTGCATGCAGTAGCTATAGCTCAGACACAAACCAGTTCCTCTCTATCACCTATCACTGAGAGTACACTACCACATGTGACTGGGTCTGATGCTACTACCCCTGCTATCCCAGCAACAACTGAGGAGGTTACACCCCCTGAGTTACAAGTAACTCTTGGTGGTAGTTCAAGTGGAGCAGCAACTACAAGTGATGGATCAACAAATCTGCATTTGGACAGTTGTTTCATTAATAAGACTCCCTTGAAGGCAATTTCTTCTATAGCACCTTCGGTAACCACCAGTGAGTTTGTTCTAACCACTGGCAACATCAAAGGGTTTTCAAGTGCTGAAGAAAGAAGTCCCCAGTACCGAGAACAAGGGGCATCAATGGGTGATTTTTGGGACTCAGTTCCCAAGTCACACATTGATACAACCACTGCTAGTGGGGATTCAGGTGATCCCATTAATTTGGGTGATGATTCAAAATATCAGGAATTGACGGGGAGAGTTGAAAAACTTGAAACATCAGTTACTGAAATAAAGGATATGGTGCAACAGCTGTTAAAAGCTCAAAAAGCACAATCCACTGCTGTTCCACCTCAAGCACCTGCTCAATCACAAGCACTTGCTGCAAATGAGCTCTGGAATCTTTTTCAACCCCTGATTGAAAAACAAAAACAAATGGCTGATCAGCAGCATGAAATGCATGTAAAAATGCTGACAAACATAGTGGAGTCAAGATTTAAAGATACTCAAGCAGACATCAAGGCTATAAAGGCCAGCATCCAAAGCACCACTGGAAAAGCTCCCTCCACTATCCTTTTCATGGATAACCCCCTTCCAGATATTGCCAAAAAGGGGGAGAAGATCAAACAGTTGAAGAAAAAGGGTATTGAGGATGGTGTTTACATTGAACCAGAAAAAGAAAAACAGACATCTAAAACTCAAACCACAAAATCTCAAATTTCTATCCAAACAGCTGATATGTCAGTGGTTTCAAAAACTGCTTGTCAAACAGTTGCTATCTCTTCAACACACACCACTACATCACCACTATTACCTCCTGTTATAAAACAGAAGACAACAGATGTTACAACATCTGTTGTAATGACAACAGTGGTTGAAACACCAGTTGTTTCAACACCTGTTAGTCAGACACTTTCCACCACTCAAACCACAACCACTGATCCACCCAAGACATCATCAGCCTCTCCTACAATAAAAAGGAGAAGGGTTTTCATTCCTAATGATGATTCTCCATCACCACCACTAAAAATAACTTCACCGCCTTCAACCCCTGCTCAAAAGCAGAAGACATCTACTGACACATCAGTAGTTGTAATGACAACAGAGGTTGAAACACCAGTTGTTTCAACAGCTGTTTATCAACCATCCACCACTGCTCTCATCATTCCTACATCACAACCAAAACCCTCTTCATCCGTAAAGCTTCACAAAAGAAAAAGAGAAACAACTCAAGCCACTGATGAAAAATATGATCCTGTTGCCGCAAAATATCCACTGGAACTAGATGTTGTAAAAGATGAGATGAGACAATTTTACACCGAGGAAGATCCTTCAAAAAGAAGATTTCCTTCTCTCATTGGCTTCATAGTCCCAGAAAACATGGATGAATATCTAGAAATGAAAGCAAGGCAAGCAAGGATTAGAGCTAAGCTTGAATGCAAAGATGAAGGTGATGAAGCCATTGCAGAAAGAATGGTACTCTTGCTCACAAAAGTCAAGCTGATGGAAGACTATGCACAAGATCTGATCAAAGAAAAGACAGATCAACGAAAAGCAATGAGAAAAGAATATCTTGCATATATAATGAAAGAAAAATTCTATCAAGCTGAAGAAAACCAATTTGAAGAGTGGCCACTGGTTACCTTGAAGCATGAAGCAAACAGGATTGAAAGGATTAAAAATGATCCAAGTAAGAAGAAGACAACTCCAAATTGGAATAAGTACAAAAAGCTAATTGCTGATCTTACTTCTGAATACAAAAAGAAAAAACAGGAACTGATAGATGCTAAGGTGGATACTGCTGAAGCCATAACAAAATGGACAAAGCAGTATACCGACGAGGCTTATGAACGGCTGAAGAAAAGAAAGATAACAGTCTCAGGCACTTCTAAAAAGCCAGACTACAACAAGATAGAGCAACAGCTAAATGCTCTTAAGTCACTGCTCACATCAACAGATAACCATATCCTTGTGGAAAACCAAGAAAAAGGAAAACTGCTGACCAGTGAAGAAGAAAAAGAAAAGGAAGCTGAGTACTTCACAGAATCCATCAAGAAAATGGATCTAAAAGAAGAGAGCTCAGTGAGCCTTCAAAACCTTTTCAAAAAGGTATTAACCAAACCTGCAGCAGATATCTCAGACACTGAACTTGAACAAAGAAAAAGACAAGAGCTGATTGAACAAGAAGCTTCAGAAGACATAGCTGCAGCAAATGAAGTCATAGAAGAGGCTTTTAAACGAATGTCTGAAGTTCAGGATACTGCTTTACAAGTTTTCTCAAGGCCAAAATCCCCAAGCTCATCAGAAAATAAATCTCTCCCAAGAAACCCATTGGGTTCAAAAGTACTAAAGTGGCTCTCTGATCAAAAGACCCATGTATTGACCCTGGTCAGATCCAATGGTGAAATGAAGTACATATCAAGGAAAGAAGCACTAGGCCTTAGTGTTGAAGATTTGCAGGATCTCCTTGAACTTTCATTGTGCAGGGATGAGGATAACTCAAGTTCCAAAGAATTTGAAGAAGAATTTAAAAGACAAGCAAGGGAACTTCTGATGAGGAATAAAGATCCTAAATAATGAAGTGTTTTGGCATTATCTGCTCCAGGGGGAGATTGTTGGGATTGAACCCTACCAGAGGAACAGATAATGAAAGCCAAAACTGGTTCACAACAGTGGATTCACAATAAGCAGCTGTTTACACTAAGTCTTCTCCCTTGAAAGTGATTATAACAGCTGATGGTCTTATATCCACTGCCCGGATACAACTGCTGTTGTTCTTCAAAACTACTGATGAAGGCCAGAAGACTGCTGAGAACTAAGCACTGCTGGTACAATCTACTGATGACAAAGCACTGCCCAATCAAGGACTGATCAACCTTGAGGAAAGAACTGATGAAAAGAGAGAGCAGTAGTTTTGCATGTCATATGTTTTATGTATAGTCAGTGGTTAAGATTAGCAGTGTTTGTATAAGAACAGTAGATACAGGTTGTTAGGCTGTTAGACGTCGCTTTCATGGTGACGTCAGCTGAGATGCCTCAGTGGTTTGGTTTGCCTATAAATGGAGCAGTACTCTGTACTGTTACATTTGATTGACTGAGCAAGTTCTTCTTCTCATGTCTAATCCTTTCATCTTGTGCAACCAACCTTGGAGCATCAGGCTGAGGGGGAGTTTAGTATTGTAAGCATGCTTGTAATCATTTGCTTTGTAATTCAATCATTCAACTTAATGTGAAGCATTTGTTTATCAAACTATTCTCTTCTTTGATTGTGTTTATAAAGTTTGTTATTCATTTCCGCTGCACTTTACATTGTTTCATATTCATTCATAGTTCAAATTATACAAACAAACACAATCATGAGAGCCTCCGATCTTAACAAACACAGACTGAGTCAGCACATAGAGCCAAAATTGTCGATCCTTGCGACGTTTAGATTTTTATATATATTATGCATCTGTACAAACCACATATTTACATATGTTTTATTTATTTATTAGGTGATATTTATATTAGTATTATTATATTATATATATTTTAGTTTTATTATTATATTATTTTATTTTATATTTTTCTTTTTTTCACATATTATTATTACATAAAACACCTAATTTATAGTTAACCGGCTTCAAAAGTGGAATTCCCGTTCATCGTACTTCTAGGAGATATTTTCACCCACTGCTCGAATTCTGTTTCCCGCGTCCACCAACTCTTCGCCATAGCGGTGCAGCTCAGCAACATTTTCTGGGTTCATAGGTGGAAAGGTGGCAGGAGCAGGTTCAAATTGTGAGTAGTATGAGTTGGGATCATTCATGATATTCTGAAAGTGACAATCGTTTGTCCCCCACTCCTCAATTTGTTCAGGAAGGGGTAGTGGGTTAACAATAGGTTCAGGGATGGCGGGTTCTAGGTTTATAGGAAGTTCAGCTTGGACGGGAGAATTCACGAGATTTTCATCAGTTGGGCCGAATAGATCACAGTTTGCTAATTTTCGGTCTAATTCTTCCCACGGAAGTAAAGCCGGAGCCTGGCTGGAGCTTTCTCCCAACACCTCTTTTCCCTTTGGTTCGACTGTTTTCTTAACCTTTTCGGTTGCGGCTTTTTTCCTCTTTCCCCTCTTCCAGTCCAGAATCCTCCTTCTTTTCTTTGGCTTGGGTTTCTCTTGGGCTTGGAACACTATCGGTTCATCTGGCTCCACTTGGTACCCGGTTTGGTTTACAGTGGTTTCCATGTCGTTGGGATGTATCGAGAAGTTTTGGAGAGCCTCCGATAACTCATTCATATTGTTAGTCACAAATAATGAAACACAAAATTCCAAACTAAATATTAATTATTACAAATAAATTTCACAGAAGCACCAAATCCCTGACTACTTTAATTTAAGTATTTTTCAAAATACTTAATTTGCTTAAACCAATGGCTCTGATACCACCTTTTTCTGTCACGGCCCCCGACCCGTTATCCCCGGTTTGGAAGCCGCGAGACAGAAAACCGTGGTACCGGTGTTTATTAGTTGGCAGCGGAAATTTCATTAGGACCAATTGTCAAAAAAATAATATCAGAGTTTTAAAAACACCAAATTATTTTATTATTAATTGCGGGTAAACCCTTTATTTACAGGAAAGGAATTTCACTGGGAAATCCTTTGATTACAGAAAAACATGTTTATTTCTATTTATTGAGCTACTTTATTTAAGCTGGAGTGTTACGCGACACTTTTCCTTTCTTCACAATAAATCACATGAAACATGTTTTTAAAATATTTGATTAGCGAAAAATACTAGCGAGTGCATTCAATTTATATAAAAGACACATTGTTATAACATACAGTGTTAAGAGTTTTCACATTTGCTTATATCTTATAATTATCTGACCAAGTTGTCACTCGGCAAGACCTGTGACTGTGGTCATATCACTATTTAGGTCCGTTCACCTAAAAGTGATGCTTGTCAAGTAGTGTATACAAAACCCCACGTACTAGCAGTAATTTAAGATTACAAAGACTTGATCACTATAAGTATAACTGGAAAACATTTAGGGTTTTGCAAACAGTTTAATAAAAAAACAGAATGACTCACATTGCAGATTTAAACGGTCAGGGCTTGCCTACTGGTTAAGCTGGTAAACCTAATTAAATGTACAATGCAAACGAAACTAGGTTAGCAACTTAATACCACATTTATGATAATCGCGAGATCGAAACCCTCATGACGAATGACAAAGTATAGCCAAATATAGGCAGCACTTAAACAGTCATCGGATCGGTTTTAATCGATCGGATATGGTACCGTAGCAGTGATCGAGTTATTACCCTGTTATCGTAGCAGAGTATTGGTACTTCGGGTATAATTTATGCAGAATTATAAAGAAACAGAAGAGAATTTTGAGAAACGTTGAAATGTCACTGAAGGGCTCAATTTATAGCCTTCTCGTAACGCTCTCGCGCCCCGCGACTCGCCCAAGGAAGGCTTTCGCGGCCCGTGAGTGCCAACCTAGCTACTGCTAGGGCTGTCGTGTCACCCACTAGCCTTGACACGTGTATGACACGTGTCACGCAACGTGTCTGGATCATATCAAGTCTCTCGCGCTCCGCGATAGTCATCCCACTATTGGGTCGCGGCCCGCGACAGACTAAAAGTTAAATTTTTATTGATTTTTATGAGAAATAGGGTTTTATAGGGGTTGGGTTTTTTACTTACGGAGTGTTTTAGGGGTATCTTTGTGAGTTGTTACAAAATGCTCGTCAATATGGTGTAATTTTTTTTTTAAAGTCAATGTCAATGTCACTTGTCCTCACTCCTCTCTCTTAGTCGTGTATATTTCTACGTTTTTTTTTATTATGTACATGATCCAACATCTATAAATGATAATGATAATGACTTTTGAGTGGTAAGAAATTGGATGCAGCTTTTGTTTAATGATATTGATAAAACAATTTATGTGACACGAAGATGGTGGTCTAGAGGATGTGTAATGGCGTCTCTAAAAGCATTCAAATTGGAAACAACCCACACACACCCCCATTTATAATTTATCGAAAATTTATCTTACTCAAAATTTTGTTTAGTCTTTAAAAAAATTCAAACATCTCATTCTCTAGTTATATCTTTATTAAATGAAATAATATACAATTAGGAATAGCCAAATGATGTTGATGAGTTAGATAAGATGTAAGATAGGTGGAGGTCATGGGTTCAATCCCCATGGCACGCAAGTTTAACCATTAAAAATATGAAATAATATGTAGTTAGGGGAGGATTATCTTGAGAACTATGAAAACGAATGAAATAACCAATCAAAATTTTTAATACAAATTTCATTATAATTAAAATACAACATTAAAAAAAAGAATTTACTATTTAAATAATTCATCTCTCCTCTTAAAATCACTATTAATAAATACAACAAATTTACACATGTTTAAATGGCAAATTTTCACATGTGTAAATTTTCTTTATTTACGAATATATGTAAATTTAATTTCTCATATTATATTCGAATAATAATGATAAGTGCAAAAACAAAATTTTGAATTTGAATTGTTTTTTACCAAATTATCACAGTTTTTCCATTCATTCTCACAGTATGAAATGAGGCAGCCTCTGTGTGGAGTGAGATGGACGTGGGCAACCGTGTAAAACACAACTCCAGTGGTGGTGTGGCCATTGCATGAAGAATTGGTGTGGAGTATTTCACCGGCGTGAAGAATTGGCCTGAAGGAGATACTTAGTTCAAGAAAAGGGTTGGGGCACTCATGTGTAGACACATGACTTAGAGTGGAAAGTGTAACACCATGCCCCTAATGTGGAAATAGTATGAAAATAATGTGGTGCCTATGTAGCATTTTTCACACCCAATAGTCTTAATTCTTCAGAAAAAAAGTCATTATCTTTCAAATCCTATAAATATTGTTAAATATCTTTACATTTTCATATTATTATCATTTTTAGATTTTTTTTATAATCAAGTTGCTTTTGATACAAAACTATTTTTCTCATTATATTCTAGTTAAAATAACAAAATATGATTCAAAATATATTTTATATTTAAAAAATATGCATATTATAAACTACAAAAAAATAAACATTTTCATATTATAAATTAGCAACTTTTTGTTGCATTATGGTGTTGTACCCCAAGCTTGGGGACTTTTTCAAAAATAAAATTAATAATAAACTTTGATTTTTCACTTTTAACCCAAACATTTTTATATCTTGTATTTTAACCCCCTTTTTTACTTCTAACCTAAAGTTTTCCATCTTTTATAATTTAACACAACACTTTATTATTTACAACTTTGGTCCCCCATATTTTTTATCTTTCGCAAGTTTTACGTTTCGTTTTAAATTTTGCGAGTTAACACGTCGTAGTGTGCATGTGAGGTCCAACGGTTTTTGCTCTATTTTTTCATATTTGACAAACCCGTCGCAACGTGTCCATTTTTTTCCCTTTGGACAAGTTCGCCGCAACGGGCGGGTCCTAGATCGGCTAAGTTATTATTTTCTACGTTTTACGTTTCTGGTTAATTTGTTCGCATTAACACACTGTAACGGGTGTGCGTGGTTCAACGATTTTAAATTTACTTTTTGTTCAGTGTAATTTTTCCCATTTTATTTATTTTATTTTTACGATGTTGATAGTCGATGCAGTAGTGGCATTGGGGCTACTTGGCACTGTTTTACGAACGTTTTTACCCTATTAAATTTTTAATAATATTTTGTTTCGGCTTACCCCTATACTTCCTTTAGTTAAAAACTATTTTTTACGTGCATATTTTATGTACGGGTAGGTATAAATATGATTTGTTCTACATTCCGACGTGAACTTTTTTTATAGACGAGTCAGGTCAAATATAATAAGTTTTCGTTTAAAGTAACCATTTTTACGTGCATATTTTTATGTACGCTTTGGTACAAATTCAAGTTGTTCTACGTTTCAACGTAAACTTTTTTGGGAAATGATTCAGGTCAAATATAATATTTTTCGTGTTTATTTTATGTATGTTTGGTAAAGTTTGTTTCGAACCGAGTAGAGTCAAATTATGGTTTCTTTTTCTCCCCTTTTTCGAAAGCTCTAATTAATCTCTTTCGATTACATGTGCAGATTTTCCTTCATACCCGTTACATTTTCTATGTATGAGTTGGGTCACATATAATACGTTATGATTGTTCGATATGAATTTGATTTACTTTACGTTTGATCCAATCACAATGCTTATGCAGGTTGCATTGAGTTCAACTGGATACGTCGAAATATGTGTTTTCATATGGTTAGTGCATCATATAACGTTTGGACCAATCCATTCAATGTTTACGATGTTGTCACACCCCTTTCTAAGGCGGAAGCACGAGGTGTGATCATGAAAGGTTTTCATTTCATACGATTGGTAAACATACTACATGCTCGTAAAAATAACTTCAAATGCCAAACGTTACATAACCGAAATCATAGTTTAAGTGTTTACATCAAAAGACATCATATTGTCTGAAAGTTTACAACTTTATTCAACGATAAACGTAAACGACATCCAAGAGCATGAGTAAGACCGCGCGCACATCCACTTTAGTTACCTGAAATACATGTGAGTTTTTGGAAAAACGTCAACATAATGTTGGTGTGAATTCATGCAGTTCTTGTATTGAACGTTTGTATACTTTGTATGAAAACATGGTATATATCTTGTATAAATCAAGTATTCTTGTATAAATCAAGTATTCTTGTATAAGTCACGTATTTCTGTATGTATCAAGGTTGTTAATGGGTTGCAAGGCCATTAACATGTGACACGACATAGGAAGCAACCAAACCATAGGCATTTTTCTAGTTGTCGATTCACGACGGAGACACAAAACCACTACTCGGTACTAGTTTTCACCAAGAGTTTGGCTGCCCGAAAACCCATTAGATCTAACCTTTTGTTCTGCGGTCTTAGTATGTACACGATTAATGGTGCTTATGGTACCCTATTCGTGACACCATTTCTCGTATCATTCCTCAATTCTTGAATCATACTTGGTGCTAGTTATCACCAAGAGTGCTTCTTGTTTTTGTATCCATCATACCATTTATAAACATTGTAACATTTGTAACATGTATTTCACCCCCGAAGTTATAAAACTGAAAACAGTTAAAAGAAAAGGGGGAGCATGAACTCACAACTTTGCGTTCCTTGCGCCGTAAACTTCACCGGTTTTTGCTTATCTAGCGTCGTGACCTAAACGTGTTTTATTAACGTTAGTCACTAGACTTGTGTCGCACAAGTACAAGTCACCATCTTTTATGTATTTGTTCTTGTGTTAAAAATAATTTATATTTTTAACTATGTGTCTTACTTATATTATTTTCTCAAAAATAAATATAAGTATCTAGTATATTTTTCACCCGAATTATGTATTTTGTCCAAACTTCATTTCATGTTCTTAATTTGTCCAAGTTATTTATTCTATCAAGTAATATATTTTCATAAATATATTTTCTTGTATCTAAGCATGTTGTATGTGTATTTTTGTATTTCTACTCCTTGGGAGTACTTAGTGTATTTTCAAGTCCTAATACACTATCACGTATAATACATACTACATACACTTAGCACAAAAATTGGTGATCAATAAATATATATATTTTTCTCAAAAATATACATACTTTACATCAATTTTAATCTTGAAGAAATCATCATTTCTTAACACAAAAATTAGGGAAACCTTGGTAAATATTTTTAGATACATTTTTAGGGAATAAGTTTCTCAAAAACTTATATTTTTCTAGGTGTCAAAATTTATAAAAATTTTGACATAGTTTCCCCTAAAAATGGAGGTTTCCCATGTTTTCAAAACATGTGTTTATTTTCTTTTAAATCATCATCAAACATCAACAACTTATTCAACACTTATCAAGTGCCAAAATCAAGTAAATCACACTACATCATGAACTTGAAGTTTTGTAAAAACTTGTAGTAACTTACCATGTTATTTAGTAGGTTTAGTTACCCTTAAAAACATAGTTGTTTGTTTGTAAATCTCATTCTTGAAGGATTTAGTCATTTACAACTTGTAAGATGATTTTTCTAAAAATACTTCTTTTGTATTTTTCTTGTTTCATAAGTGTTTATACACTTGTTTTTCTACTAAAAATAGTGTAGGTTTGAGTAAAAACCAAGATCTTCTAAAAATCATATTTTAAACTTGGTTTTCTTGGAAAACTATTTATAAATCTTGGATCTACAAGTTCACTAGTTTACTTTGTTTAAAATCATTTTACTTTCAAGTTCATGTTTAATCAAGAAGATGATCATCTTTGTGTAAACACATAATCATCTCCTAATCTTGCTAGATCATGTGTTTAATCACAATCTAGCAAGCCTCATATGAAGATTAACATCATCATCTCTAGTAAACAACTATCAAATATCATTCATGCACCAAACAATATCATTTCAACACTATTCCATCATATTACAAGCTTTATGTTTCAAGATTCATGTTCAAGTCTTTTAGTGTCCTAGTTATTTCAACTTAATATATCTTTTATCTACTAAAAATATGAAGTAACAAGGGTGTTCAAGAATCTTACAACTAGCTTAAAGCTAGGGAAGAACAAGATGAAGTTGGAGTGGATAAAAGCAAACGAGTGAGGTCCTTCAAGTTCCAAGAGTTCCACACCTTCTAATCTTGCTTCTTACACCTCAAAATGAGCTTGGAATGCTTGAACTAAAGATGAAAATGGTGGTGGTAGTGTGGGGTGTTGGAGCCGAGAACAAGGGAGGAGAAGGGGAGGTTGATGTGGTGTGAAGAATGAGGATGGTGATCTCCTTTATAAGATGTTAATCCATTACCCTTTGTATAATATGTCCATTAAGTACAAGACATATCCTTACAACAAATCTTAGGGGATCAAGGTGAATCTAAGCAAGATCATACAAGATCATAGAAGATTTATGGTGGGGGCCACTCATGACCGTCCATATCAAAGGGGGGGGGGGGTAAAGTGTAATTTTTCAATGGTAGTTAAGTAATTAGTTGGAAGTTAAGTGTTATGTCTAGTGTTTAAACGTTTCATGCATTATATAGTACGTTAGGGTGTTCGGGAACCATAACTAGCTCAGAAAAAGTAAAATAATGCTTGTAGCAATATTTTGGTGTTCCGGGTAATGTCCGGTTGTTCGGTTAAATACCGGTTCGTTAAAGTGCTAAATTGCATCCTTTAGTGTCCTTTATGTATCCTTTTTGTGACACTTTTAATTCCCGACACTTAGGGAAGTATTCTGGATGATAAAACATGAATTCTGCTTAATATTTTGAGGTTATAAAGCTGATTATAGCTGAATTCTATAAAATTTTGCACTTAAAGTGCGTTTCGGGTGCTTTTTAGTGCGTATTTTGGCTTTCGAAAAGTATATATATAAACCCTTGTATGAACTCTTGGGTTTTAATGTATTCTTGACGTTGGACCTACACCTAGGCCCTAATTCTTTTGTCTGACTGCTTTCTGCAGATTTGTTGACACAATGTGTCTTACCGGTGAGTTTACTAGTATTTCTGACGCAACGTTGTTCATTAATGCATAAAGTAATTCTTGTAGTATAAAACGTGCATGAATTCACTTGTATTGTATGTAATCAGACAATGTTGACATTTAAGCACATAATTGCAGTCATTAAATAATAATTAAAGTGTACGGAAATTACCGGTTTGGTGCCAGTTGTCACAGTCTCCCCCCGTTAAAAGAATTTCGTCCTGAAATTCAGGCTGATCTATCTCTCGTAGGAGTTTTCTTGAACAGGTGGGGGTACTATTCTTTAAATTGGTCTTTACGTTCCCACGTGTACTCGGGACCGTGCTTAGAGTTCCAACGTACTTTGATAAGTTTCACACTGCTCCTCCTGGTCTTGTTCACTTTCCAGTCGGTAACCTCAACGGGTTGTTCTGTAAATCGGAGGGCGTCATCAATATGCACTTCATCCGCCGGGATGATCACGTTTTCTTGTGTTGGACTCTTCTTAAGGTTGGATACATGGAACGTATCATGTACTCCATTAAGTTCTTCCGGTAATTCCAACTTATATGCCACGGTACCAATTCTTTCCAAGATTTTGAATGGTCCGATGTATCGTGGATTCAGCTTTCCACGTTTTCCAAATCTCACTACGCCCTTCCAAGGTGAGACCTTTAACAACACTTTGTCTCCTACCTCGAATTCTAATGGTTTTCGTCTTTGATCAGCGTAGCTCTTTTGTAGATCTTCAGCCGCCTTAATGCGATCTCGGATCTGCATAATCTTTTCGGTTGTCTCTTGTACAAGTTCAGGACCAACCATGCGTTTGTCTCCAGCGTCTGCCCAACATAAGGGCGATCGGCACTTGCGGCCATACAGAGCTTCGAACGGTGCGGCTTTTATGCTTGTATGATAACTGTTATTGTAGGAAAACTCAACTAAAGGTAGATGAGTATCCCAGCTGCCGCCTAGGTCCATAACACATGCGCGAAGCATATCTTCTAGCGTTTGTATGGTTCGTTCGCTCTGGCCGTCTGTTTGCGGATGGAAGGCCGTGCTTAGATCTAATTGAGATCCAAAGGCTTCCTGAAAGGATTTCCAGATCCTTGGGACAAAACGTCCATCTCTGTCTGAAATAATTGAGATAGGCACTCCATGACGTGCCATAATTTCTTTTAAGTATATCTCAGCAAGCTTTCCCGTGCTATCCTTCTCTCGGATTGGTAGGAAATGCGCAGATTTCATCAATCGATCAACTATCACCCATATCATATCATGCCCTCTCGGGGACTTGGGTAATTTCATTATGAAGTCCATCGAGATTTGCTCCCACTTCCACATGGGTATCTCTGGTTGTTGTAGTAGGCCGGGCGGTTTCTGATATTCAGCCTTAACCTTAGCACAGGTTAGGCATTTTCCAACATAAACAGCAACATCGCTCTTGAGTCTCAGCCACCAATAGTATTCTTTCAAGTCTTGATATATCTTGTCCGATCCTGGATGGATCGAGTATCTCGATTTATGCGCTTCATCAAGGATGACTTCTCGAATACCGCCATAGAGCGGAACCCAAATACACTTCTTAAAGTAAAGGTTCCCTCTTCATTTGGCACCATATATTTCAACATACCCCGGAGGTATTTAGCTTTACGGTTTTCCATCTTAAGGGCTTCTTGTTGTGCGTCATGAATACGTGCAGTGAGGTTCGTTCGAATGGTCATTTCCAATGCTCGAACCCTTAGGGTCTTAACCCTTTCCTTTCGGCTTAATGCGTCTGCTACAATGTTTGCCCTTCCAGGATGGTACTTAATCTCACAGTCATAATCGTTTAGCAGCTCGACCCGTCGTCGTTGGCGCATGTTTAGTTCCTTCTGATCAAATATGTGTTGTAGGCTTTTGTGATCTGTGAAGATTGTACATCGAGTACCATATAAATAGTGTCACCAGATCTTCAAGGCGAATACCACTGCGCCTAGCTCTAGGTCGTGAGTAGTATAATTTCTTTCATGCACCTTCAATTGTCTTGAAGCGTAAGCGATGACTTTTTGGCACTGCATAAGCACGTAACCCAAACCTTGTCGTGAAGCGTCGCAGTATACCACGAAGTCTTCAATGCCTTCGAGTAAGGATAGTATCGGTGCATCGCATAGCTTATTTTTGAGTAGTTGGGAGGCTTCTTCCGGTTTAACACCCCAGTCGTACTTCTTGTCCTTCTGTGTAAGGGTTGTCATCGGTTGAGCTATCTTTGAGAAATTCTTGATGAATCGCCGATAGTAGCCCGCTAAGCCTAAAAATTCTCGAACTTCAGTTGGGGTTTTGGGGGCTTCCCAATTCTTTATTGCTTCAATCTTGGCTGGGTCGACATAAATGCCCTTCTCGTTCACAACGTGGCCAAGAAACTGTACTTCGTGAATCCAAAATTCGCACTTTGAAAACTTTGCATAAAGTTTCTCTTTCTTCAGTAGTTCTAAAATGGTTCTGAGGTGTTGCTCATGTTCTTCTTTCCTTCGTGAGTAAATCAAGATATCATCGATAAATACAATCACGAATTTATCGAGATATGGTTTGCATACGCGGTTCATCAGACCATAAATACCACTGGCGCGTTCGTCAGTCCGAATGGCATCACAAGAAACTCGTAATGCCCATAACGTGTTCTGAATGCAGTCTTTGGTACGCTTTCCTCTTGGATTCTTAACTGGTGGTATCTAGATCGAAGATCGATCTTGGAATAGTAGCTCGATCCTTGCAATTGATCAAATAAGTCATCAATCCTCGGTAGTGGGTACCGATTCTTGATTGTGAGCTTGTTTAGTTCTCTGTAATCGATACACATTCGCAGTGTTCCATCCTTCTTCTTCACGAATAATACTGGAGCTCCCCAAGGCGAGAAGCTTGGCCTTATGAATCCTTTATCCAACAACTCCTGGAGTTGTGTAGATAATTCTTGCATCTCGGATGGAGCAAGCCGATAGGGTGCCTTGGCTACAGGAGCGGCTCCTGGAACCAAGTCTATATGGAATTCGACTTGTCGTTGCGGAGGTAGTCCTGGCAGATCTTCGGGAAAAACATCAGGGAATTCCTTCACCACAGGAATGTCTTCGAGTTTTGGCTCCTCAGCCTTCTTATCTATAACGTGTGCTAGGAAGGAAACACATCCTTTCCTTAAGCACTTTTGTGCCTTCATACAACTGATGATTCGTAGAGGCACGTCTCATTTTTCTCCATGTACGACGAGAGTTTCATCATTCGCCAGAGGGATGCGAATGATTTTCTCGTGACAAATAACTTCAGCTTTGTTCTTGGACAACCAGTCCATTCTGACCACTACGTCGAAGCTACCCAATTGGATAGGTAAGAGGTCGATGCTAAATCTTCGTTCATCAAGTTCTAATGTGCAACTTCTAACAACTTCGCCCGATTCAATAAGTTTACCATTGGCTAGTTCTATGGAATAAGGAATATCTAATCTACTAGATTCTATTCCAAGCATACGTTTAAATTCCACAGACATGAAGCTATAGTCGGCACCAGTGTCAAATAGTATGGATGCAAAGTGATTGTTAACGAGAAACGTACCGGTGACCACATTAGGGTCCTCGCATGCGTTCCTTGCTCCAATTACGAATGCTCGAGCCTGAGCATTGTTTCCCCTTGGGCAATCTTTTATGAAATGATCCTTGCTTCCACAACTGAAGCATCCTTGGCTCTGCCCATTTCCGTTACCATTCCTGTTACCAGCACCATGTCTATTTCCACCATTTCTATTACCGGCACCGTTGCGGTTTCCATTCCCGTTCTTTCCTTTTCCCCAACAATCCTCAGCATAGTGACCCAATTTTCCACACTTGTCGCATTTTGGAATGCGACGAACTCCTTCGTGATGACGCTTGCACTGGTTGCAGATGGGCAGAGTGCCCAGGTACCTTTTGGCAGGAGCGTCATTCATGGCTGCTAAAGATTTCGCTTCCTGAGGCGGGTTGGGGTCACGCTTCTTGTTGTTGAAACCCTTGTTGTTACATGTCGCTTGATTCAGATTCGAATGCTTTCTTTTCTTGTCACCAGACGACTCAGCATGCGTCTCGGTCTTTTCTGTTGGGTTCAACGATAACTTCTTCATTCGAATAGCATCTTCAGTAAGGCTGACAGCCAGAGTTACAGCCTCAATGATCGTTTGAGGTTTGGCCGAAGTTACCATGCTGCGGAATTCTGAGGCCAATCCCCAAATGTAGCGTTCAACGCGCTTAAATTCAGGAGTCACCATATAGGGGATCACTCTCGACAAATCGTGGAACCTTCGAGTGTAACCAGTGATATCAGCACCTTCCATGGTCAAATGCAAGAACTCAGTCTCCAACCTTTGGAGTTCCACACGAGAGCAGTACTTTTCTCTCATACGTTCCTTTAGCTCATCCCACGTCATGCCGTACGCAGCATCATCACCCAGAGTCTGGACTTGCAAATTCCACCAAGTCAGAGCTTCATCAACAAACAACCCAGTAGCAAAAGTGACTTGCTGATCTGCGGTACACTTGCTCATACGGATGGTGGCATCAGTCTTCTCCGTCCATCGTACAAATGCTACTGCACCTCCAGTGCCATCGTAGTTCAGTGGTTTGCAGTCGAGAAACTGCTTGAAAGTGCAGCCCTGAGCTGCGTTTCCTCCAGATGAATCTCCATTCCCATTGCGTCTTGCATTGCTTGGTCCTCCACTTTGTTCGGTGCGATTCGCCTCGTACTGGGCGATAGCTGCGGAGATTCTTTCCTCCAGTAGGGCGTTCAGTTCTTCAGCAGTTCTTGGCAGTGGGGGAGGAGGAGGTTGATCAGAATCTCGATTGTTCACAATTCTCCTAGGTGCCATGTTCTGACAGAACACAACACAATAGGGTTAGACGTTTGTTTGATATCGCCTTACGAGACAGTAGTAGTATATATATACAGGCATATACCACATAAGTGACATCAAACAATTATTACTCCAACAGAGTACTTAGTAGGCTGGGGGAGGGGTGCTCACATTTGACCTTTTCTTGCACTGAGGGAATCTATACGTGAAAAGACTTGTTGTGGTTTCTGTGCACTGAATTCCATAATTATGTATGCATCCATAATTACGTAACTCCTTGCACAGTCCGCACAGTTCGTTTCATCCTCGTATCACTTCCTTCAGATAGGTCACTGTTTTCAGGTAAAGTCACGTATACTTGCGGTATTCTATTTCTAGTATATGTATATACATCAGTTATCACACATAATCGCAAGTAATTCTTAATCACAGACAAGTGCTACTCCAGTGCACCCTAAGTCTCATAGTGTCTTTTCTTGACTCTTTGTAAACAGTTTCAGGTAGTGGATGTCGCGGAAAGTTTTATGCAATGAAAACTTTTTGAAAAATTGTTTTCGTGAAAGGATCCTAGAGATTGTAGTCTAGACTCAAGAAGGAATCCTGGTTCACTACAATCGCAGCTCTGATACCAATCTGTCACACCTCTTTCTAAGGCGGAAGCACGAGGTGTGATCATGAAAGGTTTTCATTGCATACGATTGGTAAACATACTACATGCTCGTAAAAATAACTTCAAATGCCAAACGTTACATAACTGAAATCATAGTTTAAGTGTTTACATCAAAAGACAGCATATTGTCTGAAAGTTTACAACTTTATTCAACGATAAACGTAAACGACATCCAAGAGCATGAGTAAGACCGCGCGCACATCCACTTTAGTTACCTGAAATACATGTGAGTTTTTGGAAAAACGTCAATATAATGTTGGTGTGAATTCATGCAGTTCTTGTATTGAACGTTTGTATACTTTGTATGAAAACATGGTATGTATCTTGTATAAATCAAGTATTCTTGTATAAATCAAGTATTCTTGTATAAGTCACGTATTTCTGTATGTATCAAGGTTGTTAATGGGTTGCAAGGCCATTAACATGTGACACGACATAGGAAGCAACCAAACCATAGGCATTTTTCTAGTTGTCGATTCACGACGGAGACACAAAAGCACTACTCGGTACTAGTTTTCACCAAGAGTGTGACTGCCCGAAAACCCATTAGATCTAACCTTTTGTTCTGCGGTCTTAGTATGTACACGATTAATGGTGCTTATGGTACCCTATTCGTGACACCATTTCTCGTATCATTCCTCAATTCTTGTATCATACTTGGTACTAGTTATCACCAAGAGTGCTTCTTGTTTTTGTATCCATCATACCATTTATAAACATTGTAACATTTGTAACATGTATTTCACCCCCGAAGTTATAAAACTGAAAACAGTTAAAAGAAAAGCGGGAGCATGAACTCACAACTTTGCGTTCCTTACGCCGTAAACTTCACCGGTTTTTGCTTATCTAGCGTCGTGACCTAAAAGTGTTTTATTAACGTTAGTCACTAGACTTGTGTCGCACAAGTACAAGTCACCATCTTTTATGTATTTGTTCTTGTGTTAAAAATAATTTATATTTTTAACTATGTGTCTTACTTATATTATTTTCTCAAAAATAAATATAAGTATCTTGTATTTTTCACCCGAATTATGTATTTTGTCCAAACTTCATTTCATGTTCTTAATTTGTCCAAGTTATTTATTCTATCAAGTAATATATTTTCATAAATATATTTTCTTGTATCTAAGCATGTTGTATGTGTATTTTTGTATTTCTAGTCCTTGGGAGTACTTAGTGTATTTTCAAGTCCTAATACACTATCACGTATAATACATACTACATACACTTAGCACAAAAATTGGTGATCAATAAATATATATATTTTTCTCAAAAATATGCATACTTTACATCAATTTTAATCTTGAAGAAATCATCATTTCTTAACACAAAAATTAGGGAAACCTTGGTAAATATTTTTAGATACATTTTTAGGGAATAAGTTTCTCAAAAACTTATATTTTTCTAGGTGTCAAAATTTATAAAAATTTTGACATAGTTTCCCCTAAAAATGGAGGTTTCCCATGTTTTCAAAACATATGTTTATTTTCTTTTAAATCATCATCAAACATCAACAACTTATTCAACACTTATCAAGTGCCAAAATCAAGTAAATCACACTACATCATGAACTTGAAGTTTTGTAAAAACTTGTAGTATCTTACCATGTTATTTAGTAGGTTTAGTTACCCTTAAAAACATGGTTGTTTGTTTGTAAATCTCATTCTTGAAGGATTTAGTCATTTACAACTTGTAAGATGATTTTTCTAAAAATACTTCTTTTGTACTTTTCTTGTTTCATAAGTGTTTATACACTTGTTTTTCTACTAAAAATAGTGTAGGTTTGAGTAAAAACCAAGATCTTCTAAAAATCATATTTTAAACTTGGTTTTCTTATAAAATTATTTATAAATCTTGGATCTACAAGTTCACTAGTTTACTTTGTTTAAAATCATTTTACTTTCAAGTTCATGTTTAATCAAGAAGATGATCATCTTTGTGTAAACACATAATCATCTCCTAATCTTGCTAGATCATGTGTTTAATCACAATCTAGCAAGCTTCATATGAAGATTAACATCATCATCTTTAGTAAACAACTATCAAATATCATTCATGCACCAAACAATATCATTTCAACACTATTCCATCATATTACAAGCTTTATGTTTCAAGATTCATGTTCAAGTCTTTTAGTGTCCTAGTTATTTCAACTTAATATATCTTTTATCTACTAAAAATATGAAGTAACAAGGGTGTTCAAGAATCTTACAACTAGCTTAAAGCTAGGGAAGAACAAGATGAAGTTGGAGTGGATAAAAGCAAACGAGTGAGGTCCTTCAAGTTCCAAGAGTTCCACACCTTCTAATCTTGCTTCTTACACCTCAAAATGAGCTTGGAATGCTTGAACTAAAGATGAAAATGGTGGTGGTAGTGTGGGGTGTTGGAGCTGAGAACAAGGGAGGAGAAGGGGAGGTTGATGTTGTGTGAAGAATGAGGATGGTGATCTCCTTTATAACATGTTAATCCATTACCCTTTGTATAATATGTCCATTAAGTACAAGACATATCCTTACAACAAATCTTAGGGGATCAAGATGAATCTAAGCAAGATCATACAAGATCATAGAAGATTTATGGTGGGGGCCACTCATGACCGTCCATATCAAAAGGGGGGGGGGGGGTAAAGTGTATTTTTTCAATGGTAGTTTAGTAATTAGTTGGAAGTTAAGTGTTATGTCTAGTGTTTAGACGTTTCATGCATTATATAGTACGTTAGGGTGTTCGGGAACCATAACTAGCTCAGAAAAAGTAAAACAATGCTTCTAGCAATATTTTGGTGTTCCGGGTAATGTCCGGTTGTTCGGTTAAATACCGGTTCGTTAAAGTGCTAAATTGCATCGTTTAGTGTCCTTTATGTATCCTTTTGTGACACTTTTAATTCCCGACACTTAGGGAAGTATTCTGGATGATAAAACATGAATTCTGCATAATATTTTGAGGTTATAAAGCTGATTATAGCTGAATTCTATAAAATTCTGCACTTAAAGTGCGTTTCGTGTGCTTTTTAGTGCGTATTTTGGGTTCCGGAAAGTATATATATAAACCCTTGTATGTACTCTTGGGTTTTAATGTATTCTTGATGTTGGACCTACACCTAGGCCCTAATTCTTTTATCTGACTGCTTTCTACAGATTTGTTGACACAATGTGTCTTACCGGTGAGTTTACTAGTATTTCTGACGCAACGTTGTTCATTAATGCATAAAGTAATTCTTGTAGTATAAAACGTGCATGAATTCACTTGTATTGTATGTAATCAGACAATGTTGACATTTAAGCACATAATTGCAGTCATTAAATAATAATTAAAGTGTACGGAAATTACCGGTTTGGTGCCAGTTGTCACAGATGTACCCGCGCCGTAACGCGGGCGGGTCTTAATCCTAGTTAAAATTTAAAAGTCAAACCTGACATTATTTAACTAGAAAAAACAGTAAACATGACAAAAAGTAAACTTGTTAAAAAGAGAGAGAGAAAACAGAAAGATGAAATATAAGTGGTATATTTCTTATCAAACTAGCGGGAACCCGTGTGTTGCGACAGAGTCGACAATTTAAAACATTATACCTGGTTTTTGTTTGTTTTTTGGTTCGGTTACAATATATGAAGAAGATTATGATTAATGCGAATGGAGGATATGAAAATGCGAAAGCCAAAAATAAGTGTATTAGATTTAGGTATTTTATTTGACCCAACTCATTCCTATAAAAAATAAAATAAAATTTACCTCAAAACGTAGAAAAACCGAAAACGTTCATAATAATAAGCATAAGAACATATTAGAGTAAATTGTCATTTTAGTCCCCAAGGTTTTTCCCAAATTGACACTTAAGTCCAAGTAGGTTTTTTTCTCCTCGGGGTCCCTGAGTTTTCCATTTTTTTATCATTTTGCTCATACCCACTAACTTCGTTAAAAATATCAGTTCACTCACACTAAATTGTTTGGTAGTTGCCATTTTCATCCAAAAACCATTTTTTTTCTTTTATTCAGTTATATATATATATAAACGGGATCAGGAGAAAACAATTGGAAATGTGAAAACGGTGAGAATGATTTTCAGCCACAAGATCTTTGTGAGTTGTAGCTAAGATTGATGCGGTGGCGTTTTTGTAAATATTGGGAACCTTACAACTACTATGAGAGGTAAATTGGGAAGATTCAAACAAGGATGCACACGCTAATCACATGTCATTTTCCCCTATCATATTTAAACGCCAATAACTTTTTTATACATGATTATTTTTCTAAAAAAATTACACCATAAATTCAGCGGTTTTTATCTTTCCAACGAGTATACTATTGATATATTTTCAAAAAAAATGAACTGGGTTTTTTATGGCGTTTTGAACTTTGTTTCTTTATGGCGTTTTCAACTAGGTTTTTATGGCGTTTTCAACTGAGTTTTTCATAATGTTTTTATGAAATGGGTATTTTATTGAGTTTTTAACTAGGTATTTTCATAGCGTTTGTCTGAACCGGGTGTTTTTATGGCGTTTTCATCTAAGTTTTTCATGGTCTTTTTCTGAACTGAGTGTTTTATGGTGTTTTCAACTGGCTATTTTAATGGCATTTTTCTGAATTGGGTGTTTTTATGGTGTTTTTATTTGAACACCCAGTTCATGTCATTTTTTTAATTTCAAAAGTATAGCAATAGTATAGTCATTGGAAAGATAATAAAACACTCGATCTTATGGTGTAATTTTTTTTAAAAAATAATCACATACAGAAAAGTTACGAGAGTTTAAAAAGATGGTGGAATATGCGTGTGTAGGATCGTGAATCGATCGAAACGAGTCTATCAGAAGAGTTCTCGGTCTAATCAGAGGCGGAATTCATTGAATAGACTGTATAACAGCTTGATTCACACTTAATTGTCTTGTATTATTGATTTGACACGATTACAGATCAAACGACACGTCGGCAGCAGTTCGGTACCGGAATCATGAACGTTACAAATGACTTCGCGACTTGGGTATTTATAGTGGTGGGTATTTCGCACGGAATACCATCTTGCTATTTCATGCGAAATAGCTCAATCACACCCAAACCCTATTTTCCTCGTACAACGTGCCCTGATCTAACAATTCTATTACGAGACTCGATACAAGACGAAGTCGACAGACATAAGCACTAACAAACTCCCCCTTGGATGTTGATGAAGTCTTCGGTGTCGACTCTTCAAAGTCTTTAGCCTTGATCAGTCTTCGGGCTTATTCAAAAATATTTTGACAGTGTAAGTATTCTCAATCTTCTCTCATCTCTTTATCCAGAATCTCAAACTAACTCTATCTTCTCTTGATCAGATATCTTGATTCCTTAAGTTCATCAGCATCAGCAATTTGTGAACTTCAGGATCTGAAACTGGCTCTAGCATCTACAGACTCCTCTTAACTAGCAGACTCCCCCTTAAGTTGTGCTGGGATCTTAGTCTTGCTCTCACATGTTCACAGGTTCAGGATCGAAACCTGACTCAACTTCTGCTCAGAATTCGAAACCTGACAAACCTGCACATACTCTACCCAAAACATAAATTTCATAAAATTTAAAGTTTGACAAATTTATATACCACTTGCATGTATCAATTAATCAAGAAATGATTTTACAATATTAATCTCTAATGAACCACTTGTAGAAAAAACATTTTTCTCGCAACACTCTCCCAAACCAGTTCGTCATGTTTAGCACTCGGAATTTTGAAAAACAGCTCTTCAACATCAGTTGTCGAAAATCTTTTTGGATTTTTCAAAAATTTATGCTAAAACACACTGAAAATCTTTTTGGATTTTGTAAAGAAATGCAGTAAAGAAATATTTACAGACAATATTTTTGTGAGTTTGTGTAAGAGGATCATATCAGTTTTTGAGACACATCACAAGCACCGTTAAGCTTCAAACATTTTAAGTTCTAAACAATTCACTTAGATTGTCAGTATACTGATCCACTTAAATTTTCACACAAAGTTCAACTGTTTCGAGATACGAGATTTGTCACACCCCCAAAATCCACAAGCGGAGTATCACCGCAAGAGGCGTGACTGACCAGGATCTAGCCACCAATCACATTGAACTCGTAATTATAAATAAAGAAAACTTTCATTTATTATTGATAGAAGTGTTACAAAATATTATTTAACATTCAGCGGAAGCATAATACATTAATTAAGAAATTCATAAACCAAGTGTGTGAAAGCCATTAGATTCGTCTCGTGTTTCCATGTATCTCGACCCATGACCACTCCAGCATCCCAGACAGCAATTTCCAACAATATGAACCTAAAGGTCTGCAAGGCATGTAACAACGAGTCAACAACAAAGTTGACCGAGTTCACAGTTGAGTGTTCGTTTTAAAGTTGTTCTAAAAACCATGAGTTCGTTTATAAACCATAAGTTAATCAGTTTCCTTGTTTCCCAAACCATATCCATAACCAGTGGGGGCTTCCCCATGTGAAACACTAGACCGTTACCATATCGACTACTGACGAAAGTAAGTTGTGCCCTAAGTCAATGTCTATCATCATTGACTGTTTGCCATGATCCATTAGTACACGCCCGTCTGACCGGCACGGTGTGAGGTTTGTCAAACCTAATAGCGCTATTAACTAATGACCCGCTCGCCATCGGCCTCGGCGATTAAGTCGATATAAAATGAGGGACTTAATGATAGAGTTTTGTCTAGTAAGTTAAGGTTGTTGTCTTACCCAAGGAGGACGAACGTACGTATTCTACCCAAGGAGAATACGCAGGATTAATATTGGCATCCTACCCATGGAGGATGGCGGTACATATCCTACGCAAGGAGGATATGCAGGTCCCGTTTTAGTTCTTTAACCCATTCCCAACCACCGGGAATCCCATGCCTTAGAAAGAGTGTGAACTCACCTCGGTTTGCTAGGTAATTTAACGTACGTTTTCCACGTTGATCAATCAACCCCTAATGTGGTTACCATATGTTGGTGCATGCGTCTGTCGACTTCGTCTTGTATCGAGTCTTGTTTGTAATAGATAGATCATGGCACGCAAATCGAGAAAACATGTTTAGAGGCTAATTTCGCTTGAAATCCACCATGTCATGTTCAAACGGAATTACTAATTCCGCTTGAAACATGATTTCGCTTGAGGATGGTTGAAGCGAAATTAGAGGCCTATAAATACCTGTGTCTTGATTTCATTTGGAACAGTTCTGGTCAGAGCAACGAAGTACTGCCGAAGTGTCGTCTCATTGTAAATCATTGTGAAATCAATAATACGACAGTTTAAAGTGTGAATCTTGCTGAATTGACCTTGATACATCTGTTTCCGCCTTTTGTATTGAGTAAAACTCTTCTGATCGACTCGTTCGGGTCTGAAAACGATCCTACAAGTGGTATCAGAGCTCAGGAGGAAGAGTTCTTACCAATTCAGCTGCAAATTCTTATTTCTACACCTTCTTTTTCAAAATTAACCGTGAAAAGTGGTTAAAATTGGATAATTTTCTCACAATGTGTGCGTAATTGTGTTTTAACAAACCCTTGATAGTTTCAGAACTAAAATCGACTTAAAACTTGACCAATTGGACCAAAATCAGACCGAAAGGATGACATCATGTTGATTTCGTTTGAGTTGTTCTTGTTGATTTCGCTTGAGATTGCATTTTGAAACTAATTCCGTTTGAAAATACCTGTTAATTCCGCTTGGATTGGGTATTTCGCTTGAATAATTGGATGATTTCATTTGAAGGCAGTGGTTTTGTTTGAGTATCTCGTTTGAAAGTGGTAATCCCGTTTCAAATTGTAATTTCGTTTGAACAGTCATACAGAATCAGCAATTCCGTTTGAAAAGTTGTTATTTCAAACGATATTAGGTATTTCGTTTGAGGGAGTATTCTGTGTGAATTGGGATTTCGTTTGACAGAGTAATTTCTTTTGAACAGAACAGTTTTGTGAAATTTAAAAAACCGAAACATGGAAGAGGAATTCTACAACGCATTCGCCACTCCGGTTACCCCGATTACTCTTGCACAAAACACGATTTTGGAAAATGAAACAGGGACGATGCAGAAACCGCCTAACCTCATGAACATCGAGGAATATAAGGGTTGGGAAGGACGTTTTGAGAACTGGGTACAAGCAAATTATCTGGATGCTTGGGAATGTGTCGAGACGAAATACGTTAGACCGATGAATGATGACGAAGAGATTATTGCTATTAAAGATCTGAGTGCAGAAAATAGAAAGAAATACAAAGATGAGAAAATGATGCTAAGTCTACTGCAACAAGCTGTGAAGGAAAATATCTTGGTTCTTTTACAACACAATGGAACTTCTTATTCGATTTGGAAAGCTTTAAAATCAAAGTTTCATGGAAGCCAAGAGATGGTCAAGAACAAAAAGTCGCTTTTAAAGAAAGAATTCGATCTATTCCGTGGTTTGAAAAATGTGAGCACAAAACAAATTATTGAAAGATACCTCAACTTGCTAGCTAACATGAAGAGGTTGAGCATTGACAAAGATAATGAAGAGTTGATCGAAAAATTGGCTGATGCATTACCATATGAGACTTGGGGTACATATCTCATGATGTTGAGGAACAAGAAAGGTTTTAGCAATCTGACAGAGAAAGGCTCAGGAGATGGAACAGAGAAAGGCTTTAAGAATGAAATATTTTGAAGGAGAACAAGACATTGGTCTTTATTACAAAGGTGGTGTCAGTGATAAAACCACCAACATGTCACCAAAGATTGAGACATCTTTCAATGCAAAGAGTTCATCTGGAAGTTCATTAAAAGGATCAAGCAGCAACACAAGTTTTTCATCATATCCATCATTTGATCCGAACATTTCAACAACCAAAATTGGCAAGAAGCTACAATGCAACATTGTTTTGAATCTTGAGAATGATGAGGATTATTCAGCAGAAGTTGCTAAGAGTCACATGTCTTTGTTGGGAACTGTGTTGGAGTCTTATGGAAGTTTTGTGGCAGGTCGGATCGGGAATCCAATGTTGACAAAAGAGGATTACGATCAAATAGATGCTGAAGAGATGGAATTGATGGACATAAAGTGGTGTTTGGCGAGTGTGTTAAGACGAGCTGAGAAGTTTAAGCAAATCACAGGAAGTGATGATTTACGTGAAGCTAATGTTTCTACTTTAGGTTTTGATAAATCTAAAGTCACTTGTTTTCGTTGCAGGGAAAAAGGACACTTCAAGAGGGAGTGCAAAAACCGCGAAGCAAGTGGAGCTCAAAATCCGTTCAACAACAACAATGATTACTACCGGAAGGCCATCTATCATCAAGTTGCACAACAACAACAACAACAACAAGAACCACAAGTGGCACATGGTAGGAAAGTAATCGAGGAGTCTTCAAAGAGAGCTTGTATGGTGAATCAGGATGAAACAGAGCCAACAAAAGGATTCAGTTGGGACAAATATATTTCAGCTGATAACAAAGCATGCCTGATAAACCAAGATGATGAAAAGTTACCAGAAGGATTTAACTGGGAAGGTTTCAGTTGGGATGATTATGATCCTAACAAAACTTCAAATCAAAAAGCTTTTGTTGCTCGTGTTGAAGAAGATAGTGATGATGATAGAGAGTATTATGCAAAACGAATGGCAGATTATTTTAAAATGATGGCAGAAAGTGATAGTGAAGATGAAAAAGCTAAAAAGAAAAAGAAAAAGATCAAAACACCAGTCAGTAGTGATGACAAAGATGTTCCAGTGATAAAGAAAAAGGTGAAAGATGTTCAAGCTTTCAAAGTTGATGCAGGAGCTAATGGAAAAAATGTTCCGGTGATTTGTGAAAACTGTGAGATTATAAAGAAGAAAAACAGTGAGTTGATGAACAACATGAACAGGCTGAAGGAATCTTACGATGTTCTGAACAAGGCCATGAATCAGTATAATCAATCAAGTGAAGAACACGCAACAGCCATGAAAACACTTCAGGGAGCTTTCATGATAAAGCAAAAAGTTGTGAACAACTACATCGAGAAGTGTGCTGTGCTAGAACAGAAACTGGAAACACAAAGAATTGAAACTGAAAGAGTTAATCGTTTGTTGAAAAGTTACTCATGTACTTCTTATGTCATTGACAGGATTTATCCAACTGTTGAAGGTATAAAGGTTTTTGAAGATGATGAGGTAACTGAAGAACAGAAAGCTTCTGAAGAAAAGACTCCTGAAAAGAAGAAAGTAAAGAAGAAGGATACTAAAGAAAAGACATCTGGTAAGAAACAAGGTGTCATTTACAACAAGTGTCCACCCCCGCTTGAAAATGGATATTCTCCGAGAAATCCAAATTCAGAAAGAGTCGAAAAGGCAACAAATTTACAGTGGGAGTCGGAGTCTTTAGTTAACTTGCCAGAAAATATTGATGTCACGTTTACATCATCTGACACTGATCATGAGTCCGAGTTAATAAAGAAAGTGGTTGATCAGGTGTTGGATAAAGATGAAACTGAGGAGTCAAAGTCGGAGTCTAAATGAGAGTCAAAGTCTAAGTCCAGCATTTTGAGTCAAACCGACAAACAGGGTAAAAGAGTTTACAATAAAGAATTTCTGTTATCAAAATCTAATTTGAATGACGAAACGTTTAAAGTTGGATATACTTTGAATGATTCTGACAAATTATATCTTGATAAGGAATTTCCAATAAGAGGTGTCAAACCTGACATGATTAAAAAGGTTTTCAAACTAAAAGAAATTAATATTTCTGAAATAAAAGATGTAAATCTTAATGATAAACCTAAAAAGTACAGCTCAAGAATTCAACAAAGAGAAAACAAGAAAAATGGTTACAGTTCTGGTTCTGGTTATCGAAAGAAACCAAACCATAACGGTAATTTCAAAAAGAAAGGTCTTGGTTTTATTCCTCCAGAAAATCATAAAAATGAAAAATATGTTCGTGATTTTAAATCAAAAATGATATTTGTTTCAGGTACGTCTACTGAAGAGGAAAAAGAAAATCTATTCAGAAATCAGTCAAACAAAGAATTCCTTGCGAAGAAGCAAGAAGAGATAAAGACTGCTGATCAGATGAAAGAAACGAGAACCTGTTTCCAATGCAACACTGTTGGACATATTGTCAAGAATTGTTCCAAGGCGATACAATCAAAACAGGGAGTTTCTCGTAAATTGAAAGATAAAAAGGTTGTGTTTGAACCACTAATTGAGAGAACTAAACTTTTCAAAAATTCGACTTTTGAGATTGGTGAATGTTCAAACAGATTTTACAAGAAAAGAGCAAATCTTGACAACCAGAAATGGGTTGTTAAGAAGTCTGATGATAGTTCTTGCAATGATTCTGATTCGTCAAAATCAGAGGAGCTATCTTCTGGCGATGAATCTGATTCCACAAAGTCAGAGGAGCCACAGGTTGAGATTAAAAGTGAAAAAACAGTGCCGACTGTGGATGATGTGAATTTTCCACCACTTCGGGCTGAAAATTTTAAGAAGAAAATTGGCAAAGTTGAAATTTCAAATCAATTTTTTTCTGAAAAGAAAGATTTTGATACTGAAAAAGCATTTAACCCCAAAGTTCATAACATTTTTGGAAAAATGGTTGACAGGAAGGTAAAAGGAGTCAAGGAATTTTACGAGAAGAAAACGAAGAAAGGTAAAGTTGAGCCATCCCTGGTTTGTGACTGGGATGGTACCTATTATGAGCAGTAAAATTCTGGACTTGCCGGAGCTCCCAAGTTGGTAATCGCGGAGCATGAATCGGCATCATTCATAGTTTATGAAAATTGTTTTTGTAAGAAGTATGACTTGCCGGAACTCCCAGGTTGGTAAGTGTGGAGTAGGAATCGGCATTTTGAGAATTTAACCTACGGATTGGTAAGTGTTGGTAAGCAAACCGACATGTGGTTGAAAATGAGGTTTTACCTACAGTGGTATTTGATTAAAATTTGTGGAGGTGATCTTACAAGTGGTAAATCAAGGACATTAAGTTGTACTTGATTTCCTACAAGTGGTATTTTGGAAAAACAATGTAATGAACCCCTAACCTACAAGTGGTTTATAAAATCAACAAAATTTATTTTCCGAAAAAACCATTTGATTAAAACAAACTTAAGTGTTTTGAAATCAATGGGAAAATAGTTTGTTGTCAGGGGGAGTTCTGATTGTTTATGTCAAGTGGATGGCGAATTGAAGCGATTCAATATCAGTTGTCAATTTACTTGTATAGTTTGTTTTCAAATTTCTTTAATTATGTTTGAATTTTAGGGGGAGTAAGAAATTTCAGAAAATCCAAAAATATTAGAAAATTTGAAAAAGACAAAAACATGATAAAATGAAAAATGAGTTTTTGTGTCAAAGAAGATGAAATGATAGTACATCAGTGAATGATCACAGCATGCTAAAGAATTGGAAAGTCAAAATGTGATAAACGGTCTCACTGAAGATGTGCCAGTAGGTTTTTGCACATTTAGTAGATTGTGACGAGATATAAACCTAAATTCAAACTTGCTTATATCGTGGGGAAACATCTCTCAGATATATGGGTAACCCCCGAAATCTTGTTTGAAAGGTCCCTCTTTCTGAGATACTAGGTCTTTATGCTCAGTGATATTTGGGGTATTATCCCGGGACTTCTGATTTTGCAGAAGCAATGGCCTAGTCCCCGGAGAATACTTTACGCTTGCTTGAAATATAGCACCACCCTCAGCATAAAAAATGATGAAACATTGTAAAATGCTAATCATGTGCTGTTGAAACAAAAGATCCTCTAAAGGGGACACACCAAAAGTCGAAGCCGTCATCTCTCTGCTGAACGGAAGTTCTGACCTGAGCTCTCACGGTTCTTCGCAATATAACCCTTTACAGATATCATCTGTGGTATATTCACCTGTAAGACTGAATATTGGGATCTGGATACGGGAGTATATTCTGAGGTGGGACACGCGATTAAGTTTAAGTATCTAAGACATTAATCTCGTATCTCGAAACAGTTGAAATTTGTGTGAAAATTTAAGTGGACCAATATACTGACAATCTAATTGAATCGTTTAGAACTTAAAATGTTTAAAGCTTAACGGTGTTGGTGAATTGTCTCAGAAACTGATATGATCCTTTTACGCAAACTCACAAAAATATGGTTTATAATATTTCTTTTCTGTATTTCATTACTTTAAAAAATCCAAAAAGATTTTAGTGTGTTTTAGCATAAATTTTGAAAAATACAAAAAGAGTTTCGATAACTGATGTTGGAAAACTGATTTTCAAAATTCCAAGTGCTAAACATGATGAACAAATCAGGTTGGGAGAATGTGTTTTGAAAAGAAAATGATATATCTTCAAGTGGTTTCATCAGAGATCTACATTGTAAAATCATTCATTGATTAAATAATTTCTGCATGTGGTTTATTGTCTGAATATTTTATCCACAAGTGTTCATTAGATGATAAGAATTATTTTTACAAGTGGTCATCAGGAAATTTATTGTGAGGTAGGGAATGTGCAGGATATCTGAGTGATAGAGAGCCAGGTTCCGATACCTGAGGACTCTGTGATTTTAACAAGCCAGGCTGCGATCCCAGCATATCGAAAGGGGGAGTCTGAAGACACTTAAAGGAAGGAGTATTTTGGTGCAGATGAAAAAGAGAATAGAGAAGAGATTTGTGGATGCTTACAGTGTCAGACACTTCAAAGAGTTCGAGAGGACTGATAAAGACTGAAGATGCGAAGACTCGACACTTTAAGACTCGTCAACATTCAAGGGGGAGTCTGTTGATGCATGCGTCTGTCGACTTCGTCTTGTATCGAGTCTTGTTTGTAATAGATAGATCATGGCACGCAAATCGAGAAAACATGTTTAGAGGCTAATTTCGCTTGAAATCCACCATGTCATGTTCAAACGGAATTACTAATTCCGCTTGAAACATGATTTCGCTTGAGGATGGTTGAAGCGAAATTAGAGGCCTATAAATACCTGTGTCTTGATTTCATTTGGAACAGTTCCGGTCAGAGCAACGAAGTACTGCCGAAGTGTCGTCTCATTGTAAATCATTGTGAAATCAATAATACGACAGTTTAAAGTGTGAATCTTGCTGAATTGACCTTGATACATCTGTTTCCGCCTTTTGTATTGAGTAAAACTCTTCTAATCGACTCGTTCGGGTTTGAAAACGATCCTACACCATAGCAATCAGTTTCATATACAAGTAATCACCTATCAGTACACACGTTTCTAGGAAATCACTACATCAGAAATCAGGTTTCATCTACACATAAATGAACATACATTCAGTCGCACAATCTAGTGTGCGACCCATTAACACAATGATCCATTAACATGGTGTACAGTCCAATATCTCAAATCCCCTTACAAATGAGGCCCATGTAAGTGTGTGATTTAGATAACGTAAGGCCCAATTGTACCTAGAGCCTAAGGACTGTGCGGCTATGATTGTGTACCATGTGCAGTCATAATGAAATCCAAGTACTGACCAATTTATGTATATATTACATGAACTCCTAATGTTCACTTTTATAATCAAACCACATAAGACAAAACATATTAATTTCACAGATTCAAAACATGCAACCTAAAGGTGGGTTGTACTCTATGCTCATAGGGTTGTACACTTCCATTAAAACACCTCTTCAAGAACTTGCATGACATAAAATTCATCACCTAATAGTTCTTCACTACTGCTTGGGTCACGTACCACATATTCACAAACATACCTTGCCTACACCACTTAATAATCCATTAAGGTTCTCTCAACAGTGCACGGCCCAGCTGGTTCCGGCCCAACCAACGTGTGCGACTCGGTTCCCTCGGTGCGACAACTCATGAGGGTGCAACCATGGTTTAACGTTAACATCATTAGTAGCGTATAATATTAACATCACCATTTATACAAGTCATTCGCAAACCACACTAATAAACATACACATGCCAACAATCCCCTCCCCTACGCAACATAGTAGAATTATAGCCGATCCATGAATATATATCATATACTTCACTATCATAATCTAGTGTATAAGCATAATCATGATTCACAATTATTCAGTCACATACAAGATCATGTTTCACAATTGCTAGCATGTTGAAATCAGTCCTATTACACATAATCACTAGCATATCTAAACATAACTTATGTAAAATAACAACTCACATACCGGTCAACTGCAATATACAAGTGATGCCTCACAAGCATAGGGTTACTTCGATGGGGGGGGGGGGGGTGGGGGGCTGCTCCTGCTGCCGCCGCAAGTAAGAGGAAGGAGTAGGGTTTTTCTTTTCTTTTTTTGATCTCTATACCACCTGCGTACACACGCACATGATAATAGCATGAGGGGGTGGGCCGATGTACATGCTGGGCTGGGACTTTGGGTTACGACAAGGTGGAGGTGGGCTAAGTTAGAGAGTGGGCTGTTGGAGTTGGGGGATTTGGATGTGGCTGCCAAAAAAAACGTTGGGGAGGGTGTGTGGTAACAAAATTGAAGTTTGTTAATAATAATAATTATTATTATTATTATTATTATTTTTTATTATTACTATTATTATTATATATAAACAACTAACAACAATAATAATATAGCTAAACAACTCAATTAATTTATATATGTTAATCAAATTACGGTTCGGGTCTCATAAGTATCAGGTTACGCGAGTTGTGCCTTGGTTCAAATGGTTTGGGTTGGTTAAATCAAATAAACTAAGTTATAACATAACGTAAACATATAACGAGAATTGACTCGGGAAAGATACCTGATTTTCCGAGATGTCACAAGATTAGTGTTTTAGAGACTTAAACTTGTTCGTGTGTCCAACCTCAGAATATATATTCCCGTATCCAGATCCCAATATTCAGTCTTACAGGTGAGTATACCTAGATGATATCTGTAAAGGGTTAAAATGCGAGGGCCATGAGAGCTCAGGCTATTGCTTCCGCAAAATCAGAGAGTTGATGGCTTCGACTTAAGGTGTGTTCCCTTTAGAGAATCTTTTCTTCAACAACACATGATTAGCATTTTGCAATGTTTCATCATTTTTTATGCTGAGGGGGGTGCTATATTTCAAGCAAGTGAAAAGTATTATACAGGGACTAGGCCATTGCTTCCGCAAAATCAGAAGTCCCGGGATAATACCCCAGATATCACTGAGCATAAAGACCTAGTATCTCAGAAAGAGGGATCTTTCAAACAAGATTTCGGGGGTTACCCATATATCCGAGAGATGTTCCCCACGATATAAGTAAGTTTGAAATTTAGGTTTATATCTCGACACAATCTACTAAATGTATAAAAACCTACTGGCACATCATCAGTGAGACCGTTTATCACATTTTGACTTTCCAATTCTTTAGCGTGCTGTGATAGTCTACTGATGTACTATCATTTCCTCTTTTTCACAACAAAACTCATTTTTGAATTTTATCATGTTTTTGGGTTTTTTCAAATTTTCTAATGTTTTTGGATTTTCCGAAATTCTTACTCCCCCTAAAATTCAAAATCATTTAAAGGAAATTTGAAAACAAACTATATAAGCAAAGTGACAACTGATTTTCAAGCTTCAATTCGCCATTCACATGGCATAAACAATCAGAACTCCCCCTGACAACAAACTATTTTCCCATTATGATTTCAAAACACTTAAGTTTGTTTTAATCAAAACTGGTTTTTCCGAAAAATAAGTTTTGTTGATTTTACCATTTGTAAGATCGGGGTTGACGGGTGGTCTGTTGGACAACCCTTAAATGGTTTAAAAAGATTAAAATTCCATGCTTTACTTGGTTATTTGCTTGAACTTAGTAACTACGAGTTGTTTTGTTTTGCAGGTACTTAAGTGCATAAAATATGCCTTTATGATGCTTAAATGGAAGTTGCAAGAAGTGGAAACAAGTTTGGACTTTGAGAGATCAAATAAAAGAAACAAGGGGGTGGCTGGCATCATCATCTTCGGCAGCTTGTGGATTTTAGAAATGGATTCACCTCTTGGACTTTTTGGCAATCATTAGTTATTGTGGGTCTTGACTTTTTGATTGGGCCGATACAAGGCATCACATGGGAGGAACATCAGTTCTTGAATGACACAAAAAGGGGCCCATGATTTTGAAAGAGAATAATTCACGTGAGGGGAGGCATTTGCTTTGAATGGATTTATATTACTTTCAAGTTTCAACAATCTCAAAACATCATCACATCAAGAGGCAACAACACGTGGACTTGACTTGGAGCAAAGAGATAAGCATATTTTTGGAGGCTGGGATTTTCTAAATAATTTCATCATCACATATTATGGCAGCCGAGATATGAGGTTTGGTGTCATCACAAGTCTCAACAACAGTTAATGGGCCACATGTGAATATTGTGATTGGGCCGCCAACAAGGAAGTGGACTCTTTGGAGGATTGTCATTGGGCCGTATGTGGCTTACGGTTGGCATCACATGTTTTATTTGGGAAAAGAAAATTGTTGGGTAATGTGACGGCTGGACATAAACAACACACCATCATCGACAACATTATCATTGGGGGGCACGTGAAGGTTTTAGAAAATATCACATCCAACATTAATCTTTTAACGATAAAGGTATGGGGCAGATTTCGAGAAGTATAGCACATGGGACTTGTGCTTATATGCTGACATTAGACTGTTGATTGGGCCGCTTTGGAGGTGAGTGGAACATGGGCCGCACATGATGGACTAATGGAGGATGACACATGGACGGCACATGGGATTTTTCTTGTGGACGGTCATGAAAAGCACACAAGTCAGCATTAAAACATCACCATATTCTAATCATTATCGGTTTTGGGAGCATCCTAGGGGCAAATTGGTTGGTTCTTGCTGGGTTTTGGACAATCTCTAACATTCGGTTTGTGTCTTTGATCCGTATGAACAATAATATCTTTGTTATGATGTTGATTCGAGCCATGTGTGGCTAAACACTTTATGATTGTCCTAGATTGAAGGTTTGTTTGAGACATTTTGTATTTGATTTCCTAATTTCTAGAATAGCAATCCTTATCTTTATGGTTGGTTTGTTATGGTGTGTGATTGTTTGTTAGTAACTTGTTAATTCTTATGATTTTCTAGTTTGAAACCATACGTTCTTGGTGCCGTTGGCAATCGAGATATCATGGGTAGAATTAGGATTGGGTAAGGGTTGATTGATCATCGGGTAACAACCTCACGTTCTAGGAATCTAAGTACTTAGTTCCCTTTCATCACTGCAAGTAATCACACATGAGCTATGTCTATGTAGTTCTTTCTAGTGGAATGATAATATGAATGTCGATACAAACCGGAAATCTAGGATGGTCATTTGTCTCTAATTTGCTCACAACCAAACTTTCCTCTTGCAATTTACTTAGTTTAATTTAGTCTAAAACCAATCTAATCAAACAATCCAACTCTTTGAATTTACTTTTTATTGCAATTAGTTTAACCTTAGTTAACTTAGATAAATCATCAAATAACACACATTCCACAAACTCCCTGTGTTCGATACCCACTTACCGCTATCATATAGTTGTTATTGGGATTAAATTTGCGTGACCCACGACAATCACGTCAAATTTTGGCGCCGTTGCCGGGGAGTAGTGCGCAACGTGTGTTATCTTGTGTATTAGTTTGAAAAAAAATTAAAAAAAAAAAACCAAAAAGATTTCTTTTATGTTCATGATTTACACTTGGTAGTTGAGTTGTGTTGTGCAGGATGACAGGGCATTACACAAATTTCAGCTTATTTACGTGTAGATTGTGCAAAGGCCCACTTCATCCGAGTATATGTTGTGGGGAGGCCCAACATAAGCGTAGAGAAGAACAGATGAGAATGGACGAGTGGAATGTCCATTATGATGAGTTTCACCCACATGATTCATACTATGATTCACCTTACAAGTCGAACATGGATTATTATGATGAATATTCCCAACTTTCATATGAAGTCCCTCAGATGGACGATCAAGACTATTATCATGCTCAGTATACATTTGATCAGTATGGTTATGAATGTGTAACTCAACAACCTACTTTGCACTATCAGTCACATAAATCTGAAAGTCTTGGAGAGATGATGAGAAAGAGACACATGGTTCATGTTGAAAAAGAATTAACAAAACCTCCTTTGTCAATGGAAGAACGAGTAGAACTTTTGGAATGGAAATATGATTTGTTACCAAAAGAGGTGAAAGAGATGAGGCCAGGGACGTCGATGGTGGAAAAACGTCAAGCAAAACAACACTGGATACATGTGCAGATTGAACAAATGACACCTATGGGTGATGTAGAAGAAAAGGTTGTGAGTCCTCCCGAACTTGAAACTGAATTATTAGGGCCAAATGAGGAATATACAATTGAAATTATTGTGGAGGAACCACCTATGGAGAGCAAAGTTGAGGGTCGTTTACTTGATGAACCAATCAAAGTTGATTACAATTCTCCGGCTGTGGTGGTTATGGAAACCAGGAGTGTTAAGGATGCATGTTTAGAAACTAGGAAGGTGGCACTTCATGATGTGGGAGATTTCATTCATAAGTTATGTTTATGGGAGAGTTTAGATTTGTTGGGCATAAAAAATGAAGTAGTGAAGTGGAGAGTAAACTACCGAGCATTTGTTGGAAATTCGGTAGGAAAATGTGGATTTAAAGAATTTTGCAAAGAAAGATGGGACGTGACAAAGCACACACACAATAGAAGAATCACACACCGTGCTTACATCAGCAACGAAAAAGGTAAATGTGCATTAAGACCACCTTGAGACATATCAGGTACGGTCGGGCTGAAGACCTAAACTTTAGCGCTGCTTGGGAGGCAACCCAAGGTGTTTCTAGATAAGTGTGGGGAAGATGTGCGGAGAATTGTGTGAAGGTGATGATAGGAAGTCGGATTATCTACAACATCTGTTGTGGCAAACTTCACCAGGTCAATGTACTTTTTCCTTAGACTTGTCATGTTCTTTAGCTTTGAAATATTGTTAGTTTATTAGTTTGATTTTGTTTATTAAAAAAAAAAAAAAAAATTTGGGGTTTGAGATTTAAAGCTTTTGTTGATGTTGAATGAATTAAAGCGATCCTTCCCTCAAAGCCATACATTGGGACAATGTATCCCAAGTGTGGGGATGAGGGGAATTTTTTGAGAATTTTTAAAAATTTTGTGAAGCCAAGCGAAAATTGTCAAAATTTGAAAACTTGATATTGTTCCACTTGACACATCGATACCCATTCCTAGTCATTTCTTGGTGAGTGTTTGAGCCACATATGATTATTATAGATATTTCTTTGTTTTGAGTGGCGGTGTGTGTATTGTGTTAATAGAACTTGTGTACGAATTCTTGTTTAATCTTAGAGTTAGCATGCTTGTGAAAATGATAGGGGACTTTTAGAAAGCCTCGTCTAGATGTGTGAGAGTGCGGGATTGGTGGGTTGGACCTCATACTTTACATATATGAGCTTGGTATTGTGAGGGGTGGGGTTTGGTCTTTAGAAAGCCATGTTTGAGCCTTATACCATTCGATTGTGACCCGAGCCTACTTCCTACAAAAATTTTACCTTTTGAGATGACCCGGTTTAGGAGATTTAGTATGTAGTTTTGATGTTCTTGTATATATTGTTCAGTTTGATGTGTTATAAAAAAAATGAAAAAATGATAAAAAAAAAAAAAAAAAGAGAGAGAAAAATATGAAAAAAAAAATTATGAGAAAAATACAAAAAGAAGTGATTGGTTACAATAGTAGTTGAAAATGTTGAAGAAGTTGTGTATATATTTGATGGTTGCTTTGTTTAGTGGTAGAAAAAACCGGGTCAAATCAATTAGCTCTCGCATATATATTCCACCATTCTCCTACCTTTGCACCTAGCCCAGTTACAACCCGTAAGTCTCTCTTGATTCGTAAGCATGCTAAATATTTGTTAGGAGGAAACTTGATTCTTATACAAGCTTATTGTCGCACACACACATACACGCATTGAGTGGTTTTGCATTACATGCTAATATTTCTTGTCACCGAGAGTTTTTGTGAGGGGTGTGTCTTGTGGTATGATTGAAAGTTAGTAAAAGGACGATACATTTTAGCTTGGTTTGCATAATTGATCGCTTGTGGTTTTGAAATAGTTTTTGAATCGGTTGCTTGGGACAAGCAACGGGTAAGTGTGGGGATGTGACGGGTGGTCCGTTGGACAACCCTTAAATGGTTTAAAAAGATTAAAATTCCATGCTTTACTTGGTTATTTGCTTGAACTTAGTAACTACGAGTTGTTTTGTTTTGCAGGTACTTAAGTGCATAAAATATGCCTTTATGATGCTTAAATGGAAGTTGCAAGAAGTGGAAACAAGTTTGGACTTTGAGAGATCAAATAAAAGAAACAAGGGGGTGGCTGGCATCATCATCTTCGGCAGCTTGTGGATTTTAGAAATGGATTCACCTCTTGGACTTTTTGGCAATCATTAGTTATTGTGGGTCTTGACTTTTTGATTGGGCCGATACAAGGCATCACATGGGAGGAACATCAGTTCTTGAATGACACAAAAAGGGGCCCATGATTTTGAAAGAGAATAATTCATGTGAGGGGAGGCATTTGCTTTGAATGGATTTATATTACTTTCAAGTTTCAACAATCTCAAAACATCATCACATCAAGAGGCAACAACACGTGGACTTGACTTGGAGCAAAGAGATAAGCATATTTTTGGAGGCTGGGATTTTCTAAATAATTTCATCATCACATATTATGGCAGCCGAGATATGAGGTTTGGTGTCATCACAAGTCTCAACAACACTTAATGGGCCACATGTGAAAATTGTGATTGGGCCGCCAACAAGGAAGTGGACTCTTTGGAGGATTGTCATTGGGCCGTATGTGGCTTACGGTTGGCATCACATGTTTTATTTGGGAAAAGAAAATTGTTGGGTAATGTGACGGCTGGACATAAACAACACACCATCATCGACAACATTATCATTGGGGGGCACGTGAAGGTTTTAGAAAATATCACATCCAACATTAATCTTTTAACGATAAAGGTATGGGGCAGATTTCGAGAAGTATAGCACATGGGACTTGTGCTTATATGCTGACATTAGACTGTTGATTGGGCCGCTTTGGAGGTGAGTGGAACATGGGCCGCACATGATGGACTAATGGAGGATGACACATGGACGGCACATGGGATTTTTCTTGTGGACGGTCATGAAAAGCACACAAGTCAGCATTAAAACATCACCATATTCTAATCATTGTCGGTTTTGGGAGCATCCTAGGGGCAAATTGGTTGGTTCTTGCTGGGTTTTGGACAATCTCTAACATTCGGTTTGTGTCTTTGATCCGTATGAACAATAATATCTTTGTTATGATGTTGATTCGAGCCATGTGTGGCTAAACACTTTATGATTGTCCTAGATTGAAGGTTTGTTTGAGACATTTTGTATTTGATTTCCTAATTTCTAGAATAGCAATCCTTATCTTTATGGTTGGTTTGTTATGGTGTGTGATTGTTTGTTAGTAACTTGTTAATTCTTATGATTTTCTAGTTTGAAACCATACATTCTTGGTGCCGTTGGCAATCGAGATATCATGGGTAGAATTAGGATTGGGTAAGGGTTGATTAATCATCGGGTAACAACCTCACGTTCTAGGAATCTGAGTACTTAGTTCCCTTTCATCACTGCAAGTAATCACACATGAGCTATGTCTATGTAGTTCTTTCTAGTGGAATGATAATATGAATGTCGATACAAACCGGAAATCTAGGATGGTCATTTGTCTCTAATTTGCTCACAACCAAACTTTCCTCTTGCAATTTACTTAGTTTAATTTAGTCTAAAACCAATCTAATCAAACAATCCAACTCTTTGAATTTACTTTTATTGCAATTAGTTTAACCTTAGTTAACTTAGATAAATCATCAAATAACACACATTCCACAAACTCCCTGTGTTCGATACCCACTTACCGCTATCTATTAGTAGTAATTGGATTAAATTTGATTGTGACCGCGACATCACGTCAGGGGTTATCATCACTTTGTTTTCTAATCACTTTGTATGAAGGTTAAATCACGTTCAACTTAATGACCTTGATCAACCACTTGTAAGTGAAAACCTTCTTTTTCAACCACTTGTAGGTTCACTTATCAACCATACCACTTGTAAATCAACATATGCCAATCTTCAATAAAACCATCACTTGTAGGTCGAAATATCACAAAAGTGAATTTCTCAAGAAAGATGGTGATTCATGCTCCAGGATTACCAACTTGGGAGCTCCGGCAAGTCAAAATTTTAGTTTGGAAAACCTGTCACCCAAGCTTGACCGGCCTTGGGTGATTTTGACTCACATCTATCCCACCATCTTTTTTATTGGTAAAATTCTTTTGCACCCTTTACCTTACCGTCAACCATCATTCCAAATATATGTTTTACTTTACCATTAAAAACCTTTTCAGCATCAAATTCCTTCTTACCAGCAAAGAATTGTTCTGAAATCTCAATCTTTCCAACTTTCAACTTCAATTTTTCTTTTGACAATGGCGGAAAATTTTCATCATTCATCTCTGGAACGGAATTCTTCTCACTTTTCTCAACAAATGACTCCTCTGATTTTATGGAATCAGATTCATTGTCAGAACTACTTTCTGTTTTAACAACCCATCTTTGTTTGTTCAAATCAACTTTTCTTTTGTAAAAACGTTTTGAACTTTCACCGGTTTCAAAAGTCAAATTCTTAAACACTTTGAATTTTTCTAAGTTAGAAGTAACTCCCTGTTTTTTATCGTTAGACATTTGGCAATTCCAAGCAATGTGTCCAACTTTTTGGCATTTGAAACAGGTTCTTCTTTCAACTCTCTTCTCAGATTCTTTCACCAGATTCTTCTTCTTTTCAGCGAAAAATTCTTGATTTGACTGTTTCCTGAACAGTTTTTCCTTCTCTTCCTCTGAACTTGTACCTGAAACAAATTTAGTTTTTGATTTATAATTTTTCTCATTTTTATAATTTTCTGGTGAAATGAAACCTAAACCCTGCTTTTTGAAATTACCGTTATGGTTTGGTTTCTTTCGAAAACCATAACCAGAACTGTAACCCTTTTTCTTATTCAATCTCTGTTGAACTCTTGAAGTGTACTTTTTAGATTTTTCATGAAAATTTAAATCTTTTATTTCAGAAATATTAATTTCTGTTAATTTCAAAACCTGTTTGATCATTTCAGATTTGACACTTCTTATTGGAAATTCCTCATCAGAATATAATTTGTCTGAATCATTCAAATTATATGCTACTTTGATTGGTCCGTCATTCAAATTAGATTTTGATAACAGGAATTCTTTATTGTAAATCCTTTTAACTGGTGAACTCGGACTCTTTTCTGTTGGACCGTTTTGTGACCCTAAAAGTCAGTTGAGAACGTTCATCTTCAAATACAAAGGCGGAATCAATGTATACGAAGTTACACAGCGTTTCCTTTTCAATTTCCTTCTCTATTGATGCTTTTTTATTACAATTTGACAGAGTTTCGTTGCCTAGCACATGATCAGGTTTCGTTCCAAGTTACTGACATGAATAAACTCATCAGGTATTTATAGGCCAGCTAGTTTCGCTTATATGGCAGTCCATATAAGCGAAACCTCCATGTGACACATAAGCGGAACTACCTGATGACCACATGAGCGAAACCTTAACCAACTAGTGTACATAAAAGCGAAACCTCCTCTAAACCTATGTACACATAAGCTAAACCTCCTAATTTGACTTTCAAGATCCTATGTTGACATATCTTGACCTAAGACTTAATGTAGACGTAGTCAACAGACATTCCGTGCACCAACAGACTCCCCCTTGGATGTTGACGAAGTCTTCAGCTCAGAGTCTTCAGTCTTGGTCTTTTCTCCAACTCTCTGTCTTCACATCATAAGCATTCTATCTTCACAGGTTTAGGATCACAACCTAGCTCCATCTTCAAACTCCCATTTTGACTGTTGATCCAGACTCCCCCTTTCACAGACTCCCCCTCTCGATATGCTAGAATCTGAGGTCTTGATCTGGTTCAAGCTTTGACATTTAGCTTCCGTGGGAATAATGAAGTCCAAAACCTGTGTCTCAAACATCAAACATTACAAACTATCTTTTCAACAATAAATCACAAACTCAATCAGCTTTAGAAATCCACTCAAGTATTCAGGTCCAAGTTAATGACCCTGATTACTCAATTAATCTACCAAGTTCAATTTAATGACCTTGGTTGATCATTTGACGAATCAAACTGATTTTAAAAACAACAATTTACACATTTTCTGAAAATAACAAGTATCAAGTTAATGAACTTGTTTTTGACTTTTCAATAAATCAAATTTCATCAAGATAAGCTCTCCTCATTCTTCAGTCCAGAATCTCCTGCATCTGCTTCAACATCTGAAAATCCAACAATCAACTCTCCACTTTGGTTTGTCGGAAAATAAAACAGAAATAAAATCTTTTTGGATTATATAAAGTGTTCTAAACTAAGAAATGAAATACAGAAAACTTAAATTGCAGAAAGTAAACAAAGTAAACTATTTACAAACATATTTTTGGCGAGCGTGTCAGGGAATCATATCAGCTATTCGACAAAACACAAGTACCGTTAAGCTTCAATTACATACCCAGAATTAAACAATTCACCTCGATTGTCGATATACTGATCCATCTTAAATTCTCACACACATTTCAATCTATCCAGGATACGGATTTATTGTTTTAGAGACTTAAACTTATACGTGTGTCCCACCTCTTGAATATACTCCCGTATCCAGATCCCGATATTCAGTCTTACAGGTAATTATAACACAAATGATATCTGTAAGGGGTTAATAATTTATGAAGAATCATGAGAGCTCAGGTCAGAACTACCGTTCAGCAGAGAGATCATGACTCAACCTGTGGGTGTGTCCCCTTTAGAGGATCTTTTTTTCAACAGCATTGCTAAGCAATTTTATTGTCTTATCATATATGCTGAGGGTGATGCTATGTTTCAAGCATTGCAGAAAGTATTATTCGAGGACTAGGTCAGAACTTCCATTCAACAGAAGTCCCAGAATAATACCCCAGATATCACTGAGTATAAAGCCTAGTATATCAGAAAAAGGAATCTTTCAAACGAGATTTCAGGGGTTACCTATATATCCAAGTAGTGTTCCCACAAAATAAGCAAGTAAGATTTAAGTTTATATCCCGAACAAACCTACTAAATGTGTAAAAACCTATCGACACATCATCAGCAAGACTGTTTAACCTTTTAAACATTCCATTTCTTTAGCATACCGTGACTGTCAAGCCGATGTACTATCATTTTCCCTTTTTACACAAGCTCTTTTCTGATTTTCTAATGTTTTTGGATTTTGAAAATATCTCATGTTTTTGTATTTTTGTCACTTTTTATTGTTTTTGTATTTTCTGAAATATTAACCCTATACCTCCCCCTAAATACCAAAACAAGTAAAAAATCGACAAACCATTGCAGATTGTTTCTCGTCTTCATCCGCAACATTACTCTCATCAACGCCCACAATTCCATCCAACACAGAAAAAAGCTTCATACCGTTCAGTTTTAACAAATATTGAAACCGATTTTTATCAAAAGCTTTGGTATGTAAATCAGCTTTCTATTCGTCAGTGTGGATTTTCTCAATTCGTATCAACTTTTTCTCAAAACAATCACGAATAAAGTGATGACGAATTTCTATGTGTTTAGTTTTAGCGTGATGTACTGGATTCTTTGTTATATTTATAGCGGCCTCATTATCAACAAAAAGAGGTGTGTTAAGAAACTGCAAACCGTAGTCGCGCATCTGTTGCTGTATCCACAAGATCTGAGAGCAGCAACTGCTAGCAGAATCGTACTCCACTTCACATGTAGATAGCGCCACAGACGTTTGTTTCTTACACTGCCAGGTAACCAATCTAGGTCCAAAGAACTAGCATCCTGCAGTTGTTGATTTGGAATTAACTTTGCAGCATCCGAAATCTGAATCGAAATACCCTTCGAGCGTAAAATCGCCTTTCCTAGGATACCACAACCCCAATGAAGGAGTTCCTTTCAGGTAGCGCAATATCCTCTTCACAATGATCATATGCGAAGCTCTCGGGTTAGATTGAAATCTTGCTGCGAGGCATGTTGGGTACATGATATCAGGACGTGAAGCTGTTAAGTACATCAAAGAACCTATCATGGATCGGTAGAACATTTCATCAGCCCTGTCTCCGGTGAGATCTGGGTGAATCCCATGATTTGTTGCAAGTGGGGTAGCAGCTGGAGTAGAACTTGACATCCCAAATTTCTCTAGAATATCATGCACGTACTTTGTCTGGTGAATGAAAATTCCCTCAGGAAGTTGTTCAACTTGTAGACCCAGAAAGAATTTCATCTCCCCCATTGATGACATTTCGAACTTTTGCTTCATCACTGATTCAAAATCTTTGCATAGATTTTCATTTGTCGACCCAAAAATTATATCGTCCACATAAATCTGAACTATCAGAAGATGTCCGTCGACCTCTTTGGTGAAGAGAGTGGCATCCACTTTTCCACGAATGAACTTGTTGGCTAGTAGGTGTTGAGACAAAGTCTCGTACCAAGCTCTCGGGGCCTGGTGTAAACCATACAGCGCTTTGTCCAATAAGTAGACCTTGTTTTTGTGGATTGGGTCGGTGAAGCCCGGCGGCTGTCCGACATAAACCTCCTCTTTGACCTTCCCATAAAGAAACGCCGATTTTACATCTAGCTGATATACTTTGAAATTCTTCCAAGACGTAAATGCATGGAAAATTCTGATTGCCTCTAGTCGTGCTACAGGAGCAGAGACTTCTGTAAAATCAATCCCCTCCTGTTAACTAAAGCCCTGAACAACAATTCGAGCTTTGTTCCTTACAACAACTCCTCTGTCGTCTCTCTTGCACTTGAACACCCACTTAGTGTTAATCTTCCTCTGACCATCTGGCAAATCCACTAACTTCCACACTCCCAACTTTTCAAATTGACTAAGTTCCTCCCGCATTGCATTGACCCAAGAATCTTTAGTAAGCGCCTCTTTGTAAGTTCTTGGCTCAACCTGCGAGATAAAACAACTCAATGAGAATTCAGTTTGCAAAGGAGCAACTTTTGTATAAAAACATGTAAGCCCTTTATCAATCTGTCTTCGAGTGCGAACTCCTGTCTGCAGTTCTCCAATGATTAATTCCTCCGGATGATATGAAAGAGTTCGTGGCATTACTTCGCCTGAAACATCTACATCGCCTTCCAGATTAGTAACATTCTGATTTGCACCTTGTTCACTGACTGGGTTTGTTTGACCTAAAATCTGAATTTGCTCCCCCTCAGAATCTGAATCACCATGATCAAAGACTGGCATGTTTTCAGCTTCTTGATTATCATTCTGTGCCGACTGATTATCCTAAGCAACTTCATTCTGTTGGACATCATCATGTTCACCAGCATTACTCGGACCTGCTTCATCGTCATTTGAAGTTTCCCGTGGTCGCCTCGAATATTCAGCTGGGAACCTTTGCTGTGATTCGTATTCGCGCAAAATATCCAACTCATCAAAGAAATCTTCATCTTCCTCTTATTCTTCTCTCATGTCAAACGAATCCCACAGTTTGTCATAATGATAACGCCATGAATCTCCAGGATTCTGCGGCGGCATAGTATAACCTTAACATTCAACATTTGCAGCTTCAATAATCCGCTTCTCACTTGGAACGAAGACACGTCGCATCGGATTTGCATAACCAACAAATATTCCCTCAATGCACTTCGGACCAAACTTTCCATAAGGCTCTATAACAGTACAGGGTGACCCGAACGGTTCTAGATACTTCAAATTTGGTTTGCGGTTATTGATTGGCTCAAAACATGTTTTGTTGAACTTCTTGACAGTGAGAACCCTGTTGAGCGTATAGCATGCGGCGGAAACAGCTTCAGCCCAAAAATTTATCGGTAACTTTGAATCTGCGAGCATAGTTCTAGCCGTCTCGATTAGTGTCCGATTTTTGCGTTCTGCAACACCATTCTGCTGCGGAGTGTACGGAGCACTAAACTCATGCAATATACCTCTTTCATCACAAAATTCTTCCATCTTGCTGTTCTTGAATTCAGTACCATTATCACTACGAATTCTTCTGATACGCCTTTGGTACAAATTTTCAATCTTTCTGAACAACGCCATCAAACTGTCAAACGTTTCATCTTTCGTTTTCAAGAAAGAAACCCACGAAAATCTGAAATAATCATCAGTAACGACCAAACAGTAGTAATCTCCTGTAATACTTTTGACATTCACAGGACCAAATAAATCCATGTGAAGTCTTTCCAGAGGTCTCGAAACTGAATTGACTTGCTTTGTAGGGTGTGACTTTTTCTTCTGCTTGCCTTTGACATAGCTAATGCACTCCCCTTCCAGATGAAAACCTTTGATATTAACTCCAAGAACCAAATCATTATGTACCAAGTGATTCATTTTCCTTAGGTGAATATGCCCCATCTTGCGGTGCCACAATCTCGATTCTTTCTCAGTTGCTCTAGAAACAAAACAATGTGCCTGACCAGTAGTTGTAGTTGCTACACTCATGTCCAACACATATAAATCATTCACTCTAGGTGCCCGCATGATAATCCATTCTTCAGGGATAACAAATCCTGGTTTCAAGATCAAACATTCTTTATCTGTGAAGTGAGTGGTATACATATTGTCACAAATCTGCGAGATACTTAGCAGATTATTCTCCAGTTCAGTAATGTAGTTAACTCTCTCAAACGTTACAATCCCATTGGATAACGTTCCTTCACCAATAATTCGACCACCTTCGTGACCAGCAAATCCCACATAACCACCATTGATATTTCTAACGTCATACAATAATGCAGTCTTTCCTGTCATATGTCGAGACGCTCCACTATCCATAATCCATCTTGAAATAGCTCTCGGAAGATCCTGCACATATTACAAACAATTTAAGAAAGATGTCGATTCATGCTTCATGATTACCAACTAGGAAGCTCCGGCAAGTCCAAAATCTTTAGTGAGATTTTGATGCTACCCAAGCCTCTTTCGACTCGGGTAACTGGACTTTGAGTTTAGATTTCATGGTGTAAAGTGGCGGAAAATTTTTATCATTCATCTTTAAGCTCTCAGCAGACCCAATCTCAACCTCTTTATACAAGAAAAATTCGTCTTTTTGAGGTTAACCAGATGGTTGGTCTTTTTCCAAAACAACCTTTTTCTCAGAATCCTGTTTATCAATTTTCTCATAATAATCAACAGGAACATTCATCTTTACTGAAGTAGTAGAAGACGATTGTTTTTCTTTCACAGAAACCTTTGGATTTGAAGAACTTGGTTTCTTTTCAACCACTTTTGGCTTCCATGTTTGTTGAGGTGATGCAACCCGTTTGTAAAACTTGTCATTTTTAGTTACCAAGTTCTTAACAGGTTCAATTTTGACTTTTGTTTTCTCATTTTTCAAAACTTTCTCAACAACCATTGGAGCTTTACCCTTCACATCAACTTTCTTCTTTTGTCTCTCAACAACTTCAGTCTTAGGCTTGGAGTTGGTGCAATTTCTTGCAATGTGACCAACTTTGTTACATCTAAAACATGTACGAGTATCAATAACTCGACTTGTGCCTTCAGACTGAGGTTGTGAGGCTCTCTTCTCAAAGAACTCTTCATTTGATTTTGAAAAAATTTCATTTTCTTCATCAGAAAGTGAACGTGAACCGTTCACAAACACCTTCTTTTCAGCAAACCTTTTGTTTTGAAAACTCTTTTTCTGATAACTCTTACCACCCCTATAACCATCTGACCAATTGTTTCGATTGTTATTATAAAAACGTGGTGGAACAACAGGCTTTTTGTAGTAAGCTTTATCTTTCTCAAAATTCATTTGCCTTTTTGTTTGTTTCAAACTGTTCACTTCTGACAACTCAACTTCAACCAATTTGAAAACATTTGTCAACTTTTTCACATTAACATTCTCAATGGGAAACTCAGAATCCGAATACAACTTATCAGATCCAGACATCTTGTACATCACAAGACCCGGTTCATCACTTAAGTTGTTTTTGGATTTTGGTTTCTGAATGTATTTGTCCAAGAAACACCCATCTTCCTCAGTAGTGTCACTATCCATTTTTAGCACATTTTCAACAACACCTTTTACAATATCATTTTGAACACTATCGTCATTGGAAGATGTGAACGTGACATCAATTGAATCCGGAAGATTCATTTCACTTTCTTCTTCAATTTCAACCAACCCTGATTGCTTTTTCGTGTAGTTATCAAGAACAGGTGGTGGAACTTGATGAAAACCCACCCCAGTTCCATCAGAGTACACATCTTCGCCTGCTTTGTCTTTCCCGATGGGTTTGGGAATAATGTGTTGTAACACAAAGCTTACGGAGTTGTAACTCTTAAGCTTCAACTGGATTCGCTCATTTTCAATTTCAGCTTCTTGAACTTTAAGTTTCAATTTAGCGATTTCATCCAGTTGTTGATTGATTGATTCTTCTTTTACTCTAAGCACTGCTTTTAGTTGAACGTTTTCTTTATAAGTTTTACCATTTCGATCATCATTATCTTTCATTGTGCTTTTGAGTTTTTCAAACTTCTCAGAAATCTGACGGTTTTCAAGAATTAACTTTTCATTTTCCTTTTTAACTTTTTCATGATCAATTTTATCATTTTCAATTTGACTAGTTAATTCTCTTATCCGTTCAGTTGAAGCTTTAACTGTTTTGTCACGATCGAGAATTTGATTCTCAACGCTTCTAACCTTTGCTGTCAGATCTTCAACTTTCTTACCATTGAGATACGTGACTGTTTTACAAAATTTGCACTCTTTGTTGCAATTTTTGCAATCAGCATTTCCATCAATTTTCTTACCTGACGCATTTGTTGACACGTTTGAACTGACCTGGCTTTTTTACTCAGACACGGAGTTAGAGTCTACCTCAAGTGCCTTAGCAGCCAGCACTTTGTCAGCCATTTTTCCTAGGTTCTCAGCAGTCAACTCCTGAGTTGTGTCAATAACCCCAGTATCAATCTTCTTTGACTTCTCTATCTCTTCTTTCTCCTTTTTCTCTTTCTCTTCTTTTTCTTTCTCATCTCCAGTTCCCCACCATTTATTCTGCCAATACTCATCCTCTTCTTTGTATTCCTTGATTATGGCTTCGATATCAAGCGTTTTGTCATCGATCGCAATGTTTCCATATGGGTCAAGATAACACTCCCTGTCCGGATCCCATCTTCTCACTCTTCTCGCTTCCAGATAGATACCAGAAATTCTAATGATTCTGTTTTCAGCCAACATTTTTCTGTATCTATACTTCTGCTCTTCAGTTCGGTTATCTTTCCAAGGAATAGGTTCATCGTTTTTCGCCATGAATGCGTAACCAACCGCATCTTCCTCCGGTAGAACCTCTTGACTCCAATCATACCCCTCATCATCGTAAATCACCGCAAGAGCTCTAGATTTCTCTCTATTGTCTTCAACCTGCTTCAATCTAGGCGGCTCAGGTTTATTCTGGTGATAAATTGCCTTCTTGTAGTAATCCTCTCTGAAAGGGTTCTCCGACTCATCAGCATATGCGTTTCTGCATTCTCGTTTGAAGTGACCTTTCTGCTTACACTTGAAGCACGTCACCTTGGACTTGTCGAAACCCAGCTTGGTAGATGGACCACCAATTGTCTTCCTGCCGGTTATTTCCATGAAACGCTGTGCTTGACGAACAGCACTGGCCATACACCAACGAATGTCGATCAGCTCCATTTCCTCCGGATCAATCTGATCATAATCTTCTTTCGTCAGGTTGGTGTTGCCTATCTTCCCTGCTACTAACCCTTCATACGATTCCAACACAGATGCTAGAAAGATCATCTGTTGTTTGGCCGACTCCTCATCAAAATTCTGAGCATTCTTCAAGTCTATTGCGATGTTGCATTGAAAATGATTCTTTGCATCAGAATGACTTCCAGATGATGAAGATCCACTGCGATAACCACTGTGACTTCCACTGCTTTGACCACTTTGACTTTCTTTGCTTGCTGTGGACACATTTTCAGCAGAAAACGCAGTCTTGGGAGAAGTTGCTTTTGGCATCATACTTTTTGGATAATACAAATCCAAATTCTGCTGGTAGGATGAGTGATTTACTTTGTATGTCTTCTTCAGTTCCAGCTCATGACTTTCAAGTCTCTCAATCAACAAATCCACAGTCAACTTTTCAGGTTCAATAGTGTTTTTCAGCATCAGCGCATAATATCTCCAATCCATCTCGTCTGGCAATGAATCGAACAACTTGTCTACTAGCTCATCGTCAGGATATTTGATATCATGTCTTGCTAATTCTAGCTTCAGATGACCAAACCTTTCTATCATTTTACAAACTGACTCGTTCTTTAAACACCCAAACATATCAAATTCTTTCCTAAGCAGTTTCATTTTGTTTTTCTTGATTTCTTCACTACCTATACATTTCTTTTCTAACTTTTTCCAAAGATCTTTTGCATTTGAATAATCGATCAATGAGATTATGTCTTCCCGGGCGGACTGAAATAACAATGCCACACATTTTTGCTCAGCTACAAATGAATCAATCTCCTCAGCTGATCTTAAAGTTTCACCATTTTTGTTTCCATTTTCATAACCGTTTTTCAAACTCTTCCAGCTGGGAAATGCAAATGCCATTAACCAATCTTCAAACTTTCTTGACCACCGACTGTATTCCTCGATAGCCATTAGCTTTGGAGGTTTATTGAATGTTCCGAAGGCACTTTCCGATTCCCAAGCTTCCTTTTTCTTCGGATTCGGTGGATTCTCATTCTCTTTGCTTGATGAAGTATCATCGTTTCTGGAATTTCCAGCAAATGCGTACATGTCGCTAAACGGGTTCAAGAATATGTCATCCATCTTGAATGTACCTGCAAAATCAACAAATACTTAGAAAAATTTTCGAAATTTTGAAAAATGATGACACAAGAGCGAAATATCAGCTATTGTGACTGATAAGCGAAAATTGTCAAATAAGCGAAACCACTCTTGTCAGAAGAGCGAAACCAGACTTGACATATAAGCGAAATCAGTTTTGACAAATAAGCGAAATAAGTCTTGACAGATAAGCGAAATAACTATGTACTTAAAAGCGAAATCAGATATGTTCCTATGAGCGAAATTAGGTAATGTCACTATAAGCGAAACTATTACTTGTCCGTATAAGCGAAATAGTAATGTCTGTATGAGCGAAACTATCACTTGTCCGAATAAGAGAAACTATCAGGTTTTAGTCAATTTTCACCATCTTTTAGTCCGAATTTTAACCTGAATCTTTCTAGGGTTTGTTATTACTGTATTTTACACGTTATACTCGAAAATCAGGCCATTTCAACCGTAGGAACCAGTTCAAATCGAAAAAGTATAAGAGAAAGTGAGTAGAAATGAGAGAATTTTGTCGAATCAGCTGTAGTAGTATGAACTCCTCGTCCTGAAGCTCTGATACCACTTGTTGGACCGTTTTGTGACCCTAAAAGTCAGTTGAGAACGTTCATCTTCAAATACAAAGGCGGAATCAATGTATACGAAGTTACACAGCGTTTCCTTTTCAATTTCCTTCTCTATTGATGCTTTTTTATTACAATTTGACAGAGTTTCGTTGCCTAGCACATGATCAGGTTTCGCTCCAAGTTACTGACATGAATAAACTCATCAGGTATTTATAGGCCAGCTAGTTTCGCTTATATGGCAGTCCATATAAGCGAAACCTCCATGTGACACATAAGCGGAACTACCTGATGACCACATGAGCGAAACCTTAACCAACTAGTGTACATAAAAGCGAAACCTCCTCTAAACCTATGTACACATAAGCTAAACCTCCTAATTTGACTTTCAAGACCCTATGTTGACATATCTTGACCTAAGACTTAATGTAGACGTAGTCAACAGACATTCCGAGCACCAACATTTTCTGATGAACTTGAACTTTCAGATTTAGACTCCGACTTTGACTCTTCATCCATATCCAACACCCGATCGACCACTTTCTTTAATAACTCAGATTCATGATCAGTGTCAGACGCTGTGAATGTAACATCAATGTTATCTGGTAACTCATCAATGGTTTCAGACTTTAACTTGATGTTGAGAGCCTTATTTAAACGTTCCTCATTTGGCTTTCTAGGAGAATAACTTTCATAGATCGGGGGCGGACACTTGTTATACTTGACACTTTATTTCTTACCAGTATCCGTTTCTTCCTTCTTTTGTTCTTTAAAAGCTTCAAGACCTACAACAGTAGGATAAACTCGATCAATCAAATAATCACAAGTTGTATAACTCAATAGCAATCTTTTGATTCTTTCACTTTCAATCTTTTCGAGTTCCAAATCCTACTTCAGTTTTGCACAATCCTCAATATACTCATTGATGACCTTCTGCTTTGTCATTAATGTTGAACTCATCATTGTCATAGCAGCATCAACTTCTAAATTTGTCTTTTTCAGACCATCAACTGTTCTGTTCAACACATCATATGATTCCTTCACATACTTCACATCAAACAACAGTTTTTCTTTCAACTCTTCAAGTTCATGAATCTTCTTGTCCTTTTCTTCACAATGTTTGCAAGACTCCAAACATTTCAGACAAGGTTTTGTTACTTCAATGACTTTTTCAACTTCGATAATTTTTTCAACTTCGACAAGTTTTTCAACTTCAACAACTTTTTCAACTATTTTTTCGACTATATCCGGTTCTCCATTAAATTCTAACTCTTTTTCCCATCCTTCAACTTCGACCTTCTCTGTTGAACTTTCTTCAACTTCTGCTTTCTCAGCTTCCAGTTTTATCTTTTCTTCAGCAATCCTTTTTGTCTCCAATTCTTCCAATTCTTTCTCAACCATCTTTCTTGCTTCCATTTCTTCCAATTCTTTCTTCAAACGAACAGCTCGTTTTTCTTTCAACACTTCAATTTTATCTGCAAAAAACAAATTAAAACTGAATGAGTCTAAATTTTTTCTAGCATTATTAATGTATTCTTCTTCATCATCAGTATCTTCGTCACTCTCTGATGATCTGAAAATCTTTGTTCTTTTTGGCTTAGTTTTGACTTCTCCCGCTTCCAAGATTTCAGCAACAAGACCTGAACCAGCCGGAATGTATTTGTCCCAGCTAAATCCTTCTGCTACTTTTTCGTCATCTTGATTAACAAGATAAGCTTTCTTCTTTTCAACTTCAGTGGCATGGGATGATGATGGTTGTTGAGCAAGCTGATGAAAAATTGACTTTTGATAATAATCTTTCTTTCCATCTTGTCTTCCAGTTGCTTCTTTATTTTTACATTCTCTCTTAAAATGTCCCTTTTTTCTGCAACGAAAACAAGTAACCTTTGATTTATCAAACCCTATTGGAGATGCACTCATTTCACGAAACTCATCTCTTCCAGTGACTTGTGTGAATTTTTCTGCTCTTCTAACAGCACTAGCTAAACACCATTTGATGTCCATCAATTCAAGTTCTTCAGCATCAATCTGATCATAATCCTCTTTAGTGAGCATCGGATTTCCAATACGTCCAGCAACTAAGCTTTCATACGATTCTAGCATAGCCACAAGTGATACCATGTGTTGCTTTGCTATTTCTGGAGAAAGATTTTGGCCATTTTGAATGTTCAAAGTAACGTTACATTGCAGATTCGTTGAATTTTGTCGTTGAGGACTTGGTGTTGTGAAATTTGGATCAAAACTTGAATATGATGAAGTATATCCACCACTCTGAGTCACGGTACTAGTAGTTGTTCCAGAAGAACCATCAGCACTGAAAGCAGTTTTAATCTTTGGACTTGGAGTAACCTCGAATTTGTTTCCTCTGTAGTATAAACTGACATCTTGTTAAGCATTTGGATTGTTCATGATTGCCGTTTTCTGAATATCCAATTCATATTCTTCAATTTTCTGAATAAACTTTGCCAAGTTCATATTTTCAGATTTTCTCATGTGTTTTAAGATTAGCAAATATGTTCCCCATTTTTGCTGTGGTAACGCATCAGCTAATTTATCCACCCATTCATCATCATCTTTCTTGATTTCTAACCTTCCCATTTCCAGAACAAGATGACAATATCTATCAATAGTTGCTTTTGTTGACTCTCCTTCTAATGCTACAAACAAATCAAATGATTTCTTTAATAAAGCTTGTTTGTTCTTTATCATATCAGCGCTTCCCTTAAACTTGCTAATCAACGCCAACCAAATTGATCTGGCAGTTCCTTCATGTTGAAGTAACACAAAAATATCTTCTTTTACGGATTGCTGGAGAAGACTAATCATCAATTTTTCACTGGTGTATTTCAACTTCTCACCATCTGAATAATCACTGAAAGCTTTTTCAATCCCACGTTCATTTTTCGGTTTAACATAATCCACATCTAACGAACACCATGCGTCAAACTTATAGGCTTGCACCCAGTTTTCAAAACGATTTTGCCAACCTTTAAAATCCTCAATATACATAAGCTTTGGCGGTTTTTGATACGTTCCTGTCTCATTCTCACTGTAAATAGTTTCAGCAGCTGTAACTGGAGCAACTGTGTTGCAAACGCATTGTAAAATTCCTCTTCCATGTTTTCGGTAAACTTTTGAACAAAATCACAACTTTCAAACGAAATAAGGTTTCACACTAAATGAATTCCTCAAACGAAATGACATTTGGTGTGAAATACCCCTTTCAAGCGAAATGAATCATTCAAGCGAAATGACTACTGGTTTCGTGCGAAATAAGGTGATTTCGTACGAAATAAAGATCAAGGGGTTGATTTCGTACGAAATGAGTTTCACAAAGGTGATTCCGTGCGAAATGAGGTTCAAACAGGTGATTTCGTGTGAAAACAAAGTCTATTCCATACGAAATAGTGCTGACGTCACTCAATCCGAGAACATTTTCAAACGAAATGACCAAATATACCAAGTTCTAGATCGATTTTAAGTCCAAATCTTTCAAGGATTCATTAAAATACTGTTTCGTTTATTTTATGTGAAATTCAATCCATTTTAACCATCAAATTTTGTTTAATTTTTAAAAGAAGGTGTAGAAGACAGATTTTTCAGCTGAAATGATAAGAACTCTTCCTCATGAGCTCTGATACCACTTGTAGGATCGTGAATCGATCGAAACGAGTCTATCATAAGAGTTCTCAGTCTAATCAGAGGCGGAATTCATTGATTAGACTGTATAACAGCTTGATTCACACTTAATTATCTTGTATTATTGATTTGACACGATTACAGATCAAACGACACGTTGGCAGCAGTTCGGTACCGGAATCATGAACGTCACAAATGACTTCGCAACTTGGGTATTTATAGTGGTGGGTATTTCGCACGGAATACCATCTTGTTATTTCGTGTGAAATAGCTCAATCACACCCAAACCCTATTTTCCTCGTACAACGTGCCCTGATCTAACAATTCTATTACAAGACTCGATACAAGACGAAGTCGACAGACATATGCACTAACAGCATGTGACTTGCATATGCATGGTCTTTGTCGAGTGAGTGGCATGTGCATAAATTTTTTGACAATATTACCCTTAGTATAAGTTAGCATCAACGCCACATGTCAACACTAAAATTGTTCTCACTGTTTTCACACTTTTATGCGTTTTCTCCAGATCATGCCCTTATATATATATATATATATATATAACTTAAATTAAAAAAACCCTTAACTAAAAGAAAATAAAAACACATATTAATATATAAAAAACCCTTTAATTTTTAAAAAAAAATTATATATAATAAAATTCAACCAAACCCCAACCCACCCACCCGCCCCCTAGTCCCTCCCCCCCCCCTCTCTCTCTCCAGGTCTATAACCCTCACCTCCACCTCCTCCGTCACCCATCACCACCCACCTCCGCAACACACCACCACCAACCTCCACCACCCACCATCGCCCATCTCGCACGTATAAAACATTCGAGGATTGGTGGATTTTTATTATATATAAAAATATTTTTAAAAAATTTAAAGGGTTTTTAATATATATTAATTAATATTCTGTTTTAAAAAATTAAAAGTTTTTTTATATATTAATATGTATTTTTTTAATTTAAGGGTTTATATATATATATAGAAACGGGATCAGGAGAAAACGCTCAAAAGTGTGAGAACGGTGAGAACGCTTCCTGGCCCAACACGTGTCACGTCGCTTAGAGAAGGGCGGAGGGGCTTTTTTGTCCTTTCATATTTCTTTTTTTTAACGCGTGTCACTTCATCTTTTCATTTTTTTTGCCGTTTAATAAATACGCGGTGTTTTTATTGTTTTTAGATCATAATCATAGTAACATTTTGGCGTTTTAAGTATTGTTTTGGCTTTTTTATTGTTTTTCAGATCAGGATGCAGGCGTTTAATGTATAAAACATCAGTAATTTTCTTGATTTTATTATATCAAGTGTTTTGCCATTTAGAATACAGGCCTATAATGTGACAGGCAATTATGGCGTTTTGAATAGATAAATAAATTTCAATTTTCCATTTAGTGGTATTAATATAACTATAATGTTTGGCAATAATGATACCGTCTCTTTATTTTATTGTTTCTTTCATTTTTCATATGTCAATTAGTGTTGATTTTTCCAGTAATACTTTGTTTGCGTTTTTGGCGTTTTATATAGCAACATCATGTTTTGCTAGCATTCGTTCTCACAGTTTTTGTTGGTACATGCGTCTGTCGACTTCGTCTTGTATCGAGTCTTGTATTGTAATTGTTAGATCAGAGCACGTAGTACGAGAAAAGGGTCAAAAATAGGTTGGGAGGTAATTTCGCACGAAATTACATGTTGTAATTCCGCTCGAAATTACATGTTGTAATTCCGCTCGAAATCACCATGTCATTTCACACGAAATCAGCAGGCTGATTCCGCTTGAAAGCCTGATTCTGCTTGAAAGCCTGATTCCGCTTGAGCATGTTCAAGCAAAATCAGCAGCCTATATATACCCATGATGTGATCTCGTTTGGAATGCTTCTTGGTTCCGACGCCAAAGTGCTGTCGAAGTGTCTCTGGCCTGTAAACTGTTATCAGATCAATAAACAAGACAGTTAATAGTGATTCTAGTGTTATACAAGCTAAACGAAGACTAAATCAATGAATTCCACCTCTGGTTTAGTCTAAGAACTCTTCTGATCGACTCATTGGGTCAGAAAACGATCCTACAAGTGGTATCAGAGCTCAGGAGGAAGAGTTCTTACCTTTTAGCTTGTTTTCGCTGGAAAATTTTGATTTCTACACCTTCTTTTCAAAATTGAACAAGTTTTAACGGATAAAATGGTTTGAATTTCACACATTATATGTGAAATAGTGTTTTAACAAAGCCTTGAGAGTATTAGACCTAAAATCGAGCTAAAACCTGATCAATTTGACAAAAGTTGGATCGACATGATGACATCAGCACTAGTTCGTACGGAATTACATACTTGATTTCACACGAAATTACATTTGGTGATTAATTTCGCTTGAAGTTGCTGTTAATTTTGCTCGAAATCAGATTTCGCTTGGGTGATTCCGTTTGAAAGTCTTATTTCGTATCAAAGTGTAATTCCGTTTGAGTATTTCAAACGAAATCAACTATTTCGTTTGAAAGAGTGTTATTTCACACGAAATCAGGTAATTCCGTGTGAAAAAGGTATTCCATTTGAACAAGTGATTCCGAGTGAAGAGGTATACCATTTGAGAGTGTGATTTTGTTTCAGAGTGTTATTTCACTTGAAGAGGTATTTCGTTTGAAGGAATTTCGTTTGAAAGTGACTGATGTTGTGAAACCTGTTACTGAAACATGGAAACTGAAGAAGATATTGCATTGTATCTCTATGTATCTCAAGAAGAGAGTTATATTAAGATTGAAGAAGAACCAGTTTTAAAAGAATCAATTTCAAGAGAACCAGTTTCAATAAAAAGGGATTCAGAAATTGTTTTAGATAAAGTTGAAAAGGGTTTAGAAGTTGATTCGGAAAAAGCTGAAAATAATTCAGAAGTTGTTTCAGAAAAAGCTCCAGTGTTTGATTACTCATCAGATGAAGAAAGTGACAATGACAGTGAAGAAATTGAAAAACTTGAATATTATAAAGGAGTGTTTGCACCTGAATTGTTTAATATGTTTTATGCAGGTACACTGGAAAAGCTTAAAAATAAACAAGCTGCAAAAATGAAGAATCATGAAGCAGCAAATGTGGAGGAAAGTGTAAAATCCGAGAATAAACAGGTTGACAGTATTCATCCAGAAATATCTGAAAAAGATGATACAACTGGGTTGTCACAGAATGATGAAGTTAAACCTGAAGTAAAAGTTCAAGTGATAAAAGAACAGGTTGAAGAAATTCCAGCTTTCAAGATCGAGAAGAAAGCTGATGCTGAAAAGATGCCTGCGAAATGTTCAAAATATGATATATCTGAAGCAGAAAATGTCAAACTCTTAAAAGAAGTGGAGAGTTTGACATTGGAAAACAAAATTTTGAAAGAAAAAGAAAAAGATTTTGAAAATGAAAAAGTAAAAATTGAAAAAGATTTACAAAGTCAAATGAAGATTTTAGAAGATGAAAAATCTGTTATTTTTAAAAATAATATTGAAAAACAGATTGCAATAAATTCTCATCTCCAGAAAATCATTCGGCTTGAAAATGAAGCTGAAATTGCTATAAATAAAATCAAGGAGTTAGAGAATAAATTGAAAAGTTTTGAGACTTCGTCATCAGTACCAGATTATATTTGTCCAAAACCGATCAATTCAGTTCCAATAAGTGACGATGTCACAAATTATGACAATGTTATAATTGAAGATTGTGATGATAGATCTGATGATGAAAATGAAAGAAAGGAAACATTTTTGAAATTAAAAGAAAAATTTCAAGAAGCTGTTTTACATTCTACTGAAAAAGGTGAATGCTCAACGCAAAAACCTGTAAAGAAGAATGTAGAACAAAAACAAAAAGGTAAAAATTTGAAAAATTTTCAAAAAGAAAATAAAAGGTCATCAGTTCAATCATCCAATCGTGATAAAAAAATTAAAAAATTTGAAAATCAAAACTCAAAAACAGTTGGTAATAAGTGGTGCAGGTTTGACCACAGTGCTCAAAAGCCAAATCAATTTGACACGAGACGACAAGACCACCACAAGGCCAAACAGTGTTATGATCTGAATGTTTGGTATGAAAGTGGTGAATGGTATGCTAACAGAGTGTGCTATAACTGTTGTTTTAGAGGACACATTGCTGTTAACTGCCAGAGTCGGAGTTTTGAGACGAGAAGATGTTATGATTGTCAAATCAAAGGCCACATTGCAAGAGATTGCCCAATGAGATCAAAGGGAAGATCGAGGGCTGAATCTCAGAAAATGGCAAAGAAATCAGTCAAAGTCGAAGAAAAGCCCAAAGAACAGAAAGTTCTAGAAAAGAAAGTGAAGCTTTCACAAGGGCAGAAAGACAGACTGAGAAAGAAAAGGAAGAAAGCGAGGGAATATCTCGAAAGGATTTTGTCCTCAGATACAACCGGAAAATCAGATAAAAGTTTTGATAAATCATTTTACTCTTCAAAGACTGATCAGTCAAGTAAAACGAATTCATCAGATACAAATCTGAGGACGAAAGGGATTTTAAATAAAGAAAAAATGGTTAATCAAGAGATTAACAAATCAAAGAAAGTGAAATTTTCACTTTCTGGCGATGAGTTTGTTTCCTTGGAAACAAAAGAGCCATGTGTTGGCAATGTATCTGATTTATCAAAGTCAGATAAGCCATGTTCGGGCGATGAATCTGGTTCGTCAAAGCCAGAGGAGCCATTTGTTGAGGTAAAAAGTGATAATTCCATTAAGACAATTGATGATGCAAGTTTTCCATCATTGTCAAATGGAAATTTAAAACAAAAGATTGAAAAGAAACCAAGTGACGATCACTCGAAAACACCCAAGGTTTGTCAGGCTTGGGTGGATCTGTTTAAATGAAAAACCTGACTTGCCGGAGCTCCCAGGTTGGTAAGAGTGGAGCAGGATTCGGCATCTTTCTTGAGAAATTCACTCTGGTGATATTTTGTCTTTCAAGTGGTAAATCAGGGACATTAAGTTGTACTTGATTTCTTACATGTGGTATTGTTGTTAACATCGGGAAATGTTAAATTCCTACATATGGTTGAAGAAAACAAGGTGATGAGTAATCCCCATGTTTGAGAAATGACTCACAAAACTAATTTTCCAGAAAAACCATTTTGATTAAAACAAACTTAATTGTTTTGAAATCACTATGGGAAAATGTTTTGTTTTCAGGGGGAGTTCTGATTGTTTATGCCAAGTGAATGGAGAATTGAAGTAATTCTCATCATGTTGTCACTTTACCTTGTACAGTTTGGTTTCAAATTTTCTCAGAAAATCAAAATTGAAACATATTTTGATTTTAGGGGGAGTAAAATTTTTAAAAAAAATTAGAAAATTTGAAAATTTTAAAAAAAACATTGAAAAATGCAAAAAATGAGTTTAAAAGAGGAAATGATAGTAAATCAGTTAGACTGTCACAGCATGCTAAAGAAATGGAGAGATAAAATGTGATAAACGGTCTCACTAAGGATGTGACGGTAGGCTCAGCTAGACTAGTAGATTTGCGATAACGATACTAACTTAAATGAAAAAGCCTATTTCTAGTGGGAAACATGATCGAAAGCATAGTACTTAGTTTTGTCCTTCGTGACTGTGTACCTACTCGGTAATCTTTGATTGTCGAAAGTCATAAAACCGGTTAAGTCTGTGAACTTTCACAACTTTACTGAAAAAGTCGCTGTGTGTGTGCATTTTATTTTACAAAGGTTTAAACTTGTTTTATTTCTTTATTTTGTTTAAGCATTGGACATCCTCTGCGTATACGTGAGTATCGACCTGGATGTTAGTGCCTAAACGTTCTGCTTTATTTTCTTTGGTGTTTCGTTTAAGCTTTGGATCACCTCTGTGTATACGGGAGTATCGACCTGGTGGTTAAAGCCTAAACAACTTCAACTTGTTTTTTTTTTCTTATTTTGTTTAAACATTGGACTTTCTCTGCGTATACAGAAGTATCGACCTGATTGTTAATGTTTAAACATTCTGCTTTATTTTTGCACATATCACAGTTGATGAAAGTTTAAAGGCATTGCTTGAGTCAGTGTATTGCATGATGAGGGGATATGCTGAGATCGTGGGGTCCATAAGAATTTAGTGCAAAATTAATATACCTTAATGTATCGGTAAGCATGTCGAAAGTTTTTAGTTTGAGTTTAAGTGGTCAACAATATCGTCAATCTATGTGAATCGTTTAGCACTGAAAATGTTTAAAGCTTAACGGTGCTAGTGATTGGTCACATAAACTGATATGATCTTCTTACACAAACTCACAAAAATAGTGTTTGTAAATATTTCTTTACTGCATTTCAATATTGTTCTATTTAGAGGTTTTAGCTTTATTTGAAAATTCAAAAAGATTTTCGACAACTGATGTTGAAGAACTGAATTTCAAAATTTCAAGTGCTGAACATGATGAACAGGGTTGGGAGTGTGTGTTTAAATGAAGAAATTTATTTTGAGAAAGAAAGTTTGATTAGTTAATCAAGATCATTAATTTGAAATTGATGTAACTATTGTAAAAACTTATGTGGTTATGAGAAAGTTTGTGCAGGAAACGTTGAACAAAGCAAAGTTTCAAATCCTGATGTTGAATTCCAGGCTTTCGTTACTAAGCTACAAGATAAAGAATTCCAGACTGCGATCCCAGCTGAGTGAAAGGGGAAGTCTGAAGACAAAGAAGCCAAGTTTCTGATCCTGTTGCTATGGAAAGCCAGGAGAAGTTCCTGAAGTTGAGAAGATCGATCAAGACTGAAGAGTTGATATGTTGAAGACTCGATACTTCAGACTCGTCAACATTCAAGGGGGAGTCTGTTGGTACATGCGTCTGTCGACTTCGTCTTGTATCGAGTCTTGTATTGTAATTGTTAGATCAGAGCACGTAAAGAAGCCAAGTTTCTGATCCTGTTGCTATGGAAAGCCAGGAGAAGTTCCTGAAGTTGAGAAGATCGATCAAGACTGAAGAGTTAATATGTTGAAGACTCGATACTTCAGACTCGTCAACATTCGAGGGGGATTCTGTTGGTACATGCTTCTGTCGACTTCGTCTTGTATCGAGTCTTGTATTGTAATTGTTAGATCAGAGCACGTAGTACGAGAAAAGGGTCAAAAATAGGTTGGGTGGTAATTTCGCACGAAATTACATGTTGTAATTCCACTCGAAATCACCATGTCATTTCACACGAAATCAGCAGGCTGATTCCGCTTGAAAGCCTGATTCCGCTTGAAATGTGATTTCGCTTGAGCATGTGCAAGCGAAATCAACAGCCTATATATACCCATGATGTGATCTCGTTTGGAATGCTTCTTGGTTCCGACGCCGAAGTGCTGTCGAAGTGTCTCTGGCCTGTAAACTGTTATCAGATCAATAAACAAGACAGTTAATAGTGATTCTAGTGTTATACAAGCTAAACGAAGACTAAATCAATGAATTCCGCCTCTGGTTTAGTCTAAGAACTCTTCTGATCGACTCATTGGGTCAGAAAACGATCCTACAGTTTTTCAAACTATCAGGCGTTTTTGGTGTTTGTAGTTTTTGGCGTTTTATACTCAATTTTTTAAAATACTAGAGAATTAGATGATAAACAACAGAGAATTACATAACAAACAATAGAAAATGAAAAAAAATAAAAATTATAATCTCATCCAAATCTTCACTGTCATCAGCCTCTTCTACTTTAACCTTTTTGGCGTTTTGAATACCTTATGTAGATCCTTATTTTCCTATATACCTCCCGTCTTTAGAAGATGCTTATTTTTTTGGGCATCCTTTATTATGGTTTGATGTATACTTGTTTGATGACATGTTGAAGACCAACGCCTGCTCTAATGTATTGATCACTTCATGCCATCAATATATCCATCAAGAACAAAGTGACATGATGTCATATATGTGTCATCAGTCTCTTTATCTTGAATATTTGTCCATCTCATTCAGCAAAAGATTATAGAGATACCCAACTCAGAGAAGAATGCATTCAGTGAAACTTCATTTAGATCAATACTCAATATAGCAGAATCGAGGTTCTGCATCTGTGGCTTTTTTAACTATTATTTTTGGCATTTTTAAAGTGAATGGTTTCTAGGAAATATGGCGTTTGTTTCTGGTTTTGTGATCAGTTGATTGTTCAGAGACGTCTATCTTATAGGATGTTTTTGGCGCGTAGTTTAGGCGGGATTTTATTTATAATAAATGATATTAATAAAGTAGCCGTCTTTTCAGTTTCTGTGTATTTTTACTGTTTTTTTTGTTCAGCTTTTTTTGAGTTTTTAAGGTCATAGACTTTCCATCTCCCAGGTTTGGCGTTTTTTAATGGGTTTAAGTAGTTTTTGGCCTTTTTTTCCATTTTTAGCTTTTATTAATTAATAATTCTGCAAATTACTTTCATTATAGTTTGGGAGTTTTTGGCGTTTTTACTCCATTTATGGCGTTTTCATATGCATTATGACTGTTTGGCGTTTTATTAAGATAATGTATTTTTTTATTTTAAGTTGAAAAATATATAGCAAACAACAGAAAAAGAAAATTAAAAAAATAAAAATAAAAACGATTCATCTTCCAAATCTTCACTGTCATCGGTCTCTTTCTTCTTTGAATCATGTTCGCTGGTGGTTTGGCTTAGCCATGCTTGTGTTTTTGTGGCCATTTGGAAAGACAAAATGACATGAGTTTTTTTCTAAATATGTATCTTCAAACAACTCATTAGTGTCATTCGTCTTTTCATGCCATTAAAATATTCATCAAGAACAAAACACAGAAAATGACATAAGTCTGACCCCAGCATCTTTTTGTTTATGATTTGTCCATCTCATGCAGCAAAATGTTATTTGAGTCACAGCATCTCAGGGAAGAATGCATTATCCGAAACTTTGGCGTAGAACAATATTTTGAATATACAAGAAACGATATTTGGCATTTTTTGGCGTTTTACTGAGGAAATAGTGTATCTGAAGGAACCGTCGATCTTTTGGAATCTTTTGATGTTTGAGTGTTTTGGCGTTTTCTAAGATGAATGGTATATAGTAGAAAATATGGTGTTTTTTTAGTAGTTGTGTTTGATGTTTTGGGGATTTTTGGCGTTTGTAAGATGAATGGTATATAGTAGAAAATATGGCGTTTCAGGTTCTGGGGGGTGTGTTTTTATGTCTGAGATGTTTTTGTTTATATAGCGATGTGTTTTGGTCCGTAATGGCGTTTTATTCATCGGTATGGCGTTTTGGTATAGAGGTGTAAAGACCTTTTTACCCTTAATGAGGCGCGTCCACGTAATAAAATTGATGTTATTTACGAAAACGCCACCGCGCCAATTTAGTCCATAGATTGTTTTGATCGGACGAAAGCGTTCTCACCGTTCTCACACTTTCTACCGTTTTCTCCAAATCCTGACCCTATATATATATATATATATATATATATATATATAGGGTAAGGTTCATGCGAGAACCACCTTTATTGCGAGAACGGCGAGAACCAATGTGAACACAACCTAAAATAGCTAAAAAAAACCTAACCCCCACCCCCCCCCCCCCCAAAAAAAAAAAAAAACCTAACCCCCCCCCCCCCAAGCTAAGTGCTAAAAACTAAACCCCTCAAAAAACCTAAAAAAACTTAACCCCCCCCCCCCTAAAAAAAACTAAACCCCCTCCCCCACCCCCCCCCCCCCAAAAACCTAAACACCCCCCCCCCCCAAGCTAAAATGCTAAAAACTAAACCCCCCAAAAACCTAAAAAAATCTAAAAATATCAAAAAACACACACAAAAAAAAATTTATTATTTTTTACATTAAAATCGCTATTTTTAGTAGCAAAAAAAATAAACAAAAAAATCTTTGGCTACTAAAAGTAGCGATTTTTTTATAAAAAATGTTAAAAAAAATTGTGTGTTTTTTAGGTATTTTTGGTTGTGTTCACATTGGTTCTCGCGGTTCTCGCAATAAAGGGTGGTTCCTAACGGATCCTTCTCCTATATATATATAACTAGATAAAAGAAAAAATGGTTTTTGGATGAAAATGGCAACTACCAAACTATTTAGTGTGAGTTAACGAATATTTTTAACGAAGTTAGTGGGTTAGACCAAAATGACAAAAAAATGGAAAACTCGAGGACCCAGAGGAGAAAAAAAACTATTTGGACTAAAATGACAAGTTGGGACAAACCTTATGGACTAAAATGACAATTTACTGAACATATTATATTTGACCAGACTCATTTCCATAAAAAATTTATGTCAAAACATAAATCAACTTGAATTTGTATCCATACGTACATAAAAATAAACATGTAAAACTTGATTACAAAGTCTTCAGAAAGTTAAGGGTTGTAAGTGTCAATATTGAAAGTTGAAGGGTAAAAGTATAAAAAATGCAAAAACACAAAAAAACACCCCTCAAACACACTCTTCACAAAAATTAGTAATTACAATATAGGGTAAATTACATTTTTCGTCCTTTATGTTTTTAACGGGTTGCAACGGATAGCCTTTAACTTCAATAATTACAGTCACAATCCTTTATTTGCAAAACCCGTTACACTCTAAGTCCTTTAGCACTAACCTAGTTAAAATTTCTAGTTAAATATAGTCTGTGTTTTGCCGATGAGGGTAATTCAGTCATTTTATCAATAAATTTAAAAAAGTAAACTAAAAATAAAACGTAAAAAGTAATAAAACATATAAACACCATGTTCTCTCTCTAAACACCATCTCTTTCCCTCTCTAATCCCAAACACCCTCAAATCTCAAATTCTCATCTCATACTTCCAATATTCCAAAAAATCAAAACAATCCAGCTGATTCAGATCTTCAAGATCTGTTCTACAGTAAGATCCCTTCCACAATCTTGAAAAAAGATAGACAGTAGAATGTAGATGATCATGAACACGAATAAAAACAAAACCAATTTTACTGCAAAACTTACCAGAATCTAACCTCTCAAGGCTGTTGTTGAGTTATCCCTTGTTGATGTTTCATACTATTGTCCTGAGTAAGATACGAACCCGATTCAGCCGTCACTGTTTGATACTGCGCAGCCGATTGAGGTGGCAATGGCTGGGCCGCATATTATATAGGTTGTCCTTGTGTGGGATCAGCAAATTCATATCCATAGTTAACCCCAGGCCCACCACCAGAAGCAGAACTAGCAACAGACTAAGGCGGGTGGTGAACCTGTGAATACCCAACGTACTGCGGTTGAGGCTGATGTTGACTGGAAGGAACTTGAACAAGATCTGTTCTACAGTAAAATTAGTCACGAGCTAGATGGAGGTTGTGGTGGTGGCGGCGGCGGATTTGGTGGTGATGGTGGCGGCAGCGGATTTGGTGGTGGTGGCAGCAGCTTTGGTGGTGGTGGCAGTGGCGGATTTGGTGGTGATGGTGGCGGCGACAGGTTTGGTGGTGGTGGATTTGGTGGTGATAGGGTGGGGGTTGGTTGGAGAGAGAGGGGGTGGTGGTGGTTGTTGGAGATAGAGGGGTTATGGTAACGATGAAAGAACAAAGAAAAATGAAAGAATGTAAAATGAAAAAGATGACTAGTGGATTTTTTAAATTATCTTTTATTTTTTTCTTTAATTAAGTAAGTAAAATTACTAAATTATCTTTAACTAGTTAGACCTAACTGAAAATTTTAACGAGGTTTGAGTAAAAGGACGTATAATGTAACGGTTTTTGCAAATAAAGGATTGTAACTGTAATTATTGAAGTTAAAGGCTATCCGTTGCAATCCGATACAAACATAAAGGACGAAAAGTGTAATTCACCCTACAATATATATAGGATTTGGTTCATCGACGAATCAATCCGTGGTTAAGAGAACCATAAGAACTTCTCCTAACCATTAATATATTGACACCTCATTCTCTAGTCTTCTTTTTGGAGAGGAGATTTTTGTCAAACCACTCTCCTATAAACCAATGTCTATACAAATCACATCACATTTCTCATCCTCTTTCTTCATGTTTACAATTCCATATCTCATTCTCTCTCCTTTTATTTTATCTTCTTGTACATTCAAAACCTCAAACCTTTTCAACATATAACAAATGGAAAAATTAGATCTAGAACTACCCTTCTAGAAACTGTTGGATTTGTCTTCGTTTTTTATGTTCATTAGTTTTCAAGAACACACAGGGAGTGTGTATTTGTTGTCTGGGCATCACGGAAGAGGGACAGAGGTCAGAGAGTCCTGGTTAATTAGAGAGAGATAAGATGACTTAGAGGTTCCTGGCCAGAGAAGAAGAGTAAATGAGGCGAAGAGATCTGATCCAAAACGAGAGGGGTCTCGTGCTTTGCTCCAACTAGGCTACGGCCAGTCAAAGATTGAAACTTTCTTGAGATGGAGTTTCAGATGAGTAAATTACGTTTTTGGCCCCTGTGGTTATATCACTTTTACTATATTAGCCCAAAATAAGAATTTTTAAAATATCTACCCCATGGTCTCTATAACTAACCATTTTGGCCCCTAAGTCTAGAGATCATGGGGGCCAAAATGGTTAGTTATAGAGACCATGGGGGCCAAAATGGTTACACTTAGATGCCAAAATGGTTAGTTATAGAGACCATGGGGGTAGATATGTTAAAAATTCTTATTTTGGGCTAATATAGTAAAAGTGATATAACTACAGAGGCCAAAAACGTAATTTACTCTTTTCAGATAAAAAAAGAGAGGGGTTACTATTCCGGCAAACTGATTCAATTATTTTCCAGTGACGGTGGCTAACTAAAAGTACCCTTTATGTGTTTGTCTTTTTGGGGATTTATGGTGACGTGAACCTGACGTTCGATGCTGTTGTTTGTTGTTGGGGATAGTGGTTCCGGTTCACGTTCGTCAAAGGTACAATAGCGTAGGTTCGGCGGAGATCCGATTCAGGTTCCATTTCAATTATGGGTTTCTGGTAAAAACCTAGATTCAGATCTGGAGACCCGATTCCGGTTCCATTTCAAATATGGACTGGTAAAGTACCACCCAAATTCCTCTTCTAAAGGTATTCCTAAAATAGCTTATTTTAATCTTCAACTGACAACTAAAATAGTAAAATGGAGTGTTATAAAATTGATCAGCAACATCAACATTTTGCATTCATACAATCCAAAATAAAATAAACATGTCCACTGATTTTTGTAATGACCATAAATTTAAAATCATTATTCTAGAAATAAAAGAATAATAATAATTTATAATAAACTAAACATTTATATTATGATCCATCCTTTTTTATATCAACCAAAACTATTATTATTATTTATAAATTATCCAATAGGAAACCCTAATTAAGACACCCAAGTAATTCTGTACAAACCCTAGAATTTTCAGAAGAATCAGAATCAGGATTAGGGCCCCTAAAACTCAAGGGGGGTATTTTCTATTGATGATTATCCATATAACTCGTTGTCAGAATAGAATTTTAAGATTTCGTCGACTCAGCTAAGCTAGTTGGACACGTGGCAACCCTATGCATAAAATAAGTGTCTACGCGGGCCGCGTAAGAATAGGCTGAATGTTCACGCGGGCCGCGATAATGTTAAATTTCGACTATAAATACAGAACACTGGCACTTGAATTCTGGCACAAAAACGACGTAAATTCTCGCTACGTGCACGGAGTTATGCTCTGTTTACCACAATTAACGCACACGGATCACTAATCGACGCTGCAATCAGGGTAATAACTCAATCGCTGATACGATTCAATGTCCGATTGATTGAAATCAATCCAATGGATGTTTAAGTGCTGCTCAAATTTGGGTTATGCTTTGTCATTAGTCGTGATTCCAATGGATGTTTAAGTAATTTCACTTTGTCATTAGTTGTGATTCCGATGGATGTTTAAGTGTTTACACTTTGTCATTCTTTGTGAATCCGATGGATGTTTAAGTGATTTCGCTTTGTCATTAGTTGTGAATCCGATGGATGTTTAAGTATCTCACTTTGTCATTCGTTGTGAGGATTTTCATCTCGTGAATTATCGTAAATTTTGTATTAAGTTACTAACCTAGTTTGTGTGCATATTATTTAAATTAGGTTAAAAGACTAATCAGTAGTCTAAACTCTGCTCGTATAAATCTGAAATATTATCATAAGGTAGCATCACTTTGGAATTATTAAGGTACGGATCCTTACCCTCACTCCTTATTGCTTCATATTCAAATTGTTATAAACCCATTAAATTCATATATCTTTTAAAACTCCTCACGTCTTTGATTATCGATTCATTTGACAGTCCGTTGGATTCCTATTCTAAATCATAACTTTAGATTTAGCTTTCATGTCATGCGATAGTATTATGTTAATTGTACTCATTATCGCATGTTCCAATATATGTTACGTCTTGTTATGAAAAATATTTTGATAAGTTATGTGAATAAGACCATTTGTACTCTGATACCCTGAGTATCGCTTCTCGTGGAGTGTCCCACGAGCATGTTGTTGCGGCATCAACATCATGTGCTCCATCCGTGACGGAGAAATCAGTTCACGGCGTCCCTAGGTACAAGTGAGGTACAAAGCTACTAGGAGGCGTATGGATCGATCCTAGGATTTAAGTTAAGGAGGTGGATAGCGGGTATGCCAACTCGCCATCTCGTGTGATAATTATGCAGGAGTAGCTACCTGTGTATTGTCACGTTTTAAGTTTGGCTCATGGGTACATCCGTATGATATGATTATGAAATTACGTTACTTGTATCATATCATTTTCGCATAAAGTTCCATCCGGATAACATTTCATATAAAGCGTTACTTGTTATTTGAGCCTATTATTCCGTACTGAGCATTTGGCTCATTCCGTAAACTTTTTGTATATACAGGTCCGCAGGTTACTTTGGGCGGGGAAAAGAGAGAAGAGTAAAGACTAGGACTAAATCTGAAGATGTTAGTTAATCAAGTCAAATGTCTCCGTTTGTATATTAACCTTACGTTTAGTTATCGTGTGGTTGTATCCTTATCAAATAAATAAATGGAATTATGACTTTTGTTTATGATACCACTATTATTGTGACACGTCAGCCCTTCTGGGTTGGAGTGTTACAGCTATGGTATCAGAGCAAAGGCTCTTTCCTGTAGAAAACTTGAAGATAGTGATTAAAACCTGTGAGTAATGGGTAGATATCTATGATAGGATTCAACTTGGTCTCTTATTTTGTTTAACTCCTATGTCTATTCTTATAGATGCCTCCTCGTCGTCCGCTACGTAGGAGTACTCGTACTAACCATGTACGTAACAACACTTCTTCGAATGAGACTCCAGTTGATCCAAACGTAATTAATGCTATCAACCAGGATGTTGCCGGGTTGCTTCCAAACCTTGTTGCTCAAACAGCTGAGGCCGTTATTCAACAAACTCGTCATCCAGAATGTAATAACACGAATCCAATCTCTGGTGAAGAAATTCGTGAGAATACCACGAACCATACTACCTATAGTATAGACATATGGATCGCTAAATTCCAAAAACAAAAGCCGAAATCCTTTAGTCACGCTACTAATCCAGTCGAAGCAAGAAACTGGATAGCTCATGTTGAAAAGATCTTCGGAGTTCTTGGAGTTCCGGAGCAATACAAAGTTAGATTGGCTACGCACAAACTTGGTGGGAAGGATATAAGCAAGTCAAAGGAGGGGATGATTTTGACGCTAATCTTTCATGGGTCGACTTTCGTACCATCTTTTACGACAAGTATTTTTCTATCGCTGATAAAGAAGCTTATATCAGGGAGTATGCAGTGATTCGACAGGGGAGTGATGAACCAGCCTCTGAGTTCATTACTCGATTTTCAAGGTTGGCTAGTATTGTAGGAGAAGTTGCAGGATCAGCAGAAGTCCAGGCAGAAAAATGCAAGTGGGCAGTCAATGATCGAATTCGGAAGTCGATCATGTATATGAAATTTAAGGATATCACCGAAGTTGCTGATGCAATCAAAACTTTTGAGTTCGAAAGGAAAGAATTTTTATCTCGAACTGGGGATAATAAGAAGAGAAATAGGGAAGGACAATTTAAGCAGGAAATCGGCCAATCATCCACTACGCCACAGCATCAAGACCGCAAAGTGCAAGGAAATCAAAACTCTGGAAATCAGGCACGTCCATGGCAACCTAGACTGCAAAACCCGAGGCCTGCTCAAAACCAGATTCAGTTGTATGCAGAACCTAGTAGAGTTCAACCACTGAATCAACATGTAAACCCGAATCAGATTACATATCCTCTATGTAATACTTGTGGTAAGCGACATCAGGGCGTATGTCACCGAAGTACAGGAGCATGGTTTAGATGTGGCCAAACTGGACACATGATCAAGGAGTGTACAAAGAAAGACACTAAGAAGAATAACCGACCAAACGTTGCACCACCCAATGTTGGAGGAAGAGTTTTCGCACTTTCTGCTACTGATGCTGCTAATGCCCCAGGTACTGTGTCGGGAACCCTTCAGCTTGGTAAACATAGTATCTATGTGTTATTCGATACAGGAGCGACCCATTCTTTAGTATCCCACTCGTTTACTAAGTACCTTCCGATAAGACCAACTCTCTTAAATCATACTTTAACCATTTCCACTCCCATGGAAAATTCATCCGTAATCACTTACGTATATAAAGATTGTCCGATCTGTATTGAATCTATTGTGTGTAAGGCAGACCTATTTCCAATGCATATGTGTGACTTTGATGTTATTCTAGGAATAGATTGGTTGTCTCGACATCGAGTAACTATAGATTTTCATTCCCGCTGTGTTATTTTCGGTAATCTTCATCATCCTGATATTATATATCAGGGAACTCAAGCTCATAAATCTCTTAAAATTATCTCCGCATTCAAAGCTCGAAAATTCATATCAAACGGCTGTGCTGGATTCCTAGCATCGATTAAGGATACTTCTACTAGTGTTAATAGTATCGATAGCCACTCCGTTGTTCGTGAATATCCTGATGTATTTCCGGATGAACTACCAGGATTACCACCCGACCGTCAGGTAGAATTCACCATCGACTTGATCCCTGGTGCCGAACCTATTTCTAAAGCTCCGTACCGTATGGCCCCGATGGAACTGAAGGAGTTGAAGGAACAATTGCAAGAATTGTTAGATCTAGGATTTATAAGACCCAGTGTTTCACCTTGGGGTGCTCCGGTCTTATTTGTAAAGAAGAAAGACGGTAGTATGCGTTTATGTATTGACTACCGAGAGCTGAACAAGATTACTATTCGTAATCAGTATCCTCTACCTCGCATTGATGATCTCTTTGATCAACTTCAGGGGGCTCAGTTCTTCTCAAAAATTGACCTGAGGTCCGGGTACCATCAGCTAAAGATCAAAAATGATGATGTTCCCAAGACCGCCTTTCGTACTCGTTATGGTCATTACGAATTCTTGGTTATGCCCTTTGGGCTAACTAACGCACCCGCAGTCTTCATGGATTTGATGAATCGCGTATTTCACAAATTCCTAGATAAATTCGTTATTGTTTTTATCGATGACATTCTGGTATATTCTAAGAGTCGTGAAGAGCATGAAGCACATCTACATGCAGTACTTGGAACCTTGCGGCATGAGAAATTATACGCTAAGTTTTCCAAATGTGACTTTTGGCTTAGCCAAGTGGCATTTCTAGGTCATGTCATATCAGCAGAGGGAATTATGGTAGACCCAACAAAGGTTGAAGCTATTACAAAATGGCCAAGACCCACTTCTGTTACCGAAATACGAAGTTTCTTGGGTCTTGCTGGCTATTACCGAAGATTTGTTGAAAGATTCTCGGTAATTGCTTTACCACTCACAAAACTCCTAAGAAAAGGGGTGAAGTACTCATGGAATGAGGAACAAGAGAAAAGCTTTAAAGAATTGAAGAAACGACTTGTATCCTCTCCGATACTCGCTCTCCCTACTGGATCAGGAGGTTACCAAGTCTATAGTGATGCCTCAAAGAAAGGATTAGGTTGTGTGCTAATGCAACATGGGAAGGTTATCGCTTATGCCTCCCGTCAGTTAAAGCCTTATGAAGTTAACTACCCTACACATGATTTAGAACTAGCCGCAGTCGTCTTTGCACTTAAGATTTGGCGACACTATCTGTATGGTGAAAGTTGTGACATTTTTACCGACCATAAGAGCCTCAAGTACATATTTAACCAGAAAGAGTTAAATATGAGGCAAAAAAGGTGGTTAGAACTTTTAAAAGATTACGACGCAAATATTCAATACCATCCAGGCAAAGCCAATGTTGTAGCTGACGCGTTGAGCCGAAAGAATTCCGGGACTATATCTTGCTTACAAATTCAGCCTCGTATTAGGAGGGATCTCGAAAGAATGAACATTTGGCTTCAGGTTAATAAATCTGATGGATATCTAGCTAGAATGCAGATTGAACCCGACCTCATATCACGGATCAAAGATGCACAGAAGCAAGATGGAGAACTTTGGGCAATTGTGCAAAATCTTGAGGTGGGTAAGCAATCTGAATTTCGTATAGACCATCATGGGGTAATTTGGTGCGGTAAAAGACTTTGTGTACCCGATGACTCCACCCTTCGTGAGTCATTGTTAGCCGAAGCTCACAGTTCACCATTTTCAATTCACCCAGGATCTACCAAGATGTATCGAGACTTAAGACAGAACTTCTGGTGGAATGGCATGAAGGAAGACGTTGCTCGATACGTAAGTAAATGCCTCACTTGCCAACAAGTGAAAATTGAACACAAACGAGCAAGCGGTCTGTTGCAGCCATTGGATATTCCCATATGGAAATGGGATGAGATCACAATGGATTTTGTTACCGGTTTGCCTAAGACTTTCAAGAAAAATGATGTTGTATGGGTTGTTGTCGATAGATTGTCGAAGTCAGCACATTTTCTACCAATTCAGCAAGGATTTTCGGTTAATAAGTTATCCGAAATATTTCTTCAAGAAATTATTCGACTCCATGGCACACCATCTTCCATTGTTTCCGATAGAGACCCACGTTTCACCTCACGATTTTGGAAAGGTTTTCAGGCAGCTTGGGGTACACGACTGAAGTTTAGTACGGCTTTCCATCCACAAACAGATGGGTAGTCAGAACGCACGATTCAGACCTTGGAAGACATGCTCCGAGCATATGCACTTGAATGGTCTGGAAACTGGGATGAATATCTATGCCTTGTTGAGTTCGCTTACAACAATAGTTGGCAAGCAAGTATTGGCATGGCACCTTTTGAGCTTTTGTACGGTCGGAAATGTCGAGCACCGATATGCTGGGATGAAGTTGGAGAAAAGATTATTGAAGGGCCAGAACTAGTTCAGATTACAAATGAAAAAGTCACTATGGCACGAGAAAAATTGAAAGAAGCTCAGAGCAGACAAAAGAGCTATGCAGATCAAGATAGACGACCACTCGAATTTAAAATTGGTGACCACGTATTCTTAAAGGTATCACCTTGGCGTGGCGTTCGTAGATTTGGAATTAAAGGGAAGCTTAGTCCCCGTTTCATCGGTCCGTTTGAAATCCTTGAAAGAATTGGAGAAGTGTCATATCGACTGGCTTTACCGCCTCAGCTCTCTCACGTTCATAACGTTTTTCATGTCTCCTCGTTAAGAGGATATAATTATCATCCACTCCATGTCATTAGTTATCCGTTACTTACAATTCACGAAGATTTGTCCTACGAAGAGGAACCAGAAGCCATCTTAGATCGACAAGAAAGGGTTATGCGTAGGAAAGTAATTCCGTTTGTTAAAATCCTCTGGAAAAATCACTCTGAACACGAAGCAACATGGGAATCTGAAGAATCAATTCGCTCTCTATACCCTAATCTATTCTAGTAGTAGAAGTTTAGTCGAGGTAACGGTAAATCTTGCTCTTTGATATAGGTTCAATTGTTCTGTTTACGGTCATTCATGCTTTACCTTACGTGAATATATCTTAGTTATGATTAAGCATGTTTATGTAGGAAATATCAGTACCAATAGTCACTCTTGTTATCTGTAAGTCTAGGTTGATTTTCTACATGATTAAATATGTTATTAAGATACGTAGTGGAAGAACCATTAGGACATAGTAGTAAGGTAATTGACAATTTTGGTCATGAACGTAATTATGAATTTCAGATACACATGTGTGTTTAGGAGATTCTTGTTATATAAGTTAGTAACTCTGCTATGAAAGTTCCGTTTCCGTTACTTATGCGATAGGTTATATTCTTATTTGAAAAATTTCGAGGACGAAATTTCTTTTTAGGGGGTAATAGTTGTAATGACCATAAATTTAAAATCATTATTCTAGAAATAAAAGAATACTAATAATTTATAATAAACTAAACATTTATATATGATCCATCCTTTTTTTATATCAACCAAAACTATTATTATTATTTATAAATTATCCAATAGGAAACCCTAATTAAGACACCCAAGTAATTCTGTACAAACCCTAGAATTTTCAGAAGAATCAGAATCAGGATTAGGGCCCCTAAAACTCAAGGGGGGTATTTTCTATTGATGATTATCCATATAACTCGTTGTCGGAATAGAATTTTAAGATTTCGTCGACTCAGCTAAGCTAGTTGGACACGTGGCAACCCTATGCATAAAATAAGTGTCTACGCGGGCCACTTAAGAATAGGCTGAATGTTCACGCGGGCCGCGATAATGTCAAATTTCGAATATAAATACAGAACATTGGCACTTGAATTCTGGCACAAAAACGACGTAAATTCTCGCTACGTGCACGGAGTTATGCTCTGTTTACCACAATTAACGCACACGGATCACTAATCGATGCTGCAATCAGGGTAATAACTCAATCGCTGATACGATTCAATGTCCGATTGATTGAAATCAATCCAATGGATGTTTAAGTGCTGCTCAAATTTGGGTTATGCTTTGTCATTAGTCGTGATTCCGATGGATGTTTAAGTAATTTCACTTTGTCATTAGTTGTGATTCCGATGGATGTTTAAGTGTTTACACTTTGTCATTCGTTGTGAATCCGATGGATGTTTAAGTGATTTCGCTTTGTCATTAGTTGTGAATCCGATGGATGTTTAAGTATCGCACTTTGTCATTCGTTGTGAGGATTTTCATCTCGTGAATTATCGTAAATGCTGTATTAAGTTACTAACCTAGTTTGTGTGCATATTATTTAAATTAGGTTAAAAGACTAATCAGTAGTCTAAACTCTGCTCGTATAAATCTGAAATATTATCATAAGGTAGCATCACTTTGGAATTATTAAGGTACGGATCCTTACCCTCACTCCTTATTGCTTCATATTCAAATTGTTATAAACCCATTAAATTCATATATCTTTTAAAACTCCTCACGTCTTTGATTATCGATTCATTTGACAGTCCGTTGGATTCCTATTCTAAATCATAACTTTGGATTTAGCTTTCATGTCATGCGATAGTATTATGTTAATTGTACTCATTATCGCATGTTCCAATATATGTTACGTCTTGTTATGAAAAATATTTTGATAAGTTATGTGAATAAGACCATTTGTACTCTGATACCCTGAGTATCGCTTCTCGTGGAGTGTCCCACGAGCATGTTGTTGCGGCATCAACATCATGTGCTCCATCCGTGACGGAGAGATCAGTTCACGGCGTCCCTAGGTACAAGTGAGGTACAAAGCTACTAGGAGGCGTATGGATCGATCCTAGGATTTAAGTTAAGGAGGTGGATAGCGGGTATGCCAACCCGCCATCTCGTGTGATAATTATGCAGGAGTAGCTACCTGTGTATTGTCACGTTTTAAGTTTGGCTCATGGGTACATCCGTATGATATGATTATGAAATTACGTTACTTGTATCATATCATTTTCGCATAAAGTTCCATCCGGATAACATTTCATATAAAGCGTTACTTGTTATTTGAGCCTATTATTCCGTACTGAGCATTTGGCTCATTCCGTAAACTTTTTGTATATACAGGTCCGCAGGTTACTTTGGGCGGGGAAAAGAGAGAAGAGTAAAGACTAGGACTAAATCTGAAGATGTTAGTTAATCAAGTCAAATGTCTCCGTTTGTATATTAACCTTACGTTTAGTTATCGTGTGGTTGTATCCTTATCAAATAAATAAATGGAATTATGACTTTTGTTTATGATACCACTATTATTGTGACACGTCAGCCCTTCGGGTTGGAGTGTTACAGATTTCTTTGCTCAAATTGTTAATGCAAGGAAAAGCGTTCGACCAGAAAGAATCCGGTGACATGCTTTCCAATTTGGATGTGTCATCGTAAGTATATTTTAGGGTTGTTTTATTTACACACCCTTACAATCTTATTTTCACACCCTTACAATCTTATTTTCACATCCCTAGTTCTATACGGGCCGTATAACGTTATACGGGCTCATATAGAATGTTAATGCACAGAATTTAATGTGATGGAATGTGTTGTTTGTTTTACATGTATACGGGTTGTATAAATTTATACGAGCCGTATACGGTTATATACGAGCAATATAATGTTATAAGGCCTGCAAAATTTTGTTTCACGGGTTTGATAAGGTTTTTCAGTTTTGAAATTTGTATACGGGTCGTATAAGGTTATACGACCAGTATAGAAAAGTTAATTTTTGGTGCAATCGGAAACCCGTATAGAAAAGTTAATTTTTGGTCCAATCGGAAAACCATTTAATAAGTTTAATAATTCTTTAAATAGTGTTTGCATATTATTTAGATATATCGGATTATGTTACGAGTTTGTAGTTAAACTGTGAGTGCAGATATGTCTATCATCTCCGTCAATCCAGTTCGTAGCAGTAACTAGAAGAATAACATGATGTTATTATGTAATATGTAGTGAAAAAGGCAAGGTGTCATTATTGTAAATAAGGAAAACTTCCTTATTGCCTTGGCCTATAAATAGAACCCATAGGGTTAGGATTTAAAACTTTTGCACATTTGGACTTGGGAGAGCTTGAAGCTTAGAGAGAGAAAGTAGAGAGAGAAAGTGCAAAAGGTGATTCGAGGTGCTTGTATCTTTTCATATCATTCTATTGAATCACATGTTATATACGTTCTTGTGTTCGGTCCACGTACGTGTACGGATTTCGCACATCACACGTATCGGTTCGCAATCGTTTCGGAGTCTTAAACGATCCTACAACGCACTCACATAAACGTACTAATAATGTTTAAGAAGTTTCCACTTTGTAAAACGATAAATATGTGATATGATTATGATAAACACTACGACAACAATTATTAAACAAACAACTTTACATCTAAACATAAGATTAATATTTACAATGTTTTATATCTAAAACAAACAAAAAGATAAATTTTTACAATGTTTCAAACGTAAAATAACAAAAAAAAAATACAATAAGCAGCTACGGCGATGGTGGTAGTGGTGGTGGTGCAGCGCCAGCTCGTGGATGTAGGGGCGCGCCAGAATGTATAGTCATAATCGCCTCGACCATCCACTGTGTATCCCTCCTGAGAGTAGCTAAATCTACCCGTACGGCAGCTACATCCGACTCGACCTAAGCGAGTCTCTCCTCCACCCCGGTGGAGGCGTCACACGAGGTCTCACGCTCCGTCGATCGTACGGGCGATCACCGTGTACATCCTGTGCAGCTACCTTCAATCTATCGACGGTAGCATCAACCGCCCCCTGTACCCCGCCTCCCTCTCCCTCGCCTCCCTCCCCCCGGCTCCCTCTCCCCCGCCTCCGTCACCCCCGTGACCCTCATCCTCACCATACGACCAAACCAGCCCATGTCCCTCGACCTCGCGAGCCAAACCCATCGCGCACGCTGTGTTCCTCCCAACCCGATCAAGCTGGAGTGATACGGTCATATCCTTTGCCACCTGCGGGGACAAGACGCAAGGGAAATGCTCGCCAGACGGGTGACGAAGCCCCCACAGCTGATGTGGGTAGAGGTACGCTTAAAAGCGTACTCGGCGAAGTATGCGGTCAACTTGTACGCCAAGTTGGCCCCCCCGCCGGTAAGTAAGTCGTGCAAGTAGAACAGTTTACTTTGGGTGACCCACTCTCTACTATCATGATGACCGGCGATCGTCACGGTGATACATTGATGTAGCTATCGGTGTAACGGGTCGTAAAGGCGTCTATAACAACCCTCCTAAAATACTTATAACACCCCTATACGCTCTAAAATACACCCCCTATATGAAATACGGCCCTAAATACCTTTATTTTTACAAAAAAATCAAATAAAAATAATATTTTATGGTTTCTCACGGGGCGCGGCACAGTTAAGGAAGTCTGTCGCGGGCCACGACAGCTGTCCACTAGGCCGCACCAGCTGATGCCACGTGTCGTGACTCATGTGAAGGCTAGGGGTCCGACTCAGCCAAGCTAGGGCCTACCCTAGGTCACTGGCGAGCTGCGAAGGCCCTTGTTGTTTCTCTTGCGGGCCGCGAGAAAGTGCTGGATCAGCACTATAAATAGGGATCATCGGCATTCAGTCGAAATCGTTCAAATTATAATTCTCTCTCTCAATCTCTGATAGTATAAGTAATTCCTGGGTATTATACCCACTAAAATAGTGAAGCTCTGCCTCGATGTAAGTATTATAACCCCCGGTTACGTATTAGATGCACTGCCCGATTGATCTAGTGCTCCGTAACGCATGTCGAGACTCTGCCTGACTTAGTCGTTGGAGTTCTGTCTCGGGGAGGGTATAACTAATGTAAATTGGGTTATTATACTAGCACGTGTGCATTGTTTAATTAATAGATTATAACCAGGAAGTCACAAGGGAAATACCTAAATTAGCAATGTGAGTAATTCCTCTTTTTGCAAACAGTTTTTACAAAACCTCGAATGTTTTAAATTATATTTCACAGTGATTGAGTATTTGTAATTCTACAATTATCGTCGGTATGTTGGGGTTTTGTATACAAAATTTGTTATTACACTGTGAGTAGTAACATTACCACCAGTCAGGATTGACAGTGCCGTGGGTGGTAATTAAAGTAGATGTAAGCAAATGTAATTGCTAGATTGCCCTCAATACTGTAAAAGGATAAAACCTTTCTTGATAAAATTAGGATTTACTCGCCAGTTTTTCTTGCTGATAAAATGTTTTTAAACTCATTTCAGGTAACAAAATGTGAAAGCCAAATAGAAGCCAGCTGGACAGCACTGAAGGCTTGGAAAAGTGGCTATAAAAGTTACCTAAATAAAGAAGATGTTTTAATTCAATAAATTAGGGTTTACCCCTATAAACATGTTTGTAATGGAAACTTGGGAATTTCCCATGTATTTATTATTATAAAAATGTGGTATTTTACTGTTATAAAATATTTCCTAACCACGGTCCTGATGTAAATTCCGTTGCCAAATTGATAAACACCGATACCACTGATACTGGTTCGCGGGCCGCCCGTTCCCAGAGATAAGGGCTGGGGGTTGCGACAGAGAGTGGTATCAGAGCTACAGCCACTAATTTCAGCCACAGAAGTGTTCTGCTGACATTGAAATTGTCAATTCTGTTAGGAAATAATCTATGTGACTATGTGCATACGTGTATATTATCATTTTGTGTTATTAGACAATCTGTTAGTTTACAGTATGGGTGATCAAGGACCATCGGACGCCTATCGTCAATTGTCTAGTTCTCCTAGGGATGAAGGAACTTCTTCCCAACCTACCCCCTCGGGGTATTCAGCTGACACAGAAGAGGGGATTTTCATATTCAAAGCGCAATCCAAATAACTATTCCCTACCAAAAAGAGAGGATGGTTCAGTCGGGGAGCTCACGAGCGTAGGAAAAGAATGAGGAAGTTACCGCAACAGAAAGCTTTAGTAGCTGCAAATAGGGAGATGAATGCCCAGACTCAGGATATAATCAATAGACGATTGGCCAATTTCCACATACTAGCTACCACTACCGCAGACCCAAACTTAGAGCAAATCATTGCACCATAACCACTACCCTTGTTCCCAACTCAACCCATGGAAATAGAACCAAACCCAGGAGACTAGATTCCCGTACCTGCCTTCGACCCAAAAGAAATCCCTAGAGTCCCAGCACCCCATCCTCCAGATTATGACCCCTGGGAAGACGACCATAGGGATTATCGAGAACTCTACCCACAGGAGGAGCTCATACCGAACACAGTAGCACCATACCCAAACCTTGACCCTCTAGATCCATATTGGGATAACGACCAGTATATTCGAGAGATCCTAGAGAACCCATACCCATACGAAGAACCGATGCCCCAGTACCCTGACCCCATACCAGCACCACCAATGAGTACCGAGAACGTGCAGGAACTCCGCACTTTTGGTGAGGAGTTATTAGATGAAGGTGAAAGAATAAGGCAAATAGGAGAGAGGATCGTTTGGAAGTACGACGAGCGTAATATGCAGTATTGGATGAACCCCCACTAGTAATAATAATAAGAATAACAATATATATATATATATATATATGTGTGTGTGTGTGTGTGTGTGTAGAAAAAAAATCAACTAAAATAGATAGTCTAATACCTACTGATGCATACTAGTATTGTATTTTAAATTCCAGTTATAGTTTGTAATAGATGCATATATATATAAAATAGAGTAAATGTCGCAATGCAAGACGATTTTGATCAATGTGTTTGTTTGTGTGATCATTCACATTAAATATTGTTCGGTGATATTAATATTGGTAAATGTTTATAATCCAGATGGACAACGAAGTGAATCAAGAAAACCAGAATAACGATAATAATGGCAACCAGATAGATAATAGTGCCATCCAACACATAGTGGCACAAGGGATTATAGACGCTATGCCATACATTATCAAAACGGTTAAGGAAGTAGAAAACTATAAAAGTAACAGTGGAAGTAAATGACCACCTACTGAACCCAGTCACAGCGTAAACAATGGACCATTACTTCAATTGTCCATTCCAAAAAGAAGAAGAACCATGTCTTATGGTTGTTCTTACAAAGAATTCTGGTCTTGTAAACCAATAGAATTCTCTGGCAATGAAGGAGCCATTGCAGCTCTACGCTGGATAGAAAAGACTGAGGTAGTCTTAAAAATAAGCAAGTGTGCAGAGGAAGACAAAATCATGTTTGCTTCCAATCTTTTTAAGAATGCCGCTCTAGAATGGTGGAACACTATTCTCCAGTCTAGGGGAAGTGACAGAGTCTATAATATGGAATGGACTGAGTTTAAGAATATGGTTGAAAGGAAATTCTATCCTCCCAATGAAAAAGAACAAATAGCTATTAAGTTCTTAAACCATAGAATGACTGGAGTAGACTGTAAGGGTTACACTACTCTATTCTTCGAAATTGCCAGAATAGTGCCAACCCTAGCTTCACCAGAACCAGTGTTAATCTCCCGTTACATTTGGGGATTAATCGGTGAGATTAGACATGTAGTCAAGGCAGCGAGACCATAAACTATAGAAGAAGCTGTAGAACTAGCAAATACCTTGACAGATAAACTAGTGCGTACCCAAGAAGAAAACCAGAGGAAGAACCTAGCTCAAAAACTTACCCAGGAATTTCGCTACGGTAATTTCAACTGTGGGAAGAATGTAGGTTCTACTTCTGCACCTTATTGTAAGGCCTGCAAGAAGAAGCATTCAGGAAGATGCTCCACATACTGCAACTTCTGCAAGATACTAGGACACAAGAAAGAAGATTGTAGGAAGAAACCCAGTAATGGAGTGTGCTTCAATTGTGGAGAAAAAGGTCATATTAAGTCGAACTGTCCGAAACTAGCTCTAGCCATGAACAACAAGACTACTAAGAATGCTAGAGCATTTGTTCTGACAGCCGAATAAGCTAAGATGATTCCGGACGTGATTGCCGGTACGTTTTTAGTTAATGATGTTTTTGCTAAAGTATTATTTGACTCTGGTGCGAACCAAAGTTTTATTAATACTTCATTTTGCAAACTTCTCAATCAACCATTAACTAAACTTCAACAAGAATGTCTAGTAGAGACAGCAAATAGAGAATCCATTAAGATTACTGAAATCTTGCAGGGAGCAAAAATAGAAGTTTCAAACCATAAGTTTATTGCTAATCTTTACCCAATGAATCTGGCTAGATTTGATATTGTATTAGGAATGGGTTGGTTAGTAACCAATAAAGCAAGTATTTTATGTGATCAAAAGTCAATGCAAGTAAATTCACCAAAGGGTGAAAAGATCACAATTAAAGGAAATAAGCCATCTAGATCCACGAAATTCATCTCTGTGATGAAAACAGCAAGTTATGCAAGAAAAGGGTCCCTAGTGTATATGATTTCCATAATCATTAACACTAAATGAAAAGAATTGAAAGATATTCCCGTAGTATCTCAATTCTCAGATGTTTTTCCAGAAAAATTACTAGGACTACCGCCAGATAGGGAAGTTGAATTCAGGATTCATCTACTACCAGGGACAGCACCGATTGCCATGGCACCTTACCGTTTAGCACCAGCAGATATGCAAGAGCTAAAGAAACAATTGGACGAACTTTTGGAAAAAGGATTCATACAGCCAAGTTCATCACCATGGGGAGCACCGATTCTGTTTGTCAAAAAGAAAGACGGGTCAATGCATATGTGCATTGATTACCGAGAGTTGAACAAGGTCACGATTAAAAATCGGTACCCACTACCGAGAATCGATGATCTGTTTGATCAACTACAAGGAGCTCGATTCTTTTCTAAGATCGATTTACGCTCAGGATATCATCAATTAAAGGTACAGGAAGAGGACATTCCTAAAACTGCCTTCAGGACAAGGTATGGCCATTATGAATTTACAGTCATGCCATTTGGTTTAACCAATGCCCCAGCCGCATTTATGGACATGATGAACAGAATATGTAAACCATATCTAGACAAATTCATAATTGTTTTTATAGATGATATTCTCATTTACTCTAAGAGTAAAGAGGAACATGCAGCGCATCTGCATGCACTCCTAAATTTGCTGAGAAAAGAAAAGCTTTACGCTAAATTTTCGAAATGTGAATTTTGGTTAGAAGAAGTGCAATTCCTTGGACATTTAGTTAATCATGAAGGAATTCATGTGGATCCCACAAAGAATGAGGCGATTACTAAATGGAAAGTCCCTGAATCACCAACGGAGGTGAGAAGTTTTATAGGATTAGCCGGTTATTATAGACGGTTTATCCGAGATTTTTCTAGAATAGCCATTCCGTTAACAAAACTGACCTGTAAATCTGTTAAGTTTGAATGGGGATCAAAATAGGAAGAAGCCTTTAGAATTCTTAAGCAAAGATTAACTAACGCACCCATACTAGCGTTACCAGAAGGAACTGAAGACTTTGTAGTCTATTGTGATGCTTCTAAGTTAGGTTATGGATGTGTGTTAATGCAACATCAAAAGGTTATAGCCTATGCCTCTAGATAACTTAAGAATCATGAAGAGAATTATTCAACCCATGATTTAGAGTTAGGAGTCATAATTTTTGCCCTTAAAATTTGGAGACATTACCTTTATGGTAGTAAGCTTACCATTTTCACCGATCATAAGAGTTTAAGATATGTTTTTGGGCAAAAATAGTTAAATATGAGACAAAGACGCTGGATGCAAATTCTTAGTGATTATGATTGTAGTATCCAGTACCATTCAGGATAGGCTAACGTAGTAGCTGATGCTTTAAGTCAAAAGTATCATGAAAAGCCAAGAAAAGTACGTTCTCTTAAATTAAATCTGCAGATAGATTTAAATAATCAGATTAGAGAAGTACAGGAATCAGTAATCAAGGACGATACTAAAAAATTAAAAGGAATGATTAAGGAATTGGAACAAGGAACAGATGGAATTTGGAGATTCCATAAGAAAAGAATTTGGATACCCAAACAAGGAAACCTACGCCACCGAATATTAGAAGAAGCCCATAAGTCTAAGTATACGATACATCCTGGAAGTGATAAAATCTATCAAGACTTAAGAAAGAATTTTTGGTGGATAGGAATGAAAAAGGATATAGCAGCTTATGTTGCCAAGTGTCTAACCTGTTCACAAGTCAAAGCTGAACATCAGAAACCCTCAGGTTTTTTACAACAATTAGAAATGCCAATATGAAAATGGAAATTGATAACAATGGATTTTGTTACCAAATTACCCAAGACACGAAAAGGTAATGATACAATCTGGGTGATTGTGGATAGATTAACTAAGTCTGCTCATTTCTTACCAATGAAGGAAATTTTCAGTATGGAACAGTTAGCCCAGTTGTATGTAAATGAAATAGTTTCATTATATGGAATTCCTTTATCTATTGTGTCTGATAGAGATAACCGTTTTACTTCTCATTTTTGGACAAGTTTCCAAAAATCAATGGGAACCAAGTTAAATCTAAGCACCGCTTATCATCCTCAAACAGATGGACAAAGCGAAAGGACAATTCAGACAATGGAAGATATGCTTAGAGCTTGTGTAATTGATTTCAGAGGAAATTGGGACGATCATTTACCATTGATAGAATTTCTCTCTAATAACAGCTATCATACCAGTATTAATGCTGCACCGTTTGAAGCACTTTATGGATGAAAGTGCCGAACTCCAGTCTGTTGGGAAAAAATTGGAGAAAAGCAACTGTCTGGACCAGAAATAGTACAAGAAACAACGGACAATATTATCCAAGTCAAGGAAAGGCTAAAAGCAGCACGCGATCGCCAAAAGAGTTATGCTGATAACAAACGAAAACCGTTGGAATTCAAGTGAGAGATAAGGTATTATTAAAAGTTTCTCCTTGGAAAGGAGTGGTCAGATTCATCAAAATGGGAAAGTTAAACCCAAGGTATGTTGGACCTTTTAAGATTATTAGAAGAATAGGACCAGTAGCATACCAGCTACAACTGCCAAAGGAAATGGCAGGAATACATGATGTATTTCATGTATGTAATCTCAAAAAGTGCTTAGCCGATGAATAATTAGTGGTACCTCTTAAGGACATAGAGGTAAATGAGAAACTTAAGTTTGTAGAAAAACCCCTACAGATAGAAGACAGGAAAATCAAAAATCTCAAACACAAGAGATTAGTCCTAGTCAAAGTAAGATGGGATTCCAAGAGAAGACGAATCCGAGATGCAGAGGAAATATCCACACCTGTTCCAGTAGACCTTGAGGACGAGTTCTAAAACAAGGTGGGGAGGATATAACAACCCTCCTAAAATACTTATAACACCCCTATACGCTCTAAAATACACCTCGTATACGAAATACGGCCCTAAATACCTTTATTTTTACAAAAATCAAAAAAATAATATTTTATGGTTTCTCGCGGGGAGCGACACAGACAAGGAAGTCTGTCGCGGGCCGCGACAGCTGTCCACTAGGCCGCACCAGCTGATGCCACGTGTCGTGACTCGTGTGAAGGCTAGGGGTCCGACTCAGCCAAGCTAGAGCCTACCCTAGGTCGTTGGCGGGCCGCGAAGGCCCTTGTTGTCTCTCTCGCGTGCCGCGAGAAAGTGCTAGATCAGCACTATAAATAGGGATCATCGGCATTCAGTCGAATCGTTCAAATTATAATTCTCTCTCCCAATCTATGATAGTATAAGTAATTCCCGGGTATTATACCCACTAAAATAGTGAAGCTCTGCCTCGATGTAAGTATTATAACCCCCGCTTACATATTAGATACGCTGCCCCGATTGATCTAGTGCTCCGTAACGCATGTCGAGGCTCTGCCTGACTTAGTCGTTGGAGTTCAGTCTCGGGGAGGGTATAACTAATGTAAATTGGGTTATTACACTAACACGTGTGCATTGTTTAATTAATAGATTATAACCAGGAAGTCACAAGGGAAATACTTAAATTAGCAATGTGAGTAATTCCTCTTTTTACAAACTGTTTTTAAAAAACCTCAAATGTTTTAAATTATATTTCACAGTGATTGAGAATTTGTAACATTACCACCAGTCAGGATTGACAGTGCCGTGGATGGTAATTAAAGTAGATGTAAGCAAATGTAATTGCTGGATTGCCCTCAATACTGTAAAAGGATAAAACCTTTCTTGATTAAATTGGGATTTACTCGCCAGTATTTCTTGCTGATAAAATGTTTTTAAACACGTTTCAGGTAACAAAATGTGAAAGCCAAATAGAAGCCAGCTGGACAGCACTGAAGGCTTGGAAAAGTGGCTATAAAGGTTACCTAAATAAAGAAGATGTTTTAATTCGATAAATTAGGGTTTACCCCTATAAACATGTTTGTAATGGAAACTTGGGAATTTCCCATGTATTTATTATTATAAAAATATGGTATTTTACTTTGATAAAATATTTCCTAACTACGGTCCTGATGTAAATTCCACTGCCAAATTGATAAACACCGATACCACTGATACTGGTTTGCGGGCCGCCCATTCCCAGAGATAGGGGCCGAGGGTTGCGACAGCGTATCGCCTGCGACTTCGGGGATCTCGAACCGGGTGTCGCGAACTCCCCGGACTCAGATTTTATTTAGTGAGTTTCTAGACTTCCTAAATTCCATTGCAGCACAACATTCAATCAATCTGTCGCATACGTTAAAATAAAAGTCAATACATAAAGTAAAGTTGAGTACACAAGTTTGCATAGATAATAGTATAAAAAGCGTTTACGCATAACCAGCATGTAACACGTAACGGGCGAAGCATGTAACTATCAACAATGATACAACCTAACCACGAGACTGCGTTGTAGAGTATGCGCGACACATGTTCACCGAAGCAAACACATGAAATAAAGTAATGTAATCCCTAGCAACCCCTGTCACACAGGTGCTGGGTCCAAACTATAGTACTATCGTTGCTAGAGGCGGTCAAGTGTAACACTGTATAAGCATAGTAACAAGCATTTAGCAAATCACGTATAGCATGCGGGTGCGGTTAGCGTTTATAAAGTGTTTGCGTTGTATGTCGTGTTTTGATATAGAACGTGTGTAACACCCAAAAGTGCGTTAATCGAAAATGGGTTCGAGTATACTCACAGTGTGTGTTTAGCAAGTAAACACAATCTGGATTGTATTAAAGGGAGCGCGTTAAGTTAGCCTGTGCATGGAAACAGAATCATAAGTCTTCCTCAGGGCTGAATAGTTATAAACAGAATGTTGAGTGGGGTGAAAAGTGTTTAACAGTCTATCCGAACGGATGGTCATCCGGGCGGATTGCCATTCGAACGGATGACCATTCGAATAGGCTGTGTTTTGTTTGTGAATCGTTAAAGTTCGGAGTTTAGTTAAAGGTGTTTAAACAATGAAAGTTGTTAAGGTCAGATCATTCGGACGGATGGCTATTCGGGCGAATGGTCTGTAGTTGAAGTTTTGTAAAACTTTTCTTTAAACAACAGTTTTGGTTAACGGAGATGGTGTGATGACGTGTCAAGCAATGGAAAAGTTCCAGATCCAGTTCATTCGTCCGGATAGGCGCTGCCCATTCTGACAAACGGTTGTCCTTGATGAAATTTCATGTTTAACCTATTAATCGGTCCATCTCTTGGTGGAAATCAGTTTTCAACCAGCTTTCGACTAAGGAATGAGTCGAGAGTCTGATTGAATCCAGATTTCATCGAAATTTGTGTAATAACCGGAGAAAAGTTCAAAATAGATGAAAAGTGTTGAAATCTTTTATAACTAAGTTGAAAAGTGTGAAATCCTTTAGACCTTGAACCAATCTCGATTGAATGGTGCTCCACAACAGTTTGTCTAAGCAAAACAAGTGGAAACCACCTTCAAGAGGTCCAAATCAGATGATTTCGAGAAAAAGTTTAAGTGTGTGTGTGATCTTGATGAAGAAGATGGAGTAGAAGTGATTAGAGATGAATATTGACGAAGATTTGAGGGAAAAAGCTTACAAAATGGCCTTGAATCGCAGCAGAGTCTTGGGGAGAGGATGAGAGTGTCAAAGTCTGAGAATGAGGGCGTACAGCTAGTATTTATAGGGAGAGGGCGAGGTTTAAGTCGGTGTGCGAATGGCAGTTGTTCGGATGGCTCCATTCGGTCGGGTGGTCATCCGGACGGATGGTTGGTATGCGTTAGGTATGTTATGATTTTATTGATATTTTAAGCCCATTTTATGCATTAGTCAGGTTTTAAATTTATAAAACACGATATTATACTAACACTAAACACACACTTGGGCAAGTGCACCCATCGTGAGCGTAGTATAGCGTTAGTAAGATACCGAGGTCGTCCAAGGACACAAGAGCTTTTAGTACCGGTTTATCCTCAACGTCTAATCAAGCTAAATTTTTTGATAAAAGGTTTTAAACATGAAAAATAAAACTAAAAATGCAGAAATAAAAATAAAATAAAAACAGATAGACAAGATGAATCACTTAGATCCGACTCGCCTTTAATGTATCCTTTGATGATTTTCTCACTTTTGCACTTTTTAAGAGATTATCTTAGTTATAGTAGTAGGCCCCTCTTTTGAAGGTGACGTTACCCTCAACCCAGTGGTTTGAGTAAGCAAGGATACAATCCCAAAGGGTCGGAATATTGAAAGATACTTAATTAAGTTATTAATGGGAAAAGTGGTAGGCCCCTCTTTTGAAGGTGACGTTACCCTCGGCTAAGTGGTTTGAGTCAGCAGGGATACAATCCCAAGTAGCCGATTTAATGTATTAATAGTACTTTGAATATGAGGGGATCAAGCCATTCGCACCCCCGCCATCCAATACCAGTGAGTATTGAAGGAGGTCCTAGTAAGCTTGACCCAGGTCCTTGCAGGATCTATACACTGAACAAGGCAAGAACCTTACTAAACCATTCTCTTAACCCCCGACCAAGTAGCCAACATACCTCTATATAGACCGTAGAGATATGAATGGTGTAAATCTTTTACTTTATATAGACAGTAAAGTAATACCAAGACACCACGGACAAACGATAAAGAAAATTCACCTTCAACATAAGAAACTAGTTATTAAAGTCATTAATAAAAAACCAAATAAAAAGTGCGAAAAGATTAAAAATCAAAAGTAATACATTAAAGACTTGTCTTCACCAAGTGATGTAAGAGACTTAGCCAAACATGGCTTTTGATTGACAAGAACTCTTACGATCAATCTTGGATCCCGAGACTACTACACACACTCTAAGGTGGATGATGGTGTTGGATGTGGGTGTTGTAGTGGTGGTGGAGTGGTGGCAAAGTGGGAGAGTAGTGGTTTGCCAAGGGATGCCTTTGAAGTGAGCCAAGCACCCCTATTTATAGCCTGAACAGAAGCCTGGTCACGGCCCACGCCCCCTGGCCATCCCTTTCTCTTTCTTTATTACATTTGTCAGCACAGGGCTCAACACGGCCCATGTCCAGCGGGTACAGCCCCGTGTGCAGAAGCGTATCTATACTACCAAGATTTTGCAAGATTCTGCGAGTCTTAGAATTGACCACATCCCGTGCTGAGCTGGGCACGCCCCCGTGGTGGGCGTAGAAGCTTTCATAGCTTTGTCTTTTCTGCAGGTAGCTGACCACGCCCCCGTGTACAATGGGCACGGCCCCATGGTCAGTTTTCTGTTTCTTGTTTTTTTCTTTTGGGGATGCTGTCGAGGGGTCGGGCATGTCACGTTTATTCCTTTTCTTTGTATTTATGTTGGTTTTGGCTGTATATTTGTTCCTTTTGCTCGTTTAAGCTCATTTGGTCCTGTAAATTCAAAAGGAAGACAAAAACACACTTTTTCCAACATTAGTAATAAAAATGGTTAGTTTTATGCCTCATTTGATGTAATTTATATGTTGCATTTTGCACACATCAATGGTCATCCGGACGGAAGGCCATTCGGACGGCCGTGTTTGAGCGAGTTAGTTTTCCAACTTTGGTTCGTTTGTCGAGCGTTGCGTTGCGTTTAATCGAGTTTGTGCGTATAAGCATTGCGTTGATAACCACATAATATTTAACAATTTATCACACAATAAACACACATAATATAATTAAATTCCGCGTTTTGAGTTTGCGTTGCGATAGCGTTTAGTCTAAATAAGCGTTGCTAAATGCGATAACATGTGTTTAAGTAGTAAGCGTTACAAGTAGCGTTTAAATGCGATAATCGTGATTAAGTAAGCGTTGCAATATGCGTTGAAAATATAGTTTAACCCGTAGTGTTAATCGAATCCCAAGAGTACAAGCGTTTACGAAAGAAATGATAGCGTTAGGTAACGATCCAAAAAGTCGGGTTGGTATATAAACCCTAATGCTAAACCCTAAAATACTAATGCTAAACCACAAAGCTAAACCCTAAATACTAATACTAAACACTAAAACTAACCCCTAATGCTAAACCATAAATACTAATTCTAAATCATAAAGCTAAAACTAAATCATTCACCTCAATCAAAGATTTACAACACTTATTTTTCAATTTTAAACATGTGTATACATATATGTATAGTTAAAAAATTAACAATATACACATATGTATATTTAAAAGATTAACAATATACACATGTGTATAAATCCCTAAAATACCAAATAGAGAAAACTCTGATTTTTCCAAAAAAAAAATACGTTTTTTTTGCATTTTTCGCTTAGGGAAAATGTGTGGTCCAGAATGTTTCTCAAGTTTCTCAATTAGCCTACTACTTCTCACATGATCCTAATCCTCTCTATATATATAAATATACTAGGTTATCACCCGGGACTGCTTCCCGGGTTGTTTATTTTTATTATTTAATAAACATGTTTTTTTATTAAAGTGTAACATATTATTTTATTAAACTTTTGCACGACATTGATTAATTGTTAATACAATAATAAATTAAAAAATGTCTTCATAGATGTTAACAATAACTTAAGTAAATACTGTCATTCAATAACATAAAAATGCAGAAAATTTAACCAGCTTCATGTGAGTGATCAAGAAATTAAAGAAAAGCAGAACTCCAAAATTTTTTTTTTTTTTTAAATTAATACTTATCATCCTAACCAAACTCAATTCCCACACGGATAAATTTAATTAACAAATAACCCGACCCGATCCAACTCGAATGTACCGAACTTCAATGCTGCATCATTTGTGATACCAAATTCAGCAAAGAAGACAGTTCAATCTTGTTTGTGTTCTCTTTCACCTCCGCTCCTTCATCTCCGTTTTTTAAACACGCAACTGCACTTGTGATTTCTTGTACTAAATCGACGACTACGCCCATAAGATATTGAGCATGTACCGCTTCGGGGACACTGCTGTTAAAAGTATCATTAAAACGTGGTGATCCGTTTAATTAGTGTTTAATGGTTTTTATTCGATATAATGAAAGGAAGTAAATTGAAAGCTTACTTTAATTTGCCATAAGTAAGAAGGGAAAGATTTGATTCTTTAATCTCTCTTACTAATGTACGGTTTCTGAATATACCATTTGCTTCGAGAACAACTCTGTCCAATCCGCCGGATATGGCCAGCTTCTTAGCTTCTTCTAATGAATTCATACGCTCGTCATCAAAAATCTCATTTTCGTCGTTTGTCAAGTACACCTGTTGACTGGTTCACATGGTTAACAAAAAAATCTAGAAAACGAACAATAAATAATAATTGAGTGCATACCTGTTGACTGGACTTATTTCTATATTAGATCCATACCAATAAGATGTGTAAGCCTTACGAACTACCAAAAGTTCATAAATGGCATTAAATCTTTTAAATATTATAAAGTTTCTACCTCATAAATCAAGAAGTTGCAGGCTACTTACCTTACTGAAACAGAGAATAAAAGGAAATGATAAAACGCAATAGCAACTGTATGCATATATAATAACACACACTTTTAAGTTTCATTTCCTTGCATGTTAAATAGGGGTGCTAAACGGGTCGTGTTTGCGGGTTCAACCCGACCCAAAAATCGTGCCATACATATGAACCAAAACACGACCCAAATATTCGCATGTTGACCTGAACCCAGCTCGATCAACCCGATTTTTTTATTTTTTTTCTATTTTTTCTATTTTTTCAGCAAATTAGCAGCCCAATTGCATTCCTTTATGAAAATGGTTCAAAAAAATTTATTCAATCGTAGTTCAAAATGATCATTTGTCTTAGTTTCGATCCAAATTACTTGGTAATAGTTCAAAAAATATCTTTTACAAAAAAAGGATCAAACATGCGAAATTGCGGCGAACGAAGGTCGCTAGTCCTTCTCAGAACCCTAATCCAGCACCCTAGACTGTTAAAATGAAAAATTTAAACCAGACTAAAGCAATACAAAATATTAAAGGTAAACTTAAACACATGGTTCTCAAACATAATGTATACCATCAAAGTGTATAAAAGTATACAAAAGAAGAATACCCACAACAATGAAAAGTAATGGCCAAAAATGAATTCTTTTATGTTCAAAGTGCTTTCAACCACACTGAAAAAGAATAAAAATGAGCTTTATTAATTTTTTTTACATTCAGTTATGGAGTTTAGGGACAAATATACTAATGCCATGAAGGCAAAAGTAAAGATGAATTAGCCTTAGATCTTGAAATGTATACATACTGCTCCCCAGCTACTTGATATCACTTGTTAAAGTACTTGTTTGTCTTTGTTCATTTAAACCACACGAAAGTTGATTCATATAGGATAACCTCTTTACCAGTTCATGTAACATTTAGAATTCTCACCAGGATTTTCGACGCATGTAAAATTTATGTATTCATACTCCAAACCTGCATCACATACTGAAACGATTACTCATAGCGACCATATTTTTTCTCACCTCTAACTACCTAACTTTAGACATTGTCGCATCGACATGTCATGGAGGCAAGATATTTGGTTATTAAAAATTTATTTTTTGTTTCATACGGGTCATTCAACAGCCCAACAAAATATCCATTTGATCCAAGGCTTTAATGACTGGTATTTTCATGAGTACATAAGGCCATGAATTCAACCCATGAACAAATTTAGCATGCTCAAATGCAGAGGCCCAATTAGAAAAAAATGTTGAGAGAAGGCCAGTGAAGTAGAAATGTTTTAGAAGAATTTTTTTATTGTATCTTTAGATATTAATTATTAAAAGAGGCCAATTTTACCAGATATCTACTGGAGTCTGAAAGGGGTTAACGGACTGCAGAATATCCTCACAGTTCGTTGAATCTTCTCGAACCATGAAGGGCTGCTTTCGGTTTCCGTATCTTAGAAATGGAAATTGAAGATGCCAGCCTCTTATTCTTCTTATTGGTCCATCAACAATAACACAAAATAGCAAACCACGTACAATTAATTATGTAAAATCAATCAAAAAACTTAAATGCATTTGAATGTAAAATGAATAGACCTTACATTGTCACCAAATAAAGTGTAATGACGATGATTCCTCTTTTCCTTCATTCCTTGCCAATCTTTCTTCTATAGTAGAACACGAACCACCATAACAGAAAAAAAACAGTGAAATAGAGTGTGGAGAATTCGAGCAAAGGCACCATTATTGATGCCCTTCAAACGCTAACTCTTCGAAACAACTACCAAACCATAACTAAAACCAAATCGGATCCAAATTAATAGAGGAAATAAAAAAAATTATCTAGTATTCCTTGACATCTAAGATTTAGAAACGATAACAGTGCACAAAAAATGAAATTACCAATCTACATGCAAAACTTAGATTTTATAAATAGAATAGAATGCAATAGTTCTCCTATGTAAAGTGTAAACAGCCCAATAACGATGAATTGGAATGGAGTCGACCCAAACAAAGGAAAGTACCTGAAAAATCTTCGTATGAGATGTTTGTGAAGTTTACAATAGACCTTCAAACTGCAACGGATTTTCTTATGAGATGTTTGTACCTGATGCTTGAATGTTTAGATTTAAGAGGCTTCAACCAGAAGGAAGATGTATGCGATATCTAGGGCTTTGAAAACAACCCTACACAGATCATACAAAGAAAAAAAATCAAACTAATATAAATGTAAATAATAAATTGTCATCAAGGATGGATGATTGTGTACCGCGAAACCCTAATCGCACCCTAAATTAATCAAATAAAGAACATTACAATGAAGAATCATAATACAATGAAAGTATAAATTTCACAAAAGGAAAGCAACAAAAATGTAGGCAAAGATAGATTATAAAGAAATTACCTGATTAATTAACATTCTAGAAAAGAAAGGGACCGTTCTTGGACCATACGAACCCTAGCCACCAGTGAAAAGCTTTTTAGACATCAAAAAGGGCTGAAACAAAAGAGAAACACATAAAGATATCTTCGGATTGAATAGGGTTTCTAAGATTTGAAACGGGATTGCGATGAGGAAATGGAAACCCTATCTACATATTCACAAACACAAAATACACTTAGAAATCAGGATCGAAAGATAAACCTGATTGGATTGTAGATGATTCGATCAGAGAAAAAGGATTTCATCACAAACACTTCAAAATCGTAAATAATTACAGACTGAATGATGCAGATTGAATGAGAGACGGTACCGATTGAATGAGATTCGATTGATTGATGCTTCTGATATCGTTGAACGAAATACGATTGAATAAGAACAATACATATCAGTGCTGGTACCACATGATCCAATCGGCTTGAATCGCCATTGCCTTCGTCTTCTTGAATCGGCAAAAGAGAGAGAAAGCAGACGGGGGCGAGATTTGTGATGAGATCTAGAAACCCTAATTAGAAATCAACATCACTAATGAAAAAAGCGAACCAGAATGAAGAACGGAGATAAAGGAAAATGGAGAAGAAGGCTCTCTAGGGTTTTGGAAAAGAAAATTAGATGCGTACAAATATAGGTCGGGTCATATTTTGCACCGCGTGTAACCCATATTTCTGACCCAAAATTTTCCCGCCCAAATGCATCTGAGATGCAATATTAGGCTGACACGTGTCCCATATTTTTTTGTTTATTATATATAATAGATAGGGTCAGGATTTAGAGAAAACGGTGGAAAGTGAGAGAACGGTGAGAACGGTTATGGATCGTCCGATCAAAACAATATATGGACTAGATTGGCGCGGTGGCGTTTTTGTAAATAACTTAAATTTTATTACGTGGACGCGCTTCATTAAGGGTAAAAAAAGTAAAACATCCTTTCTCACATAAAACGCCGTTGAAATATAAAACGCCAAATAAATACAAAACGCCAATTTTATCACTACGTAGTTTTTTCTATGTTTTTATTTAAGCTCTCAGGCTACAAAAACGCCATAAAATGTAAAACGAGATAATATATAAACGCCAAGCCTTACATCCGGATAAATGTTAATTGCATTTATTGTTATAAAATAATATCCCGCCTAAACTACGCGCAAAAAAAAATCCTATAAATAGAACCGTCTCACCACCTTCCGTTTATCACACCAAAGAAACACACAAAAAACACAATGGTTCCTAAAAAATACAACTCAATGTAAAACGCCAAAAGTTTGAGAGAAATCAACGATGGCAAACATCTTTTCTTTGATACTCAGTAATGTTCTGCATGAAGTTTCGCTGAATGATTTGTTAGGTGAGGGGAGTAAGATTTTGCTGCATGAGATGAACAAAATTCAAGAAAGAGGGACTGATGACACCCATATATCATTTTGTCTTCTTTGTTCTTGAAGAAGGTTTGGATGAGTAGAAGAGACCTATCCCAGTGTAAATGCTACTTTGGCCTCGATGATTATAATGAAGATGACGGGCAGATAGCATCCACCCACACGGAGTCGATCTATGTCTCCAACATCCACAAAGACACTTCAACACATGAACAAAGAAAATAAACCACGCCAAACCCAAAACGCCATTTATTTGTGACAGTTCTTGTAGTTTCAAAAGAAGAAAGAGACTGATGACACTGAAGATTTAGATCATAAATTGCTTCTATTTGTTTTTTTAATTTTCTTTTTCTGTTGTTTGTTATGTAATTTTCAGCTAAGAACAAGAAATACATTAACACTGTAATGAAAAATATAATGAAACACCAAACGGGCAAATGCTTGTGAAACGCCATCATGTCATAAAACGCCCCAAAAACTACCAAACTATAATAAAATTACTTTGAACAAGTACTATTATAATAAATCTAATGAAAAAGGTTAAAACAATGTGCAAAAAAGAATAAAACAAAAAGTGCCATCTTTATCTAAACGCCATTGGAAAACAAAACGCCATAATTACAGCCGTCAAGATGGGACGTGTTACACCATAAAAACAGATGAATCTGAAAACAAAACACGGTAACTGCAAACTGTAAAATGAAACGACAGAAACATAATTAATAACATTTATTATATTGAAAGCCAAATATTTGGGGAATTGAAATTATTTATCTTTTTCAAAACGCCATAATTACCTGTCATGCGCAGGAAAAAAAAGTCATTATAAAAGTAGACCATGAGAACACAAACTCAAACACGCCAAAACATTGCATAAAACGCCACATATTGTCCAAAACGCCAAAAACTTAAAAAAATGGCTAAGGTTATTGCATGGAGGTTTGAAGTGTCGGAGAGACGATTCATCATAAAGTTCTCTGATAGGAGAAGGGTGAAGGTCAGGACAATCAAAGCCATACTTGGTATGGATGAAGGGGTTCAGATGGATATTCTGGCCCTTGGGATTCCAATGGCCAACGATTGTGAAAGAACTCGAACTGTAATAAGAAGATTGAAGAGAAAATTTCCGGCAGAAGATGATGATGATATTGACGATACTCCTCTACTAACACTTACCAGTTAGGTGATGCATGAAAAAGCAGGAACGGTTGAAGTGACTTATCAACACGGGGTGCAATATTCATTGGTAATGGAGGAAATGTTGAAGACAGGGAAGCTATTTCTCATTGAACAACTCTGTGATTTAGCACCTTCGAACGATGCAAAATCCAGGGTTGCAATAATATTCAAGAATAGGATGCAGCAAAGAAGAGAAGAGCTAATGACGTTATACGCCAATCTAAAATTTGATGATAATGAATCTGAAGAAAGCGATGAACAAAGCGATGGGTACATCTCTGATGTAATCCCATCCACAGAAGACTATTAGTTTATCTTGATTTCGTATTATTGTAATCTTATAAAATATTAATCTATGGTAATCAATTATTAACAAAGACCCCGAACGCCAAAATAAATGACCTGGAAAACGCTATAACGCCAAATATTGTGAGAACCTTGAGAACAAATGAAAAAACCACGAGAACTTGGTCAAAAACAATTAAAATTCAAAAAAAAAATCGACACTTATCATTATTATTCGAATATAATGTTAGAAATTTAATTTACACATTTAAACTTACGTAAATACGTAAATAAAGAAAATTTACACATGTGTATATTTGTCATTTACACGTGTAAATTTGTTATATTTACACAAGTGTAAAAAATCTAAAAGGAGTGATTTTGAAAGGAGAAATTAATTATTTGATGTTGTAATTCTTTTTTTGATATTATATCTTAACTACAATGAGTTTTGTATTAAAAAAAATTGGTGTTGATTGTTTTTTTATTCATGGTTCTCGCAATATTTATAAATGTATACATAACTTATTAATAAATTTATAAGAATATACACAACTTTGATTCCCATAGGTGTTCATATGTCAACGACAAAGCCTCATGCGTAGGGATGTTGATATTTCGCCTTGAAATGGAGAAATCGTTTAAACCGATTATTAGTTAGGTTTTATGGTTGATCAGTTTAAAATTTTCAAACCCTAATGAAAACTGTTTGGTTTACATTTTATATCGAAAACAGCATGTTGTACTTTATCACTTTATGTTATGTAAAATAAAAACAAAACTGAGTCTAATATATTAGGTTAATTGAAGTATAATGGAGCCCACACCCATGTAACATTTTAAGGAATCCTGTAAAGATAGCAATAATACAAATCGCATTTCTCTATTAAAGTTTTTTTTGTTAACCTTTTTTTCCTAAACATTCTTTCCTTGGACTGAGGGGAGTGGGGCGACTCCCACCCCCAAGTCGCCCCCAAGTCGCCCTCCACACCGCCCCCTATGGCAACCTCTTGAAAATTTTGGCTTGCCCGTCTTGAGAGAACGCCACAAACCAACAACAAACCAACTTTTCAAACAACTTTTTAAAACCAACTTTTCAAACAACCAATCAAAAAACCTTAACTTTTCAAACAACCAATCACAGCTTTCTTTGGCAACTTGAGTTGCCCCAAACACCACGCCCCCTTTTTTGCTTAAAATCCTCTGATCTGACGTGGCGCCACGTGTCGCAAGACGCCCCCTCTAAAGGTTGCCCCACTCCCTTCAGTCTAACTGAAAAATGAACTGTTATTATTTATTTTTTCTCCAAGTCTAATATCTATAATATAGTTTAATACTTAAATATATTTTGCACCCACATAAGTCTAATAATATAGTTTAATACTTAAATATATTTTGCACCCACATAATTATTAATGTTATGTTGTATTTGTCGTAATTGAAAAGTCTCTAAGTACATGTTCGATTATTTTTAATCCTTGATATATCTTGGTTTAATAATTAAACCATGATTTCGCACATGTTTATCTTTTATGCATCAGTAAATGTGGGTCAGAATATACTAGAAAGTTTATTTTTTTAGAAAGACTAGTAAGTAATCTTGACCATCGATTGATTAATCAATGGCTTAGATTAAATGGATATAATTGATAAAAAAAGAAGCAGACGCGTGGGATTTGTAAGGGTATTTTAGTTCATTCAAGTGAATAGTTTCTCTCCTTCAAATCCCCCTAGTTTTTAAAACGTTAATAACTTTTTTGTACTACATTATTATTTTTTTTATAAAAATTGCACCATAAAAACGAGCGTTTTTTATCTTTAAAACGAGCACACTATTGCAATACTTTTGAAAAAAAAAAGTTTTCGATAACCCATATGCCGTAAAACACAATGGACTTAAAACACAAAAGAAAGTGTTCTTTTCTAACACGCAATAGATCGAAAACACAAAACAAAGTGTTCTATTTAAAAAACAATGGACTAAAAACACTGAATAAAGTGTATTTTCTTAAGAATAAATTACACGTTTTGTCCTTTATCTTAATACTTTTTCAGGCGGTGTCCTTTTCAACGAGTTTTGACAGGTTTTGCCCTTTATAGGGAATTTTGTTGCACATTTTGTCCTTTGACCCTAACCCTGTTAGTCTTTTTGGTTAAATATGGTTATGTGCCTTACACATGAGGGCATTCTTGTCATTTCACACTATTTTGTAAATAATTTATATTGAGAGACTATTTTGAAAAAACATATAAAAATAAAAAAATAAATCCACCATCTCTCTCTAATCTCTCTCCCCCTCCTATTTCTCTTCTCTCTCTTTTCTCTCTCTATGATCTGCAGAAAGAAATTGATGCACAAAGAAATAAATCCACTCTCTCTAAAGCTCTCTCCTCTCTTTCTATATATATATATACAGAAAGAAATCGACGATGAATATGATGTTGGGCAGTTGGGTGGCCGGCGATGTAGTTGTGTATCGACGATGAAGATGATGTTGGGCAGTTGGGTGGCCGGCGATCTGCCGTGAACTCGAATCTCCGGTGGAATCGGAAGACGACAGTTAGGGTTCGATGGCGGAGGGCCCTGATGGAGTGGGTGTTTGGATGATGGTTGGGGGGGGTGTGTGCGATGGGGTTAGGCTGGATTAAACATTCAAGAAGCACACGCTTTCTCCACTGCTGATGGCTTCTCAAAAATGCAAAAATATTCCAACACCAAGTGAACCTATGGTGTCAAATGATCATGTAAAAATACCTACTGATGGAACTGATGTGTGGGAAATTGATGCAAAGCTGCTGAAATTCGATAATAAAGTCGTATCCGGTACCTTTAGCGATCTGTAGGTGGTCGAAACTCAAAAGCTAAACTTAGTTCCAGACCTGAGAAAAATCTTATCTTTAATATTTTGTATTTTTATTAGGTATAAAGGCACATATTGTAGTCAAGAAATGGCTATTAAAGTTCTTAAACCAGAACGAATAGATGCAGATATGCTAAGAGAATTCTCTCACGAAGTATTTATTATGAGGTTTGATTTTAATTTATCATTCAAGTAATTGTCAATTTTATTCATTTATAATGCCATAAGATTTTGGGGTAATATTAAATAAAGGGGTAAAAAGACTAAAATGCCCTTAGTAACCAGATTTAACAATACTAAGGGTCTGTTTGGTATGTGGTAATGGAATGGACGAAGGAATGGAATGGACGAGGTAATGGAATGGGCGAGGGAATGCAATGGATCATTACCATTCCATGTCTTGTTTGGTTACCATGTGTGAATGGAATGAGTTATTATTGTGTATTGTTCGGTAGGCAAGAAAAACGGAGTAATAAAATCAGCGGTGAGTGGTGGTGGTGGTCAATGGTAGTGATTGTGGGTGGTTATAGGTGGCGGTGGTGGTGGTGGGCGTTGGCGGCGGCGATGGGTGGTGGTGGTGGCGGCGAGTAGCGGTGCGGCGGCGACGACGAGTGGTGCTGGTGGCAAGGTGGTCGTTGATGGTGGGTGGCAGAAGAGGTGGTGGTTGGTGGCGGCGGCTGTTGTTGGTGGCGGCGGTGATGGTGGCGTCGACGATGGTGGTGGGCGGCGGTGAGTGTCGTTAGCGGTTGGTCGCAGCTGTGGGTGATAACGGTGGCGAGTGGGTGGCGGCGACGGTGGTGGCTGTCGGGGTGAGGTGGTGGCGGGTGGCGTCGTTGATGAATGGTGCAAGAGGGGATGGAATGGGAAAAAAACATGGGGGGTGGAAGGAATGATTTTGAGGGAATGAAATGCATTTTGGAATAGGTGATTCCATTCCATTGACCAACCAAACAACCTTTTCTTCATTCCCTCATAATCATCCATTCCATTCCATATTTCATTCCTGCATACCAAACACTACCTAATGGAATGAGGGCATTAAAGAGCATTAATCATCACACAATTTTTAAGGGGCATTATTATATTGATGTGACAAAAAATGCCTCATAAGAGGCATTAACCATTACGTATAGTCTAAAAGAATATACACACTCCAATTTCATGTAAATAAAGAAAATCCTACTTGACAAATTATATATATTATATATATTGTTGACGAAGCACGATAAATAGTAACTTTATTTTTATAATAATATATAGCTTTTTATTATTCTTTTATTTAATATGTTATAATAGTTTATTATTATATTACTTTTAAAAACATATTTTTATTTTTTCCTCTTTTTTAAAACCATATATTTTCTTTACCATTTTTTAATAATTTTTTTAGAACATATACTAATTTATCGATAATTTGATACTTTTTAATAATTTATGTTTATAACTTTTTTTAAAAACTCATCTACGTAATTGTTCTTGTTTTTTTCCCCGACATTCCGTTATAAGTTTTGTTGAAAACGAAGTTGTATTTGGTATCATAAAACGATACGATAATAAATTAAACCGTCCTATTGGTTTGGCTTTCTAAACAATATGCTTTATTTTCAAATCACGTTTGCTTTACATTATTATTTGCTCGGTTTCGATGCAACGCGCGACGTCAAGAAAAACTAGTTTTAAATCACATCGCAAACCCAACATCGACACCATTATAATTATAATATTTCTAAACCGAGAAAAAGAAGAAATTCATGATAAGGGGAAGGATCCACTAAAAAACGGATTTTGCCTAAGTAGCCTAAGAATGATTGTAATGTTGACATGTGGCACTCCTAATAAGTAGAAATAAAGGGCATTTTGGTCCTTATAAATAGGAGTGAAAATGACATCTGGCACCCATTTTGTTTTTTAAAAATACAACAAAAAAATCTAGTACAAAAAATCTAGCACAAAAAATCTAGTACAAAAAATATAGCACAAAAAATGTAGTACAAAAAAATATAGCACAAAAAAATCTAGTACAAAAAAATATAGCACGAAAAATGTAGTACAAAAAAATATAGCACAAAAAAATCTAGTAAAAAAATATAGCACGAAAAAATTCAGCAAGAAAATGTAGTACAAAAAATCCAACACAAAAAATTGAGAAAAAAAATTAAGACAAGAAAATTCAGAACAAAAAATTTAGCACAAAAATGTAGTACAAAAATCCAGCACAAAAAAATGTTATACAACATAGAAATACAACACATTTTAGTGAGGTTTTTTAGTCTTCATATTTTATATAGCAATATGGTACTCAAATTAAAAATAAAAAGACGCTCGATTTTACGGTGAAATTTTTATGAAAAAATAATGTCGTATAAAAAAGTTATAAACGTTTAAAAATGGGGGTGGAATATGCATTTGGAGAGCATGTGGAGAGAGAAACTCTATAAATAGAATTTTCCCAAGATACCCTTAGACTTCTCATTTCTCCTACACTTTCATCTTAACCATTGATTTAAAAAATGAATGGTTAAGATTCCTTCTCATCCTCATTAGGCAAAATCAACTTTTTATTTGATCTTACCCCTTAATGATAATATTATTAATCAATAAAAAAGAAAAGGCTAAAAAAAATAATGCAACAAGAACCAGACGGTAATGTCATATATCATCATTCCATAATTCCTAAACCAATCGATCAACTTTCCAATCATCTTGAAAAATTTAAAAGACATAATCAAATTCAAATAAATTTTAAAAGATGAAAGTAGCTAGCTAGGTATATAACAATTCTACCATGTTGACTGACGATCAACTCAACTTGTTCTCAGCAATTTTAGCCAAGGACTGAAGGTTGCATTTGACGATCGTATCAACAAACCCAAAAGTTTCTTCTTTTGTATTCCCCGTAGGAATATCAACAACGTAAGACTCAACAACAACCGTACCGGTTCCGGTCGGGGTGGGGTGGAGGGTGGTGATGGAGCGGTAGTTGGATAAACCGATGACGCTGAAGCTGAGAACATGACGTTCGTCGTCAAGGATGTCGAGGCGTTCGTGGAGGTGGCGGCGGGGAGGCCGGAGATGACGTGGACTTGACGTAAAGTGCCAACGTCGCCGGAGCCGTTGAGGACGTGGCAGCTTTTGACGAAGTTTTTGTAGGCTTGAGGGTTGTCGAAGCGGCGGACGACGGACCAGACGGTGGAGACGGGGGCGTTGATGATTTGGATGACGGCGGAGCAGCACTGGTGGTGGCCCACCGGGTGGGTGTGGAGGCTAGAAATGGTGTCGGGACATGGGTGAATGGTGGTTTGTGGGTTTGAAAGCATGGTTGGAACTTGGATGGTCAATGTTGATGGGTCTCTGATGAGGATCTACAAGTGGTTTCACAGAGAGAGAGAGATGGTTTGGTGGGATCTTAAAAGTGAGAAGAAGAAGGACATGTGATTTTAATAAAATAAGGCCTACTTGGTCCAAACTAGGGACCATAAACTCTGACCAATGGACGCTTTTACATTTGAGTTTCTTTGTTTTTTCTATTTCATCATTTATAATGCCAACTTTCTAAAGAAAATTTATTAGGGTGTAGGGAGTGGTTAGACACTTGAAAGTGGTAAATTTTAAAATCATTTAATTCGTAAACTATTTTAAAAAAAAGAAAAAAAATGTGATTGGTTGAGATGGCATGGACCACACCACACACACCCCCTCTCTCTCCTTCCCTCCTCCCCGCTTAGGCAACCCATCACCGCATCTCCGATTTTACCGAGCGGCAAAACCCACCGGCGGCGGTGTTACCGCGCGGTAAACCGGCTTTGCCGAGTGGGTTTGTCGCCCACTCCGGACACCCTTATATGTAAAGTTGTAAACATAAAAAGTTCACATTAGTTGTCCAAGAGCCCGGTATTTATCTATACTATATTATAATGTATAAGAAAAGACATTAAAAATACTTAAAAATTAAGAAATTTTTTCTCTTAATTTATATATACACTCTTAAAATAAGGGTAATTGGTCTTTTAAATAAGAATTATATTTTAGTCCAGTATCTTATTACACTTAAAACCCTAAGCTTTAACATAATTATGAGTAATTAGTTACACTTTCCCCCTCCACAACAAACTTATACTTCTTTTACGTATTTTTGTCATATCTTATAAACTATAATGTTTTTAAAAAAATGCAAAAGTAAGGTGACGACCTACTCATTTTTGTCGACGTTTCGATAGTTGTCTTGGTCAATATTGACATGTGAATTAAAAGGTACAAGTAGAATGTTTAATAGCTACAGAATGTCAAGTGATCAAATACCGTCAATTTAATTATCTCATATAGATTACAGTTTAATCAATCATCTTTAACAAAATTATAGATACTTAGTTGTTACACTTTATCACCTTATAAAAAACTAAATCACCCCTACGATTTTTAAACGGTCATAACTTTTTGATACGTTAATATTTTTTAAAATTACACCATATAAGCAAGTATTTTATTCTCTTTAATTTGAGTATAGTATTGATATAGTTTTTAGTTAAAAAATATTGATATGTTACGTGATTAAAAGTGTCTAAGGGTGAGTAATAACTGAATCGTTAACAGAAACTGAACCGAAATTAACCAAAAACTAAATTAACTAAAAATTGATTAACCGAAACTTGAATTAACCAAAAATGGTTATCGAATTTTTGTAGCCACATTTAATCTAAATTAACTGAAACGAACCATTCATATTTTCATATATTTCTAGCTTTTATACCTTTATTTCATGTATTTTATATACATACCCCCATTTTATATATTTATACCTCCATTTTATGTATCAATACATCCATTTCATGTATTTATACCTAAATTTCATGTATTTCAAATAAAAAGTTTTAGACCAAATTTGGTTTTGGTTATTAACCGAAATTAAACGAATCAAACCAAAAACCGTCAATCTAACTGAATAAACCGAACCGTTTAACTGAAAACGGATTGGTTAATAAAATAGACTAATCGATGACCTTGATTTCAGTTGAGGATAATAATCTAACCAACCGAACAATGCACACCGTGGCAATGTTTGTGTTTACCGTCGCATCGCGCGCACACCTATTAGTTATTAACCAAACTCGGTTATCGGTGAGCAATAACTAAACCGTTAACCTAAACCAAACAGAAAACAGACGAAACCGAACCGAAATCAACCAAAAACTAAATTATCTGAAAACTAAACTAACCAAAAACCAGTTATCATTTTTTTGTCCTCTCGTTTAACCAAAATTATTTGAACCGAACCTAATGATTCATATTTTCATAGATTTCTAGCTTTTATACCATCAGTTCATATATTTCATATTTTTATTTCTCCATTTAATGTATTTATACTTTCATTTCATGTATTTATACCTCAATTTCATATATTTCTAAACAAAAGTTTCAGCCCAAGTTTGTTTTTTTGCTATTAATTGAAGTTAAATGAAGCAAACCATAAATTGTCAATCTAAGCGAATAAACAAAGTGACTAACCGAAAACCGATTAGTTAATATAATACACTAACCGATGACTTTGGTTTCGGCTTCGGCTGAGGATAATAACCGAGCCGACCGAACTATGCACAACACAATGAAATGGATTACCCAATTACTTCAACTTTGATATATATATATATATATAGGGAGAAGATCATGCGAGAACCACCTCTTATTGCGAGAACCGCGAGAACCAATGTGAACACAACCAAAAATGCCTAAAAATAGCTAAAAATAACACAAAAAATTTTTTTTTGAATTTTTTAATATTTTTTATAAAAAAAATCGCTACTTTTCGAAGCAAAAAAAAAAAAAAAATTTTTAAATTTTTTTTTTTTTTAGCTTCGAAAAGTAGCGATTTTTTTATAAAAAATATAAAAAAATTCAAAAAAAATTTTTAGATTTTTTTTTTATTTTTTTAGGTTTTTGGGGGGATTAGTTTTTAGCATTTTAGCTTGAAGGGGGGGGGGGGGGGGTTAGGTTTTTGGGGGGTGGGGGAGGGGGGTTTAGGTTTTTTTTTTGGGGGGGGGGGGGGGTTAGGTTTTTTTTGGGGGTGGGGGGGTTTAGGTTTTGGGGGGGGGGGGGGGGAGGGTGGGGGTTAGGTTTTTTTAGGTTTTTTTTAACTATTTTAGGTTGTGTTCACATTGGTTCTCGCGGTTCTCACAATAAAGGTGGTTCTCGCATGAGCTCCTCCCTATATATATATATATATATATAGGGTAAGGTTCATGCGAGAACCACCTTTATTGCGAGAACCGCGAGAACCAATGTGAACACAACCTAAAATAGCTAAAAAAACTAAAAAAAACCTACCCCCCCCCAAGCTAAATGCTAAAAACTAAAACCCCTAAAAAAAATATTAAAAAAAAAGTAGCGATTTTAACATAAAAAATATTTAAAAAAAAATTGTGTGTTTTTTAGCTATTTTTAGACATTTTTTGTTGTGTTCACATTGGTTCTCGCGGTTCTCGCAATAAGTGGTGGTTCCTAACGGATCTTTGTCCTATATATATATAGGGAGAAGATCATGCGAGAACCACCTCTTATTGCGAGAACCGCGAGAACCAATGTGAACACAACCAAAAATGCCTAAAAATAGCTAAAAATCACACAAATTTTTTTTAATATTTTTTATATAAAAATCGCTACTTTTCGAAGCAAAAAAATAAATAAATAAAATAAAATAAAAAATTTTAATTTAAAAAAAAAAAAAAAATTTTGGCCACTAAAAGTAGTTATTTGAGCATAAAAAATAAAAAAAAAAATTTGATTTTTTTTTTATTTTTTTAGATTTTTTTAGGTTTTTTGGGGGTTTAGTTTTTAGCATTTTAGCTTGGGGGGGGGTTAGGTTTTTGGGGGGTGGGGGAGGGGGGTTTAGGTTTTTTTTTTTGGGGGGGGGGGGGGGTTAGGTTTTTTTTAGGTTTTTTGGGGGTTTTAGTTTTTAGCATTTAGCTTTTGGGGGGGGGTTAGGTTTTTTTTGGGGGGGGGGGGTGGGGGTTAGGATTTTTTTAGGTTTTTTTAGCTATTTTAGGTTGTGTTCACATTGGTTCTCGCGGTTCTCACAATAAGGGTGGTTCTCGCATGATCTCCTCCCTATATATATATATATATATATATATATATATCACAATGATGCTACAATATATATTATACGAATTAGAAAACTACAAAAAAAGGAGTATCGCAATGCGATGTGTCGCTACTGCCGCATCGCGCGAACATCCTACTAGTGTTGTATAAAGAGCATTCACAATGTTAGAATTATCCAAAATCTAGATCAGTCTAGTCAGCATGTCATATCCTTTCCAATCATATTTTAAACCTTATTTTTTATTCCAATATTAAACGGTTTCAAACCTCCACCTCATTATCCATCTCACCATCTATTTTTTCTTTGTAATTAGTTTTTCGTCCCTATAGTTTGTTGAAAATAATCATTACACTCCATTAGTTTAATAATTGCTAAAAATGGTACTGGTACTTTCACTTTTGTAACAATTACAATCCATCTCTGTTAACCTCATCCAATTTATCGTTAAGTTTTTGTGAAAAGACAAATATACCCCTCATATAAAAAACAATAAACAAACAAATGAGTTAATTACGTTTTTCGTCCATGTGGTTTGTTGAAAATAACCATTACAGTCCATTAGTTTAAAAATGCCAAAACAGTACCCTCCCGAGTTTGGTGGGTGATTTGTTGATTTACATGTCGACTCCTGATAATGCGGGTGTGGGTCGGACGAGTTGGGTTGCGATTTACCCGAATAAGTTATCAACTGGGTTGACTCAGAGTTGACTCTTCAAGGTGTTGCTGATTTCAATCCGGCGGTGGTATGTTCAGGAGAGAAGGGATGGGGTAGGGAGGTGGATGTTGGACCCAGATAACAATTCTCTTATCTAAATTTGGCAAGTGATTTCAACAAGTTTGAAAATAATGTGCTGAAATAGAAATCAAACTTTTAAGAAACACACCTACAAAATTTTCAAGTTTATATCACTTTAAAACAAGTTTTACAAGGTGATTGTGAGGTTATTGGCTAATACAAACGAATACTTTAAGAATTTTGTAATGAAGGGCAGTGGAGTTTTTGTAGTATGTAATGAATGCTTGGCTTAACTCATTCTCCCTTCTAAGTTGTGATCTCTATTTATAGAAAATGTTTGACATGAATAAATAAATGTTTATTCATGTACTTGTCTGCATTAAGTAGTTTTTTTGGCATATTCGTTGAATCTATCCAAAGTCCACTTGCTACTTTAATGTTGGTGTAGAACCTTATCTCTTTGACAAGTTGGTTTATCAGATTTTCTGACGAATAACTTACCAGAAATCTGTTGGCTTGGTCATCGGATTTCTGATGAACAGAATTCACCAGATTCTGATGATAAGTACCAGACTTATCAGATTGGTCTTTTTTTATCGTTCTTCTTTGCTTGTGATCACTTTTTGATACTAGTTGAAGATGATGTTTCCTTTCTGCTTTTGTCTTATATCTTCTTCTTTCATGTCATGTTGACTTTATCATCTTCAAGATCTGATCAGAATGATCATATTTATCTTCAACACTTACAAAAAGTTTCCTAACAATTTTCCGCTAAATGTTGTAAGAAAAATAACTAGTCATAACAAAGAACTCAAAAAATGAACTTTAAGATAAACAAAATGTAACAAAATGGTTGTTCAAAACAATACAAATTTAAAATTGTTTTTCAAAGACATTAAATGTTGTAACGGTAGAGATCATCATGCTTTAAATTCTTCTTTTAAGGTATTGGCTTGCTGCATTGCTTGTACGTTGCTTTGTAAAGATTCCTTACTACAATCCATTCTTCTATGATATCTTCAATCTCCCCTCTCAGCTTTGGTTTGTCACATCCTTTGATTTTGAGTTGTTCTTGCTTCTTATTCATGCATTCTCTTATGTAGCTGAGAGTTTGATTTGAATACTTGCATATTTCTCTCACCCTAAAAAGAGCTTTCTCTCCTGCAACATCCCTGAAAACAACAAATAGCTCAGGTTCTTCAAAGATCACACCTGTTCTGTGTCACACCCCGACCGCGTAAAACAACAAATCGCGGCGGAAACATCGGGGCGTGTCGTAACAGAATAAATTGTTTCATAACCATGGCATACAAGGTTGTATTTTATTTATTAAACAAGGATGTTACATTGTCTTAAACAGGAAATACAGAGTTTATAACATAATTATACAAAGTCTATCTTCGTTTTATGTTTCTAAGGCACAGGTCCGCCCTAGTATCGTGATCAACATCCTACGGAAAAGCTCCTGAAAACACATGTGAAAATAAGTACGTCAGCATAAAAATGCCTGTGAGATACATAGGTTTGTGAAAATAGGATTCATGACTTGTATTTGAGAAAATGTTTAGTCATGAACCTTGTAATTTGCTTTGTATAGTAAATCAATTGAAAAACGATAAGATCAGTTGATATGTATAAGTAAATGTAAGGTTAAATGTATAACCAAGTAAAATGAATTGTATAAAATAAACTGTTTTGTAAGACAATGTCTTGTGAGAAAATATGTTATTTGTATAAAATGTAATATATCAAACATTGAAGTGATTTAAGTAACGCTATGTCATGTAATATCACACAAGCACTTATATATAGGAAGTACCAGCGGCGTATCCACCATGATTGTATCATATTACACACGCCTCGTTACTCAAATTACTTACCCAAACCAACCACCATTGTAAATTGTTAATGTACAAACCAATTGTCAAGTGTTATTGTGTAAACCATATCAAAATGTCTATGTCCAATGTAAACCACCAATGTGTATATCAATGTCAAATGTTTATGTTCAATGTAGATCATGTAATATGTAACCAAAATGTCATGTATGGTAATTGAAATGTATCAACTAAACCATATGTAAAATGCATAACAACAAGGTATTGAAGTAAAACACAGTTTAAATCAAAGTCATGTTTTGTGTAACAAATGCATGCTATACTGATACAAACATTTATGCGGTATTGTTAAAATGCATACATCCAAGCCTTGAGACTGTGGCGATAAGCCCTTAAACAAATTAAAGGTTTATCTAAGTTATGTATATCGAATTCGGTCATTCCTTTCATCCCCTTTCCCTGGGATGTCCGGAACGGGAGTTGTCAATTCCTATGGTACCACTACCTACTAACGAATGGCATGATCAATGTTAATGAATGTATTGTTCCATGTTAAACAAACCAAATGTCATACCAAAAATGTAAGCATGTGATGCACTAAGTATGTAACCTCGATTCAAAAATCTCAGGTATGAAACAATAGTTTCAACTTAGAGTTTCTCAAATCAAAGTTCTTGTAAGTTTTGCATTGGGGTGATGGGGTATTTATAGTTTTCGGGTAACCGTTAGGATCGTTTCATGGAAAACGTGCCTTAATCCCATCCGTACATGTGTTGCAAAGTTGTGGTGCCTAAAAATGGTCCTTATCATCTGACTAAGCAATTGGGAATGTGTGGGTAAGGATCCAACAGCTGCAAACTGATGTTAGAAACATTTAATCTGGTCTGATAGTGGGAAGCGGCCCGCTTCAGGATCAGGCAAACACAATGCGGGCCGCCTGGCCCTTCTGATCAGCAAACATGTTTGAAAAATGACAGTTTCAGTCCCTGCACGTGTTTAAGGCCATTTCCGACACTTCTAAGGCCCGTAAAGCCAACTTTAAGGCCCTAAAATGTTTCCTAAACATTGTGGACATGAAACATGCTCAAAAATATGCCGGGTGTTGGTTCGTTTGGTCGTACGAACGCGATGTTCGCTTAATTACGACGGAATGCGCATAAGCGCGAAAAACGATCCATATGACGCAACGAATGGATTTTTGACAAGCCAAACACTAAAGCATAATATAGTCATGCTTACATAAATTTTTGGATGTCCAGATGTATTCAGAACGTAAGTTATGCGCGAAAATGCAAACTTGTGCACTTTTTGACACTTTTAGTCCCTGAATTACCCAAAAGTTTATTTTAGCATACCGAACCCCTCAAAGCCTATTTCTAAGCTATGTAAAGGATATTTAGGGTGTGTTTAACTTATGGTCATGTTTCGGAATGTTCGTTACAGTTCAAATTGACATACTTTCGCAGTTTGTCATATTTAGTCCCTGTAAGCGAATTAACTTGTTTTTGCCATACCAAAGCCTTCAAAACTTATTTCTAAGTTATTTAAAGGTTATTTAAGGTATGTTGAGTATATGTTGCTGTTCCGGAGTATTTGTCGCGTTAAACTGAGTACGTTTACGCACCAGTTTGCGTATAACTCTCCAGAAAGTGATGTAGAGTTTGAAATTGATCAAAAGTCAAAACATGAAAAATGTAAAACATAACAAAACAAACATTGTGATCAAATAACATTGTTTTATTGATAATAGAACTATTCACAATGATTACAAGCACAGTTGTTACATTCTGGATTCATCCTTAAGCTCTGTTAGGATTGTTGTGTTGAGAGGTGTTAAGTACAACTTCTTATTCACTGTGTTGTCAAAGTTAATGCAAAGATCAAAGTCAGTGACAGTTTTGCGGGTAAACAACTTAACTCCACTTTTGGATAGGCTGTTAATGGCTCTTCTTAGAACCCTGGTGTTTCCCTATTCTACATCATAAGTTCTCTTCAACATTATCAAATCCGTTAGATGAAGTTTGTCTGCCAAGTCACCATCGGTTATCACCTCTTCCCACCATTTTCCCTGATCAGGGTATACTTGTTTTATTCATGGAACCCCAATATACCATCTGGAGTTATAAGAGGATCCACCTTTCTTACTCTTTTTACAGGATTTGTTTGAGGTCCGTGGATGCAGAATTTTCCCCTTCTAATTCACTCATCCTTTACACTTCTACTGACTGGACTCAGAGGTCTTTCAAGCTTATCTTCTTCTGTCCAGTAATAGTGCATGAGTTTACTTTCTAGTAACATCATATCTTCTCTATCGATAATTTGCACTATTCCAATGAAATTCCCTTATGAATCTTTTCAGGAACTAGTTTGGGCCTTTTTGAAGATGTTGCAGATTCTTCCCATTTTCTTTTCTCTGTCAGAACTAAAGAATCACTTAAAATTGTTTCACCTGATGTAGTTTGTTTAGGTGATGCTTCCTGTTTTCCTTTGTTCTTTGGTTCCATTATGTCGCAACCCTCGCCCCCTTATTTGTCCCGGGAACGGGCGGCCGCGAACACCAGTGTCGGTGGTATCATTTGTTTATCATTTTGGCAGCGGAAATTTCATCAGGGCCGTAGTTAGGAAATGTTTATCAGAGTAAAACCACCATATTTTATATTAATAACCACATGGGTAAAACCCAAGTTTCTTATTACAACATGTTTATAGGGATAAACCCTATTTTATTGAATTTAAAACATCGTCTTTTAGGTAACTTTTATAGCCACATTTTTCCAAGCCGTCAGTGCTCTCAAACTGGCTTTCTTCTAATTGGATTTCACATTTTGTTACCTAAAACGTGTTTTAAAAACATTTGTCAGTGGGAAATACTGGTGAGTGAATCCCAGTTTAATCAAAAATAATTTTATCAATTAACTCAGTATTGAGAGCGATTACAATGTTTAAATCTACACAATTACTCATTCAGTACTGTCAATCCTGACTGGTGGGTCATATTACTCATTGGCTAACTCTTTGTCCAATGGTAACGTCTTCCACATTTTGTATACAAAACCCCAATATACCGGCAGTAATTGAAGAATTACAAAGACTCAATCACTGCTTAATCACATTGTAAAATATTTAAGGTTTTGTAAAACAGTTCACAAAAAGGTTTACAAAAAGAGGATAAACTCACATTGTTGTCTTAGATTTCTTCTAAGGTTTCCTGGTGATTTATCTATAATTTACACAAATGTACATATGTTAGTATAATAACCCTTTATTTATATTAACGATACCCTCCCCGAGACGGCATTCCAACAACTACGTCGGGCAGAACCACGACAGCCGTTACGGAACCCTGGATCAATCGGGCAGCGTATCTAATACGTAACCGGGGTTATAATACTTACAACGGAGCAGAACTTCGTTAATTAGGGGGGTATAATACCCGAGTATAGCTTATACTATGTAAAAAGTCGAGAAAGAAAAGAACGTGAGCGATCGGAAACTGAAGCCGATGCCCTCAATTTATAGGGCTGATTTTTCGTTTCCTCGCAGCCCGCGTAGACCTAAGGGTCGTCTTACGCGGCCCGCGTAGTAGGGGGTCTAGGCCGTAGCTGATTCGGGTCACGAGTATAGGTCCAACACGTGTTGCCACGTGTCAACACCGGGTGCGGCCTCGTTGCTGATCGCTCGCGGCCCGCGTAAGCAGTAGCCAGAGGCTACGCGCCCCGCGACAGCCTAATTTTTCTTGTTTTTATTTTATTTTTAATGATATTTCATATTTTGGGCTCGGTTTTCACATACGGGGTGTATTTTAAGACATATAGGGGTATTTAAAAATATATTAGGGTGTCAGAAAAAATTCAGGAGGGTTGTTGTATCCTCCCCACCTTGTTTTAGAGCTCGTCCTCGAGGTCTACTGGAACAAGTGTGGATATTTCCTTTGCATTTCTGATTCAAGCTCCCATGTGTATTCTGGTCATCTTTTGGAGTCCCACTTCACTTTGACCAGAACTAATCTCTTGTGCTTGAGGTTCTTAACTTTTCTATCTTCAATTTGTAGAGGCCTCTCTACAAATTTTAACTGCTCATTTACCTCTATATCCTTAAGAGGTACTACGAGTGATTCATCAGCTAAGCATTTCTTGAGATTAGATACATGAAATACATCATGTATTCCTGCCGTTTCCTCTGGCAGTTGTAGCTGATAGGCTACAGGTCCTATTCTTCTAATAATCTCAAAAGGTCCAATATACCTGGGGCTTAGCTTTCCCCTTTTTATGAATCTTACCACTCCTTTCCAAGGAGAGACTTTTAATAACACTTTGTCTCCTACTTGGAATTCCAACGGCTTTCATCTGTTATCAGCATAACTCTTTTGTCGATCACGTGCTGCTTTCAGTCGTTCCTTGACTTGAATGATTTTGTCTGTTGTTTCTTGTACTATTTCAGGTCCAGATAGTTGCTTTTCTCCAACTTCTGTCCAACAGACTAGAGTTCGGCACTTTCGTCCATAAAGTGCTTCGAATGGTGCAGCATTGATACTTGTGTGATAACTATTATTATAAGAAAATTCTATCAATGGTAAATGATCGTCCCAATTACCTCCGAAATCAATTACACAAGCTCTAAGCATGTCTTCCATTGTCTGAATTGTCCTTTCGCTTTGTCCGTCTGTTTGAGGATGATAAACGGTGCTTAGATTTAACTTGGTTCCCATCGCTTTTTAGAAACTTGTCCAAAAATGAGAGGTAAAACGACTATCTCTGTCAGAAACAATTGATAGAGGAATTCCATGTAAAGAAACTACTTCATTTACATACAATTTAGCTAACTGTTCCATACTGAAAGTTTCCTTTATCGGTAGGAAATGAGCTGACTTAGTTAGCCTATCTACAATCACCCAGATTGTATCATTACCTTTCCTAGTTTTGGGTAATTTAGTAACAAAATCCATTGTTATTAATTCCCATTTCCAAACAGGCATTTCTAATTGTTGCAACAAACCTGAAGGTTTCTGATGTTCAGCTTTGACTTGTGAACAGGTTAAACACTTTGCAACATATGCTGCTATATCCTTTTTCATTCCTATCCACCAAAAATTCTTTCTTAAATCCTGATACATCTTATCACTTCCAGGATGCATCGTATACTTAGACTTATGGGCTTCTTCTAATATACGGTAATGTAGGTTTCCTAATTTAGGTATCCACATCCTTTTCTTATGGAATCTCCAAATTCCATCTATTCCTTTTTCTAATTCCTTAATCATTCCTTTCATTTTTCAGTATCATCCTTGATTACTGATTCTTGTGCCTTTTTAATCTGTTCATTTAAATCTACTTGTAGATTTAATTTAAGTGAACGTACTCTTTTTGACTTTTCATGATACTTTCGGCTTAAAGCATCAGCAACTACATTTGCCTTTCCTGCATGATACTGGATATCACAATCATAATCACTAAGCATCTCCATCCAGCGTCTTTGTCTCATATTCAACTTCTTTTGCCCGAAGACATACCTTAAACTCTTATGGTTTGTGAAAATGGTAAACTTACTACCATATAGGTAATGTCTCCAAATCTTAAGGGCGAAAATTATGGCTCCAAATTCTAGATCATGGGTTGAATAATTATCTTCATGATTCTTAAGTTGTCTAGAAGCGTAAGCTATAACCTTTTGACGTTGTATTAACACACATCCATAACCTAATTTAGAAGCGTCACAATAGATTACAAAATCTTCAGTTCCTTCTGGTAATGCTAGTATGGGTGCATGGATTAATCTTTGCTTAAGGATTCTAAAGGCTTCTTCTTGTTTTGGTCCCCAATCAAACTTAACGGATTTACAGGTTAGCTTAGTCAAGGGAATGGCTATTCTAGAAAAATCTCGAATAAACCTTCTGTAATAACCGGCCAATCCTAAGAAACTTCTAACCTCAGTTGGTGACTCAGGGGTTTTCCACTTGGTTATTGCCTCGATCTTGGTGGGATCTACATGAATTCCTTCATGATCAACTAGGTGTCCAAGAAATTGTACCTGTTCTAACCAAAACTCACACTTCGAAAATTTAGCATAAAGCTTTTCTTTTCTTAATAAACTTAGAAGTGCGTGCAATTGCTTTGCATGTTCATCTTTACTCTTAGAGTAAATGAGAATATCATCTATAAAGACAATTATGAATTTATCCAAATATGGCTTACATATTCGGTTCATCATGTCCATTGGTTAAACCAAATGGCATGACAGTAAATTCATAATGGTCATACCTCGTTCTGAAAACGGTCTTAGAAATGTCCTCTTCCTGTACCTTTAATTGATGATATCTGACCTTAAACTGATTTTTGAGAAAAATCGGGCTCCTTGTAATTGATCAAACAGATCATCGATTCTTGGTAATGGATACCGATTCTTAATCGTGACTTTATTCAATTCACGGTAGTCAATGCACATACGCATTGATCCGTCCTTCTTTTTTACGAATAAAATCGGCGCTCCCCATGGGGATGAACTTGGCTGTATGAATCCTTTCTCTAATAATTCATCTAATTGTTTCTTTAGTTCCTGCATTTCTGTGGGTGCTAAACGGTAAGGTGCTTTGGCAATTGGTGTTGTCCCTGGTATTAAATGAATTCTGAATTCAACTTCTCTATCTGGAGGTTGCCCTGGTAGCTCTTCTGGAAATACATCTGAAAATTGGGATACTACTGGAATATCCTTTAATTCTTTTCCTTTAGTGTTAGTGATTATGGAAATCAAATACACTAATGATCCTTTTCTTATGTAACTTGTTGTTTTCATCATAGAGATGAACTTTGTGGATCTAGAGGTTTTATTTCCTTTAATTGTGATCTTTTCACCCCTTGGTGAATTTACTTGGATTGACTTTTGATCACACAAAATACTGGCTTTATTGGCTATTAACCAATCCATTCCTAATACAATATCAAATCCTGTCAGATTCATTGGGTAGAGGTTTGCAATAAATTTCTGATTTAAAATTTCTATTCTTGCTCCCTGCAAGATTTCAGAAATTTTAATGATTTCCTCATTTGCTGTCTCTACTAGACATTCTTGTAGGAGTTTAGTTAATGGTTGATTGAGTAATTTGCAAAATGAAGTATTAATAAAACTTTGGTTTGCACCAGAGTCAAATAATACTGTTAGTGCATTTTTTATGTCCATAGTTAGAAATCTGTCAGTATTTGTAACATTTAAAGTCTTGAGTCTGTATCATACCGGACAGAGGTTTCACTAGGTGTCGTTAGGTAATATCAGGTCAGTATACGGTACGGCACGATGCGAGGAAACTGAACAAGATCAAAGGTGATGTCATCATTATGTAATGATGACATCATAAATATATCATATCTAATGTTTGCATGGAATTCAAAATTGTTCACGTGAAGATATTAACAAATGAAGGAAGTCACTCGATCGGAGGAGAAGTCAATGGCATCTCGATCGGATGGCTATCCGATCGGATAGCCATCCGATCCAACATCACTAACATGCTTCACCTATATATGGCTATCCGATCCATGAGAGTGAACAGACTTCAGAGAACAATATCAAGAGCTCAACCGTTCCAACCGTTCTTCACAAGCTCTTCATACACAACATCAACAACACTCACGGTTTCATCACGTTCTTAGATTTCGAGTGTTCGTTGTATAGATCGAGTCGAAACTCTGTCCGGTTGTCGTTGATACGTAATAAAACGACATTTAATTACGTTTTCGCGCACGATTACTGTTCGATTTAACGGATTCCGCACGTTAAATCGAATCCACCGCAGATCTAGTGATCGTTTACGATCCGATCCTGAACTCACAATTGGTATCAGAGCTACGGATAGCTCTGCGTGTAATCGTTTGTGAATCGGACGAGTTTCGCTCAGTTTCAGTGAAATCGAATCGAATTTCGGTTAATTTCGGACTATTTTCGGTGAATTTCGATTCGTTTCGGTGTGTTGTTTGAACCCTCTAAACTGTTTACAGTGAAAACGTGACTGATTTGATACGATTCGATGATTTTTGATTGAACTTTCATATATTTCAAACTGTTTTGAATGATTATCTGTTTGTTTTGAACTGTGTTAGTGATTGATGTTGTGTCATGTTTCAGATCTGATTTGATTTAGGAATTCTGATAAATCAGGTTTGAATTGTTGATAGGTTGTTGTTACGATTTACAATAAACATAGGATTTGCAGAAGGATCGATTTGAATCTGAGATGGAGTTTTAGATCTGTATAATCTTCAAACGTTCAGATCTGTGTCTGAATAGTTGAAGTTGTTGATCGATATTGTTATTCTAAAAAGAAAGATTCAAATCTTTAGTGTTTCATGTGAATTCTGATCTGATCTGACTTGATTGAATCGATTATAGATCTTAATTGTGAGTCCATGTTCAACAGTGATTAGTAGTTTAGATCTGAATTTGTTGTTGTTAATTGTTCGAAATAACAATCTGCAGTAAGCTGCAATTCACAAGTGATCGAAATCCGACGAATTTCGGTGACATTGATTCTGATTTCGATCATTTTCGAACTGATTTGGTAGTATTTCTGATTGATTCGATGTGTTTTAGTGAAGTTTGATTGATTTCGAACTGATCCGAGTGATTTAGTTGTTATTACAGTTGTTTCGGATCAATTTCGAAGTTACTCAATCTGTTTTTGATAAGTTTCTGATCATTTCAGTGAAATCTTGGTTGAAATTTCAAACTGATTTGGTTGTTTCAAACTGAATTTAACTGTTTCAGTTAAGATTTCATGAATCCTTGGTTAAAGTTGCAATCATTTCTGATAATTCAAGTTGATTAACAGATTGTTTTCTATGATAATATCGACTGAAATCAAAGTATAATCTGTTATATTTTCTGAAACAGTTGGAAAATACGAAGTTTTACAAAGAAAATCATCAAAAGTTTCGATAACAACATCAAAATTTCAAACACAATCAAGTTTCGCACTATTTCGATCAAATTCCGTTGTATCGTATGTGTATATCGGACTGAATAGATGATGTTTGGTTAAAATTTCTACAGTTTCGGATTGTTTCGATTAAGTTTCAAACTGAATTGGATCAAGCCAGAACTGTTTGTTGCAAACTAAAGTTTCTGTGTTTCAGTCGAATTTTCAGACTGAGTTATCGGATAGATTTGAATCTGAAAATATTGGTCATAAATCAGTATACATCATAAGATTGTTTAGTGCATCATTGTTTTCAAACATATAATAGTTTGTAAATATTGAATCTGTGATCTGCAAGTTTTAGAGTTGATTAATGATTTGTGTTTGATGTTGTAGAGATTAAGACTAAAGGAAAATCAAGTGATATTGTTGATTTGCAGTTGTTATCGTTTGGATAAATTGTGAAGAGATGTGTTGTAGTTTAGGTGTGAGTTGAAGAAGTAGTGATAGACGAGAGTTATTGGTTGTGGCTAGATAAGGTTTGCTTAGAGGTCTAGTTTAATCGAAAAAGATTGTTTCGGACCGAATCGATTTGATTTTCCATAAACTTCAAACTGTTTCGGTGTGTCGATTGAGAGTTTCAGACTAATTCAATTTGTTTCGGAACAAATATTGCTCATTTCGGACTGATTCGATTTCATTTGGTCCTATTATCAACTGTTTTGAACAGCTTTTGTTAATTCTGTGCAAGATTTATAAACAGTTTCGAACATTTGGTGTTTTGAACAGTTAGTAGGTGTTGATAGTTCATTTGGTGATTGAACATTTGGGCCGATTATTTGGACAGTTCATAAAGTTTCGAAAAATAAAAATAAAAAAATAATAAAAAAAATCAAATCACATATCTTCTGTTGGGCCAAAGTTTTAAGTGATTTGTAGGTGTTATTGGGCTATCAATATAAACAAATCGAAGTATTTGGATCAAGTTTGGGCCAGGTTGATTTACTACATTTGGATTGGGATTGGGATTGGGTTTGGGTTTGATATTTGGGCCAGTAACAAGTTTTGAACAAAGTATATTTTGAATTGATGTTGGGCTTATAAATTTGGGCCGATTATACAAAGTTGTTAAAAAGATTGTTTTGGGCCGTTTGACAGTGGATTTGAATCAAAAAGTGTGAACCGAGAGTTTTAAACAAGGTTTTGGATTAGTGGGCCGCTAGCTTGTGGAAGTTGAAATTTGTGGACTTTGAGCTAAAAACAATTTTTGAACCAAGTCATTTAACAAAGAATTGTGTTTAAAATGTTTGACGAAACGGAAAATAATAAGCTTAAAAGAATAAATGATTGGTTTGATATGTGTTGGAATATGAGGAAAGAAGATGAGAAAAAGAATGCTTGGGTTGAAAGATTTGAACATTTTTTGTGTAAGAAAAATGAAACGTTGAATCAGTTGATAAACCGGTATGATGAATTACTTGACAATTTAAAAAGGTACGAGATAATGATGTCAAATGCTGAAAAGATATCAAAATTTGCAGATGCGTTACCTTCAGAGTGGGATGAATTTTTGATTAAACTGAAAAAGGATTCTAGATTCTCAAATTTTTATCCAAGTGAATTCTTCAAAGAGCTTAAAACACACAATTATGAAATTAATAAGAAAAAGAAAGATTTGATAAAAGAAATAGAAGAGAAGCTAGATAAAATAAGTTTGGATGTGATTCTTGAAATAAGCAGAAGAATCAAAATATGTTATGAAGCAAAATATGTTATGAAATATGATTTTAAGAGGGGTTGTTATATAGATGAAAATATGAATCCTCTTGATTTTATTAAAAAAATTTCTGCAGGTATATTCAAGACAGATTCAACTCCAAAGAATGAAGAATCTGAGAAAAAACAAGTTTACAATGCTCACCAAGAAAAATCTAAACAAGATGAGTCAACTAAGTTGTCACAGAACGGTGAAGTCAAAGAATCAAGTGCATCAACAAATGAAACTTCAAGTTCTGAACCCGTGTACTCAAATTGTGAAAAATCAACATCTGAAAATGCCAAACTGTTGAGAGATGTGAAAAGTTTGACATTTGAAAACAAAACTTTTATAAAAATTGAAAATGATTTGAAAAATCAAATAAAAATTTTATAAAATGAAAAATCAGTTTTAAATAAAAATGATTTTGACAAACAAAATATAATAAACTCACATCTTGAAAGAATCACGCAACTTGAACAAGATGCTGAGATTGCAACAAATAAAATCGAAGATTTAGAAAAGAAATTGAAAGGTTTTGTTGCTTCATCCTTAATGGTTGATAATATAGTTCCAAAACCAATCAATAAAATTGAAGAAACTGGGGAGGACGAATATGAATTTTGTAACCGTGGTATTGGGTATCAACTGTCAGGAAAGGGCAAAACAAAGACGATTGTACCAGATAACACGAAAAACAAAACTCCCTCAGTGAAAATTCCAATAAGTGACGATGTCACAAATTATGACGAAGTCTTAATTAAAGATTGTGATGATGAATTTGATGATGAAAATGCTAAAAAGAATATATTTTTTAAATTAAAAGAGAAATTTAAAGAAATTGTTCTGAAATTTGCTGAAAAGGGGGAATGTTCAACTTCTAAGCAAAATGGGGAACAAAAACAAAATGTTAAAAATTTTAAAAATTCAAAAAATGTTCAAAAGAAAAGATCATCAGTTCAATCATTAAATCACTATAAAAACAAAAATTCACAAAAATTTGAAAATCAAAACTCACAAAAAGTTGGTAAAAAGTGGTGCAGGTTTGACCACGGTGCTCAAAAGTCAAATCAAGCTTACAGGAGAAGATGGAATGAACATTCTTCAGAGACAAATCATTATGTTGATAGAAAAAGGAGAAGTCATGATTACCACAAGGCAAATCAATGTTACGATCTAAGTGTTTGGTTTGAAAGTGGAGAATGGTATGATAACAGGGTGTGTTACAAATGTGGTTTTGAAGGACACATTGTTGTTAACTGCCAGAGTCAGAGATTTGAGACGAGAAGATGCTATGAATGTCAAATCAGAGGTCATATTGCCAGAGATTGCCCAATGAGATCAAAGAGAAGATCAAGGGCTGAATCTCATAGAATGGTGAAGAAAACAGTCAAAATTGAAGAAAAGCCCAAAGAACAGAAAGTGAAATTATCACAAGGGCAGAAAGATAGACTGAGAAAGAAAAGAAAGAAAGCGAGAGATTATTTAGAAAAGATTTTGTCCTCGGATACAACCGTTGAGCCAGATAACAATTCTGATGAATCATTTTGCTCTCCAAAGAATGATCAGTCAAGTAAAACAAATTCATAAGATACAAATCTGAGGACAAAAGAGAGAATAAAGAAGAAAAAATTGGTTAATCAAACGGTTAAAAAATCAAAGAAAGTTAAATTTTCAGATAAAAATTTTATCAAAGTGTTTGAATATAAAAGAAATTGTGAAAGGTCATTCATGTCATATGTTGATGAATTTGGTAAACCTAAGTCCAGTATGGATTGGGTTCCAATTCAAAACTAACTAAGTTCATTTGCATGTGCAAGTGTCTTGGAGGACAATTCAAGGTCAGCATGAATAACAGAACAACCTGGCACACAAGGAAAAAATCGGTGTTAAAAACAGGAAGTGATTGGTTTAAATTGGTAAAACTTGAAAATTTAAAAGGAATACGCCGAAACCCTCACGGCTGAACAAACACATGATAAAACCAGATTGAAAAATGGTTTCAAAACGTTATAATCAAGTGGTTTGTAAATCGTGGGGGTGAATGTGAGCTAAATAGAGAATGTGAAGCAGAAAATGGATGGCGAGATGAAGCTATCTGAATCGGTTTGTCAAATTTTTGTTAAAATGCTTTGGATTTTAGGGGGAGTAAAAATTTTAAAAATACAAAAACATTTGAAAATTTGAAAAAGCCAAAAACATGAGAAAATTCAAAATGAGTTTTTTTGTGTAAAAAGAGGAAATGATAGTACATCAGTAGACAATCACAGCATGCTAAAGAATTGGAATGTTAAATATGTGATAAACGGTCTCACTGATGATATGCCAGTAGGTTTTTACACATTCAGTAGATTGATTTCGAGATATAAACCTAAATATCAATAACTTTCTTATCTCGTGGGGAACATCTCTCGGATATATGGGTAACCCCCGAAATCTTGTTTGAGAGATTGCCTGATTCTGAGATACTAGGTCTTTATACTGTTTGATATCTAGGGTATTATACCTAGTCTTCTGATATTGCGGAAGCAATGGCCTAGACTTCGTATAATACTTTATGCGCTTTAAAAGCTTACCCTCTGCATAAAAATTGAAAAAATATCGAAAGATGTAATTCAAGTGCAGTTGTAAAGAAGATCCCCAAGGGGGACACACCTCAAAGTCGAGCCTTCATCTCTTTAACTAAACGGAAGTTTATACCTGAGCTCTCAAGGTCTCGCACTAACCCAGAGTACAGATATCATATGGTATACTCACCTGTAAGACTGAATATAGGGAATCTTGATACGAGAGTATATTCTGAGGTGGGACATACGTATAAGTTAAGTGCTTAAAACACTAATTCTCGTATCTCGAAACAATTGAACTTTGTGTGAAAATTTAAATGGACCAGTATACTGACAATCTAAGTGAATCGTTTAAAACTTAAAGTCTTTAAAAGGTCAACGGTGCTTGTGATGTCTCATAAACTGATATGATCCTCGGACACAAACTTAAATAAAAAATATTGTCTGTAAATATTTCTTTACTGCTTTTCATTAAAGAAAATTTTCAAAAAGATTTTCGGAGTGTTTTAGCATAAACTTTGTAAAATACAAAAAGATTTTGTTTCACGTTATGTTTCGACAACCGATGATGGAAAGCTGAATTTCAAAATATGAAGATGCTGAACATAAAAAAGTTCATTAATTTGAAACTTGAATTTCAAAATGAAAAATTAAAAAAAAAATCAATAAGTTGGATAATCAAGGTCATTTATTTGAACTTGATCATCTGTGAGGGTTACTGAAATGGATCATGCTTAAATGTCAAATATGATAATAGACATTTATATGTCAAGAAAACTCTCACCAGTTGAATCTAAAACGTTCATTTGAATGATAAAAAGATTTGACATGAAGCTAAATGAAAGGGGGAGCAAGATTAATTGTCAAATTTAATATGTGTAGTGATTCGGAGCATTATTCAAGGGGGAGCTTACACTTTTACTTTGTTTGCTTGAATTTGCAATCCGAGGCAGATCAAGACTAAACTTCACATATTTCTAAGCTATGTCCAAGGGGGAGTCTGTTAGTGCATTTTGTATGTCCATAGTTAGAAATCTGTCAGTATTTGTAACGTTTAAAGTCTTGAGTCTGTATCATACCGGACAGAGGTTTCACTAGGTGTCGTTAGGTAATATCAGGTCAGTATACGGTACAGCACGATGCGAGGAAACTGAACAAGATCAAAGGTGATGTCATCATTATGTAATGATGACATCATAAATATATCATATCTAATGTTTGTATGGAATTCAAAATTGTTCACGTGAAGATATTAACAAATGAAGGAAGTCACTCGATCGGAGGAGAAGTCAATGGCATCTCGATCGGATGGCTATCCGATCATCACTAACATGCTTCACCTATATATAGCTATCCGATCCATGAGAGTGAACAGACTTCAGAGAACAATATCAAGAGCTCAACCGTTCCAACTGTTCTTCACAAGCTCTTCATACACAACATCAACAACACTCTCGGTTTCATCACGTTCTTAGATTTCGAGTGTTCGTTGTATAGATTGATTCGAAACTCTGTCCGGTTGTCGTTGATACGTAATAAAATGACATTTAATTACGTTTTCGCGCACGATTACGGTTCGATTTAACGGATTCCGCACGTTAAATCGAATCCACCGCAGATCTAGTGATCGTTTACGATCCGATCCTGAACTCACAAATACTTTAGCAAAAACATCATTAACTAAAAACGTACCGGCGATCACATCCGGGATCATCTTTGCTTCTTCTGCAGTAAGAACAAATGCTCTAGCATTTTTAGTGTTCTTGTTGTTCGTAGCTGGAGCTAGCTTTGGACAGTTAGGCTTGATGTGACCTTGATCTCCGCAGTTGTAGCATATCCTGTTGCTAACCTTTTTCCTGCAACCTTCCTCCTTGTGTCCTGATATTTTGCAAAAGTTACAGTATATGGAGCATCTTCCTGAATGCTTCCTTTTGCAATACTTACAGTAGGGTGCAGAGGTAGAGCCTACATTTTTCCCACGATTAGAATTTCCAGAACGAAATTCTTGTGTAAGTTTCTGGGTTAGGTTCCTCCTTTGATCCTCTTCTCGTGTACAGACTAATTCATCTGTCAAGGTATTTGCTAGTTCTACAGCTTCTTCTATGGTTTGGGGTCTAGCTGCCTTGACTACATGTCTTATCTCTCCAATTAATCCCCAGATGTAACGGGAGATTAATACTGGTTCAGGCGAAGCAAGGGTTGGCACTATTCGGGCATATTCAAAGAATAACTTAGTGTACCCCTTACTATCCACACCAGTCATTCTAAGGTTTAAGAACTTGTTTGCTATCTGTTCTTTTTCATTAGGAGGGCATAATTTCCTTTCTACCATGTTTTTTAAAATCCTCCCATTCCATATTGTAAGTTCTATCACTTCCTCTAGACTGAAGGATAGTGTTCCACCATTCTAAGGTTGAATTCTTAAATAGATTGGAAGCAAACATTATCTTATCCTCTTCCGCACATTTACTTATTCTTAAGACTGCCTCAGTCTTTTCTATCCAGCGTAGACATGCAACGGCCCCTTCATTGCCCAAGAATTCCATTGGTTTACAAGACCAGAATTCTTTATAAGAACAACCATAAGGCATGGTTCTTCTTCTTTTGGGAATGGGCACTTGAAGTACGGGTCCATTGTTTACGCTGTTTGCAGGTTCAGAGGGTCGCTTGCTATCATGTTTACTTTTATTTTCTGCTTCCCTAACCGTTTGAATAATATATGGCATTGCATCTATTATTTCTTATGCCACTACGTGTTGGATGGCACTGTTGTCCACTTGGTTTCCATTATTGTTGTTGTTTGGGTTTCCGTTATCCAGGTTATTGTTACTGTGGTTATCGTTATTCAGATTTTCCTGATTCACTTCGTCGGCCATCTGAATTTTAAACATTTACCACATATTAATATCACAATATAATATCTTAATACGATCAATCACATGACACGCATTTTGATAAAAAACGTCGAGCATTGTGACTTTACTCTTTCTTATCTATTATACATCTACTACAAACTAATACTGAAATTTGGAAATTACAATACTACTATGCATCGCTAATCACAAAGTGGTCTATACTACAACATATTATATATATATATTCATACAAACATATTATATATTATTATATTATTATTACCAACTCCACCATCACCATCACCTTCACTGGTCTGGATTCATCCAGTAATCCATATTGTGCTCGTCGTACTTCCAGACGAGTCGCTCTCCTACCTACCTCATCTTCTCACTACTTTCTAAAATTTCTTCTCCAAAAGTTCGGAGCTCGTGCACATTTTCTGCACTCATTGGGGGTGCAGGTGCCGGTACTGGGTCTGGGTACTGGGGCATGGGATTCTCCTGAGGGTACGGATTCTCTAAGATCTCCCTAATATATTCATCGTTGTCATAGTAGGGATCTAGAGGGTCCAGACCTGGATAGGATGCTAAGTTCGGCATGGTTTCGTCGTTTAGGTGATAGCGTGGCACATAATCCCTATGATCATCAAAACATGGATCATAATCAGGGTCTAAGGGATTATGAGCTGGTATCCTAGGTATCTCCTCAGGGTTGAAATCATGCATTTCTATCTCGATGTAACACCTCGTAAAATCATACCCAATAAAATAAAGACACATGTCATGTAATACAAACGTGTTATGAAAACGGGTCCAGATAAAGATGTACGGTAGGATTTAAAAGTGTCGACATGTTAATTTATACCTCTGAGCAACCTATTAATAAATCCCTAGCCATGATATATTTAATCAACATCTCAAATTATGCAAATAAATCTGGTTATCCTAAATAACAAATTGATAATAACCTAAAACATGGATCCAATGTGAATTCTTGGTATTTCCGACATTTAAAACCTCCCACAAGATCCAAAAGGTGTAAGTGCATGCAAAGACTGACTTCATGGTCCCTCTTCTGAAAAGGAAAGCATGAGATTCGGAGTTACAAGGTTGCATGGTCAAAACTTCAAAGTTGCAAATATTTTTGTCTTCTGGTAAAGGCTTACGGACCGCAAAGATAGACCCTTACGGTCCGTAAGATAGCAAACCTAGGCGATGGTCTGAAAGTCGGTTATGGACCGCAAAGCCTAAGGCTTACGGTCCGTAAGACCTGTATCTGGGCGAATTTTTGGACAGATGCCTGTTCAGCAGGTTGCGCCGCCTTAGATAAGTGGTTTTCGAAAATCAAGGGTCTTGCAACTGGTTTTGGCATCATAGGGACACTTGGGATGATCTTGCAACACATGTAGACTAGTTTGGCATGATCTTATAAATTTGGGTTCAATATATAAGAGAATGAAGTTGCAACCATTTTATTCACTTCATTCAAACTCACTTCAACTGATCTCTGGAGCTCTCTGGACAGCAACCAACTTCTCTTAGGATCCATAAGCATACTTAGGACTCTTGTAAGCGTCCTTAATCCTTTTTAATTCAGTTTAGCTTAGTTAAATAGCTAAAAGTCAAACCGTCGTAATTAAGGTTTGACTTCGAGTTTAATTAAAATTTGTTCAGTCAAATCTCGAATTAAAAGTACCTATAAGTAGATAATTATGTGGGTAATAAACCCTTAAAAGGGTACTCTCTGATTCCCACTCTAAGTAGGTCAAATGTCGGGTCAAACCTAAACTTAAAAAGTCAACAGAAAGCTTATTTTCAAATTAGCTCATAATTAACAATGTAGAAGCTATGCAACCTGTTTTATCATTAATATAACTTGGTAATTGATGTAAGAACATGTCTAAACATGTTCACCCCGAAAATTTTCAGTTTAGGCTCGGTTCGGAACCGAAAGTCGCATAGCTTGACTTCTGCTTTGACTTTCAGTTCTGACCCGTTTAAGCCTAGTTTAGGATTGCCTTAGAGCTTCTTTTGGACCTAGTTACATGTTAGTATAACCCTCTGTGATTATACAGCTCGGTTCATTAGTTGTCCAATTATTATGCAAGTTTCCGTTAATTGCCTAAATGTTGACTATTATGCCCTTGCCACCTTAAAATATGATTTTTGAAAAAGTAAAAGAGTAGACACCTTAGCTACTGATTTATAAACTTGGACCTAAAATGTAACATCATTTTGAGGTCTAGATTAGGAGTTATGCTCATTAGCGTAATTAGAAAGCTTTTTGTGAAATAAATGACATAATTAGCATATAGCATATCTAAACCCAATTTTTTATATCAAACTTTATATCTACTGATATAAAATAATATTTTGGGATTTTTGGAGATTTTTATTTATTTTTAGGCTGAGCATAACTTAGAGTTCTAAGCTTAATTCGGTAATTGCTGGTATTGCCCTTTTAGGCTATAAAATGAGTTTTACAAATCCTTTTGACCCTAAACCTTTTGCTACTGATCTAATATGATAAATAAATTATTTTGAGCCTTTTGGAATAATAAAAATATCAGCTTTCCTTTCAAAACCCGGAAATGGCTCCAAATCGCCTTTTTAAGCGTTTTTAACGCATAGTATGTACTAAAACTACTTTAAACATATAAGATTGGATACCTACTGATATTTTCATTAAATTTTTATATATTAACAGTAAGCAAAAGTTTCAAACTCAGATTTCCAGTTTTGACCTTTTAGGCTTATGTGAAATTACCAAAATGCCCCAACGGTGCATAGTATGGTTATAATTAATAAATTTCACATATAGGTTATACCCTACTGATATAACTTAGTAAATTAAGTATTTTTACTGATTACATCAGACCCGTAACTCAGAGTAATATTTAAACTCTTTTATAACTTTTAAAATGACCAAAATGCCCCTACGGGGCATAGTTTGAGTTTAAATTCTTTTTGGGCATAATAGAAGATATCTTACTGATGTCACAACATACTTAAGGCATATTAACTCAGGGAACGTGTATATGATTCATATGGTTACTCGTTACGCACTCTTCGCGTTCGAATCGGCTTATGTGGCTAGTTTACATATATTAGCCGAAACGGGTCAAACCATATCATTTTTGTCTCAAAATCCAGAATGTGTTTAAATCACCCATATTAAACAAGCACGCAAGCTTGTCGGGTCAAAACCACATTCTAAACCGGTCCTCGCCTTTCATGCGTTTGGCCCGTATCTTCCTTTAAAACTAACCGGTCTAAGCTTAGGCTTAATTAAAGACCCGTTAGAAATCTAATAGGTTATTAAAAACCTTCGTTCCAGATATAGGAGCCCAGTAAAAGCTATCTATACTTGCTGATTTGATATACGGCTGGGATTGAATTTATATTTAGCTCAGGTAAATACTTTTAACTTATTTTCCCTATACGGGCTTGGGGTACGGTATATAAAATACCGTTTGGTCGGGCATTGAATCTTTAATTGTATGAAAGTTAAATCATTGAAATGTCCTGTTTGAAAATGTTTTGTTTGCTTAAAGCCTTTGGGGGGTTAATGACCATGTCCCGGATATCCTTGGCATCATTTTACGAAATGGCCACGACCTAGCACGGGGTGTAGGCGTACACCCGTCAGTGCCTAAATAAATAATGTGGTGTGTCTATTGATCTTTAACCCGGCACGAACCGGGCTACTGAACGCATAAGAAACATGTAATTCTTTTACAAGTATTATATTCAAATAATTATCCCAAGTTATAAAAAGTTTTGTGCCATGTGCATTCAAATCAATTTTTAACCCTTTTTAAAATGAGTCAGTTAAATTGTATTTACCAGTGTAAACTGACGTATTTTCCCAAAAAGGTTAAGTGCAGGTACTACTCGTAATAGGCTGGCCTCTCCTTAGCATCATTAGAGTCTCGCAAGCTTGGATGCAATTAAGTCTGTTGAACAAGTTTCCGCTTTATTTTGATCCGCCTGTGGATCTGTTTCAACTGTGTTGTGATACTTAAATATTACACTTTTATTCAGTTGAAATAATATCTATCTTTTGCTTCCGCTGTGCATTTAAATATTGTGTTGTTTGACTATGATGATATCAACTACGTCACGATACTCCCCACCGGGCCCATCGGTAATACGTGGAAATATCGGGGTGTGACACTCCATCGGCTGAGTAGGGAACAAAGGTAAGGGTTGTGGGGCTACTAGTTGTTCCAGATTTGGGTCGGCAGCAGTTGTTGCTAGGATATGAAAATTGGCTAAGCTCCTATTAAGCATATCCTGTGTATGGGCATCTGACTCTCGCTTAGCGGCTGCTAGGACTCTTTGCTGTTGCAACTTTCGCATTCTTTTCCTACGCTCAAATGCTCCCTTACTGAACCATCCTCTCTTTTTTTGAGGGAATGGCTCTTCAGACTGAGCCTTAAAGACAAACATCCCTTCTTCCTGATCAGCTGAATACCCAGAGAGGGTAGGCTGGGAAGAAGTACCTTCACTCTTAGGTGAATCGAACAACTGACGATACACATCTGAGGGTCCTTGATCACTCATACTGTAAACTAACAAATAGTCAAATAACACATAACAATAAAATATAGATATGCATGTATTTTCATAATTTATTTCCTAATAATTTAGATAATATATTGATGTCAGCAGAACACTTCTGTGGCTGAATCAGTGGCTTAGCTCTGATACCACCTTCTGTCGCAACCCCCGCCCCCTTATCTGTCCCGGGAACAGGCGACCGCGAACACTAGTGTCGGTGGTATCATTTGTTTATCATTTTGGCAGCGAAAATTTCATCAGGACCGTAGTTAGGAAATGTTTATCAGAGTAAAACCACCATATTTTATATTAATAACCACATGGGTAAAACCCAAGTTTCTTATTACAACATGTTTATAGGGATAAACCCTATTTTATTGAATTTAAAACATCGTCTTTTAGATAACTTTTATAGCCACATTTTTCCAAGCCATCCGTGCTCTCAAGCTGGCTTTCTTCTAGTTGGCTTTCACATTTTGTTACCTGAAACGCGTTTTAAAAACATTTGACAGTGGGAAATACTGGTGAGTGAATCCCAGTTTAATCAAAAAGAATTTTATCAATTAACACAGTATTGAAAGCGATTACAATGTTTAAATCTACACAATTACTCATTCAGTACTGTCAATCCTGACTGGTGGGTCATATTACTCATTGGCTAACTCTTTGTCCAATGGTAACGTCTTCCACATTTTGTATACAAAACCCCAACATACCGGCAGTAATTGAAGAATTACAAAGACTCAATCATTGCTTAATCACATTGTAAAATATTTAAGGTTTTGTAAAACAGTTCACAAAAAGGTTTACAAAAATAGGATAAACTCACATTGCTGTCTTAGATTTCTTCTAAGGTTTCCTGGTGATTTATCTATAATTTACACAAATGTACATATGTTAGTATAATAACCCTTTATTTATATTAACGATACCCTCCCCGAGACGGCATTCCAACAACTACGTCGGGCAGAACCACGACAGCCGTTACGGAACCCTTGATCAATCGGGCAGCGTATCTAATACGTAACCGGGGTTATAATACTTACAACGGAGCAGAACTTCGTTAATTAGGGGGGTATAATACCCGAGTATAGCTTATACTATGTAAAAAGTCGAGAAAGAAAAGAACGTGAGCGATCGGAAACTGAAGCTGATGCCCTCAATTTATAGGGCTGATTTTTCGTTTCCTCGCGGCCCGCGTAGACCTAAGGGTCGTCTTACGCGGCCCGCGTAGTAGGGGGTCTAGGCCGTAGCTGATCCGGGTCACGAGTATAGGTCCAACACGTGTTTCCACATGTCAACACCGGGTGCGGCCTCGTTGTTGATCGCTCGCGGCCCGCGTAAGCAGTAGCCAGAGGCTATGCGCCCCGCGACAGCCTAAATTTTCTTGTTTTTATTTTGTTTTTAATGATATTTCATATTTTGGGCTCGGTTTTCACATACGGGGTGTATTTTAAGACATATAGGGGTATTTAAAAATATATTAGGGTGTCAGAAAAAATTCAGGAGGGTTGTTATACATTGTCATTGGGGTGCTATTTTCTTTAGGCAGGATTATTGGTGATGGTTTTGTCCTATGGTATGTGATTCTGGGGATTTCTGACCTTGGTATAGATGGAGGAGGTCCCATTGGTGCTGGCTTGGTTTTGCTGACTTTGGCTGTGCTGCAGGTGTGACTCTTGCTGAGGGGACTTCTTGTGTTGAGGCTTCCTTTGGAATGGTATTCATCAGATCTTGAACATTTATTTTTGCCAATCTGGCAACATTGAAGTGCATCCTTCTCATCAGAGCATGTACATCATTGATTAGTTCAACATTTTTTTTCTTCTTCATGCACTTTCTTAAGCTCTGTCTGGACTTGTTCTTTCTGCTCTCCCCATTCTTTTATCAACTTCACAAGAGCATCAGATATGTTGTTGTTGCTTACTCTTAGGTTGTTGATTTCTTCTATTATTGTATTAGAATTTTTGGCTTTCTTTGTCTCAACAGCTTCCTTTACTGAGCTTTGATACCCTCCAAATCTTCTATGATCTTCTTGAATTCAGCTGTGAATCTGTTGTTTTCTGATGAACTTGCTGGGGTCTGCTGCATACTTTTCAAAACTTTAGTGTTTCTTTCAGTCTGACTTTTTATGACCTCCACTGATTCTGATAAAGTTTTTATATCAGTTTTTTGGCTCTTGAGCTCCTCCAGTAGCAGATCCAGTTTAGCCTCAACTCATGCCTTTGACTTTTTCGTTGACTTTTCTGTTACAACTTGTATCACATTTTCTAGCACAGTGTTAAGTGGTTCCTTTGAAATGATAGGAGTTTCCGAGGGAAAAGGTGGAACAACAGATGTTCCAGCTAAGACACCAGCATAAGACACACTTGCTGCTGTTTTCAAAGGTTTAGATTGATCATGAGACCAATTAGAGAAACCTTTACCAGATTCGTGAAACATATTCACATCTGGATTTTCCTCACTTCCTTGGATCAATCTGGTGAATGATACTCTATGAGTTGTTAAGAAAAGCTAATTTTCCTCTTCCAAGTATCCTTGATCAGTTTCCTGATCTCCACCTGTTGTTGTCTTAATCTCCTCCTCATCAATTGATTCGGAGTCAAGATGTATAGAACTACCAATATTCTCTTCCATATTTGCATCAGATTTTCTAGCAACAAATTTGTAACTTACTTTAACAGAGTCATCAGAATCTGACCATGTTGACTTTCTAGCAACATTAAGAGAAGGATTGTTGTGAGTACCTGTTTCTGTTGCATGTTGTATCTCCATCTCTTGATGTTGTTCCAACATTGTTTGCTCTTGTTCATTAGTATCCATGGGTTCTGGTGACAATTTGGTGACATGTTGGTGAACTTCTGTTGCTTCCTCTGTGTCTGGTGCTCTTGAGATTTGGTCATCATCTTCTGGTTATAAGCTGTTATCAAATACTTCCACTTGATTGAGGACTTCCACTTGATTGAAAATATCATCATGCTTCTTCCGATATGGTGAGTCTTCAGCTATCAGACAAAGCATGCTTTCTAGTAATGTAGGTACATCTCTGGCAGAGGTCCAACTTTGGGTTACACACCATGGCTTCATGATTGGTGATTTCCACATTCTCTCTGTCAGGGGTAGTTCCATGTCTCTTTCTTCAAAATTTTCAGCAAAGATTAATGACTAGAATCTCGGATGTGGGAGATGTGTTGTAATTCTTCCGGTCTTGGTGAAGCAGATTTTTTCATCAGATTGAACATCTTAAGTGTTGCCTGGATCACTTATCCTTAGCGGATAGTGCAGGAAGCCTGAGGATCAAGGATCCTTACATTTATATTTGCTAACAATTGTTCTTTGTGTTTTCTAATGTTCCATGCAGGTTGTGGACGACGTGGACATAGTCATAGCTGGAATCTCGGTCAATATTCATTGGAGATGCTGCACGTGATGAATTCCATTATCGTTCATGAGCTTGGACGTGGTCTCCCATGAAAATCGGACCTAGTTGTTAGCTTATTTCAAAAGGGGCTAATCAAGTGTTTTAGATATGAATTAACTCACATACACACTGATATATACATGAACATTCTCTCTCGAATACATTGCAAACAAGAGCATTCACAACACACTTAGAGAACAATTATTGTACCACACTTGATCAACATCCAAAGTTGTAATCTTTATTGTTCAATATAATTGATAATGATAGTTCTCACTATCCGAGGTTTTTTATGTCGGAGATCTTCTAAAGATCAGGGGCTTTTTCCTCGTACAAATCATTGTGTTCATCATGTTCTACATTTCGTATTTGATCAAACATTTGTCTTTCATTCAAGCACCCTACCTCAAAAAATCATATTTGGTTACATTATCCTTAGCTTTATTTTTGACTAAAACACCCTCCTTATGTTTTTTGTTATTTGCCACGTGTCCTCTTATTATTGCATCCTACACTTCCTACCCAAAATAAACTTCCTATTTGATATTTTCCCTAATTTATAAATGATTGATAAACTAATTCTTGTGAGCCGTGTTTGGAGCATTAAGTCAAACATGTAACGCCCCAAAAACTTGAATGTTTATATTTGCCACATGTTTCCATATGATAAAACATGAAATAAAATGACTAGGCTATTTAACCTAGTTAAATTATTTAGTCAAAATGAGTAAGGAATGAATTCGGGGGCAATTATGAAGGTATGACAAAATTGAGGGACTAAACTTGAAAGAATTGAGTTTAAGTTTTGTATTATCTAGAAACCTCAGTATGTGTGTGTGTGATGGAGGTGTGGTCGACACCCACAACGGTGAGAAGGAGAAAACCCTCAATCCAGCCCCTTTAAGTCTAAATTGAAGGTGGAATTCAAGCCAAAATTAATGCATGAACTCGTTTTCAAGATGACCTAGCTCTAGCAAACATGTGGTAAGTTGAAATTTATGATTTGGTGATCTTATGTGAAGTGGGTCATGATCAATCCATGAAATTGTGTGAAATTAAGCATGAGAATATATTAGAATCACCATATGGAACACGAATTATGCAAGTTTTAGATGTCAGTTGATGATTTAGAATGAAACCCATGTGTAGGAGTATAAGAATGATGCATGGTGAACATGTAAATGTTGATATTATGATTATGTTGTTACGCAAGATGTTATGTGGTAGGTTTTGATAGTAAACATGATGTAGAATTGATGACAATGTGATCTTGTTTAAATAAAATGGTTCATGAGATGAATTTGGGAAGAACATGCTTAAACTACTTGTACTATGACCTTAGAAAGTAGTATGCACACCAAGTGTATGATGAAATGTCTAAGTGAAGTAGAATATAAAATGTGTATGCAATAACTTAGTAAATGGGTATAAAATGTGATAATGGTCAAAGTTGTTAATAAAGATGCATGATGAAGGTGTGATTAATTGAACCTATACGAGTGATCTTGTTGAATTAATGTTTTAGTGGAATTTTGCATTAGTAGATTGTAACATATGATTAGAGGGTGTAGTGCACACCATATGGATTGTTTGCTTTGTATTAATGGTGACTTAAGAAGGTAGATGTGAGGCATATGCAAATCCTAGAAAACAGGGTAAATTAGGAATGATGATTGTTATTAGTAATGAAGACGCTAGTATGAACGGAATGGAATGTGTATGTGTATATAATCGAATGATCTTGTAGGTTTACATGTCATACAATATGAGTGTGAAACGCAAATGATGTTTATACTATGGTCTACCATATTAAGACGGATTCATGTCCTTAATTTGAATGTATTTATATAAGCTGGACAGTTGACTTTTGAAAGTCAACTATGTATAAATGCCATGAATGAGCTTTAGGACATAATTGAATGAGTGTATGTATGCTAATTATGTTATGAATGTGACGACATGCATGGATAGGAGCCATATCAACATGGACACAAGCATGGAAGGGCAACGGGTCAAAGGTAAACACGGAAGCTATGCATGAACTCGGATGCACGAGGTAAGTGACTTCCGACTCACTTCTTAGTATGTATAGGGAGTTATTTAATACCTATGAATGTGGGGAATCATGTATGATTAGGTAATAATTGGGATTACTAAGCTAAGAATGGTTGTTGTGGCGGAAAGTAGTAAATTACGTCGGAAACAAATTAGTGGAATCAAACGGGTCGAACTTATGTGCATGAGTCGTGAAATGGTAATGTAATTCGTACTGGTTAGGACTCCGGGGTAAGGATTTTTAGTCAATTATGTAAGGGAAATGTTTTACGGACTATTAGAAACAAATTTCATGTGATTCAGATGTGTATTGGTCAAGATATGATTGTTTTGGTGATAAAAATGTGAGCTGTGCTGGGCACCACCGTAGCTTACGACACCCACTGTAGGCTACGGTAGGTGTTGAAGGTCCTTCTTCCACCGTAGGGCAGTAGATGGTCACCGTATGAATTTTATGGCCATCGTAAGTTATGGTAGCCACTGTAGCTTCCGGTAGAGGTCAGGTTCAAAAGTAAAGTTTAGGAAATTCTTCGTTTTTCTTCGAATTCGGACTCTGTGAACCTATTTCAAGCCTCGTTAGGTATTTATAATGAACCACAGCCCTACCAAATGATTTGGTAAGTTACAGGTAAGAATGGAACTTATCTTTAAGATCCGAAATGTAATCGAAAGACACTTAATAAGCGTTTATGACGTGTGAGTAAGAACGGGATGTGTGAGCGAGTACGCGAGGAGGTGAATTAAGTATGTCGGTACGTATGTATAGATTTTAATTTCATTCCAATAGCTGAAGCTTATAAGTACTCATGAATGGGAGTGAGTACGTATATAAGTTTAAATGTACGTGTTCTATTACATGGAGATTTGTGATTAGGATAAGTCAGTAAATCATATACTATTACGTTTGTATATATGTATGTGAGTATGTATGGAAGTATGTGTGTACGTAAGTAAGTATGTATGCATGTATGTATGTAGGTAGGTATGAAATGTGTATGAACGTACGTGTGTAGGTACTTATACATGAAGTAGGATTTATTATGCATGAAAGAAGCGATCTTGTATGCTTATATTTATGGCTCTAACATTTTTGAATAGTCACGTTACTAATGGTGTGCCTTGAGAATGGAACAGGAATGCAGATATGTAGGTATTGGGCTTTCAACGATTTGATGCTCGGTGTAAAGAATGAACCCAAGGGGATATCATGTAGGGGTTATATGAAATGATAGTTTGCTAAGTGGTTATGTATAATTTATGTCTTTATACTAATGTATAAGATGTCACCAATTATTAACGTGTCGGTTGTGAATGATGACCGCAGGTTGCATGGAGGCCATTATCGTTACGTAAGAATATGCGGATGAAGATCGAGATGAGTAGCTCGGATTGTATAGAGGGGTGATTATGTAAATAGTATTCGTACGTTATTCTTGTTACGTCATTATGTAAAAGTAATGTAATAGTCTTTTTAAATGATGTCTTAAAAGCCTTATAAGTATGATAAATTGTTTTAATTAAAGAAATTTTAAGGCTCGTATTTCCGCTGCGTCGTTTTCAAGATAAAACGTTTAGGGCTTTACAAGTTGGTTTTAGAGCCATAGTTTGAGTGAAATCAAGTACAAGGAGGCAAGTACTAGAACTCAAACCCGTGTGCTCTTGTGATTAATGACCCGTACAATCCGAGACTCGATCAAGACCGAAAGGTAAAAAAATTTTATAAGTATATGGGTGATGATACTAATAATGATGGATGTTTTTAAAGTGAGACTGCATGGAAAATAAGGATGATACGCAGTTGCGGACTAGCATGGAGGTGAAGGTAAGTGATAAGGCAAGCAATGGACCTCAGGTACACAAATTTAAGAAAATTTGTATTACCGGTATTTAGTATACCTTTAAGGACGAGAATGAAACCCTAGAAGAATATAAATGAATTGCGAACGAACTGAAAACAGTTTCCCCGGATATAAGATGATGATTCCCATGATGACTCGAGATTAGTATGTGGAACGCGCACCTGGCCAGTGTGTAAGAAGCATAGGAAGCTCGAGAAAACATGAGAATCATCTCACGCATGTTTGGTCAGACTAGTAAATAGGTGTAGCACGGGGATAAAAAGGGGTCCAACGATTCTTAAAGGATCGGATCAAATGTAAGAAAGAAAGATAAGAATGAAAAGTTTAAGCTTACGATTGAATGTAAATCAAACTTAAGAAAGAAGGGTGGAAACACCACTAGAAATAGAATGTAGAGTGTCACGTCGAGACGCGATACATGTAATAGAATAAGGAATGAAGTGTTGGGACACAACACTTGAAGTTGAATGTAGAAGATTGGTATGAAAACGTATCATAAGAAATGAGATGGTATATGATACGATGAAAGAAGAAATGTAAGGAATGAAAGGTTGGATCCATAATTAAACGCGGATCAAACCAGTAAGAATGAAAGGTAATGAATTAAAGGTATGAATTCGTAAGTAAGACAGATTAAACAAGTAAAATTGAAAAGTAAGAACGAAACTCAAACGAGTAATAATGGAAAGATTGAATTCGTAGGTGAATACGGATTCAAACGTGTATGGTTGAAAGGCTTTAAAACCTTAAGTAAGCATGAACTCGTGGAAATGAAGAACCGGTCCTATAAACATGTAAGGATCACGCAAGGGTGGAGGAGGAAATGTGCTTTCCTTCCCAAGTAAGGTAAGTATAAACCTTGTAAATAGGTAGTGACGGTAACCTTACCCGGTTAGGTATGATGCGCAACTAAAGTAATGCATATGTAATCCATATGTGAAGATGTTAGGGATAGATTGTAACTAAAAGTTAAGAACGTAGGTAAGAAAGTAATTACAGTTTGACTTTCTGAAAAGTCAAATGAAGGTAAATTGTCAGTAGTAAAGCAAGTAATACAAATAAAATAAATAGAAAGAGAAGTTTGGTCTATTAAGTAAGTAAGTAAGTATAACCATTGAAAACGGTTGATGTGGCAAGAAGCTTTAGCTGTAAGAAATAAACTTTGGATGAGTTACATGTGTGAAGTGTGATAGTAATTGACTCTTGAGAGTCAAAACGAATGACGGATTACGACCCGGACGAAAGATTTAAGTATGAACGTGAAGGGCAAATGTTGCAAAAAAACACTGAGACAATGTAGCAATGAAATTGTAAGCATGCGAGAATTGAAAAGAAGTACAAACGTGTGCTTCAATACGTATAGATATATAAGAAGAAATAAGTGACAGTTTGACCCTAAAAAGTCAAACTGAAGAAGTTGACAAATAATTTAAATTCAAACCGTGGGAGTACCAAAGAAGTAAGGAAAGGTGTAACGTAGTACACCAAATGAGTTAAAGAATTGCGAAAGAATGGTTATGTATTGACCGTCACGAACGGGTCAGATGCACTAATGTATTTAAGAAGAGTCTAGAAAGGGTTAATATGTAAACAAGGTGATGTAATAAACGCCATGCTTGAAAGAATACGAATGGAAAGTGCTAATCCCTAATCTTATAAATGAAATTGGCAGAAATTTTAATGCGATAATTCTTTTAAGGTCGGTGAAGTAATGCTCATGAGCGGAAACTTATCACACGAATGAATGAGGTCAATACAGAGATGGAATGGAATTGTAATGAAGTGAGCCGGTCTCTATATGCATGTCGCTGTATTACGCCAAAGTAATAAGGTTAGTGAATCGTTTAGCATCTGAATGTAAATGATAAAAAGAAAGGGTTGAATTAGTACTTCCGCATGAACTAATGATAGTGCAAAATGTGATATGATAAGGAAGGTTTGAATCTTAGAAAATGACTAAGGAATAAGTTTTAAATTAGGCTTATGTAGTAAGCGGAGCGGGTATGAGTAAGAAGGTAGGAATAAAACTCAAGGTAGAAATAAGATTACTAGATCTAGTACTAATGGTGAAACGTATTAGTAAGTTCATATAAACTTCGTTTTGCTATGATGTAAATTACGGCATTAGACTGTTTAGTCTGTTACAAGTTTGCACATACTCTAGTTTAAGTACGATACTTCTATGAGTTGAAAATTTTAGAAGAATTTGTTAAAGAACGGAAATGTAAAGTATGTGTAGTTGACATGTTACGAATGGGTCAAAGAGATGTAGAAAGAATAATGAGGAAAGTGTATAAGTAATAACTCGATTGTAACGGATCGCAATGGATGAGATCGTGATGATGATGAAATGGTATATACTGACCCGTTATGGACGTGTTGAATAAGACAACGCATAATGGGATATGATAATGGTCAAAACATTGACCCACTGTGAACGGATTGGATGAGTTATATGTTTTCTTTTGAAGAAATGATATGTACAAATCTAGGTACGCTGAATTGTTGTAAGAATGGAAAGGAATTTCTGGAAATGATGTTCTTAAAACTAGGACATTGCTAATGAATAAACAGATATTGATGAAGCTGGTTTCGGGACGAAACCTTCTTTAAGGGGTGTAAACTTGTAACACCCCAAAAACTTGAATGTTTATATTTGCCACATGTTTCCATATGATAAAACATGAAATAAAATGACTAGGCTATTTAACCTAGTTAAATTATTTAGTCAAAATGAGTAAGGAATGAATTTGGGGGCAATTATGAAGGTATGACAAAATTGAGGGACTAAACTTGAAAGAATTGAGTTTAAGTTTTGTATTATCTAGAAAACCCAGTACGTGTGTGTGTGTGATGGAGGTGTGGTCGACACCCACAATGGGGAGAAGGAGAAAACCCTCAATCCAGCCCCTTCAAGTCTAAATTGAAGGTGGAATTCAAGCCAAAATTAATGCATGAACTCGTTTTCAAGATGACCTAGCTCTAGTAAACATGTGGTAAGTTGAAATTTATGATTTGGTGATCTTATGTGAAGTGGGTCATGATCAATCCATGAAATTGTGTGAAATTAAGCATGAGAATATGTTAGAATCACCATATGGAACACGAATTATGCAAGTTTTAGATGTCAATTGATGATTTAGAATGAAACCCATGTGTAGGAGTATAAGAATGATCATGATGAACATGTAAATGTTGATATTATGATTATGTTGTTGCGCAAGATGTTATGTGGTAGGTTTTGATAGTAAACATGATGTAGAATTTATGACAATGTGATCTTGTTTAAATAAAATGGTTCATGAGATGAATTTGGGAAGAACATGCTTAAACTACTTGTACTCTGAGCTTAGAAAGTAGTATGCACACCAAGTGTATGATGAAATGTCTAAGTGAAGTAGAAGATAAAATGTGTATGCAAGAACTTAGTAAATGGGTATAAAATGTGATAATGGTAAAAAGTTGTTAATAAAGATGCATGATGAAGGTGTGATTAATTGAACCCATATGAGTGATCTTGTTGAATTAATATTTTAGTGCAATTTTGCATTAGTAGATTGTAACATATGATTAGAGTGTATAGTGCACACCATATGGATTGTTTGCTTTGTCCTAATGGTGACTTAAGAAGGTAGATATGCAAATCCTAGAAAACGGGGTAAATTAAAAATGATGATTGTTATTAGTAATGAAGACATGAAGATGCTAGTATGAACGGAATGGAATGTGTATGTGTATATAATCGGATGATCTTGTAATTTTACATGTCGTACAATATGAGTGTGAAATGCAAATGATGTTTATACTATGGTCTACCATATTAAGACGGATTCATGTCCTTAATTTGAATGTATTTATATAAGCTGAGAGTTGACTTTTGAAAGTCAACTATGTATAAATGCCATGAATGAGCTTTAGGACATAATTGCATGAGTGTATGTATGCTAATTATGTTATGAATGTGACGACATGTACGGATACGAGCCATATCAACATGGACACAAGCATGGAAGGGCAACGAGTCAAGGGTAAACACGGAAGCTATGCATGTACTCGGACGCACGAGGTAAGTGACTTCCGACTCAGTTCTTAGTATGTATAGGGAGTTATTTAATACCTATGAATGTGGGGAATCATGTATGATTAGGTAATAATTGGGATTACTAAGGTAAGAATGGTTGTTGTGGCTGAAAGTAGTTAATTACGTCGAAAACAAATTGGTGGAATCAAATGGGTCGAAATTATGTGCATGAGTCGTGAAATGGTAATGTAATTCGTAATGGTTAAGACACCGGGGTAAGGATTTTTAGTCAATTATGTAAGGGAAATGTTTTACGTACTATTAGAAACAAGTTTCATGTGATTCGGATGTGTATTGGTTAAGATATGATAGTTTTGGTGATAAAAATGTGAGCTGTGCTGGGCACCACCGTAGCTTACGACACCCACCGTAGGCTACAGTAGGTGTTGAAGGTCCTTCTTCCACTGTAGGGCAGTAGATGGTCACCGTAAGGATTTTATGGCCACCGTAAGCTACGGTAGCCACCGTTGCTTCCGGTGGAGGTCAAGTGCAAAAGTAAACTTGATGAAATTCTTCGTTTTTCTTCGAATTCGGACTCCGTGAACCCATTCCAAGCCTGGTTAGGTATTTATAATGAACCACAGCCCTACCAAATGATTTGGTAAGTTACGGGTAAGAATGGAACTTATCTTTAAGATCCGAAATGTAATCGAAAGACACTTAATAAGCGTTTATGACGTGTGAGTAAGAACGGGATGTGTGAGCGAGTACGTGAGGAGGTGAATTAAGTATGTGGGTACGTATGTATAGATTTTAATTTCATTCCAATAGCTGAAGCTTATAAGTAATCATGAATGGGAGTGAGTACATATATAAGTTTAAATGTACATGTTCTATTACATGGAGATTTGTGATTAGGATAAGTCAGCAAATCATATAGTATTACGCTTGTATGTATGTATGTGAGTATGTATGTAAGTATGTATGTACGTAAGTAAGTATGTATGCATGTATGTAGGTAGGTATGAAATGTGTATGAACGTACGTGTGTAGGTACTTATACATGAAGTAGGATTTATTATCCATGAAAGAAACGATCTTGTATGCTTATATTTATGGCTCTAACATTTTTTGAATAGTGACGTTACTAATGGTGTGCCTTGAGAATGGAACAAGAATGCAGATATGTAGGTATTGGGCTTTCAACAATTTGATGCTCGGTGTAAAGAATGAACCCAAAGGGATATCATGTAGGGGTTATATGAAATGATAGTTTGCTAAATGGTTATGTATAATTTATGTCTTTATACTAATGTATAAGATGTCACCAATTATTAACGTGTCAGTTGTGAATGATGACCGCAGGTTGCATGGAGGCCATTATCGTTACGTAAGAATATGCGGATGAAGATCGAGATGAGTAGCTCAGATTGTATAGAGGGGTGATTATGTAAATAGTATTCGTACGTTATTCTTGTTACGTCATTATGTAAAAGTAATGTAATAGTATTTTTAAATGATGTCTTAAAAGCCTTATAAGTATGATAAATTGTTTTAATTAAAGAAATTTTAAGGCTCGTATTTTCGCTGCATCGTTTTCAAGATAAAACATTTTAGGGCTTTACAAGTTGGTATCAGAGCCATGGTTTGAGTGAAATCAAGTACAAGGAGGTAAGTACTTGAACTCAAACCCGTGTGCTCTTGTGATTAATGACCCGTACTCTCTGAGACTCGATCAAGACCGAAAGGTAAAAAAAAAATTAATACAAGTAAGTATATGGGTGATGATACTAATAATGATGGATGTTTTTAAGGCGAGACTGCATGGAAAATGAGGATGATACGCAGTCGCGGACTTGCATGGAGGTGAAGGCTAGTGATAAGGCAAGCAATGGACTTCAGGTACATAAATTTAAGAAAATTTGTAAGTACCAGTATTTAGTATACCTTTAAGGACGAGAATGAAACCCTAGAAGAATATAAATGAATTGGGCACGAACTGAAAACAGTTTCCCCGAATATAAGATGATGATTCCCATGATGACTCGAGATTAGTACGTGGAACGCGCACCTGGCCAGTGCGTAAGAAGCATAGGAAGCTCGAGAAAACATGAGAATCATCTCGCGTATGTCCGGTCAAACTAGTAAATAGGGGTCGTGCGGGGATAAAAGGGGTCCAACGATTCTTAAAGGATCGGATCAAATGTAAGAAAGAAAGAAAGATAAGAATGAAAAGTTTAAGCTTACTGTTGGTGCATGCGTCTGTCAACTTCGTCTTGTATCGAGTCTTGTACGTAGAATGTTAGATCAGGGCGCGAAAAACGAGAAGTGTGTACATAGGTAATTTCGCTTGAAATGGTACAAGACCATTTCAAACGAAATTAAGAAGTTAATTCCGTTTGAGTTTGTTTCAAACGAAATTATTGATTTCGTTTGAGTCTGCTTCAAACGAAATTACTCAACCTATATATAACTGTGTCTTGATTTCATTTGTAATGATTCCGGTCAGAGCAACGAAGTGCTGCCGAAGTGTCGTCTTGCTGTAAATCATTGTGAAATCAATATAACGATAATTTAAAGTGTATTTCTAGCTGAATTGATCACGATACGTCTGTTTTCGCCTTTCATACTGAGTAAAACTCTTCTGATCGACTCGTTCGGGTCTGAAAACGATCCTACACTTACGATTGAATGTAAATCAAACTTAAGAAAGAAGGGTGGAAACACCACTAGAAATAGAATGTGTAGTGTCACGTCGAGACGCGATACATGTAATAGAATAAGGAATGAAGTGTTGGGACACAACACTTGAAGTTGAACGTAGAAGATTGATATGAAAACATATCATAAGAAATGAGATGGTATATTATACGATGAAAGAAAGAAAGGTAAGGAATGAAAGGTTGGATCCGTAATTAAACGCGGATCAAACCAGTAAGAATGAAAGGTAATGAATTAAAGGTTTGAATCCGTAAGTAAAGACGGATTAAACAAGTAAAAATGAAAAGTAAGAACGAAACTCAAACGAGTAATAATGGAAAGATTGAATCCGTAGGTGAATACAGATTCAAACGTGTATGGTTGAAAGGCTTTAAAACCTTAAGTAAGCATGAACTCGTGGAAATGAAGAACCGAGCCTATAAACATGTAAGGATCACGCAAGGGTGGAGGAGGAAATGTGTTTTCCTTCCCAAGTAAGGTAAGTATAAACCTTGTAAATAGGTAGTGACGGTAACCTTACCTGGTTAGGTATGATGCGCAACTAAAGTAATCCATATGTAGTCCATATGTGAAGATGTTAGGGATAGATTGTAACTAAAAGATAAGAACGCAGGTAAGAAAGTAATTACAGTTTGACTTTCTGAAAAGTCAAATGAAGGTAAATTATCAATAGTAAAGCAAGTAATAAAAATAAAATAAATAGAAAGAGAAGTTTGGTCTATTAAGTAAGTAAGTAAGTATAACCATTGAAACGGTTGATGTGGCAAGAAGCTTTAGTTGTAAGAAATAAACTTTGGATGAGTTACATGTGTGAAGTGTGATAGTAATCGACTCTTGAGAGTCAAAACGAATGACGGATTACGACCCGGAAAAAAGATTTAAGTATGAACGTGAAGGGGAAATGTTGCAAGAAAACACTGAGATAATGAAGCAATGAAATTGTAAGCATGTGAGAATTGAAAAGAAGTACAAACGTGTGCTTTAATACGTATAGATATATAATAAGAAATAAGTGACAGTTTGACCCTGAAAAGTCAAACTGAAGAAGTTGACAAATAATTTAAATTCAAATTGTGAGAGTACCAAAGAAGTAAGGAAAGGTGTAACGTAGTACACCAAATGAGTTAAAGAATTGCGAAAGAATGGTTATGTATTGACCGTCACGAACGGGTCAGATGCACTAATGTATTTAAGAAGAGTCTAGAAAGGGTTAATATGTGTCACACATCCAAAATCCACCACGCGGAGTATCACCGCTTGGAGGCGTGACATGACCAGGATCGAGCCACCAATCATATTAAACAACGTAAATAAGTAAGTAAAACCAACCACAATACAATTGGTGACCATAAGACAGTAACCAACTTTAAGTTAACTGCGGAAGCATAAAACGTAAAGCTAAAACATAAGTTTCATAGTTCATAAGTTTAAAGACCCAAGACATAAGTTCCATAAGTTTATAAAGTTTAATTATTAAGCACGGGACATAACAGTCCGCATCCCACAACGACCTCCTCCTCGTGCAAGCTCCATAAGCATCTAACGACCTGTAAGGCATGTAACAACGAGTCACCAACAAAGTTGAGTGAGTTCATGGTTGGTTGTTTAGTTTTAAGTTGTCTTCCGAAAACATGGTTTGTCTTTCGTTGGCTTATTTGCTATGGGGGTTACCCCATAGTTGAAAGTGTGATTAACCAGTTCCTTCTTTATTACCCAAACCATATCCATAATCAGTGGGGGGCTTCCCCATGTGAACCACTAGACCGTAACCATATCGACTACTAACGGAAATAAGTTGTGCCCTACATCAGTGTCTATCATCACTGACAGTTTGCCATAGTCCATTAGTACACGCCCGTCCGAACGGCACAGTGTGAGGTTTGTTAAACCTAATAGCGCTATTAACTAATGACCCGCTCGCCATTGGCCTCGGCGATTAAGTCGATATAAAATGAGGGACTTAATGATAGAGTTTTGTCTAGTAAGTTTTAAGGTTGTTGTCCTACCTAAGGAGGACGAACGTACGTATTCTACCCAAGGAGAATACGTAGGATTAATATTGGCATCCTACCTATGGAGGATGGCGGTACATATCCTACCCAAGGAGGATATGTAGGTTCCGTTTTTACTTCTTTAACCTACTCCCAACCACCAGGAATCCCATGCCTTAGAAAGTGTGTGAACTCACCTTGGTTTGCTCGGTTAGATTAATTACTCAAATAATCAGGAAATCAAGCACGTCCTAATGAGGTACAGATAACAATCAGTTTCTCATGCATAACACGTATCCTACGTACGGTTTATCTACTCGTTACTTTTATCACATACCGCACAATTCCAATGTCAAGGTACTTTATTAAGTTATATTATTTTACCCTAAAATAATATAACTATCTCACAAAATAAACAAGTATCCACACAAGTGTTCTGGTATAAAATATATTCTAAATATATATATTTAACCATTTTATTTATAAAATCAACCTCCGATGCTTTGTATTTTGTCACAAATATTATGGCGAAGTTTATATTCGAAACGCAAGTTATAAAATATACTTGTAGCGCTTGTTTAGAAAAATATTGTCTAAGTGTTGGAGTTTTTAGAAAATTTCGCCAGAGTTTCCTTTGTAAATGGAGGTGTCCATGCTTATTAGCATATCATTTTCTTTCAAAAATTCATTTAAATCAATCAACAACAATTTATTAAACAACACACACTAATCAAGCGTAAAAACAATGCACTTTACATGTCAACATGAACTCGGTTTTTCATAAAAACGCGTAGTAACTTTGTAGGGTGTTTAGTGGGTTTAGTTACCCTCCAAAGTGTGTTTTCTTTTAGTAAAATCTTACTCTCGGGGTTTTTAGATGTTCACAACTTGTGAACTTGTTTTACAAAAATACCCATTTACAATATTTTCATGTTTCACTAGCATCCATATACTTAGTTCATTTCAAAGATGGTGTAAGTATATATAAGAGTCATACTTTTTCAAAACCGTCTTTTAAACTTGGTTTTCTATGAGAACTCATACACAAGTCTTAAGTTTACAAGTTTACTAGTCTACTAGGTTTATTACTTTATAAGAAAATCACTTTTATTATCAAGTTCATGCTCTAACAAGAAGATGATTATTTTATGTACACATAATCATCCCTAACTTGTTAAGTCATGTTTTTAATCATAACTTAACAAGCTTCACATGATGATCAAACATCATATTGCTAGTAATCACCAAATAAACATCAAGTAATCAACAACATATCCAAACAACATCATACTTCTATTATTTCATCTTGTTTCTTCATCTTTAAGTTTATATTACAAGACTTTTGCATATGATCTTTTAGTGTTCTTGAGTTATCATCTTATTACAACTATTAACCACTCTAAATATGAAGCAAATGAAGATTCAAGAGACTTACTACTAGCTTTTAAGCTAGGGAAGATCAAGTGTAGAAATGAGGTGGTTAATAGCAAATAGAGATGGTCCTTGATGATCCGAAAGCTCCTAGCTTCCTTATGCAACCTCTAGCACCTTTGTACACTCTTGAAATGGTTGAAGATGATCAAATGAGGATGATGGTGGTGCCTCTTGGGGTCGGTCGAAACAAAGAAAGAAGGGAGAGAGAGTTTGGTTGTAGAATGAAGATGATAGTGATGTGTATGGAGATCTAGTGGATTTATAATTTAAACTTCCAACATGTTATTAACCTCTAGTCCATGTGTCTTCAAAGTACTTAACATAATCTCATTTTTAATTCAAAGAAAATCAAGTGGTGGGGTCCCACTTCACAACCGGTTTTGGGGGGGGGGGGGTTGGTTTAGTTGAAATGAAATGGATGGTTAGGGAAATTAGTTTGATTCCAAGTGTTTAGTTAGTGATTTATGTGTGTTAAGTAATATATAGTGTGTTAGGGTGTTCGGGACCCATAACTAGTTCAGAAAAATAAAAACAATGCTTCTTGCAATATTTTAGTGTTCCGGGTAATGTTCGGTTGTTTGGTTGGGTACCGTTCCGTTAAAGTGCTAAGTTATTCCATATAGTGTTCTTTATATATCTTTTTGTAACATTTTTAATTCCCCATACTCAGGAAAGCATACAGGACTATTTAGTAACTTTTCTGCACAAGACTAGTATGTTAACAAGCACATGTAAGTATGACACAGTAATCTAAAAGCAGTTAAGTAATTCAGCACAGTCATCAAGCACTTTAATTATCATTAATAAATCGTACGGATACTTGTAGTTTTGAGGGTTGTCACATTCTCCCCCTTTTAAGAAAATTTCGTCCCGAAATTTAGCACGTGGTTACTGAGGAAGCTAGTTAAGTTGCGTGGTTTCCTGGTTTTCCTGGGGTGTCACATCATCCCCCCGTTAATTTGGAATTTCGTCCCGAAATTCTGCAGTAGCTTCAGCCTCAGTAGTGGTTGCACTTTTCTTAAACAACTGGGGATACTTGAGTTTCATTTGGTCCTCTCGTTCCCAGGTATACTCTGGGCCACGACGGGAATTCCAACGAACTCGGACAAGAGGTATTCTGGTTCGCTTGAGAATCTTAACATCTCGATCAGTGATCTCTACTGGTTCCTCGACGAATCACAACTGGTCATCGATTGTGAGCTCCTTTAAGGGAACTATGAGGGTCTCATCTGACAGACACTTTTTCAGATTTGACACGTGGAATACGTTGTGAACTCGGCTGAGTTCTTCAGGTAGATTCAGCTTGTAAGCGACTTTGCCAATTTTCTCAATGATTTCGAACGGTCCGACATAACGCGGATTTAGTTTGCCTCGTTTTCTAAAACGAACTACACCTTTCCAAGGTGAGACTTTAAGTAGCACTCGATCCCCAACCTGGAACTCGAGTGGTTTCATGCGCTTATCAGTATAGCTTTTTTGACGGTCACGAGCTGCCGCCATTCGCTGTCGTATCTGAGCAATCCTCTCAGTCGTGTCTACTACAAGTTCTGGGCCTGTGATTTGGCTGTCACCAACTTCTACCCAACAAAGAGGTGATCGGCATTTACGTCCGTACAATGCCTCAAACGGAGCGGCCTGGATACTGGTGTGGTAACTGTTGTTATATGAAAACTCCACTAACGGGAGGTGTTTTTCCCAGCCATTACCAAAGTCGATTACACATGCCCGAAGCATGTCTTCAAGGGTTTGGATGGTGCGTTCAGATTGCCCATCTGTCAGTGGATGATATGCCGTGCTCATGTCTAATCGAGAACCAAAGGACTTGTGCATAGCTTGCCATAATTCAGAAGTAAAACGTGAGTCACGATCAGAGATGAAGGAGGTTGGCACTCCGTGCCTTGATACTACTTCCTTTAGGTAGATGTCTGCTAGAGTAGAAAACTTATCCGTTTCCTTGATAGCCAGAAAATGTACAGACTTGGTCAGTCGATCCACGATCACCCAAATGGTATCATTTCCGCGTTGAGACCTGGGCAGGCCAGTAACGAAATCCATGGAAATTTGCTCCTATTTCCATTTCGGGATTTCTAGCTCTTGAAGTAGGCCTGATGGTTTCTGATATTCGGTCTTGACTCTCGCACATGTCAAACATTTGCTAACGTAGGTTGCTATGTGGGCTTTCATACTAGGCCACCAATACGTAGTCTTGAGGTCGTGGTACATCTTATCTGTCACGGCCCCCGACCCACCCTGGACGGAATCGGGAGTCGCGAACAGCCCAGTGGTACCGGTGATTATTTTGAAAACGATTGCAGCGGAAATTTCATCAGGACCGTGAGTTAGGAAAAATATCAGAGTTTAGAAAACACCAGATTTTATTTATTAAATAGATGGGATAAACCCATGTTTTACAATGGTAGCTTTAATAAAGATAAATTTTATTACATAAAATACTATTTCTTAATTTGATTTAATTAATAAATAAGCCACTTCTTGAAGTCTTTCAGTGCCGTATCCATCTCTTAGTCCAATCTACTGTAATTACCTGAAACATGTTTGAAAAAGGTTTTGTCAGCGGGAAATACTGAGTGAGTTCATTCAATTTACTAAAACGACCCATTTGTTATAATTTACAGTATTAAGAGAGATTACAATGTTTCAGATATCAACCAACTACCCACAGTACTTTGTCACTCGACCCATTGGCCCATTCGTCCAATGGTGTCTGTGATTATGGTCATATCACCCCTTGGCTGCCCCAATGGTGAAGATTATCAAGTAATGTATACAAAACCCCACATACCGGCTGTAATATGGTGATTACATAAACTTAATCCCTGTAATTATAACTTTGAAAATAACATGCTTTTGTAAACAAATTTGATAAAAAGAGAATGACTCACATTATATGCATGCAGATTCATATGACCAACGTTTAGTCTACTGGTTAGCCTTGATATTGCAGATTTATACAGGCAGAGCTTAGCCTATAGATTTAGCCTTGTAACCTAGTGCACATGAACTAGGTAGGTAACTTAATACAGCAATTACGATAACTCACGAGATTAAAACCCTCACAACGAATGACAAAGTGCAATCACTTAAACATCCATCGGATTCACAACGAATGACAGAGTATTCCCCGAGTTCGGGTGGTACTCAAACATCCTGTCGGAATCACGACAAATGACAAAGGATAGTACTAAAACATCCATCGGATAGTTTCAATCGATCGGACATTGAATCGTAGTAGCGATCGAGTTAATACCCTGTATCGTAGCAGCACCCCGCTATACTAATTAACGATTTTGAGACTGTTTCTACTATAACTCGGAGTATAATTTGAATTTGATTGTCGAACGAACGCCAGAAATCAAGTCCCAGACTCTGCTATTTATACACAAAATTTGCCAGGCTTACGGACCGTAAGCCTTATACCTTACGGTCTGTAAGGGACACAAATTAACTATAGGGTAGCCAAGTGTGGGTGTAGGCTTGCTGAGTCGACGGAACGAGAAATTTCAATTTTGACTACGTTTTATATGGATAAACGTAACTAGGGTTTATGTAGAATTACTTGGGTGTCTCAATTAGGGTTTCTTTTTAGACAAAATATAAATAACAGTAATAAAATAAAAATATAATAGTTTTGGTGAGAGTTGTTATGGTTTGGGATAAAAAGGAAATAAAACGGTGAAAAGAGAAAGGACCCACTTTGTGACTTTAGGGTTCAACTAGAAAACCTTCTGGTATAATTTTGGGTATAATTTCTGAACTATTAAATATATATAATGTACTTGTATTAAATATAGTACCCCTAATTCAACCTTGTCCTGATGTCCTGAGACCGAATCCTAACAACTTAGTCGGGCAGAGCCCTGACATAAGTTATGAGGCTCAGATCAATCGGAAAGGGTAGCGGTGATCGGGAGTTAAAATACTTAAAACAGGGCAGAACCTTATTATTATTATTATTTATAAAATGAATTAAAATAAATATATATATGGAAAGAAAGAGGGGCGCCTAAAAGAGATAAAAGGAATCTGAGCAACTGTGATGTTGTGAAATCATCATCTATTTATAGTAAAATTGGTATAGCTTGAATCTTAAGTAATATGACACGTATCTTCTAATTCTGTTGAATTTCATTTTGAGATACACGTAGCCATTTTATCTTGTATACACACTTTAATATGATTGGTGAACTTTTCACCCTTATCAACCTATACGTAAGCATGCAACAATTTTGAAAAATGAAATTTTATTTTATTGATTTATTATTTTTATTTTGATCGATATGCATATATATTAGACACAAATCTCATTTTTGTTAACTTTATTATTAATTTATTATTTTATTTCATTCCTACGTTTTTGATTATTATGATTCTATTATTATTATTATTATTAATTTATATATTATAATTTAATTCAACTGCTTTACTTATTTGGCGTTTATAACTTATAAAATATAACGTTGAATATGTCTTTAGAACGAGAATATTTTTGTCTACATTTGGGTCTAAGTTTCATTAAAAATAGAGTAGGTTTAAAATACAATGTATTTTATAATTTAGTTATTATACGGTTCCTAGGCCCGTCTAGATACTCATATTTCTAACAGTCAACTTACCCGTAGACTACCTGTCTAATAATATAAATTTTTATATACTTTTATTTTATTAGAAAGGGCACTCATATACAAACCAATTAATTAATATTTCGACCAACTATATATAAAATAGTGTTTAAAACTTTTTGGGTTGAATATTTATATTAAAAATAAACTAGTTACTAGTTACTAGTGGTTAATAAATTTAACCAAACCTATAATTGTTATATAAAAATAGGAATGTTACATTCTCCCCACCTTGTTTTAAATCTCGTCCTCGAGATTTGGGTTACGATATTTCTTTTAGACTTATGTCATATTTTAGTCAGTAAAAACAATATTTAAGGTAGATGACACAGAATTAAAATATCAAATTTTGTGAATATGAGTTGTATCATAAGTAGGATTCAATGATTCAACTGAATTAGTTCAAGAAATCGATGACAAACGAATGAGATGAAATGATATAATTTCCAAAGTGACTAGGTTTAAGCCAAAAGATATATGATCTATAGATATTTAAAATGAATGTGAAGGATTTTTAGAATCAATAAAATTCTTTGTCGAAAGAAAGCTTACTTTGATTGGCAACTGAGGAAGACTTAGAATCGATAGGTCAAAATGAAATAAAAGCATGAAAAATGATTTGTCAAATATTTATGATATGAGAAAATCAAAATGTTGAGATGAGTGAATTGCAAAGATACACCAAAAGACAATAGAGTTAGTGTATCATTGTTTAGAGTTCCAAGTTGTTTTAATTGTGAAACAATGTGATAGTACACTATTAGTGACCATATTTTTCATACTATGTCCTAGAGATCGAAATATAATAAGAACAAGTTGTTTTGGCATGACCAACTATTATATTATATTTGTAAAGCAAATGTAATATATATTATTTGTTACGCATCATTACTATATGTAAATGGTCACCGCTTTTAAATAAATATTATTTTAGTATTTTACTATACTATGTAAAATAACTTATATTTACTATGTAATATATATTACAAAACACCGCAATGAAGTTATTACTTTACAAAATATTTTAGTATTATTATTTTGTAAAAGAAATCACTATTATTTATAATATTAAATGAAAGTTGTAAATAAAGGTGTAAAAATATTTATTGTACAAAAGTATTTGTAAAATAATTTGTAAATATATATCACTTAATAGGTCGATTCTATGTGATTACTTATTTTCATTTTGAAACCATATAACGTTGTGAATGTATTTACAAATGTTGTAAATAAGTGAAAACGGAGACTATTCTTATATATTACAATGTTCGCCTAACCCAACGTAGTTGATGACTACCGTATTATTCTTATATGTTCATTTTCTTTACAAACATATGATAGACAATTTATTTATATAATTTTATTCGTCTTTTTAATTCTTGTATTGTTTTATGAAAATATGTCTTCTCCTTACAGTACAAAGTAAAATATTTTATATATAATTAAAATTTACTAAATAAGTATGATGGCTTAGTTTATATATATTAACTAGTTATTATCATGGTTGGATATTGGTTAGTGCTGCCTTGTTTAAGCATAGGTGATCAGTCCATGCCTAACTAAGGCTAGGTTATCCAATATCTGCCCCTGACAATAACCCTAGTACTTAAAAATAATACTAACACTACTTACTATTAATGTATTATTACTAATAATAAAACTAATATTAATTATCAATAATAAATAACCAAACATAAACTTAAATGATAATATCCCTCAAACATAATAAAAATATAAATTCTTCACTTTAATGGTTTAAGAATTTTAATACTATATTGTAAATTAGGTAATTACTTATGTAAGTTTCCATATATAATCAATTTCAAGAAATTCATTGACTCGATATCAAAGAGTTCTTATTTTGCACTAATGCGGTTCATAGTGCCAAAAATCAAGTATAGCAAAATGATATTTGAGTTTTGATAAAACAACAAATTAGAATGAAGTCCTCCAGTGGTCTTCATAAATCAGACGAACCACATGCGCAACAAACAGTGCATGTGTAATGTGTGAATTTACCAGGAAATGAAATAGATCAATATTCGCTAATATGAAAGAAATCCTCATGGTATGATGACCATTAGGAGGAATAGCAATGCAAAAGTCTATTTACAGAGGTCAGAATTTTAACGAAAGAAATATAAGAACTTCTATCTGGAATTTCGTGTGACAACTGTTGTTAAGTGACATTACTAGGGAATGTAAATAAAATGAAATAGGGAATTTGCAAAAGTATGTGACTCCTGTTTCAGTGATAATAATCATGACTCTGATTAGACTATGCACTGATGGTTGTGAAATATGGTTCCAACGTACCTCAGCGAAATTCATGTCGTTTGTAGGATTGCGTGGCAAAGTGCTTCTTTTTTATTAGTAGTAATTAGTATTGGTGTCATCGTGCCTAATTTATATTTTCCAAAGGTCTTGCCTTGGAAATTGTATGTGATATACTTTGACGTCCGTATATAATTTAAGTTTCATGTGTTTTCTTGTACATTATCACAACTTTACATGTTTCTTACTTGCGTTAATAGTCTATGATAATGCATTTAGAAATTCTTTTGATGGCGTTTTAACTTAAAGGTTTTCCATTGTTTATTTTATCACACGAGCTACGAGACAGATGATCAAACGAAATAATATTTGATATCGGGAAAAGAGATTCCTAATAAAGAAATCTAGACACATATGCTTGTGTTTTATTCCTATTTGGCTTTTTGGAATTCCTTATAGATATATATATCTATATAATCATATATTTCACATGCTGAAATAAACATAACATCTATCAGGTCAATGTATTTAACAGATTCATATTTCCAAAAAAAAAAACCAGTCAAATATCTTGTCATAATACTATTTAGGGAAATCTTGTCACTCGTTTGACATATTACATTCCCTGTCTTATCCGGTTCGCGCCGGAGAGATAACCTCAGTATATCCGGACAAACTGGAGAGTCTGCTACACCATACCCAGTCTTGCCGGAGAAAATTTTCTATTTCCCATAAATAGTATCTTTTCAAGATTTTAAAAGTGCCTATCTTATTAGGGCTTTTATCCAGAATTAGGGAAATTTGTATTCCCGTAACATATCTTATTCTAGACCAAGTAATATCAATAAGCAAGGATTAATATTAATTAAATGTTATTGCTTATTTATCGTATCTTGCAATATCCTAATTACCATTCTTATGGCATACAAAAACCCATCATAATTTATTCACATAAGTACTTAGCTTATCTTAAAGTTTATACTAAGGCATCTTTTCTTAAGTTCAAGTCTAAATGCTATCATGTGTGCTACCAGTTAATAGCAATCTCCTAACTCTTTTATATGAACTTAGGTATTATTGTCACAACACCTAAAGGCTTAAAGCAGTGGTTCTGATACCACCTTCTGTCACGGCCCCCGACCCACCCTGGACGGAATCGGGAGTCGCGAACAGCCCAGTGGTACCGGTGATTATTTTGAAAACGATTGCAGCGGAAATTTCATCAGGACCGTGAGTTAGGAAAAATATCAGAGTTTAGAAAACACCAGATTTTATTTATTAAATAGATGGGATAAACCCATGTTTTACAATGGTAGCTTTAATAAAGATAAATTTTATTACATAAAATACTATTTCTTAATTTGATTTAATTAATAAATAAGCCACTTCTTGAAGTCTTTCAGTGTCGTATCCATCTCTTAGTCCAATCTACTGTAATTACCTGAAACATGTTTGAAAAAGGTTTTGTCAGCGGGAAATACTGAGTGAGTTCATTCAATTTACTAAAACGACCCATTTGTTATAATTTACAGTATTAAGAGAGATTACAATGTTTCAGATATCAACCAACTACCCACAGTACTTTGTCACTCGACCCATTGGCCCATTCGTCCAATGGTGTCTGTGATTATGGTCATATCACCCATTGGCTGCCCCAATGGTGAAGATTATCAAGTAATGTATACAAAACCCCACATACCGGCTGTAATATGGTGATTACATAAACTTAATCCCTGTAATTATAACTTTGAAAATAACATGCTTTTGTAAACAAATTTTATAAAAAGAGAATGACTCACATTATATGCATGCAGATTCATATGACCAACGTTTAGTCTACTGGTTAGCCTTGATATTGCAGATTTATACAGGCAGAGCTTAGCCTATAGATTTAGTCTTGTAACCTAGTGCACATGAACTAGGTAGGTAACTTAATACAGCAATTACGATAACTCACGAGATTAAAACCCTCACAACGAATGACAAAGTGCAATCACTTAAACATCCATCGGATTCACAACGAATGACAGAGTATTCCCCGAGTTCGGGTGGTACTCAAACATCCTGTCGGAATCACGACAAATGACAAAGGATAGTACTAAAACATCCATCGGATAGTTTCAATCGATCGGACATTGAATCGTAGTAGCGATCGAGTTAATACCCTGTATCGTAGCAGCACCCCGCTATACTAATTAGCGATTTTGAGACTGTTTCTACTATAACTCGGAGTATAATTTGAATTTGATTGTCGAACGAACGCCAGAAATCAAGTCCCAGACTCTGCTATTTATACACAAAATTTGCCAGGCTTACGGACCGTAAGCCTTATACCTTACGGTCCGTAAGGGACACGAATTAACTATAGGGTAGCCACGTGTGTGTGTAGGCTTGCTGAGTCGACGGAACGAGAAATTTCAATTTGACAACGTTTTATATGGATAATCGTAACTAGGGTTTATGTAGAATTACTTGGGTGTCTCAATTAGGGTTTCTTTTTAGACAAAATATAAATAATAGTAATAAAATAAAAATATAATAGTTTTGGTGAGAGTTGTTATGGTTTGGGATAAAAAGGAAATAAAACGGTGAAAAGAGAAAGGACTCACTTTGTGACTTTAGGGTTCAACTAGAAAACCTTCTGGTATAATTTTGGGTATAATTTCTGAACTATTAAAAATATATAATGTACTTGTATTAAATAAAGTACCCCTAATTCAACCTTGTCCCGATGTCCTGAGACCGAATCCTAACAACTTAGTCGGGCAGAGCCCTGACATAAGTTATGAGGCTCAGATCAATCGGAAAGGGTAGCGGTGATCGGGAGTTAAAATACTTAAAACAGGGCAGAACCTTATTATTATTATTATTATTATTATTATTATTATTATTATTATTTATAAAATGAATTAAAATAAATATATATATGGAAAGAAAGAGGGGCGCCTAAAAGAGATAAAAGGAATCTGAGCAACTGTGATGTTGTGAAATCACCATCTATTTATAGTAAAATTGGTATAGCTTGAATCTTAAGTAATATGACACGTATCTTCTAATTCTGTTGAATTTCATTTTGAGATACACGTAGCCATTTTATCTTGTATACACACTTTAATATGATTGGTGAACTTTTCACCCTTATCAACCTATACGTAAGCATGCAACAATTTTGAAAAATGAAATTTTATTTTATTGATTTATTATTTTTATTTTGATCGATATGCATATATATTAGACCCAAATCTCATTTTTGTTAACTTTCATTATTAATTTATTATTTTATTTCATTCCTACGTTTTTTATTATTATGATACTATTATTATTATTATTAATTTATATATTATAATTTAATTCAACTGCTTTACTTATTTGGCGTTTATAACTTATAAAATATAACGTTGAATATGTCTTTAGAACGAGAATATTTTTGTCTACATTTGGGTCTAAGTTTCATTAAAAATAGAGTAGGTTCAAAATACAATGTATTTTATAATTTAGTTATTATACGGTTCCTAGGCCCGTCTAGATACTCATATTTCTAACAGTCAACTTACCCGTAGACTACCTGTCTAATAATATAAATTTTTATATACTTTTATTTTATTAGAAAGGGTACTCATATACAAGCCAATTAATTAATATTTCGACCAACTATATATAAAATAGTGTTTAAAACTTTTTGGGTTGAATATTTATATTAAAAATAAACTAGTTACTAATTACTAGTGGTTAATAAATTTAACCAAACCTATAATTGTTATATAAAAATAGGAATGTTACATTATCTGAACCAGGATGTACCGAATAACGAGACTTGTGTGCTTCATCCATCACAAGCTCGCGTAAGTTTCCGTAAAGTGGAACCCAGATGCGCCCTGTTACATAGTAGGCACCGTCTTCCTTTTGTTCTAACCGCTGCCTTGAACCTCGCAGGGACTCAGCCCTGATGTTTTCTGCTTTCAATGCTTCGACCTGAGCATCACGAATTTGAGCGGGAAGGTTAGAGTGAATGGTAAGCTGTAACGCACGTACACGCTTAGGTATAGTATCCTTTCGACTGAGGGCGTCAGCCACAACATTGGCTTTGCCCGGATGGTTCTTGATCGCACATTCGTAATCATTCAAGAGCTCGACCCATCGGCGTTGTCGCATGTTTAACTCCTTTTGCTTGAAGATATGCTCGAGACTCCTGTGATCGGTGTAAATGGTGCACTTGGTACCGTACAGGTAATGTCTCCATATCTTAAGTGCGAAAACAACTGCTCCCAATTCCAAGTCGTGCGTAGTGTAGTTCCTTTCGTGAACTTTAAGTTGGCGCGATGCGTAGGCAATAACCTTGTCACGTTGCATCAACACGCAACCAAGTCCTTGGATGGAAGCGTCACAATAAACCACAAAATCATCTGTGCCTTCAGGCAATGAGAGGATAGGCGCGCTACAAAGTCTATCCTTTAAGTGCTGAAATGTGGACTCATGTGCATCACCCCAACGATAGGTGACACCCTTCTGAGTCAGTGAAGTGAGAGGTTGCGCAATCTTAGAGAAATCCTTGATACATCTTCTGTAGTAGCCTGCCAAACCCAAGAACTGGCGGATTTCTGTTGGTGTACGGGGTGCAGGCCAGTTCTTGATCGAGTCAACCTTGGATGGATCAACATGAATCCCATCCTTGTTTACCACATGGCCTAGAAAGTGGACTTCGCGAAGCCAGAAGTCACATTTCGAAAATTTGGCATATAGTTGCTCTGCTCGAAGAAGTCCCAGCATAAGTCGTAGATGCTGCTTGTGTTCCTCCTGACTCTTAGAATAGATCAGGATGTCGTCGATGAAAACAATAACGAACTTATCCAGGTAAGGTTTGCATACGCGATTCATGAGATCCATGAAGACCGCAGGTGCGTTTGTCAACCCGAAAGGCATGACCAGAAACTCGTAATGGCCGTAACGAGTTCTGAATGCTGTTTTGGAGACGTCCTCATCTTGGACTCTCAGCTGATGGTATCCCGATCTCAAATCAATTTTAGAGTAAAAGTTCGACCCTTGCAGTTGGTCGAACAAGTTGTCAATATGTGGAAGAGGATAACGATTCTTCACGGTCACCTTGTTAAGTTCGCGATAGTCAATACACATTCTGAAAGTACCGTCTTTCTTCTTCACAAACAAGACTGGAGCTCCCCAGGGCGAATAGCTAGGACGTATAAAACCCTTTTCCAAGAGTTCTTGTAGTTGCGTGGACAGTTCTTCAAGTTCTGATGGAGCTAGGCGATAAGGTGCTCGAGCTATGGGCGCTGCTCCAGGAGCTAGCTCGATTTGAAATTCAACTTGACGATGAGGCGGCAGACCAGGAAATTCCTCAGGAAAATCACGTACAATAGGAATGTCTTCAATTCTCTTCTCTTCCATTAATGTGTCAGTAAGGAGTGCTAGAATGGCAGTGTGGCCCTTTCACAAACACTTCTGGGCCTTAAGGAAAGAGATAATGCCCACAACAGCACCACTCTTGTCGCCATAAATCATTAGGTTCCTCACTAGAACGAGGAATGCGGACGATTTTCTCCTTGCAAATAATCTCCGCTTGATGATGAGATAGCCAATCCATCCCAATAACGACGTCGAAACTACCAAGTACGATAGGAATAAGGTCGATAGAGAAGGCCTGACCAGCTAAGACGAGGTTACAACCTTTAACTATGTGTGTGGCTTCAAGACTTTTACCGTTTGCTAGTTCTACCGTGTGTTTGGTGTTCAAAAGTGTTGGAGTGCGCTTAAGCAATTGGCTAGCTTTTAAGGATACATAACTAGTATCGGCACCCGAATCAAATAAAACAGTAACAAAGAAGTCATCCAGAAGAAACTTACCCATCACCACGTTGGGATCGTTCCTCGCATCACCCTGTCCTAGCACGAAAACACGTCCCCTGGCACCGTTGCCATTATTGTTACCCCCGTTATTGCCTCCATTGTTGCCTCCATTGTTGTTCCCGTTTCCTTGGTTGTTGTTGTTCTGATTCTGGTTTAGCTGAGGACAGTTCCTCTTAAAGTGGCCTTCAGCGCCACACTGAAAGCATCCTTTATTGCCCTGTTGTTGCTGCTGCTGGTGGTTCTGTGGAGCTTGTTGTTATTGTTGGCGATTCTGATTTGCTGGTCGTGCGCTCCTGCAATCCTTTGCTTCATGACCAAACTTGTTACACCTCAGGCAACGACCCTTGTGGCACTGCCCGCTGTGGTGCAAATTACATCGATTGCACTTAGGGTGATTTCCCTTGTATCCACCCTGACCTTGATTCCCAGAAGACTGTTGACCGGGGTTCCTGTATTCATCTGTCTTTCGCTGCTGAGACTGAACTGAAGTGGAACCCTTGCCCGAATTTCCATCCCACTTGCGCTTGTTATCACTGGGAGCATCAGTAGTAGTAGCGCTAATACGCTTAGGCATCTTGTTCTGCTCAACTGCCTGATCAGTGAGACGATGAGCCAACTTGATGATTTGCTGAATGGTGCCAAGATTAGCTGAGGTCATGTGGCTTTGAATTTCTGGCACCAAACCCTTAAGGTACAGCTCGATACGCTTGATAGGAGGATCCACCATAGTGGGACACAGGATAGCTAATTCGTTCGACCTCTTTGTGTATGCCTCGATTTCAGACCCCGTCATCTTCTGATTGAAAATTTCTACCTCTAGCTTGTGGATGTCGTCACAACTACAGTACTCTTCTTTGATCAGTTCTTTGAAACCGTTCCATGGGGTGGCATTAGCAACCGCCAGCCTAGCAGTTGAACCTGTGCTTTCCACCAGGTTAACGCAGCACCTTCGAGTGTTCCAGTAGCATATTTCACCCTACGATCTTCAGGGCATTCACACATCTCAAAAACAGACTCGAGCTTCTCGAACCAGTGAAGAAGGCCTACAGCTCCTTCTATGCCGCTGAAAGTACTAGGTCGGCAATCCATGAATGTTTTGAACGTGCACACAGGAGGCTGAGCATGTTGACCTGTTGCGCGAGAATAAAAGACAAGGTTAAGCACGAGGGTTGGTTTGCGTAGGTAGGATCTAAATGTCCTAAGATGGGTTGATATGGCAGGTTATACCTCCTGCAGGGACAGCTGTGAGTGCCTCAGCAACCCGTTCATTGATCAAAGCCGTCAACTGGGCTTGAGTTAGGTTGATACGTCCTCCGCGTCCATTCATGATCTTCACAACGAAGCAACGTAAGTGAGAAAAGTGTCGCGAAAGTGCGTAAGTGTGGGACGACCGTAGAGAGTAAGCACACAAGGTTCAAATAGCAGTTATCACGTAACTAGTGCACAGTGTGAACTATCTAACCGACAATATAACATAAATCATACCACCTATTGTGTCGAGTCTTGCACGTGGAGCGAAGCGTCGTTGTGGATCGTTGAGCACTGTACAGGTTATAGTCTGGTTTGTCAAAAAGCTTTTCCTTTTTAAAACCAAGTTCACTATAACCAATGGCTCTGATACCAATTTGTCACACCCCCAAAATCCACCACGCGGAGTATCACCGCTTGGAGGCGTGACATGACCAGGATCGAGCCACCAATCATATTGAACAACGTAAATAAGTAAGTAAAACCAACCACAATACAATTGGTGACCATATGACAGTAACCAACTTTAAGTTAACAGCGGAAGCATAAAACGTAAAGCTAAAACATAAGTTTCATAGTTCATAAGTTTAAAGACCCAAGACATAAGTTCCATAAGTTTATAAAGTTTAATTATTAAGCACGGGACATAACAGTCCGCATCCCACAACGACCTCCTCCTCGTGCAAGCTCCATAAGCATCTAACGACCTGTAAGGCATGTAACAACGAGTCAACAACAAAGTTGAGTGAGTTCACGGTTGGTTGTTTAGTTTTAAGTTGTCTTCCGAAAACATGGTTTGTCTTTCGTTGGCTTATTTGCCGTGGGGGTTACTCCATAGTTGAAAGTGTGATTAACCAGTTCCTTCTTTATTACCCAAACCATATCCATAATCAGTGGGGGGGCTTCCCCATGTGAACCACTAGACCGTAACCATATCGACTACTAACGGAAATAAGTTGTGCCCTACATCAGTGTCTATCATCACTGACAGTTTGCCATAGTCCATTAGTACACGCCCGTCCGAACGGCACGGTGTGAGGTTTGTTAAACCTAATAGCGCTATTAACTAATGACCCGCTCGCCATTGGCCTCGGCGATTAAGTCGATATAAAATGAGGGACTTAATGATAGAGTTTTGTCTAGTAAGTTTTAAGGTTGTTGTCCTACCCAAGGAGGACGAACGTATGTATTCTACCCAAGGAGAATACGCAGGATTAATATTGGCATCCTACCTATAGAGGATTGCGGTACATATCCTACCCAAGGTGGATATGTAGGTTCCGTTTTTAATTCTTTAACCCATTCCCAACCACCGGGAATCCCATGCCTTAGAAAGTGTGTGAACTCACCTTGGTTTGCTCGGTTAGATTAATTACTCAAATAATCAGGAAATCAAGCACGTCCTAATGAGGTACAGATAACAATCAGTTTCTCATGCATAACACGTATCCTACGTACGGTTTATCTACTCGTTACTTTTATCACATACCGCACAATTCTAATGTCAAGGTACTTTATTAAGTTATATTATTTTACCCTAAAATAATATAACTATCTCACAAAATAAACAAGTATCCACACAAGTGTTCTGGTATAAAATATATTCTAAATATATATATTTAACCATTTTATTTATAAAATCAACCTCCGATGCTTTGTATTTTGTCACAAATATTATGGCGAAGTTTATATTCGAAACGCAAGTTATAAAATATACTTGTAGCGCTTGTTTAGAAAAATATTGTCTAAGTGTTGGAGTTTTTATAAAATTTCGCCAGAGTTTCCTTTGTAAATGGAGGTGTCCATGCTTATTAGCATATCATTTTCTTTCAAAAATTCATTTAAATCAATCAACAACAATTTATTAAACAACATACACTAATCAAGCGTAAAAACAATGCACTTTACATGTCAACATGAACTCGGTTTTTCATAAAAACGCGTAGTAACTTTGTAGGGTGTTTAGTGGGTTTAGTTACCCTCGAAAGTGTGTTTTCTTTTAGTAAAATCTTACTCTTGGGGTTTTTAGATGTTCACAACTTGTGAACTTGTTTTACAAAAATATCCATTTACAATATTTTCATGTTTCACTAGCATCCATATACTTAGTTCATTTCAAAGATGGTGTAAGTATATGTAAGAGTCATACTTTTTCAAAACCGTCTTTTAAACTTGGTTTTCTATGAGAACTCATACACAAGTCTTAAGTTTACAAGTTTACTAGTCTACTAGGTTTATTACTTTATAAGAAAATCACTTTTATTATCAAGTTCATGCTCTAACAAGAAGATGATTATTTTATGTATACATAATCATCCCTAACTTGTTAAGTCGTGTTTTTAATCATAACTTAACAAGCTTCATATGATGATCAAACATCATATTGCTAGTAATCACCAAATAAACATCAAGTAATCAACAACATATGCAAACAACATCATACTTCTATTATTTCATCTTGTTTCTTCATCTTTAAGCTTATATTACAAGACTTTTGCATATGATCTTTTAGTGGTCTTGAGTTATCATCTTATTACAACTATTAACCACTCTAAATATGAAGCAAATGAAGATTCAAGAGACTTACTACTAGCTTTTAAGCTAGGGAAGATCAAGAGTAGTAATGAGGTGGTTAATAGCAAATAGAGATGGTCCTTGATGATCCGAAAGCTCCTAGCTTCCTTATGCAACCTCTAGCACCTTTGTACACTCTTGAAATGGTTGAAGATGATCAAATGAGGATGATGGTGGTGCCTCTTGGGGTCGGCCGAAACAAAGAAAGAAGGGAGAGAGAGTTTGGTTGTAGAATGAAGATGATAGTGATGTGTATGGAGATCTAGTGGATTTATAATTTAAACTTCCAACATGTTATTAACCTCTAGTCCATGTGTCTTCAAATTACTTAACATAATCTCATTTTTAATTCAAAGAAAATCAAGTGGTGGGGTCCCACTTCACAACCGGTTTTTTTTTTTGGGGGGGGGGGGTTGGTTTAGTTGAAATGAAATGGATGGTTAGGGAAATTAGTTTGATTCCAAGTGTTTAGTTAGTGATTTATGTGTGTTAAGTAATATATAGTGTGTTAGGGTGTTCGGGACCCATAACTAGTTCAGAAAAATAAAAACAATGCTTCTTGCAATATTTTAGTGTTCCGGGTAATGTCCGGTTGTTTGGTTGGGTACTGTTCCGTTAAAGTGCTAAGTTATTCCATATAGTGTTCTTTATATATCTTTTTGTAACATTTTTAATTCCCCATACTCAGGAAAGCATACATGACTATTTAGTAACTTTTCTGCACAAGACTAGTATGTTAACAAGCACATGTAAGTATGACACAGTAATCTGAAAGCAGTTAAGTAATTCAGCACAGTCATCAAGCACTTTAATTATCATTAATAAATCATACAGATACATGTAGTTTTGAGGGTTGTCACAATATGTAAACAAGGTGATGTAATAAACGCCATGCTTGAAAGAATACAAATGAAAAGTGCTAATCCCTAATCTTATAAATGAAATTGGCATAAATGCTCATGAGCGGAAACTCATCACACGAATGAATGAGGTCAATCCAGAGATGGAATGGAATTGAAATGAAGTGAGCCGGTCTGTTTCTGCATGTCGTTGTATTGCGCCAAAGTAATAAGGTTAGTGAATCGTTTAGCATTTGAATGTAAATGATAAAAAGAAAGGGTTGAATTAGTACTTCCGCACGAACTAATGATAGTGCAAATTGTGATATGATAAGAAAGGTTTGAATCTTAGAAAATGACTAAGGAATAAGTTTTAAATCAGGCTTATGTAGTAAGCGAAGCGGGTATGAGTAAGAAGGTAGGAATAAAACTCAAGGTAGAAATAAGATTACTAGATCTAGTACTAATGGTGTAATGTATTAGTAAGTTCATATAAACTTCGTTTTGCTATGAGGTAAATTACGGCATTAGACTGTTTAGTCTGCTACAAGTTTGCACATACTCTAGTTTAAGTATGATATTGCTATGAGTTGAAAATTTTAGAAGAATTTGTTAAAGAACGAAAACGTAAAGTATGTTTGGTTGACATGTTACGAATGGGTCAAAGAGATGTAAAAAGAATACTGAGGAAAGTGTATAAGTAATAACTCGATGTAACGGATCGCAATGGATGAGACCGTGATGATGATGAAATGGTATATACTGACCCGTTATGGACGGGTCGAATAAGACAACGCAAAATGGGATATGATAATGGTCAAAACTTTGACCCACTGTGAACGGATTGGATGAGTTATATGTTTGATTTTGAAGAAATGATATGTACAAATCTAGGCACGCTGAATTGTTGTAAGAATGGAAAGGAATTTCTAGAAATGATGTTCTTAAAACTAGGATATTGCTAATGAATAAACAGATATTGATGAAGCTGGTTTCAGGACGAAACCTTCTTTAAGTGGTGTAGACTTGTAACACCCCAAAAACTTGAATGTTTATATTTGCCACATGTTTCCATATGATAAAACATGAAATAAAATGACTAGGCTATTTAACCTAGTTAAATTATTTAGTCAAAATGAGTAAGGAATGAATTTGGGGGCAATTATGAAGGTATGACAAAATTAAGGGACTAAACTTGAAAGAATTGAGTTTAAGTTTTGTATTATCTTGAAAACTCAGTATGTGTGTGTGTGTGATGGAGGTGTGGTCGACACCCACAATGGGGAGAAGGAGAAAACCCTCAATCCAACCCCTTCAAGTCTAAATTGAAGGTGGAATTCAAGCTAAAATTAATGCATGAACTCGTTTTCAAGATGACCTAGCTCTAGCAAACATGTGGTAAGTTGAAATTTATGATTTGGTGATCTTATGTGAAGTGGGTCATGATTAATCCATGAAATTGTTTGAAATTAAGCATGAGAATATGTTAGAATCACCATATGGAACACGAATTATGCAAGTTTTAGATGTCAATTGATGATTTAGAATGAAACCCATGTGTAGGAGTATAAGAATGATCATGATGAACATGTAAATGTTGATATTATGATTATGTTGTTGCGCAAGATGTTATGTGGTAGGTTTTGATAGTAAACATGATGTAGAATTGATGACAATGTGATCTTGTTTAAATAAAATGGTTCATGAGATGAATTTGGGAAGAACTTGCTTAAACTACTTGTACTATGAGCTTAGAAAGTAGTATGCACACCAAGTGTATGATGAAACGTCTAAGTGAAGTAGAAGATAAAATGTTTATGCAAGAACTTAGTAAATGGGTATAAAATGTGATAATGGTAAAAAGTTGTTAATAAAGATGCATGAGGAAGGTGTGATTAATTGAACCTATATGAGTGATCTTGTTGAATTAATGTTTTAGTGGAATTTTGCATTAGTAGATTGTAACATATGATTAGAGGGTGTAGTGCACACCATATGGATTGTTTGATTTGTCCTAATGGTGACTTAAGAAGGTAGATGTGAGGCATATGCAAATCCTAGAAAAAGGGGTAAATTAGGAATGATGATTGTTATTAGTAACGAAGACATGAAGATGCTAGTATCAACGAAATGGAATGTGTATGTGTTGGGATTGAACCCTACCAAAAGGAACAGATAATTAAAGCCAAAACTGGTTCAGCGCAGTGGTTCCAGAATAAGCAGATGATATGATCAAGTCTCTCCCCTTGAAAGTGAACTTCAACATCAGCTGACCTCCTATCTACTGATCTTGCAAAGTGCTGCCTTATATCTACTGCCCAAAGTTAAAGACTGATGGAAGACCAAAGCTCTGCTGATTCAATCTACTGCCTTGAGTCAAGTACTGCTGATCCGGACAAGTAATGCTGGGTTCACAGCAGTGGAAGGTTGCAACAGTAGTATAGTTGTCTTTATGCAATGTAATGTAATATCAGTAGTTTGTATAGCAGTGTCTGTATAGATCAGAGGTTAGAGTTTGTTAGGAGGTTAGATGTCACTTTCATGGTGACGTCAGCTATGATGCTCAGTGGTTTGCAAGTGCCTATAAATAGCTCAGTACTTGGTACTGTTCTATTAGCTCTTTTGCACCATCGTCTTCTTTGCACGAACAAACAACTGAGCTCTGGCTGAGGGGGAGTTTGCATTCATTCATCAATCATTGTAATCGTTATTGAAATAAATTCCATCTTCCGATTCATTGAGTAAAGATTTTTGATCAAAGTACTACTCTCGTTTGATTGTATGCAAAGTTTGTTTTCATATTAATTCCGCTGCACAATTCTTTCATTTCCATCTTAATCTCAAACGTAAAATACAATCAAAACCAAACTCAGATCCAACAATTGGTATCAGAGCCTGGACAGTCAAATTTGATTTAACAATCATTTTGACGTAACAGTTGATACTGATCGTTTGTTCGTCCGTTGAAAAACAGAGCAAGGATTAATCACCATTAAAGTTGATTTCTCAGTGTCTGTAAAACAACAAGAATGACGTCACAATCTCAGGATGATAAAAACAACATCGGCTCTCTTTTTAAACCACCTATGCTAAAAAGAAATGAGTACAACATCTGGCAGAGAAGGATGGGTCACATCCTTGCTCAACAAAGCACAGGTTGTTGGAGGTCTGTCATCTTTGGTCCCCATGTTCCCTCAGTGCCAAGCGCTGAAGATGCTAAAAAGTTCGTTCCAAAACCAGTTGAAAATTATACCGAAACCGACTTTCAAAAGATCGAACTAGATGCTAAAGCGTTTAGCATCATAGCATCAGCGCTGCCCAATGAGATATATGCTGGACTGTTACACTGTAACAGTGCTAAAGAGTTATGGGACGCGCTTAAGGAACAGTTTGGGGGGACCGAAGAAGTCATAGAAAACAATAGGGAAATCCTGAACCAACAGTACGAAACATTTTGTCATGTTAGAGGTGAATCACTGACGTAACAATTTGAGCGTTTCAGCTGTCTCATCAGTGAACTGAGGCTTGTTAATACCACTTTTACCAACTCAACTCAAAATAGCAGGTTCCTCAGGTCACTGCCGGAAAAATGGGACACCATAGCTTTTGTCACCCGAAACTCACCTGAGTTCAAGGATCTGACCTTGACCCAACTCCATGGTCGACTCCTGACCTACGAAAGGGAGTTGAACCAGAAAAGGAAGTTACAAGAGTCAGGAAAAGCCGTTGATGATTATACATTCGGTAACACTGCTCTTCTGGGTCAAGAAGAATCTGGGAGCAGTGTTAAGGATCAGGGTTATGATCACTTCATTGACATAACTGCTGGTGCAAATTTTAACAACCCTGATCCTCACTCTGCAAGTTATGCATTCACTGCAAACGAAAACCAGATGTCAGACAATCTAAGCTTTGAACTCAATGATTTACAACATTTTGATCCCACTGACTTAGAAGAGATGGATATTCTGCACCAGTTGGCTTTGCTCAGTATTAGAACTAGCAAATTCTATAAAAGAACAGGGAGAAAATTCCCAGGACTTCATGGGAATTTGAGGGTTGGGTTGGACAAATCGAAAATCAAGTGTTACAAGTGCAATAGGTTAGGGCACTTTGCTAGGGAATGCAGAAGTCAAAACACTGGACCAATAGTTACTCACCCTAGTTCAAACCCTAGACCACAAAATCAAAACACTGTGCACTATACCCAATATACCCCTGCAGCTCAAGTGAACACTGCTCACTATGCTGCTGCCCCTGTGCCTGTGCATTATGTCCAAACTACTGTCCCACAAATTCAGTATGTTCAAACCCCTGCTCCACAGGTACAAGTGCAACCTGCTGCACCTCAAACCACTGCTCCAGCAGCAGTACAACTAGATCAACAAAGCTTTTTCACTCAAGGGTTTGTTGACTGGAGCAGTATGCCTGAAGACCTTAGTGATGAAAATTTTGCACTCTATGCTTTTAATGAACCTTCTAATGATGAATTTTGTTTGATGGCATTAGAGTCAATAACAGAGGGGGTTGAAACTGAAGGTGAACAGCTAAGTGATGAAACAGTGGATGAGGTGACTGAGACAGTGGTTACTGCTGTGGCTGGTGAAATACTGTTGGGTGAAAGTTCAGGTACCCTGATTGAACCACTGACAGACCCATGGTCCGAAGAGAACAAGGAAGAAAAGAAAGAAGAAAAGGCAGGTGAGAAAGAAGAAAGAGCTGATGATGAAGAAAATCCTCAATGTGATTGTGCAATGATGGCTGCTGCCAAGGTATCACCTCAAGTTCTTGAAAAACTGTGTTCTGACAATTGCATTATTGCTTTTGCTAACATCAAAGAGGTAAATGAAAACCTTCGGGATAAAATCTTAACTGATGAAGTCAAATTTGAAAGATCTTTAAAAGAACTTAAAAACAAATTGACTGAAAAGGAAAAAGAGATCAGCAGTCTAAAAGAAGAACAAAGCATAACCAAAACTCAACTCCAAACTATGGTAGAAAAATACCAAGTTTGCAAAAAGGAGTTGGAGTCCACCCAGATCACCTGTGAAAGATGGGTGGAATCATGCAAAGGGTATGAGGTTATGCTTGAAAAACAGATAAAAAGCAATGTGAAATTTGGTGTTGGTTATAGAAAACATGATGATGAAACCACTGCTTTTGGAAAATCTGTTCAAACCACTGATGTAACCACTGAGTTCATCCCCACAAACAAGAATGGCCAAGAAGTGAAAATCACTGACAAACTTGGTAACAAAATCACACTTGACAGACCAATGGGATCCTCTACTTTTGAGGAGCTTGAAGATTATCAATTTAAACCAAAATGGTCTGATGAGTGTGATATTCTTGAAAATTTCAAGCCAATGGACTTTACATCAACTGATGGTGTTAAAGCTCCAAAAGCTAAAGTCATTCCTCTCAAGGACATCCCAACAGAGGTTAAAACCTTTGCTGCAAAGGAGTCCGAAAAGATAAAGAAGAAAGAAAAGATTGATAACTTGTTTTGTGAATTCTGTGAGAAAAGGAATCATCTAACAAAAGACTGTTTCCACTTAAAAGCTTATGATTTAAACAGAACAAGTGTCATTGTTTCAGCTGAAAGCTGCATTGTTTGTGGAAAAACAAACCACAAAACTCAAGCATGTGTGTATCTCAAAAACTTTGATGTGAAAAAGAATGAGTACATTGCTAAAACATCCTTGAGTCCATCATCACCATCATCATCATCTGTCAAATTCACCAAGAAACAACCACTGTTTGTGCCAGTTCAAACAGCTGTCACAAAACAGCTGAACCAAACATCTGTCAAAAGAGATGTTCAGGTTACTGATGCACCCCCTGCCAATCAATTCAGAAAAGGCAAGGAAAAACAGCCTTACCAAAGGATTCCACACGTTTATGAGGCCTACAAAAGGCCCTCTAAACCCAGAGTGAACAGGCATCCTTTTGGTTACCAGCAGGTGATTGGTCAGGACCCACAACAGTGGTTAGAGAAACACTGTCCTAAAACAGTCCAAACCCCTGACCTAACCACTGTCCATCATTCTGCATCCATCCCAGACACTGTTGAGACCCCATCCAAAGCCTTGTTGGCTTTGGAGACCTTAATGAACTAATCCTTTTACTTCATGTGCAGGGAGCTTCTGCATGCTTTGATAGTCTTTGGTATGTAGATAGTGGAGGCTCTAGGCACATGACAGGATGTAAAGCCCTCCTCAAAGACTTTAAAATCCATGGAGGGGGTGATATATCCTTTGGGAATAATAGTAAAGGGAAAGTTCTGGGGTCTGGTACAGTGCAGTCTGGAAAAGTAAAATTTGAAAATGTCAATCTGATAGACAATCTAAAATTCAACCTTCTGAGTGTGTCCCAAATGAGTGACAAGGGATTTGGGTCATTCTTCACAAAAGACTGTTGTAGGATTGTTGGACCAGAAATGGTCAAAAAGATTGAAGCAATAATAAAAACTGGTCAAACAAAACTTGTTGCTCAAAGAAGTGGCAATGTTTATGTTGTTGATATGTCAAAAGAGTGTCCCAGAGCTGATGCCTGTCTGTTCTCAGCTGCCTCTAACAAAGAGACAGAACTTTGGCACAGAAGGCTGGGGCACACAAATCTTAAGACAATCACTGAAATTTCAAAAAATGGTTTGGTGAGAGGCCTACCACAAAAATTGTTTTCATGTCCTGAACATTGCATTTCCTGTCTAAAAGGAAAACATCATAAAAGTTCTTACAAGTCCATTGAAGAGTCCAAAACAACCCAGTGTTTGCAGATGCTACACATGGACTTGTTTGGCCCAGTTCAAGTCATGAGCCTCAAAAAGAAAAGATATTGTTTGGTTATTGTTGATGACTTTTCTAGGTTTACATGGACTTTCTTTTTACACTCAAAAGATGAGACTGCAGGCATTTTGCAAGACTTTGTGACACAGGTTGAAAAGCAATTTGACCTTCCAGTGAAAAGCTTCAGGAGTGACAATGGCACAGAATTCAAAAATAAGGAGTTGGATGCCTTCTGTGTGAAGAAAGGGATTGTAAGGCAGTACAGCATCCCTAGAACACCAGAGCAGAATGGGGTAGTGGAAAGGAAGAACAGAACTTTGATTGAGGCTGCCAGAACCATGCTTGCTGATTCAGGTTTGCCATTAACTTTCTGGGCAGAGGCAGTAAACACTGCTTGCTATGTCCAGAACAGAGTTTTAATAAACCCCAGGCACAAAAAGACTGCTTATGAAATTCTGTATAAAATCAAACCACTGATCTCATACTTCAAGGTGTTTGGCTGCCCATGCTTTATTTTGAACTTAAAAGATTCCATTTCAAAATTTGCAGCCAAAATTGATTGTGGTTATCATCTGGGATACTCAACCACTGCCAAGGCCTACAAAGTGTTCAATACACGGACCAAAGCAGTGGAGGAGACTTTGAATGTAAAGTTCAATGAACTTTCATCAATGAAAATCCCAGCAAATCCTGCAGATCTGTTTGATCTTGAAAAATTTACTTTTGAAAATACTGCTGTCAAGACTAACAGTGCAGGTCCATCAGAGGATACAACACCAGACTATGGGTATGAAATCATCATCCCTCAAAGGTCTGCCACAAAGGGAAAAGCATCAGCTGTTGAAAACAGTTGTCAAAGCTCAACCACTGCTACCTCAACAGTTGTTGACCAAAGTAGCCCATCAACCACTGCTTCCACATCCTTAAACACTGCTGACAAAAGTCCTCAAACAGTGGATAAAAGTCAGCAGTTGTCCACTTCATTACCTCCTATTCCACCACCTTTTGAAGCCACTGCTGGATCATCAAAGTCCCCAGCAGTGGTTAGCTCAGATGATACACATTTGCAGCCTTCACCAACAAATGCCATCATACCATACCAAGGAGATTTAATCTTCTTGAGATCTCATCCACCTGATCAAATCATTGGCAACATCAATGAAGGGGTGCTCACAAGAAGCCAAACCCAAAACATTTGTCTTTTTGCTGGTTTTCTATCACTCCATCAGCCAGTCAAGTACTAAGAGGCACTGAAAGACAACAGCTGGGTAGAAGCCATGCAAGAGGAGCTCCAACAGTTTAAAAGACAACAAGTATGGGAGCTTGTACCACTGCCAGAAGAGGTTAGTCCCATTGGCACAAAGTGGGTCTTTAAGAACAAAACTGATGAAAGGGGTATTGTTGTCAAGAATAAAGCCAGGCTTGTGGTTCAAGGTTACAGACAGGAAGAAGGGATTGATTATGATGAAACATTCGCCCCTGTTGCAAGATTGGAAGCCATTAGACTGTTCCTGGCCTTTGCTGTCAACCACAACATGAAGGTGTTTCAAATGGATATCAAAAGTGCTTTCCTCTGTGGTACAATTCAAGAAGAGGTGTATGTTTGTCAACCTCCAGGTTTTGAGGATCCATTTTATCCAGATCATGTCTACAGGCTGAACAAAGCCATGTATGGCCTGAAACAAGCACCAAGGGCCTGGTATGAAACTCTTTCCAACTTCCTACTCTCAAATGGTTTCAAAAGAGGTACCATTGATAAAACACTGTTTCTAAAATGGAGAGGGAAGGATTTAATGATTGTTCAAATTTATGTGGATGACATTATTTTTGGAAGCACATGTAACACAATGTGTGAAGAGTTTAGAGAACTCATGATAGCTGAGTTTGAAATGAGTGCAATGGGTGAGCCGCAATGCTTTCTTGGTCTCCAAGTACAGCAAATGCAAAATGGAACTTTCATTCATCAAAGTAAATATGCTAAAGAACTTTTGACCAAATTTGATATGAATGATTGTAAACCATGCAGCACACCCATGGCAACAAATAAGCTGGTCATGTCTGATGAAAAAGATGAGTTGATTGACCAAACACTTTATAGAAGCATGATTGGGTCTTTATTGTACCTAACTGCATCTAGACTAGACATCATGTTTGCAACATGTGTCTGTGCAAGAAGTCAATCAGCTCCCAGAAAATCAAATCTCATTGCTGTAAAAAGGATCTTCAGATACATAAAAGGTGCTCCCACACTTGGTATCTGGTATCCAGCTAATGGGAACATCAAGCTTTCAGGTTTTTCAGACAGTGACTTTGCTGGATGTCACACCACAAGGAAGTCTGTTAGTGCACTATGTCTATTGACTTCGTCTTGTATCGAGTCTAGGATTTGAATTGTTAGATTAGATCTTGTTATACAAGAGTATAGGAGGTTTTAGAGTATGTTTAAGGTAATTTAGCTTGAAAGTGGTGATTTACCTTGAAAGTGTCACATGACAGTTTCAAGCTAAATCAACATGTTGATTTCCCTTGAAAGTGGCATGTGTCATTTCAAGCTAAATCAACATCTCTATAAATAGCATTCAAGCTAAATCATTTGTAATTTTTCAGAAAGTTTCGGATCTGAGTAGCGAAGCTCTGCCGAATCGTCTCTAGGTTGTAAATCAGTATCATATCAATATAAGAGACATTATAATTACATCGAGTGTCCGTTTCATTTATTCCGCCTCTGATTCGGATAAACGACTCTTCTGAACGACTCAGTTAGGTTGTACAGCGATCCAACAAGTGGTATCAGAGCTCAGGAGGAAGAGTTTAGCTCGATTGCAATTAGATTCTGACTTCTACACCTTCTTTTTCAAACTGAACAAGATTCCATGGTCAAAATAGATTGAACTTTTCACCGAACATGCAAAACAGTAGTTTAACAAAGCCTTGAAAGTTTGAGACCGAAATTCGCATTAAAAATGACTGAAATGGATCAAAAACCAGAGTTCGCTTGAACGAACAGTGAGATTTCGCTTGAATATTAAAGATTTCGCTTGATTATTCTGAAGATTTCGCTTGAATTTGATATTCAAGGGATTTCGCTTGAAAGCTGTTGAGTTTTGATTTCGCTTCAAACTGGTCAACTTGGGATTTCGCTTGAAAGCTGTTGAATCTTGATTTCGCTTGAAACTCATTGTTGATTTCGCTTGAAGATAACAGTCGTGATTTCGCTTGAACATTGAGATTCATATTTCGCTTGAAAGAGGATTTTCGTGTCAAGATTATTTCACATCAACCGAGTGTCAGTCTATTTCAAGTTGTTTAATATTGTTTGTACTGATTGTGTTTGTTTGTTCGTCTTCAGTTGTTTGAAGATGTCAAGCAGTAAGGTTGATCATGATAGTAACAGTGAAAAAGTCCTCGCTTCTAAAGTTTGTACGTTTACGATCAGTGGGAGTAATTTTATGGAACAGCACTGGTATTTCTGTTATACATGTGATCTGACCGTTTCAAAAGGTTGTTGTTCTGTTTGTGCAGATGTCTGTCATCGAGGACATCGTGTTGTCTACTCTCGATCAAGTAGGTTTTTTTTGCGACTGTGGAGCAGGGAGTGTACAGGACAGCAGTTGCCAGTGCCTGAAGCCTAGGAAATTCACTGGAGATGATGGGGATCAGATGCCTGAAATTGCTACTGGTAATCAGTTGGAAGTGAATGATGATCAAGAAGCTAAGAACATGCCAATATTTGATCATGGTGATTCAGATTCTGAGGTGGAGCAGATTTCAATTCAAACAAAATGTGAAGTTGTGATGACTGAAAAAGTTGTACAAGAAAATGTTACTGAAAAACAGCAGAGTTTTGAGGAAGTAATTTCAAAGAAAGAAGAATCTGAAAAGTCTGTATCTAAGAAATCTGAACCAGTGATTAAGAAAGAGATTGCAGAAGACACACTAGTCTTTGAGGTTGTTCAGAAAGAGAAGAAACAGATTGAAGATATTCAGACTTTGAAAGCTAAAAAGAAAGCTGATGATGAACATATTTTGGAGTTGCGCTTAAACTGTGAAAAACTGAAAACTGAAAATGTCAAACTATTGAGTGATGTGGACAGTTTGACATTGGAAAACAAAGTTTTGAAAGAAAAAGAAAAAGAGTTTAAAAATGAAAAATTAAAAATTGAAAAAGATTTTCAAAGTTAAATGAAGGTTTTAGAAGATGAAAAATCTGTTATTTTTAAAAATAATCTTGAAAAACAGATTGAAATAAATTCTCATCTTCAGAAAATCATTCGGCTTGAAATTGAAGCTGAAATTGCTCGAAATAAAATTACCGAGCTTGAGAATAAATTGAAAGGTTTTGTGACTTTTGCACCATATGTGTGTCCAAAACCAATCAATGCTGTTCCAATAAGTGACAATGTCACAAATTTTGATAAAGTTAAAATTGAAGATTGTGATGAAATATCTGATGATGAAAAAGAAAAGAAAAGAAAAATATTTTTAGATTTACAAGAAAAATTTAAAAATACTGTTTTGCAATCTACTGAAACAGGTGAATGTTCTAAACAAAAACCTGTTAAGAAGAGTGTAGAACAGAAACAAAAAGTTAAAAATTTGAAAAATTTTAAAAATAAAAATAAAAGCTCATCAGATAAGTCATCCAATCATTATCAAAAATCACAAAAATCTAAAACTGAAAACTCACAAAATGTTGGTAATAAGTGGTGCAGGTTTGACCACAGTGCTCAAAAGACAAATCCAGCATTGAAGAGGAGAAATGATTATCACCAAGCCAAACAATGTTATGATCTGAAGGTTTGGACTGACAGAAGTGGATGGTACGATAACAGAGTGTGCTACACCTGTGGTGTTAGAGGACACATTGCTGTTAATTGCCAGAATTGGAATTATGAAACAAGAAGATGTTATAATTGCCATATCAGAGGACATATTGCTAAAGATTGCCCAAGGAGATCGATGGGAAGATCGAGGGTTGAATCTCAGAGAACGGTAAAGAAACTAGTCACTGTCAAGCCCAAAGAACAGAAGGTTCTAAAACAGAAAGTGAAACTTTCGCAGGGGCAAAAAGACAGACTGAGGAAAAAGAGGAAAAAGGCGAGAGAGTATTTGGAGAAGATTTTGTCTTCAGGTTCACCGGTTGGTTCGAATAAAAGTTCTGATGAATCGATTCACTCGACTGCAAAGTCAAGCAAATCGAATTCTTCATATACAAATCTGAGGACAGAAAAGAAGAAAAAGAAGAAAGTTATTGGCGATGAATCTGGCTCATCCAAGTCAGACAAGCCAAGTTCGGGCAATGAATCTGATTCCACAAATTCAGAGGAGCCACAAGTTGAGGTAAAGAAGGAAGAGACAGTTCTGTTAATGAATGATGAGAAGTTTCCACCATTACAAGCCGCAAACCTAAAATCAAAAGGTGTTGAAACTAGAAAAATGTTTAATAGCAATGTTGAACATATTTTTAGTAAGATGGCTGATGGTAAGGAAAAAGGAGTGAAAGAATTTTATGAAGAAAAGAGAAAAGCTCAAAATGCACCTAAGGCTGGTCAGGCTTGGGTGTCAAAATCTGTTGGTTGAATTCCTGACTTGCTGGAGCTTCCAGGTTGGTAAGTGTGAAGCAGGTATCGGCATCATTCTTGAGAAATTCACAGGATGGTAACTGTGATATTTCGTCTTACATGTGGTAAATCAGGGACATTAAGTTGTACTTGATTTCCTACAAATGTTTGTGTTGATAGTATCCTAATAATGTTAAATTTTTCAAAATGATTAAAAGAGAACAAGGTGATATGATGACCCCGAACTCATAAGAGATGGGTAAACAAACTAATTTTTCCGGAAAAACCATTCTGATTAAAACAAACTTAAGTGTTTTGAAATCATTATGGGAAAATAGTTTGTTGTAAGGGGGAGTGTTGTTTGAATACGCCGAAACCCTCACGGCTGAACAAACATGATTTCTTTCACCAGATTGAAAAACGATTTTCAAACTGTAAAATATCAATGTGTTGTAAATCATGGGGGTATGTATATTTTCTGCAAATCAGAGCACTTTAAGCAGAAAATGGATGGCGAAACAAAGCTATCAGTGTTGGTTGTCAAATTTTCTTTATATGGTTTTGTATTTTAGGGGGAGTAATATTGTCAGAAAATCCAAAAACATTTGAAAATTTGAAAAAGCCAAAAACATGATAAAATTGAAAATTGAGTTTTTGCGTAAAAAGAGGAAATGATAGTACATCAGTAGACAGTTACAGTACGCTAAAGATTTGGAAAGTCAAAATGTGTTAAACGATCTCACCGTGGATATGTCGGTAGGTTTTTATACATTTAGTAAACTTTTTCGGGATATAAACCTAAATTCAAATACTTGCTTATTTCGTGGGGAACACTACTTGGATATATAGGTAACCCCTGAAATCTTGTTTGAAAGGTCCCTCTTTCTGAGATACTAGGTCTTTATGCTTAGTGATATCTGGGGTATTATCCCGGGACTTCTGCTGAAAGAAATTTCTGACCTAGTCCCCGGAGAATACTTTCTGCATTGCTTGAAATATAGCACCACCCTCAGCATAAAAACGATGAAACATTGCAAAATGCTAATCGTGTGCTGTTGAAACTAAAAGATCCTCTAAAGGGGACACACCGAAAAGTCGAAGCCGTCATCTCTTTGCGTATCGAAAGATCGACCTGAGCTCTCACGGTCTCGTACTATAATTTATTCCCCTGACAGATATCATCTAGGTATACTCACCTGTAAGACTGAATATTGGGATCTGGATACGGGAGTATACTCAAGAGGTGGGACACATGAATGAGTTTAAGTTCTTAATACACCTAATTCATATCCTGAATCAGTTGAAATTTGTATGAAAATTTAAGTGGATCAGTATATCGACAATCTAAGTGAATTGTTTAATTCTTAAAGTGAAATTAAGCTCAACGGTACTTGTGACTTGTCATAAACTGATATGATCCTCTGACGCATACTCAAAACAAAATATTGTCTGTAAATATGTTTGTACATATTTCTTTACTGCTTTATATTTTCAGAAAATACAAAAAGATTTTTGATTCTGCTTTATTTTCGACAACCGATGTCTGAAATGCTGAGTTTCAAAATCTAAGTAAGCTGATTGTGTTTCTGAAAATAAAACAAGTTCATTAAATTGAAACTTGAATTAAAATCAAAAATTTCAAAAACAGTTTGTGATATCTCCAAGGTCATTAGTTTGGACTTGGTTGATTAACTGTGAGGGATTTGGATGCTTATACTGTTATAGAGCTAGTTTCTGATTCGATTCGATGAAACTGCCAAATTCATGAAAATTGTTTGTTTAGAATGTTTGAGTGAGCCAGGATACAATTCCTGGATAGCTGAAATTTGAAATTCTGTTACTTATAAATGTTTGAGTGATTGCAGATGAGATTCCAGACTACGATCCCGGAAGCTGAGTCTAAGGGGGAGTCTGAAGATGAGCTCAAAGCAAGGGGGAGCTTGTAGATGGAAAGCTGGGTGTTGATCCCAAAGCACGGAAGCTTGATGAAAGGGGGAGCCTGAAGCTGATGGAAAGAAGATAAAGATTGAAGGATGCTTACAGTGTTACAATTCGGATAGAGTTTGAAGACTGATCAAGACTGAAGAGGTGTCATGATAAAGATTGGACACTGAAGACTTCGTCAATATCCAAGGGGGAGTCTGTTAGTGCACTATGTCTATTGACTTCGTCTTGTATCGAGTCTAGGATTTGAATTGTTAGATTAGATCTTGTTATACAAGAGTATAGGAGGTTTTAGAGTATGTTTAAGGTAATTTAGCTTGAAAGTGGTGATTTACCTTGAAAGTGTCACATGACAGTTTCAAGCTAAATCAACATGTTGATTTCCCTTGAAAGTGGCATGTGTCATTTCAAGCTAAATCAACATCTCTATAAATAGCATTCAAGCTAAATCATTTGTAATTTTTCAGAAAGTTTCGGATCTGAGTAGCGAAGCTCTGCCGAATCGTCTCTAGGTTGTAAATCAGTATCATATCAATATAAGAGACATTATAATTACATCGAGTGTCCGTTTCATTGATTCCGCCTCTGATTCGGATAAACGACTCTTCTGAACGACTCAGTTAGGTTATACAGCGATCCAATAAAGTCCACATCAGGAGGGTGCCAGTTTCTAGGTGATTGCTTGGTTTCTTGGCAAAGCAAAAAGCTAGCAGCAGTTTCAACATCCACTGCTGAAGCTGAATACATTGCTGCTGCAAGCTATACAGCCCAACTCCTGTGGCTTCAAAATCAGTTACTGGATTTTGGTATCACTGCCTTAAAGACACCACTCATGTTGGACAGCCAGGCAGCAGAAAATATCATCAAAAATCCAGTTTCCCATTCAACCACCAAACACATCGACATCAGACATCACTTTGTGAGGGTTTGCTATGAAAAAGGTTTGATTTCTCTGCATCATGTCCCAACTAAAGACCAGTTGGCAGATGTGCTCACAAAAGCAATTGATACAGCCACCTTTGAAAGCTTGGTCTCTAGAATTGGGATGCTAAACATGGAATAACAAGCAACATCTTGTTTTTCTATGTATAAAAGCACTAAAATGTTTTCAGAAAATCAAAAATCCATCCTTAAAAATAGCTAAAAATGAAATTTTTCATTAAAATCCTTAAAAGTCTGCCATTAACCACTGTTTGTTCAAAAGTCTGCTCTGCTTCAAAGTCTGTCCTCTGCTGAAAGCCATCCTCTGCTCTCTCATTTCCTTGATAAGCTCTGTTGTTCAAAAGCATTGTCTTATCCACTGATATGCTATCCACTGATAGTGAAAATCATCCACTGCTTTCATTTTACCGTTGTAACCACTGCCTTCATCAGTAGCTTTCACAAAAGTACTGTCCTTCATTTCATCAGAGTTTTGCATGTGGGCAGTACATAGTGGTCAGTACTTTTGTAACCGCTGCCACGTCAGCCTTCACTTTTTCCTCTATAAAATCCCCACTTCACATCAAAAACAGGGTTTTACTGTCGAATTGAATTCTTAAAAATTCTCTTCTCAAAACAGTTTTTCATCTCATTTCTTCACAAATTCCTTCGATCATCATCTTCAAAATGACAAAATCGAAGCCATCTGCAAAACCCTCATCCAAATCCACATCGAAAACAGCCTCTCAAAAGGCAATCTCCACTGAAATCCCATATAAACCATCTCACAATCTCCTGGGTCTTCTCACAAAACCAGGAACCACCAATGTTTTCGATTCTATCATCGCCAAAATGGCAAAATCAAAGTACAAAACTTTGTTAACCGCCGATGCACCAATCTATTTGGCGACCCAAAGAGAGTTCTGGAAGAATGCAACCCTTGAAAAACAAGGAGACTCTGCAACCACCATACACTCTTCTATAAAGGGTAAAGTTGTCCACATCACGCCACAATCCATTTCAGAGGTCTTTCAACTCGGTGATCTGGAAGGTAAAACTTCTTTCACTAAAAACGAGTTACAAACTGACTTCATTGAAAGAGGGTATGAAGCCACAATGATGAAGAAACTTACCTTACAAAAAGGTTATTTTCCTTCTGCAACCAGATTTTTATTTCATACCCTCCTACTATGTGTTTCAAATAAAACCACTTCTTTCAATGAAATCCCTTTAAAGATTCAAAATCTGGGATATGCAATTCTTCAAGAAGAAAATTTTAACTATTCTTGGGAAATTTTTAAAGATTTGGTTAATAATGTTGAAACAAAATCATTCTTACTGTTTCCAAGGTTTTTAAGTTACTATTTTGAAAAGAAATTCAGTAAGAATGATTTAGCTGCAATAAACCAAGGTGATTCTACTCAAATAAACAGTTTAACAACTGAAACTTTTTCAAGAATGTTAACACCTTGCAAAACACAAGCAGAGGTGCCTGAGCAGAATTTAGCAGTTACAACTGCTCCTCAGGTATCTGCTGCTGAGCCCACTGCTCAAGGTGATCAAAGTGGCAGCACAACTGCTTTGAAACCCACACCTATAATCACCAAAAAGCCAAAAAGAAAAACTCAAAAACCCCCAAAACCCATCAAAAAGGCAACTCTGGAGGATGAGATACCAGAGCTACTGCCTGTGACAATACAAATGTCACAAGAAACCACTGCTGCTACTTCCTCACAGCAGTTGGTACAAATATCTCAACCCATAACCGAAACTCCTCCTGCTTCATCACAAAAAGATCAGGTTGTACACATTGGGACACCACATCATGATGCTCTGGAAACACTCGTTTCCATCATCCACAGCTCAATTCCTGGAGCAAATCCTCTTTCTTCACCAAACGTCACATCCACAATTCCCCCACCAACTAAACTGCTGTTGGATGCAATTGATTTGAACCAGGCACTAACCAGTCCTTCTCAATCACCTATCAATGAGAACATACCTCAACAACTGACTGGGTCTGATGTATCAATCTTTGCTAACCCACCAACACAACCTGAGGAGGTTAGACCCCTTGAGTTACAAGTAACTCTTGGTGGTAGTCCAAGTGAAGCAGCCACTACAACTGTTGAACCCATTGGTTTACAGTTGGACAGTGGTTACATTAATAAGACTTCCTTGGAGGCAATTCCTTACATAGCACCTCTGCCAACCACCAGTGGATTTATTTATCCTACTGGCAACATCAAAAGGTTGTCAAGTGTTGAAGGAAGAAGACCCCAGTACCAAGAAAAAGGGGCATCAGTGGTTAGTGTTTGGAGTACACTCCCTACCTCAACCACTGATAAAACCACTGTTAGTGGGAAATCAGATGATCCCATTAAATTGGGTGATGGTTTAAAGTACCAGAAATTGACGGATCGTGTTGAAAAGCTTGATAACTCTGTTGCAGAACTCAAAGATATGCTACAACAGTTGTTACAAGTACAAAAGGTACAATCAACTGCTGTTCCATCTCAAGCACCTGCTCCACAACAGGCACCTGCTACAAATGAGCTCTGGAATCTATTTCAACCTTTTCTCCATCAACAAGCACAACTAGCAGATCAACAACATGAAAAACATGTTCAACAGCTGAGAAATGCAATGGAGTCAAGGTTCAAGAACACTCAGGCTGATCTAAAGGCTCTCAAAACTCAGATCCTGCACACCACTGGCACTGCTCCTCCAACAGTTCTCTTCATTGATCAACTTCCCCCAGATAATGCCAAAAAGGGGGAGAAAATTCAGGAGTGGAAAAAGAAGGGAATAAAGGATGGTCTCTACATTGAACCAGAAAATGCAAACATGACCAAACAGATCCCTTTGCCAGATGGAAGCAAGAAAATTGATGTGACCACAAATGCACTGGCAGAAGCAGTTGCAAGTGTAAAAAGGGATAGAGAGGCCAAAAGGAAAGCAGGGTGGATTATCCGGATCAGGGTACTTCAGGGTCAAAAGATGATGAAAATCTTTTTGATGAAAAGAAGAAGCCTACAAGAAGAGTAAGGCTACCCAAATCCATTCCAACCAGACGTTCAAAGTCTGTTCCAAAACCACCACCTAAAACAGGTGTTGTAACTCCTGTTGTACTCACTACTGTTGGTACTTCAGTGGTTTCAACATCTGTTCTCACTTCAACACACACCATTTCAACACACACTACAGTCACTGCTTTACCACCATCACCACCAAAAACAAAATCACCTCCTGCCAAAAGGCAGAAGACAGCAGTTGTTATAACATCTGCTGTAAAGACGACAGTTGTTGGAACACCAGTTGTTTCAACAACTGTTAGTCAATCACAAACCACTGCCACTACATCCACCACCACTGTTCCATTCAAAACATCATCAGCCCCTCCTCAAACAAAGAGGAGAAGGCTAATTCTCAAAGATGATGACATTTCACCACCACAAACATCTTCAAATCTTTAGCTCTTGTCACAATACCAAAACCTGTTCCTCTCTCTTCAGTTCAAATGTACAAGCCCTTACCTCCTGCAGGTGTTCAATTTCCTCTTGAACTAGCAGCTGTTAGAGACGAAATAAAATCCTTTTACTATGAGGATGACCCTGCCAAAAGGAGTTTGCCATCAATCAAAGGATATCCCTGGCCTAAAAATGTTGATGAATATTTGAAAATCAAGGCCAAGCAAGCAGAGGATATCTCAAAAAGAAACACACAAGGGAAATCTGACAAAGAAATTTCAAGAAACTATCAATATCTGCTCACACAGGTCAGATCCCTAGAACAATTTGCAAAAAATTTCAGTCAACAAATTTCAGAAAGAGCAGCTGAAACTTTGAAGAAAGACTACATTGAAAGCATCATGGCTCACAAGAAGTACAAAGGAGAGAGATACATGTACAAAGAGTGGACTGTTCCTGAGCTTGAAGATGAAGCTGCAAGAATTCAAGACATGATAAAAAGGAAGGTCACTCACACTCCTCCTGACTGGGCAAAGTTTAGAAAGAATGTACCTAACAAACAGGTAGAACTGAAAAGAATGAAAGAGGAACTGGTTGCTGCTGAATATGGAAACAAAAGACAAATTGCTAGATGGAAAGAAGATGTGGTCAGGGCCACCTACAAAAGGTTGGAGGAACTAAGAAAGAAAGATCCAAATGTTCCTCAAAAGCCTGACTATCCTGAAGCAGAGGTTTCAAAAAGACCAACAAAGCTGCAAATCAGGAGAGCCACTGCCCCAACTGGTGCTGCCATCTATAAAAGAAGGATACACAAACAGTTGGGAGGTGAAACCATCCAAGAGTTGATAAAAGGAGATGACCTTGTAAAAGAAGGCATAAAGAAAATGATCATAGAAACTCTTGGTTTGGATCAAACTGCAAGTACTGCTCAGCCAGTTATGAATAGGCCAGCCTCACCAAATACCTCTGCAAATAAACATCTCCCAAGAAACCCACCAGGCTCAAAAATACAAAAGTGGGAAACTGACAAACAGACCTGCGTATTGACTTTGCTCAGGTCTAGTGGAGAAGTGAAGAAAATATCAAGGGAACAAGCTCTTGGCCTGAGTCTTGAAGATTTGCAGGATCTCCTTGATCTTCCACTTAGCAGGGATGATGATGATACAGATGCCCTAGACTTTGAATTACAATTTAAAGGTCAGATAAGGGAACTGTTGATGAGGCAATAAACTTCCACAATAATGAAGAGTTTTGGCATTATCTGTTCCAGGGGGAGATTGTTGGGATTGAACCCTACCAAAAGGAACAGATAATTAAAGCCAAAACTGGTTCAGCGCAGTGGTTCCAGAATAAGCAGATGATATGATCAAGTCTCTCCCCTTGAAAGTGAACTTCAACATCTGCTGACCTCCTATCTACTGATCTTGCAAAGTGCTGCCTTATATCTACTGCCCAAAGTTAAAGACTGATGGAAGACCAAAGCTCTGCTGATTCAATCTACTGCCTTGAGTCAAGTACTGCTGATCCGGACAAGTAATGCTGGGTTCACAGCAGTGGAAGGTTGCAGCAGTAGTATAGTTGTCTTTATGCAATGTAATGTAATATCAGTAGTTTGTATAGCAGTGTCTGTATAGATCAGAGGTTAGAGTTTGTTAGGAGGTTAGATGTCACTTTCATGGTGACGTCAGCTAAGATGCTCAGTGGTTTGCAAGTGCCTATAAATAGCTCAGTACTTGGTACTGTTCTATTAGCTCTTTTGCACCATCGTCTTCTTTGCACGAACAAACAACTGAGCTCTGGCTGAGGGGGAGTTTGCATTCATTCATCAATCATTGTAATCGTTATTGAAATAAATTCAATCTTCCGATTCATTGAGTAAAGATGTTTGATCAAAGTACTACTCTCGTTTGATTGTATGCAAAGTTTGTTTTCATATTAATTCCGCTGCACAATTCTTTCATTTCCATCTTAATCTCAAACGTAAAATACAATCAAAACCAAACTCAGATCCAACAGTATGTGTATATAATCGGATGATCTTGTAAGTTTACATGTCATACAATATGAGTGTGAAATGCAAATGATGTTTATACTATGGTCTACCATATTAAGACGGATTCATGTCCTTAATTTGAATGTATTTATATAAGCTGGACAGTTGACTTTTGAAAGTCAACTATGTATAAATGCCATGAATGAGCTTTAGGACATAATTGTATGAGTGTATGTATGCTAATTATGTTATGAATGTGACGACATGTACGGATAGGAGCCATATCAACATGGACACAAGCATGGAAGGGTAACGGGTCAAGGGTAAACACAGAAGCTATGCATGAACTCGGACGCACGAGGTAAGTGACTTCTGACTCACTTCTTAGTATGTATAGGGAGTTATTTAATACCTATGAATGTGGGGGATCATGTATGATTAGGTAATAATTGGGATTACTAAGGTAAGAATGGTTGTTGTGGCTGAAAGTAGTTAATTACGTCGGAAACAAATTGGTGGAATCATACGGGTCGAACTTATGTGCATGAGTCATGAAATGGTAATGTAATTCGTAATGGTTAGGACTCCGGGGTAAGGATTTTTAGTCAATTATGTAAGGGAAATGTTTTACGGACTATTAGAAACAAGTTTCATGTGATTCGGATGTGTATTGGTCAAGATATGATAGTTTTGGTGATAAAAATGTGAGCTGTGCTGGGCACCACCGTAGCTTACGGCACCCACCGTAGGCTACGGTAGGTGCTGAAGGTCCTTCTTCCACCGTAGGGCAGTAGATGGTCACTATAAGCATTTTATGGCCACCGTAAGCTACGGTAGCCACCGTAGCTTACGGTGGAGGTCAGGTGCAAAATTAAAGTTTATGAAATTCTACGTTTTTCTTCGAATTTGGACTCCGTGAACCCATTCCAAGCCTCGTTAGGTATTTATAATGAACCACAACCCAACCAAATGATTTGGTAAGTTACGAGTAACAATGGAACTCATCTTTAAGATCCGAAATGTAATCGAAAGACACTTAATAAGCGTTAGTACGTGTGAGTAAGAACGGGATGTATGAGCGAGTAAGTGAGGAGGTGAATTAAGTATGTGGGTACGTATGTATAAATTTTAGTTTCATTACAATAGCTGAAGCTTATAAGTAATCATGAATGGGAGTGAGTACATATATAAGTTTAAATGTACGTATTCTATTACATGGAGATTTGTGATCAGGATAAGTCAGTAAATCATATAGTATTACATTTGTATGTATGTATGTGAGTATGTATGTAAGTATGTATGTTCGTAAGTAAGTATGTATGCATGTATCTAGGTAGGTATGAAATGTGTATGAACGTACGTGTGTAGGTACTTATACATGAAGTAGGATTTATTATGCATGAAAGAAACGATCTTGTATATATGCTTATATTTATGGCTCTAACATTTTTGAATAGTCACGTTACTAATGATGTGCCTTGAGAATGGAACAGGAATGCAAATATGTAGGTATTGGGCTTTCAACGATTTGATGCTCGGTCTAAAGAATGAACCCAAAGGGATATCATGTTGGGGTTATATAAAATGATAGATTGCTAAGTGGTTATGTATATTTTATGTCTTTATACTAATGTATAAGATGTCACCAATTATTAACGTGTCGGTTGTGAATGATGACCGCAAGTTGCATGGAGGCCATTATCGTTACGTAAGAATATGCGGATGAAGATCGAGATGAGTAGCTCGGATTGTATAGAGGGGTGATTATGTAAATAGTATTCGTACGTTATTCTTGTTACGTCATTATGTAAAAGTAATGTAATAGTCTTTTAAATGATGTCTTAAAAGCCTTATAAGCATGATAAATTGTTTTAATTAAAGAAATTTTAAGGCTCGTATTTCCGCTGCGTCGTTTTCAAGATAAAACGTTTTAGGGCTTTACAAAATAAGGGCAACCATATAAAATAGAAACCAGTTTGTATAAATCAATATAATTATAAGCAGGGGTTACCCCTCAACACCGTTTCCATAGTGTAATTTTTTTCGGTTTTATACTAAGGATCCCCCTAGAAAAATATGAGGATACTTCTAATTTTTTTTTGGGATACCCCTGAATTTTAGGGCTAGATCCGCCACTGATGATACCTATTAGGAATCAATTTCTACAGGATAAGTGTGGTCAAAAGTTGTCGTAGTCATAGAAGAACTTGTGTCTCACCTTGATTCATTGCCAGTTTTCTACGACTTTATGCCTGCAAATCAAAAGTAATGTCAAACCCCTAAATAAATTACAACATCATAAATCAAATGCAATAGACATCATAAATTTCAAAAGCAACATCATCATAATAACTTATACAAAATCTAACCTCACAGCCTCCCCGTCATTTTCTATATCTCACAAGGGAGGATACACAATTAGATTCCATAAACGAAACTTAGAAAAGTTTAATGTTAAAATTGGCAAAGAAGAACAAAAACGTGATTAAATGTGAAAGCAAAGTATGAATCAAGGACCTACCTATTGAAACACCATTATTCTTCAATTAAAAATTGAAACCCAAGTTTCTTGTGAGAGAGATTCTTGAATCATGGATGTTAAGGTAGGACATCTGGAGAAGATATAAGGCCAATTTGAAAAAGAAGGAGAAGATGTAATGCGAGCACTCAATTCTGGAAGAGTAAATGGCAACGTAACACCCTTCACATCAGATCCCAACCCTTTATCTTTCCGGACAAATTGAAAAGACAAAACCAAATGAAACGGACTGAAAAGACGAATTGAAGGAAGGCCTATTCAGGAAAAGCATTCAATTGAAGAAAGAGTAAGAGGGGCGATGGGAGGTGCTGAGGGGGCAAGAATGGAAGAATTTGGTTAAAGTTTTGGCATTTGAACTAAGACTTTTGGTATGCCATCTTAAAAATTGATGGAAATTACCAAAAGGGTAAAAAAACTCAATTTCCTTAATAAGGTAGTATAGATAATAACAACTAGCAGGATGCCCGCGTGATGCCGTGGGAGCGACACATCGCATTGCGATACTCGTTTTTGTAGTTTTCTTATTCAAATAATATTTAGAGTAAACAAGTTTTGTCCTTTATGTTTACACCAGGCGGTGTCCTTTGCCTTTAAAATTGACGAGTTTTGTACTTAATGTTTCCAAATCTTGCACGGTATGTCCTTTGACCCTAACCCACCTTCACTCGTCCACAAAAGCCACCCCCATATGTTGTTAGAGAGAGAGAGAGAAGAGATAGAGTGGGCTTTCAGATTAGAGAGAGAAGATAGAGAGATTCTGTTTATATATTGTTTTATTTTTAAGTTTTGTACAAAATGGCGCCTTAATAAAAGTTCTTTACAAAATAGCCCCTGAGTAGGTGAAATGACAAGAATACCTCATGTGCAAGGCACATGACTATATTTAACAAAAAAAATCTGACTGAGTTAGGGCTAAAGGACATAACGTGCAGGATTTTGAAACGTTAAGGACAAAACCCGTCAAATTTAAAGGGAAAGGACATCGCCTACAATTTGGTACAAAAATAAAGGACAAAACTTGTAATTTACTCTAATATTTATTGTAGCATCATTGTGATAGATATACATGAAAAGAGAAGTAATCGGGTAATCCATTTCATTGTGTTGTGCATGGTTCGGTCAGTTCCGTATTATCCTCATCCGAAGCCGAAACCAAAGTCATTGGTTAGTCTATTTTTATTAAGCAATCGTTTTTCGGTTAATCACTTGAGTTTATTTGGTTAGATTGGCGGTTTTTTGTTTGGTTCATTTAATTTCAGTTGATAGTAAAAACCAAACTTGGGCTAAAACTTTTGATAGAAATATATGAAATTAAGGTATAAATACATGAAATGAAAGTATAAATTTATTAAATGGAGATATGAAATATATGAATCGGATGTATAAAAGCTAGAAATAAATTAAAATATGAATGATTCTGTCAGGTTCAGCTAATTTTTGTTAAAAAGAGTACAAAATAATTGATAATCGGTTTTGGTTAATTCTGCTTTCAGTTAATTCAGTTTTTGGTTGATTTTGGTTCGGTTTCGTCTGTTTTTTTGTTTGGTTTATGTTAACGATTTAGTTTTTGCTCACCGATAATCAGTTTTGTTTAATGACCGATAATTATTGCCCAAAACCAAACTTGGGCTAAAACTTTTGATTAGACATACATGAAATTTAGGTATAAATACATGAAATGGATATATAGGTAAACTTTTGATTAGACATACATGCAATTTAGGTATTATTAATACATGAAATGGATGTATATGTACATAAAACGGATGTATAAATACATAAAATGGGGTGGGGGGTATAAATATGAAATACATGAACTAAAGGTATAAAAGCGAAAATATATGAAAATATGAATGGTTCGGTTCAGTTAATTTTGGTTAAATGAGGGTACAAAAAATCGATAACCGTTTTTGGTTAATTCGGGTTTCGGTTAATCAGTTTTCAGTTAATTCAGTTTTTGGTTGATTTTGGTTAAGTTTCGGTTAACGATTCAGTTATTACTCACCCTTAGACGCTGTTAATCATGTGACATATCAATTTTTTAATTACAAAAACTATAGCAATACTATACTCAAATTAAAGAGAATAAAATACTCGTTTATATGATGTAATTTTAAAAAAATATTAACGTCCCAAAAAGTTATGACCGTTTAAAAATCGTGGAGGGGAGTTAGTTTTTTATAAGGGGATAAAGTGTAACTACTAACTAATTATTTATAACTTTGTTAAAGATAAGAGATTGAAGTGTAATCTAGATAAGATAATTAAATTGACGGTATTTAATCACTTGACATTCTGTAGCTATTAAACATTCTGGGATAATGACTAAGGGGTTGTTTGTTTAGCTCTTAATGGTTCAAATCTTTTACTGGTTCAGCACTTAATAGTTCAGACTGTTTGTTTTGCGAGCAGATATCTGAATGGTTCCATTCAGAAGTTGGCAAACAGCCCCTAAGTATGTTGGGCTTTAATCACTTGTACACTAAGACATCATCTACTTGTACCTTTAATCCACACGTCAATACTGACCAAGACGACTAACTATCGAAACGTCGACAAAAATGAGTAGGTTGTCCCAGTACTTTTGAATTTTTTTAGAACATTATAATTTATAAGATATGGCAAGAATACACAAAAGATTATAAATTTGTTGTGGAGAGAGAAAAGTGTAACTAATTACTCATAATTATGTTAAAAATTAGAGATTTACATGTAATAAGATGAGGGCTAAAATATAATTATTATTGTTTAACAAACCAATTTACTCTTATTTTAAGGTGTTTATAAATTAAAAAGAAAAAAACGTTTTTTTTTTATTTTTTTTATATATCTTAAACCCCCTACTCATGCACAGAAAACATGAAATTTATATACTATAAATAAGTAACTTTTCTATGCATATAGTGTTGTACTATATGCTTTGGGTACTTTAAAAAAAAAAAAGTTAGAAATTTTATTTTTAACTTAAATCTTTAAATCTTTTACAATTTTAACTTTACACAATTGTAACCTTTTACTTTAAAGTCAAAATTTTTCTTATTTTACAATTTAACTTCATAACTTTTTTATATTCAACTTTGTTCTCTTATACTTTTCATTTTTCGCAAATTTTCGTTTTAGGTTTCGTACTAAATTTTGTGAGTTACCACAGAGCAACGTGTGTGTGGTTCAACATTTTTACGTTTCGTTCATAATTTTGCGAGTTAACACGGCGAAGAAACGTCCATGTGTAGTTCAAGGTTTTACATCTATTGTTTTTCATTTCATAGGTTTGTCGCAACGCGTGAGTCATTGATCGACTTTGTTATTTTTTATATGTTCTGTCTTTCGGTTTCTTGCAATTTTAACCTCACAAAAATGATTTTTTGCCTTTTTAACCCAAAACTTTTTATCTATTGGAATTAAATCTCATAACGTTTTTACTTTCAACTTTGGTCTCCTATACTTTTCATCCATCCCAAATTTTCGTCTATGTTTCGTACTAAATTATGCGAGTTAACACGGCGCAATATGCGTGTGTGATTCAACCTTTATACGTTTTGTTCATAATTTTGCGAGTTAACACGACGCAACGCCCATGTGTTGTTCAATATTTTTAGGTCTATTTTTCTCATTTGACAGGTTCCTCGCAACACATGGGTTCTAGATCTACTTAGTTATTTTTTTAAATGTTCTACATTTCGGTCCATCGCTTCGTTTTAACACGCCACAACTTCAGCGTTGATGGTTGCTGTCGGTTATATGACATTGGTGCTATTTGACATGTTTTTACGCCCTTGCCGCAACGCGCGGGTGCTTAATTCTAATTTGGAAATAAGTTGAAACTTTATCGCAGTTTCAGTATGAAATGAAACCTGTAAGGGTGGTAAGTGTAACTTGAGAAAGAATCCTCTGAAAAGTCACGAAGAAAAACCCAACCCAACCCAACCCATTCAATTCAACATCTCTCTCTGTCTGGAAATCAGGGATAGTGAGAGAGAGAGAGAGAACACCGCCTCAATCAAAATCATCGGAAGGAAGGAAGGAATTCTATGGATCAGCTTATGGGCAAGTTCGGCAGTTACTGGCTCGGTAACAAAGCCAGCAAAGAACTCAACTCCGTGGGTGACGATATCAACGTAACTCTTTATCTCTCTCTGTGTTTACATCCTAACTTCATCATTTGATCTGTCTCAATTGTTAAGTTATCCGTCGATTTTACGGCTTAGGGTTCAACTTGTGTATAGAAGAATTGGGGGCGGTTGTTAGATGTTGACTATAGTTCATCTTTTTGTATAATTGGATTGTATATATGATAGATCTTTGATGAATTGAGTAACGAGGATATGTGAATTTTATCAATGAAAACATGGAATCTTAATCTTTAGAGAAAGGAAAAGAAACAACGATTTACATAACTTATGAGTTGCAGTTGCTTGATTTTTCTGTAATAAAACATTTAAGATCCTGAATGCAGATTTAGTTGTCTTGTAAATCCGGTTAGGTAAACGTAGAATTCAGTTAAATGAAACGGATAAACTTAAGATACAGATGCACCACTCCACTCCGTAGGGCAATCTAAACACCATCCAATTAAGATATAGTAATAGCCACTTAATTCAAGTTTAGAGTCCAAACAAAACATGCCAAGCCTCAAGTCCTAGCAATGGTAACTCCCACAAGTAGAGTGATACGGAAACTTTTTTTTTCTTTTCTAAATCGTATTGGATTTAATTGCCAAATACTTCATCTTGTATGGAAATAAATAGAACACACTCAATTTACCATAATGCCATTGTATGGGTCTGTTTGAACAACCAAGGCAATGGTAACTTCGTTGTGAAATGGTTCGCGATCAAGTTGTTTAATACCTGGGAGGAGGAGGAGATATGAATTCTAAAACGGAAAAACAGAAAAGTGGATGAATCACTTGAACCGCAAAGAATGTATCAGTCAGTGTATGGCAACACTTTTAGTGACCAATCTCTAATAGAAATGCCTGAGTTTGGAAAACCAATAATTTACATTTTATTTGGGATTTAATGTTTTATCTACAGGTTCTAAGATCCTTTCTCAGTCATGAGACGTCTTTGGTTTTTGATTAGTGTTTTTGTTTCTGTTTTTTAGAGTTTGCAAAGTAGTATTTCGGGTGGAGCAACATGGTTCGTCAACAAAATGAAAGGTTTGTCTTTCAACTTCTATTGTTTTTAATTTTCTATTGTAAGTAGTTTCAAGTTGAATGCACAATTTTCTTTGGGATAAGTTAATGGGAAATATTTAATATGATAACTTTCGTTTTATGTTCTCAACTTTATCAACTCTTGAAGTTCGTTTCTTAACACGATTTTCATTTAAAGTTATAGTTAAATGGTGGCAGCGTAAAAGTTTTATAAGCATTTACTAATCATCTGTCAAAATTATAATACATCCCTGGTTTCAAATCATTGCCCACTTTACTATTATGAAATGTCCGTAAGTAATTGGCCTCCTAAATAAGAATAGGCATGGTTGATTAACGTTCCCATATTACCCTCTTGAGTCTGAGGCTCTGAGAAAATTTCAATCAGTGCTTGAGGTGGTGCTTCATGTAATTCTGGGTCTAAGCTGGTCAATTTTGGTCAAAGTTAGGATTTGTTGGAGGCTTATATAGTTATATGTGAAAACAACATAAGGATGATGAAGGGTATGAAAGGTTTACTTGATAAAAATGTTGATATGTAAAACAGCTGAGACAGTTGCTGCTTGTAGTTGTAAGTAAAGTTTATTAAAACTACTATATAATTGATAAAAATGTTGTACATTGAGCAGCTCATCGCCTCCTTGTATAATTGATGCGTGCGTCTTGCACTTTTTTTTAATAAGATTACGCGTAATTAAAACTACTATATAAGAACACAAAGAAAGCAGATAATAATTGGCTAAAAGGGTAAAATTATTAATATCCTTAAACTGTGTTTTGTCTCATGGTCAATATATGGGCAGAGGGTGTATTAAGATAGTAAAATCATAGTTGTTAAAAGCCATCGCCTCTTGCGCCTAGGCCCAATTTCCTAGCGAGGCGAGGCAATTGCGCCTTAAGTCAAGGCAATTGCGCTTTAATTCTCCAAGTGATGGTTCATGCGCAGGTTCCGGCGAGATTATTAGATTCTTGAGAGTTTTCGGCCAAATTCTCTAAATTCTGGCAAGATTCTAGCTAGATTTCTACTTTTATCTAACGAAACTACTTTTCTACACTAATAAACTAGCATTTTATAACTTTTGGTACTAAATAGACAATATTAAATGTTATATAATAGCTTTAGTTTATTTTATTTGAAAAATAGTATTAGTTTTGTATTATATAAAAATATTTTAAGTTTTTTTGTTGTACGCTTTTTTTTTTCTCAGGCCCGCTCTTTTTTTGCGCCTTGCGCCTAGGCCCCCGGCGAGGCCTATGCGCCTTGAATGCGCTTAACGCCTTTAATAACTATGAGTAAATTGTTTGATTGTTTGGTAACTATGAATTAATACATACGTCGACAGAAGATAACATTTTTGAGCAACTTGAATCAAGATATATGTGGCAATTACTGACATGAACCAACACACGATACTAAGATAATCAGGTTTTGGCTGTAGTATCTTGCCCGTTTGATTAATTGGGTTGACTTGTTTAAGTAGTTAGGTTGACCCACCAACCCTTTAACCCATATATTACGACCCTCCAACTCATTTAGCATGTTTACAACTTCATTTTGACCTGCTAACACATCAACATGTTCCGAATCATTTAGATATATGGTCCATATCCAGGTTGCTTGATTTTAAGTGTGCCCGTGTTGGGGTTGGTTTTAACACAATTAAGTATACGGGTCGTGTTTGGGATCAGTGATTCAACGCGACACAATCGGTAGATGGGAGTAAAAGTCTCTCAAATTAGTTTTTATAAAAAAGGGTAGTTACTTATGTTTACATTTGCAGGAAAAATGCAAAAGCCGCTGACCGAACTACTTAAGGAATATGACTTGCCAGTGGGTATTTTCCCTCGTGATGCCACAAATTACGAGTTTGATGAACAAACCAAAAAGCTTACTGTCTTCATACCCACTATCTGTGAAGTCGGTTACAGGGATTCCTCTATTTTAAGGTTTTCAACCAGTGTAACCGGTTATCTTGAAAAAGGGAAGTTAACCGATATAGAAGGACTCAAGACAAAAGTTATGATTTGGGTTAAAGTAACTTGCATCACCTCTGAAGGATCCAAGTTGTATTTCACTGCAGGTTTGAAGAAGGCCAGAAGTAGACAGACGTACGAGGTTTGTAGGGATGGTATTACGGTCGATAAGTTCTGAGTCGCCCTGGAATTATGGTATGTTGATCAGACGCTTTTATGTTGTTTTTTTCGTCATGTGAAAACTATGAACCCCAATGGAAGTGTTATATGTTTGGTTATGTATGTCTTAAGTGTGGATGAAGTAATGAAAGTTGTATAGGTTCTGAATGTCTTGGTGGTTTGATGGATTTACGCTCGTCGGTTTTTACTTATAAGATATATGGAGAATAAAGACATGATTGTTAGTAATGTATACGAGGAAGGAACTCGAATGAAGGTGGTCTGTGAATTGAGCATGAGGCTGAATTGACCTTAAAACTAGAAACCCAAAACTTGACTCGTGCCGGCATTTTTAAAGCTCGAGCATACTTTTGAGCACAACCGTACTCTATTATGTCTCGGATGATGTATTAAAGAGATGATTAAAAATAGGGATGAGCTAGGTACCGGACCGGCCCTGTAAGTGTCGGTCCCAAAAAACGAGAAAATGGGTACAGGAACTGGTACTCAGAATAATCGGTACGGTACCGGTATTTGAAGGTAAATTAACCAAAATACCGGTACCGGTCCTCAAAAATGAAAAAATTGGTACGTGTACTGAAAATCATTGGTACGGTGTAGTATGTATCGTTAACGGGTTCATCCCTAATTAGAAATATCATTACTTGATGTTAAATTAAATGAAGATGTGATCCGTGCAAGTCTTTGTTTCTTTTAAGCATGAGTCATAAACCAACGATTAATGATTGAATTATATATTCAATGGTAAATTGAATTTTAATAAGAGTAAACTGTAAAACTGTTCCTTGAGGTTTGATATATTCAATGGTAAATTGAATTTTAATAAGAGTAAACTGCCAAAATGTTCCTTGAGGTTTGATCACTTTTGTCACTTTAAAGTCAAACTTTTTGAATCTGGGTTCCAGTGGTTTCAATTTTGTTGACATTTTCATCCAAAAGTAAAATCTGGCTAGATTTTTCAGTTAACATTCAGTCTTTTTTTGTCTTTTTCCTCCCTTTTAATGAAGGGCAAAATTGTCAGATTTTTTTAATTGAAAATATGCCTAAAGCATCACCGAAGCGTCTTTCCTACCATTCCATCACGCCGCAACTATCACCCCAAAATTTTCGGATATGAGTTCGGATATAAATATTCACTGTCCGAAATTTTCGGATATCCGGTTTTTGGATATCCGAAAACCGTATAATTCGATCTTGAACACCCCTATCATCTGACATCATCGCTAGCTTTGCATAGTTTCTTTAAACAAGTATCTGCCCATACAATTTTGATTAAATATCAATACATCTAAACTTATGTGTCACATAAAAATCTATTTCTACTTATCTTTAAATAAATTGTTATTCCTATAGCCTTCGTAAATTTACTTACAGAAATGTAGATATGAATACATGATGTGAAAATAAGTGAAGACGTGATCCTTTTGCAAAGCTTTTTTACGATGTTATGGACTTTGGCCATGATAAGTCATGCTTACTTTTCAAAGATGAGGAATAAACATATAATCAATTAATGTTTGAATTTTCTATTGTAATGATAAATATATATCGACAAAAATATAACAAGTAGATACATGTTACAAAAGAGAAAACCAATTAAATCAATCTAAACCATTAATAAGTCATCTGAGCCATAGATCAATGGTTAACATAAACAATTATTATAGTTTTTTTTAAAGGTTAACTTCATTCAACTAAAAAACACCTCTAGCGAGTCCACGAAGCAAGGACCGCAAGGAAAACCAAATTACATCAATCCAAGAGGACACTTACACCAATCATTCCAAACAATATCTTTAAATCTAGATCTATGCCGAATCCAAAAATACGCCAATGACTTAATCTTGGTCACCACCTCAATCGCTTTAGCTTCTTTCTTTCGGAATATGCTCTCATTTCTTTCAGTCCAAATGCACCAAAAAGTTGTAATCACGATACAATGGAGCACCCGTTTATCTTTCTTTTGAATCTTCGATCCCTTAGATAGTATTAAAAGATCCTGGACATCGAAAGCAAAAATAGGATCCAACCGACACCATACCGCAATCCGAGCCCAAACCTCAGAAGAGAAAATGCAAGCAGTGAAAATGTGTAATGTGGTCTCCTGATTCGAATCACATAGTGGGCAATCATCATCAACAAGACCCATACTTGTCTTATTAAGTGCGCTTCTAGTCGGAATTCTATCTTGTTTCGCCTGCCAAGCCAAAATACTACATTTCAGCGGGATCCAACTCTCCCACTTCATATTAAAAACCGGACCAAAAACCTGACTAGCAATGATAACCCGTTTAGCCGCTGAACTATAAAAATCCCGTTGCTATCTCCTTTCCACTTCCATCTGTCTATACCTTCGGCATAATAAAAATCATGGATCTCTGAAAATAAATTAAAAAGCTCCAATAATTCTGAAGGTGTCCTCGGATTACGCCACCAACTCCAATTTAGAGTCCTTACGCCATTCTGAAAGGACAATCTCTCCGCCACACAACTCCACTTGGAACTCTCTAATCTAAAAATATTAGGATATATGTCTCGCAGAGTCAGGTCATTAAGCCATGGGTCACACCAAAATCTAATCGACTTGCCATCCCCAACAACGCCAAATAAAAAACTATTAAAACTTTTACCATTTACCGTGCATTGTTCCCCCACCTTCACTATGGTCTTCCAACTTTCGTGAGCCGAGGACGCTAAAGGCATCATAGACCAATTTCTTTCTCCCCCATGACATCCCAAAACAACTTTCTTCCACGTGCTATTGTCTTCTTTTTTATATCTCCCACCCCATTTGAGTTCAATCGGATACGTCGAAACGTGCATTTTCATATAGTTAACACATCACATAACGCTTGGACTAATACATTCGATATTTGCGAAGTACCCGCGCCACAACGCTCGCGTATCTTATTACTAGTTATATAAAACCAAAAACTTAAATTTCAAACAATCTAGAAAACCAGTAGTCTCTTAATTATATTAAAAAATAATAAAAAAATAAGTGGTGCATATTGATTTGGAAAAAAGGTTTGGTAGGTAAAGATACTGGTATGACATGGAAGTGATATTAAAAGATAAGGCACGAGGCAACCACACGCCAGTACCACCACTCCGATCTCAACCGTCCACGTGTCAGCCCTATCAACGGTCCATGAAAAACCCGTATTCTATTTGTGGTCTCGTGAACCCTCGGCTCCCCCATTTAAATCTTCCTCCTCATCAGATCAAAACACACACAAAAACACACACTGATATTTTGTTTGTTCTTCCAAAATGTCTCTTCAAACACCATTCTCATCATCACCATTTTTGTTGAAGAATCTGGGAAAATCGATCGGATTTGTGAGATCAGGAGTTGTGCGTTGTGGATCAAGTGTTGGTGAGGAGAATCTGGTGATGAGTAGTGGAGTGTTGTTTCAGCCGTTTGAAGAAGTGAAGAAGGAGGAGTTTATTGTGCCTATTTCGCCTCAAAAGTCGCTTGCTCGTCAACGCTATTTTGATGAGCCTGAAGCTGCCATTAACGAGCAAATTAAGTAAGTTTTTCATTTTTTTTTTGTATTCGATATATTGTTTATTTGGTGCTTACGTGGAGACATAGACATCATACGTTCATAATGCTTTATAGGGCGGTTTTCTTAAAATCCAGATATATATGTTAGAATTGAAAAAGACCGAAGAAACAGTGAGTTTTGAGTGTGTTAATTGGAATTTGAAATGAAAGTGCTCAACAAGATTGAATGTATTTATTTATTGTAGACATATGTGATGATAGTTCATAGTTTTTGAATTACTTTTAACTATATTGTTGGAACTTTTAGCTTATGATTGGGTTTATTTTGTTTGTTAATGATGCAGTGTGGAATATAATGTCTCCTATGTGTACCATGCTTTGTATGCTTACTTTGATCGGGACAACATAGCACTGAAGGGCCTTGCCAAGTAAACAACAAACCACATAAACTCGAACCCCTTTTTATCTTTACATGCTTATAAAGTTTCTTTTGTTTTTATCAGGTTTTTCAAGGAATCAAGTGAAGAAGAAAGAGAACACGCTGAGAAGTTAATGCAATATCAGGTCTTTTTCGCACTATTATTATTTTATAAGATTTTTAAACAACATAGTAATTTCTTCTTTTTATGCAAATCCCATTGTTATACACACACATACATACATACATACATACATACATACATACATACATACATACATACATACATACATACATACATACATACATACATACATACATACATAAACATCAGCAACTAACACTTATATCTTTGTAGAATATGAGAGGTGGAAGAGTGAAGTTGAACACCATAGTTGCGCCACCTTCAGAGTTTGAACATGTGGAAAAGGGAGATGCTTTATATGGTAAGCACAACTCAGAAATTACCCATCAAGTACAATAATGATTTCAACTTAATTAGCACTTGTTTAACAAATATTCATCCTTATTTCACCTTTAATTTATAAATTATCTGTCAGCAATGGAGCTAGCGTTGTCTTTGGAGAAACTAGTCAATGAAAAGCTTCTCTGTTTGCACGCGGTATGCCGTTTTATCTTGATATTTAAGTATTTTATATATCTCACATGATAACTAATGCTTGAGGAAGAACTTATCCCCAAATCCGGATCATGACACCTTGTAAATGTGTTTTTCAAATTGAAGGTGGCTGATAGGAACAATGATCCGCAAATGGCAGACTTCATTGAGAGCGAATTTCTTGTTGAGCAGGTGAAAATCATAGCTGTTGATATATAAGTGTGTGTGATATATAAAAAAGTCTAATCTGCATTACTTTTTATGTTGTGTGGCAGGTTGAAGCAATAAAGAAAATTTCAGACTATGTTTCTCAACTGAGAAGAGTAGGGAAAGGCCATGGTAAGATTGTTATCCTTATGACTTGTAACTTATTCAACATACAATACAAGAACAAAATTTCCAAAAAGCAAGACCACTAGTGTTAAACGAGCCGGCAAGTCAGAACAGGTTGGCAGGTTGCACTAATTTTTTGAAACTCTTTTTTATCGAATTTTAAACGGGCTGTTTGGTCAACCTGATTAGTTATAGTACAACCCAAACATGACTCGTTTATCAAATGGGTTAAAATGTCATCAAAATGATTCCAATGGGTGGCAAGTCAAAAGGGGTTGATAGATTGTAATCGTGTTGTAAACGGGGTTAAAATGAAACGGGTTAGTGGGTCGTACTTGTAAAACTATTTTTATTTAGAACTTTTTTACATTTAAATGGGCTGGTGGGTTGACTTACAATTTGAACTGCAGGGGTATGGCATTTTGATCAGATGCTTCTTGATGGGGGTGGTGCTGCTGCTGTTTGAAGAATTTGGGTAGTCTAGCTAATGGCATTAGGTGTGTGTTTGATGGTGTTTAATTCAGTTTAGTAACTACAATGAATCACGGGCTGTGGTTTCCGGTGAAGTTATGTTATATGTTGGCTAGTTAAACAACTTTTAATTGCTATTATTGAATTTATATTGTTATTATTATATTAGTTTTTAAACATAAATTAAAGTGTGGTTTGTTGTCGGTTAAAACATTCCTCAAAAGATTATTAAACATGTATACTTTATCCGGTAAAATAGTTCTTAAGAAACATGACAGATAGTCATTTTTATCATTTGGAATGTTTTTAAACATATAAAACAAGTAACATCAATTTATGTTTAGAAGTATATTCTTAATGCAAAATATATGACTACTATGTGTTTTTTATATATCATAAGATGACAACATAATTAAATGGAGATGTCAATTGTCATATAAATGATGTTTAGTTTCTTTTGTTTCATCATCACATGATGAGGCCGGTAAATAGGATTTCAATTTAAAGTGGCATTTTTTCCGTTCACATTCTACATATTGATATGTACCACTCCTCACCCATGCGTACATCATTCCATGCATACATCTTCACACATGAATACATGTAGCCCACGTTCACCTAGCAAGTAGTTTAGTTTCCTTTTGTGTTAATTAGTTTAGTTAATTATGGTAGTGGGTGGTTGTCACCATTATCTCCATGATTTATTTCCGTGTAGTTATATTTTGTAAGCCTTTATAAAGGCATTTGGGTTTACTAATTAAGGGGATGAATGAAAATGATAAGTTGAATCTCTTCCAAAAGTCTATAAATTCTCTCAAGCTTCTACCTTTTTTCTTGGATCAATTGGTTAACGATTAGGTTCGTAACAATTGGTATCAGAGCGCTCTTGATCCCCTCATGGACGCTCACGAATGGAACGAGTCGTTGGATCGAATCATATCAACGATTGCTGAGATGATCGATCTTCTCAAAAACGAGTCCCGGAGATGGGCAACTTCACCCATTTTTTCTACACCGCTACCGTCACCCGCTGCCGCATCACCACCACCAACTTCTGCTCATGTACCTACACTTCCACCACCCGTTTCCGCCACCGCACTAACTGCATCAAAAACAGCCTCAAAACCCGTACTACCAACACCGACATCCACCCGACACCAAACACCACAATGGTCACCAATACCCACACCAAACGCTGCTCCATTCCATCATGACAACCGGAATTCACTCGGGCACAACAAAGCATTGACAGAAGGCAAAGCCAAGGAACGCAAATGGTGCCCTCCATGGCGCACCGTCGAGACGGCTCCGAATGCCACTAACAAGACCGAGTGGCGGCCACTATGGAGTTTTGCTAGCACTTCACCGAATTCAAACGGGAGTACCGAGTGGCGTCCACCTTGGTGTATTCCGGAGATCGGTCCCGATTTCATCCTTGAGGACAAGGATATTTTGAGTGGGATGGATTGATGTGTGCCAACATGTTATGTTATTTATCTATTTACTTTTATGTTTTGTTAAGTAGTTTGTTAGGAAATAAAGGGAAGAGTGGGATTACCCATATTCTCATGTCACGTAACATCAGGAAATATGGGTGTTAGGGTGTGACAACCGGTAATTTACGCCCTTAATTACGTGATTAACAAGTGATTAGCACGATAATAAATAGTGTTTACGACGCTAATTAACTTAACCAGGCCCTCGGAGTACCCAGGAACGTTTGTTCAGCTATACAGTGCGCGTGTGGTGATTTACAGAAAAGCTGCTGAATACTACGCAACAACGGACTGATACCGTGCAAAATACTGACGACACCGACAATTATGGATGTTACACGAATATTTTATGCTCATGGAGTTTGGGTCACGATATCGGGTCTCGTTGGAATTACGGGCCACTTACACATGAGATGGGCCTGTGGGCCCTGGGCCCAAGCCCAAAACCCACAACCCTAACCCTGCACATTACATACAAGATCTCTACGAAATCTTACAAAATCTATGCAAGATATTCTCAAAATCTTCACAAGATTTACATAATTTCTACAAAATATTTATAAAATCTCCATAGGATTTTTGTCTCAAAAAGATGAAACACAAGATCCATGTAAGATCACAAAATCTCTATAAAAGGGGTCCATACCCCTCATTTATCTTCATTGTGCAGATTCCAAAACACACACACATACAAATTACCAAACACCCTCTCATTTTTACTCTCACCCTCTCGATTACACTCAAACAAACAAAAACATAAAACTTTGATCCCTTGCCCTATACATCTCGATCCTACTGTAAAACCCACACAAAAGTTCTACTTTCACACCTTGACAAACAAATGAGTCCTTCACATCTCAAATACCTACACACGCCAACAAACCCCTGCTCTCTCGTGGTGCCTCTGGCCGAACGACAACCGGAGCCGGAACCGGCGACCGGCGAGCTTCTCCGGTCGATGTGTTTGCTCAGTGGAACACCTACACCCCCACCCCCATTCGACTCAGAGACGGACCACCACCACCACGAACCGGTGGTGGTGCGGCGGCGACCAACGGAGAAGAAAGAGAGAGAGAGGCTGAGAAGGAAGAGGGAACCGGCGGTCAACATCATTGACCGGCGGTCGGCACGTTTAACCGCCGGTCGGTTCATCTCTTCGGTGGTCACCCTGTTTATCCGGCGGGTTTTAGACGGAGGTGGTGACGACGACGTTTGATGATGATGATGATAATCGTAGCGGCGGTTGGTGTCTCAGTCCGGTGGTCCGCGTGTCGGTCCGGCTGTCCGCGTCTTAGTCCGGCGGTCAGCAACATTATCCGACAGATTCGGGTGCGGAATTTGGGTCTCGGCTCAGATCGGGTTCGGTTCGGGCGGTTTAGTCAACTTCTGAAACGGTTCGGGTTGACTCGGTCAACTCAGCGAGTCAAAACAGGTCAACTGCGGTCAACATCTTCGGTCAGACGGCTCGGTTCGGTCAGACAACTAGGTTCAGTTGACTCGGTCAAACCGAGTCAACTCGGTCAAACCTGGTCAACTCAGTTGACTCGGTCAACAACCCGACACGAAGACTTGGTAAATATTAGCGGCACATTTATTTTGTTATTTTTCATAATATTAACATTACGTGAAAAACGAGCTCGAATCGATTATATATAGTTCACATCTCAAAATATTCGACAAGATTTACATAAATATTGATTTCGTTGTTTGAATATTGATTTGGTTTTGAAAAATAATGACAACTTGTGTTGTCGGGGCGTCCAAAAACAGAGGAAACTCTGCCCGTTTTTCGAGAAAACCCGTAAAACAAAACGAGTTTTATTATAAAAACGTGCTTTTCTTGTAAAACGACAACTATTGTTATAAGCGACATTTACGAGATACAAATATAAAGTTTCCTTCGATAACAACTTACAACTTACGAAAACAACGATTCGGAAAAATATTTACAACGACAAACATAGTTGTTTTGAACTTCGGAAATTTGACGAATTCGTTTTTATAAAAATAAATATAGTTTTATATTTATTTCAAATTTCAAACAACTCGATTCCTTTTATAAATAAATATAGTTATATATTTATTTTCCAATAAAAGTCGACGATTCTTTTACAAAATAAATATAACTGTTATATTTATTTTATACGCCTAGACGGCACATACGTATATTTTTGGCAAGTATACACAAGACGCAATATATATAATACGAGTTTATTATATATTACTTTCATACGAATATTCCTTTATATCAACATACGACTTCTTAAAACGAGCTAACAAGTATAACTTCTTCGCTTCTTTTAAGTTGACAATTCACCGTCAAATCGTTCGATTAACGATTCGGTAGAGCTCGATTACACGTAGTTAGTTACTACGTTATTTAGAAACTTATTAGATATTCCGTGTTAGGAATATTGTAGAATGCACGCTAGCAAGTCAAGTCTTGGAAACGACACCACGAAGTCGTAAATTAGCTAGCTTTGCACAGGAATATTCAGGTGAGTTCATAACCCCACCTTTTTACGATTTTACATTTTTCTAAATGTTTTCGGGGTGGAAAGACATGCACTTTTTGCAAAGCATACAAGAATTACATATTTATAAACCATTTTACAAGCAAGATTTATCTGACACAAATGGTTTACGAAAAGCTTATGTTTTATACCGGTTTTTCAAACAAGCGTTTGCACACGAATTCTAGTTTTCTAAACTACGAGAAAATACAAGAGTATACAAACACATGAGAATTGATACTTGACATAAAGAATACAAGAACTGAAAATTGATACTTGATATGATGCGTTTGAGGAATGATAGGAGAAATAGTGTCACGAATAGGGTACCATAAGCACCATTAATCGTGTACATACTTAGACCGCAGAACAAAAGGTTAGATCTAACGGGTTCCGGGCAGCCCCACGCTTGGCCACTCTTTTACCAAGTAGTGTTTTTGTGTCTCAGTCGTGAATCGACTACAGAAAAATGCCTATGGTTTGGTGACTTCCTATGTCGTGTCACATGTTAATGGCCTTGCAACCCATTAACAACAAGATACATACAGAATACTTGATTTATACAAGAAAACATGATACATACAATAATACGTGATTTATACAAGAATACATGATACATACAGAAATACTTGAATTATACTTGAAGTACGTGGGGTACTCAAGAAAAACTTGAATTATACATGAGTACGTGGGGTACACATGAAAACTTGATTTATATATGAAAATGATTTTAAATTCGTTTTCACAACAATACTTCAAAAACCGGTTATTCAAAAAGATTTATTTCAAATCTTTTACAAACAAACTATGAACTCGCTCAACTTTATGTTGATTTTTTCGCATGTTTCTTTCTCAGGTTACAGTTCTAAGACAAGGCACGGTTGGAATAGGAGAACCATGAAGAGTCGAGTACTTAGTGGGCGTTCACATACTAAAAGACTTAGCTTATTTTGCTTCCGCTGTGCAATGAAGATACCAGTCCAGTCACGCCAATGCTCTGATGTTTCGGGGTGTGACAGATTGGTATCAGAGCTATAGGTTACAGCGAATAGGGTTCTCTGTAGAGATACCTAGGCTCTAACCTCATATTTCTCTGGGGACTTAGATTATCAAAACGTCGAATACAGAACGCCTAGTACTCGAAAATGGTCTCCAACCGTTGCCGAAAAACAAATAGTCAAAAATTTTGTTTTCAAACATACGCTATAGTGGTGTTTTACACATGGTACATAAAAACAATTACATACAGTACACAAAACCCTGAGAGTTTAGGAAACATGCATTTAAGACCTTCGGAAACTTATGTTAAAGTTCATTAAAGGTCATCACGTAGGAACTGCAAATATTAATTCGGGCACACACAATTATGCATATTGTCTACGATGTTTTAACTTCCCGAGCAGGCAGCCTACGCATAACGAAACGCTAGTGCACGAGAATACATAGAACTCAAATTTTACGTCAACGGATGTCGGAGTGCATCACATTCTACGCAAAACGAAACGCTAGCGCACAGGCATACATGGGACTTAAGCTATACATCAACGGAGGTTGAAGTGCGTCACATGCGACTATCAATCAGGAAGCGGCAGTTGGCACGCGGTCCTGCAAACGACACGAGTCATGCTAAGGAAAAGACGCAAGTCACCGTATTCCCCCTATTTCAGCTAACGACGAGTACGCTATATTCGACATTCTATGGTAATGTCACCTAACAAACGGTTATCACATGCAACCCCAGGTAAAGTCCTTAAATTTCTTTTATTGAAATTTCGACTTTCACATTTACTGAGTAGATTTTCGTATCTCTACTCCTCTTAATGGTCATTGGGTCACGATCATTTCTTTCGGTATAGCGAATACTCATTTGCTTCATTTCTTGAAAAATTCATATGATACGCATGCATCGTTTGTTACGCATGTGGTTTCGTTTCGAATAAGCGTTTCATCAAAGTTCAAATATTATTTCGCTAAATCTAATTATTGATTTGTGATTCGAATGACCCGCATTTTTGAAATTGTTGGCTTCTTTGTTATCAAGTCAACACATTTTCTTGAAATCCCTTTCTTTTCAAGTTACGTACATGGTTTTTCGTTGTGACCATGCCAAAAGTTTTCTTGACGATACATGTATTTATTGTCGGCTTGCGCCGAAATCAAATTCAATTGTTTGAACTTGCTCATTACACATATTCAATTCAAAACACCATATGATGTATTGGAAACATCATATTCGAATTCGTTTTAACAAGCGTTTCATTGTTCCGAGTCGTGGTAGATTTGTTTGGTCTACGACTCCATTAAGTCGTTTGTTGATTTCGACACCTTGTGGTGCCAGTATAACTTGTAGCTTGGGCTAATTAAGATTGAGCATTCGATGCAAAACACAGGTGATACTTGTTCGATCACCGCTACATTTGAATTGTTTCATTCACTACGACACCTTGTGGCGTCGGTAGAACTTGCAGCTTGCGCTGATCAGGATCGAGCGTTTCATGCAAACTAGTACATTTGAGCTTGTTGAAATCTGAATTCAATTATTGGATGCAATCATTCCTAGAATTCATTTGCATATTGTGATACGTCCTTGAATTCACATCATTCGAATAAGTCCTGATTCGACTTCATGATCGTTCACTTTGGTACTATTCGTATTTTCTACACATAACGTAACTCTAAGGAGTTAACGTAGTCTAAATTTCGAGGACGAAATTTTATTAACAGGGGGAGAATGTGACAACCGGTAATTTACGCCCTTAATTACGTGATTAACAAGTGATTAGCACGATAATAAATAGTGTTTACGACGCTAATTAACTTAACCAGGCCCTCGGAGTACCCAGGAACGTTTGTTCAGCTATACAGTGCGCGTGTGGTGATTTACAGAAAAGCTGCTGAATACTACGCAACAACGGACTGATACCGTGCAAAATACTGACGACACCGACAATTATGGATGTTACACGAATATTTTATGCTCATGGAGTTTGGGTCACGATATCGGGTCTCGTTGGAATTACGGGCCACTTACACATGGGATGGGCTTGTGGGCCCTGGGCCCAAGCCCAAAACCCACAAGCCTAACCCTGCACATTACATACAAGATCTCTACGAAATCTTACAAAATCTATGCAAGATATTCTCAAAATCTTCACAAGATTTACATAATCTCTACAAAATATTTATAAAATCTCCATAGGATTTTTGTCTCAAAAAGATGAAACACAAGATCCATGTAAGATCACAAAATCTCTATAAAAGGGGTCCATACCCCTCATTTATCTTCATTGTGCAGATTCCAAAACACACACACATACAAATTACCAAACACCCTCTCATTTTTACTCTCACCCTCTCGATTACACTCAAACAAACAAAAACATAAAACTTTGATCCCTTGCCCTATACATCTCGATCCTACTGTAAAACCCACACAAAAGTTCTACTTTCACACCTTGACAAACAAATGAGTCCTTCACATCTCAAATACCTACACACACCAACAAACCCCTGCTCTCTCGTGGTGCCTCTGGCCGAACGACAACCGGAGCCGGAACCGGCGACCGGCGAGCTTCTCCGGTCGATGTGTTTGCTCGGTGGAACACCTACACCCCCACCCCCATTCGACTCAGAGACGGACCACCACCACCACGAACCGGTGGTGGTGCGGCGGCGACCAACGGAGAAGAAAGAGAGAGAGGCTGAGAAGGAAGAGGGAACCGGCGGTCAACATCATTGACCGGCGGTCGGCACGTTTAACCGCCGGTCGGTTCATCTCTTCGGTGGTCACCCTGTTTATCCGGCGGGTTTTAGACGGAGGTGGTGACGACGACGTTTGATGATGATGATGATAATCGTAGCGGCGGTTGGTGTCTCAGTCCGGTGGTCCGCGTGTCGGTCCGGCGGTCCGCGTCTTAGTCCGGCGGTCAGCAACATTATCCGACAGATTCGGGTGCGGAATTTGGGTCTCGGCTCAGATCGGGTTCGGTTCGGGCGGTTTAGTCAACTTCTGAAACGGTTCGGGTTGACTCGGTCAACTCAGCGAGTTGACTCGGTCAACTCAGCGAGTCAAAACAGGTCAACTGCGGTCAACATCTTCGGTCAGACGGCTCGGTTCGGTCAGACAACTAGGTTCAGTTGACTCGGTCAAACCGAGTCAACTCGGTCAAACCTGGTCAACTCAGTTGACTCGGTCAACAACCCGACACGAAGACTTGGTAAATATTAGCGGCACATTTATTTTGTTATTTTTCATAATATTAACATTACGTGAAAAACGAGCTCGAATCGATTATATATAGTTCACATCTCAAAATATTCGACAAGATTTACATAAATATTGATTTCGTTGTTTGAATATTGATTTGGTTTTGAAAAATAATGACAACTTGTGTTGTCGGGGCGTCCAAAAACAGAGGAAACTCTGCCCGTTTTTCGAGAAAACCCGTAAAACAAAACGAGTTTTATTATAAAAACGTGCTTTTCTTGTAAAACGACAACTATTGTTATAAGCGACATTTACGAGATACAAATATAAAGTTTCCTTCGATAACAACTTACAACTTACGAAAACAACGATTCGGAAAAATATTTACAACGACAAACATAGTTGTTTTGAACTTCGGAAATTTGACGAATTCGTTTTTATAAAAATAAATATAGTTTTATATTTATTTCAAATTTCAAACAACTCGATTCCTTTTATAAATAAATATAGTTATATATTTATTTTCCAATAAAAGTCGACGATTCTTTTACAAAATAAATATAACTGTTATATTTATTTTATACGCCTAGACGGCACATACGTATATTTTTGGCAAGTATACACAAGACGCAATATATATAATACGAGTTTATTATATATTACTTTCATACGAATATTCCTTTATATCAACATACGACTTCTTAAAACGAGCTAACAAGTATAACTTCTTCGCTTCTTTTAAGTTGACAATTCACCGTCAAATCGTTCGATTAACGATTCGGTAGAGCTCGATTACACGTAGTTAGTTACTACGTTATTTAGAAACTTATTAGATATTCCGTGTTAGGAATATTGTAGAATGCACGCTAGCAAGTCAAGTCTTGGAAACGACACCACGAAGTCGTAAATTAGCTAGCTTTGCACAGGAATATTCAGGTGAGTTCATAACCCCACCTTTTTACGATTTTACATTTTTCTAAATGTTTTCGGGGTGGAAAGACATGCACTTTTTGCAAAGCATACAAGAATTACATATTTATAAACCATTTTACAAGCAAGATTTATCTGACACAAATGGTTTACGAAAAGCTTATGTTTTATACCGGTTTTTCAAACAAGCGTTTGCACACGAATTCTAGTTTTCTAAACTACGAGAAAATACAAGAGTATACAAACACATGAGAATTGATACTTGACATAAAGAATACAAGAACTGAAAATTGATACTTGATATGATGCGTTTGAGGAATGATAGGAGAAATAGTGTCACGAATAGGGTACCATAAGCACCATTAATCGTGTACATACTTAGACCGCAGAACAAAAGGTTAGATCTAACGGGTTCCGGGCAGCCCCACGCTTGGCCACTCTTTTACCAAGTAGTGTTTTTGTGTCTCAGTCGTGAATCGACTACAGAAAAATGCCTATGGTTTGGTGACTTCCTATGTCGTGTCACATGTTAATGGCCTTGCAACCCATTAACAACAAGATACATACAGAATACTTGATTTATACAAGAAAACATGATACATACAATAATACGTGATTTATACAAGAATACATGATACATACAGAAATACTTGAATTATACTTGAAGTACGTGGGGTACTCAAGAAAAACTTGAATTATACATGAGTACGTGGGGTACACATGAAAACTTGATTTATATATGAAAATGATTTTAAATTCGTTTTCACAACAATACTTCAAAAACCGGTTATTCAAAAAGATTTATTTCAAATCTTTTACAAACAAACTATGAACTCGCTCAACTTTATGTTGATTTTTTCGCATGTTTCTTTCTCAGGTTACAGTTCTAAGACAAGGCACGGTTGGAATAGGAGAACCATGAAGAGTCGAGTACTTAGTGGGCGTTCACATACTAAAAGACTTAGCTTATTTTGCTTCCGCTGTGCAATGAAGATACCAGTCCAGTCACGCCAATGCTCTGATGTTTCGGGGTGTGACATAGGGGCTGTTTGGTAGCCTTTGAATGGTCATTAAGAGGCTACCTCTTAATGGAACCATTAAGAATTTTACTAATGAGAAGGTAGAAGAATGTGACATGTGATGATTTACCATTCAGAGGTTACCTCTTAACCATTCAGACTTGAGGTTACCTCTTATTCATTCAGAGGTTTTAAACTATTAAGAGGTAGCATCTGAATGATTATTAAGATGCTACCAAACAACCCCTTAGTTTATTGAGTAATTTTAGCAAGTAGTGGGTTAGTGTTTGTATGGCTATTTATAGTAGCATGAATGAAAAGTATGAATTGATCTCTTCTAAAAATCTTCAAGTTCTTTCAAGCTTCTTATCTATTTTCTTTGGATCAATTGGTTAACGATTTGGTTCGTAACAATTGATATCATCAATGGACGCTCAAAAATGGAACGAGTCGTTGGATCAAATCGAGTCAAGTATTGCTCGGATGATCGATATCCTCAAAAACCGGCATCGGTTCCCAACCGCACCACCGCCTAAAGTACCACAACCACCACCCATTTCCGCCATTGAACCACCTTCCGCATCACCACCATATGTCGTTGCCTCACCACCAAAACAAGTGCTCGTTGCAGTTACACCACCACCAAAAACAACCCCTGACACCCGGTTCACACCATCACCATCGCCAACTTCCCCTCCCGTACGATCACCACCCCAAAGACTTACTTCGATGGCTGCATCAACACCAGTTTTCTCTCCATCTTTGATGAACACGGCTTCAACATATATTAAGAATGTTTTGACTCCAAGAACGGAATGGCGCCCACCATGGCGACTCGTTGATACTGCACCGAATGCGATTGGAAGAGTCGAATGGCGACCTCCATGGTACTTCTTACAGTCCTTGCGGACAAGGACATTTCCAAGGGCGCAGGAATGATATGTACCACTCCTCACCCATGCGTACATCATTCCATGCATACATCTTCACACATGAATACATGGCCCACGTTCACGTAGCAAGTAGTTTAATTTCCTTTTGTGTTAATTAGTTTAGTTAATTATGGTAGTGGGTGGTTGTCACCATTATCTCCATGATTTATTTCCGTGTAGTTATATTTTGTAAGCCTTTATAAAGGCATTTGGGTTTACTAATTAAGGGGATGAATGAAAATGATAAGTTGAATCTCTTTCAAAAGTCTATAAATTCTCTCAAGCTTCTACCTTTTTTCTTGGATCAATTGGTTAACGATAAGGTTCGTAACACATATATATTTTTTTGAACGGTAGGATTCTATAATTTTAGAATAGGGACAACATATGCTATAAAAATCCGATAACAGATACAAAGTTCGAAAGAAAATTACAATTGCACTACAAACCCCCAATTTATGAAACTCTTAAAGTATAATGTCTCTTATGTTGAAATCTACCCATCTCTCACATATCAAGTTCTTAAATTTCGATATCTCTTTTAAGCCACAAAAAGGAATTTAATCGCATGTCTTCCATTGTTTTTATCACAGAAGTGTTTGTGTCTTCGAATGTATTTTGGTATGCTAGTACTTCGCCGCATGACCTGAACATTGCTGGTGATGGTAATTTTAGCCAGGTTAGCGTCTTCTGCCAAATTTCTTTCGCCATTGCACATGTAGTTATTATGTGTTCGACTGATTCTTCTTCTTCACTGCATCTTGAACACTGTCGATTGGTCATCATTATTCCACGTTTCCATAATTCTGTTTTGGCCGCTATTCTTCCCAAGTCTGCCCTCCAACATAAATAATTGACTTCTGGTGGAACCCACCTATTCCAGGGCTTCCATTCTCCTTTCATGTCTACACCTGCTGCCTTCAAGATTTGTTCTTACTCTTGCCACCGAAAACCCACTATTTTCATTTGTATACCACTTTCAAGAATCCTTCCCACTTTTAAATTTGAACAAAGTCAAATCTCTTAACAGTAAGGTCCATTGAGCCCATTCTTCTTCACCTTCTGGAGGTCTAATCCATTCCAAATTCCATTGGTTTTCATGCTCTAACCTCACAACACAAGTTTTGATGTTTGCTGTTTTATTTTTTGCTATATTGTATAACCTAGGAAATCTTTCCTTCAATATTTTCTTACCCTCAGTAAAGTCCTTTTTGAGTCCCAAACTCAAACCTTTTGAATCTGGGTCCCTGTGGTTTCAATTTTGTTGTCATTTTCATCCAAAATCAAAATCTGGTTAGATTTTTCAGTTAACATCCAACTTTTTTGTCTTTTTTCTCCCTTTTAATGAAGGGCAAAATTGTCTTTTAATGTTTTATTATAACAAATTTAAAAAATCTGACCATTATACCCTTTATTAAAAGGGAGGAAAAGGACAAAAAAAAAAGTTGGATGTTAACTGAAAGAGGGTCTTTACTCTTTATTATTTAAAGGAATATATTGTACGGATCTTTTACCTTTGTGTATTGCTTTTACGACTTTTACCCAAAGAGGGTCTTTATCTTCTTTGAATTTCCACCACCATTTCGTAAGTAAAGCGGGATTAGCACTTCGAATATCTCCAATACCGATGACCCCGTATCTTCTTGGTTCTACCATTTTATTCCAAGCGATCCATCGTATCTTATTTCTTCCCTCATTTCTACCCATACGAAATCCCTTCTTATTGAGTCGAGAGTCTTTATAATTTTCTTCGGCGCCAAAAATAAAGAGAAATAGTAATTAGGTAGGGGCTTCGTTACTCCTTTTGCCAAGACAATTCTACCCGCGAATGATAAACTTTTTGTTTAATTGTTGGATCCATTAGTGTACCGGCTGCTTGGATAGTTAGTGATCACAACACAACAAAGTATAGTAGGAATGAGTGGGTATCAAGAGTCCTTGGGAGACTAAAGCAAATTGATGAAGACATTTATTGGTTGCAAGTAGGTCTGGCAAATAAAACTCATTTGGGTTTTTTTGGGTTATTTTGAGTCATTTTAAAAATGAGGATGGGTCAGGATGGGTTAAGAAATAACTAACGATGGGCCAGGATGGGTTATATGATATCTATTTAAAATAATTCATGGGTTAGCATGGGTACTACGCTAGGTAAATGGGTAACTCAAAAAAGAACATCACAGGCAAATTCTTCATTCTATTCGAGTGTTCGTAGACGTTGGCTTCACAAATAATAAAAATTTTAAAAATAATAAAAAAAATTAAAAAAATTCTAAAAAATAAAAAAATAATAATAAAATTCATAAAAAATTCAAAAAAAATCAAAAAAATGAAAAAATAATTAAAAAAACTAAAAAATTCTAAAAAATAGAAAAAAAACCCAAAATTTTCTAAAAAATCAAAAAATATTTAAAAACTCAAAAAATATAAAAAAACTAAAAATAATTCTAAAAAATCGAAAAAATTCAAAAAAATACAAAAAATTCTAAAAAATCAAAAAAAAATAAAAAAAATAAAAAAAAGTATAAAAAATACAAAAAATTCTAAAAAATCAAAAAAATTCTAAAAATAAAAAAAAATAAAAAAATTCTAAAATATAAAAAATAATCTTAAAAATCCAAAGAATTCTAAAAAATTATAAAAATAATAAAAATCCAAAAAATTCTAAAAATAATAAAAAATCACAAAAATTTTAAAAAATCCAAAAAAATCTAAAAAATCTAAAAAATCCAAAAAACTCAAACAAATTATAAAAAATCCAAAAAATAATAAAAAACTCCAAAAAATCAAAAAAATTATAAAAATAATAAATAATAAAAAATCAAAAAAATTGTAAAAAGTCCAACAAATTCTAAAACACCAAAAAAAATTCTAAAAAAAAGTTTTTAGGATTTTTTAGAATATTTTGGATTTTTTAGATTTTTTATGATTTTTAGATTTTTTATTATTTTTTGATTTTTTAGAATTTTTTGGATTTTTTTTTCTATTTTTTTCTATTTTTTATTATTTTTAGAATTTTTGATTTTTTTATTATTTTTTTCATTTTTTATAAAATTTTAGATTTTTTTGGATTTTTAATTTTTTTTTGGATTTTTTAGAATTTTTTGCATTTTTTATTATTTTTTGATTTTTAAGAATTTTTTTGATTTTTTAGAATTTTTTTGATTTTTTATTATTTTTTATTATTTTTTTATTTTTAGATTTTTTTATTGTTTAGAATATTTTTTGATTTTTTTAGTTTTTTAGAATTATTTGGATTTTTTGTTATTTTTTTATTTTTTAGAATTCTTTTGATTTTTTAGAATTTCTTATCTTTTAAGAATTTCTTTGATTTTTTAGAATTTTATTATTTTTTTGATTTTTTAGAATTTTTTTATATTTTAGAATATTTTTGTATTTTTTCAGAATTTTTTTGGATTTTTTATTATTTTTTTTATTTTTTAAGGTTTTTTGATTTTTTATAATTTTTTAATTTTTTAGGATATTTTGAATTTTTTATTATTTTTTAAATTTTTTAAATTTTTTTGATTTTTAGATTTTTTTATTGTTTAGAATATTTTTTGATTTTTTAGAATTTTTTGGATTTTTTATTATTTTTTTATTTTTTAGAATTCTTTTGATTTTTTAGAATTTTTTATCTTTTAAGAATTTCTTTGATTTTTTAGAATTTTATTATTTCTTTGATTTTTTAGATTTTTTTTTATATTTTAGAATATTTTTTTATTTTTTTAGAAATTTTTTGGATTTTTTATTATTTTTTAGGGTTTTTTGTTTTTTATAATTTTTTTAATTTTTTAGGATATTTTGAATTTTTTATTATTTTTTGGATTTTTTAGAATTTTTTGGATTTTTTATTATTTTTTGGATTTTTTATATTTTTTTTTATTTTTAGATTTTTTTATTGTTTAGAATATTTTTTGATTTTTTAGATTTTTTTGTATTTTTTATTATTTTTTAGAATTTTTTTTATTTTTTAGAATTTTTTTGTCTTTTAAGAACTTCTTTGATTTTTTAGAATTTTATTATTTTTTTTGATATTTTAGAATTTTTTTTTATATTTTAGAATATTTTTTTTGATTTTTTAGAAATTTTTTGTATTTTTTATTATTATTTTTTATTTTTTAGGGTTTTTTGATTTTTTATAATTTTTTTAATTTTTTAGAATATTTTGAATTTTTTATTATGACCGTTTTGGCAGTTATCATATAGATGTCCATTTGACAGTTACTATATATACTCATATGTACATTTGTATCAATAGTCTGGCAAATAGTTTACACGTGAAGAAGATTGCAGATTCAATACAATTCTAGTTTGTTTCTTATCACGTTATCAGCACGAACGGACTCTTCACGGAAAAATTACCGGCGATCTTCAACATCACGAATTCATTAACACCATTTTAGTTTCAGATAATTTCTGTTCACCACAGTCCGGGTATGCCATCATAATCTCCACACTATATTCAAAATGTTTCCATGTTATTAGTATAGCCTTGTGTATCCAAAAATGAATCACAAACTTCGTTTTTACATACAGTGGAAATGACGTTGAAGTTTGAATAGAAATTCCTGTTTATTATAAGAAGAAATTTTTTTTTTACGATGGCATGCAAAGAACAATTTTTTTTTCGTTCAAATATTTTCAAATTGGACTTCTAATTTGATTCTTTGGATCACAAGACATAGGTTTTCCTTTTGAACTTTAGAACAAATTAGGACTGCCCTGTTATCCAAAAACGACATCAATCATCACGAAATCGAAAATAACAGTTTTTTTTTCTAACAATCCTTCGGTCACTGCCGCCACAAGCAAGCAACCGAACAAAAACAGAAAATTCAATCCATAATACATAAAATCTCTTACCCGAAATTTTTTTTCTCGGCGATTGTCCTCAACCGCCAATCGTGACCAGTCCGGCGACGCTCCGACTGCTTAACCGTCGCCGGAGATGACGGTTTTTACCGGCGGTTACTCTCTTGTTGCTCATCGATTTCGTCGGGTAGTCTCTGGCGTTTGAAGGTGCGTGGATCTTCGCCGATCGAGAATCTCGCCATTTAACCTCAGAAATTGAACAACTTGTTTATTTTTTTTGAAATCAAAACGTCTGATGTCGTTGTTTCGAATCAGACAACTTGAATAAAAAATAGGATTTTGTTTTGCTTTTCATGCGAATTGTTCTTCATTCGAAATAACAGGGATTCAAGAAATTAAATTAAAGTATTTGAGGTTTTTAACTTAAATAATATAGTGTTACAAAACCAGCTGTTGTCAAATGGTTTTACAAAACCATTGTCAGAAACATGATGCGTTGTCACATGCTTTCAAATTTAAAAAAAAAAATAATAATAATAAAAAAGGAAAGGATGTTGCTGTAATGTAATCCAGAATGAATTATGGAAAAGTGTTTTACTATTAAGTGTTTTTTTTGGTTTTTCAAATCATATTATTTAAATTTATTATTAGAGAGGAGTTTTTTTTATATATATATAATGTAAGGGAAAATACTACTAAATCTAAAAGAATACTTTACATAAATTAACATCCCGTCGCACCGCGTGGGTTATCGTCAACTCGTATGATTTTTTTTCCTTTACAATCACATTAAAACAGCCTTATCGTATGATGTTTAGAACATGTAGTTCTAATTAAAGAGAACCTGAAGTTCTCACACCATATACATTTTATACACATGCTCATTTTTTTTTAAATGCATGAATCTTTCCTTGTAGATAAAAATGTCGAACTTATCAAAGCTTGAATTCACCGCAGTTGACATCTCGGGTAACAATTACCTCCCGTGGACTCTTGATGCTAAAATTCATTTGACGACAAATAATTTCGGGGAGACAATTATTGATGGTAATCAAAGTACACCTCAAGATAAAGCGAAAGCTATGATATTCCTCCGCCATCATCTTCACGAAGATCTAAAGCGGGAATATCTAACTGTTGAGGACCCCCTTTGTTGGATCTGAGTTTGATTTTGATTTTGATTGTATTTTACGTTTGAAATTAAGATGAAGATGGATGAGTTGTGCAGCGGAATTAAGATGAAAACAAACTTTGCATACAATCAAATGAGAGTATTGCTTTGATCAAGACATTTTCTACAAAGAACCGAAAGATTGAATTTAGTTTCAACACCGATTACAAAGTAATGCTTAATACAAACTCCCCCTCAGCCAGAGCTCAGCGTTTGTTCGTGCAGGAAAACAAGTTTGCAAAGAGCTCATAGAACAGTACAGAGCACTGTTCTATTTATAGGCACGAGCAAACCACTGAGCATCTAAGCTGACGTCACCATGAAAGTGACATCTAACCTCCTAACAAACTCTAACCTCTGATCTATACAAACACTGCTTTACTAACCACTGCTATTACATTTCATTACATAAAAGACACTTAAATAACTGCTGCATCCTTCCACTGCTGTGAACCCGGCAGTGCTTGTCCGGATCAGCAGTACTTGACTCAAGACAGTAGATTGAGCAGCAGGGCTTTAGTCTTCCATCAGCCTTTACTAGAGCAGCAGATTTGACGGTCAGTGGCTTGTACGATCAGTAGATAGGAGGTCAGCAGATGTTGAAACCACTTTCAAGGGGAGAGACTTGTATGTAACATCTGCTTATTCTGGATCCACTGCTCTGACCCAGTTTTGGCTTTAATTATCTGTTCCTCTGGTAGGGTTCAATCCCAACAATCTCCCCCTGGAACAGATAATGCCAAAACTCTTCATTATTGTGGAATTCTTTATTGCCTCATCAGCAGTTCCCTTATCTGACCTTTAAATTGTAGTTCAAAGTCTAGGGCATCTGTGTCATCATCATCCCTGCTAAGTGGAAGATCAAGGAGATCCTGCAAATCTTCAAGTCTCAGGCCAAGAGCTTGTTCCCTTGATATTTTCTTCACTTCTCCACCAGACCTGAACAAAGTCAATACGTAGGTCTGTTTGTCAGTTTCCCACTTTAGTATTTTTGAGCCTGGTGGGTTTCTTGGGAGATGTTTATTTGCAGAGGTATTTGGTGAGGCTGGCCTATTTATGACTTAGCTGAGCAGCACTTGCAGATTGTTCCAATTCAAGATCTTCTTTGATCATTAATTTAATGCCCTCTTTTACAATAGCACTTCCAGCTTTTAGATCTTGAATTGTTTCAGCACCTGACTGGTTTTGACTCCTTCTTTTGTAGATGGCAGCACCAGCTGGAGCAGTGGTTCTTTTGACTTGCAGCTTTGGTGGTCTTTTTGAGACCTCTGCTTTGGAGTAGTCAGGCTTTTGTGGAACTTTTGGATCTTTCTTTCTGAGTTCCTCTAACCTTTTGTAGGTAGCCCTGACCCTATCTTCTCCCCACTTTGTCACTTAGTTCTTTGACCCATAATCAGCTGCTATCAGTTCCTCTTTCATTCTCTTCAACTCTAATGCCTTATCAGCTTCAAACTGTTTGAACTTTTCAGGAGGAGTCTGCTTGATCTTATTTTTGATCATTTCTTGAATCCTGGCTGCCTCTTTTTCAAGCTCAGGAATGGTCCAGTTTTTGTACATGTGTTTCTCCCCCTTGTATTTCTTGTAGGTCATGATGTTCTCAATGTAGTCTTTTCTCAAGGACTCATCTGCCCTTTCTGAGATTTGCTGACATACATTTTTGGCAAATTGTTCCATAGCTCTGACCTGTGTGAGTAGAAACTGATAGTTTTGCTGAAATTCCCTATCAGATTTCCCTTGTTTATTTTTGATTGCGATATCCTCTGCTTGTTTGGCCTTGAGTTTCAAATATTCTTCAATATTGTTAGGCCTGGGATATCCTTCAACTGATGGCAAACTCCTTTTAGCTGGGTCATCCTCATAGTAAAAGGATTTGATTTCTTCCCTAACTGCAATGAGTTCCAGAGGAAATGAGACACCAGCAGGAGGTAATGGCTTTAGAATTTGAGCTGAAGAGAGAGGTATGGGTTTTGGAATGGTGACAAGTGACAGGGATTTTGAAGATGTTGGTGGTGGTGAATTGTCATCATCTTTGAGGATTAGCCTTCTCCTTTTTGTTTGAGGAGGGACTGATGATGTTTTGGATGGAACAATGGTGGTAGATTGGATGACAGTGGTTAGTGATTGACTAACAGCTGTTGAAACAACTGGTGTTTCAACCACTGTTGTCATTACAGCAGATGTTGTAACATCTGTTGTCTTCTGCTTTTTGGCAGGAGGTGATGGTGTTTTTAGAGGTGATTGTGGTGGTGGTAAAGCAGTGGTTGTGGTGTGTGTTGAAGTGATAACAGATGTTGAAACCTCTGGAGTACCAACAGTAGTTGATACAGCAGGAGTTCCAACAGCTGTTTGGGTGGAGGTTTGATGCTGATGGCTTTTGGATGGTGGTTTTGGAGGCTTTGGAAATCTGGATGGGATGGACTTAGGTTTCCTTTTTGTCTTAGGATTTTTAGTATCCTTTGATCCAGAACAACCCTGCGCATACAGCTCCATAAATGCTTTTTTCTCCTCATTCTACCTTGAAATATCCTTTGCCATTCTATCCCTTTTTACACTTGCTACTCCTTCATCAAGTTCTTCTTGAGTAGCATCAACCTTTTTACTACCATCTGGCACAGGAATTTTTCTGGTCATAGCATCCTTTTCAGGTTCAATGTAAAGACCATCATCTATTCCCTTCTTCTTCCACTCTTGAATTTTCTCCCCCTTTTTGGCATTATCTTCTGGGAGTTGATCGATGAAGAGTACTGTTGGAGAAGCAGTGCCAGTGGTTTCCAATAAATGGGCCTTGATTGCCTTAATATCTGCTTGAGTGTTCTTGTACCTATACTCCATTATGTTTCTCAGCTTTTGGACATGTAGTTCATGTTGCTGATCAGCCATTTATTTTTGTTGTTGGAGAAAAGGTTGGAAGAGATTCCAGAGCTCATTTGTAGCAGATGCTTGTGGTGGAGCAGGTGCTTGAGGTGGAACAACAGTGGATTGCATCTTTTGTATTGTCAACACCTGTTGTAGCATATCTTTAATATCTGCAACAGATGTATCCAATTTGTCAACTCGTTCCGTCAAATCCTGATATTTTAAATCATCACCCAATTTAATGGGATCATCTGATTTCCCACTAACAGTGGTTTTATCAGTGGTTGAGGTAGGGAGTGTACTCCAAACACTAACCACTGATGCCCCTTTGTCTTGGTACTGGGGTCTTCTTCCTTCAACACTTGACAACCTTTTGATGTTGCCAGTAGGATAAATAAATCCACTGGTGGTTGACAGAGGTGCTATGTAAGGAATTGCCTCCAAGGAAGTCTTATTGATGTAACCACTGTCCAACTGTAAACCAGTGGGTTCAACAGTTGTAGTGGCTGCTTCACTTGGACTACCACCAAGAGTTACGTGTAACTCAAGGGGTGTAACCTCCTCAGGTTGTGTTGGTGGGTTAGCAAAGATTGATACATCAGACCCAGTCATTTGTTGAGGTATGTTCTCATTGATAGGTGATTGAGAAGGACTGGTTAGTGCCTGATTCAAATCAATTGCATCCAACAGCAGTTTAGAGGGTGAGGGAATTGTGGATGTGAGGTTTGGTGTAGAAACAGGATTTGCTCCGGGCATTGAGCTGTGGACGATGAAACCAAGTGATTTCAGAGCATCATGATGTGGAGGCCCTAAGTGTACAACCTGTTCTTTTTGTGAAGAAGCAGGAGGAGTTTTGGTTATGGGTTGAGATATTTGTACCAACTGCTGTGAGGAAGTAGCAGCAGTGGTTTCTTGTGACATTTGTGCTGTCACAGGCAGTAGCTCTGGTATCTCATCCTCTAGAGTTGCCTTTTTGATGGGTTTGGGGGGGTTTTTGAGTTTTTCTTTTTGGCTTTTTGGTGATTTTAGGTGTGGGTTTCAAAGCAGTTGTTCTGCTGCTTTGATCACCTTGTGCAGTGGGCTCAGCAGCAGATACCTGAGGAGCAGTGGTAGCTGCTAAAATCTGCTCAGGCACCTCTGCTTGTGTTTTGCAAGGTGTTAACATTCTTGAAAAAGTTTTAGCAGTTAAACTGTTTATTTGAATATAATCACCTTGGTTTATTACAGCAATATCATCCTTACTGAATTTCTTTTCAAAATAATAACTTAGAAACCTTGGAAACAGTAGGAATGATTTTGTTTCAACATTATTAACCAAGTCATTAAAGATTTCCCGAGAATAATTAAAATTTTCTTCTTGAAGAATAGCATATCCCAGATTTTGAATCTTTAATGGTATTTCATTAAAAGAAGTGGTTTTGTTTGAAACACACATTAGGAGGGTATGGAATAAAAATCTTGTTGCAGAAGGAAAGAAACCTTTTTGTAAGGTAGCTTTCTTCATCATTGTGTCTGCATAACCTCTCTCAATGAAGTCAATTTTCAACTCGTTTTTAGGGAAAGAAGTTTTACCTTGCTGATCCTCGAGTTGAAAGACCTCTGAAATTGACTGTGGTGTAATCTTGACAGGTTTTCCCTTTAGAGTAGAGTTAATGGCTATTACAGTGTCTCCTTGTGTTTCAAGGGTTGCATTCTTCCAAAACTCCCTTTGGGTTGTCAAGTAAATTGGTGCATCGGCTATTAACAAAGTTTTGTACTTTGATTTAGCCATTTTGGCGATGATGGAGTCGAAAGCTTCTGTGGTGCCGGGTTTTGTGAGAAGACCCAGAAGATTGCGAGATGGTTTGTGTGGGATTTCAGTGGTATTGACCTTTTGAGAGGCCGCTTTCGACGACGATTTGGAAGTGAATTTCCCAGATGACTTCGATTTTGTCATTTTGAAGATGATGATCGAAGAAATTCTTGAAGGAATTTGAAGAAAAACTGTTTTGAGAAGAGAATATTTTGAGAATTCAATTCGACAGTAAAACCCTGTTTTGGTGTGAAGTGGGGGTTTTTATAGAGGAAAAAGTGAAGGCTGACATGGCAGCGGTTACAAAAGTACTGACCACTATGTACTGCCCACATGCCAAACTCTGAAGAAATGAAGGACAATACTTTTATGAAAGTTACTGATGAAGGCAGTGGTTACAACGGTAAAATGGGAGCAGTGGATGATTTTCACTATCAGTGGATAAGACACTGCTTTTGAACAACAGAGTTTATCAAGGAAATAAGAGAACAGAGGATGGCTTTCAGCAGTGGACAGACTTTGAAGTAGAGCAGACTTTTGAACAAACAGTGGTCATAGCAGACTTTTAAGGATTTTAATGAAAACTTCATTTTTAGCTATTTTTAAGGATGGATTTTTGATTTTCTGAAAACATTTTAATGCTTTTATTCATAGAAAAACAAGATTTTGCTTGTCATTCCATGTTCAGCATGCCAATCCTAGAGACCAAGCTTTCAAAAGTGGCTGTATCTAGTGCTTTTGTGAGCACATCTGCCAGCTGGTCTTTAGTTGGAACATGATGCAGAGAAATCAAACCTTTTTCATAGCAATCCCTCACAAAGTGATGTCTGATGTCGATGTGTTTGGTGGTTGAATGGAAAACTGGATTTTTGATGATATTTTCTGCTGCCTGGCTATCCAACATGAGTGGTGTCTTTAAGGTAGTGAAACCAAAATCCACCAACTGATTTTGAAGCCACGGGAGTTGGGTTGTACAGCTTGCAGCAGCAATGTATTCAGCTTCAGCAGTGGATGTTGAAACAGCTGCTTGCTTTTTGCTTTGCCATGAAACTAAGCAATCACCTAGAAACTGGCACCCTCCCGATGTGGACTTCCTTGTGGTGTTACATCCAGCAAAGTCACTGTCTGAAAATCCTGAAAGCTTGATATTCCCATTAGCTGGATACCAGATACCGAGTGTGGGAGCACTCTTTATGTATCTGAATATCCTTTTTACAGCAATAAGGTTGGATTTTCTAGGGGCTGATTGACTTCTTGCACAAACACATGTTGCAAACATGATGTCTGGCCTAGATGCAGTTAGGTACAACAAAGACCCAATCATGCTTCTATATAGAGTTTGGTCAATCAGCTCATCCTTTTCATCAGACATGACAAGCTTATTTGTTGCCATGGGTGTGCTGCATGGTTTACAATCATTCATATCAAATTTGTTTAAAAGTTCTTTTGCATATTTTCTTTGATGAATGAAAGTACCATTTTGCATTTGCTGAACTTGGAGACCAAGAAAGCATTGCAGCTCACTCATTGCACTCATTTCAAACTCAGCTGTCATGAGTTCCCTAAACTCTTCACACATTTTGTTGCATGTGCTTCCAAAAATAATGTCATCCACATAAATTTGGACAATCATTAAATCCTTTCCTCTCCATTTTAGAAACAGTGTTTTATCAGTGGTACCTCTTTTGAAACCATTTGAGAGTAGAAAGGTGGAAAGAGTTTCATACCAGGCTCTTGGTGCTTGTTTCAGGCCATACAGGGCTTGTTCAGCCTGTAGACATGATCTGGATAAAATGGATCCTCAAAACCTGGAGGTTGACAGACATACACCTCTTCTTGAATTGTACTATAGAGGAAAGCACTTTTGATATCCATTTGAAACACCTTCATGTTGTGGTTGACAGCAAAGGCCAGGAACAGTCTAATGGCTTCCAATCTTGCAACATGGGCGAATGTTTCATCATAATCAATCCCCTCTTCCTGTCTGTAACCTTGAACCACAAGCCTGGCTTTATTCTTGACAACAATACCCCTTTCATCAGTTTTGTTCTTGAAGACCCACTTTGTGCCAATGGGACTAACCTTTTCTGGCAGTGGTACAAGCTCCCATACTTGTTGTCTTTTAAACTGTTGGAGCTCCTCTTGCATGGCTTCTACCCAGCTGTTGTCTTTCAGTGCCTCTTGGTACTTGACTGGCTGATGAAGTGATAGAAAACCAGCAAAAAGACAAATGTTTTGGGTTTGGCTTCTTGTGAGCACCCCTTCATTGATGTTGCCAATTATTTGATCAGGTGGTTGAGATCGCAAGTAGATTAAATCTCCTTGGTATGGAATGATGGCATTTGTTGGTGAAGGCTGCAGATGTGTATCATCTGAGCTAACCACTACTGGGGACTTTGATGATCCAGCAGTAGCTTCAAAAGGTGGTGGAATTGGAGGTAATGGAGTGGACACATGCTGACTTTTATCCACTGTTTGGGGAAGTTTGTCAGCAGTGTTTGAGGATGTGGAAGCAGTGGTTGATGGGCTACTTTGGTCAACAACTGTTGAGGTAGCAGTGGTTGAGCTTTGACAGCTGTTTTGAACATCTGATGCTCTTCCCGTTCTGGCAGACTTTTGAGGGATGATGATTTCATACCCATAGTCTGGTGTTGAATCCTCTGATGGACCTGCACTGTTAGTCTTGACAGCAGTATTTTCAAAAGTGAATTTATCAAGATCAAACAGATCTGCAGGATTTGCTGGAATTTTCATTGATGAAAGTTCATTGAACTTTACATTCAAAGTCTCCTCCACTGCCTTGGTCCATGTATTAAACACTTTGTAGGCCTTGGCAGTGGTTGAGTATCCCAGATGATAAGCACAATCAATTTTGGCTGCAAATTTTGAAATGGAATCTTTTAAGTTCAAAATAAAGCATGGGCAGCCAAACACTTTGAAATATGAGATCAGTGGTTTGATTTTATACAGAATTTCATAAGCAGTCTTTTTGTGCCTGGGGTTTATTAAAACTCTGTTCTGGACATAGCAAGCAGTGTTTACTGCCTCTGCCCAGAAAGTTAATGGCAAGCCTGAGTCAGCAAGCATGGTTCTGGCAGCCTCAATCAAAGTTCTGTTCTTTCTTTCAACTACCCCATTTTGCTCTGGTGTTCTAGGGATGCTGTACTGCCTTACAATCCCTTTCTTCACACTGAAGGCATCCAACTCCTTATTTTTAAATTCTGTGCCATTGTCACTCCTGAAGCTTTTCACTGGAAGGTCAAATTGCTTTTCAACCTGTGTCACAAAGTCTTGCAAAATTCCTGCAGTCTCATCTTTTGAGTGTAAAAAGAAAGTCCATGTAAACCGAGAAAAGTCATCAACAATAACCAGACAATATCTCTTCTTTTTGAGACTCATGACTTGAACTGGGCCAAACAAATCCATGTGTAGCATTTGCAAACACTGGGTTGTTTTGGACTCTTCAATGGACTTATAAGAACTTTTATGTTGTTTTCCTTTTAAACAGGAAATGCAATGTTCAGGACATGAAAACAATTTTTGTGGTAGGCCTCTCACCAAACCATTTTTTGAAATTTCAGTGATTGTCTTAAGATTTGTGTGCCCCAGCCTTCTGTGCCAAAGTTCTGTCTCTTTGTTAGAGGCAGCTGAGAACAGACATGCATCACCTCTGGGACACTCTTTTGACATATCAACAACATAAACATTGCCACTTCTTTGAGCAACAAGTTTTGTTTGACCAGTTTTTATTATTGCTTCAATCTTTTTGACCATTTCTGGTCCAACAATCCTACAACACTCCTTTGTGAAGAATGACCCAAAACCCTTGTCACTCATTTGTGATACACTCAGGAGGTTGAATTTCAGACTGTCTATCAGATTGACATTTTCAAATTTTATATTTCCAGATTGTACTGTACCAGACCCCAGAACTTTCCCTTTACTGTTATTCCCAAAGGATATATCACCCCCTCCATGAATTTTGAAATCTTTGAGTAGGGCTTTACATCCAGTCATGTGCCTGGAGCCTCCACTATCAACATACCAAAGGCTATCTAAGCAGGCAGAAGCTCCTTGCACATGAAGTAAAAGGATTAGTTCATTAGGGTTTCCAAAGCCGATAAGGCTTTGGATGGGGACTCAACAGTGTCTGGGATGGATGCACATTGATGGACAGTGGTTAGGTCAGGGGTTTGGACAATTTTAGTACTGTTTCTTGCTAACCACTGTTGGGGGTCTTGACCAATCACCTGTTGGTACCCAAAAGGATGCCTGTTCACTTTTGGTTTAGAGGGCCTTTTGTAGGCCTCATAAACGTGTGGAATCCTTTGGTAAGACTGTTTTTCCTTGCCTTTTCTGAACTGATTTGCAGGGGGTGCATCAGTAACCTGAACATCTCTTTTAACAGATGTTTGGTTCAGCTGTTTTGTAACAGCTGTTTGAACTGGCACAAACAGTGGTTGGTTCTTGGTGAATTTGACAGATGATGTTGATGGACTCAAGGATGTTTTAGCAATGTACTCATTCTTTTTCACATCAAAGTTTTTGAGATACACACATGCTTGAGTTTTGTGGTTTGTTTTACCACAAACAATGCAGCTCTCAGCTGGAACAATGACACTTGTTTTATTCAAATCATAAGCTTTTAAATGGAAACAATCTTTTGTTAGATGATTCCTTTTCTCACAGAATTCACAAAAACAGGTTATTGATCTTTTCTTTCTTCTTTCTCTTTTCGGACTCCTTTGCAGCAGAGGTTTTAACCTCTGTTGGGATATCCTTGAGAGAAATGACTTTAGCTTTTGGAGCCTTAACACCATCAGTTGATGTAAAGTCCATGGGCTTGAAATTTTCAAGAATATCACACTCATCAGACCATTTTGGTTTAAACTGATAATTTTCAAGCTCCTCAAAAGTAGAGAATCCCATTGGTCTGTCAAGTGTGATTTTGTTACCAAGTTTATCAGTGATTTTCACTTCTTGGCCATTCTTGTTTGTGGGGATGAACTCAGTGGTTACATCAGTGGTTTGAACAGATTTTTCAAAAACAGTGTTTTCATCATCATGTTTTCTATAACCAACACCAAATTTTACATTGCTTTTAATCTGTTTTTCAAGCATAACCTCATACCCTTTGCAAGATTCCACCCATTTTCACAGGTAATCTGGGTGGACTCTAACTCCTTTTTACAAACTTGGTATTTTTCTACCATAGTTTGGAGTTGAGTTTAGGTTATGCTCTGCTCTTCTTTCAGACTGCTGATCTCTTTATCTTTTTCAGCCAATTTGTTTCTAAGTTCTTTTAACAACTTTTCAAATTTGACTTCATCAGACAAGACTTTGTTCCTAAGGTTTTCATTTACCTCTTTGATGTTAGCAAAAGCAATAATGCAATTGTCAGAACACAGTTTTTCAAGAACTTGAGGAGATACCTTGGCAGCAGCCATCATTGCACAATCACATTGATGATTTTCTTCATCATCAGCTCTTACTTCCTTCTCACCTGCTCTCTTTTCTTCCTCTTCTTCTTTGTCCTCTTTGGACCATGGGTTTGTCAGTGGTTCAATCAGGTTTTCTGAATTTTCTCCCAGCAGCAGTTCACCAGCAACTGCATTAACAACTGCTTCAGTCACCTCATCCACTGTTTCATCACTTAGCTGTTCACCTTCAGTTTCAATCCCCTCTGGTATTGACTCTAATGCCATCAAACAAAATTCATCATTAGAAGGTTCATTTGAAGCATAGAGTGCAAAATTTTCATCACTAAGCTCATCAGGCATGCTGCTCCAGTCAACAAAGCCTTGAGTGAAAAAGCTTTGCTGATATGGTTGTACCACTGCTGGAGCAGCTGTTTGGGGTGCAGGTTGCACTTGTGCCTGGGGGACAGGGGTTTGGACATATTGAATCTGTGGAACAGTGGTTTGGACATAATGCACAGGCACAGGGGCAGCAGCATAATGTGCAGTGTTAACATGAGCTGCAGGGGTATATTGGGTATAGTGCACTGTGCTTTGATTTTGAGGTCTAGGGTTTGAGCTAGGATGAGTGATTATAGGACCAGTAGTTTGACTCCTACATTCCCTAGCGAAATGACCTAGCCTATTGCACTTGTAACACTTGATTTTCGATTTATCCAACCCAACCCTTAGATTCCCATGTAAACCTGGGAATTTTCGCCCTGTTCTTTTGTAGAATTTGCTAGTTCTAACACTGAGCAAAGCCAATTGGTGCAGGATGTCCATTTCTTCTAAGTCAATGGGATCAAAATGTTGTAAATCATTGAGTTCAAAACACAAATTATCTGACATCTGGTTTTCAGTGTTTGCAGTAAAAGCATAATTTGCAGAGTGAGGATCAGGGTTGGTAAAGTTGCCACCAGCTGTTATATCAATGAAATGATCATAACCCTGTTCCTTACTGCTGCTACCAGATTCTTCCTGACCAAGAAGAGCTGTGCTACCGAATGAGTAATCATTAGTGGCTTTTCCAGACTCTTGCAACTTCTTTTTCTGGTTCAACTCCCTTTCATAAGTCAGGAGTCTACCATGAAGTTGGGTCAGGGTCAGATCTTTGAACTCAACAGAGTTTCTAGTCACAAATGCAATTGTGTCCCATTTATAAGGTAGTGATCTAAGGAACCTGCTATTTTGAGTTGATTTTGGAAATTCAACCTTAACAAGCCTTAGCTCACTGATGAGACAACTAAAACGTTCAAATTGTTGGGTCAATGTTTCACCCTTAATGTGACAGAAGGTTTCATACTGCTGATTCAGAATTTCCCTATTGTTTTCAATAACTTCTTCGGTTCCACCAAACTGTTCCTTCAAAGCATCCCATAGCTCTTTGGCACTGTTACAATGTAACAGTCCAGCATAGATCTCATTTGGTAATGCAGATGCTATGATGCTAAATGCTTTGGCATCAAGTTCGAACTTCTGAAAATCAGTTTCAGTATAGTTTTCATAAGGTTTTGGTACGAACTTCTTTGGATCCTCAGCACTTGGCACCATAGGAACAAGGGGACCAAAAACAACAGACCTCCAACATCCAGTGTTCTGTTGAGCAAGGATGTGACCCATCCTTCTCTCCCAGATGTTGTATTCATTACGTTTAAGCATGGGTGGTTTAAAGAGCGAGCCAACATTATTCTTATCATCTAGTGATTGTGACGTCATCCTGGTTGTTTTATAGACACTGATTAATCAACTTTAATGGTGATTAAACCTTGCTATGTTTTTCAACAAAAAATGAACAAACTATCGATATCAACGATTTTGAGCTGAACTATTTATGTCAAAATGATTGTTAAATCAAATTTGACTGTCCTAGCTCTGATACCAATTGTTGGATCTGAGTTTGATTTTGATTGTATTTTACGTTTGAAATTAAGATGAAGATGGATGAGTTGTGCAACGGAATTAAGATGAAAACAAACTTTGCATACAATCAAACGAGAGTATTGCTTTGATCAAGACATTTTCTACAAAGAACCGAAAGATTGAATTTAGTTTCAACACCGATTACAATGTAATGCTTAATACAAACTCCCCCTTAGCCAGAGCTCAGCGTTTGTTCGTGCAGGAAAACAAGTTTGCAAAGAGCTAATAGAACAGTACAGAGCACTGTTCTATTTATAGGCACGAGCAAACCACTGAGCATCTAAGCTGACGTCACCATGAAAGTGACATCTAACCTCCTAACAAACTCTAACCTCTGATCTATACAAACACTGCTTTACTAACCACTGCTATTACATTTCATTACATAAAAGACACTTAAACAACTGCTGCATCCTTCCACTGCTGTGAACCCGGCAGTGCTTGTCCGGATCAGCAGTACTTGACTCAAGACAGTAGATTGAGCAGCAGGGCTTTAGTCTTCCATCAGCCTTTACTAGAGCAGCAGATTTGACGGTCAGTGGCTTGTACGATCAGTAGATAGGAGGTCAGCAGATGTTGAAACCACTTTCAAGGGGAGAGACTTGTATGTAACATCTGCTTATTCTGGATCCACTGCTCTAACCCAATTTTGGCTTTAATTATCTGTTCCTCTGGTAGGGTTCAATCCCAACACCCTTGAACTATGGACAAATATAAAAGAATGTTTTGACCACCAGAAGTTGGTCTTACTCCCCAAAGCCCGCTATGAATGGCTTCATTTACGACTACAGGATTTTAAAACTGTTAGTGAGTATAACTCTGCCTTGTTCTGCATTACCTCTGAACTTAAATTATGTGGTGAGAAAATTACCGATGAAGACATGCTTGAAAAAACTTTCTCAACGTTCCATGCCTCAAATATGCTCATGTCGCAGCAATACAGGGAACGTCAATTTACTAAGTATTCTGAATTGATATCATGTCTTCTGGTCACGGTGCAAAACAACAAGCTCCTACTACAAAATCATCAATCGCGAGCAAGCCCATTCCCTGAAGCGAATGTGGCGAATTCTTAAAGCGGACGAGGTAGAGGTAGAGGCCGCGGCCCCAGCAGAGGTCGTGGTCGTGGTCGAGGACGGGGATACACATGGCATCGAGAGTCCCAGAACACTAAAAATAACAGTGGTGAATCGAGTCGACATAATACGGGGCGACCTTCAAAAGGGAAAAGTAGCGGGAACCAAAACAACATTTGTTATAGATGTGGGATGTCAAATCATTGGTCCCGCACATGTCGCACCCCTAAACACCTCGTTGAGGCATATCAACGCATGATGAAAGAAAAAGGAAAGAATACTGAAACCAATCTGATTGAGGATGCACATCCAGCCATGATACCAGACGTTCATTTGGATGCATGTGATTTTATTGAAAATGTTCGTGATGTTTAAACATATTTAATGTATCTTTTTTTTATGCTTTACTTTATGCATGTGACATTTGTACTTGACCTTTGTACTTGATTTGGTTTGAAACTCTTGCCATGTTTCATTTTACTTCTTTGCATTAACTTTTATTTATTTTTATTTCTTGAAGAAATATGTATCCTAGCTCCAGCAGAGCTATTATTGGTGATGAATGTCTGGTAGATAGCGGTAGTACTAACACTATTCTCAAAGATATGAAATTTTTCTCTGAGTTGTCTCCGGCAGAGACACCGATTGGTACTATATCTGGCGTCAGTAACCTTATCGAAGGCTCCGGTAGAGCACACATAACATTATCTTCGGGTACCCAATTAACTATCGATAATGCATTATTTTCTAGTAAATCCAGAAGAAATTTAGCTTTAAAGATATTCGAAAAAACGGTTACCACCTAAAAACAATATCTGAAAATAATATTGAATATCTTCAAATTACTTCAAACAAAAATGGCAAAGAAACAATTGTCGAACGATTGGAAGCCTTATCCTCTGGATTATATTGTACTAATATCAATCCTGTCGAATCATACATGGTGAGTAACCAAAAGCTATTAGATAAAGACACATTTAATATATGGCATGACCGTCTAGGTCACCCTGGTAGCATAATGATGAGACGAATAATCAAAAGTGCCACTGGGCACCCTCTCAAAAACTTAAAAGTTTTGCTACCACAAGACTTATCATGTGCAGCATGCTCTCTGGGAAAACTTATAACTCGGCCTTCACAAACTAAATTGATACATGAAACCCCATCATTTTTAGAAAGAATCCAAGGGGATATTTGTGGGCCTATTCATCCTCCGTGTGGACCATTCCGCTATTTTTTGGTCTTAATTGACGCATCCTCAAGGTGGTCACATGTGAGCCTTTTATCTACTCGAAATGTAGCATTTGCCCGACTTTTAGCTCAAATCATACAATTGAGAGCCAATTTCCCCGACAATCAAATTAAAAACATCCGGATGGATAATGCGGGAGAGTTCACATCTCAAGCGTTTAATGACTATTGTATGTCAATCGGGATCAATGTTGAACATTCAGTACCTCATGTTCACACACAAAACGGTTTAGCTGAATCTTTGATTAAAAGATTACAAATGATCGCTAGACCACTTTTAATGAGATGTAAACTACCATCTTCTGCATGGGGACATGCTATTTTGCATGCCGCTGCACTGATTAGATTGAGACCAACTGCTGATCATGAATACTCCCCATTGCAACTGGTCTCCGGACGAGAACCAAGTTTATCCCACCTTAGAATTTTTGGTTGTGCGGTATATGTACCAATACCGCCACCACAACGTACTACAATGGGACCCCAAAGAAGACTGGGTATCTATATTGGGTTTAACTCCCCATCCATTATTAAATATTTAGAACCAATGACGGGAGACATGTTTACAGCACGGTATGCTGACTGTCATTTTGATGAAACGATGTTCCCAGTCTTAGGGGGAGATAAGAACAAAGAAAGACTGGTAACACAAGAAATAACGTGGAATGCATCATCGCTATCAAATCTCGACCCCCGAAGTGGTCAATGTGAATATGAAGTCCAAAAGATTATACATTTGCAAAGAATAGCGAATGAATTACTAGATGCATTCACAGACATGAATAGAGTGACAAAGTCACATGTACCAGCATCAAATGCACCTGCTCGAATTGAAGTAATCCCAGAAGCGATTACTATACAACGAAAGCGTGGGAGGCCAATCGGTTCCAAAGACAAAAACCCACGGAAACGAAAAGAGCAAAGTAACACAGTTGGTGAAAACTCACAAAAGGTTATAAATGAAACCCCGGTAGAGGCAAATGTCCCGGAAGAGACAACTATAATTCCAGAGGAAAATGAAGTTTCAGAAGAAACACCGGTACCAAACGAAAATGAGATCTCTATTAATTATGTACAAGATAGCACAATGTGGAACCGGAATAAAACACGTGTTGATGATATATTCGCATATGCTATAGCAACGAATGTAATCAATGAAAATGATTACGTACCTAAAACTTTAGAAGAGTGCATGCACAGAAATGATTGGCCAAGATGGCAAGAAGCCATAAATGCCGAATTAAATTCGCTCGAAAAGCGACATGTTTTCGGACCTGTAGTCCGAACACCCATAGACGTCAAACCAGTAGGTTATAAATGGGTGTTTGCAATAAAGAGAAATGAAAAGAATGAGATTGTGAGATATAAGGCTCGACTTGTAGCGCAAGGGTTTTCCCAAATCCCAGGAGTTGATTATGAGGAAACGTATTCCCCTATAGTGGATGCGATAACCCTTAGGTTCCTAATCAGCCTCACAATCTCTAAAGGACTTCATATGAGACTAATGGATTGTGACAACTGCCACTTTCTGGTAATTTACGTACATTTAAAGCAATGATTTACATTATACAAGTATGTGTTTTGAATATTCGAACTGCATGATTACATGATATACATCTTAGAACACTCATGGAATATTCATTTATGATGCACATTATTCATTTTTATTTGTTACATTTGAAATAGTGTAAACAATGCATCGAAACAACTAGAGTAGTACCTAGTAAACCAGTGTGCTGACGAAAACTCAGGATCCGCATAAACCATCTAAATTACATCTTTAGGACTCAGACGAAAGTCCAACATCAAATATACATTAAACCCTATATGGGAATACAAGGGTTTGGTTTAATATATTACCATTGTCCGGTAGCACCAAAAACTGCCCGAAAACTGCCAAAGTGCGCTAAAAGTTTCCATTTCAATAACTTTTCCGCAAAATTCAGCATTGGTATTTTTATTACAAGATTCAAAAGTGTTGTTTAAACACAAATTTCATATAAAAATACATAGGGAATATCATATAAATACATAACCGAATATTTCCCTATAACTTATATATGTTAACCTTTCGACTATCTACTTGCGGAACGAGCACTAAACAACTATCCGAACTATAATTTGACATATTTAACAAACCAGTGAATATTATTTTTGGTCTTTTAAGGCCTAATTATGGTCATTCAATGTGATGAAACATCTTGAAACATTAAATCCCTAAAACATCTAAACATTTAAACATTTCCTTACATTTATGAAGCATTGAATTTTACCAACACATTTTAACAATTCAAGACCCCCCCCCCCCCATGTATGACCGTGAATAAGAGGGCCCACATCCTCTTAATTCTTTGCTAATAATATCTAGATATTTATTTTAGTTGCAAGTGGATTATGTTGGTGAAATTATTACAACACTTAATCACTAAGTAACTAGCACTTTACCCATTTCAAAACTCTCTCATCATCTTCATCCATTTTTACCAAGAACACCAAAAACCCACTTCACCTTAATCTTTTACTAATTGATCAAGATGGATTTCCAAGTAACATAAGAAGGTCTAAAGCACTTACAAGTTAAAGCAAGGGTTTTCATCCATTCAAAAGCATTCTACCATCAAGATCTTCATCTTCTTAACTCTTAATCATTCTCAAAGATCATCCCTAGCCTAGTGCTAGAAGTAAGCTTCTAGATCTATTTTTTTTTTCATACTTATATTATGTTTATGATTGTTATTATAACTAATAATAACTAAGTAATCATACATAATAAACATGAAAAATACAAAGAAGCAAAGATAATAATCATGATATATTTATGTTTGTTTATATTGTGATCTAAGACTTGTTATATGCATATTTGATCTTGTTATGAGGATTAAGATATAAATAAATTGTTAGATGATGTTTTAAAAAAAATATGATCTAACAATTATACATGTTTATGTTAAAGGGTTTTTGTTAAACTTAAAGGATGAATGGATGATCATAATTTATGTTGTTGTTAATTTACCTAATGTTTTTATTTAAAAACAAGACTTTTACAAGATTATAAAAAGTAACATACAACATGAAATTTTTATAAAGTTGTTAAAACTAGAAGTAAACTTGGTTTTTGAACTAGTTAACATATATTATGATCATGTTTAAAACCCTACATGATTTGGAGATCATTTTGATAAGCTTATGTTATAAAAATCTCATATGTTTTAGTTAAGATGTTATGAGTAAATTGATGGTGATTTTGAAAAGAAAATGATATGTTTGATTAAACATGGTAAAGTTAAAAATACAAAGGTTATATGGCCAAATTTTCTAATAATTTATATGTTAACTAAACCATCATTTTTGGCTAAACCTTTACAAGATTAAAAAGATTTAGAGAATTCTTTTTATAAAAACAAAGTTAGTTATAAATATATATTTTGAGAAAATATATATTTGATTAATTTAACAACTTAAGTGCTATGTGGTATTTGATGTAATAGTTATATATATCAAAGATAGGTACTTGATTACAATGGTTATTATTAACACATGTTACATAATAATCAAAGTCTTACAAGACTTCATATAATTACGCCTTAAAAGCGAGTTATGGACGATCCGAGTAATCGAATACAAATTATGGTCAAATCGGACGACAGACGAACCTATGAACATATCACCAATCCGAGGACTTACTACGACGTTTGGGCGATCTTTTGACGCGGACACCAAAATACGTTACCATTAACAAAATTCGGACATTTTTAAACTTATAAAAACTATTATGTTTTTATTTACTAAAAAGTATACTTAGTGAATTTTTATAAAAATGTTTTATAGAAATGAAAGACTTATACTTTCTTAATGGGCTATTTTATACAAATGGGCTTACATTTCTTAATGGGCTACTTTATACAAATAGGCTTACATTTTATAATGGGCTTAACATAAATACATGGGCTAAGCCCAATATCAAAAACTCATGGGCTAAGCCCAATACCAAACATATGGGCCAAGGCCCAACACTATTTAAGCCCAACACTATTTAGGCCCAACACTATTTAGGCCCAACACTATTTAGGCCCAACACTATTTGGGGCCCAAAAACATGAAAACATGGGCTCGGCCCAATGACACCATTATTGGAAATTCAATTATACAATTTACTTACACAACGACACGAAATCGAGAAGACAAGACCCGATGATACAACTCACAAGAAACAAGATTACATATATATATATATATATATATATATATATATATATATTTGGTGAAATATATATATAATAGTTAACAATTCATTCATCTAATACACAGCTCAACGAACAGTAAAGACATACAAGTCTTACACATATTTAAGACACAAGACTTGTACTCAAGTTAGTTATAAAGACCGAAGTGTCTAACAAATATAAGAACATTTGTAGGTCGCAACACTATTCAGGACGACCGCACGTGAGATCGTAGTTACTTCTATTCACAGACGCGATATCGTGAGTTCATGTCCCTATTCATTTAAATGTTTTACAACTTTACAACTATCGGGGAAAATACATGTTCAACGTATGTTAAAGTTAGGGAATGAAACACCTTAGATCATGTGCGAATTAGGGTTATACATCTAAGCACCATTAATCCAGTTTGGACCTAGGTACAAGTGGTTAGATCTAATGGGTTTTGGCGAGCCCCACTCTTGGTCGTGGACCCATACAGAAGAGTGCTTTTGTGTCCCAGTCGATAGTAGGCGACATAAAAATCGTCTAGGGTTGGATTGCTTCCTTTTTCGTCACACATATTAATGTCCTTGCAAAACATTAATGATCAACGATTTCATTGACGCTTTACATACTGCAACTTACATTTTAAATACATCTTTTACAACTAAATTGCATGAATTCGCCAACTTTTGTTGATGTTTTCCAAACTTAACATGTATTTCAGGGAATTAAAGGACCATGTCGGGTTTCTCAGTCAAGATAACAAGTACCAGAACTCCATGCCATCTTTTGGAGGGTTTAACTATTATATTCCGCCTCTTTGCGGAAATATGATGGTTTAAACCTTAGTAGTTTATTTTAATGTTAATGTATGAAACAATAACACTTTACTTTTATGTTAATGGTTTGTAACCGACACACTAAACTTATGTTGTAATCTTTTGGAAACACTTATGTAATGGCAATGGAGTATGTTTTATTCATATAGTTTGTTCATGTACATCGATATTTATGCAATGAAAACCATACCGATCACACCTCGCGCTTCCTCTACGAGCGGGTGTGACAGTTTGGTATCAGAGCATCGATTGTAGTGAACCAGGATTCTTTCTCGAGTCTAAGTCTACAATCACTAGGGATCTCTCACGAAAACCATTTAAACACAAACAAATGTTTTCATTTGCATAAACATTTTTCATGGTCCATTTTCAACAAGAATTCATCTCATACAAATCAAGCAAGGTCATTAGTGTCTTAGTCATCTAAATGGTAGACATGCAACTTTAAGTTAATCCACACAACTCAATTAGGATAACTTAAAATGAACATTATGTGAAAAATACATTTCGTGTATATATGTAAAGTAACAAATGCTCATACGTGTCGAACAACTTATTTCTCAGGATATCATGTCTTCCTCCGAAGGAAGCAACATTTATGACGATGTGGATCCTATGACACCCTCTTTGGATGATGATTATGAACCTGAGGTTCAGGTTATTACTTCGGATAGTGAGACGGGATCAGATAGCGATATGGATGACTTTCAGCCATTCGCATTGCTAGGTGATATTGTTGATGATGACATATTAGATATGCCTCCGTAGCTCAATGACGTAGTTATCATGGGTCACCCGGAGGGTGAACATGTGGTCGAGGTTATACCCTGGAATATCCTTCCTCTTGCTATTATGCCTTTTATTGACGACCTCGATGAGGATAACGACGCCGTTGTTCCTGTGTTTCCCGTGGAGCATTTAGATGATGATTTAGGAGACGGGGATGTTTACGATGTGGTTATCCTAGACATTACATCACCAGTGGTCTCAGTGATCGATATTTCTTCTGATGCAGATACCGACTCGGATGCTTCCTCTTATGCATCCGTTACTTCTTCTGCACTGCAGGCCATTGGCCTACAGCGAAACGCAGACTTTGGGGATGATGTCATGCCAGCAGAGCCAGCCATCCCTGCTCCTGTTCAGGTCCCTGCTGCAGATACATCTCCTGAGCACATTCGTCTCATGCGCACTGATCATACCGATGAGGCCGGACCATCTGGACATGCCCATATACCACCCAGTGATATGGACCTATACTATCAGCAGTTTCACTATATCCCACAGGTCCCTGTCGAGCCTCCTATTGCGCCACTCTCCACCTCATGTTATGCCCATGACAGATCCATACCACCCATTGCATTACCCAGCTGCTACTACCGAGTTACGTGCTCGTGTGCTGACACTCGAGCATCAGATAGACTTTATTATCCGTCGAGTTCACGAACTCGAGGAGGAGCTTACTCACCTTCATGGTTTGGTACTTCTGACTCCACCACTACCAGCTCATTCACCACCCCATGCTCCACCACCACCACCAGAGTCACCACCATTACCCCCACTACCACCTCAGATGCCACCAGTTGATATACCACCAGTTGATTTACCTGCTCGTGTTTTGACACTCGAGCAGCAGATTGTTTTCCTTCACCGTTTGGTTCATGATTTAGAGGATAGGGTTTCTCATGTTTACAGGTCATTGTTCCCGATTCCACCACTAGTCTTTCCTCCACCATAGACTGTGTTTGCAGGTATCATACTTTTGAGACGGGTATCTATATCCGTTTTTGTGTACATATTGACGCTCCACCAAGTTTTGAAGACAACCGGCAGACAGCGGATCACACAGTTGGAAGGAAGACTTTGTTATCTCTTTTGTTGTACTAGACTAGTATGACCGGGTTATGTAGCCCGAGTCTATTTTGTTTCCTTTCAAACGATTATGTAACCGGTTGATTAATATATATAAAAACTTGGTGTTATCTATTATATGCATCTGAATGGTCTGGTTGGACATATCTTATTGTTTATGTTAACTTATTTACTCGCATTATATGTTTCTTGGTGATATTGCTATTAATGTTAAAAAAAATTGTATTTTTTTTATGCTTAGTAAAATTATTTAACAAACCAAATCAACGTCTAATCTTTATCCTATTTCTCCTTTGGAAGAATCATGCCACCAAGGAGAGTCTTACGGTCACGGACAGTTAATCCACCCCCACCTCCACCGATGCCTACGAACGAGGCAGAACTGAATGCACTAATAGAACAGAGAATCGCCCAAGCTATCGCACTGTATGAGGCATCCCGTGCCAACCAAAGTGGTGGCACCGGCGGATCGGGAGGCCAGGGCCAAGGCGGTACTTCAGGTGGAACAAATATTACGGGTAACGTTTAGTTGTTTTGTTACAATTTATCAAATTCCTTTCGTTATCTATTCGTGCGATTCACTGTTTACTCATTCATAACCCGTTTGTCCAATTTCAGGGTGCACATTCAAGCAGTTTCTGGACTGCAAGCCACTTAACTACGATGGCACAGGCGGTGTTGTGGCTTTCGTGTGATGGACTGAGAAAACGGATTCCACTATCAGAATGAGCAGATGTTCCACTAATCAGCAAGTCACTTTCGTTATTGGCATGTTTCTCAACGAGGCCCTTACATGGTGGAACTTACAAGTGCAAACTTTGGGTGATAACGCTGCTTATGCGTTGACTTGGGATGAACTTAAGGAACGTATGAGGGATAAGTACTGTTCTCGTGCTGAACTCTAGAAGTTGGAGAACGAGTTTTGGAACCTTACCATGGTCGGAGCTGATATCACGGGTTATACGCAAAGGTTTCACGATCTGTCCCGCGTGATTCCTTATCTTGTATCACCGGAATACAAGCGTATCGAACGCTACATCTGGGGACTTTCTCCCAAGATTCGAAGTCTGGTTACTGCAGCTAAACCCACGACTATTACTCAGGCTGTGACTATAGCCGTGAGTCTTACTGAAGACGGGGTCAGGATGAATATATTCACTGAGAAAGGTGATGATAAGAAGGAAACACATGCCGAGTCTTCCAACAGTGGGAAGAGGAAGTACTCGAATTTCAAGAAGGGAACCCGTGGTAATAACAACAACAACAGTAATAACAACCACAACAACAATAACCCCAACAACAACAACAACAACAGGCGACAGAATAACTCGCAAAAGGATGCAAGGGCGTTTGTAGCCACAAACGACACTGGTCCTAAGAAGTACGCTGGTACTTTGCCCAAGTGTGAGCGATGCAAATATCATCACTTGGGCGATTGTCAGGTTGTCAAGTGTGACAAGTGTGGCAAGAATGGCCACCGTGCTGAATCATGTTGGGGAACGGGAAATAATATTGGATCTGGAAGTGGATTTGGTAACAAGAATGTGAACAGAAATGGTCGTGGTCAAGGATGCTTTGGATGCGGAAGCAAAGATCACTTCAAGAAAGATTGTCCTAAAGAAAACCAAGCTCGTGGTCGACCATTTGTGATTGGAGCCAAGGATGCGCGTCAAGACCCTAATGTGGTCACTGGTACGTTTCTCCTCAATGATCATTTCGCATCCATATTATTTGATACCGGAGCCGATTTTAGTTTTATTTCTATAGAATTTAAAAATGTTTTGGGCTTGGAACCTAGTAAGCTAGATGTTCCATATTCTATAGAATTGGCTAACGGTAAACTAGTAGAGACGGGAGAAGTTGTTAAGGGGTGTACCTTAGAACTTGGCGAACAAAAATTCAATATCGATCTCTTACCCGTTGAATTGGGTAGTTTCGACGTAGTGGTTGGCATGGATTGGCTATCCAATAATTGAGCCGAAGTCGTTTGCCACGAGAAGATCATTCGTCTACCACTATCGAACGAAGAGACACTTGTGATACATGGAGAGAAGCGCGATACCCCGTTGCGGATCATCAATTGCATGAAAGCACATAAGTGCTTACGGAAAGGTTGTATTGCCTTTCTAGCACATGTTGTGGACAAGAAGGCCGATGAGCCGAAGTTGACAGATATTCCGGTAGTAAAAGAATTTCCTGAAGTCTTTCCTGAAGACTTTCCCGGACTACCACCATATCGGCAAGTCGAATTTCACATCGACTTGGTACCAGGAGCCGCACCCGTAGCTAAATCTCCATATCGATTAGCACCTTCTGAAATGCAAGAGTTATCCACACAACTTCAAGAGTTGTTGGATAAAGGATTCATCAGACCGAGCTACTCGCCTTGGGGAGCTCTAGTCTTGTTTGTAAAGAAGAAGGACGGAACTTTCAGGATGTGCATCGATTATCGCGAGTTGAATAAACTTACCATCAAGAATGGGTATCCATTACCGAGGATTGATGACCTATTCGATCAATTGCAAGGGTCGAGTTTCTACTCAAAGATAGACTTACGATCGGGGTATCATCAGTTACAGATTCAAGAAGAAAGCATACCGAAAACGGCTTTTCAGACTCGTTACGGTCATTACGAGTTTCTCGTTATGCCTTTTGGTTTAACGAATGCACCAGCGGTCTTCATAGATTTAATGAATCATGTGTGCAAGCCGTATCTCAAAAAATTCGTCATAGTGTTTATTGACGACATTTTGATATACTCTCGGTCGACTGACGAACATGAGCAACATTTGAGAACCATTTTAGAGTTGTTAAAGACGGAGAAACTATACGCGAAATTTTCCAAGTGCGAATTTTGGATTCGCGAAGTACAATTTCTCGGGCATGTAGTGAACGAGAATGGTATTCAAGTAGACCCGTCGAAGATCGAATCGATTAAGAATTGGGAAGCGCCCGAGACTCCTACTGAAGTACGACAATTTTTGGGCTTAGCGGGATATTATCGGAGATTTATTGAGAATTTTTCAAAGATTGCTCAACCGCTAACTTCTCTTACACAGAAAGACAGGAAATTCGATTGGGGAGAGAAACAAGAAGAATCATTTCAACTTCTTAAAGACAAGTTGTGCATTGCACCAATCTTATCATTCCCCGACGGTACCGATGACTTTGTTGTATACTGTGATGCTTCGCATCAAGGTTTGGGTTGCGTACTCATGCAACGTGAAAAGGTTATCACGTACGCGTCTCGCCAACTGAAAGTTCACGACAAGAACTATACCACTCACGACCTAGAGTTAGGCGCGGTGGTATTTGCTTTAAAATTTTGGCGGCATTACTTATATGGTACACAGTGCACTATTTTCACAGATCATAAAAGTCTACAACACATATTCAACCAAAAAGAATTAAATATGCGTCAGCGACGTTGGGTTGAGTTATTGAACAATTATGATTGTGAAATCAAGTACCATCCGGGCAAGGCGAACGTGGTAGCAGACGCCTTGAGCCGCAAGGAACGAGTTAAAACACTAAGAGTGCAAGCACTAGAAATGACGATTCACACAGATCTTACCGCACGAATTCATAATGCACAACAAGAAGCACTCAAGGAAGAGCATATTCTAGCAGAATCGCTTCGAGGCATGGAAAAACGGTTAGTGCCAAAGGAGGATGGAACTTTGTACGTTGCAGGTAGAATTTGGGTTCCATTCTTTGGAGGCCTCCGAGATCTTATTTTTGAGGAAGCACATAGGTCAAAGTACTCGATCCATCCTGGATCAGATAAGATGTACCAAGATTTAAAGGAGTACTATTGGTGGCCTAACCTCAAAAAGGATATTGCTATCTATGTCGGAAAATGCTTGACCTGCGCGAAGGTCAAGGCAGGTATCAGAAACCGTCGGGTTTACTACAACAACCCGAGATTCCCTCTTGGAAATGGGAACAAATATCGATGGACTTCATTACGAAGTTACCCAGGACCTCAAAAGGCCATGACATGATATGGGTAATCGTCGATAGATTGACAAAGTCCGCACACTTCTTACCAATTCGGGAGAAGGATAGTACCGAGAAACTAGCGGAAATCTATCTCAGAGAAATAGTGGCTCGTCATGGAGTGCCTGTTTCAATCATTTCGGACCAAGACGGTCGTTTTGTTTCAAGGATTCAGAAATCATTTCAACAGGCCTTTGGATCTCAATTGAATCTAAGTACGGCCTTTCATTCACAAACTGACGACCAGAGCGAACGGACGATCCAAACACTCGAAGATATGCTTCGTGCATGTGTTATGGATTTAGGCGGCAATTGGGATACTCATCTACCTTTAGTTGAGTTTTCCTACAATAACAGCTACCATACTAGTATACAAGCTGCACCGTTTGAAGCTCTTTATGGTCGAAAGTGTCGCTCTCCGCTATGTTGGGCGGAAACAGGCGATAGTCAGTTAATTGGTCCGGAGCTAGTCCAAGAGACTACGGATAAAATTTTCCAGATCCGAGACCGTATCAAGGCGGCTCGCGATCGACAAAAGAGCTACGCAAACAAAAAGCGAAAACAATTATCTTTCGAGGTCGGAGACAAAGTCTTGTAAAAAGTCTCGCCTTGGAAAGGCGTAGCGAGGTTCGGTAAACGTGGAAAGCTTAACCCGCGTTACATTGGACCATTTGAAATCTTAGAAAAGATTGGCACTGTTGCCTACAAGTTGAAGTTACCAGATGAACTTAGCAGTGTGCACCACACGTTTCATGTGTCGAATCTTAGAAAGAGTCCAACACAAGATACCGTTATCATCCCTGCGGATGAAATTCACATTGACGACAAACTCCAATTCACTGAAGAACCTGTTGAGGTCACGGACTGGAAGGTCCAGAAAACACGGAGAAGTCGTATCAAGTTAGTAAAAGTTCGTTGGAACTCTCGTCACGGACCCGAATATACTTGGGAACGTGAAGACCAAATTAAAGCCAAATATCCTCACCTGTTCCCGAAGACTCCTACAACAAATAACAAAGCAAGAATTTCGGGACGAAATTCTCAATAACAAGGGGAGAATGTGACAACTGCCACTTTCTGGTAATTTATGTACATTTAAAGCAATGATTTACATTATACAAGTATGTGTTTTGAATATTCGAACTGCATGATTACATGATATACATCTTAGAACACTCATGGAATATTCATTTATGATGCACATTATTCATTTTTATTTGTTACATTTGAAATAGTGTAAACAATGCATCGAAACAACTAGAGTAGTACCTAGTAAACTAGTGTGCTGACGAAAACTCAGGATCCGCATAAACCATCTAAATTACATCTTTAGGACTCAGACGAAAGTCCAACATCAAATATACATTAAACCCTATATGGGAATACAAGGGTTTGGTTTAATATATTACCATTGTCCGGTAGCACCAAAAACTGCCCGAAAACTGCCGAAGAGCGCTAAAAGTTACCATTTCAATAACTTTTCCGCAAAATTCAGCATTGGTATTTTTATTACAAGATTCAAAAGTGTTGTTTAAACACAAATTTCATATAAAAATACATAGGGAATATCATATAAATACATAACCGAATATTTCCCTATAACTTATATATGTTAACCTTTCGACTATCTACTTGCGGAACGAGCACTAAACAACTATCCGAACTATAATTTGACATATTTAACAAACCAGTGAATATTATTTTTGGTCTTTTAAGGCCTAATTATGGTCATTCAATGTGATGAAACATCTTGAAACATTAAATCCCTAAAACATCTAAACATTTAAACATTTCCTTACATTTATGAAGCATTGAATTTTACCAACACATTTTAACAATTCAAGACCCCCCCCCCCCATGTATGACCGTGAATAAGAGGGCCCACATCCTCTTAATTCTTTGCTAATAATATCTAGATATTTATTTTAGTTGCAAGTGGATTATGTTGGTGAAATTATTACAACACTTAATCACTAAGTAACTAGCACTTTACCCATTTCAAAACTCTCTCATCATCTTCATCCATTTTTACCAAGAACACCAAAAACCCACTTCACCTTAATCTTTTACTAATTGATCAAGATGGATTTCCAAGTAACATAAGAAGGTCTAAAGCACTTACAAGTTAAAGCAAGGGTTTTCATCCATTCAAAAGCATTCTACCATCAAGATCTTCATCTTTTTAACTCTTAATCATTCTCTAAGGCTACACGGTATGGGGTTCGTCCCCATTCCGTCTTGCTTCGGCGACGGAGGGAACACCGTGCCGCCCCCCCCACGTCGCGTCGACTTCTCGCCGTTTGTGACGGTCCAAAATGGTGGGGCCCAAGACTAAAGTAACCGTTAAAAAATTAATTTCTAATTTAATTTATTTATTCAAACGGTTATAATTAAAAAAAACACCCAAATCACTCCCACTTTTATAAATACTCACCTCTTTTACACATTTTTTCACAACTTTTCACCCACTACAATCTCACATCTCTCTCACATTTTATAACCCCTCTTCCATTTTTATAAAAACTCATATATTTTTATATCATTTTTTACCCGCTAGTACCCCATCTCTCTATAAAAAATTATCATGTCTTCACCTTCTCCCATTTCTTCAATTTCTTCTATGTCTTCATCGTCTTCGTCTGCGTGGTATTCATCATCTTCGGAAGAGGATGGTATTATGCACAACATGATTATGAACGCGGCTCATGTCTTCATGGCGGGTGCTGAAGAGTCGTCCCAACGGCTAACTAGACGAGCAAAATATAACCGAGACCAAGAAGGTATTTTTTTTTCCTTATGTTTTATATAGATTTGAAAATGTATTTTATAATTAATTTCATTTACGTTTTAAATTTATAGCCGGCAACGATAAACTAGTAGCCGATTATTTTGCCGACGAACCCGTGTACCCAGCCGAGATTTTTCGTCGTCGGTTCCGCATGAGTCGTCCACTGTTTTTACGTATTGCAGGCGACATGGCCCAGTCTGATCCGTTTTTTACATTGCGAAACGACGCTAGGGGGCAAAGGGGTTTCAGTAATTTGCAAAAATGTACGTCGGCCATTCGCCAACTTGCGTACGGTTACGCACCCGATGCATTAGACGAGTATATTAGGATGTCTGAAAGAACCGCACGTCGATGTTTGCACAAGTTTTGCGAATGGGTTGTCAAATTGTATAGCAAGCGATACCTGCGGAAACCGAACGCAAACGACGTTCAAAAATTATATCAAGCACACGAACAGAGACATGGTTTCCCAGTAATGCTCGGGAGCATTGATTGCATGCATTGGGCGTGGCAGAATTGCCCAGTTTCCTGGCAAGGTCAGTATACTAAGGGAGATCAGGGACATCCGACTATTATTCTAGAGGCTGTTGCGTCACAGGATCTCTGGATATGGCATGCTTTTTTTGGTCTACCTGGTTCGCTCAATGACCTTAACATCATATACCAGTCACAAATATTTGAGGATGTAGTGGCGGGTACAGGTCCAGACACAAGCTTTACGGTTTCGGGGGTGGAATACAGGCGAGGTTACTACCTAGCCGATGGGATATACCCAACGTACTCGACAATCGTTAAAACTATTCCGCACCCGACAGACGACAAAAGAAAAAAGTTTGCGAAGTTTCAAGAGGGTGCGAGAAAAGATATTGAACGGGCTTTTGGTGTTCTACAAAAAAATGGCACATCATTGAACATCCAGCACGTTCGCAAACACCAAGGAGGTTACGACACATTATGTACGCTTGTATCATCCTTCATAACATGATCATTGAAGACGAAGGTAGAGCGATATGCGAGTACGACGAAAACGCGTCCACTGGAAATTCTGTTCCAGTTAGTGGGGAACAACAAGATTTGAACATGTTCGCTCTACGTAACGAGTACACACATCATAACCTAAAAGCGGACTTGGTGGAGTACATTTGGAACAACGCTCAAAACGAACCCGGCCACGAGATGGAAGACGAAGACTAGTAGCTTATTTTAATATATTAGGATATTTTTAAGTTTATTTTTTTAAGTTTATGTTTTTTTTTAAATTTATTTTTTTTAAGTTTAATTTTTTTTTTAAGTTTATGTAATGTTTTTTAATATTAATGAAAATATTTTGTTACTTTATTTGTTAAATGTTAAAAAAAAGTTGAAGATAAAAAAAAATAAAAAAACATAAAAGTGGTGGAGGATGATGACTAGGACCATCTTACCATGCCTTCTAGTTTTGGAGGATGGACCATCCTTGAGAGAATTATGACGTGGCGCCTACGTGGCGGATCATCCTCCAAGGATGGTCCATCACCATACCCACCAGCCTAAGATCATCCCTAGCCTAGTGCTAGAAGTAAGCTTCTAGATCTATTTTTTTTTCATACTTATATTATGTTTATGATTGTTATTATAACTAATAATAACTAAGTAATCATACATAATAAACATGAAAAATACAAAGAAGCAAAGATAATAATCGTGATATATTTATGTTTGTTTATATTGTGATCTAAGACTTGTTATATGCATATTTGATCTTGTTATGAGGATTAAGATATAAATAAATTGTTAGATGATGTTTTAAAAAAAATATGATCTAACAATTATACATGTTTATGTTAAAGGGTTTTTGTTAAACTTAAAGGATGAATGGATGATCATAATTTATGTTGTTGTTAATTTACCTAATGTTTTTATTTAAAAACAAGACTTTTACAAGATTATAAAAAGTAACATACAACATGAGATTTTTATAAAAGTTGTTAAAACTAGAAGTAAACTTGGTTTTTGAACTAGTTAACATATATTATGATCATGTTTAAAACCCTACATGATTTGGAGATCATTTTGATAAGCTTATGTTATAAAAATCTCATATGTTTTAGTTAAGATGTTATGAGTAAATTGATGGTGATTTTGAAAAGAAAATGATATGTTTGATTAAACATGGTAAAGTTAAAAATACAAAGGTTATATGGCCAAATTTTCTAATAATTTATATGTTAACTAAACCATCATTTTTGGCTAAACCTTTACAAGATTAAAAAGATTTAGAGAATTCTTTTTATAAAAACAAAGTTAGTTATAAATATATATTTTGAGAAAATATATATTTGATTAATTTAACAACTTAAGTGCTATGTGGTATTTGATGTATTAGTTATATATATCAAAGATAGGTACTTGATTACAATGGTTATTATTAACACATGTTACATAATAATCAAAGTCTTACAAGACTTCATATAATTACGCCTTAAAAGCGAGTTACGGACGATCCGAGTAATCGAATACAAATTATGGTCAAATCGGACGACGGACGAACCTATGAACATATCACCAATCCGAGGACTTACTACGACGTTTGGGCGATCTTTTGACGCGGACACCAAAATACGTTACCATTAACAAAATTCGGACATTTTTAAACTTATAAAAACTATTATGTTTTTATTTACTAAAAAGTATACTTAGTGAATTTTTATAAAAATGTTTTATAGAAATGAAAGACTTATACTTTCTTAATGGACTATTTTATACAAATGGGCTTACATTTCTTAATGGGCTACTTTATACAAATAGGCTTACATTTTATAATGGGCTTAACATAAATACATGGGCTAAGCCCAATATCAAAAACTCATGGGCTAAGCCCAATACCAAACATATGGGCCAAGGCCCAACACTATTTAAGCCCAACACTATTTAGGCCCAACACTATTTAGGCCCAACACTATTTAGGCCCAACACTATTTGGGGCCCAAAAACATGAAAACATGGGCTCGGCCCAATGACACCATTATTGGAAATTCAATTATACAATTTACTTACACAACGACACGAAATCGAGAAGACAAGACCCGATGATACAACTCACAAGATACAAGATTACATATATATATATATATATATATATATTGGTGAAATATATATATAATAGTTAACAATTCATTCATCTAATACACAGCTCAACGAACAGTAAAGACATACAAGTCTTACACATATTTAAGACACAAGACTTGTACTCAAGTTAGTTATAAAGACCGAAGTGTCTAACAAATATAAGAACATTTGTAGGTCGCAACACTATTCAGGACGACCGCACGTGAGATCGTAGTTACTTCTATTCACAGACGCGATACTGTGAGTTCATGTCCCCTATTCATTTAAATGTTTTACAACTTTACAACTATCGGGGAAAATACATGTTCAACGTATGTTAAAGTTAGGGAATGAAACACCTTAGATCATGTGCGAATTAGGGTTATACATCTAAGCACCATTAATCCAGTTTGGACCTAGGTACAAGTGGTTAGATCTAATGGGTTTTGGCGAGCCCCACTCTTGGTCGTGGACCCATATAGAAGAGTGCTTTTGTGTCCCAGTCGATAGTAGTCGACATAAAAATCGTCTAGGGTTGGATTGCTTCCTTTTTCGTCACACATATTAATGTCCTTGCAAAACATTAATGATCAACGATTTCATTGACGCTTTACATACTACAACTTACATTTTAAATACATCTTTTACAACTAAATTGCATGAATTCGCCAACTTTTGTTGATGTTTTCCAAACTTAACATGTATTTCAGGGAATTAAAGGACCATGGCGGGTTTCTCAGTCAAGATAACAAGTACCAGAACTCCATGCCATCTTTTGGAGGGTTTAACTATTATATTCCGCCTCTTTGCGAAAATATGATGGTTTAAACCTTAGTAGTTTATTTTAATGTTAATGTATGAAACAATAACACTTTACTTTTACGTTAATGGTTTGTAACCGACACACTAAACTTATGTTGTAATCTTTTGGAAACACTTATGTAATGGCAATGGAGTATGTTTTATTCATATAGTTTGTTCATGTACATCGATATTTATGCAATGAAAACCATACCGATCACACCTCGCGCTTCCGCTATGAGCGGGTGTGACATGGATGTCGTCACCGCATACTTATACGGGACACTTGAAAATGACATCTACATGAAAATCCCTAAAGGATTAAAATTGCCTGAAGCATTAAAATCAACACCTCGAGATATGTGTTCTATAAAGCTCCAGAGATCTTTATATGGTCTCAAACAATGTGGTCGTATGTGGTACAATCGACTTAGTGAATATCTCGAAAAAGAAGGATACAAGTCTGATGTAATCAGTCCATGTGTCTTTATAAAAAGATCACTCTCAAATTTCACTATAATCGCAGTCTATGTTGATGATATCAACATCATCGGATCTCCTGAAGAGATAGAGAAAGCTGCTCAGTTGTTAAAGAAGGAATTTGAAATGAAAGATCTTGGTATGACGAAATTATGTATCGGACTACAATTTGAGTATATGTGCAATGGCACATTTGTCCATCAATCAAACTACATCCAGAAGATGTTAGTTCGTTTCAATATGGATAAAGCACATCCGTTTAGCATACCTATGGTTGTCCGACCGCTAGATCCACACAAGGATCCTTATCGCCCTCAAGAAAAAGGCGAAGAAGTACTTGGTCCAGAAGTACCGTACTTAAGCTCGATCGGTGCCCTTATGTACCTCGCAAACAACACAAGACCTGACATTGCATTTGCAGTTCATGTACTAGCGAGATACAGTTCGAATCCAACACGTAGACACTGGAATGGTGTAAAACATATATTCCGGTATATTTGCGGGACACAAGACTTAGGTCTTTTCTATCAAAAGGATCAAAAGTCCCAGCTTGTTGGGTATGCTGATGCCGGATATCTATCAGATCCTCACAAAGCAAAATCTCAGACAGGTTATGTATTCACATACGGTGGCACAGCAATTTCTTGGAAATCGACTAAGCAAACACTTACAGCAACATCATCCAATCATGTTGAACTGATAGCATTATATGATGCTGGTCGAGAATGCGTGTGGTTGAGATCAATGATTAATCATATACAAGAAGCATGCGGATTGGAACAAATTAAGAAGGACCCGACGATTATCTATGAAGACAACGCTGCTTGCATAGCTCAAATAAAAGAAGGCTACATCAAAGGCGACAGAACAAAGCACATCTCACCAAAGTTCTTCTCAACATATGACCTACAAAAAGAAGGAGAAATCGATGTTCGTCAGATCAAGTCAAGTGAAAATCTAGCTGATCTCTTCACAAAATCACTACCTAGAAGCAGTTTTGAGTATTTATCACATAAGATCGGGCTCCGAAGATTGAAAGATGTTAGTTAAATTGAGGGGGAGCATTATACACACTGTACTCTTTTCCTTGACTAAGTTTTGTCCCATTGGGTTTTCTTAGTAAGGTTTTTAACGAGGCAGCAGAACTGGTCCAGCAGTATCGGTTTATCTTATAGGTCCTGAAGTACCGATTTAATATCATCCTGAAGTATGTTGTTAATAGTGTATAATGAATAATGATAATGTATATCTGAGGGGGAGTGTTATAAATTAGATATACAAACCACCCCCATAACCGTTTTGGCAGTTATCATATAGATGTCCATTTGACAGTTACTAGATATACTCATATGTACATTTGTATCAATAGTCTGGCAAATAGTTTACACGTGAAGAAGATTGCAGATTCACTACAATTCTAGTTTGTTTCTTATCATTTTTTGATTTTTTAGGATTTTTTTATTTTTTAAAATTTTTCGGATTCTTTAGAATTTTTTTGATTTTTTATCATGCCCAAATCTATCTTGAAAAAAACCCATCTTGACCTAAACCCATCCTAACCCATTTCTTAATAAACTCATTCTAACCCAAACTCATTCTAACCCATACCCATCCTAACCCATTACCCAAACCTACCCAACCCACCCATTTTGCCACCTCTAGTTGCAAGTATCCTCTATTTAAACAAATAATACTGGTCTTTTAATCTTGAGATAACCATACGCCATGCTGTTCAGATTTATACTCTCAGATTCACCATTCTGAATCTATTGGTGGTGGGTGAGGGAGGTATTGAACATATATGACACACAGAATGATACATAGTTTCAGTCAGTCATGACCTGTTTTTCAAAAAAGTTGGTCAGGTGACTTTTGATTCGGACGAGGAAATACATGCCATTAATGGAACAGTTTGGTTATCAGTGGAAGACGAAGTTGATGTAACAGTGTTAACATTAATATCGTTTGTGACAAACAAAAAGCCCCCCATAGGGCATTTGTGGTTACTATATTGATATGGTCAGTTTGTCGGATTTTAATTTGCTGCAATAATGATGATTAGAAATCGGTTATGGTTTTATGGCTATATAACCAAATCAAACGAATCAGTTTAGACACACCAGACCATATCCTTCACTCTCCGGTTTCATTTCAGGCAAGTGATCAAGTCCGGCAGTAGGCTGCTGCTGCTTCGAACCGGCGTACCCTGGGAACAGACCGCGAATCTGTTTAAGGGAAAGAGGTACGATATGACTTGGAATTTAAATGTTTTCTACCTGTCCCACTTCTAAGTCTCCTTCAGCTTCTAGACTTTCTCTTTCAAGGATCTCATGTTTTTACTGGTCATTTGCCCAAAACGATCAAATTCACCAGCTTCAAGCATTATAGCAATACTGTGTTACAACGGAGTTATCGCTAAAAGTAATTCTCGACATACATAGATAGCTTTTTGTAAATTGAAAATACTGTTCTTAAAAATAACAAACGACCCAACAAGAAAGAAAAATTATTATCCACCTAGTGATTCAACTTCCAGTCTACACCTTTTATTCACCTTCAACGTAAACACTAGGCAAAACTCTTTTGTTATTTGTATTGAAGATTCAGCTTTGGATTTGAATTCGGAGTTTTATTTTGATTGGGTTACCTGTCCTACAATCATTAAATAGATTTTCAATTTTGTTTACTGCATCATACAAGCATTTAGATCACTAGATATGCCTTACATAACCATCTTAACTGTATGAAGTTTTCTACATAACCAAATTCTAAAAATCAAGAAAAGTAAGTCTCCAATTTGTAATCAAACCAACTTTAAAATGCATATCCAAGGTCTCAAAATTGAAAATTGTACCCAAATTAAAACATAACTCTCCTAGAACACAACCAATACAAAATCAAACCACCTATGCAGTGGCAGCTTGTGCAGCCTGCCTTTTCCTAGCCTCCTCAATGATTGTCAACTTGATACCCTTACCCTTGGGGAGTGATACCCAAGGCTTTGAACCTTTTCCAAGAGTGAACACATTTCCCAAACGGGTGGCAAACTCGTGTCCAGTGGCATCTTGAATGTGAACCGTCTCAAAGCTGCCCTTATGTTTTTCTCTGTTTTTAAGGATTCCAACACGACCAGTGTTGCGTCCACCTGTCACCATGACAACATTCCCAACATCAAACTTGATGAAATCAACGATCTTGTTCGACTCCAAATCGAGTTTGATGGTGTCGTTAGCTTTGATGAGTGGATCTGGGTAGCGAATTGTCCGGCCGTCATAAGTGTTGATGTATGGAATCCCCTTTGAACCAAATTGAACAGACCTAACTTTGCACAACTTGAACTGCACAACAAAAGTAACATTAAAATTTTGACTAAGACCACACAAATAATAAAACCACTAGAAAATACCACAAGTATCCATTTGTTTCATTCATGGAATGAACATGCCACATAATTTTAAAATTACAAAATGTGTGTAAAGTTTAAAGTTTTTGTTACTCCCAAGTGTAATGTAAGCTTTAACCAATTACACCACTATGTCGTTTCACAAGTTATTTCAAAAAACATTTGCCCAGGTTGCTTTAAAAAAACATTTGAATACGTAAGATGCATACGTATATATTATCCCTTTTAGCTATCACATAATGAAGATCCAGCACAGAAGTAAAGCTATGTTCGACAAACATACATAAACAAATTAATTTTTGTATGACTAATTTAAAATTTAAACAACTAAGATTAAAGGATTAATGTTACATCAAAAACACCAACTAACCTTTGATTCCTCATCCCTGATGGAGTGAAGCCTGAACCTGCCCTTTGTATCATATAGAAGTCGGAAACTTTCATTGGTCTTCGGAATTGAGACGACATCTGATGAACAAAAAACATATATTAAACCATGAATACAAAATGTAAAACATAATGCATCCTAAACAACCCACCAAAAAATATAACAATGAGTGTGCTCACCCATGAAACCCGCAGGGTAAGTCTTGTCAGTCCTGACCTTGTTATCAACAAGCACATGTCGTTGCATCAAAATAGATTGAACCTCACGGTAAGTCAAAGCATACTTCAACCTGTTCCTCAAGATGAGGATCAAGGGCAAGCATTCCCTTGATTTATGAGGTCCAGATGATGGCTTAGGAGCCTGATAAACAAAAAATGCAGATCATAAGATACTAATCCTTAGGGGTGTCCATAAACCACTAAACCTGGCCAAATCGCCAAATTTACGAAAACAGACCGGTTTGTCTTGTTCACGATTCAGTTTCATAGATTTGACGGTTTACCGTTTGGAAGTTTGACTTACCATTAAACATTTTTTCTTTCATTTTGAAAATATAAAGTTATCTATGAAACCTTATTCATAAACAATCCTTATCACTTTTTTTTAAAACTTAACACAAAAACATGCTTTTGAAACAAAATCAAACTTTTTTTCAAAAACCGAACCGTCAAAGTAAAGCGGCCACTTAAACCGCAAGCAACCCAACACCGGACCATGAATAATATCCCTTACTTATCACATATAACAAGTGTTTAGAGTTACTTACAAAAGCACCACCAAGTTTATCAAGCATCCAATGCTTAGGAGCATTGAGCCTCTTCATATGTTTCTTCAAACCTCTAGCCTTCAATACAGCACAAAACAGTGTTAATCAACTATTAACTTAAACATGAAATACATCAATAACACTATTCCTGTTGTTACGCAGCATAATCACGATCGTATTACATAAATTACAGCTAAAAGTGTTCCCTAAAACAATCGATTACAGCTTGAAGCAGTAAATCACAACCTAAAATGCTGAATTAATGCAACTAGCCAATTAGCGATTAACTGTACGGATGCAAGAGCTAATTAATAACTACATAATCAACCGTAAAATTGTAATAGCGAAAACTATAGAAATGAACAACAAATGATAACTAGACGCAAATCAGATATCAATATCGATGCAAGAAGATAGAAAGATGTACTCACCATGGCTGCAGTAGGAGATCGGAGTCTCCGGTGGAAATATACGATGGACTAACAGCAGCGGCACCTTCTCGTTCTGATAAACCCTAGTAGATCGCTTTATATCACTATTTCGTGGGCTTTTTTTTTTGGGCCTTCTTCCAATATTTGGGCCAGAAATTAATGGAAATCACAATAAAGTAAATAAAGTTGTCACTAGTAATGTGGTAGCGGGTTTTTGTTATGGACTAGTTTAAATACTCGTGTGTTATATGAGTGGTCTCAAAGTAAATTGTATTATGAGTAAATTACAAGTTTTGTCCTTTATGTTTGTCCCAAATTTCAGGCGTTATCCTTTACCTTTAAAATTGATTAGTTTTGTCCTTAATGTTTCCAAATCTTGCACGTTATGTCCTTTAGGCCAAACTCAGTTAGATTTTTTTGGTTAAAACTGATCATGTGCAAGGCACATGAGGGCATTTTTGTAATTTCATTTTTAGAGAAATTTATGTAATTAACTTAAAATAAATACCCACCACCACCATCTTCTGCAGTCCCACCACCACCATCGATTACCAGACTACCACCACCACCATCTTCTGCAGACCCACCACCACCATCGATTACCAGACTACCACCACCACTGTCTCCACCATCCCCACCCCCACCACCACCGGAACCCTAACCCCAACCCCAACCTGCAACAATCCTTACTCAAACCTAATGCCTGTTTGGTCCTACTATAAACCCAACCCAGATCCCCAAATGTTGGGAAACCATCCAGTATCCACCACTACCATCAGGATAAAATGTTTAAATAGTAAATCAGAACTTAAAAAACTCAAACATAACTGATCTAAACAAACGAAAAAAACACGAAAACGTTATGTATATTGTATACAACAGATCGAGACTTCGTAAAATCACAAAACGATAAAATATATCAGAACATAAACGAATTCAAAAGAAACGGATCTAAACAAACAATTAAAGCAAAACGATGAAATATACACCGAAACCCCTGTATTTGACCCGCGACGTCCTGGTTGCAGGTTGGGGTCTCCGATTGACGGAAGAGCACACCGTCACCACACACACCGCCACTGCATTCTCTCTGTCTCTAACCTTAAAACCCACAAAATCCACAAAATCAAAAACCTTAAAACCTACAAAATCAAAAACCCTCAAAATCCCCAAAAACCCTATCTTTTGAAGATGTAAACGGTGATGGTGGATCATCGCAGGTGGGGAGGTGGTGATTGATGATGATGGTTTCGATGATAAAGGAACCAATGGTGAAGAACGATGACGACGATGCTTAATTCCGTTGATGATGGTGGTTTCCGAGATAACGGTAGGCGTTTCACGGCGGCGCTAGGGTTTTTGGGGAGGACTCGATGATGATGATGGTGGTGGTGGTGGTTGAGCACAGTAGTTCCGGTGGCGATGACGTGTGACGGTGGAAAGTTTCAGGTTCATTAGGTGGTGGCCAGTGGTGGAATCGAAACCCTTTGGTGACGATAATGGTGGTGGTGGTGGTGTTTGATTTAGTTCTGGGTGATGGCGGATTGAGTTTAGAGAGAGAGAGAGATGAATTGCAGAGAGAGAGAGAGAGAGAGTTGGGGAAGATTATGATTAATGATTTCATATATATATAAATAATAGTAATAATAATAATATTTTTTAATATTAATATTAAATATATAGATAAAAAGACAAAAATACCCTTGGATGATCAGTTTTAACCAAAAAATCTAACTGGGTTTGGCCTAAAGGACATAATGTGCAAGATTTGGAAACATTAAGGACAAAACTCATCAATTTTAAAGGTAAAGGACAACGCCTGAAATTTGGGACAAACATAAAGGACAAAACTTGTAATTTACTCTTGTATTATTTAACAATGTTGACGTAAATATTTAAATAAAAGAAACGTCCCATTACTTAGGTAAAGATCAAATTACAATTATAATTCAAAAACCTATAAATTACATTTTGTTCTAACAAACTAAATTATTAAGTACTATAGTAGGGTGTCCGTGTGTTGCGGCGGGATCACAACAGTTAGGCAATGTTTTCATAACCAGAGGGGAGATATAACCGGACGACTCGAAGGTCCACTTAGATCGTAGCGTTGTCATTAACCTTACACATATCAATTAAATAATAATTTGACACAAAAAGTATCGGGTACGTATTAAAGCCATTTTTGAATGTCAATAAACACACACACAAATGCAAAAACATGAGTCATCTAGTATTTATATAATTTATCTAAATAAAAGATAACAAAATACTTCACAATTTTGACTAAACATTTTCTTACAACTTTTTGCTATTGAAATAGACATATGCGCTTTGTTTTGCATCACGAAGTATCTCTTTGACACTAAGAAGCCCTTCTATCATTTCTTGTTCATGTTGCCTTTGTTTATCATTCATTTGAGTTTAGTATACGATTGTCTTCCCTGCACCAACCAAAACACAATGATGTTTATTCCAAAACATGGACAAAATGGGTGGGTAAAATAACATGTCAAGGGTTACAGTTGAAAAGGGCAAATTTTTATACAGTTTTAAGCAGCCCGCGTTTAAAAATCCGAAACACTTCTTTTTTACTTTCACTCGTTAAACCCATAAGAGATAAAAACATAACTAACCCAAGCAATCTATTCATGGGTTTACTTGAGATTATTTTTTCTAATCCGTAGATTAATTGCAAATAAGCACAATGTAGCAAGTACTTCTGGCCATTTGCATTTCACAAAAAATACAACAAAAAAGTAATTTCATTTTCATCTTAATACTGATTCATGTAGAGTAAATAACAAAGTTTCCTGCAATATAAGGAGCTTCACTTCCTGATTACTGAGATAAAAATAATGAAATTTAGAGAAACACCAAGGAGTCGTCATAGTTAATCTTTTGTGAGTATTATAGGATTATCTATTTATCAATAACTTTAAGGGGAGTTGGGATGTTCATTTTCAAAGTTTACTAACTGGTCTTTTTGTTTTTGTTTCTTTTATACCCATAGGAAACAACTAACTAATGCTTTTGATTAATAAAATGCTTTTAATATATATATATATAGATTTTGGAGTTTAGACGATCTCGTAAGAACTTTCTAAATCTTTATGAATTATTTAGAATCATCCTTTACTTTCTACTTCAATTAGATAAGGTGTGAAGACACGAGGCTAGTATGTGGATTGCGCGCCTGGCCAGTGCGCAAAAAGCATATGATACTCGTGAGACCATGATAATCATCACAGGTATGTCTGGTAGAACTGGAAGGTAGGTGGTAGTGTGTGTAAAAGGAGCGGTAAGATTTTCGAGTAACTTGAGAGCGTTTTACGTTGAATGAAAAATAAGAATGAAAATGTTTGAATCTGTAAGTAAGTACGGATCAAACAAGTAAGAATGTATGATAAGAATGAAAATGTTTGAATCTGTAAGTAAGTACGGATCAAATGAGTAAGAATGTATGATAAGAATGAAAATGTTTGAATCTGTAAGTAAGTACGGATCAAACGAGTAAGAATGTGTGATAAGAATGAAAATGTTTGAATCTGTAAGTAAGTACGGACCAAACAAGTAAATATTCCTTAAAGCGAATAATATTCAAGTTATGCCTTAAATTTGCATATATATATATATATATATATATATATATATATATATATATATATATATATATATATATAGGATAGGGATCATGAGTGAACAACATCCTTGTTTGTGAACTGTGCGAACTGATCTGGGCCCTTGATTTTTATGATCTTGAGATTTTAAGTGAATGGCATGATGGTAATTATTTGGTTAAATTTTCTTTTTAATTAAATACAAAAGGGTATATATGTAATTACACAATCAAAAGAATTCAAATAGGAAACCTAAATTGTTTCCATTATATTAAAATCTCATAAATTCAAATCCATTATTGTTTCTCTCTCCTGCTAGATTTCTCTTTCTCCTTCTCGATACAAACAACAACACCACGACAACCACCATTGAATGATTTATTACCTCCGATCGATAACCATCTCCTGCTCGATATCTACTACCTCCGATCGACAACCATACTAGAACGATGATGATGACGATGGTAGACGATGCAGTCACCGGAGATGACATTGAAGGTGGAGGTGGTTGATGGTTAACGACGGTGATGGCGATGTCCGTGAAGGCAGTTGCAGGTGGTGCACAACCAGTTCGTCAACAACAGATCTATTCATCATCAATACAACCAGTTCGTCAACAACAGATCCATTCATCAATACAACCATGGTGTACAACGGCACCCACGACGGCCGGCCATGGTGGTGCACGGCAGCAGCCATGGTGGTATTCAGAAGAAGATGATTATTGATCATAATTTTGTGTTTTATTGTATGAATCGATCTTCACTCGAGGTATAAACTATTTTAGATGTTGTTTTTTACCTAATTATGTTTATTAAATGTGTTTAGTTTGAGTAATTTTAAAAGTTAAATGTTTTGTTTGCATCTGTGTTCTTTTATTTATGAATATATGGCTGAAGTTATAGATAAGGGTTTTTTGGTCAAATTTTTTTCATCGATGCAATTTTTTGTTCAAAATGGGTCTTTTTGTTCAACTGGGGTTTGACATCCTTACAAATCTAGGTTTTTTTTTTGGATCACTTAATGAAACAGTTTTAAAGATTATAACTTTCTGCTTCATGGGGCTCTTCAGATTCTAAAAACAAATGCTTTAGAGTTCACTTTGTTTTTTATTTAGTGATATGCATTTTGTATAATCATTTGTTACTTTTATGGTGGTTTTTTATTATACCTTTATGCTTTACGAGGTTCTTGAATTGGGCTATGAAACAGCAACAATAGTGGATTTAAGCTGCGGTTTTGTTTGGCCGAGGGTCTTCATAAGCTTCGGTTTTGTTTCAGTTTCTTATGTAATTTGGGTGTACACCTGTGTATACAGTGTTTGTACATTTGGTGTACACATGTGTATACAAATTTATTGTAGGTATAAACTGCGTATACACCTGTGTAAATTGGGTGTACACCTGTGTATAAAGTATTGGTCTTTTTATTTATCTAAGACATTCATTGACCTGTGTAAACGTATTTGTGTTTTACAGTTGCTAATTTGAAGGAATCAGTGAATCATCCGAAATGTGGGCAATTTGAAGGAATAATACCGGATAAGTTGCTGTAAAAAAGTATGTTGTGAAGATTGATGTGAAGAAGTATGTTGTCAAGATTTTGTACTCCCATGCTAGCACGCTCCGCGATAAAGACTATGTTTTTGTTTTTTCGATATGTGGCTATTTGTTTGTTTGGTTGGGTTATTTTTTTTTATGTAAACTAGATGTTTAGTTGGTTTGTATACCTTATAATATGTTTTCGGATTTGTTTTTGGGACATGTTATGGTTTATGGTGAAGTAGTATGAGTTTACTAATCTAAAAAAAGATTATACACAAATGTATATATGTCTTTACATAGGTGTATTAAATTTAAATACACAGGTGTACTTCGGTATTCATGAATGTGTGTACGTAATTGAAATATGGGTTTTTTATCGATGAAGAACTGGTGGATTGAAAAAAAATCTGGCTTTTTTAATAGCGATTATGATATACACTTGTTTAGATTTAAAAGATATTTTAAGTAATCACAAAAAATAGGAAAGTGTAACTTCCATGGATTAATTAAAATAACTAATTAATAATAACTTAATGTATAATTACCATCCTATCCTTTTCAACAAAAAAGATAATCAAGGGCTATGATTAGTTCACACAGTTCACTCTTGGGAGGTTGTTCACTCTAGAGCCCTACCCTATATATATATATATATATATATATATATATATATGCATATATGTTTGTATGCAAGATTGGTTAAAAGGACAAATAATTCATGCGGGTCAAATGGTGATGGCCATTTGAACCCGGTATTTAATGTTTTATTTTGACAAGTTTTATCCTTATAGGTAAGCGTAATGAATGGGCATGCAATGCCACAAATTGGAAAGAAATAACCATCGAAAGGTATGGATAATGAGTCAGTGGTTTTGACTTGCACCAGGTATGTATAAAAGGTTATGTTCTCGGTAAGAGCTTATGTTTCGACTAGAGAGGGATGTGTCAGATTGGGTATTAGATTAACCCAAGTGAAATGTATTTAGCATTTGGATTGACGATCATTTTGGTCTAATGTTTTACCGGAGGGAAAAATAAATCTGGAATATAAAGGTTTTCCTAGAATAAACCACCATAAAGGAAGTGGTGTTGGAAGATGTAATGAAAATTTTGATAAAAAAAGGTAGGAGGCATGAGCTAGAATGTGAAACGCCTCCTAATGGGTTGGTTGGGTAATTGATAAAACATAGATAAGAATGTATTTACAGTTAGACTTCCGAAAAGTCAAACGAAGATAAGTTAACAATTATTAATCAAGTAATAGTAAAATAGCATGAAGTATTTGATTCATTAAGTAAGTATAACCGATGAAAGCTATTGTAGTAGCAAGAAACCTTAGTTGAAAGAAATAAGCTTTGAATTCATTACGTGTGAGGTATGTTAGTATCGATCCATGAGAGTTAAAACTAATGACGGGCTAGGATTCGGATGAATGACTTATGTAATTTTCAAGGAAAGAAAACTTTCACAAGAAAAGCTAAGAAAATGTCTTGTAGGAGTCTTGATTTGGTAGGAGTACAAACGTGTACTTCAATGCGTATACGATAAGCAGAAGTGCTAGGTTGGCGAAATAATTAACAAAATGAAAGGATTATATGTAAGAATTGGTATGTGTGATATGTTATAGCATACATGTAAGAAAGTTATGAAAGAATGATAGGTGCTTAAACACCGAGTAGAATAAGCACCGTCAGAAAATGCAAACTTTGATGCTGGGCTTGTTGGCCATGTTCATCTGAACAAGACATTGTTGAAAGGATGCACATAGGCAGAAGCTCAACAAATGAAGGGATGCGATCAATCTAGATATTGCATGAACTCATGAAGAAACGAGCTGATTCGGGTCACAGACCGTTGGTTTATCTAATGAGATCAAGGTTAGTAAAATGTTTAGCTTTAAAGAGTAGTTTTGTTGTAGTATTAATAGAACATTGAATGTTTATAGTATGCGTATGATGATATGTTGACCCCTCATATGAATAAGAAAGTAATTAGAAAGAATGTCAGTAATGGGATAATGGGGCTTGCTCATGGTAACAATAATGAAATATCGTATATGATATGTGAGTGGAATGAAATAAATCGATTTATTTTTATTAGCAAATGTATGGTTATGTTATGCTTAATTAGAAAGATAGAAACAAGTCATACACTTAGGTTTATACGAGCAATAGTTTGCATTTGGAATAAATTTCAATGAATGAACCGCTAGTGATGATGTGTGCTAGAAACTAGCATTATAAAGTAAAGACGACACTAATAAGAGCTCTGGATAAGATTCAGACTTTTATGTGATTATGAAAGTAATTTGCTTGATTTAAGAAGATAGGGATAATGCGTATAATTATGCTTATTTTGAATAAAACCTTTAGCCAAGATCCCGAATGTATTCATGTTGTAGTGTGCCCTTTGAATGAGTACAATGAAAAAGTAAGAATAGAGTCAGTTAGTAGGACAAGGAAGGTTTCAGGGACAAAACCTATTTTAAGGAAGTAGACTAGTAACGCCCCAAAAACTCGAATTTTAATTGACTGGTATGTCTCTTTGTATAATGACAGAAAATAAAATAACCAAGCTATTTAACTTAGTTAAATAGTTAGTCAAGTAACAAGAGAATGAAACTTAGTGCTATTGGTGACAAAAGAATAAACTAGAATGACTAAAAGTGGGAAATTGAGTTTAAGTTTCTTATAAACTACAAAGTTCAGTATGGGTGTATGTGTGTGCTAGTGGTATGGTCGACACCCACAAGAAGAAGATGGAGAAACCTTCAATTCAGCCCTTTTTTTTTTTTTATCTAAATTGAAGATAGATTAAAGCTAAAATTCATGCATGTACTTGAATTCTTGATCATCTAGCTCTATAAATCACTTGGTAAGTTGTAGATTCTTATTTGATGATCTTTTTAGAAATGGGTTATGATCAAATCCATGAATTGGTATGAAACTAAGCATGATTATGTATTAGAAGCCTCAAATAGAAATTATTTTGTATGTAATTTCAAGTAAATTGATGTTTGAGATGAAAACCCACTAGTTGGGTGATGAAGGTGACATGGGTGTTTCACCCATGTCCAAGTCTTGTTCAAATCATGATGTAGTGTGAAGTATTAGATAAATTCTTGTTAGATGGATTGTGTATATTATAGAGTATGTATGAAATTTGGTTATATTTGATGAATGAAAGCAAGTAGTAGAAGAATGAGTATATGATACTAGTACATCATGCTTAGATAGTAATACGCACACCAAATGTTTGATGAAATGCATAGGTGAGATATTTAGATGAGATTGGATGTAAACAATGAATAAATATGTATTGAATATAGACATGATGTACTTAATGTAAATTATCATGAGAATTATGTTCCTGATGAAATCCATGTCCGAATGTAGTTAAATTGTGATTGAGTAGAAGTATGTTTTAAGAGTTGTGTTATATGCTTGGTTGATGTGACGCACATCTTGTGGATTGTTTGATTGTTTATTGGTGAATGATAAGTAATGGTGAAACTTATGAGATCCTATAAAGGGGTAATGTTGGAATGATATCGGATTAGCTAAGTATATGATAGGGGACTAGTTAGGAAGTTAAAAAATGCCAACTTGAATGAAATGAGTGTTTGTGTAACTAGGTGATCATGTGTTCGTATGCGCGTCGTTACATGAGTATGAAATGATTATAATGTCCGTAGTTTAACCCACTATAATAAGATGAATGTAAAAGATTAAGTTGAAAGTTCATATGATAAGCAGTTGACTTTTTGAAAGTCAACTACTCATAAACGACATGGTTAGACTTTTTGCCATAAATGTAAGATTAGAAATAATCATGTGATATGCGTTGGGCAAATGATGTTTTATGTATTACTAGGAGATTAAATTTCATGAACGTGGAACCGTGTAATTATCGTTTCGTGTCATATGCATGTTAGTAAATGATTGACTAATGAAAGTAAAGCAACTAAGAATTTGAAATGATTATCAATATGGATGAACATGCATACAAACAAGTTATGAAAATGATGGCATGAAAGAATAGGAATTTCATTAGTAAGGACTCAAGCACGATAGGCTAACGAGTCAAAGGGGGGCAAGAAGACGAGCATGAACATGGACGCTAAAGGTAAGTGACTTCTGAAACTCACTTCTTAGTATACATGAGGAAATTGTTGTATGAATGTTAGGGGTCATGTAGGAATAGTTGTGAAATGAAAATAAATGGGGTAAAGAATGTTGTAGTAGGTTGTTTATAGTTTAAAAGTAACGGAAAATGTATGGTGAGACTAAATGGGTCAAAACATGGAAATTGGCATGGTGAGATTTAGTTGTTGGTTTGATTTTAATGTTAAGCGTTTATAGGATATGGGAAAAAGGGTTGAGGAAAAGTATAGGATGAATTTGGGAACTTGAATGACGACTATTTCACGTTTAGGAACCCCCAGAATACTCGGTGAGTGTGTAGAAGGAACAAAACAGGAAATTCAGCGTTGGCTTAGCAGGCCTGGCTGTAAGCTACGGCAACCCAGTCGTAGCTTACGGCGGATTTCGCCTTTTGACATGTAGTATGAACTTGTAGGTATAACCATGAATATATAAAAGGATATACTCACGTTGTAGTCCAATAATTGCATATCAATGGCAAATATTTTTATGAAGATGTTAAGTTTCAGTATATATATATATATATAAACAAATATAAATGTGAATGCAAGATGTAATTATTGGAATGTAGATTGATGGGTTGTGTTAAGGGGAAATTGTAGACATGATGCTAACCGTGTTATCTTGAGAAAGAAATGTAAAGTGCAGGTACGCTAACATAGAGAATGAGTGTTGATGCCCGGATGTAATGGATGAATGAGGAAGGATAATTGAATGAACATCTTTTGTCGTCTAAACACGACATGGTCCTTTAGTTTTGTGTTTTATAGTATATATAAGATGTCACCATATACTAATGTGTGAATTGTTTATGGTGACCACAGGGCACTCGAACCATTGTTATTATCTAAGGACAAACGGGTGGAGATCGAGCTAAAGAGCTTGGACTGTATGGAAAAAGGTTGTCACCTAGACGTATTTGAATGATTTAATCATTATCATAATTACCTATGAATGATGTAAATTCTTTTAAAGAAGTCTTTTTTAATGGTTTACGATTATGTAATTCATTTGTGAAGAAAGAATCTTTATGGTTCGAAATTCCGCTGCATCTTAATGGTTTAAACTTCTCGGGGTGTAACATAAAAGAAAATGAAAATCTTACAGTTGGACCAAATTTTGGCAAAACCTAGTAACCATTAACAGGTAAAAAAATTCATATAAAATGAATAGTTTAAAAAACCACCAATACTCAATATACTATCATATGTGAGAACGTTGCACCATAGGGACAACCCATCACATGAAGAGGACAAATCCACCATGAATGCAATTACCAAAAAAATCCACCATGGATGTAAACTAACAATCGGGCAGGCTAAAGGGAATTCATCCCATTTCAGTTGTGTGTATACGAACTATTTGCTATATGGGCTAGCTTACTTTCGAGATTCAACAATGGGCAATCAAGCGACAATTAGTTCACACTACATCTCAATCAAAATTTTTTGCAGCCACCATCTTATGTTCATGAGTTACATGTTCAACATGATAGAATATTAAACATAATGATTAATTCAGTATATAGAACATTAATTATAAATAAGATGAACAAAAAAATTCAAGAAATTAGACATCATACTCGAACTCGTGTCATACGGTCCTGGCCAACCTCAAGCAGCTAAGCCAAACACATGGAAATAATGAACAACAGAATTATACTTTAGAATAATATATACCTTGGATATGTGAATCCATCTCCATAAGTCCACCCCATTATACAAAAGTTACTGCAAGAATGCATCATAAAGATATACATGCATAAAAAAATCAAAACAGTTCATACCACACCAGTTTCATGGTTGATAGAAGTTATGTTGACCTGGAAATGGAACTATATAGTAGGATGCTTTTTTAAGTAGTCTTTGTCACCAAACAACTTCAATTGGTAAATATGTGCTTCATGTACATACTAAATACATCAAAGAATAAATGACACTACGACTTATGTCACGTTATTATGCTTGTTATGTATTTACTATTTAGGAGGGTGTTGGATATGAGCCATAAAGATAACAAATGAGCCTTAAAGCATCCAAAACCACAACCAATATCTTTCAATACTCCTATCGACTTTTTAAACGAGGGTATTGGATATGAGCCCTAAAGATAGCAAATGAGCCTTAAAGCATCAAAGACCACAACCAATATCTTTCGATACTCCTATCGACTTTTTAAACTAAAACTAAATAGATAAAACCTTAAAAGCACATATACCTAACTTTTTACTATTTCAACTAAACTTTTAGGAAATTCAAGCATAGATACTCAACGATTCACAAATTTTCCAAATTAAAAAAAAAACATAGATTGATTAGTGGAATTAAATGAAGCTTACGAAAGGATTTGCTGATGCATAAAAAGAAGAAACCCAAGTATGTCCATCACGTGATAAAACATCAGGAACTCGTATATAGAATCAACGACAACATCGAGCTCGATGAACCCCGTCTCATATCTTCCTCATTCTTCAATGGCTTCTCAATCAATAGGCATTCTGAAACGAATGGGAAACAAAACTTACCAATCAATCTATCCCAACCACCAATGAGTAAATTACAACATCCTTTCTATGAATCTCACGCCCATAAATAAACTAAGAAAAACCCTACAAATAATCAAATAAAAATTACTGAAATCAAATAGATTCTATATGAGATTATTATGATACACTTAAAGGAAACCATAAAAACCAAAGATTGGATTAAAATAAAAGAAGAATAAAATATACAAACTGACCTTGATTGTGGACAAAATCCGATGATGATTGCTAAATCAACTGAAGAAACCCTAAATCAACCGTTATCGCCGTCATCGTTTCTCTTCAGGCCACTCTCCTTTTCTATTGCGAATTGCTTCTTCTTCTAAACTTGGTTCAGATTTGATTAATATCTTTTAATTCTACCTCTAGCTTCAAATCAATCAGAAATTTAGCTGCATTTTTGATTTACCTATAGGAATAAACGTCAAGCATTTGGGTTCAAAAGGAAACCCTAACGAAAACGAAATCTCCAAAAGGAACAAAAACCTTAAATAGATTGATAAAAGGAAGAAGAAACATTAGGAGGGAATAGAATTTTAGGGCGGTGGAACAAACATACATGATTTCGATTCATACAAACAATTGTTTGTACCAATACCACTGATTCACTAACGTAATGGAGAGGTAGAGAAGAATGGCGGAGAGGAAGCTATTTGAAAATTAAATTAGGGTTTGTGTGGTGGGGAAGAAGCCGTGTTTAGAATGTTTTTATAGCGGGTCAAAAAAATGGGTATTTGGGGATCCACTTAACAAAAAAGCGGACCCGAATTTTTGGAGCCAAAAGTCACATTGAGAAGCTCTGATATTGCACCACGTCAGCCCAAATATTTTCATATATATATATATATATATATATATATATATAGGGTAGGGTTATATAGAAAACCCTAAAAATTTGAGAAAACCCAACCTCCCGACATTTTTTTTAAAAAAAAATAACATATGTAATATACATCTTTTTAAGAGTTTTGGGCCAAAAAAAACAAAAAAGTGCCGAAGGAATATTTAAAAAAAAAAAAAACAAGTTTCAGCATTTTTTGTCTAACACATGTTAGTCACAAAAGTTGCTGAAATTTGTTTATTTTTTATTTTTAAATAATCCTTTGGCGCTTTTTTGTTTTTTTTTTTGGCCCAAAACTCTTAAAAACATGTATATTACATGTGTTATTTTTTTCAAAAAAAAAAAAAGTCGGGAGGTTGGGTTTTCTAGGGTTTTCTTAAATTTTTAGGGTTTTCTATCTATACTTAGCCTATATATATATATATATATATAAGATTTTAGTTATTTTATTTCAGCAAGACTAGACTTATCACTTTGACTACCATATTGACTCATGGTCAACTGTTGTACCATCCTCATCAGTTGTTGTTGGTTCTCTACAAGTGCTTTTATTTCAACACTTTGATTAGACCTCTTTGGCTTGTACTGATGAAGAGTAGAATGGTAATTTTTATGTTTTGGCCAAATATTGGTAGGTGGTGCATCAGTCACTTGGATTGGTCTAATGAATTTCCTATTATTTAGGGCCTTTGTTACTTCAGTCTCAATAGTGTTAAACACTTTAGATGATTGTGTTGACTCACAGTAACTGGATTCACTAGATGGATAGAAAATTAGTTTTTCTTGGAAGTTTTCCATATTCATCCTTTTGATTTTCTCTTAAGCAATGACCATGTTGCATTTCTCTGTGTTATGATTTATCCTTTCACAAACAATGCAAAACAATGTGCCTTTCCCCCTTTTGAACCATATTTTGATTTGGTTTTAGAGCCTTATTTGGGACCAGTAATTTTGAGATGAAACTACTTGGGGGATAACAGTTGGTGCTATTTTCCCTTCTAAGGTCACAAAATTCATTAGTTTTAAATCCTTTTCAATACATGTTTCATCAGACCATTTTGAGTTGTGTTGGTCATGGAAGTTTTGTGAGGGACAAGGATTTGCACTTAAATAACATTTGGATCTGTCAAGAGTGATTTCCAACCTACTTGGGTTTGTAATAACATTCTCCTTCCCATTTTCATATTTTGGGTACAAACTCAGTTTCATCCTTAATCTGAGTTTGAAGAGAGTAATCATTTGGTCCTTGTGTATGATGATACCTAACACCAAATTTTACATTACTTTGTGTTTGTTAGTTTAGAAGTATCTCAAAACCTTTGAATGATTCTACCCAATTCTGGTAATACACTTGGGTAGATTCAAGCTCTTTTTGACACATTTGATATTTTGTGAGAAGTGACCCTAATTGTGCAGCTTAACTATGGCTTCATCTTTTAGATTTGAGATCACTTGATCCTTTTCTTTAAGAGCCTCTTTGTAAGAGCTCTTAGTTTGACTCAAAATCCTTTCTGGTCTTTGAGAGTTATTCTCTTAACATGATGTTCACTGCTTTGATATCCCAAATGCATCGATGCATTGTTCAGAACAAAGTTCTTTTAAGATTTCAAGGGATCTATCAATAAATAGAATGAGATCCTCAGTCATTGATTCAACATGTGACTCAATGCAAGAACAAGTAGTTTATGGTGGAACTTCATTGGTACTCTAGTCTAAAGTCTCACTTATGATCTCAAATGCCACTAGTGCAATGTTTTTGTTTCCTTGAAACATATCAATCATACCAAAGTGCTCATCATTCAAATCATCAGGCAAATTGCTCCAGTCTACAAAGCTTTGAGTGAAAAAGCTTTGTTGAGTATTTTCTGGTGCAGGGCATCCAATAGTTTAGTTTGGGAAACTATTGGTGCTTAAATCTGGTATTGAACTTGTAACTGGGAGGGTGTTTGGATATGTGCTTGTGGCATGCTGACATGGGCAATCTGGTACTGTAGTGGTCCATTAACATATTGGTATGGCATTTGAGTTTGTCCATGGATAAAGTGAGCACTTGACTGAGTGTTTGGGCCACTGCATTTTAGGAAGAATATTGATGTGTATTTTGAAAACTTGAGTATGGTCCAATAGTTGAACTAGATTCATTCATTTGACTAGGGTAAGTCACATAGGATGAGTGATTCTGTGTACAGCCTCTACATTCTCTAGCAAAGTGTTCAAGCTTGTGACATTTATAACATCCAACTCTAGATTTATCTTTCTCAAATTTACCCTTACCCTTCAAACCAGGAAATCTCCTACCATTTTTATTATAAAATTTGTTAGACTTGATGCTTAGCAGTGCAAGTTAGTCTAGAAGGTCGAATGTTAGGTTGTTGATCATTCATCATAAGAGCAAGGTTTTGGTATCCAACAAGTGATGAGTTAATTTGGGAATTAAATCCAGAAGTTATGTCAATAAATGATCATAACTCTGATCACTCATATTATTGGTTGATGATGATCCATAGGTGTAATCATCAGTTGCCTTTCCTAATGACACCAACTTCTGTTTTTGATCAAGTTCTCTCTAATAAGTGAGAAGTTTGCGATGAAGTTGTTGACTCATTTCCTTAAAACCAACTGAATTTCTCAACACAATTTCAATTGTATTCCACTTATCAGGAAGAGATATTGGGTAAGGTCATGGTCAGTATCCCGAATGCCTTAGCATCAAGCTCCAATTTTTGAAAATCCTGCTCGGAATAGTCTGTAAGTTTCTTTGGAACATTTGTGTTTGGTTTTTCAGTGCTTGGTACAGACTACAGAGGGTACATAAGGACCATAAGCCATAAACCTATAGCAACCGGTGTTTTGCTGAGAGAAGTGGTGACATATCCTTCATTGCCAGATTTTGAATTCATGGCGAACGGGCATTGGAGGCTTGTTTGTCGATCCGGTATTATTAGGATCATGAGTGAGTGACATCTTCTCTTAATTCTATTTAGCTTTTCTTAGAAAACAGAGTGTTGTAACATACTTGTTGTTCTGGTCGTCTAATTCTTCTCACGTCCTAATCCTTTCAATCAGAATATTAATTTTAGCACTCGTTTATTTTCTAAATCAACGATTAAGTCAATTTAGTGATCCATGGCTTTGATGCCAATTGTTGGATCTGAGTATGTGCTTGTGTGTTTTTTGATAAAAATTGTTTAACAATTCAAATGATCGTTAACACAAGTTAATAATAAACACATCATTCAAATCATAAACTGGATTTGAAGGAATGAATGTCAAATGATTTCACTATTACTGATTTCAGCAATTATCAAAGTACAATAGTCACCCCCTCACTAGGTGCACACTCTCCCTTACTTATGCTTCTCTCTCTAGATTATTTGATTTGAGGATATTCATTTGTAAAAGTTACAAATTACATCGTGTACTGTTTTGATTTATAAGAGGAGAGAACTGAAAGTAATGTCACCATAAAAACGACCCAAAACAACCCAATAAAGATGTAAGTACTAGTAGTTTGCAAAACTGTTGGACAAATAACAAAAACTACTGAAACATTAAATGACTGGAAATACAAAGGAAACTGCTAGGAAACTAAACTACTGGAAGATTCCAGTTTATTTGGTTTTTAGCTCTTTAGTCTTCGGTTGTTGACCAACACTTGTCTTCAACTTTGACTTGTTGACCAATGTTGGGATTGAACCCTATCAGAGGAACAGATAATGAAAGCCAAAACTGGTTCACAACAGTGGATACATCATAAGCAGTAGTTTACACCAGGCTTTCCCCTTGAAAGTGTTTATAACATCTGATGTCCTCTATCCACTGTCCGTATACAACAGCAGCTGTTCTTCAAACTGCTGATGAAGCCCTGAAGAGTGATAAAGAGTAAACACTGCAGGTTCAATTTACTGATGCTAAAGGACTGCCCACTCAAGGACTGATCAACCTTGAGGAAAGCACTGATGAAAGGAGAAAGCAGTAGTTTAGTGTGTCACTTGTTTTGTATAAAGTCAGTGGTTAAGATTAGCAGTGTTTGTATAAGAACAGTGGTTATAGGTTGTTAGGTTGTTAGATGTCACTTTCATGGTGACGTCAGCTTAGATGCTTCAGTGGTTTGATTTGCCTATAAATGGAACAGTACCCTGTACTGTTACATTTGATTGACTGAGTGAGTTCTTCTCCTCTAGTCCAATCCTTTCATCTTGTGCGATCAACCAGGGGAGCATCAGGCCGAGGGGGAGTTTTGTTGTAAGCATGCATTGTAATCTTCTGATTTAATTTGTAATCTTTCGACTTAATGAAAAGCATATGTTTATTAGATCTATTCTCCCTTTTTGATTGTGTTTACAAAGTTTGTTTCCATTTCCGCTCCACTTTACATCATTTCATATTCATTCATTATTCACATTAAACAAACAAACACAATTATGAGAGCCTCCGATCTTAACAATTGGTATCAGAGCTTGGACAGTCAAATTCAATCTAACAATCAATTTGACATAATAGTTCAGCTCAAAATTCATTGATACTAAGGTTGATTGTATTCAGTTGAAAAACAGAGTAACGAGTAATCACGTTCAAAATTGCTTTTCAAAAACTCTGTAAAACAACCAAGATGTCATAGGACACACAAACTTCACATAACAAGTGATGTCATACATAAACCACCTATAGTTTTCAGATCTGAAAATATGTCTGATAACTATGGTAAAATTATTTTTGAAAATTGATTTCAATTGTTGTTATGAAGTTTATGCTGTTTCCATCATGTTTGCTACTAAGGTGTGAACCTCAGGTCAACAAAAACCTATGTTCATAAAAACATTAGTGTTTTTGTTAACATAAAAAGAGGGAAATTAAAGCTTTAGTTATTAGTTCTTGTGTGTTGAAAAACAGGTTGAGAATCCTCAAAAGGACCAAATCAACTTTGTTAAAAATACATTAAGAAAATCAGGTGTTAAAATAGTCCTAATCATAAGTAATGTGAGATTTGATACAAGCATGTACAAAAATGGTCAGATCTCTCAAAACGTTGCTACAAAATGATTTTGGATTAAGTATTCCTTCAATAAAAACCTCCCTGTAAGTATTTCATTACTTATGAATGGGAAGGGTAAAAAGGGAAGAAGAAAAATCACAAAAACTCAAAAGTGTGTTTATCTCAAAACTTTTGAAGTCAAAAGAAAAGAGTATAAATATAAAACACTTAAGAGTCCAAAATTGGGTTAACAATGGTTATCAAGCAACTGAGTGCATTCATTGGTTCAGGAAAGTTCAGGTAACAATAGTATCTCCAGTAAATAAACTTACAATAGGACTAGACAAGCCTTTCAAAATCATCACATTGTAACAAAGTTTATAACAGGACTTTCAAAAACATATGTGAACATGTCTCCTCATTTTTGCAATCAATTAAACAAGAAAATTGTCTCAAAGAGTGGTTATTACAATGTATTTCAAACCACTGACTATTTTCATAAACTTGAGAATGATGTGATTATGAGTTTTATTGGAAAATATACCAGATCCTTTTGGTGCTGTTTTCAGAAAAACCTTTAATTATTTTTCTTGAAAAGGTTTTTCTCAAATAAATCAGGATATATTATTCTTTATTTTTTCTTAAGAGTGATATATTTTGTACTTTTACTTGTTTTTAATAGCAAAAGTGTCAAACTCCTGTCAGGATAAAGAACCATCATTTTTTTGGTGATATTATCCTTGAAAATGGATCAAAAGGAAATGGTTCAAGTGTCAAGGTCATGTCAAACTCAAGTTTGTTTTAACACTGAGCAAAAGATTGATTGCTAACAGACCCTAAAATACTTGGATACTCATGTTCTAATTCAAATATTATGACACAAAATGAGTAGCCTTAGTAAAAGGGTTTTCATCATCTGGGGTACTAAACCACTGTCAGAAATCTATAAAAGCTTTAAAACTTGTAATAGACATGTGGGAAAACCTTGAATGTAAATCCCTGTAAAAATTGCTGACATATTAAACTTGACAATTTGCATCTAAAATGTATTTTGTTGAAGATAGCAATCTTGCAGGCATTTAATAATCACCATCAACAGATGTTGAACATGATATTGTGGTTTCACAAGACAAAATCATTTCTTTCATCAGAGCAGCAGATGTTCAAAACAGCTGTCAAAAGCTTATCCACTGTTGCACTAACAGTTGCTGACCTAATAGCCCTCAAATCCTTATCATTACCTCACTCCTAATCACTGTTCTGTTCAAACATCTGTTTCTTAAATACTGTCCACTGCTGAAAGTCAACCCCTGTTCTCTCATTTCTTTGATAAGCACTGTTGTTCAAAATCAGTGTTTTATCCACTGATAAAGCTATCCACTGATAGTTAGAATCATCCACTGTCTTCAGTTTGATCGTTGCAACCACTGATATTTGCTTCATCAGTGGTTCTCTAAACAACTGTCCTCCATTATTCATCTTTCCATCAGAGGTTGGCACGTGGTTAGTTATTAGCCATCAGATCTTTGTAAACCGCTGCCACGTCAGCATTCACTTTTTCCCTTATAAAACCCTGATCAAAACCCCCAAACAGGGTTTTACACTGTCGAATTGAATTCCAAAATTCTCTTCTCAAAGCAGTTTCCAACTTTCCGTCTCAAATCATTCTTCGCTCTTCTTCATCAAAATGACAAAATCAAAATCAAAATCATCCTCATCATCCAAAAAGGTCGCTGAAAAGGCCGCTGAACCTAGTGAAATACCATACAAAGCACCTCACAACTACTTGGGTCTACTCACAAAACCCACCACCACCAAAACCTTCGATTCCATCATTGACACTCTTGCAGCTTCAAAGTACAAAACCTTGTTGACTGCTGATACTCCTATTTACGAACAAACCCAGAGAGAATTTTGGAAAAATGCCACACTTGAGTATCAAAGTGACAAAGTTATAGCCATTAATTCTTCCATAAAGGGCAAAAATATCCAAATCACTCCACAATCAATTTCAGAAGTCTTTGCACTCGATGATCAGGAAGGTAAAACTTCTTTTCCCAAAAACGAGTTAAAAACTGATTTTTTGGAAAGAGGATATGGTGCAGAAATGAAAAGGGACACCTTACAAAAAGGCTTCTTCCCTCCTGCACCAAGGTTTTTATTTCATACCCTTTTGATGTGTGTATCAAATAAAATAACTGCTTTTAATGAAATACCATCAAAGATCCAAAACCTGGGCTTTGCTATCTTACACAATGAAAATTTTAACTATTCCTGGGAGATCTTTGATGATTTGGTAAAAAATGTTGATAGCAAATCATTTCTACTTTTTCCAAGGTTCTTAAGCTACTATTTTAAACAAAAATTTGGAAAGGAGAATGAAAATTTGCTCATCCAAGGAAAATCTTTTCAAATACATGGGTTAACATCTGAAACATTCAATAGAATGTTAACACCTGCAAAAACACAAGCAAAGGTGCCTGAGCAGACTTTAGCAGTTACCACTGCTCCTCAGGTATCTGCTGCTGAGCCCACTGCTCCAGGTGATCATGGCAGCACACCCACTGCTATGAAACCCACACCTGCCATCACCAAAAAGACTAAAAAGAAATCATCCAAAAAGCCCTCCAAACCCACTAAAAAGGCAACTCTGGAAGATGAGATCCCAGAGCCACTGCCAGTGACAACACAAATGTCACCAAAAACCACTGCTGCTATTTCCTCACAGCAGATGGAAGAAAGATCTCCACCCTTGCCTCAAACTCCTCCTGCATCCTCACAAAAGGATCAGGTTGTAAGCACAGGGACCCCACATTATGAAGCTCTGGAGCCAATTGGATCCATCTTCCTCAGTCCTGATCCCAAGGACATGTCTCTTTCAACACCCATATCTTCACCCCTCACATTACCACAATCCATAATACCCTTGTTGCATGCAGTTGCTATAGCTCAGACACAAACTAGTTCCTCTCTATCACCTATCACTGAGAGTACACTCCCACAAGTGACTGGGTCTGATGCTTATACCTCTGCTATCCCAGCAACAACTGAGGAGGTTACACTGCAGGAGTTACAAGTAATTCCTGACAGTAGTTCAAGTGGAGCAGCAACTACAAGTGTTGGATCAACAGATCTACATTTGGCCAGTTGTTTCATCAATCAGACTCCCTTGAAGGCAATTTCTTCCATAGCACCTCTGGTAACCACTAGTGAGTTTGTTTTGACCACTGGTACCCTAAAAAGGTTATCAAGTGTTGAAGAAAGAAGACCCCAGAGCCAAGAACAAGGGGCATCAATGGGTGATTTTTGGGATTCATTTCCTAAGTCAAACATTGATATAACCACTCCCGGTGGGGAATCAGATGATCCCATTAAATTGGGTGATGATTCAAAGTATCAGGAATTGACGGGTAGAATTGAAAACCTTGAGACATCTGTTGCTGAAATAAAAGATATGATGCAACAGTTGTTGAAAGCTCAAAAGGTCTCAACCACTGTTGTTCCAACTCAAGCATCTGCTCCACCACAAGCACCTGCTGCAAATGAGTTGTGGAATCTATTCCAACCTCTGCTCCAACAATAAAGACAAATGGCTGATCAGCAACATGCTATACATGTTCAAGAGCTGAGAAACATGATGGAATCAAGGTTCAGAGATACTCAAGCAGACATCAAGGCTATAAAGGCCCACATCCTAAACACCACTGGCACTGCTCCTCCCACTATTCTCTTCATTGATAAACTTCCCTCAGATAATGCCAAAAAGGGGGAGAAAATCAAACAGTAGATAAAGAAGGGAATTCATGATGGTCTTTATATTGAACCAGAAAAAGAAAACATGACTAAAAACATCCATTTGCCAGATGGTAGTAAGAAAATTGATGTTACCACCAATGCACTTGCAGAAGCAAAAGCAAGTGTTAAAAGAGATAGAGAGGCTAAGGATAAAGCCAGGTGGGAACAGGAGAAAAGAGCTTACATGGTGCTGAATGCATAGGGTACTTCTGAGCCAAAGGATGATGAAAATCCTAAGGATGAAAAGAAGAAGCCCACTAGACAAGTGAGGCAACCCAAATCCACACCATCCAGACCAACAAAGCTTGCCTCCAAACCACCTCCCAAAGGCTCCAAACCTCAAACCACAAAATCTCAAACCTCCACCCAAACAGTTGTTGTAACACCTGTTGTATCAACAACTGATATCTCAGTAGTTTCAACAACTGCCACCACTACAACACACACCACAACCACTGCCCTACCACCACACCCTAAAACTACATCACCACCAACCAAATCACCACCTGCTGAAAAGCAGAAGACATCTACTGACACATCAGTAGTTGCAATGTCAACAGAGGTTGAAACACCAGTTGTTTCAACAGCTGTTTGCTAATCTTCTACCACTGCCCTCAACATTTCAACAATCACCATACAACCCATTATCACATCACAAACAAAACCACCTTCACCAAAAAGGCTTTACACAAGAAAAAGGAAATCTCATGAGGGTAATGATGATATACCAGCACCCATTCCTTTATCCTCCACACCTTACATTGCCATCAAACCACAAAAACCCATTCCACCAACTGTTGTCAAACCAATAAACCCTGCTAACCTTGTATCCATTGATCCACTGGAATTGGAAGCTGTAAAGGATGAGATGAGACAATTCTATACAGTGGATGATCTTTCACAAAGAAAATTTCCTTCTCTCATAGGCTTCAGGAATCCAGCAAATATGGATGAGTATCTAAAACTTAAAGCCAGACAAGCTGACATAAGGGCTAGACTTGAATGTGAAGATTAAGGTGATAAAGCCATTTCTGAAAGAATGGAATTTCTGCTAACCAAGGTCAAACATATGGAAGATTATGCAAGAGATCTGAGCAAAGACATGTCAAATCTGCCACCTGGAGCCGTCCTACAAAAGGAAATGAGAAAAGATTATCTTGCATTCATCATGAAAGAAAAGTTTTATCCAGCCAAAGAAGAACAATTCAGTGAATGGCCACTCATTGCACTAAAGCATGAGGTAAACAGAATCAGGATGATCAAGAATGATCCAGGTCAAAAAAGACAGCCCCAAACTGGAGCAAATACAAAAAGGCCATTGATAAACTTACCTCAGAATACAAGAGGAAGAAACAAGAGCTGGTGGATGCAAAGGTTGGACCTGCCAAAGCCATAGCAAAATGGACAAGGCAATACACAGATGAGGCTTATGAAAGGTTAAAGAAAAGAAGGATGACAGATCCCAGTTTACCACAGAAGCCTGGATACAAAGAGCCAAAACAGATCAATGTCTCTGAACCACTGTTCACATCAGCAGATGTATCAGTCATTGAGATAGATCAAAGAAAGAGACAGGAGCAGATTGAAAAAGAAACTGCAGAAGATATAGCTGCAGCAAATGAAATCATACACAAGGCTTTCAAACAAATGTCAGCTGAAAACTCTGAACTAGCAAAAGCTCAGGGTACTGCTCAACAAATTCTCACAAGGCCTGCATCACCAAACTCCTCATCAGTAAATAAACCTCTCCCAAGAAACCCATTGGGTTCAAAAATACTAAAATGGATGTCTGATCAAAAGACCCATGTATTGGCCCTGTTCAGATCCAATGGAGAAGTAAAGCACATATCAAGGGAACAAGCACTAGGCCTGAGTGTTGAAGATCTACAAGATCTCCTTGAGCTTATACTGTGTAGGGATGAGGAAGATACAAGTTCCATGGATTTTGAGTTGCAGTTTAAAGGACAAGTTAGGGAATTTCTGATGAGACAATAAAGATCCAAAATAATGAAGAGTTTTGGCATTATCTGTTCCAGGGGGAGATTGTTGGGATTGAACCCTATCAGAGGAACAGATAATGAAAGCCAAAATTGGTTCACAACAGTGGATACATCATAAGCAGTAGTTTACACCAGGCTTTCCCCTTGAAACTGTTTATAACATCTGATGTCCTCTATCCACTGTCCGTATACAACAGCTGCTGTTCTTCAAACTGCTGATGAAGCCCTGAAGACTGATAAAGAGTAAACACTGCTGGTTCAATTTACTGATGCTAAAGGACTGCCCACTCAAGGACTGATCAACCTTGAGGAAAGCACTGATGAAAGGAGAAAGCAGTAGTTTAATGTGTCACTTGTTTTGTATAAAGTCAGTGGTTAAGATTAGCAGTGTTTGTATAAGAACAGTGGTTAAGATTACCACTGTTTGTTAGGTTGTTAGATGTCACTTTCATGGTGACGTCAGCTTAGATGCTTCAGTTGTTTGATTTGCCTATAAATGGAACAGTACCCTGTACTGTTACATTTGATTGACTGAGTGAGTTCTTCTCCTCTAGTCCAATCCTTTCATCTTGTGCGATCAACCAGGGGAGCATCAGGCTGAGGGGGAGTTTTGTTGTAAGCATGCATTGTAATCTTCTGATTTAATTTGTAATCTTTCGACTTAATGAAAAGCATATGTTTATCAGATCTATTCTCCCTTTTTGATTGTGTATACAAAGTTTGTTTCCATTTCCGCTCCACTTTACATCATTTCATATTCATTCATTGTTCACATTAAACAAACAAACATAATCATGGGAGCCTCCGATCTTAACAACCAACTCTTTCTCATTCCAGCACTTGACTTGGTCTTCCAGCTCTTGTGATCCCAGTAGTTCTTTTCCTGTTGTTTGGTGGTTGTTTGTGAAGCATTCAATGGGGAACTTCTGGTACTTGATTCTTTTAGAATTCTTATTTCACAGGCTAAAGAAGATGGTTCCTTTAGGTTTTGGCTTCATCATCAATAGATCTTACGTAACCCAACAACTATCAATGTCTCACATCGATGCTTCGAACCCTTAATTAACCTTATACTCAATCAAAGCTGAGTATTCGCAAACAGACACCTTAAAAACTTGTATCCAAACCATTCTCGGTCTTCAATTAATCAAATTGACCGCCTAATTCGTGAATTCAATCCAAACAGATGAACCTTGCGCTAGTAGGTATCCAAACTACCAGACAACAACTAGAAGATAACCTAGCAAACCCCAACTCACATCTCAGATTGTTAGAAATGGATGCACACTTTATTTAACTGGTTTTATTGATCTGTTAATTTTTGTTATCTTTAATGACAAAATCTAGACCAAAAATATACCGATTCACGACCTAAGAATGATTTTAACGAATCTTGGGTGTATCTCTACGTGCCAAGAACAAGAAAATCACCAGACACATCAATAATCACAATCAAAACTTGTACACATGATCATAAATAGCAAACAAATCAGAATTATATTCAATCAATTGGTCAAAAGTTAAACAAGAACGTCAAATAATTATTTAAAGTTCATCTGAATTTGGGTGGTTACAATAATTTAGCCCATAATCATTGTCAAAACACAAAAGCAAATGTATAAAGTCGGATTCATCATGAAACATCCAATTTCAAACAAAAACTAAATGTTACTCGTGAAAGTGATGTGATTAAAATACAACATATAAATTATGTCAAATACGGCGTAAAAACAACGCTTTTTAGTACTAATGTTGGAAAAAGCTCGTGTTTTCGTTCATTTTAGATTTTTAGGGATAAAAGAGCTTAAATTTGCAAAAGGAGCAAAAAGACAGCAAAATCTAACATAAATGCAAAGAAGAAGGAATTGTCGTTGCTCGCCAAGCCCCGACATCCAAACCTCAAAATAACAAAGAAAAGAAGGCTGACACGTGGCCGTGTCCATCAGACACGGGCCTAGTCTAAGGGTGGATACTGGGCAGAAGAAAAAGACAACTGTAAAAGAAAAAAATGCAGCCAACACGGGGCCGTGCTAAGCCAACACGGGGCGTGGTCAACTAAAAGATTTGCAGAATCTACGATTGTACAGCAAGTACTTTGGCCACAAGCCATGTCGTTGACACACGGGGCCGTGTTAGTACAACATCTGACAAGTAGTTAATGAGGAAGAGAGAGAGAGAGATGGGCATGAGGCTGTGCCAGCTGGGCACGGGCCGTGCTGAAGCTTCTGAAGACAACTATAAATAGGAGTGCTTGGTTCCACTTCAACTCATCCCTTGGCAAACCACTTCTCTCTCACTTGCCACCACTTCACCACCACTACAACACTATCATGCATTTTCCATCTTTAGAGTGTGTGTGTAGTCTCGGGATCCAAGATTGATCGTAAGAATCTTTGTCAAACAAAGGCCATGCTTGGCTAAATTCTTACATCACTTGGTGAAGCCTTATCTTTTATGTATTTCTTTTATGATTTCCATTCTTTGGCTACTTTTTAATTGGGTATGTATTAATGACTTTAGTAATTAGTTTTTTTATATTGAAGGCAAATTTATTCAAATACTCTTCATATGTTCGTTTACTCAACATGTTCATGTCTGTACGGTCTATATAAAGCATGTCAATTAACCCGAAAGGGAGATTAGAAGGGTGGTTTGGGTAATTCTATGTCTCGTTCAGTGTATAGATCCTGCGAGAACCTTGTTCAAGCCTAGTAACACCTCACGAGTCGGAGCGGGCATTACCCACCATGGGAGAGGTGTATAAAGCTTGAATCCCTTATTCTTAAACTACAATTAAAACTTTAAACCAACCCCGCGAGGACTGTATCCCTGCTGACTCAGACCAACGGGTTGAGGGTGATCACCACCTTTTACGAGGGGTGATGGGTTGGTGTCACACCCCAAAATCCACATGCAGAGTATCACCGCTTGGAGACGTGACTGACCAGGATCTAGCCACCAATCATATTGAACTATGAAATCAAGTAAGTAAAACCAAACCCAATATAATTGGTGTTTAAAAGAAACCAAACATGTTTAAGCAATCAGCGGAAGCATAGTAATGTTTAAATAACCAAAACATAGTTTAAAGTTCAAATGTTAAGTACGGGACATAACAGTCCATATCCCACAACGACCTCCTCCTCGTGCAAGCTCCATAAGCATCTAACGACCTGCAAGGCATGTAACAGCGAGTCAACAACAAAGTTGAGTGATTTCACACTTGGTTGATTAGTTGTACCAGTTTGTTTTGAAAACCACAAGTTGTTTCGTAAACCACGAGTTAACCAGTTCCTTTATTTCCCATACCATATCCATAATCAGTGGGGGTTTCCCCATGTGAACCACTAGACCGTTACCATATCGACAACTGACGAACAATAGTCATGCCCTACGTCAATGTCTATCATCATTGACAGTTTGCCATGATCCATTAGTACTCGCCCGTCCGAACGACACGGTGTGAGGTTTGTCAAACCTAATAGCGCTATTAACTAATGACCCGCTCGCCATCGGCCTCGGCGATTAAGTCGATATAAAATGAGGGACTTAATGATAGAGTTTTGTCTAGTAAGTTAAGGTTGTTGTCCTACCCAAGGAGGACGAACGTACGTATTCTACCCAAGGAGAATACGCAGGATTAAGATTGGCATCCTACCCATGGAGGATGGCCGTACATATCCTACCCAAGGAGGATATGTAGGTTTCGTTTTTATTCTTTAACCCATTCCCAACCACCGGGAATCCCATGCCTTAGAAAGTGTGTGAACTCACCTCGGTTTGCTCGGTAAGATTATTACTCTCTCACAAATAATTCAATCCAAGCCTATAGTGTTTTTACATGCGTAATCAGTTGATAATTACATAGTTCAAGTAACAGTCATGATCATAATGTATATTCGAGCAACAACTAACACATAACATTTAACAGTTATACAAGCTCATGCAACCCATGCTTTATATTTAACAACACATAATTAACATAGTTAACCCTTAACAGACTTAACTGAGTTACTGCGCGGTTTACCCACTTGACGAAACTCTCTGTTTAGTCATGATTCCCATTTGACGAAACCCTAAGGTTTCGTCGTTATTACCCTTGGCGAAACCCCTAGGTTTCGTCATAATTCTCTATCGACGAAACTCCCAAGTTTCGTCGCCCCGAGTTTCGTCGACATGTATGGGTTTCGTCAACACGGAGGTTTCATCATCAGCAACAATTACGTATTCACAGAAACCCTAATTGCATTCTAACATTTGATCGTCAATCATCAAACCTAGCCACTGATTACATGTTATCAGATTGTTGATACAAACAGTATTATCCATTAACTTAAACATTCATGATACACAACATCAAATCGAAGATGGACAGTGGACATAAACCATTACAATCATAAGCATCAGATCTAGTCTAAATGATTAGCGATAGAATCATCGAACCCTATCTATTAACTAATTCATCATCAACCGATCAAATCCTCAACATACGAGACCATAACCGATAATCTAGCGACCCATAACAATCAATCCCATTATCTAATCATGATCTACGCATTACTCAACAACAGCAAACAACGATTTCAATTAAACAGTTGATGACGATTTCAAGCAAACAATCATGTAAGGGTTAAGCACTAACCAAGATAGAAAAACTAATGGATTGATCGGAAAGAAAAGACTCCGAGGGCTTGCAGTTGCCGTCGCACAGAGAGGAGGACTCTAGGGTTGAAAACTGATAACTGCTCAGCTTTTACGTAACCCTAAGTCATTATATATATTCGCGTATAAGAGTTGGGTCCCTACTGGGCTTCGCAGTGAAATGGGCCGACGAAACCCTGAGTTTCGTCATGATAGACATGGCAAAACCCTCAGGTTTTCGTCGAGTGGAGATGTGGCGAAACTCTGGATGTTTCGTTGAGGTGGATATGATGCAACCCCTTGGTTTCGTCGAGATAGTTCTCAACTCTTAGTCAGTTCATAAGTTTATATAACTAGACATTTTAAGCACATAATTTGTATAATAAATAGTAACAATAGTAACACAAGATCTCAAACAACATCTCAGTATATAACAAACATGCAAATTACAAGGCAACAAGTCATGCAAACACAATAACCAAACAATTAACGTGTAGAGGAAAGACCTTGAAAACTCGAGTTGTCACATCATCCCCAACTTGAAAGAAATTTCATCCCGAAATTTAGCACGTGGTTACTGAGGAAGCTAGTTGTGTTGCGTGGTTTCCTGGTTTTCCTGGGGTATCACATCATCCCCCCGTTGGTTTGGAATTTCGTCCTGAAATTCTGTAGTAGCTTCAGCCTCAGTAGTGGTTGCACAGTTCTCGAACAACTGGGGATACTTGAGTTTCATTTGGTCTTCTCGTTCCCAGGTGTACTCTGGGCCACGACAGTAGTTCCAACGAACTCGAACAAGAGGTATTCTGGTGCGCTTGAGAATCTTAACGTCTCAGTCTGTAATCTCTACAGGTTCTTCGACGAATCGTAGCTGATCGTCGATAGTGAGCTCCTTCAAAGGAACTATGAGGGTCTCATCTGACAGACATTACTTCAGATTTGACACGTGGAAAACGTAGTGAACTCTGTTGGTGCATGCGTCTGTCGACTTCTTCTTGTATCGAGTCTTGTATTGTAATAGATAGATCAGGGCACGAATAACGAGAAATGTGTGTTTATAGGTATTTCGCATGAAATGACACATGGGTCATTTCATATGAAATCAAGTGAGTAATTCCGCTTGAAATCAGATGTTGATTTCGTTTGAGTTAATTCCGTGCGGAATTATATTTTGTTTGAACCATTTCAAGCGAAATTACCTCTCCTATAAATACCTGATGTACCTATTCATTTGTAACGATTCTGATTCCGGTAGCGAAGCTCTGCCGAAGTGTCTACAGCATTGTAATCGATCTGTTATCAATCAAAAGACAGTTTAAAGTGATATTTTAGCTGAATTGAACTTGATACATCTGTTTCCGCCTTTTGTATTGAGAAAAACTCTTCTGATCGACTCGTTCGGGTCAGAAAACGATCCTACAAGTGGTATCAGAGCTCAGGAGGAAGAGTTCATACCAATTCAGCTGCAAATTCTGATTTCTACACTTTCTTTTCAAAATTAAACTTGTTTTTACGGTCAAAATGTCTTAAATTTCATAGATTACACGCGCAATAGTGTTTTAATAAACCCTAGATATTTTCAGATCTTAAAACGACTTAAAACCTGAACAATTTTAACAAAAACAGCTCGAGAATGATGACATCAGCATAATTTCGTTTGAAATTGCACTTAATTTTGCATGGAATTATAATTTCGCTTGAAGTTGCTGTTAATTTCGCTCGAAACCAGTATTTCGCTTGAGTGATTCCGTTCGAAATCACTATTCCACTCAAAATTGTTATTTCGCTTGAGTGATTTCGCGTGAAATCACTAATTTTGCACCAGATTGGTATTTCATTTGGGTATTTCACACGAAATCAGATATTTCATGTGAAATTGGTATTTCGTTCGAACTCGGTAATTCCGTGTGAAGAGGTATTTCGTTTGAGAGTCTTATTTCGTGTAAAAGATTTGATTTCACTTGAAAGTATCAAAGTTTTGTGAAACTTGTTACCGAAACATGGAAGAGGAATTTTATAACGCATTTGCTACCACCCTGACTACACCAACATCTGTTACTCAGAGTTTGAACATGGAAAATGAAACGGGTACCATGCAAAAACCGCCAAAACTCATGAACATTGAAGAGTATAAAGGATGGGAAGAACGATTTGAGAATTGGGTACAAGCAAATTACTTGGATGCTTGGGAATGCGTGGAAACGAAATATGTTAGACCTTTGAATGACGAGGAAGAGGGGATTGCTATTAAAGATCTAAGTGTTGATGATAGAAAGAAATACAAAAATGAAAAGATGATGATTAGTCTATTACATCAAGCAGTTAAAGAAGATATCTTGGTATTATTGCAACACAATGGAAGTGCATATTCAATTTGGAGAGCGTTAAAATCGAAGTTTGTCGGTAGTAAAGAGATGATTAAGAATAAAAAATCACTTTTGAAGAAATAATTTGATCTATTTTGTGGTTTGAGAACTGAAAGCACAAAGCAGATCATCGAAAGATATTGCAATTTGTTAGTCCAAATGAAGAGAGTGAGCATCACAAAAGATAATGAAGAATTGATTGAGAAATTAGTTGATGCTTTGCCACATGAAACTTGGGGGACGTATCTCATGATGTTGAGGAACAAGAAAGATTTTAGCAATTTAACACTGAATAAGTTCATTGAAAAACTTGAAGCTCAAGAGATGGAACAAAGGAAAATCTCAAGAATGAAGGATTTTGATGGTGAACAAGATATCAGTCTTTATTACAAAGGAGGTGTTAGTGATAAAACAAACATGTCACCAAAGTTTGAGACTGCATTCAATGCTAAGAGTTCATCTGGAGGGTCTTCTAAAGGATCAAACAGCAAAACAAGTTTTTCTTCATATCCATCATTTGATCCAAACTTGTCAACAATCAAGAATGGCAAGAGATTACAATGTAACATTGTTTTGAATCTAGAAAATGATGAAAATTTCTCGGAAGAGGTTGCAAAAGGTCACATGTCGTTGTTGGGAACTGTTTTGGAATCATATGGAAGTCTTGTAGCAGGAACGATCAGAAATCCAATGTTGACAAAAGAGGATTACGATCAGATTGATGCTGAGGAGATGGAATTGATGGATATAAAATGGTGTTTAGCGAGTGTTTTGAGAAGAGCAGAAAAGTTTAAACAAATTACGGGAAGAGATGATTTCCGTGATGCAAATGTTTCTACTTTAGGATTCGATAAATCTAAAGTTACTTGTTTTCGTTGCAGGGAAAAAGGACACTTCAAGAGGGAGTGCACAAATCGCGAAGCAAGTGGAGCTCAAAATCCGTTCAACAACAATGATTATTATCGAAAAGCAATTTATCATCAAGTTGCTCAACAATCACATCAACAAGAGCCACAAACTGCACATGCCAGGAAGGCAATTGAGGAATCTTCAAAGAGAGCCTGCATGGTGAATCAAGATGGTAAAAAGTCTACAAGTGGTTTCAATTGGGACAAATATGTTTCAGCTGACAGTAAAGCATGTCTGATAAACCAAGATGATGAAAATTTACCAGAAGGATTCAGTTGGGAAAATTTCAGTTGGGATGATTATGATCCTAACAAAATTCCAAATCACAAAGCTTTTGTTGCTCGAGTTGCTGAAGATAGTGATAATGATGATGATTATTATGCAAGAAGAATGGAAAAGCACTTAAGAATGATGGAAGAAAGTGACAGTGATGATGAAAAAGTTAAAAAGAAAAAGAAGAAAGTTAAAAAACCTGTCAGCAGTGATGAAGAAGAAGTTCCAGTGATAAGGAAAAAGATTAAAGATATTCCCGTTTTCAAAGTTGAAGCTGAAGTCGATGCACAAAAGATTCCGGTGATATGTGAGAACTGTGAAGCAGTAAAGAAGCAGAACAGTACTTTGATTCATAACATAAACAGATTGAAAGAATCTTACGATGTTTTGAATAAAGCCATGAATCAATACAATCAGTCAAGCAGTGAACAAGCAACAACAATGAAGACACTTCAAGGAGCTTTCATGACAAAGCAGAAAGTGGTCAACAATTACATTGAAAAATGTGCTATGCTTGAACAGAAATTGGAAACCCAAAGGATTGAAACAGAGAGAGTAAATAGATTATTAAAAAGTTACTCATGTACTTCTTATGTCATTGACAGGATTTATCCAACAGTTGAAGGCATGAAGGCATTTGATGAAGAGGAATTATCTGAAGATAAAAGTTCTGAAGAAAAGAAGAAGGATACTGAAGTGAATGATTCTGGTAAGAAAAAAGGTTTCAGATATACAAAGTGTCCACCCCCGCTTGAAAATGGATATTCTCCACGAAATCTAAATTCAGAACGAGTCAAAAAGGCAACCAATTTACAGTGGGAGTCTGAGTCTTCAGAAAATTTGCCAGACAACATTGATGTCACTTTTACATCGTCTGATACTGATCATGAGTCCAAGTTAATAAAGAAAGTGGTCGATCAGGTGTTGGATAATGATGAAACCGAGGAGTCAAAGTCAGAGTCAAAATCAGATTCAAAGTCTGACAAGTCAAAGTCAACAGTCAAAATGGAGAAACGGGTTTACAATAAAGAGTTTTTATTATCAAAATCTAATTTGAATGACGAACCAGTCAAAGTGGCATACACTTTGAAGGATTCTGACAAATTATATTCTGATGAAGAATTTCCAATAAGAGGTGTTAAAACTGAAATGATAAAAAAGGTTTTCAAACTAACAGAAATTAATATTTCTGAAATAAAAAATGTAAATCTTTCTGAAAAATCTAAAAAGTACACCTCAAGAGTACAACAAAGAGAAAACAAGAAAAAGGGTTACAGTTCTGGTTCAGGTTTCAAAAGAAACCAAACCATAACAGTAATTTCAAAAGAAAAGGTCTTGGTTTTATTCCACCGAAAAATTATAAAAATGAAAAAACTTATAAAACAAAAATTGTGTTTGTTTCAGGAACATCATCTGAAGAAGAAAAGGAGCAGTTGTTTAGAAATCAATCAAACAAAGAATTCCTTGCAAAGAAGCAAGAAGAAATGAAGAATGAAAGTGCTAAGAGAAAGGAGACGAGAACCTGTTTTCAATGTAAAACATTTGGTCATATTGCCAGGAACTGTTCAAAGGCAATTCAAACAAAACAGTGAATTTCTGAAAAACTGAAAGAAAAGATTGTTGAGAATGAACCACCAACCAAACAATTCAAAGTTTTCAAAGATTCAAAGTTTGAGGTTGGTGAATGTTCAAAAAGGTTTTACAAGAGAAAAGCAAATCTTAACAACCAAAAGTGGGTTGTTAAGAAATCTGAAGATAGTTCTAGCAATGATTCTGATTCGTCAAAATCAGAGGAGCTATCTTCAGGCGATGAATCTGATTACACAAAGTCAGAGGAGCCACGTGTTGAGTTAAAATTGGAAACATCAGTACCTCCAATGGATGATGTCAATTTTCCACCATTGAGGGCTGAGAATTTTAAACAAAAACTTGGCAAAGTTGAAATTTCAAATCAATTTTTCTCTGAAAAGAAAGAATTTGATATTGAAAAAGCTTTTAACTCCAAAGTGCAACATATTTTTGGTAAAATGGTTGACAGGAAAGTCAAAGGAGTGAAGGAGTTTTATGAGAAGAGAACAAAGAAACCAGGTAAAGATGTTTCATTCCAGGTTTGTGACTGGGATGGAACTTATTATGATATATGAAAAGTATGACTTGCCGGAGCTTCCAGGTTGGTAAGTGTGAAGCAGGAATCGGCATCTTTCTTGAGAAATTCATTTTGGTGATATTTCGACTTACAAGTGGTAAATCAGGGACATTAAGTTGTACTTGATTTTCTACAAGTGGTAATGGTTGTTTGATTCTAAAACTGTTACATTTTTTCAAGTGGTTAAAAGAACAAGATGATGAACCCCTAACCTACAAGTGGTGTTTGAATTCAGCAAAACTTATTTTCCAGAAAAACCATTTGATTAAAACAAACTTAAGTGTTTTGAAATCATAATGGGAAAATAGTTTGTTGTGAGGGGGAGTTCTGATTGTTTTTGCCAAGTGGATGGAGGATTGAAGTGATTCGATATCAGTTGTCACTTTACTTGTATAGTTTGTTTTCAAATTTCTTTAAATGATTTTGAATTTTAGGGGGAGTAAGAATTTCAGAAAATCCAAAAACATTTGAAAATTGAAAAAGCTAAAAACATGATAAAAACAAAAATGAGTTTTGTTGTGAAAAGAGGAAATGATAGTACATCAGTGGACTATCACAGCATGCTAAAGAATTGAAAAGTTAAAAAGTGATAAACGGTCTCACTGATGATGTGCCAGTAGGTTTTTGTACATTTAGTAGATTGTAAAGAGATATAAACCTAAATTTCAAACTTGCTTATATCGTGGGGAACATCTCTCGGATATATGGGTAACCCCCGAAATCTTGTTTGAAAGGTCCCTCTTTCTGAGATACTAGGTCTTTATACTCAGTGATATCTGGGGTATTATCCCGAGACTTCTGATTTTGCGGAAGCAATGGCCTAGTCCCCATATAATACTTTACGCTTGCTTGAAATATAGCATCACCCTCAGTACAAAAAATGATGAAACATTGCAAAATGCTAATCATGTGCTGTTGAAGAAAAGATTCTCTAAAGGGAACACATCTAAAGTCGAAGCCGACATCTCTTTGATTTTGCGGAAGCAATAGCCTGAGCTCTCACGGCCCTCGCATTTAACCCTTTACAGATATCATCTGTGGTATACTCACCTGTAAGATTGAATATTGGGATCTGGATACGGGAGTATATTCTGAGGTGGGACACGCGAATAAGTTTAAGTCTCTAAAACACTAATCTCGTATCTCGAAACAGTTGAACTTTGTGTGAGAATTTAAGTGGATCAGTATACTGACAATCTAAGTGAATCGTTTAAAACTGAAAATGTATAAAGCTTAACGGTGTTGGTGATTTGTCTCAAAAAGTGATATGATCCTCTTACACAAACTCACAAAAAGATTGTTTGTAAATATTTTTCTGATTTTTTTTTCAAGTTTAAAAATCCAAAAAGATTTTAGTGTGTTTTAGCATAAAATTTTGAAAAATACAAAAAGATTTTCGACAACTGATGTTGGAAAGCTGATTTTCAAAATTCCAAGTGCTAAACATGATGAACAAAAGGTTTCGGAGAATTTGTTTGAGAAATTTGAGATGAAAAAGTATTTGAAAATGAAAATGTTATTTTCACAAGTGGTTCATCAGTGATTAACATTGTAAAATCATTTATTGATTTGTGTATATTAGTGGTAAGCAAAGAATAATTTTGTCAAATTGTAAATTTGTGAAATTTATTTTTGGGTAGAGATTGTGCAGATATATGAGAGAGAGCCAAGTTTCGATTCTGAAAAGAATGTGAAGCCAGGTTTCGATATTGGTATTGCTGATACTGATAAACTTAAAGAATGAAAAGATCTGATCAAGAGAATTAGAGAAAGATAAGAGCCAGGTCGAAATCATAGATATTAGAAGAGGATAGAGATTGAGGATGCTTTACATTGTTAGATACTTTGGAAGAGTTCGAGAAGACAGATAAAGACAGGAGATTGAAGACTCGACACTGAAGACTCGTCAACATTCGAGGGGGAGTCTGTTGGTGCATGCGTCTGTCGACTTCGTCTTGTATCGAGTCTTGTATTGTAATAGATAGATCAGGGCATGAATAACGAGAAATGTGTGTTTATAGGTATTTCGCATGAAATGACACATGGGTTATTTCATACGAAATCAAGTGAGTAATTCCGCTTGAAATCAGATGTTGATTTCGTTTGAGTTAATTTCGTGCGGAATTATATTTCGTTTGAACCATTTCAAGCGAAATTACCTCTCCTATAAATACCTGATGTACCTATTCATTTGTAACGATTCTGATTCCGGTAGCAAAGCTCTGCCGAAGTGTCTACAGCATTGTAATCGATCTGTTGTCAATCAAAAGACAGTTTAAAGTGATATTTTAGCTGAATTGAACTTGATACATCTGTTTCCACCTTTTGTATTGAGAAAAACTCTTCTGATCGACTCGTTCGGGTCAGAAAACGATCCTACAAACTCCACTGAGTTCTTCAGGTAGATTCAACTTGTAAGCGACTTTGCCAATTCGTTCAGTGATTTCAAAAGGTCCGACATAACGCGGATTGAGTTTGCCTCGTTTGCCAAAACGAACCACACCCTTCCAGGGTGAGACTTTGAGTAGCACTCGATCTCCAACCTGGAACTCGAGTGGTTTCCTGCGCTTATCAGCATAGCTTTTCTGACAGTCGCGAGCTGCCGCCATTCGTTGTCCTATTTGAGCAATCTTTTCTGTCTTGTCGACGACGAGTTCTGGACCTGTGATTTGGCTGTCGCCAAACTCTGCCCAACAAAGAGGTGATCGGCATTTACGTCCGTACAATACCTCAAACGGAGCGGCCTGAATACTGGTGTGGTAGCTGTTATTGTACGAAAACTCCACCAAAGGGAGGTGCTTTCCCAACCATTGCCAAAATCAATAACACATGCTCGAAACATGTCTTCAAGGGTTTGGATGGTGCGTTCCGACTGCCCATCCGTTTGCGGGTGATATGCTGTGCTCATGTCTAAACGAGATCCAAAAGACTTGTGCATTGCCTGCCACAGTTCAGAAGTAAAACGCGCATCACGATCGGAAATAATAGAGGTTGGCACTCCGTGCCTCGAAACAACTTCCTTAATATAAACGTCTGCTAGAGTGGAGAACTTATCCGTTTCCTTGATAGCCAAGAAGTGTGCAGACTTTGTGAGTCGATCCACGATCACCCAAATAGTGTCATTACCGCGCTGAGATCTAGGCAGGACAGTAACGAAATCCATGGAAATTTGCTCCCATTTCCAAGTCGGGATTTCTGGTTGTTGAAGTAGGCCTGATGGTTTCTGATATTCAATCTTGACTCTCGCATAAGTCAAACGTTTACTGACGTAGGTTGCTATGTTGGCTTTCACGCTAGGCCACCAGTATGTAGACTTTAAGTCGTGGTACATCTTATCCGAACCAGGATGTACTGAGTAACGAGACTTATGCGCTTCATCCATCACAAGCTCGCGTAAGTTTCCGTAAAGTGGGACCCAAATACGCCCTGTTACGTAATAGGCACCGTCTTCCTTTTGTTCTAACCGTTTCCTTGATCCTCATAGGGACTCCTCCCTGATGTTCTCTGCTCTCAATGCTTCAACCTGAGCATCTCGTATCTGAGTAGGGAGACTAGATTGGATGGTAAGTTGTAACGCTCGCACGCGTTTTGGTGTAGTATCCTTTCGACTGAGGGCATTGGCCACAACATTGGCCTTGCCCGGATGGTACTTGATCGCGCATTCGTAATCATTCAAGAGTTCGACCCATCGACGTTGTCTCATGTTTAACTCCTTTTGCTTGAAGATATGCTCGAGACTCCTGTGATCGGTGTAAATGGTGCACTTGGTACCGTACAGGTAATGTCTCCATATCTTAAGTGCGAAAACAACTGCTCCCAGCTCCAGATCATGAGTAGTGTAATTCTTCTCGTGAACCTTAAGTTGCCGCGATGCATAAGCAATGACCTTGTCACGTTGCATCAACACGCAACCAAGTCCCTGGATGGACGCGTCGCAATAAACCACAAAATTGTCTGTGCCTTCAGGCAATGAGAGAATAGGTGCACTACAAAGTCTATCCTTTAAGTGCTGAAATGCAAATTCCTGTGCATCATCCCAACGATAGGTAACACCCTTCTGAGTTAGTGAGGTGAGATGTAGCGCAATCTTGGAGAAATCCTTGATGAACCTTCTGTAATAGCCCGCCAAACCCAAGAATTGGCGGATTTCTGTTGGCGTACGGGGTGCAGGCCAGTTCTTAATCGAGTCGACCTTGGATGGATCAACATGAATCCCATCCTTGTTTACCACATGACCTAGGAAATGGACTTCACGAAGCCAGAATTCACATTTCGAAAACTTAGCATACAGCTGCTCTGTTCGAAGGAGTTCCAAAATAAGTCTAAGGTGATGCTCGTGTTCCTCCCGACTCTTCGAATAGATCAGGATGTCGTCGATGAAAACTATGACAAACTTATCCAAGAAAGGTTTGCACACTCTATTCATAAGATCCATGAAGACCGCAGGTGCGTTTGTTAATCCAAAAGGCATGACCAGAAACTTGTAATGCCCATAACGAGTCCTGAATGCCGTCTTAGAGATATCCTCATCTCGGACTCTCAGTTGATGGTAGCCTGACCTTAGGTCAATCTTGGAGTAGAAACTCGACCCTTGCAATTGGTCGAATAAGTCATCAATGCATGGGAGTGGATAGCGATTCTTCACAGTCACCTTGTTGAGTTCGCAGTAGTCAATACACATTCTAAAGGTACCGTCTTTCTTCTTCACAAATAACACTGGAGCTCCCCAGGGCGAAGAGCTAGGACGTATGAAACCCTTTTCCAAGAGTTCTTGTAGTTGAGCAGATAGTTCTTCCAATTCTGATGGAGCTAAACGATACGGTGCGCGAGCTATGGGCGCTGCTCCAGGAGCTAGCTCGATTTGAAATTCGACCTGGCGATGAGGCGGAAGACCAGGTAATTCCTCAGGAAATACCTCAGGGAAGTCACGTACGATCGGAATATCTTCTATCTTTTTCTCTTTCTTTGAGGTGACAGTGACGAGGGCTAAAATAGCAGTGTGGCCCTTTCGCAAACACTTCTGAGCCTTGAGGAAAGAGATGATGCCTACGATAGCACCACTCTTATCACCATGTATCACGAGAGGTTCTTCACCAGAACGAGGAATACGGACGATTTTCTCCTTGCAAATAATCTCCGCTTGATGTAGAGATAGCCAATCCATCCCAATAACAACGTCGAAACTACCAAGTACGATAGGAATAAGGTCGATAGAGAAGGTCTGACCAGCTAAGACGAGATTACAACCCTTAACTATGTGTGTGGCCTCGAGACTTTTACCGTTTGCTAGTTCTACCGTGTGATTGGTGTTCAAAAGTGTTGGAGTGTGCTTAAGCATATGACTAACCTTTAGGGACACATAACTGGTATCGGCACCCGTATCAAATAAAACAGTAACAAAGAAATCATCTAGAAGAAACTTACCCATCACTACGTTGGGATCGTTCCTCGCGTCACCCTGACCCAGCACAAAAGCACGTCCCCTGGCACCATTGCCATCATTGTTACCCCCGTTATTGTTTCCATTCCCCTGATTATTGTTGTTCTGATTCTGGTTCAACTGGGGGCAGTTCCTCTTGAAGTGACCCTCAGCACCACATTGATAGCATCCCCTGTGACCCTGCTGTTGCTGTGGCTGATTCTGTGGAGCTGGTGGCAGTTGTTGACGATTCTGATTTGCAGGTCCTGCGCCCCTGCAATCCTTTGCTTCATGACCAAACTTGTTACACCTCAGACAACGACCCTTGTTGCACTGCCCACTATGATGCTTATTGCAGCGGTTGCACTTGGGGTGGTTTCCCCTATATCCACCCTGCCCTTGACTACCAGAAGATGGCTGACCAGGACTCTGGTAGTCATCAGTCTTTCGCTGCTGAGATTGAGACTGAGCTGATGTTGAACCCTTGCTTGAGACTCCATCCCATTTTCGCTTATTGTCGCTGGGGGCATCAGAAGTAGTAGTAGTAGAACCAATACGCTTGGGCAGCCTGTTCTGCTCGACTGCCTGATCAGTGAGACGATGAGCCAAACGAATAACTTACTGGATAATGGCGAGGTTTGCTGCAGTCACATGACTCTGAATCTCTGGCACTCACCCTTTAAGGTATAGCTCGATACGCTTAATAGGAGGGTCCACCATAGTAGGACACAAGATAGCCAGCTCGTTCGATCTTTTCGTGTACGCTTCAATTTCTGACCCCGTCATCTTTAAGTTGAAGAACTCCACCTCCAGCTTGTGGATGTCATCACGATTATAGTATTCCTCCTTGATCAATTCCTTGAAATCGTTCCATGGGGTGGCATTAGCAGCAACCAACCCTAGTATCTGGACCTGAGCGTTCCACCACATGAGCGCTACACCTTCAAGAGTACCAGTAGCATATTTTACCCTACGAGCCTCAGGGCATTCACACATCTCGAAAACAGACTCAAGCTTCTCAAACTAGTGAAGGAGGCCTACAGCTCCCTCAGTGCCGTTGAAAGTAGTAGGTCGGCAGTCCATAAAAGTTTTGAAAGTACACACAGGAGGTTGAGCAGGTTGACCTGTCGTGTGAGTAAGAAGAGACAAGATTAAGCACAAGTGTTGGTTTACGAGTGTAGGATCTAAAGATCCTAGAGTAAGTTGCTGTGGCAGGTTATACCTCCTGCCTGAGCGGCTGCGAGTGCTGCAGTAACTTGTTCATTGATTAAAGCCGTCAGCTGGGCTTGAGTTAGGTTGATACGTCCACTCATGATCTTCATTTCAAAGGAAACATGAGTGAGAAAGGTGTCGCGAAGGTGCGATGACAGAAGAGAGTAAGCACATATGTGTTTCAAACAATAGTTGCTACATTCATCTAAACATATCATGAACAATGTACTATGTAACTAACAGGTAGGTAATATAACATAAACCATATCACCTAGAATGTTGAGTCTTGCACGTGGAGCGAAGCGTCGTTGTGGATCATTGAGCACTGTACAGGTTATAGTCTAGTTTTATCAAAAAGCTTTTCCCCTTTTTAAAACCAAGTTCACTATAACCAATGGCTCTGATACCAATCTGTCACACCCCCAAAATCCACATGCGGAGTATCACCGCTTGGAGGCATGACTGACCAGGATCTAGCCACCAATCATATTGAACTATGAAATCAAGTAAGTAAAACTAAACCCAATATAATTGGTGTTTAAAAGAAACCAAACATGTTTAAGCAATCAGCGGAAGCATAGTAATGTTTAAATAACCAAAACATAGTTTAAAGTTCAAATGTTAAGTACGGGACATAACAGTCCATATCCCACAACGACCTCCTCCTCGTGCAAGCTCCATAAGCATCTAACGACCTGCAAGGCATGTTACAGCGAGTCAACAACAAAGTTGAGTGATTTCACACTTGGTTGATTAGTTGTACCAGTTTGTTTTGAAAACCACAAGTTGTTTCGTAAACCACGAGTTAACCAGTTCCTTTATTTCCCATACCATATCCATAATCAGTGGGGGTTTCCCCATGTGAACCACTAGACCGTTACCATATCGACAACTGACGAACAATAGTCATGCCCTACGTCAATGTCTATCATCATTGACAGTTTGCCATGATCCATTAGTACTCGCCCGTCTGAACGACACGGTGTGAGGTTTGTCAAACCTAATAGCGCTATTAACTAATGACCCGCTCGCCATCGGCCTCGGCGATTAAGTCGATATAAAATGAGGGACTTAATGATAGAGTTTTGTCTAGTAAGTTAAGGTTGTTGTCCTACCCAAGGAGGACGAACATACGTATTCTACCCAAGGAGAATACACAGGATTAAGATTGGCATCCTACCCATGGAGGATGGCCGTACATATCCTACCCAAGGAGGATATGTAGGTTTCGTTTTTATTCTTTAACCCATTCCCAACCACCGGGAATCCCATGCCTTAGAAAGTGTGTGAACTCACCTCGGTTTGCTCGGTAAGATTATTACTCACTCACAAATAATTCAATCCAAGCCTATAGTGTTTATACATGCGTAATCAGTTGATAATCACATAGTTCAAGTAACAGTCATGATCATAACGTATATTCGAGCAACAACTAACACATAGAATTTAACAGTTATACAAGCTCATGCAACCCATTCTTTATATTTAACAACACATAATTAACATAGTTAACCCTTAATAGACTTAACAGAGTTACTGTGCGGTTTACCCACTTGACGAAACTCTCCGTTTCGTCATGATTCCCATTTGACGAAACCCTAAGGTTTCGTCGTTATTACCCTTGGCGAAACCCCTAGGTTTCGTCATAATTCTCTATCGACAAAACTCCCAAGTTTCGTCGACCCGAGTTTCGTCGACATGTATGGGTTTCGTCAACACGGAGGTTTCATCATCAGCAACAGTTACGTATTCACAGAAACCCTAATTGCATTCTAACATTTGATCGTCAATCATCAAACCTAGCCACTGATTACATGTTATCAGATTGTTGATACAAACAGTATTATCCATTAACTTAAACATTCATGATACACAACATCAAATCGAACATGGACAGTGGACATAAACCATTACAATCATAAGCATCAGATCTAGTCTAAATGATTAGCGACATAATCATCGAACCCTATCTATTAACTAATTCATCATCAACCGATCAAATCCTCAACATACGAGACCATAACCGATAATCTAGCAACCCATAACAATCAATCCCATTATCTAATCATGATCTACGCATTACTCAACAACAGCAAACAACGATTTCAATTAAACAGTTGATGACGATTTCAAGCAAACAATCATGGAAGGGTTAAGCACTAACCAAGATAGAAAAACTAATGGATTGATCGGAAAGAAAAGACTCTGAGGGCTTGCAGTTGCCATCGCACAGAGAAGAGGACTCTAGGGTTGAAAACTGATAACTGCTAAGCTTTTACGTAACCCTAAGTCATTATATATATTCGCGTATAAGAGTTGGGCCCCTACTAGGCTTCGCAGTGAAATGGGCCGACGAAACCCTGAGTTTCGTCGTGATAGACATGGAGAAACCCTCAGGTTTTCATCGAGTGGAGATGTGGCGAAACTCTGGATGTTTCGTCGAGGTGGATATGACGCAACCCCTTTGTTTCGTCGAGATAGTTCTCAACTCTCAGTCAGTTCATAAGTTTATATAACTAGACATTTTAAGCACATAATTTGTATAATAAATAGTAACAATAGTAACACAAGATCTCAAACAACATCTCAGTATATAACAAACATGCAAATTACAAGGCAACAAGTCATGCAAACACAATAACCAAACAATTAACGTGTAGAGGAAAGACCTTGAAAACTTGAGTTGTCACAGTTGGTAAATTTCCAAAGCTTAACGTTTTTAATCTTACCGATTTGTGTGAAATTGAGTTTTAGAATACACTACTTTGAGATGGTTTGTATTTTGCAGGCCTTGACATGTTTAAGGTGTATTTTGAAAGCTTAACAGAGCTTGGGAATGAAGTTAGGAAGAACGGGAGCGAAAAACAGAGCTAAACGGTGAAAATCGGACAAAGACTTTAGAGACCGGTGTCCCAGAGGCCCAGACCAGCGTCCCAGATGCTGGTCCCAGCGTGAAATTAGGGAAACTTCTTCTTTTGATTAGTTTGAACCCATTTTCGACTAGGCAGTTACACACACTCGATTATGGACCTCCATAGGCGATTTTGAGAGATTTTTGAATGTTCCATTTGATCCATCATCATATTCCATCAAGTTTTGAAGATTAATCATCAACCATGAGTGGCTAATTTCTTCAAGATCATCCCCGGGTGAATGGTTGTGAGTTTTCTAGGCTTTGCTTTTTCATGCTTTGGTTTGATATAAACATTTTGTAATCTTTTGATTGAAATTGTGCAGACTGATTGTTAGTATTGTTTTGAACTCGAAATTGTTAAGATTTTCTTGCATCATTGACATTGAGAGATGATTACTACTATGGGTTTTGATTCGTGCTAGGGTTTGTTCATTATTCTTGATTTATAAAACATGCAACTGTCTTTAATTCATATTGTGAAGGTTTTCTTGCACCATTTGTGTATGTTAGATGATTGTTGATGTCTACAATTAGGTTTTCAATTTACAAACTCAAGAAATCATTGGTGTTCATAAAATAATCAAACCGTTCATGCTAAATAACTCTAGATACTTATTAATCCGAAACCCGGGTGTGATTCGTGTTTGCGTATCTTGTTTTAAACCATCAATTACAATTCCGTGCATTTGTTTAAGTTCTTGTTAGCTAGTTATTAAAACCAAATTGTCGGTTCATTCCGACCCATTTTCTTAACAAACAAAATTCATAAAAACAATCTAGTAAGCTTCATAATTGTGACAAACCTTTAAAATCAATCAAGTCCATTCGCAAACCACAAACTCTTTGTGGTTCGACCCCTTACTACCACTAACACATTGTTAAGGGTAATTCGGGTTTATAAATATTATCTTTGACCGGAGCGCGACACTCCGATCAAATTTTGGCACCATTGCCGGGGAGTTAGTGCGCTTTGTGTTTGGATACTTTTTTGCATTTTTGTGATTAACTGTTTAAAGTGCTTAGTTATTTTTGTACTCTTTCTTTTTCCTTGTTACGCGGGTTGTGTTATTTGTGCAGGTCATAGGTAGTGCATGCGTACACGGAATTCCGGGCGAACATCACTGTTATTCTACGAACCGGAAATCGAACGAGTAGCAAGAAGAAACTTAGCAAGCCGGTTAGAGGAAATGATTGCTTCTAATCAATTCACCCAAAACTCACCATCAACACCAACCGTTGAATCCAATTCGATGGCTCACTAAAACTCAAACCAAAACATCCACCAAAACCAATTCCAATACCGGGGCAATCTTCGCTCCAATCAAAACATCCCACAAGATCAACCGGGCGGTGGTAACAACTCGAGACCACCTACACCACCATTTCAAAATCTAGGCCCGAATAATAACCAATGAACACCTCCACATCAAAACCTCAACCGACACAACTCCTAACCCACCAACCTTGATGACCGAAATGTCAACTCCGATCATAGAGGCAACCGTCATCACGGCAATCCCGCGAATGAAGACCCGTTCTTCAACATCGACGATTTAAAGAATGCGATTCCTGACGATGAACCGTATAGTGTTCCCGGTTATCAATCACCAGAACACGTGAGTATTCAATCAGAATACTCAGATGATAGGGGAAATTACGATGAAAGAGACGATGATGGGTGGGGGTATGCAAACATGGATGATGTCTACAATGATCGGGGATTCGATAATGAGGATTTTGGGTATCAAAATGCCAACTATGTGGGGAATGAAGGCTATGGTTATGGGAATGCTCGGAATGATGGGTACGGAAACAACCGCCAACCACGAAACAACAACCAAAGGAACCGGGATGACGGTTACTACAACAATAACAACAATGCTAACCGTAACCGGATTCCTCGATTTGTGGGAGGTGGTAATCAAGGTGGAACTCGAGGTGGTGATAGAAGAGATAATCGAAGACCGTTAGAGCAAGAAGTTGATGGCCCGTGTCATCGTCAACCACCACCACCACCACCGAGGGGTGTTAACGACCGTTTTAGACCGGTGGTTACCGAAAACGATTCTCCAATTGTACCACCACCAAGAGGTAGAGCGGCATTTGATTGTAAACTGGACTACATCAATATCTTGCCTCATTTTAATGGAAGATCAAATGACGAACCATGTACACATTTAGCCGAATTTTCGGCTATATGTAGTACCATCGGGGGTGGTCAATTTTCGCAAGATAAGGTTCGGTTGCGTCTATTCCAGTTATCGTTGAAAGATAAGGCCAAGAAATGGTTTTTGACACTTCCTAACAATAGTATTCGCACTTGGGTCGAGATGCAACAAGCCTTTCTCGACGAATACTATTCAATGGCCAAAACCGATGACGCACGTGATGAGATTCGAGCATTTAAACAATTATCGAGTGAACCGTTACATGAAGATTTCACCCGATACAAGGAGTTGATTCGAAAATGCCCTCATCACTAAATCAAAAAGTGGGAGTTGGTAAAGTGTTTTGTGATAGGTTTGGATGCGGAGACATGGAATCATCTTGAGTCAACAAGCAATGGAACTCTATTAAGCAATCACGAGGATGACGATTGGGAGTTCTTAGAAAGAGTGAGCAAGAGATCAAAAGCCAAGGAGTCGGCCGATCGAGCCAAAAAGCACCCTATTTCTCGATCACTTCCTGATCTCGATTCAAATTCTAAGGATTGAATTGCTCAATTGAAGAGAGAGTTGGCATGAGCAAAGAGAAAAGAGGTGAGTGCGGTGCAATTCACGTTATGTGAAGATTGTGGGGAGATTGGGCATCGGGCCGATCAATGTCAAATGGGCACGGATGACTACACTAAAGAGGTAAATCAAGTGTTCGGTGATAGAAAAAATAATGACATGAATTCGAATACTTATCATCCCGGATTGAGAAATCATCCTAATTTCCGATATGGGAATGCCGCAAACCAAATGAACCCGAATTTTCAACCGGGTAATCAAAGCGGGTCATCATACCAAAATCGTCAAGGTGGTAATCAAGGAGGTTACCAACGTAATTACAATCAAGGGTGCCAAGGTCGGGACAACAACTACCAAGTTGGGTACCAAAGGAATTACAACAACCAAGGCGGTAATGGAAGTGGGTCGAACAATCAAGGCGGGAATGGAAATGATTTGAATGCCAAGATGGATGCAATGCTTTCAATGATTCAAGAGTCCAAGAAGGAGAATGAAATTTGCGATAAATCGCATGAAGCATTGGCAAAGCAAGTGGGCCAACTTGCGGAAGAAGTGGCTCAAATGCGGGGAAGCATGGGGAAGCTTCCAAGTGACACCACTGTGAACCCTAAGCATCAAGGGTCGAGCTCGAAGAACACACAAGAAGTACCAATTAATAAAATATCTTTACGTAGTGGTCGAGTCATTTATAATGGTGTCAAAACACCATCACCTCAGTTTGTTGAAGGGGAGGTGGAAGATGCTAGTAATGAAGAGGGTGATGATGGTCAAACGGGTCAAAACAAAAATGATTTAAAATTAATAATAACACACCCGTTGTGATCATCCCTGTCCCAAAGGCTAAGAAAAAGGGTGTGGAGGTTAATATCGCCCCTTATCCCGAAGCATTGAAGGGACCCGTGAAAAAAGTTGTAAACAAAAAAGGTCCACAACAAGAAGAGTTTTTGGAAGTTTTTAGACAAGTAAAAATCAATTTACCTCTTTTGGATGCAATTAAAAAAGTACCGTCGTATGCTAAGTACTTGAAAGAGTTATATACCCAAAAGCGAACTCTCAAATTCCCTAAAAAATTAGATTTAACTGAAAATGTGAGTTCGAGTCTTTCGGGTACACTTCCACCTAAGCTCCAAGATCTGGGTGCGCCTATCATTTCAATTCAAGTAGGTGATTTTAAAATCAATCGGGCACTTCTAGATCTTGGTGCGATTGTGAGCATTTTACCGGGTAGTTTGTATGATCAATATGAGTTTGGTCCACTTCAAGCGGCAAACAAGGGGTCCACCACATTTTGCATTAATAACTTACTTAATTATCTTTCAATATTCCGACCTAGTGGGATTGTATCCTTGCTGACTCAAACCACTAGGTTGAGGGTAACGTCGCCTCCAGAAAAGGGGCCTACTATTATAACTAAGATAATCTCTTAAAATGCCCAAAGTGCGGAAATCATCAAAAGGGTACATGAAAGATAAGTTGGATCCAAGTGATTCTTTCTTGTCTATCATTTTTATTTTATTTTTATTTTCTGTTTTTATTTTCTTATTAGTTAAAAAATCTCTTCTCAAAAGTTGGTTCGATTAGACGTTGACGATAAGCCGGTACTAAAAGCTCTTATGTCCTTGGATGACCTCGGTATCTTGCCATCACTATTTTACGTCCGCGATGGGTATACTTGCCCTAGCGTATGTGTAGAGTAATAGTAGAATATCGTGTTTTATAAATTTAAAACTTGAAATCGGTGAGTAAAAAGAGCCAAAATTATTACTAAAAAATATAGACACCCGCACGCACGTCAAGTTTTTGGCGCCGTTGCCGGGGAGACAAGGATCTTAGGAAAGCTTAAAATTAACGACCTAATCATTTTCTTCCTCTAGGTTTTTCTTCGTTTTCTTTTATTTTTCCTCTTTCTTGAGAATTGACATGGGGCTGTGCTGCTCCAACACAGAGTGCAACACGGGGCTGTGCCAAACCCTCTGTTGGCAAGAAAATAGTGGCCGCCTGATCCCGACGGCCTAATATATATATATATATATATATATGGATTTCTTTGATTATTTCTACCCCGCCACTCTTACGGGTTATGGTGCGATTTTTGTGGGGAGGATGTGGCGTTCTAAACTTCACTCCTCCCTATTTAGCCCCATCGTTTTCCTGTAACGAAACCCCCGAAACAAGCGGGAATGGAGATAACGAAGAAATCCCTCCGCCTGAACCCCATCGATCCTCTTTTCTAGACTACCTACAACCAATAGGTGAAATAGAAAAAGGATCATCTAAAAAATTCAAGAGATATAATCTTACTTGAAGGAGGGAGATTCATCAAAGATTCCATCCAATGGAGGAAAAAATAGGCATACACGACAACACCGAGGTCAACCAGACCTCTACCATAGACGACCGCAAAAACGGAAGCGATAGTCGTCCCTGTATCGATTCAGCCATGACAGTCCCCCTTACCGTGTGTGAATCTCACACCAACAATATGGACAGGAGCGAATCGACTCACACCTTCTTTAACAAGAGCGCGGAAAAGGTAAATAAGGAAAGATCCCATTTTTCCATTTTTAAAGAACTCTTCTACCTTTCCGACAATCTCTTGCGTTTTCGTATCCCTCGCCTAAGTCTGCGGTATATCCGATGGTACGATGTTGTTCCAACCAGTAAGGAACCGCTCGATATCGGATAATTCCTTAAATATATAGAAAAAAATTAAATAAAAACTCTGACACGGGGCCATGTTCCTTGAACACGGGGCCGTGCCCACTCTCTTCCAGTAACATGGGGCATGTCGAACTAACACGAGGCCGTGCCACTCGTATTTTTTTTGACACAGGGCCGTGTCAATAGTGACGTAGGCCGTGTTCAACTAACGGACAACATTCTTTGACACATGAATCCGGCATGGGGCCGTGCTGCCCAGGCACGGGGCCGTGCCCGCGTGCTGTCACTATCTATAAAGTCAGCCTTTGGGAGAATGTTTGGAACCATTCTTAAAAGGCAAGATCTCTGAGATTCTTCACACATACCAGAAGATGTATGTTCTTAAAAAGTTCTCAATTGGGCTTCTTGTCTTCTCCTCTTTTATGCATTTCCTCTTCTTCGTCCTCCATGAACTCCATTGAAATTTGAAGCGTCAACCTTCAAAAGCTTTAATGGGAGGCTCATATTCTTGATTTTTAGCTCAAGGTTTTTCAAATTCACGTTAGTAAAACATTATTTTAAGTTATTTACATTTAGAAAATAAAAAAGCAGTCAAAACTAACTTAAAATAAAATTTTTAGAGCTAAAAATCTGGAGCAGATGGAGCAGCACGGGGTCGTGCCAGGCTGGCACGGGGCCGTGCTGAATGGTCTGATCTTTCATTTCTTTCTAACAGTTAGTCATTTTCTCTCAAGATGGCGAGCCAACAGAGTGGAACATCGTCAACGAGCTCCAGAAGTCAAAGGAGAGGAAGAAGGCTCTCAATCGAGGCCACTCTCATAAGATACGTGAGTGCCTTAAGAGAGAGCCTTGATGAGATGACATTGGTGGAGAAGGATCTCATAGACCGAGTGAACTACCTTACTATGGGGCTGGAGGATTATTTCAGATAAATTAACCTTTTGCATCAAAGGTTGAACATCTTGGCTTTACCTCCCATGGAGCCAATCTTCCCATAAGAAGATTGGAACCTAGCCAAGGAGATCATACAACCTACAGGTTGAGATGTTGAGATTCTAGAACCTCCTCCTTAGGCGGAAGAAGAGCCCTTTATCTTCCTACCAAGGGAGATTGAAGAAATGCTCAACGACCTCTAGCTTGAGTATTTTCGATAAAAGCTATTAGTCCTCCATCTTCCAACATTCATAAATCTAGGAATGTAGCTTTTAGGTTGTTAAAAATCGATCTCGGAAAGGTATTTCCAAGATTTTATCTATCCAACTTTAGTTTAAGTAGGTTTGTAATTTTTCATTTCCTTGTAATATTTCTTTTTTAATGAAAAAAATGGATGTTTGGATGGTGGTATTTCAAATAAATGTGTTAAAGAAAACGGAAACACAAAATGGATGATGAAATGGAACCCATGCACGTAAAACAGAAGCCTCCAGACTCATTTTCTGCAAAATAGTGGCTGCAGAACGGGGCCGTGCTCACTCAGCATGGGGCCGTGCTCACTCAACAAGCCCCCGTGCCCGTCTTACTGATGTCAAACATTCCCTGTCCTTGAAGGTGGCACGGGCCGTGATCACCTAGCACGCCCCCATGGCCACCCCACTGTATGTATTCTGTCTTCATTTGATACTGGCACTTTAGACACGGGGCCGTGTCCCCATAGTACAGGGTCGTGCTGCAAGTGCCAGTAACTAATTTTTTTTTGTTATTTTCATTCTTTTTACACAATTTTCCAAAATAAATCCTTTTTGGGACACATTGGGGACAATGTGTAATTTAAGTGGGGGGGATAATAAAAACCTTGTATCGTTTGTCCTAAATCAAGCCTTACACAAAACTCACCTTGGAACCGCTAAACACCCTAAACTTTTTCAAAAATTTTCTTTTCATTTTTTTTACTTATCTTAAGTTTAGTAGGGTAAACTAGTTCTAACTTTTTTTTTGTTCTTACAAATTTACAACCGATAACGTCGTGATAAAAAGAACCAATTTAGAAAATTACGAAAACGGGCATGATAAATCTTTGTAAAATTTGATTATATATACATTTTTACACTATGACTCTTTTTCCCACAAAAGTGAGTTTTGAGCCATTACCGAGCATAAAATATACATCTTTAATAATTGCTCAATCTTCGTTTCTTGTGTGAATAGCCCGTTTGGTTCTCACGAATCTAGAACTTGACAACCCGATACGTTCCAAGTCCTTACCGACAAATATCCAATTAAGTAAATGATAGAGGCATTAGGACAATGTCACACCCCAACCGATGGTGGAATCATCGGGGCGCGGCACTAGGTGAACCAGATTGCTCAAGAGAATCCATAACAACTATTTAGTGACAATATTTTTAACAGGTTTAATATCCCATACTATCAAACAAATAATCCACAAATAGTCATAACAGATATCAAAATCTCTCAAACAAAACAAGTCCGACAACCTAGATTTTTATTTGGTGAGTTTCTAGACTTCCTATCCATTTGCAACATATGATAATCATCAACCTGTCACATACATTAAAATAAAGTCAATACAATAATGTAAAGGTGAGTACACAAGTTTAGCATAGATATAGTATAAAAAGCGTTCACGCATAACCAACATGTAACACGTAACAGGTGAATCAAGTAACTATTAACAATGATACAACCTAACCACATGACTGCGAGTAGAGTATGCGCGACACATGTTCACGGAGGTGAACACATGAAGAAAAGTATATGATCCTTAGCAACCCCTAAACAACCAGGTGCTGAGTCCAAACTATAGTACTATCGTTGCTAAAGGCAATCGAGCATGTAATCACTGCGTAAGCATAGCAACAAACATTCAACTAATCATGTATAGCATGCGGGAACGGTTAGCGGTATAAAAGTGTTAAGCTTTTTGTATTGTGTTTTTGATAGAGAACGTATGTAATACCCAAAAGTGCGTTAAGCGAAAAAAGGTTCGAGTATACTCACAGTGCGTGTCTAACAAGTAAACACGGTCTGAAAATGGATTGAAGGGAGCGCCGGATCAGCCTGCATACGGGAACAGAAGCGTAAGTCCTCCAAAGTGCTGAAACGGTCGAAATCGAAGTGTCGGTGGGAATACAGAGGCTTCGTACAAAGCTGGTGCCTTCGTACGAAGGTGGTGGTCTTCGTACGTGTGTTGCTTACGTTGTCCAAAATCGAGTGTGCTTCGCGTGTGACTTCGAAAAATCGAGTGTTCATTCCTCCAACCTTAAGCTACTAAATAAACTTAGAGTCGGAGAGGTCTTTGTCTGAGTCACAGGTGAGAATTGGGCTGTGATGTGCGAAGTCAGTGCCTTCGTATGAAGGTACTGCCTTCATACGAAGCCGGGCTTCGCACAGAACAGTCCCATTTGTGGCTGTTCTTGGCGTTCGGAGCTGCGTTTTCGCTTGAATTAGAGTCCTATTCAAGACGGTTTCGACATTACCTCGTTCCGCTATCCACTTAACAAAATATATGTCGTTTTAGGTCCGTTTTAGTGTGAAAATCAAGTTTAAAAGGGGGTTTTAAAGAGTCTTTACCTAGATCTAACACTTGGTGAGTGCGAAATCTGTAGATCTCTAACTTGGGAAGCCGAAGCTAGGCCCAATACACCCAGTTAAGTATAGATCTGTGATAAAATAAGAAGATTTGATGAAAAAGATGAAGGTTTTCGTAAAACAGAGAAGTTATGATGAAAATGATGAAGTTTAAGTGAACAAGGTGAAGTTTAGTTGAAAAACAAAAGAGTTTGGATGAAATCGAAGTGAATCTTGTGGAAAATTGTAGTGGAAAATTTTGTGTAATCATGTAAAAATGATAAATCTTACTTGAAAACAATCGGACAACAATTCGGCAGCGTTTGGGAGCAAAAGTCAACAAGTGAATGAAATGGAGAAGGGTGGCTAGGTATTTATAGAGGAGTGGGTTTGAAGCTATTGTCCTTTGTTCGAAGCTGGCTGCCTTCGTACGAAGGCAGAGCAGCTGGCTTTGTTCGAAGGGAGCAGTTTGGTACACAAGCCCTCCGTTTCGTGTATAGAATGCTCGTTTAATGCGTTGTGTTGTGTTAGTTAGTGCTAGAACTTTAAGTATTTTAGCGAGATGTTAGGTATTGCGTTTTGGTGCGATAAGTCGAGTTGTGAGTATAAACCATAAACATATAAAGCACACACAAGTAAAGCATATAAGAACACACAACATAACATTACTACAATTAACAGCATTTACGATTTAGCGCGATAAGAGAGTGTGAAGGTGAGATTGGTTACCAAACAAACAAACACACTCGGCAAATAAAGTAGCATAATTCTCTGTAATTCATGATGCGTTAGCGTTGAGCGTTTGCGAATATAAAGCGTTTAAGCGTGCAGTGGTGCTGTGTGATGAAAATGTATTTAGTATAACATAAACCTTTATTTATATCAAATCTCGGAGTACAAAACGGTTACAAATCGAAGTAAGTAGCAAACGAACAACAATCTGAAAAGTCGGGTTGTTATAGTCACCCCTACTTTAGGGAATTTCGTCCCGAAATTAAGTAGTAGACGTAACAAAGAGTTGCGGATATTTAGCTTTCATATCACTTTCGAGTTCCCAAGTCAACTCGGCGCCGCGTTTTCCTTCCCAACAAACCTTCACAATGGGAATGCGAGAGCGTCGAAGTTTCTTGGTCTCTCGATCCATGATTTCTACTGGCTTTTCCACAAAGTGCAGAGTCTCGTTTTTTTGCAAATCTTATAGAGGTACATGAAGATTTTCTTCAGCTAGACACTTCTTGAGGTTTGAGACGTGGAAAGTCGGATGCACATTGTTGAGTTCAACCGGTAATTCGAGTCGGTATGCCACTTTACCAATTCTTTCCAGAATTTTAAAGGGACCCACGTATCGTGGCGCTAGTTTCCCTTTCTTGCCGAATCAAATCACCCCCTTCCAAGGTGAAACCCTTAGGAGTACGTGATCACCAACTTTGAACTCTAGGGGCTTGCGGTGTTTATCGGCGTAGCTCTTTTGACGACTCCGAGCTTTCAGGAGATTGTCTCTTATTTGGAGGATTTTGTCTGTCGTTTCTTTTATTAACTCGGGACTGGTGATTTGTGCGTCTCCGATCTCGTGCCATACAATAGGCGATCGACATTTTCTACCGTATAGTGCCTCAAAGGGTGCCATGTGACAACCCTCATAATTACAGGTATCCGTACAATTAATTAATATTAAATTTGTGCTTAATGACTGTGCTTAATTACAACTGATGATATAAACTGCTTTACGATTTCTGCATCATACATACATGTGCATCACATTTCATACTGTCACACCATTTATTACATACAAACTTTAGTGACATACTTGATGCACAAAGCACAGTTGGCGGATAAGTCAGAAATATACTGACAGTGCCAGTACATAGACAGACAATATTTTGAGGCCCAGTATGAGCCAGAGACAAGGTACTACACTAGTATGGAGTGTAGGAAAGTAAGGACCATAAAACTGCGTCACTAGGAGATAGTTTAAACGCTGGAAAGTGCCTAAAACCCACTCTAAGTGCAGAATTCTGCATTTATCATAAAAATTCAGCATTTTAACATGCTAGTAATGTGCAAAAATATGGCAAAATGGTCCTGTATGCTTTCCTAAGTGTCAGGAATTAAAAGGGTCACAAAAAGTTATATAAAGGACACTATACGGAATAACTTAGCACTTTAATGGAACGGTATCTAACCGAACAACCGGACATTACCCGGAACACCAAAATATTGCTAAAAGCATTGTTTTTATTTTTCTGAGCTAGTTATGGTTCCCGAGCACTATAACATCTTACATAAAGCATGTAACACACTAAACACAAGTCTTACACTTAATACCCTACTAATCATCCCCTTTACCATTTAAATTTACAATTAACCCCCCTCCCTTGTTGTAATCGGCCCACTAAGGGACCCCACTCCAAGATTTTCCTAAATCTTCTAAAATCCCTTCCATAATCTTCTTGGATTTGATGAAGATAGTGTTTGTACTAGAGGAGACACTATAACCAAAGGGTATTAGAGTGTGGGTTATAAGATCACAAGTCTTTCATTCAACACAACACCCACAACAACTCCCCTCTCTCCCTCTCTATACCTTAGGCCGAACACCCCTCTTTGCACACTCACCATTTTCAATTTTCATTCAAGCAATCCAAGTGTACTTCAAGGTGTTACAAGGTGTTTAACGAAGCTCGGTGTTCTCGGAACTTGAAGGACCTCACTCGTTTGCTATTATCCTCCACATTTTCATCTTGTTCTTCCCTAGCTTTAAGCTAGTTGTAAGATTCTTGTTAACTCTTGTTTACTTCATACTTTAGTGGTTAAAAGATGTTGTTTAATGATTAACACAAGAACACTAAATATCATAAACTTAAACAATGAACATAAAGCTTTACATAAGATGAAAAATTGATGAAACATGATGTAATATTGTTAGTATGATGATGTTTTGAATATGTTGATGATTACTTGTTGATTTATTGGTAATGTTTGTTGATCATCATATTGAACTTGTTAGGTTATGATTAAAAACATGATTTAACAAGTTAGGAGGTGATTATGGGTTTACATAAAGTGATCACCTTCATACTTAGACATGAACTTGATAATAAAGATGATTTCTTGAAATATAAGTAAACAAGTAGGTTGATGATCATGTAAATCCGAGATTTACAAATGACTTTTCTAAACAAACCAAGTTCAAGAGACGGTTTTTGAAAGATCATAACTTTTCTTGCACTTACATTATTTTTGGAAATAAAATAAGTGTAGGAAGGCTAGTAAAACAAGAAGATGTTGTAAATAAATATTTTTGTAAAAAAAGTTCACAAGTTGTAAACATCTAGAAATCTCGAGAATGAGATTTTAACAAAGGTAAATACACTTTGGAAGGTGACTAAAACCACTAAACACCCCACCAAGTTACTACGCGCTTTTATAAAAATCAAGTTCATGTTGTATTATAAATGGAATAGTTGTTGCACTTGGTAAGTGTAATATGGTTTAGTGAATTGTTGTTGATTGTTTGAATAATTTTCGAAAAGAAAATGATATGCTAAATAGCATGGACACCTCCATTTACAAAGGAAACTATGGCGAAATTTTCTAAAAATTCCAACACTTAGAAAATATTTTCTAACACGTGTTTACAAGTATGCTTTTTAACTTTGTTTTTCAAAATAAACTTTGCCATAGGTTTTGTTACAAAAATACAAAGTATCGGAGGTAGCTTTTTCTAAATAAAATGAGTAAATATATATTTAGAATATATATTTTATATCAAGACGCTTGTGCGAATATTTGTATGATTTGTGAACTAGTTATATTATTTTAGGGTAAAGTAATATATCTTAACAAAATACCATGACATTTTCAACTCCAAAATAATACCAAAAATCACAAGGAATAAATATTTAAGTTACACACCTGATATTGTGAAACCGAACACAAACGTAACTTATGAAATATTCCGGAAAATACTTTTACACATATATTTTTGGCAAATATTATTTTGGAAACTAAAGAAGTGAAAATATATTATTTTTGGGAAAAAGATATATATTTTGGAATTCATTATTTTTGACAATGAGTTATATATATCTTCTAAGTGGGACTTAAAAATATAATATTTCGGAGCTACAAAATACATGTATAAATACCCCCATCCTTGGGAAGGAGATACGAAGTTAAAATACTTGAGAAGTATTATACCAAAGATGTTGATTAAACAATTATTCCAAAACTAAATATAATTCAAAGTTAAAATAATTATTATTTTAACAAATAATTATAACTTGGAATAACTTAAGAACGCAACTCAAAACGTTAAACTCTAAGCCCAGGCACGACCCGTTCGTCTAATAGACATTAGTACACTGTAGGTAGTCGTGATTAGCTGCGGAGGTTTGAGTTGCCGATACTGAAGACGCACTACGGTGAGTTCATGTCCCCCTTTTCCTTAAACTGTTTTGTTTACTTACTTCGGGGGTGAAATACATGTTACAAAGGGATACTTACAATACTATTGGTATGATTAGCCTAGGAAAGAACCATAGATCATGTGATAGGGTAGGCGGATACTTGGGACCATCAATCCTCGTTGCAGGACCGAGGGGCATGAGTGATAGATCTATTTGGGTGTAGCGAGCCCACACCCATGAGGCCGGGGCGGCCTATAGTGGTGACTATGTCTTCCAGCCGGGATCCCGGTACAACTTTCCTAGGTTTGAGTCTTCCTACACCGTCACACATATCAGTGGCCTTGCAAACCATTGGTGATCTTTTCCTTGTTTGCAATCATACCGGGGCATACATACATACACTGTTTACAAAGGTTTATACATACTCACATACACATGAGCTCGCTCAACTTTTGTTGATTTTTCAAACTACATGTATTTCAGGGAACTAGTGGATCTGGAAGGGTATGCATGTGTCGTCAAGCTGCGTTTGAATAAAAGATGTTATCCAGGGTTTTTGAGTTTAGAAGGTGTATTCCTTTCCTGGACGGGATACATAATTCTAAACTCAGGTTTTATTTAAGTACTTTTGTTGAGTCTTTGTGAACTCGTTTAAACACGTCATGGTTTGTAACTTAATTTGGTATTGATGTTTTCAGACAATGGTATTGTGGTATCCTTTAAACTTTATTAATGGATAAACATCTCGTGTTTTTATCATATAGCATTGTTATGATTGTTGCTATGGTATTAAGAAGTCACACCAAATAAACCACGCTTCCGCAAAAGCCAGGGTGTGAAAGCTTGGTATCAGAGCCTTGATCATAGCGAACTAGGATTCTTTCTCGAGTCTAGACTATGATCATCAGGGCTCTCACGAAAATGTTTTCAAACATTTTTACATTGCATACACAAAGCGTCCAGATCCATGAAACAAACATTTTTACAAATAAAAGACACAAAATACATTTCAAAGAATTCATTTCTAATTTCAGTCTTAGAGACTGAGGGAGTTCAGTCTTAGAGACTGAGGGAGGATCAGTCTTAGAGACTGAGGGAGGATCAGTCTTAGAGGCTGAGGGAGGATCAGTCTTAGAGACTGGGGAGATTGTGTCTTAGAGACTGGGGAAGTTTGGTCTTAGAGACCAGGGAGTTGGTCTTAGAGACCAGGGAGTTAGTCTGAGAGACTGGGTAGTTCAGTTTGGGAAACTGGGGAGTTTTAGTCTGAGAGGCTAGGGAGTTCAGTCTGAGAGGCTGGGTGGGATAGTCTGGGGAAGACTAGGATGATTACTTGATTACATGGTTATTACTTGCATATTTATTTGCCGATTGTTGATGTATGTGCATATGTGTGATTGTTTTGTCACAGACACCATGTCATCTTCCTCCGATAGTGGAGTATCAGACACTATAGACCCGATAGCCATAGTATCAGACGACGAGATCCTTCCAGAGGACGAGGTTTTCACTTCAGATACTACGAGTAGTGACGACGATGACTTCCAGCCCTTCGCCTTACCGGATTTCGAAGATGATTTACCTTTAGCTGATGGTTTTCTTGTCGGGGATCTACCCCTTGCTCAGATCCCTGCACCTATTCCTCTTGCTGCTTTTCCTGTTGAGGACCTACCTCTCGATGATATGTCGGATGATGACGTCGATCTCTTCATCGAGGGTCCCCCTGAGGATGACCAGGATGGCGGGGCTCCGATTGATGATGATGTTGCTATTCCTTTGGATGAGGTTCCTGTTGTTGATGCCATTGTTATTCCACCTGTCGAGGTTCCTGTTATGGATGTTTTATCTGACCCGTCTGGTCCTGACTCGTTTGAGTCCGTATCTTCTGCCACCTTACACGCGCAGGGCGTACAACATTATCCCATTGACACTGATTCAGACACCGCGATGTCTGCTGCACCTGTCCCTCCTTTGTACTTCAAGTTTGACGATGATCCCATCTTTCCACACGATTTTGATCCAGACCATGAGATTGAGGTTGTACCTGATGAGCCACCTGTTGAGTCACCTGACGATCAGCACTTCGATATACCTGCTGATCATGAGCTTGCTCCCGCCTACCCAGAGCCTGACATTGCACTAGAGCCCATTCTTGCTCACAACCTTCCACCTGTGCATGACCCTATCCCTGCTGATGTACCTGTGTCTGCACCACTACTGCCTGACCCGGTCCCTGTATTTGTTGACCATGCTCCATTTGCCACCCATGTGGACCCTAGATATGCTCACACCCGCAATGGGTGGATTGAGGATGACAACGACTATCCTCCTTTTGTGTGACAACTCGAGTTTCCAAGATTCCATCTTCGCATTAATTTCACGTTAATTATTTAAGTTGTTTGTTTGCTGATCGACATGGTTGTTTCACAACTATACACGTTCGTGATATGTTAAATCGTAAGGTGATTTATATGTTACACATGGTGTGCTTTATAAGTGTGCATGTTAATATATGTTTTCGTTATTATTAATATTTGGTTTGGTATTAATTGTTGTGAATGGAACTATAGTCGAAATCACCCCAACCCAAATGCCCCACCCGAAAACACCCTGTGGTGAAAACACCAAAGTGTTTTCGTCCACTGCTAAATATCGAAAAACAACTCATGGGCTTCGGCCCAGTAGTGATTGAATATAGGGTCTGTTTTATATGTGCACACAAATGGGATAATTGGAAAAACCCTAATCACATCTCTCTCTCTCTCTCGTTTTTCCTGGAAACCGATGGCTGCCTTCTCTCATTCGAAGTTGATTCTTTGATTTGATTATTTGTGGTTTGGTTAGTGTCTGCCACATTCAAGGTAACTGATCCGATATTCTGTGTTAGATGTTCTTGATGTGCTGAGTTCGAGTATACATGATTTGATCAGTATATAATTGTATGATTAGATTGTTTGACATATGTGATGAATCGATGTGAAGTATTAGAATGGTATGTATCATGTGATTAATGTTGCAACCCACTACATACTTTGGTCCAATAATAGCATGAGAACATCTACAGTTGTCGGCCATTGATGTTGAGTTTGATAAAAGTAATGATGATGAGCATATGACTTTGAACTGATTGTATATTAGGGTTTTTTTTAGGTAAAAGATATGACAACTTGGAACAAATAAACACATGGGATCTGAACCATGTTGACTGACAATTTTTTTATAGGATGTATCTTTTGTATAGTGGTCAACAACTATATTTTTAATAAGCTTTCATTGGGCCGCTGCAGATGAAAGTTTTTGGAATCAAGAATTGCATGTATGATCTAGATTATTATTATAATCAAAGTTGTTGACTGAGAAAATTAAATCTGCATTATAATAACATGATTAGGGTTGTAGTTTGCAACTGATATTGACGATGATGATGGGCCGACGAAAACACAAGCCCGACGAAATCCCTTGGGATTTCGTCACCTAAGGGATTTCGCCACTATGGGATTTCGTCTAGCATTCTGCATAGTAACGTTGTTAGCTAGTTAACTTTGTTAATTGCTTAAACCTGTTAGTTTGATAATACCGTTAGTTACCAGCCATGTTTAGTCTGCTAACTGAGTTAAGTTATTAACTCTGTTAACTGAATTAACTCTGTTAAATGATGCAACTCTATTAATCATATAAATCTGTAAGGTATTAACTCTGTTAAAGTATATAACTATATTGGTATGTAATGCTGTTAGTTTGTTAACTCTATTAGTTTGTTATTTCTGTATATCAATCCAGTTTAGTTGTTAACCTTGTTAAATGGGTTAAGGATTAACCATACTAGAACAATCTGTGAATGACCGTTATGTGAAACATGAATTGGATGCATGTGATTAGCTGTTGTGTAATGCATGATGTTAATTGCCAGACGCACCTTGAGGTATTAATTGCATGTGAATCTTTACATACATGAACTGATCCAGTATTATGTGCATACTATGGAACGCGATTGATTACTTGTGAATATAGTTAAGCATACCGAGCAAACCAAGGTGAGTTCACATTTCCAAAGCATGGGATTCCCGGTGGGTTGGGAATGGTATTGATGGAATGGTATTGATAGATATGATAGACTTACGTAAAACCTACGTAAAACACTAGACTACTTACCATCGTCCTCAGGTTTCGAGGGACACTTACGTAAAACCTACGTATACTTGTGCTTACTACTGTCCTCAGGGTTCGAGGGACACTTACGTAAAACCTACGTATACTTGTGCTTACTACTGTCCTCAGGGTTCGAGGGACACTTACGTAAAACCTACGTATACTTATGCTTGCTACTGTCCTCAGGTTTCGAGGGACACTTTACGTAAAACCTACGTAAACCTCACGCGTACCACTGTCCTCGGGTTAAGAAGGGCACTTACGTAAAACCTACGTAAACCTCGTACGTACTCCTGTTCTCGGGTTAAGAAGAACAATTATGGTTACAACTAGTCTAGTATATACAACATGGGAAGCCCCCACCAATTGAACATACAAAACGGCTTAGTTAATAACGCGTAGTGATGCAACGACCTTACTTACTGTGAACTCGCTCAACTAGTTGTTGACTCTCTGTTACATGCCTTGCAGGACCATAGGTACCCATGGAGCTTGCACGGGAGGCGCGGTCGTTGTGGGCACGGATTGTGGATGTTATGATAAAAACTTTATGACTCTTTAGACTTAACACTTGTGTTGGATTTTCACCCTATGCTTCCGCTACCTCTACTATGTTTTTGATTGAACACCAATTGTATTGTGATGGATTACATTTACTTTTACTTATTACTTATGTGTTCAATATGATTGGTGGCTTGATCCTGATCATGTCACGCCTCCAAGCGGTGATACTCCGCGTGTGGATTTTTGGGGGTGTGACAGATTGGTATCAGAGCCATTGGTTATAGAGAACTCGGTTTTAATAAGGGGAAAACGTTTTTATTAAAACCAGTCTATAACCTGTACAGTGTTTAACGATCCACAACGACGCCTCGCTCCACGTGCAAGACTCAACATTCTAGGTAATATGGTATATGTTTTATTGCCTACTTGCTAGAATTACAAAGAACTTTGCTCATGGTATGCTTAGATACACATAACCCCTATTGCTTGAGAATACTTGTGTGCTCACTCTCTTCTGTCATCGCACTATTCGCGAACCTCTCTTACTTATGTTACCTTTGCTACGAAGATCATGGCTGGACGTATCAACATGACACAAGCCCAGTTGACGGCTCTCATTAACGAACAAGTTGCTGCGGCACTTGCAGCCGCACAAGCAGGAGGTATACCCTGCAGTTGTAACTCACACTAGGATCTTTAGATCCTACACTCCTAAACCAACTCTTGTGTTTAACCTTGTCCTAATTCTTATACCCAACAGGTCAGCCACCTGTTTGCACCTTCAAGACTTTCATGGACTGTCGTCCCACTACTTTCAGTGGCACGGAAGGAGCAGTTGGACTCCTCCATTGGTTTGAAAAGCTCGAGTCCGTTTTTGAGATGTGTGAATGCCCTGAGGCTCGCAGGGTGAAGTACGCCATGGGTACTCTAGAAGGCATTGCGCTGACTTGGTGGAAGGCGCAAGTTCAGATGTTAGGGTTGGCAGTTGCTAACGCCACCCCCTGGAATGATTTCAAGGAGTTGATCAAAGAGGAATACTGTAGCCGTGATGACATTCATAAGCTAGAGGTAGAGTTTTACAATTTGCAGATGACGGGATCGGAAATTAAAGCGTACACCAAAAGATCAAACGAGTTGGCTATTCTGTGTCCTACTATGGTAGATCCTCCCATTAAGAGTATCGAACTGTATCTCAAGGGTCTAGTGCCGGAGATTCAAAGTCATGTAACCTCAGCGAATCTTGGCACCATTCAGCAGATCGTCAAGTTAGCTCACCGTCTCACCGATCAGGCAGTGGAACAGAACAGGCTGCCTAAACGTATCAGCGCTACGACTACCGCTACCACTTCAGCTACTCCTGCTACTCCCAGTGACAACAAGCGGAAATGGGAGGGGGATTCCAGCAAGGGTTCAGCTACCGTTCAGTCTCAAGCTCAGCAACGCAAGACTAATGACTACCAGAGTCCGGGTCAGCAATCCTCTGGTAGTCAGGGGTAGAAAAGATATCAAGGAAATCACCCAAGGTGCAACAATTGTAACAGACACCACAGTGGCCAGTGCAACAAGGGTCGTTGTCAGAGGTGTCTCAAGATGGGTCATGAGGCCAAGGATTGTAGGAGCCCACGGCCTGTAACTCAGAATTAGCAGCAGCAGCAAACGCAACAGAACCAACAACAGGGTAACAAGGGATGTTTTCATTGTGGTGCAGAAGGTCATTTCAAGAGACACTGCCCCCAGTTAAACCGAAACCAGAACAACAACAACAACAATAATCGGGGCAATGGGAACAACAATGGGGGAAACAACAACGACAATGGTGCTAGGGGTCGTGCATTTGTGATTGGTCAGGGTGATGCAAGGAACGATCCTAATGTGGTTATGGGTAAGTTTCTTCTCGACGACTTTTATGTTACTGTATTATTTGATTCGGGTGCGGATACCAGTTATATGTCTCTGAAAGTTAGTCAAATGCTTAAACGCGCACCAACACTTTTGAAAACCAAACATGTCGTAGAGTTAGCTAACGGTAAAATTCTAGAGGCCACACACATAGTTCAGGGTTGTAATCTTATCCTCGCTGGTCAGACTTTCTCTATCGATCTCATTCCTATAACTCTGGGTAGTTTCGACATCGTCATTGGTATGGATTGGTTATCCCAACAACAAGCAGAGATCCTATGCAAGGAGAAGGTCATTCGTATTCCCCGTATTGGCAAAGAACCTCTCGAAGTTCAAGGCGACAAGAGTGGTGTCGTGAGTGGCATCATCTCCTTCTTGAAAGCTCAGAAGTGTTTGCGAAAGGGGCACACAGCTATATTAGCACTCGTTACTGATACATCAATGAAAGAGAAGAAGTTAGAGGATATTCCAGTTGTATGCGATTTTCCTCAAGTGTTTCCTGAAGAGTTACCTGGGTTACCGCCTCATCGCCAGGTCGAATTTCAGATCGAACTAGCTCGAGGAGCAGCACCCATAGCTCGAGCACCTTATCGCTTAGCTCCAACTGAACTGGAGGAACTATCTAAGCAATTGCAAGAACTTTTGGAAAAGGGTTTCATACGTCCTAGCTCTTCGCCCTGGGGAGCTCCAGTATTGTTTGTGAAGAAGAAAGACGGTACTTTCCGCATGTGCATAGATTACCGCGAACTGAACAAGGTGACCATGAAGAATCGCTATCCTCTTCCACGCATCGATGACTTATTCGACCAGTTGCAAGGGTCGAGCTATTACTCGAAGATTGACCTGAGGTCAGGCTATCATCAATTGAGAGTCCGGGACGAGGACGTCTCCAAAACAGCATTCAGAACTCGCTACGGCCATTGCGAGTTTTTGGTCATGCCATTCGGGTTAACGAACGCACCTGCGGTTTTCATGGATCTTATGAACAGGGTGTGCAAACCTTATCTTGAAATGTTTGTTATTGTTTTCATCGATGACATCCTGATCTATTCGAAGAGTCAGGAGGAACACGAGCATCATTTATGACTTATTTTGGAACTTCTTCGAACGGAACAGCTGTACGCCAAGTTTTCAAAATGCGACTTCTGGCTTCGTGAAGTCCACTTCCTAGGCCACGTGGTAAACAAGGATGGGATTCATGTTGATCCATCCATGGTAGATTCGATCAAGAACTGGCCTGCACCTCGCACACCAACAGAAATTCGCCAATTCTTGGGTTTGGCGGGCTACTATAGAAGGTTCATCAAAGACTTCTCAAAGATTGCACAGCCGCTTACATTACTGACACAGAAAGGTGTTGCTTATCGTTGGGGTAATACACAGGAAACAGCGTTTCAACACTTAAAGGATAGACTTTGTAGCGCACCTATTCTCTCATTGCCTGAAGGCACGGATGATTTTGTAGTCTACTGCGATGCATCCATCCAAGGTCTTGGATGTGTGTTGATGCAACGAGATAAATTCAATGCTTATGCTTCGCGCCAACTTAAGATTCATGAACGGAATTACACTACACACGATTTAGAGCTGGGAGCTGTTGTTTTCGCACTTAAGATATGGAGACATTACCTGTACGGTACCAAGTGCACTATCTACACCGATCACAGGAGTCTCGAGCATATCTTCAAGCAGAAAGAGTTGAACATGCGACAACGTCGATGGGTCGAATTACTGAACGATTACGAATGTGCTATAAAGTACCATCCGGGCAAAGCCAATGTGGTGGCTGACGCCCACAGTCGAAAGGATACTACACCTAGGCGTGTACGAGCGTTGCAACTCACTATTCAGTCTAGCCTCCCTTCTCAGATACGAGATGCTCAGGTAGAAGCATTGATGGAGGTAGAGTTTTACAATTTGCAGGGATCGGAAATTGATCAAAGAGGAATACAGTAGCCGTGATGACATTCATAAGCTGGAGGTAGAGTTTTACAATTTGCAGGGATCGGAAATTGAAGCGTACACCAAAAGATCAAACGAGTTGGCTATTCTGTGTCCTACTATGGTAGATCCTCCCATTAAGAGTATCGAACTGTATCTCAAGGGTCTAGTGCCGGAGATTCAAAGTCATGTAACCTCAGCGAATCTTGGCACCATTCAGCAGATCGTCAAGTTAGCTCACCGTCTCACCGATCAGGCAGTGGAACAGAACAGGCTGCCTAAACGTATTAGCGCTACTACTACCGCTACCACTTCAGCTACTCCTGCTACTCCCAGTGACAACAAGCGGAAATGGGAGGGGGATTCCAGCAAGGGTTCAGCTACCGTTCAGTCTCAAGCTCAGCAACGCAAGACTAATGACTACCAGAGTCCGGGTCAGCAATCCTCTGGTAGTCAGGGGTAGAAAAGATATCAAGGAAATCACCCAAGGTGCAACAATTGTAACAGACACCACAGTGGCCAGTGCAACAAGGGTCGTTGTCAGAGGTGTCTCAAGATGGGTCATGAGGCCAAGGATTGTAGGAGCCCACGGCCTGTAACTCAGAATCAGCAGCAGCAGCAAACGCAGCAGAACCAACAACAGGGTAACAAGGGATGTTTTCATTGTGGTGCAGAAGGTCATTTCAAGAGACACTGCCCCCAGTTAAACCGAAACCAGAACAACAACAACAACAATAATCGGGGCAATGGGAACAACAATGGGGGAAACAACAACGACAATGGTGCTAGGGGTCGTGCATTTGTGATTGGTCAGGGTGATGCAAGGAACGATCCTAATGTGGTTATGGGTAAGTTTCTTCTCGACGACTTTTATGTTACTGTATTATTTGATTCGGGTGCGGATACCAGTTATATGTCTCTGAAAGTTAGTCAAATGCTTAAACGCGCACCAACACTTTTGAACACCAAACATGTCGTAGAGTTAGCTAACGGTAAAAGTCTAGAGGCCACACACATAGTTCAGGGTTGTAATCTGTGACACCCCAAGAAAACCAGTAATCTTCGCAAACATGCTCAGGGGAGCCGCGATACAATACAGGTAAACAACGTCACACCATTAGCTTTCCTCAGTAACCACATGCTAAATTTCGGGACGAAATTTCTTTCAAGTTGGGGATAATGTGACAACTCGAATTTCCGACATTCTTTATTCGCATTAAATGCACGTTGACTTTGACCGTATAGTTGTGATATGATAAATGCATTGTGTTTGCTTGATTCTGTGTTGTTATTATAGTGTATTAGTTTAGAAATCACAGAAACTGATTTAACACATGAGACTGCTCGACGAAACACAAATGTGTTTCGCCACGAACATACCCGACGAAGCAGGCTGTTTCGCCATATACATTCCGACGAAACAGAAGTCTGTTTCGTCGGCCCAGATTCGCCGAAGCCCATTACGGGCCCAGAACGTTAAATCGTGTTTATTAGCGTGTAACGACCTTAGTTTCACATCTTTGGCAAAAGTTGAAACCCTAGAACATCCTCTGTGTGTGTCGGCAGCTCTGAATACTCCCGAACGATCAAAACCATCTTTAACATCATCTCGGTTAGTAGATTTATGTGTCTTGATTGATCATTCATCCGTGTACGTGTTTATGTGTCATGTGATTCTGCTTTGATGTTGTATATTTGAAATCGACACATGTTAGATATTAGGGTTCTTGTTATGATGATGATGATATGGATTTCGATATGAATATTGTAGTCGGATATAAATGGTTTTATGCGAAACTTAATATGATAAAATACTCGGTTCTGGATGTTGTTATTATGATCTGATTCTGAATGCAAGTTAGCATCTTGATAGGGTTTGATGATGTGATGTTGTAATCGACATGTTGTATACGTAAGCTAGGGTTCATGCTAGACGTAAAAGTGGTCCGATGATTATGCTATGATGATGTTACAATGATTCTGTGTTGAATGATTCTGCATGATCGATGTTATTGATGTCGGCTGCTAACATGATTAGGGTTTCTGTGTATTTTCGTAACTGCTGTAACTGTGTCTACAAATCAGACATTCGACGAAACAGGAATCTCGGCGAAACAGAATGTGTTTCGCCAAGAGACGTCGACGAATCAGAATCCTGTTTCGCCGAACAAGGCCACGACGAAACTGAAGGTGTTTCGTCGATAAAGTGTTTCGCCAATATGTGTGTTTCGCCAACTTATGTGTTTCGCCGTATATGTGTTTCGCCGAGCTGTGCTGTAACTTGGGTTAATTCTGTTAAGTGTTAACTGGAATATTTAACTGCTGTTAAGTGTAACCATCTTGTATATGATTGTGATTACGTGTTACATGTTTATACGTGCACAACTTGAACGCAAACTGATTTCACATACGTGCATACTTTAGGACGTGATTGATTACTTGCGAGCATACACTTAGCATACCGAGCAAACCAAGGTGAGTTCACACAGCCAAGGCATGGGATTCCCAGGATGGGAATGGGTTGGATTATTTATTCGTTCAGTTTATGGAACTTAGATATATGATTCCCGGTAGAGGAAGGATTATGGATAAGAACAGACTAGACTGGTTATACTAATTTAAACGATCTTCGCACACACGCCAAGGGTCGGCCGCGATATTATGACAATCTTCGCACACATGCCTAAGAAGGGCCGCGAACTATATACTCTAATCTTCGCAAACATGCCAGGAAGGGCCGCGATACTACTATACCTAGTCTAGCAAACATGGGAAATCCCCACTATACTTCGCAAACATGCCTAGAGGGCCGCGATACGATACATACGATACATGATTACCAAATGAACATACGAACTACATTATGAACACTATAACTAAACAAACTCACTGTGAACTCGCTCAACTAGTTGTTGACTCTCTGTTACATGCCTTGCAGGACCTTAGGTACTTATGGAGCTTGCACGGGAGGCACGGTCGTTGTGGGCACAGTTTGTGGATGTTATGAACAACATTTAAACATTTGAATTGCTACTTATGATTGGGTTTATTTATGCTTCCGCTAAACGTTGAATTTATACATATGTTTTGAACACCTTTCATATTGGTTTGATTGCTTTACATTTAATACTTACTATGTTCAATATGATTGGTGGCTTGATCCTGGTCAGTCACGCCTCCAAGCGGTGATACTCCGCGTGTGGATTTTGGGGGTGTGACAGATTGGTATCAGAGCCATTGGTTATAGAGAACTCGGTTTTAATAAGGGAAAAACGTTTTTATTGAAACCAGACTATAACCAGTACAGTGCTCAACGATCCACAACGACACCTCGCTCCACGTGCAAGACTCAACATCCTAGGTAATAAGGTTTATGTTTATTGCCTACTTGCTAGAATTACATAGAACTTTGCTCGTGGTATGCTTAGATTACATTGTTTACTATTCGTTACTGCTTGAGAACGCTTATATGCTCACACTCTTCTGTCATCGCACGATTCGCGATCCTCTCTGACTTATGCTATCTTTACTATGAAGATCATGTCTGGACGTATCAACATGACACAAGCCCAATTGACGGCTCTCATCGCTGAACAAGTTACTGCGGCAGTTGCAGCCGCACAAGCAGGAGGTATACCCTGCAGTTGAAACTCACACTAGGGTCCTTAGATCCTACATTCCTAAACCAACTCTTGTGCTAAAATTTTTGTTTACTCTTACGCACACAACAGGTCAAGCACCTGTTTGCACTTTCAAAACGTTCATGGACTGTCGTCCCAGTACTTTCAGCGGCACGGAGGGAGCAGTCGGACTCCTCCACTGGTTTGAAAAGATCGAGACTGTATTCGAAATGTGTGAATGCCCTGAGGCACGCAGGGTGAAGTATGCCACCGGTACCCTAGAGGGTTTAGCTCTCACATGGTGGAAAGCTCAGGTGCAAATGCTGGGGTTGGTTGCTGCTAACGCTACCCCATGGAACAACTTTAAGGAAATGATCAAAGAGGAATATTGCAGCAGGGATGATATTCATAAGCTGGAGGTCGAGTTTTTCAATCTCAAGATGAAGGGGTCAGAGATTGAGGCATACACCAAAAGATCTAATGAACTTGCTCTATTGTGTCCTACGATGGTGGACCCTCCAATCAAGCGAATCGAACTGTTCCTCAAGGGTCTAGTGCCAGAGATCCAGAGTCACGTCACTTCAGCAAATCTCGCCACTTATCAGCAGGTTGTACAGCTGGCTCACCGTCTCACGGATCAGGCGGTGGAGCAGAACAAGTTGCCTGAACGCATCAGCACTACTACTACCGCTACTACTCCGGTCACTCCTGCTACTCCCAGTGACAACAAGCGGAAATGGGATGGAGATTCCAGCAAAGGTTCAGCCATAGTTCAATCTCAGGCTCAGCAACGCAAGACTAATGACTACCAGAGCCCAAGTCAGCAAACTTCTGGTGGGCAGAGACAGAGTGGTTATCGGGGAAATCATCCACTGTGTAACAGGTGCTACAAACATCACAGTGGGCAGTGTCGCAAGGCCTACTATCAGAGATGTCTCAAAAACGGGCACGAAGCTAAAGATTGCAGGAGTTCACGACCTGCGAATCAGAACCAGCAACAACAGCCACCTGTTCCACGAAACCAGCCACAGCAGCAGCAGCATGGAAATAGGGGATGCTACCAATGTGGGGCTGAAGGTCATTACAAGCGGGATTGCCCTCAGTTAAACCAGAACCAGAACAATAATAACAACAACAATCAGGGTAATGGGAACAACAACAACGGTGGGAACAATAACAACAATGGTGCTAGAGGCCGTATGTTTGTGATCGGGCAGGGTGATGCCAGGAATGATCCCAACGTGGTTATGGGTAAGTTTCTCCTTGACGACTTTTATGTTACTGTACTATTTGATTCGGGTGCGGATACAAGTTACATGTCCCTAAAAGCTAGTGAAATGTTAAAACGTGCACCAACTCCCTTAAACACCAAACATGTTGTAGAGTTAGCTAACGGTAAAAGCCTAGAGGCCACACACATAGTTAAAGGGTGTAATCTTATCCTCGCTGGTCAGACTTTCTCCATTGATCTCATTCCTATAACCTTGGGTAGCTTTGACGTCGTCATTGGTATGGATTGGTTATCTCAACAACAAGCGGAGATTTTATGCAAAGAAAAAGTTATTCGTATTCCTCGGTCGGGCAAGGAACCTCTCGAAGTTCAAGGCGACAAGAGTGGTGTCGTGAGTGGCATCATCTCCTTCTTGAAGGCTCAGAAGTGTCTGCGCAAGGGTCACACAGCTGTTCTAGCTCTCGTCACTGATACATCGAAGAAAGAGAAGAAGATTGAGGATATTCCAGTGGTACGCGATTTTCCTCAAGTGTTTCCTGAGGAATTACCTGGGTTACCGCCTCATCGTCAAGTCGAATTCCAGATCGAGCTCGCTCCAGGAGCAGCACCCATAGCTCGAGCACCTTATCGTCTAGCTCCAACTGAATTAGAAGAACTGTCAAAGCAACTACAAGAACTCTTGGAAAAGGGTTTTATACGTCCTAGCTCTTCGCCTTGGGGAGCTCCAGTGTTATTCGTAAAGAAGAAAGACGGTACGTTCAGGATGTGTATAGACTACCGTGAACTCAACAAGGTGACGATCAAGAATCGTTATCCTCTTCCGCGCATAGATGATTTATTCGACCAGCTGCAAGGGTCGAGCTACTACTCCAAGATAGACTTAAGGTCAGGTTATCACCAGCTGAGAGTCCGGGATGAGGACGTCTCTAAAACAGCATTTAGAACTCGCTACGGCCACTACGAGTTTATGGTCATGCCATTCGGGCTAACGAACGCGCCTGCCGTATTTATGGATCTTATGAACAGGGTGTGCAAACCCTATCTCGACAAGTTCGTCATTGTTTTCATCGACGACATCTTGATTTATTCGAAAAGTCAGGAGGAACACGAGCAGCACCTACGACTTATACTGGAACTTCTACGAACGGAACAGCTATACGCTAAGTTTTCTAAATGTGACTTTTGGCTTCGTGAAGTCCACTTCTTAGGCCACGTGGTGAACAAGGATGGGATTCATGTAGATCCATCCAAGGTAGATTCGATTAAGAACTGGCCTGCGCCTCGTACACCAACAGAAATACGCCAATTCTTGGGTTTGGCGGGTTATTACAGACGGTTCATCAAAGACTTCTCAAAAATTGCTCAGCCACTTACACTACTGACACAGAAAGGTGTTGTTTACCGCTGGGGTAATGCACAGGAAACAGCGTTCCAACACTTAAAGGATAGACTCTGTAGCGCACCTATCCTCTCATTGCCTGAAGGCACGGACGATTTCGTAGTCTACTGCGACGCATCTATCCAAGGTCTTGGATGTGTATTGATGCAGAGGGATAAAGTTATAGCTTATGCTTCGCGCCAGCTTAAGATCCACGAACGAAACTACACTACACACGACTTAGAGCTGGGAGCAGTCGTCTTTGCACTTAAGATATGGCGACACTATTTGTACGGTACCAAGTGCGCAATCTACACTGACCACAGAAGCCTCGAGCATATCTTCAAACAGAAAGAGCTGAATATGCGACAGCGACGATGGGTTGAACTGCTAAACGACTACGAATGCTCAATCAGGTACCACCCAGGCAAGGCCAATGTTGTGGCTGACGCCCTCAGTCGAAAAGACACCGCGCCTAAGCGCGTGCGAGCTTTACAACTCACCATACAGTCTAGCCTTCCTTCCCAGATACGAGATGCTCAGATAGAAGCATTGAAACCAGACAACGTCAGGGCTGAAGCCCTACGCGGCTCAAGGCAACGATTAGAACAAAGGGCAGACGGCGCTTATTACGTAACAGGACGCATTTGGGTTCCACTGTACGGCAACTTACGCGAGCTAGTAATGGATGAAGCTCACAAGTCTCGCTACTCGGTACATCCTGGTTCAGATAAAATGTACCACGACATCAAAACTACATATTGGTGGCCTAGCATGAAGGCCCACATAGCCACATACGTTAGTAAATGCTTGACTTGTGCGAGAGTCAAGGCAGAATATCAGAAACCGTCAGGACCACTACAACAACCTGAGATACCACAATGGAAATGGGAGCAAATTTCCATGGATTTTGTTACTGGCCTACCTAAATCTCAGCGCGGAAATGATACTATTTGGGTGATCGTGGATCGACTCACAAAGTCTGCTCACTTCTTGGCCATCAAAGAAACAGACAAGTTCTCTACCTTGGCAGACATTTACTTAAAAGAAGTGGTCTCGAGGCACGGAGTGCCAACCTCTATCATCTCTGATCGTGACGCACGTTTCACTTCAGAACTGTGGCAAGCAATGCATAAATCGTTTGGCTCTCGTTTAGACATGAGCACGGCGTATCATCCTCAGACCGATGGGCAGTCTGAGCGCACTATTCAAACTCTAGAAGACATGCTTCGGGCGTGCGTCATAGACTTTGGCAATGGTTGGGAAAAACATCTACCACTTGTGGAATTTTCGTACAATAACAGCTACCACACAAGCATTAAAGCTGCACCATTCGAGGCATTGTACGGCCGTAAGTGCCGGTCACCTCTCTGTTGGGCAGAGGTGGGGGAAAGTCAAATCACGGGTCCAGAAATGGTAGTTGATACTACTGAAAAGATTGCACAAATACGACAACGCATGGCGGCAGCTCGCGACCGTCAGAAAGCATACGCTGATTTAGATAGAAAACTACTCGAATTCCAGGTTGGGGATCGAGCGCTACTTAAAGTTTCACCCTGGAAGGGTGTGGTTCGTTTTGGCAAACGCGGCAAACTAAATCCACGATATGTTGGACCTTTCGAAGTTATTGAGAAAATAGGCAAAGTGGCCTACAGACTGAACTTACCACCTGAACTCAGTGCAGTTCACAACGTCTTTCACGTATCGAATCTGAAGAAGTGTACGTCAGATGAGACCCACATAGTTCCTTTGAAGGAACTCACTATCGACGAGCGGTTGCACTTCGTCGAGGAACCTGTTGAAATCACGGACCGGGATGTTAAGGTCCTCAAGAACACGAGAATCCCTCTTGTACGAGTTCGTTGGAACTCCCGCCGTGGCCCAGAGTTCACCTGGGAGCGCGAAGATCAAATGGAACTCAAATATCCCCAGTTATTCGGAACCAATGCAACTACTACTGAGGCTGAAGCTACCAATGCAGAATTTCGGGACGAAATTCCAAATCAACGGGGGGATAATGTGACACCCCAAGAAAACCAGTAATCTTCGCAAACATGCTCAGGGGAGCCGCGATACAATACAGGTAAACAACGTCACACCATTAGCTTTCCTCAGTAACCACATGCTAAATTTCGGGACGAAATTTCTTTCAAGTTGGGGATAATGTGACAACTCGAATTTCCGACATTCTTTATTCGCATTAAATGCACGTTGACTTTGACCGTATAGTTGTGATATGATAAATGCATTGTGTTTGCTTGATTCTGTGTTGTTATTATAGTGTATTAGTTTAGAAATCACAGAAACTGATTTAACACATGAGACTGCTCGACGAAACACAAATGTGTTTCGCCACGAACATACCCGACGAAGCAGGCTGTTTCGCCATATACATTCCGACGAAACAGAAGTCTGTTTCGTCGGCCCAGATTCGCCGAAGCCCATTACGGGCCCAGAACGTTAAATCGTGTTTATTAGCGTGTAACGACCTTAGTTTCACATCTTTGGCAAAAGTTGAAACCCTAGAACCTCCTCTGTGTGTGTCGGCAGCTCTGAATACTCCCGAACGATCAAAACCATCTTTAACATCATCTCGGTTAGTAGATTTATGTGTCTTGATTGATCATTCATCCGTATACGTGTTTATGTGTCATGTGATTCTGCTTTGATGTTGTATATTTGAAATCGACACATGTTAGATATTAGGGTTCTTGTTATGATGATGATGATATGGATTTCGATATGAATATTGTAGTCGGATATAAATGGTTTTATGCGAAACTTAATATGATAAAATACTCGGTTCTGGATGTTGTTATTATGATCTGATTCTGAATGCAAGTTAGCATCTTGATAGGGTTTGATGATGTGATGTTGTAATCGACATGTTGTATACGTAAGCTAGGGTTCATGCTAGACGTAAAAGTGGTCCGATGATTATGCTATGATGATGTTACAATGATTCTGTGTTGAATGATTCTGCATGATCGATGTTATTGATGTCGGCTGCTAACATGATTAGGGTTTCTGTGTATTTTCGTAACTGCTGTAACTGTGTCTACAAATCAGACATTCGACGAAACAGGAATCTCGGCGAAACAGAATGTGTTTCGCCAAGAGACGTCGACGAATCAGAATCCTGTTTCGCCGAACAAGGCCACGACGAAACTGAAGGTGTTTCGTCGATAAAGTGTTTCGCCAATATGTGTGTTTCGCCAACTTATGTGTTTCGCCGTATATGTGTTTCGCCGAGCTGTGCTGTAACTTGGGTTAATTCTGTTAAGTGTTAACTGGAATATTTAACTGCTGTTAAGTGTAACCATCTTGTATATGATTGTGATTACGTGTTACATGTTTATACGTGCACAACTTGAACGCAAACTGATTTCACATACGTGCATACTTTAGGACGTGATTGATTACTTGCGAGCATACACTTAGCATACCGAGCAAACCAAGGTGAGTTCACACAGCCAAGGCATGGGATTCCCAGGATGGGAATGGGTTGGATTATTTATTCGTTCAGTTTATGGAACTTAGATATATGATTCCCGGTAGAGGAAGGATTATGGATAAGAACAGACTAGACTGGTTATACTAATTTAAACGATCTTCGCACACACGCCAAGGGTCGGCCGTGATATTATGACAATCTTCGCACACATGCCTAAGAAGGGCCGCGAACTATATACTCTAATCTTCGCAAACATGCCAGGAAGGGCCGCGATACTACTATACCTAGTCTAGCAAACATGGGAAATCCCCACTATACTTCGCAAACATGCCTAGAGGGCCGCGATACGATACATACGATACATGATTACCAAATGAACATACGAACTACATTATGAACACTATAACTAAACAAACTCACTGTGAACTCGCTCAACTAGTTGTTGACTCTCTGTTACATGCCTTGCAGGACCTTAGGTACTTATGGAGCTTGCACGGGAGGCACGGTCGTTGTGGGCACAGTTTGTGGATGTTATGAACAACATTTAAACATTTGAATTGCTACTTATGATTGGGTTTATTTATGCTTCCGCTAAACGTTGAATTTATACATATGTTTTGAACACCTTTCATATTGGTTTGATTGCTTTACATTTAATACTTACTATGTTCAATATGATTGGTGGCTTGATCCTGGTCAGTCACGCCTCCAAGCGGTGATACTCCGCGTGTGGATTTTGGGGGTGTGACATAATCTTATCCTCGCTGGTCAGACTTTCTCTATCGATCTCATTCCTATAACTCTGGGTAGTTTCGACATCGTCATTGGTATGGATTGGTTATCCCAACAACAAGCAGAGATCCTATGCAAGGAGAAGGTCATTCGTATTCCCCGTATTGGCAAAGAACCTCTCGAAGTTCAAGGCGACAAGAGTGGTGTCGTGAGTGGCATCATCTCCTTCTTGAAAGCTCAGAAGTGTTTGCGAAAGGGGCACACAGCTATATTAGCACTCGTTACTGATACATCGATGAAAGAGAAGAAGTTAGAGGATATTCCAGTTGTATGCGATTTTCCTCAAGTGTTTCCTGAAGAGTTACCTGGGTTACCGCCTCATCGCCAGGTCGAATTTCAGATCGAGCTAGCTCCAGGAGCAGCACCCATAGCTCGAGCACCTTATCGCTTAGCTCCAACTGAACTGGAGGAACTATCTAAGCAATTGCAAGAACTTTTGGAAAAGGGTTTCATACGTCCTAGCTCTTCGCCCTGGGGAGCTCCAGTATTGTTTGTGAAGAAGAAAGACGGTACTTTCCGCATGTGCATAGATTACCGCGAACTGAACAAAGTGACCATGAAGAATCGCTATCCTCTTCCACGCATCGACGACTTATTCGACCAGTTGCAAGGGTCGAGCTATTACTCGAAGATTGACCTGAGGTCAGGCTATCATCAATTGAGAGTCCGGGACGAGGACGTCTCCAAAACAGCATTCAGAACTCGCTACGGCCATTACGAGTTTTTGGTCATGCCATTCGGGTTAACGAACGCACCTGCGGTTTTCATGGATCTTATGAACAGGGTGTGCAAACCTTATCTTGACAAGTTTGTTATTGTTTTCATTGATGACATCCTGATCTATTCGAAGAGTCAGGAGGAACACGAGCATCATTTATGACTTATTTTGGAACTTCTTCGAACGGAACAGCTGTACGCCAAGTTTTCAAAATGCGACTTCTGGCTTCGTGAAGTCCACTTCCTAGGCCACGTGGTAAACAAGGATGGGATTCATGTTGATCCATCCAAGGTAGATTCGATCAAGAACTGGCCTGCACCTCGCACACCAACAGAAATTCGCCAATTCTTGGGTTTGGCGGGCTACTATAGAAGGTTCATCAAAGACATCTCAAAGATTGCACAGCCGCTTACATTACTGACACAGAAAGGTGTTGCTTATCGTTGGGGTAATACACAGGAAACAGCGTTTCAACACTTAAAGGATAGACTTTGTAGTGCACCTATTCTCTCGTTGCCTGAAGGCACGGATGATTTTGTAGTCTACTGCGATGCATCCATCCAAGGTCTTGGATGTGTGTTGATGCAACGAGATAAATTCATTGCTTATGCTTCGCGCCAACTTAAGATTCATGAACGGAATTACACTACACACGATTTAGAGCTGGGAGCTGTTGTTTTCGCACTTAAGATATGGAGACATTACCTGTACGGTACCAAGTGCACTATCTACACCGATCACAGGAGTCTCGAGCATATCTTCAAGCAGAAAGAGTTGAACATGCGACAACGTCGATGGGTCGAATTACTGAACGATTACGAATGTGCTATAAAGTACCATCTGGGCAAAGCCAATGTGGTGGCTGACGCCCACAGTCGAAAGGATACTACACCTAGGCGTGTACGAGCGTTGCAACTCACTATTCAGTCTAGCCTCCTTTCTCAGATACGAGATGCTCAGGTAGAAGCATTGAAACCAGAAAACGTCAGGGCTGAAGCTCTACGCGGCTCAAGGCAACGGTTAGAACAAAAGGCAGACGGCGCCTACTATGTAACAGGACGTATTTGGGTCCCACTCTATGGCAATTTACACGAGCTTGTAATGGATGAAACTCATAAGTCTCGCTACTCAGTACATCCTGGTTCGGATAAGATGTACCACGACTTGAAAACTACATATTGGTGGCCTAGTATGAAAGCTCATATAGCAGCTTACGTTAGCAAGTGCTTGACTTGTGCGAGAGTCAAGACTGAATATCAGAAACCATCGGGCCTACTCCAACAACCTGAGATACCACAATGGAAATGGGAGCAAATTTCCATGGATTTTGTTACTGGCCTGCCTAGATCTCAACGTGGGAATGATACTATTTGGGTGATCGTGGATCGACTCACTAAGTCTGCACACTTCTTGGCTAACAAGGAAACGGATAAATTCTCCACACTAGCACACGTATATCTTAAGGAAGTTGTCTCGAGGCACGGGGTGCCCACCTCTATTATCTCTGATCGTGACGCACGTTTTACTTCAGAACTGTGGCAAGCAATGCACAAATCTTTTGGCTCTCGGTTAGACATGAGCACAGCTTATCACCCTCAGACAGATGGGCAATCTGAGCGCACTATTCAAACTCTAGAAGACATGCTTCGTGCATGTGTAATCGATTTCGGCAACGGCTGGGAAAAACATCTCCCATTAGTGGAGTTCTCGTATAACAACAGTTACCACACCAGCATTCAAGCCGCTCCATTCGAGGCATTGTACGGGCGTAAATGCCGATCACCTCTCTGTTGGGCAGAGGTGGGTGATAGTCAGATCACAGGTCCAGAACTGGTAGTAGACACAACAGAAAAGATTGCTCAAATACGACAACGCATGGCGGCAGCTCGCGACCGTCAGAAAGCATACGCCGATAAGGGCAGGAAACCATTCGAATTCTAGGTTGGGGATCGAGTGCTACTCAAAGTTTCACCCTGGAAGGGTGTGGTTCGTTTTGGCAAATGAGGTAAACTTAACCCACGATACGTCGGACCGTTCGAAATCATTGAAAAAATAGGCAAAGTGGCCTACGGACTGAACTTACCAGCTGAACTCAGTGCAGTTCACAACGTCTTTCACGTGTCGAATCTGAAGAAGTGTCTGTCAGATGAGACCCTCATAGTTCCTTTGAAGGAGCTTACTATCGATGAACAGTTGCAATTCGTCGAGGAACCAGTTGAAATCACGGGCCGGGATGTTAAGGTCCTTAAGAACACCAGAATACCTCTTGTTCGAGTTCGTTGGAACTCCCGTTGTGGCCCAGAGTTCACCTGGGAACGAGAAGATCAAATGAAACTCAAGTATCCCCAGTTATTCGGAAACAGTGCAACCACTACTGAGGCTGAAGCTACTACAGAATTTCGGGACGAAATTCCAAATCAACGGGGGGATGATGTGACACCCCAGGAAAACCAGTAAATTGCTCAACACAACTAGCTTCCTTAGTAACCACGTACTAAATTTCGGGACGAAATTTCTTTCAAGTTGGGGATAATGTGACAACTCAATTTTCCAAGATTCCATCTTCGCATTAATTTCACGTTAATTATTTAAGTTGTTTGTTTGCTGATCGACTTGGTTGTTTCACAACTATACACGCTCGTGATATGTTAAATTGTAAGGTGATTTATATGTTACACATGGTGTGCTTTATAAGTGTGCATGTTAATATATGTTTTCGTTATTATTAATATTTGGTTTGGTATTAATTGTTGTGAATGGAACTATAGTCGAAATCACCCCAACCCAAATGCCCCACCCGAAAACACCCTGTGGTGAAAACACCAAAGTGTTTTCGTCCACTGCTAAATATCGAAAAACAACTCATGGGCTTCGGCCCAGTAGTGATTGAATATAGGGTCTGTTTTATATGTGCACACGAATGGGATAATTGGAAAAACCCTAATCACATCTCTCTCTCTCTCGTTTTTCCTGGAAACCGACGGCTGCCTTCTCTCATTCGAAGTTGATTCCTTGATTTGATTATTTGTGGTTTGGTTTGTGTCTGCCACATTCAAGGTAACTGATCCGATATTCTGTGTTAGATGTTCTTGATGTGCTGAGTTCGAGTATACATGATTTGATCAGTATATAATTGTATGATTAGATTGTTTGACATATGTGATGAATCGATGTGAAGTATTAGAATGGTATGTATCATGTGATTAATGTTGCAACCCACTACATACTTTGGTCCAATAATAGCATGAGAACATCTACAGTTGTCGGCCATTGAAGTTGAGTTTGATAAAAGTAATGATGATGAGCATATGACTTTGAACTGATTGTATATTAGGGTTTTTTTTAGGTAAAAGATATGACAACTTGGAACAAATAAACACATGGGATCTGAACCATGTTGACTGACAATTTTTTTATAGGATGTATCTTTTGTATAGTGGTCAACAACTATATTTTTAATAAGCTTTCATTGGGCCGCTGCTGATGAAAGTTTTTGGAATCAAGAATTGCATGTATGATCTAGATTATTATTATAATCAAAGTTGTTGACTGAGAAAATTAAATCTGCATTATAATAACATGATTAGGGTTGTAGTTTGCAACTGATATTGACGATGATGATGGGCCGACGAAAACACAAGCCCGACGAAATCCCTTGGGAGTTCGTCACCTAAGGGATTTCGCCACTATGGGATTTCGTCTAGCATTCTGCACAGTAACGTTGTTAGCTAGTTAACTTTGTTAATTGCTTAAACATGTTAGTTTGATAATACCGTTAGTTACCAGCCATGTTTAGTCTGCTAACTGAGTTAAGTTATTAACTCTGTTAACTGAATTAACCCTGTTAAATGATGCAACTCTATTAATCATATAAATCTGTAAGGTATTAACTCTGTTAAAGTATATAACTATATTGGTATGTAATGCTGTTAGTTAGTTAACTCTATTAGTTTGTTATTTCTGTATATCAATCCAGTTTAGTTGTTAACCTTGTTAAATGGGTTAAGGATTAACCATACTAGAACAATCTGTGAATGACCGTTATGTGAAACATGAATTGGATGCATGTGATTAGCTGTTGTGTAATGCATGATGTTAATTGCCAGACGCACCTTGAGGTATTAATTGCATGTGAATCTTTACATACATGAACTGATCGAGTATTATGTGCATACTATAGGACGCGATTGATTACTTGTGAATATAGTTAAGCATACCGAGCAAACCAAGGTGAGTTCACATTTCCAAGGCATGGGATTCCCGGTGGGTTGGGAATGGTATTGATGGAATGGTATTGATAGATATGATAGACTTACGTAAAACCTACGTAAAACACTAGACTACTTACCATCGTCCTCAGGTTTCGAGGGACACTTACGTAAAACCTACGTATACTTATGCTTACTACTGTCCTCAGGGTTCGAGGGACACTTACGTAAAACCTACGTATACTTGTGCTTACTACTGTCCTCAGGGTTCGAGGGACACTTACGTAAAACCTACGTATACTTATGCTTGCTACTATCCTCAGGTTTCGAGGGACACTTTACGTAAAACCTACGTAAACCTCACACGTACCACTGTCCTCGGGTTAAGAAGGGCACTTACGTAAAACCTACGTAAACCTCGTACGTACTCCTGTTCTCGGGTTAAGAAGAACAATTATGGTTACAACTAGTCTAGTATATACAACATGGGAAGCCCCCACCAATTGAACATACAAAACGGCTTAGTTAATAACGCGTAGTTATGCAACGACCTTACTTACTGTGAACTCGCTCAACTAGTTGTTGACTCTCTGTTACATGCCTTGCAGGACCATAGGTACCCATGGAGCTTGCACGGGAGGCGCAGTCGTTGTGGGCACGGATTGTGGATGTTATGATAAAAACTTTATGACTCTTTAGACTACCCTTGTGTTGGATTTTCACCCTATGCTTCCGCTACCTATACTATGTTTTTGATTGAACACCAATTGTATTGTGATGGATTACATTTACTTTTACTTATTACTTATATGTTTAATATGATTGGTGGCTTGATCCTGGTCATGTCAGGCCTCCAAGCGGTGATACTCCGCGTGTGGATTTTTGGGGGTGTGACATTTTGTTCGACCAGTTACTCCCCCTTCTGCACCTGTTCAGGCACCCGTTGAGGTCACACAGTTCCACCCACACTTGTTAGATGTGCACCGCACAGATCTACCAGTTACATTTCTTCAGGACATTCCTCCTCCCCGTCCAGGGGAAGGACCTTCGAGTCAGCCGCACACTCATGTACCTTTCGTGTCAGCAGCCGATCAGTTCATGCCACAGTTACCACACGCTGCTTCTTCTTCTGCACCCACGGGCGAGCCATTAATGTGGTCTCTGCCCAACATCATGCCTTTATCAGATCCATATCATCCCTTCCACGTTGGGTACTCTATGGATGATATACTTTTATCCTTGCAGCTACAGCAGGATATGTTGAGTCGGAGAGTCGCTGAGCTAGAGAGGATCCCGCGTCCTGCACCTGGTTCTGGTCCGTCACAGTTTGCCGTCCCACCTGCTCCACTGTTTCCTTACCCGGATTTCGACATCTGATTTTTGACTATGGAGCAGCAGATTGCTTGTTTGTTGCGTATTGTTCATGCACTCGAGGTGGATTTGGTGCATTTGCGCCGTTTGCTTTTCATTCCTCCACCTCCTCCTCCTCCCCCATCAGCTTGAGGTTTTTGGTTTGATGCAGGTAGCATTACTTTTGAGGAGAGTTCAGCTATTGAGCCTGATTGCACAGCTTTTGAAGACCACGTTATGACTTTTGATATTTGACTTTTGGTTGTTGTAGATTGTTAGACGATTCAGACAAGGGTGATGTGACCCTTAGTCTCTTTTGATGTACGATACAATTGTGAAACTTGTAAACTGTACTCGTGGTCTTGTTATATGATAGCTCAATCGTAGCATTCTCATTACATGCGTTGCTGGATTATTTGTTTTATGTTATGACATGGGATGTTATGTGATACTTGTGTTGATGAATGTTATTACGTACGCGTACTACATACTTATATGCTTATGACCTGACCAATAAAATCTTCTTATAGAAGATGCCTCCAAGAAGGGAAAATCGTTTACCCACTACTGAGGCCGAATTACAAGAAAGAATATCCCGAGCAATAGCAGATTACGAGGCCTCACACGCCGAAACTAGCGGGAATACCTCAAGGAACAACCCACCACATGGTAATGTTTAAGTCGCTTGAGACACATTACATTACATTTGGACATTCCATGTGTAATTGCTAATGCTTCTTGTGAATGACGTTACTTGTACAGGCTGTACCTTTAAGCAATTTCTAGACTGTAAACCGCTGAATTTTGACGGCACCGGGGGTGCTGTGGCTTTTGTTTGATGGGCAGAGAAGACCGATTCGGTGTTAAGAATGAGCAAAAGCGCACAAGATCAACAAGTTACTTACATCTCTGGACTATTCATAGATGGAGCGATTTCATGGTAGAATCTCCAAGTCCAAACTCTAGGAGAGGCAGTAGCATACGCTTTGACTTGGACTGAGTTAAAGGAACTCATGCGTAAAAAGTATTGCTCCAGGGCCGAAATTCAGAAGCTGGAAACAAAATTCTGGAACCTCAAAATAGACGACCCGAAGATCGCCGAATATGTGCAGAGATTCCATGATCTATCTCATGTGGTACCATACATGGTCAGTCCAGAATTCAAACGCGTGGAGCATTTCATCTGGGGGTTGGCACCTCAGATTATGAGTATGGTCACATCATCAAAGCCTGCAACAATTACTAAGGCTATCGACCTGAGCGTGTCACTGACTGAAGAAGCCATCAGATTAAACAAGTTTTCAATTTCTGACCCCAAGAAAAAGGAGACACACGTCGAGTCCACATGAGAAAACAAAAGGAAGTTCTCCAACTTTAAGAAGGGTACCAGCAGTTCGAACAAGAAAGATGAGACAAGCGCACCAGCCAAGGCCAAAGGAAAGGGGTATATGGGCACCTTGCCCAAGTGTAATGCGTGTCAGTTGCATCACGAGGGACGATGCAGATCTGGAAAATGTGAATCTTGTGGAAGAGTTGGCCACTCAAAAGAAACGTGCTGGGTTGGTACTGGTCGTGGCGGTCAAAGGGGTTTTGGTAACAACAACCGTGGGGGTAATGGGAATGGAAACCGTCAGCAAGGAAATAATGGAGGTAACGGAAATCGGGGTAATTTTGCGAGTCAAGCTGGGAATCGCAACCAAAACAACGCTCAAGGCGGTAATGGGAATGGTAACGGTCGAGGACCGGGATGTTTCAACTGCGGAGACATCTAGCATTTCAAGCGAGAGTGCCTAAAGCTTAATCAGGCACAAGGAAGAGTATTCAATATCGGAGCAAACGTGGTTACTGGTACGTTCCCTATTAATCAACGCTTTGCATCTGTACTATTTGACACTGGTGCCGACTATAGTTTTGTATCGCTAGAGTTTAAGAAAATGCTTAGGTTAACTGCTAGTAAATTAGACATTTCGTACTCAATAGAACTAGCTAGTGGAAAGCTAGTAGAAACAAATGAAGTCATCAGAGGATGCGTGATAGAACTGGGAGAGCACGAGTTTACACTGGATCTACTGCCAGTCGAGTTGGGAAGCTTTGACGTGGTAGTAGGGATGGATTGGTTGTCCAGCAACAGAGCCGAGATTGTATGTCATGAGAAGATCATACGTATTCTAATGACTGATGGAGAAACGATTGTGGTACATGGAGAGAAGCGCGATACGCCCTTAAGGATCATCAGCTGTTTGAAAGCTCGAAAGTGTTTGAAGAAAGGATGTGTTGCCTTCTTGGCACACGTCGTGGATAAAGAAGCCACTGAGCCGAAGATAGAAGATATTCCAGTCGTGAAGGAGTATCCTGAAGTCTTTCCAGAAGACTTACCAGGATTGCCGCCACAAAGGCAAGTAGAGTTTCATATTGACTTAGTTCCAGGCACCGCGCCTGTGGCTAAGGCACCTTATAGACTTGCACCTTCGGAAATGCAGGAGTTGTCGACGCAACTTCAGGAGTTTCTAGACAAGGATTTATCAGACCAAGCTTCTCGCCTTGGGGAGCTCCAGTTTTGTTCGTTAAGAAGAAATATGGTAGTTTTCGCATGTGTATCGACTACCGGGAGCTGAACAAGTTGACAATCAAGAATAGGTATCCTTTGCCTAGGATTGATGATCTGTTCTATCAGTTACAAGGTTTAAGTTTCTACTCTAAGATCGATCTACGATCAGGATATCACCAGTTGAGAATTCAAGAGGAAAGTATTCCAGACGGCCTTTAGGACTCGCTATGGACATTACGAGTTCCTGGTTATGCCGTTTGGTTTGACGAACACACCAGCAGTATTCATGGATTTGATGAATAGAGTCTACAAGCCGTACCTAGATAAGTTCATGATCGTGTTTATTGATGACATTTTGATTTATTCAAAGACGAAAGAAGAACATGAAAAACATCTAAGGGCTATCATAGAGCTGCTTAAGAAAGAAAAGTTGTATGCGAAGTTCTCGAAGTGCGAGTTCTGGTTACGCGAAGTCCAGTTTCTTGGTCATGTAGTTAACGGAAATGGAATTCATGTGGATCCCACAAAGATCGAGGCGATCAAGAACTGGGAGACTCCGAAAACACCAACTGAGATTCGACAATTCTTAGGTTTGGCTAGGTATTATCGCAGATTTATTGAGGAATTTTTGAAAATCGATCAACCATTAACCTTCCTCACACAAAAAGACAAGAAGTATGAATGGGGAGACAAGCAAGAAGAAGCCTTTCAGCTGTTGAAGAACAAGCTTTGTGATGCACCGATTTTGTCACTACCCGAAGGCACTGACGACTTCGTGGTATATTGCGACACCTCGCGTCAAGGTCTAGACTGCGTGCTGATGCAGCGACAGAAAGTTATAGCATATGCTTCTCGCCAGTTGAAGGTCCACGAGAAAAATTACACCACGCATGATTTGGAATTAGGCGCGGTGGTATTTGCAATGAAGATCTGGCGACACTACTTATATGGCACGCGATGTACAATCTTTACTGATCACAAGAGCCTGCAACATATATTCGATCAGAAAGAGCTTAACATGAGATAGAGACGCTGGGTAGAACTATTGAACGACTATGATTGTGAGATCAAGTATCACCCAGGGAAGGCGAATGTGGTCGCTGATGCCCTGAGTCGGAAGGAAAGAATCAAGCCCATAAGGGTTAGGGCTTTGGAAATGATTATACAAACGGATCTCTCATTGTGCATTCATGCCGCGCAGAGAGAAGCTCTCAAGGAAAGGAATATTGAGAATGAATATCTCCGTGGGATGGAGAAGCAGTTGGTACCAAACGGGGAAGGAACGTTGTGCTTCATGAAACGAATTTGGGTTCCTTTGTTTGGTGGTTTGAGGAATGTTATTTTTGACGAGGCTCACAAATCTCGGTACTCGATCCATCCAGGATCGGACAAAATGTACCAAGATCTAAAGGATTTCTATTGGTGGCCGAAAATGAAAGGCGATGTTGCGATGTATGTTGGCAAATGTTTGACTTGCGCTAAAGTAAAGGCCGAATACCAGAAGCCTTCAGGTCTTCTGCAACAACCTGAAATACCCCAATGGAAATAGGAACAGATTTCGATGGACTTTATAACAAAGTTGCCAAGGACGCCCAGAGGTCATGATACGATCTGGATAATCGTAGACCGTTTGACCAAATCAGCACACTTTTTGGCAATCAAGGAGAAGGATAACACAAGCAAACTAGCTGAGCTATACATGAGAGAGATCATTGCACGACATGGAGTGCCTCTCTCAATTATTTCTGATAGAGATGGAAGATTCGTGTCAAGGATTTGGCAATCCTTTCAAGAAGCTTTTGGTTCTCAGTTGAATCTGAGTACTGCCTTTCACCCGCAGACAGACGGGCAGAGTGAACGAACAATTCAAATGTTGGAAGACATGCTGCGAGCTTGCGTAATGGATTTGGGTGGTAGTTAGGACACTCACTTACCCTTGGTTGAATTTTCATACAATAACAGTTATCATGCAAGCATTCAGGCCGCACCGTTCGAAGCTCTCTATGGACGCAAGTGTCGATCACCATTATGCTGGGCTGATGCGGGTGATAGACAGCTTGTTGGTCCGGAATTGGTTCAAGAGACGACATACAAGATTTTCCAGATCCGAGAGCGCATTAAAGCGGCTCGTGATCGTCAAAAGTGTTATGCGGATTGAAGAAGGAAACTTCTGGAATTTGAGGTGGGAGATATGGAGTTATTAAAGGTTTCACCCTGGAAGGGTGTGGCACGCTTTGGAAAGCGTGGGAAGTTGAATCCGTGGTACATTGGACCATTTAAAATCCTGGAAAGGATTGGTCTCGTAGCATACAAGTTGGATTTACCTGCAGAGCTAAATGGCGTTCATGATACATTCCATGTATCAAATGTGAAAAAGAGTCCAACTCAAGAAACAGTGGTCATTCCTGCCGACGAAGTTCATATTGACGACACACTCCACTTTACTGAAGAACCCGTTGAGGTTACTGATTGGAAGGTTAACAAGACACGCTGGAGTAGTGTCAAACTCGTCAAGGTTCGATGGAATGCACGACATGGCCCAGAATTCACGTGGGAGCATGAGGATCGCATGAAGGTAAAATACCCACATTTATTCCCCAAGACCCCTGCTTCTAGTAGCAGAACTAAAATTTCGGGACGAAATTTTCTTAACAGGGGGAGAATGTGATAACCCTCATAATTACAGGTATCCGTACAATTAATTAATATTAAATTTGTGCTTAATGACTGTGCTTAATTACAACTGATGATATAAACTGCTTTACGATTTCTGCATCATACATACATGTGCATCATATTTCATACTGTCACACCATTTATTACATACAAACTTTAGTGACATACTTGATGCACAAAGCACAGTTGGCGGATAACTCAGAAATATACTGACAGTGCCAGTACATAGACCGACAATATTTTGAGGCCCAGTATGAGCCAGAGACAAGGTACTACACTAGTATGGAGTGTAGGGAAGTAAGGACCATAAAACTGTGTCACTAGGTGATAGTTTAAACGCTGGAAAGTGCCTAAAACCCACTCTAAGTGCAGAATTATGCATTTATCATAAAAATTCAGCATTTTAACATGCTAGTAATGTGCAAAAATATGGCAAAATGGTCCTGTATGCTTTCCTAAGTGTCGGGAATTAAAAGTGTCACAAAAAGTTACATAAAGGACACTATACAGAATAACTTAGCACTTTAACGGAACGGTATCTAACCGAACAACCGGACATTACCCGGAACACCAAAATATTGCTAAAAGCATTGTTTTTATTTTTCTGAGCTAGTTATGGTTCCCGAGCACTATAACATCTTACATAAAGCATGTAACACACTAAACACAAGTCTTACACTTAACACCCTACTAATCATCCCCTTTACCATTTAAATTTACAATTAACCCCCCCCCCCCCCTGTTGTAATCAGCCCACTAAGGGACCCCACTCCAAGATTTTCCTAAATCTTCTAAAATCCCTTCCATAATCTTCTTGGATTTGATGAAGATAGTGTTTGTACTAGAGGAGACACTATAACCAAAGGGTATTAGAGTGTGGGTTATAAGATCACAAGTCTTTCATTCAACACAACACCCACAACAACTCTCCTCTCTCCCTCTCTATACCTTAGGCCGAACACCCCTCTTTGCACACTCACCATTTTCAATTTTCATTCAAGCAATCCAAGTGTACTTCAAGGTGTTACAAGGAGTTTAACGAAGCTCGGTGTTCTCGGAACTTGAAGGACCTCACTCGTTTGCTATTATCCTCCACATTTTCATCTTGTTCTTCCCTAGCTTTAAGCTAGTTGTAAGATTCTTGTTAACTCTTGTTTACTTCATACTTTAGTGGTTAAAAGATGTTGTTTAATGATTAACACAAGAACACTAAATATCATAAACTTAAACCATGAACATAAAGCTTTACATAAGATGAAAAATTGATGAAACATGATGTAATATTGTTAGTATGATGATGTTTTGAATATGTTGATGATTACTTGTTGATTTCTTGGTAATGTTTGTTGATCATCATATTGAATTTGTTAGGTTATGATTAAAAACATGATTTAACAAGTTAGGAGGTGATTATGGGTTTACATAAAGTGATCACCTTCATACTTAGACATGAACTTGATAATAAAGATGATTTCTTGAAATATAAGTAAACAACTAGGTTGATGATCATGTAAATCCGAGATTTACAAATGACTTTTCTAAACAAACCAAGTTCAAGAGACTGTTTTTGAAAGATCATAACTTTTCTTGCACTTACATTATTTTTGGAAATAAAATAAGTGTAGGAAGGCTAGTAAAACAAGAAGATGTTGTAAATAAATATTTTTGTAAAAAAAGTTCACAAGTTGTAAACATCTAGAAATCTCGAGAATGAGATTTTAACAAAGGTAAATACACTTTGGAAGGTGACTAAAACCACTAAACACCCCACCAAGTTACTACGCGCTTTTATAAAAATCAAGTTCATGTTGTATTATAAATGGAATAGTTGTTGCACTTGGTAAGTGTAATATGGTTTAGTGAATTGTTGTTGATTGTTTGAATAATTTTCGAAAAGAAAATGATATGCTAAATAGCATGGACACCTCCATTTACAAAGGAAACTATGGCGAAATTTTCTAAAAATTCCAACACTTAGAAAATATTTTCTAACACGTGTTTACAAGTATGCTTTTTAACTTTGTTTTTCAAAATAAACTTTGCCATAGGTTTTGTTACAAAAATACAAAGTATCGGAGGTTGCTTTTTCTAAATAAAATGAGTAAATATATATTTAGAATATATATTTTATATCAAGACGCTTGTGCGAATATTTGTATGATTTGTGAACTAGTTATATTATTTTAGGGTAAAGTAATATATCTTAACAAAATACCATGACATTTTCAACTCCAAAATAATACCAAAAATCACAAGGAATAAATATTTAAGTTACACACCTGATATTGAGAAACCGAACACAAACGTAACTTATGAAATATTCCGGAAAATACTTTTACACATATATTTTTGGCAAATATTATTTTGGAAACTAAAGAAGTGAAAATATATTATTTTTGGGAAAAATATATATATTTTGGAATTCATTATTTTTGACAATGAGTTATATATATCTTCTAAGTGGGACTTAAAAATATAATATTTCGGAGCTACAAAATACATGTATAAATACCCCCATCCTTGGGAAGGAGATACGAAGTTAAAATACTTGAGAAGTATTATACCAAAGATGTTGATTAAACAATTATTCCAAAACTAAATATAATTCAAAGTTAAAATAATTATTATTTTAACAAATAATTATAACTTGGAATAACTTAAGAACGCAACTCAAAACGTTAAACTCTAAGCCCAGGCACGACCCGTTCGTCTAATAGACATTAGTACACTGTAGGTAGTCGTGATTAGCTGCGGAGGTTTGAGTTGCCGATACTGAAGACGCACTACGGTGAGTTCATGTCCCCCTTTTCCTTAAACTGTTTTGTTTACTTACTTCGGGGGTGAAATACATGTTACAAAGGGATACTTACAATACTATTGGTATGATTAGCCTAGGAAAGAACCATAGATCATGTGATAGGGTAGGCGGATACTTGGGACCATCAATCCTCGTTGCAGGACCGAGGGGCATGAGTGATAGATCTATTTGGGTGTAGCGAGCCCACACCCATGAGGCCGGGGCGGCCTATAGTGGTGACTATGTCTTCCAGCCGGGATCCCGGTACAACTTTCCTAGGTTTGAGTCTTCCTACACCGTCACACATATCAGTGGCCTTGCAAACCATTGGTGATCTTTTGCTTGTTTGCAATCATACCGGGGCATACATACATACAATGTTTACAAAGGTTTATACATACTCACATACACATGAGCTCGCTCAACTTTTGTTGATTTTTCAAACTACATGTATTTCAGGGAACTAGTGGATCTGGAAGGGTATGCATGTGTCGTCAAGCTGCGTTTGAATAAAAGATGTTATCCAGGGTTGTTGAGTTTAGAAGGTGTATTCCTTTCCTGGACGGGATACATAATTCTAAACTCAGGTTTTATTTAAGTACTTTTGTTGAGTCTTTGTGAACTCGTTTAAACACGTCATGGTTTGTAACTTAATTTGGTATTGATGTTTTCAGACAATGGTATTGTGGTATCCTCTAAACTTTATTAATGGATAAACATCTCGTGTTTTTATCATATAGCATTGTTATGATTGTTGCTATGGTATTAAGAAGTCACACCAAATAAACCACGCTTCCGTAAAAGCCAGGGTGTGACAGCTTGGTATCAGAGCCTCGATCTTAGCAAACTAGGATTCTTTCTCGAGTCTAGACTATGATCATCAGGGCTCTCACGAAAATGTTTTCAAACATTTTTACATTGCATACACAAAGCGTCCAGATCCATGAAACAAACATTTTTACAAATAAAAGACACAAAATACATTTCAAAGAATTCATTTCTAATTTCAGTCTTAGAGACTGAGGGAGTTCAGTCTTAGAGACTGAGGGAGGATCAGTCTTAGAGACTGAGGGAGGATCAGTCTTAGAGGCTGAGGGAGGATCAGTCTTAGAGACTGGGGAGATTGTGTCTTAGAGACTGGGGAAGTTTGGTCTTAGAGACCAGGGATTTGGTCTTAGAGACCAGGGATTTGGTCTTAGAGACCAGGGAGTTGGTCTTAGAGACCAGGGAGTTAGTCTGAGAGACTGGGTAGTTCAGTTTGGGAAACTGGGGAGTTTTAGTCTGAGAGACTAGGGAGTTCAGTCTGAGAGGCTGGGTGGGATAGTCTGGGGAAGACTAGGATGATTACTTGATTACATGGTTATTACTTGCATATTTATTTGCCGATTGTTGATGTATGTGCATATGTGTGATTGTTTTGTCACAGACACCATGTCATCTTCCTCCGATAGTGGAGTATCAGACACTATAGACCCGATAGCCATAGTATCAGACGACGAGATCCTTCCAGAGGATGAGGTTTTCACTTCAGATACTACGAGTAGTGACGACGATGACTTCCAGCCCTTCGCCTTACCGGATTTCGAAGATGATTTACCTTTAGCTGATGGTTTTCTTAACGGGGATCTACCCCATGCTCAGATCCCTGCACCTATTCCTCTTGCTGCTTTTCCTGTTGAGGACCTACCTCTCGACGATATGTCGGACGATGACGTCGATCTCTTCATCGAGGGTTCCCCTGAGGATGACCAGGATGGCGGGGCTCCGATTGATGATGATGTTGCTATTCCTTTGGATGAGGTTCCTGTTGTTGATGCCATTGTTATTCCACCTGTCGAGGTTCCTGTTATGGATGTTTTATCTGACCCGTCTGGTCCTGACTCGTTTGAGTCCGTATCTTCTGCCACCTTACATGCGCAGGGCGTACAACATTATCCCATTGACACTGATTCAGACACCGCGATGTCTGCTGCACCTGTCCCTCCTTTGTACTTCAAGTTTGACGATGATCCCATCTTTCCACACGATTTTGATCCAGACCATGAGATTGAGGTTGTACCTAATGAGCCACCTGTTGAGGCACCTGACGATCAGCACTTCGATATACCTGCTGATCATGAGCTTGCTCCCGTCGACCCAGAGCCTGACATTGCACTAGAGCCCATTCTTGCTCACAACCTTCCACCTTTGCATGACCCTATCCCTGCTGATGTACCTGTGTCTGCACCACTACTGCCTGACCCGGTCCCTGTATTTGTTGACCATGCTCCATTTGCCACCCATGTGGACCCTAGATATGCTCACACCCGCAATGGGTGGATTGAGGATGACGACGACTATCCTCCTTTTGTGTGACAACTCGAGTTTCCAAGATTCCATCTTCGCATTAATTTCACGTTAATTATTTAAGTTGTTTGTTTGCTGATCGACTTGGTTGTTTCACAACTATACACGTTCGTGATATGTTAAATCGTAAGGTGATTTATATGTTACACATGGTGTGCTTTATAAGTGTGCATGTTAATATATGTTTTCGTTATTATTAATATTTGGTTTGGTATTAATTGTTGTGAATGGAACTATAGTCGAAATCACCCCAACCCAAATGCCCCACCCGAAAACACCCTGTGGTGAAAACACCAAAGTGTTTTCGTCCACTGCTAAATATCGAAAAACAACTCATGGGCTTCAGCCCAGTAGTGATTGAATATAGGGTCTGTTTTATATGTGCACACGAATGGGATAATTGGAAAAACCCTAATCACATCTCTCTCTCTCTCTCTCGTTTTTCTTGGAAACCGACGGCTGCCTTCTCTCATTCGAAGTTGATTCCTTGATTTGATTATTTGTGGTTTGGTTAGTGTCTGCCACATTCAAGGTAACTGATCCGATATTCTGTGTTAGATGTTCTTGATGTGCTGAGTTCGAGTATACATGATTTGATCAGTATATAATTGTATGATTAGATTGTTTGACATATGTGATGAATCGATGTGAAGTATTAGAATGGTATGTATCATGTGATTAATGTTGCAACCCACTACATACTTTGGTCCAATAATAGCATGAGAACATCTACAGTTGTCGGCCATTGATGTTGAGTTTGATAAAAGTAATGATGATGAGCATATGACTTTGAACTGATTGTATATTAGGGTTTTTTTTAGGTAAAAGATATGACAACTTGGAACAAATAAACACATGGGATCTGAACCATGTTGACTGACAATTTTTTTATAGGATGTATCTTTTGTATAGTGGTCAACAACTATATTTTTAATAAGCTTTCATTGGGCCGCTGCTGATGAAAGTTTTTTGGAATCAAGAATTGCATGTATGATCTAGATTATTATTATAATCAAAGTTGTTGACTGAGAAAATTAAATCTGCATTATAATAACATGATTAAGGTTGTAGTTTGCAACTGATATTGACGATGATGATGGGCCGACGAAAACACAAGCCCGACGAAATCCCTTGGGATTTCGTCACCTAAGGGATTTCGCCACTATGGGATTTCGTCTAGCATTCTGCACAGTAACGTTGTTAGCTAGTTAACTTTGTTAATTGCTTAAACCTGTTAGTTTGATAATACCGTTAGTTACCAGCCATGTTTAGTTTGCTAACTGAGTTAAGTTATTAACTCTGTTAACTGAATTAACTCTGTTAAATGATGCAACTCTATTAATCATATAAATCTGTAAGGTATTAACTCTGTTAAAGTATATAACTATATTGGTATGTAATGCTGTTAGTTAGTTAACTCTATTAGTTTGTTATTTCTGTATATCAATCCAGTTTAGTTGTTAACCTTGTTAAATGGGTTAAGGATTAACCATACTAGAACAATCTGTGAATGACCGTTATGTGAAACATGAATTGGATGCATGTGATTAGCTGTTGTGTAATGCATGATGTTAATTGCCAGACGCACCTTGAGGTATTAATTGCATGTGAATCTTTACATACATGAACTGATCGAGTATTATGTGCATACTATAGGACGCGATTGATTACTTGTGAATATAGTTAAGCATACCGAGCAAACCAAGGTGAGTTCACATTTCCAAGGCATGGGATTCCCGGTGGGTTGGGAATGGTATTGATTGAATGGTATTGATAGATATGATAGACTTACGTAAAACCTACGTAAAACACTAGACTACTTACCATCGTCCTCAGGTTTCGAGGGACACTTACGTAAAACCTACGTATACTTGTGCTTACTACTGTCCTCAGGGTTCGAGGGACACTTACGTAAAACCTACGTATACTTGTGCTTACTACTGTCCTCAGGGTTCGAGGGACACTTACGTAAAACCTACGTATACTTATGCTTGCTACTATCCTCAGGTTTCGAGGGACACTTTACGTAAAACCTACGTAAACCTCACGCGTACCACTGTCCTCGGGTTAAGAAGGGCACTTACGTAAAACCTACGTAAACCTCGTACGTACTCCTGTTCTAGGGTTAAGAAGAACAATTATGGTTACAACTAGTCTAGTATATACAACATGGGAAGCCCCCACCAATTGAACATACAAAACGGCTTAGTTAATAACGCGTAGTTATGCAACGACCTTACTTACTGTGAACTCGCTCTACTAGTTGTTGACTCTCTGTTACATGCCTTGCAGGACCATAGGTACCCATGGAGCTTGCACGGGAGGCGAGGTCGTTGTGGGCACGGATTGTGGATGTTATGATAAAAACTTTATGACTCTTTAGACTTAACACTTGTGTTGGATTTTCACCCTATGCTTCCGCTACCTCTACTATGTTTTTGATTGAACACCAATTGTATTATGTTGGATTACATTTACTTTTACTTATTACTTATATGTTCAATATGATTGGTGGCTTGATCCTGATCATGTCACGCCTCCAAGCGGTGATACTCCGCGTGTGGATTTTTGGGGGTGTGACAGATTGGTATCAGAGCCATTGGTTATAGAGAACTCGGTTTTAATAAGGGGAAAACGTTTTTATTAAAACCAGACTATAACCTGTACAGTGTTCAACGATCCGCAACGACGCCTCGCTCCACGTGCAAGACTCAACATTCTAGGTAATATGGTATATGTTTTATTGCCTACTTGCTAGAATTACATAGAAGTTTGCTCATGGTATGCTTAGATACACATAACCCCTATTGCTTGAGAATACTTGTGTGCTCACTCTCTTCTGTCATCGCACTATTCGCGAACCTCTCTTACTTATGTTACCTTTTCTATGAAGATCATGGCTGGACGTATCAACATGACACAAGCCCAGTTGACGGCTCTCATTAACGAACAAGTTGCTGCGGCACTTGCAGCCGCACAAGCAGGAGGTATACCCTGCAGTTGTAACTCACACTAGGATCTTTAGATCCTACACTCCTAAACCAACTCTTGTGTTTAACCTTGTCCTAATTCTTATACCCAACAGGTCAGCCACCTGTTTGCACCTTCAAGACTTTCATGGACTGTCGTCCCACTACTTTCAGTGGCACGGAAGGAGCAGTTGGACTCCTCCATTGGTTTGAAAAGCTCGAGTCCGTTTTTGAGATGTGTGAATGCCCTGAGGCTCGCAGGGTGAAGTACGCCATGGGTACTCTAGAAGGCATTGCGCTGACTTGGTGGAAGGCGCAAGTTCAGATGTTAGGGTTGGCAGTTGCTAACGCCACCCCCTGGAATGATTTCAAGGAGTTGATCAAAGAGGAATACTGTAGCCGTGATGACATTCATAAGCTAGAGGTAGAGTTTTACAATTTGCAGATGACGGGATCGGAAATTAAAGCGTACACCAAAAGATCAAACAAGTTGGCTATTCTGTGTCCTACTATGGTAGATCCTCCCATTAAGAGTATCGAACTGTATCTCAAGGGTCTAGTGCCGGAGATTCAAAGTCATGTAACCTCAGCGAATCTTGGCACCATTCAGCAGATCGTCAAGTTAGCTCACCGTCTCACCGATCAGGCAGTGGAACAGAACAGGCTGCCTAAACGTATCAGCGCTACGACTACCGCTACCACTTCAGCTACTCCAGCTACTCCCAGTGACAACAAGCGGAAATGGGAGGGGGATTCCAGCAAGGGTTCAGCTACCGTTCAGTCTCAAGCTCAGCAACGCAAGACTAATGACTACCAGAGTCCGGGTCAGCAATCCTCTGGTAGTCAGGGGCAGAAAAGATATCAAGGAAATCACCCAAGGTGCAACAATTGTAACAGACACCACAGTGGCCAGTGCAACAAGGGTCGTTGTCAGAGGTGTCTCAAGATGGGTCATGAGGCCAAGGATTGTAGGAGCCCACGGCCTGTAACTCAGAATCAGCAGCAGCAGCAAACGCAGCAGAACCAACAACAGGGTAACAAGGGATGTTTTCATTGTGGTGCAGAAGGTCATTTCAAGAGACACTGCCCCCAGTTAAACCGAAACCAGAACAACAACAACAACAATAATCGGGGCAATGGGAACAACAATGGGGGAAACAACAACGACAATGGTGCTAGGGGTCGTGCATTTGTGATTGGTCAGGGTGATGCAAGGAACGATCCTAATGTGGTTATGGGTAAGTTTCTTCTCGACGACTTTTATGTTACTGTATTATTTGATTCGGGTGCAGATACTAGTTATATGTCTCTGAAAGTTAGTCAAATGCTTAAACGCGCACCAACACTTTTGAACACCAAACATGTCGTAGAGTTAGCTAACGGTAAAATTCTAGAGGCCACACACATAGTTCAGGGTTGTAATCTTATCCTCGCTGGTCAGACTTTCTCTATCGATCTCATTCCTATAACTCTGGGTAGTTTCGACATCATCATTGGTATGGATTGGTTATCCCAACAACAAGCAGAGATCCTATGCAAGGAGAAGGTCATTCATATTCCCCGTACTGGCAAAGAACCTCTCGAAGTTCAAGGCGACAAGAGTGGTGTCGTGAGTGGCATCATCTCCTTCTTGAAAGCTCAGAAGTGTTTGCGAAAGGGGCACACAACTATATTAGCACTCGTTACTGATACATCGATGAAAGAGAAGAAGTTAGAGGATATTCCAGTTGTACGCGATTTTCCTCAAGTGTTTCCTGAAGAGTTACCTGGGTTACCGCCTCATCGCCAGGTCGAATTTCAGATCGAGCTAGCTCCAGGAGCAGCACCCATAGCTCGAGCACCTTATCGCTTAGCTCCAACTGAACTGGAGGAACTATCTAAGCAATTGCAAGAACTTTTGGAAAAGGGTTGCATACGTCCTAGCTCTTCGCCCTGGGGAGCTCCAGTATTGTTTGTGAAAAAGAAAGACGGTACTTTCCGCATGTGCATAGATTACCGCGAACTGAACAAGGTGACCGTGAAGAATCGCTATCCTCTTCCACGCATCGACGACTTATTCGACCAGTTGCAAGGGTCGAGCTATTACTCGAAGATTGACCTGAGGTCAGGATATCATCAATTGAGAGTCCGGGACGAGGACGTCTCCAAAACAGCATTCAGAACTCGCTACGGCCATTACGAGTTTTTGGTCATGCCATTCGGGTTAACGAACGCACCTGCGGTTTTCATGGATCTTATGAACAGGGTGTGCAAACCTTATCTTGACAAGTTTGTTATTGTTTTCATCGATGACATCCTGATCTATTCGAAGAGTCAGGAGGAACACGAGCATCATTTACGACTTATTTTGGAACTTCTTCGAACGGAACAGCTGTACGCCAAGTTTTCAAAATGCGACTTCTGGCTTCGTGAAGTCCACTTCCTAGGCCACGTGGTAAACAAGGATAGGATTCATGTTGATCCATCCAAGGTAGATTCGATCAAGAACTGGCCTGCACCTCGCACACCAACAGAAATTCGCCAATTCTTGGGTTTGGCGGGCTACTATAGAAGGTTCATCAAAGACTTCTCAAAGATTGCACAGCCGCTTACATTACTGACACAGAAAGGTGTTGCTTATCGTTGGGGTAATACACAGGAAACAGCGTTTCAACACTTAAAGGATAGACTTTGTAGCGCACCTATCCTCTCGTTGCCTGAAGACACGGATGATTTTGTAGTCTACTGCGATGCATCCATCCAAGGTCTTGGATGTGTGTTGATGCAACGGGATAAATTCATTGCTTATGCTTCGCACCAACTTAAGATTCATGAACAGAATTACACTACACACGATTTAGAGCTGGGAGCTGTTGTTTTCGCACTTAAGATATGGAGACATTACCTGTACAGTACCAAGTGCACTATCTACACCGATCACAGGAGTCTCGAGCATATCTTCAAGCAGAAAGAGTTGAACATGCGACAACGTCGATGGGTCGAATTACTGAACGATTACGAATGTGCTATAAAGTACCATCCGGGCAAAGCCAATGTGGTGGCTGACGCCCACAGTCGAAAGGATACTACACCTAGGCGTGTACGAGCGTTGCAACTCACTATTCAGTCTAGCCTCCCTTCTCAGATATGAGATGCTCAGGTAGAAGCATTGAAACCAAAAAACGTCAGGGCTGAAGCTCTACGCGGCTCAAGGCAACGGTTAGAACAAAAGGCAGACGGCGCCTACTATGTAACAGGATGCATTTGGGTCCCACTCTATGGAAATTTATGCGAGCTTGTAATGGATGAAGCTCATAAGTCTCGCTACTCAGTACATCCTGGTTCGGATAAGATGTACCACGACTTGAAAACTACATATTGGTGGCCTAGTATGAAAGCTCATATAGCAGCTTACGTCAGCAAGTGCTTGACTTGTGCGAGAGTCAAGACTGAATATCAGAAACCATCGGGCCTACTCCAACAACCTGAGATACCACAATGGAAATGGGAGCAAATTTCCATGGATTTTGTTACTGGCCTGCCTAGATCTCAACGTGGGAATGATACTATTTGGGTGATCGTGGATCGACTCACTAAGTCTGCACACTTCTTGGCTATCAAGGAAACGGATAAATTCTCCACACTAGCACACGTATATCTTAAGGAAGTTGTCTCGAGGCACGGGGTGCCCACCTCTATTATCTCTGATCGTGACGCACGTTTTACTTCAGAACTGTGGCAAGCAATGCACAAATCTTTTGGCTCTCGGTTAGACATGAGCACAGCTTATCACCCTCAGACAGATAGGCAATCTGAGCGCACTATTCAAACTCTAGAAGACATGCTTCGTGCATGTGTAATCGATTTCGGAAACGGCTGGGAAAAACATCTCCCATTAGTGGAGTTCTCGTATAACAACAGTTACCACACTAGCATTCAAGCCGCTCCATTCGAGGCATTGTACGGGCGTAAATGCCGATCACCTCTCTGTTGGGCAGAGGTGGGTGATAGTCAGATCACAAGTCCAGAACTGGTAGTAGACACAACAGAAAAGATTTCTCAAATACGACAACGCATGGCGGCAGCGCACGACCGTCAGAAAGCATACGCCGATAAGGGCAGGAAATCATTCGAATTCCAGGTTGGGGATCGAGTGCTACTCAAAGTTTCACCCTGGAAGGGTGTGGTTCGTTTTGGAAAACGAGGCAAACTTAACCCACGATACGTCGGACCGTTCGAAATCATTGAAAAAATAGGCAAAGTGGCCTACAGACTGAACTTACCAGCTGAACTCAGTGCAGTTCACAACGTCTTTCACGTGTCGAATCTGAAGAAGTGTCTGTCAGATGAGACCCTCATAGTTCCTTTGAAGGAGCTTACTATCGATGAACAGTTGCGATTCATCGAGGAACCAGTTGAAATCACGGACCGGGATGTTAAGGTCCTCAAGAACACCAGAATACCTCTTGTTCGAGTTCGTTGGAACTCCCGTCGTGGCCCAGAGTTCACCTGGGAATGAGAAGATCAAATGAAACTCAAGTATCCTCAGTTATTCGGAAACAGTGCAACCACTACTGAGGCTGAAGCTACTACAGAATTTTGGGACGAAATTACAAATCAACGGGGGGATGATGTGACACCCCAGGAAAACCAGTAAATTGCTCAACACAACTAGCTTCCTAAGTAACCACGTACTAAATTTCGGGACGAAATTTCTTTCAAGTTGGGGATAATGTGACAACTCGAGTTTCCAAGATTCCATCTTCGCATTAATTTCAGGTTAATTATTTAAGTTGTTTGTTTGCTGATCGACTTGGTTGTTTCACAACTATACACGTTCGTGATATGTTAAATCGTAAGGTGATTTATATGTTACACATGGTGTGCTTTATAAGTGTGCATGTTAATATATGTTTTCGTTATTATTAATATTTGGTTTGGTATTAATTGTTGTGAATGGAACTATAGTCGAAATCACCCCAACCCAAATGCCCCACCCGAAAACACCCTGTGGTGAAAACACCAAAGTGTTTTCGTCCAGTGCTAAATATCGAAAAACAACTCATGGGCTTCGGCCCAGTAGTGATTGAATATAGGGTCTGTTTTATATGTGCACACGAATGGGATAATTGGAAAAACCCTAATCACATCTCTCTCTCTCTCTCTCTCTCGTTTTTCCTGGAAACCGACGGCTGCCTACTCTCATTCGAAGTTGATTCCTTGATTTGATTATTTGTGGTTTGGTTAGTGTCTGCCACATTCAAGGTAACTGATCTGATATTCTGTGTTAGATGTTCTTGATGTGCTGAGTTCGAGTATACATGATTTGATCAGTATATAATTGTATGATTAGATTGTTTGACATATGTGATGAATCGATGTGAAGTATTAGAATGGTATGTATCATGTGATTAATGTTGCAACCCACTACATACTTTGGTCCAATAATAGCATGAGAACATTTACAGTTGTCGGCCATTGATGTTGAGTTTGATAAAAGTAATGATGATGAGCATATGACTTTGAACTGATTGAATATTAGGGTTTTTTTAGGTAAAAGATATGACAACTTGGAACAAATAAACACATGGGATCTGAACCATGTTGACTGACAATTTTTTTATAGGATGTATCTTTTGTATAGTGGTCAACAACTATATTTTTAATAAGCTTTCATTGGGCCGCTGCTGATGAAAGTTTTTGGAATCAAGAATTGCATGTATGATCTAGATTATTATTATAATCAAAGTTGTTGACTGAGAAAATTAAATCTGCATTATAATAACATGATTAGGGTTGTAGTTTGCAACTGATATTGACGATGATGATGGGCCGACGAAAACACAAGCCCGACGAAATCCCTTGGGATTTCGTCACCTAAGGGATTTCGCCACTATGGGATTTCGTCTAGCATTCTGCACAGTAACGTTGTTAGCTAGTTAACTTTGTTAATTGCTTAAACCTGTTAGTTTGATAATACCGTTAGTTACCAGCCATGTTTAGTCTACTAACTGAGTTAAGTTGTTAACTCTGTTAACTGAATTAACTCTGTTAAATGATGCAACTCTATTAATCATATAAATCTGTAAGGTATTAACTCTGTTAAAGTATATAACTATATTGGTATGTATTGCTGTTAGTTAGTTAACTCTATTAGTTTGTTATTTCTGTATATCAATCCAGTTTAGTTGTTAACCTTGTTAAATGGGTTAAGGATTAACCATACTAGAACAATCTGTGAATGACCGTTATGTGAAACATGAATTGGATGCATGTGATTAGCTGTTGTGTAATGCATGATGTTAATTGCCAGACGCACCTTGAGGTATTAATTGCATGTGAATCTTTACATACATGAACTGATCGAGTATTATGTGCATACTATAGGACGCGATTGATTACTTGTGAATATAGTTAAGCATACCGAGCAAACCAAGGTGAGTTCACATTTCCAAGGCATGGGATTCCCGGTGGGTTGGGAATGGTATTGATGGAATGGTATTGATAGATATGATAGACTTACGTAAAACCTACGTAAAACACAAGACTACTTACCATCGTCCTCAGGTTTCGAGGGACACTTACGTAAAACCTACGTATACTTGTGCTTACTACTGTCCTCAGGGTTCGAGGGACACTTACGTAAAACCTACGTATACTTGTGCTTACTACTGTCCTCAGGGTTCGAGGGACACTTACGTAAAACCTACGTATACTTATGCTTGCTACTATCCTCAGGTTTCGAGGGACACTTTACGTAAAACCTACGTAAACCTCACGCGTACCACTGTCCTCGGGTTAAGAAGGGCACTTACGTAAAACCTACGTAAACCTCGTACGTACTCCTGTTCTCGGGTTAAGAAGAACAATTATGGTTACAACTAGTCTAGTATATACAACATGGGAAGCCCCCACCAATTGAACATACAAAACGGCTTAGTTAATAACGCGTAGTTATGCAACGACCTTACTTACTGTGAACTCGCTCAACTAGTTTTTGACTCTCTGTTACATGCCTTGCAGGACCATAGGTACCCATGGAGCTTGCACGGGAGGCGCGGTCGTTGTGGGCACGGATTGTGGATGTTATGATAAAAACTTTATGACTCTTTAGACTTAACACTTGTGTTGGATTTTCACCCTATGCTTCCGCTACCTATACTATGTTTTTGATTGAACACCAATTGTATTGTGATGGATTACATTTACTTTTACTTATTACTTATATGTTCAATATGATTGGTGGCTTGATCCTGGTCATGTCACGCCTCCAAGCGGTGATACTCCGCGTGTGGATTTTTGGGGGTGTGACATTTTGTTCGACCAGTTACTCCCCCTTCTGCACCTGTTCAGGCACCCGTTGAGGTCACACAGTTCCACCCACACTTGTTAGATGTGCACCGCACAGATCTACCAGTTACATTTCTTTAGGACATTCCTCCTCCCCGTCCAGGGGAAGGACCTTCGAGTCAGCCGCACACTCATGTACCTTTCGTGTCAGCAGCCGATCAGTTCATGCCACAGTTACCACACGCTGCTTCTTCTTCTGCACCCACGGGCGAGCCATTAATGTGGTCTCTGCCCAACATCATGCCTTTATCAGATCCATATCATCCCTTCCACGTTGGGTACTCTATGGATGATATACTTTTATCCTTGCAGCTACAGCAGGATATGTTGAGTCGGAGAGTCGCTGAGCTAGAGAGGATCCCGCGTCGTGCACCTGGTGCTGGTCCATCACAGTTTGCCGTCCCACCTGCTCCACTATTTCCTTACCCGGATTTCGACATCCGATTTTTGACTATGGAGCAGCAGATTGCTTGTTTGTTGCGTATTGTTCATGCACTCGAGGTGGATTTGGTGCATTTGTGCCGTTTGCTTTTCATTCCTCCACCTCCTCCTCCTCCCCCATCAGCTTGAGGTTTTTGGTTTGATGCAGGTAGCATTACTTTTGAGGAGAGTTTAGCTATTGAGCCTGATTGCACAGCTTTTGAAGACCACGTTATGACTTTTGATATTTGACTTTTGGTTGTTGTAGATTGTTAGACGATTCAGACAAGGGTGATGTGACCCTTAGTCTCTTTTGATGTACGATACAATTGTGAAACTTGTAAACTGTACTCGTGGTCTTGTTATATGATAGCTCAATCGTAGCATTCTCATTACATGCGTTGCTGGATTATTTGTTTTATGTTATGACATGGGATGTTATGTGATACTTGTGTTGATGAATGTTATTACGTACGCGTACTACATACTTATATGCTTATGACCTGACCAATACAATCTTCCTATAGAAGATGCCTCCAAGAAGGGAAAATCGTTTACCCACTACTGAGGCCGAATTACAAGAAAGAATATCCCGAGCAATAGCAGATTACGAGGCCTCACACGCCGAAACTAGCGGGAATACCTCAAGGAACAACCCACCACATGGTAATGTTTAAGTCGCTTGAGACACATTACATTACATTTGGACATTTCATGTGTAATTGCTAATGCTTCCTGTGAATGACGTTACTTGTACAGGCTGTACCTTTAAGCAATTTCTAGACTGTAAACCGCTGAATTTTGACGGCACCGGGGGTGCTGTGGCTTTTGTTTGATGGGCAGAGAAGACCGATTCGGTGTTAAGAATGAGCAAATGCGCACAAGATTAGCAAGTTACTTACATCTCCGGACTATTCATAGATGGAGCGATTTCATGGTAGAATCTCCAAGTCCAAACTCTGGGAGAGGCAGTAGCATACGCTTTGACTTGGACTGAGTTAAAGGAACTCATGCGTAAAAAGTATTGCTCCAGGGCCGAAATTCAGAAGCTGGAAACTAAATTCTGGAACCTCAAAATGGACGACCCGAAGATCGCCGAATATGTGCAGAGATTCCATGATCTATCTCATGTGGTACCATACATGGTCAGTCCAGAATTCAAACGCGTGGAGCATTTCATCTTGGGGTTGGCACCTCAGATTATGAGTATGGTCACATCATCAAAGCCTGCAACAATTACTAAGGCTATCGACCTGAGCGTGTCACTGACTGAAGAAGCCATCAGATTAAACAAGTTTTCAATTTCTGACCCCAAGAAAAAGGAGACACACGTCGAGTCCACAGGAGAAAACAAAAGGAAGTTCTCCAACTTTAAGAAGGGTACCAGCAGTTCGAACAAGAAAGATGAGACGAGCGCACCAGCCAAGGCCAAAGGAAAGGGGTATATGTGCACCTTGCCCAAGTGTAACGCGTGTCAGTTGCATCACGAGGGACGATGCAGATCTGGAAAATGTGAATCTTGTGGAAGAGTTGGCCACTCAAAAGAAACGTGCTGGGTTGGTACTGGCCGTGGCGGTTAAAGGGGTTTTGGTAACAACAACCGTGGGGGTAATGGGAATGGAAACCGTCAGCAAGGAAATAATGGAGGTAACGGTCGAGGACCGGGATGTTTCAACTGCGGAGACATCGAGCATTTCAAGCGAGAGTGCCTAAAGCTTAATCAGGCACAAGGAAGAGTATTCAATATCGGAGCAAACGTGGTTACTGGTACGTTCCCTATTAATCAACGCTTTGCATCTGTACTATTTGACACTGGTGCCGTCTATAGTTTTGTATCGCTAGAGTTTAAGAAAATGCTTAGGTTAACTGCTAGTAAATTAGACATTCCGTACTCAATAGAACTAGCTAGTGGAAAGCTAGTAGAAACAAATGAAGTCATCAGAGGATGCGTGATAGAACTGGGAGAGCACGAGTTTACACTGGATCTACTGCCAGTCGAGTTGGGAAGCTTCGACGTGGTAGTAGGGATGGATTGGTTGTCCAGCAATAGAGCCGAGATTGTATGTCATGAGAAGATCATACGTATTCCAATGACTGATGGAGAAACGATTGTGGTACATGGATAGAAGCGCGATACGCCCTTAAGGATCATCAGCTGTTTGAAAGCTCGAAAGTGTTTGAAGAAAGGATGTGTTGCCTTCTTGGCACACGTCGTGGATAAAGAAGCCACTGAGACGAAGATAGAAGATATTCCAGTCGTGAAGGAGTATCCTGAAGTCTTTCCAGAAGACTTACCAGGATTGCCGCCACAAAGGCAAGTAGAGTTTCATATTGACTTAGTTCCAGGCACCGCGCCTGTGGCTAAGGCACCTTATAGACTTGCACCTTCGGAAATGCAGGAGTTGTCGACGCAACTTCAGGAGTTTCTAGACAAGGGATTTATCAGACCAAGCTTCTCGCCTTGGGGAGCTCCAGTTTTGTTCGTTAAGAAGAAATATGGTAGTTTTCGCATGTGTATCGACTACCGGGAGCTGAACAAGTTGACAATCAAGAATAGGTATCCTTTGCCAAGGATTGATGATCTGTTCTATCAGTTACAAGGTTCAAGTTTCTACTCTAAGATCGATCTACGATCAGGATATCACCAATTGAGAATTCAAGAGGAAAGTATTCCAAAGACGGCCTTTAGGACTCGCTATGGACATTACGAGTTCCTGGTTATGCCGTTTGGTTTGACGAACGCACCAGCAGTATTCATGGATTTGATGAATAGAGTCTGCAAGCCGTACCTCGATAAGTTCATGATCGTGTTTATTGATGACATTTTGATTTATTCAAAGACGAAAGAAGAACATGAACAACATCTAAGGGCTATCATGGAGCTGCTTAAGAAAGAAAAGTTGTATGCGAAGTTCTCGAAGTGCGAGTTCTGGTTACGCGAAGTCCAGTTTCTTGGTCATGTAGTTAACGGAAATGGAATTCATGTGGATCCCACAAAGATCGAGGCGATCAAGAACTGGGAGACTCCGAAAACGCCAACTGAGATTCGACAATTCTTAGGTTTGGCTGGGTATTATCGCAGATTTATTGAGGAATTTTTGAAAATCGATCAACCATTAACCTCCCTCACACAAAAAGACAAGAAGTATGAATGGGGAGACAAGCAAGAAGAAGCCTTTCAGCTGTTGAAGAACAAGCTTTGTGACGCACCGATTTTGTCACTACCCGAAGGCACTGACGACTTCGTGATATATTGCGACACCTTGCGTCAAGGTCTAGGCTGCGTGCTGATGCAGCGACAGAAAGTTATAGCATATGCTTCTCGCCAGTTGAAGGTCCACGAGAAAAATTACACCACGCATGATTTGGAATTAGGCGCGGTGGTATTTGCAATGAAGATCTGGCGACACTACTTATATGGCACGCGATGTACAATCTTTACTGATCACAAGAGCCTGCAACATATATTCGATCAGAAAGAGCTTAACATGAGATAGAGACGCTGGGTAGAACTATTGAACGACTATGATTATGCGATCAAGTATCACCCAGGGAAGGCGAATGTGGTCGCTGATGCCTTGAGTCGGAAGGAAAGAATCAAGCCCATAAGGGTTAGGGCTTTGGAAATGATTATACAAACGGATCTCTCATTGTGCATTCATGCCGCGCAGAGAGAAGCTCTCAAGGAAAGGAATATTGAGAATGAATATCTCCGTGGGATGGAGAAGCAGTTGGTACCAAACGGGGAAGGAACGTTGTGCTTCATGAAACGAATTTGGGTTCCCTTGTTTGGTGGTTTGAGGAATGTTATTTTTGACGAGGCTCACAAATCTCGGTACTCGATCCATCCAGGATCGGACAAAATGTACCAAGATGTTGGAAGACATGCTGTGAGCTTGCGTAATGGATTTGGGTGGTAGTTAGGACACTCACTTACCCTTGGTTGAATTTTCATACAATAACAGTTATCATGCAAGCATTCAAGCCGCACCGTTCGAAGCTCTCTATGGACGCAAGTGTCGATCACCATTATGCTGGGCTGACGCGGGTGATAAACAACTTATTGGTCCGGAATTGGTTCAAGAGACGACATACAAGATTTTCCAGATCCGAGAGCGCATTAAAGCGGCTCGTGATCGTCAAAAGTGTTATGCGGATCGAAGAAGGAAACTTCTGGAATTTGAGGTGGGAGATATGGTGTTATTAAAGGTTTCACCCTGGAAGGGTGTGGCACGCTTTGGAAAGTGTGGGAAGTTGAATCCGCGGTACATTGGACCATTTAAAATCCTGGAAAGGATTGGTCTCGTAGCATACAAGTTGGATTTACCTGCAGAGCTAAATGGCGTTCATGATACATTCCATGTATCAAATGTGAAAAAGAGTCCAACTCAAGAAACAGTGGTCATTCCTGCCGACGAAGTTCATATTGACGACACACTCCACTTTACTGAAGAACCCGTTGAGGTTACTGATTGGAAGGTTAACAAGACACGCCGGAGTAGTGTCAAACTCGTCAAGGTTCGATGGAATGCATGACATGGCCCAGAATTCACGTGGGAGCATGAGGATCGCATGAAGGAAAAATACCCACATTTATTCCCCAAGACCCCTGCTTCTAGTAGCAGAACTAAAATTTCGGGACGAAATTTTCTTAACAGGGGGAGAATGTGATAACCCTCATAATTACAGGTATCCGTACAATTAATTAATATTAAATTTGTGCTTAATGACTGTGCTTAATTACAACTGATGATATAAACTGCTTTACGATTTCTGCATCATATATACATGTGCATCATATTTCATACTATCACACCATTTATTACATACAAACTTTAGTGACATACTTGATGCACAAAGCACAGTTGGCGGATAATTCAGAAATATACTGACAGTGCCAGTACATAGACCGACAATATTTTGAGGCCCAGTATGAGCCAGAGACAAGGTACTACACTAGTATGGAGTGTAGGGAAGTAAGGACCATAAAACTGCGTCACTAGGTGATAGTTTAAACGCTGGAAAGTGCCTAAAACCCACTCTAAGTGCAGAATTCTGCATTTATCATAAAAATTCAGCATTTTAACATGCTAGTAATGTGCAAAAATATGGCAAAATGGTCCTGTATGCTTTCCTAAGTGTCGGGAATTAAAAGTGTCACAAAAAGTTACATAAAGGACACTATACAGAATAACTTAGCACTTTAACGGAACGGTATCTAACCGAACAACCGGACATTACCTGGAACACCAAAATATTGCTAAAAGCATTATTTTTATTTTTCTGAGCTAGTTATGGTTCCTGAGCACTATAACATCTTACATAAAGCATGTAACACACTAAACACAAGTCTTACACTTAACACCCTACTAATCATCCCCTTTACCATTTAAATTTACAATTAACCCCCCCCCTGTTGTAATCAGCCCACTAAGGGACCCCACTCCAAGATTTTCCTAAATCTTCTAAAATCCCTTCCATAATCTTCTTGGATTTGATGAAGATAGTGTTTGTACTAGAGGAGACACTATAACCAAAGGGTATTAGAGTGTGGGTTATAAGATCACAAGTCTTTCATTCAACACAACACCCACAACAACTCTCCTCTCTCCCTCTCTATACCTTAGGCCGAACACCCCTCTTTGCACACTCACCATTTTCAATTTTCATTCAAGCAATCCAAGTGTACTTCAAGGTGTTACAAGGTGTTTAACGAAGCTCGGTGTTCTCGGAACTTGAAGGACCTCACTCGTTTGCTATTATCCTCCACATTTTCATCTTGTTCTTCCCTAGCTTTAAGCTAGTTGTAAGATTCTTGTTAACTCTTGTTTACTTCATACTTTAGTGGTTAAAAGATGTTGTTTAATGATTAACACAAGAACACTAAATATCATAAACTTAAACCATGAACATAAAGCTTTACATAAGATGAAAAATTGATGAAACATGATGTAATATTGTTAGTATGATGATGTTTTGAATATGTTGATGATTACTTGTTGATTTCTTGGTAATGTTTGTTGATCATCATATTGAACTTGTTAGGTTATGATTAAAAACATGATTTAACAAGTTAGGAGGTGATTATGGGTTTACATAAAGTGATCACCTTCATACTTAGACATGAACTTGATAATAAAGATGATTTCTTGAAATATAAGTAAACAAGTAGGTTGATGATCATGTAAATCCGAGATTTACAAATGACTTTTCTAAACAAACCAAGTTCAAGAGACGGTTTTTGAAAGATCATAACTTTTCTTGCACTTACATTATTTTTGGAAATAAAATAAGTGTAGGAAGGCTAGTAAAACAAGAAGATGTTGTAAATAAATATTTTTGTAAAAAAAGTTCACAAGTTGTAAACATCTAGAAATCTCGAGAATGAGATTTTAACAAAGGTAAATACACTTTGGAAGGTGACTAAAACCACTAAACACCCCACCAAGTTACTACGCGTTTTTTTATAAAAATCAAGTTCATGTTGTATTATAAATGGAATAGTTGTTGCACTTGGTAAGTGTAATATGGTTTAGTGAATTGTTGTTGATTGTTTGAATAATTTTCGAAAAGAAAATGATATGCTAAATAGCATGGACACCTCCATTTACAAAGGAAACTATGGCGGAATTTTCTAAAAATTCCAACACTTAGAAAATATTTTCTAACACGTGTTTACAAGTATGCTTTTTAACTTTGTTTTTCAAAATAAACTTTGCCATAGGTTTTGTTACAAAAATACAAAGTATCGGAGGTTGGTTTTTCTAAATAAAATGAGTAAATATATATTTAGAATATATATTTTATATCAAGACGCTTGTGCGAATATTTGTATGATTTGTGAACTAGTTATATTATTTTAGGGTAAAATAATATATCTTAACAAAATACCATGACATTTTCAACTCCAAAATAATACCAAAAATCACAAGGAATAAATATTTAAGTTACACACTTGATATTGTGAAACCGAACGCAAACGTAACTTATGAAATATTCCGGAAAATACTCTTACACATATATTTTTGGCAAATATTATTTTGGAAACTAAAGAAGTGAAAATATATTATTTTTGGGAAAAATATATATATTTTGGAATACATTTATTTTGACAATGAGTTATATATATCTTCTAAGTGGGACTTAAAAATATAATATTTCGGAGCTACAAAATACATGTATAAATACCCCCATCCTTGGGAAGGAGATACGAAGTTAAAATACTTGAGAAGTATTATACCAAAGATGTTGATTAAACAATTATTCCAAAACTAAATATAATTCAAAGTTAAAATCATAATTATTTTAACAAATAATTATAACTTGGAATAACTTAAGAACGCAACTCAAAACGTTAAACTCTAAGCCCAGGCACGACCCGTTCGTCTAATAGACATTAGTACACTGTAGGTAGTCGTGATTAGCTGCGGAGGTTTGAGTTGCCGATACTGAAGACGCACTACGGTGAGTTCATGTCCCCCTTTTCCTTAAACTGTTTTGTTTACTTACTTCGGGGGTGAAATACATGTTACAAAGGGATACTTACAATACTATTGGTATGATTAGCCTAGGAAAGAACCATAGATCATGTGATAGGGTAGGCGGATACTTGGGACCATCAATCCTCGTTGCAGGACCGAGGGGCATGAGTGATAGATCTATTTGGGTGTAGCGAGCCCACACCCATGAGGCCGGGGCGGCCCATAGTGGTGACTATGTCTTCCAGCCGGGAGCCCGGTACAACTTTGCTAGGTTTGAGTCTTCCTACACCGTCACACATATCAGTGGCCTTGCAAACCATGGGTGATCTTTTCCTTGTTTGCAATCATACCGGGGCATACATACATACACTGTTTACAAAGGTTTATACATACTCACATACACATGAGCTCGCTCAACTTTTGTTGATTTTTCAAACTACATGTATTTCAGGGAACTAGTGGATCTGGAAGGGTATGCATGTGTCGTTAAGCTGCGTTTGAATAAAAGATGTTATCCAGGGTTGTTAAGTTTAGAAGGTGTATTCCTTTCCTGGACGGGATACATAATTCTAAACTCAGGTTTTATTTAAGTACTTTTGTTGAGTCTTTGTGAACTCGTTTAAACACGTCATGGTTTGTAACTTAATTTGGTATTGATGTTTTCAGACAATGGTATTGTGGTATCCTCTAAACTTTATTAATGGATAAACATCTCATGTTTTTATCATATAGCATTGTTATGATTGTTGCTATGGTATTAAGAAGTCACACCAAATAAACCACGCTTCCGCAAAAGCCAGGGTGTGACATGCCATTTGAATACTAGCATGATAACTGTTATTGTATGAGATTTCTACTAAAGGTAAATGCGAATCCCAATTACCACCAAAATCTATAACGCACGAACGAAGCATGTCTTCAAGAGTGCAGATCGTGCGAGCAAGTTAGGCATTTTGAAACATACAGAGCGATATCGTTTTTCATGGCCGGCCACCAATACCTGGAACAAAGGTCCTGATATATCTTGTCGGCACCAAGGTGAATGGAATATCGAGATTTGTGGGCTTCAGTCAGCAATATCTCCCGATGGTTATTGCGACTAGGAATCCAGATACGATCGAGATAATGATAAATATCGTTTGATTTAGTCACTAGTTGAGTTTTGGCACCACACCTCATTTCCTCTTTCAAGGTATTCTCAATGAAGCATGCGTGCTGAGCGTCGCGAATTAGAGCTTCGAGGTTATTCTGGGCTTAAGCATTACGAATACTATACACATAGCTGCGTCGACTAAGAGCATCAGCTATGACGTTAGCCTTGCCAGGATGGTAGCGTATCTCGCAATCATAATCGTTGAGAAGTTCAACCCATTTGCGTTGGCACATGTTCAGTTCTTTCTGGTTTAAGATGTGCTGTAGTCTCTTATGGTCGGTGAAGACCGTACACTTAGTACTATAAAGGTAGTGTCGCCATATCTTTAACGCAAAAACAATTGCACCCAGCTCGAGATCGTGGGTAGTGTAGTTCTTCTCATGGATTTTGAGTTGTCGAGACGCATACGCGATGACCTTGTCTCGTTGCATAAGAACACAACCAAGACCTAGGTTAGAGGCATCACAATCGACTACGAAATCGTCATTTCCGTCGGGAAGAGTGAGTGCGGGAGCATTGCAAAGCATACACTTGAGAGTTCGAAAGGCTTCCTCCTGTTTGGAACCCCTAAACAAAAGACTTGTCCTTATGAGTTAAAGCAGTGAGAGGTACGACGATTTTTGAAAAGTCGGCGATGAATCGATGGTAATAGCCCGCCAATCCAAGGAATGAACGGATTTCGTATGGAGTCTTCAGCGTAATCCAGCTTCTTACCGCTTCAATCTTCACGGGATCGACGTGAATTCCTTGACTGTTAACGATGTGACTGGTGTGCGTATAGCGTGATATGATTTTATTAATATTTTGAGCCCATTTTACGCATTAGTCGAGTTTTAAATTTATAAAACACGATATTGTACTAACACTAAACACACACTTGGGCAAGTGCACCCATCGCGAGCGTAGTATAGTGTTGGTAAGATAGTGAGCTCGTCCAAGGACACAAGGGCTTTTAATACCGGTTTATTGTCAACGTCTAATCAATCTAAATTTTTGAGAAAAGTTTTTAAATATAAAAGTAAAACTAAAATGAAAAGATAAATAAAATGAAAAATAAATAGACAAGATAGAATCACTTGGATCCAACTTATCTTTAATGTATCCTTTGATGATTTTTGCACTTTTAGACTTTTTAAGAGATTATCTTAGTTATAGTAGTAGGCCCCTCTTTTGAAGGTGACGTTACCCTTAACCCAGTGCTTTGAGTCAGCAGGGATACAATCCCAAAGGGTCAAAATATTGAAAGACAATTAAGTAAGTTATTAATGCGAAAAGTGGTAGGCCCCTCTTTTGAAGGTGACATTACCCTCGGCTAAGTGGTTTGAGTCAGCAAGTATACAATCCCAAGAAGCCGATTTAAAGTATTAATAGTAGTTTACATATGAGGGGTTCAAGCTATTCACACCCCCGCCATCCAATTCCGTTGGGCATTGAAGGAGGTCCTCGTAAGCTTGAACCAAGTCCTCGCAGGATCTATACACTGAACGAGATAAGAACTTTACCAAACCACCCTCCTAACCCCCTTCCAGGTAGTTAACGCGCTTTATATAGACCATAAATACACAAATGAACAAATCAATGACATCATGAAGAAATGGTAAAGAAAATTCACTTTCAACATAAGAAACCTGTTATTAAAGTCATTAATACAAACCCAAATAAAAAGTGTTCAAACAATAAAAATCAAAATTAATACATTAATGACTTTTCTTCACCAAGTGATGTAAGAGATTAGCCAAACATGGCCTTTGATTGACAAGAACTCTTACGATCAATCTTGGATCTCGAGACTACTACACACTCTAAAGATGATAGATGGATGATGGTGGTGGGTGTTGGTGTTGGTGTTGTAGTGGTGGTGGATTGGTGGCAAAGTGGGAGAGAAGTGGTTTGCCAAGGGATGCCTTTGAAGTGAACCAAGCACCCCTATTTACAGCCAGAACAGAGCCCTACCCACAGCCCTGTGTCCACTGGGCATGACCCCTGGCCATCCTTCTTCTCTTCCTTTATTTACTGCAATTATCAGCAGAGGGCCCCACACGACCCGGTGTCTTCTGGGCACGGCCCCGTGGTCAACTATTCGCTGTACTATCAAGATTCTACAAATCTAAGAGTTGACCACTATCACAACCCAACCGATGGCGGAAATATTGGGGCGCGGCACTGAGCGAAAAAGATTATCCAGGAGAATCCATAACAACTGTTAATTATAATATATTAAAGGTTCATGTCCCATACCACAAACATATAAAATAAAACAGTTATTACAGACGTTGTTCTCAAAGACAAATATCCATTCCGACAACTCATATTTTATTTAGTTTGTTTCTAGACTCTCCTAGCTTGATCTCATAGCAGCTAACAAGCATCCTAAACACTTGTCACATACGTTAAAGTAAAAGTCAATACACATAGTGTAAAGGTGAGCATACAAGTTTAATAGTAATAGTAGCGAAAGCGAGTTTACACATAACCAGCATGTAACATGTATAATGTGAAGCAAGTAGGCTATCGACAATGAAATATGCACAAACGTGACTGCGAGTTGTAGAATGCGCAACACATATCACCACAGTGACATGTGAGAAAAGCCCTTAACAACCCCTGTCCACGACAGGTGTTGAGTCCAAACTATAGTACTATCGTTGCTAAGGTGTCAGGCAACAATCACTGTGTAAACATAATATACAAGCATTCATCGAGTAACACGTATAGCATGCAGTAACGGTTTGCGTATAAAAGTGTTTGCTTTGTGTGATCGATGTGATTTGATATAAGTAACGTATGTAACACCCAAAAGTGCTTAAAGCAAAAAGAGATCGAGTATACTCACAACGATGATAGCTACTAAACACAATCTGTGGTTGGATTGAAGGGAGTGCAAGAGTGAGCCTGATTACAGAATGAGGACATAAGCGATGAACGACACGTAAAACGGTGCAAGTGAAACAAGTGACGAATGGTCATCCGATCGGATGACAATCCGAACGGATGGTCATTCAATCGGATGACAATCCGTTCGGATGGTCATCCGGTCGGATGGCCATTTGGTTGGATTGCAACTCGTTTTGGATGGATGTGCTTGTGTATGATGGCTTTGAAGTTTTCGTTGTAGCATTCTAAAATCAGAGAAGTATCTATACCTTTCAGGTCGTCCGGTCGAACGGTCGTTTGATCGGATGACGATCCGTCCAGCTAGACATTTCTCAGAGAACAAGTTCACAGTAGGTTTTTCATTCGATCCGATGGTCTACCGATCGGATGGCAATCCGTTAGAACTAATGATCTTTGAAAATTTATAAAAATGTTTAAGTGTTGGAACCATAAGTCAATCCGATCGGATTGTCGTTCGATCGGATGGCAATCCTATCAGAAGGTAATCCGTTTGGGTGACTGGTTCATTTTGAAATTCGTTAAGTTCGATAGGTTTTGCGGTTTGATCGAGACGGTATGACAACGTGTTAAACAACGAGAACCCCACCATGATCCAAGTGATCCGATCGAACGAGAATCACCCCAATCTGATCGGTTAGCTTTTCGTGACGGTTGTTCATGTTCAACCCGCTAAGTTGGTCATCTCATTGATAGGAATCAGATCTCTGACCGACACTTCACTAGAGAAAAGCAGAAGGCCTGAATGAGTTCCGATTCTATCGGTTTTGAGTGCATTGAGTGTAAAAGAGTTGAAAGAAAGTTATGAAACCACCTTTCAATCCTTTTAACCTTGAAAATGTTTAGATCTTTGAGGAACTAGTGTTTAAACATGTTGAAATCCCTTAGATCTGAGTTGTTCTTGGTGGAATGAAGCCAAATCTTGAAGTTCATAAGAACTCCATGATGACATCACCCTAGAACACCTCAAATCCGCTGATTTCACGGTTAAAAGTTAAGATTCAAAGGTGAAAATGATCAAGAAGTGTGTATAGATCATAGAAGTACAAGATTTGGGGTAGAAACTTACAAGAATCGCGAGAAATCGAAGGAAAAGAGGGCTGGAGGCGCTTGGTCGAGTCAGAGAGCTGTCACATCACTGTTTGGGATGTGACAGGGGTATTTATAGCTTGCCAAAAGAGGAAAGGGGAGCACAAGTGTCAGATCGGATGGCACATCGATCGGATGGCCATCCGATCGGATGGTCATCCGTTCGGATGACCATTCGATCAAATGGTAATTCGATCGAAGTGGTCCGGCGAGTTAGGTTTCGGCGTTTCATTTTGCGTGTTGAGCGTTGCGATGCGTTTGAGCGAGCGTTGATTAAGCGATGCGATATACTTATTTAATAGTCACACAAATACTATATCTAACATACAATCATTATAATTAAACTTGCGTTTAGCATTGCGATTAGATTGCGTTGCGATAGAGTTGCGATTGCGATTGTGATTAAACACCTCAACATAAGCATAACATGCACAAGTAACACATAATAACATACACACATAAAACAATATCCCGAACACATAATTCGAGTTGCGATGCGATAGCGATGCGATTAGCGGTAAGTCGATTAGCGATTAAACTTTGATTAAATAGCGATTCATTAACAAGTACTTCACATAATACAACTAAAGCGAAAATAAAATAAGGCGTCGATTATAAGTCGAGAAGTACAATTTCAATAATTAAGCAAGGAGTGACAGATCGCAATTAGCAATCCTTTCTTCCTTTGACTTTGACTTTGACTTTGACTTCAAAAAGTCGGGTTGTTCCAGCCTCCCCTACTTTAGGAAATTTCATCCCGAAATTTAAGAAGCAGACGTAACAAACAGTTGTGGATACTTCGCCTTCGTGTCACTTTCGAGTTCCCAGGTGAACTCGGCGCCGCGTTTACCTTCCCAGCAAACCTTCACAATGGGAATGCGTGAGCATCGGAGTACCTTGGTTTCTCGGCCCATGATCTCGACAGGCTTTTCCGCGAAGTGTAATGTTTCGTCCACTTGTAAATCCTCAAGAGGGACATGTAATTCCTGGCTGGCTAGACACTTTCTGAGGTTCGAAACATGGAAAGTCGGGTGGACATTACTAAGTTCCTTCGGTAGTTCGAGTCTGTAGGCCACTTTACTAATCCTTTCCAGAATTTTAAAGGGTCCAACATATCGAGGTACGAGCTTTCCTTTCTTGCCGAATCTGATCACCCCCTTCCAAGGTGCAACCTTTAGGAGTACGTGATCGCCAACGTCAAATTCAAGGGGCTTGCGGTGTCTATCGGCGTAAATTTTCTGACGACTCCGAGCTTTCAGTAGATTGTCTTGAATTTGGAGGATTTTGTCAGTCGTTTCTTGCAACAGCTCAGGACCGGTAATATGCGCATCCCCGATTTCGTGCCATACAATAGACGATTGACATTTTCTTCCGTATAATGCCTCAAATGGTTCCATTTGGATGCTAGAGTGATAACTGTTATTATACGAGAATTCGACTAAAGGTAAGTGCGCGTCCCAATTACCACCGAAATCTATGACACACGAGCGAAGCATGTCTTCAAGGGTACGGATCGTTCTTTCAGTCTGACCGTCGGTTTGGGGATGGAAAGTGGTACTTAGATTAAGAGTAGGACCTAGAGCAGATTGAAACGTTTCCCAAAGATGCGAGGTAAACCGACCATCACGGTCAGAGATGATGTCACGAGTCGTCCCGTGTCGACAGATGGTTTCGTCGGTGTAGATTCGGGCAAATTTTTCTACCTTAAAGTCTTATCGTATTGGCAGAAAATGAGCAGATTTAGTAAGACGATCAACGATAACCCAAATGTTGTCATGACCTGAAGGCGTGCGCGGGAGTTTCGTTATGAAGTCCATAGCTATACTCTCCCATTTCCACATGGGGATCTCGGGTTGGACGAGTAAGCCAGAGGGTCTTTGTTATTCGGCCTTGACTTTCGAGCAAGTCAGGCACTTTGAAACATAGATAGCGATATCTTTCTTCATTCCCGGCCACCAGTACTTGTAACGAAGGTCCAGGTACATCTTATCAGCACCGGGATGAATAGATTATCGAGATTTGTGGGCTTCGTCTAGCAGAATTTGCCGTAAATTGGTGTGCTTGGGAATCCAAATTCGGTCTAGATAATGGAATATCCCATTCGATTTATTCTTGAGTTGATTGCCATCATTCAGAATTCTTTCCTTCTTCAAAGTGCGTTCGGTAAAACAGGCATGTTGGGCGTCGCGGATAAGAGCTTCGAGATTGTGCTGGGCTTGAGAATTATGAACGCTATGCAAATAGCTTCGTCGGCTTAGAGCATCGGCAACAACATTTGCTTTGCCAGGGTGATAACGAATCTCACAGTCATAATCATTAAGAAGTTCAACCCATCGGTGTTGGCGCATATTCAGTTCCTTTTGGTTGAGGATGTGTTGTAGGCTCTTATGATCGGTGAAGATCGTACACTTGGTACCGTAAAGGTAGTGTCGCCAAATCTTTAACGCAAAAACAACTACACCAAGCTCAAGATCGTGGGTTGTATAGTTCTTCTCGTGGATCTTGAGCTGGCGAGATGCGTAAGCGATAACCTTGTCCCATTGCATGAGAACACAACCAAGACCAAGGTTCGAGGCATCGCAATAGACTATGAAGTCTGTGACAACCCTCAAAATTTCAGGTACTGTACAAACTAATTAATCTTAATTACGTACTTAATTACTGTGCTTAATTACAACTGATATATTTTAGACTGCTCTATGATTCCATATCATATATACATGCATCATATTATTACAGTCACTCCATTCATTACATACCTACATTAGTGACATACTTGATGCACTCAGCACAGTCGACACGCTGAACGGTTGATTCAGAAATAATGCTGACAATGCCAGCACTTAGACAGACAATATTATTATGGCCAGTATGAGCCAGGGATAGAGTACTACACTGGTTTGTAGTGTAGGGAGATGAGGACCATAAGACTGCGTCATTAGGTGATAGATATAATGTCGGGAAGTGCCTAAAACACACTTTAATACAAAATTCAGCTTTCTTTTTATTAAATTCAGCATTTTAATATACCAGTAGAGTACACAAATATAACAGAATGGTCCTGTATACTTTCCTAAGTGCCAGGAATGTTTTCATTACAAAAAGATGCGCAAAAGACACTATACGGTGAAATTAAACGCTTTAACGGAACGATACGTAACCGAACAACCAGACATTTTCCGAAACACGAAAATATTTTCAGAAATATTATTTTTATCATTTTAAATTATTTTTGGTCACGAGAAATCCCTACGCACTATAGAACATGTCACACACCCACTATACTTGGAAATACCCTTAACCTCTTATTTACTACCTACTAATTACCAACATATTTACACTTAAACCCCCCCCCTCCCCCAATCCGAAATCAGCCAAGGACCCACCAAAATCTTGTTCTTTTTGCCTCATTACCCCATTGGTGGGAAACTTGTGCATGCTTTAGGGACTTGTCAAATACTTGTAAGGAATCCTACAAGTTCCTAGAAATCTCATCATTTTCTCCAAGCTTGCACTCCACCCCTTCCCTCCTCTCTCTAAAAATCGGCTCACACACCCCTCTCTCTCCCCAAAACCGAATTCACCACCTCCATCTCTCTCTCATATTCATCTTCTTCACCACAACAAGTTCTTTCAAGCTCAAGAGGATCCAAGGAGGTTGCAAGGTTGAAGGCACATCAAGAGAGCTTGTTCTAGTCACTTCACCATACTTTTCTCACCATCATTCTTGCACTAAGAAGTCCATCCTAGCCTTGTGCTAGTGGTATGCTCCTTCACACTCTTGTTCCACCTTGTTCTTGCTATATCTTGTTTGAATGTTCTTGACACTTATAAGCTTGCACACTAAAATGTGAACTTAAAATTCTGCATAAAAACCCTTCATAAAAAGTTTGTTTGAAATTGAAATCTGGTTGGTTTGAGCTTGGTAAATGCATGCTTAGTGTTTGTACATTAAAACATTGATAAAACTTGGTTAGGGTCTTTGTTTATGCATTGTTAGTCACTCCTACACCAAAACAGCTTGCTGATTGAATTTTTCCAGCCCCTTCAACAGGCTGTAACGAGTTTGTTTTTAATCGAAAAAGTTAAGTTCTGGAGTCTAAATCGTGTAGTTTTGAATACCTGAACTAATGAAACTGGAATCGTAATTTTTCGAGACCGTTTACTATTTTTAAAGTATTATTTTTGGACAGCAGCTCAAAGCTGAAGTAATTCTGCTGAAAAAGTGTGTGGTAATCCGAGTCAAAACTTAAAACCTGAGCAGAGTCAGCTCATGGGATTTTTACCATAGATAGTCACGGTTGTTTTTGTGACCCTCCAACTGGAATTTCGACAATCCGACTCACGATTGATTTTTAGTGAATTTTTCCGTAAAACTGCAATCAGAATGTATCAAATCTGATTGCAGTTGAGTAAAAGAATTTTTATATAAAATTGGTAATGAAATGAGATCCGAAATTTTTACACAATAAATCGTGGATTATATATGACCTACTGTAAAAATTTGAGAATTTTTGGAAAAGGGTAACTATTTTATTTAAATACTCGAAAACAGTCCTGTTTTGTGTAATAAATCTTAAAAGGCGTAGTTAGGGTTTTGCATGTAGATTTGTCGGGTTGGCTATGTGGGAACACTTTGTGAGATATTTGTAAAAGAAAATGAAATGTTTTATGCATGGACACCTCTATTTACAGAGGAGGCTATGGCGAAATTTTCGGAAATTATAACACTTAGTAAATATTTACTTTCTAAGACCATAATTTACTAGAACATTAAACGAACAAACATTTATCACCCGAATCTCTATAAGTAACACAACTCTAAATATTAAACTCTAAGCCAAGGCATGGCCCGTTCGTCTAATAGACATTAGTACGTGTAGGTTGTCGTGTAGCAGTCAGACTTTGAGATTTCGGTTCAAGACGCTTTACTGTGAGTTCATGTCCCCCTTTTCTCTTAACTATTTTCAATTTTACTTTTCGGGGGTGAATTACATGTTACAGATATTTACAGACATTTACAAACTTTTATTATGGTATGGTTAGCTTAAGGAGGGTTTTTATTACGCGATCATGTGAGTGGTGGGCACAACACTTAAGGCCATTAATCCTCATAGTAGGACCACGGGACATAAGTGATAGATCTATTTGGGTGTAGCGAGCCCACACCCATGAGGCCGGGGCGGCCCATAGTGGTGACTATGTCTTCATACCGGAGACAAATTTGCTAGGTTTGAGTCTTCCTGCATCATTTCACACATACTATTGGTTTTGCAACCCAATGGTGATCAGGGTTTTCCTTAATTGCTACATACCAGGGATTTTACTTATACAGACATTTTTAAAGGCATTTATATACTCACTTACACATGAACTCGCTCAACCTTTTGTTGACTTTTTAAAACTACATGTATTTCAGGGAATTAGTTTGGATCTGGCAAGTGATGCATGATTAGCTGCGTACCAAATAAGGATGTCATCCGGAGTCGTAGGTTTGGGAAGTGTAACTCTTTCCTGGACGAGTTGCATGTCTCAATCCTTGTGTCGTTGGTAGCTTATCGTCGAGTCTTTTGAATTCTCTTTAAACTAGTCATGTTTTGTAACGTCTATTGTGGTTAACGTTTTCAGACAATATGTTATGCATTTTCAACTATTTTAATGGATGAACATCCGTATTCTATCATATAGCATTGTTGTGATTGTTGCTATGGTATTAAGAAGTCACACCAAATAAACCCACGCTTCCGCAAAAGCCAGGGTGTGACAAAGTCATCGTTTCCGTCGGGTAAAGTGAGCACAGGAGCATTGCAGAGCATATGCTTGAGAGTTCGAAAGGCAGTCTCTTGTTCAGTTCCCCAAACAAAAGGCTTGTCTTTATGCGTGAGAGAAGTAAGCGGACCAGCAATTTTAGAGAATCCTTCGATAAATCGGCGACAATAGCCCGCTAGTCCTAGAAAAGAATGGACTTTAGACGGGTTCTTGGGTGTAACCCAACTCTTAACAGCTTCGATCATCGTGGGGTCGACGTGAATACCTTGACTATTGATAATGTGACCGAGGAATTGAACCTCCTCAAGCCAAAATTCACACTTGGAGAACTTGGCATAGAGTCGATTCCCTTGGAGTAGTTCGAGAACCAAACGTAGATGTTGCGCTTGTTCGGTTTTCGACTTGGAATAGATCAGGACATCATTGATGAACACGATGACGAAGCAGTCGAGAAAGGGTTTACACACGCGATTCATCAGATCCATGAAAACCGTGGGAGCGTTAGTCAAACCAAAGGGCGTAACGACAAATTCAAAATGACCGTATCGGGTTCGAAAGGCAGTTTTAGGTATATCTTCCTCCTGGATTCGTACCTGGTGATAGCCTGTGTGACACCCGGTTTTTCAGGCCGTACCGTACAATTGTAGCACATGTTGTACATAGGTAATAGGGCCATATTTGACTGATTATGATGTTTATATGTGAAATTTAATGAGTTGGTAAATTTAAACTTTGATAAAAATTATGTTGGCAACGGTAAGATAAACGCTTATCGCGTAACGGTTAAAATGCGAAACGAACATCGGTGACCACCCGATCAATGTTAAAATCCTAAAAATAGTTTGTTATGATTAAAATATTTATTTTAATCATATCCGTGTGGAAAAAATAATTTAAAACGCTTGGAAACTCTATTTTTCGAGTTTAAGGGTGTACCGCGCGATGCAGCGCGTGTATCGACAAAATACTGTCAACACAACCTGTCAAGACGACTGAAAATCATTTTAGCAATAATTTGATAAGTTTATACTTATAGAATGACAAAAATAAATAAAAACGCTTAAATTCCTATTTTTGCGATTTTAAACGTGTACCGCGCAGCATAGCGCGCATACTGCCAAATACCGACAACGCCGCCAGTCCCGACAAACAAAATATTGTTCAATAATATTTTGGTGAGTTTATTTTTATAGAGTGTTAAAAATAATTTAAAACACACTAAAACGGGATTAAAACGCTAGATAAAATACCCGGTAACCAGTAAAATACCAGTTTATGGCCAAGATTATATATATATATATATGTGTGTATGTACGATATGTATATGTGTATAGGAGACATGGAGTGAATGTTGGCAGCCCTACAACACTTTATCTCTCCTCTTTCATCTATCTATTGGTTAAAAATGGAGGTGGTGGATGACTAATGATCATCACACTCTCCACTCTCGTTCATAAACCCAAGATGCATTCAAAACTCAACATTCACTCTCTCTCTCTTAGAAATCAGCCGAATACCCTCCTTCTCTCATCTATTTTCGAAATTTCTAACATGTTCATGAAGATCAAAGTTCATTCCAAGAAGGTTTCAAGGTGTTTTAGGTATCCAAAAGTGTTTTTTTTGGTGAAACAAGCTCCATAACACCAAAATCATGTCAAAAACCCACTAAAATCTTGAAAGGTATAAACTTGTTTTAAAACCATGTTCTTGATTTTTATAGATGATGATGGAAGGTTTCTCTTGATTCTTAAAACATTTCACAAACTTGAAAACTAAAAACAAATGGGTTTTGTATAAAATAAAAATAGAAATGCATGTATGTATGCTTGTGGCCGTGTGTGTGTATACATGTGTGTATAAAGATTGAGTATTGATTTTTGGATTGATATATGTTTGATTGATTCTTGAAAGTTAATGCATGAACAATTTGAAAAGGGGTTTGGGTGATTTGAAGTGAGATCTTGAATATATGAAAAGTAAATTTTGGATTCGAATGTGTATATGTATATGGCCGAAAGTTTATGTGTGTGTATAGTGTTTGTATTTTAATTTTTGTTTGCAATAATACTCATAAGATGTTTGCTTGAATGAACAAGACTATGTGCAAATGTGTTAGAGATATAAAGGAATGATTGAATCATGATTTTTGATTTGAAATAATGTTAATACATGTTTAAGCATATGGCCGAAAATTGTTAGGTGTGTTTGTAAGTTTTTAAGTTGTTGCATGTTCTTGAATGATAATTAAAATGCAAGTGTTTGATAATTTGTGTATGATTTGATGAATATTCATTCAAATCAGTAGGTAAACATGAAAAATAAAGTTATATGACATGTTTTGAAGTCACAAAGATTGTGTCATTACTTGGTAGCCTTGCATGTTGCACTATAGGCTTGAAAAGTAGTAAATTGGGTGATATTTACATGATTTTTGTATTATTTATGAGACCTGCATATATATGATTAAAATTATTGTTTTAATCAGTAAATAACATGTATTATGTTAAAATATCAAGTCGTTTCGAGTTGGGATGATTATAGTAACGTTTAACGCAAAACTATGCGTTAAAACGGTTAAAAATCGGCTTTTCGAGTGAATTTTATAAAACTGATTTAGATCAGTAATTAAACTAATATTTTTAGTTTAAAATAAGTATTTTAACTAATTTTGAGTTTACTTGGTGTTTGGTTGGTCATACGTGACTTCCGACGCCCGAAAACATTACCGAATCGCTAAAATACGCATTTTTCAAAGTACACTAGTATGGGTAAAATTTTGGGTAAACCTTATGTGTTAAAATGTGTTATGTGACTTAGACATGAAAATGTGAAAGTATGTTAACTTTTAACATGTTGTTGGAAGTTTAGACCTTGCATGTATATATTCGTGTGTTTTGTGCGATAGAAACGATAAAAACTGCGTTAATGTGTAACATGTTTGTCGAGCATGAAATTTGATACTCATGAGATGTTTTATGTATATTTACTTTAAAGATGACAAAATAGATAAGTTAACAAGATTTCGCGTGTTTCGGTGTTAAATTATGTGGACGTTTATGTATATACATTACGATGCGCAAATCGTAGATATATTGCGTATAAACAGGAGAGTTGACGGATTTACACAATAATGGTTACCAATAAAATCGTTCAAGTTTCAAAATCATAAAAATATATATATGGACTCATATATATATATTAACGTGCCAACATAATAAAAAATGACAACTTTTCAAGAAAATCTCAAAGTTATGTGATAATTCTAAGAAACGGAGAAACTTAGGATTTTTGTGATTAAATGTATATTGATTTAGAATTGTTCCCATATTAGGACGTATATAATCAATTTCTGGGATTACGGTATTAAAATACGCACCCAAAGGTGAGTGTCACTAAACCCCTCTTTTTACTGCTTTATATATATTTTGGGGGTAGAACACGCCAATAAAAGGGTTTAATAATGTTTTTGAAATAAAACATACCTTTTGATATAAATTATATATTTTCATTGAAAATATATGGATTTTTGGGAAATTATATATGTATTTCGGGATGAAATGGTTTTGAAGAATAAATATGTTTCGGGTGGAAACGGGATTGGGCACGGTGTTTGGGGGGAAAAACGACCGTGTAGTTGGTACGAATATTGCTTGGTCTCAAGAGAGTAAGTATCAGCATAGGCTTACATTTCGTCGGGGATTTCAGGGGATTCGTTCAACATCGTGTATTAAATTGTTATATTAGTAGGATATATATATTGTACGTGAGGCGGACATCATATTGTTCTTCGAGAAAGAACCCTGCGCCCATGATGTCATTTAATCATTTAAGTATTGCACGCGATGAATTGTTGGTAGATCTATCGGGTTGACAACCCCGTCGTGACCGGTCGCCCCGAGTCAATGTCAAACGACGAATTTAAATTCTGTTTATTGTCTAGCTTTGATTATCCCTGCATGGTTAATATATAGTTTGTATCGTCTAGCTAACATACGAGTCTGAAAGTTGACACTATAATTTAATATACAAAACCTGGGCAGTATTACTATTGTCGGAGTAATGACCCGATGGAAGGCCCATGGATTTTATCAAAGGAGTAAAATGGACTTTCTAAAATTACATGGATGTTTTCAAATAAACACCTAATCAGAAAGTTTTCCTTGGAATAAAATTTGTTAGTAAACGAATAAGTGAACTCACCTTCCTTTGTGTTGACACTTGATTTTAACGTGTTCTACAGGTACTTGAGTGCGGCTTCGGGAATTATGGTGTATCTTGTGTTTGTCGATGCATGTTTTGTCACTTAAAATGTTGGACTGACTTTTAAACTTTTTGGGACTAAATGTAATAACATCCGTGAGGATTAAAAGACTACTTTATTCTGTTATGGTTATGTTGTGGTTTGGGATGATAAGTTTAAAACCAACGTTTTAATTAAGTAATAATATCCAACACTAAAATGCATCAAGATAGAAATGGGCACCAGCTTCTGTTACCACTACGTTTTATATTCCGCTACGACATTTTTGGGGTGTGACAGAAGTTGGTATCAGAGCCATTGGTTGTTAGAGAACTAGATGTTTTCGGGGGGGGGGGGGGGGACACTAGACTTCAACCGAAGAATTTTGAGATTTAAAGTCCAAAATTCTCGAAGCCAAGATTTTTAAATAAATGTGGAAATTTTATCATGTATGAAAGCCCTTATGTGTTTATGTGCATACGTGATTTTCTGTTTATTTGAGCCTTATGTGTTACTATTTATGTTGATCACACACTTACTTTGTACGGTTACGATATGTCACGTCTCGGCCTATAGAGCTATCAGTAGTCCTGCTCACTGATATTGTCGAGCCTACACTTGAGATTATTTCGCCCGTCATTACAGAATTGTTTATTCTGCTACTCGAGTCACGTGTTTTGCTACACCTCTTTTAAGTCTACACTCGCCGTAGGAAGAGGACTCGACCCATTGGAGAGATCGCATTCGACTTCGAGAGCTGAGACAGCATCTACTTTGAAGAAGCAGAAAGGGATTTGGGGTCAATCGCTCTCACTGTGATCGTCAGTTCGCCACGTTACGCGGAGGCATGGGGATGATGAAGGACTCAAAAGGACAGATGGACTGTTATGATGAGCTAGAAGAGCTTGCTAGGAAGATGTTGGACTTCCAGTGATTGAAGCATTAGTTGTTGGTTGTTTCTGTTGGTTGTTTTGTATGTCTCATTTGATGAACCCTATTTATGGCTTGCATGCCAAATTTTCAGATATTTAGGAGGAAATTTCATATAGGCTTGTTGAGGGTGTTGATGTAGACATGCCAAATTTTGATTAGTCTTCGTACTAAAAACAAGCTTTGAAAATTTCTGATATAAATATCGAATGGGTTCCTTTTGGTATAAAAATTGTTCTCATTAATACGTGGATATTATACACGCGCAATGTATGATTCACTAGCATTTAATGATTGAACTATTTTGGATATTGATGAGAAGCGTGTGTAGCTAACCCTAGAGAGTCGGGAAAGGATAATGCCAAGGATGGCAGGAGTGGTCTTGAGAGGAAGACTCACGAGGATGAGTGGAGAAAGTGCACCAGATGTGGTCAGACTGGACAGATGACTCGCGAGTGCTATGCTAAGAATACATCGGATGGAGTTACGCTCAAGGGATGCTACGAGTGGGGTGAGCAAGGACATTTCGAGAGAGATTGTCTGAAAATGAAGGGTCAGGATGCCAGGGGTAGAGCGTTCAAGCTAAACATTGGGAAGGCACGAGACGATCTTGCTGTTGTTACCAGTATGTTTCGAATCAAAAACCAATCTATGTTCATTACCAAAGCTGACTTGAGTTTTGTTCGAAAAACTCTGAACCATTTTTGTGTTCACCTACAAGTAAGCTGAGTATAAGATGCCCGATAGAACTAGCATTTGGTAAGTTGATGGAAACTATTGAGGTCGCTTGCAGTTGTAGTATTTAGTTAGGTGATCGTAGTTCTAGTATTGGTTTAGTTCCAGTGGAGCTGGGGAGCTTTGACGTAGATGCGAGGATGGATTGATTATCCAAGAGCGAAGCAGGGATTATTGCTCGGAGAAGCAAGCTAGGATACCTCGTTCTGATGATGGAAAGGTGGTACTTGTTCGCAAAGACCGACCGAGTTGAGTGTCGAGTTTCGAGTGTTGAGTGTTAAGAATCGTCAGTGTTGTGAGGATGTTCGAGTTGTTGCGAAAAGGCTATCTTGCATTCTTTGTTAACGTTGTGGATATAAAGGCCAAATGTAGGAATATCGGAGAGATTCCTATTGTTCGCAACTATCCAGAAGTTTTCCTAAAAAGACTTATCTGGATTGCCCCCTGCGAGACAGATCGAATTCCGAATCGATCTGGCATCCGGTGTTGCACCCAATTGCACAATCTTCTTGTAGATTTAGCACCGCTTAGAATGAAGAAATTATCAAATAAGTTTCAAAAGTTATTGGACAAGGGTTTCATTCGACCAAGCTTTTCGCTTTAACGCGCATCTGTTTTGTTGAGAGAAAGAAGGATGGATCCTTCAGGAGGTGTGATGATTTCAGAAAACTGAACAAGTTGACTATCAAGAATCGGTACCCTTCTACCGAGGATTGAAAATTTGTTCAATCAAGCTACCGGGACTCAGCTGCTACACGAAGATCGATCTACGATTGGGATACTATAGGTTGAAAGTTGTTGACGAAGATATGCTGAGGACTGCTTTTCGAACACAATATGTCCATTACGAGTTATTAGTCATGTCTTTTGACTAAATGAATGCACCATTTATAATTATGAATCTCATGAACAAGGTATGGGAACCCTAATCGGATGAATTCGCGATAATATTCGTCGACGACATACTTGCCTATGTGCGAACCAAAGAGAATCATGAGTAACATTCGAAGTTAACTATGGAGTTGGTAAAGGAAAAGGGAAGTTGATTGGACAGCAAGATAGTAGGAAGCTTTTCGGACCTTTGAAAGAAAAATTGGGAGCGTGTATGATGGACTCCGAAGGAAATTAAGATACTCACATGCCCTTGGCAGAGTTATCTTACAATAATAATCTACACGCTAGTATTTAGGTTGCTCGGTTTGAAGCCTTGCATGGATGGAAGTGTTGATCACCATTTTGTTGAGCTAACATGACAAAGGACAATTGACCAGACCTTAGTTTATCTAGGAAACCAGCGACAGGATTTTCTTGGATCGAGGGAAGGTTAAAAGTCATCGATTGATCAACAGAAGGATTACATGGACAATTGAAGGAACTATTGGAATTCCAGATTGAAGATTTAGTTTTGTTAAAGGAGTTATCTTGAGAGAGATGCTAGTAGGTTTAGCAGAGGAAAGAAAAGCTGAGCCACATTGACTTAGTCCTTTCGAGAGCCCATCTTGAGTTGGACCAGTCGCTTATAGGCTCAAGCTACCATCAGGATGGAGAGCGTTGAGAAGTGAGATTAGGAATTGAGAGTGTATGTAATATAGGTCTACGAAGATTCTTTGTAAGAATCAAAGTTTCTCGCAGAAACTATAAAACTATATTCATTAAACCCGTTTTTGCTGTTTTCACCCAGTGTGAAAACAAAACCTGTAGAGTAAAAATTTCGGGGACGAAATTTCCTAAACAGGGGGAGACTGTGACACCCGGCTTTTCAGGTCGTACCGTACAATTGTAGCACATGTTGTAAATAGGTAATAGGGCCATACTTGACTGATTATGATGTTTATATGTGAAATTTAATGAGTTGGTAAATTTAAACTTTGATAAAAATTATGTTGGCAACGGTAAGATAAACGCTTATCGCATAACGGTTAAAATTCGAAACGAACATCGGTGACCACCCGATCAGTGTTAAAATCCTAAAAATAGTTTTTTATGATTAGAATAATTATTTTAATCATATCCATGTGGAAAAAATAATTTAAAACGCTAGGAAACTCTGTTTTTCGAGTTTAAGCTCGTACCGCGCGATGCAGCGCGTGTATCGACAAAATACTGTCAACACAGCCCGTCAAGACGACTGAAAATCATTTTAGCAATAATTTGATAATTTTATACTTATAGAATGACAAAAATAAATAAAAACTCTTAAATTCCTATTTTTGCGATTTTAAACGTGTACCGCGCAGCACAGCGCGCATACTGCCAAATACCGACAACGCCGCCAGTCCCGACAAACAAAATATTGTTCAATAATATTTTGGTGACTTTATTTTTATAGAGTGTTAAAAATAATTTAAAACGCACTAAAACGGGATTAAAACGCTAGATAAAATACCCGGTAACTAGTAAAATACCAGTTTATGGCCAAGATTATATATATATATATATGTGTGTATGTACGATATGTATGTGTGTATAGGAGACATGGAGTGAATGTTGGCAGCCCTACAACACTTTATCTCTCCTCTTTCATCTATCTATTGGTTAAAAATGGAGGTGGTGGATGACTAATGATCATCACACTCTCCACTCTCTTTCATAAACCCAAGATGCATTCAAAACTCAACATTCACTCTCTCTCTCTCTTAGAAATCAGCCGAATACCCTCCTTCTCTCATCTATTTTCGAAATTTCTAACATGTTCATGAAGATTAAAGTTCATTCCAAGAAGGTTTCAAGGTGTTTTAGGTATCCAAAAGTGTTTTTCTTGGTGAAACAAGCTCCATAACACCAAAATCATGTCAAAAACCCACTAAAATCTTGAAAGGTATAAACTTGTTTTAAAACCATGTTCTTGATTTTTATAGATGATGATGGAAGGTTTCTCTTGATTCTTAAAAGATTTCACAAACTTGAAAACTAAAAACAAATGGGTTTTGTATAAAATAAAAATAGAAATGCATGTATATATGCTTGTGGCCGTGTGTGTGTGTATACATGTGTGTATAAAGATTGAGTATTGATTTTTGGATTGATATATGTTTGATTGATTCTTGAAAGTTAATGCATGAACAATTTGAAAAGGGTTTTGGGTGATTTGAAGTGAGATCTTGAATATGTGAAAAGTAAATTTTGGATTCGAATGTGTATATGTATATGGCCGAAAGTTTATGTGTGTGTATAGTGTTTGTATTTTAATTTTTGTTTGCAATAATACTCGTAAGATGTTTGCTTGAATGAACAAGACTATGTGCAAATGTGTTAGAGATATAAAGGAACGATTAAATCATGATTTTTGATTTGAAATAATGTTAATACATGTTTAAGCATATGGCCGAAAATTGTTAGGTGTGTTTGTAAGTTTTTAAGTTGTTGCATGTTCTTGAATGATAATTAAAATGCAAGTGTTTGATAATTTGTGTACGATTTGATGAATATTCATTCAAATCAGTAGGTAAACGTGAAAAATAAAGTTATATGACATGTTTTGAAGTCACAAAGATTGTGTCATTACTTGGTAGCCTTGCATGTTGTACTATAGGCTTGAAAAGTAGTAAATTGGGTGATATTTACATGATTTTTGTATTATTTATGAGACCTGCATATATATGATTAAAATTATTGTTTTAATCAGTAAATAACATGTATTATGTTAAAATATCAAGTCTTTTCGAGTTGGGATGATTATAGTAACGTTTAACGCAAAACTATGCGTTAAAACGGTTAAAAATCGGCTTTTCGAGTGAATTTTATAAAACTGATTTAGATCAGTAAATCAACTAATATTTTTAGTTTAAAAATAAGTATTTTAACTAATTTTGAGTTTACTTGTTGTTTGGTTGGTCATACGTGACTTCCGACGCCCGAAAACATTACCGAATCGCTAAAATACGCATTTTTCAAAGTACACTAGTATGGGTAAAATTTTGGGTAAACCTTATGTGTTAAAATGTGTTATGTGACTTAAACATGAAAATGTGAAAGTATGTTAAGTTTTAACATGTTGTTGGAAGTTTAGACCTTGCATGTATATATTCGTGTGTTTTGTGCGATAGAAACGATAAAAACTGCGTTAAATGTGTAACATGTTTGTCGAGCATGAAATTTGATACTCATGATATGTTTTATGTATATTTACTTTAAATATGACAAAATAGATAAGTTAACAAGATTTCGCATGTTTCGGTGTTAAATTATGTGGACGTTTATGTATATACATTACGACGCGCAAATCGTAGATATATTGCATATAAACAGGAGAGTTAACGGATTTACACAATAATGGTCACCAATAAAATCGTTCAAGTTTCAAAATCATAAAAATATATATATGGACTCATATATATATATATATATATATTAACGTTCCAACATAATCAAAAATGACAACTTTTCAAGAAAATCTCAAAGTTATGTGATAATTCTAAGAAACGAAGAAACTTAGGATTTTTGTGATTAAATGTATATTAATTTAGAATTGTTCCCATATTAGGACGTATATAATCAATTTCTGGGATTACGGTATTAAAATACGCACCCAAAGGTGAGTGTCACTAAACCCCTCTTTTTACTGCTTTATATATATTTTGGGGATAGAACACGCCAATAAAAGGGTTTAATAATGTTTTTGAAATAAAACATACCTTTTGATATAAATTATATATTTTCATTAAAAATATATGGATTTTTGAGAAATTATATATGTAATGTCCAACTTGTGCGACTCAGATGATTGGGCCGTTGTGCGACTCAGATGATTGGGCCGTTGAGCTTGTGCGAGCCTAATCATCTTGTGCGATCCAATATTAAAGCCCAATGACAACTGGCCCAACCTGTTGTGCGTCCAGCACAACCTTGTGCGACTCACAACGGGTTATGCGATTGAAAACAAGCCCGGCCCAATAATAATGAAATCCATACCCCATACAGCCCAACATATAAGCAAATAATCAACTTGTGCGGTCCATTTAATCTAGTACGATTAAGGTTAACTTGTGCGATTAGTGTTTTTGGGCTATTCGGCCCAACAGCTTAACATTACTGAATACATATTTAGTGACCCAACATCTTGTGCGATCAGCACAACCTTGTGCGATCCACAAGATGTTGTGCGACTGTGCTTTAAGAGGTTATAGCTTGTGCCTTAACTGTTGTACCCTAACATATCTTGTGCGACCAGCTTGTGCGACTAGCCTTGTATGATTAGTTTTAGGTTTCCTAAAATCATGCAATCAATTCTAACTGTTCCCTATTTCATATCCATTCGATCAAAACAACACTAACAGTTTCCAATCATACAATAATCGATCAAACTAGGGTTTTAATATTAAATCCCTATGAACCCTAATCATATTCAAAACATAAACAACAACCATAATCATTTAAACACATTAACACAGCTTATGTCCTTGATTTCTAGCATGCATCCTAACATAACAACACAACCAAATCATCCGAATATAAACACATCATGGCCGATTAACCCGTGTTCGGTTCTTGACTAATATCAATATCATACTATCATCAAACACACATGTGAGCCGATTTTATGAACACTAATCTCATCAATTTGCATTATATTCAAATCATATACCATCACTAACATCATCATGTAAAAACATATAAACTACAACCTCGTCATACAATCAATAGTTAAAAACACTAACCGGTTGGGAGAAGGACAAGATCGATCTGAACAAGAAAGCTTGGAGAGGAAAAGAGATGTGGCCATCGGCTTCGAGAGGGGAGGAAGAGAGAGTAGGGTTGGTATGTTGTGTTTTTGCAAGCAATGAGGAAGCAAAACCTCATAAGAGTTAGGTGTTGGTTTAAATAGGGGAGTGGGCCAAACCCTTGCATGGGCTGCCCCTTGGTTTCGATTACAAAAGGTGTGGGCCGAAAGTTGTGTGGAACCAAAGCCCAAAGGCTTGTGCGATTGGATTTCATATACATACATTACACACATTCACATAACATGTAACATTTAATCATTCATTAAAATCAACGTATCAATTAATCACATAGAATTCATACAAGTTACATCAAGCACAAAGATAGGTTCGGAAATGCGAGTTGTCACATCATCCCCAATTTGAAAGAAATTTCGTCCCGAAATTTAGCACGTAGTCACTGAGGAAGCTAGTTAGGTTGTGTGGTTTCTTGGTTTTCCTGGGGTGTCACATCCTTCCCCCGTTGGTTTGGAATTTCGTCCCAAAATTCCACAGTAGCTTTAGCCTCAGTAGTGGTTGCACTTTTCTCAAACAATTGGGGATACTTGTCTTTCATTTGGTCTTCTCGTTCCCAGGTAAACTCTGAGCCACCACGGGAGTTCCAACGAACTTGAACAATGGGTATCCTGGTACGCTTGAGAACCTTAACGTCTCGGTCTGTAATTTCTACTGGTTCCTCGACAAATCGCAGCTGATCGTCGATGGTGAGTTCCTTGAGAGGGACTATGAGGGTCTCATCTGACAGACACTTCTTCAGATTTGACACATGGAATACGTTGTGAACTCCACTGAGTTCTTCAGGTAGATTCAATCTATAGGCCACCTTGCCAATTCTCTCAGCGATTTCGAAAGGTCCAACATAACGCGGATTTAGCTTGCCTCGTTTACCAAAATGAATTACACCTTTCCAAGGTGAAACTTTTAGTAGCACTCGATCCCCAACCTGGAACTCGAGTGGTTTCCTGCGCTTATCCGCATAGCTTTTCTGACGGTCACGAGCTGCCGCCATTCGTTGACGTATTTGGGCAATCTTTTATGTCGTGTCGACGACTAGTTCTGGGCCAGTGATTTGGCTGTCACCAACTTCTGCCCAGCATAAAGGTGATCGGCATTTTCATCCATACAACGCCTCGAACGGAGAGGCCTGGATGCTGGTGTGGTAACTGTTGTTATACGAAAATTCTACCAAAGGTGGGTGTCTTTCCCAGCCGTTACCAAAGTCGATTACACATGCTCGAAGCATGTCTTCTAGAGTTTGAATGGTGCGTTCAAACTGCCCATCCGTCTGTGGATGATACGCTGTGCTCAGGTCTAGACGCGAGCCAAAGGATTTGTGCATCGCTTGCCACAAATCAGAGGTAAAACATGGATCACGATCAGAAATGATGGAGGTTGGCACCCCGTGCCTCGAGACTACTTCCTTCAAGTAGATGTCTGCTAAAGTGGAGAACTTATCCGTTTCTTTAATAGCCAGGAAGTGTGCAGACTTGGTTAGTCGATCCACTATCACCCAAATGGTATAATTTCCTCGTTGAGATCTAGGTAAGCCAATAATGAAGTCCATGGAAATTTGCTCCCATTTCCATGTTAGGATCTCTGGTTGTTGAAGCAGGCCTGATGGCTTCTGGTATTCGACCTTGACCCTAGCACAGGTCAGACATTTACTAACATAGGTCGCTATGTTAGCTTTCATGTGGGACCACCAGTACGTAGTTTTGAGATCATGGTACATCTTATCTGAACCAGGATATACTGAGTAACGAGACTTGTGTGCTTCATCCATCACAATCTCATGTAGATTACCTTAAGATGGAACCCAGATGCACCCTGCCAGGTAGTAAGCACCGTGTTCCTTTAGTTCTAACTGTTACTCCAATCCTCGTAGGGACTCAGCCCTGAAGTTCTCTTCCTTCAATGCTTCAACCTGAGCATCACGAATTTGGGCAGGAAGACTAGAGTGTATGGTAAGCTGCCACGCACGTACACGCTTAGGTTTGGTTTCCTTTCGACTGAGGGCGCCAGCCACCACATTGGCTTTGCCTGGATGGTATCTGATTGCGCATTCGTAGTCGTTAAGAAGTTCGACCCATCGTCGCTATCGCATGTTCAACTCCTTCTGATCGAAGATACGCTTGAGACTCTTGTGATTGGTGTAAATGGTGCACTTGGTACCGTACAAGTAATGTCTCCATATCTTAAGAGCAAACACCACTGCTCCGAACTCCAGGTCGTGAGTAGTGTAGTTCTTTTCGTGAACTTTAAGTTGGCGTGATGCGTAAGCAAAGACTTTCTCGCGTTGCATCAACACATAACCAAGTCCTTGGATTGACGCGTCACAATAAACCACAAAATCGTCTGTGCCTTCAGGCAATGAGAGAATAGGCATGCTACAAAGCTTCAACTTCAGCTGCTGTAACACGGATTCCTGAGCATCACCCCAATGATAGGTGACACCCTTCTGAGTAAGAACGGTAAGAGGCTACGCAATCTTTGAGAAATCCTTGATGAACCTTCTATAGTAACCCGCCAAACCCAAGAATTGACGGATTTCAGTTGGTGTACGAGGTGCAGGCCAATTCCTGATTGAGTCAACCTTGAATGGATCAACGTGAATCCCATTCTTATTAACCACGTGGCCTAGAAAATGGACTTCACGTAGCCAGAAGTCACATTTTGAGAACTTAGCATAAAGCTGTTCTGTTCGAAGAAGTTCCAAAATGAGTCGTAGATGACGCTCGTGTTCCTCCTGACTCTTGGAATAGATTAGAATGTCGTCGATAAACACTATGATGAATTTATCCAAGTAAGGTTTGCACACTCTGTTCATAAGATCCATGAAGACCGTAGGTGCGTTTGTTAACCCAAAAGGCATGACCAGGAACTCGTAGTGCCCATAACGAGTCCTGAATGTTGTTTTGGAGATGTCCTTGTCACGAACTCTCAGCTGATGATAGCCCGATCTCAGATCAATCTTAGAGTAGAATCTCGACCCTTGCAACTGGTCGAATAGATCATCAATACGTGGGAGAGGATAATGATTCTTCACGGTCACCTTGTTGAGTTCGTGATAATCTAAGCACATTCGAAAGGTACCGTCTTTCTTCTTCACAAACAAGATTGGAGCTCCCCAGGGCGAAGAGCTAGGACGGATGAAACCCTTGTCCAAGAGCTCTTGTAGTTGCGTAGATAGTTCTTCTAGTTCTGATGGAGCTAAGCGATAAGGTGCACGAGCTATAGGTGCTGCTCCAGGAGCTAGCTCGATTTGAAACTCGACCTGACGATGAGGCGGAAGACCAGGTAATTCCTCAGGGAATACCTCAGGAAAGTCGCGTACAATCGGGATATCTTCTATCTTCTTTTCCTTTGTTGAGGTTTCAGTAGTGAGAGCTAGAGTAGCAGTGTGCCCCTTTCGCAAACACTTCTGGGCCTTAAGGAAAGAGATGATGCCTATGACAGCACCACTCTTGTCGCCACGAATAACGAGAGGTTCTCTACCAGGACGAGGAATGCGGACAATTTTCTTCTTACAAAGGATCTCTGCTCAATGTTAGGATAACCAATCCATCCCAATAACGACGTCGAAGCTACCAAGAACGATGGGGATAAGATTGATAGTAAAGGTCTGACTAGCAAGAACAAGATTACAACCCTTAACTATGTGCGTGGCCTCAAGACTTTTACCATTTTCTAGCTCTACAACATGCTTGGTTTTTAAAGGATTTGGGGTACGCTTAAGCATCTGACTAACTTTTAAGGACACATAACTAGTATTGGCACCCGAATCGAATAAAACAGAAACAAAGATGTCATCCAGTAGGAACTTACCCGTCACGAAGTTGGGATCGTTCCTTGCATCACCCTGACAAATCACAAAGGCACGTCCCCTGGCACCATTGCCTTCATTGTTACCCCCATTGTTGTTCCCATTTCCCTGGTTGTTGTTGTTCTGATTCTGGTTCAGCTGGGGGCAGTCTCTTTTGAAGTGGCCTTTAGCATCACACTGAAAGCATCCCTTGTTGTTACCTTGCTGTTGCTGTTGACGCTAATTCTGCAGAGGCTGTGTTGGTGCATGCGTCTGTCGACTTCGTCTTGTATCGAGTCTTGTTTGTATTTAGATAGATCAGGGCACGTTGTTCGATAAAAATGTCAAATATAGGGTGAGAGTCAGTTACAAACGAAATTAGATCTAGTAATTTCGTTTGAAATTGTCAAGATAGTTTCAAACGAAATCACTGATTCCGTTTGAATCTGATTTCGTTTGAGTCAGCCTCAAGCGGAATTACACGCCTATATATATGTGTGTCTGATTTCTTTTGAGTTAGTTCGAAACTTTTCCGGTTTGTGCAACGAAATGCTGCCGAAGTGTCATCTCGCTGTATATCTTTGTCAAATCAATATATAGACAGTTTAAAGTGATATTATTGCTGAATTGAACTCGATACGTCTGTTTCCGCCTTTCGTATTGAGAAAAGCTCTTCTAATCGACTCGTTCGGGTCTGAAAACGATCCTACAAGTGGTATCAGAGCTCAGGAGGAAGAGTTCTTACCAATTCAGCCACAATTTCTGATTTCTACACCTTCTTTTTCAAAATTAACAAGTTTTCACGGTCCAAATGTCTTGAATTTCACATATGTTGTGCGAAACTGTGTTTTAACAAATCCTTGAGAAAATTGGACATTAATTCGATCTAAAATCAGTAAAATTTTTGTAATTTCGCTTGAAAAACAGCTCGAGATGATGATGTCAGCAGCATTTCATACGGAATAAGGTTGTTAATTCCGCTTGAAACTGGTATTTCGCTTGAGAAGTTGGTTGATTTCGTTTGAAACCGGTATTCCGTTTGAGAGATTCCGCTTGAAATTGGCTTATTCCGCTTGAAAATTGTTATTCCGTTTGAGGTGTTTCATACTAAATTAGTTATTTCGTTTCAAGTTGGTATTCCGTTTGGGCAGTTCATATGGAATTAGTGATTCCGTTTGAAAGGGTATTCAGCTTCAAAGGATTTTGTTTGAATAGGGATTTTGTTTGAGATTGGTATTTCGTTTGAACGTGCTGATTTTGTGAAATTGTAAAACCGAAACATGGAAGAGGAATTTTATAACGCCTTTGCTACCACCCCGAATACTCCAGAATCTGTTACTCAGAATTTGAACATGGAAAATGAAACGGGCACTATGCAAAAACCGCCTAAACTCATGAATATCGAGGAGTATAAAGGATGTGAAGAACGTTTTGAGAATTGGGTGCAAGCAAATTATTTAGATGCTTGGGAATGTATTGAGACGAAATATGTTAGACCAACGAATGATGACGAAGAAGAGATTGCTATCAAAGATCTTAGTGTGGATGAGAAAAAGAAATACAAAAACGAAAAGATGATGATCAATTTACTGCAACAAGCTGTTAAAGAGGATATTTTGGTCTTATTGCAACACACTGGAAGTGCGTATTCAATATGGAAGGCATTAAGATCCAAGTTTGTTGGAAGTCAAGAAATGATAAAGAACAAAAAATCGCTTTTGAAGAAAGAGTTTGATCTATTTCGTGGTTTGAAAAATGAGAGCACAAAGCAGATCATTGAAAGATACTGCAATTTGTTAGTCAACATGAAGAGAGTAAGCATCAACAAGGATAATGAAGAATTGATTGAGAAGTTGGCTGATGCATTACCACATGAGACTTGGGGTACATATCTCATGATGTTGAGGAACAAGAAAGGGTTTAACAATTTAACTTTGAGCAAGTTCATTGAAAAGATTACAGCTCAGGAGATGGAACAAAGAAAGATTTCAAGAATGAAAGATTTTGATGGTGAACAAGATATCGGTCTTTATTACAAAGCTGGTATTAATGACAAGACCACCAACATGTCACCAAAGGTTGAAACAGCTTTCAATGCAAAGAGTTCATCGGGAGGTTCTTCTAAAGGATCAACAGCAAAACAAGTTTTTCGTCATATCCGTCATTTGATCCAAACTTTTCAACGACCAAGAATGGAAAGAAATTACAATGCAACATTGTTCTGAACATTGAGGATGGTGAAAATTTCTCAGAAGAAGTTGCAAAAAGTCATATGTCTTTGTTGGGAACTGTGCTGGAATCATATGGAAGTCTTGTAGCAGGAAAGATCGGGAATCCAATGTTGACAAAAGAGGATTACGATCCGATCGATGCTGAGGAGATGGAGTTAATGGATATTAAGTGGTGTTTGGCTAGTGTGTTGAGGAGAGCTGAGAAGTTCAAACAGATCACAGGAAGAGATGATTTCCGTGATGCATGTGTTTCTAATTTGGGTTTTGATAAATCTAAAGTTACTTGTTTTCGTTGCAGGGAAAAAGGACACTTCAAGAGGGAGTGCACTAATCGCGAAGCAAGTGGAGCTCAAAATCCATTCAATAACAATGATTACTACCGGAAGGCCATATATCATCAAGTTGCTCAACAACAACAAGAACCACAAGTGGCACATGGTAGAAAAACAATAGAGGAGTCTTCAAAGAGAGCATGTTTGGTGAATCAAGAAGATCGAAAATCATCGAAAGATTTCAGTTGGGATAAATATATTTCAGCTGATGGTAAAGCATGTCTGATAGATCAAGATGATGAAAAGTTACCCGAAGGGTTTAGTTGGGAAAATTTTAGTTGGGATGATTACTGTCCGGATAAAGATATTTTAAAAGCAAAAGCTTTTGTTGCTCGAATTGAAGAAGATAGTGATGATGATAATGAGTATTATGCGAAAAGATTGACAGCTCATTTGAAAATGATGGAAGAAAGTGATAGTGATGACGATAAAGCTAAAAAGAAAAAGAAGAAAGTTAAAAAAACCCGTCAGCAGTGATGATGAGGAAGTTCCAGTGATAAAGAGAAAGGTAAAGGAAGTTCCAAAGTTCAAATTTGATGAAGAAGTTGATACAAGAAAGATTCCTGTGAATTGTGAAACATGTGAGATCATGAAAAAGAAAAACAGCGAATTGATTAACAACATGAACAGGTTGAAGGAATCATATAATGTTCTGAACAAAGCCATGAATCAATACAATCAATCAAGTGATGAACAAGCAACAGCCATGAAAACACTTCAAGGAGCTTTCATGACAAAGCAGAAAGTGGTGAACAATTACATTGAGAAGTGTGCTGTACTTGAACAGAAACTGGAAACACAAAGGATTGAAACTGAAAGAGTTAATCGACTGTTAAAAAGTTACTCATGTACTTCTTATGTCATTGACATGATTTATCCAGCTGTTGAAGGCATGAAGGCATTTGAGGATGATGAAGTAACTGAAGAACAGAAAGTATCTGAAGAAAAGATTTCTAAAAATAAAAAGGAAAAGAAGAAGGATATTGAAGTTAAGATATCTGGTAAGAAACAAGGTGTCAGTTACAACAAGTGTCCACCCCCGCTTGAAAATGGATATTCTCCGAGAAATCCAAATTCAGAAAGAGTCGAAAAAGCAACAAACTTACAGTGGGAGTTGGAGTCTTCAGTTAACTTGCCAGAAAATATTGATGTTACTTTCACATCATCTGACACTGATCATGAGTCCGAGTTAATAAAGAAAGTGGTCGATCAGGTGTTGGATAAAGATGAAACCGATGAGTCAAAGTCGGAGTCTAAATCAGAGTCAAAGTCTAAGTCCGACATGTCAAGTCCTTCAGTAAAAAGGGAGAAACAAGTTTATAATAAAGAATTTCTTCTATCAAAATCTAATTTGAATGACGAAACATTCAAAGTTGCATATACATTGAATGATTCTGACAAATTATATTCTGATGAGGAATTTCCAATAAGAGGTGTCAAAATTGAATTGATCAAAAAGGTTTTCAAATTGACAGAAATTAATATTTCTGAAATAAAAGATATAAATATTTCTGAAAAACCTAAAAAATACACCTCAAGAGTTCAACAAAGAGAAAACAAGAAAAAGTGTTACAGTTCTGGTTCAGGTTTTCAAAAGAAACCAAACCATAACAGTAATTTCAAAAGAAAAGGTCTAGGTTTTATTCCACCAGAAAACTATAAAAATGAAAAATATGTTAGAAATTTTAAATCAAAAATGATATTTGTTTCAGGTACATCTTCTGAAGAGGAAAAAGAAAATTTGTTCAGAAAGCAGTCGAACAAAGAATTCCTTGCGAAGAAGCAAGAAGAAATGGAGAAGATGGTTGATCAAAAGAAGAAGGAGACTCGAACCTGTTTTAAATGTGGTAGAATTGGACATCTAGCTGTTAAATGTTCACAAGCAATTCAAACCAAACAGGGAGTTTCTAAACTGAAAGAAAAAATGGTTGAGTTTGAACCACCAATTGAGAGAACTAAACTTTTCAAAAATTCAAAATTTGAAATTGGTGAATGTTTAAAGAGATTTTACAAGAAAAGTGCAAATCTTGACAACCAAAAATGGGTTGTTAAGAAATCTGTTGATAGTTCTAGCAATGATTCTGATTCGTCAAAATCAGAGGAGCTATCTTCAGGCGATGAATCTGATTCCATAAAATCAGAGGAGCCACGTGATGAGTTAAAATTGGAAACATCAGTACCTCCAATGGATGATGTCAATTTTCCACCATTGAGGGCTGAAAATTTTAAACAAAAAGTTGGTAAAATTGAGATTTCAAATCAATTTTTCTCAGAAAAGATAGATTTTGATATTGAAAAAACATTTAACCCTAAAGTGCACCATATTTTTGGAAAAATGGTTGACAGGAAAGTCAAAGGAGTTAAGGAATTTTATGAGAAAAAAATGAAGAAACCAGGTAAGGGTGTTTCATCTCAGGTTTGTGACTAGGATGGAACATATTATGATGAATAAAAAGTATGACTTGCCGGAGCTTCCAGGTTGGTAAGTGTGAAGCAGGTATCGGCATCTTTCTTGAGAAATTCACAAAAGTGATTTCGACCTACAAGTGGTTGATGAAGGGTTTTTAATATACAAGTGGTAAATCAGGGACATTAAGTTGTACTTGATTTTCTACAAGTGGTGTTTGTTATTTGAATCTAAAACTGTTATATTCTTCAAGAGGTTGAAAATGAACAAGGTGATGAACGAATCCCCTAACCTACAAATGGTTTTATTAAATCAACACAACTTATTTTCCGAAAAAATCATTTGATTAAAACAAACTTAAGTGTTTTGAAATCACAATGGGAAAATAGTTTGTTGAGAGGGGGAGTTCTGATTGTTTATGCCAAGTGGATGGAGAATTGAAGCGATTTGATATCAGTTGTCATTTTAATTGTATAGTTTGTTTTCAAATTTTTTTAATGTGTTTGAATTTTAGGGGGAGTAAGATTTTCAGAAAATCCAAAAACATTTGAAAATTTGAAAAAGTAAAAAACATGATAAAAACAAAAACGAGTTTTGTTGAGAAAAGAGGAAATGATAGTACATCAGTGGATGATCACAGCATGCTAAAGAATTGGAAAGTCAAAAAGTGATAAACGGTCTCACTGATGATGTGTCAGTAGTTTTTACACATTTAGTAAATTGTGACGAGATATAAACCTAAATTTCAAACTTACTTATATCGTGGGGAACATCTCTCGGATATATGGGTAACCCCCGGAATCCTGTTTGAAAGGTCCCTCTTTCTGAGATACTAGGTCTTTATACTCAGTGATATCTGGGGTATTATCCCGGGACTTCTGATTTTGCGGAAGCAATGGCCTAGTCCCCGTATAATACTTTCTGCTTGCTTGAAATATAGCATCGACCTCAGTATAAAAAATGATGAAACATTGCAAAATGCTAATCATGTGCTGTTGAAACAAAAGATCCTCTAAAGGGGACACACCAAAAGTCGAAGCCGTCATCTCTCTGCTGAACGGAAGTTCTGACCTGAGCTCTCACGGCCCTCGCAACTTAACCCCTTACAGATATCATCTGTGGTATACTCACCTGTAAGACTGAATATTGGGATCTGGATACGGGAGTATATTCTGAGGTGGAACACGCGAATAAGTTTAAGTGCTTAAAACATTAATCTCATATCTCGAAACAGTTGAAGTTTGTATGAGAATTTAAGTGGATCAGTATACTGACAATCTAAGTGAATCGTTTAGAACTGAAAATGTATAAAGCTTAACGGTGTTGGTGATTTGTCTTATAAACTGATATGATCCTCTTACACAAACTCACAAAAAATATTGTCTGTAAATATTTCTTTACTACATTTCATTTTATTCAAAATTTCCAAAAAGATTTTTAGTGTGTTTTAGCATAAATTTTGAAAAATTCAGAAAGATTTTCGACAACTAATGTTGGAGAGCTGATTTTCAAAATTCCAAGTGCTAAACATGATGGACAAAAGGGTTGGGAGAGTCTGTGTTTAAATGAGAAAAGTTTGTGTATATTTGCCTACAAATGGTCATCAGTAGCGTTTAAAATGTTAAATCATTCTAAAAACATTCCTGCAAGTAGAGAATAAATTTGTCAAATGTTAAATTTGTGAAATTTATTATGAGGTAGAGTTTATGCAGGTAGGCCAGGCTACGATCCCAGCTTGTTGAAAGGGGCAGTCTGAAGATTGAAGAGCCAAGTTAAGATCCTGAAGTTCACGCACGCTGATGAACTTAAGGAATCAAGAGATCTGTTGGAATTGGAGTTTAGATTAACATTCGAGGGGGAGATAAGTTGATAAAGAGAAGATAGAGATTGAGGATACTTTACATTGTTAGATACTTCAAAGAGTTTGAGAGGACTAATAAAGACTGAAGATGCGAAGACTCGACACTGAAGACTCGTCAACATTCGAGGGGGAGTCTGTTGGTGCATGCGTCTGTCGACTTCGTCTTGTATCGAGTCTTGTTTGTATTTAGATAGATCAGGGCACGTTGTTCGAGAAAAACGTCAAATATAGGGTGAGAGTCAGTTTCAAACGAAATTAGATCTAGTAATTCCGTTTGAAATTGTCAAGATAGTTTCAAACGAAATCACTGATTCCGTTTGAATCTGATTTCGTTTGAGTCAGTCTCAAGCGGAATTACACGCCTATATATATGTGTGTCTGATTTCGTTTGAGTTAGTTCGAAACTTTTCCGGTTTGTGCAACGAAATGCTGCCGAAGTGTCATCTCGCTGTATATCTTTGTCAAATCAATATATAGACAGTTTAAAGTGATATTATTGCTGAATTGAACTCGATATGTCTGTTTCCGCCTTTCGTATTGAGAAAAGCTCTTCTGATCGACTCGTTCGGGTCTGAAAACGATCCTACAGGCTGCTGCTGCTGCTGTCGCCTCTGATTTGCAGGATACAGACTCCTTCAATCTTTTGCTGCATGACTTGGTTTGTTACATCCCTGGCAGTTTCCCTTGCTACACGGCCCGCTATGGTGCAAGTTACATCGATTGCACTTAGGGTGGCTTCCCCTGTACCCACCCTGACCTTGGTTACCAGAAGATTGTTGACTAGGACTCTTGTAGTCGTCAGTCCTTCGCTGCTGAGACTGAGACTGAACAGAAGTTGAACCCTTGTTTGAATTTCCATCCCATTTGCGCTTGTTTTCACTAGGAGCATCAGATGTAGTGGTAGCACTAATACGCTTTGGTAGTCTGTTCTACTCAAGTGCCTGATCAGTGAGACGGTGGGATAGTCGTATGACCTGCTGAATCGTGGGAAGGTTAGCCGAAGTCACCATACTCTGAATCTCTGGCACTAATCCCTTGATGTATAGCTCAATACGTTTGCAGGGAGGATCTACCATAGTAGGACACAAAGCAGCTAGTTCATTTGATCTCTTCGTATATGCCTTGATTTCTGACCCCGTCATCTTCAGGTTGTAAAACTCCACTTCCAGCTTATGAATGTCATCACAATGACAATACTCCTCCTTGATCAAATCTTTGAAGTCATTCCATGGGGTGGCATTAGCAGCGGCCAACCCCAGCATTTGAACCTATGCGTTCCACCAAGTGAGTGCAACACCTTCAAGTGTTCCCGTAGCAAACTTCACCCTACTAGCTGTTGGGCATTCACACATCTCGAAAACAGATTCGAGCTTCTCGAACCAGTGGAGGAGACCTAAAGCTCCTTCTGTACCACTGAAGGTACTAGGTCGACATTCCATAAAGGTTTTGAATGTACACACGGGAGGTTGAGCATGCTGACCTGTCGAGCGAGAAAGAAAAGACAAGGTTAAGCACGAGAGTTGGTTCGCGAGAGTAGGATCTAAACATCCTAGGATAGGTCAAAATGGCAGGTTATACCTCCTGCTGGAGCTACTGCGAGTGCTTCAGCAACTCGTTCGTTGATTAGAGCCGTCAACTGGGCTTGAGTCAAGTTCAGGCATCCACTCATGATCTTTACATCGAAAGAAACACAAGTAAGAATGGTGTCGTGAAAGTGCGTAAGTACGGGATGTCAGAAGAGAGCAAGCACACAGGGTTTCAAGCAATAATTGTTTACACTAACTAAGTATACCATGACCAATGCACTACTTTAACTAACAGGTAGGCAATACAAACACAAACCATATTACCTATAGTGTTGAGTCTTGCACGTGGAGCGAAGTGTCGTTGTGGATCGTTGAGCACTGTATAAGTTATAGTCTGGTTTTGTCAAAAAGCTTTTCCCTTTTTAAAACCAAGTTCACTATAACCAATGGCTCTGATACCAATCTGTCACACCCCTAAATTCCACAAGCGGAGTATCACCGCAGGGTGCGTGACATGACCAGGATCAAGCCACCAATCATATTGAACAATGTACTACAGTAAATATAAAACCAACCACAACATAATTGGTGTACAAAAGAAATTAACCAAGTTTAAGTTATCAGCGGAAGCATAACGTATAAAACCAAAACATAAGTTTAAAATTTTAAATGTTTAACATGGAACTCAACAGTCCATGTCCCACAACGACCTCTCCTTCCTGTGCAAGCTCCATCTATCAACCTAACGACCTGCAAGGCATATAGTAACGAATCAACAACAAAGTTGAGCGAGTTCACAGTTGGGTGTTCGTTTTAAGTTGTTTCAAAAACATAGGTTTTCTTTAGCTGGCTTACTTGCCGTGGGGGTTACCCCATAGTTGAAAAACATGATTAACCATTCCTTTTACTCTGGCTCCCAGCCGTGGGGGCTACCCCATGAATATCCCACTAGACCCGTTACCATATCGACTACTGACTGAGAAAGTTGGGTGCCCTAAGTCAATGTCTATCATCATTGACGTGCCCAGATCCATTAGTCCACGCTCGTCCTCTGCGGCACGGTGTGAGGCTTGTCAAACCTAATAGCGCTATTTAACTAATGAGCCATTCGCCATTGGCCCGGCGATTAAGTCGATATAAAAATGAGAGACTTAATGATAGAGTTTTTGGTCTAGTAACAATGTTATCACCCTTCAATTAAGAGGGTGTAGGTACGTATTCTAACCAAAAGAATACGTAGGTTTCCTTTCAATCAATTACCCATTCCCAACCACCGGGAATCCCATGCCTTGTAGAAAGTGTGAACTCACCTTAGGTAAGCTCGGCAAATACACAAAAAGGTCACTTGAGCTATATGTGGTCAACCACGTCCTAACATGGTTACTATACAAGTCAGGTCTAGGTTCAAGCAGTGCACATAGGTTTACACATAAACTAATAGGTTGCAAACACGTAATGATCATTGCAAACACGTAGAACACGTTAACAGTCAAGTACACACGTAATGTCCAACTTGTGCGACTCAGATGATTGGGCCGTTGAGCTTGTGCGAGCCCAATCATCTTGTGCGATCCAATATTAAAGCCCAATGACAACCGGCCCAACCTGTTGTGCGTCCAGCATAACCTTGTGCGACTCACAACGGGTTGTGCGATTGAAAACAAGACCGGCCCAATAATAATGAAATCCATACCCCATACGGCCCAACATATAAGCAAATAATCAACTTGTGCGGTCCATTTAATCTTGTGAGATTGAGGTTAACTTGTGCGATTGGTGTTTTTGGGCTATTCGGCCCAACAACTTAACATAACTGAATACATATTTAGTGGCCCAACATCTTGTGCGATCAGCACAACCTTGTGCGATCCACAAGATGTTGTGCGACTGTGCTTTAAGAGGTTATACCTTGTGCCTTAACTGTTGTACCCTAACATATCTTGTGCGACCAGCTTGTGCGACTAGCCTTGTACGATTAGTTTTAGGTTTCCTAAAATCATGCAATCAATTCTAACTGTTCCCTATTTCATATCCATTCGATCAAAACAACACTAAAAGTTTCCAATCATACAATAAGCGATCAAACTAGGGTTTTAACATTAAATCCCTATGAACCCGAATCATATTCAAAACATAAACAACAACCATAATCATTTAAACACATTAACACAGCTTATGTCCTTGATTTCTAGCATGCATCCTAACATAACAACACAACCAAATCATCCGAATATAAACACATCATGGCCGATTAACCTGTGTTCGGTTCTTGACTAATATCAATATCATACTATCATCAAACACACATGTGAGCCGATTTTATGAACACTAATCTCATCAATTTGCATTATATTCAAATCATATACCATTACTAACATCATCATTTAAAAACATATAAACTACAACCTCGTCATACAATCAATAGTTAAAAACACTAACCGGTTGGGAGAAGGACAAGATCGATCCGAACAAGAAAGCTTGGAGAGGAAAAGAGATGTGGCTGTCGGCTTCGAGAGGGGATGCAGAGAGAGTAGGGTTTGTATGTTGTGTTTTTGTAAGCAATGAGGAAGCAAAACCTCATAAGAGTTAGGTGTTGGTTTAAATAGGGGAGTGGGCCAAACCCTTGCATGGGCTGCCCCTTGGTTTCGATTACAAAAGGTGTGGGCCGAAAGTTGTGTGGAACCAAAGCCCAAAGGCTTGTGCGATTGGATTTCATATACATACATTACACACATTCACATAACATGTAACATTTAATCATTCATTAAAATCAACGTATCAATTAATCACATAGAATTCATACATGTTACATCAAGCATAAAGATAGGTTCGGAAATGCGAGTTGTCACACCATTCACAAGGAACGTACCATTAACCACGTTGTTGTCTGCTTGAGCCTGGCGGGCGTTGATGTTGAAAGCACGATCGCGGGCTGCTAGCTGCTGCTGCTGCTGAGGCTGCTGCTGTTGATGTTGTTGTGGCTGCTGCTGGGACTCTTGCTTCACCACTCTGTTAGGGTACATGTTTGCAAAGTGGTTGGGATCACCACATGCAAAGCAAGCTCTAGCGTAAGCAGCGGGTGTAGGAGCTGCTTGTTGGCCGTGGGGAGCAGGAAGGAAAGCTTGTGGTGCAGGAGCTTGACCTTGAGCTGGAGTTGAAGCTTGGCGAGGACCGGTACGGCAATTAGCAGTAAAGTGGCCGTACAGGTTGCAGTGAACACAGAACCGACATGCGATACCAACTGGGTGATGATAGGTACAAGTAGGGCAGAGCGGATGTGGGCCAGTGTATGCACGCTTTGCTGGTGGTGCATTGGCCACAGGCGCCGCTACTTGGCGGTGTTGAGGTTGCGGTTGGGCAGGTATTGTTTGGAGTGGTGCGGCGGTTACCACACAGTTCTTGTTGCTGGAGCTGTTGTTCTTTCTCTTGCGGCGGGAGGGCTTTGAAGATTGCAATGCAGCGGTTTCAGCGGTGGGTGCAGTGGTGACTTGGTGTAGATTCTTGGAGGTCTTATCAAAGTAACCAGCCCTGACTCGCTTGTTGTTGATCTCAGCAGTGAGAAGGTAGGTTTCCTCAATAGTTTTCGTTTTGGCGGCCTGTACAAAGTCTGTGACACAATCCGGCAGAGCGCGGATGTACTTCTTGATCGTAATCTCACGGGTAGTAACTTGACCAGGGCAGATGATACTCAGCTGCTTGAAGCGAGCAGTTAAACCAGCGTTATCTCCACCATCCTGCTTGATATGCCAGAACTCATCCTCCAGCTTTTGGAGTTCGTGGGGAGGGCAGAACTCTTGCATCATGATGTCCTTCAACTCGTCCCACGTCAGCCCAAATGCTGCGTTCCCTCATTTGTTTCTCTCGGCTATTCACCAATCCAGAACCCTGGATTGGAAGATGCCGGTGGCGTTAACAGTGCGAAGGTTTTCCAGACAGCCACTCTGGCGCAGGGTGACTTCGATCGAATCAAACAATTGGAACATGGCCATAGGCCCATCTTCGCCGGTAAATTCTTTGGGTTCGCATGCTTTGAACTGCTCGAAGCTAAAAGCTGCTTTAGGAGTATCAGTCCTGGATTCTTCTGAGGACTTGCTAGCGTTCTCGTTCAGCTCGCTAACAATTTGCGGGATGACTTTCGCCGTTTGCTTGGCGACTAGTGCAGCGATGCGTTTGTCTTCATGATTGCGGCGAGCGGAGCGAGCAGTGTGTGATCCAAGTGACGACATTGTCTGCAAACAGACACGTCGCAGGACTCAGACACATTTTCGATTAACCCTAGTATAGCCTAGCGATTTACCCAAGTCTACTTTATAAAGCACAGGAATGTATCAAAGCACAAATCATGTAGGCACATAATTCACAGAAGCACATAAGCACAGAAACACATAAGTACGTAGAGCACCGAAGTCACGAGGACACACTATATTTTGCATGTATTGGCCTACATATATTGCACGTATTCACCTATCCTTCACAGTAGCATAGAGCGATCGAGTATAGCGAGTGCGATTAGCGAGTAGCGATTGCAAATAACACAAGCGATTGGTTAGCGTATCGAGATAGATATGCAGTGTGAGTCGTGCGTGTTGATCAAAGCGAACAACGAAAAGCGAGTAAATCACCAAAATCAAAACACATAAACACATGAAATCACATAAGAACACATAAAATTTCACATAAAATCGATAAATCACAGAGTCAGCGGCGGCGAAATCCAGAATTGAAAGGAGATTGTCTTGGCTAGACAGTCGTCGACTACCCAAAGCGATCCGACTATTCTCAAGAATGTCAAGTACGCACTTTGGCCTAATAGACTGTATTCTATCACTGACATGCGGTGAATGGTACATATCCTTTCGGTTATTCACGCAACTTGAGTTGTTGGAATCCATCGAGACTTTGGTGAGAGTTATGTAAACCAAAATAGAGAGTAGAACGAGTCATCAAGGTTCGGGTTTCACCCCTGAGTTAACGACTGCATTCCTATTTGTGTGATAGAATCATGAGATGGATAAGGAGAGTTGCGCTGAAGTATGGATTTCACTCCTAATTCAACGCAAATTCTCTTGTTTATAGTAAAAATAGCGTGTCGAACGAGTGACTTGGTCGAGAGTTTGCGGCTTTCACACCTAATCTCAACCAGATCATCCGTTTGTGTGTGTGGCTAGCCTCAGGAAAGGCTGATCTTGCGCGGAACTGTAGTATGCGATGTTCGCGCAAGTGTGTAGTGTACAACGAGTGCGAAACGAGAATATCAAGTAAGCTTATACAAGACCCCTGCTGGGTTTGCACAAGTCGGTCTGTTGGTACTTAGACTATAGACTAGGTCGATTCTAAGACAACGACCTGGACTAGGTAGCGTCTTGCCTAATTTCCTATAGTTATGGCTCTGATACCAATCTGTCACACCCCAACCGATAGCGGAAACATCAGGGTGTGGCACTGAGCGAAACAGATTGTCAAGGAGAATCCATAACAACTATTAATTATAATATATTAAAGGTTCATGTCCCATACCACAAACATATAAAATAAAACAGTTATTACAGACGTTGTTCTCAAAGACAAATATCCATTCTGACAACTCAGATTTTATTTAGTTTGTTTCTAGACTCTCCTAGCTTGAACTCATAGCAACTAACAAACATCCTAAACACCAGTCACATACGTTAAAGTAAAAGTCAATACACATAGTCTAAAGGTGAGCATACAAGTTTAATAGTAATAGTAGCGAAAGCGAGTTTACACATAACCAGCATGTAACATGTATAATGTGAAGCAAGTAGGTTATCGACAATGAAATATGCATAGACGTGACTGTGAGTTGTAGAATGCGCAACACATATCACCACTGTGACATGTGAGAAAAGCACTTAACAACCCCTGTCCACGATAGGTGCTAAGTCCTAACTATAGTACTATCATTGCTAAGGTGTCAGGCAACAATCACTGTGTAAACATAACATACACGCATTCATCGAGTAACACGTATAGCATGCAGTAACGGTTTGCGTATAAAAGTGTTTGCTTTGTGTGATCGATGTGATTTGATATAAGTAACGTATGTAACACCCAAAAGTACTTAAAGCAAAAAGGGATCGAGTATACTCACAGCGATGATAGCTACTAAACACAATCTGTGGTTGGATTGAAGGGAGCGCTAGAGTGAGCCTGATTAAAGAATGAGGACATAAGCGATGAACGGTGCGTAAAACAGTGTAAGTGAAACAAGTGACGAATGGTCATCCGATCGGATGACAATCTGAACGGATGGTCATTCGATCGGATGACAATCCGTTTGGATGGTCATCCGGTCGAATGGCCATTCGGTTGGATTGCCACTCATTTGAGATGGATGTGTTTGTGTATGATGGCTTTAAAGTTTTCGTTGTAGCATTCTAAAATGACAGAAGTATCTCTACCTTTCAGGTCGTCCGGTTGAACAGTCGTTCGATCGGATGACGATCCATCCAGCGAAACATTTCTCAGAGAACAAGTTCACAGCAGGTTTGTCATTCGATCGGATGGTCTACCGATCGGATGGCAATCCGTTAGAACTAATGATCTTTGAAAATTTATAAAAATGTTTAAGTGTTGGAACCATAAGTCAATCCGATCGGATTGTCGTTCGATCGGATGGCAATCCGATCGGACGGTAATCCGTTTGGGTGACTGGTTCATTTTGAAATTCGTTAAGTTTGAAAGGTTTTGCGGTTTGATCGAGACGGTATGACAACGTGTTAAACAACAAGAACCCCACCATGATGCAAGTGATCTGATTGAACGGGAATCACCCCAATCCGATCGGTTAGCTGTTCATGACGGTTGTTTATGTTCAACCCCATAAGTTGGTCATCTCGTTGATAGGAAGTTACGAAACCACCTTTTAATCCTTTTAACCTTGAAAATGTTTAGATCTATGCGGAACCAGTGTTTAAACATGTTGAAATCCCTTAGATTTGAGTTGTTCTTGGTGGAATGAAGCCAAATCTTGAAGCTCATAAGAACTCCATGTTGACATCACCCTAGAACACCTCAAATCCGCTGATTTCACGGTTAAAAGTTAAGATTCAAAGGTGAAAATGATGAAGAAGTGTGTATAGATCATAGAAGTACAAGATTTGGGGTAGAAACTTACAAGAATCGCGAGAAATCGAAGGAAAAGAGGGCTGGAGGTGCTTGGTCGAGTGAGAGAGCTGTCACATCACTGTTTGGGATGTGACAGGGGTATTTATAGGTTGCCAAAAGAGGAAACGGGAACATAAGTGTCGGATCGGATGGCACATCGATCGGATGGCCATCCGTTCGATGGCCATCCGAACGGATGGCGCGGATGGCCATCCGTTCGGATGGCCATCCGTTCGGATGACCATCCGTTCGGATGACCATTCGATCGAATGGTCATTCGATCGAAGTGGTCCGGCGAGTTAGGTTTCGGCGTTTCGTTTTGCGTGTTGAGCGTTGCGATGCGTTTGAGTGAGCGTTGATTAAGCGATGCGATAGACTTATTTAATAGTCACACAAATACTATATCTAACATACAATCATTATAATTAAACTTGTGTTTAGCGTTGCGATAGAGTTGCGATTGCGATTAAACACCTCAACATAAACATAACATGCACAAGTAACACATAATAACATACACACGTAAAACAATATATCGAACACATAATTTGAGTTGCGATGCGATAGTGATGCGATTAGCGGTAAGTCGATTAGTGACTAAACTGCGATTAAATAGCGATTCATTAACAAGTACTCCACATAATACAACTAAAGCGAAAATAAAATAGGGCGTCGATTATAAGTCGAGAAGTACAATTTCAATAATTAAGCAAGGAGTGACAGATCGCAATTAGCAATCCTTTCTTCCTTTGACTTTGACTTGTACTTTGACTTCAAAAAGTCGGGTTGTTACAACCACGCCCTATGGTGAGCTGGGCACAGCCCCGTGGTGGGTATAGAAGCTTCTGCTGCTTTTGTCTTGACGTGCTAGGGCTGACCACGCCCCATGCCCAGCTGGGCACGACCCCGCGGTCAGGTTCTGTCTTCTTGTTTTTGCTTTGGGAGATGCTGCCGAGGGGTCGGGCATGTCACATTGTTCCTTCTTCTTGTATTTATGTTGGTTTTGGCTGCTTATTTGTTCCTTTTGTTCTTTTAAGCTCGTTTAGTCCTGTAAATTCAAAAGGAAGAAAGAAATGCTCTTTTTCCAACATTAGTACTAAAAAAGGGTTAGTTTTATGCCTCAGTTGATGTAATTTATATGTTGCATTTTGCACACATAAAATACCCCCACACTTGAATCTTTGCTTGTCCTCAACGAAAACTCTTTAATATATGGCTTACACACACCAAATGGAATAGGTAGAGGAGAAGTTTTGGGGCTTATCTTGAGTGTCGGGAATCCAAGATCTTTATTAAGTTTTATTTTTATTTTATTTACAATCGTATTCGTCATGATTTATTTAGAACACTTGTTTAAGAAAAATTATTTATTTGGGCGTAACATGCCACCTTAAAATTCCATTTATATACAAGTTCACATACCTCACGGGAGATCACTCAACACTTGGCCGAAGGTGTAATTTTGTGAAACACTTGATACCGGCATGGGACTTACTTCTACCATATGCTTGCTAAGCGATCAAACCTCCTCCTTTTTAACTATGAACATTCGTAAATATCAAGAGGACTTTGGAAATGGTTAAGCTTGGGCTAAGGGTAGGTGGTTTTTGGTTAGTAAAATGGCGAAAAGCGTAAAAAGTGTCGGTTGTCGTAAAACTTTTTGTGACATTTATTCAAGCTAAGCATATCTTCAAACAAGATTTTTGAGGAACTTGTTTGGTTATTGCAAAATTCTTTTTTTCATGTCACAAGATAACCGAGCTTTTTACTAAAACAAATGGGTTTGAAATGAAAAAGGTTTTTTTGTGGGTAATGGGTGTTTGTTTTATGGGTTTTGAAACGAAAAGGTTTAGGCTCAATTGGGTTAACTAGGGGGATTTTTGGTAGGGGAGAACAAGAAGGAAAATAATGGTTTTGAAAGAAAAATGGGTTAGTCCTAATGCCTCCATCATTTACTTACTTGGGTTCAAGTTGGTAAGGACCGGGAATGTATCGTCTTGGCAAGTTCTAGAGTCGTAAAAACCAAGCGGCATTCACACAAGAAACGAAAGTGAGCATTTAGTTTAAAGGTGTATCCATGTATTCTCAATAAAGGCTCAAAACTCACTTATTGTGGGAATAGGTTTATTTTGTGATCAAGTATATATAATCAAATTTTAAAAGGATTTATCATGCCTTTTCATAATTTTCTTATTTGGTTCCTTTTATCACGACGCTATCAGTTGTAAATTTGTAAAAACATAACCTTTTTAGAACTTGTTATTCCCAAATTAAACCAAGACAAGTAAAAAAAATGAAAAATTTTGAAAAGATTTAGGGTGATTAGCGGTTCCAATAGAGTTTTGTGTAAGGCTTGTTATTAGGACTTGCAAGATTCAAGGTTTAAGCATCCCCCCACATTTAAATTACATATTGTCCTCAATGTGTCCCAAAAATAAGTTTTTAGGTTGATTTGAATGTGTAAAAGTGTGTTTAAAAATATTTTTTATGTTACTGGGCATCTGGCCACGGCCCCGTGTGGTCCGGGCACGGCCCCGTGTGTCACACCCTGGCTTTGCGGAAGCGTGGTTAATTTTGGTGTGACTTCTTAATACCATAGCTTAACCATAACAAAGCTATATGAAATAAAATCATGCAAGATCATCCATTTGATTAAGTTTTAAAACCAGAGTAACATAACATTGTCTTAGGGACTTACAACCTCATAACTTAAAACATTGTCTTGATAAACATCAACATGAAATAAACGCAGTTTAAGATTTGTGACTTGTCCAGGAAAGAGTCACATTTCCTAAACTGGGATGACCTTGGAACCCTTATGCAGCGGGAAAACATAACATACCGCGCCAGATCTTTAATTTCCTGAAATACATGTAAGTTGAAAAATCAACAATAATGTTGAGCGAGTTCATGTGTAAGTGAGTAAGTAAACCTTTGTGAGTATAAAAACAGTCTTGGTATGTAGCAAATAAGGGAATTGAGATCACCAATGGTTTGCAAGGCCACTGATATATGTGAAGTGCAAATAGGGAGACTCAAACCTAGCAGATTTCGCCACGGCATTAGTATGTGGACAAAGTCACCCCAAGGTCCGTTTCTAGTTTGGCCTGGGGCTGGGCTCGCTACACCCAGATAGATCTACCGCTCCTGTCCCTCGGTCCCATTATGAGGACTAATGGCCTCATATTGCTCCTACCCACTCACATGATCTAAGTAGTAAACCTCCTTACGCTAACCATACCGTGTATAAAGTACTTGTAATCAAAGTAACATGTATTTCACCCCCGCAGTTAAGAAAACTGAAAACAATTAGAGAAAAGGGGGACATGAACTCACTGTGGTGCGTCTCTACCAAGTATGCCTCCAAATCGATCAGCTGTATGACGACCTACACGTGCTAACTCTATTAGACGGATGGCCGTGCCTTAGCTTTATGGTTTAAGTTTTTGGGAAATAGTTAGGCAACTATTTCGTGTTTACGTTCTGTATATACTTGGTAGTTATTCTCCTTCCCAAGGATGGGGGATTCAATACATGTGCGTTCAAATTATATCATTAAGTCTCACTTAATATATGTATATATTTCCAATTTCACATAATTTTTCTCCAATAATACGTTGTTAAAATACGCGTTCATAAATATTTCCGTAAGTGCGTAAGTTACGTTTAACAATCGAGTGGTAATATAATTACCGGTGTAACTTATATATTTATGGTGAAAGCGTTCGTGTTATTTTGGAATCGTTAACGTTCGTAAATATTATTTTTACTCTAAAAATAATATCTATGTATTTTCACAAAATAATCATAAACAGTGTGTGAAAATATATATTTATCACGTTAAATTTTGTGAAAATCCCACCTCCGAATATTTAGTAAATAAAGTCATGGCGAAATTTATATTTCGAAAACATGTCAAAAATAATTCTAACACTTGTAGTGTAAATAGTTCTAAGTGTTAGGTTTTTAGAAAAATTTCGCCAGAGTTTCCTCTGTAACTGGAGGTGGCCACGCTTTCAAGCGTATCATTTTCTTTAACAAATCAACTCAACAATTTTCTTTATTTGATCAGAACAACTTTCATCACAACAACTAATCAACATATGTGTAAATTGCCAAAAATTACATGAACTTGCAGTTTTCCCAAAACTGTGGTGTAAATCCCCTTAAATTTAGTAGATCTTCATATAAGGTAATTTGATCTTGTAAAAACCTCATTTTTAGAGAAAATCCATCTTTACAACTTCCAGTCATCTTTTACCAAAAACTGTTATTTTGTCGGATCTTTTTATTTCACAAGTGTTTACACACTTGTGGTTTATAAAAATCATGTTTGTTAGTGTAAAATCTATCTTTTAAAATACACGATTTCTTTGATACGTGGTTCTTTGAAGATACCACTTGCAGATGCGTAGATCTGCTAGTTTCAAACACAATTTCACAAGTAAAACTCTTTTACACAAGTTCATGATTCGCGTGTGGTAGAGTTTCACCTTTTAACCCTTGTATTATTCAAAACAAGCTTATGTTAAGATCCATGACCTTACCAAACCGGGTTAAACGATGATCCGAGCTACCACATCATAGATCGGGCCTAAATAACCATAAATTTTAATTACTATAAGTTTTACACAACTTATGTGCTTTTAACCAACAATACTTGCAAGTTTAGTAAACTTTAATGCTTCAAAATGCAAGATTCCGAGTTTTAATCATCATACATCTTATTAACCACCTTAGATTAGTTCAAGTATGAGTTTTAAGCATTATACCTCTAGCTCGAGGCTAGGGAAGAATCTAGACGTAAATCGGGTGGATAAAAGCTAGAGAAAGAGGTCCTTCGAGCTCCGAGTGCACCAAGACTCCTTATATGCGACCCTTAACACTTGTATGATGTTGGAACTTGCAAGATGGAACTCGAAAATGGATGGAGGGCCAAGGGGGTGTTCGGCCGTAGCTTCTTTAGGGAGAGAGAGTTCTTTGGTGAGTTTAAGTGATGACAATTATGTTGGGTTTAGTTTAGTACTTATAGACAAAGTTAATGATAATTATCCAAGGGTTAATGTGCCTCCTAGATATTAAGCATTTGGGAATTAAATAATCAACAAGTACAAGGTATGTCCCCTTGGGGACGGTTTCGGTTAAGGGGGGGGGGGGGTAGTTCGGTTCCATTTCAACTAATCATTAAGCATTAGTTAGATAATTAGGTTAAGTTAAGTGTTTTACTTGGTTACTTGTGTATAGTGTGTTACAATGGGTGTTAGGGCATACGGGGACCCTAACTGGCTCAGAAAAAGATAAATAATGAAAATAACAATATTTTCATGTTCCGGGTATAGTCCGGTTGTTCGGTTGGATAGTAATCCGTTAAGGTGCTTAACAAAGCTTAAAGTGTCGTTATAATTACATTTAGTGACACAACTTATTTCCGACACTTTGGAAAGTGTCTAGTAATATTTTTCTCATGTTTTGGCACTTTATTAGTTAGCTAAAAGCTGAATTATTATGTAAAGTGCTGAGTTTTGTACTTAGAGTACGCTTTAGGCATATCCAGTCATTATGACTTATTCCTAGAGACGCAGTTCTACAACCCTTGTATCCCTACACTCACCACTAGTGTAGCAACTATCCCAGGCTCTTACAGGCCTTAGAGGCAGTGTCTGCCTGATGCTGGCTTTATCAGCATGTTCAATAGGTTATCCGTGTATTGTGCTACTGTGCTTTTTGTGCATCATGTTTGTCACTAAGGTTCAGCATGTAAATAATGTAGTGACAGCAAGCAAGTATGATGCAAGTAAGTACATGTATCAGTATTCAAGTAGCAGTTTATTCACAAGTTCAAGTAAGCACAGTAATTCAGCAGTAATTAATTACTAATTAAGTCGTACGGATACCTGGTTTAGTGCGGGTTGTCACATTCTCCCCCCGTTAAATAAATTTCGTCCAGAAAATTAAGTTCTGCTTGTAGATGCAGGGTTCTTAGGAAAGAGGTGGGGGTATTTCTCTTTCATCTGGTCCTCACGTTCCCAGGTGTATTCAGGACCATGTCTGGCATTCCAACGAACTTTGACGAGCTTGACACTGCTCCGGCGGGTCTTGTTAACTTTCCAATCCGTGACCTCAACAGGTTCTTCAACGAAGTGGAGCGTGTCGTCAACATGAATCTCGTCGGCGGGAATGGCAACGGTGACTTGAGTTGGACTTTTCTTTAGATTGGATACATGAAAGATGTCGTGAACACCATTCAGTTCAGCAGGTAGGTCCAACTTGTATGCTACTAGTCCTATTCTTTCCAGAATTCTGAAGGGACCAATGTAGCGTGGATTTAACTTCCCACGCTTTCTGAAGCGTGCCACACCCTTCCAGGGTGAAACTTTCAATAACACCATTTCTCCAACATGGAATTCCACATGTTTTCGGTTTGGATCCGCATAGGCCTTCTGTCTGTGGCGAGCTGCTTCGATGCGTTTAAGAATCTGCGCGATCTTGTCTGTCGTCTCTTGGACGATTTCGGGACAGCAAGCTGCCTATCACCTGCGTCAGCCCAACATAAGGGTGATCGGCACTTGCGTCCGTAAAGGGCTTCAAATGGCGCGACACCAATACTGGTGTGGTAGCTGTTGTTGTATGAAAATTCGACCAAAGGCAAATGTTTGTCCCAGCTACCGCCCAAATCCATAACACACGCTCTCAGCATGTCTTCCAAAGTCTGTATCGTTCGCTCGCTTTGACCGTCAGTTTGCGGATGAAACGCAGTGCTCAGATTCAATTGAGAGCCAAAGGCTTCTTGGAAGGATTGCCATATCCTTGACACAAACCTTCCGTCTCTATCAGAGATGATTGAGAGAGGTACTCCATGGCGCGCGACGATCTCTCTCATGTAAATTTCAGCCAATTTGCTAGTGTTATCCTTCTCTCTGATAGGTAAGAAGTGTGCTGACTTTGTTAATCGATCCACTATTACCCAAATAGTGTCATGGCCTCTCGGCGTTCTTGGCAGCTTTGTAATAAAATCCATGGAGATTTGTTCCCATTTCCACTTGGGAATCTCAGGTTGTTGTAGAAGTCCTGAAGGCTTCTGGTATTCGGCTTTAACCTTAGCGCACGTTAAACATTTGCTCACATACACAGCAACATCGCCTTTCATCCTAGGCCACCAATAATAATCTTTGAGATCCTGGTACATCTTATCCGCTCCAGGATGGATAGAGTACCGTGATTTGTGAGCTTCATCAAAAATAACTTTCCTTAAACCACCAAACAGAGGAACCCAAATCCTTTTCTCGAAGCGTAACGTTCCTTCCTCGTTTGGTACCAGTAGCTTCTCCATCCCACGGAGATATTCTTCTTCAAGGTTTCCTTCCTTGAGAGCTTCTTTCTGCGCGGCACGAATGCGCAAGGAAAGATCGGTTCGGATAATCATTTCTAAAGCCCTAACCCTTATGGGCTTGATCCTCTCTTTTCGACTTAGGGCATCGGCGACCACATTCGCCTTCCCTGGATGATACTTTATCTCACAGTCGTAATCGTTCAGCAACTCAACCCATCGTCTTTGCCTCATATTCAACTCCTTCTGGTTGAATATGTGCTGTAGGCTCTTGTGATCTGTAAAGATTGTACACTTTGTACCATAAAGGTAGTGTCTCCAGATCATTAGTGCAAATACCACTGCGCCAAGTTCCAAATCATGTGTGGTATAGTTCTTTTAGTGCACTTTCAGTTGACGCGATGCGTAAGCAATAACCTTTTGGCGTTGCATCAACACACAACCTAATCCTTGACGCGAAGCGTCACAGTATACCACAAAATCATCTGTACCTTCCGGTAGTGCTAAGATTGGCGCATTGCAGAGCTTATCCTTCAGTATCTGGAACGCTTCTTCCTGTTTGATTCCCCAATCAAACTTCTTATCTTTCTGGGTGAGGAGCGTCAATGGTTGAGCGATTTTTGAGAAATCCTCAATGAACCTTCGATAGTAGCCAGCCAAACCCAAGAATTGTCGAATCTCGGTTGGTGTCTTTGGCGTTTCCCAATCCTTGATCGCCTCAATCTTGGTTGGATCCACGTGGATTCCATCTCCATTTACCACGTGCCCAAGGAATTGGACTTCACGTAGCCAAAATTCGCACTTGGAGAATTTGGCATACAGCTGTTCCTTCTTTAGTAGCTCCAAAATAGCTCTTAGATGCTGTTCGTGCTCGGCCTTTGTTCTTGAATAGATCAAGGTGTCGTCGATAAACACAATCACGAACTTGTCCAAGTACGGCTTGCAAACTCTATTCATCAAATCCATAAAGACTGCAGGTGCGTTTGTCAAACCAAACGGCATAACAAGGAACTCGTAGTGTCCATAACGAGTTCTGAAGGCTGTCTTTGGGATACTCTCCTCTTGTATCCTTAACTGATGGTATCCAGATCGAAGATCGATCTTTGAATAAAAGCTTGAGCCTTGCAGTTGATCAAACAGATCATCAATTCTTGGCAGAGGGTACCTATTCTTGATCGTCAGCTTGTTCAGCTCCCGGTAGTCGATGCACATTCGAAAACTACCGTCCTTCTTTTTGACAAACAGGACCGGAGCTCCCCAAGGCGAGAAGCTTGGTCGGATAAATCCCTTGTCTAACAACTCTTGAAGTTGTGTCGACAGTTCCTGCATCTCAGACGGAGCAAGTCTATAAGGTGCCTTAGCCACAGGCGCGGCGCCTGGAACTAAGTCAATGCGGAACTCTACTTGTCTCTGAGGTAGCAGTCCAGGTAAGTCCTCTGGGAAGACTTCTGGATATTCCCTCACGACAGGGATGTCTTCGATTCTTGGCTCAGCAGCCTTCTTATCCACAATGTGTGCCAGGAAGGCAACACATCCTTTCTGCAAACACTTTCGCGCTTTCAGGCAGTTGATAATTCTTAATGGCGTATCACGCTTCTCTCCGTGAATCATAATTGTCTCGCCATCTTCGGTTGGGATACGAACAATCTTTTCGTGACAAACTATCTCAGCCTTGTTGCCTGATAACCAATCCATTCCTACTACCACGTCGAAGCTTCCCAACTGGACTGGTAGTAGATCTAAAGCAAACTCACGCTCTCCTAATTCGATCACACAACCTCTGATAACTTCATTGGCTTCTACTAACTTCCCATTGGCCAATTCGATTGAGTAGGGAATATCTAACTTATTAGCGGCTAACCCAAGCATATTCTTAAATTCTAACGACACGAAGCTATAATCGGCACCAGTATCAAATAAAACGGATGCATAGCGTTGATTTACAGGGAACATACCAGTAACAACATTGGGGTCCTGGCGCGCTTCCCTAGCTTCGATTTAGAACACTCTTCCACGGGATTGGTTTAACTCTGGGCAGTTCTTCTTAAAATGCCCGATATCACCGCAGTTAAAGCATCCAAGTCCTTGCCCGTTTCCACCTCCATTTCCAGCTTGGTTATTGTTTTGGTTTGCATTGCCAGCCTGATTCGCAAAGTTGCCTCGATTCCCGTTTCCTCCATAGTTTCCTTGTGGGCGATTACCACCACGATTATTATTCCTATTCCCAAATCCTCCTTGGCCTCCCCGGCCAGCACTAGCCCAACAAGAATCCTTCAAGTGGTCCGGCTTTCCACATGCTTCGCATACTTTCACACTACAATGGCCAGTATGATGGCGTTGACAGGTATTACACTTGGGCTGGGTGCCCTGATATCCTTTTCCTTTCTTTCCACTACCAGCTGTAACCTGAGCTGGCGTGCCTGATCCTCCTTTCTTAACCGCCACACTGGCGCCCTGCTTGAAGTTTGAGAACTTCCGTTTGCTACCTCCTGATGACTCGACGTGAGTCTCTTTCTTCTTATACTCAGCATCATCAAACTTGTTCAGGCGAATAGCCTCCTCTGTGAGAGCCACGCTCAAATCGATCGCTTCAGTAATGGTCGCAGGCTTGGATGAGGTTACCATGCTTATGATTTGAGGAGCTAGTCCCCAAATGAAGCGTTCAATTCTCTTGAACTCAGGAGTGACCATGTAGGGTACCACATGCGATAAGTCATGGAACCTTTGAACGTACTCTGCGATCTTTGGACCGTCCATTTTCAAGTGCCAAAACTCGGTCTCCAATCTCTGGATTTCTGCGCGGGAACAGTACTTTTTGCGCATAAGTTCCTTTAGTTTGGTCCAGGTCAGCGCGTAGGCAGCAGCTTCGCCTAGTGTCTGAACTTGTAGATTCCACCAGGATAGGGCTCCATCTAGAAACAGCCCTGAGATATAGGTGACTTGCTGATCCAGTGCGCATTTACTCATGCGAAGAACAGATTCAGTTTTCTCAGCCCAACGAACAAAGGCGACAGCACCTCCTGTGCCATCAAAGTCTACGGGCTTGCAGTCTAAGAACTGCTTGTAGGTGCACCCATGAGGTGGATTATTGTTGTTGCCAATGTTGCCAGAGTTGCTTCCACTAGTCCCTCCTTGAGAGGCGGCGTATTGTGCAATGGCAGCAGCGATAATTTGCTAGAGTTCTGCCTCATTAGTAGACATGTGTGTCTCACGTCTCGGCGACATCTTCTAAAAGATGGTTTACGTTGGTCAGGCCATAGTAAAACGTACGTATATAGTAATAGTAATAGCACATAACATCTCATGTTATCAACACATCACAAATACCAATCACACAACATCCCATGTCATAAAAATATAAATAAGCAATCAAGCGAATCAAATATGGTGAGAATACTGCGATTGCCATATATCGAGACCACATAGTAAGTGTATCAGTACATCCCTGTGTCATACAATCATCAATCAACTAGGGGCTACATCACCCCTGTCCAAAAACTATATCTTGTCAGTTTCAAATACGTCAAATACATGTCAACAAAAGTCAGGATCATAAAGTAGTCTCTAAAAATGCTGTGCAGTCCAACAATCGTCGTCTTCTCACCCTCGTCTACCCAAACAGCACTGATGAGCTCTATACAGATGGTGGTGGAGGAGGGGGAAGTGGGTGTAAAGCAAACGACGTAACTGGAGCCAGTCCTCCTCCATGGCTCGCTGGGTACGAATGATAGAAGCAACCTGCTGCTCTAGTGTAAAGAGACGGGCAGCATAATCTGGAGGTAGGGGTCGAAATGGCTGCAGAGGAGAGTGTGTCTGACCATGGCACTGGCATGGTGGCAGCTGAGCTCTCTCAAGCTCCTGGATGCGCTGCGTGTGTGACTCGTGCTGGGCGACAAAAGACATCAAAACGTCCTCAATAGTATACCCCATGTGGAAAGAATGGTAGGGGTCAGTAGGTGGCATAGTAGAGTCTGGTGCCCAAAGGAATGGCTCACTGGTGGGATCAAAAGGTGCCACATGAAACGGAGAAACAGTGGGTGGAACAGATGACATCTGGGGCATGAAGGGGATAGACATCGGTACATGCCCAAAAGGATGGGCTGAAGAACCCTCTCCAGTCCTCGCTGGGGGTACAAACTGAGGAACCTGAAAAGAAAAATCCACATGTCGTGTATCAGGGATCTGAGGGGGAAATGGTGGAACATCCTCATCAGCAGGTATCCAACCGTGCTGTGCATGCTCATCTGGTGGATCCATGTGTGCCGCGAACAGTGCATGCTCGGGCTCTAGTGGGATGGGATCAGGTGGGGGAGCAACAAAAGGGTGAACGGGTGCAATGTGCTCAACAGGATGGTCAACAGGTATATCAACAACAGGTAGAGGAACATCAGGATCAACAACAACATGATCGCCCTCTAACAAAGGAACATCCACGGGGAGATCATCAACAGGTGGGTCTGCTATAACAGGCTCAATAGGGATGTCAGCATGTACAGGATCATGCTCAAGTATGGGGTCTAGAGCGGCTGCCTGCTCAGGGGCGACGGCAGGCTCGGGATCATCAAAAGCCATCTCGAAGTCAAACTCGGGGTCGATAGGATCTACTGGGTCAGCTGGATCCTCCATGGGCTGATCTATAGGTATAAACTCGATATCCTCGTCTGGGTCGTATCCCGGGGAAAAGATAGGATCAGAATCCTCTATGTCATCATGGTCAAACGCAAAGCTGGGAATAGGTGCAACAGAGGATGCCTGGTCAGGATCAGAATCATGCGCAAAGTGTTGTGCGCTCAATGTGTGAGAAGGTGCGGATGCCACAGACTCGAAGGAGTCTGGGACAGGAGAATGTGCAGGCGAATCCTCAGCGGGAACGTCAGCGATCATCAGAAGATCGTCCGCAGGAAGAAGGGCCTCGCCCTGGATCTCATCCTCAAACAGGTCAATATCGCCGTCAGCCTCGGCGTCAAGAAGAAAATCATATGCTGGATAAACGGCTAAGGGTATAGGGGCCGGAATCTCTACTAGGGGTAGGTACTCAGCGGGAGGGTCATCTGCAAGCTCATCAGCACCATCGGGTAGTGCGAAAGGCTGGAAATCGTCCTCGTCAGTACTGGTATAGTCAGATGTGTGCACCTCGTGCTCGGAGGATGCGAGGTCATCAGATACGATAGGTATGGGTCCGGTGGTGTCCGAATCGCCAGTACCGGCTGAGTCCATGAGTCTGTAACATAAACACAAATATGCTCAAATAATCAGTCATACAATCAGATAATCACATAAGTCACCAAGGAAGATATCACATAATTCTCCTAGTCCCACTAGCCAAATTCCTCCCAGTCTCTAAGACTGCTCTATCCTCCACCTCGACCTCTTAGATCGAGCCTCGGTCCCCTTGACCGAGCCTCAGCCTTCATGACTGAGCCTACTCTTCCTAGTCTCACTAGCCATCTACCTAGATCTCTAAGATCGAGCCTCGGCCTCCAGACCGAGCCTTAGCCCTTCTAGACTGAGCCTATAAATAATAAAATGTGCTCAACATTTGTTTGTAAAAAGTTTTGGATCTGGACTTAAGTGGTATGCAGTAAAATGTTTTCGTGAGAGCCCTAGTGATCATAGTCTAGACTCGAGAAAGAATCCTAGTTCGCTATGATCAGAGCTCTGATACCAAGCTGTCACACCCTGGCTTTGCGGAAGCGTGGTTAATTTTGGTGTGACTTCTTAATACCATAGCTTAACCATAACAAAGCTATATGAAATAAAATCATGCAAGATCATCCATTTGATTAAGTTTTAAAACCAGAGTAACATAACATTGTCTTAGGGACTTACAACCTCATAACTTAAAACATTGTCTTGATAAACATAAACATCAACATGAAATAAACGCAGTTTAAGATTTGTGACTTGTCCAGGAAAGAGTCACATTTCCTAAACTGGGATGACCTTGGAACCCTTATGCAGCGGGAAAACATAACATACCGCGCCAGATCTTTAATTTCCTGAAATACATGTAAGTTGAAAAATCAACAATAATGTTGAGCGAGTTCATGTGTAAGTGAGTAAGTAAACCTTTGTGAGTATAAAAATAGTCTTGGTATGTAGCAAATAAGGGAATTGAGATCACCAATGGTTTGCAAGGCCACTGATATATGTGAAGTGCAAATAGGGAGACTCAAACCTAGCAGATTTCGCCACGGCATTAGTATGTGGACAAAGTCACCCCCAGGTCCGTTTCTAGTTTGGCCTGGGGCTGGGCTCGCTACACCCAGATAGATCTACCGCTCCTGTCCCTCGGTCCCGTTATGAGGACTAATGGCCTCATATTGCTCCTACCCACTCACATGATCTAAGTAGTAAACCTCCTTACGCTAACCATACCGTGTATAAAGTACTTGTAATCAAAGTAACATGTATTTCACCCCCGCAGTTAAGAAAACTGAAAACAGTTAGAGAAAAGGGGGACATGAACTCACTGTGGTGCGTCTCTACCAAGTATGCCTCCAAATCGATCAGCTGTATGACGACCTACACGTGCTAACTCTATTAGACGGATGGCCGTGCCTTAGCTTTATGGTTTAAGTTTTTGGGAAATAGTTAGGCAACTATTTCGTGTTTACGTTCTGTATATACTTGGTAGTTATTCTCCTTCCCAAGGATGGGGGATTCAATACATGTGCGTTCAAATTATATCATTAAGTCTCACTTAATATATGTATATATTTCCAATTTCACATAATTTTTCTCCAATAATACGTTGTTAAAATACGCGTTCATAAATATTTCCGTAAGTGCGTAAGTTACGTTTAACAATCGAGTGGTAATATAATTACCGGTGTAACTTATATATTTATGGTGAAAGCGTTCGTGTTATTTTGGAATCGTTAACGTTCGTAAATATTATTTTTACTCTAAAAATAATATCTATGTATTTTCACAAAATAATCATAAACAGTGTGTGAAAATATATATTTATCATGTTAAATTTTGTGAAAATCCCACCTCCGAATATTTAGTAAATAAAGTCATGGCGAAATTTATATTTCGAAAACATGTCAAAAATAATTCTAACACTTGTAGTGTAAATAGTTCTAAGTGTTAGGTTTTTAGAAAAATTTCGCCAGAGTTTCCTCTGTAACTGGAGGTGGCCACGCTTTCAAGCGTATCATTTTCTTTAACAAATCAACTCAACAATTTTCTTTATTTGATCAGAACAACTTTCATCACAACAACTAATCAACATATGTGTAAATTGCCAAAAATTACATGAACTTGCAGTTTTCCCAAAACTGTGGTGTAAATCCCCTTAAATTTAGTAGATCTTCATATAAGGTAATTTGATCTTGTAAAAACCTCATTTTTAGAGAAAATCCATCTTTACAACTTCCAGTCATCTTTTACCAAAAACTGTTATTTTGTCGGATCTTTTTATTTCACAAGTGTTTACACACTTGTGGTTTATAAAAATCATGTTTGTTAGTGTAAAATCTATCTTTTAAAATACACGATTTCTTTGATACGTGGTTCTTTGAAGATACCACTTGCAGATGCGTAGATCTGCTAGTTTCAAACACAATTTCACAAGTAAAACTCTTTTACACAAGTTCATGATTCGCGTGTGGTAGAGTTTCACCTTTTAACCCTTGTATTATTCAAAACAAGCTTATGTTAAGATCCATGACCTTACCAAACCGGGTTAAACGATGATCCGAGCTACCACATCATAGATCGGGCCTAAATAACCATAAATTTTAATTACTACAAGTTTTACACAACTTATGTGCTTTTAACCAACAATACTTGCAAGTTTAGTAAACTTTAATGCTTCAAAATGCAAGATTCCGAGTTTTAATCATCATACATCTTATTAACCACCTTAGATTAGTTCAAGTATGAGTTTTAAGCATTATACCTCTAGCTCGAGGCTAGGGAAGAATCTAGACGTAAATCGGGTGGAAAAAAGCTAGAGAAAGAGGTCCTTCGAGCTCCGAGTGCACCAAGACTCCTTATATGCGACCCTTAACACTTGTATGATGTTGGAACTTGCAAGATGGAACTCGAAAATGGATGGAGGGCCAAGGGGGTGTTCGGCCGTAGCTTCTTTAGGGAGAGAGAGAGAGAGTTCTTTGGTGAGTTTAAGTGATGACAATTATGTTGGGTTTAGTTTAGTACTTATAGACAAAGTTAATGATAATTATCCAAGGGTTAATGTGCCTCCTAGATATTAAGCATTTGGGAATTAAATAATCAACAAGTACAAGGTATGTCCCCTTGGGGACGGTTTCGGTTAAGGGGGGGGGGTAGTTCGGTTCCATTTCAACTAATCATTAAGCATTAGTTAGATAATTAGGTTAAGTTAAGTGTTTAACTTGGTTACTTGTGTATAGTGTGTTACAATGGGTGTTAGGGCATACGGGGACCCTAACTGGCTCAGAAAAAGATAAATAATGAAAATAACAATATTTTCATGTTCCGGGTATAGTCCGGTTGTTCGGTTGGATAGTAATCCGTTAAGGTGCTTAACAAAGCTTAAAGTGTCGTTATAATTACATTTAGTGACACAACTTATTTCCGACACTTTGGAAAGTGTCTAGTAATATTTTTCTCATGTTTTGGCACTTTATTAGTTAGCTAAAAGCTGAATTATTATGTAAAGTGCTGAGTTTTGTACTTAGAGTACGTTTTAGGCATATCCAGTCATTATGACTTATTCCTAGAGACGCAGTTCTACAACCCTTGTATCCCTACACTCACCACTAGTGTAGCAACTATCCCAGGCTCTTACAGGCCTTAGAGGCAGTGTCTGCCTGATGCTGGCTTTATCAGCATGTTCAATAGGTTATCCGTGTATTGTGCTACTGTGCTTTTTGTGCATCATGTTTGTCACTAAGGTTCAGCATGTAAATAATGTAGTGACAGCAAGCAAGTATGATGCAAGTAAGTACATGTATCAGTATTCAAGTAGCAGTTTATTCACAAGTTCAAGTAAGCACAGTAATTCAGCAGTAATTAATTACTAATTAAGTCGTACGGATACCTGGTTTAGTGCGGGTTGTCACACCGTGGTCGGATTCCCGGTAACAAAATTGAACAGAATGCTGACTACGGGGTGTGTTCATTGAGCACGACCCGTGGTCAGTTACCTGATCTGGAACAATTTTCTGCAGAGGCTGGGGACAGGGCATATTGGGCCGAGCACGGCCCCATGCTGCACATGTTGGACAGATGGAAAAGTTGACGGAAGGCTCTGTTTACGTGCATGGGGTGCGGTTTTAACATCCCTTTGGCAGTTTCCATCTTTTCGAGTGTGAGTTATTCCTGAAAAGTAAGACTATACTAGAAAACATAAAAGTTAAACTAAATTAAAAACTAAGGATAGTTCCGCGGAATGCCTCCGTGGTGCGCCACGTTTATAAGGGTCCTAGGCTAGACCCAAAGCCAGTCATATGTTACCCGAGTGGGATGTCTCGCATCCCGTTTTGCACCGTCGGAGAGCGTCATCCAAGCTTGAGTCTATGTCATCCATGTAGTTGACCGGGTCATCCTCTACTCTTTTCCCAACCCCGAATTTCATCTCCTTGTCTCCAACCCTCAATGTTAGCTTCCCATCACTCATATCCACCATGGAACGAGCGGTGGCGAGGAATGGTCTTCCTAGAATGAGGGGAACTTCGGTGTCTTCTTCCATGTCGAGTATGACAAAGTCGACCAGGAAGACAAAGTCTCTGACCTTTACCAATAGATTTTCGGTGACACCTTGTGGGCATTTGACGGACCTCTCGGCGAGATGTATGCTCATCTTTGTGGGGCTCGGCTTTCCTAATCCGAGTCGGTCAAATATTGATGCGGGCATAAGACTGATGCTAGCCCCAAGGTCGGCTAGTGCATATCGTATGGGCGATCCACCAATGGAGCAAGGGATGGTGAAGCTTCCGGGATCGATTTTCTTTTGTGGGAGTTTGTTGAGGAGTACGGCTGAGCATTCTTCACTTAAGTTGACCAATTGCAAGGATTCAATCTTTCTTTTGTGGGTGAGGAAGTCTCTCATGAATTTTGAGTATTTTGGCATTTGAGTGAGGACTTCTACAAACGGGAGATTGATGTGTGTGACAACCCGTAACTTCAAGGTAAAAAAAAAACTATTAGTTCCACATTTGTAAATCAATTTATATACTAATCTTATTCAATGAATTTATTATATACTTATCTAATTCTTAGTGTTCAAACAATTATTCTAAACCAAATCCATATCGTATTAAACTGACCAGAACCGTTTGAACCGAAGCACGTGACTCGTCCGTAGAACCAAATCTATTCCATATAATTTGTACAATTTTAAATTGCATATACATATATTTACGTTAAAACCATTTGTTAAAAAATGAAACATATGAACTACAACTAATAGATTATTTTGTTAAATAGTCTAATTCTATTTGTTAGTTGTATTATCCTAACAAATCACACCCCAACTGTTCACTTCATGTTTCTTTTCCTTTGGTGATGTGTGGCCCCAAGTAAACAGCCCAACCCATTAGTCTATTACCAATTGTTATCGGCCCTAACCCCCCCACCCCAAATTCATTAACCGCCCCCACCCCACATAAATACATATGCATGTATGTATGATGGTATAAAAAAAAACCCTACTCCCATCTCGGCAATCAGCAGCAGCTCCCTCCACCATCACACACACCACCTCTCGTCCCTCTCTCTCCCTTGGCAACCGGAGCACATCACCACTCCTCCATCACCGATCACCGGTAAGAACCCTCCATCCTTTTAGTTTACACCCTAGAGTAACATATTCATCATGGTTTCCGTTCGACTTCGTGTTTTTCGGTATGAATAAGTGGTGGTAGGGGTGTGTCATGGTTGCAAATTGATGCATGGGAGTTAACAGTTAATGAGTTTAACATGATTATATGCTTATTTATGTTTGTCCACATGTATACATGGAAGTTAATTAGTTAACTGTTATATGAATGAATGTTGAATGTGAATCGTATATGTGGAGTGGTATGTGAACAGTAAATGTGTAAGATAGACGAGCCGCGTACATAACTCCAGTCTTCCTACCCAGATTCGAGAGGCACAGATCGAAGCATTGAAGGAAGAAAACCTCAAAGCTGAGTCCCTACGGGGATTGGAGAAACGGTTAGAACTAAAGGAAGACGGTGCTTATTACTTAGCGGGACGTATTTGGGTTCAGTTTTATGGTAATCTACACGAGCTTGTGATGGATGAGGCACACAAGTCTCGTTACTCGGTACATCCTGGTTCTGATAAGATGTACCACGATCTCAAAACCACGTACTGGTGGCCTAGTATGAAGGCTAACGTAGCAACCTACGTTAGTAAATGCTTGACATGCGCCAGAGTTAAGGTTGAATACCAGAAGCCATCAGGACAACTCCAACAACCCGAGAACCCAACATGGAAATGGGAGCAAATTTCCATGGATTTCGTCACTGGTTTGCCTAGATCTCAGCGGGGAAACGACACCATCTGCGTGATCGTGGATTGACTAACTAAGTCTGCACACTTTCTGGCAATCAAGGAAACTGACAAGTCTTCTACGCTCGCAGACATTTATCTGAAGGAAGTAGTCTCTAGGCACGGAGTGCCAACTTCTATTATCTCTGATCGAGACTTATGCTTTACATCTGAGTTGTGGCAAGCAATGCACAAATCCTTCGGCTCACGTCTAGACATGAGCACAGCGTATAATCCACATATGGATGGGCAGACTGAACGCACCATCTAGACTCTTGAAGACATGCTTCGAGCATGTGTAATCGACTTTGGTAACGGCTGGGAAAGGCACTTACCTTTGGTGGAGTTTTCGTATAACAACAGTTACCACACCAGCATCCAGGCTGCTCCGTTCGAGGCTTTGTATGGACGGAAATGCCGATCACCTCTATGCTGGGCAGAAGTGTGTGATAGCCAAATCACTGGTCCAGAACTCGTCGTCAACACAACGGAAAAGATTTCCCAAATACGACAACGAATGATCGTCAGAAAAGCTACGCTGATAAGCGTAGGAAAATGCTAGAGTTCCAGGTTGGGGATCGAGTGCTACTTAAAGTCTCACCTTGGAAAGGTGTGGTTCGTTTTGGCAAATGGGGAAAGCTTAATCCACGTTATGTCGGACCTTTCGAAATCACTGAGAAAATCGGCAAGGTCGCGTACAGACTGAATTTGCCCGAAGAGCTCAGTGGTGTTCACGACGTATTCCACGTGTCGAATCTGAAGAAGTGTCTGTCAGATGAGACCCTCATCGTTCCTTTTAAGGAACTCACTATCGATGACTAGTTGCGCTTCATCGAGGAACCGGTGGAAATTTTGGAACGGGAATTCAGGACTCTCAAGCGTACCAGGATACCCTTGTTCGAGTTCGTTGGAACTCCCGTCGTGGCCCAAAGTTCACCTGGGAACGAGAAGACCAAATGAAATGCAAATACCCCCAGTTGTTTAAGAAAGGTGAGTCCAGTACTGAAGCTACTTCAGAATTTCGGGACGAAATTCCAAACCAAGGGGGGATGATGTGATACCTCAGGAAAACGCACAACACAACTAGCTTCTCCGGCAACGATGTGCTAAATTTCAGGACGAAATTTCTTTCAACTTGGGGATGATGTGACAGCCCGTAACTTCGAGATAAAAAAAACTATTAGTTCCACATTTGTAAATCAATTTATATACTGATCTTATTCAACGAATTTATTATATACTTATCTAATTCTTAGTCTTCAAACAATTACTCTAAACCAAATCCATATCGTATTAAACTGACCCAAACCGTTTGAACCGAAGCACGTGACTCGTCCATAGAACCAAATCTATTCCATATAATTTGTACGATTTTAAATTGCATATACATATATTTACGTTAAACCATTTGTTAAAACATGAAACATATGAACTACAACTAATAGATTATTTTATTAAATAGTCTAATTCTATTTGTTAGTTGTATTATCCTAACAAATCACACCCCAACCGTTCACTTCATGTTTCTTTTTCCTTTGGTGATGTGCGGCCCCAAGTAAATAGCCCAACCCATTAGTCTATTACCAATTGTTATCGGCCCTACCCCCCCAAAATTCATTAACCGCCCCCACCCCACATAAATACATACGCATGTATGTATGATGGTATAAAAAAAAACCCTACTCCCATCTCGGCAATCAGCAGCAGCTCCCTCCACCATCACACACACCACCTCTCGTCCCTCTCTCTCCCTCGGCAACCGGAGCACATCACCACTCCTCCGTCACCGATCAGCAGTAAGAACCCTCCATCCTTTTAGTTTACACCCTAGAGTAACATATTCATCATGGTTTCCGTTCGACTTCGTGTTTTTCGGTATGAATAAGTGGTGGTAGGGGTGTGTCATGGTTGCAAATTGATGCATGGGAGTTAACAGTTAATGAGTTTAACATGATTATATGCTTATGTATGTTTGTTCACATGTATACATGGAAGTTAATTAGTTAACTGTTATATGAATGAATGTTGAATGTGAATCGTATATGTGGAGTGGTATGTGAACAGTAAATGTGTAAGATAGACGAGTCGTGTGTATGCCGCGTTAGTGAACCGTAGGTGCGGATGTGTGTGTGTGTGTGTGTACAAACTGTATGAAAGATCGTATATGCGAACCAAGTATAATGCTATGCAAATCGAGTACGAATGGTTTCATTTTGACTGAAGGTATATATGCTTAGTCGGTGAACCTTGAGTATCTGTATATATGTATGCCAATATGTAGCACCATAGCCATAGGAGTAACTGCACGTATATGTGAAACCGAGTTATGTGCAGCCGTGTGAATGGATAACGATATATATGTGCGTAGGCTTATGTACGTAAAGATAAATATGCTTGGGTTAAGCATTCTGTTAGAATAAGGGCTTTGGTTTAGGGAATCATTAGGAAAAGCAGCCCGTGTGTGGGTCTTGAAACCTGATTAATTCTCTGTTTCGATCCGGGATAGGAATGGGTCATGGGTGTGGGATTGGTTCTAGGAACCATCGTGTGCTCAAGTCTTAATGGGTTCGATCGGGAAATCACGAGACCTGTTTAAGGTTGCTCTTAGTGTGCGATATTGATGATGATGCACGAGATTATGAGAAATTTGACAAGGGTTGGTGGTTAATAAGTATTGGTAGGGAATAATAATCAATCATAGGGTCACACAAGAAGTATTAAATAATTATCATGCATGGATGCAGTAAAGATCGCATGGTAGTTCTAACTGGCAAAAACCTGAGTTGAGTAGTTAGTTCCTTGCATTTGGGTGTTGGGTAATGCTCCATGCATGATGTTGGGATAGAACCCTATCAGAGGAACAGATAATTAAAGCCAAAACTGGATCAGAGCAGTGGATCCAGAATAAGCAGACGAGTACGTTAGTTCATGCAAATCTCTCCCCTTGAAAGTGGCTTTGTATCTGCTGACCTCCTATCTGCTGATCTTACTAAGTGCTGACCTACGACTGCTGCTTTGTATCTACTGACCAATGTCAAAGACTGATGGAAGACCAAAGCTCTGCTGACTCAATCTACTGCCTTAAGTCAAGTACTGCTGATCCGGACAGGCACTGCTGGGTTCACAGCAGTGGAAGGATGCAGCAGCTGTTTAAGTGTCTTTTATGTAATAAATTGTAATAGCAGTAGTTAGTACATCAGTGTTTGTATAGATCAGAGGTTAGAGTCTGTTAGGAGGTTAGATGTCACTTTCATGGTGACGTCAGCTAAAGATGCTCAGTAGTTTGCAAGTGCCTATAAATAGTTCAGTACTTTGTACTGTTCTATTAGCTCTAGCAATACCGTCTTCTTTGCACGAACAAACGCTGAGCTCTGGCTGAGGGGGAGTTTGTATTCAAGCATTACTTGTAATCGTTGTTGAAAGTTAATTCAATCATTCGATTCCTAGTTGAAAATGTCTTGATCAAAGCAATACTCTGATTTGATTGTATGCAAAGTTTGTTTTCATCTTAATTCCGCTGCACAACTCTTTCATTTCCATCTTAATTTCAAACGAAAATACAATCAGAAAGAAACTCAGATCCAACAATTGGTATCAGAGCTTGGACAGTCAAATTTGATTTAACAATCATTTTGACGTAAATAGTTCAGCTCATAACAGTTGATACTGATCGTTTGTTCGTCCGTTGAAAAACAGAGCAAGGATTAATCACCATTAAAGTTGATTTCTCAGTGTCTGTAAAACAACAAGAATGACGTCACAATCTCAAGATGATAAAAACAACATCGGCTCGCTTTTTAAACCACCTATGCTAAAAAGAAATGAGTACAACATCTGGCAGAGGAGGATGGGACACATCCTCGCTCAACAAAGCACAGGTTGTTGGAAGTCTGTTATTTATGGTCCCCATGTTCCTTCAGTGCCAAGTGCTGAAGATGCTAAAAAGTTCATTCCAAAACCAGTTGAAAATTATACCGAAACCGATTTTCAAAAGATCGAACTAGATGCTAAAGCGTTTAGCATCGTAGCATCAGCGCTGCCCAATGAGATATATGCTGGACTGTTACATTGTAACAGTGCCAAAGAGTTATCGGACGCACTTAAGGAACAGTTTGGGGGAACCGAGGAAGTCATAGAAAACAATAGGGAAATCCTGAACCAACAGTATGAAACATTTTGCTACGTTAAAGGTGAATCACTAACGCAACAATTTGAGCGTTTCAGTTGTCTCATCAGTGAACTGAGGCTTGTTAACACTACTTTTACAAACTCAACTCAAAATAGCAGGTTCCTCAGGTCACTGCCAGAAAAATGGGACACAATAGCTTTTGTCACCAGAAACTCACCTGAGTTCAAGGATCTGACCTTGACCCAACTCCATGGTCGACTCCTGACCTACGAAAGGGAGTTGAACCAGAAAAGGAGGTTACAAGAGTCAGGAAAAGTTACTGATGATTACACTTTCGGTAATACTGCTCTTCTGGGTCAAGAAGAATCTGGGAACAGTGGTAAGGATCAGGGTTATGATCACTTCATTGACATAACTGCTGGTGCAAATTTTAACAACCCTGATCCTCACTCTGCAAGTTTTGCATTCACTGCAAACGAAAACCAGATGTCAGACAATCTAAGCTTTGAACTCAATGATTTACAACATTTTGATCCCACTGACTTAGAAGAGATGGACATCCTGCACCAACTGGCTTTGCTAAGTGTTAGAACTAGCAAGTTTTACAAAAGAACAGGGCGAAAATTCCCAGGTTTGCATGGGAATCTAAGGGTTGGGTTGGATAAATCGAAAATCAAGTGCTATAAGTGTAATAGGTTGGGACATTTCGCTAGGGAATGTAGGAGTCAAACTACTGGTCCCATAATTACTCATCCTAGCTCAAATCCTAGACCTCAAAACCAAAACACTGTGCACTATGCCCAATATGCCCCAGCAGCTCAAGTGAACACTGCTCACTATGCTGCTGCCCCTGTGCCAGTACATTATGTCCAAACTACTGTTCCACAAATCCAATATGTTCAAACCCCTGCTCCACAGGTACAAGTGCAACCTGTTGCACCTCAAACCACTGCTCCAGCAGCAGTATAACCAGATCAACAAAGCTTTTTCACTCAAGGGTTTGTTGACTGGAGCAGTATGCCTGAAGACCTTAGTGATGAAAATTTTGCACTCTATGCTTCTAATGATTCTTCTGATGATGAGTTTTGTTTGATGGCATTAGAGTCAATACAGGAAGGGGTTGAAACTGAGGAGGAACAGCAGAGCTTTGAAACAGTGGAAGAGGTGACTGAAGCAGTGGTTACTGCTGTGGCTGGTGAACTACTGTTGGGAGAAAGTTCAGGTACCCTGATTGAACCAATGACAGATCCATGGTCCGTAGAGGACAAAGAAGAAGAGAAAGAAGAAAAGGCTGGTGAAAAGAAGGTGAAAGCTGATGATGAAGAAGATCATCAATGTGATTGTGCAATGATGGCAGCTGCCAAGGTATCTCCTCAAGTTCTTGAAAAACTGTGTTCTGACAATTGCATAATTGCTTTTGCTAACATTAAAGAGGTGAATGAAAACCTTCGGGATAAAATCTTGTCTGATGAGGTCAAATTTGAAAGGTCTTTAAAAGAACTTAAAAACAAATTGACTGAAAAAGAAAAAGAGAATAGCTGTCTAAAAGAAGAGCAAAGTATAACCAAAACCCAACTTCAAACTATGGTAGAAAAATACCAAGTTTGCAAAAAGGAGTTGGAGTCCGCCCAGATTACTTGTGAAAGATGGGTGGAATCTTGCAAAGGATATGAGGCTATGCTTGAAAAACAGAGAAAAAGCAATGTGAAATTTGGGGTTGGCTATAGAAAACATGATGATGAAAACACTGCTTTTGAAAACTCTGTTCAAACCACTGATGTAACCACTGAGTTCATCCCCACAAACAAGAATGGCCAAGAAGTGAAAATCACTGACAAACTTGGTAACAAAATCACACTTGACAGACCAAAGGAATCCTCTACTTTTGAGGAGCTTGAAGAATACCAGTTTAAACCAAAATGGTCTGATGAGTGTGACATTCTTGAAAATTTCAAGCCAATGGACTTTACATCAACTGATGGTGTCAAGGCTCCAAAAGCTAAAGTCATACCTCTCAGGGACATCCCAGCAGTGGTTAAAACCTCTGCTGCAAAGGAGTCTGAAAAGAGAAAGAAGAAAGAAAAAATTGATAACTTGTTTTGTGAATTCTGTGAGAAAAGGAATCATCTAACAAAAGATTGTTTCCACTTAAAAGCGTATGATTTAAACAGAACAAGTGTCATTGCTTCAGCTGAAGGTTGCATTGTCTGTGGTAAAAAAACCACAAAACTCAAGCATGTGTGTATCTCAAAAATTTTGATGTGAAAAAGAATGAGTACATTGCTAAAACATCCTTGAGTCCATCATCATCATCAACATCTGTCAAATTCACCAAGAAACAACCACTGTTTGTGCCAGTTCAAACAGCTGTTACAAAACAGCTGAACCAAACATCTGTCAAAAGAGATGTTCAGGTTACTGATGCACCCCCTGCCAATCAGTTCAGAAAAGGCAGAGAAAAACAGTCTTACCAAAGGATTCCTCACGTTTATGAGACCTACAAAAGGCCCTCTAAACCCAAAGTGAACAAGCATCCTTTTAGTTACCAGCAGATGATTGGTCAGGACCCACAACAGTGGTTAGAGAAACACTGTCCTAAAACAGTTCAAACAGTTCAAACACTCTTTCATTCTGCATCCATCCCAGACACTGTTGAGACCCCATCCAAAGCCTTGTTGGCTTTGGAGACCTTAATGAACTAATCCTTTTACTTCATGTGCAGGGAGCTTCTGCATGCTTTGATAGTCTTTGGTATGTAGATAGTGGAGGCTCCAGGCACATGACAGGATGTAAAGCCCTCCTCAAAGACTTTAAAATCCATGGAGGGGGTGATATATCCTTTGGGAATAATAGTAAAGGAAGAGTTCTGGGATCGGGTACAGTGGAGTCTGGAAAAGTAAAATTTGAAAATGTCAATCTAATAGACAATCTAAAATTCAACCTTCTGAGTGTGTCCCAAATGAGTGACAAGGGATTTGGGTCATTCTTCACAAAAGACTGTTGTAGGATTGTTGGACCAGAAATGGTCAAAAAGATTGAAGCAATAATCAAAACTGGTCAAACTAAACTTGTTGCTCAAAGAAGTGGCAATGTTTATGTTGTTGACATGTCAAAAGAGTGTCCCAGAGCTGATGCCTGTCTGTTCTCAGCTGCCTCTAACAAAGAGACAGAACTTTGGCACAGAAGGCGGGGGCACACAAATCTTAAGACAATCACAGAAATTTCAAAAAATGGTTTGGTGAGAGGCCTACCACAAAAATTGTTTTCATGTCCTGAACATTGCATTTCCTGTTTAAAAGGAAAACAGCATAAAAGTTCTTACAAGTCCATTGAAGAGTCCAAAACAACCCAGTGTTTGCAAATGCTACACATGGATTTGTTTGGCCCAGTTCAAGTCATGAGTCTCAAAAAGAAAAGATATTGTTTGGTTATTGTTGATGACTTTTCTAGGTTTACATGGACTTTCTTTTTGCACTCAAAAGATGAAACTGCAGGCATTTTGCAAGACTTTGTAATACAGGTTGAAAAGCAATTTGACCTTCCAGTGAAAAGCTTCAGGAGTGACAATGGCACAGAATTCAAAAATAGGGAGTTGGATGCCTTCTGTGTGAAGAAAGGGATTGTAAGGCAGTACAGTATCCCAAGAACACCAGAGCAGAATGGGGTAGTGGAAAGGAAGAACAGAACTCTGATTGAGGCTGCCAGAACCAAGCTTGCAGATTCAGGTTTGCCATTAACTTTCTGGGCAGAGGCAGTAAACACTGCTTGCTATGTTCAGAACAGAGTTTTAATAAACCCCAGGCACAAAAAGACTGCCTATGAAATTCTGTATAAAATTAAACCACTGATCTCATATTTCAAAGTGTTTGGCTGCCCATGCTTTATTTTGAACTTAAAAGATTCCATTTCAAAATTTGCAGCCAAAATTGATTGTGGTTATCATTTGGGATACTCAACCACTGCCAAGGCCTACAAAGTGTTCAATACACGGACCAAGGCAGTGGAGGAGACTTTGAATGTAAAGTTCAATGAACTTTCATCAATGAAAATCCCAGCAAACCCTGCAGATCTGTTTGATCTTGAAAAATTTACTTTTGAAAATACTGCTGTCAAGACTAATAGTGCAGGTCCATCAGAGGATACAACACCAGACTATGGGTATGAAATCATCATCCCTCAAAGGTCTGCCACAAAGGGAAAAGCACCAGCTGTTCAAAACAGTTGTCAAAGCTCAACCACTGCTACCTCAACAGTTGTTGACCAAAGTAGCCCATCAACCACTGCTTCCACATCCTCAAACACTGCTGACAAAAGTCCTCAAACAGTGGATAAAAGTCAGCAGTTGTCCACTTCATTACCTCCTATTCCACCACCTTTTGAAGCCACTGCTGGATCATCAAAGTCCCCAGCAGTGGTTAGCTCAGATGATACACATTTGCAGCCTTCACCAACCAATGCCATCATACCATACCAAGGAGATTTAATCTTCTTGCGATCTCATCCACCTGATCAAATCATTGGCAACATAAATGAAGGGGTGCTCACAAGAAGTCAAACCCAAAACATTTGTCTTTTTGCTGGTTTTCTATCACTCCATCAGCCAGTCAAGTACCAAGAGGCACTGAAAGACAACAGCTGGGTAGAAGCCATGCAAGAGGAGCTCCAACAGTTTAAAAGACAACAAGTATGGGAGCTTGTACCACTGCCAGAAGAGGTTAGTCCCATTGGCACAAAGTGGGTCTTCAAGAACAAAACTGATGAAAGGGGTATTGTTGTCAAGAATAAAGCCAGGCTTGTGGTTCAAGGTTACAGACAGGAAGAGGGGATTGATTATGATGAAACATTTGCCCCTGTTGCAAGATTGGAAGCCATTAGACTGTTCCTGGCCTTTGCTGTCAACCACAATATGAAGGTGTTTCAAATGGATATCAAAAGTGCTTTCCTCTATGGTACAATTCAAGAAGAGGTGTATGTTTGTCAACCTCCAGGTTTTGAGGATCCATTTTATCCAGATCATGTCTGCAGGCTAAACAAAGCCTTGTATGGCTTGAAATAAACACCAAGGGCCTGGTATGAAACTCTTTCCAACTTCCTACTCTCAAATGGTTTCAAAAGAGGTACCATTGATAAAACACTGTTTTTAAAATGGAGAGGGAAGGATTTAATGATTGTCCAGATTTATGTGGATGACATTATTTTTGGAAGCACATGTAACTCAATGTGTGAAGAGTTTAGAGAACTCATGACAGCTGAGTTTGAAATGAGTGCAATGGGTGAGCTACAATGCTTTCTTGGTCTCCAAGTTCAGCAAATGCAAAATGGAACTTTCATTCATCAAAGCAAATATGCTAAAGAACTTTTGACAAAATTTGATATGAATGATTGTAAACCATGTAGCACACCCATGGCAACAAATAAGCTGGTCATTTCTGATGAAAAAGATGAGCTGATTGACCAAACACTTTATAGAAGCATGATTGGGTCTTTATTGTACCTAACTGCATCTAGACCAGACATCATGTTTGCAACATGTGTCTGTGCAAGAAGTCAATCAGCTCCCAGAAAATCAAATCTCATTGCTGTAAAAAGGATCTTCAGATACATAAAAGGTGCTCCCACACTTGGTATCTGGTATCCAGCTAATGGGAACATCAAGCTTTCAGGTTTCTCAGACAGTGACTTTGCTGGATGTCACACCACAAGGAAGTCCACATCAGGAGGGTGCCAGTTTCTAGGTGATTGCTTAGTTTCATGGCAAAGCAAAAAGCAGGCAGCTGTTTCAACATCCACTGCTGAAGCTGAATACATTGCTGCTGCAAGCTGTACAGCCCAACTCCTGTGGCTTCAAAATCAGTTACTGGATTTTGGTATCACTGCCTTAAAGACACCACTCATGTTGGATAGCCAGGCAGCAGAAAATATCATCAAAAATCCAGTTTCCCACTCAACCACCAAACACATCGACATCAGACATCACTTTGTGAGGGATTGCTATGAAAAAGGTTTGATTTCTCTGCATCATGTCCCAACTAAAGACCAGCTAGCTGATGTGCTCACAAAAGCACTTGATACAGCCACTTTTGAAAGTTTGGTCTCTAGGATTGGGATGCTGAACATGGAATAACAAGCAACATCTTGTTTTTTCTATGAATAAAAGCAACAAAATGTTTTCAGAAAATCAAAACTCCATCCTTAAAAATAGCTAAAAATGAAAATTTTTCATTAAAATCCTTAAAAGTCTGCCATTAACCACTGATTGTTCAAAAGTCTGCTCTACTTCAAAAGTCTGTCCACTGCTGAAAGTCAACCCCTGCTCTCTCATTACTTTGATAAACTCTGTTGTTCAAAAGCAGTGTCTTATCCACTGATATGCTATCCACTGATAGTGAAAATCATCCACTGCTTTCATACCACTGCCTTCATCTGTCCCTATCACATAAGTACTGTCCTTCACTTTCACCAGGGGTTGTCACGTGGGCAGTACATATTGGTCAGACTTTTTGTAACAGCTGCCACCTCAGCATTCACTTTCTTCCCTATAAAATCCCCCACTCACCACCAAAACAGGGTTTTACTGTCGAATTGAATTCTTAAAAATTCTCTTCTCAAAACAGTTTTTCATCTCATCTTCCACAAATTTCTTCGATCATTCATCTTCAAAAAGACAAAATCGAAGTCATCTTCAAAACCCTCATCCAAATCATCTTTGAAAACAGCCTCTCAAAAGGCAATCTCCACTGAAATTCCACATAAACCATCTCACAATCTCCTGGGTCTTCTCACAAAACCAGGAACCACCAAAGTTTTCGATTCCATCATTGATCTCATGGCAAAATCAAAGTACAAAACTTTGTTCACCGCCGATGCACCAATCTATTTGGCGACCCAAAGGGAGTTCTGGAAGAATGCAACCCTTGAAAAACAAGGCGACTCTGCAACCACCATAAACTCTTCTATAAAGGGTAAAGCTGTCCAAATCACGCCACAATCCATTTCAGAGGTCTTTCAACTCGGTGATCAGGAAGGTAAAATTTCTTTCACTAAAAACGAGTTACAAACTGACTTCATTGAGAGAGGGTATGAAGCCACAATGATGAAGAAAATTACCTTAGAAAAAGGTTATTTTCCGTCTGCAACCAGATTTTTATTTCATACCCTCCTACTATGTGTTTCAAACAAAACCACTTCTTTCAATGAAATCCCTTTAAAGATTCAAAACCTGGGATATGCAATTCTTCAAGGAGAAAATTTTAACTACTCTCAGGAAATTTTTAAAGATTTGGTTAAAAATGTTGAAACAAAATCATTCTTACTGTTTCCAAGGTTTTTAAGTTACTATTTTACACAGAAATTCAGTAAGGATGATTTAGCTATAATAAACCAAGGTGATTCTACTCAAATAAACAATTTAACAACTGAAACTTTTTCAAGAATGTTAGCACCTTGCAAAACACAAGCAGAGGTGCCTGAGCAGATTTTAGCAGTTACAACTGCTCCTCAGGTATCTGCTGCTGGGCCCACTGCTCAAGGTGATCAAAGCAGCAGAACAACTGTTTTGAAACCCACACCTAAAATCACCAAAAAGCCAACAAAAAGAAAAACACAAAAAACCCCCCAAACCACCAAAAAGGCATCTCTGGAGGATGAGATACCAGAGCTTCTGCCAGTGACAACACAAAAGTCACAAGAAACCACTGCTGCTACTTCCTCACAGCAGTTGGTACAAATATCTCAACCCATAACCAAAACTCCTCCTGCTTCTTCACAAAAAGAACAGGTTGTACAAATAGGGTCTCCACATCATGATGCTCTGGAAACACTCGTTTCTATCATCCACAGCTCAATACCCGGGGCAATTCCACTTTCTACGCCACCCTTCACATCCACAATTCCCACACCAACTAAACTATTGTTGGATGCAATTGATTTGAACCAGGCATTAACCAGTCCTTCTCAATCACCTATCAATGAGAATATGCCTCAACAACTGACTGGGTCTGATGTATCAATCTTTGCTAACCCACCAACACAACCTGAGGAGGTTAGACCCCTTGAGTTACAAGTAACTCTTGGTGGTAATCCAAGTGAAGCAGCCACTACAACTGTTACACCCACTGGGTTACATTTGGACAGTGGTTACATTCATAAGACTTCCTTGGAGGCAATTCCTTTTATAGCACCTCTGCCAACCACCAGTGGATTTATTTATCCTACTGGCAACATCAAAAGGTTGTCAAGTGTTGAAGGAAGAAGACCCCAGTACCAAGACAAAGGGGCATCAGTGGTTAATGTTTGGAGCATACTCCCTACATCAACTACTGATAAAACCACTGCTAGTGGGAAATCAGATGATCCCATTAACTTGGGTGATGGTTTAAAGTACCAGAAATTGACGGATCGTATTGCAAAGCTTGATAACTCTGTTGCAGAACTCAAAGATATGCTACAACAGGTGTTACAAGTTCAGAAGGTACAATCAACTGCTGTTCCACCTCAAGCATCTGCTCCACAAAGGGCACCTGCTACAAATGAGCTCTGGAATCTATTTCAATCTTTTCTCCAACAACAAGCACAATTAGCAGATCAGCAACATGAAAAACATGTACAACAGCTGAGAAATGCAATGGAGTCAAGGTTCAAGAACACTCAGGCTGATTTAAAGGCTCTCAAAACTCAGATCTTGCACACCACTGGCACTGCTCCTCTAAAAGTACACTACATTTATCAACTCCCAGAAGATAATGCCAAAAAGGGGGAGAAAATTAAGGAGTGGAAAAAGAAGGGTATAGAGGATGGTCTCTATCTTGAACCAGAAAATTCAAACATGACCAAAAAGATCCCTTTGCCAGATGGCAGCAAGAAAATTGATGTGACAACAAATGCACTAGCAGAAGCAGTTGCAAGTGTAAAAAGGGATAGAGAGGCCAAAAGGAAAGCCAGGGTGGACAGAATGGATCATCCAGATCAGGGTACTTCTGGGTCAAAGGATCATGAAAATCCTGTTGAGGAAAAGAAGAAGCCTACTAGAAAAGTAAGGCAACCCAAATCCATTCCAACCAGACGTTCAAAGTCTGCTCAAAAACCACCATACAATACAGCTGATGCACCAGGAGTTACAAAAACTACTGCTTGCCAAACAGTTGTTCCATCAACACACACCACTTCAACACACACAACATCCACTGTTTTACCATCATCACCACCAAAAATAACACCTGCTGACATACAGCAGAAGACAGCAGATGTTATAATATCTGTTGTAATGACAACAGTGGTTGAAACACCAGTTGTTTCAACAGCTGTTAGTCAATCACAATCCATTGCCACTACATCTACCACCACTGTTCCATCCAAAACATCATCAGTCCCTCCTACAAAAAGGAGAAGACTAATTCTCAAAGATGATGACAATTCACCACCACAAACATCTTCAAAATCTTTAGCACTTGTCACAATTCCAAAACCTGTTCCTCTCTCTTCAGTTAAAATGTACAAGCCCTTACCTCCTGCAGGTGTTCAATTTCCTCTTGAATTAGCAGCTGTTCGAGAAGAAATAAAATCTTTTTACTTTGAGGATGACCCTGCCAAAAGGAGTTTGCCATCAATAAAAGGATATCCCTGGCCTAAAAATGTTGATGAATATTTGGAAATCAAGGCCAAGCAAGCAGAGGATATCTCAAAGAAAAATACACAAGGGAAATCTGATAAAGAGATTGCACAGAAAAGTCAATATTTTCTCACACAAGTCAGATCCCTAGAGCAATTTGCAAAAAATGTTAGTCAACAAATTTCTGAAAGAGCAGCTGAAACTCTGAAGAAAGACTACATTGAAAGCATCATGGCTCACAAGAAGTACAAAGGAGAGAGATACATGTACAAAGAGTGGACTATTCCTGAACTTGAAAATGAAGCAGCAAGAATTCAAGACATGATAAAAAGGAATATCACTCACACTCCTCCTAACTGGGCAAAGTTTAGAAAGAATGTACCTGACAAACAGGAAGAGCTGAGGAGAATGAAAGAGGAATTGGTAGCAGCTGATTATGGAAACAAAAGACAAGTTGCTAGATGGAAAGAAGATGTGGTCAGGGCTACTTACAAAAAGTTGGAACAATTAAGAAAGAAAGATCCCTCAGTTCCTCAAAAGCCTGACTATTCTAAAGCAGAGGTTTCTAAAAAACCACCAAAGCTGCAAGTCAAAAGAACCACTGCTCCAGCTGGTGCTGCCATCTACAAAAGAAGGAGCAAAAACCAGTTTAGTATGGAAACAATTCAAGATCTATTAGCTGGAGATGCCATTGTAAAAGAAGGCACGAAAGTAATGATAAAAGAAGATCTTGAATTGGAACAAACTGCAAGTACTGCTCAGCCAGTCATGAATAGGCCAGCCTCTCCAAATACTTCTGCAAATAAACATCTCCCAAGAAACCCACCAGGCTCAAAAATACAAAAGTGGGAAACTGACAAACAGACCTGCGTATTGACTTTGCTCAGGTCTGGTGGAGAAGTGAAGAAAATATCAAGGGAACAAGCTCTTGGCCTGAGTCTTGAAGATTTGCAGGATCTCCTTGATCTTCCACTTAGCAGGGATGATGAAGATACAGATGCCCTAGACTTTGAATTACAATTTAAAGGTCAGATAAGGGAACTGTTGATGAGGCAATAAAGATTTCCACAAATAATGAAGAGTTTTGGCATTATCTGTTCCAGGGGGAGATTGTTGGGATTGAACCCTATCAGAGGAACAGATAATTAAAGCCAAAACTGGATCAGAGCAGTGGATCCAGAATAAGCAGACGATTACGTTAGTTCATGCAAATCTCTCCCCTTGAAAGTGGCTTTGTATCTGCTGACCTCCTATCTGCTGATCTTACTAAGTGCTGACCTACAACTGCTACTTTGTATCTACTGACCAATGTCAAAGACTGATGGAAGACCAAAGCTCTGCTGACTCAATCTACTGCCTTGAGTCAAGTACTGCTGATCCGGACAGGCACTGCTGGGTTCACAGCAGTGGAAGGATGCAGCAGCTGTTTAAGTGTCTTTTATGTAATAAATTGTAATAGCAGTAGTTAGTACATCAGTGTTTGTATAGATCAGAGGTTAGAGTCTGTTAGGAGGTTAGATGTCACTTTCATGGTGACGTCAGCTAAAGATGCTCAGTAGTTTGCAAGTGCCTATAAATAGTTCAGTACTTTGTACTGTTCTATTAGCTCTAGCAATACCGTCTTCTTTGCACGAACAAACGCTGAGCTCTGGCTGAGGGGGAGTTTGTATTCAAGCATTACTTGTAATCGTTGTTGAAAGTTAATTCAATCATTCGATTCCTAGTTGAAAATGTCTTGATCAAAGCAATACTCTCATTTGATTGTATGCAAAGTTTGTTTTCATCTTAATTCCGCTGCACAACTCTTTCATTTCCATCTTAATTTCAAACGAAAATACAATCAGAAAGAAACTCAGATCCAACACATGATCTTTGTTTAGGGTTCTTTACTCATAAAAGTCATGGTGTTGCATGCCATTTGCAGGTCACTCAAAGTATTTTAATGTGGAGTTAGAAAATATAAACTAAATGGTTTGCATATAATAATTGTATACATGCATGATAAACAGAATATGATGTGCATGAGAATGTGAAGATTAGGTACTTATGGATTTTGATTTTGGATGGCCATCACATGGGTGGGAGTGCATGAAACTTTGTAAATAAATTTAATATAATATATGCTTTTGGAGGTTTAAATAACGATTAATAATGGTGGTTATTTTTATTAATCCATATTTGACTGACATGCTATACGCGTTACGTGATGATAATTGGTTGTATGCAACTTGTTAGAATGAGTGTAGAACAATACATGAATTATATGAATATGAACCTGACTTGTATGATAACCATAATAGGACGTGGTTGAACACATTAGCTCAAGTGACCTTAATCTGCCGAGCTAACCTAAGGTGAGTTCACACTTTCTACAAGGCATGGGATTCCCGGTGGTTTGGGAATGGGTTAACGTATATTAAGGAAACCTGTGTATCCTCTTTGGGTAGAATACGTACTCCCACCCTCTACGGCGAAGGGTGACAACATTGAAACCTGCGTGTTCTTCTTGACACGTACTCCCACCCTCTTAACTGAAGGGTGACAACATTGACACTAGACAAAACTCTATCATTAAGTCCCTCATTTATATCGACTTAATCGTCGGGCCAATGGCGAACGGGTCATTAGTTAAATAGCGCTATTAGGTTTGACAAGCCTCACACCGTGCCGTAGAGGATGGGCGTGCACTAATGGACTTGGGCACTAGTCAATGATGATATACATTGATGCAGTGCACATAAACATAACTACACTCAGTAGTTGATATGGTAATGGGTCTAGTGGGATACATGAGGAAGCCCCCACTGAGTATGGTTTGGGAAACAAGGAACTGGTTAACTCGTGGTTTTCGAAACATAACTATGGTTTTTGGAACAACGTTAAAATGGACAACCAACTGTGAACTAGCTCAACTTTGTTGTTGATTTGTTATTATATGCCTTGCAGGTCGTTAGGTGCTTAGATGGAGCTTGCACAGGAGGAAGAGGTCGTTGTGGGGCATGGACTGATGTGTGCAAAATGCAACATATAAATTACATCAAATGTGGTATAAAACTAACCCTTTTTTAGTACTAATGTTGGAAAAAGTGTGTTTTTGTCTTCCTTTGGTATTTTCAGGATTAAATGAGCTCAAATGAACAAAAGAAGCAAAAAGGAAGCTAAATCTAACATAAATACAAGAAAAGGAATAAACGTGGCATGCCCGACCCCCGACAGCATCTTCCCAAGCAAAAACAAGAAAACAGAAGGCTGAACACACCCCGTGCTCAATGAGCACGGGGGCGTGCCCAAGTGTCTGCAGAAAAGACAAAGTTGTAGAAGCTTCTATCACCAACCACAGGGGCGTGCCCAGCGGACACAGGGCCATGGTCAACTCTAAGATTCGCAGAATCTGAGGAAATCTTGATAGTACAGATACTCTTCTGCACACGGGGTCGTGCCCAGCGGACACGGGGGCGTGGTCAAGTAATGCAGACAAACTGCAATTAATGAAGAAAGAGAAGGAGGGTGGACACGGGGCCGTGCCCGAGCTGCTGTTCAGGCTATAAATAGGGGTGCTTGGCTCATTTGCAAACCATCCCTTGGCACACCACCTCTCTCACACTTCATCCACACTCCACCACCACCACCACAACACCATCATCCACCACCATCATCCATCATCCATCATCCATCATAGAGTGTGTGAGTCGTCTCGGGATCCAAGATTGATCGTAAGAGTTCTTGAGAATCAAAGGCCATGTTTGCCTAAGTCTCTTACATCACTTGGTGAAGACAAGTGTCTAGTGTAATACTTTTTATTTTTAATCTTTTCGCACTTTTTATTTGGTTATGTATTAATGACTTTAATAACTAGTTTCTTATGTTGAAGGTGATTCTTCCTTATCGTTTGTTCGTGGTGTCTTGGCATTATTTTACTGTCTATATAAAATAAAAGATTTTCACCATTCATATCTCCACGGTCTATATTGAGGTATGTTGGCTACCTGGTCGGGGGTTAAGGGAATGGTTTGGTAAGAGTCTTGCCTTTTTCAGTGTATAGATCCTGCAAGGACCTGGGTCAAATTTAGTAGGACCTCCTTCGATACCCACCGGTATTGGATGGCGGGGGTCCAAACTCTTTGATCCCCTCATATGTAAGCTACTATTAAAACTTTAACCCGGCTACTTAGGACTATATCCCTGCTGACTCAGACTACTTAGCCGAGGGTAACGTCACCTTCAAAAGAGGGGCCTACCACATTATGCATTAATAACTTAATTAATTATCTTTCAATAATCCGACCCTTTAGGATTGTATCATTGCTGACTCAAACTACTGGGTTGAGGGTAACGTCACCTTCAAAAGAGGGGCCTACTACAATAACTAAGATAATCTCTTAAAAAGTTCAAAAGTGCGGAAATAATCAAAGGTTACACTACACACGAGTCAGATCCAAGTGATTCATCTTGTCTATTTGTTTTTAATTTATTTTATTTTTCAGCATTTTAGTTAGTTTTTATTTTCTAGTTTAAAAAACCTTTTTCTAAACTTTTGATTTGATTAGACGTTGAGGATAAACCGGTATTAAAAGCTCTTGTGTCCTTGGATGACCTCGGTATCTTACCAACACTATACTACGCTCACGATGGGTGCACTTGCCCATATGTGTGTTTGGTGTTGGTAAAATATCGTGTTTTATAAATTTAAAACTTGACTAACGTGTAAAAAGGGCTAAAAATATATATAAAAATCTATAACACCACACGCGCATCAAGTTTTTGGCGCCGTTGCCGGGGACACAAGGATTTTAAGAAAGCTTAAAATCGACGGCCTAATCATTTTTTCAAAACTTTTTCAAAACGCGCGCACATTTTTCTGCATTTTAGTTTAGTTTTGCATTTACAGTAATCTGAACACGGGGCCGTGTTCACTGAACACGGGCCGTGCTGCATATTTTTCATAAAACACCCAGATACAGATTCTGAACACGGGGCCGTGCTCACTGAACACGCCCCCGTGCTGAACAAAAATAGTAACTTTAATTAAAACGCCCAGATACAGATCCTGAACACGGAGCTGTGTCCACTGAACACGGGGCCGTGTCCACCCTCAGTTTCTGTTTTTATTTTTGTTTTCTGGTCTCGAGACTCTGTTGTGGTCTGCTGATTGATTCTTATGGATCAATACTCAGGAGGCTACAACTACACCTATGAGGAGGATGATTATAGGGAAGACTATTGCACTAATTGTGGAAACCCGCACTCGGTACAATATTGTGATTTATTTCAACCATCCACTTCATACACCTACTATGAGGAGCCCATGTACGAGCCATCAACTTCATACACATCCTATGAAGACCAAAGGTATGAACCTTCTCCCTCATACTCATATTTTGATGAACCAAGGTATGAGCCTTCATACTCATACTTTGAGGAACCAAGATATGAGCCACCACCTTCGTATACTTATTATGAGGAATCATGGCGTGAACAACCCACCTCATATGAGTATTATGAAGAACAAAATTACGACCCTTTTCCATCATATACTTACAATGAAGAACAATGGTGTGAACCATCTACTTCCTATGGGTATTATGAGGAACAAAGGATCGAACATCCGGATTCAAGCTTTGAAAATCCCGATCCTTACTCTATCGCCGACGTGACCGATAGGATATTAGAACACCTTAAAACTATCGAGCGTTACATAAAAGAATCTCGCGCAAGGGAAGAGGAGTCCCGCGCAAGAGAGGAATTAAATAAAGAAGAGATAGTTGAAAATGTAAAAATGGAAGAACAAATAAGTGAAAAACCAACACATGAGTTAAACAACGAAAAAGGTGAGTCCGACAACGTTAAAATTCAAGAAGAGTCTAATTTTGAAGAAATTAATCTCTTGTCACCTTCCTTTGAAAATCATTGTTTAGTACCCACTCATGCTAAGTTTTTAAAAGAGTTAAACACTAACACTAAAATTGACGAAACGGTAAGCATTAAGTTAACTAATGATCAAACCTCGCTAATAAAAGAAGACCCATTTGAAATCAACATTACACCGGTTCCATGTTTTTTTTCAAAATTCATTTATTAGTAATGTCACAATTGATAAAGATCTTTGCGCTAACATAATACCCAACTACATTTTCGAAACAAATCAAATGGTAATCCCAACCGACTTTGTCATCCTCGATGACGCTCCTCTAGTGTTGGGACGACCTTTTGTAAAAACCCACGAAGCTTTGAAAAACCGGAAGTACAACAATCTATCAATTCAATTAGGGGCATTTAAAAGAAGCATCGATATTGAGCGTTCAATGAAATATCCTTTCGGAAATAATGACCCCCTAATTGAAGATGAAGATGAACCACCCGATACAAGTGAAAAGCTTGACCACTTTGTTGAAGAAGAGGTCGCCATAGAACAAACTTTCAAAGTTCTTGATCAAAATAAGAAACCAAATAAGGAGTCTCCTAAAGACCCACCTCTTGAGCTCAAAGAACTTCCGAAAGGTTTGGAATATGCTTTTCTAGACAAAGATGATAAATCACCTGTAATTATTTCGTCTAAATTAGGTAGTTTAGAAAAAGAAAAATTAATTAAACTTTTGAAAAAACACAAAAATGCGATCGCTTGGAAGCTTGTAGATATTAAAGGAATAAGTCTTTCCATGTGCACGCACAAAATTTTAATGAACGATGACTACAAATCGGTAATACAACCACAACGTCGAGTAAATCCAAATGTACAAGAAGTGGTTAAAAACAAAGTCATCAAACTACTTGACGCCGGACTTATTTATCCTATCTCCGATAGTCCTTGGGTAAGTCCCGTCCAAGTAGTTCCAAAGAAAGGAGGTATGACGGTAATAACTAACGAAAAGAATGAATTAATACCAACGAGAACCGTCACTGGATGGAGTGTATGTATAGATTATAGACGATTAAATGAAGCAACAAGGAAAGATCACTTTCCTTTGCCCTTCATTGATCAAATGTTAGAAAGATTATCCGGTCATGAATTTTATTGTTTCTTGGATGGTTTTTCAGGTTACTTTCAAATCCCGATAGCTCCCGAAGACCAAGAAAAGACAACCTTCACATGTCCCTATGGAACTTTTGCTTATCGACGCATGCCATTTGGTCTATGCAATGCCCCCACAACCTTTCAACGTTGCATGGTAGCCATCTTCCATGACATGATAGAAAAGCCAATGGAAGTCTTCATGGACAACTTTTCTATCTTTGGGGATTCATACGAACAATGCCTCAATAACCTTGAACGAATGCTATCCCGATGTGAGGAAACTAACCTCGCCCTTAACTGGGAAAAATGCCATTTCATGGTAATAGAGGGAATAGTACTCTGTCACAAAATCTCAAGCGAAGGAATGGAGGTTGATCGAGCCAAAATAGACACTATTTCTCGATTACCACCCCCATCCTCCATTAGAGCTATCAGAAGTTTCTTAGGGCATGCCGGATTTTATAGGCGGTTTATCAAAGACTTTTCTAAAATCTCAAGGCCTCTAACAAAATTACTTAAAAAAGACGCCCCTTTCATCTTTGACAAGGATTGCAATCAAGCATTCCTAACCCTAAAGGAAATGCTAGTCAATGCACCTATCATGATAGCGCCTGATTGGAAATTCCCTTTCGAAATCATGTGTGATGCAAGTGACTTTGCAGTTGGAGCTGTCTTGGGATAAAGAAAAGAAAAGCATTTTCACCCAATTTATTATGCTAGTTAAACACTTAACGAAGCATAAGAAAATTACACAACAACTGAAAAAGAATTACTAGCTGTGGTATTTGCTTTTGATAAATTTCGTTCTTATCTTGTTCTTTCTAAAACAATAGTCTATACAGATCATGAAGCCATTCGATATCTCTTCAAGAAACAGGATGCTAAACCACGTTTGATTCGGTGGATTCTACTCCTCCAAGAATTTGATATTGAAATCAAAGACAAAAGAGGAGCAGAAAACACTGCAGCAGATCATCTTTCACGCTTAGAAGACCCAACTTTGGAGGCAACCAGGGACGAGCAAATCAACGAAAAATTTCCAATAGAGTCCCTAGAAATGGTGGAATACAGAGAAGAACCATGGTACGTCGACTATGCTAACTACCTAGCTAGCGGTATAGTCGCAAAAGGTTGGCCACATCATCAAAGAAAGAAATTCTTTGCTAATGTAAAGCATTATTTTTGGGAAGATCCTTATCTTTTCAAAATGCGTGCCGACCAACTCATCCGACGATGCGTACATGGTAGCGAAGCAAAAAAAGAATTCTCCGCCATTGTCATGAAGGTCCATATGGAAGACATCATGGTGCCGCTAGTACCGCATGAAAGGTATTTGATTCTGGATTTTATTGGCCGACCATTTACAAAGACGCCCAAAGTCTTGTCAAGACATGTGACGCTTGCCAAAGGACATGTAATATTTCTTCCAAAAACGAAATGCCACAAAATGGCATTCTTGTTTGTGAAATATTTGATGTGTGGGGACTCGACTTTATGGGACCCTTCCCACCGTCAAAAGGAAACAAATATATACTTGTGGCAGTAGATTACTTGTCTAAATGGGCCGAGGCCGAGGCACTTCCAACAAATGATGGAAGAGTCGTGGTAAGATTTCTGAAAAAAATTATTCTCTCATTTTGGAACACCTAATGCATTAATAAGTGATAGTGGTACCCATTTTTGTAATCATCAACTTGAAATTTTTTTATCAAGATATGGGGTCTATCACCGGGTCTCAACAGCATATCACCCCCAAACAAACGGACAAGCCGAAGTGACTAATAGAGGTTTAAAACGAATACTTGAAAAAACCGTAGGGTTAAATAAAAAGGAATGGACAGATAAATTAGATGATGCTTTATGGGCTTTTCGAACTGCTTATAAAACAATAATAGGTACAACCCCATATAAGCTCGTCTATGGAAAAGTTGTCATTTGCCAGTAGAAATAGCTCACAAGGCCTACTGGGCAATTAAAAATGTAAACCTTGATTTAGAATTTGCCAGTAAAAATCGATTTTGTCAATTAAATGAATTAGACGAATTAAGAAATTATGCATACTCAAACTCTGAAATTTATAAGGAAAGAATGAAAAATTTGCACGACAAACACATAAAACCAAATGAATTTCGAGTATGAGATCAAGTTCTATTGTTTAATTCACGACTTCGATTGTTTCCTGGTAAATTAAAGTCTAGGTGGTCAGGACCTTTTTCCATCACCCATATTTTCCCACACGGTGCAGTAGAAATTAAATCTCGGAATGGCATTCCATTCAAAGTCAATGGCCAACGGCTGAAGCTTTATCAATGATTCATTGAGGATGAGGAGGAAGAAATACCTATTATCTGGATATACGAAGAAAGATGTACGGTCTAATGAGGCTACTATGAAATATTTACTCATGGGTGGAGGAAGAAATCTTGCTTCAAACGGTCGAAGAATAAAAGCATCAACATCATACCTGGTAAGTTACGAACAAACGGGTTGACCTCTAAATCGGTAACTCTTCTAACCGAGTTTTTGGGAAACAAGGGCACTCACACGAGCACTAAAAAAAAATTCAAAAAATCGCCCGGCACGGGGCCGTGTCCGCGCAACTGTCGGGATAAAACCCCTTTTCCAAACAGTTTCTTCATTTCCACACGCCCCGTTTCCCCGAAAACTCTCTGGTTCAGGCGATTTTCTGCAACATTTCGACGTCTCCTCTACTTCTAACAACATCAAGGTATGATTCTATCATCATTAGTAGTTAGATTAAGCATTTGCATGTAGTTAAAACATCAAAAATTTGGGGAAAAATCTAGGGTTCTTGAACTTCATCCAGATCGAACCTCAAATTTTTTCATAAAATTGTTAGCATTAGTTTAGATTCATGTTATAGGAAGTAAATCCATTTGTATTGTTCATAGATTTGCCCGATTTCTCACAAAAACCCCAAACCCTTGTTTTTGAACCGAAAAAGATAAAATCGAAGGGGTAAACGGTTTGTTTTGGGAAAAACGGCACTTGGGGTTTCATTTTCGGGGAAAACCGCCCCTACTGGACCAAAAATTTTCAAGTTTTTGGGACCGGGTCGAAAAATGGATTCTTGGGAAACAGACGTCTGGACACGGGGTCGTGCTCGCTGAGCACGGGGGCGTGTCCAGCTTTTTTCTGACCAACATGGGGCGTGTCCGTTGAACACGGGGTCGTGTTCAGCTGACTGTTTTTAGTTTTCTCCGAAAAATTTCAATGTTTCATGCTAATTGTTTGGTGTTTCCTTTCAGATGTCGAAGAAATTCACACTGTTCAATGCAAATGAGTTGGATTCTAAAGCAAGATACGATGTGCTTCGAAACAGACCGGAGGAATACCCATGACAAGTGTGCATGGATCTTTTAGCAACAGTGAACCAGCTTGACCGGTTTAACAACCTAGTCACTGGCCCACTAAGAGCCGCCCTAACCACTCGACTTCGTTCAGTCCACGAATATAATCTGGAGTTCTATAGCACATTCGTGTTCAATTCAAGATGCGACCCATTTGATAATGAGGGGGTAGAATTACGATGTGGGGGGACTAAGTACTCGATTTCGATGGCACAGTTTGGGTTGATAGTTGGGTTGTATGCGGAGGAAGATGCGGGTAATGAAGAAAACACCGGAGGGTTACGCGAGTTATCAGAAAACGAACGCCAAACCGCTTGGGCTCAAATAGGAGAAGGGCACGACAACCCAAGCAGCACTAAGAGCACTAGGTTGAGGGACCCACTTTACCGTTACATCCATAGGGTCCTCACTTACTCTCTTAGCCAAAGGCATGATAGCAGTGGCGTTGTTGCGTTGAGAGATCTGGTGGTCCTTCATTGCATTCATACCCGCACCCACCTCGATGTTCCGTACCTCCTGCTCCGAAACATGCATTGGAACCGGCTTGCTACTCCACCAACCCCTATCTTCTTCGGGGGGTGGATATACCGTCTCTTTAAGCATTTCGTGAACATGCCCAGGTCTTTCCAAAAGAGCCCATGGTCGGGAAGAGTAGACATACACATCTGCCGCTCCATGAACTTGATTTATGAAGCCGAAGACGGGACGGTTAGCTTCCAAAGAGTCCAGGGGCATGCATGGAACCCGCAAGAGGCACTCATCCTGCACGCTCCACACTTTCAGCCTCCTCCTCAATACCAGTATCAGCCCCATGGTGATCCGGGCCAGTCCTCCTCGCAAGGAGGCGGTTTTCCTAATTTTCAAAGTTTACATGATTTGTTGCAGGAAAACCTCATGTGCACCAGGAACACCAACAATATGTCCAGCAATACGTACACCCGGGTCGGAGCAATTGAGAGAAACATCTCCGACATTCAGGATGACATTGGGAACATCCGGGAGTACATGGCGGGGCACGGAGGAGGAGGTGATGATGAAGACGAGGACATGGACTAGGCGGGAGGAGCGGAGTTAGGAGCAGCTGGTTGGTGATCCCACAGGTTAACCCTCTTTTCTTATGAACAATCTTCGGCATGCGTATCGTGTGTTGAACAATTTACTTCCTTTAACTCTTTTTATTTTCTGCATTTGTTTTCTTTTTTTTTTTTAACTTTGTGATGTGGATGTTTTGAACTATGGTAATTTAGGATGCTTGTTATGGTTTGGTGTAGTGTTTATTGATAAAACAGGTACATACGAGGCTCAAAGTACTAAACATTAGTGCTACTAAAGCCGGGATAGGAAAACCGAAGCCAGAAACCTGTTTTTCACCCTTGCAGACTGTCTACACGGGGTCGTGTCCAGCCGACACGCCCTCGTGCCCATTACTCCAGACCTGCTGTTTGTAAAAATCCTGCAGATTTTTGCCAGACACGGGGTCGTGCTCAACGGACACGCCCCCGTGTCCACCTTCTGTAAGTTAACGTTACTGGCACTCTGACCACGGGATCGTGTTCATCCGACACGGGGCCGTGTCCAGACGCCCAGTAACATAAATTTTTGCTTTTTCACACATTTTTACACATTCAATCAACCTAAAAACTTATTTTTGGGACACATTGAGGACAATGTGTAATTTAAGTGTGGGGGGGGGGGATGCTAAAACCTTGAATCTTGCAAGTCCTAATTACAAACCTTACACAAAACTCTATTGGAACGCTAATCACCCCAAATTTTTTTTAAAATTTTTTTCATTTTTTTTACTTGTCTAGGTTTAATTTGGGAGTTTCAAGTTCTAAAAAGGTTATATTTTTACAAATTTACAACCGATAGCGTCGTGATAAAAAGAACTAACATAAGAAAATTATGAAACGGCATGACAAGTTTAGTTAAAATTTGATTATATATACTTGATCACATAAAAACCCATTCCCACAAAAAGTGAGTTTTGAGCCTTTATTGAGCATACAAATACATATCTTTAAATTAATTGCTCATTTTTCGTTTTTTTTGTGAATAGCCGCTTGGTTCTTACGACTCTAGAACTTGCCAGGACAATACATTCCTCGTACTTACCAACTTAAACCCGAGTAAGTAAATGATGGAGGCATTAGGACTAACCCTTTTTATTTCTACACCATTATTTTTCTTTTTTTTACCACCTACCCAAAATCCCCCTAGTTAACCCCTTTGAGCCTAAACCTTTTCATTTCTTAACCCAAAACAAACACCCTTTTACCCTCCAAAACTTTCTTTTTTTTATTTTTTTAACCCTTTGTTTTAGTAACAAGCTCGGTTTTTCTCAAGTCTTTCTTATGAATATATATATATATATATATATGATGATGATGAAGCAAAAGAAAGAAATAAACAAACAAGTTTATCAAAAATAACTTTGTTTGAAAAAGTGCTTCATCAAAATAAAAAGTTACAAAAAAATAACAAGTCTTACGAAAACCGACGCTTTTTACGCCTTTCGCCCTTTTAGTAACCACTAACCCAACCACCTACCTTTAACCCAAGCCTAACCCTTCACCCAAAAAGTCCTCTTGATATTTACAAAGGTGTATAGTTAAAAAGGAGGAGGATTGATTGCTTGGCAAGCTTATGGTAGGAGTAAGTTCCATGCCACTCTCGAGTGATTCACTAAAAAACATCTTCGGCCGAGTGTTGAGGGATCCCCGTGAGGTATGTGAACTTGTATATAAGTGGAATTTTAAAAAGGCATGTTATGCCCTAATAAGTAATTTATCTTATGTAATGTTTTAAATAAATCATGACGAATAGGATTGTAAATAAATAAAAATAAAACTTAATAAAGAATCTTGGAAATCCCGACACTCTATGACAAGCCCAAAAACCTTCTCTTCTACCCATTCCATTTGGGAGTGTAAAGCCACATTATAAAGAGTTTTGCTTAAGGACAAGCAAAGATTCAAGTGTGGGGGTATTTGATGTGTGCAAAATGCAACATATAAATTACATCAAATGTGGCATAAAACTAACCTTTTTTAGTACTAATGTTGGAAAAAGTGTGTTTTTGTCTTCCTTTTGTATTTTCAGGATTAAATGAGCTCAAATGAACAAAAGAGGCAAAAAGGCAGCTAAATCTAACATAAATACAAGAAAAGGAATAAACGTGGCATGCCCGACCCCCGACAACATCTTCCCAAGCAAAAACAAGAAAACAGAAGGCTGAACAAGCCCCGTGCTCAATGAGCACGGGGGCGTGCCCAAGTGTCTGCAGAAAAGACAAAGTTGTAGAAGCTTCTATCACCCACCACGGGGGCGTGCCCAGTGGACACGGGGTCGTGGTCAACTCTAAGATTTGCAGAATCTGAGGAAATCTTGATAGTACAGATACGCTTCTGTACACGGGGTCGTGCCCAGGCGTGGTCAACTAATGCAGACAAACTGCAATTAATGAAGAAAGAGAAGGATGGTGGACACGGGGCCGTGCCCAATGGACACGGGGCCGTGCCCGAGCTGCTGTTCAGGCTATAAATAGGGGTGCTTGGCTCATTTGCAAACCACCCCTTAGCACACCACCTCTCTCACACTTCACCCATACTCCACCACCACCACAACACCATCATCCACCACCACCATCCATCATCCATCATAGAGTGTGTGAGTCGTCTCGGGATCCAAGATTGATCGTAAGAGTTCTTGACAATCAAAGGCCATGTTTTCCTAAGTCTCTTACATCACTTGGTGAAGACAAGTGTCTAGTGTAATACTTTTTATTTTTAATCTTTTCGCACTTTTTATTTGGTTATGTATTAATGACTTTAATAACTAGTTTCTTATGTTGAAGGTGATTCTTCCTTATCGTTTGTCCGTGGTGTCTTGGCATTATTTTACTGTCTATATAAAATAAAAGATTTTCACCATTCATATCTCCACGGTCTATATGGAGGTATGTTGGCTACCTGGTCGGGGGTTAAGGGAACGGTTTGGTAAGAATCTTGCCTTGTTCAGTGTATAGATCCTGCAAGGACCTGGGTCAAATTTAGTAGGACCTCCTTCGATACCCACCGGTATTGGATGGTGGGGGTCCAAACTCTTTGATCCCCTCATATGTAAGCTACTATTAAAACTTTAACCCGGCTACTTAGGACTGTATCCATGCTGACTCAGACTACTTAGCCGAGGGTAACGTCACCTTCAAAAGAGGGGCCTACCACATTATGCATTAATAACTTAATTAATTATCTTTCAATAATCCGACCCTTTAGGATTGTATCCTTGCTGACTCAAACTACTGGGTTGAGGGTAACGTCACCTTCAAAACAGGGGCCTACTACAATAACTAAGATAATCTCTTAAAAAGTGCAAAAGTGCGATAATAATCAAAGGTTACACTACACGCGAGTCGGATCCAAGTGATTCATCTTGTCTATCTGTTTTTAATTTATTTTATTTTTCAGCATTTTAGTTAGTTTTTATTTTCTAGTTTAAAAAACCTTTTTCTAAACTTTTGATTTGATTAGACGTTGAGGATAAACAGGTATTAAAAGCTCTTTTGTCCTTAGACGACCTCGGTATCTTACCAACACTATACTACGCTCACGATGGGTGCACTTGCCCATATGTGTGTTTGGTGTTAGTAAAATATCGTGTTTTATAAATTTAAAACTTGACTAACGTGTAAAAAGGGCTAAAAAATATATAAAAATCTATAACACCACACGCGCATGATCGACTGTTGAGTTCCATGTTAAACTTATGAACTTTTATACTTTATTATGGTTTTGAACTTAATGCTTCTGCTGATAACTTAAACTTTGTTGAATTGTTTTGACACCAATTATATTGTTTAGTTTGGACTTTTATTTATTTAATTATATCGTTCAATATGATTGGTGGCTGGATCCTGGTCAGTCACGCTCGCTGCGGTGATACTCCGCTTGTGGATTTTGGGGGTGTGACAATGTGCAATTTCTTTAGTAAGCTTATGAATTTTGTAAATTGCTCATCGGTCTTTTGGCGAAGTAACCCGCCAGGGTAGGGCACCGAGGGGTTTTTGGTGGGTTCGGATTTTTGTGGAATAGTTGTTTCTTGGTGGGTTGAGGGTGAGTTTGTGGTTTGGTTGGGTGGATTGTTGGATGGGGGTAGTGGTGTTGCCTCAGAATCTATGGTCCGGTTTCTTAATGTTACGAGGTGTACTTGCGCCTTCGGATTGTTTTCAGTATTGCTAGGTAATGCGCCTTGTGGTCTCTCGGAGAAATTTTGGGCTAGTTGACTTAGTTGTTTTTCAATGTTTTGGATACTAGCTCGTTGGTTTCTAATGTCGGATTCCGTTTGTAGGGATCGATCCGAATACCTTTTGTCGATTTCGGAGACGAGGCATGTGATGAGATCTTCTAGCCTCTCCCGGCCCCCTTGTTGTTTTTTAGAGAAATTTTATGACTCATTTCTTGGTTGTTGTTGAAAGTTTGGTCGTTGATTTTGATTTTGTTAGTTACTACTATTCCCGGGCTCCCTCCATCCAAGTTTAGGGTGGTTCCGCCATCCTTGGTTGTAGGTGCCCGTTGGGGGACCCGACGGTCTAGGTCGATTATCAATGTAGTTTACCATTTCTGTTTGATTTTCCATTTCTTTCTTACAACTCGAATTTTCATGTGGCCCACCACACCCTTCACAAGCCATAACCGAGGCCGTTTTTGCCATTTCTTATATTTTGATTTTCGAAGATAGGGCCTTGATTTGGGCTTGTAAAGAGGTGTTCTCATCTACTTTATGGGCGCCCCGGGCAATAGATTTTGAGCCTCGGGGGTGTCCCATTGAAAATTGTTTTGAGTATTTTACTCAATTTGATTGTAGATTTCATTTAGGTGTCGATTACCTAGAAGTCCCTCGGAGCTTGAGTCGAGTGTTTGTCTCGTGTGTGGCAACAATCCATTATAGAAAGTGGACACTTGTTGCCACACTGTGAGACCATGATGAGGGCATTTCCTCAATAGCTCCTTGAATCTTTCTCAAATTTCATAAAAGGATTCCCCATCCTCTTGTGAATATGTATTTATTTCGGTCATTAATTTAGCAGTTTTAGAGGGCGGGAAATACTTATATAGAAATTTTTGGGCAAGTTCATCCCAAGTGTTTACCGAACCACTTGGGAGGGTAAACGCCAAGCCTTGGCTCGGTCTTTTCGTGAGAATGGGAACATTCGGAGGCGGACGACGTCGTTTGATGCTCCGTTGATCCGGAAAGTGTCATATATTTCATAAAAATTGGTAATATGTAAATGGGGATCTTGATCGGGTAGGCCATGTAAGGTTGCGGAATTTTGGAGCATTTGGATCAAATGCGGCCGAAGTTCGAAGTTGTTAGCATCGAATTTTGGTGCAATGATAGCGGCTCCAAGGTTACCGACCGTGGGCCGCAGGTAATCCATTAGGGTACGTTGATCCGCCATCGGGATTCGGTCCCCCAAAGCTTTATCTTGATTTTTGGCTTTTAGTCTTTTCCTTAGAAAGCGTTCGGGTTCGTCTAGAGGTTCTTTTATGTCTTTAACAGAACTGGAGCTCATGCACTGCGTAGAGTTTTCAGGCCCTGCAATTGAGTTCTAAGTCATGCAATCAAAACAGAAAATAATGTTGGTCAGATTCTTCACCACGGCCCCGTGGTCAGTGACCACGGTCTGTGGTCATGTTGCAGTTGCTGTTTTCTAGATCCCTAGTTCCTGGGGAGATCAGCACGGCCCCGTGGTCACTCCTCTGTAGCTTAGAAAACAAAAACTACCAGTGAATTTGATGGGCACGGCCCCGTGTTTGACAGGGCAAGACACGTGCTTAGCTTTTGCAGATTTTGAAAAATTAAGAAAAATGCATAAAAATAATTAGGTCGTCGATTTTAAACTTTCTTAAAATCCTTGAGTCCCCGACAACGGCGCCAAAAACTTGGTGTGCGTATAATGTGATGTGATTTTATTAATATTTTGAGCCCATCTTACGCATTAGCCAAGTTTTAAATTTATAAAACATGATATTGTACCAACACTAAACACACACTTGGGCAAGTGCACCCATCGCGAGCTTAGTATAGTGTTGGTAAGATACCGAGGTCGTCCAAGGACACAAGAGCTTTTAATACCGGTTTATCGTCAACGTCTAATCAATCTAAATTTTTGAGAAAAGTTTTTAAATATGAAAGTAAAACTAAAAATGAAAAGATAAATAAAATGAAAAACAAAGAGACAAGATAGAATAACTTATATCCAACTTATCTTTAATGTATCCTTTGATGATTTTCGCACTTTCGAACTATCTTAGTTATAGTAGTAGGCCCATCTTTTGAAGGTGACGTTACCCTCAACCCAGTGGTTTGAGTCAGCAGGGATACAATCCCAAAGGGTCGGAATATTGAAATACAATTAAGTAAGTTATTAATGCGGAAAGTGGTAGGCCCCTCTTTTGAAGGTGACATTACCCTCGGCAAAGTGGTTTGAGTCAGCAAGGATACAATCCTAAGAAGCCGGTTTAAAGTATTAATAGTAGTTTACATATAAGGGGTTCAAGTTATTCGCACCCCGCCATCCAAAACCGTTGGGCATTGAAGGAGGTCCTAGTAAGCTTGAACCAAGTCCTCGCAGGTTCTATACACTGAACGAGACAAGAACTTTACCAAACCACCCTCCTAACCCCTTCCAGGTAGTTAACGCGCTTTATATAGACCATAAAGACACGAATGAGCAAATCAATGACATCATGAAGAAATGGTAAAGAAAATTCACTTTCAACATAAGAAACTAGTTATTAAAGTCATTAATACAAACCCAAATAAAAAGTGCCGAAACATTAAAAATCAGAATTAATACATTAATGACTTGTCTTCACCAAGTGATGTAAGAGATTAGCAAACATGGCCTTTGATTGACAAGAACTCTTACGATCAATCTTGGATCCCGAGACTATTACACACTCTAAAGATGATAGATGGATGATGGTGGTGGGTGTTGGTGTTGTAGTGGTGGTGGATTCTTGGCAAAGTGGGAGAGAAGTGGTTTGCCAAGGGATGCCTTTGAAGTGAACCAAGCACCCTTATTTATAGCCAGAACAGAGCCCTGGCCACGGCCCCGTGTCCACTAGGCACGGCCCGTGGACATCCTTCTTCTCTTCCTTCATTTAATGCAATTATCAGCAGAGGGCCCCACACATCCCCGTGTCTTCTAAGCACGGCCCCGTGGTCAACTCTTCGCTGTACTATCAAGATTCTGCAAATCTAAGAGTTGACCACGCCCCATGGTGAGTTGGGCATAACCCCGTGGTGGGCGTAGAAGCTTCCGCAGCTTTTGTCTTGATGTGACAGGGCTGACCACGCCCCATGCCCAGCTGGGCACGGCCCCATGGTCAGGTTCTATCTTCTTGTTTTTGCTTTGGGAGATGCTGCCGAGGGGTCGGGCATGTCACGTTGTTCCTTCTTCTTGTATTTATGTTGGTTTTGGCTGCTTATTTGTTCCTTTTGTTCTTTTAAGCTCGTTTAGTCCTGTAAATTCAAAAGGAAGAAAGAAACATGCTTTTTCCAACATTAGTACTAAAAATGGTTAGTTTTATGCCTCAATTGATGTAATTTATATGTTGCATTTTTCATACATCAAATACCCCCACACTTGAATTCGTATCGGCCATAACGAGTACGGAAAGCAGTTTTCGGGATGTATTGCTCTTGTATACGCAACTGATGATAGCCAGAACGTAGGTCGATCTTCGAGAAATTCGTAGCGCCTTGAAGTTGATCAAATAAATCGTCGATTCGGGGTAGCGGGTAGCGGTTCTTAATGGTAAGCTTGTTAAGTTCTCTATATTCGGTGCACATTCGGAACGATCCATCCTTCTTTTTCACAAAAAGAACTGGTGCACCCCATGGTGATATGCTAGGGCATACAAAGCCTTTATCGAGTAACTCCTGAAGTTGGCTAGACAACTCGCGCATTTCGGATGGTGCGAGGCGATAGGGAGCTTTTGCAATAGGTGTTCCACCTGGAACTAAATCAATACGAAAATCAATATCATGAGTAGGGGTAGACCAGGTAAATCATCGGGGGAAATGTTAGGAAAATCACAAACAACAGGAACGTCTTTCACAGTTTTCGTCTCATCCACTGGTACAACGATATGTGCTAAGAAAGTGGAGTATTCCTTGCGTAAATACTTGCTTGCTTGGATACACGACATAAGCTTCAATTCTTTTAAAAGTACTTCACCATAGACACATAGGTGATCACCGTTGGAAAGAGAGAAACAAATCATCTTTTCAAAACAAACAACTTCAGCACAATTCTCACGAAGAAAATCCATGCCTACTATGACGTCAAAACTATCTAGTTGCATAGGTATGAGATCGACCGGAAAAACGTGACTGTTGAGTTCAAGAGTACAATCACTGAGCACGGAACTAACGGTAACGGTTCTTCCGGTGGCAACTTCTACGTCGAAGGTCGTTGGGATGTTAGCGCATTTACGTTTTAGAAGCTTTTCGAATTCAAACGATACAAAACAGTTATCGGCTCAAGTATCAAATAAACATGAAGCATAAATACCACTGACAAGGAACGTACAATTGACAACATTGTTGTCAGTCTGAGCCTGGCGGACGTTAATGTTGAAAGTTCTTCCGCGGGCTGCTTGAGGTTGTTGATGCTGCTGCTACTGTGGTTGCTGTTGCTGCGGTGGCGGTTGCTGTTGCGGCTCTTGTTTCACAACACGCTGTGGGCAGACATTTGCAAAGTGGTTCGGGTCACCGCACGTGTAGTAAACACATGCATGAACAACGGGTGCAGGAGCTGCTGGGTTAACCTGAGGAGCAAGAGGTTGAGCTGGTGGTGCGGTGAGAGCTTGAGGAGCTTACTGGCGAGGGCCTGAGCGGCAGTGAGCCGTGTAGTGTCCATAGATGTTTCAGTTGACACAGAAACGATAGTTTGTTCTCACTGGATGATGATGATAAGTAAAAGTAAGGCACATTGGGTGAGTACCAGTATACGCACACTTAACAGGCGGTGCGTTGGTAGTAGCAACTTGGCGAGACTGGTTGTTGGGCGGTGTTGTGACTACCGCGTTGTTCTTGCTGGAGTTCCTTCGCTTGCGGCTTTGGCGACTGGGCTTTGAAGATTGAGATGCAGTAGTGTCGGTGCCGGGAGTTGCAGTAGCTTGATTGAGATTCTTGCTCAAGGTTTTGAAAACACCAGCCTAGACTCGCTTGTCAATGATCTCGGCTGCGAGCTAATAAGTTTCCTCGATGGTAGCAGGTTTCGCTACTTGAACAAAGTCAGCGACACAATCGAGGAGTGCACGAATGTACTTCTTAATGGATTTCTCGGGAGTGTCCACTTGACTTGGATAGATGATGCTCAACTGTTTGAAACGAGCGGTGAGACCAGCGTTATCACCTCCATCTTACTTGATGTTCTAGAATTCATTCTCCATCTTCTAGGCTTCGTGGGGAGGACAAAATTCCTTCATCATGAGCTCTTTCAGCTCCTCCCATGTGAGACCATAGGCTGCATCATTACCGTGCCTTTTGCGCTCGGCGGTCCACCAATCAAGTGCCCTTGACTGAAATACTCCAGTGGCGTTGACAGTGAGGAGATTCTCAGGACATCCGCTTTGACGAAAGGTAACTTCGATTGCATCAAACCATTGAAACATTCGCACTGGGTCCATCTTCACCAGTAAAGTTCATGTGACCACATGCTTTGAACTGCTTGAAGCTGAATGGAGTTCTCGGCGCTTCAGCTTTAGAGTCAACAGAGGAGTTGCTACCAACAGCATTGATTTCACTGACGATTTGAGGTATCACCTTGGCCATTTCCTTGGCCACGAGAGAGGCAATGCGTTTGTCAGCATTGTTTCACTGGATAGTACGGCGAGTATGTGATCTAAAAGAAGACATCTGCCATTGGACGAGATTCGATTATAATGGGTTTTGTTTGAAAAGTTTAGCTTTTCATACCTCATATTTTATTATTATTATTCACATAAAGCTTAGGAACACGTAGGCACATAGTCACATATTTGCACGTATACACATAGTTCACATAAGCACGTATACACATAAGCACATATTAGCACAGATCTCACATTTTGCACGTATTCACCTACATTTCAAGTACGCGTAGCGTGTGTGAGAGTTGCGAGAGATAACGAGTAGCATAAGCGAGGAGTTTAGCGTTTGAGGCTTCTTAGCTTGTTTGCGATTAGTTGGCATTTTAGATTACAAGAGTGGTGTGATCCTGTGCCTATTTTAGAAGCAAGGAGTGAAAAGTGGTAAAGCGAGAAATCGATAAAGAGTAAATAGTAAAATTCACAAACTTAAAACACATAGATGCGATTTGATAATGCGTAAAATCGACAATTGAAGGGTCAAAACAAAATAGAGTGTCCTGGGGTGTTAGACATCGACTACCCAAAGTGATTCAACTATCACCAACGAATTCGAGTACAGGCTTTGGCCTAATAGACTATGCTCTCACTGTGGTACGGCTACCGACATCCATCCTTCCAGTTACTACGTGACTTGAGTCATTGGAACAGTCGAGACTTTGGTGAGATCTTTGAAATTCGAAGTAGGGAGTGGAACGGGTTATTAAGATGCGGGTTTCACCCCTAACTTAACAACTTCGCTCCTAACTGTGGTTAAACCACAAGATGGAGAGGGAGATTTCCGTTGAGGTATGGATATCACTCCTAACTCAATGAAAGATTCTCGTGCGAGAGTGATGTTGGACCCTTGAAGGTTTATTGATAAGTAATCTTGTGGTTTAGTAGGAGTGTTGGGTTAACTATGGGGTTTTAGGCTCATTTGGGTAGTAATGGGCCTAGGGTTTAGGGAGCCTCCTCCCTAATCTCTTTCTATAAATAGTAGGTGATGTAATAGGTGCATGGTTGGTGGTTTTGAAAAATCTTGTATTAGACAACACTTTGTATGCAAGATTTGTGAATCATTAATAGACAATCATCCTTCTTCTTCATCTCTTTATTTCTTTTACAACTTGTTTGTGTGATTCCGCCACCTTACGAGTTGTTCGATATCATTGTGATCTCGGTTTCGGGACTTATAATTGGTATCAGAGCCTGTCGAACCTGATTTCCAGGCTCGGATCTGATATCGCGTTGGTTTGTTTCGCTGTTACTGTTCCGGTTTTGCTACTCTTCCGGTTTCTAGAGTTTCTGCTGCATTTCGGACGGTTTCTACTGATCTCGGACTGTATTCAGAGGATTTCGGACCATTTCGGATCGTCATTAATCATCACGGACTTGAAGTTTGCTTGATTTCAGATCATCATCATCAGATTACGGATCACAATCATCAGATTACGGATCGCAATCATCAGATTACGGACGAAGTCATCAGATTACGGACAAAATCATCAGATTTCGTATTGTGATTATCAGATTTAGAATCACAATCATTAGATTATGGATCAAAGTTAGTCATTTCGGATAAAAGATAGCCTGTGTCATTTCGGACTCAGCATCACAGATAAGAACCCATTTCGGATAAAACCCATTTCGGACCACTGTACATTTCTGACTCGTTTCATTTCAGATCTCATTTCGGATTCTTCATTTCGAATCCCATTCCAGACTCTTCATTTCGGATCACATTTCGGACCACATTTCAATCATGTTGAACCAAACCGGTGTTATAAATGGTGTTGTGACCGCAGCTGATCTCGCTAACGCTACCCTTGCTGCAATTCAGACTCAGTCTTTAGCCTTCCATCAAGAACTTGACCAAGTTACCGGCACGTCCACCAAAGTTCCAAGGTTCTTGTACGGGGATGACTACTATGAGTGGAATTTCGTTTTGAACAATATTGCAAGGCAAAAGAGCCTCATGTTTGGAGAAGCATCAAGAATGGGCCACGTACTATCATATACGCTACTGAAGATGACCCTCAAACTCAAATTCCAAAGCACGAGAACATTTACACTGATGATGACAGAAAGGTCATTGCTGAAGATGAAGCTGCTTATGGAACTTTATCAATGGCACTTGGTCCAGACATTTCAATTGGAGCTAGAAATTGCAAAAGTGCAAAAGAAATTTGGGATCAACTGACACATCTGTTTGAAGGAAATGCTAACATGAAAGCTAACAGGGTCAACATGATGAATCAACAGTTCAGTTCTTTCAATCACATCTATGGAGAAACTGTTGAGAATCAGATTAGAAGGTTTGTTAAACTTGTATCCCAAATGGTGAGTGCTGGAATCAACATTTCAAACAGTGGAATGAATCGTCAACTGCTTAACTCTCTACCTAAAGGATGGGATGCCGAGGTTTCTATGATCAAGCGTACCAAGGATCTGAATGAAATGACACTGACAGAGTTGATTGCTACAATCAAGTCTTGTGAAATCGACAATCAGCAAAGGGAAATCAATCACAAGAACTCACTGATGGCTGCTGGAGTAACTAGTCTCAACAATGTTGCACTGATGTCTCAAGCTCATCCAAATCTGGTCTTCAGTCCTGTTCATGGAGTCATGAATCACAACCCAAACATCGTCTTTAGTCCCATTGTTGCACCAAAGTCAAACTATGTGTATGGGATGGCTGTTTCTACCTCTCAAGCACCTGCTGTCAATGCCACAAACACACAGCCACAGTCTCAGCCACAACCACAACATGCTAATGCTGCTTTCAACTCAAACACCCAACCTGCTTCTCAGAACACCCCATCAGTGGATCGCATGGCTTTCTTAACCAAACAGAATGAAGAAAAACTTGCTCTTGTAGCCTCTATGATCTCCAGTTTCAATGCCTTCTTGGCAGGAGACCTCATGCCTTCAGGAGAAATAACATCAGAAGTGAATCAAGTCATGGAAGAGGACTTGGATGAGCTGGATGTGGTTTGGAACATGGCTATGTCAGTCTATAAAGCTGACAAGTTTGCGAAAAGATATGGACGTCGTCCTATATCTGCTAGTCCAGGAGTTCTGAAAAACAGGCTGAGTTGCTACAGGTGCTATGAGCCAGGGCATTTTGCTAGGGATTGCAAGAAGGTTCTTACAGGGTATGAAGCTAGTCAGGCAGCTGCAGCAAGGAACAAGGAAAGGTCTATGGTTCTCGTCACACCTGCTGAGACTGCAACCTCAAGTGGACAGGGTAATTCTGGGGCTGGAAGGGCTTTGATCGCTCCAGAGCATAATGGTTTCAACTGGGCTGATGTTGTTGCTTAAGTGGAATCTATGAAGCTGTCTGAATCTGCTGATGTGGACAAGGTTCATCAGTGCTTGATGGCTATGACCGAGTGTCACACCCTGACTTTTGCGGAAGCGTATGATGTGTGACTGGTTTAATATCATTGCATTCAAACGTAATAAACAACTACATGATCAAAACGATGTTCATCCATTCATAAAATTTGAGTATTACAACACTGGTTATTTAAGTTTTAAAATGCAACCTTCGACTAGGTTACAAACCAACAAAAGTGGATGACATCTAAACTTGAAGTCTACTTCTAGTTATGACACCCGGGCCCAAGATCCATCCTGTCACCTGAAATACATGTAATTTTGGAAAACATAAACAAAATTTGAGCGAGTTCATGCGTCTTGTTTGTGTACTGTAATTCTTGTAAATCTTTGAGAGACTCCTTTGTAAACAGGTATGAAAAGCGTGTATGAACATAATTGTTTTGCAAGGACTTTAAGGCATGTGAGGACATAGGAAGCACTCGTAATGGCTTATACCCTTGTCGATTTTCCTCGACTGTGTCGATTAACCTCGACTGTGTCAATTTACCTTGACTGTGTCGATTACCCTCGACTGTGTCGATTAACCTCGACTGTGTCGATTAACCTCGATTGGGACTCCGAAGCACTACTAGGTACTAGTTGTGACCATGAGTGGGGTTCGGCCGTACCCGTTAGATCTAACCCTCGTCCCTAATTACGTATTTAATGGCGTTTCAATATTAAGTCTATGCTCACATGATCTAGTATTCATAGGCATTTCATACCGTTTAAGCATTCGTACATGTATTCCACCCCCGAGAGTTATAAAACCAAAAACAGTTAAAGAAAAGGGGGAGCATGAACTCACTGTTTTGCGTCTTCAGTACTCGTAACTCAAATCTCGTCAGCAAACACGACTACCTACAATGTGCTAGGGTCTATTAGACGAGCGGGCCGTGCCTTGCCTTAGTATTCATGTTTCGAGTTACGTTTCTTTTATGTATTTAACATTATCCAAAGTTACAATACTTCTCAAGTATTTATTCTCGTAATTTCTTCCCAAGGATGGGAGTATTCCATACATGTATTCTCGTATTCTTGTATTTGTAGTTCCGAAATAATAGATTTTCAAGTCTTACTTTAGAAAATATATTTAAACTTGTTTAGTCCAAAAATAATGTATTGTCAAGAAAATATATATATTTTTCTCAAAAATCATATATCTTTTAAGTATTCTAGGAAAATATATATTTTTACTTCCAAAAATAACATATTTTCTCGTGGTCGAAAATACAATATTACTCTTGAAATATTTTCAAAACCGTATTTTCATTTCTTGTATCCAAAACAATATTTGCCAAAAATATATTTGTAATGGTATTTTCCGGAATATTTTATAAGTTACGTTCTTGTTCGATTTGCCAATATTTAAGTGTGTAACTTATATACTTTATTCCTTGTGATTTTTGGTATTATTTTGGATTGTAAATTCTTGGTTAAGTTATATTATTTTACCCTAAAATAATATAACTATTTCACATAATCACACATAATGTCTTTAATGTAAATATATATTCTAAATACATATTTATCCATTTTTGTTTATAAAAACCAACCTCCAATACTTGTATTTTTGTTACAAAAAATTATGGCAAAATTTATGTTATAAATCATAATTTAAGACACACTTGTGAACACTTGTTTAGAAAATATTTTCTAAGTGTTGGAATTTTTAGAAAATTTCGCCATAGTTTCCTTTGTAAATGGAGGTGTCCATGCTATTTAGCATATCATTTTCTTTTCAAAAATCATTCAAACAATCAACAATCAACTCTAATCAATATTATACTTACCAAGTGTAAAAACAATACACTTTACATAATAACATGAACTTGATCTTTCATAAAAAACTCGTAGTAACTTGGTAAAGTGTTTAGTGGGTTTAGTTACCCTCCAAAATATATTTACTACTTGGTAAACTTCATTCTTGAGGATTTTTTATGTTTACAACTTGTAAACCTAATTTACAAAAATGTTTATCCATAACATCTTCTTGTTTCTCTAGTGTTTATTTACTTGTCTTTCCACTAAAAATAGTGTAGCTTTAATAAAAACCATGATCTTTCAAGAATCATCTTTTTAAACTTGGTACCTTTAGAAAAATCATTCACAAGTCTTGGATTTACAAGATTACTAGTTCACTTGGTTTATTACTTTACAAGAAAATCCTTTTACTTTCAAGTTCATGTTTAATCAAGAAGATGATTATTTCATGTAAACACATAATCATCTCCTAACTTGCTAAATCATGTTTTTAATCATAATCTAGCAAGTTCCATGTTATGATCTACATCAATATCACTAGTAATCAACAAGCAAACATCATCCATATGTTAACCAACATCATACTAACAATATTTCATCATATTTCATATTTATGTTTCAAGATTCAAGTGTATGTTCTTTAGTGTTATTGTATAAATCAACATGTTATATCTTTTAACCACCAAAAATATGAAGTAACAAGGGTTTAAAAGCATCTTACTACTAGCTTGAAGCTAGGGAAGAACAATGGTGAAGATGAAGTGGAGATAAGCAAACAAAGGAGGTCCTTCAAGATCCGTGAGTTCCAAGCTTCGTTAATCACCTTGTAGTGCACTTGGAATGGATAAGTGAAAATCGAAAATGAGGGTGGTGTATGGGGGGTTTTCGGTCGAGCTTATGGAGAGGAGGGGAAAGGTTGAAGTGTGGAGAAGATGGAGGATTATGGTCCACTAAATATCTTCTAATTCCTTTGTCCATTGGTCTTTATGTCTACATAAGTACATAACACATCTAAAGCAAATCCCAAGGGAGATTATTGGAGGATTTAAGAAGATTGGAAAATCTTGGAGTGGGGCCCCTTACATGAGCCGTAGATTACATGTGGGGGGGGGTAATTTTGTAAGGTTAAATGGTAAAAGGTAATTAGTGGAAGTTACATGTAAAGCATCTAGTGTTTAATGCGTAGGATGCTTTGTGTAGAAAGTTTAAGTGTTCCGGAACCAATACTAGCTCAGAAAAATAAAAACAATGCTTCTAGCAATATTTTAGTGTTTCGGGTAATGTCCGGTTGTTCAGTTAGATACTGATTCGTTAAAGTGCTAAGTTATTCCGTATAGTGTCTTTTATGTACTTTTTGTGACACTTTTAATTCCCGACACTTAGGAAAGCATGCAGGACCATTTTGCCATGTTTTTGCACATTACTAGCATGTTAAAATGCTGAATTTTGATGATTAATGCAGAATTCTGCCCTTTATGTGAGTTTTAGGCACTTTCCGGCACTTAATCTATCACCTAGATAAGCAGTTTTGTAATCCTTACTTTCCTACACAATATACTAGTGTATCACTTGGTCTCTGGCTCATACTGGGCCTCAAAACACTGTCTGTCTATGTACTTAACTTCGTCAGCATTTTTAGTTTGTCTGGTAATTGTGCCAATTCTGTTATGTGTATCATTAGAACTATCTCGTGTTGCATGTAGCAACGATAAAAGTCTTGTAACATGAAATGCCATTGTATGTATATAACAGTAATCAAAAATTCATTTGTCTTGTAAACTAGATCATGCACAGTTATTAAAGCACAGATTACTGCTCAATTAGTGTACGAAATGTACGGAAAAGTGACGGTTGTCACAGTCTCCCTCCGTTAAAAGAATTTCGTCCCGAAATTCAAGCGATGCCATCAGTCGCAGGGGAGTTGTGAATCAAATGTGGTCACTTATGTTTAAAATTTGTCTTCATGTTCCCATGTACTCTGGGTCATGATATGAATTCTAATGTACTCAAGTAAATCAATTACGTCTTCTCTGTATCTCGTGGACTCTTGGTCCGTAACCTTAACAGGTTCTATAGTAATTTTGTCGTTTGTCATTGACGTGAATCTTATTTGTGGGAACACGACTGTTCCTTGAGTCAGACTCCTCTAAAAACTAGACACATGGAATGTGTCACGATCACTACTGATCTTTTTCTGGAAGCTTCATCTTGTGAGCAATGGTTTCGATCCCTACACCGGGGTCCAACCTTTATGTTTTCCAAATCACACCACGGCTTCTCTAGGCAAGGCTCCCATTAAAGTCATACTTCTTGTCTCAAATTTCTACGATTCCTGCCGCTCGTCGGCGCAATCTTTCTGTATTCCTAGGGCTGTCTTGATATAATCACATATCTGAATGATCTTTCCTCTAGTTTTTTTCCTGAACCAACTCGGGCCAATAGATTATTTATCTCCGGTCTCCATCAACATGACGGGGATCGACTTATTATGTTCCATCTGAAGCTTCACACGAAGAGGTTTAAACAGCGGTGTGATAAGTACTGTTGTAGGAAAACTCTACTAAGGGCAAGTGAGTGTTCCAACTTTTTATCAAAGTTTATCACACAAGCACGTATTGTGTTCATACAATCTGCATCGTTCAGTAGCTTCGTCCATCTATGTTAATATTCAAGTTTTTACGATCAACGGTGTGCTGCAACCCTTGTGTTCAGTAAAGGTCGTGCAGCGTTTTCTTACAAGTAATGTTGTCAAATTTGCGGCGCGCAATCACTGTATCTAGATCATGGTTTCTTCTTATGATTCCTTAACCAATGTGCCGCGTATGCAATGTTGCGGTCTCGTTGCATTGATGTGCATTCGAGACTTTGTCGAGAAGCGTCACATAACTGCAACTCTAACACCTTAGCTCTTGGTTGCAGGGTTGGCATGAATCTCGTTCTTTATCCATCATGTATCTTAAAGTTCTTACCTCGCGAATTCGAAATCCGCTTTTCGTTATCATAGCACATACTGTTCTTTCTCTAAGAGTTGCAAGGTAAATTGCAGTTGTTGCTTACGACCTTCCTTGGTCGTTGGCCATATGAGAATGTAGTCAATAAACATAATCATGATCTATCCAGGTATGGCTCACACGTTCGATTCATGAGGTCCATGAATATTGTCGATGCATGTGTTAAGCCAAATGGTACGACAAGGAACTCGTAATGCTTGAAGCGAGTCCTAATGGTCGTTTTAGGGATATTTCCTTCTTGTATTCATAGTTGTGGACATCCTGTCCTCAAGTCGATCTTTGAGTGGTAACTAGAACCTTACGATTGGTCTGTTCATGTTATCAATCCTTGGCAAAGGATGCAAATCCTTGATATCCAATTTTCTGGAATTGATGCAAAGTGTAAACTGTCAACTTTCTCTTTGTGTCCTTAACTAAGGATGTCATGTCCTTAATTTCCTATGTCTAGCAGCTCTTGCAATTATATTGGAGGGTCATGCTTCGCGGACGAAGTTAGTCGGTAAGGCGTTATTCAGTACTGGTGCCGCTCCTGGCACGAGGTTCATCTTGAACTTCTCTTTTCGTTGTGGGGGGGGGGGTATTCCTGGCAAGTCTTCAGAAAAGGCTACTGGAACTTCTTCCGTCACGGAGATGTTCTCAGGCTCTGCAGTCTATTCGGAGGCGTTTCTGTGTCTCTTCGACCAATAAGAGATGTCGTAGAACCGCTGCCTTGTGGGGTCTCGCACCCTTGCACCTATTGCAGAGAGGTTGTATACTATAAATGTTTCATCATTCGCAAGAGGGTTGCGACTGATTTTCCTTATATCGAACGACTTCAGCTCTATACTTGGATTTCCAATTCATGCTGACTATCATGACTTCCCAATTCAATGGTAACAGAAGGTTCCGGCCTTCTGAGTCCCCAAAATACAATCCTTAATTGCTTCGTCTGCTTAAACTAGCCTTCTATATGCCCATTTCTAAAGAATACGGGACGTCTATTCTACTTGAAACTAGGCCAAGCAGTTTCTTAAGTTCTAAGCATGCAAGGTTAAAGTTGATGCCCGTATTAATCAAAAATAGATGCATAAGGTTGGTTAATAGGGAACGTACCCGTAACCGCATCTGGATCCTGGCGTGCTTCACGAGTTTCGATCGTGAAAACCCTTCCTTGCTTGTTTCTTCCTAGGGCAATCCTTCCTAAAGTGCCATGCTTCACCACATCTGTAGCAACCTGGTACTCTACCTTTATTTCTTTTGTCTGGATCCTTCGCCCAACAGGCATCCTTGTTGTGTCCTTCTTTCCCACACTTTCCGCACTTAGGCCTCAGACATCGACCTTCATGGTGAAAATTGCATTCCCCGCACCTTGGCTTAGTCCCCGAGTAAACTTTACCACCAGCCTTATTAGTGGCTCCATCAGCTTTCCTGCCATGCGACGGGTTCACTTCTTTTCTTGTGTTTGCCTTAGAGCTTCCATAGCTGACTTGGGTGCTTGACTTTAGGTTTGAAGACTTCCCCTTCTTGTTGCCTGATGACTCCACATGAGTCTCTTTCTTGTTATCCTCAGATTCCGAAAATTTTCCCATGCGCAGAGCTTCTTCAGTAAGAGTGACACTCAAATCGATAGCCTCTGCGATGTTTGAGGGCTTTGAAGTTGTAACCATGCTCCTAATTTGAGGTGCAAGTCCCCAAATGAATCGCTCAGCCCTCTTGAATTCTAGTTTGACTAAGTATGGGACGACTCTAGACAAGTCGTGAAATCGCTGGACGTATTCAGGAATCTTTGGTCCGTCCATTTTCAAATTCCAGAACTCCACCTCAAGCTTCTGGATTTCAGCCCTAGAACAGTATTTCTTCTCCATTATTTCTTTGAGCTCGTCCCAGCTCAGTGCATAAGCAGCATCTGCACCAAGGTTCTGAACCTGAAGGTTCCACCAGGAGAGTGCGCCATCCAAAAACAACCCTGACATAAAGGTAACCCTCTGATGGGGTGAACAGTTACTCATTCTTAGAACGGAGTCAGTCTTTTCTGCCCAACCAACAAATGCAACGGCACCTCCTGTGCCATCAAAATTCAATAGCTTGCAGTTCAGGAATTGTTTATAGGTGCAGCCAGTTGGAGGGTTATTTCCGGTAGTGTCATCGATGTGCTTAGAGCGGAGGGCTTCATGTCGTGCAATTGCCTGTGAGATGCATTCTTGCAGCTCGGCTTCTGTCCTTGGTAACGTACTGGTGTTTGCGTCACGTTTGGGCGGCATTCTCTTCTGTCAAAATGTATGAGGTGGATTAGACAACATTCCATAATTGTCTATGAGGTACATAGTACCATAAGTAAACAGGTAATCACCCAATATCACATGTATGTATAATCAACAATGTATGGGGGATCAATTACTGAGCCTTCACATAGGCTTGCCAACTTGGCTTATTGTTTGTAATGAACTCGAGGTTACTTCGCCTTGGTCATACAAGTTTTGTGAAATGGTAGTTGTTCACGTAGGGGTGATAGAGAGTGTAACGTCACTTAATCTTTTCAAATGTTATTCCTCTCCTCTTGCTTAAATATCGTTTCTTAAACGTCTCGTACATGGGTAGACACGAAGTAGGCAAGACAGCTTTCCTACTTTATAAAGTGCTAAAGCACTGGTCTAGGTATTGTTCTACCATTTGAAGGTGTGAACACCTATAGGTTATTTTTGGAGGGATGGTGATCTTTAACTTGACCCACAGAGTCCACCAGGATTTCTATGCACTACAAGTTGTTATTACGTGGGCCCCCGTAATAATAAATTATCTTGCACAGTTACCCCAAATTTTCTCTCGTCCAAGCAGATGATCAATCAAGGAGGGGACACTACTGTCCTTATACCTCTGTCATGGAAAGGACCATTGCGGTGGTCCACGCGCTAACACTCATTATCGTTACGCGCGAATAGGCACGATGATTAAATGAAATGGGAATAAAGAGAATTCCTAGTAGTTGGAGGGGCACCTTCAAGATGAATACTTCATCTTCCTTTTCTGGTCAAGTGTGTCGTCAATCTTGCTTCATATAAGCCGCAGGGATCTCGTCCCATTGATTAAGAATTTGTTCAAGGTTGCCGCCTCTGCCTCGTCATCATCACCGTAGTCAGGCACCTTCACGATCGAGAGAGAAGAGCAGCCATTTCCTATGGAAGCAAGCTCAGAATCTTGTTTGGTAATCACTCTAGCCATGAGCTTTGCAAGTACGCGAGGTCGGTAGCTTCATCGTGCGAGTTACGTACAGTAATAGGAGTCGGAGTCGAAAGTATCTTATTCACATCAATAATCATTCCGTACACTTATTTGTATGTATTCACGTCAATATTTATTCCGTACACTTATTCGTATGTACTCACGTCAATATTTATTCCGTATACTTATTCGTATGTATGTATCGATAAACAAATATGTTACTTAGCATATACAGGCATTTCGATGCATCATATTACTTATAACTCTCGTTTTAGGGGGGGTCATTTTTCTAGTTGTCGATTCACGACTGAGACACAAAAACACTACTTGGTACTAGTTGTCACCAAGAGTGTATTTTATCTTTGGCAAGTCTAACTCGTGTAGACTATGCCTTAATTGGCACCTTATCTTGAGGGTATTCCCTACTAATGTCCTTGCCTTGTCTCTTTTTGGAAAGTGTTTGACTCGTAGATCTTGACGCTTACGTGAATGCAATGAAAACCTTTTTTTGTAAGATGTTTTCGTGAGAGAACTCTAGTGATTGTAGTCTAGACTCGAGAAGGAATCCTAGTTCACTACAATCGAAGCTCTGATACCAAACTGTCACACCCTGACTTTTGCGGAAGCGTATGATGTGTGACTGGTTTAATATCATTGCACTCAATCGTAATAAACAACTACATGATCAAAACGATGTTCATCCATTCATAAAATTTGAGTATTACAACACTGGTTATTTAAGTTTTAAAATGCAACCTTCGACTAGGTTACAAACCAACAAAAGTGGATGACATCTAAACTTGAAGTCTACTTCTAGTTATGACACCCGCGCCCAAGATCCATCCTGTCACCTGAAATACATGTAATTTTGGAAAACATCAACAAAAGTTGAGCGAGTTCATGCGTCTTGTTTGTGTACTGTAATTCTTGTAAATCTTTGAGAGACTCCTTTGTAAACAGGTATGAAAAGCGTGTATGAACATAATTGTTTTACAAGGACTTTAAGGCATGTGAGGACATAGGAAGCACTCATAATGGCTTATACCCTTGTCGATTTTCCTCGACTGTTTCAATTTACCTTGACTGTGTCGATTACCCTCGACTGTGTCGATTAACCTCGACTGTGTCGATTAACCTCGTTTGGGACTCCGAAGCACTACTAGGTACTAGTTGTGACAATGAGTGGGGTTCGGCCGTACCCGTTAGATCTAACCCTTGTCCCTAATTACGTATTTAATGGCATTTCAATATTAAGTCTATGCTCACATGATCTAGTATTTCATAGGCATTTCATACCGTTTAAGCATTCGTACATGTATTCCACCCCCGAGAGTTATAAAACCAAAAACAGTTAAAGAAAAGGGGGAGCATGAACTCACTGTTTTGCATCTTCAGTACTCGTAACTCAAATCTCGTCAGCAAACACGACTACCTACAATGTGCTAGGGTCTATTAGACGAGCGGGCCGTGCCTTGCCTTAGTATTCATGTTTCGAGTTACGTTTCTTTTATGTCTTTAACATTATCCAAAGTTACAATACTTCTCAAGTATTTATTCTCGTAATTCCTTCCCAAGGATGGGAGTATTCCATACATGTATTCTCGTATTCTTGTATTTGTAGTTCCGAAATAATAGATTTTCAAGTCTTACTTTAGAAAATATATTTAAACTTGTTTTGTCCAAAAATAACGTATTGTCAAGAAAATATATATATTTTTCTCAAAAATCATATATCTTTTAAGTATTCTAGGAAAATATATATTTTTACTTCCAAAAATAACATATTTTCTCTTGGTCGAAAATACAATATTACTCTTGTAATATTTTCAAAACCGTATTTTCATTTCTTGTATCCAAAACAATATTTGCCAAAAATATATTTGTAATGGTATTTTCCGGAATATTTTATAAGTTACGTTCTTGTTCGATTTGCCAATATTTAAGTGTGTAACTTATATACTTTATTCCTTGTGATTTTTGGTATTATTTTGGATTGTAAATTCTTGGTTAAGTTATATTATTTTACCCTAAAATAATATAACTATTTCACATAATCACACATAATGTCTTTAATGTAAATATACATTCTAAATACATATTTATCCATTTTTATTTGTAAAAACCAACCTCCAATACTTGTATTTTTGTTACAAAAATTTATGGCAAAATTTATGTTATAAATCATAATTTAAGACACACTTGTGAACACTTGTTTAGAAAATATTTTCTAAGTGTTGAAATTTTTAGAAAATTTTGCCATTGTTTCCTTTGTAAATGGAGGTGTCCATGCTATTTAGCATATCATTTTCTTTTCAAAAATCATTCAAACAATCAACAATCAACTCTAAACAATATTATACTTACCAAGTGTAAAAACAATACACTTTACATAATAACATGCACTTGATCTTTCATAATAATGCGTAGTAACTTGGTAAAGTGTTTAGTGGGTTTAGTTACCCTCCAAAATATATTTACTACTTGTTAAACTTCATTCTTGAGGATTTTTTATATTTACAACTTGTAAACCTAATTTACAAAAATGTTTATCCATAACATCTTCTTGTTTCTCTAGTGTTTATTTACTTGTCTTTCCACTAAAAATAGTGTAGGTTTAATAAAAACCATGATCTTTCAAGAATCATCTTTTAAACTTGGTTCCTTTAGAAAAATCATTCACAAGTCTTGGATTTACAAGATTACTAGTTCAGTTGGTTTATTACTTTACAAAAAAATCCTTTTACTTTCAAGTTCATGTTTAATCAAGAAGATGATTATTTCATGTAAACACATAACCATCTCCTAACTTGCTAAATCATGTTTTTAATCATAATCTAGCAAGTTCCATGTTATGATCTACATCAATATCACTAGTAATCAACAAGCAAACATCATCCATATGTTAACCAACATCATACTAACAATATTTCATCATATTTCATATTTATGTTTCAAGATTCAAGTGTATGTTCTTTAGTGTTATTGTATAAATCAACATGTTATATCTTTTAACCACCAAAAATATGAAGTAACAAGGGTTTAAAAGCATCTTACTACTAGCTTGAAGCTAGGGAAGAACAATGGTGAAGATGAAGTGGATATAAGCAAACAAAGGAGGTCCTTCAAGATCCGTGAGTTCCAAGCTTCGTTAATCACCTTGTAGTGCACTTGGAATGGATAAGTGAAAATCGAAAATGAGGGTGGTGTATGGGGGGTTTTCGGCCAAGCTTATGGAGAGGAGGGGAAAGGTTGAAGTGTGGAGAAGATGGAGGATTATGGTCCACTATATATCTTCTAATTCCTTTGTCCATTGGTCTTTATGTCTACATAAGTACATAACACATCTAAAGCAAATCCCAAGGGAGATTATTGGAGGATTTAAGAAGATTGGAAAATCTTGGAGTGGGGCCCCTTACATGAGCCGTAGATTGCATGTGGGGGGGGGTAATTTTGTAAGGTTAAATGGTAAAAGGTAATTAGTGGAAGTTACATGTAAAGCATCTAGTGTTTAATGTGTAGGATGCTTTGTGTAGAAAGTTTAAGTGTTCAGGAACCAATACTAGCTCAGAAAAATAAAAACAATGCTTCTAGCAATATTTTAGTGTTCCGGGTAATGTCCGGTTGTTCGATTAGATACCCATTCGTTAAAGTGCTAAGTTATTCCGTATAGTGTCTTTTATGTACTTTTTGTGACACTTTTAATTCCCGACACTTAGGAAAGCATACAGGACCATTTTGCCATGTTTTTGCACATTACTAGCATGTTAAAATGCTAAATTTTGATGATTAATGCAGAATTATGTCCTTTATGTGAGTTTTAGGCACTTTCCGGCACTTGATCTATCACCTAGATAAGCAGTTTTGTAATCCTTACTTTCCTACACACTATACTAGTGTATCACTTGGTCTCTGGCCCATACTGGGCCTCAAAACACTGTCTGTCTATGTACTGAACTTCGTCAGCATTTTTAGTTTGTCTGGTAATGGTGCCAATTCTGTTCTATGTATCATTAGAACTCTCTCGTGTTGCATGTAGCAACGATAAAAGTCTTGCAACATGAAATGCCATTGTATCTATATAACAGTAATCAAAAATTCATTTGTCTTGTAAACTAGATCATGCACAGTTATTAAAGCACAGATTACTGTTCAATTAGTGTACGAAATGTACGAAAAAGTGACGGTTGTCACACCGAGGAACCAAAGTCACTCGCCGAGACGGTAAATTCCCTTTTATGTACTGAACATTGTAGGAAGAAAGTTGCTTTGCTGAGATCCCAAAATTCAGCGTTGATCACTGATTACAACACTGTGATGGGAAAGTACATCAGTCTTCGAGAGAATAATAAAATTCTCTATGAAAAGATTGAAGCACTTAAAAAGGACATAGCAAAACTTCACAGAGACGTGAATCAACAGCAATGTTGGGTTCACGACTATAAACATAGACTCACAGTCAAAACTCTTGAATGTGACTCTATGAAAGGTGAGCTAGAGCTCCTCACTGGAAAGTACAAACAGAACGAGTTAAACATCAAAAAGTTTGACACTTCCAGTGCCACAGTTCAAAATCTGTGTAATGTGCAACTTGCTTATCAAGAAAACAAGGGAAAGGGTTTGGGGTATAAACAGGTTCCGCCATCATACAATCATAATTATTCCAGATTGCCAATCACTGAGCAGGAAATGAAAAATTATGACACTATGATGTATGGCAAGCCTAGTGATTATGTTGAATATGATCCATCTAAGTTTAAAAAGAATCCACATGCTGATTTCAAAAAACCAATGAGTTTTGTCAAGAATGAAAATGTTAAAAATAAATCAGCAGATAAGTCCGATCATATAAATGAAACCGTAATAAATACAGAAGCCGAAACTGAAACAAAAACGGAACCAGTTAACGAACCCGCAGAGGAGATGAAGGAAAGTTCACCAAATTCTGATTCTGTTAAAAATACTAACTATTCTAGTTTGTGTGCAGAGTAAGTAAGAACTGAAGAGAAGTCTAAAGAGGATGATGAATCACATCGAAATGCTGCTGATAATGTTATTTCTTATAAAAATGGCATTTATGCCTGGAACTGTGTTTTTTCTTGGTTTGTTGAGACTTGGGGTGTTCCCACTAAGACTGATGAATCTGGTGCTATTATTTTAGATTATGCATGTGATAAAAATGACTGTGTTGAAAATGCTGAAAATGATGAAAATATTGAGAATGATGTGGCAGGAGAGCCTGATGTGTCATCTGAGGAATTTGAGACATCTGTTTCAAATAACTCATAAAACAATTCTGATAATTCAGAATACTACACCTGTATATCTGAAGCATTAAATGACACATCAGATGCTCCCAGCAGTGATGATGATTTTGACGTGATTGATTGTGATAATGAAGAATTTATTGTTGAACAGGGATCATCTGACGATCTTGGCAATCAAACAGAAGATTCAGGAATCTCAGATAATGAGCTCAAATCTTCAAGCGTTTTCGATTGTGATGATCAATCAGAATCTAGCAGCATTGCGAAAGAAGACAGTCAAACTGTCTTAGACACAGACTGCTCATCATCTGAGTTACCAGAATCATCTAATGTCGAGAGCTCAGAAGCTGATCTGACTGAAGAAGAGACATCCATAGAGTCCAATTCTGTAGAAACCCATGGAAACACGGAAACTATGGAGAAGGAATCCATAGAAATCAATTCCACAGTCGAATCGAATGATGAAACTGTAGAAGAAATTATTGTGGAAACCTTCTCTACAAAGTCTCCTGAGGACATGGTCTCTAAAGAAAAGGAAGATGTGAAAGTCACTTCCATAGACAGTTCAACTATTGATTCCAAAAGTAACCTTAACAAAGCAGAGTCAACTGAATCTGTTCCCCCTAAAAGAAAGCGGTCACGTACAAACAGAAGGCCGAAAAGAAAGAATGCAAAAAGGGAAAACTCAAATCTCAAGCAAACAGAACCCAAGCTTAAGGATAAGGTCGCGGATACTTACTCTTGTCCTGATAGCTGTGAGCCGGGTTCCTCCAAGAACAAGCACACTCCAAAGCACTCAGTGTCAAATGAATGGAAAAGACGTGATAAGTTCTCGAGAATAACGCAAGCCGAACTAGATGTCTTTTTCTTAAAAAGGCAGATATGTTTTAACTGTGGAATTCCGGGACACATCGCAAGAAATTGTGTTCATCGTCCCTACTACTCTAGGAACATGTACCATCAGAAGGCCATGCACTCAAATTTCATCAAAAATAGACATCCCAAAACAAGGCCTTTTGACAGAGACTGGAATCTTGCTAAACAGGAAAACCAAAAGTTTTTAAAAACAAACAGGTTTCAAGAAAAGACAAAAAACTTTTCATCAAACGGAAGTGTCTCGGACACCAAAGATTGGAAACCCAAAAGTCCTGTTAGATCCCAGTCTCCGTGTTCGCAACCATCAACTTCTACCGTACCACCCAATACCACAAACAACGATAAAAATCATATGAACTTTCGCGAAGTTACCTACACAGATAGCGATGGTAAACTCAGGTCTTCTATGGCCTGGGTTCCAGTCTCTAACTGATTCCGTTTCATGTCCAGGAACGACTATGGAGAGCTATCTTTAGACTTTGGTTTATCGATAGTGGTTGTTCTAGACACATGACGGGAGACATATCCCAGTTAAATGATATCAAGATTTTCGTCGGTGGATGTGTCAATTTCGTTGGAGGAGAATCAGGAAGAATCACCATGAAAGGCACAGTCAAGAATGGCGTCCTCACCTTTTCAGATGTTAACTATATCCATGAGCTTAAGCACAGTCTGCTGAGTGTATCACAGATGTGTGACAAAGGAATGGAAGTTCTCTTCACTAAGAATGGATGTGTTATTTTGAAACCAGGAATCCTCATACCTGAAGACTGGTTTCTAATAGAAGCTGAACGTAGAGGAAATGCCTATGTAATTGATATGAACAAAGCTCCTACTAATCAAGTTACTTGTTTGTTTTCAGAAATTGCTGAACATGATGCTATGCTGTGGCACCGTCGGTTGGGTCACCTGAACACAAAAAAAATTGAATCTATTAGCAAAAGGAGGTCTCGTCAGGAACTTGCCAATCAAGGATTTCATGCAGATAGAGAAATGTGAAGCATGTGCTCAAGGAAAGCAGCATCGTCGGCCTCATAAGTCCAAACCTGTTCACACCACTTCAAAGGTGTTGGAACTGCTGCATATGGATTTATTTGGTCCAGTCAATGTACTCAGCATCGGGGGAAAGGCTTAGTGTTTGGTCATCACAGATGATTTCTCGCGTTTCACTTGGGTATTCTTCTTGGAGCAGAAAATCGAGACTACTGGTCTAATTAAGAAATATGTAATACTCATGGAGAATCAGTCAAATGAACGTGTGAAGATTATTCGCTGTGACAATGGGACAGAATTCAAGAATGCTGAGCTGAACGAATTTTGTGCCCTCAAAGGAATCGACCGTCAATACCGTACTGCTAGATCCCCTCAACAGAATGGTGTTGCAGAAAGATGAAATCGTACTCTAATCGAAGCTGCTCGAATAATGCTGATAGATTCAGGTCTTCCTCTCATATTCTGGGCAGAAGCAGTAAACACAGCTTGCTACGTTCAGAATCATGCATTGATCAACAAGTGTCACATGAAAACTCCATATGAGATCGTTGAAGGTCAAAAACCGTCGGTGCAACACTTTCGCACTTTTGGTTGTCCATGTGTACTTCTTCTCATGGACTCCAAAGGAAAATTTGAAGCTCGAGGAGATCATGCTATTTCATTGGATACGCTAAAAACACCTCTTATCGTGTATACAACAAGGTCAAAAAGCAGATTGTGGAAGCATATCATGTGGATTGGCTAGAAGAGAATCCAAAAGATGCACGCATTGGACCTGATTGGCTATATGATTATTCCTCCCTGTTTAAATCGTTTCCTATTTTGTCTGATGAAATTGCTAATGCAGGAGTTTCAAATGCAGAAATGTCTATTCCCTTTGAAGATGAAGACGAGGGTGTGCCCTTGTAGACTCTAATCAAGAAGCTCACTGTGAATCCATCAGAAGTTAGCAGGGAGACAACAGCACAACACCTCTCCTCCACTACTCGGGATCCGATTCCTGATCCTTTAACAGCTTCCCCTGATGGTGAAGGTAGCAACACTGAAGTCTCTGCTGGACCGTCAAACGTCCAAGGAGCTTCTTTATTTCAAGAAACAATCTCATCAGATTGTATTGTGGATCCTCTGGTAATCAACACCGATGCACCAAATAAGGGGGAGGTATCTGGAATAGCGTCAAGGAGCTTTTCAAATTTGCAATCGAACCTACAAGTCCATGCAACAGCGATTCCACAGTGTGTTCAGAAGAGTCACCCAATCACGAATGTCATCGGTCTAGTATCTGCTTGTGTTCAGACCCGCAGCAAATCTGGAGACATCAAGTCGTGCTTGTACTCCTGTTTCATATCACAAATTGAACCTAAAAACATTAATGTTGCTTTGCAGGAACCTGGATGGGTTGATGCGATGCATGAAGAACTTAATCAATTTGAACGGCTTGGCGTTTGGAAATTTGAGAAGCTGCCCCAAGGAAAACGAGCACTTGGCACACGATGGGTATTTCGTAACAAGCAAGATGACTCTGGTGTGATTGTGAGAAATAAGGCAAGATTAGTAGTCCAAGGTTTCAGTCAGGTTGAAGGTCTAGATTATGATGAAGTATATGCTCTGGTTGCACGATTGGAAGCCATCCGCATTTTCTTGGCGTATGCATCTTTTATGGGATTTACAGTCTATCAAATGGATGTCAAGACAGCATTTCTTTATGGGAAAGTCAAGGAAGAGATCTATGTTGCTCAACCACCGGGATTTGTTGATCAAGAAAAGGAAGGGTATGCCTACAAGCTGGACAAGGCTCTGTACGACTTGCACCAAGCACCTCGTGCATGGTATGCTACCCTGACAGAACATTTGCTCGCTCATGGATACACTTGAGGGATGATCAATCAGACACTATTCATCAAACGTGTTGACAAGGACATCATCCTTGTTCAAATATATGTTGACGACATCATTTTTGGATCAACAAATGATACGCTTTGCAAAGAGTTCAAAGAGGTCATGAAGAGGAAATTTGAGATGAGTTCCTTAGGGGAGATGACAATGTTTTTGGGCCTGCAAGTCCGTCAGAACGATCAAGGAATCTTGATTCACCAAAGTAAATATGTAAATGACGTTCTTGCAAAATTCAGCATGATAGATTCAAAGCCGATAGACTCCCCAATTGCAGAGCGGCCGTTGGTGACTGAGGACTCAGAGGGAAGTCCTATTAATCAGACATTGTATCACTTAATGATCGGCTCACTAATGTATCTGACTGTAAGTTAGCCAGACATTCTATACGCCGTCTGCTAGTGTGCTCGCTATCAGGCTAACCCTAAACTCTCTCATCTAACTGCTGTTAAAAGAATTTTCAGATATTTGAAGGGAGCTCCTAAACTCGGACTCTGGTATCCCAGAGATTCGAACTTTGATCTATTTTCCTTTTCAGATAGCAATTTTGGAGGAACTGACAGGGATAGAAAGTCTACATCGGCTGGATGCCAGTTCCTGGGAGATAGGCTCATTTCTTGGCAGTGCAAGAAGCAGCAGACAATGTCTCTCTCCACAGCGGAAGCAGAGTATGTTGCAGCATCTGCCTGCTGCTCCTAGGTTCTTTGGATGCAACATCAGCTGGAGGATTATGGTTTGACTTATCTTGATACAACCATTTATTGTGATAACGATGCCACTATCCAGATCACTAAAAACCCTGTTTTCACTCCAAAACCAAGCACATTGACATTAAAATTCATTTCATAAGAGATTGCTTTGACAGAGGTCTTATTAAACTTAAACAGATCCATACGGATGCTAACACAGTGAATCTTTTTACCAAACCTGTCAGCATCTCTAGGTTCAATGTACTTGTAGACCTCTTGAAAATGATTCGCTTCACCGACTGAGCATTTAAAAAAATATATCCTTTGTAAATAATTAATAAAGGGGTTTTTGTGTGTTTCATCTGGTAAATTTGGGCATAAAGTATTTTACTTTTGCACAAATTTAGGGGGAGAAAAAGTTGCTGGGAAATGAAATGAATTTTCGTGATAAAGAACTTGATTAACACACGTAAGGTTTCAATGTCAAACAGGCTAGGCTCCACTGCCATGTGTTGGTAGGTCTACCGTTCAAAAAGCAAAAAGAAGCAAAATGATACAAACATAATGGATTGGACATCTCGTGGGTAACAGACCAACGGTGTATGATTTCATGGTCTTTAATCCTGCGTTGATAGATAGCCAACATCTGAGGTTTCGGGTCTTTATACTGATAAATCATTCGGGATATCAGGGTTGTCCCTCTGTTGCATCCAGACTATATGCAGACCTAGGCACAGTCAGGATATCTTGCCAAAAGAGCCAAAAAAAGGGCCAAAACCTAAAAACGGAAGAAATCTCACAAAAAGGAGAATTCCGTGAGCTATTATAACCAAATTCGTACTGTTTAAGGTATCTGTCTCGCCCTCGTCAGAACTTCCTTGGTCTCTCTGCTGTACGGAAGTACTGACCTGTTCACCAGGAATTCTGGCGTTGAAAAATAAAAAGGATGATCTCAGTATACTCACCTGCTACGATGAACAGTTGTGCTTACCTTGATTGCGGGGGTATGCCTTGGAATGGGACACACAGATGTTACAGTATAATTCTACCTAACAGCGTATCACAAAGCAAAAATTGAAGTTTGAGCGGTGGATTTAAGAGGACAAACATATCAACAATTGCATGGACCAGCCCAAGTAAACGAAGGACTGAAAAGTATTCCTTAATCAGTTCGAGAACGATTTGATCCCGTGACAGTCTTCCCAAAATCACCCCTATGTTGGTACCTTGTGCTTATTATTATTTTATTATTATTTTTATTATTATTTTATTATTTTTTTGATGGTGCTCAGTGGGTTGTTTTGTTGATTTTGAAGGGGGTGTTTGCAAATCTTGAAAAGTTAAATAAAATAATAATAAAAAATTGGATCTGGATGGCCCACTATTTCGGATGGGACCCATCAGGAATTGACTTAGTCAATCTTGAACAGGCCCATCATTTCGGACCATCCGAAATGGGCCTGGCCCATTTACCATTTCGGAGGTATTTAATGTGTAAAGGACAAAAGTCCGAAACACATTACGCATCATTACGAACTGAAATTCTCTCTCAAGCTTCTCTCATTACGGACCATTACGGACTGATTACGGACTGTTTACGGACTGAAGGTACATCATTCTGGATCACATTGAAGCATTACGGATGATTCCGGACTGAGAAATCATCATCACGGATGATTCCGGATGATTACGGATTGGAAGAGGTTCATTACGGATGATTTCGGACGGAATGTCATTCCGGATGAAGAGGTTCATCCAAAATGAACCCCATGATTCCGGACCTTGACCTTTGACCTGATCCTTGACCTTTGACCTGATCCTTGATTTGAACCTTTTTCAAATGGACCTTTGGACTGCTTTTGGACTGCTTATTGTAAAAGGTTGCTTATGTCTAAGTTTTCGACGTGGTGATTTTGTTTGCTCATCGTTTACTCAAATATAAGTTATCTTTCATATAAAAATTCTAACGACAACGTTTTAGTGCAGAAAATGGCAGGTGCAATGTTGCAAGAAGGAAACCAACGGCAATTGGAAGTCAATGAATTCCATAATCAAGCATGCTTTTTGTCAGATCCTCCGGCAGATCAAGCAGAGTTATTTGGATCTCTAATCAGGGGTCTAAACAACTGTCCTCTCACGCATGCTTTAAGAACAAATCCTGTCATATGCAGCAGCTGCATCAATGCATTTTGGAATACAGCAAAGATTAACAGGCAAGGAGCAGGGTCTATCGAAGCTACTGTGCAGAAAACAAAGATTATCGTATCTGAAGCAGTGATTCGAGAGTTGTTAAGACTAGGAGATCAGCCGCATCATTCTACATTATACGATCAAGCTAGAGTTCAAGCTGTGACAACTCGAGTTTCCGACATTCTTTATTCGCATTTATTGCACGTTGACCGTCTAGATTATTGCTTACACGAATTATTTACCTGGTAATTGTGCACACTAAATTATAGTTAAGATGATAATCTTGATTTTTGAGTGATAAGGTGTAAGTACTTGACTGCATGATTAACTGTAAACTGTTTGAGACCTGAACAACTCGACGAAACAAAATATCTGTTTCGCCATAACCACTCTCGACGAAACAGATTGTTTCGCCAACAACCCTCTCGACGAAACAGGCTGTTTCGCCGAGCCCAGATCCACCGAAGCCCAGTCGGGCCCAACACGTTATTTTGAGTCTTAAAACGTGAAACATCATCAGTTTCACACATTTATCATAACAACCGAAACCCTAGAACACTCTCCCTTTCTGTGCGACGACAACAACCATCGTTCACCATCATCCTGAGCTCTCGAATCCTTGTTCCTTCATCTCGAATCGGTTAGTGTGTGTTTGTTAGTCGATTCTATGTTTCTGTATTGTATAGATTCTTGCTGGTGCATATGATTGATGTGTGTTACTGCTGTGATGAGTGTATGATGGTGATGATATAGATTTCGATGTGTATGATATGATGTAGTAGGATATATATTAATGATATGCGAAACTTGATACAATCGAATGCTCGGTTCGAAATGATTGTTTATATGGCCTGATTCTGATTACATTAGTATCTTGATAGGGAATTGATGTGATGATGTTGTATGTTATTTGATATGCTATACACATAAACTAGGGTTTATGCTAGACAATGATTCTTGGATGGTTGATTTATGATGATTCGATATGCACAATGATCTTCATATGATTTCTGTTATTGTTGACGGCTGCTAGAATGATTAGGGTTTATGCGTTATTCGCATCTGCTGTAACTGATGTCTGCGAAGCTGAACTGTCCGACGAAACAGGACTCTCGGCGAAACAGAATGTGTTTCGCCAAGAGTCGTCGACGAATCAGAATCCTGTTTCGCCGAACAAGGCCACGACGAAACTGAAGGTGTTTCGTCAATATCTGTGTTTCGCCAACTTGTGTGTTTCGCCGAATAGCTGATCTGTGCAGGAACTTGAGTTAATTCTGTTAAGTGTTAACTGGAATATGTAACTGCTGTTAAATGTTAAACATGACTGGTATGATTGTGATTACGTGTTACCTGCTTACACATGAACAACTTAAACACAAACTGATTATGTATACGTGCATACCTTAGGACGTGACTGATTAACCGTGAGCACATACTTGGCATACCGAGCGAAACAAGGTGAGTTCACACTCTTTCTAAGGCATGGGATTCCCGGTGGTTTGGGAATGGGTTAAGAAACTAAAATGGAACCTACATATTCTCCTTGGGTAGGATATGTACCGCCATCCTCCATGGGTAGGATGCCAATATAAATCCTATGTATTCTCCTTGGGTAGAATACATACGTTCGTCCTCCTTGGGTAGGACAACAACCTTAACATACAATGGAACCTACATATTCTCCTTGGGTAGGATATGTACCGCCATCCTCCATGGGTAGGATGCCAATATAAATCCTATGTATTCTCCTTGGGTAGAATACATACGTTCGTCCTCCTTGGGTAGGACAACAACCTTAACGTACGTTCGTCCTCCTTGGGTAGGACAACAACCTTAACATACGTTCGTCCTCCTTGGGTAGGACAATCACACTCGCTACGGTCCTTGGATCAAGAAGGGCACGTACAAATACGACTAGTCAACACTATTCATCGCACGCATGCCTGGACTGGCAGCAAGGACTAACGCGATACTAGAACAATCTTCGCAAACATGCCTGGAATGGCCGCGAACTATACTTTAATCTTCGCAAACATGCCTAGAGGGCCGCGATGCTATTACATACGATTTACGAAACGAACATAATAACTAAATAACCAACTGTGAACTCGCTCAACTAGTTGTTGACTCTCTGTTACATGCCTTGCAGGACCATAGGTACTTACGGAGCTTGCACGGGAGGCACGGTCGTTGTGGACATGGATCGTGAATGTGTTGTTAAACATTATAACATTTTGTACTTAAACTTATGTTGGGTTTTACATTAATGCTTCCGCTACACACTTGTATATATTTGGTTTTGTAAACACCTATCGTATTGAGGAATGACTTTTGATATATATATATACTTATGTTCAATATGATTGGTGGCTTGATCCTGGTCATGTCACGCCTCCAAGCGGTGGTACTTCGCGTGTGGATTTTGGGGGTGTGACAGATTGGTATCAGAGCCATTGGTTATAGAGAACTCGGTTTTAATAAAGGAAAAACGATTTTGTTAAAACCAGACTATAACCAGAACAGTGCTCTCAACGATCCACAACGACGCTTCGCTCCACGTGCAAGGCTCAACATCCTAGGTACTACTATTCATGTTACCTTACCTACTTGCTAGAATTACATAGAACTTTGCTCGCGGTATGCCTAGATTTCAGAACTTACTATACGTTATTGCTTGAGAATACTTGTGTGCTCACTCTCTTCGCACTATTCGCGAACCTCTCACCCACATGTTCTCCCTGATGTCAAGATCATGTGTGGACGCGCTAACCTAACTCAAGCCCAGTTGGCGGCTTCGATCACTGAACAAGTCACTGCAGCACTCGCAGCTGCCCAGGCAGGAGGTGTAACCTGCCATCACCACTTACTCTAGGATCTTTAGATCCTACTCTTGTAACTTAACACTTGTGCTTAATTTTGATTACTCTTACGCACACGACAAGTCAACACGCTCAGCCACCTGTATGCACATACAAGACTTTCATGGACTGTCGTCCTACTACTTTCAGCGACACTGAAGGAGCTGTTGGACTCCTCCATTAGTTCGAGGAACTCGAATCGGTCATCGAGTGTGAGAATGACCCGAGGCGTAAGGTGAAATATGCCACTGATATCCTCGAAGGCACTGCGCAAACTTGGTGGAACGCGCAAGTTACGATACCGGGGCTGGCGGCTGCTATGCCACCCCATGGAATGATTTTAAGGAACCTATCAAACGTGAATACAATAGTTATGATGCCATCCACAAGTTGGAAGTGGAGTCCTTTAACATGAAGATGACGGGGTCAGAGATAGAAGCGTGCACGATAACGATCCAACAAACTGACAATTTTGTGTCCAACTATGGTGGATCCTCCTATAAAGAGCTTTGAGCTGTACCTCAAAGGCTTAGTACCAGAAATTCAAAGCCATGTGATGACTGCTAATCTTGCTGCTATTCAAGATGTTACTCATCTTGCTCATCGTCTCACAGACAAGGCAGTGGGACAGAACAAGCTGCCTCAATGTATCAGCGATACTACCACTACTACTTCAACTACTTCTGCTACCCTCAGTAACAATGGATGAAAGTGGGATGGAACCTCTAGCAAGGGTTCGACTACAATTCCGTCCCAGGCACAGCAGTGAAAGGTCGATGACAACTAAAGTCCTGATCAGCAACATTTAGTATTCAAGGGCAGGGTGGATACAAGGGAAACCACCCTAAGCGCAAACGATGTAACTTGCACCACAGCGGGCGACGCAACCGAATTCATTGTCAATGATGCAACAAGCTTGGCCATGGAGCCAAAGATGGTAGAAACTCACGTCCTGCAAATCAGAACCAGAATCAGAACCACAACCAAGGAAACGGGGACTAGGGGAGACAACGGGGGTAATAACGACGGCAATGGTGCCAGGAGTCGAGTGTTCGTGATTGGTCAGGGTGATACTAGTAATGACCTCAAAGTTGTGATGGTTTCGACATCGACATTGGTATGGATTGGTTACCTCAACACCGAGCAGAGACTCTTTGCAAAGGAAAGATCATTCGTATTCCCCGTTCTGGTAAAGAACCTCTCGAAGTTCAAGGCAACAAGAGTGGTGTCGTGAGTGGCATCATTTCTTTCTTGAAGGCTCAGAAGTGTTTACGAAAGGGCCACGCAGCTGTTTTAGCACTCGTTACGAATACATCGAAGAAAGAGAAAAAGATTGAGGATATTCCTGTGGTACGCGATTCTCCTCAAGTGTTTCCTGAAGAGTTACCTGGGTTACCGCCTCATCGTCAAGTTGAATTTCAGATCGAGCTCGCTCCAGGAGCAGCACCCATAGCTCGAGCACCTTATCGTTTAGCTCCAACTGAACTGGAAGAACTGTCTAAGCAATTGCAGGAACTCTTGGAAAAGGGTTTCATACGTCCTAGCTCTTCGCCTTGGGAAGCTCCAGTGTTATTCGTAAAGAAGAAAGACGGTACGTTCAGGATGTGTATAGACTACCGTGAACTCAACAAGGTGACGATCAAAAATCGTTATCCTCTTCCGCGCATAGATGATTTATTCAATCAGCTGCAAGGGTCGAGCTACTACTCCAAAATAGACTTAAGGTCAGGATATCATCAGCTGAGAGTCCGGGATGAGGACGTCTCCAAAACAGCATTTAGAACTCGCTACGGCCACTACGAGTTTATGGTCATGCCATTCGGGCTAACGAACGCGCCTGCCGTATTTATGGATCTTATGAACAGGGTGTGCAAACCCTATCTCGACAAGTTCGTCATTATTTTCGTCGACGACATTCTGATTTATTCGAAAAGTCAGGAGGAACACGATCAGCACCTACGATTTATACTGGAACTTTTACGAACAGAACAGCTATACGCTAAGTTTTCCAAACGCGACTTCTGGCTTCGTGAAGTCCACTTCCTAGGCCACGTAGTAAACAAGGATGGGATCCATGTTGATCCATCCAAGGTAGATTCGATCAAGAACTGGCCTGCACCTCACACACCAACAGAAATACGCCAATTCTTGGGTTTGGCGGGTTATTACGTAAGGTTCATCAAAGACTTCTCAAAAATTGCTCAGCCGCTTACACTACTGACGCAGAAGGGTGTTGTTTACCGTTGGGGTAATACACAAGAATCAGCGTTTCAACACTTAAAGGATAGACTCTGTAGCGCACCTATCCTCTCATTGCCTGAAGGCACAGACGATTTTGTAATCTACTGCGACGCATCTATCCAGGGTCTTGGATGTGTATTGATGCAACGGGATAAAGTTATTGCTTATGCTTCACGTCAACTTAAGATTCACGAACGGAATTACACTACGCACGATTTAGAACTGGGAGCGGTTGTTTTTGCACTTAAGATATGGCGACACTACTTGTACGGTACCAAATGTGCTATCTACACTGACCACAGAAGCCTCGAACATATATTCAAACAGAAGGAACTGAATATGCGACAGCGACGATGGGTCGAACTGTTGAATGACAATGAATGCTCAATCAGGTACCACCCAGGCAAAGCCAATGTTGTGGCTGACGCCCTCAGTCGAAAGGACACCGCGCCTAAGCGCGTGCGAGCTTTACAACTCACTATACAGTCTAGTCTACCTTCTCAGATACGAAATGCTCAGGTAGAAGCATTGAAACCAGACAACGTCAGGGCTGAAGCCCTACGCGGCTCAAGGTAACGCTTAGAACAGAAGGAAGATGGTGCTTACTACGTCACAGGACGCATCTGGATCCCACACTATGATGACTTACGCGAGCTGGTAATGGATGAAGCTCATAAGTCTCGCTACTCGGTACATCCAGGTTCGGATAAAATGTACCACGATATCAAAACTATATACTGGTGGCCTAGCATGAAGGCCCACATAGCCATACGTTAGCAAATGCTTGACTTGTGCGAGAGTCAAGGCAGAATATCAGAAACCGTCAGGACCACTCCAACAACCTGAGATACCACAATGGAAATGGGAGCAAGTTTCCATGGATTTTGTTACTGGCCTACCTAGGTCTCAACGTGGAAATGATACTATTTGGGTGATCGTGGATCGACTCACAAAGTCTGCTCACTTCTTGGCTATCAAGGAAACGGATAAGTTCTCCACTCTAGCAGACGTATACCTTAAGGAAGTTGTCTCGAGGCACGGGGTGCCCACATCTATTATCTCTGATCGTGATGCACGTTTTACTTCAGAACTGTGGCAAGCAATGCACAAATCTTTTGGCTCTCGATTAGACATGAGCACAGCTTATCATCCTCAGACCGATGGGCAGTCTGAGTGCACTATTCAAACTTTAGAAGACATGCTTCGAGCGTGCGTAATTGACTTTGGCAATGGTTGGGAAAAACATCTGCCACTAGTGGAATTTTCGTACAACAACAGTTACCACACCAGCATTAAAGCTGCTCCATTCGAGGCATTGTACGGGCGTAAATGCCGGTCACCTCTCTGTTGGGCAGAGGTGGGAGATAGTCAAATCACAGGTCCAGAAATGGTAGTTGTTACTACTGAAAAGATTGCTCAAATACGACAACGCATGGCGGCAGCTCGTGACCGTCAGAAAGCATACGCTGATAAAGACAGGAAACTACTCGAATTCCAGGTTGGGGATCGAGCGCTACTTAAAGTTTCACCCTGAAAGGGTGTGGTTCGTTTTGGCAAACGAGGCAAGCTCAATCCGCGTTATGTCGGACCTTTCGAAGTTACAGAGAAAATAGGTAAAGTGGCCTACAGATTGAACTTACCAGCTGAACTCAGTGCAGTTCACAACGTCTTTCACGTGTCGAATCTGAAGAAGTGTCTGTCAGATGAGACCCACATAGTTCCTTTTAAGGAACTCACTATCGACGAGCGGTTGCAGTTCGTCGAGGAACCAGTTGAGATCACGGACCAGGATGTTAAGGTCCTTAAGAACACGAGAATCCCTCTTGTACGAGTTCGTTGGAACTCCCGTCGTGGCCCAGAGTATACCTGGGAACGCGAAGACCAAATGGAACTCAAATATCCCCAGTTGTTCGAAAACAATGCAACTACTACTGAGGCTGAAGCTACTACGGAATTTCGGAACGAAATTCCAACTCAACGGGGGAATGATGTGACACCCCAGGAAAACCAGTAAACGATAACTTACCTAGCTTCCTCAGTAACCGCATGCTAAATTTCGGGACGAAATTTCTTTCAAGTTGGGGATAATGTGACAACTCGAGTTTCCGACATTCTTTATTCGCATTTATTGCACGTTGACCGTCTAGATTATTGCTTACACGAATTATTTACCTGGTAATTGTGCACACTAAATTATAGTTAAGATGATAATCTTGATTTTTGAGTGATAAGGTGTAAGTACTTGACTGCATGATTAACTGTAAACTGTTTGAGACCTGAACAACTCGACGAAACAAAATATCTGTTTCGCCATAACCACTCTCGACGAAACAGATTGTTTCGCCAACAACCCTCTCGACGAAACAGGCTGTTTCACCGAGCCCAGATCCACCGAAGCCCAGTCGGGCCCAACACGTTATTTTGAGTCTTAAAACGTGAAACATCATCAGTTTCACACATTTATCATAACAACCGAAACCCTAGAACACTCTCCCTTTCTGTGCGACGACAACAACCATCGTTCACCATCATCCTGAGCTCTCGAATCCTTGTTCCTTCATCTCGAATCGGTTAGTGTGTGTTTGTTAGTCGATTCTATGTTTCTGTATTGTATAGATTCTTGCTGGTGCATATGATTGATGTGTGTTACTGCTGTGATGAGTGTATGATGGTGATGATATAGATTTCGATGTGTATGATATGATGTAGTAGGATATATATTAATGATATGCGAAACTTGATACAATCGAATGCTCGGTTCGAAATGATTGTTTATATGGCCTGATTCTGATTACATTAGTATCTTGATAGGGAATTGATGTGATGATGTTGTATGTTATTTGATATGCTATACACATAAACTAGGGTTTATGCTAGACAATGATTCTTGGATGGTTGATTTATGATGATTCGATATGCACAATGATCTTCATATGATTTCTGTTATTGTTGACGGCTGCTAGAATGATTAGGGTTTATGCGTTATTCGCATCTGCTGTAACTGATGTCTGCGAAGCTGAACTGTCCGACGAAACAGGACTCTCGGCGAAACAGAATGTGTTTCGCCAAGAGTCGTCGACGAATCAGAATCATGTTTCGCCGAACAAGGCCACGACGAAACTGAAGGTGTTTCGTCAATATCTGTGTTTCGCCAACTTGTGTGTTTCGCCGAATAGCTGATCTGTGCAGGAACTTGAGTTAATTCTGTTAAGTGTTAACTGGAATATGTAACTGCTGTTAAATGTTAAACATGACTGGTATGATTGTGATTACGTGTTACCTGCTTACACATGAACAACTTAAACACAAACTGATTATGTATACGTGCATACCTTAGGACGTGACTGATTAACCGTGAGCACATACTTGGCATACCGAGCGAAACAAGGTGAGTTCACACTCTTTCTAAGGCATGGGATTCCCGGTGGTTTGGGAATGGGTTAAGAAACTAAAATGGAACCTACATATTCTCCTTGGGTAGGATATGTACCGCCATCCTCCATGGGTAGGATGCCAATATAAATCCTATGTATTCTCCTTGGGTAGAATACATGCGTTCGTCCTCCTTGGGTAGGACAACAACCTTAACATACAATGGAACCTACATATTCTCCTTGGGTAGGATATGTACCGCCATCCTCCATGGGTAGGATGCCAATATAAATCCTATGTATTCTCCTTGGGTAGAATACATACGTTCGTCCTCCTTGGGTAGGACAACAACCTTAACGTACGTTCGTCCTCCTTGGGTAGGACAACAACCTTAACATACGTTCGTCCTCCTTGGGTAGGACAATCACACTCGCTACGGTCCTTGGATCAAGAAGGGCACGTACAAATACGACTAGTCAACACTATTCATCGCACGCATGCCTGGACTGGCAGCAAGGACTAACGCGATACTAGAACAATCTTCGCAAACATGCCTGGAATGGCCGCGAACTATACTTTAATCTTCGCAAACATGCCTAGAGGGCCGCGATGCTATTACATACGATTTACGAAACGAACATAATAACTAAATAACCAACTGTGAACTCGCTCAACTAGTTGTTGACTCTCTGTTACATGCCTTGCAGGACCATAGGTACTTACGGAGCTTGCACGGGAGGCACGGTCGTTGTGGACATGGATCGTGAATGTGTTGTTAAACATTATAACATTTTGTACTTAAACTTATGTTGGGTTTTACATTAATGCTTCCGCTACACACTTGTATATATTTGGTTTTGTAAACACCTATCGTATTGAGGAATGACTTTTGATATATATATATACTTATGTTCAATATGATTGGTGGCTTGATCCTGGTCATGTCACGCCTCCAAGCGGTGGTACTCCGCGTGTGGATTTTGGGGGTGTGACACAAGCTGCTTTAAGAAGGATGAGCTATGAAGGAGAATATCCTACTGTGCTGAAGAAGCTATTTCCACCATACTGGAGGCTGTTAGTTCACTTTTTCCTCAAATGAGTTGCTGAAAACAAGGGTGGATGGGATCAACTAAACAAGACGCAAACTTCTGCTGTTGTGGCACTTATGAATGAATGGGATTACAACTTCTCGGCCTTCATTTTTGATAACATGAAGAAGATGTTGGATGATCCAACGAAGAAGATATTCATGTTGTACCCGAGGTTCATCCAGATGATTCTTGACGAGAGATACCCAACGTTGGTCAAGGGGCCAAATTACATCAATTTAAAGCCAATGGGGCTAGCATGCTTTGAGAATGCATGTAGAAACAAGAGAGCGAAGCTTCATAATTTTGAGGGGAGGTTTCCTCTTGAAAAATATGGGAGATTTGCTGACAATGCACAAGGAGCTCATGTCGCACCAGCTCCTCCAGCCATCCCTGTTGCTCCAGTTCCGCCTCTAATCAATGCACAGATAGCAGAAGAGCATTATGTACAGCTCATCCAGCATGTACAGCAGGCAGGTGATGATAAAGAAGAAGTTCTTTTAGTCGATACTGAATCAGAAACAGACTCCAGTGAAGAAACTGACTCAGAAAGCGAAATAGAGATAGTGACATCTGATAAGGAAGAGGATGCTGTTCGTGAGCTAGTGCCAATGACCTCTGATAATCTTGCAGCTTTGATTCGAAGTTTACAGGGTGGTGATGAAGACCCTCCATTCATTTCCACTGCTGATGTTCAAGAAAAGGCTGATGTTACTGAAGAATCAGCACCAAAGAAACAAAGAACCGACTCTGCACCAGACAACACTATTTCTGAGCCCTCGACTACCTCTGAGCCTACTCCTACAATTAATCCTCAACCTGATCCACCATCAATTGATGCATCGAAGAAAACAGACCTGGAAGACACAGACTTGTATGACTTCAACTTAGATTTTGAAGCCACCCCCTCACGGCCAAGCAGTTCTAGTGGTGGTGTTCAATTTGAAGCTGGAAGTTCTAGTGGTGTACATACTTCTGAGCATGATGAAGCTGCATTTCGATATGCAAGCAAAAATAGCAAAATCCTAGAGAGCGACAGTGATAGTGATGAAGATGAATATGTTAAGAGGTTGAAAAGGCGAGTAGTGGTGCTAGAACAAAATGCAGAACTAAAGAATGCTCAGATTATTTCTCTTCAACAAGATGTTGAACTGAAAGAAGCCCAGATCTCATCACTACAGTCACAAATCACCAACAGAGATCTCACTATTGATCAACTGCAAGGTGATGTAGGGATGTTGATGTCAGCTGTCTATGATCTGAAGGCGAAACTTGAAAAGAAGTTTGGAAATGAATTTGCTGATAAAGAGGATGAGCAGTTTTATGTTGGAAGACCAGAGCAGACTCAAGAGCAAAGAGCAGCAGCTGAAGCTGAGCCTGCAGTGGCTCTAGAAGCTTATCTCGCTGCAAAAACCAAAGAAACAAAGTAGCTAATCCAAGAAGAGAAGAGAGGAGAAAGAGCGAGAGAAAGAACAAGAGAAGCAAAGAAAGAAACAACTGCTGGTAATGAAGAATCAAGACATGAATCCTCTAGATGAGAACTTTCAGTTGAAGGATCCCTCGACAAGGCCCGACAGACTTGTGATGGAATTAGGATCTACTCATTATAATGAAGTGGGAAATAAATCAGAGGTGGCTTGCTAGAGATATGAGCCAGACAAAAGGATGTGGTTGGTTACTCGAAAGAGCGGGCATAGAGAATAGTATGGTAAGGAAAGCCAATTTGAGTCTTGGACCCAGATTGACTTGAAGTCACTGTTACGTGCTCCTTACTATGATCCAGATTTAAGCAAGAAAGGTAGAGGATGGGCTTTTCACTCACGTCTTGAAAGGGAAGTAAGAACAAACTTTGCAACTATGAAAACTGCTGAGCCGACAGTGAGAAGAAATCCTAGTGTTCGTGATTCTTTCACCAGAAGGACTGTCAAATCCATCATCTGGCCTCCCACCGATAAAGAGAAGATCATTCCACTAACAAGAAAGTTTGAGAAAGGAATTTTGAGGAATTTCAAGCTCTGGGTCTATGATCCTAAGATGGCCAAAGCTGTCATAGTTACTGAAGAACAGGCCATCAGAATTCCAAATTCGTATGATCTGATGAGTTTTCATGAAGAAGACATCTTGATTCTTACAAGTCATCAAATTCGAACCAGCGAAAAGTATGAAGAATGTGCCAAATCATGGACAAGTGCTGCTGCCAACATATTGAAGAATTACCTCTTTGTTGATCCTCCACCAGGTCCACATGATCCAAGGGTTTGATGCATCAACTTATCTAATAAACCTAGGGGGAGATTGTTGGACCCTTGAAGGTTTATTGATAAGTAATCTTGTGGTTTAGTAGGAGTGTTGGGTTAATTATGGGGTTTTGGGCTCATTTGGGTAGTAATGGGCCTAGGGTTTAGGGAGCCTCCTCCCTAATCTCTTTCTATAAATAGTAGGTGATGTAATAGGTGCATGGTTGGTGGTTTTGAAAAATCTTGTATTAGACAACACTTTGTATGCAAGATTTGTGAATCATTAATAGACAATCATCCTTCTTCTTCATCACTTTATTTCTTTTACAACTTGTTTGTGTGATTCTGGCACCTTACGAGTTGTGCGATATCATTGTGATCTCGGTTTCGGGACTTACAAGTGAAATACGCGGAGTGAGTGATCTTATCGAGAGTTCTTGGTTTTCACACCTAATCCTGACACAATCACTCGTTTGTGTTATACGAGCATTTTCAAACGTGTGCATTATGTTAGCCTTAGGAAAGGCAAAAGTAAGTTTTCAGCCTTAGGAAAGGCTGCCTTCGTACGAAGCTAGTATGTTCGTACGAAGGTGTAGTATGGTGAGTTTGTACGAAGCCACACTAGGTGGGTTCGCACAAGAGCGTAACAGGTGGGTTCGTACGAAGCCCCAAGTGGGTTCGTACGAAGGGTCTGTTTTGGCACTTAGACTATAGACTAGGCCCGTTCTACTCAACTCGACCTAATTCCCTATAGTTATAGCTCTTATACCAATTTGTCACACCCCAACCGATGGCGGAATCATCGGGGTGCGGCACTAGGCGAACCAGATTGCTCAAGAGAATCCATAACAACTATTTAGTGACAATATTTTTAACACGTTTAATATCCCATACTATCAAACAAATAATCCACAAATAGTCATAACAGATATCAAGATCTCTCAAACAAAACAAGTCCGACAACCTAGATTTTTATTTGGTGAGTTTCTAGACTTCCTATCCATTTGCAGCATATGATAATCATCAACCTGTCACATACGTTAAAATAAAGTCAATACAATAATGTAAAGGTGAGTACACAAGTTTAGCATTGATATAGTATAAAAAGTGTTTACACATAACCAGCATGTAACACGTAACGGGTGAATCAAGTAACTATCAACAATGATACAACCTAACCACATGACTGCGAGTAGAGTATGTACGACACATGTTAAACAAGGTGAACATGTGAAGTAAAGTATGTGATCCTTAGCAACCCCTGAACAACCAGGTGTTGAGTCCAAACTAAAGTACTATCGTTGCTAAAGGCGATCGGGCATGTAATCAATGTGTAAGCATAGCAACAAGCATTCAACTAATCATGTATAGCATGCAGGAACGGTTAGCGGGTATCAAAGTGTTAAGCGTTTTGTATTGTGTTTTTGATAGAGAACATATGTAACACCCAAAAGTGCGTTAAGCGAAAAAGGGTTTGATATACTCACAGTGCGTGTCTAACAAGTAAACACGGTCTGAAAATGGATTGAAAGGAGCGTCGGATCAGACTGCGTACGAGAACAGAAGCGTAAGTCCTCCAAAGTGCTGAAACGCTCGAAATCGAAGTGTTAGTGGGAAAACAGAGGCTTCGTACGAAGCTGGTGCCTTCGTACAAAGGCGTGCCTTCGTACGAAGGTGGTGGTCTTCGTACGTGTGTTGCTTCCGTTGTAAAAAATCGAGTGTGCTTCGCGTCTGTCTTCGGAAAATCGAGTGTTTATCCATCCAACCTTAAGCTACTAAATAAACTTAGAGTCGGCGAGGTCTTTGTCTGAGTCACAGGTGAGAATTGGGCTGTGATGTATGAAGTCAGTGCCTTCGTATGAAGGCAGTGCCTTCGTAGTACAGAACAGTCCAGCTCGCATTTGTGGCTGTTCTTGGCGTTCGGAGCTGCGTTTTCGCTTGAATCGGGTGTATTTTCAAGTCCTATTCAAGATGGTTTCGACACTACCTCATTCCACTATCTAGTGAACGAAATACATGTCGTTTTAGGTCCGATTTAGTGTGAAAATCAAGTTTAAAAGGGGTTTTTAAAGAGTCTTTACCTAGATCTAACACTTAGTGAGTGCGAAATCTGTAGATCTCTAAGTTGGGAAGCCGAAGCTAGGCCCAATACACCCGGTTAAGTATAGATCTGTGATAAAATAAGAAGATTTGATGAAAAAGATGAAGGTTTCCGTAAAACAGAGAAGTTATGATGAAAAAGATGAAGTTTAAGTGAAAAAGGTGAAGTTTAGTTGAAAAAAAAAAGAGTTTGGATGAAATCGAAGTGAATCTTGTGGAAAATCGTAGTGGAAAACGTTGTGTAATCATGTAAAAATAATAAATCTTACTTGAAAACAATCGGACAGCAATTCGGCAGCGTTTCGGAGCAAAAGTCAGCAAGTGAATGAAATGGAGAAAGGTGGCTAGGTATTTATAGAGAAGTGGGTTCGAAGCTGCTGCCCTTTGTTTGAAGCTGGCTGCCTTCGTACGAAGCCACTGGCTTCGTTCGAAGGGAGCAGTTTGGTACACAAGCCCTCCATTTCGCGTATAGGATGCTCGTTTAATGCGTTGTGTTGTGTTAGTTAGTGCTAAAACTTTAAGTATTTTAGCGAGATGTTAGGTATTGCGTTGTGTTGCGTTTCAGTGCGATAAATTGAGTTGCGAGTGTAAACCATAAACATATAAAGCACACACAAGTAAAGCATATAAAAACACACAACATAACATTACTACAATTAATAGCGTTTGCGATTTAGCGATTTAGCGCGATAAGCGAGTGCGAAGTCGAGAGTGGTTACCGAACAAACAAACACACTCAGCAAATAAAGTAGCATAATTCTCTGTAATTCATGTTGCGTTAGCGTTGAACGTTTGCGAATATAAAGCGTTTAAGCATGCAATGGTGTTGTGTGATGAAAATGTATTTAGTATGGCATAAACCTTTATTTATATCGAATCTCGGAGTACAAAATGGTTACAAATCGAAGTAAGTAGCAAACAGATAACAATCCGAAAAGTCGGGTTGTTACAGACAAACCCATTTTTCAAACAAAATCTTTATTTTCTTTGCTCTACCCCAAAACACCCCCTTAGTAAACCCTTTGAGCCTTAAAAACCTTTTTCATTTCAAACCCACAAAAAAACTACCATTTTCATTTTTCATCTTTCATTTTTGTAAACTTATCAGTTATGAAATTACGACTACGGCTCAGTTTCAACTTTGGCAAACAAATATATATATATATATATATGGGACCGCTAAAATGAAAACCACCTCCAGTTGTAAGAACCGAGAGAACCACTTTCTGGCCATTAGATCTTCAAGATCAATGGATGAGATTAAAAGTAACTAAAAATAATATTAAATGTTTTTTGTCTTATTATGTCTTTAATATTTTAATCCAAAAGGGTAATTTAGTAAAAATGACTCTATTTTGTCTTTTTGTCTTTATTGTTTTTTATTAGTTTTTGTATTATTATATTACTTTTTATTTTTTAAACATAATTTTTTTATTAAAAATACTTTTAAATTCATATTTTTTTTAAAAGATTTTTTATAATTTTTACAAGAGTAAATTGCAATTTTATCCCCTGAGGTTAGGGGTGATTGGCACTCTTACCCCCCCTAAGGAAATAATTGCAATTTTACCCCCCACTGTTAACTCTTATGTCGCAACATTACCCCCTAAGCTCAATTTTGTTGACTGATCTGTTGACTTGGTGGTGAAATGACTATTATACCCTTTTATTTTACCCCCTATGCTTTGTTTACTCTGTAATATTACCCCCTGCCACCAATGCCACCGCCATTCACCACCACAACCACCACTGCCACCTCCAGCCACCACCCTCAACCACCACTGCCACCGCCATTCACCACCACAACCACCACTGCCATCTTCTTCCTCCCCCCCCCCCTCTCTCTCTCTAAAAAAACCCATCTCCCGCCTTCATCTTCAACAATCACCACCGTCATCTCCACACCCCAGCCTGCAACTTCTCCGTAACAACACCTACTTTGAACCATACACTAAATTTGCACACCCATTGACCATTTAAACCATTCAACACACAATCTATTCAACATAAATTAAAATCTAAGCTCCCATAAAATTGGGGATAATACAAAGCTCCCGTAAGAAACAGAGCAATAATAATAATAAGAAACAGAGCAACAATAATCAAATCTGGTAAGAGGTTTTGTCTCACACTTCTAGCGATCAAAAACAAGTTACCACCTCCGGTGAGTCTCCACCCAACTGGGTAACGGATTCCCAGACTACCAGGGTGCAGAGCGATCAAGATACACCTCATCATCTTCATCACTATCTAACCAACACACCTCCTCCTGTAAGTACATACATACATACATCATCTTCATCACTATCTAACCAACACACCTCCATCGGCCTATATACATCCGTCTCTGTTCGTTTATCTTCACCTAACGGTAATTTATTATCATTAGGTTTCATATCTGATTGTTTTGTTGATGGGTGTTATTTGTTTTGGGAATTTAATTTTGATTTTTTGGGTGTTAGTGTAATGTAGTTGTAGTTTTAATTTGAAAACAATTGGGAAGATTATAATGTACTCAGTTAAGTTGCTAGAATTTAGTAAAGATCACCAGGTGTTCGATGAAATGACTGAATGAACAAGGCATAAAGTATATGCTTTTAGATTACTTGGTTATTTGAAAGAGTGTTTGTTGAATTGATCTAGGTGAAAGATCCACGTATCTATTGATTAAGGTTGTTCAGTTTAGTGATATTTAAACAGGTTTGGTGTTAGAGAGGAAGAGCTTGTGCAACATTACCGACTTTGACCCAATGGATTGTCAGCTTCCATATCGAAAACTTAGGATCTATTGAGCAGTAGACGTAGGATAAGCCATCTCAGAAACGGTTGTTGCATCGCATCGCATCTTGAATGTTCTTTGTGATGCAATCATTGAGCCTTTATTACAAAGGGGTACAAGTTTAGTGGGTTTGGCGACGGCGGCGGATCCATGAACGACAGCGTATTCTCCGGCGAGAATGATATTTCCAGGAGCTCTGGCTCTAACCTCCATTTTCAGAAATTGAATTGGTTATGATTGATCGTTGAACACTTGATTGATTTATAGTGAAGTATTGACTGTTTTATAGGGATAATTATCGGATACAACTGATAGTTTGGCAGAAAGATAGATCTGACATCTCACTTGTTTGTTTGTTCATCCTCTCCGGCGACAGTTGCGGTCATCCTCTCCATCTCCGGGGATGTGCACGCTGTTGATAAATTAATCAGATCCATCTCCGTCTCCGGTCATGCGGTGGTTGTGGTGGTGGTTGTGTGGCGGCGGCAGTTGCGGTGGTTGTGGTGGTGGTTGTGTGGCGGCGGCAGTTGCGGTGGTTGTGGTGGTGAATGGCGGCGGCATGGTGGTGCCTGGGCAAGAACTCTGATGATGGTAGCAAGAACTATATATATAATAAAAATAATAATAAAAATAATAATAATAATAATAATAATAAATATAGGGTAAGATTACCAAAATACCCTTACATATAAGGGTTAAACTACCTTTGACTGAGCTTAGGGGGTAATGTTGCGACATAAGAGTTAACAGTGGGGGGTAAAATTGCAATTATTTCCTTAGGGGGGGTAAGAGTGCCAATCACCCCAAACCTCAGGGGGTAAAATTGCAATTTACTCTTTTTACAATTTAAGTTTTACGTTAAACTTTTTACGTTTTAAGTTTTTTTAACGCGCCGTTTTTTCGCCCGGCTTTTTCAAGCATCGTTTTTTTAACGCGCCGTTTTTTCAAGCATCGTTTTTTTAACGCGCCGTTTTTTACACGTTTTTTTAACACGCCGATTTTTACACTTTTTACGTTTTATGTTTTACGTTAAACTTTTTAAACTTTTTACGTTTTAAGTTTTACTTAAAACTTTTTACGTTTTACGTAAAACTTTTTACGTTTTACGTTTTACGTAAAACTTTTTATGTTTTACGAAAAACTTTTTACAGTTTACGTTTTACGAAAAACTTTTTACGTTTTACGTAAAACTTTTTACGTTTTACGTTTTTTACGTTTTACGTTAAAAAGTTTACGGTTTAACTTTTTTTTTTACAAAAACTTCTTTACGCAAAAACGAACGCACCCAGAAATCGCAAACTCGGGAGATGTCTCAGATATATCGTTATCATCATCGACTAGGGGGGGGGGGGGGGAATTAAAAACCAACAACATCAAAACAAAGTCTATCTCGAAAAAAAAACGGGGTTTGGCTCAGATTAACCGATAATCAAAAGGCTACAAAAGTGGGGTTGCAGGTTTAAAAAACCTACCCTCCGCCGTCCTTGCCGCGTCGTCGTTATCAAAATCGACGTTTTTTTTTTCATCATCGCCGCCCCCATCCAACATATGAAACCCACAAAAGTCCACTGATCAAAATCACCAGGTAAACAAGAACACAGGCAAAAAATCAAAGAAACCCAACCAAAAAATCAAACCATCAAACCCACATAGTCCACAGAGTTCATCAGACGCACATAGTCCACAGAGTTCATCAGACAAAAAATCAAAGAAACCCAACCAAAACAAAATTGAAAACCCACCTTCACCGACCCAACTCAAACCATCATCGAGCACCCACCACCTCCGACATCGAGCACCCACCACCTGCCATCGAGCACCCACCACCTCCGACAATGACACTCCACCACCGTCATCGAGCACCCACCACCTCCGACATCGGCACTCCACCCCCGTCATCGAGCACCCACCACCTCCGCCATCGACACTCCATACCTGTACTCACTTGATACTGAGAAATAGAGGAATTGTAAAACTTTGTTTGTTAACCAGAGTTCAATCGGTGGTCGATAAGCGTTCTCGGCCGGTGGTATATAAGTTAAGAGAGAAAAGGAGGTGCTCGATGGGGGGTGGTAATCGGAGATGAAGAATAAATGGTCGACCGTGGTGATGATGGTCACCGTTCGGAGGTAAAGGGTGTTCTCCGATGAGATATTCGGAGGTCGATGGTGGTGGGTATACGTCAGCCGTCGTCGGTGGGACAGGTGACGAATGGGAGACGGTGGTCGATGAAAGAGGTTAATAAAGATTGTGGTGATGGTTCTTTTGGTGGCGGAAGGGTGAAGAAGGAGGTGGAGGTGGGTGTCGGCGGTAATGGGTTGTTCGTCGGAGAAGAAAAGAGGGTAGGAGAGAGAGAGAGTCTGATCTGATTATGTCTGTCAATCAGACTTTAATAGAGAGATGATTTGATAGGTTGAGTAAATGAGTATAATACCCCTTATTCTGATTGGTGGAGAGTGGTTCTCACAGTTCTTACAACTGAGGGTGGTTTTCATTTTAGCGGCTCCCTATATATATATATATATATATATCAGAAAAATTGGCAAAATATGCCAAAGTATTTTTTTGCTAAGCCAAAGAAACAATAGAAAAACCGATAGTTTACGTTTTTACCCTTTTTCAAATAAACCTTACCAAACTCGAATCACCACCTACCATTCAAAGTCCTCTTGATATTTATAAGGATTTAACGTCAAAAGGAGGAGGTTTGATCGATTGCCAAGCCTATGGTAGGAGTAAGTTCCAAATCGGGCATGAGCATTTCACTTAATATTGGCCGACTGTTGAGTGAATATTTGTGAGGTGTGTAAAATTGTATTTAACTAAATATAATTTTATAAAGGCATATTATGCCCAAAGTAAATAATTTTTTTTAAATTAAGTTCTAAACAAATTATGACGAATAGGATTGTAAATAAAATAAGAACAGAATAAATTTAGAATTTGAATACCCGACACTCTAAAGATAGGATCCAAAAACCTTCTCTTCTACCTATTCCATTTGGGAGTGTAACCCACGTAATAGAGTTTTGCTTGAGTACAAGCAAAGATTCAAGTGTGGGGGTATTTGATGGGATTAAAATACAACATATAAATTATGTCAAATACGACGTAAAAGTAACCCTTTTTAGTACTAATGTTGGAAAAAGCTCGTGTTTTCGTTCCTTTTAGATTTTCAGGGATAAAAGAGCTTAAATTTGCAAAAGGAGCAAAAAGACAGCAAAATCCAACATAAATGCAAAGAAGAAGGAATTGCAAGAAGGAATTGTCGTTGCTCGCCAAGCCCCGATTCACATCCAAACCTCAAAATAACAAAGAACAAAAGGCTGACACGGGGCCGTGTCCAAGGGTGGTTACTGGGCAGAAGAAAAAGAAAACTGCAAAAGACAAAATTGGCAGCTAACACGGAGTCGTGCCAAGCCAAAACGGGGCTTGGTCAACTCAAAGATTTGTAGAATCTACGATAGTACAGCAAGTACTTTGGCCACAGGTCGTACCGTTGACACACGGGGCCGTGTTAGTACAACAACTAACAAGCGGTTAATGAGGAAGAGAGAGAGATGGGCACGGGGCCGTGCCAGCCGGGCACGGGCAATGCTGAAGCTTCTAAAGACAGTTATAAATAGGAGTGCTTGGTTCCACTTCAACTCATCCCTTGGCAAACCACTTCTCTCTCGCTTGCCACCACTCCACCACCACTACAACACCATCATCCACCACCATCATCTATTTTCCATCTTTAGAGTGTGTGTGTAGTCTCGGGATCCAAGATTGATCGTAAGATACTTTGTCAAACAAATGCCATGCTTGGCTAAATTCTTACATCACTTGGTGAAGACTTATCTTTTATGTATTTCTTTTATGATTTCCAATCTTTGGCTACTTTTTAATTGGGTATGTATTAATGACTTTAATAATTAGTTTTTTTTATATTGAAGGCGAATTTATTCAAATACTCTTCATATGTTCGTTTACTCAACATGTTCATGTCTTTACGGTCTATATAAAGCATGTTAGTTAACCCGAAAGGGAGATTAGAAGGGTGGTTTGGGTAATTTCATGTCTCGGTCAGTGTATTAATCCTGCGAGAACCTGGTTCAAGCCTAGTAACACCTCATGAGTCGGAGCGGGCATTACCCACCATGGGAGAGGTGCAAAAAGCTTGAATCCCTTATTCTTAAACTACTATTAAAACTTTAAACTAACCCCACGAGTACTGTATCACTGCTGACTCAGACCAATGGGTTGAGGGTGATCGCCGCCTTTTACGAGGGGTCCACCACATTTTGCATTAATAACTTACTTAATTATCTTTCAATATTCTGACCTAGTGTGATTATATCCTTGCTGACTCAAACCACTAGGTTGAGGGTAAAGTCGCCTCCAAAAAAAGGGTCTACTACTATAACTAAGATAATCTCTTAAAATGTCCAAAGTGCGGAAATCATCAAAAGGGTACATGAAAGATAAGTTGGATCCAAGTGATTCTTTCTTGTCTATCATTTTTATTTTATTTTTATTTTTCGTTTTTATTTTCTTATTAGTTAAAAAATCTTTTTTCAAAAGTTGGTTCGATTAGACGTTGACGATAAGCCGGTACTAAAAGCTCTTGTGTCCTTAGACGACCACGGTATCTTGCCATCACTATACTACGTCCGCGATGGGTATACTTGCCCTAGCGTGTGTGTAGAGTGATAGTAGAATATCGTGTTTTATAAATTTAAAACTTGAAATCAAAGTATAAAAAGAGCTAAAAATATAACTAAAAAAATATAGACACTTGCACGCACGTCAAGTTTTTGACGCCGTTGCTGGAGACACAAGGATCTTAGGAAAGCTTAAAATTAACGGCCTAATCATTTTCTTCCTTTTCTTTTTAGGTTTTTCTTCGTTTTCATTTATTTTCCCTCTTTCTGCAGAATTGACACGGGGTCGTGCTGCTCTAACACGGGGTCGTGTCAACTCTCTAGAATCTTAAAACTATTTTCTCCCAGATACAGAGTGCAGCACGGGGCCGTGTTGTTCCAACACAGGGCCGTGCCAAACCCTCTGTCTCCATATTTGTACCGCCAAACACAAATATCACAATTAAGTACCAAATCTACCAGTTTTCGATAAAAATGTATGGCTAATCGAATATAAAGTATCTATAAATTAACCCAAATTAGTAGATATAATTGGTTACACCAAGAGCAATGACTAAATAAAATTAAGTAAGAGTTAAACGATTTAACATCATATGAATGGACGTGATGACCATATCCAAGAATTATTATTTTGAAAAAAAATTACTAATTATTTGTAAATTTAAATTACAAAATAAGTGTATATATGTATATACTACATTACTACACACTATAAACTCAATAATTTAGTTTATCTAAATAATTATCTACTTTTTGTTAAATTTAAAAGAGTTAAATGATATTTTAGTCCCTGTGGTTTGGGCCATTTTGCCAGTTTAGTCCAAAGGTTTCATTTTTAACCTGTGGGTCCAAAAAGGTTTCACAGTTGCCATTTTAGTCCACTTGGATAACTTCATCCATTTTTTCTGTTAACGAGAAGGCCAATTCGGTCATTTTCTATGTAATTCTGTTAACTAAAAGGGCAATTCAGCCATATAAAATGACCGAATTGGCCTTCTCGTTAACAGAAAAAATGGATGAAGTTAACCCAGTGGACTAAAATGGCAACAGTGAAACCTTTTTGGACCCACATGTTAAAAATAAAACCTTTGGACTAAACTGGCAAAATGGCTCAAACCACAGGGACTAAAATGGCATTTAACTCAATTTAAAATTTTCAAAGAGTTGATAATTATACAAATCTAAATTAGTTTAATAAATAATTATGATATAAATATTTGGGTTTTGTGTTTATTCAAAGTTCCAACTATTTTTTTACTTAAAATACAATTGGTAGGATATAAATACAGAGGTATGGTTCTCATGTACAAAAGCTTTGGGAAAACAAAAAACTACACCGCCACTTAATATTTTACAATTTAATGTGTTTTTATATTATGTATTTGAAATTTTATATAGTTTTATCTTTTTATTCTGTGACCGACCCAGACCGAAAAAGTTTAATATTTAACGATAAATAACGACCCCCAAAAATTTTAACCCCCATGTATACAATTTCTAGATCTAACCGAAGCTATGTATATATATCGACATTACTTGAAATAATGTTGAAATGGAAAACATACATTGCAAGTGATTAGGAATGGCACGTTAAAGTATAAAAGTTGAAAGTTGTGTTATGGCTATGTTGATGCCTACGTTCAAGTCATTATAATCTACACTCACCAAATGCCCAATGCCATTCCAGGCTAATTAGGGTATGCTCTGGTCAGCGTAGCCTAACACCATGCATGGTCCAATTTTGAGATGCTAATGATTTTAAGTTAAATTTGTACGTCTTGTTTATATATGTTCTTCTACATTACCTATACTAACTTGTGGTGTTAAAATGCCTTAGCTAACACTCCCAAGTGGGTGGTGAATGAACATCAACACCTCGAGATATTTCAAGAACACAAATCATGAGTTTGGTCACTATTTTGCAAATGTGTCAACACATAACTAAACTACTTTGGTTCTAACTTTTCTATGTGATAAACATGATGAAACTTGACTCATGATGTATATATTAGTAGGTGTACATGTCATATTCTAACATATAAATTTTCAAGACCTATTTTCTATATTGAATACTTAACAACTTTTTTTAAAGTACATGTGCAACATTTATCACAAATACGACAATGAAGTGCTTCTTTACACGACTTACTCATATGTGGTGGGCTCTCCCTAAAATGGTGTACATGATGCCCTTGGTCTAACTATGTAAAGTTTTAAATACTTGTGACTGTCATGCACATGGTTTACAAATATGATTACACATGGAGAAAGAACACAATAGATAGTTTTGAAGTCATAAAAAGATATAAGTGTAAACATATGATGATGAATAAGAGCCTATACATGGGAAAGGATGTAAAGATAATATGATAAGATGCAAAAATAACAATGAATGAAAGTTTAATGTAATCAAGACGAATTTAGGATGAATCGCTTATTTATGATTACTTGTAGTATAACATAGGATCAGAAGAAATAAACTATAAAATGAGACGAATCAAATAATGTTAATATTTATTTGTGTTATCACTATAACCTTTATCTTACTTAATTATTTAGCTGACATATATTTTTAGAAATACGATTTTTACTTGTAGGTTAGTAAATACATGCTAACGATAAAATTGGGTAGAGTTTTTGTAACGATACTTCATGAACTTAGTGTAGGACCACCGTTCAAGAAATAAAATAAAAATGACAATTTTATTAATCTATATTCGGATTACTATACATAAATAAGAATTGAACTGAAATACAATAAAAAAATGTAAACAAAGACTATGAACAGATTTCAGATAAATAAATAAAATGCGTAAAACAAAGGCGAATGAGGCACGTGAAGATCACGTTTCCCTTAAAACAGATTTCGGGCCACAGAGGTGAACCCGTCTGTTTCCCATGGTACAACAACCGGAGCAGATTGTACTACCGGGGATAGCCAAGCACATGAAGAACTAGCTGAAACAAGAGCGCGAAAAGAAGCAAAATTAGGTAATTCGTTAGTGTTTGTGGGTGATGTCTGGACCATGCGAGAGCTCTAGTTTTTTCTGTGTATTTCAACAAAACACAAAGTCTTGTATATAAAACCATAAAGGTTCTAGAAACATTAAATTATGAATTAATTTCAGAATTAAATTGCATAATTATTACTAGAACTTGATCAGACTCAACCAGTAAGAAACTAAAAGGTCTTGAACACACCAGTTAACCAAGCCAAGCTACAGGGCTCGAGCTGCACCCAAAAGGAGTAAAGGAGACTACAAGCGGTGATGCGAGCGTGCAATATCAAAGCGCCACATTGCGCCCATCGCCCTCGTCCCGGACCCGGCCTCGGGCGCGGGCGTGTGTCGGGTGCTTCGCACCCTCCTGGCTGCCACTGGGTGTGAGTTGTCACATAAGAATACATTCGTGTAAAGAATTCTAATTATAAATCCACAAAGGATTCATCTCTCCACCTTTGTGGGACAAACACAATTTCCCACATATTTATGGTTCCAACACACAAACTTAATGCTCAACATCTCTCATTAGTCTTGCCTTAATTATTAAATAATAATTATATTAATCAACAATATAATATTGTTTATAATATTTCCAACACTTAGCTCACTTATGCCTAGACTCACATTCACAACTTAGTAGATTTTGTTAATCATTTGTGGTTCTGGTATTGCAATAATGACAACTAACATTCAATTGAACGTTCATTTTTAAAACTATGTTTGAATAAAACTTTTAAACTCGTCATTTTTGGAAAGTAATAAGAGCATAGAGAAGAAAAATGAGAGGTGACTAGGTTTTTGGGAGTGAGTGTAACACATGGTTATGCTTGAATTACCAATCATGCATGGTTGTTGCATCACATCATGGTATTTGTGACCAACTATGGCGATTTTTTCTTATTGGGATAATTGTATGAGAGGAACAATATAGTTTTTGTTTTTTCGGGTGAAACGACACATTGTTTCTTTTAAGAGCTAGAACTAGTATGGAAGAGAGATATATGGTATAATCATGGTTGCAAAAGTCGCTAGGCGCTCCCTAGTCGGTAGACCGGGGAGTTGAGAGTAGTCGGTATAGGCGGAGAGTACTCGGGGAGTACTCTGACATGTTAAATTATAAAGAAATTACTTTTTAGAGATTAAATATATGTCAAATAACACAAATTTACTAATATTTATAACAAAATACGTGAAAATGATATTCATTCTTTAATACGATAGGCGTAGAATGTGACACCCGGCTTTTCAGGCCGTACCGTACAATTGTAACACGTGTTATGAATAGGTAAAAGGCTGTATTTGACTGATTATGATATTTATATGTGAAATTTAATGAGTTGGTAAATTTAAACCTTGGTAAAAATTATGTTGGCAACGATAAGATAAACGCTTATCGCGTAACGGTTAAAATGCGAAACGAACGTCGGTGACCACCTGATCAGTGTTAACATCCTAAAAATAGTCTGTTATGATTAGAATAATAATTTTAATCATATTCGTGAGGAAAAATAAATTAAAACGCTAAGAAACTCTATTTTTCGAGTTTAAGCGCGTACCGCGCCATGCAGCGCGTATACCGACAAAATACTTTCAACACAGCCTGTCAAGGCAACTGAAAATCATTTTAGTAATAATTTGATGAGTTTATCATTTTAGAATGATAAAAATAAATAAAAACGCATAAATCCCTATTTTTGCGATTTTAAGCGCGTACCGCGCAGCTCAGCGCACATACTGCCAAATACCAGCAACGTAGACAGTCCAGGCAAACAAAATATTGTTCAATAATATTTCTGTGAGTTTATTTTTATAGAGTGTTAAAAATAAATTAAAACGCGATAAAACGGGTTAAAACGCTAGATAAAATACCCGTTATCCAGTAAAATACCAGTTTTTACTCTATATTGCATATATATGTATATATATGTATAAAAATTCGAATATATGTGTGTGTGTTGAGAAAGGTGGCAGCCATGCAACCTTCTCTTTCTCCTCTCTCATGCTCTTAGTGGCCAAGGAAAGAGGTGCATGTGACAATGCTCCTCAAAACCCTCAATATCTTCCACCATTTCAAGAATTATGTCCCTAAAACACTCAAAGACTCTCTCTCTCTCTCTCTACAATTCAGCCGAACACCCTCTCTAACATATCATTTTCGAAATTCTTAGCTTGTTCATGGAGATCCAAGCTTATTCCAAGGTGATTTCAAGGCCATTTGAAGGTTTGAAGGTGATTCCAAGGAGTTTCAAGCAAGAACCAAGCTTCATATCATCTTTTTAATCAAAAACCCACTTGAATCTTGAGGGTATAAAACTATTCTTTTTAAAAGTGTTCTTGATTCTTAGTGTTGAAAATAATAGTGAAAGGTTTCTCTTGAATCTTAAAATATTTCACAAACTTGAAGGTAACAATAAATGGATTTTCAAAGAGAATAAAAATGAGTGTGTGTATACATGTATGTATGGCCGAAAATTATATGAGTGTGTGTATTTAGTTGTGTTTTGATTTGATTGGGTAATTCTTGAATAATATGATTCTTGAATGATAGAATAGATGCATGAATCACAAATGTCATAAAATAAGGATCTAAAAGTGTTTCATGATTTAAAAAGGGATTTGATGAGAAAGTGAACTTTTGAAGGTTTATGTGGGTGTAAACATTTCGTGTATATGTATGTATATGTGTTCTTAAGCATGATTAGAACATAAAAGATGATGATGATGTTGTATGAGTGCATTAGATGCATTTACTTGAACATGCATGATGATTTGGTCATGAAATGATGATTTAAACATGATTTGATAAAAATGATTTTTGATCAGATTATTAACACTAAAATATGGTTATTTTGAAGTTTTTAATGATATAAAACTTTGTCATGAGGTTTACTAGTTTTGCATGTTGTACTTGGAGCATTAGAAGTTGTAAAATACGTGAAATCGCATGATTTATATGACTTACACAAAAATTGCACTAATCTGATTATAACCACTATTTTAATCAGTAAATAACATGTATTGTGTTAAAATATCAAGTCATTTCGAGTTGGGATGATTATAGTAACGTTTAACGCAAAACTATGCTTTAAAAAGGTCAAAAATCGCTTTTTCGAGTGATTTTTATAAAACTGATTTAGATCAGTAAGTAAATTGATATTTTTAGTCTAAAAATAAGTATTTGAACTAATTTTAAGTTTACTTGGTGTTTGGTTGGTCATACGTGACTTCCGACGCCCGAAACCGTTACCGAATCGCTAAAATACGCATTTTTTCAATGTACACTAATATAGGTAAAATTTTGGGTGAACCTTATGTGTTAAAATGTGTTATGTGATTTAAACATGGGAATGTGAAAATATGTTAAGTATTTAATATGGTATTAGAAATCTAGCTTACACATGTATGCTTGTACGTTTTGTGCGGTAGAAACGGTGAAAATCGCGTTAAATGTGTAACTTGTTTGTCGAGCATAAAATTTGGTACTTATGAGATGTTTTATGTATATTTGCTTTAAAAATGACAAAATAGATAAGTTAACAAGGTTTCGCGTGTCTCGGTGTTAAATTATATGAGCGTTTATGTATATATATATTACGAAGCGCAAACCGTAGATATATTGCGTATAAACGAGAGAGTTAACTGATTTACACAATAATGGTCACCAATAAAATCGTTCAAGTCGCAAAATCATAAAAATATATATATATGGACTCATGTATATATTAACGTGCCAACATAATCCAAAAATAACAACTTTTCGAGAAAATCTCAAAGTTATGTGAAAATTCTAAGAAACAGAGAAACTTAGGATTTTTGTGATATATATATATATATATATGTATATTGATTTAAAACTCGTTCCTACATATAATAGGACGTGTAGAAATCAAACTATGGGATTGCGCTATTTAAAATACGCACCCAAATGTGAGTGTCACTAAACCCCTCTTTTTACTGCTTTGTATATATTTTGGGGGTAGAACATGTAAATAAAAGGGTTTAATAATGTTTTTGAAATAAAACATACCTTTTAATATAAAATATATATTTTCGATGAAAATATATGAAATTTGATAAATCATACGTTTCGAAGTAAAAACGTTTTTGATGAATAAATGTTGGACATTGGGATGATACGGTATTTCCTAGGCGAAACATAACCGTATAGTTGGGACGGATGCCGGCTCGAATGATGGAGATTCAGGGGATTCGTACAACATCGTGTATTAAATTGTTATATTAGTAGGATATATATATTGTACGTGAGGCAGACATCATATTGTCCTTCAAGAGGACCCTGCGCCCATGATGTCGTTTAATCATTTAAGTATTGCACGCGAGGAATTGTTGGTAGATCTATCGGGTTGACAACCCCGTCGTGACCGGTCGCCCCGTGTCAAGTCAAACGACGAATTGATATTCTGTTTATTGTCTAGCTTTGATTATCCCTGCATGGTTAATATATAGTTCGTATTGTCTAGCTAACATACGAGTCTGAAAGTTGACGCAATAATTTAATATACAAAACCTGGGCAATATTACTATTGTCGGATTGATGAACCGACGGAAGGCCCATGGATTTTATTAAGGAAGTAAAATGGACTTTCTAAAATTATATGGATGTTTTCAAATAAACACCTAAGCAGAAAGTTTTCCTTGGAATAATATTGTTTGTATGTGAATATGTGAACTCACCTTCCTTTGTGTTGACACTTGATTTTAACGTGTTCTACAGGTACTTGAGTTCGGCTTCGGGAATTATGGCGTATCTTGTGGTTGTTGATGCATGTTTTGTTTGATAATGTTTTGGACAAACTTTTAAAAACTATTTGGGACCAATGTAATAAGATCCATAAGGATCAAAACAATTTAACTACGATGTGATTGTGACGGACTTTAAGACTATGTGTTTTAAAATCTATGTTTAAATTAAGTTAAAATGTCCAACATTACGATGCATCGTTCAGCAAGATACAAATGGGCACCAGCTTCCGTCACCACTACGTTTTATATTCCGCTGCGACGTATTTTGGGGTGTGACATAGAAATTATGTTTTATTATTATTTAAGTCAAACTAGGCCCGAGTTGACCTACTAGATCCAATTCTGGCCGAGGTTGACCGCATTTGACTGACTCCGAGTAATTAGGCGGAGTCGAAGAAAGTCGCCTCGGTAGCCTACCTTGTAACGACTACTCGAAGAGTACTCGGCCTTGGAAACCTTGTTTTACAACCATGGGTATAATACACACTGGCAATTTTTTTGGCCCATATATATATATATATATTGTGAATGTGTTAACAAATTATTATTCTACTTTGGTTTCAACTTTTTTATATGACAAACATGATGAAATTGACACATAATGCATATATAATATCAGTAGGTGTTTATGTCATCTTCAAACAAATAAATTTTTAAGGACTTATTTTCTGCATTAAACTAGTTAACAACTATTTCTTTTAAAGTATGTTGTTATATTTATCACAAAGACGATAGTGAAATGCTTTTTTACTCCACTTAGTCATATGTGGTGGACTCCCCCATAAATGGTGTACATAAAGGGTCTAACCATTTAAAGTTTTGAAGGCCTAGAACTCTCATCCACATGGTTTAAAGATATGATTTAATATATAAAAAGATCACAATAAATGGGTTTGAAGTTGTGACAAAGATACAAGAGTATACAACATGAATATGATGAATAGAAGTCTACACATGGAAAAACAATGTAAATATAAAGAAGATAAGATGCAAATATAGAATGCTTAAAATAATTGAGACATATTTAGGACAATCTGCTTATTTATTTATGATTGCTTCAAGCATAACTTATGACAAAAAGAAATACACTATCTAATGAGATGATTAAAAATAATGTTGGTTTCAGTTGGTTGACTTCAATCATGAGTAACCTTTATCTTACTAAACTTTATTATTGACACTTGCTTTTAGAAAAAAAAAATGATGTGTACTTGTAGCCTTGATGTTGTAAATCAGTGGATTTTAATAATTATTTGTAGCTTTGATGTTGTAATGACGACCTGTAACATTTGACTGAACGTTCACTTGTAATACTATGTTCAAATTTTAAGTCCACAATCTAGGAAAGTAATAAAAGCGTTAACAGGGAAGAAAACTAAGAGGTGACTAGGTCTTGGGAGTGAATGCAACACATGTTTATGCTTGAACTGCCAATCACACATGGTTGTTGCGTTGCCCTCATGGTGTTGGCGATTAACTATGGCGATCTCTTCTTCTTGGGAGAAATGAGAGAGGGAATATATGAGAAGAACCATGTAGTTTTTGTTTCTTCGGATGAAACGACACATCGTTTCTTTGTAGAGGTGGAGAAGCCAAAGGCTGGTATGGAAGATATATATGGTGGTATGATAGGATCTGAGTTTACTTGTTTGTGTTTTTTTATAAGATGATAAATGAATGATGATAAACAGATGATAATTTGCAGCGGAAATGAAAAGAAAAACTTTATAACACAAACAAGGAAAGAATAGCTTTCATCATATTGTGTCGAATGATTTGATTACAAAAGATTCAATGTATGCATGAATTGCTATATCCCCCTCAGCCTGAGCTCATAAGTGCTAGTTCGTACAAAATGCAAGTGTGTGAAAGAGCTAAAAGAACAGTACAGGCACTGTCTATTTATAGTACTATCCTAAACACTGTAGCATCTTGGCTGACGTCACCTAGACAGTGACAGCTAACAATGCAAACAAACTCTAAACACTGATAAATACAAACACTGTTACATTAAACACTGATTAACTAACTGCTGATGATGCTATCCGCTGATGGGCTCAACCACTAATGAAGCTTGAGTAGTGCTTTCCATAAAGGTTGATCAGGCCTTTGACTTCCAGCAGTTCTTTGACTTCAACAGAGGATTGATCTTCAACAGAATTTATACTTCATCAGAGCTTTGTACATAACAATCTTTAGGTATCAGTAGACTTTAGATATCATCAGATGTTAGAAGCCACTGTCATTGGAGGGAAATAGAATTCAAAGCATTGTTATTAGGATCCGTTGTTGCAGAACCAGTTTTGGCTTTGTATCATCTGTTCTTCAGGAAGGATCACATGAGCCAACAATCTCCCCTAGAACAGATGATGCCAAAACCCTTCATTATTTTCTGATCTTTATTTCCTCATCAACAGTTCCCTGATTTGACCTTTGAATTGTAGTTCAAAGTACAAGTAATATGTATCTTCTTCATCCCAAATCAGTTGAAGGTTCAATAGATCTTGAAGGTCTCCTACATTAAGACCATATGCAGCCTTCCTTGACAGCTTTTCAATATTACCATCAGATCTGAGCAAAGTCAATACGTGGGTGTCTTTGTCTGGCTTCCACTTTAGTATTTTTGGATCTGATAGCTTTCTAGGGATAAGATTTATTTGAGATGAGTTTGGGGATTGAGGTGTGCTTGCCAACTGTTTGATTGTTTCAGCAACTTGAGCAGCAAGTTGGTGAGCAACATCATCCACTCCAAATTGAAGTTGGTTTATGATGGCCTCTTTTCTATGTTCTGCATACCTCTTTTCATCTTCCTCATCCATCTGCTTCTGCATTTTTAATTGATTTAAGGCACTGATGGGTAAAGCAGATGATAAGAACAACTTTTTAGGGGCATGGGTCTGTTGAGGCCTATCAGCAGTGGTTTCAGTATATACTGGCTTCTGAGGAACCTTTGGATCTTTCTTTCTAAGTTCTTCCAATTTTCTGTAGGTCTCATCAACATTCTGCTTTGACCATCTTGCGATTGATCTTGCAGACCCATATCCTGCAGTAACAAGCTCTGCTCTCTTTCTTTTGTACCTCAATGTATCATCTATATCAACCTTCTTGAATTTATTCTAGTTGGGTGCAGATTTCTTCATTTGAGGATCTTTGTTCATCATTCAATTATGTTAATTTCTTCTTTGAGAGCATCAAGAGGCCAATCTTTGAATTTAGACTTGTTAGCTTTGTAGGGCTTGGTTTTCATGATGAGATCCAAATAATCGACCCTTAGTCCCTCTTAAAGATCAGCATTTGGTGGCAACTCTGACATGGAATTTCTGAGGTCTCTAGCAAAGTCTTCAAGTTTCCTGACTTTGCTAAGCCCAAGTTGCATCAGACCTTGGTATCTCCTGTCTCCTAACCCTTTACTCTCTTCTTTTGCTATAAGCTCTGCTTGCCTGGCCTTCAGCTTTAAATATTCATCCAAATTCTGAGGAATTCTAAAGCCATATAGAGATGGGAAGGCTCTTTTGTATGGATCCTCTATCTTATAAAATTGCATCATTTCATCTTGGACTGCAAGCAGTACCAGAGGATATTGAGTTGCCAATGGAATGACACGTGGCATGTAACCTGTGGGTGGATGATCAAGTGGGTTTATTTGTGGAGATGATGAGGGTGGAATGATTTGAGCAGGAGCAGATGATAAAGGAATTGGTGATGGAATTTTTTTTCTTCTTCAAGTACAACAAATTTCCTTTTTCTTGCATAGGCATATTTTGGAGGAGGAGTTTTTGATGGAGAAGGTGGTTTTGGTAAGAAGGTTAATTGTGAATGGAATCTTTGAGGAGTTGGTGGTGGTTGTGTTGATGGTGGAGGATCAAAATGAATAGGAGCAGTGGTTTGGCTAACAGCTGTTGAAACCACTGGAGTCTCAACAACTGATGGTCTAACATCTGCTGATGCTTTTGTAGCATCAACATCTGTTGGTTTTATGGAAGATGGTGGTGGTGATGAAGCTGTTTTCTGCTTCTTTTGAGGTGGTTTTTGAGATGATGGTTTGGGTTTGGTTGTGGCAGTGGTTTAAGGCTTTTTAGAAGTAGCAGTGGTTTTGGGGAATGTGGCAATTGGAGGTCTGTTGTTTCTGAATGATTTTCTTCTATTAGAAGTGCCAATATTTTGTGTTTGGTTTTCTCTTTTCATATTTTCCTCCTCTTCCTGCTTCCAAACATCTGCCTTGCTTACTGATGTATCTTTTCTCTTCTGCTTTGCGAAAATATCTTCATCTGTCTATTTATTAAGGGTCTCATCAACTCCGTTTTTCTTTCCAGCTTAGATTTTTCAGAAGATTTTGCAGAAGTGTCTTTGGCAAACTCTGGCTTTTGTTTTGGCTGACCCTTTGGTTTTGCTTTGGGGTCAACATCAAGTTTTCTCATAGAATCTTTCTCCCCCTTTTTGGCATCATGTTGATCTTCTTTTTCAAAGATAGGTGCAGGGGAGGTGCCAATGAGTTTTTGCAAGGGATTCATTGATACCCCTTATATCTGCCTGAGTGTCTTTGTACCTAGTATCCACCATAACTCTGATCAGTTCCATGTGTGAGTTATGTTGAATTTCAGCCAATTCCCTTTGAGCAGCTAAGATTGGTTGTACAAAATTCTAAAGCTCTTGGGAGAGTTTCTGATGACTAGGCTCACTTTTAGAAGCCTCCAACACTTGTTTCAACATATCTTTCATTTCACCAACAGTGTTTTCAAAGGAAGCCATTCTCTCTGTCAATTCTCTGTATTTTAATTCATCACCTAACTTAATAGGATCACCTAAATTCCCACCAGAGGTGGTTGTATCCGCCTTGGTGATAGGAGTAGACTCCAAATCATCAATGGCAGATGCCCTTTGTCTTGGTACTGGGGACTTCCCTCTACAGTAGTGGTTACCTTGGTAGCCACAGCAGTGGTTGCCTTCAAGGGAGTCTTAGAAACGAAACTACTGTCCAAATGTAAATAAGTGGATTTGACACTTGTAGTAGCTGCTCCACTTGAAATACCAACAAGAATTTTGTGAAATTCAAGTGGTGTAACCTCCTCAACTGTTTGTGGGTTAGCTAATTGAACAGGTTCAGACACAAATATTGTTGAAGTTATACTTTCAATAATGTGTTGGTGAGAGGGGTTGTTTTGAGTCTGAATGTCAATAGCCTCAAAACAGTGGTATGATGGTAGGTGGAATAGGAGATGAATGGAGTGGTGTTGAAAGAGACATTGCCCAGGGAGAAGGGCTTTTAAGCATACTCTCAAATGAGAGTATAGCATCATATTGTGGTGTCCCTGTGAATATAACATGTTCCTTTTGTGATGAATCATGAGGAGTTTGGTTTAAAGGTTGAGATCTTTCCACTTGTTGTGAGAAAGTAGCAATAGTGGTTTCTAGCGACATTTATGTTGTCACAGGGTTAACCTTTGGGATCTCATATTCTAGAGGACCTGTTTTAGTGGGTTTAGTGGGCTTTTTGGATTTGGATTTGATCTCTTTGGGTTTTGATGGTTGGGGTTTCACAGTAGTGGTTGTGGTGTTGTGATCACCATGAGCAGTGGGCTCAGCAACTGTGACATCTGTGCCTCCACGGCCATCAAAAAAATAGCAAATCAATGAAATATTGTATTTCATACTTGGGATTTGTATAAATATGTGTATCGTTTACACATATCAATTCTTGTTCGATTTCGAGCTCTAAATCGCTTTCTAAAAAGTTATACGCAAACTGATGCGTAAACGTAATCAGTTTAATGCGACAAACACTCTGGGATAGTGACATAGGATTAACATACCTTAAATAACCTTTACATAACTTAGAAATAAGTTTTGGATGGTTTGGTGTGTCGAAATCAAGTTTGTTCGATCGCAGGGACTATTTGCGTCAAACTGCGAAACTATACCGATTTGTATAGTAACGAATGTTCCGGAACTTGATCATAAGTTAAACATGCACTAAATATCCTTTACATAGCTTAGAAATAGGCTTTGAGGTGTTTTGGTGCGCAAAAATAAACTTATTTGATCAAAAGGGACTAAAAGCGTCAAAAAGTGCCCAAATGACCAGATTCATTGTAACTAGTCCAATTTTGAGTTTTGATGGTTTTTAACCATTGATTATGGATGCTATGAGCTAAAATTTGATGGTTTTACATATTCCCATGGTTTTGAAAACCATGTGCCCAAGTGGAGGGCCAAGATCGAAGCACGGATTGCAAGGAACGATCCTAACGGTTGTGGGTTTTCTATATAAACCCAACACCTTCATTCTCATTTCTCACAATCTGATTCAAATAGCTCTAAGTTGGGGTTTAACACTTCATACCTGAGCAATTTGAATCAAGATCTTCTAGCTTGGACCCTTTGTAAGTATTCTTTCGTGCGTTTATGCGTTTTTAAGCACGAAAGTCAAACATCGTTTGACTTTCTGCTTCGACCAGGTAATAGTCAACACAAAGTTCATTAGAACTTTGCAACGTGAGCGTAATCACGATGGTTATAGTCCCGTGTGACTATACCTACTGATTACCACGTTGATTAGGCGTAGTGACGAGTCGTAGTTTCGGTCAAAATGCGTATTCATGCGTATTTTGTAACCAAACTACTCTTGGGTATCAAAACACTTTGTTTGATATCAAAACCTGTTTTCTAACTTAACTAAACATGTTTTAACATGTTAGCTCGTCACTCTTAGTCTAGTACTTACATAGAGTCGTAAGTCAAGCGGTCTTAACAACCGCTTAGGCTTTCGAACCAGACCCGTTTGGTCAATCTGTAGGATCCGACCAAGCATGTTTAGTGACCATAGTTGTATAGGAAATAACCTTCCGAGGTTATACATTATGGTCACTTCGTTTAGTTAGTTGTATGATAGGTAGTTTATATGCCTTAGGAAAATGACCAAAATGCCCTTTTACGCATAAATTCATTTTAAGCATATGTAACCTAAATTTTTATATCTAAACTGATTAGGTAACATTATTAGACATGTTAAGGCATATAATACTTGTCATAGGACTAGTTAGGCGGTCTGAACGCGTCTTACGCGAACGACGCGTTAAAGTAGCGTAAGCTACCTAAACGGGTCGTAATGGGTCGTAAGCACTTAGGTTAGGTTTCGATTTAGTATGTAGGCTTTGTTAAACCATGTCATATGAGTTCCAATACTCATTTAGTTTACGAAACCTCATCCTATCCGATCTTCCGATTTAGGTCCGGTTTATTTACATATTTACTTATATTAGGTGCCGATTGATTTTCGTGATCCCTCTAGCTTTGCTTGGTTGTTATTCAAGACTTCTAAGCATTCTCAAGTGAGTACATAGTTCCCCTATTTTACTATTTTTGATTTTTTTGGGGTGATTCATATGTGTTAAATGTTTTCGATGTTTTAACGATGGTTTCGAAATTGATTAAAATGGTTTATATTAAATTAATAACGATTTCGATAATGTGAACAAACTTGTTGGTTGTAATCACATAACGAATAACATTCATTAGTTTTGGCCGAACCGACCAGTATTAGGTTATGGTACCATAGGATCTGACAAATCCCGTTATCAGACTGCACCCACGGTTATGTGTGGGGGTTGTGGGTAACGACTGAATCTGTGATTGTTAATTTACCCTTTGGTGGTTTATTAATGCGAGTTTCGAGATAGTCGAGTCACGAAGGTTTGGATGTTATTAGCGAGACGACCAAAAGTAGTTTTCACAATTAAAACGAGAATGATTTAAACGACTGAAATGATTTTAACGAGTTAAACGATTTGGGTAAACGATTGGTTTTTGGTTAGTGTTTAGATAACGGGACGGGTGTAATGTGATGAAAACATGGTAGATACGCCACTGGTACTTCTTATATATAAGTGTTTTCATCATATTACATACCGTGGCGTTATTTAGTTCACTTGGGTGAACGATTTTGAAACGATGTCACACAATGATGTTTTCTGAATAATATAAACCATACGAGTTTTATTAACGAGTTTTATTAATGAGTTTTATTAATGAGTTTTTACGAGATGTTTTACAATTTGATTTAATTAAATAAATATTTTGGGTTAAGAATCATGGCTACGAGATTTTATAAATTATAACCAACTTGATTTGAGTTGGTTAATTATGTCGCAATACTATAATTTTCAAAACAAGGTTTTTCATTAGCTATTGCAACATGTAAACTAGCCATGAATCTGACACTCTCATAAAACCTATGTGCTCGCCAGCATTTCTTTGTTGACTTTGTTTTTACATATGTTTCATGTGTTATTGAATGATGTTGATTGCTAGGATGCATGCTCACATAGGACTGGACAAGTCCTTAGTGACTTAATAACAATGATAGACTATGTTTAACTTGTTTTTTTAGATTTCAAGACGATGTAAATGGTTAATCTTTAAATAAAACGAAACTTCAAATTTCCATGTGTTATAAAACAATGATTCTGTTACAACACTCCCCGACGATTCCGCCGCGATTTGTTGTTTTACGCGGTCGGGGTGTGACAGAAAAGTTGGTATCAGAGCTCATGGTTATAGGGAATTAGGTTATTAGTAATGATTTGACCTAGTCTATAACCTTCCTAGGACCCTAACACAAGATTCTTGTGTTTAGATCTTAAAACAATACTGTCACTTATCCTTAGGTGACAACCACAACGAGAACACAAATTTCAAATCCGCTTTGAAAACCAATCATCTGTTCTAGGATGATTTATTATAAGGTTTTGAACCCTCTAAGTTTCCAAAATCTCGTCAAAGTTGGGTCTTATAATGTGAACACGTGCAATCCGGAAGGGTGGATGCCTGTACTCTGAGTTTTCTGTCTAAGGCTAGAGTGTTCATACAAATCCACATAATCGGACCAGTCACTCTTACCAGGGAACTCTTGGGGTGAGTATCCACTTATAGGCTAAAGCATGTCTTCGCGATACATTAATATGACCCACTTACTTTGATTAGTCACCGTCTCATTTGTTTGCCTTAGGTAACAAACAAATTATCGCAATTTCTATGCGTTGTCATTCTGTTTTGATTATCCGATAACATTTCACTTGCTTCCTCCTATGTCTTTCATTTTCTCCAGAATGTCTCTTCATCGCAGCGACACTAAAATGTCCGAGAAAACTACCAAATTTGCCCAGCGAATAGGCGAAGTGATCCTGAAGACTATTGATTTAGCTGTCGCCATGTCTCGTCTCAATAATGAAGCCACACAAGAAGCATCAATGGAAGCAGAAGCCGAGCCTTCGAAAAGGTCAAAAAACGTAAAGCTCCAAAGGATCCCGTAGCCGTTACACCAAATCAAGCAGAACCTAGCCAGGTGGCAGCAGCACAAGCCAAGAAGCCGTACTTGGGAACTGCTCCTTTGTGCAATCAGTGTAACCTCCACCACTATGCCAGTGTCAAATGTCGAAAATGTTTCAACTGTGGACGATGGGGACATCTGGTTAATGTGTGCCGTTTTGCTATCCAAAGCAAAACTGTTGCAGATCCTACTGCTGCACAAGCGAATCCAGCACGACCTCATTTTCCTCCTGGTACTTGCTACACCTATGGCAAGATGGGTTATGTCAGGGACAAATACCCAAGGATTTTCAACCCAAATCTGACCCACGGATGAGCATTTGGCTGATTAGAAGAAGTTGCTGCTTTGAATAATTTGAATCTTATGCTTATGTTTCTTGTGTTTTTCTTTGAACTCTGAAACAATCGGTTTTGTTTATAAATAAATCGTTGTTCACAATTCTGGTGTACAAATATAGTTGCATGTGTGTATGGCATACCCCTACGATACCTACATAAAGAACCATATTTGTAATTCTCTGGTTCATATGATCGCTCATGATTTCCTCGAAAATTCTAAGTGCTCGTTTCATTCTAAGAAACGAAGTACAGAAAATAAGTGACATCTTGAGTAATCACTTTAAATCCTTGGTTAGATAACTAAGGATACATTTCTTCAATCTCATATCATTTCATTCTGGTTTTCATAACAACATACATAGTATAGGTTTTCAAAACAACCTTCATGATTTCAAATATTTCATATAGTATGAAAACGATTTTTAACACATTATATTTACTTAAATGTGTCAAGTGCATGATTTCAAAAGCATTATCCATATTTTCAAAATCCTTATACATAATTTCAAAATTTATCTCGCATGATTTTAAAACATTTTTTAAATATACTTACCTAATACACCTACTTTATGATTTCAAAAGTATTATCTAGGATTTCAAAAACATTAAACATGTTTCTAAAGAACCCCATGCATAGTTTTCGAAAAGCATTCTGCTCATATTACCCAACCTTCAAATTCTGCTTCATATGTCGCCTTGGCATATCTAGCACCTCAACTTCATGAGCATTCTGCCTCGTGTATCGACTTAAGCACGTCTAGTGCAAGGTTTCGAAGCGTCTCCCACCCTTCGAATTCCAAAATCCATATAGGATCTTCTTATCCCCACAATTAGATCCTTGTGGATGATTATCGCTCATCGGAGCCCTTGATTGGATTCCTTGTACGCCTTAATACGTACATTACAATTCAATAAGCACAATCCGAATTCCTATTAAGATCTTCCTATCTTCATAGTTAGATTCTTGAAAATGTTTAAAGTACCAAATGAAATCCACGGATTGGATTCCTGGTGTGCTTTAAATACTCGTGTCTAAAGATAACGAATTAAAGGTCAAATTAAACAATTATGAGATTATGTGTTTATGTGTTCTCTTTTATGTTTTTGTGTGATCTGATTTTCGTTATCCAAATCCTCGTAGAATCTTCCATATCTTCATATGAGGGATTCATAGTAGGATATTCAAAAGGTACTACCTTAAATCCTTAAAGGGCTTCTACGTGGTAGTTAAGACCCTTGGGTTATATAGTACCATTCCATGATTCAAAGGAGACCCCTTGAGTGGTCTAGTTAAAAGATTGATTCAGAATCTGGTTAAGAATGGCATGTGATGATATAACTGAAAAGACTCCTTGGTGGTCTATTTAAAAAAGATCATTTATTGATTTAATTAAAAAGGACCCTAGGATGGTCTAGTCACGCTCATCACAGGTTTGTTCATTTGGTTTTCCCCTACACATTATCAAATGCACTTGCGGACTATGCAAGGAATTACGTAATTATGGATGCGTACATAATTATGAAATTCAGTGCACAGGAACCCCAGTAAGATTTATCATGTGTAAGAACCTATAGTGGCAACAATAACAAAACGTGAACAATGTAATGGAGGTACGGTGGACACACCAATGGCGCTTCATATACTTGTATATATGTGTCCCTCTTACATTGCAAGCATGACGTTATTTAAAGTTACTAAAAGTTCAGAACCCTAACCAATGTTGTTTTATCTTTTCGACTCCATGTTACGAGCTCTCACAAGTTTCCTCTAAATAAATTTCGGGATGAAATTTCCTGAAGTAGGGGAGACTGTGACATCTGTGCCTCCACATCCATCAAACAAATACCAAATCAATGAAATATTGTATTTCATACTTGGGATTTCTATAAATATGTGTATCGTTTACACATATCAATTCTTGTTCGATTTCGAGCTCTAAATCGCTTTCTAAAAAGTTATACGCAAACTGATGCGTAAACATAATTAGTTTAATGTGACAAACACTCTGGGATAGTGACATAGGCTTAACATACCTTAAATAACCTTTACATAACTTAGAAATAAGTTTTGGATGGTTTGGTGTGTCGAAATCAAGTTTGTTCAATCGCATGGACTATTTGCGTCAAACTGCGAAACTATACCGATTTGTATAGTAATGAATGTTCCGTAACTTGATCATAAGTTAAACATACCCTAAATATCATTTACATAGCTTAGAAATAGGCTTTGAGGTGTTTTGGTGCGCAAAAATAAACTTATTTGATCAAAAGGGACTAAAAGCGTCAAAAAGTGCCCAAATGACCAGATTAATTGTATCTAGTCCAATTTTGAGTTTTGATGGTTTTTAACCATTGATTATGGATGCTATGGGCTAAAATTTGATGGGTTTACATATTCCCATGGTTTTGAAAACCGTGTACCCAAGTGGAGGGCCAAGATCGAAGCACGGATTGCAAGAACGATCCTAACGGTTGTGGGTTTTCTATATAAACCCAACACCTTCATTCTCATTTCTCACAATCTGATTCAAATAGCTCTAAGTTGGGGTTTAACACTTCATACCTGAGAAATTTGAATTAATATCTTCTAGCTTGGACCCTTTGTAAGTATTCTTTCGTGCTTTTATGCGTTTTTCAGCACGAAAGTCAAACAGCGTTTGACTTTCCGCTTCGACCAGGTTATGGTCAACACAAAGTTCGTTAGAACTTTGCAACATGATAGGTAGTTTATATGCCTTAGGAAAATGACCAAAATGCCCTTTTACGCATAAATTCTTTTTAAGCATATGTAACCTAAATTTTTATATCTAAACTGATTAGGTAACATTATTAGACATGTTAAGGTATATAATACTTGTCATAGGACTAGTTAGGCGGTCCGAACGCGTTTTACGCGAACGACGCGTTAAAGTAGCGTAAGCTACCTAAACGGGTCGTAATGGGTCGTAAGCACTTAGGTTAGGTTTCGATTTAGTATGTAGGCTTTGTTAAACCATGTCATATGAGTTCCAATACTCATTTGGTTTACGAAACCTCATCCTATCCGATCTTCCGATTTAGGTCCGGTTTATTTACATAGTTACTTATATTAGGTGCCGATTGATTTCCGTGATCCCTCTAGCTTTGCTTGGTTGTTATTCAAGACTTCTAAGCATTCTCAAGTGAGTACATAGTTCCCCTATTTTACTATTTTCGATTGTTTTGGGGTGATTCATATCTGTTAAATGTTTTCGATGTTTTAACGATGGTTTCGAAATTGATTAAAATGGTTTATATTAAATTAATAACGATTTCGATAATGTGAACAAACTTGTTGGTTGTAATTACATAACGAATAACATTCATTAGTTTTGGCCGAACCGACCAGTATTAGGTTATGGTACCATAGGATCTGACAAATCCCGTTATCAGACTGCACCTATGGTTATGTGTGGGGGTTGTGGGTAACGACTGAATCTGTGATTGTTAATTTACCCTTTGCCGCTGGTACTTCTTATATATAAGTGTTTTCATCATATTACATACCGTGGCGTTATTTAGTTCACTTGGGTGAACGATTTTGAAACGATGTCACACAATGATGTTTTCTGAATAATATAAACCATACGAGTTTTATTAACGAGTTTTATTAATGAGTTTTATTAACGAGTTTTTACGAGATGTTTTACAATTTGATTTAATTAAATAGATATTTTGGGTTAAGAATCATGGCTACGAGATTTTATAAATTATAACCAACTTGATTTGAGTTGGTTAATTATGTCGCAATACTATAATTTTCAAAACTAGGTTTTTAATTAGGTATTGCAACATGTAAACTAGCCATGAATCTGACACTCTCATAAAACCTATGTGCTCGCCAGCATTTCTTTGCTGACTTTGTTTTTACATATGTTTCAGGTGTTGTTGAATGATGTTGATTGCTAGGATGCATGCTCACATAGGACTGGACGAGTCCTTAGTGACTTAATAACAATGATAGACTATGTTTAACTTGTTTGTTTAGATTTCAAGACGATGTAAATGGTTAATCTTTAAATAAAACGAAACTTCAAATTTCAATGTGTTATGAAACAATGATTCTGTTACAACACTCCCCGATGATTCCGCCGCGATTTGTTGTTTTACGCGGTCGGGGTGTGACATCAACAGAGGTTTGAGGAGCAGATGTGGACTCATCTAAAATTTGCTCATTCCTCTTTGCTTATGTTTTGGAAACATTTGAATTGTAACACCTGTGCCTCCACGGCCATCAAACAAATGCCAAACCAATGAAATATTGTATTTCATACTTGGGATTTGTAAAAATATGTGTATCGTTTACACATATCAACTCTTGTTCGATTTCAAACTCTAAATCGCTTTCTAGAAGGTTATACGCGCACCAATGCGTAGATATAACCAGTTTAATGGAACGAACACTCCGGAAAAGTGAAATAGGCTTAACATACCTTAAATAACCTTTACATAACTTAGAAATAAGTTTTGGAAGGTTTGGTATGCCGAAATCAAGTTAATTCGTCTACAGGGACTAAATATGACAAACTGCGAAAGTATGCCAATTTGAACTGTAACAGACATTCCGGAACATGACCATAAGTTAAACATACCCTAAATATCCTTCACATAGCTTAGAAATAGGCTTTGAGGGGTTCGGTATGCTAAAATAAACTTTTGGGTCATTCAGGGACTAAAAGTGTCAAAAAGTGCACAAGTTTGCATTTTCGCGCATAACTTACGTTCTGAATACATCTGGACATCCAAAAATTTATGTAAGCATGACTATATTATGCTTTAGTGTTTGGCTTGTCAAAAATCCATTCGTCACGTCATCTGGATCGTTTTTCGCGCTTATGCGCATTCCGTCGTAATTAACCGAACATCGCAACCGTACGGTTAAACGAACCGACATCCAAGATATTTTTGAACACATTTTAAGTTCCCTATACTTTAACTTCATTTTAGAGCTTTGAAATGGGGTTAACGGGCCTTAAACGTGTCGAAAATGGGCTGAATGCATGACAGGGATCAAAACTGTCAATCTGCCAAACTTATGAGTAGCGCACCGCTACTCTTATCATGTAACGGTGCCCTAGCCAACTTCAGACCAGATGCAGAGTACTTAACAGCCTATTTGCAGCTGATTAATCCACAACCACATGTTCTCCATTGCCTAGTCAGATGATAAGGACCATTTTGAGCCACCACAACTTCCCGACACATGTACGGATGGGATTAAGGCACGTTTTCCATGAAACGATCCTAACGGTTACCCGAAAACTATAAATACCCCATCACCCCAATGCAAAACTTACAAGAACTTTGATTTGAGAAACTCTAAGTTGAAACTATTGTTTCATACCTGAGATTTTTGAATCGAGGTTAGCATTCGGGGACCCTTCGTAAGTATTCTTTCGTTCTTTTCCTTATTTTATTGCTTTTCGAGTCAGAAAGTCAAACTTTGTTTGACTTTCAGCGTTGACCAGTAATGGTCAATGCGAAGTTCGTTTGAACTTCGCAACGTGAGTGTAATCACGTTGGTTATAGTCCCTTGGGACTATGCCCACTGATTACCACGTTGTCTAGGGTCGTAGGGTAGGCGATCTAATAAATCGCCTATACCTTCGAACCCGACCCAGTTTGGTCGATCATTAGGATCCGACCAAATACATTAGGTGACCATAGTAGGTAGGGAATAACCTTCCGAGGTTATACCCTATGGTCACATCGTTTGAGTAGTTGTATGATAGGTAGTTTATATGCCTTAGGTAAATTACCAGAATACCCTTTTCATGTATAATTGGTAATTAAGCATATGTAACCTAAACCTTTGTCACATAACTGATTATGTAACATGTTTAGGCATATAACACTTGTCATAGGGCTAGTTAGGCGGTCCGAACGCGTTTCACGCGCACGACGCGTTAAAGTAGCATAAGCTACCTTAATGGGTCGTGATGGGTCGAAAGCACTTAGGTTTGGTTTCATTGTAGTATGTAGGCCTTGCTAAACCATATCATATGAGTTCCAACACTCATTTGGTTTACCAAGCCTCATCCTATCCGATCTCCCGATTTAAGTCCGGTTTATTTATATAGTTTTAGATTGCCGACTGATTCCATGCTCCCTCTAGCTTTGTTTGGTTGTTGTTCAAGACCTCCAAGCATTATCAGGCGAGTACATTATTCCCCTATTTTACTGCTTTCAATTGTTTTGGGGTGACTTATATGTGCTAAATGTTTTCGATGTTATAACAATGGTTTCAAAAACGATTAAGACGATTTATACAAAACTAATAACGATTTCAAAAAGTGAACAAACTTGTTGGTTGTAGTACATAACAAATGACATTCATTAGCAATGATCAAGCCGACCAGTATTAGGTTATGGTACCATAGGATCTGACAAATCCCGTTAGTTACTACACCCGTAGTTATGTGTGGGTGTTGTGGGTAGCGACTGAATCTGTAATTATTAATTTACTCTTTGGTAAGGGTTTATTAAATGCGAGATGTTAATCTATCCTTTGGTAAGGGTTTATTAATGCGAGATGTTAATCTATCCTTTGGTAAGGGTTTATTAATGCGAGATGTTAATCTATCCTTTGGTAAGGGTTTATTAATGCGAATTATTAATCTATCCTTTGGTAAGGGTTTATTAATGCGAGTCAAGAAGGTTTGAATGTTATTAGCGAGACGACCATTTAAGTAGTTTCACGACCTAAAACGAATTTAACGATTGGGTAAACGATTGGTTTTCACACGATGTTTTAACGATTGGGTAAACGATTGGTTTCAAAGCGATATACGATTGAGTTTTGGTTACATATTACATGATTTACATTGGGCATGAACATTACTTTGGTGGTTTGGTTTGATTAAGTGATTAAGTAACAATGCGTGTGGAATATGATACAAGCATGGTGGATACGCCGCTGGTACTTCCTATATATAAGTGTTTGTATGGTATTACATATTGTAGCGTTATTTGAATCATTTCAGTTTGAGACATAGAACATTTTATACAAGTAACATACTTTTCACAAGACATTTATTTACAAACAACTTATCTTATACAAACTCATTTTTACATGGTTATTCATTTAACCATACATTATTCTCTTATTTATACATATCATCTGATCTTATCATTTTCAAATGATTTACAAAGACAAAGCAAATTACAAGGTTCATGACTAAACATTTTCTTAAAACAGAAGTCATGAATCTTATTTTCACAAAACCTATGTACTCGCCAGCATTTCTTTGCTGACCTCGTTTTCACATATGTTTCAGGTATTGTTGAAAGATATCGATTGATAGGATGCATGCTCACATAGGACTGGACAAGGCCTTAGTGACTCAATAACAATGATAGACTATGTTTAAATTGTGTATTTAGATTTCCAGACAATGTAATTATTCAATGATTAATAAAACGAAACATTTTTTTTTTGTATCCATGGTTATGAAACATTAATTCTGTTGCAACACGCCTCGATGTTTCCGCCGCGATTTGTTGTTTTACGCGGTCGGGGTGTGACAGAAAAGATGGTATCAGAGCCAATGGTTATAGGGAATTAGGTTATTAGTAATTAGTAATGCTTTGACCTAGTCTATAACCTTCTTAGGACCCTAACGCGAGTTTACTTGCGTTTAGTCATAAAACAATACCGTCACCTATCCTTAGGCGATGACCACAACAAGAACACAATTTTCGAAACCGCTTTGAAAACTAATCATCTGTTCTAGGATGATTGATTACAAGGTTTTGAACCCTCTGTTATATGGTTTTGAACCCCTTTGAATTTTCAAAATCTCGGCAAAGTTTTGGGTTTTAAATAATGTGAACACGTGCAAACTGGAAGGGTGAATGCCTGTATTCTGAGTTTTCTGTCTAGGCAAGCACTTCGTATACATCTCATCAGACGCGAGACCAGTTGTGCTTACCTGGGAATTCTTGGGATGAGTGTTCACTTATAGGCGAGCATGTCTTCGCGATACATTATTTTTACCCATTTACTTTGATTAGTTCTGTGTGTCGTTTGTTGCTTTGTAGTAACAAACAAATGACCACTATCCTTGCTTTCATCAGATTTGTTCATCTCATTCTTTTCGTCTAATTCTCTCACTCGTTCATTTCATGTTTCCTCTTTTAGACAATGCCTCCTCGACGCGATGATCGAACCGATGCTCGGACTTTCACTATTGAAGAACTCGCAGCTCTGATCTCTCAGCAGGTGGCTGCTGTGCTCCCCGGGGTTGTAACCCAAGTCCACGAGATATACAACCACGGCAATAATAACAACAACAATAACGCACAGTGTAAATACAAGGATTTTAACCAGGCTAAACCACTCAAGTTTAGTGGTTCTGAAGGAGCGACTGGGCTTCTTCAATGGTTCGAGAGCATTGAGAATACTTTCCGCCACGTGCAGTGTCCTGACAATCGCAGGGTCGAGTTTTCTTCGAGTGTGTTTCAGAAGAGGGCTCTCACATGGTGGAACGGGGTTATGAGGGATCGTGGTGCAGAAGTTGCTCTAGCACAGACGTGGGCTGAACTTAGGGCCTTTATGATGAGGGAATTCTGTCCTCGTCATGAGCAGCGAGCTTTGGAGAAGGAATTTGATGAGTTGAATCAAGATAGTGGTGAGCACAGGGCGTATACTGATAGGTTTGAGGAGTTGAGTCTGCTTTGCCCGACAATGGTTACCCCACTTGACATAGCTATCGAAAGGTACATCGACGGCCTACCTGACTCGGTACAAGACATCCTTACTGGTAGTAGCCCTGCCACACTCCGTCAGGCGATCGAGTTAGCTGCGACATTGACTGAGTCGTAGATTCGGAAGAATAAGTTGCACAGAAAGGGTGACAAGGGTAAGAAGCAGGGGTCTGACAAGGAGGATAGCAAGAAAGGTCAAAACAAGAAGGGTAAGGAAGGTGAGACTTCGAAGAAATCAAAGAAGCGGAAGGGTGCCCAAAATTTTGCTGTTACAGCACAGACTGCTCAGAACTTGCAAAACCCACCGGCACAGCCAGCTGCAAAGAAGGCATATGCTGGGACCGCACCACATTGTGCCCGTTGCAACGGTCATCACGTTGCACAACAAGATTGCAAGAAATGCACAACGTGTGGTAGACTTGGGCATTTGGCCAATATTTGTCGTCTGGGACAAAATCAGGCTGCTCAGGTTCAAGCTCAGGTTCTAGGGAATGCTGCGAGATTCCCACTGGGTTCATGTTTCAATTGCGGAGAGATTGGTCATTTCCGCCACAACTGCCCAAGACTGGTGAATGCAAATGCTAACGCAAACCCGAATGCGAACGTCAACGTCAATGTGAATCCAGCACGTGGACGAGTGTATAACATCAATGAGGCAATCAATGATGAAGAACAAGTAGAATTTTGAAATTCCTCTGGTTGTTATCTTGTAACATTTAAAGACAATGCGGTTGTTATATAAATAAAAATTTGTGGTTTTTATTTTCAACTAATGCAATTGTATGAATGTTTGATCCAACCTTATGATGTCATCACAAAGACAAAACTAGTCTTGTGGTTCTGTCATTTTTATGATCACTTGTGATCTCCCTAAGAACCTCAAACACTTGTTTCTTCTAAATCTAAAGTATCTTATCGTCTTGCACCGTTCGAGATGCAAGAATTATCAAAACAGCTTCAAGAGTTGTCTGATAAAGGATTCATCCGTCCGAACTTTTCACCTTGGGGAAACTCTTGTTCTCCTTGTGAAAAGAAAAATGGATCTTTTTGAATGTATATTGATTAACGTAAGCCTAAGTAAGCTTACCATCAAGAATCGATATCCCCTACCTTAAATCAACGATTTCTCTGATCAACTGCATAGCGTTTCATATTTTCCGAGATTGATTTGCGTTTTGGGTATCATCAACTTTGTAATCTCGAAGAAGATATTCCCAAAACGGTTTTCTGCACGAAGTATGGCCATTAAGAGTTTACAGTCATGCCTTTCTGGTTGACAAATGCTCCAGCCATCTTCAAAGACTTAATAAATAGAGTCTGCAAGCCTTATTTGGATCAGTTCGTCATTGTTATTAATGACATCTTGATCTATTCATATCACGAGCCGATCCCGATCAACACCTTCGTTGACATTGGAACCCTTAAAGAAGGAACAAACTTTTCGCTAAATCCTCCAAGAGGAAAATTTTGGCTTAAAGGAGTTCAGTTTTTGGGTCATGTAGTCAACAAGCAGGGTATTCATGTGGATCCATCCAAATTGATGCAATTAAGAATTGATTCCTTGTATGCATTAAATACCCGTGTCCAAAGATAACAAATTTAAAGGTCAATTTAAACAATTATGCGAGTATACGATTATGCGATTATGTGATATGTGTTTATGTGTTCTCCTCTATGTTTTTGTGTGGTAAACGATTTTCAAATCCTCATAGAATCTTTTATATCTTCATATGAGGGATTCATAGTAGGATATTCAAAAGGTACTACCTTAAATCCTTATGGGCTTCTACGTGGTAGTTAAGACCCTTGGGTTATATAGTACCATTCCATGATTCGATGATAGACCCTTGAGTGGTCTAGCTAAAGATTGATTCAAGACCTGGTTAAGAATGGCATGTGATGATACAGCTGAAAGGACCCTATGGTGGTCTAGTCACACTCATCACAGGATTGTTCATTTGGTTTTCCCCTGCACATTATAAAATGGACTGAGTGAACTATGCAAGGAATTGTCTAATTATGGACGCGTACATAATTATGAAATTTAGTGCACAGAAACACAGTAAGATTTATTATGTGTAAGAACCGATAGTGACAACAATAACGAAATGAGAACGATGTAATGGAGGTACGGTGGACGCACCAATGACGCTTCATATACTTGTATATAAGTATCCCTCTTACATTGCAATCATGATGTTATTAAAGGTTACTAGAAGTTCAGAACCCTAATCAATATTGTTCGATCTTTTCAACTTCATGTTTTCAAGCTCTCACAAGTTTCCTCTAAATAAATTTCGGGACGTAATTTCCTAAAGTAGGGGAGACTGTAACACCTGTGCCTCCACGGCCATCAAACAAATGCCAAACCAATGAAATATTGTATTTCATACTTGGGATTTGTAAAAATATATGTATCGTTTACACATATCAACTCTTGTTCGATTTCAAACTCTAAATCGCTTTCTAGAAGGTTATACGCGCACCAATGCGTAGATATAACCAGTTTAATGGAACGAACACTCCGGAAAAGTGAAATAGGCTTAACATACCTTAAATAACCTTTACATAACTTAGAAATAAGTTTTGGAAGGTTTGGTATGCCGAAATCAAGTTAATTCGTCTACAGGGACTAAATATGACAAACTGCGAAAGTATGCCAATTTGAACTGTAACAGACATTCCGGAACATGACCATAAGTTAAACATACCCTAAATATCCTTCACATAGCTTAGAAATAGGCTTTGAGGGGTTCGGTATGCTAAAATAAACTTTTGGGTCATTCAGGGACTAAAAGTGTCAAAAAGTGCACAAGTTTGCATTTTCGCGCATAACTTACGTTCTGAATACATCTGGACATCCAAAAATTTATGTAAGCATGACTATATTATGCTTTAGTGTTTGGCTTGTCAAAAATCCATTCGTCACGTCATCTGGATCGTTTTTCGCGCTTATGCGCATTCCGTCGTAATTAACCGAACATCGCAACCGTACGGTTAAACGAACCGACATCCAAGATATTTTTGAACACATTTTAAGTTCCCTATACTTTAACTTCATTTTAGAGCTTTGAAATGGGGTTAACGGGCCTTAAACGTGTCGAAAATCGGCTGAATGCATGACAGGGATCAAAACTGTCAATCTGCCAAACTTATGAGTAGCTCACCGCTACTCTTATCATGTAACGGTGCGCTAGCCAACTTTAGACCAGATGCAGAGTACTTAACAGCCTGTTTGCAGCTGATTAATCCACAACCACATGTTCTCCATTGCCTAGTCAGATGATAAGGACCATTTTGAGCCACCACAACTTCCCGACACATGTACGGATGGGATTAAGGCACGTTTTCCATGAAACGATCCTAACGGTTACCCGAAAACTATAAATACCCCATCACCCCAATGCAAAACTTACAAGAACTTTGATTTGAGAAACTCTAAGTTGAAACTATTGTTTCATACCTGAGATTTTTGAATCGAGGTTAGCATTCGGGGACCCTTCGTAAGTATTCTTTCGTTCTTTTCCTTATTTTATTGCTTTTCGAGTCAGAAAGTCAAACTTTGTTTGACTTTCAGCATTGACCAGTAATGGTCAATGCGAAGTTCGTTTGAACTTCGCAACGTGAGTGTAATCACGTTGGTTATAGTCCCTTGGGACTATGCCCACTGATTACCACGTTGTCTAGGGTCGTAGGGTAGGCGATCTAATAAATCGCCTATACCTTCGAACCCGACCCAGTTTGGTCGATCATTAGGATCCGACCAAATACATTAGGTGACCATAGTAGGTAGGGAATAACCTTCCGAGGTTATACCCTATGGTCACATCGTTTGAGTAGTTGTATGATAGGTAGTTTATATGCCTTAGGTAAATTACCAGAATACCCTTTTCATGTATAATTGGTAATTAAGCATATGTAACCTAAACCTTTGTCACATAACTGATTATGTAACATGTTTAGGCATATAACACTTGTCATAGGGCTAGTTAGGCGGTCCGAACGCGTTTCACGCGCACGACGCGTTAAAGTAGCATAAGCTACCTTAATGGGTCGTGATGGGTCGAAAGCACTTAGGTTTGGTTTCATTGTAGTATGTAGGCCTTGCTAAACCATATCATATGAGTTCCAACACTCATTTGGTTTACCAAGCCTCATCCTATCCGATCTCCCGATTTAAGTCCGGTTTATTTATATAGTTTTAGATTGCCGACTGATTCCGTGCTCCCTCTAGCTTTGTTTGGTTGTTGTTCAAGACCTCCAAGAATTATCAGGCGAGTACATTATTCCCCTATTTTACTGCTTTCAATTGTTTTGGGGTGACTCATATGTGCTAAATGTTTTCGATGTTATAACAATGGTTTCAAAAACGATTAAGACGATTTATACAAAACTAATAACGATTTCAAAAAGTGAACAAACTTGTTGGTTGTAGTACATAACAAATGACATTCATTAGCAATGATCAAGCCGACCAGTATTAGGTTATGGTACCATAGGATCTGACAAATCCCGTTAGTTACTACACCCGTAGTTATGTGTGGGTGTTGTGGGTAGCGACTGAATCTGTAATTATTAATTTACTCTTTGGTAAGGGTTTATTAAATGCGAGATGTTAATCTATCCTTTGGTAAGGGTTTATTAATGCGAGATGTTAATCTATCCTTTGGTAAGGGTTTATTAATGCGAGATGTTAATCTATCCTTTGGTAAGGGTTTATTAATGCGAATTATTAATCTATCCTTTGGCAAGGGTTTATTAATGCAAGTCAAGAAGGTTTGAATGTTATTAGCGAGACGACCATTTAAGTAGTTTCATGACCTAAAACGAATTTAACGATTGGGTAAACGATTGGTTTTCACACGATGTTTTAACGATTGGGTAAACGATTGGTTTCAAAGCGATATACGATTGAGTTTTGGTTACATATTACATGATTTACATTGGGCATGAACATTACTTTGGTGGTTTGGTTTGATTAAGTGATTAAGTAACAATGCGTGTGGAATATGATACAAGCATGGTGGATACGCCGCTGGTACTTCCTATATATAAGTGTTTGTATGGTATTACATATTGTAGCGTTATTTGAATCATTTCAGTTTGAGACATAGAACATTTTATACAAGTAACATACTTTTCACAAGACATTTATTTACAAACAACTTATCTTATACAAACTCATTTTTACATGGTTATTCATTTAACCATACATTATTCTCTTATTTATACATATCATCTGATCTTATCATTTTCAAATGATTTACAAAGACAAAGCAAATTACAAGGTTCATGACTAAACATTTTCTTAAAACAGAAGTCATGAATCTTATTTTCACAAAACCTATGTACTCGCCAGCATTTCTTTGCTGACCTTGTTTTCACATATGTTTCAGGTATTGTTGAAAGATATCGATTGATAGGATGCATGCTCACATAGGACTGGACAAGGCCTTAGTGACTCAATAACAATGATAGACTATGTTTAAATTGTGTATTTAGATTTCCAGACAATGTAATTATTCAATGATTAATAAAACGAAACATTTTTTTTTGTATCCATGGTTATGAAACATTAATTCTGTTGCAACACGCCTCGATGTTTCCGCCGCGATTTGTTGTTTTACGCGGTCGGGGTGTGACATGAATCTTTAGCCATAAGGCGAGTAAAAGTTTCAGATGATAGACTATTCACTTTAAAAGCAGTACCTTTTTCAAAAGCTTTTTGTGGAACATGCTTTTGTAGATAGTAGCTTAAAAATCTTGGAAACATAAGAAAAGCAGCATTCTTCCCATTTTTAATGTTTTTCAAATTATTAACCATGTCAGTAAATAGTGTTTGGGAGTAGTTAAAATCAGTTTTTATCAAAATAGCATACCCCAAGTACTGAATTTTCAAAGGTATATCAAAATAGCATACCCCAAGAACATGAATTTCATTGGTGGTGGAAAATTTGGTTTAAACATGGTAGCTTTATTCAACTGTCCATCATAACCCCTTTCAATCAAGTTAGTTTGAAACTCATTTTTTGGGAAAGAAGTTTTACCTGCTAAGTCGTTCATCTGAAATGTTTCAGATATGGTAGTGGGGGTTATGGCAACCTGTTGGTCCCAGTTGGACTTAAAAACTTTCTTTTCTCGTAATATGGCAAGTGATTTCAACAGATGTGAAAATAGTGTAAGGAAATAGAAATCAGACTTTCAAGAAACAAGAACTACAGAATTTTCAAGTTTATATCACTTTGAAACAAAATGGTTTACAAGGTGATTGTGAAGTTATTAGCTATTACAAACGAATACTTGTGTAATTCTGAGGTGAAAGGACAATGGAGTTTTTGTTGTATGTATTGAATGCTAGGCTTAATTCATCGTCCTTTACTGAAGAGCTTTCTATTTATAGAAAGCCTTGGGGGCATGAATAAATATTTGTTTATTCATGCACTTGTCCTGTAAAAAGTATTTTCTTAACATATTTATTGAATCCAATAATGTCAAGTTGCTTCGATTATTGTGGCAGGCTAGAACTCGTTCAGACAAGTGGTTTTTATCAGAATTTCTGATAACCACTTCATCAGAAATTCTGATGAACAAATCATCAGAAAGTCCGATGATCAGATTTACCAGAAACTGATGATATTTCATCATAATGGTCTTTTCTGATAACCTTCTCTTGTTCTTGATCAACTTCTGATTCTTTGATGAAGACGTGTTGTTCTTTTCAATTGTCCTATCTCATTTCTTCTTGTTGTTTGATCTTCAGGACATTAACTTCTTCTATAGATCAGGCTGAATACATTTTTCTCTTCAATACTTACATAAAATTTTCCTAACTGTTTCCCCCTAAGTATTGTAAGAAAAATAACTACTTATGTCAAACAAAAACAAATTTCAACCAAACTTTAAACGAACTTCAAACAACCAAAATAAGAAAAATTCAAACAAGTTCAAAACAAAACATTGTTCCCAAATAGGTCATAAAAATAAGTTTGTTGGTGCATGCGTCTGTCGACTTCGTCTTATATCGAGTCTTGAATTCGTTGCAGATCTGAACAAGAATGATGTCAACTTCGCATAACGAATTCAAGACTCGATATAAGACGAAGTCGACAGATGTGTGCACCAACAGACTCCCCCTCAGATGTTGACGAGTCTTAAGTGTCGAGTCTTCACAATCTTCAACCTTTATCAGTCTCTGGGCTTCACTCTTTCAATCAGCATCAACAGACTCCCCTTAACAATGTGCTGGCATTCCTTTAGTTCTTCAGCATCATCTGCTTCAGGATCGTAGTCTGACTTTCTTTGTCTTCAGAATCTGAAACCTGGCACTTCCTGCACATTCTTAACCCAGAAATAAGTTTTATGACTTTAACAAATTAAGTGCACCAACACTAATTCTCTTTGATAAACATGTGCACCAACAACAATTCTCCCTCTAACTACTTTCTTTATGATGAACCACTTGTTGATTGTCAAAACACATTTGCTGATTAAGACACACTCCCCCTCACAACAATATCATCATGTTTAGCACTTGGAACTTTGAAAATCAGCTTTCCAACATCAGTTGTCGAAAATCTTTTTGACTTTTTCAAAAGTTTATGCTAAAACACACTCAAAATCTTTTTGAGATTTTTAATGTAAAGAAAATGCAGTAAAGAAATATTTACAGACACTATTTTTGTGAGTTTGTGAAAGAGGATCATATCAGTTTCTGAGACATATCAACAACACCGTTAAGCTTCATTTCATTTTAAGTTCTAAACAATTCACTTAGATTGTCAGTATACTGGTCCACTTAAATTCTCACACAAAGTTCAACTGTTTCGAGATACGGATTAATGTCTTAGATACTTAAACTCAATCGCGTGTTCCATCTCAAAATATACTCCCGTATCCAGATCCCAATAATCAGTCTTATAGGTAATTATGACACCAATGATATCTGTATATAAATTAGGTAATGCGAGGGCCGAGGGATCTCAGGTCGATACTTCCGTATACGCAGAGAGATATCAGCTTCGACTTTAAGGAATGTCCCCTTTAGAGGATCTTTTAGCTACAACAGCAGCGACTATCAATTTTATTGTTTCATCAGCATGCTGAGGGTTTATGCTATGTTTCAAGCATTTGCGGAAAGTATTATTCGAGGACTAGGTCAGAACTACCGTTCAGCAGAAGTCCCGAAATAATACCCCAGATATCACTGAGTATAAAGACCTAGTATATCAGATTATGAGACCTTTCAAACGAGATTTCGGGGGTTACCCATATATCCGAGAGATGTTTCCCCACGATATAAGCAAGTTTGAAATTTAGATTTATATCTCGTCACAATCTACTAAATGTGCAAAAACCTACTGGCATATCATCAGTGAGACCGTTTATCACTTTTAACTTTCCAATTCTTTAGCATGTTGTGATCGTCCACTGATGTACTATCATTTCCTCTTTTATACAACAAAACTCATTTTTGATTTTATCATATTTTTGTCTTTTTCAAATTTTCAAATGTTTTTGGATTTTCTAAAATTTCTTACTCCCCCTAAAATGCAAACACATTTTAGGAAATATGAAAATAAACTATACAATAAAGTGACAACCGATATCAAATCGCTTCAAATTGCTATCCACTTGGCATAAACAATCAGAACTCCCCCTTTCACAAAACTATTTTCTCATAATGATTTCAAAACACTTAAGTTTGTTTTAATCAGAATGATTTTTCCGGAAAATAAGTTTTGTTGGTTTTACCACTTGTAAAGTTAGGGATTTGGTTCATCATTTTGTCCATTTTTAACCACTTGTAGTAGATCAAGTACAACTTAATGTCCCTGATTTACCACTTGCATGTATGCAACCTCTGTACCTCTTGCAAAATATATTTACAACATATAAGTCTATGTAGGAATAAACCTCTACACAAACCATTTTGCCAATCAAGATGCCGATTCCTGCTTCACACTTACCAACCTGGAAGCTCCGGCAATTCACACTTATCCTGTAAAAATTAAACATTTTTAAAAATCAATCACAAAAACAATTATCAAGAAAGATGCTGATTCCTGATCCACGATTACAAACTTGGGATCTCCGGCAAGTCAGGTTTTTCATTTGAACAGATTCACCCAAGCCTGACGGTCCTTGGGTGATTTCGAATTCTTGTTCAACAATGGTGGAAAATTTTCATCATCCATTGTTAAACCAGAATTCTCAACTTTTACCTCAACAAATGGCTCTTCTGGTTTTACCATACCAGAATCATTGCCTGAATGTGGCTTGTCTGGCTTTGATGAGCCAGATTCATCGCCGACATGTGGCTCCTTTGTTTCCACAGAAACAGATTCATTGCCACAAACTTTCTTTTTCATCTTTCTCTCTTTCATCCTCAGATTTGTATCTGATGAATCCGTTTTGCATGATTTGTCATTCTTTAGCGAGCAAGACGATTTATCAGAACTTTTATCTGTTTTACCAATTGTATCCGAGGACAAAATCTTCTCTAGATACTCTCTAGCCTTCTTTCTCTTCTTCCTCAGTCTGTCTTTCTGCCCCTAAGAAAGTTTCACTTTCGTTTCTTGAACTTTAGGTTCTTGAACCTTCTGTTCTTTGGGCTTGACATTGACTGATTTCTTTGCCATCTTCTGAGAATTAACCCTCAATCTTTCATTTGATCTCCTTGGGCAATCTCTGGCAATGTGACCTCTGATATTGCAATTAAAGCATCTTCTCGTCTCATAATTCCAACTTTGGCAGTTAACAGCAATGTGTCCTTGATAACCACATCGGTAACACACTCTGTTATCGTACCAATCACCATTTTCAGTCCAAACATTCAGATCATAGCACTGTTTGGCTTGGTGATAATCCTTGCTCCTCTTGTTTGCTGGATTTGACTTTTGAGCACTATGGTCCGACCTGCGCCACTTATTTCCAACAATTTTTGAGTTTTGATTTTTCGATTTTTGTAATTTTTCATTGCGATTGGATGATTGATCTGATGAGCTTTTATTATCTTTTTGAACATTTTTCAAAATTTTCTCTTGTTGTTTTTGTTCCACTTTCTTCTTCAAAGGTTTTTGCTTAGAGCATTCTCCCTTTTCAGTTGATTGTGAAACAGTTTCTTGAAATTTTTCTTTTAATTTCAAAAACAAATTCTTTTTTTCAATTTTTTCATTTACATCATCAGATTTTTCATCGCAATCTTCAACTATGACTCTATCATAGTTTGTGACATCGTCACTTATTGGAATGGAATTGATCGGTTTTGGACAGGGGAACACAAATGAAGTCACAAAACCTTTCAATTTCTTTTCAAGCTCATCAATTTTGTTCCTTGAATTCTCAGCTTCATTTTCAAGCTGAGATATTCGTTCAAGATGAGACTTGATTGTTTTTTCGTTTTCAATTTTAATGTTTTCAAGAACAGATTTTTTATTTTCCAAAACTTTTAACTGTTCTTGAATTTTTGTTTCATTTGCTTTCAGATTTTTGTTCTCCAATTTTATCCAGAAATCTTCATCTTCTGAAGATTTCTTTTTGCTTTCAAAATCCTTTTCTTTCTCTTTCAAAATCTTGTTTTCTAGTGTCAAACTGTTCAAATCATTTAACAGTTTGTCATTTTCAAATTTCAACCTCTCACAATTTTCCTGCAAATCAAAAATATGTTTCTTATCAGCTTTCTTTTCATCCTTCATCACTGAAATCTCTTCAGTCTGTTCCTCTCCCACTTGAACACCTTTACTCTTGCTCTTCTTTAATATTGATTTTCCACTTTGACTTTTCTTCTTCTCAGCATTCCTCTCCATCTGTTCTTCAAGTTTCTTAATGAATTGACCAATTGCCAAATCAGAATATCCTCCAGTTCTTTTTAAATCCAAAAGATATGTACCCCACTCTTGTTGAGGTAAGGCATTTGCTAATTTATCAACCCATTCATCTGAACTTTTCTTAATACCCTTCTCAGACATTGAGCGAACAAGATGGCTATACCTCTCAATGATACTCTTTGTACTTTCTCCTGGATAACCTGAAAATGAATCAAATTCTTTCGTTAATATATTTATTCTATCAATTGTTTCTCTTGTCATATTAAAGAAATTGATATCCATGATTCTTGTAGTTCAAGCGGAATAGCAACCTGTCTTTCAAGCGGAATACCTGAAACAAACAAACAAACAATCAGTTTAAACAAATTGAATACGTAAAAATGTGAGTGACGGTTGAACCAATCTAGGACTCGTGTCGAAGATTTGCAGACTGACTAAACTCCAAATTGTGCAAACTGAGTGAGCCGATAAAAATATATTCAATTGAGCCGAAACCAACTTTGACTTCAACAGTTCACGTGGACTGCACTTGGATTTTATCAATTAAAAAAACAAATCTAGACGACACCAATATTGTCTCAACCAAACTGATTTGGCCTAGCAACTTCACTAAACCGAAATATGATTGGGCCGCATATATGAGTCACATAGTAACTTGGGCTGCTCAACAATGGGTCAAATAATCGGATACACTAAATCGACAACAAATCAATTAATCATCAATTCTCATTGGGCCGCAATACTTTGAATATGGTCGATGTCACATGTATATTTTTAATGTCTGATTATCTTTCAAACACAATGTGGCCGACAATCCATCTTTCTTCACATGCAATATTCAGATTTTAAATTGAGAGACAATTGTGATTGGACCTAAAATACCACTAAGCCGACTTATTATATGCAATTTTTAAGAAAAATGGCCGACAATTGTATGATATCTAAATTCTTATTGGATTTTAATTAGACCTTAATGTCCACTTAACCGACACACAACAGACCTAAATCACACGACCTCTTATCAACCTATCTGACCTCTTCAAACGAACTAAACTAGCAATTTAGACGAACTGAATTTCATGCGAACAAGAAGTTCAAGTTTACTCCGTATGAATTGAATTCTCAAACGAACTAAGTACTTCGTATGAACTCGTTCCAATTTTAAACGAACTGATATGCTGGTCACTTCGTATGACCTTTCAAACGAACTGTCCTTCACTTTATATAATATAAGAGTTCAGTTCGTCTGAACTGATACGAACTGGAATTCACTTTCAAACAATCTGCGCCATTTGTTCAAACGATCTGATGTTTTTGTCCAATTTTATCAAGTTTTTGTTTGAATTAGGGTCTGATATTTTCAAGGATTGTGCTATACTGAATTCCGATCACAATGATGTGTATATCGATCAAAACTGTCCACTAAATCGTCGTAGATCTGATTTCAAAATTCCTGTTCGTGTGAATCAGACAGGTCTCAAACGAACTGACCAAATTTTTATCAAATTGAACGATTTTAAAACTGTTTTAAGATCTGATACTTTCACAGATTATTCAAAACATCATTTCATAGGTTATACTTCAAATTTAATCCATTTTATCCAGAAAATCTCGTTTAATTGTGAAAAAAACGTGAAGAATGGAGTAGAAATAGAAATCTTGATGAAATCGAGCTGAAAATACAAGAGCTCTTCCTCCTGAGCTCTGATACCACTTGTAGGATCGAGAATCGATCTGAACGAGTCTTCAGAAGAACTCTAAACTGATTCAAAGGCGGAATTCGATGAATCAGAGTTTGTTTCAGCTTGATATTCACTAATAACTGTCTCTTGTATTGATTATAACGCGATTACAGACTTGGAGACACTTTGGCCACCTGAAAACTATAAAAATGAAAAATTCTCTAAAACAAACACAAAATTTGTTTCAGGACCGTCTGCTGAGGAAGAGAAGAAGAGCTCATTTTGGAGACAATCAAATCAAGAATTTCTTGCTGAGAAAAAGAAGAATGAAGTTCAGAGAACAGAAACTAGAACCTGTTTCCGATGCAATGAAGCTGGTTACATTGCATGGAACTGTCCGAAAGCGACAAACACAAAACAGGGAGTTTCTGGAAAACTGAAAGAAGTTGTTTTTGATAAAACCGAACCACCAACTAAAAAATTTAAAATTTTCAAAAATTCAACATTTGAAGTTGGTGAGTGTTCGAAGAGATTTTACAGGCGAAGTGTTAAACTTGACAACCAAAAATGGGTTGTTAAGAAATCTGATGTAAAATCTGGCGATGAATCTGATTCCACAAAATCAGAGGAGCCACAGTTTGATGAGAGTGATGAAAACTCAGTTCCTTCAATGGATGATGAGAATTTTCCACCATTGAGAGCTGAGAATTTTAAATCAAAGGTTGGAAAGGTTGAAATTTCAAATCAATTTTATTCTGATAAGAATGAATTTGATGTTGAGAAAGCTTTTAATGGAAATGTAAAGAAAATTTTTGGAAAAATGATTGATGGGAAGGTTAAAGGGGCAAAGGAGTTTTATGCTAAAAAGATAGCAACTTACACTCCAACTGTTTCTGAATTGAAAACACCCAAGGCTGGTCAGGCTTGGGTAGACATTTTCTTTGCTTGAAAAATCTGACTTGCCGGAGCTCCCAGGTTGGTAAGTGTGGAGCAGGAATCGGCATCATTCTTGAAATGGTTTGTTTAGTAAAGTACAGGTAGTATCTTTAAATTGTCATATTTTTTTTCAAGTGGTTGAAGAAGATTTTAACTTAAAAGTGGTAAATCAGGGACATTAAGTTGTACTTGATTTTCTACAAGTGATGTTTGTGGATTGATCTTACAAATGTTAGATTTTCTACAAGTGGTTGAAGGCAATGTGATGAACCAAACCCCAACTTTACAAGTGGTAAAATCAAACTTATTTTCCGGAAAAATCATTTGGATTCAAACAAACTTAAGTGTTTTGAAATCTTAATGAGAAAATGGTTTGTTGAAAGGGGGAGTTCTGATTGTTTATGCCAAGAGGATGGCGATTTGAAGTGATTCGATATCAGTTGTCAATTTACTTGTATAGTTTGTTTTCAAATTTCTTTTAAATGTGTTTGCATTTTAGGGGGAGTAATTATTAAGAAAATCCAAAAACATTAGAAAATTTGTAAAAGACAAAAACATGATAAAATTCAAAAATGAGTTTTGGTGTCAAAGAAGAGGAAATGATAGTACATCAGTAGACAGTTACAGTATGCTAAAGAAATGTAATGTTTAAATAGCGTTAAACGGTCTCACTGATGTTATGCCGATAGGTTTTTACACATTTAGTAAGCTTTTTCGGGATATAAACTTAAATTCAAACTTGCTTATTTCGTGGGGAACACTACTTGGATATATAGGTAACCCCTGAAATCTCGTTTGAAAGGTCCCTTTTTCTGATATACTAGGTCTTTATACTCAGTGATATCTGGGGTATTATTCTTGGACTTCTGCTGAATGGAAGTTCTGACCTAGTCCTCGAATAATACTTTCTGCAATGCTTGAAACATAGCATCACCCTCAGCATATATGATAAGACAATAAAATTGCTTAGCAATGCTGTTGTAAAAAAGATCCTCTAAAGGGGACACACCCAAAAGTTGAGTCATGATCTCTCTGCTGAACGGTAGTTCTGACCTGAGCTCTCATGATTCTTCATAATTTATTTACCCCTACAGATATCATTTGTGTCATAATTACCTGTAAGACTGAATATTGGGATCTGGATACGGGAGTATATTCAAGAGGTGGGACACATGAATGAGTTTAAGTTCTTAATTCACCTAACTCATATCCTGAATCAGTTGAAATTTGTGTGAAAATTTAAGTGGATCAGTATATCGGCAATCTAAGTGAATTGTTTAATTCTTAATGTGTAACTAAGCTCAATGGTACTTGTGACTTGTCAAAAACTGATATGATCCCCTTACACAAACTCACAAAAATATTGTATGTAAATATTTCTTTATTGCATTTCATTTCATTAAAAAATCCAAAAAGATTTTCAGTGTGTTTTAGTATAAATTTTGAAAAATCCAAAAAGATTTTCGACAACTGATGTTGGAGAACTGATTTTCAAAATTCCAAGTGCTAAGATGAGCATGTGGTGAGGGGGAGTGTGTGTATAAATGAGAAAAGATTTCGAATTTTTATCTACATATGGTTCATCAGTTTTTAACATTGTTATATCATCCTAGATAAATTTGAGGGAGAATTTGGTTGTATAAATTTTGTAAAATGTTAAATTTGTAAAAAAATTACTGTTGGGTAGAGGATGTGCAGGATAGCCTGGATTCTGAAGTCTGAGTATAGAGCCAGGTCATGATCCTGATTCTGTGAAAGTCAAACTGAAATCAACATCCGAGGAAAGATTGTTCGAGGGGAGTCTGTTTATGCTGAAGAGGAGAAAGAGATAAAGTTTGAGGATGCTTACACGTTCAGACTGATAAAGACTAAAGACGTTGAAGACTCGACACTTAAGACTCGTCAACATTCGAGGGGGAGTCTGTTGGTGCATGCGTCTGTCGACTTCGTCTTATATCGAGTCTTGAATTCGTTGCAGATCTGAACAAGAATGATGTCAACTTCGCATGGATGTTCAAACGAAGTGAATGTTCAAACGAAGTGAATGTTCAAACGAAGTGGATGTTCAAACGAAGTGAAAGTTCAAACGAAGTGGTCACTTCATACGAACTGGGGTTTGTCCAGTCCGTATGAAGCTCAAACGACCAGGTCTCCCTATAAATAGGTCATGTTGTCATTTCATTTGTAACTTTGGCATTTCCGGTAGCGAAGCTCTGCCGAGGTATCTCCAGACCGTGTTAAACTTTCATATCAATACAAGAGATAGTTAAACTACTTTCAAGTGTAAAACAAGCTGATTCAAAACCGAAACGTCTGTTTCCGCCTCTCGTTTTGGTCTAGAACACTTCTGATCGACTCGTTTAGGTCGTTACTCGATCCTACAAAGTTTCATCAGTTTATCTTCACCCCACTTTTGAAAATGTCACATTTCTTCTACTTCTTCTTGTGATCAGTTATCTTGTGAGTTGCTCTGTATAGGTCTTTGTACCATCCTCTAGCTTCCTTCCATTTATCAATAATATCTTTAATCTTCTTCCTCAGCTGTTCATTCTCCTTTCCTTTCTCTTTGAGCTGAGCTTGTTTCTGGTTCATGCAATCTTTGATGTAATTCAAGGTCTGGTTTGAATATCTATAAATTTCATCAATTCGAAACAAAGCTCTTTCATTATTAGCATCATTGAACACAACTGATGTAACACCCCGTGTTTTCGAAAGTCAAAGTCAAGGTTAAAGTCAACGCCCGATCGCGCGACTTGACTGTTAGTGAATTTCTTTTACAGGTTAACTTTAGTTGTATTATGTGGAGTAAGTGTCAATAATCACAATAATCGAAGTGTGTTTTTTCGCTATTTAATCGACGTACGACTGTGAACTGTAGGAAGTAACAATGCGATAAAGTCAACTAAACGCTAATCAATCTAATTTAATCTACATCGAATCGCAATCGAACTCGCAACTCGAATTACGCATTGGTTATGGTTATACGTGTGTGTGTGCCTTATGTGTTACTTGTGCATGTTTATTTATGTTATGTGTGGTAATCAATTGAAACGCAATCGAAACTTTATCGCAATCGAAACTCAATCGCAATCGAAATAATATGATAATTGGTGGAGAAGAGACAGTGCGAGATATGAGTAGTTGGGATTAAAAGTAATTTGAATAAGCAACTCTATCGTATCGCTCACTCGAATCGCATCGCAACGCGCTACACACAAATCGAAACAGCAAAACTCATCGCGACGAACACTCGAGCCAGGTGCCAGCCGACCGAACTGCCACCCGGCCGGGCTGTCACCTGGGCGAGATGCTATCCGACCGACCCACCCTTTCCATTTTGGGAATCCTATAAATACCCCTTGTCACTTTCGAACTTTCTACTTTTGGCAAGTGACGTCCGACCAGCTCGTTTTCCTCGCTTTTCTTCAGATTTCTCGCGATTCCGGTAAGATGTCGTCCTAAATCTTGTACTTCCTTAATCTACACGCACTCCTACACCTTTCTATCTTTTGAATCTTAACTTTTAACCATGAAATCAACAAGATTCAAGGTGTTCTAGGATGACGTCATCATGTGTCCTTGAAGAACTTCATGTTTTGGCCTCAATCCACCAAGAACAACTTAGATCTAACCGATTTCCACATAAACAAACAAAGATCTTTCATAGATCTAAACATATTCACAAGAAAAAGGATTGAAAGATGCTTTTCCAACTTTCTTTCAACTCTTTTACACTCAATACACTCAAAACCGATAGAATCGGAACTTGTGTCGGCTTACAACTCATTATTGTGGTTGTGTTGATTCGAGATCCGTATTCTATCCACGAGATTATTGATTCCGGGATAAACGTGGAACATCGTCTCGAACCGTCCACTGATCGGGTTTGGGTGATTCCTGTCCAATCAGGAGCACCAAGTATTAACGAGGTTTCTGTTGCTTAACATGTTATCAAAATATCTCGATAAAACGACAAACTATCAAAAATAACCAAGTGTAAGACGAACAGGTTAACCAGGACGGATGACCGTCCGAACGGACTGCTGTCCGAACGGACAGCCACCCGACCGACCGGTCACCCGAACGACTTGCACCTTGGTCCCACACTCAACCATTTTTGCCAACCCTTGGAGTCTGAATGTTGAACGCCATGCTGTCCGATCGGACTACCATCCGATCAAACTGTCGTCCGAATCATGAGACATTTGAACTTCAACACTTAAACAATTTTCAACATGTTCATTGCACTAAGGATGCCACCCGGTCGAACAACCGTCCGACCGAGTGACCACCCTGCTGTGAACTTGCTCTCACTGAAGTGCCCAACCGAACGGGTTGCCATCCGATCGAACGACCGTCCGACCGACCGACCGACCTGAAAGGTAGAGATACTTCAATGTTTTCAAAAAGCTACAATGAAAACTTCAAAAGTCAAGCCATCATACACAAACACATCCTTCTCAAAGGAAGAAACAATCCACTCGAACAGTCATCCGACCGGATGACCGTCCGAACGGACAACCATCCGAACAGGTTAACATCCGCACGAATGGCCGACCGGCCGGATCACCATCCGACCGGATCACCGTTCTGCACTTGGTGACTTTTCTCGTTTTACACGTCGCTTATTCTTTTATGCTATCGTTAACTGTTCAGGCTAACCTCGCTCTACGCGCTCCCTTCAATCCATCAACGCTGTGAGTATACTCGATCCCTTTTTGCTTTATGCACTTTTGGGTGTTACATACGTTACAAATATTGAAATCACATCGAACACACTACTCAATACTATTTAAGCGCTAACCAATTCCTGCATGTTATACGTGGATTAATGAATGCTTATTTGTTATGTTTACACATGGAATGTTGTCTACCTGCCTTAGCAACGATAGTACTATAGTTTGGACTCAGTACCCGTTCACTCGGGGGTTGTTAAGGACAATTATTTGCATGGATTACAGTGGTGATCATGTATTACGAACTGCCTTAGGCAGTCAACCCGCAGTCATTGGTATCGATAGATCTATGTCGATAACTTACGTGCTTCATTTCACTATGCGTACGTGCTGGTTATGCGTAAACGATTTCGAACTCTATTATGCTATTATCAAACTTGTATGCTCACCTTTACACTTTGTGTATTGACTTTTTCTTTAACGTATGTGACAGGTGCTTAGGAAGTTTACATGCTTAGCTTGCTGTGAACTTGAGGCTAGGAAAGGTCTAGGATGCTCTCTGTGCTGTGATGAAATCGAAGCTAGGAAAAGAGGTCCTAGAAACCAATAAATAAACTATCTATGTATAAATCTGAGTTGTCGGAACAGAACTACTTGACTAGATTTTGTCTGTAATAATTTGTTTGCCTTTTAAGGCATGGTATGGGACATGTCACTTTAAATTAATTGGTAATGATAATTGTTATGGAAACTTCTGGACAATCTGTTTCGCTCAGTGCCATACCCCGATGTTTCCGCCATCGGTTGGGGTGTGACAGATTGGTATCAGAGCCATAACTATAGGGAATTAGGCAAAGACTCGACCTAGTCCGGGTCGATGTCTTAGAGACCTAGTCTATAGCTAGGAACCAACAGACCGACTCGTACATGTCCAGTAGGGATTATGTATGAGCTTACTACTATTTCTCGCTATTCTCACCTATGCTGCACTATCACTGCACTCGAATTTCCAATTATGAATAAGCGATTAAGTTGAGAATAGGTGTGAAAGCCGCAAACTCTCGACTGAATTGCTTGATCAACCCATACTTTTGTCTATAAACACGAGAAGTTGCGTTAAACCAGGAGTGAAATCCGTACTTTGACGCACAATTCTCTTCTATTTCATCAAAAACAGGAACGAAGTTGTTAAGCCAGGGGTGAAACCCTAACCTTGACGACTTGTTCCGACTTTTACTTGGAATTACAAAACTCTCACCAAGGTCTCGACGGACTCCAATGACCTGAAGTCACGGTATGACTAACGGGATATGTGCCGAATGCCCAAGAATCGAGGCAAAGGCACAGTCTTGGAGGTTAAAATGTGTACAACAAGTCCTTGTGAATAGTCAAATCACCTTTGTAAGTCGATGTCTGGATAGCCGCAGACAATCCATCTTTCGATTTTTATGTGTTTCGATTCTAAGCCCGCAACTGCCAACTCTGATGATTCGTCGATTTTATGTGTTTATATGTGTGTTTATCTGTTTATGTGTTTAAATTTTGGAGACTTATTCGATTATTGCTTCCACTTCGATCGACACGCACGACTCGCACTGCATTTCTATCTCAAAACGCTGACAAATCGCTAAATTATGGACGACCTTATGCCATGTTATATGCTTATACTACTATACTACTCGACAAGTTATTCGCGACCGTTATTATCGAACACTCGCAAACTTTGAATGATGGGTCTCTGTGTTCTGAAGTAGTCGGAATGCTCTACGTGTCTCTATATGCTCCTATATACCTCTGTGATTACATGCATACGTGCTTCTGTGCTCTACGTGCTTATGTGTTTATGTGCCTTTGTGCTTATGTGAATCTGTGATTATGTGATACATGTTTCATTGTGTTCCTGAGCTTTAGTAGTAATAGGATTGTGAGGTGAGATTCGAATATGTCATGTTGAGTCCTGTGACGATGTCTGTTGCAGACAATGTCGTCATCTGGATCTCACACCACCCGAGACGCTCGCCGAAAGCAAGCTGACAAACGTCTCGCCGCTATGATTTCTAAACAAATGGAGAAAGTTGCTCCCCAAGTCGTCAGCGAGCTGTACGAAAACATGAGCAAATCGTCTGAGGAATCCCGAACAGAGGCTCCCAAAGCTGCTTTCAGCTTCAAACAATTCAAGGCATGTGGACCGAAAGAGTTCACAGGAGAAGAAGGCCCTACAACTTTGTTTCAATGGTTTGACTCCATCGAGGTCACACTGCGAGAGAGCGGTTGCCCCGATAACCTATGCACTCTCAATGTGACTGGCGTCTTCGAGTCCCGCGCCTTAGACTGGTGGACGGCTGAGAGAAACAAACGTGGGAACGATGCAGCCTACGGTCTGTCGTGGGACGAGCTCAAGGAAGTCATGCTGGAGGAATTTTGCCCTACTCATGAGCGCCAGAAGTTGGAAGATGAATTCTGGCACATAAAGCAGAAGGATGGAGAAAACGCTGCACTCACTGCTCGCTTCAAGCAGCTCGGTATTATCTGTCCTGATCAAGTCAAGACTCCGGAGATTGCAATCAAGAAGTATATCCGAGCCCTACCTGACTGTGTTGCAGATTTCGTGCAAGCGGCCAAGACTACAACGATCGAAGAGACTTACCTACTGGCTGCTGAAATCAACGACAAGCAGGTCAAGGCTGGTGTCTAGGATAAAACTTCGAAGCACCTGCATCAAGTCACCGACGCACCAACTGCTGAAACCGCCGCCGCTCAATCATCAAAGTCCTCACGCCGAAAGAAGAAGAACAATAACAGCAGCTCCAGCAACAAGAAATGTGCTGTCACTACCACTGCTGCTCCACTCCAAGCCGTACCGGCCCAGCAGCAGCACCATCACCGTCCAGCACCAGTTACTTATGCACCGCCAGCAAAGCGCGCATACACAGGCCCCCACCCGGCTTGCCCGACATGCTCTTATCATCACCCGGTGGGTCTCGCCTGTCGTTTCTGCGCTCACTGCAATATGTACGGCCACTTCCCTGCTAATTGCCGTACTGGTCCCCGTCAAGCACCAGCTCAAGCCACTACTCATCAAGCTCTGCTCCCAGCCCTGCAAGGTCAACAAGCGGCTCAGGCACCCGCGGTCAATGCCCGAGTCTATTTCGCATGTGGTGATCCCAACCATTTTGCGAACATGTGTCCAAACAGGGTTGTGAAGCAAGAGCCCCAGCAGCAGCAACACCAGCGGCAACAGCATCAGCAGTAACAACAAGCCGCACGCGCCAGAACTTTCAACATCAATGTGCGCCAAGCCCAGGCTGACAACAACGTGGTCAATGGTACGTACCTTGTGAATGGTATTTATGCATCGTGTTTGTTTGATACTGGAGCCGATAATTGCTTGGTTTCGTTCGAATTCGAGAAACTCCTTTGTCGTAAGCGCTCCCAACTCTCCTCGACGTTCAATGTTGAAGTCGCCACCGGAAGAACTGTCGCCGTTAATTCTGTTCTTCGTGATTGTACTCTTGAACTCAACAATCACATTTTCCCAATCGACCTCATCCCGATGCAACTTGGAAGTTTTGACATCATAGTAGGCATGGACTTTCTTCGTGAAAACCATGCTGAAGTTGTGTGTTTCGATAAGATGATTCGATTCTCGCTCGCGAACGGTGATTTATTGTGTGTCTATGGTGAAACCGCTTCGAAAGGCCTCAAACTCATGTCTTGTGTCCAAGCTAGCAAGTATCTCCGCAGGGAATATAGAGCTTTCTTGGCTAACATTGTAGTAGCGGAGAAGGAAAAGTGAGGAAAGACAGAAGTGAAAGACGTTCCTGTGGTTCGTGAATTCCCTAATGTGTTCCCTGACGACCTTCCTGGTCTACCGCCAAGTCGTGATATCGACTTTCGTATCGACCTCATTCCTGGAGCCAACCCTGTTGCCAAAGCTCCTTACCGACTCGCACCGTCTGAAATGCGTGAACTCTCGAACCAACTCCAGGAATTACTTTAGAAAGGCTTCATTCGCCTGAGCACCTCTCCTTGGGGCGCGCCAGTCCTTTTCGTCAAAAAGAAGGATAGGTCGTTCTGGATGTGCATCGACTATCGGGAACTGAAAAAGCTAACCATCAGGAACCGCTACCCCTACCTCGCATTGACGATCTGTTTGATCAACTACAAGGTGCTACGTGTTTCTCAAAGATCGATCTACGCTCAGGCTATCATCAGTTACGCATTCAAGAGGAGGATATACCCAAAACCGCTTTTCGCACTCGATACGGCCATTACGAATTCGTTGTTATGCCTTTCGGTTTAACCAACGCACCCACGGTTTTCATGGATCTGATGAATCACATGTGTAAACCATATCTCGACTGTTTCGTCATCGTGTTCATCGACGATGTCTTGATCTATTCCAAGTCGAAGACTGAACACGCGCAACATCTACGTTTGGTTCTCGAGCTACTCCAGGGGAACCGACTCTGTGCCAAGTTCTCCAAGTGCGAATTTTGGCTGGAGGAGGTTCAGTTTCTGGGTCACATTGTCAATAGTCAGGGTATTCACGTCGATCCCGCGAAGATTGAAGCCATTAAGAGTTGGATTGCACCTAAGAACCCGTCTGAAGTCCGTTCTTTTCTCGGACTAGCTGGATATTATCGACGATTTATCGAAGGATTCTCAAAGATCGTTGTGCCGCTTACCACTCTCACGCATAAAGACAAGCCTTTTGTTTGGGGAACCAAACAAGAGTCTGCTTTTCGAACCCTCAAGCACATGCTTTGCAATGCTCCCATTCTCACTCTACCCGCCGGAAACGACGACTTCATTGTCTATTGTGATGCTTCCAACCTTGGTCTTGGTTGTGTTCTTATGCAGCGAGACAAGGTTATAGCTTACGCATCTCGTCAGCTCAAAATCCATGAGAAGAACTATACAACCCATGATCTCGAGCTAGGCGCAGTTGTTTTTGCATTAAAGATTTGGCGACACTACCTATATGGTACCAAGTGTACGATCTTCACCGATCATTGGAGCTTACAACACATCTTTGATCAGAAAGAACTTAATATGCGTCAACACCGATGGGTAGAACTTCTCAACGATTACGACTGTGAGATTTGTTATCACCCAGGCAAGGCAAATGTCGTTGCCGACGCTCTCAGCAAACGGAGTTATGTGCTCAGCATTCGTAACGTCCAAGCCCAATACGACCTCGGAACCCTCATCCGCGAAGCCCAACATGCTTGTTTTAATGAACGCACTCTGAAGAAGGAACGAATCTACCACGACGGAGCCCAACTTGTGAATAAGCCCAATGGGATATTCCATTATCTGGATCGGATTTGGATCCCTAGACGGACCGATTTGCGAAAGATATTAATGGACGAAGCCCATAAATCCCGGTATTCTATTCATCTCGGTGCCGATAAAATGTACCAGGACCTACGCTACAAGTACTGGTGGCCTGGCATGAAAAGGGATATTGCTCTCTATGTTGGGAAGTGTCTGACTTGTGCAAGAGTCAAGGCTGAACACCAAAGACCCTCTGGCTTACTCGAACAACCGCCGATCCCTATGTGGAAATGGGAGAGTATAGCCATGGACTTCATAACAAAGCTTCCGCACACGTCATCAGGTTACGACAGCATCTGGGTTGTTGTTGACCGCCTAACCAAATCAGCTCACTTTTTGCCAATACGGGAAGACTACAAGGTAGAACGATTAGCCCGAATCTACACCAACGAGATCATTTGTAATCATGGGACGCCTCGCGACATCATCTCTGACCGTGATGCTCGGTTTACCTCGTGACTGTAGAAAACGTTTCAAGCAGCTCTCGGTACTACGCTTAATCTGAGTACCGCATTCCACCCTCAAACCGAGGGACAGACTGAAAGAACGATCCGTACTCTTGAAGACATGCTTCGTTAGTGTGTCATAGATTTCGGTGGTAATTGGGATGCATACCTGCCGTTAGTCGAATTCTCGTATAACAACAGCTATCATTCCAGCATTCAAATGGCACCATTCGAGGCTTTATACGGAAGATGATGTGCAGAATTATGGTCTATAAAAACTACTAACCTAATCTAGACACCCTAGTTTTAAATTTATAAACTAAGACTCTCTAAATGCTAGACCACTGACAGGCAAGTGTACCTATCGTACGTAGTAAAGCCTAATGAAGTCCGAGTATCAAACCCACGAGATACTAGCGACGCTAAACTAGACTCTGACTCAACTAATACTTAATTGGTTTGTTTGGTTTTGATTTGAGGTTTTAACTAATTAATTAATTAACTAATATCCTAAATTAATCTAAGATAACTAAACTACCAAGACGCAGGCTGAAGGCTACTAAGGTGAAATCAAGGATGAGAAAGTACTACCCAGGTTTGGAATCCTCTTCATGACTATCGGTTTTCTCTCAGCACTGGTAACTATTAGGGAACCAGGTTCTAATAATACGACACTCTAAGACTAAAGACAGGTTGAATCTCCTCCCGATCTCATCAACTTTTCCTAAGGTCTAAAGGTCAAATAAAGCTCACTGGTATGAGTTGGATCACCTCCCGGTCTCTCCAACAATACTAAAGTACCCAAAGACTAGATCTCCTCTCGGTCTCACTAATCACAATACACCCTAGAGTGCACGGGGTAACCTAAAAACACTTGACAAGACTTAGGTAAACAAATAATACTAGGCCACTTAGACAGATCTCCTCCCGGTCTCACTGCACCTAAATACCTAGCACCAAATACGATCCTAACTATCTATCTCCTCCCGGTCTCAAGAATAGGTAGAACAATAAACTCCTCTAAATTATCAAACAACGTTCCTATGGAATACGTGCACCATAAACCATTAACTAGTTACAAACACAAAGTAGGTAACCTAACATGCATCTATACATGAAAGACATTCACAAAGGCACATGAGGAACAATTGAACGATAATAAATTAGAATAAAGCACGCACACACATCTAGCCAATTATTATTAGGTCTTTTACATTAATATTAAACCATCAATAAATTACCAAAACCGAGAAATAACCAATTATCAATAAATATTCATCACAAACCCGGGTAGAATAATAACTAGCCAATAATCATAGTCAAGAACGATAAATAGGTCTCAAACAGTAATAAAAACATGTTCATAGAGTCTAATAATACAAAGTAAATTAAACCGAACTAACATGTTTACGAACTGAACTTCCCGTTCCTTAGCCATGAATCTTGAACTAAGCTTTTTTCCTCCTTGAAAACCTTCTACCGTCGAACTCTGACCAAAATAGTCGTCCAACTTGTTGATCCTAAAACCCTGCTCTCGAATATGTCTCTTGCTGATGCCGTCTATTCCCTCTATATATATATTCATTAGATGTTATAGGTATCATAAGTCGTAACCAAAAACAATTCCACGATCTGGGCCTAGCTGGCGTATTACTAAAGGAGGTGTTGGGCTTGTAGTGCTCCAGAAGCCCAAAATCGGTAAAAAGAAACCAATGGCAGTTTGTGTAATTTTACGATGTGTGCCTTCCAATTCAGTTACTGCCTCAATGGTCCTCTTGTTCCATAAAAAATAGGAATTATAATTCCTTCCTTTTATTCGTCCACCCGAAACTCACGTCCAGTAGGTTTTCAATATATAATCCCTTTTCTTTCTTTTTTTTTATTTTATTTCAGATCATAAGTTTCCAAAGAATATTAATATAATATATTTCTTTTCTTTTTCTTTGTGGTGCACCTTAACAGTAGAATGAGCTTGACCCAATCAAGGAAAATAGTGACAATTTTCTTTCAGGCACTGGCATTCTACTCTGCCCAACTGGCTGGTCATTTAATTATTACTCTTTTTCGCTCCATTTGCACCAGGACCTGCCAAAACACAATATAATATAATATAATATAATACTAAAAACTAAATAAAACAAATAAAAACTATACAATAATTATACACTTTACACGGGACAAATATGTGTATTTTAACCCACATCAGAAGAAAATGTCGATCGCCTATTGTATGGCACGAGATCGGTCACTCGCAATTAACCGGTCCTGAGCTATTGTAAGAAACGACTGACAAAGTCCTCCAAATTCGAGACAACTTGTTGAAAGCTCGAAGTCGACAGAAAAGTTACGCCGATAGACGACGCAAGCTCCTTGAATTTGACGTTGGCGACTACGTACTCCTAAAGGTATCACCTTGGAAGGGTGTGGTCAGATTCGGAAAGAAAGGGAAACTGGTGCCTCGATATGTTGGACCTTTTAAGATTCTGGAAAGGATCGGAAAAGTCTCCTATAGACTCGAACTACCGGAGGAACTTAGTAACGTCCACCCGACTTTCCATGTGTCAAACCTCCGAAAGTGCCTAGCTGAGCATGATTTAATTGTACCTCTCGATGATCTTCAAGTAAACGAAACACTACACTTCGTGGAAAAGCCTGTCGAAATCATGGATCGCCAAACCAAGCAGCTCAGACGCTCGCGCATTCCTATTGTGAAAGTCCGATGGGAAGGCAAACGAGGTGCAGAGTTCACTTGGGAACTCGAAAGCGACATGAAGGTGAAGTACCCACAGTTGTTTGTTACAGCTACGGCCTAATTTCGGGACGAAATTCCCTCAACTAGGGGAGGCTGTAACACCCTGTGTTTTCGAAAGTTAAAGTCAAAGTCAAGGTTAAAGTCAACGCCCGATCGCGCGACTTGACTGTTAGTGAATTTCTTTTATAGGTTAACTTTAGTTATATTATGTGGAGTAAGTGTCAATAATCGACGCGTATTTTTCGCTATTTAATCGACATACGAATGTGAACTGTAGGAAGTAACAATGCGATAAAGTCAACTAAACGCTAATCAATCTAATTTAATCTACATCGAATCGCAATCGAACTCGCAACTCGAATTACGCATTGGTTATGGTTATACGTGTGTGTGTGCCTTATGTGTTACTTGTGCATGTTTATTTATGTTATGTGTGGTAATCAATTGAAACGCAATCGAAACTTTATCGCAATCGAAACTCAATCGCAATCGAAATAATATGATAATTGGTGGAGAAGAGACAGTGCGAGATATGAGTAGTTGGGATTAAAAGTAATTTGAATAAGCAACTCTATCGTATCGCTCACTCGAATCGCATCGCAACGCGCTACACACAAATCAAAACAGCAAAACTCATCGCGCCGAACACTCGAACCAGGTGCCAGCCGACCGAACTGCCACCCGGCCGGGCTGCCACCCAAGCGAGGTGTCGTCCGACCAAAGTGCCACTCGGCCAGGCTGCGACCCGGGCGAGATGCTATCCGACCGACCCGCCCTTTCCATTTTGGGAATCCTATAAATACCCCTTGTCACTTTCAAACTTTCTACTTTTGGCAAGTGACGTCCGACCAGCTCGTTTTCCTCGCTTTTCTTCAGATTTCTCGCGATTCCGGTAAGATCTCGTCCTAAATCTTGTACTTCCTTAATCTACACGCACTCCTACACCTTTCTATCTTTTGAATCTTAACTTTTAACCGTGAAATCAACAAGATTCAAGGTGTTCTAGGATGACGTCATCATGTGTTCTTGAAGAACTTCATGTTTTGGCCTCAATCCACCAAGAACAACTTAGATCTAACCGATTTCCACATAAACAAATAAAGATCTTTCATAGATCTAAACATATTCACAAGAAAAAAGATTGAAAGATGGTTTTCCAACTTTCTTTCAACTCTTTTACACTCAATGCACTCAAAACCGATAGAATCAGAACTTATGCCGGCTTACTACTCATTATTGTGGTTGTGTTGATTTGAGATCCGTATTCTATCCACGAGATTATTGATTCCGGGATAAACGTGGAACATCGTCTCGAACCGTCTACTGATCGGGTTTGGGTGATTCCTGTCCGATCAGGAGCACCAAGTATTGACGAGGTTTCTATTGCTTAACACGTTATCAAAATATCTCGATAAGACGACAAACTATCAAAAATAACCAAGTGTAAGACGAACAGGTTAACCAGAACGGATGACCGTCCGAACGGACTACTGTCCGAACGGACAGCCACCCGACTGACCGGTCACCCGAACGACTTGCACCTTGGTCCCACACTCAACCATTTTTGCCAACCCTTGGAGTCTGAATGTTGAACGCAGTGTTGTCCGATCGGACTACCATCCGATCGAACTGCCGTCCGAATCATGAGACATTTGAATTTCAACACTTAAATAATTTTCAACATGTTCAATGCACTAAGGATGCCACCCGGTCGAACAACCGTCCGACCGAGTGACCACCCTGCTGTGAACTTGCTCTCACTGAAGTGCCCAACCGAACGGGTTGCCGTCCGATCGAACGACCGTCCGACCGACCGACCTAAAAGGTAGAGATACTTCAATGTTTTCAAAATGCTACAACGAAAACTTCAAAAGTCAAGCCATCATACACAAACACATCCTTCTCAAAGGAAGAAACAATCCACTCGAACAGTTATCCGATCGGATAACCGTCCCAATGGACAACCATCCGAACAGGTCAACATCCGCACGAATGGCAGACCGGCCAGATCACCATCCGACCGGATCACCGTTCTGCACTTGGTGACTTTTCTCGTTTTACACGTCGCTTATTCTTTTATGCTATCGTTAACTGTTCAGGCTAACCTCGCTATACGTGCTCCCTTCAATCCATCAACGCTGTGAGTATACTCTATCCCTTTTTGCTTTATGCACTTTTAGGTGTTACATACGTTACAAATATTGAAATCACATCGAACACACTACTCAATACTATTTAAGCGCTAACCAATTCCTGCATGTTATACGTGGATTAATGAATGCTTGTTTGTTATGTTTACACATGGAATGCTGTCTACCTGCCTTAGCAACGATAGTACTATAGTTTGGACTCAGCACCCGTTCACTCGGGGGTTGTTAAGGACAATTATTTGCATGGATTACAGTGGTGATCATGTATTACGAACTGCCTTGGGCAGTCAACCCGCAGTCATTGGTATCGATAGATCTATGTCGATAACTAACGTGCTTCATTTCACTATGCGTGCGTGCTGGTTATGCGTAAACGATTTCGAACTCTATTATGCTATTATCAAACTTGTATGCTCACCTTTACACTATGTGTATTGACTTTTACTTTAACGTATGTGACAGGTGCTTAGGAAGTTTACATGCTTAGCTTGCTGTGAACTTGAGGCTAGGAAAGGTCTAGGATGCTCTCTGTGCTGTGATGAAATCGAAGCTTGGAAAAGAGGTCCTAGAAACCAATAAATAAACTACCTATGTATAAATCTGAGTTGTCGGAACAAAACTACTTGACTAGATTTTGTCTGTAATAATTTGTTTGCCTTTTAAGGCATGGTATGGGATATGTCACTTTAAATTAATTGGTAATGATAATTGTTATGGAAACTTCTGGACAATCTGTTTCGCTCAGTGCCATGCCCCGATGTTTCCGCCATCGGTTGGGGTGTGACAACTGATATTTCAGGTGTTTCAAAGATAGATCCAGTTCTTGCTTTGGACATGATTTCAGCTGGAATGGTGTTGTTGGGAGGAGTTATGTGCACTTTCTTGCTGTATTCAAAATTGATGCACAAGTCAAAGTCTGCCAGTGCAGCTCTATGATAAAATTTTCTTCCTGCTTCTGAGATGTTGTAAAGGGCTCTTCGGTTATACCTTGTGTTCCCCTTTTGTTGATCAATAATCTGTTTCATCTTTACTATGTCTAGGGGATGAAGTTGATCAGCCAAATTTGCATCCAGAACAGTTGTTGTGCTGCCAACTTTTCTGATCAGTATATACTTGTTCTGCTCATAAGTTCCCATGACTTCACCTTGATGACTTTCAGTGCTTATTTTTCTAATTTCAACTACTGAATTTATAAGGGGATTATGCATGATAGACCTGTTTCTCAATTGTCTTACTTCAACAATTCTTGTGCTCATAGGAGAAAGAGGCCTTTCCAGTTTGTCCTCCTCATTATTCTAGTAGTAGTTCTTCAGGTGTTCTTCAGGGTACATCATAGTGTCCTGATCAGCTTCTAGAAGTGTGTATTCTTTTGGCTTTCCATCAGGACCTTCTCTGATCACTGTTTTTGGCCTTTTTGAAGATGTTACTTCCCCTTGCCATTTTCTTTTCCCCAGCATCAGCCAATTATTTACTGAACTCTGTTTCATCAGAAAAGGCTACACTTTGTTGATCTTTTGAGATGGAAGACGTTTCAGTTGGAATTGGTGGTAGTGTCAGCATCTTTAATCTTTCTTGTTTTGGTACATTTGGTGGGGGGCCCATGGGTTGTTTTTGCTTGTATGGGGTTGAAGTTTCTGCTTGTTTAGGCTGTTCTTGGTGGGAGGTTTCTATTTCTTTTAATGGTGTATCTTGTGGAATTGGAGTTCTCAGCTCATATACATCTATGTTTGCCAGTTTGGCAACATTTAGCTGTAACCTCTTTACTAACAATTGAACATTAGATAGAGTTTGAGCATTCATCTCTTCTTGTTTTTGCATCTTCTGAAACTCCAGTTTGTTCTGATCTTTCTGTGTTGACCATTCTATCATAATCTTCTCAAGAGCTTCTACCATACTATTTTTATTTGCTCTTAAGACTTGTATTTCTTCTAGAATTTTCCCAGTACTTGTATTTTCTCTTGCACTTACTGCTTCTGCCACCTTTGTCTTGATCTCTTGAATCTCTTTGACAACTTTTTCAAAGTCTGATGAAGTTTCTTTTCTTTCTGATGACTGTTGAAGTTTGTTCAGAATTGCAGTGTTATCTTATGTTTGTTTTCTGACAGTTTCAACAGTTTCTAATAAAACCTTTATATCAGATCTTTGAATTTTGATCTCTTCCAGTAGTAGATCAAGCTTCACTTCTGTGGCTGTCTTTCCGGTGTAAACATTTGTGATGTTTTCAAGCTCTTTATGAAGCTGTTCTGTTGACATAGTTTGTTGGGTAATAGGAGGAACAATAGATGTTCCACCTTTAACACCAGCAGATGACACACTTGTTGTTGTTTCAAAGTTTTCAGGTTGGAAATAATTCCAATTCTGGACATCTTTACCGGGATTTTTGAAACTTATTCAAATCCGGGTTTTCCTCATTTCCTTGAACCTTTTCAGGTCCTCCATGAGTTGTTGAGAAACTCTTGTTTTTCTCTTCCAGGTTTCCTTGATCAGTAAACTGATCTCCACCTGTTGCCACCTCATTCTCCTCCTCATTATCTGATTCAGAGAGTAGGTCTGTGGACATAGTTACACCTTGTTTATCAGAAACAGGTACTATAGGTTCTAAAACATAATTGCCCTCAATTGAATCATCAGAATCACTATCAGAATTTTGAACAACATTAAGTTTAGAATGTTGTGCACATGTTTCTCCCATATAAGATGTTTCTGCATGATGCTGCTCAGCTATTGGACTCATTTGGACTTGTTCATTACCTTGTTTAGGTTCTGATTGAGCCTCCCCCTCTGTTTGTGGTACACTTGATTCTTGGGCATCATGCTTCATTGGGGATACACTGTCATACACTGGTGCATCTTCTGGTCTTTTGTTCAATATTTTCAAATATTCTGCCCTGTAGTGTGAATCCTCTGGTATCAGATTCATCATACTTTCTGATAAGGCAGGCACATCATAATCTGATTTCTAGAAGCCTAGTGCAAACCATGGTTTCATCACTTCTGTTCTCCACATCTTTTCTGATGCAGGAATTTCCATATTCCTCTTAGCAAAAGCATCAGAAATTAGTATTGACAAAAATCTGGGAAAGGGTAGATGTGAATCTATTCTCCCAATATTTGTTAATACTGATCTTCTTATCAGATTGAAAATTTATGTTCCAAAATCAATGTTCATCCTAGTGATGAGACAGAACATGATTGTCAGAACATTCTTGTTGATCTGATCTGTTCCCCCAATCTTCGATGATATGCACTTGTTCAAGATCTCCATCATCACTTGCCAAAAGGCAGGTAATTTGTTTCTTTTAAAATCTGCGATTTTTGAGATTTTTACCTTGTATCCCATCACAGCATCAAGTTGTGCAAACATGTCATCTTTTGTTGGTGCTGGATCATAGTTGTGGCTCATAGGTAACTCCAGGCATTTCCTTATTTTCTCCGGTGTAACTACAATGAAGATGTCTCCCCACATGTGTGTTGTCAGCTCATTCGTATTTGTATGTTTGAGAGTTTTTACCAGTTGTTGTATGATCTTTTCCGGTACTTCTCTGGTCTTGGTTAGGGCTTGAGCGATTGGGCACCTTGTCGAAAATTCAATTAAGATTTGGCACTTCATGTCATAATCTTCAATATTGGTGTTCATCACTCCATTGTTGCTTTTTAAAGGTAGGAACTCTGCTTCACTGATGAATTAAACAGAGTGTTAAATTGGTGGATTGTTGATGTTGATTGCGACCATGGTGTTTTGAATTTTGCTTCGAAAAGGTTTCTAGGGTTCTTGATTTTGAGGGTGGAAGTTGAAGGTGGTTTACTCTGCCGTTTACAAGATGTATTTATAGTGTTTTTCGGACAGAGATCGTGGAGTATTTATCGCAGGTAGTTAGTATTTAAGGTGGTTAATGACGCCTTAATGATGTTTTAATCCGTTGATTAAACAACCGTCAACAAAACCTTTGGTATATCTCCAAATTTTTTATATATATCTTGTATTAAAAATCGGAGAGGTCAAACGTTTTGATTGATGAATACTAACATCCAAGTTGCACCTTTCCTTCCTGTGGGACCCTTTTGTCATGAAGGGGTCCAATAGAATCCCTTTTGAAACTGACATTCTTTCCCCAAAAAGTCCTTATGATGATGTGTATCTGAAAATCCCTGGTTTATCTTTGAGTGTTAGATTTTTCTTTATACTTCATCAGAACGTATCGGATTCATATCAGAAACTGAATCAGAATTTATATATATATATATATATATTGAGATGAGAGGGAATAAGCAGAGTTTTAAATATATTACTTACATAGCATTTCTGAACATCAAGTCTTTGTTCTGATCTTCAAGGAGTGTTGTTGAAAAAAAATTACACAAAGATAGTTAATTTTATTTTTCAAAAATTTCACATCATTTCACCTTTTGTCTCGGTTTTTTTTTTTTTTTTTTTTTTTTTTTTTGAAGATTAACTATCCAGAATCTTGATTTTTTTTTTTTGGTTTCAACTTTATCAGAAACTTTTATGTATTCAAATATTTTTTTTTATTTTGACAAAAGTTTGCTTGACATTGTTTCAAATCTGGTTTTAAGCATCTGTATCTGATGTTTCTTCAGATTTTTTGTTGAGTTATCAGATTTTCTGGTTATTCAACATATTTTCTGATGAGTTTATCAGATTCATCAGATTTTCTGATAAGTTTACCAGATTCATCAGATTTTCCTGATTTTACCAGATTTCTTTACATTTCATCCGATCTTTCATGATTTTATCAGATATGGCCCCTAGATCTATCATAGTGTTTTTCTTTCAACCAAAACGAATATATACCATTCAAAGAAAGGAAAACTTATGAAAAGAAAAAAATAAAAACTAATTATCATAAACAAGAGTGGCATAAACCCACAGATAAGTTGTACGTCCGGTGTGTTGATTTGTTGGCACCAAGGAGGGAATGTTTAAGTCTTCTTGCAAAACAACCTGGGCCCTTGGGTACCAGTTTGTTACTCCTCCAATGCCCAGTTGGCTTGTGGTTACCTTCATCACAAAACGAGGATATATTAGGAATGGTTGATGAGTATGCATGTTTGATTCCAAATCTCTCATGAGAAATTTAGAATAGTTGATGGTTTGTCTTGTACAACTGCATGCACCACTTCCATCAACCTGTAAGATATCTCATTGAAGTGTCCATGCTTTCTTGAAAATCATACACCGAGCTGAGTTACCAGATACTGGTATGGTGGAATAAAACTAGATTTGATGATCTGCCTCGAGCGGTTCGGTGTATAATAACCCATTTCCTTCAAGGTTTGATCCAGTGTTTCTCTTGTGAAGAAGGTGGCATCTATGTCATCATTCAACTGGAGGGCAACTCTAAGAGTTTCCTCGCTTAGAATGATTACCCTATTCATCACCGTACTTCTTATCCACATTCTTGTCCCTCTGAAGATGGTCTCTGCTCTCCACCAGAATTCTTGAAGAAGTGTGGGGTAGATCATGGTGTATGTTGATATGGCATAGCCCAAAGGACTTTGCCTCAACATGTTGTACACCACTTTACAACCCTCCCATGCAGGGCCTTCAAGCTTGGATCTTAATATCAGATTATGAGTAGGGTAGTGAAGAAGAGGAAAGTGCTCAGTTTTCATTTCGGTTGCCATTAAGGTTTTGAAAGGGGATTTAGAGATTTTCTGAAAAAGTTTGAAATGGTAGTTGTGATGAAGAAAGTCTTCAGGAGTTTGTTAATTTATATAGGTGAAAGTGATAGTTTTGCCATAAATGGTATTAATAACTCAAGATTTCCTTATCCTTTTCTTACTCTTCATTGAATGCATTATCTTTTATCAGAAGCGTATAGCAGAGTTTAAGCCCCCGTTTATGAGATGATGTAATGCTACATTTAATAACTAGGCGGCTACTTTTCATAACCCCTAATCATTTTTATGCCCATGTGTCTCACTATACTTCTTTGAAAGATGACGTTGCATGCTTTGGAAGTAGAAGAGAAATGAATTTTTGTTCAGAAAATTTTGCCTGTGACGGTTGATTTTCCCTATGGTGGCTTAGAACTGTTAATGCAAATGCAAGTGGCCTTTCCCCCTTTTGGATTTTTTTAATTTATACTTATCTTAAACAATTTTAAATTGTACAAAACCAAAAAAATTCAAAAACAAATTATATATAGTTGTATGTTTATATAAGTATGAGATGTGAATCAAAAATATGAAATCCATTGAATTTTCTGATAATCAGTAATGTTTCTGATGATTAATCAAATTTTCTGATATTTCATCAAATTTTCTGATACGTTATCAGATTTTCTGATAAGTTACCTGATTTTCTGATGTTTTATCAGATTTTCTAATAAATCATCAGATTTTTGATAATTCATCAGATTTTCTGGTAAATTATCAGATTTTCTGGTAAATTATCAGATTTTCTGGTAAATTATCAGATTTTCTGGTAAATTATCAGATTTTCTGATGTTTCACCAGATTGCCGATTATTTTTATTAGAAATTTGTCGTTTCACTTTAGGATTATCAAAATTTTTGTTTACAACCTGATTATCTCCTTTGGATTCATTTGTTTGATTTTCAGTTTGTGACTTATTGTTTTCTGAAATTTCTTCATCTTTTATGTTAACCATGCCAAGTTTGCTGACCAGAAAATTATGTCTCTTTTCATCAAGAGGTTTTGTGAAAATGTTAGCAATTTGGTTTTCTATTGGAACAAAGTACATTTCTATGTTACCTTTTTCAACATGATCCTTTATGAAGTGATATCTGACATCTATATGCTTGGTTCTAGAGTGGTGAACTGGATTTTCTGTAATTGCAATTGCACTCTTTGAGTTACATAGAATTGGTATCTTTGTCAGATTTACTCCATAATCCTTCAGCTGAGTTTGCATCCATAACACTTGTGAACAACATCTTGCTGCAGCTACATATTCAGATTCAGCTGTTGATGTTGCAACACAGTTTTGTTTGTTACTTGCCCAACATACCAACTTTTCTCCCAAAATTTGACATGCACCAGATGTGCTTTTTCTGTCAATCTTGCATCCTGCATAATCTGCATCTGTGTATGCAATTAGTTCAAGATTTGTATCTTTAGGATACCAGAGACCAAGTTTTGATGTGCCTTTTAGATATTTGAAAATCCTTTTGACTGCTTTTAAGTGGGACTCTTTGGGATTACATTGGTATCTTGCCAGAAAACATGTAGCAAACATAATATCTGGTCTACTTGCAGTTAAGTATAACAATGATCCTATCATCCCCCTATAGGTTTTAATATCCACACATGTTCATTCTTTATCAGAATCAAGTTTGTTCCCTGTTGCCATGGGAGCTTTTGAAACTGAGCAATTTTCAAGTGAGTATTTTTTTAAAATTGTTTTTGCATACTTAGATTGACTCAAAAATATTCCGTCATTTCTTTGTTTGACTTGTAAACCTAAGAAGAAAGTTAACTCACCCATCATGCTCATTTCAAAGTGGCTTGTCATTAATTTTTGAAACTTTTTGCAAAATTTTTCATTTGTTGATCCAAATATAATGTCATCAACATAAATTTGGACTAACAAAGTGTGACCCTTATGTGTTTTAAGAAAGAAAGTTGTATCAATAGTACCTTTTGTGAAGCCAGAATTGAGTAAGAAGTTTGAAAGAGTTTCATACCATGCTCTAGGAGCTTGCTTCGAACCATACAAGGCTTTGTTTAATTTGTAAACATGATTTTGAAATTTGGGATCAACAAAGCCTTCTGGTTGATGCACATATACTTCTTCCTCAATCTTACCATTTAGGAATGCAGATTTTACATCCATTTGATATACCTTGAAGTCTTTGGATGCAGCATAAGCAAGAAAGATTCTTACTGCTTCTAACCTGGCCACTGGTGCAAAGGTTTCATCATAGTCTATTCCTTCTTGTTGACAATAACCTTTAACCACTAGCCTTGCCTTGTTCCTTGTTATTGTGCCATTTTTATCTGATTTGTTTCTAAATACCCATTTTGAGCCTATGACAAATTTGTCATTTGGCTTTGGCACCAGATTCCATATTTGACTCTTTTCAAACTGATCAAGCTCTTCTTGCATTGCTTGAATCTAGTCTGAGTCATTTAGAGCTTCTTTAACAGATTTAGGTTCTATCTTACTTAAGAACCCAGCAAATGCACATTCATGTGTTGTAGCAGATCTTGTTCTTACACCATCTTCTGGATTTCCAATGATGTCTGATTGAACATGTCCTTTTATCCATCTGAACTTGTTGTGAAAAGTTGTTGGTCCTAATGGATTTGAAGTTTCCCCCTGAACATTTGCCTCATTTGTATGGAATGTATCAGAATTTTGATTATCAGATGTATTTGCATTGTTCTAATTCATGAGTTCTGATACATTTTCCATTTATCCAGCAGGGTTAGTACATTATTTTTCTATAGATTTTTCTGTGAGATTTTGATCATGTCCTAAGAATTCTTCTATTAATGTTTCAAAAAGATGTTCAAGTTTTTCTTGTTTATCAGAAAGGTTTACTTCCTTCATATATTCATCAGAAACTTCTGTTTCTGATGAATAATCAAAAGATGCATATAAACTTTCTCTGATTGTCCTTGTGTTTAAGATAAAAATCCTATATGCTTTTGAGAACATTGAATAACCAAGAAAAATTCCTTTCTCTGCTTTTCTGTCAATTTTTCAAGACTTTCAAAATCATTGAAAATAAAACAACTACAACCAAAAGTGTGCAAAAATTTTACATTTGGTATTCTCCCATTTATGATGTTGAAGGGTGTTTTATGCAGTCTCTTGTTAATTATAGATCTGTTTTGAGTAAAACAAACATTTGCTATTGCTTCTGCCCAAAAATGAGTGGCCAGTTTTGCATGAGCAAGCATTGTTCTGGCTGCTTCTACCAAGGTTCTGTTTCTCCTTTCTACTACTCCATTTTGTTGTGGTGATCCTGGAGCAGAAAAGTCATGAGAGAATCCTTTGCTCACAAGGAAGCTTTCAACTTTTGAGTTTTTAAATTCTGTTCCATTATCTGTTTTGATCCTTCTAACTGATAATTTTAAAAGATTTTCAATTTTTCTGATAAAATTTATGATCAGATCTAGAGTTTCACTTTTCTTTCTTAAAAATTCTACCCATGTGTATTTGGAAAAATCATCTACAATGACAAGTATGTACTTTCCAGAAAAGCTTTCAGTGCTTATGGGTCCACAAAGATCCATATGCAAAAGTTCTAAATTTTGTGTTATTGAAGATTCATAAATTGTTTTGTGTGAGCTTCTTTTAGATTTACCCATTTCACAAGCTTCACATATCTTATCCTTCTTTGAGGATATCAAAGGTAATCCTTTTACCAATCCTTTGTCTGCTAATTTGCTTAGATTTTTGAAATTTAAGTGGGCTAACCTTTTGTGCCACAGCCAACTACTACCTTTGTTATTTTTTGAAAATAATCACAATTGAGGATGTTCATTTTCCTCTTTAAAATCAAAGTAATAGATAGTCTGTCTTAATCTTTTTCCACTTAAATAAATCTTGTTGTTATCCAGACCAATTAGCAAACAATTTTCTAGTAAGAAGGTTACCTGAAAACCTTTGTCACAAAATTGACCACAACTTAGCAAGTTGTACTTTAAGCCTTCTACATAGGCTACTTTTTCGATGGTCAATGATCCATACTTTATACATCCATACCCTAATATCCTCCCCTTTACTCCATTTCCAAAGTTGACTAATTTACCCAGTTTTGAAACAAAATTACTGAGCAAGCTCCTATCTCCAGTCATGTGCTTAGAGCTACCAGAATCGCAATACCAGATATGCTGCACATGATGGTCCTGAAATGGTAAAGTTAGAGGGTTTTTGGTACCCAAACTTGCTTGGGTACTTTTTCTGATGAATTTTTAATCAGATTGTCTTCTCTTGATGAACTTTCATCAGAATATATGTTGCATGTTGAGCCATGAACAGATTTTTCAATTTTTGTTTGGAGATGGTGTTGAACTAGCTTCAGAATGTCAACACACATACAAGTTTCTTTATCTGAATTTTCTGATTTCTCTTCTTGTGATGGAAGTTTTGGATACTTTTGAAATTTTGAGTGAATCACTTCTGGAGTTTTTGAAAACTTTTGTTTGGATTCACTTCTCTTTCCTTTTAAGTTGATTTTTGAAATTTCAAAAGAGTTATCAGAACTTATTGATCTGCAGGATTCTGTATCAGATTCTGATGTCAATTTATCAGAAATCTGATGCGTTGCCTTTACAAAGGTGGTGGGTTTATATACATTTGTTTCTACATATCCTAAACCTTCACCTTTGTTCTTGGGTGTGGTTTCAATAAAGTTAATGAATTCCTTTGCTTGCTAAAAACCCTTTACATTTATTTCTTTTTCATGAATTTTCTTGTATAAATCTTCCCTTTCTGTTTCATAAAATTCAATTTTCGCTCTGTTATTTAAGCTCTCTTCAATCAGTTACTGGTTTTCAATTATAACTTTATTTAAGGTTCTTTGCAACTCATCTGATTTTTTGCTTTCTGATTTTTTTTTCTTGCAGTTTTAGAAAATCTGACATAAGTTTGTTTAATTTATGCTCAAGATCAAGATTATCTAAATTTACCTTCTATTCTGATTTTTCAGGTTCTTGATCAGAAAGTGCCATGATACAGAAATTTGCCATCTCTTCTTCTTCTTCTTCATCAGAAGAGTCATCTGACAGCCATGTATCTGTCCCAGCTATCAAACTGACTTGTTGTTGCTTTTTGGCTTCTTCCAACTTCTTTTCATAATAAGCAACATCCTTCAGTTTTTTTTTTTTTTTTTTTTTGCACTCTGATGCATAGAGACCCTTTTGCTTAAATTTGTAACACACAACTTCTGACTTTCCTTTATCCCTTGATTTTACTTCCATCCTCCCTTTATCACTTTTCTGATACTTGTGGCTACCTCCCCTTAACCTCTGCTCAAAAGTTTTGGTGAGCAATGCGATTGCCTCAGCAAATGCAGAAAAATCTGTTGATGTATCATAATTTTCAATATTTTGACATTTTGAGGTTTGTGGATCACAGATGGGTGTTCTTTGTGAGTTTGAGATTAGAGCTAATGATCCCCCTCTTTGGTTTGATTCTTCATATATTTCTTCTTCTCTGGGGACTAGAATGCTATATAACTCATGAAGACTTATATTTCCTAGTTCTAAAGTGGAGGATAAAGTCATGGTTAGACTTCTCCATTCTCTAGGTAGAGCATCCAGGAATTTTATATTCCTTTCATCATTTGATTTTACAATTCCAAATTTCTTTACCTCATTTAAAAGTTTAGCAAATCTATTATAGGTTTCACAAAGTTTTTAATTTGGTAAACTTTTAAATCTCTCATAAGAGGAAACACAATTTGTTCTCTTGTTCCTCTTCATCCTTTCCCCTTCTTCACAAAGATTTTCTAACTGATCCCATATCTCTTTAGCTTATGCACATGCACCCACTTGAGAGAATATGTCATTAGGAAGTGCCATAATAAAAAGTGATTTGGCTCTTTCATCTGCAGCCACCAGGTCCTTGTCTTCTTGGCTCCAATGGTTTTCACCTTTGGGAGCCAAGGAGGCAGGGATACCTGGTGATTGATCAGTTCCTAGAATAGCTGGTATTTCAATAGTTGGTACATGTGGACCCCTTTCAATGGATTGAAACAGAGCTCGGTCATGTCCATTAAGGAAGTTGCCCATCCTGATTTTCCACTGTGGGTATTCCTCCCTAACCAAGGTCGAAGGTTTAGACATAGAACCAATATTGAAAGCATTATTCCATGTTTGAAAGTTTGCCATATTTAGAAAAAGGAATGTGCAATTGATCGTTTGAAAATAATTTATTCAATGAGCTCTGATACCAATTGTTGGTCGCAGTTGGACTTAAAAACTTTCTTTTCTCGTAATATGACAAGTGATTTCAACAGATGTGAAAATAGTGTGCGGAAATAGAAATCAGACTTTCAAGAAACAAGAACTACATAATTTTCAAGTTTATATCACTTTGAAACACAATGGTTTACAAGGTGATTGTGAAGTTATTAGCTATTACAAACGAATACTTGTGTAATTCTGAGGTGAAAGGACAACGTAGTTTTTGTTGTATGTATTGAATGCTAGGCTTAACTCATCGTCCTTTGCTGAAGAGCTTTCTATTTATAGAAAGCCTTGGGGGACATAAATAAACATTTGTTTATTCATGCACTTGTCCTGCAAAAAGTAGTTTCTTAACATATTTATTGAATCTAATAATGTCAAGTTGCTTCGGTTATTGTGGCAGGCTAGAACTCGTTCAGACAAGTGGTGTTTATCAGAATTTCTAATTACCACTTCATCAGATTCTGATGAACAAATCATCAGAAAGTCCGATGATCAGATTTACCAGAAACTGATGATATTTCATCAGAAATATCATCAGAATGGTCTTTTCTGATAATCTTCTCTTGTTCTTGATCAACTTCTGATTCTTTGAAGAAGATGTGTTGTTCTTTTCAATTGTCCTATCTCGTTTCTTCTTGTTGTTTAATCTTCAGGACATTATCTTCTTCTATAAATCAGGCTGAATATATTTTTTTCCTTCAATACTTACATAAAAGTTTCCTAACACAACCAATACACCTCCAACTTTTGAAGTTATACCAAATGGCTCGTTGCCTTGTTCTTCAATGTTGGCATTTGCCCAGAAGTCACGGAGTGTGTCTTGGTAGATTGGTGCATCAGCAGTAAGAAGTGTTTTCCATTTGGAGGTTGATAGAATGTCAATTATTGAGTGAAAGTCGGTGTTTTTATCGGTTTTCTCGAAAGTGCAAAGGTAGTTATGAGGGTGTTTGATGATCAGAGCCATGATCGGAATTATAAATTACGAGAGGTTGAAGAGAAGTGAAGGAGAAGATGGAAACCGTTTTGGAGAATTATTGAATTCGATACAGCGAGTAAAAGCTCTGTTTGGGGATTAAACTGGGTTTTATAAAAGGGAAAAAGTGAATGCTGACGTGGCAGCGGTTTTAAAGATCAGACGGTTAACATCTGCCCACATGGCAACCTCTAATGAAAAAGTGGATGACAGTTGTTTGGAAACCACTGTTGGGCAACAACAGTAGTTGGGTACAGTGTATATGAAAACAGTGGCTGATTTTAGTCTATCATTGGATAGAAATCAGAGGTTGAAACCACAGTTGTTTGGTCAAACAGTGGTCAACAAAGGATATGAGAATAGAGGTTGTCTTTCAGCAGTGGGTTAATTTTCAACCAATCAGAGGTTTAAAACATTAGTGGATATAGACAGACTTTTCAAGGATGGATTTTTTATTTTCTGAAAACATTTTAATGGTTTTTATTCATGAAAAAGAAGTTTTTGCTTTATAGTCCAAGTTAAGCATGCCAATTCTAGAGATCAAACTTTCAAATGTAGATGTGTCTAATGCTTTTGTTAGCACATCTACCAGATGATCTTTAGTTGGAACATGATGCAGCGAAATCAAACATTTTTCATAGCAATCCCTCACAAAGTGATGTCTGATGTCAATGTGTTTGGTCGTTGAATAGGATACTGGATTTTTGATGTTATTTTCATCTGCTTGACTGTCCAACATGAGAGGAGTCTTTAGAGCAGTTATACCAAAATCCAGTAACTGGTTTTGAAGCCACAGCAGTTGGGTTGTACAACTTGCAGCAGCAATATATTCGGCTTCAGCAGTGGATGTGGAAACTGCTGCTTGCTTTTTGCTTTGACAAGACACTAAGCAATTACCTAGGAATTGACACCCTCCTGATGTAGACTTCCTTGTGGTGTTGCATCCAGTAAAAGCATTGTCTGAATAACCTGAAAGCTTGACATTCCCATTAGCAGGATACCAGATACCAAGTGTGGGAGCACCTTTTATGTATCTGAATATTCTTTTCACAGCAATGAGATTAGACTTCCTAGGTACTGACTGGGTTTTGGCACAGACACATGTTGCAAACATGATGTTTGGCCTTGATGCAGTTAGGTACAATAAATACCCAATCATGCTTCTATATAAGGTCTGATCAACCAAGTCATCTTTTTCATCAGACATGACAAGATTTGTGGTTGCCATAGGTGTACTACATGGTTTGCAATCATCCATGTCAAATTTGTTTAAAATATCTTTTACATATTTGCTTTGATAAATGAAAGTTCCATTTTGCAACTTCTTAACTTGGAGACCAAGAAAGCATTAGAGTTCACCCATGTCACTCATTTCAAACTCTGCTGTCATGAGTTGCCTAAACTCTTCACACATAGAATTACACGTGCTTCCAAAGATGATGTCATCAACATAAATTTGGACAATCATCAATTCTTTTCCTCTCCATTTTAGAAACAGTGTTTTATCAATTTTACCTCTTGTAAAACCTATGGAGATTATAAAAGTGGAAAGAGTTTCATACCAGGCCCTTGGTGCTTGTTTCAAGCCATACAAAGCATTATTGAGCTTGTAGACATGATCAGGATAAAAAGGATCTTCAAAACCAGGAGGTTGGCAGACATATACCTCTTCCTATATTTTGCCATAAAGGAAAGCACACTTTATATCCATTTGATACACCTTGATGTTGTGGTTGACAGCAAAGGCTAAGAACAGTCTGATGGCTTAAAGTGTTGCTACAGGAGCAAATGTCTCATCATAGTCTATGCCCTCTTCTTGTCTATAACCTTGAACCACAAGCCTGGCTTTGTTCTTGACAACAATGCCCCTTTCATCAGTTTTGTTCTTGAAGACCCACTTTGTGCCAATTGGACTTACATCATCTGGCAGTGGTACAAGTTCCCATACTTGTTGTCTTTTGAACTGTTGGAGCTCTTCTTGCATGGCTTCTACCCAACTATTGTCTTTCAATGCCTCTTGGTACTTGACAGGTTGATGGAGTGATAGGAAACCAGCAAAAAGACAAATATTTTGGGATTGACTTCTTGTGAGAATCCCTTCATTGATGTTGCCAATAACTTGATCAGGTGGATAAGATTTAAGTAAGATTAGATCTCCCTTGTATAGAACAATGGCATTGAGAGGTGAAGGCTGCAGATGCGAATCATCTGAGCTAACATTTGTTGGTAATTTTGAAGAACCAACATTTGTTTGAAATGGAGGTGGAGGAATGGGAGGAATGGGTGTGGCATAATGTTGATTTTTATTCACTGCTGATGGATTTTTATCAACAGAGGTTGGAGATGATGTTGTGGCAGAGTTTTGATTAATAACTGTTGATTCAGCAGTGGCAGAGTTTTGACAGTTGTTTTGAACATCTGCTACTCTGGTGGTGGTAGTGATTTTGTATTGTGGGATCACAATATCAAATCCATAGTCTTGTGGGAAAGATTGTGGGGTACCTGCAGGGTTAGTCTTGACAGACACATCTTCAAATGTAAATTTATCAAGGTCAAACAGTTCAGCAGGGTTTGCTAGGATTTTCAGTGATGAAAGTTCCTTGAACTTTACATTCATAGTCTCTTCCACATACCTAGTCCTTGTGTTAAACACTTTATAGGCTTTGGCAGTGGTTGAGTATCCCAGATGATAACCACAATCCACTTTGGCTGCAAATTTCGAAATTGAATCTTTTAGGTTTAAGGTAAAACATGGGCAGTCAAAGATTTTCAAATAAGAGATCAGTGGTTTGATTTTGAACAGAGTTTCATAGGTAGTCTTTTGATGTCTGGGGTTGATTAAAACCCTGTTCTGCACATAACAAGCAGTGTTTACAGCCTCTGCCCAAAACGTTAAGGGTAAACCTGAGTCTGCAAGCATTGTTCTGGCAGCTTCAATCAAAGTTCTGTTTTTCCTTTCAACCACCCCATTCTGTTCTAGTGTTCTTGGGATGCTGTACTGCCTTACAATCCCTTTTGCCACACAGAACTCATCCAAGTCATTGTTTCTAAACTCTGTTCCATTATCACTTCTAAAGATTTTCACTGGTAAGTCAAATTGCTTTTCAACCTGTTTAACAAAGTCTTGCAAGATACCTGCAGTCACATCCTTAGAGTGTAAAAAGTAAGTCCATGTAAACCTAGAAAAATCATCAACAATGACCAAACAATATCTTTTCTTTTTCAAACTCATGATTTTTATAAGGCCAAACAAATCCATGTGTAACATTTGTAAACACTTGGTTGTTTTGGACTTTTCAATGGACTTGTAAGAGCTTTTATGTTGTTTACCTTTTAAACAGGAAACACACTGCTCAGAACAAGTAAAAAGTTTTTGTGGAAGACCTCTTACAAGGCCTTGTTTTGAGAGTGTGGTGATAGTCTTAAGATTTGTGTGCCCAAGTCTCCTGTGCCATAACTCTGTCTCTTTGTTAGAGGCAGCTGAGAACAGACAAGCATCAGCCATTGGGTTATCTTTTGACATATCAACCACATACACATTGCCACTCCTTTTAGCAACAAGCTATGTTTTACCCCCGGCTATGATTTCTTCAATCTTTTTCACCATTTCTGGCCCAATAATCTTACAGTTATCCTTAGTGAAGAATGACCTATAGCCCTTGTCACTCATTTGTGAAACACTAAGGAGGTTAAACTTAAGATTGTCGATAAGATTGACATTCTCAAACTTGAGCTTCCCAGCCTGCACTGTCCCTGACCCCAACACCTTCCCTTTTGAATTGTTACCAAAGGATATATCACCCCTCCATGTTTTTTTAAATCTTTGAGTAGGGCTCTAGATCCTGTCATGTGCCTGGAGCCTCCACTATCTACATACCATAAACTATCTAAGCATGCAGAAGCTCCCTGCACATCAAGTAACAAATTAGTTCAGGTGGGTCTCCAAAGCCAAGATGGCTTTGGATGGGGTCACAGATAAGTCAGCCTCAAGTCCAGGAGCATGAACAGTGGTTAAGTCAGGGGTTTGAATAGATTTTTGAGCATTTTTCTGTAACCACTGTTGTGGACCATCTCCTGTCAGGTGTTGATAACCAAAAGGATGCCTATTCACTTTGGGCTTAGAGGGCCTTTTGTAGGCTTCATAAGCATGAGGGACCTTTTGGTATAATGGTAGACCATCCCCTCTTGGGAACTGGCTTGATGGTGGTGCATCTGTCACTTGTACCTCTCTGGGAGCAGAGATTTTGTTCAACTATTTTGTAACAGTTGTTTGGACAGGCACAAAAGTTTGTTTGTTTTTGGGGGTATGTTTTTATAGACTCTCCGGTGTTTTTGATGTACACTCTTTTCTTTTAACCTCAAAAGTTTTGAGATACACACATTCTTGAGTTAAATGGTTGGGTTTTCCACAAATTGTGCACTTAGGTGCATGCTCAATGACACTTATTTTGTTTATATCATAAGCTTTTAAAAGAAAATAGACTTTTGTAGCATGGTTTCTTTTCTCACAAATCACAAAACATGTTCTTAACCTTTTCTCTTCTCTTCCTCTTTTCAACTTACTTTTCAACAGAGTTTTTAACCTCTGTTGGGATGTCTTTTAGAGGAATGACTTTAGCCTTGGGTGCTTTGACACCCTCAATTGTGAAAAAATCCATTGACTTAAAGTTTTCAAGGATGTCACATTCATTAGACCAGTTGGGTTTGAATTGATATTTTTCTCTCTCTTCAAAGGTTAATGACCCCTCTGGTTTTTCTAAAATGATTTTGTTTCCATTTTTATCAGTGACTTTTATCTCATGACCAGCCATGTTTGTGGGGACTACTTCAACTAAGCCAGATTCAATTTCAGCAGTGTTTTCAGAAGTTTGGTCATGTTTTCTAAAGCCAATGTCAAACTTCACATTGCTCTTGATCTGCTTTTCCAACATCAGTTCATAACCTTTACAAGACTCCACCCATTTTTCACAGGTGATTTGGGTGGACTCAAGCTCCTTTTTGCAAACTTGGTATTTTTCTACCATAGTTTGGAGTTAGTCTTTGGTTATGCTTTGTTCATGTTTTAAGCTGCTGATTTCATTTTCTTTGTTAAACAATTTGTTTTTCAACTCTTTAAAAGTTTTCTCAAATTGCACTTCATCTTTTAAGATCTTGTTTCTAAGGTTTTCATTCACCTCTTTTATGTTAGCAAAAGCAATATTGCATTTCTCTGAACACAAATCTTTTAAGATCTGAGGTGATACCTTAGCAGCAACCATCATGGCACAGTCACATTCACCATCACAGACACTTTTATCCCATGGATCAGCAAGAGGTTCCAACAGAGGTTCAACTTCCTTCTCTTCTAACATCTGTTCACCAGCAATATCTTTTGTAACCACTGTTTCAGCAATTTCTTCCACCACTTCAGACATGAACACCACTTCCCCAAATTCTTGCCCTTCTGGTATTGACTCTAATGTCATGAAACAAAATTCATCAAGAGAAACATCAGGATTAGCAACTAGAGCAAAATTTTCATAACTTAAGTCCTCTGGCATACTGCTCCAATCAACAAAGCCCTGTGTAAAGAAACTTTGTTGATTGGCCTCTGCTAGTGTAGATGTTTATGCAGCTTGCACTTGAACCTGGGGTGCAGGGGCTTGAACATACTGAATCTGTGGAATAGTGGTTTGGACATACTGCACAGGAACAGTGTTTACATGATGTGCAAAATGGGCAGTGTTTTGCATATGAGGAGCAGGGGTATATTGGGAATAGTGCACAGTGCTTTGAGTGTTTTGAGGTCTTAGACTAGGGTGAGTGATAATTGGTCCACTATTTTGACTCCTAGATTCCCTAGCAAAGTGACCAAGCCTATTACACTTGTAACACTTGATTTTTGACTTATCTAACCCCACCTTCAAATTCCCATGTAATCTTGGAAACTTCCTACCAGTTCTTTTATAAAACTTGCTTGTTCTAACACTCAACAAGGTAAGCTCATGCAAAATGTCCATCTTTTCCAGATCTGTGGGATCAAAATGTTGAAGGTCATTTAGTTCAAAGGATAAGTTATCAGAGATCTGGTTTTCCCCATTAGCTGTGAAAGCATAATTGGGTGAGTAAGGCAAGGCTTAGAGTTGAAGGCTCCACCTGTAGTTATGTCAATATAGTGATCATAACTCTGGTCCTTACTACCACCAGATGACTCTTCCTGACCTAAAAGTGTTGTGTTACCAAAAGAGTAATCATCAACCACTTTTCCAGATTCCTGTAATTTCTTTTTCTGGTTCGGCTCTCTTTCATATGTGAGAAGCTACCATGAAGTTGTGTCAGCCTCAATTCCTTGAACCCCACAGAATTTCTAGTAACAAAGGCTATAGTGTCCCACTTTTCTGGTAATGATCTAAGGAACCTACTGTTTAAGGTAGATTTAGCGTATTCACCATTAACCAGTTTTAGCTCACTAATCAGACAACTAAACCTTTCAAACTGTTGGGTTAATGACTCTCCCTTAACATGACAGGATGTTTCGTATTGTTGGTTTAAGACCTCTCCGTTGTTTTCAATGACCTCCTCCGTTCCACCAAATTGCTCTTTGAGTGCATCCCATAGCTCTTTAGCACTGTTAGAATGTAACAGGACAGCATATATGCCATTGGGTAGTGCTGTAGCCACTATACTGAATGCCTTAGCATCTAACTCAATCCTCTGAAAATCCTGCTCAGAGTAATTTTCAGGACTTTTAGGTACTTGGACCTTGGGATCTTCTTCACTTGGCACCATTGGAACATGAGGTCCAAAGATGACAGACTTCTAGCAACCTGTGTTTTGTTGTGTTAACACATGGCCCATCCTACGTTGCCAGATATTGTATTCAGATCTGATAAGCATAGGTGGCTTGTAGAGTGTGCCGGTGTTGTGAAGACATTTTGCTTGTTTTACAGAGTTTTTGATTAATCAACTTTGAACGTGATTAAACTTGTACTCTGTTTTTCAACAAATATGAACAACACAGTATCAATGAAATTGAGCTGATCTTTTATGTCAAATTGATTGTTAAATCGAATTTGACTGACCTATGCTCTGATACCAATTGATAGGATCTGAGTTTACTTGTTTGTGTTGTTTTTATAAGATGACAAATGAATGAAGATAAACAGATGATAATTCGCAGCAGAAATGAAGAAAAACTTTATAACACAAACAAGGAAAGAATATCTTTCATCATAAATACTTTGTGTCAAATGATTTGATTACAAAAGATTCAACATATGGATGACTTGCTATCTCCCCCTCAGCCTGAGCTCACAAGTGCTAGTTCGTACAAAATGCAAGTGTGTGAAAGAGCTAATAGAACAGTACAGGCACTATCTATTTATAGTAATATCCTAAACACTGTAGCATCTTGGTTGACGTCACCTAGACAGTGACAGCTAACAATCTTAACAAACTCTAAACACTGATAAATACAAACACTGATTAACTAACTGCTGATGATGCTATCCGCTGATGGGCTTAACCACTTATGAAGCTTGAGCAGTGCTTTCCATAAAGGTTGATCAGGCCTTTGACTTCCAGCAGTTCTTTGACTTCAACAGAGGATTGGTCTTCAACAAACTTTATACTTCATCAGAGCTTTGTACATAGCAGTCTTTAGGTATCAGTAGACTTTAGATATCATCAGATGTTGGAAGCCACTGTCATTGGAGGGAAATAGAATTCAAAACACTGTTATTAGGATCAGTTGTTGCTGAACCAGTTTTGGCTTTGTATCATCTGTTCTTCAGGAAGGATCACATGAGCCAACATGGTATAACACTAGTGTTGTTTCTGGCTCAAATTATTACATATATGTATATGGATAATATTGACAATATTATTGGTTGAGAAAATATGTGACATTTAGATAATTAAGACAAATTAATACGAAAGTTAAACCCCATATTCTAGTAACCTCTAATTTCTATATGTTTCTCTCACACAAATTGACACAATGCTTTTTAGATAGAGAAATATGTGACAAACCTAAGATTGCATTTCATATAAGAAAATGAGGAAATGTAACAATGTGAAGCGTGTAAAACAGTTATATAATCAATACGAGTTATGCAATGCTGCTACTTAAGGATTACTTTTTGAAAGAGTATATGGCAATACTTTGGGGGAAAGAACTTCCTTGGCTTACTAATGACCACTTCGAGAAGAACCTATTTGAAGTCTAATGCCACATCTGACTCAACAACTTCTTCTTCCTTTGAGAACTCTACTTTGATTCCTGCCTCCACTACTTGTGTGTCTTATGTCGTTCCCAGTGCTTCCGTAGTAGCATATTCACTTATGACAGACTCAAGCATCGAGTCTTCATCGCTGTCATAGGCTACAGCTTTGTAGTCCTACACCACTGCATCTAGTTCGTTGTCCTTTGTGAACCGAAACCAGTGTTGCCCTCTTATCGGGTTCATGGACCGACTACAAGACCCTCAGCATCTATTCCACAACCCTCCAATCATGTTTTCATGCCTTCCCCATAGGTATATACCACGGTTCCCTCCGCTGCCTTCTCACCGTTATTCACCATGTCTTCCAATGCATCTCCTCAATCTTTCCATTCCACCAACCAGAACCCATCATCGTTCTCACTCGCGCCCCCTTTTGCTGCACCCATCTCGTATCCATAAAGCTAGACTGACGCAACTATCTTCTCTGGAAATCGCAGTTTGAACATATACTCATCAGCACTCCTAATTAATACCATATTTTATATACATAGCTATATCATATCTGGTCTCCGAATGATTCTCTCTTTTCCACTTCAAAATTTATGTTACATCATATCTCATCTCCGAATAATAAAAAAATTATATATAACAGCTTATAACTTTTTCATAAAGAAAAATTTAAGAACTTAAATATTATAACCAAATGTTAAAAAACTAGTATTAAGCTCCTGCGTTGCAGTGGTTGTCATAAAACTATATCATTGTCAGCGACCACCAACACCGGAAAAGTTCGTAAAAGCAAAATAAATAAAAAATGGAAAAAAAATAACGCCGAGCGAAAAGCAGACGTAAAATCTTTGAATCACGCATGCTCGTTTTTGAAAAATTAAACCGAAACGTAAAACATAGAAAAAATAACTAAGTCCATCCATGACCCACGTGTTGGACGAACTTGTCAAACACTGAAAAATAGATGTGACGCGACGGGTCAGTCAAACGGGAAAAAAATATACGAAAAAATGTTGAACCCCACACACACGTTGCGATGCATTAACTCACAAAATTTAGAACGAAACGAAAAACTTGGGAAAGATGAAAAGTATGGTGGACCAAAATTGAAAATAAAAAAGAGTTGTGATTAAATTGCAAAAGATGAAAAAATTTGGGTTAAAAGTAAAAAAACAAAGGGTCTAAATTGCAAAATTGAAGTTATTTATTAATTTTAGATAAAGATAAGGATAAAAATAAGTGATATCTATATATTGGTTATTAATTAGTATTAATATTAAAAGTGTTGTGAAACTAGCCTACTAGAACAAGATTATAAGAGAATAATAGGGTGAAAGAGATTGATCTTATTGATTGAGGTATATCTTTACAAAGGAATACAATGAATATATATAGGAGATGAAATCTTGGAGAACAAGCTAATCTATTTAAGGAGTTGATAACCACATAATATAATATATTTATAACACTCCCCCTTGGTTATCAACTTTGTATGTTTTGAAATGCTGCCTCGTTAAAAACCTTGCTTTGGAAAACCCAATGGGACAAAACCTCAGCTAAGGGAAAAAGAGTGCAGCGCATATTTTCTTCTCCGGATACTTCTAGATCAGATATGTTACCTCATTAAAAACCTTACTAAGAAAACCCAAATGGGACAAAACTTAGTGAGAGAAAAGAGTGCAAATTGAATAAATCTCCCCCTCATTATAATATGCATCCTTTAAGTGACGTGTGTTCATCTTCCTTGAAAGTTGCTCAAAACTTTTGTAGAATAACTTGTCGCTTGATGCCTTGAAGTGCAATCCTTTATGTTGAATAATGTTGTAAAATCTTCTTGTGAGACTTCTACTGCTCCCTCTTACGAACAAATACCATAAGATCCACAACTATGTTGTGTTACATTCTTTACATCTACAAGACTAACAAAACTAGTTTTCATGGGTTAGTAAAATTTAGACACATATCATTCTTACCTTTAGAGTATCGACATATCTTCTTTACCATTCAAATGTCTCCTCACTGGACATGTGCTATATCATATTTATAAATTCAAATAAAAGATATATATAATCATGCATAGCTAGGAAGAAATATCAATGCACAATTTCACTTTAGCCATGGTACTTTTAGAATGAGAATCCTTACTTTGGTAGAAGATGATAATAGTCATTTCATATAAAAAGTGTCTGAACAACCTTTAGCATACTTTAAGGTTCAGTTTTATCCATACTATAATGTCTCAGCATCTTCTGGATGTAGTTTGATCAATGGATAAAAATATGATCACAAATATACTCGGACTGTAGGTTGAGTTGTAACTAGACTGAGCCAGAGTCATTCAAAATTCCCCCTCTAAAAGCTCGACAGTTTCTCTCGATGGTGCCTAGACATCATCACTGTAAACTGCGATTATAGTGAACTTTTAGGAGAGAACTTTTGATAAAGATGGATGATATTATCAGACTCATATTGCTCTTTTATCAAAATATCTCATGAGTTGTACAACACTCAACCCAACTATTTTTTCATACTATCTTTTTAAGTTTATAAAGATACATTCATGAGGTTTTGAAATCAATGCTTCAGGCATTTACAATCATTCACTTACTTCTTTCCACTTTGAAAAACAATTTATGTGCATACACTCTTTAGGAGTTCTGTTACATAAACCTCCTCTATGATTTCTATATCATATGCAAGGATGTCTTGAGCACTTGCTTTATTTGTATACTACATATTGTACCATGCTTGTACACTGTACATTGAGATACCATAATCACCAAGTACATGTATTCTATGTATGTTTATTGGTGCACAAGAATTACATCCATAAGATGTTTCAACTAACCTTATAAGCACTTAAATGCTTATGGATACTCAGCAGGAGTTCCAATTATATTCAACGTATTCAAATATGAATCTGTATACAACGATCATATCGTTCTCGAGAACTTATTTTACATGATTTTAATAAATTAAATCCTTGAGGGACTTTCATGTAAACTTTTAGTATCCAGTGATTCATAACTTTCATAAAACGCATATCAATTCTCTCTTTATATTACCAGACTAATTAAATAATGGAAAGTAATTACATCCACCACTAGAGAATGTGTATAATCAATCATGGGTTTTTGCGAAAATCCTTGTGCACCATATTTTCCTTATCTCATTTAATTTGATTTTCACATGATTCGCATAAAAGCCCCATTAATATCCAACATACTTTACAAATTCAGTTGTATGGACTGTTGATCCGAAAACTTTCCATTTCATTAGAGAATTTAAATCTGCCATACTTTGCGTCTTTCCATTTTGGCCAATCATTTATGTATTTTCTTTCATAGGCAGATCTTAAATCTTGATCCTCGTCATTTCAGCAATTCAAGCGCTATATTATATACAAAAGTATAACGACGTCGATTTTGTTTCGATTCCATACATATCTTAGACATGATATAACTTATCGAGATCTCTTTATTTTCAGGTACCTGAGGTCCTTCTTGAACCTTCATGTCTAATGTCTCTTCAGGAGACCTTTTTAATATAACCTCGACTTGACCATCTTAATTAGTTGCTCCAACTTTCGAGGAATTTTATTATTGGAATCGACTGGTCTACCATGCTTCAAACGTGCAATAGACTCATTACAAACATATGGTTGTCCTTCTGGGACACTCATCTTAATTGGAGCATTAGCAGTTGGTATATGTGACATAGTCACCTTTTAAAGGTCAATGAATGTGTCTGGTAATGGATTCGCTAATCTTTGTAAATGAGTTATTCATTGAACTTCTGATTCACACCTTTAGTTTTGAGGATCAATGATAATTCATACCAACTCATTTCTTTTCCAACTGTTTTTTATCTCCCCCTGATATTAGGAATGTTAATCCATTGAGATGGATATCAATTAACTAAGTCGTAAATAAAATCTCGTGAAAGACTCTATTCGTTATCATATATTCCCAACCATCTTTTAAGGTCTCATCTTTGTGTGTAGTGGTGGATCAGTTTCATATAGCACACAACCAAAAAACTAAAAGGGACATATATGGTTCCTGACCGAAACCAACTATAATGGGGATGAAGTATTATAACTTTTTGGCTTGATGTGAACTTGTGTTATATATGTAAACTCACATGTATCCAAATACAAACATAAACTTTTGCTCTCATGATCATTAGCTTTGCAATTAATTGTAGGCGCTAGTGATCGTCTCAACAAAAATCAATTCGTGTATGAACATAAACTATATGAAGTTCAACACTTATTCCAATGATCATTAACAATTGGCAATTAAATTTACTGTTATTACCAAAATAAACATGTCAATCTGGAATAATATGCTTGCTATATTATTAGCTAAGCCATAAATCACGCAAAATTTAAATTGCGAACTTGATAACCATTTAGACGATGCATCGATTTAAAACACTAAATGGTATCAGGATGGATATTTATATCCTTTAATCATTTCCAGAATATTTAGGGATTCTCACCCTACTTTGGTTGGTAAATAATGAATTTCCCTTGAGAGCAAATATTGCATGCTAATTACCAACTTGAAGAATCTTCTAGTTCTTCAATATGTTTCACATCATCATTGACTCGGTGTGGTCTAACCAGTCATGCCAACTAAATAAATAAATATGATCCATAAACTTATAGTTTATGATCGTATATGTATTACTTGCACTTATGTAATACGAAATATTAGAAACGAAAGAATGTCTTGTAACTTTAAAGTTGACCATCATGTTATAATAATCACTCCTTAGTTTGCCACTTTTAGTGGTCCATCTCATTATTAATATGACCATCATTATAATTCTAAAGGATCGATCTCATCATAACAATTTGCTCAATTATGTATATGATCACTACCTCTACAATGATCAATACGCTATCACATTAACTTTTGAGAATCAGATAGTGTGACAACCCACACTAAACCAGGTATCCGTACGACTTAATTAATAATTAATTACTGCTTAATTACTGTGCTTGTTTGAAATTACTGATGAACTGCTACTTGATTTCTGATACATGCATATACCTGCATCATACTTTACTTACCGTCACTACATTATTTACATGCTGAACCTTAGTGACAAACATGATGCACAAAAAGCACAGTAGCACTATAAACGGATAACCTATTGAACATGCTGATAAAGCCAGCATCAGGCAGACACTGCCTCTAAGGCCTGTATGAGCCAGAAATATTTTACTACACTAGTGGTGAGTGTAGGGATACAAGGGTTGTAGAACTGCGTCTCTAGGAATAAGTTATAATGACTGGATGTGCCTAAAACGTGCTCTAAGCACAAAAACTCAGCACTTTAATAAACAATCCAGCTTTTAGCTACATAATAAAGTGCCAAGACATGAGGAAAATATTACTAGACACCTTCCAAAGTGTCAGGAATAAGTTGTGTCACTAAAAATAATAATAACGACACTTTAAAGCTTGTTTAACGCTTTAACGGATTACTATCCAACCGAACAACCGGACTATACCCGGAACATGAAAATATTGTTAATAACATTATTTTTCTTTTTCTGAGCCAGTTAGGGTCCCTGAATACCCTAACACCCACTGTAATGCACAACACACTAGTAACCGGGTTAATCACTTAACTAACTAGATTAACCTAACTACATACTTAACATTTGGTTGAAAACTAACTAATTACCCCCCCCCCCCTTTACGAATTCGGTCCCCAAGGGGACACCCCTTGTACCTTGATGATTATTTTAATCCTACTTTGCCTAATATCTTGACAACACTAAATCCATTGGATAATGATGCAAGAATTGTCTATAAGTAACATCTTTAACCCACCATAACCTTCACATAACCACATAACAAGAAAACTCTCTCTCCCTCTCCTTGCTAAACTCACGGCTGAACACCCCCTTGAGCACCCATCCATTTTCGGTTTTGACCATCTCATTCCAAGATCACACAAGTGTTAAGGATCACCTACAAGGAAGCTTGGTGCATTCGGAACGCGAAGGACCTCACTCTATTGCTTTTATCCCCTCATTTTGTGCTTAGATTCTTCCCTAGCCTCGAGCTAGTAGTAAGTTGCTATAATCACCCTCTCGAACTATTTTGAAGTGGTTAAAATGATTTGTAACGGTTAAAACTCGTAATCTTACAAAATGACACACAAAAGTTTACTAAAAATGCTTGTAATGATGGTTAAAAGCTCATATGTTGTGTAAATCTTGTAGTAATTGATTTGTGTGATTATTTGGACCCGATCTATGTTGTGGTAGCTCAGATCATCATTTAACCCGGGTTGGTCATGATCATGGATCATGACATAAGGTTGTTTTGGAAGTAACAAGGGTTAAAGGATGAAACTCTACCACACACGAATCATGAACTTGTGTGAAAGCGATTTTGCTTGTGAAATAGTGTTTAAAACTAGTAGATCTACGTATCTACAAGCGGTATTTTCAAAGAACCAAGTATCAAAGAAATCATGTTTTCTAAAGACGGATCTTACACTAACACGAATGATTTTTAGAACACACAAGTGTGTAAACACTTGTGTAGCACACACTTTCGACAAAATAACTATTTTTGAAAAATATGACGAGAAGTTGTAAAGACGGAACTTCCCTAAAAACGAGGTTTTTACGAAATCGGATTGCTTTATATAAAGATCCGCTAAAAGTATGGGGATTTACATCATAGTGTTGGAAAAACTACAAGTTCATGAGATTCTTGCGAATTACATGTTTATTAACTAGTTTGATGCGTTGAATATTGTTTTGGTTAAATAAGAAAAATGGTTGATTTGATTTATAAAAGAAAATGATACGCTTGAAAGCGTGGCCACCTCCAGTTACAGAGGAAACTCTGGCGAAATTTTTCTAAAAACCTAACACTTAGAATTATTTTCACTATAAGTGTTAGAAATACTTTTCGACTTGTTTTCAAATTATAGATTTCGCCACGACTTTATTTACAAAACATCGGAGGTGGGATTTCACAAAATAAAACTTGGTAAATATATATTTAGTATATATTTTTCATAAAGTCACTTGATATGTGTTTATGATTATTTTGTGAAAATACTAGTATTATTTTTAGGGTAAAAATAATACTATCAAATGATAATGGATCCAAAATAATACGAACGTCTCTACGATAAATATATAAGTTACACCGGTAATTATTATTACCACTCGATCATTAAAACGTAACTTACGCATTTTAAGAAAATATGACTTAACGCGTATTTTTGTCAAGGTATTATTTTGGGAAAATTTATGTAATAGAAAATATAATATTTTTGAGAAGAATATTTATATTTTGGAGTTAGAAATAAAATATATTTTAAGTGAGACTTAATAATATATTTCGAACACACATGTATTAAATCCCCCATCCTTGGGAAGGAAAATAACTACCAAGTATATACAGAATGTAAACACGAAATAGTTGTCTAACTATTTCCCAAAAACTTAAACCATAAAGCTAAGGCACGGCCGTCCGTCTAATAGAATTAGTACGTGTAGGTCGTCACACAGCTGCTTGATCAGGAGACATACTTGGTAGAGACGCACCATTGTGAGTTCATGTCCCCCTTTTCTCTTAACTGTTTTCAGTTTTCTAAACTGCGGGGGTGAAATACATGTTACTATGATTACGAGTACTTTATACATGGTATGGTTAGCATAAGGAGGGTTACTACTTAGATCATGTGAGTGGGTAGGCGGGAACTGGAGGCCGTTAATCCTCATTGTAGGACCGAGGGACGTAAGCGGTAGATCTATCTGGGTGTAGCGAGCCCAACTCCAGGTCCAACAGTACGGACCTCGGGGTGACTTTGTGCCCAATGCGAAATCTGCTAGGTTTGAGTCTTCCTACTTGCACTTCACACATATCAATGGCCTTGCAAACCATTGGTGATCTCTTTTTCCTTATTTGCTACATACCAGGGATTTTTATACTTACAAGTGTTTTACATACTCACTACACATGAACTCGCTCAACATTATTGTTGATTTTTCAACTTACATGTATTTCAGGGAATTAAAGGATCTGGCGTGGTATGACACGTTTTCCCGCTGCACTAGTTACTAGGTCATCCGGGTTTAGGGAATGTGACTCTTTCCTGGACAAGTCACAGTCCTTAAACTACGCTTATGTTATGTTGTGTTTGTTGAACAATGTTTATGTCGTTAAGATGTGTTTCTGTTAAGACAATGTTATTGTATTTGGTTTTTAAAACTTAATCGAATGGATGATCTTGCATGGTTTTATTTCATATAGCTTTGTTATGGTTAAGCTATGGTATTAAGAAGTCACACCAAATTAACCACGCTTCCGCAAAGCCAGGGTGTGACAGCTTGGTATCAGAGCTCTGATCATAGCGAACTAGGATTCCTTCTCGAGTCTAGACTATGATCACCAGGGCTCTCACGAAAACATTTTTACACTGCATACCACTTAAGTCCAGATCCAAAACTTTTTATAAACAAATGTTGAGCATATTTTATTTATTATTTTAGGCTCAGTCTGGGAGGCTGAGGCTCGGTCTGGGAGGCCGAGGTAGTTGGCTAGTGGGACTAGGAGAATTGGCTAGTGGGACTAGGAGAATTGGCTAGTGGGACTAGGAGAATTGGCTAGTGGGACTAGGAAGAGCAGTCTGGGAGGCTGGGAGGCTAGTGGGACTAGGAGAATTATTTGATTGCTTACTTGGTGACTAATGTGCTTATCTGATTGTATGACTGATTATTTGTGCACATTTGTGTTTATGTTACAGACACATGGACTTGACCGGCACTGGTGATTCAGACACCACAGGCCCTAGACCTATAGTATCAGACGACCTCGAGTCTTCAGAGCGCGAGGTCCACACATCCGACGTTACTAGCACGGACGAGGACGACTTTCAGCCCTTTGCTTTACCTGATGGTGCTGATGAGCTCGCTGATGGCCCTTTGGCCGGGGACCTACCGTTAGTGGAGATCCCTGCTCCCATACCCCTTGCTTCATATCCTGCTTACGATTTGCTTCCCGACGTCGATCTGTTTGATGACGAGCCCTTAGAGGAGGAGGTTCAGGGCGAGGCCCTTCTTGCTGCTGGAGATCTTTTGTTGATCGCAGATGCTCCCGCTGAGGAGTCACCTGCTCACTCTCCGGTCCCAGACTCTTTCGAGTCTGTGGCCTCCGCACCTTCACACACTCAGAGTGCGCAGCACTTTTCTCATGGATCAGATCCCGACCAGGCATCCTCTGTTGCCCCTATTCCTAGTTTTGCTTTCGACCACGATGATGTGGAGGATTCCGATCCTGTCTTTCCCCCAGGATTCGACCCAGATGAGGATATAGAGTTTATACCCATGGATCAGCCTATGGAGGATCCGGTCGACCCAGTTGACCCAGTTGATCCCATCGACCCTGAGTTTGATTTTGAGATGGCCTTTGATGATCCCGAGCAGCCACTGGACCCTGCTCCTGACCCAGTGCTTGAGCATGACCCTGCTCATGCTGGCATGCCTATTGATCCTGTGATTGCTGACCTACCCATTGATGATCACCCTGCTGATGCACCACTACTGGAGGGTGACCATGTTATTGCTGCTGATCACGTTGATCCCCCACTTATCGCTGATGTACCTGCTGACCCTCTTGTTGCACCCCACCTTGACCCTATGCCTGTACAGTTTGATCAAGCACTTTTTGAGGCACAGATTGACCCACGAGATGAGCTCGCCCAGCATGGGTGGATTCCTGCTGATGATGAGCTTCCACCTATTCCCCCTCAGATCACTGATACCCGTCACGTTGATACCTCTTTTACTTTCCCTCAGTTTACACCTCCAGCTCGACCTGGAGAGGGTTCTTCGGCTCACCCTTTTGGACATGTACCGGTATCTATCCCTGCTATACCACCGTCTGCTACTTTTCCCCCTGTTTCTCCATTTCATGTGGCACCTTTTGATCCAGCCAGCGAGCCGTTTCTCTAGACGTCACCTTCTGTTATGCCACCGACCGACCCCTACCATTCTTTCCATATGGGGTATACTATTGAGGACGTTTTGATGTCTTTTGTCGCCCAGCACGAGGCACACACGCAGCGCATTCAGGAGCTTGAGAGAGCCCAGCCGCCGCCGTGTCAGTGCCAGGGTCAGACCCACTCTCCTTTGCAGCCCTCTCGACCTTTACCACCAGACTATGCTGCACGCCTTTTGGCACTTGAGCAGCAGGTTGCTTCTTGGTTGCGTACCCAGAGAGCCATGGAGGAGGACTGGCTCCATTTGCGTCGCTTGTTTTACACTCACTTTCCCCCTCCTCCACCGCCATCCGTGTAGAGCTCTTCAGTACCGTATGGGTAGACGTTGGTGAGAAGACGGCGAATGCTTTAGACTGCACAGCATTTTTGGAGACTACATTTTGATTCTGACTTTTGTTGATCATGTATATAGGATGTATTGACACTGATTTGATATAGTTTTTGGACTAGGGTGATGTAGCCCTTAGTCGACTGATGTTGTATGACACTGTGATGTACTTGTACGCTTACTATGTGGTCTCAATATATGGCAATCGCAGTATTCTCATCATATTTGATGCTTGATTTGGTTATTTATATTCTATGACATGGGATGATTGTGTGATTGATGTTTGTGACATGGGATGTTGTGTGATTGGTATGATTATAACATGAGATGTTATGTACTATTACTATCATAATAAAGCGTACGTATTATAACATGGGATCTTTATTATGGCCTGACCGATGTAAACCCATCTTTTAGAAGATGCCGCCAAGACGTCAAACGCCGATGCCTACCAATGAGGCAGAACTCCAACAAGTCATCGCTGCTGCCATCGCGCAATACGCCGCCTCGCAAGGAGGACCCAGCGGAAGCAGCTCAAACAACAATGGCAACAATAATCCACCTCATGGTAATACTAAGTCATTAAGACATACCATGACCTAATTGGATATCTATAGCAATGATGCTAATGCCGATCACATGTTCTAATGTATGTGCAGGGTGCACCTACAAGCAGTTTCTAGACTGCAAGCCTGTCAACTTTGATGGCACTGGAGGTGCTGTCGCCTTTGTTCGTTGGGCTGAGAAAACTGAATCTGTTCTTCGCATGAGCAAAAGTGCACCAGACCAGCAAGTCACCTACATTTCTGGGCTATTTTTGGATGGAGCCCTATCTTGGTGGAATTTGCAAGTACAGACACTTGGTGAAGCTACTGCCTACGCGCTAACCTGGACCGAACTGAAGGAACTTATGCGCAAAAAGTACTGCTCTCGCGCGGAAATCCAAAGATTGGAAACTGAGTTCTGGCATTTGAAAATGGAAGGTCCAAAGATCGCAGAATACGTTCAGAGGTTCCATGACTTATCGCATGTGGTACCCTACATGGTCACTCCGGAGTTCAAGCGGATTGAACGTTTCATTTGGGGATTAGCTCCTCAAATCATAAGCATGGTGACCTCATCCAAGCCTGCGACAATTACTGAGGCAATCGATTTGAGCGTGGCTCCCACTGAGGAGGCTATCCGCCTGAACAAGTTCGATGAGATCGAGGCAAAGAAGAAAGAGACTCACGTCGAGTCATCCGGAGGTAACAAACGAAAGTTCTCGAACTTCAAACAAGGCACTAGTGGGGTTGTTAAGAAAGGAGAGCCAAACGCGCCAGCTCAGGTTACAGCTGGTAGTGGGAAGAAAGGAAAGGGATATATGGGCACCCAACCCAAGTGCAACACCTGCCAACGTCACCATTCTGGCCGATGCGGGCCAAAAGTATGTGAAGCTTGTGGAAAGACTGGTCACTTGAAGGATTCTTGTTGGGCTAGTGCTGGCCGGGGAGGCCAAGGAGGATTTGGGAATAGAAATAATAATCGTGGTGGTATTGGGAATCGCCCACAGGGAAACAATGGAGGAAACGGGAATCGAGGCAACAATGTGAATCAAGCTGGTAATGCAAACCAAAACAACAACCAAGCTGGAAATGGAGGTGGAAGGGCAAAGACTTGGATGCTTTAACTGTGGTGATATTGGGCATTTTAAAAGGAACTGCCCAGAGATGAACCAAGCCCGTGGAAGAGTGTTCCATATTGAAGCAAGGGAAGCGCGCCAGGATCCCAATGTTGTCACTGGTACGTTCCCTGTAAACCAACGCTATGCATCCGTTTTATTTGATACTGGCGCCGATTATAGCTTCGTGTCGTTAGAGTTTAAGAATATGCTTGGTTTAGCTGCTAATAAGTTAGATATTCCCTACTCAATCGAATTGGCCAATGGGAAGTTAGTAGAAGCCAATGAAGTTGTCAGAGGCTGTGTGATCGAATTGGGAGAGCGTGAGTTTGCTCTGGATCTACTACCAGTCCAGTTGGGAAATTTCGACGTGGTGGTAGGAATGGATTGGTTATCAGGCAACAAGGCTGAGATAGTTTGTCATGAAAAGGTTGTTCGTATTCCAACCGAAGAGGGTGAAACAATTGTGGTTCATGGTGAGAAGCGCGATACGCCGTTAAGAATTATCAGCTGCCTGAAAGCACGGAAGTGTTTGCAAAAAGGGTGTGCTGCCTTCCTGGCACACATTGTAGACAAGAAAGCTGCAGAACCGAAGATCGAAGACATCCCTGTCATGAGGGAATATCCAGAAGTCTTTCCAGAGGACTTACCTGGACTGCCACCTCAGAGGCAAGTAGAGTTTCACATCGATTTAGTTCCAGGCGCCGCGCCTGTGGCTAAGGCTCCATATAGACTTGCTCCGTCTGAGATGCAGGAACTGTCAACACAACTTCAAGAGTTGTTAGACAAGGGATTTATCTGGCCAAGCTTCTCGCCTTGGGGAGCTCCGGTCCTGTTTGTCAAGAAGAAGGACGGTAGTTTTCGTATGTGCATCGACTACCGGGAGCTGAACAAGCTGACGATCAAGAATAGATATCCTCTGCCAAGAATTGATGATCTGTTTGATCAACTGCAAGGTTCAAGCTTTTACTCAAAGATCGACTTGCGATCTGGATACCATCAGTTAAGGATACAAGAGGAAAGTATCCCAAAGACAGCCTTCAGAACTCGTTATGGACACTACGAGTTCCTTATTATGCCGTTTGGTTTGACAAACGCACCTGCAGTCTTTATGGACTTGATGAATAGAGTTTGCAAGCCGTACTTGGATAAGTTCGTGATAGTGTTCATCGATGATATCTTGATTTATTCTAGAACAAAGGCTGAGCACGAACAACATCTAAGAGCTATTTTGGAGCTGCTGAAGAAAGAACAGCTGTATGCCAAACTCTCTAAGTGCGAGTTTTGGCTACGTGAAGTCCAATTTCTTGGACACGTGGTGAACGGAGATGGAATCCATGTGGATCCAACCAAGATAGAAGCGATCAAGAATTGGGAAACGCCAAAGACGCCAACCGAGATTCGACAATTCTTGGGTTTGGCTGGCTATTATCGAAGATTCATTGAGGATTTTTCAAAAATCGCTCAACCATTGACGCTCCTCACACAGAAAGATAAGAAGTTTGATTGGGGAATCAAACAGGAAGAAGCGTTCCAGATATTGAAGGATAAGCTCTGCAATGCGCCAATCTTAGCACTACCGGAAGGTACAGATGATTTTGTGGTATACTGTGACGCCTCACGTCAAGGATTGGGTTGTGTGTTGATGCAACGCCAAAAGGTTATTGCTTACGCATCACGTCAATTGAAAGTGCACGAAAAGAACTATACCACACATGATTTGGAACTTGGCGCAGTGGTATTTGCATTAAAGATCTGGAGACACTACCTTTATGGTACAAAATGTACAATTTTTACAGATCATAAGAGCCTACAACACATATTCAACCAGAAGGAGTTGAATATGAGACAAAGACGATGGGTTGAGTTGCTGAACGATTACGACTGCGAGATAAAGTATCATCCAGGGAAGGCGAATGTGGTCGCCGATGCCCTAAGTCGAAAGGAGAGGATCAAGCCCATAAGGGTTAGGGCTTTAGAAATGATTATCCGAACTGATCTTTCCTTGCGCATTCGTGCCGCGCAGAAAGAAGCTCTCAAGGAAGGAAATCTTGAAGAAGAATACCTCCGTAGGATGGAGAAGCTTTTGGTGCCAAACGAGGAAGGAACGTTATGTTTTGAGAAAAGGATTTGGGTTCCTCTGTTTGGTGGTTTAAGGAAGGTTATTTTTGATGAAGCTCACAAATCGTAGTACTCTATCCATCCAGGAGCGGATAAGATGTACCAAGATCTCAAGGGTTACTATTGGTGGCCCAGGATGAAAGGCGATGTTGCTGTTTATGTGAGCAAGTGTCTAACGTGTGCTAAGGTGAAAGCGGAATACCAGAAGCCTTCAGGACTTCTGCAACAACCTGAGATTCCCAAGTGGAAATGGGAACAAATCTCAATGGATTTTATTACAAAGTTGCCAAGAACGCCAAGAGGTCATGACACTATCTGGGTGATAGTTGACCGCCTAACAAAGTCCGCACACTTTCTGCCAATCAAAGAGAAGGATAACACTAGCAAATTGGCTGAAATTTACATGAGAGAGATCGTCGCACGTCATGGAGTGCCTCTCTCGATCATCTCTGATAGAGACGGAAGGTTTGTGTCAAGGATATGGCAATCCTTCCAAGAAGCTTTTGGCTCACAATTAAATCTGAGCACTGCGTTTCATCCGCAAACTGACGGTCAAAGCGAGCGAACGATACAGACCTTGGAAGACATGCTGAGAGCATGTGTTATGGATTTGGGCGGTAGCTGGGATAAGCATTTGCCTTTGGTCGAATTTTCATACAACAACAGCTACCACACCAGTATTGGTGCCGTGCCATTCGAAGCTCTTTACGGACGCAAGTGTCGATCACCCCTATGCTCGGCTGACGCAGGTGATAGGCAGCTTGCTGGTCCCGAAATCGTCCAAGAGACGACAGACAAGATTGCGCAGATTCGAAAACGCATCGAAGCAGCTCGCCACAGACAGAAAGCCTATGCAGATCCAAACCGGAAACACTTGGAATTCCAAGTTGGAGAAATGGTTTTATTGAAAGTTTCACCCTGGAAGGGTGTGGCACGTTTCGGAATGCGTGGAAAGTTAAATCCGCGCTACATTGGTCCTTTCAGAATTTTGGAAAGAATAGGACTGGTAGCATACAAGCTGGACTTACCTACTGAACTCCATTCAGTTCACGATACATTTCATGTATCCAACCTGAAGAAAAGTCCAACTCAAGATACCATTGCCATTCCCATCGACGAGATTCATGTTGACGACACGCTCCATTTCGTTGAAGAACCGGTTGAGGTTACGGATTGGAAAGTAAACAAGACCCGCCGGAGCAGTGTCAAGCTCGTCAAAGTTCGTTGGAATGCCAGACATGGTCCTGAATACACCTGGGAGCGTGAGGACTGTATGAAAGAGAAATACCCCCACCTATTTCCTAAGAACCCTGCATCTACAAGCAGAACTTAAAATTTCGGGACGAAATTTTTCTAACGGGGGGAGAATGTGACAACCCTCACTAAACCAGGTATCCGTACGACTTAATTAATAATTAATTACTGCTTAATTACTGTGCTTGTTTGAAATTACTGATGAACTGCTACTTGATTTCTGATACATGCATATACCAGCATCATACTTTACTTACCGTCACTACATTATTTACATGCTGAACCTTAGTGACAAACATGATGCACAAAAAGCACAGTAGCACTATAAACGGATAACCTATTGAACATGCTGATAAAGCCAGCATCAGGCAGACACTGCCTCTAAGGCCTGTATGAGCCAGAAATATTTTACTACACTAGTGGTGAGTGTAGGGATACAAGGGTTGTAGAACCGCGTCTCTAGGAATAAGTTACAATGACTGGATGTGCCTAAAACGTGCTCTAAGCACAAAAACTCAGCACTTTAATAAACAATCCAGCTTTTAGCTACATAATAAAGTGCCAAGACATGAGGAAAATATTACTAGACACCTTCCAAAGTGTCAGGAATAAGTTGTGTCACTAAAAATAATAATAACGACACTTTAAAGCTTGTTTAACGCTTTAACGGATTACTATCCAACCGAACAACCGGACTATACCCGGAACATGAAAATATTGTTAATAACATTATTTTTCTTTTTCTGAGCCAGTTAGGGTCCCTGAATACCCTAACACCCACTGTAATGCACAACACACTAGTAACCGGGTTAATCACTTAACTAACTAGATTAACCTAACTACATACTTAACATTTGGTTGAAAACTAACTAATTACCCCCCCCCCTTTACGAATTCGGTCCCCAAGGGGACACCCCTTGTACCTTGATGATTATTTTAATCCTACTTTGCCTAATATCTTGACAACACTAAATCCATTGGACAATGATGCAAGAATTGTCTATAAGTAACATCTTTAACCCACCATAACCTTCACATAACCACATAACAAGAAAACTCTCTCTCCCTCTCCTTGCTAAACTCACGGCCGAACACCCCCTTGAGCACCCATCCATTTTCGGTTTTGACCATCTCATTCCAAGATCACACAAGTGTTAAGGATCACCTACAAGGAAGCTTGGTGCATTCGGAACGCGAAGGACCTCACTCTATTGCTTTTATCCCCTCATTTTGCGCTTAGATTCTTCCCTAGCCTCGAGCTAGTAGTAAGTTGCTATAATCACCCTCTCGAACTATTTTGAAGTGGTTAAAATGATTTGTAACGGTTAAAACTCGTAATCTTACAAAATGACACACAAAAGTTTACTAAAAATGCTTGTAATGATGGTTAAAAGCTCATATGTTGTGTAAATCTTGTAGTAATTGATTTGTGTAATTATTTGGACCCGATCTATGTTGTGGTAGCTCGGATCATCATTTAACCCGGGTTGGTCATGATCATGGATCATGACATAAGGTTGTTTTGGAAGTAACAAGGGTTAAAGGATGAAACTCTACCACACACGAATCATGAACTTGTGTGAAAGCGATTTTGCTTGTGAAATAGTGTTTAAAACTAGTAGATCTACGTATCTACAAGCGGTATTTTCAAAGAACCAAGTATCAAAGAAATCATGTTTTCTAAAGACGGATCTTACACTAACACGAATGATTTTTAGAACACACAAGTGTGTAAACACTTGTGTAGCACACACTTTCGACAAAATAACTATTTTTGAAAAATATGACGAGAAGTTGTAAAGACGGAACTTCCCTAAAAACGAGGTTTTTACGAAATCGGATTGCTTTATATAAAGATCCGCTAAAAGTATGGGGATTTACATCATAGTGTTGGAAAAACTACAAGTTCATGAGATTCTTGCGAATTACATGTTTATTAACTAGTTTGATGCGTTGAATATTGTTTTGGTTAAATAAGAAAAATGGTTGATTTGATTTATAAAAGAAAATGATACGCTTGAAAGCGTGGCCACCTCCAGTTACAGAGGAAACTCTGGCGAAATTTTTCTAAAAACCTAACACTTAGAATTATTTTCACTATAAGTGTTAGAAATACTTTTCGACTTGTTTTCAAATTATAGATTTCGCCACGACTTTATTTACAAAACATCGGAGGTGGGATTTCACAAAATAAAACTTGGTAAATATATATTTAGTATATATTTTTCATAAAGTCACTTGATATGTGTTTATGATTATTTTGTGAAAATACTAGTATTATTTTTAGGGTAAAAATAATACTATCAAATGATAATGGATCCAAAATAATACGAACGTCTCTACGATAAATATATAAGTTACACCGGTAATTATTATTACCACTCGATCATTAAAACGTAACTTACGCATTTTAAGAAAATATGACTTAACGCGTATTTTTGTCAAGGTATTATTTTGGGAAAATTTATGTAATAGAAAATATAATATTTTTGAGAAGAATATTTATATTTTGGAGTTAGAAATAAAATATATTTTAAGTGAGACTTAATAATATATTTCGAACACACATGTATTAAATCCCCCATCCTTGGGAAGGAAAATAACTACCAAGTATATACAGAATGTAAACACGAAATAGTTGTCTAACTATTTCCCAAAAACTTAAACCATAAAGCTAAGGCACGGCCGTCCGTCTAATAGAATTAGTACGTGTAGGTCGTCACACGGCTGCTTGATCAGGAGACATACTTGGTAGAGACGCACCACTGTGAGTTCATGTCCCCCTTTTCTCTTAACTGTTTTCAGTTTTCTAAACTGCGGGGGTGAAATACATGTTACTATGATTACGAGTACTTTATACATGGTATGGTTAGCATAAGGAGGGTTACTACTTAGATCATGTGAGTGGGTAGGCGGGAACTGGAGGCCATTAATCCTCATTGTAGGACCGAGGGACGTAAACGGTAGATCTATCTGGGTGTAGCGAGCCCAACTCCAGGTCCAACAGTACGGACCTCGGGGTGACTTTGTGCCCAACGCGAAATCTGCTAGGTTTGAGTCTTCCTACTTGCACTTCACACATATCAATGGCCTTGCAAACCATTGGTGATCTCTTTTTCCTTATTTGCTACATACCAGGGATTTTTATACTTACAAGTGTTTTACATACTCACTACACATGAACTCGCTCAACATTATTGTTGATTTTTCAACTTACATGTATTTCAGGGAATTAAAGGATCTGGCGCGGTATGACACGTTTTCCCGCTGCACTAGTTACGAGGTCATCCGGGTTTAGGGAATGTGACTCTTTCCTGGACAAGTCACAGTCCTTAAACTATGCTTATGTTATGTTGTGTTTGTTGAACAATGTTTATGTCATTAAGATGTGTTTCCGTTAAGACAATGTTATTGTATTTGGTTTTTAAAACTTAATCGAATGGATGATCTTGCATGGTTTTATTTCATATAGCTTTGTTATGGTTAAGCTATGGTATTAAGAAGTCACACCAAATTAACCATGCTTCCGCAAAGCCAGGGTGTGACAGATAGAATATGAAAACTTTCATAGATTTTCATTTTACTCAGTCACAAGGGCATGAAATCATTTCAATCTTTTCATATTCTATTAATGATATTACAATATAGGAACATATCTCACTTGTGACAAATGAAAAAAAAATTTATTAACATTTTCCTCATAAATAATATTCTCTTGGCAATACACCAATTGATAAGTAAATAAATGTCCGAGTCTAATAACATTTATCGGTCTTACATCATACGACCTTTTATAACTTGATAATGAGATTTAGAGAGTGTGACACTTCAAGTGTCGTATCATGAACATATTTATACTTTCTCATGAAAGTGACAATAAACCATAACTTTAGTTTAGTTGTACTATTTGGTACAATCCGTAAAAATAAATTATAGATTGATGACATATATAATGTACACCATAAAGCCACATCATACAATACACAAGATTATAACATATCAACATATAAAACGAGTTATTATAAAAATTAAATGATATAAGATGTTCTTTTTCATAGGGTGCAAAAGATATATAAAATTTAAGTATAATCTATCATGATATAACCAATCACAAGTATCACTTACATACAATTATTTGACACTTTAGTTTTAAACATAAACAAGTATCACTTTCGTGTTTCAGTGATGTTTTAATAACATATGACTCTTGTATTGCTTACAAATAGGTGTGGTTTTAATTTTATAGTAACAATTTTTTATAAAGAAAATCTCAATTCAAATTTCATTTGCAAGTATATATTTTTAACCAGATAAACATTCATACCTTCAAATCTTATACTATTCTTATTTAATTTAATGTAACATCTATGCTTGTAATCATTGTGAACAGTTCAGTTATCAATAAAACAATGTTATTTGATCCCAATGTTTGTTTGGTTATGTTTTACATTTTTCATGTTTTGACTTTTGTTCAATTTCAAACTCTACATCGCTTTCTGGAGAATTATACGCAAACTGGTGCGTAAACGTAATCAGTTTAATGCGAAAAATACTCCAGAACATCAACATATACTTAACATACCTTAAATAACCTTTACATAACTTAGAAATAAGTTTTGAAGGCTTTGGTATGGCAAAAACAAGTTAATTCGCTTACAGGGACTAAACTTGACAAACTGCGAAAGTATGCCAATTTGAACTGTAACGAACATTCCGGAACATGACCATAAGTTAAACATACTATAAATATCCTTTACATAGCTTAGAAATAGGCTTTGAGGGGTTCGGTGTGCTAAAATAAACTTTTGGGTCATTCAGGGACTAAAAGCGTCAAAAAGTGCCCAAGTTTGCATTTTCGCGCATAACTTACGTTCTGAATACATCCGGACATCCAAAAATTTATGTAAGCACTAAAATATTTTATTTTAGTGTTTGGCTTGAGAAAAATCCATTCGTCACGCAATTTGGATCGTTTTTCGCGCTTGTGCGCATTCCGTCGTAATTAAGCGAACATCGCGATCGTACGACCAAACGAACTGACATCTGACATATTTTTTAGCATGTTTCATGTCCACAATGTTTAGGCATCATTTTAGGGCCTTAAAGTTGGCTATACGGGCCTTAGAAGTGTCGGGAATGGCCTTAAAACACAACAGGGACCAAAACTGTCATTTCTGAAAGATGTTTGCTGATCAGACAGGCCAGGCGGCCCGCGTAAACCCAAGTTGACACCTTACGTGGCTTGCGTCAGGCTCCTAGACCAGATTCAATGTATTAACAGCCTGTTAACAGCCTTTCAAACACCCCAAAGGCCAATGCCATGTGTCAAACTCTTGTGGTGGGGGCAAAATGAGTTACCACAACTTTCCAACAAGTGTACGGGTGAGATCAAGGCACGTTATCCAAGAAACGATCCTAACGGTGAACCGAACACTATAAATACCCAACCCCATACCTTGCAAAAACCCACTAGAATCTGATTTGAGAAGCTCTAAGTTGAAACCTTTGTTTCATACCTGAGCTACTTGGTCAATGCGAAGTTCGGTTGAACTTCGCAACGTGATTGTAATCACGATGGTTATAGTCCCTTGTGACTATGCCTACTGATTACCACGTTGTCTAGGGTCGTAAGGGTAAGCGATCTAATAAATCGCTTATACCTTCGAACCCGACCCATTTGGTCGATCATTAGGATCCGACCAAATACATTAGGTGACCATAGTAGGTAGGGAATAACCTTCCGAGGTTATACCTTATGGTCACGACGTTTAAGTAGTTGTATGATAGGTAGTTTATATGCCTTAGGTAAATTACCAAAATACCCCTTTGATGCCAAAATTCATTATAAACATATGTGACATAACTTTTGACATCTAAACTGATTTGGCGACAATATTAGGCATGTTAAGGCATATTCTACTTGTCATAGGACTAGTTAGGCGGTCCGAACACGTTTCACGCGAACGACGCGTTAAAGTAGCATAAGCTACCTAAATGGGTCGTAATGGGTCCTAAGCACTTATGTTAGGTTTCATTTAGTATGTAGGCTTTGTTAAACCATATTACACGAGTCTCCATACTCGTTTGGTTTACGAACCCTCATTCTATCCGATCCTCCGATTTAGGTCTGGTTTATTAACATAGTTACCTATATTAGGTGCCGTTTGATATCCGTGATCTCTAGCATTGTTTGGTTGTCACTCAAGGACTACTGAGCAATCTCAAGTGAGTACATAGACCCCTCTTTTACTGTTTTCCAAACTGTTTTGGGGTGAAACACATGTGCCTACTTGTTACTTTCGTGCTTTCCTGCTTTCACATCATATACTTGCTATGTTCATTAGTACATTTATAGTACATGATTTCATTGTGTTGATGCTATGTATGTCCAGTGTGTGCATACTTAGTACATTGTTTTACATTACATTTCATGCTATGTATGTCCATTGTGTGCATACTTAGTACATTGTTTTACATTACATTTCCTGGTATGTATGTCCATTGTGTGCATACTTAGTACATTGTTTCACATTACATTTCATGCTATGTATGCCCATTGTGTGCATACTTAGTACAGTTGTTTTCATCACATGCTTACATTTTGGTATGACATTTGGGTTGTTTAAAATGGAACAATTCATTCATTAACATTAGCTACGCCGTTCGTTAGTAGGTAGTGGTACCATAGGAATTGACAACTCCCGTTCTGGACATCCTGGGTAGGTTTGGATGAAAGGAATGACCGAATTCGATACACATAACTTAGATAAACCTTTAATTTGTTTAAGGGATTATCGCCACAGTCTCAAGGCTTGGATGTATGCATTTTCACAATACCACATAAATGTTTGTATCAGTATAGCATGCATTTGTTCCACAAAACATAACTTTGATTTAAACCATGTTTTACTTCAATACCTTGTTTTTGTGCATTTTACATATGGTTTAGTTGATATATTTCACATACCATACATGATATTTTTTGGTACACATTACATGATCTACATTAAACATAAACATTTTGACATTGATATACACATTTAGTGGTTTACATTGGACATAGACATTTCGATATGGTTTACACATTAACACATGATAATTCATTTATACATAAACAATTTACATTGGTGGTTGGTTTGAGTAAGTGATTTGAGTAACGAGGCATGTGTAATATGATACAAGCATGGTGGATACGCCGCTGGTACTTCCTGTATATAAGTGTTTGTATGACATTACATGTCGTAGCGTTACTTAAATCATTTCAATATTTGACATATTACGTTTTACATAAACAACTTATTTTCACAAGACATTGATTTACAAAACAACTTATATTATACAAACTCATTTTACTTGGTTATTCATTTAACCTTACATTATTCTCTTATTTATACATATCATCGCTTTTTGAATGATTTACAAAACAAAACAATTTACAAGGTTTATGACTGACTTTTGTTAAACAACTTTTTCTAAACTCATAAGTCATGAATCCTCTTTTCACAAATCCTATGTATCTCACAGGCATTTTTATGCTGACGTACCTATTTTCACATGTGTTTTCAGGAGCTTTTGCGTAGGATGATGAACATGACACTAGGGCGGACCTGTGCCTTAGAGACTAAAAATGAAGATAGACTAGTTTAACTATGTTATGAACTCTTTATTTCCTGTTTAAGACAATGTAACTCTTATGTTGATAAATAAAGTACAACTTTGAATGCCATGGTTATGAAACAATTAATTCTGTTACAACACTCCCTGACGTTTCCGCCACGTTTTGTATGTTCTACGTGGTCGAGGTGTGACAGAAGAGTTGGTATCAGAGCCAATGGTTATAGGGAATTAGGTTATTAGTAATGCTTTGACCTAGACTATAACCTTTCTAGGACCCTAACACAAGTTATCTTGTGTTTAGATCTTAAAACATATATATCACCTATCCTTAGGTGATTATCAAAACAAAAACCAAATTTTTCGAAACGATTTTTGAAAAAAAAAAAAACAATCATCTGTTTTTGGATGATGTATTACAAGGTTTTGAACCCTCTATTATAAGGTTTTGAACCCTCTGTTATATGGTTTTGAACCCCTTTGAGTTTTCAAAATCTCGTCAAGGTTTTTGGTTTTAAATAATGTGAACACGTGCAAACTGGAAGGGTGAATGCCTGTACCCTGGGTTTTCTGTCTAAGGCTAGAGTGTTCGTACAAATCCACATAATCGGACCAGTCACTCTTACCTGGGAACTCTTGGGGTGAGTGTTCACTTATAGGCGAGCATGTCTTCGTGATACATTATTTTGACCCATTTACTTTGATTAGTCACTGTGTGTCGCTTGTTTGCTTTGTGATGCGAACAAATGACCACCATCTTTGCTGTTGTCAATTTTTGTTTCATCTCATTCTTTTCATCCAATCATCTCACTCGTTTCCTTTCATGTTTTCCTCTTTTAGAATGCCTCCTCGACGCGAAAACCAGATAGCGACTGCCGAACTGGCAGAAATCATTACGCAGCAAATGGCTGCTCAATTCCCAAACCTCTTTGCTCAATGGAACCAAGCCAACAACAACAACAATGCTCCATGCAATTTCAAGACTTTTAACTCGGTTAAACCACTCAAGTTTAGTGGTTCTGAGGGAGCAACTGGGCTTCTTCAATGGTTCGAGAGCATTGAGAATACTTTTCGCCACGTGCAGTGTCCTGACAATCGCAAGGTCGAGTTTTCTTCGAGTGTGTTTCAGAAGAGGGCTCTCACATGGTGGAACGGGGTTATGAGAAACCGTGGTGCAGAAGCTGCTCTAGCACAAACATGGGCTGAACTTAGGGCCCTTATGATGAGGGAATTCTGTCCTCGTCATGAACAGCGAGCTTTGGAAAGAGAGTTCGATGACTTGAAACAAGACAGTGGCGAGTACAGGGCATATACTGATAGATTTGAGGAGTTGAGTCTGCTTTGCCCAACAATGGTTACCCCACTCGACAAGGCTATCGAAAGGTACATCGACGACCTACCTGACTCAGTGCAAGACATCATTACTGGTAGTAACCCTGCCACACTCCGTCAGGCTATCGAGTTAGCAGTGACATTGACTGAGTCGTAGATTCGGAAGAATAAGTTACACAGGAAGGGTGACAAGGGCAAGAAACAGTCGTCTGACAAGGAAGATAGCAAGAAAGGTCAAAACAAGAATGGAAAGGATTCTGGTTCATCGAAAAGGGCAAGGAAGCGTAAGGCTTCCCAAAACTATGCTGTCACTGCCCAAGCTAACCAGGCAGCTCCCAACCAACCCGCACAGCCTCCAGCAAAGAAGCCCTATTCAGGGAATGCACCTTTGTGCAATAGATGCAACAGTCACCATCAGCCGCAACATCAGTGCCGTTTCTGTAATAACTGTGGGAAGTCGGGTCATATTGCCAATGTTTGTCGGTTTGCTCAGAATCAGGCAGTTCAGAACCCGACTCAACAAGTTGCTCAGCCTCATGCTCAGCAACAGGGTCAAGCTGCACGACCACACTACCCACCAGGTGCTTGTTATAACTGTGTGGATCTGACCCACTACCGTAACCAGTGCCCAAGATTGGTGAATGCGAATCAGAATCAGGCTCAGGCTCGAGGGCGAGTCTTCAACATGAATGCACAAGAGGCACAGGCAGACAATGAAGTGGTGAACGGTACGTTCTTTATTAATAATCAGCCTGCATCTGTTCTTTTTTATTCGGGTGCCGATAAGAGTTTTGTGTCATTATGTTTTGAGCCATTACTTCGTGTGTCTAGAATGAAACTAGGTAAACCTTTGACAGTAGAGGTTGCTAATGGTGAACCCATTGTTCTTGATTCTGTTCTTCGCAACTGCCAGTTAAACCTTAACGACCATCTTTTTCCGATCGACCTCACGCCTATGCAACTTGGAAGCTTCGACGTTATTGTGGGTATGGATTGGTTAGCCAAGCATCGCGCAGAGGTAGTTTGTTTTGAGAAGATTGTTCGTGTGCCGCTTTCGACAGGTGAGATCCTACAGGTTCAGGGTGAGAAACCTTCTGGTGGTCTCAAGCTCATGTCTTGTTCTAAAGCTCGGAAGTATCTGCGAAAGAACTATGTGGCCTTTTTCGCACACGTTGTAGCAGATAAGGGTAAAGGTAAATCTATTCAAGGTATCCCTGTTGTTCGGGATTATTCTGAAGTATTCCCTGAAGACTTACCTGGTCTACCTCCAGCACGCCAAGTCGAGTTCCGTATTGATCTCGTACCTGGTGCAAATCCCATTGCCAGATCTCCATATCGTCTTACACCGTCTGAGATGCAAGAGTTGTCTAAGCAGCTTCAAGAGCTCTCTGACAAAGGTTTTATCCGTCCTAGGTTTTCACCTTGGGGTGCTCCCGTTCTGTTTGTCAAGAAGAAGGATGGATCTTTTAGGATGTGTATCGATTATCGTGAGCTTAACAAGCTTACCATCAAGAATCGATATCCCCTACCTCGCATTGATGATCTCTTTGATCAGCTACAGAGTGCTTCTTATTTTTTGAAGATTGATCTACGTTCTGGGTATCATCAACTTCGTGTGCATGAGGAAGATATTCCCAAGACAGCGTTCCGCACTCGTTATGGGCATTATGAGTTCACAGTCATGCCATTTGGTTTGACTAATGCTCCTGCTGTTTTCATGGACTTAATGAATAGGGTCTGCGAGCCTTATTTGGATCAGTTCGTCATTGTTTTTATTGACGACATCTTGATTTACTCTAAGACGCGAGCTGATCATGAGCAACATCTTCGTCTTACTTTGGAACTCCTAAAGAAAGAGCAACTTTTCGCCAAATTCTCCAAGTGTGAATTCTGGCTTAAAGAGGTTCAATTCTTAGGACATATTATCAACGAACAAGGTATTCATGTAGATCCCTCCAAGATCAGTGCGATTAAGGATTGGGATACGCCTACTACTCCTACTGAAGTTCGTTCTTTTCTTGGTCTAGCGGGTTATTATCGCCGCTTCATTGAAAATTTCTCGAAGATTGCAGTTCCTCTAACTGCTCTAACTCAGAAGAACAAGCCCTTTGATTGGGGATTCAAACAAGAGGAAGCTTTTCAAAACTTGAAGCAGAAGCTTTGTGATGCGCCTGTTCTATCATTGCCTGAGGGTGATGATGATTTTGTCGTGTATTGTGATGCATCGAAACTGGGTCTTGGCTGTGTTCTGATGCAAAGGAACAAAGTCATAGCATATGCATCGAGGCAGTTGAAGATACATGAGAAAAACTACACCACTCATGATCTTGATTTAGGTGCAGTTGTTTTCGCTCTTAAGATCTGGAGACACTATTTGTACGGTACAAAATGTGTGGTTTTCACGGACCACAAAAGTCTTCAGCATATCTTCAATCAGAAAGAACTCAACTTGAGGCAACGACGTTGGGTTGAGCTTCTAAACGACTATGACTGCGAAATTCGCTACCATCCTGGTAAGGCGAATGTCGTAGCTGATGCATTGAGTCGTAAGGAACGTACTAAGCTTCATTGTGTTCGTGTTCAATCTGTTATTCAAGCTCAATCCGATATCCAAGCCCGCATTTCTCAGGCTCAACAATCTTGTGTTTCACAGGGTTTGATGGATAAGGAATTTCCCTATCACATAACACCTGATCTGGAACTGAAGGATAATGGATCGTATTACTTCATGGACCGTTTGTGGGTCCCAAGCCAAGATAACCTTCGCACCTTGCTTATGGATGAAGCCCATAAGTCGCGTTATTCTGTTCATCCTGGCTCAGATAAGATGTATAAGGATCTTCGTATTCACTATTGGTGGCCTGGTATGAAGAAAGACATTGCCTTATATGTATCAAAATGCCTTACTTGTCTTAAGGTTAAGGCTGAACATCAGCGTCCTTCTGGTTTATTGGTGCAACCAGAGATCCCAGTTTGGAAATGGGAAAACATTACTATGGATCTCATTACTAAACTTCCGCGCACAAAGAAAGGTCATGATGCCATCTGGGTAGTCGTTGATCGTCTTACTAAGTCAGCGCATTTCTTGCCAATCCGTGAGGATTTTTCTGCTGACAAACTTGCTAAAATCTATGTGGATGAAATTGTGGCTCGACATGGTGTTCCTTTGAACATCATTTCTGACAGAGATGCTCGTTTCACTTCTCATTTTTGGAGAACCATGCAATCTGCTATGGGGACCCAACTTAATCTGAGCACAGCTTATCATCCGCAAACGGATGGTCAATCTGAAAGAATAATCCAGACTCCGGAGGATATGCTTAGAGCTTGTGTGATCGCTTTTGGTGGTAGTTGGGATTCACATCTTCCGTTGATTGAATTCTCCTACAACAATAGTTATCACTCCAGCATCAACATGGCTCCTTTCGAGGCTCTCTATGGTCGAAAATGTCGTTCACCAGTCTGCTGGAATGAGATCGGCGAGGCTCAGCCTACTGGACCTGCCCTCATTTTAGAGACAACTGACAAGATTAAGAAAGTTCGTGATAACTGTGACAACTGGCAAATAACTGGTAATTCCGTACAATCTAATCACTATTTATATTTCTAAATCACATGCATTTAGCGTAATTTAATTACGTAACTGTGTCGTATACTGGATAACAGTGTTAGGACAAGAAAACAAAGCTAAAACATATGTTGGTTTTAGTCTTAAGGTGAAACCAAACAAACAATGTCCTAAAAGTGTTGGTAGAAAGTGTTGCGTGCACTATTCACGGTTACACTATTCATGCCAGCAAACCGTGAAATCAGACCGAAACACTGAAAAACGACACTCGGATAACATAACTGAGTCCATTTATATAAGAAAACATTATTATGAAAACACATCTTGCAAAGAAACAAGACTTTCCGGTATAACGCCCTAACCTAAAAAAAAATGTCCGTTTCGGCTTAAAATATAGTATTTTTTTAACGCGTCTGAACCTATAACAAAGCATTTCCGGGACTTCGAAATAATGTCAATTGACGAAAAACATACTAAAACAATAAGATGATATCATCGGAATGTTCATAATCACAAGTTTCCGGCGTTACGTCGCTATGCGCTAAACTAGTCCGTTAGCGACTCGACGAACTAGAAGGCGACATTTTTGGTCACGAAACAAGCAAACGAAGAATCTAGCGAGCTAGTTAAGCTAAATTTGGGACTCGGAATCACTTCATACAACATTCGGATGCAAGAAAACAACTTACGGAATTTCTTGTCGGTACGACATAAAAGTACCGTAAACGAGCCGACGACGAAACGAAAAGCATTTTAAGCATCAAGACATGATATTAACTAGTTCAGCTCGGAAGAGTCTGAGAACAGGATGCATCGCCTTTCTTGCCCATGTGGTTAACAAGAAGGCCGAGTAGCGCAAGGTGGAAGACATCCCTGTGGTAAGGGAATACCCTGAAGTCTTTCCAAAAGACTTGTCGGGACTACCTCCGCAGCGACAAGTCGAATTCAGTATCGATCTTGTGCCAGGAGCTGCACCGGTGGCGAAAGCTTCATATAGACTCGTACCCTCGAAGATGCAGCTTCAGGAATTGTTTGACAAAGGATTCAGTAGACCGAGTTTCTCACCTTGGGGAGCTCCGGTACTATTTGTCAAGAAGAAAGACGGAACCTTTCGGATGTGTATAGATTACCGAGAACTGAACAAGTTACCCATAAAGAACCGGTATCCTTTACCAAGGATCGACGATTTGTTCGATCAGTTGCAAGATTCCAGCTTCTATTCCAAGTTCGATCTAAGATCTGGATACCATCAACTAAGAATTCAAGAGGGAAGCATTCCTAAGACAGCGTTTAGGACTTGTTATGGGCATTACTAGTTCCTTGTTATGCCCTTTGGCTTAACAAACGCTCCCGCCGTGTTCATGGAATTGATGAATCGGGTATGTGAGCCATATCTCGACAAGTTCGTGATCGTATTCATTGATGACATTTTAATATACTCACGAACCAAGGCGGAACATGAACAACACTTGAGAACTAACCTGGAGCTACTTAAGAAAGAACACTTGTATGCCAAATTTTCAAATGCGAATTTTGGATTCGCGAGGTCCAATTTCTCGGTCATGTGGTGAACGAGAACGGAATACAAGTTGATCCAGTAAAAATAGAAGCCATAAAGAACTGGAACACTCTAAAAACCCCAACGGAAGTAAGACAATTTCTAGGCTTAGCGGGATACTATCGTAGATTCATTGGGAATTTTTCCAAAATTGCTCAACCGCTAACCTCGCTCACTCAAAAGGATAGAAAGTTCAATTGGGGTGAAAAACAAGAAACGGCATTCCAATTACTTAAAGATAAACTATGCCAAGCGCCAGTCTTATCACTCCCTGACGGTACTGATGACTTCGTGGTGTACTATGATGCAACGCTTCAAGGCTTGGGCTGCTTGTTAATGCAACGTGAAAAAGTCATCGCGTACTCGTCGCGACAGTTAAGAGTTCATGAAAAGAACTATACCACTCATGACCTGGAATTAGGCGCAGTGGTATTTGCTTTAAAGATTTGGCACCATTATCGTTATGGTACTAAGTGTACCATATTCACATACCATAAAAGTCTTCAACATATATTCAATCATCGATGGGTATAATTGTTGAATGACTATGACTGTGAAATCAAGTACCATCCGGGCAAAGCAAATGTTGTGGCGGATGATTTGAGCCGGAAAGAGCGAGTCAAAACTTTACGAGTACGAACTTTAGAGTTAACCATTCAGATGAACTTCACTACTCGTGTGCATGATGCACAACTAGAAGCTCTAAAGCCGGAGAACATTCAAGCAGAATCCTTGCAAGGATTAGAGAAACAACTGGAAGAGATCAAAGATGGCACAATGTACTTCATGGGAAGAATCTGGATTCCTTACTTTGGAGAATTGCGAGACTTAGTGTTGGATGAAGCACATAAGTCAAAATATTCAATACATCCCAGATCTGATAAGATGTATCAGGATGTAAAGGAATATTACCGGTGGCCTAATCTCAAAGGAGATATTGCGACCTACGTTGGGAAATGCCTAACTCGTGCAAAGGTCGAGGCCGAGTATCAAAAGCCATCTGGACTATTACAACAGCCCGAGATTCCCGTTTGGAAATGGGAACATATATCAATGGATTTCATTACAGGACTCCCAGGACCTCTCGAGGTCATGACATGATTTGGGTTATCATCGATCGATTAACCAAGTCAGCTCACTTCTTGCCAATTCGCGAGAAAGACAGTACCTCGAAGTTAGCCGAAATCTATCTCAACGAGATTGTGGCACGTCATGGAGTGCCTATTTCGATAATCTCGGATCGTGATGGTCTCTTTGTGTCAAGAATATGGCAATCATTTCAAGAATCGCTTGGATCCCGTCTGGATCTGAGCACAACATTTCATCTGCAAACCGATGGACAAAGCGAACGAACCATCCAAACGTTGGAAGATATGCTTCGCGCCCGTGTGATGGATTTGGGCGGAAACTGGGATAAACATTTACCGCTGGTAGAGTTCTCATATAATAACAGTTATCACACAAGCATTAAAGCCGCCCCATTCGAAGCACTATACGGACGGAAGTGCCGATCACCGCTGTGTTGGGCGGAAGTCGGAGACAAACAACTCGTTGGCCCTGAACTAGTCCAAGAGACTACGGACAAGATAACAAAAATACGAGACCGTATCAAAGCGGCTCGTGACAGACAAAAGAGCTACGCGGATAGAAGACGTAAACCATTATCCTTCGAGATCGGAGACAAAGTCTTACTGAAAGTCTCACCTTGGAAAGGCGTAGCTAGATTCGGGAAACGCGGAAAACTAAACCCGAGATACATTGGGCCGTTTGAGATTCTAGAAAAGATCGGTACCGTCGCGTATAAGTTGAAACTGCCAGAAGAACTCAGTAACGTACATGACACATTTCATGTGTCGAATCTCAAGAAAAGTCCAACCGTTGATACAGTTATCATTCCAGCGGATGAAATTCATGTAGACGACACGCTCTAGTTTACCGAAGAACCCGTTGAGGTTATGGACCGGAAGGTCCACAAGACAAGGAGAAGTAATATCGAACTAGTCAAGGACCGCTGGAATTCACGTCACAGGCCCGAGTACACATGGGAACGTGAAGATCAGATTAAGGCAAAATATCAACACCTGTTTAAGAAAACTCCTGCAAAGGATGACTCAACTTGAATTTCGGGACGAAATTCTTTTTAACAGGGGGGAGAATGTGATAACTGGCAAATAACTGGTAATTCCGTACAATCTAATCACTATTTATATTTCTAAATCTCATGCATTTAGCGTAATTTAATTACGTAACTGTGTCGTATACTGGATAACAGTGTTAGGACAAGAAAACAAAGCTAAAACATATGTTGGTTTTAGTCGTAAGGCGCAACCAAACAAACAATGTCCTAAAAGTGTTGGTAGAAAGTGCTGCGTGCACTATTCACGGTTACACTATTCATGCAAGTAAACCGTGAAATCAGACCGAAACACTGAAAAACGATACTCGGATAACATAACTGAGTCCATTTATATAAGAAAACATTATTATGAAAACACATCTTGCAAAGAAACAAGACTTTCCGGTATAACGCCCTAACCTAAAAAAAATGTCCGTTTCGGCTTAAAATATAGTATTTTTTAACGCGTCCGAACCTATAACAAAGCATTTCCGGGACTTCGAAATAATGTCAATTGACGAAAAACATACTAAAACAATAAGATGATATCAACGGAATGTTCATAATCACAAGTTTCCGGCGTTACGTCGATATGCGCTAAACTAGTCCGTTAGCGACTCGACGAACTAGAAGGCGACATTTTTGGTCACGAAACAAGCAAACGAAGAATCTAGCGAGCTAGTTAAGCTAAATTTGGGACTCGGAATCACTTCATACAACCTTCGGATGCAAGAAAACAACTTACGGAATTTCTTGTCGGTACGACATAAAAGTACCGTAAACGAGCCGATGACGAAACGAAAAGCATTTTAAGCATCAAGACATGATTTTTACTAGTTTAGGGAACTAGTTAATAATAATTTTGGTTCCGAATCACTAATTACCTCCTAATGATGTACTTAAAACCCTAATCACCCTACACCTCTTAATTACTAAAATATCTACACTTTAATCAATTTTAAAAAAAAAATCATATGGTACACCCCCCCTTATTATTTACGAAAATTTGGGGGCCCCACATCTCTTGATTTGTGTTGAAAAATGTTAGATTTCAAGCATGGTGGAAGAGTGAAAGTCTTGAGTTGCACCATTCCTTTTTAATTACCATCTTATCATTCCATCCATCAATTATCATAAAAAAAATTGCAAAGGAACCTCCCTTGTTCCCTTTCACTTTCGGCAGCCACAACAACATTCAAGAACACCTTCATTTTCACTTCTAAAACACTCCATTTTCACTAAATCTAAGCCTTACTAGATCATCCATCCATGGTTTAAGCTTGGGGCATTATGTGGAGCACTTTTGGAGCTTAATTTCTTCTTATTTTCTTGTCTAACTAGTGCAATCTTGTAAGATCTCTAACCATTATTTTTAAGCTCCATATTATTAGTAGATTATTATTGTACAAGTTGATGATCTTGAATTTAAAGTTTAACATAATCAAAAACCCTAAATACAAAGCTAATAAACACTAAATATGAATATATTATGTTTGATTTATGTTGTTTAGTGTTATTATGTTCATGTGTTCATGATGATTATGTTATTTTTGTTAATATTAGTGAGTTAAAGCTTATATTTATGATGATCATGTTGTTAATATCATGTAGTATTTTATATTTGTGTTCATCTTACCATGATGAACATAAATATATGATTTAAACATGAATATGTTTAAATCTTGTAAGATCATCATACTCACTTCCATGAACTAATTATGTATTTAAAAGATTTCATAAAGAAACAAGAGTTTAAAAGGGGTTTACAACCTAATCTTGGAAGATTAGTAGACTTTGATTTTACAAGACTAGTTAAAAGAATTGATTATTGATTTAAACGCGTTTTTGTAACGTGGGAAACGTCATAGTTTAGGGGAAACTATGGCGAATTTTTCTAAAAATCTAATCGCGGTTAAAGAGGGGATTAAAGGGTGATTAACAAGGTTAAACGCGATTAGTGGTCCTAAATGTCATTATGGAAACTTTGATGGGAATATTTAAGGTTTAAATATTCAAGAAGTTCTTATGAACTTAAACTTATATTTTTACAAAAATAAATGGGTAAAAATATAACAATGTGTAAATGTAATTTTTGGTAAGAAAAATTATATATTTTCGGAAACTTGCTAAGTGCTTGCAATGTGTGCTATATATGTGTATGTATTAGATACATAAAGGGTGAGCAAAATAAATACACATACATGTTCCTACATGGTCCAAGAAATGCTAGTAAAATCGGACAATTAAATAAAATGGCCGAAATGGAAATACATAACACTTGATGACGACAATTTGGGCGTATCGACATCGTAAACAAGTTACTACAATGTCGAGTCTAAAAATAACATATTTTTAGACACTAAAGCGAACGCATAACTAAGTGGTCAAAAACAAGAATCCGGAAAGTCGAAAACTATAAAAATTACCAAGTATTTTCATGTGAAAAAAAAACGAACTTATTAAGTTACATGCTTGGTGAATTTTTGGTAAAAATTGCAAGAGTATATTTAATGGACTCACTAGGATTAGATTTGGGCTAGACCCAAATTACTAAAAACTAGGGCTAGGCCCAATAACAAGAAAACTAGGGCTAGGCCCAATAACAATGAAACGTGGGTTAAGCCTAATGACATAGGTTCGAAGCCGTTCGCATATAATTCAATACGTATAGAATACATGAATACACATAACAATCGAGCGAGTAAACTATCAACGCTCTAAAATACAAAGTTGTTCCAAAGATGACAAACGAGAACATAATAAAGAATTCAAGATGAACAACTTGTACGAGGTCCGAAAGACCTAGTGTCTAACGAGATTAGTACACATGTAGGTTATTGACACGTAAGGACGCTCACTTCGATATCATAATACACGGAACGCAAACTTGTGAGTTCATGTCCCTCCTTTCACTGTTTTCAATGTTTTGTTTTCAAAAACATCGAGGGGAAATACATGCTAGAACTATTGGTATGTTAGTTACGGAGTAGTAGATAACATGATCAATGTGCATAAGTAGGGAGGTAACATTAGTAACCATTAATCACTTAGTGACCAAGGTGCAAAAGGTGTAGATCTATTGGGCTTGAGGCACGCCCCACTCCTGGTTGGTATACCCTGGAGTGCTTTTGTGATCCCAATGATGACAAAGTGTTCTCGGTTTGGTTATTTGCTTATGGTACATTATGTCAGGGGGCTCGCTACCCACTGATAGATCCTTAACAGACTCCATGAATGAATCAGAACATACCATGATTACAAGATTTCATTTTCATGAATACTACGATTACAAGATTTCATTTTCATGAATACTACGATTATAAGATTTCATTTTCATGAATACTAGGATTACAAGATTTCATTTTCATGAATACTACGATTACAAGATTTCATTTTCATGAATACTACGATTACAAGATCTCATTTTCATGAATACTATGATTACAAGATTTCATTTTCATGAATACTACGATTACATATGATAACAAAAACTGCATGAACTCGCTCAACTTTTGTTGACTTTTTAAAACTACATGTATTTCAGGAAACAAGTCTTGAGCCGGTGATACATGATTGGATGCAATGATTACCTTTCTTACGTCACACACAACACGCTTCTGCAGCTAGCAGGGTGTGACAATATCCTTCAGACAGCTAGAAGCCGTCAAAAGAGTTACGCGGACCCAAAACGCAAGCCCTTGGAATTTCAAGTCGGTGATCGAGTATTACTTAAGGTCTCACCTTGGAAAGGTGTGATCAGATTTGGAAAGAAAGGAAAACTTGCACCTAGATACGTTGGACCATTCAAGATCGTCGAAAGAATCGGTAAGGTAGCCTACAGACTTGAGTTACCTCCTGAACTTGGAAATGTTCATCCAACTTTTCACGTGTCCAATCTCAAGAGGTGTTTAGCTGATGAGAACCTCCACATACCGCTTGACGAAATTCGTGTTGATAAAACACTGAAATTTGTTGAGAAGCCAGTGGAAATCATGGAACGTGAAGTCAAGTGGCTCAAACGCAAGCGCATTCCTTTGGTCAAAGTTCACTGGGAAGCTAAACGTGGACCCGAGTTTACTTGGGAACGCGAAGATCAAATGAAGGCAAAATATCCGCATCTTTTCCCACGAGTTCCGTCTAAATAAATTTCGGGACGAAATTTCCACAAGTAGGGGAGACTGTAACATCTGTGCTTGTAATCATTGTGAACAGTTCAGTTATCAATAAAACAATGTTATTTGATCCTAATGTTTGTTTGGTTATGTTTTACATTTTCATGTTTTGACTTTTGTTCAATTTCAAACTCTACATCGCTTTCTGGAGAATTATACGCAAACTGGTGCGTAAACGTAATCAGTTTAATGCGAAAAATACTCCAGAACATCAACATATACTTAACATACCTTAAATAACCTTTACATAACTTAGAAATAAGTTTTGAAGGCTTTGGTATGGCAAAAACAAGTTAATTCGCTTACAGGGACTAAACTTGACAAACTGCGAAAGTATGCCAATTTGAACTGTAACGAACATTCCGGAACATGACCATAAGTTAAACATACCATAAATATCCTTTACATAGCTTAGAAATAGGCTTTGAGGGGTTCGGTGTGCTAAAATAAACTTTTGGGTCATTCAGGGACTAAAAGCGTCAAAAATGCCCAAGTTTGCATTTTCGCGCATAACTTACGTTCTGAATACATCCGGACATCCAAAAATTTATGTAAGCACTAAAATATTTTATTTTAGTGTTTGGCTTGAGAAAAATCCATTCGTCACGCAATTTGGATCGTTTTTCGCGCTTGTGCGCATTCCGTCGTAATTAAGCGAACATCGCGATCGTATGACCAAACGAACTGACATCTGACATATTTTTGAGCATGTTTCATGTCCACAATGTTTAGGCATCATTTTAGGGCCTTAAAGTTGGCTTTAGGGGCCTTAGAAGTGTCGGGAATGGCCTTAAAACACAACAGGGACCAAAACTGTCATTTCTGAAAGATGTTTGCTGATCAGACAGGCCAGGCGGCCCGCGTAAACCCAAGGTGACACCTTACGCGGCCCGCGTCAGGTTCCCAGACCAGATTCAATGTATTAACAGCCTGTTAACAGCCTTTCAAACACCCCAAAGGCCAATGCCATGTGTCAAACTCTTGTGGTGGGGGCAAAATGAGTTACCACAACTTTCCGACAAGTGTACGGGTGAGATCAAGGCACGTTATCCAAGAAACGATCCTAACGGTGAACCGAACACTATAAATACCCAACCCCATGCCTTGCAAAAACCCACTAGAATCTGATTTGAGAAGCTCTAAGTTGAAACCTTTGTTTCATACCTGAGCTACTTGGATCAAGATTAGCATTCGGGGACCCTTTGTAAGTGTTCCTTCGTTCTTTTATTGCTTTTTGAGTCCGAAAGTCAAACTTTGTTTGACTTTCTGCATTGACCAGTTTATGGTCAATGCGAAGTTCGGTTGAACTTCGCAACGTGATTGTAATCACGATGGTTATAGTCCCTTGTGACTATGCCTACTGATTACCACGTTGTCTAGGGTCGTAAGGGTAAGCGATCTAATAAATCGCTTATACCTTCGAACCCGACCCATTTGGTCGATCATTAGGATCCGACCAAATACATTAGGTGACCATAGTAGGTAGGGAATAACCTTCCGAGGTTATACCTTATGGTCACGACGTTTAAGTAGTTGTATGATAGGTAGTTTATATGCTTTAGGTAAATTACCAAAATACCCCTTTGATGCCAAAAATCATTATAAACATATGTGACATAACTTTTGACATCTAAACTGATTTGGCGACAATATTAGGCATGTTAAGGCATATTCTACTTGTCATAGGACTAGTTAGGCGGTCCGAACGCGTTTCACGCGAACGACGCGTTAAAGTAGCATAAGCTACCTAAACGGGTCGTAATGGGTCGTAAGCACTTATGTTAGGTTTCATTTAGTATGTAGGCTTTGTTAAACCATATTACACGAGTCTCCATACTCGTTTGGTTTACGAACCCTCATTCTATCCGATCCTCCGATTTAGGTCCGGTTTATTAACATAGTTACCTATATTAGGTGCCGTTTGATATCCGTTATCTCTAGCATTGTTTGGTTGTCACTCAAGGACTACTGAGCAATCTCAAGTGAGTACATAAACCCCTCTTTTACTGTTTTCCAAACTGTTTTGGGGTGAAACACATGTGCCTACTTGTTACTTTCGTGCTTTCCTGCTTTCACATCATATACTTGCTATGTTCATTAGTACATTTATAGTACATGATTTCATTGTGTTCATGCTATGTATGTCCAGTGTGTGCATACTTAGTACATTGTTTTACATTACATTTCATGCTATGTATGTCCATTGTGTGCATACTCAGTACATTGTTTTACATTACATTTCATGCTATGTATGTCCATTGTGTGCATACTTAGTACATTGTTTTACATTACATTTCCTGCTATGTATGTCCATTGTGTGCATACTTAGTACATTGTTTCACATTACATTTCATGCTATGTATGCCCATTGTGTGCATACTTAGTACAGTTGTTTTCATCACATGCTTACATTTTGGTTTGACATTTGGGTTGTTTAAAATGGAACAATACATTCATTAAGATTAGCTACGCCGTTCGTTAGTAGGTAGTGGTACCATAGGAATTGACAACTCCCGTTCCGGACATCCTGGGTAGGTTTGGATGAAAGGAATGACCGAATTCGATACACATAACTTAGATAAACCTTTAATTTGTTTAAGGGATTATCGCTACAGTCTCAAGGCTTGGATGTATGCATTTTCACAATACCGCATAAATGTTTGTATCAGTATAGCATGCATTTGTTCCACAAAACATAACTTTGATTTAAACAATGTTTTACTTCAATACCTTGTTTTTGTGCATTTTACATATGGTTTAGTTGATATATTTCACATACCATACATGATATTTTTGGGTACACATTACATGATCTACATTAAACATAAACATTTTGACATTGATATACACATTTAGTGGTTTACATTGGACATAGACATTTCGATATGGTTTACACATTAACACATGACAATTCATTTATACATAAACAATTTACATTGGTGGTTGGTTTGAGTAAGTGATTTGAGTAACGAGGCGTGTGTAATATAATACAAGCATGGTGGATACGCCGATGGTACTTCCTATATATAAGTGTTTGTATGACATTACATGTCGTAGCGTTACTTAAATCATTTCAATATTTGACATATTACGTTTTACATAAACAACTTATTTTCACAAGACATTGATTTACAAAACAACTTATCTTATACAAACTCATTTTACTTGGTTATTCATTTAACCTTACATTATTATCTTATTTATACATATCATCGCTTTTTGAATGATTTACAAAACAAAACAATTTACAAGGTTCATGACTGACTTTTGTTAAACAACATTTTCTAAACTCATAAGTCATGAATCCTCTTTTCACAAATCCTATGTAACTCACAGGCATTTTTATGCTGACGTACCTATTTTCACATGTGTTTTCAGGAGCTTTTGCGTAGGATGATGAACATGACACTAGGGCGGACCTGTGCCTTAGAGACTAAAAATGAAGATAGACTAGTTTAACTATGTTATGAACTCTTTATTTCCTGTTTAAGACAATGTAACTCTTATGTTGATAAATAAAGTACAACTTTGAATGCCATGGTTATGAAACAATTAATTCTGTTACAACACTCCCCGACGTTTCCGCCACGTTTTGTATGTTCTACGTGGTCGGGGTGTGACATTTAATAAAGCTAATATGTAAACACATATGTTATATCATCATTCACCATACATTAAAAACACACCAATAACAAGCATGCCCATTAAATCCATCAAATAATAAAATTATTGGTAGAGATAAAAATATGTTGATAAAAAAAAACATTCTTTTTTCTAAATAACTGTGATAAAACAGAAAGATAATAAATCAACTAAATTAATAACTGTGATATAAAAGAAAGATAATAAATCAATTAAGTTAAAGATAAAAATATATTCCACCCTTTATTAATTATCACATGTAAAATTAAATAACTGATAACGAAATTAATTAAAATTTTCTAACCTTAACCAATGAGAAGCAGGGTGATAAGCATATTATGCCAATAAGCAACTTAGCTGAATCTAAAATTGGGGCATCATTACACTATCTTATACCGTGTAAAGATAATATGAGAAGAAATATATTAAAAGTCAATCTAAAAAACTTAAAAAAAAATTGTAACAAGTATACCGAAACTTGATACTTTGGATGCTTATCCCAAATACTCTAAATTAAAATTCGTAAATATATTATGGATGACTCCAATCAGGCCCATAGAAAAATTAGGTAAAACAAAGCTTGACAATTTCAATTGTAAGATGATTAAATCAAAAGTTATGATATTTTCTTGTTGTCCGTTTTTTTTTCGATTAAATTTAGATTATTAACTATTCAAAATTTCCGGTGAAGTCACGGACAAGCAAAAAAAAAATTAAAGTTTAGCCGGTTATGCAAGTTACTGATGCGCTTTTCTACCCATGTAAATTTCATCAATTTCTTTTAGCATACTTGTACGTAACATATTTAGTTAGAAAGGATCAGAAATTATTACCTTCAATGCCAAGTAAAAAGAAACATGCATGGGACGAATAACTTGGTTGGTTGGAGTAGTTCATCGTGGATATTTGATCTTGGTGTCAACTCTATTGCACAGCAACAACTCTGTCATCTGATGGTACGTTGGTTACTCTAACCAAAAATAAAATATATCAAGAACGATCGTGCTGATAACGTGTTGTGAAACTAGCCTACTAGAACAAGATTATAAGAGAATAATAGGGTGAAAGAGATTGATCTTATTGATTGAGGTATATCTTTACAAAGGAATACAGTGAATATATATAGGAGATGAAATCTTGGAGAACAAGCTAATCTATTTAAGGAGTTGATAACCACATAATATAATATATTTATAACAAAAAGAAATATATTAAACAAATATAAATAAAATTTACGAGGTTGAAGGAAAGAATCATGTGAAATTATTTGAAGATTAGATTGAACGATTAGATCTCATTTAAAAAATAGAAAAACTAAACTTTATAACCAAGCCAAGAGTTTTGTTTGTTCACGGCCCATTACATTACAGGGTTATATACCCAAAGTGGTAGCTCTTCCCCTAAAATATGAACCCCCACACCACGCCATTGTCACTGTCACCACAATTCTTCAAACCCTAGAATCCAGCCTCCATAGCTTTCTTCTCAAAGATCTCATCGGTAACAAATCTGATTATTCTTTACTTTATACTCTGCGTATTTGACCTTCTAATCTGTTTCTGTACGCATTCTTCATGTTATATGTTACGTAACCTTCTCGTATCCTTTCTTTATTATTCTTTACGGTTCTTTAGTGTATGCGAATTGATTCTTTCGTTTTCTTGTTTCTTTTGCGATGGTTTCCAGCAGTTCATCGCAGTTCACGTACGTATATCGATTATATTTGGTTAAATTGCGGTTAGAATTAGGATTTTTTACACGGTTTATGTTGTTTTTGTGTTGTTGAATTGTATTTTCGCAGTTTAGATGTGTTTTTAGGGTTGATGCATGAGTGAATTTGTTAACAAAAAGTGAATTTGTATGAATTTTAAATGAGGAGATGAGATCCTTAAGGTTATCTAGATATTTGTGAACCAAAGTGGTTTTATATTATTTTGAGTTTGTTTCTGCTGAAAAGTTTGATGCAACTTTGTTCTGTTTAGGGTTTGTGTGTGTGTGTTTTCTTGGCATTTGACTAAAAATTGGGTTTGCACGGTTTACTCTGTTAGAATTAGGTTTTTTACACTGTTTATTTCGTTTTTGTGTTGTTGGATCAAATTTTGCAGTTTAGATGTGTTTTTAGGGTTGATGCATGAGTGAATTTGTTAGTGTTAACAGAAAGTGAAATTGTAAATGAGGAGTTGTGATTGTTAAGGTTATCTAGATCATCGTGAAGCAAAGTGGTTTTTTTTATTATTTTGAGTTTGTTTTTGTTTATAAATTTTGATTCAACTTTGATTTGTAGGAGTTTGTGTGTGTGTGTTTTGTAGGCATTAGACTTAAAATGGTCTCACACAGTTCACTATGTTAGAATTTGTTTTTTTTTTTTCACACAGTTTATATCGTTATTGTGGTTTTAGGGTTGATGCATGAGTGAATTTGTTATTTGTTAACAGACAGTGAAATTGTATAAGGTTAGCTAGATATTTGTGAAACAAAGTGGTTTTTTGTTATCGTTTTTGTTTATAAATTTTGATTTAGCTTTGTTCTGTTAAGGTTTGTGTGTGTTTTGTTGGCATTTGACTAAATATGGGTTTACGCAGTTCACCATCGGACTTTATGCTTCCTGGAAAGAGATCAGCTGGAGGAGAGGAAGTAGTAGTAGATGAATCTTTGATCAAGAGAACTAAGATTGACAACTTGATTTCATCAGCCGCTGCGGCCAGCACAAGCACAGGAACGTCTTTGACAGTTGCAACCATGGGAGGAGGAAACAACCCGAACGGTACCACCAACGGTAAAATGCCCATTGGTGGTGGTGGATCAAACCAATCGGATATTGATGAGGATCTCCATAGCCGACAGCTTGCAGTTTATGGTCGGGAAACTATGAGGCGCTTATTTGCTTCCAACATTTTAGTTTCTGGGATGCAGGGACTTGGTGCTGAAATCGGTGAGTCTACCGGCTTTATCAATATGTGCTTGTGTGTATTGTTTATTTTATAAATGCACACTTGTTGAAGTTGATTTTTATCAGTGACATTTTGTACCTATGTGTTTTTATTTAGTTTTTTTTTTTTTATCGGAGCTATGCTATGTATACAATCAGAGGATATGCGTCATTACCTGTTGTGAACATTAGTGATAGTGTATTATGACATGTGATATTTCTATTTCTTATCTTGAAGTTACTATTGTTAAATGCTTGGTTTTCAAAAGCGACAAGCACACAAAAGCTACAAGGTCGCCAAGCACAAAAGCACACCGCCTTTTGTACCCGAGGGGCAAATAATTATATTATTTTTTATTTTGTATTTTTAGCATTATTTACTCAATATCTTGATACAGATAAACTTTATTTATGCTTTTGATATTGAAAATACATTCATGTACAACCTGAAAAGCATGCTGTACAACAATCTGTTACACAAAAACGTTTGGAACACATGAGGCACACGCCTCAGAGTCGACTTTTTGCCAAAAAATGGCGTCTCCAGTGTGCTTCTTGTAATACACGCACCTTGTGTAGCTGAAGCCCTGAGGCCTGCGCCTTAGGGCACCTCGCGCCTAGGCACACTTTTTTTAAACCAAAGTTAAATGTTAATTTTATATTATATATATACTTGTATGCTTATATGTGTCATGTATTTATGCCAACATTGCAGCAAAGAATCTTATTCTTGCTGGTGTGAAGTCTGTGACATTGCATGATGAGGGAGTTGTCGAGTTGTGGGATTTATCTAGCAATTTTATTTTCACGGAGGACGATCTGGGAAAGAACAGAGCTCTTGCTTCTCTCAACAAAATGCAAGAACTGAACAATTCTGTTGTTATCTCTACATTAACAACAGAACTAACTACTGAGCAGCTGTCTGAGTTCCAGGTAATTCAGCATGTGGCTTATTTGCTGGTTTTGAATGTTGTTACTTTTGAAGCTTGTGCATTATATGATGCAAAAGTGCCATGTCTCATGATTTTTAGTTGATTTCTACTTATCATTTTATTTACGATCACACATTTATCATCCACAGTTGTTCTGTGTGATATTTTGGTTTGGTTTATGTTTTATTTTGGTTTGGTATTTTACATTCACTTTGAAGCATGTTGTGCATTGAATGAGGCATTGTTAACAATCAATGCTTTGTTGGTAAACATGTTTGTTTTTAACTAGCGATGCGCGGTTGTCAAGTATCAGCACGACTTTTTTCTATATTTTTGCTCATAGTCATCAATGTTTCAAGTTAGTGTGTGCTGTTTTGAAGGTTATTTAATTAAGTTTACATGCCTATTGTTTCTGAAATCTGTTTGAACACAATTGATAAGATGGGTATTTGATCAAAAAGCTCATTTTCTTAGTACTGAAAATTAAACTAGATGGATGCAACCGAATTTAATAAGCCATAATATAGGGCACCAAACCTTATGGAATGACAACTTGCATGACTATATGTCAACAAAATTACGATAATAGAGTAACTACATTAAATTCATAGCTAGATAGCTCTACAAGATATGGTTCATAATGCATGATATAGTCTATGTTGTCAAAGACGCAAGGCTCAGGCGAGGCGCATCGGCCTCGCCCGGAGCCTAGGCGCAAGGCGCAAAAAAAGCGTGGGCTTTTTTAAGAAAAGCGCACATAGAGAAAAAAAATATAAAAAATATGTTATGCTTTGAAAATAAATAAGATTCCACATATATAATTAAAAAAACTATTATACATGCCATTTAAGATCATGGAGCTAATAGTTAGTAGCAAAAGTTTAGGAATTATATGTTGTAAGTTTTAGGTGTGTGAATAAAAGTCTCAAAAGGTGGTAAATACTTTGTCCCACATCGGTGTGGGGACAAAGTGAGTGGTTGTTTATAAGGTAAAGTCTTCACTACTATATTGTAGCTTTATGACATGTTTTACCACAAGTCCTACCCGCGCGCAGGGGGGGGGGTGCAAAAATGAGTTTCTGAGCTGGAATTTGGTTGAACTCATGCGTGCCCGCACCTGCGGACACGAATGCAACTCCGAAAAGCCCGGGCCCGCGTGAGGCAGTTTTTATTCAGTTTCGCTTTTTTTTTTTTTCGTTTTTTTTTTCTGCTGCGCCTCAGGCCGTTTTTGTGCGCCTTTTTTGCGCCTCAGGCCGCTTTTTTCAAAAAAGCCCATTCTTGCGCCTAGGCTGCCACCAGGCACTATTGGTGCGCCCGGGCGCCTAGGCGCGCGCTTTTTGCGCTTTTGACAACATAGGATATAGTATTTGTTGTATTCATCATTGGGGAGGACCTACTCTTGAAATTAGGGCATCTTGAGGGACAGTTGCTCAAAAACAGATTGTTTTGTATATTTTGTTGGGGCATTTTCATTATTTTAAATAAAACTATTACTTGGTCTGACCACTTTTGCTATCACTTTTGTACATTTTGTATTCTTTGTACATATGTCATCAAATCTCGTTGCTATCACTGTATTTTAATTATGCTGTGTGTTTGTTCACTTGCTGCTGCAGGCTGTAGTGTTCACGGATATTCCTTCGGCAAAAGCAATTGAATTTGACAATTTTTGCCATAAACACGAGCCTCCAATTGCTTTCATAAAATCAGAAGTACGCGGTCTTTTTGGTAGTGTGTTTTGTGACTTTGGCCCTAAATTCACCGTCTCAGATGTAGATGGGGAGGACCCACACACAGGCATCATTGCATCTATAAGCAATGACAATCCTCCACTTGTCACATGTGTTGATGATGAACGCCTTGAGTTTCAAGACGGAGATCTAGTCGTGTTTTCCGAAATCCACGGGATGACAGAACTTAACGATGGAAAACCAAGAAAGGTTATAAACGCAAAACCATTTTCTTTCAGTATCGAAGAAGATACTACAAAATATGGTGCGTATACAAAGGGTGGAATTGTAACTCAACTGAAGCAACCAAAGGTATTGAAATTTAAGCCATTGGAAGAGGCAATTAAAGATCCTGGTGAATTTCTTCTTAGTGATTTCTCTAAATTTGATCGCCCTCCACTCTTACATCTACTGTTTCAAGCGTTGGATAAGTTTGTATCCGAGTTGGGACGATATCCTGTTGCTGGTTCTGAAGAAGATGCTCAGAAGTTGCTGTCTTTGGCTAACAATATGAACAATGAACTGAAAGATGGAAAGATTGACCAGATTGATGAGAAAATTGTTAGAAGCTTTGCGTTTGGTGCAAGGGCTGTTTTGAACCCCATGGCTGCGATGTTTGGTGGTATTGTTGGACAGGAAGTTGTTAAGGCTTGTTCTGGAAAGTTCCATCCGCTATTTCAGGTTAGTTCTCTTCGTATCATTCTATGAGGGTGTTTTGGTAAATAAGTTCTGCTGCTGATCATCTGATTGTTAGGGGGTTAGTTAACTAGTTTCATAGAGCTGTAATGAAATCTTTTTTCGTGAGGGTAAATCAGTTTTACAAATATGCCTCTTCTAATATAATTGGAAAGGCTTTTATTTTTGTCTCATAAACCGTCTTTCTTTATCATAAAACTTAAAATAATCAGAATTTGCCAAACACTGAAACACTTGATCATTTGATTATTGCGACTTTGAACAAAAGAAACACCTTGAAATGTGGCTTTCTATATGTTTTATTACACTTATGACTTATCCAATTACTCAATATTGTTCTTTCAAAACACATCTAAACACCCGTTTATATGTTTTGACTTTCCAATGCTTAGAGTGTGCAATTCGAGTTAATGGGACCCGTTTATGTTTTCTTCTTGGTGGACAGTTTTTCTATTTTGACTCTCTAGAGTCCCTTCCTGTAGAGCCTTTGGACCCCAATGACTTAAAGCCCTTGAATAGCCGTTATGATGCTCAGATCTCAGTCTTTGGGGCCAAACTTCAAAAACAACTAGAGGAAGCTAAGGTTTTCGTTGTGGGATCGGGTGCGCTAGGCTGCGAGTTTTTGAAAAATTTGGCATTAATGGGCGTTTCTTGTGGTAATGGAGGAAAGCTAACAATTACCGATGATGATGTTATTGAAAAAAGCAACCTCAGCAGGCAGTTTCTTTTTAGAGATTGGAACATTGGTCAAGCTAAGTCAACCGTTGCTGCAACTGCCGCCACCTTGATAAACCCTAAGTTTCATATTGAAGCACTTCAAAACCGTGCCAGCCCAGATACTGAAAATGTGTTTGACGACACTTTCTGGGAGAATCTTAGTGTCGTTGTCAACGCTCTTGATAATGTGAATGCAAGGCTTTATATTGACCAGAGGTGTTTGTATTTTCAAAAGCCGCTTTTAGAGTCAGGAACTTTAGGTGCCAAGTGTAATACACAGATGGTCATCCCTCATTTGACTGAGAACTATGGTGCTTCCCGAGACCCACCTGAGAAACAAGCGCCTATGTGTACTGTGCATTCATTCCCACACAACATTGACCACTGTTTGACCTGGGCTAGGTCAGAATTTGAAGGATTGCTTGAGAAGACACCAGCTGAAGCCAATGCGTATCTGTCTAATCCAAGTGAATACACTTCTGCAATGGAAAAAGCTGGCGATGCACAAGCGAGGGATAATTTGGAACGTGTGCTTGAATGCCTCGAGAGGGAGCGGTGTCAATCATTTGAAGACTGCATAACCTGGGCCCGCTTAAAGTAACCCTTATTTCTTTATATTAGTACTTCCAGTTTAACATTTTATTTAAAGTAAAATGGCATTTTTGTCCCTGAGGTTTGTTCACTTTGCGACTTTCGTCCAAAGGTTTGTTTTTTCGCATCTGGATCCAAAAGGTTTAAAATCTTGTCATTTTCATCCGGCTCGTTAACTCCATCTATTTTTCTCTGTTTAGTTGGGGGTATTTTCGTCTTTTTTGTTGACTTAAAGGGCATTTTGGTATTTTTCACTTAAGGACTTGCTGTGCGTTATGCTAAATGCTTTTACATAAAGTGAAAAAGATCGAATTGCCCTTTTAAGTTAACAAAAAAGACGAAAAGACCCTTGATTAAAAATAATGGATGGAGTTAACGAGCCGAATGAAAATGGCAAGATTTCAAACTTTTTGAATCCAATCGTGGAAAAACAAACCTTTAGAAGAAAGGCGCAAAACTGGCCAAACCTCAGAGACGAAAATGACATTTTACTTTCTATTTTTTTAAAATGAGCCGTCTCACTCGTAGAGAGAAAACATAACCTGAGTCAACATAACTAGATTACTTCATGATAGCACTTCAAATTTAACATTTCCCCATCATGTTCTTAGTGTTCTCTCTGTATGTAATCAGGTTTGAAGATTACTTTGCTAACCGTGTGAAACAGCTGACCTTTACTTTCCCTGAAGATTCTGTAAACAGCAGCGGGACCCCTTTTTGGTCTGCCCCAAAACGTTTCCCGCGGCCCTTGGAGTTTTCCGTTGAAGACCAAAGCCATCTTAACTTTGTTATTGCAGCATCTATACTAAGAGCAGAAACTTATGGCATTCCAATCCCAGAGTGGGTCAAATCTTCTACAAGGTGCGCAGATGCTATTAGCCGAGTGATGGTTCCTGATTTTGAGCCCAAGAAGAATGTCAAGATTGTTACAGATGAAAAAGCCACTAGTTTGTCTACTGCATCTATTGATGACTCTGTTGTTATCAGTGAACTGGTCAACAATTTAAAATTGTGCCACCAGAACCTGCCGCCTGGTTTCCGGATGAACCCGATTCAGTTTGAAAAGGTTCTCTCTTTTTCTATTCTCTTATGTAGGGTTAATGTTATAAATCTTATTTTATTTTTGAATGTGTAGGATGATGACACCAATTATCATATGGATCTAATAGCGGGACTTGCGAACATGAGAGCTAGGAATTACAGCATCCCAGAAGTCGATAAGCTCAAGGCCAAGTTCATTGCTGGCAGGATTATTCCCGCTATAGCTACCGCTACTGCCATGGCCACCGGTTTTGTCTGCCTGGAGCTATACAAGGTCCTAAGCGGTGGTCACAAAGTGGAGGACTACAGAAACACATTTGCCAACCTGGCACTCCCTCTATTCTCAATGGCTGAACCGGTCCCACCAAAAGTGATCAAACACCAGGACCTGAGCTGGACCGTTTGGGACCGTTGGATCATTAGAGATGACCCAACTTTAAGAGAGCTTCTTCAGTGGCTAAAAAACAAAGGTCTGAATGCTTACAGCATATCTTATGGAAGTTGTTTGCTTTACAACAGCATGTTCCCAAGGCATAAAGATAGAATGGACAAAAAGATGGTGGACTTGGCAAAAGAAGTGGCTAAAGCTGAGCTGCCACCGTACAGACGCCATATTGATGTGGTGGTTGCTTGCGAGGATGAAGATGATAATGATGTTGATATTCCTCAGGTCTCGGTATACTTCCGGTAGATCATCTCTTTATCTTTTACTACTTAGTCATGAGAGTACTTGAATTTGATACATTTTAGGGTTTGAACCCTACTAAACTAAGATGTTCTGTACAAGATTGTGTTGAAAAACGTGGTTTAACATCATGCATTTAATTTTGCTTTTAAGGTTGGGTTCATATTTTGCTAATTTGCCAATACTTGATCACTTCATATTTTTATTTCAAGTAAAGCTAAATCAATTCGAAGAGTGACAACTCAAATTTTTTAAACCTTCAAACTCTTTTAATGATTCTTATTAACATTATTCTATACCTGGTGATGAGGTCTACATAACTTTTGTGACTTACTGATTCTAATAACAGATTTCGTTTATGTTCGACTCATGTACTATCTTTTATTATATTTTTTAGAATGTCCAACTCACACAACTCACTTCTTATTATGATTATCTCTCATTGGTTGTCCGCAAATTCCATTATCAAGAACTGCATCCACATCTTCTTGTAGCAATTTTTCCTAAGATATTATTAATTCTTCGGGTGTAGCTATACTTGTTAATAAACTCAAGAGTAGAACGACCAACTCACACAACTTGATTCTTATCGTTTATTTTCTTTTCAACTTTTCAATCAATAATATGGTTTATAAAATACACCGATTTCTTTATAAGGGTATACGGTGTGGGCGGCAAAGGGGGTGGTAAACTGGGTTTGCCACTTGGGAACACCGCCGCCAACCCCCTTTGCCGCGCGGTGAGGTTTGATGTTCGGTGATTGCTTACTGATCGGTGAAGGGAGGTAAGGGGAGATAGAGGGGGTCCATGCCATCTCAACTAATCACACATTTTTTTTAAATAGTTTACCAATTCATGAAGTGTCTAACCATTGCCAATACTTTTGAGCATAGTTTAAATAATTAAGGTTGAATGACATGACACACTCTCATTGGTTGATTTTGAAGTTTACCACTTTCAAGTGTCTAACCATTTCCTACACACCTAAAATACAAAGCTTCATTGCAACACGTTGGTACGTCTGGATCTTTTAATTTTCTAGAATACCCAACTTCATTTTTGTCTTTACTCCCAGTTTATTGTCAACATGAAGTCCGTTCTTGTTTGCACCATCATTGGGTTTTGTAAATATATAGAGGGGAGACTGAAGACACTTTGCATTCAATGATTAATTTGTTCATTCATGGATCACTATGAATTACAAGACTTATCGTGGAATAAGGCCAGCTTTACTTTAAAAAAGCTCATTAAATTAGAAAAGAGTTTTGTTCGTAACGATCTTTGAAGAACAAAGGCCAAACTCTTTGTTCTTCGACCGTGTGTGGGTAATTACCCCGATCGCTGATTAACCACAGAATATAGACAAACATCTTAATCTGACAAAGAAAAGACTTAAATTGATGGAAATAACTACGTTTGGTCCGACTCTGAATCACAACTTTGTTAGATCCACACCTGATTTTTACTCGCTATGATATTTGCTTATATGATATTTGTTTATATGTCGTCTAAAATGTTCTTCGTTATATGCATGATTCTTGAACCACATTTGAATGCTTTAGCTCATATTCTTTTCTGCATACCTATTGGCGCCTTCACGTTATATACCATCTTACGTTCATAGTTCACGCCATTGCTAACTAGGTTGGTTGTGAAAACACTTGTATACACTCATAATATTGTCTTTCTTTATGATAATCTTGTTTCTTGTCTTTCACTCGTCAACATGTTGTCTTGTTCTTGTATTGAAGATGAATATTGACGCATGGAATATAATGTTGCTAAATTAACATGGTTCTTAATCTTCTTTTTGAATTAATAATTGCCACCTCTTCAAATCAGTTGTTGTCTTTTGTGATAATGTCAGTATACTTTCCTTATTAGGTTGGGTAATGTGGTATAAAGCCCCTAGGGCTTTATCGTTAACTTGCACAGTGTGGGATAACATCCTCCTTAAAGCCCCTTTACAAAGAAAATTACAAAGAAAATGAATCTGATTGGTTAAATAAATGTGGGCCCCCATCACCATCCCTATAGCGCTCAGGAGTTAACGAAATTGCCCATAACGCCCAGAAATGGGGGAGGGGCGCCAAAGATGGGGAGGTGGTAGGGGGCGCTGAGCCACACCACCTGGTCTTAGATAAACTACTACAACGCTAACATATTAAGATTGATTTACACATTTTTTGATATAAACTTCCATTGGACAAGATCGTGTGCTACATTTATTGCAAGCTTAATTGTTTGTTGACATGTTTAGTAAGGGTTTGTCCTTTAGTTGTTCTTTTCATAGATCCTCATTATGTTAGCTGGAGTTCCTAAATTTTGTTCTAGGATTAGGATATAAACTTTCTGATTATTGTAGAGGTTTTTGTTAGGTTATATTTTCAGAGTTGTGCGCTCGTGCTTGTGTGATTCGATCATACGTTTATTGGACGATGCATTCCCACATTAATTCGATAAATGTACAGAATTCTTTCCACGTTATAGAATAATGAATCTATATGAATCTATATATACCATAACCAATAAAATTACAGAAACAATTAGTTAAATTATTAACAAGTAGTTGTTACTTTCCTTAATCTTTTATCTACTTCCAAGCAGAAATTCTAACTAATGGAGTTCCTCTCCATTGTAGAACCATTTCATTATTATTTTGCCCTACAAGCCTGATGCTATATGAACTTTGTCTCTCATTCACCATCTCTTTAGCTTCCATCAAACTCTCTTTGTTCAGCCTCCAACCCATTAACCCAATATCTTCTTTGAATCCATAATCTCCCCTATCATTCTGCCACTTTTGGTACCAAGAAAATGATGAAACATATGGGCCCACAAAAAGTGTCTCCATGGCTAATCTTGCTTCTGTAAGGTTCTCTGGGAAGCTTCTTTCCATTGACTCACAAAGTGCATGATAGTGTTCTAAGCAGTCATCAAAAAATGAACCAAAACCGCGAGAAACATTTGTATTTTCCCAATCTTCTCCATCGCCAAAAGTTAGAATTCCTTTGTTTGTTAATAATAAGTTCTTGGCAGCCCTTACAAACTCCATCACTTCACTTCTATTTCTTATCCTCCCCATGTGTGGTAGTCCAACCATACAATTGAAGGCTAGGAAGTCATGCTCATGTGATCTTACGATCTCCCACACCAAATCTTCAATCCCGACATCTTGAACCTCCAACTTCAATCCACAACGGTTTGCATAATCACTGAGCCGGTTTTTTGTATCCTCAAAACTATAACTTTGCGCGTAATTTGTTCTAATGGATGTCAACTTAATTTCTCTTTTTAGCTTTCCAATAGCCTCTAACATTGGAGGCCATTGAACCCCTTCACCCATATCAAAATCTATGATGTGTACCTTCCTTGAGTCGTTCGTAATTGCTTCAAGAATAGCTGAATTGGCTGCAAAATGAGGAAATCTCCCATAAGGGAAACATCCATAAAATGCTTTGAATGCGGACTTATAATTTTTCATTGATTCCTGTTTTATGTAGTCTATTTGATTTCCAGAGTGAAACAAGTTAAAAGCCACACGTTCCATGGTTCCACCAAGTGGACTAACTTTCTCGTTTAAACAACCCACGATCGCATTCGCTAGTTCTCTTTGTCCCATCTCCATGGCTTCTCCATAAGCTTTAAGTAGACTACCAACGTTTGTTTGGCCTTCAACTTCCATTGGTAACACCATTGTAAGGTTCATCGATGGAGACATCACAGGCGTGTCATTAGATTTTACAGATGGACCGCCACTTACACCTTCATTCTCCATGGTTAAATACGTACACATACTATCCATTTCTTCACTATCAGCCCACCATCTCAATACATCATCAAGGGAAGTGCCTGAAATATCTTCAATCCCTTCCACATGTTGAGAAATATTCTCCATAGGGAGCACTACTCCAGAGTCATCGACATAAGGTAACTTACTAATATGATCACTTGGTAACATGGTATGAAAGTATGACTCTGAGGTGATTATGGAAGAGTCCTCAGGGGTGGTGATTGAGGAGTAGAGTTCATAGTCAACACATGTATAATTACCCATTTCTAGACCATATAATCTTGCTTCATCAAGGTCTTGTGGAAGATTCGATTGAAGTACTTCTGGCTGCATCATTTGTTTGATAATACTTGGATGTGATCAATTAGGAGAAGTTTTTTTTATTGTTTCAGAGGTTGGGTGGTATCCCCCATATATATAGATTGTTGATCTGGATGCCGACAACTTCAAACACAATTACTAGTAAACTCTATGGATTATAATTTGGCAAACTGGATTTTAATAATCTAAAATGTTGTCCATTAGCTGATAAGAATCCATACTGACGATACCAATGACACTTGTAACTTCCATTTTCGCTGCCGATGACAAATTCACTCTAACGGAAAAGTAACTCCGTGTGCCCCTAATGAACAATTGACTGACATTTAACCAATCAGAGAGTCGTAAATTGTCTTGACATAACCTAAATGAAATTTAGGAGCATATGGGGTTACTTCTCCGTTGGAGTGAAATCGTTCTTAACAACGGAAACAAAATTTAGGAGTGTCATTTGTCATACAACATGGATTATCATCGGTGAATAAGTCATAGTTTGAATTATTAAAATCTAATTTTTCTAAAACTTTTATTGTTACTAAAGAGTGTAAAACAAGAGTTGCACCAAATACAATTTCTTCTGCATTTCATTAAGTTTCCTGATGAAATACCTCTTCTTTTCTTGGAAGTTTTCTTGCAGACGGCAGCTTAAATATTATTTAATCAAAAACTTCTTTGTTTCATATGATTGTCTATACATGTAAACGTCTTATTCACCACACAAATCCATATTTGTAGTATATGTTGAAATTACCATTCCATTGGGGTCCACACGTGTCGCTCACAGGGAGACTAGAGAGAGACCCGAATATTGGAACTACTATCTTTACAAGATAACAATGGAATCAGTAAACTTATTCTTTGTTCGACTGTAATAAGAATTTATGAGGTTATTAATTTTGAAACAAACAATAAGTTAATTAGCTTTTATTTTTTTATTTTTTATATATATACAACAAAGTCACTAGTTTAGGCCCTTAAGATACCATTAGCGAACTGAAACATAAAGGCTACACTTCGGAACCACCATAAAGACAACGGGTGTTGATGCACAGAAAGATATTTTCTTATGGTTTGTCATGAACTGATTTGGTTTTAGTTTAAAAATGAATGTAATTTTGGTCATACTATAGTTGGTTTTAGTTTAGAAATGAATGTAATTTTGGTCATACTATAATTATGCAACATTTGTGGGTTTAAGATGCTTGATGTTGTCTACTTCTACTGAATTTGTTTGGAATCTCTTTATGAATCTCGATAAGTAAATCTTTCCGAACAACGTACAGCTCCAATTACATTTTTTTTCGTGGTATAGTAACCAGTTGAATTCACCCGCACATTGCGGTATCGGTAAGATACTGCCACTCGGTATAACAATCTTAAGATAAATCCTAAAAGATAAAATCTAATATGCTCAAAAGGATATAGACACATGCTTGCATCGAACGGAAACCATAAAAACAAATATTATTAACAGTTTCGATAGTATCGATAATGTTCGGTCGGAATGGACATGGTACCGATATTGTTGTGATGGTATCAATTCGGTTTGTCATGGTACTGTACAGTACCCAACACCCCTAATAGGTACGGTATAAAAAAACTGATTCTATTATGACTGTAACTCCGTATTTAACAAAATTTATATCAAAATCATAAAACCGAATATTGGTGCCACTACCGAAGTTGTTTGGACGGTATCTGTTCGGATCGTCATAATAAAGAACAAAACAATCAATTATATTTGAATGTTTTTATTATGAACATAAAAAAGCACGTCTCAACGGTACACATAAAATTTTATAATGAACTACATTATTTAATTAGAATAAAAAAAGTAAACAACTTCAATTTATTATAAAAAGGGCAATTGCATATTTCCCTTTATAAAGCTTCTTAATTGCAAATTTACCCAACCAAGAATTGCATATCTCCTTCTCTTTTTTTTTTGCGTTTTCATTATTGTCCGTCTATTACGAGCTAGAGTAATAGTCATAAAAAATACAAGCGCCAATTAACTAAATGAAAAAAAAAATGCCAAAACTTCAGTCCATTGCGGCCACCCCTAGTTGCCATGAAAACAAATATGAGAAGTCACCCCAATCCGACACATTTATTCTTCCTAACTTGATATTTAAAAAAAAAAATTCCCATTTTGAACCGTACCTGCTTCGACCATTTGCCACACATAAACATAACTCAAATTGACCTTCCAAAGTTTAAAGCCACAATTTCCCTATGTACCAAAAGATATGGAAGTTGCAAACTTTCTGTGTTGTCTATCAAGTTAAACCACAACATAACTAGAGACACAAGAATTTGTAAAATGGTTTTCAAAAGTGAAAGAGGATTTAAGTTGAATGAACATGTGACATGCGGTTTTTTAATGCTATGTGAGACCGAACACAATCAGCCAACCGGTGAGATTGAACATTTATCAAAATGCAGACTGATAATACGATTTTGAATTCGCGAAACCTACCCTCACTACCCACTCATTCAAAACTAATTACCAAGATGAGGGGAACTGACTTTACTAACTGAGTTTGATTTAAAGGACAAGATATGTTAGAAAAACCAAAAATTTAAACAAAATCTGTAATTGTGTTTTTAAAGGGCACGTTTCATAATTCTGGTAATACATAAAGGACATAAAGTGTGATTAACTCTAATTCAAAAGTAAAAAAGGTTGATGGGAAACAGTAGTCACCGACTTCCCAAGACACGAATGTATAAATGTAACTATAGATTGCAATCATCGCATCGCTAGGTCTGATAAAGCCTTTACAAAGTTCCACCCTCTAGTTCAAGTGTTCTAACAAGCTATGAACAATTATTACTATCACTCATTGCATGCATATATTGCATGATTGTATGTGTCTCTATCTTGTAGGATAGATATATGGTTTACCTACATTTCACATTTTTTAGACCCTACCAATAGTTTAGCATGAATAAAATTTTACTTGATATGGTTGTTGTACGTGTATCTTTTTCTTTATAATGCTTAAAAAATTGATTTTAATGCTGACAGGAGTAAAACCCCGAATCACCGGTTCAGATAAACGATAAAATAAAGAATGGATCTACAATTCGTTTTGGATACAAATTCATCACCAAAACCAACTGTAGGGTTGTGAATCACTCCCAAAGATATAGCAATCACCACTCCGGTTATGAATTCGAGTCTAAGAACACCACCATCGTGCCACGGTTGAGCTAGCATAGACACTATCAATTTAACTTAAAATCCATTGAGATAAACTAATCAAAGGGAATATTCTCATACTCAAAACACACTCATCTTCATTAACCATACGAATTAATACATATACCATCAATTCTACACTACCCCACATTTAAAAACTAAGACAATTAAAACTAAGTACTACCTAATAAGCAGAAAGTACAACTAAATAAAGCATTGAAATAAATGTGAAACAACTTAATGGGAATGTACGACGAAAGGCGGTGAACGTGAGTTGTTAGGCTAGTTTTGCTGAACACCATCATGGAGCTCCATTTGAGATCAGGTTACCCAAGCTTGTTGACCGGTTCTCTTTCTGAGTATACAATATTATTAGACGATATACTTAGGTGATATATTAGAGACTTGATTGTAATATGGTCTAAATAAACACCATATTATATTGTAACCCTACAAAATCTTAATCTAATACAATTTTCCCCGTTTCAATTTGGTATCAGAGCTCAGGGAATAAAGACACGGTAAACATCACCCGGAAGGGCGGTCGGCACCTGCCGTTGCCCTACCACCACCACAAACAACAAGCGTTTAGGCTTAAAAATTGAAGATCTCTAAGACTTGATAAGTCTCTGGAAAGAGACCCAGAAGACACTGTTTCTCTTGACTTTGAATTACAATTCAAAGGTCAAATAAGAAAATAGTTGATGAGAGAATAAAAGTTGATCCAATAACCATCTGTGTTGGTATCATCTGTTCTAGGGAGAAATTGTTGTACCTACAAAAGAACAGATGATATCCAAAAGCCAAGACATGACTCTTAGATCAAGAAATAAATAGTTGACGAACCAGTCTCTCCCCAAAGATAGTGAATCTTGAACACCTATTCAGAACATCTGTTCAAGAGCATGACTAACATCTGATGAAGACTTGGAACCGCTGTTTAAGAGTACCAACATCTGTTGAAGGCTAGTATCTGTTGAAGACGGCCCAAAGCCCTGATCAAGCCTAAGGTCTGATGAAGAAGACCAAATATCTATTAGGCCAAACAGATGTTTGGACAACTGCAACAGAGGATAGCTTAGACAGTGTTTTCTTAATGTAACAGTATTTATCTTATCAATGTTTAGTATAGCCTAAATCAGAGGATAAGATTTGCTCAGATGTTTGCAAACATCTGAGAATCTTTTTCTGTTTGGAACGTTAGATGTCACTATCAGGGTGACGTCAGCACGTCACAAACAGAGCTTTAATACTTGTATAAATAGATCACACTTGTTAGTGATCTATTCGTCACTTTACACATTCTCTTTTGTACGAGTAGTTCTAGTGAGTGATCGGCTGAGGGGGAGATTGTAAAATCATCGCTGTAAAACTTTTGTCTATTTGAATCAATTGAATAATAGTTTATGATAATGTCTCTCTATTTCTGAATTGTTTTGTGATAATCAATATTAGTTTGTAAATATCAAACTCAGATCCTAACAATTGGTATCAGAGCTTGGTCACGTTTAAACTCAATTTCACAATCAGTTTAACACAAAAAGGTTAGTTCAACAAAGATCCATTACTATTCGTAGCCCAAAGTTGAAAAGTTTAGAACTCAAAATTGTCTTACACATACTTTGTTCTTCTTCTAAAAAGATCAAAAGAGAATGACACTCAAAAACTATGATTGCCTTATCTCCGGTTGTGATAGAAAACCTCCGATACTTAACAGATCAAATTATAATCTCTGGCAACGATGGTACAATATCTTGCTCAACAAAACACAAGATGTTGGAGGTCAGTATTGTATGGACCACATATTCCAATGACACCGAGTGTCAAAAATCCTTGTGTAAATGAGCCTAAGACAATGGAAGATTACTCTATGCTTGAATTCAAAAAGTTTAAGATAGATGCCAAGGCACTCATTATAATTTCCAAGGCTATACCAAACGAGATCTATGCAGAGCTATTACACTGTAATAGTGCAAAAGAGATATGAGATAAGTTGAAAAGGAAATTTAGTGTAACCAAAGAAATTGTTAAAAAATCCAGAAACTTCAAACATTCAAAATGTTGAAGGTATATCTAACCCAGTACGAACAACAATTTGTGAAAAGGGTAGTGATAAAGTTGTAAAAAACAATGATCATTGGAATACTACTGAAGATGATAATAATAGCGTTTGCGCATTTATGGCCACCAAATTGGGAGTATCTACATGCCTGGATATCCTATGGTATGTAGATAGTGGAGGATCAAGAGATATGACTGGATGCAAAGCACTACTGACAAACTTCCATACTCATGGAGGTGGTGATATTTCTTTTGGAAATACTTCTAAAGGAAAGGTGTTGGGGCCAGGGACTGTCTAATCTGGAAAGCTAAAATTTGAAAATGTCAATCTAATAGACAACTTAAAATTTAATTTACTCAGTGTTTCACTAATGAGTGACAAAGGCTATGGCTCATTTTTTACAAATACAACTTGTAAAATTGTTAGACCTGAGGTTGTAAAAAAGATAGACAAAATTATAGCTGAAAGTACTGCTAAACTTGTTGCTCACAGTAGACATGTCTAAAGAAAAACAAAAAACCGACGTGTGTCTATTCTTTGTTGCATCTACAAAAGAGATAGAGTTATGGCATAGAAGGTTGGGACATGTTAATTTATAAACAATTGACACTATAACAAAGGAAAAATTGTTAGAGGCTTACTAACCAAACAAGTTAAATGTGATGAACATTGTGTCTCCTGTTTAAAAGGAAAAAACACAAAGTTTCACACAAACCCATTGAAGAGTCCAAAACAACCAAATGCTTACAACTGTTGCGTATGGATTTGTTTGGCACAGTAAAAATCATGAGCTTAAGGAAAAAGCGACACTGCTTAGTAATAGCTGATGATTTTTCTAGGTTTACATAGACATTCTTTCTTCACTCAAAAGATGAGACTGCAGGAATCTTAAAAGAATTTATCATAAAAATAGAAAAATAATATTATCTTCCTGTAAAGTCCCTCAGAAGTGACAATGGGATAGAATTCAGAAACCAAGAGGTTGATGAATTCTGCATATCCAAAGGAATACTGAGACAATTCAGTATTTCTAGAACACCTGAACAAAATGGGGTCGTTGAAAGAAAAAAACAGAACCCTTATTAAGGCTACAAGGACTATGGTTGTAGATTCAGGTCTACCACTATCTTTTTGGGCAGAAGCCGTGAATACTGCTATGTTCAAAACAGATTCTTAATAAATCCTAGGTATTAAAAGACTACCAATGAGATTTTGTTCAAAATAAAACCATTGATATCATTTTTTAAAATCTTTGGTTGTCCATGCTTTATCTTGAATCTAAAAGATTCAATTTCAAAGTTTGCAGCAAAAGTGGACTGTGGATATTTCTTAGGATATTCTTCTACAGACAAGGCCTATAAAGTGTTTAACACAAGGACCATGACTGTAGAAGAAACTTTGAATGTAAAATTTAATTAATTATCATCCTTGAAAATCCCTAAAAACCCTACAGAACTATTTGATCTTGATATATTCAATTTTGAAGACGTAACTGCTTACCTTTCAACTTCCGATTCACGTAGAGTTTTACATGCTTGCTTGCTTGCTTCTTTATTTCTGTTGGTGCATTCATCTGTCGTCTTCGTCTTATGTCGAGTCTCGGGTTCGTTGCGAAATTGATCAAGCATGATGTCATTATGTTTAAAGATGACATCATAATTGTGACATCATCTATGACATCATTGCTAGTTTACACATGAGACAAAACAGAATGTTACATGTTTATAGGTTGTCGGTTTCCCTTGAAAAGTTAGATTGTGGATTTCGCTTGAATGTAATCATGTATGTTTCAAGCGAAATCTGAAGGTTATAAATAGGCTAGTTGTTAATTCATTTGTAACATTTTCTGAAATTCCATACCGAGGTGCTGCCGGTGTGAGGACTGATTGTAAACGATAGTATATCAATATAATCAGTAGTTAAAGTGATACGCAAGCTGTTTCGCAATCGGTTTCTTAGTTTCCGCCTCTGAAACTGATAAATCTCTTCTGAACGACTCGTTCGGGTCTCAAAACAATCCTACAAGTGGTATCAGAGCTCAGGAGGAAGAGATTTCGCCAAAACAGCTCGTTTTTGTCACTTTTTCTGATTTTCTACATCTTCTTTCAAAAATCGAACAAATTTTTACGGTTAAAATTGGCTAAAACTTTCACATAACGTGCGTAATGATGTTTTAACAAACCCTTGAAAGTTTCGGAACTTAATTTGATCATTTACACGTTCAATCAGACCATAATCAGATCGATTTGATGATGTCATGCAGATTTCGCTTGAGATTAGTTGATAATTTCGCTTGAAAGTTCACAATTATTTGAAAATTACATCGAGAATTCGCTTGAGTATGACAATCTTACTGATTTCGCTTGAGATATTACATGTTTAATTCCGCTTGAAATCATTGTCACGGTAATTGAGATAAGTAATCACATGTCTTGTGTCAGTTTAAATGATAACATTGTGATTCTCGTAAATTGTATTTGCATGTGATCGGTCAAATTGTCTTCAAGTTGCATTTAATTGAAAGTTGTTGGATTGCATGTGAACATGAGAATCGGTCCAATCATTGTGATGTAGTTATCGATTACATGTGATTTTTTTGTAGTTGTCGGCTTACTGTTGTTGTTACCAAGATTGCATGTGAAGATGTGTTTATCGAGGTGATTGTTGGTCATATTCAGATTTCATGTGTTAAATTTGCAGGTGACACATTTAATTGATTGACACATTTTATTAGTTGTCGGCTACGAAAGTTTAATAGGAAGTCTTTGTGACTCATTTTTAGTTACATGTGTTTCTTGGTCCAATCATAGTAATTGTTAGAGGCCCAATCATTGTTTAGTGCAACCCATTTTATACTCGGAAAAATTGAAAGTGTGTTTTGAGTGAAATTTGTTGGGATTATTTGAAAAATGGAAATGATGTTTGATGAAAAAGAAAATGATTTTCTTGAATATTTAAACAATTGGTATATAAGAACTATGGATAGCAGTTATAGAAATGTAAGTGCGGACATTTGGGTTAAAAGTTTTGAGCATTTCATGTGTCAAAAAGATGAAACGTTGGAAGAGTTGGAGAGACGTTTTGAAATTTTAAGAGACAATTTGAGAAAAAATGATATTAGAATTTCTAATGAAGAACTGATATCGAAATTGGAACGTGCATTACCTGCTAAATGTGATAAATTCTTAATTGAACTAAAAAGTAAGGATTTTTTCCAAGAACTTTATCCAAAACAATTTTTTAATGAGGTTAATGCAGAGTTTCGTAAGGAATATAAGAAAAAGAAGGAATTGGTGAATGAAATGGAAAAGAATTTACAAAAATTGGAACTGGATGTAATTGCTGAAATAGATAGAAGAATTCGTGTGTGTCTTGCAACAAATAGGATTTTAAAATATGATATTAAAAGGAAATATTATATTGATGAAAATATGAATCCTTTTGATTTCGTTAAACTCTTTTGTGCAGGAACATACAAGATGGAGACAGAACAAGTTCAAAAGAATGAAGAATATGTGAAGCTTGGATCTTCAAGTTCAGAATCAGTGTGCTCTAAATGTGACAACTTTAAGGCTGATAATGACAAACTCTTGAAAGATGCAGAAAGTTTGACATTGGAAGTCAAAGAGCTGAATGATAAGAAGCAAGCTGATGATAAACAGATTCTTGGTTTGAAAGAAACTTGTGTAAAGCTGAACTCTGAAAATGACAAACTGTTAAGTAAATTGAACAGTTTGACATTGGAAAATCGGAAATTGAAAGAAAAAGCAAATGTTTTTGTAGAAAAAGAAAAAGATTTTGAAAATGAAAAAATAAAAATTGAGAAAGATTTTCAAAGTCAAATAAAAATTTTAGAAGATGAGAGAGATTTGTTTGGTAAAGACAATCTTGAAAAACAAATTGCAATTAATTCTCATCTTGAAAAGATTATTCGACTTGGAAAGGAAGCAGAGTGTGCTCAAAAGAAAATCAAAGAGTTAGAAGGTAAAATCAGGGAATGGGAAGAAAAGTTGAAGGTTTTTGTGAATACTTCAGCTATTTCCTGCCCAAAACCTATTAATTCAGTTCCAATAAGTGACGATGTCACAAACTTTGACAATGTCAAAGTTGAAGATTGTAATGAGAAATCTGATGATGAAAAAGATAAAAGTGAAAAACAAAAATTATTTTTGAAATTAAAAGAAAAATTTCAGAAAACTGTTCTACAATCGACTGAAAAGGGAGAATGCTCTAAGCAAAAACCTTTGAAGAAGAAAGTGGAACAAAAACAAAAGATTAAAAAGGAGAAAATTGTTCAAAAAGAAAATAACAGCTCATCAGATCAATCATCCAATCGCAATGAAAAATTACAAAAATTGAAAAATGAAAATTCAAAAATTGTTGGCAATAAGTGGTGCAGGTCGGACCACAGTGCTCAAAAGTCAAATCCAGCAATCAAAAGGAAAAAGGAATATCACCAAGCCAAACAGTGCTTTGATTTGAGCATTTGGGCTGAAAATGGTGATTGGTACGATAACAGAATGTGTTACCGATGTGGTTATCAAGGACACATTGCTGTTAACTGCCAACGTTGGAATTATGAGACGAGAAGATGCTTCAATTGCAACATCAGAGGTCACATTGTCACAGATTGCCCAAGGAGATCAAATGAAAGATTGAGGGTTAATTCTCAGAAAATGGCAAAGAAATCAGTCAATGTCAAGCCCAAAGAACAGAAGGTTCAAGAACCTAAAGTTCAAGAAACGAAAGTGAAGCTTTCTCAGGGGCAGAAAGACAGACTGAGGAAGAAGAGAAAGAAGGCTAGAGAGTATCTAGAGAAGATATTGTCCTCGGGTTCATCTGTTAAAAATAAGAGTTCTGATGAATCTACTCCCTCGATGGCAAAGTCAAGCAAGATGAATTCATCAGATACAAATCTGAGGACAGAAGTGTGACAACCCTCACTAAACCAGGTATCCGTATGACTTAATTAACAATTAATTACTGCTTAATTACTGTGCTTGTTTGAAATTACTGATGAACTGCTACTTGATTTCTGATACATGCATATACTTGCATCATACTTTACTTACCGTCACTACATTATTTACATGCTGAACCTTAGTGACAAACATGATGCACAAAAAGCACAGTAGCACTATAAACGGATAACCTATTGAACATGCTGATAAAGCCAGCATCAGGCAGACACTGCCTCTAAGGCCTGTATGAGCCATAAATATTTTACTACACTAGTGGTGAGTGTAGGGATACAAGGGTTGTGGAACTGCGTCTCTAGGAATAAGTTACAATGACTGGATGTGCCTAAAACGTGCTCTAAGCACAAAAACTCAGCACTTTAATAAACAATCCAGCTTTTAGCTAACTAATAAAGTGCCAAAACATGAGGAAAATATTCCCGACACTTTGGAGGAATAAGTTGTGTCACTAAAAAGGGTATAACGACACTTTAAAGCTTTGTTAAGCACTTTAACGGATTACTATCCAACCGAACAACCAGATTATATCCGGAACATAAAAATTTTGTCATTAACATAGTTTTTCTTTTTCTGAGCCAGTTAGGGTCCCTGAATACCCTAACACCCGTTGTAACGCATGAGACACTAGTAACCGGGTTAATCCCTAAACTAACTAAACTTAACTTAACTAATTACCTAATGTTTAGTTGGAAACTAACTAGGTTACCCCCCCCCAACCGAATTCGGTCACCACATGGTGACACATTGTCCTTTATTTGATTATAATAATCTTGTGTGTTTAATATCTAGCTAGCACTAAATCCATTGGATAATGGTGGTGATAATTGCCTATAAGATCAAGGTTTAACACTCCATAACATTCATCACATCTCACCACTCAAAACACTCTCCTCTCTCTCTCAGAAGCTCTCGGCCGAACCCCCTTCAACATCCATCAATTTTTCGAGTTTAGTTCAAGCCATTCCAAGCTCACACAAGTGTTAAGGATCACCTACAAGGAAGCTTGGTGCAATCGGAAGGCGAAGGACCTCACTCTATTGCTTTTATCCTCTCATTTTGCGTCTAGATTCTTCCCTAGCCTCGAGCTAGTAGTAAGTTGCTTGAATCACACTCTCGAACTATTTTGAAGTGGTTAAAATGATATGTAACGGTTAAAACTCGTAAACATACAAGATGAAGCATAAAAGTCTACTAAAAATGCTAGTAATGGTGGTTAAAAGCTTGAATGTTGTGTAAATCTTGTAGTATTTGATTTGTGTGGTTATTTAGGCCCGATCTATGTTGTGGTAGCTCGGATCATCGTTTAACCCGGATTGGTCATGATCATGGATTATGACATAAAGCTTGTTTAAGTGTAACAAGGGTTAAGTGATGAAACTCTACCACACATCAAACTTGAACTTGTGTAAAAATGATTTTACTTATGAAATAGTGTTTAAAACTAGTAGATCTATGGATCTACAAACGGTATTTTCAAAGGACCACGTGTCAAGAGAAAACATACTTTTAAAGACGCATCTTTCATAAACAAGAATGATTTTAGTAAACACACAAGTGTGTAAACACTTGTGTAACACTAAGTTTCGACAAGGAAATTGTTTTGTCAAATTTTACAAGAAGTTGTAAAGATGGGATTCCTTTAAAAACAAGGATTTTACGAAACCGGGATTGGTTTATACAAAAGATCCACTAAAAATATTGGGATTTACTTCATATTTTTGATAAATCACAAGTTCATGTAATTTATGCGATTTATATATATTTTGACTAGTTGATGCTTTGAACATTGTTTTGATTAAATAAGAAGATTGTTGGTTTGATTTATAAAAGAAAATGATACGCTTAAAAGCGTGGCCACCTCCAGTTACAGGGGAAACTCTGGCGAAATTTTCCAAAAACCTAACACTTAGAAATATTTTCACCACAAGTGTTAGAAATACATTTTTCGACTTGTTTTCAAAACATAAGTTTCGCCACGACTTATTTACAAAATATCAGAGGTGGGATTTCACAAAATAAAATGTGATAAATATATGTATTTAGTAAATATATATTTTTCACAACATCACTTGTGTAAATGTTTATGATTATTTTGTGAACTACGTAAATATTATTTTTAGAGTAAAAATAATATTACTAAGTATTATTTTGGGAGAATCACATGTATTAAAATATAATATTTTTGGGAAGAATATTTATATTTTGGAGTTAGAAATAAAATATATTAAGTGAGACTTAATAGTGTAATTCGAATGTTACGAACACGCATGTATTAAATCCCCCATCCTTGGGAAGGAGAATAATTACCAAGTATTTACAAAAATATAAACACGAAATAGTTGCCTAACTATTTCCCAAAAACTTAAACCTTAAAGCTAAGGCACGGCCGTCCGTCTAATAGAATTAGTACGTGTAGGTCGTCACACAGCTGCTTGATTTGGAAGTATACTTGGTAGAGACGAACCACGGTGAGTTCATGTCCCCCTTTTCTCTTAACTGTTTTCAGTTTTCTAAACTACGGGGGTGAAATACATGTTACTTTGATTGCAAGTACTGTATACATGGTATGGTTAGCGTAAGGAGGTTTACTACTTAGATCATGTGAGTGGGTAGGAGCAACATGAGGCCATTAGTCCTCATGGTAGGACCGAGGGACAGGAGCGGTAGATCTATCTGGGTGTAGCGAGCCCAGCCCCAGGCCAAACTAGAAACGGACCTCGGGGTGACTTTCGGCCAAAATGCGTATTCTTGCGTATTTTGTAACCAAACTACTCTTAGGTATCCAAACCGTTTGTTTTGATACCAAACCTGTTTTCTAAACTTATTTAAGCATGTTTTAACATGCTTAGCTCGTCACTTTTAGTTTAGTGCTTATATAGGGTCGTAAGGTAAGCGATCTAAACAATCGCTTATGCTTTCGAACCCGACCCGTTTGGTCGATCATTAGGATCCGACCAAACACACTAGGTGACCATAGTTGTATAGGGAATAACCTTCCGAGGTTATACCTTATGGTCACATCGTTTGAGTAGTTGTATGATAGGTAGTATATATGCCTTAGGTAAATTACCAAAATGCCCTTTTAACGCCAAAATTCATTTTAAGCATATGTAACATAACTTTTGGTATCTAAACTGATTTGGTAACAATATTAGACATGTTAAGGCATATTTTACTTGTCATAGGACTAGTTAGGCGTTCCGAACGCGTTTTACGCGAACGACGCGTTAAAGTAGCAGAAGCTACCTAAACGGGTCGTAATGGGTCGTAAGCACTTAGGTTAGGTTTCATTGTAGTATGCAGGCTTTGTTAAACCATATTACACGAGTCTCCATACTCGATTGGTTTACGAACCCTCATTCTATCCAATCCTCCAATTTAGGTCCGGTATATTAACATAGTTACCTATATTAGGTGCCGTTTGATATCCGTGATCTCTAGCATTGTTTGGTTGTTACTCAAGGACTACTAAGCAATCTCAAGTGAGTACATAGACCCCTCTTTTACTGTTTTCCAAACATTTTGGGGTGAAACACATGTGCCTACTTGTTACTTTCGTGCCTTTCATGTTCTCATATGATATGCTTGTTATGTTCAATAGTACACTTATAGTACATGATTTCATTGTGTTTTTGCTATGTATGTCCTTTAGTGCATACTTAGTACATCGTTTTACATTACATTTTATGCTATGTATGTCCATTGTGTGCATACTTAGTACATCGTTTTACATTACTTTTTATGCTATGTATGTCCATTGTGTGCATACTTAGTACATCGTTTTACATTACATTTTATGCTATGTATGTCCATTGTGTGCATACTTAGTACATTGTTTTACAGTACATTTTATGCTATGTATGTCCATTGTGTGCATACTTAGTACATTTGTTATTCATCACATGCTTACATTTTGGTATGACATTTGGTTTGTTTAAATGGGACAATATACATTCATTAACACCGATCATGCCGCTCGTTAGTAGGTAATGGTACCATAGGACTTGACAACTCCCATTCCTGAACCCTAGGTTTGTTTGGGTGGAAGGAATGACCAAATTCGATAAACATAACACAAATAGACCTTTAAATTCGTTTAGGGGTCTATCACCACAGTCACAAGGCTCGGATGTATGCGTTTCACAATACCGCATAGATGTTTATATCAGTATAGCATGCATTTGTTCCACAAAACATAACTTTGATTTAAACCATGTTTTACTTCAATACCTTGTTTTTGTGCATTTTACATATGGTTTAGTTGATATATTTCACCTACCATACATGATATTTTGGATACACATTACATGATTTGCATTAGACATAAACATTTTGACATTGATATACACAATTCATGATTTACATTAGACATAAACATTTTAACATTTATATACACAATTCATGATTTACATTAGACATAAACATTTTGACATTGATATACACAATTCATGATTTACATTAGTCATAAACATTTTGACATTGATATACACAATTCATGATTTACATTAGACATAAACCTTTTGACATTGATATACACAATTCATGATTTACATTAGACATAGACATTTGACATGGTTTTCACACAAACATTTTGACATTTGATTATACATAAACATTCTACTTTGATGGTTTGGTTTGAGTAAGTGATTTAAGTAACGAGGCGTGTGTAATATTATACAAGCATGGTGGATACGCCGCTAGTACTTCCTATACATAAGTGCTTGTATGGTATTACATATCGTAGCGTTATTTGAATAATTTCGATTTAGACATATAACATTTTATACAAATAACATACTTTTCACAATACATTGTTTTACAAACAACTTATCTAATACAAACTCATTTTACTTGGTTATTTACTTAACCATGTATTATTCTTTTATACATATATATCATTTGGTTTATTTATCACTTTTCAAATGATTTACAAGACAAAGCAAATTACAAGGTTCATGACTAAACATTTTCTTAAACATAAGTCATGAATTCTATTTTCACAAAACCTATGTATCTCACAGGCATTTTTATGCTGTTGTACCTATTTTCACATGTGTTTCAGGATATGATGCTTAGGATTTATCAAGATACACTTAGGCGGACTTGGGCCTTAGTGACAATAAAAGATGCAAGACTAGTTATTTATGTTATATTTCTTTGATTGTCAAGACATTGTAACTCTTTTAATCAATAAAACAATATTTCAATTTCCATGTGTTATGAAACAATGATTCTGTTACAACACTCCCCGACGTTTCCGCCACGTTTTGTTGTTTTACGTGGTCGGGGTGTGACATAAAATTTTAAAGGAAGATATTATGTGGTAAGCATGGATAGAGCCTTAAGAATGGGTTGTAGACGGATGAAAGTTAGAGTCGTTAGGTGGGAAGGAAAGTATGAAAGCAAATGAGGAGATGCTACTTCTCCACCTAACTAAAGATAAGTATAAACATAACAAGTAAGTGGCACAGATAGCCTGGTTGGTCAAGCATAATGTAGGACTAAAAGAACACATACATACACACACACACACACACACACATATATATATATATATAAGTGATGTGTATTTGAACGTATATGAGATATGTTGCCGCTGGTCATGGGAATATGAGTAGGAATGTGTTGATAGTTAATCGTCGTAGACCTAAACGGGATATACGAGTAAGAGTAAAACATATGACAAATGTGGTAACATGTGATGGTGTAAGTAATTATATATATATATATACATAGATAGATGTTGAGGTAATAAGATTATGATGAAAGAAGTATGCTCCAAACATGTTGCATATTAGGCATGTGATGATCGACTTATGAGGACTAAAATGAATAATGGGCTAAGACCTAGATGGATGATTTAAGCACCGACGAGGATAGAGATTTTTGTAAGAAATGGTAAACTGATAACAAGTATGTCTAAAATCAATAAGGAAGTACAAATGTGCGAATTAGTCCATACTGTAGGAATGGATTAACAAGCAACTAATAGTACTAGAGTTACTAAATGTTGAGGTAAGTATATGTATATGTAAATAGATACACACACACACATACATTAGTAGTCAAAGTTTTTACGTCACAAGAGGGGGTGACTAGGAAGAATGATGATATTAATAATAGAGGAATCAAGTAGTAGGCTCATGGTGAGCATTATTGTTTCTAACGGCATAGTGAAGGAACAAGTATGGTTAGTGACTTGGAAGGCAGAAGTAAATAACTCATAATGCTAGTAAATAAATTATAATCTTCGTATCAATACAGGAAATAATGGCAGCTCTAAATTCTTGTTTATTGTAAAGTGCGGTTATTAGATGTCTTGAAATGTCATAATGGAAAGATGGTAAGAGTCGACCCGCATATCGGAAAATGGGTAGTAGAAAGGAAAGAAAAGTGAGGAACTGTTAAGAAAACGGGGTACACACTTAATATGCCAAATTTAGAATAACTAGAAAGAACAGTATGGAAAATGTGAATGGTTAACGTCGAAGGAGCTAGAATGAAAATATAAGAATGCGTAACTATTAGAGGTGGAATGTTACATAAAGAGGAGTTGAGTGGAATGTAAAATATGATTAATATTTGAATGGATGTTTGAATAAATCTTGCCCTCTGTCGAGTTCCCTATCATATGTGAGGAATTATTAGAAGATAAACCTCTAAAGAAATGTTCGAGAGTTAAAGTTTTTATACGCATGAATCTTGGTTCGTATTATAAAATAAACCTATGTGGTAGAGTGTAATCTTAATTATTGAAGGAATAGTTGTGCCAAGTTTTATGTAACTCATACGTGAAATGGAGTGGCATATGTAATAAGTTTATAATCTCGTATGTAGCGGAACCTAGGTACGTATATAGATAAGAATTAACCCTTGAGATACAATGTTAGGTAATTGTCTTAGTATTACAATTGCTAGAAGGAATGACGTATGTATGACAGCTATGGAATGTGATGACAAGTATAACTGAGTACGACACCTCGTGTGTAATATGAGTTGCTCAAATGTAAGTATTGATTACACGATCATATTGATAGCGTGATTAAAGACTCATGTTGGCCCTTGTAACCTAGGGATAGACGGTAAAGAGGTTAGAGCAAGATAGTATGTGCACGATTTGTATAAACGTATACATTAAGTTGTGGTTAACCATACAGTTATGATAGATCATCAATGAAAGAAATATCGGTCTCGTGTAAAGATTATACGTAGGTATTGCAAGAAAGTATGAAGAGAACTATCAAGCAAGTGACATGAAAGAAATTTTGCTTGATATTGGCCCTGGAAGGATGGGGAGTATGTAGAAGCTAATTAGTTAGAAACTATTGAATGATATTTGATTTGAGTTTTTATATGAATGAATAGGAATGAACAAGCATGAATATTATGATAATTATTTCCCCTAAGTAGATGTTAGAGGTATCCGGGAATGAATAATTTGACAGATAAGTTTTAAGAAATCAGCTTGAACAATTGAACAATAATCATGAAATAATTTAATAGGATCACTTTGATTCATACAAGAGTGAATTACCAAGTGTATAAACAAGTTTAGAGTAGTAACGACCGATTCATCACGAGGGATGATCGAACGAAAGTATGTTATCGAAGTTTGAGCTATGTAATTACGAAGGGATACAGATAAACTCGTCATAATGTATGTATTCAGGTTTCGGGGACGAAACCTTCTTTAAGGGGGGTAGACTTGTAACACCCCAAATTTCGTATGTCATATTATAATGTTATAATCGCAATATTTTGATGAAAAGAAATGGTAAATATAGATTTTTACCATTATTAAAGTTTTATAAATTTTAGTAAATATAAAATCTTATGTATGCATGAAGGTTAACTAGGTTAGTATGTAGAAATGGGGAAAATGACATGTTATAAAAGAATGTGGGGGTGAAAATGATAAATGTGTAAATAAAACACTTAACAAAAAATGTTCAGTGTTTTTGAATGTGTGGGTGTGCGATCGAGAAGAGAGACCAGGGGAAACTTTCCCCTCAAAACCCTAGCATCATAAAATCCATCAAATTAAGAGGGGAATTGAAGGTAAATCGAATGCATGAACTAGGAATGTTGATCACCTAAGTATCTCCAACATCAAGTATGTCACACCCCGAAATTATCAGAGCTGGCGTGACTGGACTGGTATCTTCATTGCACAGCGGAAGCAAATAAGCTAAGACTTTTAGAAAAGGAACGCCCACTAAGTACTCGACTCCACATGGTTCTCCTATGCCAACCGTGCCATAATTTCTGAAATGCAACATGAGAAAGAAACATGCGAAAAATCAACATAAAGTTGAGCGAGTTCATAGTTTGTTTGTAAAAGATTTGAAATAAATCTTTTTGAATAACCGGTTTTTGAAGTATTGTTGAGAAAACGACTTTAAAATCATTTTCTTGCCAAGTTATGTGGAAACTTTGTGTTTGTAACGCATTATGTTCGTAAAACCATGTATTTGTAAACTCTTGTATTTGTAATGTTCGTATAACCATCAATGCACACCCTGACTTTGACTCCATGCCCGCATAATCCTAAGCCTTGAATTTGTATAAAACATGGTATTTAATTTGTCACACCCCCAAAATCCACACGCGGAGTATCACCGCTTGGAGGCGCGACTGACCAGGATCAAGCCACCAATCATATCAAATGTAAAAAGAATTAAAAGTAGTTTAAACCAAACGATATGAAAGGTGTTCCAACAAAACATGTTAAGTGTATAGCGGAAGCATGAAAATGTAAACCCAATGTAAGTAGTAAGTTCAATGTTTAATGTTTCAATATGAGATCCACAATCCGTGCCCACAACGACCGCATCTCCCGTGCAAGCTCCAAATGTACCTAAGGTCCTGCAAGGCATGCAGCAGAGAGTCAACAACTAGTTGAGCGAGTTCACAGTTAATAGTTCGTTGTAACAAATCATATGTGCATTTAGTGGGGGCTTCCCATGTAAATACGTACTAATGGTGGGGGTTTCCCATGGTCATATGCATTACTAGTGGGGGTTTCCCACGTTTATCTTTACTAATGGGGGCTTCCCATATTCGTACTTACTAGACTATTTGCAACCATGTGTTCTTCTTAATCCGAGAACAGGAATACGTACAAGGTCACGTAGGATTTACGTGAGTGCCCTTCCCCGAGGACAGTGGTACGTGTGGGGTTTACGTAGGATTTACGTAAGTGTCCTTCCGACCCGGAAGACAATGGTAGGTATTAGTTTACGTAGGTTTTACGTAAGTGTCCTCCCGACCTGGGAGACAATGGTAGATACTAGGTTACGTAGGTTTTACGTAAGTGTCCTGACTATCCTGAGGACGATGGTCTATAGTCTAGCGATAGCGTAAGTATGAGTAGTTATCCATTTCAAATAATCCAACCCGATTCCCAACCCGAGAATCCCATGCCTTGGTTGTGTGAACTCACCTTGGTTTGCTCGGTATGCTAAGTATGTGCTCAAAGTAAATCAATCACGTCCTAGAGTATGCACGTATACATAATCAGTTTGTAGTCACAAGGTACACGTATAAGCAGGTAGTACGTATTCGCAATCACACAAGTCATGTATATCATTTAACAGCAGTTAGATATTCCAGTTAACACTTAACAGAATTAACTCAAGTTACTGTGCTGATTACACATATCGGCGAAACACAACAGTTGGCGAAACACATATATTGGCGAAACACAATAGTTGGCGAAACACATCTATTTCGTCGAGGTCATGTTTGGCGAAACAGAGGTCTAATTCGTCGACTGCCCTTGGCGAAACACTTTCTGTTTCGCCAAGAGTTCTGTTTCGTCAAACAGATCAGTTACGTCACCTACACATCAGTTACATGCAGCAAACCCTAACTGCCGTCAGCACTAACATCGATTACACAGAGATCAAGTAGCACAGAAATCATCATGATTTAATCAACAGACATCGTACGGTATTCATCAAATCAATAGACATAGTTCCCTCACTTAACATACGGTTGATAAGAACATCAAACCCATTCGCATGCTATATCGTATCAGATTCATCAATATCAGTAAATCAATTAACATTCCATTCTGACAACAACAATCATCCTGATTAATCGCTAAACAAATCGTTATGATTACAAACATTAACCATTGACGATAAACCCTATTCTATACCAACGGTTTACAAGAATCATGATAGTCACCTATTCACATCCAATCCAGAAATCACATAAGCATATACACAGACATATAACGAGGAAAACAAGACATCAAAGAAACCGAGTTACGAACACGCACTCACCGAGATGAACGGAATAATAGCTAGATCGATTACGGGGAGATTCGCGGACACGTAATTGCCGTCACAGAGAGAAGGGAGCTCTAGGGTTTCGGTTGTGGTGATGAGTGCCACGAATGAAACAGTTTTGTGATATAAAACTCACGTAACAAGGTTGGGCCCATAACTGGGCTTCGGCGTATTACTGGGCCGGCGAAACAGTTTGTTTCGTCGAGATTGTGTTTGGCGAAACACACTTGTGTTTCGTTGGGTTCTACAATTCTTAAACAGCTTATGTTTCTCGACAAGTTCCATGTTATACAATCAACACATAATCATAAAACACAAAAGTTTAATATGACACAAGCATACAGTCACAAGTCAGACGAGTCAAACAACTAAACAGTCAAAGTCAACGTGCAATAAATGCGAATAAAGAATGTCGGAAATTCGAGTTGTCACATTATCCCCAACTTAAAAGAAATTTCGTCCCGAAATTTAGCATGCAGTTACTGAGGAAAGCTAATGGTGTGACGTTGCTTACCTGTATTGTATCGCGGCTCCCCGAGCAGGTTTGCGAAGATTACTGGTTTTCTTGGGGTGTCACATTATCCCCCCGTTGATTTGGAATTTCGTCCCGAAATTCTGTATTGGTAGCTTCAGCCTCAGTAGTAGTTGCATTGGTTCTGAATAACTGGGGATATTTGAGTTCCATTTGATCTTCACGCTCCCAGGTGAACTCTGGGCCGCGGCGGGAGTTCCAACGAACTCGTACAAGAGGGATTCTCGTGTTCTTGAGGACCTTAACATCCCGGTCCGTGATTTCAACAGGTTCCTCGACGAAGTGCAACCGCTCGTCGATAGTGAGTTCCTTCAAGGGAACTATGTGGGTCTCATCTGACGTACACTTCTTCAGATTCGACACGTGAAAGACGTTGTGAACTGCACTGAGTTCAGCTGGTAAGTTCAATCTGTAGGCTACCCTGCCTATCTTCTCAATAACTTCGAAAGGTCCGACGTATCGTGGATTGAGTTTGCCGCGTTTGCCAAAACGAACCACACCCTCCCAGGGTGAAACTTTGAGTAGCGCTCGATCCCCAACTTGGAATTCGAGTAGTTTTCTATCTCTATCGGCGTATGCTTTCTGACGGTCACGAGCTGCCGCCATGCGTTGTCGTATTTGAGCAATCTTTTCAGTAGTGTCAACTACCATTTCTGGACCTGTGATCTGACTATCTCCTACCTCTGCCCAACAGAGAGGTGACCGGCATTTACGCCCGTACAATGCCTCGAATGGTGCAGCTTTAATGCTGGTGTGGTAGCTGTTGTTATACGAAAATTCCACAAGTGGCAGATGTCTTTCCCAACCATTGCCAAAGTCGATTACGCACGCACGAAGCATGTCTTCTAGTGTTTGAATAGTGCGCTCAGACTGTCCATCCGTCTGAGGGTGATAAGCTGTGCTCATGTCTAATCGAGAGCCAACAGATTTGTGCATTGCTTGCCACAGTTCTGAAGTGAAACGTGCGTCACGATCAGAGATAATAGAGGTTGGCACCCCGTGCCTCGAAACCACTTCTTTTAAGTAGATGTCTGCTAAGGTAGAGAACTTGTCTGTTTCTTTAATAGCCAGGAAGTGAGCAGACTTTGTGAGTCGATCCACGATCACCCAAATAGTATCATTTCCGCGCTGAGATCTAGGTAGGCCAGTAACAAAATCCATGGAAATTTGTTCCCATTTCCATTGTGGTATCTCAGGTTGTTGGAGTGGTCCTGACGGTTTCTGATATTCTGCCTTGACTCTCGCACAAGTCAAGCATTTGCTAACGTATGTTGCTATGTGGGCCTTCATGCTAGGCCACCAGTATGTAGTTTTGATATCGTGGTACATTTTATCCGAACCTGGATGTACCGAGTAGCGAGGCTTATGAGCTTCATCCATTACGAGCTAGCGTAAGTTTCCATAGAGTGGGACCCAAATGCGTCCTGTGACGTAGTAAGCACCATCTTCCTTCTGTTCTAAGCATTGCCTTGAGCCGCATAGGGCTTCAGCCCTGACATTTTCTGGTTTCAATGCTTCTACCTGAGCATCTCGTATCTGAGAAGGAAGACTAGACTGTATAGTGAGTTGTAAAGCTCGCACACGCTTAGGCGCGGTGTCCTTTCGACTGAGGGCGTCAGCCACAACATTGGCTTTGCCTGGATGATACCTGATTGAGCATTCGTAGTCGTTTAGCAGTTCGACCCATCGTCGTTGTCGCATATTCAGTTCCTTCTGTTTGAATATATGTTCGAGGCTTCTGTGGTCAGTGTAGATAGCACACTTGGTACCGTACAAGTAGTGTCGCCATATCTTAAGTGCAAAGACGACCGCTCCCAACTCTAGGTCGTGTGTAGTGTAATTCCGTTCGTGAATCTTAAGTTGGCGCGAAGCATAAGCAATGACTTTATCCCTTTGCATCAACACACATCCAAGACCTTGGATGGATGCGTCGCAGAAGACTACAAAATCGTCCGTGCCTCCAGGCAATGAGAGGATAGGTGCGCTACAAAGTCTATCCTTTAAGTGCTGAAATGCTGTTTCCTGTGTATTGCCCCAACGGTAAACAACTCCTTTCTGTGTCAGTAGTGTAAGCGGCTATGCAATCTTTGAGAAGTCTTTGATGAACCGTCTGTAATAACCCGCCAAACCCAAGAATTGGCGTATTTCGGTTGGTGTACGAGGTGCAGGCCAGTTCTTGATCGAATCTACCATGGATGGATCGACATGAATCCCATCCTTGTTTACCACGTGGCCTAGAAAGTGGACTTCACGAAGCCAGAAGTCGCATTTTGAAAACTTGGCGTACAGTTGTTCCGTTCGAAGGAGTTCCAAAATAAGTCGTAAATGTTGTTCGTGTTCCTCCTGACTCTTCGAATAGATCAGGATGTCATCGATGAAAACAATAACAAACTTGTCAAGATAAGGTTTGCACACCCTTTTCATAAGATCCATAAAAACCGCAGACGCGTTCGTTAGCCCAAATGGCATGACCAGAAACTCGTAATGGCCATAGCGTGTTCTGAACGCTGTTTTGGAGACGTCCTCATCCCGAACTCTCAGTTGATGATACCCTGACCTTAGGTCAATCTTCGAGTAATAGCTCGACCCTTGCAACTGGTCGAATAAATCGTCGATGCGTGGAAGAGGATAGCGATTCTTCACAGTCACCTTGTTCAATTCGCGGTAGTCTATACACATGCGGAATGTACCGTCCTTCTTCTTTACAAATAATACCGGAGCTCCCCAAGGCGAAGAGCTAGGACGTATGAAACCCATTTCCAAGAGTTCTTGTAGTTGCTTAGACAGTTCTTCCAGTTCCGTTGGAGCTAAGCGATAAGGTGCTCGTGCTATAGGTGCTGCTCCTGGAGCTAGCTCGATCTGAAATTCAATCCTGACGATGAGGCGGTAACCCAGGTAGCTCTTCAGGAAACACTTGAGGAAAATCGCGTACTACAGGGATATCCTCAATCTTTTTCTCTTTCTTCGACGTATCAGTAACGAGTGCTAAAACAGTTGTGTGGCCCTTACGTAAACACTTTTGAGCATTCAAGAAAGAAATGATGCCACTCACGACACCACTCTTGTCGCCTTGAACTTCGAGAGGTTCTTTACCAGAACGAGGAATACGAATGATCTTCTCCTTGCATAGGATTTCTGCTTGCTGTCAGGATAACCAATCCATACCAATGACGATGTCGGAACCATCGCAACGCTGGGGTCATTCCTAGTATCACCCTGATCAATCACGAACACTCGACCCCTGGCACCATTGCCGTCGTTAATACCCCCGTTGTTGTCTTCCCTAGTTCCCGTTTCCTTGGTTGTGGTTCTGATTCTGGTTCTGGTTCAACCGTGGGCAGTGTCTGTTGAAGTGACATTCAGCACCACACTGATAACATCCCTTGTTACCCTGCTGTTGCTGCTGATTCTATAGATCTTGTGTCTGTTGTTGTTGGTTCTGGCTCGCAGGACGTGAGTTTCTACCATCTTTGGCTCCATGACCAAGCTTATCGCATCATTGACAATGATTTCGGTTGCACTGCCCGCTGTGGTGCAAGTTACATCGTTTGCACTTAGGGTGGTTTCCCCTGTATCCACCCTGCCCCTGACTACTAAAAGGTTGCTGACCAGGACTTTGGTTGTCATCGATCTTTCACTGCTGTGCCTGGGACGGAATCGTAGTCGAACCCTTGCTAGAGGTTCCATCCCACTTTCATTTGTTGTCACTGGGAATAGCAGAAGTAGTAGTAGTAGTAGCACCAATACGTCTAGGCAGCTTGTTCTGTTCCACTGCCTGGTCTGTGAGACGATGAGCAAGATGAGTAACATCTTGAATAGTAGCAAGATTAGCAGTCATCACATGGCTTTGAATTTCTGGTACTAATCCTTTGAGGTACAGCTCAATGCTCTTGATGGGAGGATCCACCATAGTTGGACACAAAATTGCCAGTTTGTTGGATCGTTTCGTGTACGCTTCTATCTCTGACCCCGTCATCTTCATGTTAAAGGACTCCACTTCCAGCTTGTGGATGGCATCATAACTACTGTATTCACGTTTGATCAGTTCCTTAAAATCATTCCATGGGGTGGCATTAGCAGCCGCCAGCCCCAGCATCTGAACTTGCGCGTTCCACCAAGTTAACGCAGTGCCTTCGAGAGTATCAGTGGCATATTTCACCTTACGAGCCTCGGGTCATTCACACACTCGAAGACCAATTCGAGTTCCTCGAACTAATGGAGGAGTCCAACAGCTCCTTCAGTGTCGCTGAAAGTAGTAGGACGACAGTCCATAAAAGTCTTGTATGTGCATACAGGTGGCTGAGCGTGTTGACTTGTCGTGTGCGTTAGAGTAATCACAATTAAGCACAAGTGTTGAGTTATGAGAGTAGGATCTAAAGATCCTAGAGTAAGTGGTGATGACAGGTTACACCTCCTGTCTGGGCAGCTGCGAGTGCTGCAGTAACTTGTTCAGTGATCGAAGCCGCCAACTGGGCTTGAGTTAGGTTAACGCGTCCACTCATGATCTTGACATCAAGGAGAACATGTGGGTGAGAGGTTCGCGAATAGTGCGAAGAGAGTGAGCACACAAGTATTCTCAAGCAATAACATATAGTAGGTTCTGTAATCTGAGCATACCACGAGCAAAGTTCTATGTATTTCTAGCAAGTAGGTAAAGTAATCATGAATAGTAGTACCTATGATGTTGAGCCTTGCACGTGGAGCGAAGCGTCGTTGTGGATCGTTGAGCACTGTTCTGGTTATAGTCTGGTTTTAACAAAATCGTTTTCCCCTTATTAAAACCGAGTTCTCTATAACCAATGGCTCTGATACCAATCTGTCACACCCCCAAAATCCACACGCGGAGTATCACCGCTTGGAGGCGCGACTGACCAGGATCAAGCCACCAATCATATCAAACGTAAAAAGAATTAAAAGTAGTTTAAACCAAACGATATGAAAGGTGTTCCAACAAAACATGTTAAGTGTATAGCGGAAGCATGAAAATGTAAACCCAATGTAAGTAGTAAGTTCAATGTTTAATGTTTCAATATGAGATCCACAATCCATGCCCACAACGACCGCATCTCCCGTGCAAGCTCCAAATGTACCTAAGGTCCTGCAAGGCATGCAGCAGAGAGTCAACAACTAGTTGAGCGAGTTCACAGTTAATAGTTCGTTGTAACAAATCATATGTGCATTTAGTGGGGGCTTCCCATGTAAATACGTACTAATGGTGGGGGTTTCCCATGGTCATATGCATTACTAGTGGGGGTTTCCCACGTTTATCTTTACTAATGGGGGCTTCCCATATTCGTACTTACTAGACTATTTGCAACCATGTGTTCTTCTTAATCCGAGAACAGGAATACGTACAAGGTCACGTAGGATTTACGTGAGTGCCCTTCCCCGAGGACAGTGGTACGTGTGGGGTTTACGTAGGATTTACGTAAGTGTCCTTCCGACCCGGAAGACAATGGTAGGTATTAGTTTACGTAGGTTTTACGTAAGTGTCCTCCCGACCCGGGAGACAATGGTAGATACTAGGTTACGTAGGTTTTACGTAAGTGTCCTGACTATCCTGAGGACGATGGTCTATAGTCTAGCGATAGCGTAAGTATGAGTAGTTATCCATTTCAAATAATCCAACCCGATTCCCAACCCGAGAATCCCATGCCTTGGCTGTGTGAACTCACCTTGGTTTGCTCGGTATGCTAAGTATGTGCTCAAAGTAAATCAATCACGTCCTAGAGTATGCACGTATACATAATCAGTTTGTAGTCATAAGGTACACGTATAAGCACGTAGTACGTATTCGCAATCACACAAGTCATGTATATCATTTAACAGCAGTTAGATATTCCAGTTAACACTTAACAGAATTAACTCAAGTTACTGTGCTGATTACACATATCGGCGAAACACAACAGTTGGCGAAACACATATATTGGCGAAACACAATAGTTGGCGAAACACATCTATTTCGTCGAGGTCATGTTTGGCGAAACAGAGGTCTAATTCGTCGACTGCCCTTGGCGAAACACTTTCTGTTTCGCCAAGAGTTCTGTTTCATCAAACAGATCAGTTACGTCACCTACACATCAGTTACATGCAGCAAACCCTAACTGCCGTCAGCACTAACATCGATTACACAGAGATCAAGTAGCACATAAATCATCATGATTTAATCAACGGACATCGTACGGTATTCATCAAATCAATAGACATAGTTCCCTCACTTAACATACGGTTGATAAGAACATCAAACCCATTCGCATGCTATATCGTATCAGATTCATCAATATCAGTAAATCAATTAACATTCCATTCTGACAACAACAATCATCCTGATTAATCGCTAAACAAATCGTTATGATTACAAACATTAACCATTGACGATAAACCCTATTCTATACCAACGGTTTACAAGAATCATGATAGTCACCTATTCACATCCAATCCAGAAATCACATAAGCATATACACAGACATATAACGAGGAAAACAAGACATAAAAGAAACCGAGTTACGAACACGCACTCACCGAGATGAACGGAATAATAGCTAGATCGATTACGGGGAGATTCGCGGACACGTAATTGCCGTCACAGAGAGAAGGGAGCTCTAGGGTTTCGGTTGTGGTGATGAGTGCCACGAATGAAACAGTTTTGTGATATAAAACTCACGTAACAAGGTTGGGCCCATAACTGGGCTTCGGCGTATTACTGGGCCGGCGAAACAGTTTGTTTCGTCGAGATTGTGTTTGGCGAAACACACTTGTGTTTCGTTGGGTTCTACAATTCTTAAACAGCTTATGTTTCTCGACAAGTTCCATGTTATACAATCAACACATTATCATGCAACACAAAAGTTTAATATGACACAAGCATACAGTCACAAGTCAGACGAGTCAAACAACTAAACAGTCAAAGTCAACGTGCAATAAATGCGAATAAAGAATGTCGGAAATTCGAGTTGTCACATTATCCCCAACTTAAAAGAAATTTCGTCCCGAAATTTAGCATGCAGTTACTGAGGAAAGCTAATGGTGTGACGTTGCTTACCTGTATTGTATCGCGGCTCCCCGAGCAGGTTTGCGAAGATTACTGGTTTTCTTGGGGTGTCACATAATTTGTATAAATCAAGTATTTCTGTAAGTATATATGTCCCTGGTATGTAGCAATAAGGAAAAAAAGATCACCAATGGGTTGCAAAGCCACTGGTATGTGTGAAGTGATGCAGGAAAACTCAAACCTAGCGGAGTTGCACCGGGCTTCCGGCTGGAAGACATAGTCACCACATGGTCCAACCCGCGGACTCATGGGTGGGGCTCGCTACACCCAAATAGATCTATCACTCATGTCCCTCGGTCCTACGACGAGGATTAATGGCCTTAAGTATCCGCCTTCCCACTCACATGATCTAAGTAGTATGCCCTCCTTAAGCTAACCATATCATGTATAAAAATGTCTGTATAATTGTAACATGTATTTTACCCCAGCCTCTAAGGCTGAACCTCCCCAGCCTCTAAGGCCGAACCTTCCCAGCCTCTAAGGCTGAACATCCCCAGCCTCTAAGGCTAACTCCCCAGTCTCTCTATATTATTACCAGACGATCCATCCCTAGTCATGAAAATCATTCACATTTCGATAATACGCATTTGTTTTGTAAAAACCGGTATATTTAGTATAATCCATTCGTAAACCATTTGAGTTCCTCGAAATCCATTCGTAATATGATTTAGAAATATGAGTTTTCGTTCGTTCATAAGTTTTGTATGTTCTTGCACAACGTGCTTTGTCTAAAAATATGCAGTCTTTGTTCATTGAGAACTTTGTGTGTTTTCAGCAAAACGAGCATGTCTTTCCACCCCGAAAACATTTATAAAAATGTAAAACTGTAAAAAGGTGGGGTTATGAACTCACCTGAATTGCCTTGTGCAAAGCTAGGTATATACGACTTCGTGATGTCGTTTCCAAGACGAGACTCGCTAGCGTGCAATCTACAATATTCCTAACACGGAATATCTTATAAGTTTCTAAATAAAAGCGGTAACTAGTCTACGTGTCACCGAGCTCTACCGAATCGTTAGTCGAACGATTCAATGGTAAGTAGTTAACTTATCGGAAATGATTAGGTCATATATGATAAGTATCATTTATTGTCGATAATAACCAATAAGTCTTGAAAAGACTTGATTCTTGAGAGATTTAAAAATAAATAATTATTTATATAAAAATATATAAATATATCGATATGTTTGCGTTAGTCGTTCCGAGAAGTCGTGTGTGTATGTACAAAAGTTTATATGAAAATAACATATAACAAATTCGTATCATATATACGTCTCGTATGATATTTATCAAAGTATATGTATATGCCGTTTAGGCGTTTGAAGTGAATATAAAAAGTTATATTCGTTTTATAAAGGATCGTCGAGTTGTTTGAAATAAATATAAAACTATATTTATTTTTGTAAAAGAATTCGTTAGTGTTTGACACTAGAAATAAATATATAACCCATATTTATAAAAACGAATTCATGTTTGATATTTGGAATAAATATAAAAATTATATTTATTTTTATAAAAGGATTCGTCGAATTTCCGAAGTTCAAAACAACTATGTTTGTTGTTGTAAATAGTTTTCGAATCGTTGTTTTCGTAAGTTGTAAAGTGTCGTCGAAAGAAACTTTATATTTGTATCTTGTTTTATAAAAGTCGCTTTATATCAATAATTGTCGTTTTACAATAAAGCACGTTTTGTTTTATAATAAAACTCGTTTTATTTTACGGATTTTCTCAAAAAACGGGCAGAGTTTCCTCTGTTTTTGGACGCCCCGACAACGCAGGTTGTCGTTATTTTGTCAAAATTCAATCAACAATTCACAAATTTTTACGTAGTCAATTTATATAAACAAAACTAATACTTAAATCCAAGTAAATACTAACTAAGAACTCATTGTTATGTTCGGTTCGAGTTTTCACGGAACTTAGATAACTATCATAAACGATTGCTAATTCTTTACAAATTCTTCGCGTCGAAACGTTGTAAAAGTTGACTCGGTTTGACCGAGTCGACCGAACCGAGCCACGAACCCGAACTGAACCAAAACCCGAATCCAAGTCGAACCAAAGCTTGTCTATTTGAACCAACTCCAACCTGCTGAACCAAAACACGAAGTCTGACCCGCATCACCAATTGACCCGAAACCACTGTTGACCACGCCTGACCTGCTGTTGACCTGAGTTGACTCGGGTGTTGACCGAGTCAACCGGGTTTGACCCGAAACCAAACTCAGAAGCATCTTGAACCGATTATAACTCAAACCTCGTGACATCATCATCATCGGCCGACAAAAAACCAGCCGGGTAAAAACACCGACCACCGGATAATTGGACCGACCGGCGGTCCGAGTCTTTGACCACCGGTTCTCTCTCTCTCTCTATCTCTTTCTCTCAGTCTCTCTCTCTCTCTCTCTCGTTCAATCTGGTCGCTGCCACCACCGAGGTGTGGTGGCCGGCCGCACTGATGTTGCCGACTCCCTGTGGTTGACGGGGCTGCACAAGTGACGAAGGGGGGGGGGGTACGCCACTAAATCATCGCCGGAAATCTCCACCGCCGCCGATTCCACCTGAATTTCGCCGGAGAGTGAGAGAGAGGACGATGAGTGTGTGTGTGTGTCTGTACGTATATTCAAGTGAGAGAGGAGGAGAGGTTATTGTTGTAGAGTGTGTGTGTTGTTGAGTTTTCTTCATGTGTGGGTTTAGAAGATAAGGTGCAGACAAACAAACGAGAGGGAAAGATAAGGGGCTGTTGTGGGTGTTTGTTTTAGTCTGAGGTTTGTAGAGAAGATGAAACCTCTTGTGTGTTAAAGTGTATAAATAGAGAGATGAGATCTTGAATAGATCTTGTGAATCTTGATTAGATTTTATAGGGATTTTGGAAGGATTTTATAAGATTTTGATGAGATCATGTGCAGATTTTATAGGAAAACCTCTAATATTTTATGTGCAGGTTTAGGCTTGTGGGTTTTGGGCTTGGGCCCAGGGCCCACAAGCTCAATCCCCGTGTTTAAGCGGCCCGTAATTCCTACGAGACCCGTTAACACACTCGTGCTCCGTAAAATTTAATGACGTATGTTTATATAGCCGAAATCCCGTAAAATGTATGCCAGTATCCGGTTGTCGTGTCCGTTCGTCAATTACGGTGAAAATCACGTAAAACCGTGTTGTTGTCGCTTTAATGCGTTTTCTAATCCGGTTTCGACTGTAGTTGCTAAAATTTCATTACGGTAGCGTAAAATGTAAGTTCTGAAGGTGACAGGCGTCTCCGTCGCTTCCGTTTTGTTGCCGATGCGTTTCCTACCGTCGCGTTTTCAGTTCACGTTAGCATTTGTGTCGTACGGAAGCCCAATAAATTCACAAAATTAATTTCATAAACATAAAATATTCGTGTAACATCCATACTTGTCGGCGTTGTCAGTATTTTGTACGACATCAGTTCGTTGTCGTTTGATGTTCCGCAGATTCCTCGCGAATCTTCATACGCGTACTTGTAAAGTCGGATAAACGTTCCTTGGCACTCCAAAGGCCTAATTAAGTTAATTTGTGCTGTAAACACTATTTATTATCGCGTTAATCACTTGTTAATCACATGATTTAAGAGCCGTAAATCACCGGTTGTCACATACTCCCCCTGTTACAGAAATTTCGTCCTCGAAATTTAGACTATGTTATCTCTTCAGAATTGTGTTGTTCGCAGGTAAGTCCGAATAATAACAAAGTGAATGACCGCGTAATCGAAACAAGACTTATCCGAATCATGTGAAATTAATGACATTCCTCAACAATAAGAACCCAACGGTTTAAAAGAAGTGTGTTTCAAAAATCGATGTCAAAGGAAACAAGACGTATAAGTACAGTCACTAATGTGACTAAGTTAACAGGGATCCAACAATGAACAGGAACTTCGACCAATCGAATTCCATATGAACGTTCACAATAAGTAACTGAGTTCTAGAAGCAATAACATCCACTGGATGAACTTAGAATCAATAATCTCAAATGTACTAGTTTGCACGAAACGCTCGATCGTGATCAGCACAAGCTGCAAGTTATACCGACGCCACAAGGTGTCGCAATGAATGAAACAATTCAATAATAGGGGTGATCGAACAAGTATCACCTGTGTTTTGCAGTCAATTGAAAGCGCAATAAAGTGAATCTGAAAGTTTGTTTCAAATGACATCACAGGATTTTCAATTGAATATGGAACATCAAAGAAATAATGTTTTCGATCGAAGACGAAGAAGCAATGAATATCGCAAAACATTCGATCGATGTTGAAAGAACCGTTAGGAGGTACACCGAAATATAAAAAAAATGAATTTGTGTACCATTGTCTTATCACACAATTGTGTTAAGACTGTTGTAATGTGATAAATCAAAGCGGATTTAATCTAAATCAATAAATAAGTAATTAAATCCGTGCATGAGATATGTAGACGAGTTTAGCGCAGGCTTCAAATAAGTGAAAATACCGCTACAAGGTGTCGAAATCAACAAACAATTTAGTGGAGTCGAATGCCAAACAAGTTTACTTCGACTCGGAACAAATGAAACACTCGTTAAAACGAATTTTGAATATGATGCTCCCAATACATCATATTATGCTCTGAATTGAATATGTGTAATGGACAAGTTCAAACAATTGAATTTGATTTCGGTGCAAGCCGACAATAAATACATGTAAGAAAACCTTCGGCATTGTCACAACGAAAAACCATGTATGTAACTTGAAAAGAAAAGAAATTTCAAGAAAATGTGTTGACTTGATAACAAAGGAGCCAACAATTACAATAATGCGGGTCATTCGAATCACAAATCAATAATTAAATTTAGCGAAATAATATTTGAACTTCGATGAAGCGCTTATTTGAAACGAAACCACATGCGTAACAAACGATACATGCGTAACATATGAATTTTTCAAGAAATGACGCAAATGAATATTCGCTATAATGAAAGAAAAGATCGTGACACAATGACCATTAAGAGGAGTAGAGATACGAAAATCTACTCAGTAAATGTGAAAGTCGAAATTTCAATAAAAGAAATTTGAGGACTTTACCTGGGGTTGCATGTGATGTCCGGTTGTTAGGTGACATTACCATGGAATGTCGAACATAACATAATTTTCGTTAATAAGATAGGGGGAATACGAAGGCATGCATCTTCTCCTTAGCATGACTCGTGTCGTTTGCAGGACCGCGTGCCAAACCGCCGCTTCTTGATCGATAGTTTTTGTACTGACAGGATTAGCATCATCACTGAAATGCTCCACAGTGTCTTCTCGGTGACTTCACCTCGAAGGTCGTATGTGACGTACTTCAACCTCCGTTGATGTATAGCTTAAGTTTCACGTATACCTGTGCACTAGCGTTTCGTTTCGCGTAGAATGTGATGTATTCCGACATCCGTTGACGTAAAATTTGAGTTCCATGTATTCTCGTGCACTAGCGTTTCGTTGTGCGTAGGCTGCCTGCTCGGGAAGTTAAAATATCATAGACAACATGGATAATAGTGTGTGCCCGAGTTAATAATCGCGGTTCCTACGTGATGATCTTGAATGAATTTCAACATAAGTTTCCGAAGGTCTTAAATGCATGTTTCCTAAACTCTTAGAGTTTTGTGTACTGTATGTAATTGTTTTATGCACCGTGTATGAAACACCACAATAGCGTATGTTTGAAAACAAAATTTTGACTGTTTGTTTTTCGGCAACGGTTGGAGACCATATTCGAGTACTAGGCGTTCTGTATGTATTCAACGTCTTAATAGTCTAAGTCTCAGAGAAAAGTGAGGTTAGAGCCTAGGTATCTCTATGGAAACCTAATTCGCTGTAACCTATAGCTCTGATACCAATCTGTCACACCCCGAAATTATCAGAGCTGGCGTGACTGGACTGGTATCTTCATTGCACAGCGGAAGCAAATAAGCTAAGACTTTTAGATAACGAACGCCCACTAAGTACTCGACTCCACATGGTTCTCCTATGCCAACCGTGCCATAATTTCTGAAATGCAACCTGAGAAAGAAACACGCGAAAAATCAACATAAAGTTGAGCGAGTTCATAGTTTTTTTTGTAAAAGATTTGAAATAAATCTTTTTGAATAACCGGTTTTTGAAGTATTGTTGAGAAAACGACTTTAAAATCATTTTCTTGCCAAGTTATGTGGAAACTTTGTGTTTGTAACGCATTATGTTCGTAAAACCATGTATTTATAAACTCTTGTATTTGTAATGTTCATATAACCGTCAATGCACACCCTGACTTTGACTCCATGCCCGCATAATCCTATGCCTTGAATTTGTATAAAACATTGTATTTAATTTGTATAAATCAAGTATTTCTGTAAGTATATATGTCCCTGGTATGTAGCAATAAGGAAAAAAAGATCACCAATGGGTTGCAAAGCCACTGGTATGTGTGAAGTGATGCAGGAAAACTCAAACCTAGCGGAGTTGCACCGGGCTTCCGGCTGGAAGACATAGTCACCACATGGTCCAACCCGCGGACTCATGGGTGGGGCTCGCTACACCCAAATAGATCTATCACTCATGTCCCTCGGTCCTACGACGAGGATTAATGGCCTTAAGTATCCGCCTACCCACTCACATGACCTAAGTAGTATGCCCTCCTTAAGCTAACCATACCATATATAAAAATGTCTGTATAATTGTAACATCTATTTTACCCCAGCCTCTAAGGCTGAACCTCCCCAGCCTCTAAGGCTGAACCTCCCCAGCCTCTAAGGCTAACTCCCCAGTCTCTCTATATTATCACCAGACGATCCATCCCTAGTCATGAAAATCATTCACATTTCGATAATACGCATTTGTTTTGTAAAAACCGGTATATTTAGTATAATCCATTCGTAAACCATTTGAGTTCCTCGAAATCCATTCGTAATATGATTTAGAAATATGAGTTTTCGTTCATAAGCTTTGTATGTTCTTGCACAACGTGCTTTGTCTAAAAATATGCAGTCTTTGTTCATTGAGAACTTTGTGTGTTTTCAGCAAAACGTGCATGTCTTTCCACCCCGAAAACATTTATAAAAATGTAAAACTGTAAAAAGGTGGGGTTATGAACTCACCTGAATTGCCTTGTGCAAAGCTAGCTATATACGACTTCGTGATGTCGTTTCCAAGACGAGACTCGCTAGCGTGCAATCTACAATATTCCTAACACGGAATATCTTATAAGTTTCTAAATAAAAGCGGTAACTAGTCTACGTGTCACCGAGATCTACCGAATCGTTAGTCGAACGATTCAATGGTAAGTAGTTAACTTATCGGAAATGATTAGGTCATATTTGATAAGTATCATTTATTGTCGATAATAACCAATAAGTCTTGAAAAGATTTGATTCTTGAGAGATTTAAAAATAAATAAATATTTATATAAAAATATATAAATATATCGATATGTTCGCGTTAGTCGTTCCGAGAAGTCGTATGTGTATGTACAAAAGTTTATATGAAAATAACATATAACAAATTCGTATCATATATACGTCTCGTATGATATTTATCAAAGTATATGTATATGCCGTTTGGGCGTTTGAAGTGAATATAAAAAGTTATATTCGTTTTATAAAGGATCGTCGAGTTGTTTGAAATACATATAAAACTATATTTATTTTTATAAAAGAATTCGTTAGTGTTTGACACTAGAAATAAATATATAACCCATATTTATAAAAACGAATTCATGTTTGATATTTGGAATAAATATAAAAATTATATTTATTTTTATAAAAGGATTCGTCGAATTTCCGAAGTTCAAAACAACTATGTTTGTTGTTGTAAATAGTTTTTCGAATCGTTGTTTTCGTAAGTTGTAAAGTGTCGTCGAAAGAAACTTTATATTTGTATCTTGTTTTATAAAAGTCGCTTTATATCAATAATTGTCGTTTTACAATAAAGCACGTTTTGTTTTATAATAAAACTCGTTTTTTTTTACCGATTTTCTCGAAAAACGGGCAGAGTTTCCTCTGTTTTTGGACGCCCCGACAATGCAGGTTGTCGTTATTTTGTCAAAATTCAATCAACAATTCACAAATTTTTACGTAGTCAATTTATATAAACAAAAGTAATACTTAAATCCAAGTAAATACTAACTAAGAACTCATTGTTATGTTCGGTTCGAGTTTTCACGCAGTGGCGCAGCTTAGGCATGTTCCGAGGGGGCGCCCGACCCCTCGAACTTTTCGATGCGTAGTGTTATGAATAGTACTTTCGTATAGAAAATTTTTAGGTATATACGTTTCCACCCCCCCGGTTTCGGAAAAATTGGGGGGGGGGGGGGCAAGCTTCGCCAATGTTTTCACGGAACTTAGATAACTATCATAAACGATTGCTAATTCTTTACCAATTCTTCGCGTCGAAACGTTGTAAAAGTTGACTGAGTTGATCGGGTCAACTGAGTTGACTCGGTTTGACCGAGTCGACCGAACCGAGCCACGAACCCGAACTGAACCAAAACCCGAATCCAAGTCGAACCAAAGCTTGTCTATTTGAACCAACTCCAACCTGCTGAACCAAAACACGAAGTCTGACCCGCATCACCAACTGAACCGAAACCACTGTTGACCATGCCTGACCTGTTGTTGACCTGAGTTGACTTGGGTGTTGACCGAGTCAACCGGGTTTGACCCGAAACCAAACTCAGAAGCATCTTGAACCGATTATAACTCAAACCTCGTGACATCATCATCATCGGCCGACAAAAACCAGCCGGGTAAAAACACCGACCACCGGATAAATGGACCGACCGGCGGTCCGAGTCTTTGACCGCCGGTTCTCTCTCTCTCTCTCTATCTCTTTCTCTCAGTTTCTCTCTCTCTCTCTCGTTAAATCTGGTCGCCGCCACCAACGAGGTGTGGTGGCCGGCCGCACTGATGTTGCCGGCTCCCTATGGTTGACGGGGCTGCACAAGTGACGAAGGGGGGGGGGGGGGTACGCCACTAAATCATCGCCGGAAATCTCCACCGCTACCGGTTCTGCCTGAATTTCGCCGGAGAGTGAGAGAGAGGACGATGAGTGTGTGTGTGTGTGTCTGTACGTATATTCACGTGAGAGAGGAGGAGAGGTTATTGTTGTAGAGTGTGTGTGTTGTTGAGTTTTCTTCATGTGTGGGTTTAGAAGATAAGGTGCAGACAAACAAACGAGAGGGAAAGATAAGGGGCTGTTGTGGGTGTTTGTTTTAGTCTGAGGTTTGTAGAGAAGATGAAACCTCTTGTGTGTTAAAGTGTATAAACAGAGATATGAGATCTTGAATAGATTTTGTGAATCTTGATTAGATTTTATAGGGATTTTATAAGATTTTGATGAGATCCTGTGCAGATTTTATAGGAAAACCTCTAATATTTTATGTGCAGGTTTAGGCTTGTGGGTTTTGGGCTTGGGCCCAGGGCCCACAAGCTCAATCCCCGTGTTTAAGCGGCCCGCAATTCCTACGAGACCCGTTAACACACTCGTGCTCCGTAAAATTTAATGACGTATGTTTATATAGCCGAAATCCCGTAAAATGTATGCCAGTATCCGGTTGCCGTGTCCGTTCGTCAATTACGGTGAAAATCACGTAAAACCGTGTTGTCGTCGCTTTAATGCGTTTTCTAATCCGGTTTCGACTGTAGTTGCTAAAATTTCATTACGGTAGCGTAAAATGTAAGTTCTGAAGGTGACAGGCGTCTCCGTCTCTTCCGTTTTGTTGCCGATGCGTTTCCTACCGTCGCGTTTTCAGTTCACGTTAGCATTTGTGTCGTACGGAAGCCCAATAAATTCACAAAATTAATTTCATAAACATAAAATATTCGTGTAACATCCATACTTGTCGGCGTTGTCAGTATTTTGTACGGCATCAGTTCGTTGTCGTTTGATGTTCCGCAGATTCCTCGCGAATCTTCATACGCGTACTTGTAAAGTCGGATAAACGTTCCTAGGCATTCCAAAGGCCTAATTAAGTTAATTTGTGCTGTAAACACTATTTATTATCGCGTTAATCACCTGTTAATCACATGATTTAAGAGCCGTAAATCACCGGTTGTCACAAAGTAAGTCGAAATTTGTGATTTAGTGATGTTTGATTTAGTGGGTTTTGTGGCATTCGTGAATGTAATGTAAAATTTAGCATGAATGTTGGTTGCTATGAATGTGTAGATGTTAAGAAATGTTTAATTTTGATATGATGATGAATTGGGGTAAAACCCACTTATATGCAAATTAATGATTAGAAATTGTGAAGCTCTACATGCTAATTAGTCTAATGTTGTTGAAATTTTGATGAATAGATGGCATAGAACAATATGTATATGCTTAGGTGGCAAATTGTGAAGTTGGGAATGCTTATGTTAATCAATGGATGAGTTATGGAAAAATATGCTTTAAGTACTTGTACTTTATGCTTTGTAGTTAGAATGCACGCCATGTGTTCGATGAAATGCCTTAGAATGATCTAGTTGTGCTTTGACATGAACTCTTGATTAAATGATGTTATGAAATGAAAATGAATTTTTGCTTAGTCGTTTAACGCCATGATGAATAAGTAAAATGCATATGTGATGCAAAGCATACGAAATCTAAAAGTGTAAAGTTATGACATATAGGCACGAAGAAAGAAGAAGGCACGAGTCATTTGAAGTTACAAGCAGCGCAAGACCACAGTAAGTTCATATGAACTTCATTCTCTCTATATGTAGATTTATGAATGTAAATATTGATATTTGAGTCCTAGTATAGAATTATTATTATTGTTCATGGTAGAATTGTGTTAAGTTGAGAATTGGAAATGGATAGGAAATGCGAAGATAATGGATGTGTTTTAACCCGCTTCAAGTGGGTCGAAATGTTGGAAAGTATGATGTTGTAATGTTTAAGTAAGAACTAGTAGAAAACGGGTCAAAATGGCGAATATGTGTAGAAAGTGTATGGTATGTATTGATCATGTACGGATGAGTCGAAAAGCTTACATATATGTTGAATGTTTCGAAGGGTAAGGGTAAAAGATCATAAATGAATTTTTGCTAGAATGGGAAGAATGATTATAATAAGGATGTTGGTTAAAAGATAAATGAATGTTAAATTTCACTAATGGGTCGAATAAGAGTAAGTATATGAAAGACTTGAAATTTGTTTTGAGAATTTATGCTAATGAATGTTTGCTTTATACATGATAGGTAAATCCAGGTAAATCCCACTCTTGATGATGCGAGCTCGGACCGAACACACTACATTGCCCTTTATGCGCTTCTGGTTAAAGTCGTCTTTTGTAAATGGGTCAAAACACTTGTAATGGAATCTTGTTTGGTTACAACTTTGATGTCTTTTGAAACATGTCATAGAATTAGTATTGAATGATGATTGTTAAAAACAGAGAATTGCTTATAATACGAACTGGTCATGCCTAATTTTTGTTAAAAATAGTATGTCATTATTTAATGTGAAAAGTGGGCGTTACACTCCTTCACCATCGTAGTAGTTGGTCACCGTAGTCGAACCACCACTTCGCAACTAAGTCACTTTTGCCATCATCACGTACCGTTGCTCACCAACACAACTACAATCATAACCATCACCACAACCGCGATTCCATACACCAACTTCTTCACTACCATCGTACCATATCGAGTCACCACCTTCACCCATCCTCGTCTCCATCACATCCGCTCGACCCACCAATCATCACCACCGAAGTCACTCAAGACCACTACACCATCTCCATCTTCAATCACCACCACCGTACATCCTCACAACCCAAAACCACCACCAAATCCAAGATACCATCCTACTCCAGCATCTCGACTAGACAAAAACAATAATGAACAGTTAAGAGAATTACCTTAATCGTGATCGGAAAGCAAGAACTCGAGCTGTTAGTGCATATGTCTGTTGACTTCGTCTTGTATCGAGTCATGTAATAGAATAGATAAACCAGGACACGTTGTTCGAGAGAAACGGGAAACAGGTCTGAACCAGCCACTTCACACGAAGTGACCAGTTCGTGCGACCTGGACCAGATCTTGTGGACTGGTTCGTGCGATCTGGATCTCCTATAAATAGGTGAGTCTTGGATTTCATTTGTAACTTTTGGATTCCAGTAGCGAAGCTCTGCTGAAGTGTCGTCAGCTCGTGTAAACAGTTTCAAATCAATACAAACGACAGTTAAAGTGATTCTAAGTGCATATCTAGCTGCTATAACATCAATACGTCTGATTCCGCCATTCGTATTGATCAAGAACTCTTCTGAACGACTCGTTTGATCGAATCCCCAATCCTACAAGTGGTATCAGAGCTCAGGAGGAAGAGTTCTTACTATTTCAGCTTGTTTTCACGGATAAAAACTGATTTCTACTCATTCTTCTACATTTTTTCTTCAAAATCAGAACGTTTTCACGGTTAAAATGACCTGATTTTGTGATATAGTACGTAAAACTGAGTTTTAATCAATCCGTGAACAAATCAGAACCAAATTCAACCTAAAACTTGATAAAATTTGACAAAATGATGAACTATTGGACTTAGAATCTCTCAGATCGTTCGAAAAACACTCAAATCGTGTGAAAAACAATCAGATCGTTCAAACTGAACAGCCAAGTCCCACGGTTTGAACAAACCAGGTCGTACGAACTCAGTCAGATTGTGTGAAAAGTGATCCAGGTCGTGCGAAGTGAGTCCAGGTCATTTGAGAGTAGGGTCCAGGTCGTTTGGAGGTGAACCAGGTCGTGTGGGGTGAGTTATAAGCTACCAGGTCATGTGAAACTAGCTCCAGGTCGGTTGAATTCTTTTCAGGTCATGTGAAACATCTTCAGGCCGTGTGAAACTTCTTCAGGTCGTGTGAAACATCACCAGGTCGTTTGAACCAGGATTGTAAAGAACCAGCTCGCACGGTGTGAAACATCAACTCGTGTGAAGTACCAGATCATTTGATCTCAGCTCGTGTGTAAATCCAGCTCGCTTGAACATTGTGTTTTTGTATACCTTTTCACCAAAACATGGACAACGAATTTTACAACGCGCTTGCTACTGCTCCGGACGCTCCAGTTACAGTTGCTGAAACTGTTGGAATCGAGAATGAAACGGGAACTTTCCAAAAACCTCCAAAGCTTATGTATATTGAGGACTTTAAAGGATGGCAAGACCGTTTTGAAAACTGGGTGCAAGCTAATAAGTTTGATGCATGGGTTTCTTTAGAGAAAGATTATACTTTACCAAAAGATGACCTTGGAAATGAAAAGCAATTAAGTCAATTTTTACCTGATGAAAAACTAAAATACACAAGTGAAAAAATGATGATTAGCATTCTCCAACAAGCGGTAAGAGAAGATATTTTTGTTTTGCTTCAACATGAGGGAACTGCTAGATCAATTTGGAAAGCGTTGATAAAAAGGTTAAGGGCAGTGCTGATATGATAAAAAATAAACGAGCATTACTAAAAAAATCTTTTGATATGTTTACAGCTCTTGAAGGTGAAACAACAAGAATGATTATTGAGAGATATTGTCATCTTGTCATGGAGATGAAAAGATTGGACATCAAGAAAGAAGATGATGAATGGGTTGATAAGCTAGCCGATGCGTTACCACAGAATGAACGGGGAACATATTTGTTGATTTTAAAGCATAACCGACAATTTGAAGATATGAATTTGAGTATGTTTATCCAGAAATTGGAAGAACATGAGCTATCAATTCGAAAAACTGCTACGATGAGAAGTCCGGGTGCTCAACAAGATGTTAGTCTATACTATAGAGGAAGCAAAGTTGAGACCACTCCGAGTCCAAAGATTCAGACTGCGTTCAGTGCTGATGGTACTTCCGGAATAAATGAAAACAATACAAATCAGAGCAGTGGACATTCTTCGTCTTATTCAAGTTTTGAACCAAATTTCTCAACACCAAGTTTTCAACAACAAAGTTTAACAAACTTTAATGGTCAAGTTTTGCAATGCAATGTTACATTATGTCACACCCCGACCGCGTAAAACAACAAACCGCGGCGGAAACGTCGGGGAGTGCTGTGGCAGAATTATTATTTCAAAAACACATGATAATTAAAGTTAAGTTTTACATGCTTAAATTATTACATTGTCTTAGTTCAAACAAAACACATAACATAAAGATGATAACTTTCTTGATTTTAGATTGCTAAGGCCCAAGTCGCCCTAAGTGTAGCTTGCTCACATCAAATATTCGCTCCTGAAACATATGTGAAAGTAAATACGTCAGCATAAAAATGCCTGTGAGTAACATAGGTTTAGTGTTGAAGATTCATGACTTTAAAGGTTAAAAGAAATGTTTAACGAAAAGTAGTCATGAACCTTGTAAAAATGTCTTCTTTTATAAAATCATATGAAAATCAAATGATATAAAAGAATGATGTATGGTTAAGTAAATAACCAAATGAAAATAATATGTATAAAATATGTCAAAGTCATGTATAACCAATGTCCAATGTCCAATATAAACCATGTCTTGTATGGCGAATAAATAGTATTTACTCAAGCCAAATGCATAATGTCGTGTATAAACAAATGTCTTATGTAATCAAATGTCATGTACAAAACAAAGTCTTTGAATAAACAAAAGTTTAAATCAAAATTTATGTTTTGAAAACCATTGCTTTTATTGATATGAACATTTATGTGGTTTGTCTATCGCATACACTCAAGCCTTGAGACTGTCGGATAAACCCTTATCAGGATCAAGGTTTATCAAAAAAAAATGTATTCGGATTCTGTCATTCCCCTAACGAAATACCTAGAAAGCGGGAACGGGATTTGTCAAGTCCTATAGCGCTATTACATACTACCGAGCGGCGTGATCAATGTTAATGAATGTACTACTCCGTTAAACATACCAAATGTCTTTTTCAATGTAAGTATGTCATGAAAATGTCTTTGTAAAACCATGTAACAAGCATACTAAGTCAATATGCCAATAAAATGTCTTTGAAACCAAATGTTAGGTATACTAAGTCAATATACCATAAAAATGTCTCTGAAATAATGTATTATATGTAATATGTGATAAAACATGTATAATGTCATGAAAACGAAAAGTAAAGTTATGCACATATGCTTCACCCCAAAACATTTGAAAACGTAAAATAGGGGAACTATGTACTCACCTTTGGGTGCGTTTTTATATGTTAACACAATCCCTCAAATTGTTTATTCGTCCTAAATTAAATAAGAACGATTTAATAATCAAAACTCACAAAAATACCTAAGTTTCTCCGATACTTAGAATTTTCACATAACTTCGAGATTTTCTCAAAAAGTTATTATTTTTGATTATATTGGTGTGAATATTTATATATATTTTAAGAACTTTACGACTTGAACGATTTTATTGGTGACCCTCATCATGTTATAAGCAATATATCTACGATTTGCGCGTCGTAATATATATACTTATTGTGACATAAAATAAATATCGTAATACACATAATCTTGTCAACTATAAACATGTCATCATACACATATTATAAAACACATAACACATTGTAACACATAAAATTTACCCATGAACAACCCATTATAGTGTTTGTTGAAAAACACGTATTTTAGCGATTCGGTAATGTTTTTGGGCGCCGGAAGTCACGTATGACTAACCAAACATCAAGTAAACTCAATATAAGTTAAAATACTTATTTTGATATCAAAAATATCAGTTTACTTACTGATCTAAAACAGTTTTATAAAAATCCTCCGAAAAGCTGATTTTTAACCGTTTTACCGCATAGTTTTGCATCAAATGTTACCCTAACCATCCCAAATCGAAATGACTTGATATTTTAACATGACCCATGTTATTTACTGAATAAAATAGTGGTTATACTCATGATAGTGCAGGTCTCACATAAAGCACATAAATCATGCAAATTTCACATATTTTACCACTTTCTAAGCTATATGTACAACATGCAAAGCTATCAAACCTATGACAAAGTTTCATGCCATTATAATATACCAAATAATGTTATTTTTAGTGTTTATAATCTGTTCTAAAACATTTTTGTCATAGAATCAATTTTTTTTATCATTTCTTGAGCTTTAAATCAACATGTAATCTTATGTAGAAGTGTCTAAAGCACACTATCATATCATCATCATTTCATATGTATTTAAATGCATCAAACATGTAATTTATTCATGTTTACTTACTGATTTAATTGAACATTTATCATATCATGCACAAATCATCAATCACTTGCATTTTAACTATCATTCAAGAACAAACAATAACTTAAAAATTCTCAAATATGTCTAATAAATTTTTGGCCATTTACATGTCAAAATACTAACATTATTTCAAATTATAACTCATGATTCAATCACTCCTTTATATTTCTAACATATTTGCACAATATCTTGTTCATGCAAGCAAACATCCTAAACAAGTATTTATCAAAAATTCAAACTCAAATCTCATACACACACATATATATGTACGGTTATATACACACATATATATCACCATTTTTATTTTGTATCAAGACCCATTTCTTTTTAGATTTCAAGTTTGTGAAAAATTCCAAGATTCAAGAGAAACTTCAAATCATCAAGAACAACCAAGAATCAAGAGTATGATTTAAATATAAACTTTATACCTTCAAGATTCAAGTAAGTTCTTGGATGATATTTTGATGATATGGAGCTTGAAATCACTTGAAAGCACCTTGGAAACTCCTTTGGATCTTCACACCAACTTGAAATTAGCTTGGAATGGAGTTTGATTATGAAGAACAAGGTTGAAAAGATGATAATGGTGATGGTGGTGGGTGCTTACGGTTTGGGGAAGGAGAGAGAGAGTGGAAGATTTGTTTTGTGATCTTTGAAGGATCATGTAGGATTTATAAGAGATTTGGAAAATTTGATAAATTGCATGTATCAACACTTGTTATGTAGGATAGAGAAGTGGCAAGATGGTGGCATCTAAGGCGGCCACCTACACCCCCCACTCACATACCCATGCATCTTTATATATATATATATATATATATATATATATATATATAACACATATTGGTTAAAGGCAGATATTTATCTGGCTACCGGGTATTTTATCTAGCGTTTAAATCCCGGCTTATGGCGTTCTAAATTATTTTTATTATTCTATAAAAATAAACTCACCAAAATATTACTGAAATAAATATCAGTTCCCGAGACTGGCTGCATTGTCCGTGTTTCGCAGTATAAGCACTGTGTTGCGCAGTAACACGCAGTACGTGCTTAAACTTGAAAAATAACGTTTTTAAGCGTTTTAATTTATTTTTCAACACGAACATGATTAAAAATAAAATTTTAATCATAACAGAATATTTTTAGGATTTAAATATTATCCGGGCACCAACGTTCGTTTCGCAGTTTTATCGCAATTAGTTCTAAAGTTCGAATAAACATGTTTTTGCCATACCGAATCCTTCGAAACTTATTTCTAAGTTATGTAAAGGGTATTTAGGGTATGTTTGGCTTATGTCACAGTTCCGGAGTGTACGTTGCGTTAAACTGATTATGTTTACGTAACGGTTTATGATTTCACTTCCAGAATAGGTTTGAGAGTTCGGAATTGAACAATGATTGAAAACGTACTAATGTCACAAATAATTAAACAAATATTGAAATTAAAACACCATATTTTATTAAATACAAAGTTGTTCGGAACAGTACAAAGATTAAAATACACAGATGTCACACATTAAATATTCAAAATGGTCAAAATTTCTCTCCAGATATTGCGAAACAACATATGGCATCACTTGTTACTGTGTTAGAGTCCTATGAAAGCTTGGTTGCTGGACGAATTGGCAATCCGATGCTCACTAAAGAGGATTATGACCAGATTGATTCTGAGGAACTTGAGTTGATGTACATCAAGTGGTATTTAGCTAGCGTTTTGAGAAGAGCAGAAAAGTTCAAACAGATCACCGGAAGAGATGATCTTCGTGAAGCTGCTACATCTCAGCTAGGTTTTGACAAATCAAAGGTTACTTGTTTTCGTTGCCGAGAAAAAGGACATTTTAAACGAGAGTGTACAAACAGAGAAGCAACCGGAAGACAAGATCCTTTCGGAAACAACGATTATCATAGAAAAGCAATTTATCATAAGGTTGCTCAACAACCATATCAACAACAATCTTCACACTCACATACTATCTCGATTGAAGAATCAAAGGGTAAAGCTTGTTTTGGTCTGTTAGATCAAGAAGATGAAAGGATTCCGAAAGTGTTCAATTGGGATGACTATGATCCTTCTAGACCTTCAGTTTCTAAAGCATTTGTTGCTCGATTCTTTAAAGATTCAACCTCGGAAGAAGGAACAATCAAATCTAAGAACAGTCCTAGAAGACAACCGATTTTTAAGTCTCCAGGAAGTGATGAAGACACTGATGATGAGGAAGAGTATATTAATAAAGCTAGAAAACAATTGGATCCTTATAGTTTTAATTTGTTTTTTTTGCAGATAAAATCGAGATATTGAAAGAGAAAAGGGCTGCTAGACTGAAGAGAGAAATGGAAGCAAGAAGGGTTGCTGAAGTTAAGGTAGAAGCTGATAAGGCAAAAGTTGAAGAAAAACCAACAGAGAAGGTCGAGGTTGAAGAGAATGAAGTGAAGATAGAAGTTGAGAAAGAACCGTTTGTGTTTGAAAAGGTGGTGGGGAAAATAGTTGAAAAAATTGTCGAAGTTGAAAAAATAGTTGAAGTTGAAAAAATTGTTGAAGTTGAAAAGATTGTAGAGGTTGAAAAACCTTGTGCAAAGTGTTTAGTACCTTGCAAAGATTGTGCTGAAAAAGATACAAAGTATGCTGAATTGGAGAAGCTCAAAGAGAACTTGCTACATAATGTGAGAAGCATAAAGGAATCATATGATCTCTTAAGCACCAAAGTGAACTTGTACAAAGGAGCTAGTGATGAGGATATTCAAATGAAGAATCTTCTGAAAGCAATAGTTCTTCAAAAGCAAACTGCAATCAACAAATACATTGAGATTGTTGTAGGGCTGAAACAAGAATTGGCAGCGATGACGATCGAAACCGAAAGAGTGAATTCTTTACTTCGAAGTTATCAAAGTTCAGATTATGTTATTGATCGCATTTATCCTACCGTGGCAGCTCATAAGTTTGCAGAAGATGAAGAAAATTCTGGTAAGAAAACTGGTTTGAATTATAACAGAGTACCAAATCCAATGTGGGATGGCTATACCCCCCGACACTTTGAAAAGGTGGCTGAAGCACCCAATCTGAATCTGAAATCCGAGTCTATCGATGGATTACCAGATGATATTGACGTCACCTTTACAGCGTCTGACACATATCATGAGTCCGAGTTAATTAAGAAAGTGGTCGATCAGGTGTTGGATAAAGATGAAGAGTCAAAGTCAGAGTCTAAATCTGAAAATTCAAGTTCATCAGACAAAAGCTCGAGTTTACCAGTCAAAAGGGTTTACAATAAAGATTTTCTGATGTCACAAAATAATTTGAATGACGAAACATTCAAAGTAGCATATACTTTGAATGATTCCGAAAATTATATTCTGATGAAGAATTTCCAATAAGAGGTGTTAAAACTGAAATGATTAACAAGGTTTTCAAATTAACAGAAATTAATATCTCTGAAATAAAAGATGTAAATCTTACTGAAAAAACCTAAAAAATACACTTCAAGAGTTCAACAAAGATTGAACAAGAAAAAGGGTTACAGTTTTGGTTCGGGTTATCGAAAGAAACCAAACCATAACAGTAATTTCAAAAAGAAAGGATTAGGTTTTATTCCACCAGAAAATCATAAAAATTATAAAGAAGTTAAACCAAAAACTAAATTTGTTTCAGAAGCAAATTCTAAAGAGGAGAAGGAGAAACCTTTCTGGAAACAGTCAAACAAGGAATTTCTCGCTGAAAAGCAAAAGAATATGTTGAAGGAATCCGAACCGAGAGTTGAAAGAAGAACCTGTTTCAAATGTCAAGAGGTTGGACATATTGCTTGGAATTGCCCAAAGCCCATCAACACAAAACAGGGAGTTTCTTCTAACTCTAAATTGAAAGAGAAATGCGTTGATAAAAAGGAACAACCAATAGAAAAATTTTAAGAGTTCAAAAATTCGACTTTCGAAGTTGGTGAATGTTCGAAACATTTTTACAAAAGAAGAGCCAATTTAGACAAACATAAATGGGTTGTTAAGAAATCAGAGGTTGTTTCCGGCAATGAATCTGATTCGACAAAGTCAGAGGAGCCATATATTGTGCTAAATGATGAGAATTCCGTTCCAACAATGGATGATGAAAATTTTCCACCATTGTCAAACGGAAACTTGAAATCAAAAATTGGTAAGATTAAGATTTCAAATCAATTCTTCTCTGATAAGAAAGAATTTGATGCTGAAAAGGCATTTAGTGGTAAAGTGCTACATATTTTTGGTAAGATGGCTGATGGGAAGGTGAAGAGAGTGAAAGAATTTTATGAATCGAAAATTGTTAAACCAAATGAGGATGGTTCACCCATGATTGATCAGGCATGGGTGAGATTCTTTAAAAAATAAAATCCTGACTTGTCGGAGCTCCCAAGTTGGTAATCGTGGAGCATGAATTGGCATCATTCTTGAAAAATGTTTTTGTGAAAAAAACTACAAGTGATAGTTTTTACAAGTGATTGAAAGAACAATGTGATGAATCCCCATGATGTGTGAAATCAACAAAACTAATTTTCTGGAAAAACCATTTTGATTAAAACAAACTTAAGTGTTTTGAAATCATAATGGGAAAATCGTTTGTTGTCAGGGGGAGTTCTGATTGTTTGAGCCAAGTGGATGGAGAATTGAAGCAATTCACATCAGTTTGTCATTTTATTTGTATAGTTTATTGCTTTTACTTTCAAAATTTCCCAGAAAATCAAAAATTGAAACATATTTTTGATTTTAGGGGGAGTAAAAAATTTAGAAATTTTGAAAATTTGAAAAATTCAAAAACATGATAAAATCTAAAAACCAAAAACATCGAAAAATAAAAAATGAGTTTTGTTGTGAAAACGAGGAAATGATAGTACATCAGTAGACAATCACAGTACGCTAAAGAATTGGAAATTTAAAATGTGATAAATGGTCTCACTGATGATATGCCAGTAGGTTTTTACACGCTTAGTAGATTGTTTTCGAGATATAAACCTAAATATCAAATACTTACTTATCTCGTGGGGAACATCTCTCGGATATATAGGTAACCCTTGAAATCTTGTTTGAAGGGCTTTCTATTTCTGACATACTAGGTCTTTGTTCGTGATGATATCTAGGGTATTATACTGGGACTTCTTATTTTGCTGGAGCAATAGCCTAGTCCTCGTATAATAATCTGCACTACTTTAATCATAAAGCCCACCCCCAGCATAAAAAATGATGAAACATTGAAAAATGCTAATCATGTGCTGTTGAAGAAAAGATTCTCTAAAGGGAACACACCTAAAGTTGAGCCATCATCTCTCTGATTGAACGGAAGTTCTAGCCTGAGCTCTCATGGCCTCGCATTACCCATTTACAGATATCATTAGTGTACATTCACCTGTAAGACTGAATATAGGAGTCTGGATACGGGAGTATATTCTGAGGTGGGACACGCGAATAAGTTAAGTCCATTAAAACACTAATCTCGTATCTCGAATCAATTAAACTTTGTGTGAAAATTTAAGTGGATCAGTATACTGACAATCTAAGTGAATCGTTTAGATCTTAAAGTGTTTAAAGCTCAACGGTGCTAGTGATTTGTCATAAACTGATATGATCCTCTTACACAAACTCACAAAAAGGTGTCTGTATATAGTTTATTTCCCAAAATCCAAAAAGATTTTCAGTGTGTTTTAGCATAAAATTTTGAAAAATAAAAAAGATTTAATTTCTTCTTAGTTTCGACAACTGATGTTGAAAAGCTGATTTTCAAAATTCCGAGTGCTAAACATGATGAACAACAATGGGTTGGGAGAGTGTGTTTGAAATGAAAAATGAAGTTAAAGTTTGAGATCAAGGTCATTAATTTGAACTTGATATAACTATTGTTGATGTTGAATGATATCTACAAGTGGTTTTAAATTTGTTAAATTTTAAAAATTGTGAAATTTACTTTTAGGTAGAGAATTGTGCAGGTGACCAGGTTCCTGATCCTGTTGCTACGGAGAGCCAGGAGACGTTCCTGAACCTGTGAAAGCTATAGAGCCAGATTCAGATTTTGGAATCGCGCTCGAGAAAGAAGCTGCTAATGCTGATGAGCTTAAGGAATCTAGAGATCTGAACAAGAGAATTTGAAGAGTCAGGTTGAGATTCTGGAAGAGAAAGATAGAGATTGAAGGATGCTTACAGAGAAAGATACTTTGGAAAGAGCGAGAAAACCGATCAAGACTGAAGACTCAATACACTAAAGACTCGTCATCATCCAAGGGGGAGTTTGTTTGTGCATATATCTGTTGACTTCGTCTTGTATCGAGTCATGTAATAGAATAGATAAACCAGGACACGTTGTTCGAGAGAAATGGGAAACAGGTCTGAACCAGCCACTTCACACGAAGTGACCAGTTCGTGTGACCTGGCCAGGTCGTGCGACCTGGACCAGATCGTGTGGACTGGTTCGTGCGATCTGGATCTCCTATAAATAGGTGAGTCTTGGATTTCATTTGTAACTTTTGGATTCCAGTAGCGAAGCTCTGCTGAAGTGTCGTCAGCTCGTGTAAACAGTTTCAAATCAATACAAACGACAGTTAAAGTGATTCTAGTGCATATCTAGCTGCTATAACATCAATACGTCTGATTCCGCCTTTCGTATTGATCAAGAACTCTTCTGAACGGCTCGTTTGATCGAATCCCCGATCCTACACGAGCCATTGATCTTCTCCTCGTCGTCCTCACACTCCACTCCACTCGAACTCTCTCTCTCTCTCTCTCTCTTGATAACTGCCGTACCATGGTACTTACGGTTTTGTTTTGTACGTGAAATATAATCACACATATTACACTTTGACCCTTGAAGTATATATATAGAGTATTTTATTCTCAAAGAAAATAAACCAACTTCCATTAATTGCATTATGCCCCTTCAAGTTCCATCGAGTAAAAAACTGACGAGTCTAAGACTACATTTCATCCTGTGGCTCGCACACCAAGTTTGTTACTCGTTAAGTCACACGGTGTTAGAAAAGAAAATTCAGAATATTACAAGTCTATCCCCCTTAAAAGTGGATTCGTCCTCGAATCTCGCTCGTCGAAGGCCATTCGTATATACACTCTAATCTCTATATGTCCGCATTTCTGTGTGACACCCAGCCACTATTAGACATTTTTGTCGTCGCCTTTATACCCAATCAAAATACAATGCACGATAGCCAATGGAGTCTTCTACATTTCCTGCTTATAATTTTGCGCCTCATAATATTTGCTTATGCATTCCTCACACAACTTTTCTTTCACGTAACGCGCGTTGAATCCGTAACGAGTCAAAAATATATATTCTTTTTATTTTTTAGTCGATGTCGTCCGTAACGAGCGTCTGTCCGTAACGCGCGTTGAAATCGTAACGAGTCCAAAATAAATAATATTTTTATTTTTAGTCGATATCATCCTTAACGAGCGTACGTCCGTAACACGCGTCGAAACTGTAATGAGTCCAAAGTAAATAACGGTTTTATTGTTTAGTCGATGTCGTCCGTAAATAAATAATATTTTTATTTTTCAGTCGATGTCGTCCGTAACGAGTGTACGTCCGTAACGCGTGTCGAAACCGTAACGAGTCAAAGCATATAATATTTTTATTTTTCAGTCGATGTCGTCCATAACGAGCGTACGTCCGTAACGCGCATCAAAACCGTAACGAGTCCAAAATATATAATATTTTTATTTTTTAGTCGATGTCGTCCGTAATGAGCGTATGTTCGTAACGAGTGTCGAAATCGTAATGCTTTCCTTTGTGCAGGTATCTTCACAGGCTGATCTCCTTTTCTATCATCGCTCAAAACAAGAGCCGAGAGTGGTGTACGAGCGGTGACCTTTTTTTCCATTATTGCCTCATGTACGAGAGGCCGTGCGCTCTGGCACACGGGTTGGCGCAATACTTCGCCTCCGCATATCATCGACAGGAGCGCAAATTATTATACGGCGACGCCCACGTCACTGTGATAGCCCTTTCGTTTGGCTATCAACTGCAGAGTGACCCGCTTTTACGCCCAACGATACAGCCGAAGAGGATAGGGATGAGCTCGCTATCCGAAGTGAAGATTATCAAAAGGTTCCCACCTTACAACGTGAAGCGTTTTAAGTGTGCGGACGACCAGCTCTTTGTGCCGAAGGAGCTGCCGGGACAGTTCGACCCGATAGATCCCTAGCCGTGCCGGAGTAGGTGACAAAGCATGATTCGGAGATGTACATTCCGGACCCACAACAGCCGCGTGGACCACCCAGGGCGCCTCAGTTCCCACGGCATGTTGGGCCCGGTCCTGCCCACTCACAAGCGGCCTATCAACAGCTATGTGACGATATTGACGGGCTGACGTATGTGATGGACTGGATAGTTGAGGAGTTGCAAGATCGTCGACAGCGTGAGGGGTTACCTCCACGACCCTTCATTCTGGCTGCAACATGGCATCAGCAGTAGCAGGATCCGCTGTCATAGTATTTTATCTTCTGCGATGTATTTAGTATTTAGTTATATTATATATTTTGTTATGTATGTACAAACTTATGCTGTATACATCAAACTTAGACACATATATCATATTGAAACAAAATAGTATTTTAATTTAAACGGTATAGTATGGAAACAATGTAATATATTCGAACCGTACCCGGGTATTTCAAAATAATTAACGTTATAAAAATTTAAAACTGGTATGATATTTTAATTTAAACAATATAGTATGCAAATACGGTAGCATATATTTGAACCGCACCCGAGTAATTTAATAAACTTAACGGTATAAAAATCTTAAACGGTATAATATTCGAGCCGCCCCGAGACTTGGTATAATAATTTAATTTAAAGGAATAGTATTGAAACGATATATGTGACAACCGTCACTTTTCCGTACATTCCGTACACGAAATGAACAGTAATTTGTGCTTAAATGACTGTGCATGATCTGGTTTACCAGACAAATAAATTTCTGAATTCCATGCAAGTGAATTCATGCACATTTGGTGCTACAAAATATAGCTTTATACATAAACGAGAGCGTTGCGTCAGAAATATTAGTAAACTCACCGGTAAGACACATCGTGTCAACAGAACTGCAGAAAGCAGTCAGACATTAGAATTGAGGCCTAGGTGTAGGTCCGACGACAAAGGTACATTAAAATCCAAGAGTACATATAAGGATTTAATTTTTAGACATTGCGAAAGCAAAAATAAGCACTAAAAAGCACCCGAAACGCACTTTAAGTGCAGAATTTATATAATTCAGCAATAATTCAGCATTTAAACATATGAATATTTCGCAGAAATGTCGTTTATCATCCAGAATATTTCCCCAAGTGTCGAAAGTGTTACAAAAGGGCACTTAAAAGACACTAAAAGGTACAATTTAGCACTTTAACGAATGGGTATGTAACCGAACAACCGGATATTACCCGGAACACCAAAATATTGCTAGAAGCAATGTTTTTATTTTTCTAAGCTAATTAGGGTACCCGAATACCCTAACACCCGTCACAAGACACTACATGCTAATATCTAGTCTTAAACTCTAATTAACTAACTAATGTCTAACCATTTAGTTAGAAACCAACCATGAGACCCCCCCCCCCCCCAACGAAATCGGTTCCCCAAGGGGACAAACACTTACAACTTTTGATTATAATAATCCCTATGTTTGAAATCTAGATGGCATAGTTTCCATTGGATAATCTTGCTTGATGGTTTATATATATAACTCATGGTTCATAAACACTTAACCACCAACACCTAGAAAAATTACTCTCTCTCTCCCCTCTCCTTGACCTTCGGCCGAGATCCAAGGCACCACCACCACCACTTTTCGATTTTGATCAAGCCATTCCAAGCATACACACGTGTTAAGGATCTCCTACAAAGGAGCTCGGTGCATTCGGAACGCGAAGGACCTCACCTCATTGCTTTTATCCACTCATTCTTCGACTAGATTCTTCCCTAGCCTCGAGCTAGTAGTAAGTTGTTTGAAACACACTCTCGATCTATTTTAAAGTGGTTAAAATAAGATATGACGGTTAAAACTCGTGAACTTGCAAGATGGAGTGTTAAAAGTCTACTAAAATGTTAAAAATGATGGATAAAAGCTATAGAGTTGTGTAAAACTTGTAAGACTTGTTTTGTTGTGATTATTTACTGCCGATCTATGTTGTGGTAGCTCGGATCATCGTCTAACCCGGATTGGTCGTGATCATGGATCATGACATAGAGTTTGTTTAAGTGTACAAAGGGTTAAATGATGAAACTCTACCACACACTAAGCATGAACTTGTGTAAAATCGACTTTACTTACGAAATAGTGTTTAAAACTAGTAGATCTACGGATCTACAAGCGGTATTTTCAAGGGACCAAGTGTCAAGGAGATCTTATTTTCTAAAAACCGGATCTTACATGAACAAGAATGATTTTAAACACACTAGTGTATAAATACTTGTGTAACGCTAAGTTTCGACAAAGAACTAGTTTTGTCAAATTTTACAAGAAGTTGTAAAGATGGAATTTCTTTAAAAGCGAGGCTTTTACGAAACCGGATGGATTTATATAAAGATACACTAAAAGTAAGGAGCTTTACTACATATTTTTGGATAAACCACAAGTTCATGTAATTTTTGCGATTTATATATATTTTTGACTAATTGATGTTTTAGAAAGTTGTTATTGAGATTAAGGAAATTGTTGATTTGGATTTTAAAAGAAAATGATACGCTAGTAAGCGTGGCTACCTCCAGTTACAGAGGAAACTCTGGCGAAATTTTTCTAGAAATATAACACTTAGTAATATTTTTGTGATAAGTGTTTATAAATATATTTTTAACTTGTATTCAGAATATAAACTTCGCCATGATTTTTAGTACATGATACCAAATACCGGAGGTGGATTTTCATAAATGAAACTTGTTAAATATATATTTAGAATATATATTTGTCGCTTGTATGATTGTGTGATTATTTTGTGAAATAGGTTTATATTATTTTTAGAATAAAAATAATATGACTTGGAGATACTCGTGACGAGTAAAAATACAAAAATACGCATACAACATACAAGATACATAATTCGGGTGCAAAGTGCAAAACATGAGATACTTATATTAATTTTTGAGAAAATAATATAAGTAAAACACTTAGTTAAAAATACAGAATATTTTTAACACAAGAATATGTACAAGAGAGTGACTGTACTTGTGCGACGCAAGTCTAGTGACTAACGTTAAGAAAACGCGTATAGGTTACGACGTTAATTAAGCAAATCCGGTGAAGTTTACGACGCAAGGAACGCAAAGTTGTGAGTTCATGCTCCCCCTTTTCTCTTAACTGTTTTCAGTTTTATAACTCTCAGGGGTGAAATACATGTTACAAATATTATAATTTTTACAAAGGGTAAAAATACAAGAAGCACTCTTGGTGAGAACGAGAACCGAGTGCAATATGATTTGAGAATACGAGAAGCACTCGTGGTGAGTGCAATATGATGAGCTTTAAGGAAAGCCTAGAAAATACTAGATCATGTGAGCTTAAACTAGATATTGAGATGCCATTAATACTTAATTAGGGACGAGGGTTAGATCTAACGGGTACGGCCGAGCCCCACTCAGGGTCCTTATGTGACCTCTTGAGTGCTTCGGTGTCCCAGTCGAGGGAAATCGACACAGTCGAGGTAAATCGACACAGTCGAGGGAAAATCGACACAGTCAAGGGAAATTGACACAGTCGAGGTTAATCGACACAGTCGAGGGTAATCGACACAGTTAAAGGAGAAAATACTAATGCTCCTATGTCCTCACATGCCTTGAGGGAGAAAATACTAATGCTCCCTATGTCCTCACATGCCTTAAAGGAGAAAATACTAATGCTCCTTATGTCCTCACGTGCCTTAATGTCCTTGTATAAACAATCATTTAAAACGTGGGGTACACAAGAAAACTTGAATGATACTTGAGTACGTGGGGTACTCAAGAAAACGGGAATTATACTTGAGTACGTGGGGTCCTCAAGAAAGACTTGAATTATACATGACACATACTATGTTTTCATACAAAGTATAAAATCGTGAAATACAAAAATGCATGAACTCGCTCAACTTTATGTTGATGTTTTCCAAAATTACATGTATTTCAGGTGACAGGATGGATCTTGGGCGCAAGTGTCATAACTAGAAGTAGACTACAAGTTTAGATGTCATCCACTTTTGTTGAATTGTAACCTTGTCAAAGGTCGTGTTTTGAAAACTTAAATAACAAGTGTTTGTAATACTCAAATTTTCATGAATGAATGAACATCGTTTTGATCATGTAGTTGTTTATTACGATTGAATGCAATGATAACAAGCTAGTCACACATCATACGCTTCCGCAAAAGACAGGGTGTGACAGTTTGGTATCAGAGCTTCGATTGTAGTGAACTAGGATTCTTTCTCGAGTCTAGACTACAATCACTAGAGTTCTCTCACGAAAACATTTTACAAAAAGGTTTTTCATTGCATTCACGAAAGCGCCAAGATCCATAAGTCAAACACTTTTCAAAAAGTGACAAGGCAAGGACATTAGTGAGGAATACCTTTAAAAAGGTGCCAACCAAAGCATAGTCTACACGAGTTAGACTTGCCAAAACAAAATAACCCCCAAAAACGAGAGTTATACGTGATATAATGCATTGAATTGTTTGATTATGCTAAGTAGCATATATGTTATTGATATACATACATACAAATAAGTGTACGGAATGATTATTGACGTGAATAAGATACTTTCGACTCCGACTCCTATTACTATACGTGACTCGCACGATGAAGCTACCGACCTCGCATCCTTTGCAAAGCTCATGGCTGGGAGTGATTACCAAACAGGATGCTGAGCTTGCTTCCGTAGGAGATGGCTGCTCTTCCCTCTCGAACGTGAAGGTGCCTAACTACGGTGATGATGACGAGGCAGAGGCGGCAACCTTGAACAAATTCTTAATCAACGGGACGAGATCCCTGCGGCTTATGTGAAGCAAGATTGACGACATACTTGACCAGAAAAGGAAGATGAAGTATTCATCATGAAGGTGCCCCTCCAACTACTAGGAATGCTCCCTATTCCTATTCCATCTAATAATCGTGCCGATACGCGCGTAACGATAACGAATGTTAGCGCGTGGACCACCGCAATGGTCCTATCCATGACAAGAGGTATAAGGACAGTAGTGTCCCCTCCTCGGTTGATCATCTGCTTGGACGAGGGAAAATTTGGGGTAACTGTGCAAGACAATTTATTATTACGGGGGCCCACGTAATGACGACTTGTAGTGCACAGGAATCCTGGTGGACTCTGCGGGCCGAGCTAATGAAAACCATACAAAATTAATCTATAGGTGTCCTCACCTTCATCTGGTAGAACAACACATAGATCAGTGCTTTAGCACGTTAGAAAGTAGGAAGCCTGTCTTAGCCTACTTCGTGACTGACGCTTCTACCTGCATACGAGACGTTTGAGAAGACGATGTTTAAGCAAGAGAGGTGGAATGACATTCAGGAAGAATCAGTGACGATACACTCTCTACCACCTCAACACGGACAACCCCATCTAAGGGAAAATACACGCGCCAGTAAAGCCAAAGACCTAAGAAAAGCCAATGTAGCAGGAAATAACTAAAACTTGAATGACCGAGACGATGTAGCCTCGAGCTCATTTTATTACAAACAATAAGCCAAGTTGGCAAGCCTATGTGAGGGCTCAGTAACTGTTTCCTCGCTCATACGTTGATTATATATACATGTGAAATTGGGTGATTACATAATGGCTTATGGTGCTATGTATATCATAGACAATTGAAATGTTGTCTAACCTACTTCATACCATTTTGGCAGAAGAGAATGCCGCCCAGGCGAGACACAAACACCAGTACGTTGCCAAGGACAGAAGCCGAGCTGCAAGAACGCATCTCACAGGCAATTGCGCGACATGAAGCCCTCCGCTCTAAGCACAGCGATGGCACTACTGAAAATAACCCTCCAACTGGCTGCACCTATAAACAATTCCTGGACTGCAAGCCATTGAATTTTGATGGCACAGGAGGTGCCGTTGCATTTGTTCGTTGGGCAGAAAAGACTGACTCCATTCTAAGAATGAGTAACTGTTCGCCCCGACAGAGTGTTACTTATATCTCCGGGTTATTCCTAGATGGCGCACTCTCCTGGTGGAACCTTCAGGTTCAAACCCTTGGTGCGGATGCTGCTTATGCACTAAGCTGGGACGAGCTCAAGGAAATGATGGAAAAGAAATACTGCTCTAGGGCTGAAATCCAGAAGCTTAAGGTGGAGTTCTGGAACTTAAAAATGGACGGACCGAAGATTCCTGAGTACGTCCAACGGTTTCACGACTTGTCTAGGGTCGTCCCCTACTTAGTCAAACCGGAATTCAAAAGGGTTGAACGATTCATTTGGGGACTTGCACCTCAGATCAGGAGCATGGTTACTACCTCAAAGCCCTCAACCATTGCAGAAGCTATCGATATGAGTGTCACTCTTACTGAAGAAGCTCTACGTGCGGGAAAATTTTCGGAATCTGAGGATAACAAGAAAGAGACTCATGTGGAGTCGTCAAGCAACAAGAAGAGGAAGTCCTCAAACCTAAAGATGAGCACCCAAGTCAACTATGGAAGCTCTAAATCAGGCAAAAGGAAGAAAGAGAAATCACCGCATGACAGGAAAATTGGTGGAGCCACTAATAAGGCCGGTGGTAGAATATACTCGGGGACTAAACCGAAGTGCGGAGAGTGCAATTTCCACCATGAAGGTCGATGTCCGAGGCCTAAGTGCGGAAAGTGTGGAAAAGAAGGGCACAGCAAGGTTGCCTGTTGGGCAAAGGACCCAGATGGGAGAAATAAGAGAATACCAGGTTGCTACAGATGTGGTGAAGCAGGGCACTTCAGGAAGAATTGTCCTGGGAAGAAACAAGCAAGGAAGGGTTTTCACGATTGAAATTCGTGAAGCATGCCAGGATCCAGATGCGGTTACGGGTACGTTCCCTATTAACCAACCTTATGCATCTATTTTTAATACTGGCATCAACTTCAACCTTGCATGCTTAGAACTTTAGAAACTGCTTGGCCTAGTCTCAAGTAAGATAGACGTCCCGTATTCTTTAGAAATGGGCATATAGAAGGATAGTTTAAACAGTCGAAGCAGTTAAGGATTGCATTTAGGGACTCAAAAGGCCGGAACCTTCTGTTACCATTGACTCGCGAAGTCATAATATGATAGTCAGCATGGATCAGAAATCCAAGTATACAGCTGACGTCGTTTGATGTGAGGAAATCAGTCGCATCCCTCTTGCAAATCATGAAACCCAAACTTCCTGCAATAGGTGCAAGGATGCTAGACCCCACAAGGCGGTAGATCTACGACATCCCTCATTGGTCGAAAAGGCATAGAAACGCCTCCGAGTAGACTGCAGAGCCTGAGAACATCCCCGTGATGGAAGAAGTCCCAGTAGCCTTTTCAGAAGACTTGCCAGGAACGCCTCTCTGTAGCGACGAGAGGAGTTTGGGATAAATCGTGTGCCAGGAGCAGCGCCAGTGATGAATGACGCCACACCGACTAGCTTCATTAGCGAAGCATGAAACTCTGTTATAACTACAAGAGCTGCCAGGCAGAGGAAATTAAGGACATAACATCCTTAGTTAAGGAGACAAGGAGAAAGTTGGTAGTCTCCACTTTACATAAACTTCAGAAAATTGAGATTCAGAATCCTTTGCCAATGATCAACTTGAGGACAAGAGGTCCTCCACTGTGAATACAAGAGGAAATATCCCTAAAACGACCTTTAGGACTTGCTTCAAGCATTACGAGATCCTTGTCGTATCATTTGGCTTAACACATGCATCGACAATATTCATGGACCTCATGAATCAAGCGTGTGAGCCATACCTGGATAAGTCATATACTTATTGACTACATTCTTATATGGCCAACGACCAAGGAAGGTCATGAGCAACAGCCGCAATTTACCTTGCAACTCTTAGAGAAAGCACAGTTACGTGCAATGATGACGAAAAGCGGATTTCGAGTTCGCGAAGGGAGAACTTTAAGATACATGGTGGATAAGAACGAAATTCACGCCAACCCTGCAACCAAGAGCTAAGGAGCTAGAGTTGCAATTATGTGACGTCTCTCGACAAGTCTCGATTGTACGTCGATACAACGAGACCACGACATTGCACACGCGGCACATTGATTAAAGAATCACGAGAAGAGATCTTGAGATAGATACAGTGATTGCGCGCCGCAACTGGACGTCATTACCTGAAAGAAAACGTTGCACGATCTATGTTGATCACAAGGGTTGCAACACACCGATGATCGTAAGAACTCGAATATGAACTGAGCTGCTGAACAATGCAGACTGTATGAACACAATACGTTCTTGTGTGATAAACTTTGATGAAAAGTCGGAACACTCACTTGCCCTTAGTGGAGTTTTCCGACAACGGTATCTATCACACCGTCATCTAAACCGCTGCGTGTAAAGCTTTAGACGGAACATAATGAGTAAATTCCCGTCATGTTGAACGGGGACGAGAAATAAACAATCAACTGGCCCGAGATGGCCCAGGAAAACTAGAGGCCAGATCCTTCAGATATGTAATCATATCAGGACAGCCCGTAGAATACAGAAAGATTACGCCGATGAGCGGCAGAAATCGTAAGAATTTGAGGCAAGAAGTATGACTTAAATGAGAGCCTCGCCTAGAGAAGGCGTAGTGTGAGTTGAAAAACGAAAAGGTAGAATCCCCGGTGTAGGGATCAGAACCATTGCTCACAAGATGAAGCTCCCAGAAAAAGATCAGTAGTGATCGCGACACATTCATGTGTCTAGTCTGTAGAGGAGTCTGACTTAAGGAACAGTCGTTGTTCCCACAAATAAAATTCACGTCAATGACAAACGACAAGAATTACTATAGAAACCTGTTGAGGTTTTGGACCAAGAGTCCGTGATGCTGTAGAAACCTGTTGAGGTTTTGGACCAAGAGTCCGTGATGCTGTAGAAACCTGTTGAGGTTTTGGACCAAGAGTCCGTGATACTATAGAAACCTGTTGAGGTTATGGACCAAGAGTCCACAAGATACAGAAAAGTCATGACCGACTTACTTGAGTAGGATAGAATTCATGACATGACCCAGAGATTTCATGGGAACATGAAGACAAATCATGAATCTAAGTGACCATATTGGTTTCACAACTCCCCTGCGACCGATGGCATCGCTTGAATTTCGGGACGAAATTCTCTTAACAGGGGGAGACTGTGACAACCGTCACTTTTCCGTACATTCCGTACACGAAATGAACAGTAATTTGTGCTTAAATGACTGTGCATGATCTGGTTTACCAGACAAATAAATTTCTGAATTCCATGCAAGTGAATTCATGCACATTTGCTGCTACAAAATATAGCTTTATACATATACGAGAGCGTTGCGTCAGAAATATTAGTAAACTCACCGGTAAGACACATCGTGTCAACAGAACTGTAGAAAGCAGTCAGACATTAGAATTGAGGCCTAGGTGTAGGTCCGACGACAAAGGTACATTAAAATCCAAGAGTACATATAAGGATTTAATCTTTAGACATTGCGAAAGCAAAAATAAGCACTAAAAAGCACCCGAAACGCACTTTAAGTGCAGAATTTATATAATTCAGCAATAATTCAGCATTTAAACATATGAATATTTCGCATAAATGTCGTTTATCATCCAGAATATTTCCCCAAGTGTCGGGAATCGAAAGTGTTACAAAAGGGCACTTAAAAGACACTAAAAGGTGCAATTTAGCACTTTAACGAATCGGTATGTAACCGAACAACCGGATATTACCTGGAACACCAAAATATTGCTAGAAGCAATGTTTTTATTTTTCTAAGCTAATTAGGGTACCCGAATACCCTAACACCCGTCACAAGACACTACATGCTAATATCTAGTCTTAAACTCTAATTAACTAACTAATGTCTAACCATTTAGTTAGAAACCAACCATGAGACCCCCCCCCCCAACGAAATCGGTTCCCCAAGGGGACAAACACTTACAACTTTTGATTATAATAATCCCTATGTTTGAAATCTAGATGGCATAGTTTCCATTGGATAATCTTGCTTGATGGTTTATATATATAACTCATGGTTCATAAACACTTAACCACCAACACCTAGAAAAATTACTCTCTCTCTCCCCTCTCCTTGACCTTCGGCCGAGATCCAAGGCACCACCACCACCACTTTTCAATTTTGATCAAGCCATTCCAAGCATACACACGTGTTAAGGATCTCCTACAAAGGAGCTCGGTGCATTCGGAACGCGAAGGACCTCACCTCATTGCTTTTATCCACTCATTCTTCGACTAGATTCTTCCCTAGCCTCGAGCTAGTAGTAAGTTGTTTGAAACACACTCTCGATCTATTTTAAAGTGGTTAAAATAAGATATGACGGTTAAAACTCGTGAACTTGCAAGATGGAGTGTTAAAAGTCTACTAAAATGTTAAAAATGATGGATAAAAGCTATAGAGTTGTGTAAAACTTGTAAGACTTGTTTTGTTGTGATTATTTACTGCCGATCTATGTTGTGGTAGCTCGGATCATCGTCTAACCCGGATTGGTCGTGATCATGGATCATGACATAGAGTTTGTTTAAGTATACAAAGGGTTAAATGATGAAACTCTACCACACACTAAGCATGAACTTGTGTAAAATCGACTTTACTTACGAAATAGTGTTTAAAACTAGTAGATCTACGAATCTACAAGCGGTATTTTCAAGGGACCAAGTGTCAAGGAGATCTTATTTTCTAAAAACCGGATCTTACATGAACAAGAATGATTTTAAACACACTAGTGTATAAATACTTGTGTAACGCTAAGTTTCGACAAAGAACTAGTTTTGTCAAATTTTACAAGAAGTTGTAAAGATGGAATTTCTTTAAAAGCGAGGCTTTTACGAAACCGGATGGATTTATATAAAGATACACTAAAAGTAAGGAGCTTTACTACATATTTTTGGATAAACCACAAGTTCATGTAATTTTTGCGATTTATATATATTTTGACTAATTGATGTTTTAGAAAGTTGTTATTGAGATTAAGGAAATTGTTGATTTGGATTTTAAAAGAAAATGATACGCTAGTAAGCGTGGCCACCTCCAGTTACAGAGGAAACTCTGGCGAAATTTTTCTAGAAATATAACACTTAGTAATATTTTTGTGATAAGTGTTTATAAATATATTTTTAACTTGTATTCAGAATATAAACTTCGCCATGATTTTTAGTACATGATACCAAATACCGGAGGTGGATTTTCATAAATGAAACTTGTTAAATATATATTTAGAATATATATTTGTCGCTTGTATGATTGTGTGATTATTTTGTGAAATAGGTTTATATTATTTTTAGAATAAAAATAATATGACTTGGAGATACTCGTGACGAGTAAAAATACAAAAATACGCATACAACATACAAGATACATAATTCGGGTGCAAAGTGCAAAACATGAGATACTTATATTAATTTTTGAGAAAATAATATAAGTAAAACACTTAGTTAAAAATATAGAATATTTTTAACACAAGAATATGTACAAGAGAGTGACTGTACTTGTGCGACGCAAGTCTAGTGACTAACGTTAAGAAAACGCGTATAGGTTACGACGTTAATTAAGCAAATCCGGTGAAGTTTACGACGCAAGGAACGCAAAGTTGTGAGTTCATGCTCCCCCTTTTCTCTTAACTGTTTTCAGTTTTATAACTCTCAGGGGTGAAATACATGTTACAAATATTATAATTTTTACAAAGGGTAAAAATACAAGAAGCACTCTTGGTGAGAACGAGAACCGAGTGCAATATGATTTGAGAATACGAGAAGCACTCGTGGTGAGTGCAATATGATGAGCTTTAAGGAAAGCCTAGAAAATACTAGATCATGTGAGCTTAAACTAGATATTGAGATGCCATTAATACTTAATTAGGGACGAGGGTTAGATCTAACGGGTACGGCCGAGCCCCACTCAGGGTCCTTATGTGACCTCTTGAGTGCTTCGGTGTCCCAGTCGAGGGAAATCGACACAGTCGAGGTAAATCGACACAGTCGAGGGAAAATCGACGCAGTCAAGGGAAATTGACACAGTCGAGGTTAATCGACACAGTCGAGGGTAATCGACACAGTTAAAGGAGAAAATACTAATGCTCCTATGTCCTCACATGCCTTGAGGGAGAAAATACTAATGCTCCCTATGTCCTCACATGCCTTAAAGGAGAAAATACTAATGCTCCTTATGTCCTCACGTGCCTTAATGTCCTTGTATAAACAATCATTTAAAACGTGGGGTACACAAGAAAACTTGAATGATACTTGAGTACGTGGGGTACTCAAGAAAACGGGAATTATACTTGAGTACGTGGGGTCCTCAAGAAAGACTTGAATTATACATGACACATACTATGTTTTCATACAAAGTATAAAATCGTGAAATACAAAAATGCATGAACTCGCTCAACTTTATGTTGATGTTTTCCAAAATTACATGTATTTCAGGTGACAGGATGGATCTTGGGCGCAAGTGTCATAACTAGAAGTAGACTACAAGTTTAGATGTCATCCACTTTTGTTGAATTGTAACCTTGTCAAAGGTCGTGTTTTGAAAACTTAAATAACAAGTGTTTGTAATACTCAAATTTTCATGAATGGATGAACATCGTTTTGATCATGTAGTTGTTTATTACGATTGAATGCAATGATAACAAGCTAGTCACACATCATACGCTTCCGCAAAAGACAGGGTGTGACAATATAATATATTCGAAACCATACTCGGATATTTCAAAATATTTAACGGTTTTAGTTTAAACGGTATAGTATTCAAACGGTATAATATATTCGAAACGTACACGAGTATTTAAAAATAATTAACGGTATGATATTTAAATGTTTATAGCATTTGAACCCCACTAGATGTGGCATAATAATTTAATTTAAACGATAACAGTATAATATATTCGAACCGTATATACTGTTACAAAAAAATTTAACGATATATAATATTAATGGTATAACATTGACGGTTATATATTTTAAGCAATTTAACATTGGAACTGGGTGAGAATTTATGCCAAAAATACATCAAAATAACCAAACAAAATTCTGATGGATTATATATGCTGCGTATAGCTCTATACACAACGTATATAAACCCTAGTTGTCTGTGTCTATGAGTGCTGGGCAGACTCTGAATTCTATGCAACCTATAGGCTGTGTATAGCTTTATACACAGCGCATAGGTGTAACCCTATACGCTGCGTATAGCTATATACACAGCGTATTAAAACCCTAAGTGGCGCCGGAAGTGTGCCAATATTCTGGGCCAATTTAAAACAATCAACTACCATATCTTTTCCAATCCTTTACAGCTTGGCAGAAATTCTAGGGTAGTTAATCTCATCAATTACCGCGTGGATTTTGATAGGCTATACATTGACTAGCTGTCGGCACCATCTCAAATCGATCTTTAAAATAGTTGATCGCTTTGTGAGTGATGGAAAACCATCACTAGTGGAGCACCCCTACCCTACCCGCTACCCCTAACCAAGTTTTAAAAGTGTTCTAATTAGCTCACTCGTATCGTTTTTGTCCTAATTAGATAACTTAACATTCAAATCGAGCCATGTCCTTTTTTCCATATGTCAAGAAAAAAATGGAGCATAAGATGTTGGGGTCGGATTATTTTAGTATATGAAATTATATTTATTAAAAATAAAAACAATTTAATTACATTAAAATTAAAAAAACAAGTTACAATCCACGCCATCACTCGACATTAGCATCAAATAAAAGGGAAAAAAGAAACAAAAATCCAAATCACCACGGTTACCTATGAAATGGATGAAAAAACCCTTAATTCTATTGAAAAATGAATGTTGAGTGATCTGATTAGAACAGTTTTGAAATTTGAATGACCTAATTGGAACACTTTTAAAACATGATTACTGTTATACAAAGCTACCCTAAAATTAAATAAGCACTTCACATAATTATCCGAACATGGTTGGCATAATTATCAAAATCATGATTAACAAAAAATTAAGAGTTTGTCAAGTTTTAACATAAGTGAAATTGAAATAGTCAAATGAGGGATGCTGTGGGAAACATACAGTATAACTAGGGTTTCAAATTTTTAAAAACTGAAACAATAAAACAAAGATACAACATATAAGAACCTTCAAATGAACGATCACAAATAAACAGAAATGAGCAAACATAGATAAAAACATTACCAACGTTTACGAACATAAACGAACTAACGGAACATCCGTTCATGTTAGTTCATTTAACTTAATGAACGAAATTTTTTGTTCATGTTCCGAACTTCCTGTCGAACAGTTTACGCAAAATAAAATCTAACGGCCAATCCGAGCCACCTCAGCTGGCCATCATAATACAATAAATTTGTTCTGAGATCAGCGGATAATCATTGGCAATGTTGTTGTTTTCTTATGATTTCTTTTACAATAACGTATGTCATGATGTCATCTTCCACCATGTGGGCTTGCGATTGTTTTAAGTTGACTTAATAAATATGAAACAATCAATCAACTACCATATCTTTTCCAATCTTGGCAGAAATTCTGGGGTAGTTAATCTCATCAAATACCGCGTGGATTTTGATAGGCTATACATTGACTATGCTGTCGGCACCATCTCAAATCAAATCGATCTTTAAAATAGTTGATCGCTTTTATTCAACAGTTGAAGTCGATCAGAATTCGTAATAGATTTATTCAGCAATTGAAGGCCAGTTGAATTTGCTTCTGATCCGTTATAATCAAATGTGAACTTAATTTCCTTGAATAACCAATTCTTATAGCCTTGATGCTGCAGTTATTATGAATACAAGTTGGATGAGTGAGCCTAGATCAAGCACAGCATTTTTGAAGGGACTAGGTGAATTTCTTGATGTTGAATGTAACAAAAATGCAAATGGTGCTGGTGAGATAAAATGTCCGTGTGTCAAGTGTACCAATAACTTATGGGTGACTCGAGATAAAGCAACCCAGCACATAATCTGCAATGGAATTATGGAGGGATACAACGCCGAGCATCTTCAGGTTCATCTTTTATTTACTTCATTTTAAAAAACAGTTCAGGTATACTTTATAAGATCACTAGATTTCACATTATGAATTTAGGGACAAGAGTGGCCAGGTATGTCTATGACTCAGATGGGTTTTGGTAACTGTAAAACCGTATGACATATATGTCGGATACTTGTTACCTGCTACCCGTCGGGTTCATAGGTTTCCTGTAGGTATTAGGTAAATCTGTTTAGGCCGGAGGGTGTGGAGGGCGCCACCCCTGCCACATCACCTCCGGTAGCGCCACCCCTCCGCCATCATCCATACCCTTCATTTTAACAGGGGACGCCATCGTTCAAGCGCTACCATGGTAACGAGGTAGATGAAGATGTTCAGCTGGGGCCCACATCAATTAATCCAATAAACTTCTTTTTTAATTTTGTTTAAATAGGGGGCTCCATCCCATACCCTGCAAGGCTACAAGTTAAAGGGGGGCGTGATAAAGCCCCCTGGTTGACGTGGATCCTATGTGGCGCTAATGTGTCCTGATAAAGCCCCTAAGAGCTCCATCCCACACCCTCCAGCCTTGTAATCTTACATCGTTAAAAGTTACCCGTTGGGAACTGAAGCCTGGCCTTACACCATCAATTAGGTTTCTAACAAATCTATATTTCAATAAATTTAAGTTTCTAATAATTCAAAATCTTGTTTATTAAATTTTTATGAGTATATGGTATATTGATATATTTGATTTCAGTATAAAACCTGTAATGTTTAAAAAAAATCTGATATCTAGATACCCCCCTTACCCGTCCCAAATATTTCAGGTTTTTCTACCCGATTCACCTTTTGCTTCAGTTTTCGATTTAAATTATAACTAGGTTCTTGTTTGTTTAAGTTTTGAATTTAAGCTTGATCCCTTACTTCAAAACAAGCACACACAATCTTATCCTCCATATGTGTGATTTCAGTTTTGGGAAATAAGTAGAAATAGAAATTCACTTGATTAGAATGAAAGTGTGGGTGGGGCTTTGGTTTTATGGTCTTAGCTCCACAATTTACTTCATTTTTTCGTAACTATTTTACTTGTATATATTTGAACTTGTATATTTATATTTGCTGCAAGATTGGTAAAGAAGTAGCACAAGTGGGAATATGGGGAACAAAATCAAAAGGATCTCCACATAATCATTGGTCTTTTCGACTTGAGAATAATCATAAGCTCAAGAAGATAACCATAGATCATGGTGATCTAATATTTTCCCTTATGTTTACTACTGAAGATGATAGGGGAACTTTTCATGATTCCAAAAAAATTGGTGGTTGGAATGGTGGAAATGAAGAATCTGAGGTAAAATTTTATATGATCATTAAAGGTTATAGAAAATGAAGTGTTCCTGTCAAAGTTTCTTAGTTTATATAAATTAACACTATTAATCTCCTGTGGTTGCTTAGGTTACATTTGATTTTGATGAGGAGATAATTGGTATTAATGGAACAGTCGGGGTATCAACTGGGACATATGCTGGTTACACAATAATATCATCGTTGTCTTTCATAACGAACAAAACGACTCACAGGCCTTTTGGCCAAACAATTGGGACTCCTTTTGATGTACCATGGAACAAAGGTTCATTTGGTGGATTTTATGGTCTTGCTGGTTATTATCTTGATGGCATAAGTGTTTATTTGAAGGCTTCTCAAGAAACCGCACGGGTTGGATTATGGGGAACAGAGTTTCGCACGGGCCCACAATATAGATGGTCATTTTGTCTCGAGGAAAATTTTAAGTTGACGAAGATAACTATAGATCATGGAGATATGATATCATCCCTTACGTTTACTAGTGAAGATTGTATGGGTTCTGTGCATGTTTCCAACAAGGCTGGTGGTTATAATGATGGAACAGCAGTATCCGTGGTATGATTCAAAATCTAGCAAGATCAATAAACCCGTCTAGTTGTACCTGAAGCGTAGAATTTTTTTATTTCTCAGGTTAGCCTTGCTTGGGATGAGGAAATTATTGGAATGAATGGTACATTTGAGGTCTCATCGGGTACATGTGGTGGGAAGACAATTTCATCTTTGTGTTTTATAACAAACAAAAGAAACCATGGACCTTTTGGTCGTGTAACAAGGACTAGTTTCTCTGTGCCATGGAGTAAAGGTTCGTTTGCTGGATTTTATGGCACTGCCAGCTATTACATAGATAGTATCGGTGTCTATTTACGGGCTACTGCTTAACAAACCGGGTTTTCAATCAGAACTGGTCAGATTCAAGACAAATCACAGTTTGTTGATTTGGAGAATTTAATGTAAGTGTTGAATTATTTGTTGGATCGTTGGTTACTTGTAAGACATTAAGAGTGACAGATGTTTTATGTTGTTCTTTGTTGTCCCATTTTCTCCTGGGCCAGAACTAAAATCAATAACAGTTGTTGGGTTTGGGCTGGATGATGGAGACTTGGAGAGAGTGACTTGCACAAACGGTAGTCATGGTTGGGCCGGAAACAATCAAGAATTTACCACATTTTTTATTTTATTATTATTTATACATTTAACAAAGTAAAATTCTTCACAGATTTATAAGCCTTCTTTTTCACAATCTGTGTCCCATATCATATTGTTATGTTCTGTTCTGGGAGAGATACCAGACCATAAGAAATGCCCCGCCTCAAAAATCATCAATGTGTATTGGGGGCAATGGCTATGAAGAAGATGAATAATTTATAGTTAAGTGTGCCTAGTTCAGGGTAGTAATAGATGGGTAACTTACTGGGAAGTTTCCACTAGGGCAACCAAAAACAAATATGTAAGCTCCTCACGGGCAAAACAAACAATATTAGGTGGTACGAGAAACCGGATGTTAGACAGATACCTCAAGAGGCCGGAATCCTTTCCCGTAGAAAGAAAAATTGACTCCGCCTTATGTAATAAGAGCAAATAATCACAATAAAAATTAAATCACTAGAGAGTTTTTAAAAATACATTGGGTCAAAGAATAAAAAACCGATATAATCAAAAGCCGTAGAATATCATATTGATTAGGATATACTCATCATGTAATAGTAACTAGTGTTCACAGTCAAAAAATTCTGTATACTTTCGTATACAAGGCAGTGAGTAGTGATGGGGAGATATGGGCACACTGCACACATGTCCTTCTTCGACGTATATGCTTTAGTCTTGGACCAATCCTTACAGCTCCCACTAATTCATGTGGCTAAATGCTCCAATGGAGAACATGCTATCTAATCACATCACCACAGAAAGTGCTGCGCCACCAAATGCCATGATGAAGTGTCCATAGGATGCATAGGTAGGTTAACTCAGGTATCAATGTTATGTAAAAGTACCATAAATTCAATCGCAATCCACTATGGGTACAATTAGTCTTGTTATGCATCTAAAACACAAGGTTCTGTAAAAATTAACTAAGAGTTCGAACATAGGAAATATGTAGTCGCCAAACAACTCAGCTCTAAGCAGTGACGAAGCTTGACAATGAAAGACGGGGGGTCAAAAACGTATATACCCAAAATTTCTATAGAAAGGGTGTGTGTGTGTGGGGGGGGGGGGGGGGGGGACGTATATACCCAAAAATTTCTATACAAAAACTACATATATAACGCTACTAAGCGAAAAGTTCGAGGGTCCCCCCCCCCCACCCCCACCCCAAGCCCCTTTTAAGCTGCGCCTCTAGCTCTAGGGTAAAACCCGCTTAAAGCTAGATATGGCACACATTATGGATATATTTGGATGGATTTAAAAAACCCAAAAGGGAAAGTTTACAGTAGAAACTACGAGGGGTAAATGAGTAGTATGGCACGACTCTATTTAATGGGATTAACACCCTAATCACCATTTTGCACCCTTCATATGCAAGCTTACATAGTAGAAGTTAGGGAGAGAAACTTGAAAGCCAAAGAGGACCCATGTTGTTATCTTCAAATCAAAATTGAGCGTGTAAAGAAGGCAAGCATCATAGCTTCATTCCCAATCCATCTATGAGTTAAAAGGTAAAGATCAGAACCTGTTTGCTTGGGTTCGTCACGAATTAACGTCCATAATCGGTTTCAAGGGTAAAACCCGCTTACAGTTTAATATTTTATGCACAGTATTGCATGGAGCTTCTTAGGATTGTATTTTGAGTAGTATGGTAAATCATCGCACCACCAAACAACTCAGATCTAGGGTTCATTGTTGATCAGGTACATTGCACTTATCAGTTCACGCGCTCTTTGTGCGCGCACATAGTATAATTTACCCTCCATAGTTTTCGCTTCATAGATTAGGTGTAAAGTTGTTCACGCTTGACATATTGCACAAAGTCATGCTTGCGCAATGTTGCCACACGCATAGGTTAGCATAATATATGGGTTACAGCGCAAACTTTGCCCAAGCGTGAAGTGCCATTGTGCGTGATAGAACCTTGTGCGCAAAGTCTACTCTACGCATGATTATATAGAATGATAGTTGGCCCGTTTCAGTGTGAACCTATGACAGTTACTTAGAGGTTTTCTAGGGTCAGGAAAGCTCATTTATTACTATAGAATAGCATTTGCACTTATGTAAGTTTCTAGACCCCTCTTTACAATATTGTTGTGGGGCGGTGTGCTTTTTCACTATACATTTTAAAGTAAAGTACTATGTTTTCATACATGATGGATTATGATAAAGTTTGCTAAGTAATTGTAAAATTTAAAGTGTTAAAAGAATAAAGTAAAAGGTGTTCAGAATATGCATATTGCATGATGGCGCAACCCCCACCCCCTATCTGTCCCGGGAACAGGCGGCCGCGAACATCATTTGTGGTGGTATCATTTTTTTTATTAATTTGGAAGCGGAATTTCATCAGGACCGTAGTTAGGAAATGTTTATCAGAGTAAAACCACCATATTTTATATTAATAACCACATGGGTAAAACCCAAGTTGCTTATTACAACATAGGGATAAATCCTATTTTATTGAATTTAAAACATCGTCTTTTAGGTAACTTTTATAGCCACATTTTTCCAAGCCGTCAGTGCTCTCAAGCTGGCTTTCTTCTAATTTGGTTGTCACATTGTGTTACCTGAAACGCGTTTTAAAAACCATTTTCAGTGGGAAATACTGGTGAGTGAATCCCAGATTAATCAAGAAACATTTTACCAATTAACACAGTATTAAGAGCTATCACATTGTTTATTTCTACACAATTACTCATTCAGTACTATCAATCCTAACTGGTGGGTCATATTACACATTGGCTAACTCGTCGTCCAATTGTAACGTGTTCCAAATTTTGTATACAAAACCCCAACATACCGGTAATTGAAGAACTACAAAGACTCAATCACAGCTTAATCATATTGTAAATCATTTAAGGTTTTGTAAAACAGTTCACAAAAGGTTTATAAAAATAGGATAAACTCATATTGCTGTCTTAGATTTCTTCTAAGGTTTCCTGGTGATTTATCTATAATTTATACAAATGTACATATGTTAGTATAATAACCCTTTATTTATATTAACGATACCCTCCCCGAGACGGCATTCCAATAAGTACGTCGGGCAGAACCACGACAGTCGTTACGGAACCCTGGATCAATCGGGCAGCGTATATAATATGTAACCGGGGTTATAATACTTACAATGGGGCAGAACTTCGTTAATTAGGGGGGGTATTATGCCCGAAAATTATACTATCTATCAGAAATTTCGAGATTTAGAAAAGAAATGAACGAGTTTTCTGAAGATCTGATGCCTGCTATTATAGGGCTGAAAATTGGTGTCCTCGCGGCCCGCGTAAGATCAGACTAAGGCCTACGCGGCCCGCGTAGTAGGGGGTCTAGGCGTAGGTGATCCGGGTCACGAACTAGGTTCAACACGCGTTTGACACGTGTCAATACCGGGTGCGATCTGGCCTCATAGCTGTCGCGGCGTGCGTAAGATGTAGCCAAGGGCTACGCGGCCCGCGAGTGCCCCTAAAATTTTGTTTTTTATTTATTTTTAATGATATTTTATTTTTAGGGCTCGGTTTCACATACGGGGTGTATTTTAAGACATATAAGGGTATTTTAAAATATATTAGGGTATCAGAAAAATATTTTGGAGGGCTGTTATATCCTCCCCACCTTGTTTTAGAACTCGTCATCGAGGTCTACTGGAACAAGTGTGGATATTCCTTTGCATTTCTGATTCAAGCTCCCATGTGCATTCTGGTCCTCTTTTGGAGTCCCACTTCACTTTGACCAGAACTAATCTCTTGTGTTTGAGGTTCTTAACTTTCCTGTCTTCAATTTGTAGAGGTCTTTCTACAAATTTTAACTGTTCATTTACCTCTATATCCTTAAGAGGTACTATCAGTGATTCATCAGCTAAGCATTTATTGAGATTAGATACATGAAATACATCATGTATTCCTGCCATTTCCCCTGGCAGTTGTAGCTGATAGGCTACAGGTCCTATTCTTCTAATAATCTCAAAAGGTCCAACATACCTAGGGCTTAGGTTTCCCCTCTTGATGAATCTTACCACTCCTTTCCAAGGAGAGACTTTTAATAATACTTTATCTCCTACTTGAAATTCCAACGGCTTTCGTCTGTTATCAGCATAACTCTTTTGTCGATCGCGTGCTACTTTCAGTCGTTCCTTGACTTGAATGATTTTGTCTGTTGTTTCTTGTACTATCTCAGGTCCAGATAGTTGTTTTTCTCCAATTTCTGCCCAACAGACTGGCGTTCGGCACTTTCGTCCATAAAGTGCTTCGAATGGTGCAACATTGATACTTGTGTAATAACTATTATTATAAGAAAATTCTATCAATGGTAAGTGATCGTCCCAATTACCTCCGAAATCAATTACACAAGCTCTAAGCATGTCTTCCATGGTCTGAATTGTCCTTTCGCTTTGTCCGTCCGTTTGAGGATGATAAGCTGTGCTTAGATTTAACTTGGTTCCCATTGCTTTTTGGAAACTTATCAAAAAATGAGAGGTAAAACGACTATCTCTGTCAGAAACAATTGATAGAGGAATTCCATGTAAAGAAACTACTTCATTTACATATAATTTAGCTAATTGTTCCATACTGAAAGTTTCCTTCATTGGTAGGAAATGAGCTAACTTGGTTAGCCTGTCTACAATCACCTAGATTGTATCATTACCTTTCCTGGTTTTGGGTAATTTAGTAATAAAATCCATTGTTATTAATTCCCATTTCCAAACTGGCATTTCTAACTGTTGCAATAAACCTGAAGGTTTCTGATGTTCAGCTTTGACTTGTGAACAGGTTAAACAATTGGCAACATATGCCGCTATATCCTTTTTCATTCCTAACCATCAGAAATTCTTTCTTAAGTCCTGATAAATCTTATCACTTCCAGGATGCATCGTATACTTAGACTTATGGGCTTATTCTAATATACGGTGACGTAGGTTTCCTAATTTAGGTATCCACATCCTTTTCTTATGGAATCTCCAAATTCCATCTGTTTCTTGTTCTAATTCCTTAATCATTCCTTTTAACTTCTCAGCATCATCCTTGATTACTGATTCTTGTGCCATTCTAATCTGTTCATTTAAATCTACTTGCAGATTTAATTTAAGTGAACGTACTCTTTTTGGCTTTTCATGATACTTTCGGCTTAAAGCATCAGCAACTACATTTGCCTTTCCTGCATGATACTGGATATCACAATCATAATCACTAAGTAATTCCATCCAGTGTCTTTGTCTCATATTCAATTCCTTTTGCCTGAAGACATACCTTAAACTCTTATGGTCAGTGAAAATGGTAAACTTACTACCATATAGGTAATGTCTCCAAATCTTAAGGGCAAAAATTATAGCTCCTAATTCTAGATCATGTGTTGAATAATTCTCTTCATGATTCCTAAGCTGTCTAGAAGCGTAAGCTATAACCTTTTGACCTTGCATTAACACACACCCATAACCTAACTTAGAAGCGTCACAATAGATTACAAAATCTTCAGTTCCTTCTGGTAACGCTAGTATGGGTGCATGGGTTAATCTTTGCTTAAGGATTCTAAAGGCTTCTTCTTGTTTTGGTTCCCATTCAAACTTAACAGATTTACAGGTCAGCTTAGTTAAGGGAATAGCTATTGTAGAAAAATCTCAAATAAATCTTCTATAATAACCGGCCAATCCTAAGAAACTTCTAACCTCGGTTGGTGACTCAGGGGTTTTCCAATTGGTTATCGCCTCGATTTTGGTGGGATCCACATGAATTCCTTCATGATCAACTAGATGTCCGAGAAATTGTACCTGTTCTAACCAAAACTCACACTTCGAAAATTTAGCATAAAGCTTTTCTTTTCTTAATAAACTTAGAAGTGCGTGCAAATGCTTTGCATGTTCCTCTTTACTCTTAGAGTAAATGGGAATATCATCTATAAAGACAATTTATCCAAATATGGCTTACATATTCGGTTCATCATGTCCATGAATGCAGCTGGGGCATTGGTTAAACCAAATGGCATGACAGTAAATTTATAATGGCCATACCTTATTCTGAAAGCGGTCTTAGGAATGTCCTCTTCCTGTACCTTTAATTGATGATATCCTGACCTTAAATCGATTTTAGAGAAAAATCGTGCTCCTTGCAACTGATCAAACAGATCATCAATTCTTGGTAATGGATACCGATTCTTAATTGTGACCTTGTTCAATTCATGGTAGTCAATGCACATACGCATTGATCCGTCCTTCTTCTTAACGAATAAGATCGGTGCTCCCCATGGTGATGAACTTGGCTGTATGAATCCTTTCTTTAACAATTCGTCTAATTGTTTCTTTAGTTCTTGCATTTCTGTGGGTGCCAAACGGTAAGGTGCTTTGGCAATTGGTGCAGTTCCTGGTATCAAATGGATTCTGAATTCAACTTCCCTGTCTGGAGGTTGCCCTGGTAGCTCTTCTGGGAATAAATCTGAAAACTGGGATACTACAGAAATATCCTTTAATTCTTTTTCTTTAGTGTTAGTGATTATGGAAATCAAATACACTAATGATCCTTTCCTTATATAACTTGCAGTTTTCATCATAGAGATGAATTTTGTGGATTTAGAGAATTTATTTCCTTTAATTGTGATCTTTTCACCTCTTGGTGAATTTACTTGAATTGACTTTTGATCACATAAAATACTGGCTTTATTGCTATTAACCAATCCATTCCTAATACAACATCAAATCCTGCCAGATTCATGGGGTAAAGGTTTGCAATAAATTTCTGATTTAAAATTTCTATTCTTGCTCCCTGCAAGATCTCAGAAATCTTAATGGTTTCTCCATTTGCGGTCTCTACTAGACATTCTTGTTGAAGTTTAGTTAATGATTGATTTAGAAGTTTGCAAAATGAAGTATTAATAAAACTTTGGTTTGCACCGGAGTCAAATAATACTTTAGCAAAAACATCATTAACTACAAACGTACCGGTGATCACATCCGGGATCATCTTTGCTTCTTTTGCAGTTAGAATAAATGCTCTAGCATTTTTAGTATTCTTGGTGTTCATAGCTGGAGCTAGCTTTGGACAGTTAGGCTTGATGTGGCCTTGTTCTCCGCAGTTGTAACATATCCTGTTGCTAATCTTTTTCCTGCAATCTTCCTCCTTGTGTCCCGATATTTTGCAAAAGTTACAGTATATCGAGCATCTTCCGGAATACTTCCTTTTGCAATTCTTACAGTAGGGTGCAGAGGTAGAACCTACATTTCTTCCACGGTTAGAATTTCCAGAACGAAATTCTTGTGTTAGCTTCTGGGTTAGGTTCCTCATTTGATCCTCTTCTAGCGTACGGACCAATTCATCGGTCAAGGTGTTGGCTAATTCTACATCTTCTTCTATAGTTTGGGGTCTAGCTGCCTTGACTACATGTCTTATCTCTCCAATTACTCCCCAGATGTAACGGGAGATTAATACTGGTTTAGGTGAAGCAAGGGTTGGCACTATTCTAGCATATTCAAAGAATAACTTAGTGTACCCCTTACTATCCACACCAGTCATTTTAAGGTTTAAGAACTTGTTTGCTATCTGTTCTTTCTCATTATGAGGGCAGAATTTCCTTTCTACCATGTTTTTAAACTCCTCCCATTCCATATTGTAAGTTCTATCACTTCCCTTAGTCCGAAGGATAGTATTCCACCATTCTAGTGCTGAATTCTTAAACAGATTGGAAGCAAACATTATCTTATCCTCTTCAGCACATTTACTTATTCTTAATACTGCCTCAGTCTTTTCTATCCAGCGTAGAACTGCAACGGCCCCTTCATTGCCCGAGAATTACATTGGTTTACAAGACTAGAATTCTTTGTAAGAACAACCGTAAGACATGGTTCTTCTTCTTTTGGGAATGGACACTTGAAATACGGGTCCATTGTTTACGCTGTTTGTAGGTTCAGAGGGTCGCTTACTATCATGTCTACTTTTATTTTCTGCTTCCCTAACCGTTTGAAGAATATATGGCATTGCATCTATTATTCCTTGTGCCACTATGTGTTGGATGACACTGTTATCCACTTGGTTTCTATTATTGTTGTTTGGATTTTCGTTACCCGGGTTATTGTTACTCTGGTTATCGTTATTCAGATTTTCCTGATTCACTTCGTCGGCCATCTGAATTTAAACATTTACCACATATTAATATCACAAGATAATTAACAATTTGAGTAACAACAACACAACACACATATATATTAACCAAAAGCATCGAGCATTGCGACTTTACTTTTTTCTATTATAGTTTGCTTCTAATACAAACCAATACTAGAAATTAAAAATTACAATACAATACTACTATGCATCGCTAACCACAAAGAGGTCTATACTACAACATATATTATTATTATTATTTTTTTTTTCATAAAAACATATTATATATTATTATTATATTATTATTATTACCAACTTTACCATCTCCTCACTGGTCTGGATTCATCCAGTAATCCATATTGCGCTCGTCGTACTTCCAGACGAGTCGCTCTCCTACCTGCCTCATCCTCTCACTACTCTCTAAGATTTCTTCTCCGAAAGTTCAGAGCTCATGCACATTTTCTGCACTCATTGGGGGTGCAGGTGCAGGTGCTGGTACTGGGTACTGGGGCATGGGATTCTCCTGAGGGTACGGATTCTCTAAGATCTCCCTAATGTATTCATCGTTATCGTAGTAGGGATCTAGAGGGTCCAGACCTAGATAGGCTGCTAAGTTCGGTATGGTTTCGTCGTTTAGGTGGTAGCGTGGCACATAATCCCTATGATCATCAAACCATGGATCATAATTTGGATCTAAGGGATTAGGGGCTGGTATCCTAGGTATCTCCTCATGGTTGAAATCATGCATTTCTATCTCCATCGGCTGAGTAGGAAACAAAGGTAAGGGTTGTGGGGCTACTAGTTGTTCCAGATTTGGTGGGCAGCAGTTGTTGCTAGGATATGAAAATTGGCTAAGCTCCTATTAAGCATATCCTGTGTATGGGCATCTGACTCTCGCTTAGCGGCTGCTAGGACTCTTTGCTGTTGCAACTTTCGCATTCTTTTCCCACGCTCAAATGCTCCCTTACTGAACCATCCTCTCTTTTTCTAAAGGAATGGCTCTTCAGACTGAGCCTTAAAGACAAACATCCCTTTTTCCTGATCAGCAGAATACCCAGAGAGGGTAGGCTGGGAAGAAGTTCCTTCACTCCTAGGTGAATCAGAAAACTGACGATATACGTCCGAGGGCCCTTGATCACTCATACTATAAACTAACAAATAGTCAAATAACACATAACAATAAAATACAGATATGCACGTATTTTCATAATTTATTTTCTAACAATTTGAATAATATATTGATGTCAGCAGAACACTTTAGTGGCTGAATCAGTGGCTAGGCTCTGATACCACCTTCTGTCGCAACCCCCGCCCCCTATCTGTCCCGGGAACAGGCGGCCGCGAACATCATTTGTGGTGGTATCATTTTGTTTATTAATTTGGCAGCGGAATTTCATCAGGACCGTAGTTAGGAAATGTTTATCAGAGTAAAACCACCATATTTTATGTGACGACCCGTAATCTTTAGGTGTGTCATTAATTCCGAATCACTTTCTGTTACGATTGGGTTGCATTGTAGCTAGGTATGCTCGCGCGTTTACTTCTTTAACTTGGTTAAGTTTAAATGTTTTGTTACTTGTTTAACTCGGTTAAGTTTAGTGTTAGTATTTTAATTAAACGACTGTTAATTTGGGCCGCGTCTTCACACATACACCTTGCAATATTGTTAATTTGGACTTCGCATTGGGCCGGTTAGATGTGAGTCCATATACACACCTGAAGTCTATCTACTTGCGTTTGGGCCTGGTTGAGCCCAAGAGGGTTAGTTGTTTGGGGCCGGTTAGTATTTCAGCATATATACATGCTTAGTAGCGTAACACATTAACACCAATATACCAAAACCCTAAGCTACCCTAAAACACACCATCGCAGTGGGCATACCCCCCCCCCTCTCGTAACCTTCTCCTCTACTTGTAATTCTTCGATAGGTATGTTCTTTCCATCATATGATTGACATTAGTGGGATTGTATTGATCATGCATGATTTATAAGTAAGTGTTGTGTGTTTAGATTAGAAACATGATCATAGGGATGGTTATAAATTGTATTGAATCTTGTTCGTTTAATCTTGTTTATATGTGTGCTAATTGACATGAGGTGTTTATACGTGATATATGATAACCATGTTATAGTTATATGGTAGATTATTAGAAGGTTAAATGAGTAACATAATCTAATAATTGTGATCGGCTATATGATTTGAATGTCACGTAAACTCGGATGATGATAATCATGATAGCTGGGTATGGGCTGATCAATATGGTTAAGGGTTAGTGGATATTCTATAATTGGGATTATAAGTGTAATCACGTAAATGATAATTGTTGTATGATGATGAACAAGAACTGTTGATTTAATTTGTGATGTTAATTGGTTTGAGTTTAATTGTTCCAAGTTTAGTTATAATAATCAGAGTTATACAAGATTCCTGGTTCCGAGTCTATGCACATGAGTATTTCAGAATGTATAAGACATATGGGCTGAACTCTAGTTACCATACATATGGGCCGAACAAAAATCAAATGAATTATCAGGCCTGATGCATAAGATAAATTGTATGGGGCCTGTTATATTATTAGATGATACCACCTAGTAGCCCACATTTTGAGGAAAACATAAAACGAATTGGGCTTGTTGGTTTGGGGCCGCACACATACACCTTTCATGGGCTGGGCTTCATGGATAAAACAGTGGGCTGTACATGATTAATATTGGGCTTGAAGAATGTGTGAGTAATATATGTTTAGGTATATTATGTTTTGGGTTTTTATTGGTTTTAATTGTAAATTAGAATTAGCATATGAGGTATGTTTACAAATGAGATCGGTAATCTAGTACAACTTCAATGTGTGGGCCGAAGCACTAGTGGGCCGTACGTACTAAGTGATTACGTGATGATACTGGATTAACTGCTATGACTTGAATTGCATGAGTGTGCTATACGAACAATAACTGTGTATTATGTGAACAAGGAATACGTGAATCAACTGTACGTGTAACGTGTGGATTATGTGCAACTGAGATTGATTGTTGTCGGTAATAATGTTAGGACGTCTGTGATCAACTGTTAAACAAGAAACTAATCTAACCGAGCAAACCAAAGGTGAGTTCACTACTCTTGAGCATGAGTCCTGGTGGTTGGGATAGTCAGTAGGTATCTCGGGGAGGGATAAGTCTTTTGGGTAAAACTGGAATATTGGATAATAATCTCACTCTATCACTCTTAAGTCCCATCTTTTGTTACCGGGGAGGTAACGGGGTATTAGTTGGTAGCGCTACTTAGGTTTGGTACCCTCACCTCGTACCGGAGAGGACGGGTGTGAACTAATGACCTACTCATGCCCAGTGTTTTGATAGGAGCACTGGGGAAGGGGCAAAACATACATCAGGAGCCATCTTGTTCAGTATCGAGATATTATCAATATTACTTTTGGATTTGTTAATGAACTGGAATAAACACTTGGTAACTAACGTTTTCAAAAAAGCTGTGAACTCACCAGCGTTGTTTGATACACTTGTTGCATGCTCGCAGGTCCTTAGATGTTTTGGATTTGGAACTTGCTGTTTGGAGTAGCTGGAGTAGTCATGGGTCGACTGGAGGGATTCATGTGATTGATTATCGACAGTATACATTGGTTTTGAACAATTTAACTTTGGTTTACTAATTGCTTCCGCTGAACATGTTGGTTTTCATTTAAACTCGTTAATGGTATTTTTCATTAATAATTAAGGATTTTATTTTGAAACTTGTATGGGTTCAAGGTAATTAGTGGCTCGTTGTTGGTACGTCACACGCCTAACAGGGACATTCACTAGGTGGTATTTTGGGGGTGTGATAGTTTGGTATCAGAGCCACTGGTTATAGTGAACTTGGTTTTAAAAACGTTTTTATAAAACCAGACTATAACTGAGCAAGTTCTGAATACGACCATGACACTCAGCTCCAGACTGCAAGGTTCGTCTCTCGTATACTCATTGTACTGCATAACTAGTGAACACTTACATATGATATTACATGTGATTGCACGTTTAGCACAACAGTATGAATTCATGTATTACTTGCATGTGTTATGTGACTGATAGGGTGGTATTTCCCTAAACATTCATGACTTACGTTTCGTGATGCTCTTTGTTTGCTACTCGAGGTTGAGGAACCATTTGACATGAGTTAGGAGGAGCTGAGATGAGCATGCAAACCACAATATTATTGTGGGTGCACACATAATAATAATGTGGGGTGCATGCGAGTCCCAGTGAGGCTTAACAAGTGAAAAAGGGGTTTCGTTCCGTTATTTGATCGATGTGAAATAAAACAGTCTATAGGAGTCGTGGTAGTGATTGTCTTCTACTTGAACGTGATCTTTTCACTCCTCTCTGAATCCTTTCGAACCTCGATGCTATTGAGTAGTATCTGAACACCCATCTGAACGCCTAGCGAACGGTGTAGAATGTTAGGTGCTTGTACGAACATCCTAGAGTTGGATGTTGCAATGACAATGATTTGTCTATACCTTTCTCACTTTTCTTCGTTGCGGGAACTTAACGTATTGACGTCTTAAATCCCGAAGTGCGATCACTTCTGCAACACTCTCGCGACATACCATGTCTTACTCAGTCAACTTGCAAGAACGATGGACAAGAGGGTAAACGTAGTACCTTACCGACTTTAGCATTTGAACGACCCTAGTTACCGGCAACGAACAACAGCGATTTGACTCCAATCAAATCCTTAACCCCTGCCAGCTGTCACACCCCGACCACGTAGAACATACAAATCGTGGCGGAAACATCGGGGCGTGTTGCAACAGAATTAATGTTTCACAACCATGGGAATTAAAGTTTCGTTTTATTGATTAAAAGTGTTACAATGTCTTAACAAACAAGGAAATACAACATAATTAACTAGTCTTGCATCTTTTATTGTCACTAAAGCCCAAGTCTGCCTATGTGTATCTTGATCATCTTATGCGACAGCTCCTGAAAAACACATGTGAAAATATGGTACGTCAGCATAAAAATGCCGGTGAGATACATAGGTTTTGTGAAAATAGGTGTCATGACTTATGTTTGAGAAAATGTTTAGTCATGAACCTTGTTATTTGCTTTGTTTTGTAAATCATTTGAAAAACAATGAGTTCAGATGATATGTATAAATAAGTGAATAATGTATGGTTAAATGAATAACCAAGTTAAATGAGTTTGTAAAAGATAAGTTGTTTTGTAAAACAATGTCTTGTGAAAAGTATGTTATTTGTATAAAATGTTATATGTATCAAACTGAAATGATTCAAATAACGCTACAATATGTAATACCATACAAACATTTATATATAGGAAGTACCAGCGGCGTATCCACCATGCTTGTATCATATTACACACGCATCGTTACTTAATCACATAATCAAACCAAACCAAACAATGTAAGATGTCTATGTTTAAACCAATAGTCAAAAGTCCTTGTATAAACCATGTCAAAAGTTGATAGTCCAAAAGTAGTCAAGTAATGTATAACCAAAATGATATGTATGGCTAGTGAAAGGTATCAACTAAACCATATGCACAAGAACATAGTATCGAAGTAAAACTCGGTTTAAATCAACGTTATGTTTTGTGTAAATGCATGATCAATGTAAATCATGAGATATGTAAACAAAATGATATGTATGGTAAGTAAAAATTTAGACTACTTAAACCATAAGTAAAAATGTACAAAACAAAGTATTGAAGTAAAACTGGTTTAAATCAAAGTTATGTTTTGTAAGATATATGCATGCTATACTGAATATGAACATTTATGCGGTATTGTGAAAATTCATACATCCAAGCCTTGAGACAGACGGATAACTATGTAAAAGTGAGTTATCAAGAGAATATGTATTCGGATTCGGTCATTCCTTACGTCCAAACAAACCCGAGATTTCAGGAATGGGATTTGTCAAGTCCTATGGTACCACTACCTACTACCGAGCGGCGTGATCGGTGTTAATGAATGTACATTGTCTCATTTAAACAAACCAAATGTCATACCAAAATGTAAGCATGTGATGAAGATAATGTACCTAGTATGCTAGAGTAAACATACAAGGTAGAGCTGTAAAACAATGTGTCTATATGTTACTGGAACATATGCAACAGAGATGCAATGTAAAATGATGTACTAAGTATGCTAAGTTAACATACAAAGTAGAAAAGTCATGTAAATCAATGTACTAATAGTGTACTAATGAACATAACAAGTATATGATGTGAAAACAGGAAAGCACGAAAGTAACAAGTAGGCACATGTGTTTCACCCCAAAACAGTTTGGAAAACAGTAAAAGAGGGGTCTATGTACTCACTTGAGATTGCTCAGTAGTCCTTGAGTAACAACCAAACAATGCTAGAGATCACGGAAATCAAACGGCACCTAATATAGGTAACTATGTTAATTAACCGGACCTAAATCGGAAGATTGGGTAGCATTAGGGTTTGTAAACCAAATGAGTGTAGGAACTCATATGATATGGTTTAACAAAGCCTACATACTAAATGAAACTTAGCCTAAGTGTCTACGACCCATTACGACCCGTTTAGGTAGCTTATGCTACTTTAACGCGTCGTTCGCGTGAAACGCGTTCGGACCGCCTAACTAGTCCTATGACAAGTGTTATATGCCTAAACATGTTACATAATCAGTTATGTGGCAAAAGTTTAGGTTACATATGCTTAATTACCAATTATACATGAAAAGGGTATTCTGGTAATTTACCTAAGGCATATAAACTACCTATCATACAACTACTTAAACGATGTGACCATAGGGTATAACCTCGGAAGGTTATTCCCTACCTACTATGGTCACCTAATGTATTTGGTCGGATCCTAATGATCGACCAAATGGGTCGAGTTCGAAGGTATAGGCGATTTATCAGATCGCCTACCCTACGACTCTAGATAACGTGGTAATCAGTGGGCATAGTCCCAAAGGACTATGACCAACGTGATTACACTCACGTTGCGAAGTTCAAACGAACTTCGCATTGACCATTACTGGTCAACGCTGAAAGTCAAACAAAGTTTGACTTTCTGACTCGAAAAGCAGTAAAAATAAGGAAAAGAACGAAAGAATACTAACCCAGGGTCCCCGAATGCTAATCCCGACTCAAGAACTCAGGTATGAAACAATGGTTTCAACTTAGAGCTCTCAAAATCAGAATTCTAGTGAGAAATGCAATGGGGGTGGATGGGTATATATAGTTTTCGGGTAACCGTTAGGATCGTTTCTTGGAAAAGGGGAAACGATCAAGGCCGTACACTTGTCCAAATGTTATGGTGGCTAAATCTTGATCTTATCTTGCTGATTAGGCAAGTTTAAAACATGTGGATGGGGTTTAATCAGCTGCAAGTTGCAAAAACAAACATTGAATCTGGTCTGAAGGTGCCATGCGGCCCGCTTTAGATTCATGCAAACACAATGCGGGCCGCTTGGGCCCTCTGATCTGCACATATGTTTCAAAAATGACAGTTTAGGTCCCTGCACGTGTTTAAGGCCATTTCCGACACTTCTAAGGCCCGTAAAGCCAACTTTAAGGCCCTAAAATGATTCCTAAACATTGTGGACTTGAAACATGTTCAAAAATATGTCGGATGATGGTTCGTTTGGTCGTACGAACGCGATGTTCGCTTAATTACGACGGAATGCGCATAAGCGCGAAAAACGATCCAAATGACGTGACGAATGGATTTTTCTTATGGCGAACACAAAAATATAATGTAGTCATGCTTACATAAATTTTTGGGTGTCCGGATGTATTCAGAACGTAAGTTATGCGCGAAAAATGCAAACTTGTGCACTTTTTGACACTTTTAGTCCCTGAATGACCCAAAAGTTTATTTTAGCACACCGAACCCCTCAAAGCCTATTTCTAAGCTATATAAAGGATATTTAAGGTGTGTTTAACTTATGGTCATGTTCCGGAATGTCTGTTACAGTTCAAATTGGCATACTTTCGCAGTTTGTCAACTTTAGTCCCTGTAAGCGATTTAACTTGATTTTGCCATACCAAAGCCTTCAAAACTTATTTCTAAGTTATGTAAAGGTTATTTAAGGTATGTTAAGCCAATGTCACTATTCCGGAGTGTTTGTTGCATTAAACTGGTTATATTTACGCATCGGTGCGCGTATAACCTTCCAGAAAGTGATTTAGAGTTTGAAATTGAACAAGAATTGATATGTGCAAATGATACACATATTTTTACAAATACCAAGTATGAAATACAATATTTCATTGCTTTGGTATTTGTTTGATGGCCGTGAAGGCACAGGTGTTACAGTCTCCCCTACTTTAGGAAATTTCGTCCCGAAATTTATTTAGAGGAAACTTGTGAGAGCTTGAAAGCATGAAGTTGAAAAGATCGAACAACATTGGTTAGGGTTCTGAACTTCTAGTAACTTTAATAACCTTATGCTTGCAATGTAAGAGGGATACTTATATACAAGTATACGAAGCGTCATTGGTGCGTCCACCGTACCTCCATTACATCGTTCTCATTTTGTTATTGTTGTCACTATCGGTTCTTACACATAATAAACCTTACTGGGTTTCTATGCACTAAATTTCATAATTATGTAGGCCTCCATAATTAGACAATTCCTTGCACAGTTCACACAGTCTATTTTATAATGCGTAGGGTAAAACCAAATGAACAATCCTGTGATGAGTGTGACTAGACCGCCATAGAGTCCCGTAGACTAGATCAATAAATGATCTAAATAGACTATCAAGGAGTCTGTCCAGCTACATCACTAGATGTCATTCTTTAACCAAATTGTGAATCAATCCTTTAGACTAGACCACTAAAAAGGGTCTGGAGTGGTACTATATAAATCCAAGGGTCTTAACTATTACATAGAAGCCCATTAAGGATTTAAGGTAGTACCTTTGAATATCCTGCTACGAATCTCTCATATGAAGATATGAAAGATCCTGCGAGGATTTGGATAACGAATATCCAGAGTATTAAAAACACAAAAATGCATGAAAGAAAACATAAGATGAATAAACACATAGTCACATAACCACAAAATTGCTAACTAGAAGTTTGTTCTGCTAACAGAGTACATGTATTTAAAGCACACTAGGAATCCATCTTGTGGATTTCATTTGGTACTTTAAACATTTTCGAGAATCCAACTATAAAGATAGAAAGATTCAAAAAGAAAATTCGATTTCGATTACTAGAACTCGAAATGTTCGAATTAAGGTACATAAAGAATCCAATTAAGGACTCTGATTTGAATCATGATCATCCACAAGGGTCTAATTATGGAGATAAAAAGATCCCATATGGATTGTTGAAGTTGAAGATGCTTTGAATTCTTGCACGGGATGTGCTTAAGTCCAAACATGAAGTAAAATGCTTATGAGGTTGAGATGCTAGATATGTCAAGGCGACATATGAAGCAGAATTTGAAGGTTAAGTAAGTGTGTGAGGAAAATATATTTGGAAGACTATGCATGGGGAAAAAAAATGTTTTTGAAACCTTATATATAATACTTTTTGGAAATCATAAAGTAGGTGTATTATATAGGTATATTTATAAAAATGTTTTAAAATCATGTGAGATGAATTTTGAAATTATGTATAAGGTTTTTGAAAGACATGAATGATGCTTTTCGAAATCATGCACTTGATCAGAAAATGTATTGTGTTAATATTGTCTTCAGACTATATGAAATATTTTGAAATTAGCAAGGTTGGTTTTGATAACATGGCCAATGTTTTTGAAATAACATAGACAGTGCATCTAGAAAAATTGTTTTCAAACTATACGAAATGTTTTAAGATCATGAAGATTGTTTTGAAATACCGGTACTGTGTATGTTAAAAAATCAAAACGTAATGGGTATGAGATTTGAAAATACCCTTAGTTATCTAACCAAGGATTTAAAGGTACTGATGTGAAAAAAAGCACGATTACTCATAATTTCACTTTATTTCCTGTACTTCGTTTCTTAGAATGAAACGAGTACTTAGATCTTTCGAGGAAATTATGAGCGATCACTTGAAAGTGAGAATCACAAGAGTAGTTTGTAAGGAACATAGTTCCTTGATGTAGGTATCATAGGAAAATCATACACACATGTAACTATACTTGTATATCAGAATTTGTGAACAACGATTTATTTATAAACAAAACAGATTGTTTCACATTACACGAAAACAAAAGAAACAAAGGCATAAGACAGCAACATCCTTTGTTCAGCCAAATGCTCATCCGAGGGTTGGATTTGCACTGACTATCTTCGGGCAGTTGTTCCTGAAATGGCTCGTATCGCCACAGTTGTAGCAAGTACCACGCGGGAAACGAGCTTGAGTAGGGTTGACTTGGGGTTGGGTAGCAGCAAGATTTGCAACAGCTTTGTTCTGGATAGCAAAGCGGCATGTGTTGACCAAATGTCCCCGCCGTCCACAGTAGGTACATTTCCAGCAGGGTAGGAGGTTTGAATGATGACCGTTGCATCGCTTGCACCTAGGAGCAGTTCCTAAGTACTGCTTCCTAGCTGGTGACCTTGCCACTTGGCTAGGTCCAGCTTGATTAGGTGTAACTGCTGCGGGTTTCCTTGAAGCCTTACGCTTCCTTGATGTTGTTGCAAGACTGACTACTGCTTCCTTTGGTGTCTCTTGAGTGGCTTCATTGTCGAGACGAGAGGCTTCATTGTTAAGACGAGAGGCTTCATTGTTAAGACGAGAGGCTTCATTGTTAAGACGAGAGGCTTCATTGTTAAGACGAGCCATGGCAATACCTAAATCCACAGTCCTCTGAATCACTTCGCCAATTTGCTGGACAAATTTGGTTGTTCGCTCGGGCATTTGACCAGTTCCAAGAGGAATAGACATTCTAGAAGAAAATGAAAGACAGAGGAAGAAACGAGTGAAAGGTTATTGGATAATCAATACAAAATGGTAACGAATGAAAATTGTGATCATTTGTTTGTTACCTAAGGCAAACAAATGAGATGACGACAAATCAAAGTAAATGGGTACATTGAGATGATGACAAATCAAAGTAAATGGGTCAAAAATAATGTATCGCGAAGACATGCTCGCCTATAAGTGAACACTCATCCCAAGAATTCCCAGGTAAGCACAACTGGTCTCGCGTCTGATGAGATGTATACGAAGTGCTTGCCTAGACAGAAAACCCAGAATACAGGCATTCACCCTTCCAGTTTGCACGTGTTCACATTATTTAAAACCCAAAACCTTGACGATGTTTTTGAAAACCCCAAAAGGGTTCAAAACCATATAACAGAGAGTTCAAAACCTTATAACTGAGGGTTCAAAACCTAGTAATCAATCATCCTAGAACAGATGATTAGTTTTCAAAGCGGTTTTGAATTTTATGTTCTTGTTGTGGTCGTCGCCTAAGGATAGGTGACGGTATTGTTTTATGACTAAACGCAAGTAAACTCGCGTTAGGGTCCTAAGAAGGTTATAGACTAGGTCAAAGCATTACTAATTACTAATAACCTAATTCCCTATAACCATTGGCTCTGATACCATCTTTTCTGTCACACCCCGACCACGTAGAACATACAAATCGTGGCGGAAACATCGGGGCGTGTTGCAACAGAATTAATGTTTCACAACCATGGGAATTAAAGTTTCGTTTTATTGATTAAAAGTGTTACAATGTCTTAACAAACAAGGAAATACAACATAATTAACTAGTCTTGCATCTTTTATTGTCACTAAAGCCCAAGTCTGCCTATGTGTATCTTGATCATCTTATGCGACAGCTCCTGAAAAACACATGTGAAAATATGGTACGTCAGCATAAAAATGCCGGTGAGATACATAGGTTTTGTGAAAATAGGTGTCATGACTTATGTTTGAGAAAATGTTTAGTCATGAACCTTGTTATTTGCTTTGTTTTGTAAATCATTTGAAAAACAATGAGTTCAGATGATATGTATAAATAAGTGAATAATGTATGGTTAAATGAATAACCAAGTTAAATGAGTTTGTAAAAGATAAGTTGTTTTGTAAAACAATGTCTTGTGAAAAGTATGTTATTTGTATAAAATGTTATATGTATCAAACTGAAATGATTCAAATAACGCTACAATATGTAATACCATACAAACATTTATATATAGGAAGTACCAGCGGCGTATCCACCATGCTTGTATCATATTACACACGCATCGTTACTTAATCACATAATCAAACCAAACCAAACAATGTAAGATGTCTATGTTTAAACCAATAGTCAAAAGTCCTTGTATAAACCATGTCAAAAGTTGATAGTCCAAAAGTAGTCAAGTAATGTATAACCAAAATGATATGTATGGCTAGTGAAAGGTATCAACTAAACCATATGCACAAGAACATAGTATCGAAGTAAAACTCGGTTTAAATCAACGTTATGTTTTGTGTAAATGCATGATCAATGTAAATCATGAGATATGTAAACAAAATGATATGTATGGTAAGTAAAAATTTAGACTACTTAAACCATAAGTAAAAATGTACAAAACAAAGTATTGAAGTAAAACTGGTTTAAATCAAAGTTATGTTTTGTAAGATATATGCATGCTATACTGAATATGAACATTTATGCGGTATTGTGAAAATTCATACATCCAAGCCTTGAGACAGACAGATAACTATGTAAAAGTGAGTTATCAAGAGAATATGTATTCGGATTCGGTCATTCCTTACGTCCAAACAAACCCGAGATTTCAGGAATGGGATTTGTCAAGTCCTATGGTACCACTACCTACTACCGAGCGGCGTGATCGGTGTTAATGAATGTACATTGTCTCATTTAAACAAACCAAATGTCATACCAAAATGTAAGCATGTGATGAAGATAATGTACCTAGTATGCTAGAGTAAACATACAAGGTAGAGCTGTAAAACAATGTGTCTATATGTTACTGGAACATATGCAACAGAGATGCAATGTAAAATGATGTACTAAGTATGCTAAGTTAACATACAAAGTAGAAAAGTCATGTAAATCAATGTACTAATAGTGTACTAATGAACATAACAAGTATATGATGTGAAAACAGGAAAGCACGAAAGTAACAAGTAGGCACATGTGTTTCACCCCAAAACAGTTTGGAAAACAGTAAAAGAGGGGTCTATGTACTCACTTGAGATTGCTCAGTAGTCCTTGAGTAACAACCAAACAATGCTAGAGATCACGGAAATCAAACGGCACCTAATATAGGTAACTATGTTAATTAACTGGACCTAAATCGGAAGATTGGGTAGCATTAGGGTTTGTAAACCAAATGAGTGTAGGAACTCATATGATATGGTTTAACAAAGCCTACATACTAAATGAAACTTAGCCTAAGTGTCTACGACCCATTACGACCCGTTTAGGTAGCTTATGCTACTTTAACGCGTCGTTCGCGTGAAACGCGTTCGGACCGCCTAACTAGTCCTATGACAAGTGTTATATGCCTAAACATGTTACATAATCAGTTATGTGGCAAAAGTTTAGGTTACATATGCTTAATTACCAATTATACATGAAAAGGGTATTCTGGTAATTTACCTAAGGCATATAAACTACCTATCATACAACTACTTAAACGATGTGACCATAGGGTATAACCTCGGAAGGTTATTCCCTACCTACTATGGTCACCTAATGTATTTGGTCGGATCCTAATGATCGACCAAATGGGTCGAGTTCGAAGGTATAGGCGATTTATCAGATCGCCTACCCTACGACTCTAGATAACGTGGTAATCAGTGGGCATAGTCCCAAAGGACTATGACCAACGTGATTACACTCACGTTGCGAAGTTCAAACGAACTTCGCATTGACCATTACTGGTCAACGCTGAAAGTCAAACAAAGTTTGACTTTCTGACTCGAAAAGCAGTAAAAATAAGGAAAAGAACGAAAGAATACTAACCCAGGGTCCCCGAATGCTAATCCCGACTCAAGAACTCAGGTATGAAACAATGGTTTCAACTTAGAGCTCTCAAAATCAGAATTCTAGTGAGAAATGCAATGGGGGTGGATGGGTATATATAGTTTTCGGGTAACCGTTAGGATCGTTTCTTGGAAAAGGGGAAACGATCAAGGCCGTACACTTGTCCAAATGTTATGGTGGCTAAATCTTGATCTTATCTTGCTGATTAGGCAAGTTTAAAACATGTGGATGGGGTTTAATCAGCTGCAAGTTGCAAAAACAAACATTGAATCTGGTCTGAAGGTGCCATGCGGCCCGCTTTAGATTCATGCAAACACAATGCGGGCCGCTTGGGCCCTCTGATCTGCACATATGTTTCAAAAATGACAGTTTAGGTCCCTGCACGTGTTTAAGGCCATTTCCGACACTTCTAAGGCCCGTAAAGCCAACTTTAAGGCCCTAAAATGATGCCTAAACATTGTGGACTTGAAACATGTTCAAAAATATGTCGGATGATGGTTCGTTTGGTCGTACGAACGCGATGTTCGCTTAATTACGACGGAATGCGCATAAGCGCGAAAAACGATCCAAATGACGTGACGAATGGATTTTTCTTATGGCGAACACAAAAATATAATGTAGTCATGCTTACATAAATTTTTGGGTGTCCGGATGTATTCAGAACGTAAGTTATGCGCGAAAAATGCAAACTTGTGCACTTTTTGACACTTTTAGTCCCTGAATGACCCAAAAGTTTATTTTAGCACACCGAACCCCTCAAAGCCTATTTCTAAGCTATATAAAGGATATTTAAGGTGTGTTTAACTTATGGTCATGTTCCGGAATGTCTGTTACAGTTCAAATTGGCATACTTTCGCAGTTTGCCAACTTTAGTCCCTGTAAGCGATTTAACTTGATTTTGCCATACCAAAGCCTTCAAAACTTATTTCTAAGTTATGTAAAGGTTATTTAAGGTATGTTAAGCCAATGTCACTATTCCGGAGTGTTTGTTGCATTAAACTGGTTATATTTACGCATCGGTGCGCGTATAACCTTCCAGAAAGTGATTTAGAGTTTGAAATTGAACAAGAATTGATATGTGCAAATGATACACATATTTTTACAAATACCAAGTATGAAATACAATATTTCATTGCTTTGGTATTTGTTTGATGGCCGTGAAGGCACAGGTGTTACACCAGCGACTCATGTGAGTCGACTCTTACGAACCAATCGGGACAAAATCGATGACGATTGACTGTAGAGCGGAATGTGTAACAGCCCGCACCATGAGTAGTGCCTTAGGACATGGAACGAAATGTGAAAAGATGGACCGTATTGGTGAAAGGACACAAGGCACCGTTACAGGCAACAATATTAGAGGCAACAGTCGCGACAACATCAAGGTACTCGTAATCGTAGCCTACAGCAGGGAAACAAAGATGACTTCGAAAAGGATTGACTGTTGCTAAGTCAAGATGACAACAACCAAGGGAACGACGGCAGTACTGGAAGTTCTCGTGACAAAAACAACACTGGAAATGAAGCTCATGGAAGGACATTTAGTACTGGCATAGGCTATACCAGGCGTAATAGCAACGCGATAGCTTGAATAGGTAGCTATTCGCTTTATCTCCGATCTGTTTGCCCTGATGTTTCTTGAAACCGAACCTGATGTGGAATCGGCTGATGGCAAGGCAAATGAAATCTCATATGTTAGTTGGGATGCAAACTCGACCTTGTGGGACAAGTGTTCGACATCGACCTTCCTTCTACTACCCTTGATGGTTGCAATACAGTAGTTAGTGTGGATTGGTTATCCAGAGATCGCGCAGATACACCAGTGAGGAGAAAATTTTGTGTGGAGAATCGTTATTTGTTTAAAGCGTCAGAGTGGTGCAAAGGTTAGAGCCATTTCAGCTATGAAGGCCAGAAGTGTCTAAGGAGGGATTACTCTGCTATACTAGCAACCGTTACTGATGTTAGGGCTAAGGAAACAGAGGATCGAGGATCCACCAATCATTCGTGATTCCTTTTGGTGTGCTACCCAAGGAACTTTCGGGTTTACTTCCACAACTGTTAGGCGAAATCTCAGTCTGATCTCACGCCAGAGGCAGCCTTGACTACACGCACTCTTACCATCTTGCACCAGGAGGGTTGCAAGAGCTGTCTAATCAACTGCAGGAATTGTTGAACAGGAGTTTTGTTGAACCTAGCTTTTCGCTTTGGGGAGCTCAGTTATATTCGTGGGGATAAGCCTTTTCGTGTGTGTGCTGATTATCAAGAACTCAATAAGGCGACAGTTGAGAACCGTTTTCCATGACCATATATTGACAACCTGTCGACCAGTTGCGGGGGTCGAGCTTCCATTCGAGGATTGAATAACAAACGAGCTATTGTCAGAAGGTAGTCTAAGGGGAGAATGTGCCTGCAACGGCATACCAAACGCAGTGTGGCCATTTCGACGTTGTATTCCAAGACCTTCGAGCTAATCATCGCACCAGCAGCTGTATGGATCACATGAATCGACTATGCTTATTGACGACATGTTGAATCGTTTCTAGGAGAAAGGAACATCATGGGCAGCTTTGTATCTTATTTGAGAGCTCCTGAAGGAGGAGCCACACCACGCGAAGTCTTGATAAATGTAACTTCTGGATGTGCGAGATATCTTTTTGGTCATATAATCAACGAAGTGGGAATACATGTGGATCTCGCTAAGACCCGTTTTGGTTAGAAACTGATCGACCCCAAAGATTCCTGCGGGGATACAGCAATTCCTTGGTTTCGCTAGATACTATCACAGATTCATCGAGGGATTTTCAAAAATTGCGCCGTTGTAACCTCTTAAGCACAGCAGGGTGCTGTGTTCGTGGAAGACAAAACAGGAGGACGTCTTTTCAGCTTTCGAATCCTAACTCTGCAATACACTGAGCATTGTCTCTACCCGAGGGTGCGGGTGATTTAGTGGTATATCATGATGGTTCAAATCAGAGTCCCAGTTACACGCCGATGCAACACAAGAAGGTGATAGCTTACGTAATAGACTTACAAGAAGAATTGCACGACACACAACCTGCAGTGGAAACCGTGGTCTTTGGATCTAAATTGGAGGCATTACTTGGACTGTACCAAATGTGCTACTTAGACCGATCACAAGAGCCTCCCTTGTACCCTTGTTTCGAAGAAATTAAACATGTGATGGCATCACTGGAGGAAACTTTTGAATGCATACGACTGTGAAACCTGAACGTGCACGAGTTTGGCAACTCACTATTGACCCTGACCTACCTGATCAGACTTGCTCTGTTCAAACTGGAGAACTGGGGGAGGAAAAGTTTCAAGTTGAACCCATGCAGGGCATGGAGAAGCAACCTTTGGCAGGTCGGACGATGTTCGCTACCTCATGGGACGAATGTGGATCTCATTATATAGCAACTGTAGGGAGTTTGTGTTGAGCAAGAACACCGGCCTCGATATTCTAGTCATCTGGGTTTTGATGAGAGACATTAGGATTTATAAATCTTGTACTGGTGATCGGGCATGAAGGTCCATCTAGCCTTGTAGGTGAATGATGTTGACTCATGGGAAAGTCAAGGTGGAGTATCAGCAACCAGAAACACCCATATGAAATGATAACAGACTGCCATGGATTCTATCACTAGTCAACTTACCACACGAAACGGGAACAGTATCACCTGGGCGATCGTTGATTGTCTCATGAAACCAGTACGCTTTCTTGCAATCAAGGAAACTGATGAGTTTTTGCAGCTTATGAATAATCCTCTGAGAGAGGCGGTTGTGAGGCATGAGGTGCCCACTCCTATTATCTCTGGTTTTGATCTATACTCGATCCATATCAGGCAATACGCAACACCCTTGGCTCACGTCTAGACATGGGCATTGCTTATCACCGTAGGACAAACGGTCAGAGTAAACAAACCATCCTGACACTCGAAGACACGCCGCGAGCATGTGCGTGATTAGCTTTAGTAAACAGTTGGAAGGACACTTATCTTTGGGTGAGTTCTACTATGGCAATTACCGTTTTAGTATATAGACAGCTCCGTTTCAGGCATTGCATGGACGATAATGCCAACCTCCTTATTGGACTAAGGTGATTGACAGCTTGGTTACGAGTCCAGGACTTGTACTCAGAACTCGTGGAAGGTTGTTTAGATCAGGGATCGTTTGACGGCAACGTGTGAACGCCCTGGAAACATGATAACTTAGGAGACACTGGGAGTTCGTTGCAAGCGAACGTGTCATATTGAAGGCCTCACCCTGGGAGGGTGCGATACGCTATGGGAAACGTGGCAAGCTAAGTTTGCGGTACGCTGGGACATTCGGATTTCTGGAACGGATCGGTGATATGGCTCACAAACACGAGTTACTTGATGAATTGGGTAATGGTCACAATGCCATTTATGCCTCGAATCTAAAGAAGTGTTTGTCCGATGAAACGCTTGTGATACCCTTATTAGAGTCTGAGGTTAATGACAAGTTGCAGTTGTTGAGGAACCTACTGAAATCTTGGACCAGGACGTCAAGATTCGTTAGCATAGTCGAATTCTAATCGTGAGAGTTCGTAGGAACTCAAGACATGGACCGGGGTTCACGTAGGAACGCAATGATCGGAGTAAGCTCTAGCATCCCCAGTTGTTTGAATGGTTGCATTGGCGAGTTTCGGGACGAAATTCCCTTTCAAGTTGGGGATGATGTGGCACCCGAGGAAAATCCACAGTCATCCAAATCTAACACTTTGCCGCTTTGTGTTACTTTTGGTTTACCGTGTCACTTTTGGTTTGCTTGTCAAATTTCGGGATGAAATTTCTTTTAAGTTGGGGATGATGTGACGACCCGTAATCTTTAGGTGTGTCTTTAATTCCAAATCACTTTCTGTTACGCTTGGGTTGCATTGTAGCTAGGTATGCTCGCGCGTTTACTTGTTTAACTTGGTTAAGTTTAAATGTTTTGTTACTTGTTTAACTCGGTTAAGTTTAGTGTTAGTATTTTAATTAAACGACTGTTAATTTGGGCCGCATCTTCACACATACACCTTGCAATATTGTTAATTTGGACTTTGCATTGGGCCGGTTAGATGTGAGTCCATATACACAGACCTGAAGTCTATCTACTTGTGTTTGGGCCTGGTTGAGCCAAAGAGGGTTAGTTGTTTGGGGCCGGTTAGTATTTCAGCATATATACATGCTTAGTAGCGTAACACATTAACACCAATATACCAAAACCCTAAGCTACCCTAAAACACACGATCGCAGTGGGCAGACCCCCCTCTCGTAACCTTCTCCTCTACTTGTAATTCTTCGATAGGTATGTTCTTTCCATCATATGATTGACATTAGTGGGATTGTATTGATCATGCATGATTTATAAATAAGTGTTGTATGTTTAGATTAGAAACATGATCATAGGGATGGTTGTAAATTGTATTGAATCTTGTTCGTTTAATCTTGTTTATATGTGTGCTAATTGACATGAGGTGTTTATACGTGATATATGATAACCATGTTATAGTTATATGGTAGATTATTAGAAGGTTAAATGAGTAACATAATATAATAATTGTTATCGGCTATATGATTTGAATGTCACGTAAACTCGGATGGTGATAATCATGATAGCTGGGTATGGGCCGATCAATATGGTTAAGGGTTAGTGGATATTCTTTAATTGGGATTATGAGTGTAATCACGTAAATGATAATTGTTGTATGATGATGAACAAGAACTGTTGATTTAATTTGTGATGTTAATTTGTAATGTTAATTAGTTTGAGTTTAATTTTTCCAAGTTTAGTTATAATAATCAGAGTTGTACAAGATTCCTGGTTCCGAGTCTATGCACATGAGTATTTCAGAATGTATAAGACATATGGGCTGAACTCTAGGTACCATACATATGGGCCGAACAAAAATCAAATGAATTATCAAGCCTGATGCATAAGATAAATTGTATGGGGCCTGTTATATTATTAGATGATACTACCTAGTAGCCCACATTTTGAGGAAAACATAAAACGGATTGGGCTTGCTTGTTTGGGGCCGCACACACACACCTTTCAAGGGCTGGGCTTCATGGATTAAACAGTGGGCTGTACATGATTAATATTGGGCTTGAAGAATGTGTGAGTAATATATGTTTAGGTATATTATGTTTTGGGCTGTTATTGGTTTTACTTGTAAATTAAAATTAGCATATAAGGTATGTTTACAAATGAGATCGGTAATCTAGTACAACTTCAATGTGTGGGCCGAAGCACTAGTGGGCCGTACGTACTAAGTGATTACGTGATGATACTGGATTAACTGATATGACTTGAATTGCATGAGTGTGCTATACGAACAATAATTGTGTATTATGTGAACAAGGAATACGTGAATCACCTGTACGTGTAACGTGTGGATTATGTGCAACTGAGATTGATTGTGGTCGGTAATCATGTTAGGACGTCTGTGATCAACTGTTAAACAAGAAACTAATCAAACCGAGCAAACCAAAGGTGAGTTCACTACTCTTGAGCATGCGTCCCGGTGGTTGGGACAGTCAGTGGGTATCCCGGGGAGGGATAAGTCTTTTGGGTAAAACTGGAATATTGGCTAATAATCTCACCCTATCACTCTTAAGTCCCATCTTTTGTTACCGGGGAGGTAACGGGGTATTAATTGGTAGCGCTACTTAGGTTTGGCACCCTCACCTCGTACCGGAGAGGACGGGTGTGAACTAATGACCTAGTCATGCCCAGTGTTTTGATAGGAGCACTGGGGAACGGGCAAAACATACATCAGGAGCCGTCTTGTTCAGTATCGAGATATTATCAATATTACTTTTGGATTTGTTAATGAAATGGAATAAACACTTGGTAACTAACGTTTTCGAAAAAGCTGTGAACTCACCAGCGTTGTCTGATACACTTGTTGCATGCTCGCAGGTCCTTAGATGTTTTGGATTTGGAACTTGCTGTTTGGAGTAGCTGGAGTGGTCATGGGTCGACTGAAGGGATTCATGTGATTGATTATCGACAGTATACATTGGTTTTGAACAATTTAACTTTGGTTTACTAATTGCTTCCGCTGAATATGTTGGTTTTCATTTAAACTCGTTAATGGTATTTTTCATTAATAATTGAGGATTTTATTTTGAAACTTGTATGGGTTCAAGGTAATTAGTGGCTCGTTGTTGGTACGTCACACGCCTAACAGGGACATTCCCTAGGTGGTATTTTGGGGGTGTGACATTTTATCTTAATAACCACATGGGTAAAACCCAAGTTTCTTGTTACAACATAGGGATAAATCATATTTTATTGAATTTAAAAAATCGTCTTTTAGGTAACTTTTATAGCCACATTTTTCCAAGCCGTCAGTGCTCTCAAGCTGGCTTTCTTCTAATTTGGCTGTCACATTATGTTACCTGAAACGCGTTTTAAAAACATTTTTCAGTGGGAAATACTGGTGAGTGAATCCCAGTTTAATCAAGAAACATTTTACCAATTAACACAGTATTGAGAGCTATCACATTGTTTATTTCTACACAATTACTCATTCAGTACTGTCAATCCTGACTGGTGGGTCATATTACACATTGGCTAACTCGTCATCCAATGGTAACGTGTTCTACATTTTGTTTACAAAACCCCAACATACCGGCAGTAATTGAAGAACTACAAAGACTCAATCACTGCTTAATCATATTGTAAAGCATTTAAGGTTTTGTAAAACAGTTCACAAAAGGTTTATAAAAAGAGGATAAACTCACATTGCTGTCTTAGATTTCTTCTAAGGTTTCCGGGTGATTTATCTATAATTTATACAAATGTACATATGTTAGTATAATAACCCTTTATTTATATTAACGATACCCTCCCCGAGGCGGCATTCCAACAACTACGTCGGGCAGAACCACGACAGTCGTTACGGAACCCTGGATCAATCGGACAGCGTATCTAATATGTAACCGGGGTTATAATACTTACAATGGGGCAGAACTTCATTAATTAGGGGTGTATTATGCCTGGAAATTATACTATCTATCAGACATTTTGAGATTTAGAAAAGAAATGAACGAGTTTTCTGAAGATCTGATGCCTGCTATTTATAGGGCTGAAAATTGGTGTCCTCGCGGCCCGCGTAAGATCAGACTAAGGCCTACGCGGCCCGCGTAGTAGGGGGTCTAGGCGTAGGTGATCCGGGTCATGAACTAGGTTCAACACGCGTTTGACACGTATCAATACCGGGTGCGATCTGGCCTCATAGCTGTCGCGGCCCGCGTAAGATGTAGCCAAGGGCTAGGCGGCCTGCGAGCGCCCCTAAAATTTTGTTTTTTATTTATTTTTAATGATATTTTATTTTTATGGCTCGGTTTTCAAATACGGGGTGTATTTTAAGACATTTAAGTGTATTTTAAAATATATTAGGGTAATATTTTGGAGGGCTGTTATACATGACAAAAGCTAAAGGAGACTTATTAAGTCTAAAGTCAACAACGGTGTCTAACAACACCTAAGTCTCAAGCATCGTCTAAAGTTAACGTTGTGGTCATACATAGTCTCAAGCATCATCGAAAGACGTTGTGGTCACACCTGGTGTCTAAATTTTGACACTATGACTATATAATAATGGGCAATGCCTTTGTGGCTTGACGGTAGTTAATCAACTACGTATAGTCAGTGGCGGATCCAGGATTTTTTTCCTGGGGGTGCGGAAATTTTTTAAAGATTTTAGACCCCTAGCTATATAAAAAAAATCGGTTCATAGCGGGTCGGATCGGGTCGGGTCATGTAAAACAAGTAAACACAAACAAACAAAGTTTCATAGCGGGTCGAATCAGATCGGGTCGGGTCCATTTCAATTTTCAAACAATTAAACCTTAGTTCCTAACTTCTTATCATATTAACAATCAGATCGGGTCGGGTCCATTTGAATTTCAAGCCCTAGTAATTGTTATTTACCAACCAACAATCATATAATCAACAAAACCACCCAACTAAAGACTAGAACAACTCAAAAATGCATAAAAAACATATAAATTTTTAAACCTTTTTAACAAATATATATATATATATATATATATATATATATATATTTCTATTGAAAAAACCCAATAAAAATAAAAACAAATCGAATTACCTATTAGGGGCGGCCTGATTTAACTTGTACCTGTCAGGGGCGGCTTGAATTAACCAGTTTGCAGCCGGAATTTTGTAGTCGCCGGCCGGAATTATGCTGGTGAGGCAAAGGGAGGGCGGGAGTCGCTGGCAAGTGGCAGCGATTTGGGTTTTTTTTTTTAATTATGTGGAGTGATTTTGTTTAACAAAACTAGTAGTTGGGTTGGGCTTGAATGGGTTTTAAGTTATTGGGGTTGATGGATTGAATTTAAGTTTTATTAAAGAGGTCAGTGGGCTAACTTGTTTACATAATTTGATCGGGTTACAATCCGTGTTCACAATTTTTTTATATAAATTCCTAACATTTTTTTCTAAGGGGTGCGGACGAAAATATCCAAGGGGTGCGGTCGGAATTTTTCAAGGGGTGCGGACGAAAATTTCCAAGGGGTGCGGTCGGGATTTTTCACGAAAAATACCACTAATTTTTTTTTTCAAGGGGTGCGGCCGCCCACCCACCCCATAAGGTGAGTCCGCCACTGTGTATAGTACAATGTACATGTTAGAGTTCATGGTGAAGTGTTACCGGTTTTGATAAAGTGCTATGTTATTGCATAGAGTAAACTTACATGACGTACTGTATGCCTTAATTTGCTTAATGTGCTTCTTGTTTGCTAAAGTTACAGTTGCTTTAACTTAACAAACACTTTCTCAGCGTAGTTGACTTTTAGTTTTCAAATCAGGTTGCTTGAACATGTTGACTACTAGCTCATGGCAAGGCTCCCTTTGGACGACTAACATCTTGTAGGACCGTATATGACAGTCAAGTGAGTCAATATGAGCTAGAACCTACTGTTTATGCAGCGGAAATACACAAACAGCATGAATCAAAGTAGAAATTGAGTAGAAACAGATGTAGATCACTTTAAACAGGTTTTCTCATTAATTCTTCACAAAACAAACGAGCAGCAGTTCGGCTACAATAGACATGAACATCTACCAAATGAGAAAACCACACACTTATATATAACCTACAGATTTCGCTTGAACATGTTTCAAGCGAAATCTTAACATATGATTTCGCTTGAACATGTCTCAAGCGAAATCTTAACATGTTAAGCTTAAACTTTCATCTAGACCCCTGTACTATACAAACTTGACATATTTAGACCCCTAGACTAAGACGTAGGCTTTAGACATTGTGTATCAACACATCTGATCAATATTACTGCTTTCGAGTTAAACACAACTATTTACTTTTGTATCGAATGGTTGATTTTATTGTTTCCACTTCTTTCATGTAATGAAGTTTCGTGGTTTAATGGCTATTTTCCGATGAGTAAATCTAACAGTTGAGACCCCCAAGGTTGGGGCATTTCATCAAAACTATATAAAATGGACTTCGATTGAGTAATTCAAGAGGCACAGAACTGTCTCATCAAGTTTCACTAGCCGCATCGCTCGCTGTTGCTGGAAACCACCCTCGCCGTCGTTAGAGAAACCATTCATGCACTGCTTAGTTTGGGACCATAAAAACCCGACTTCCGAGCCTTTAAACTAAAAATATAATGGTAAAGTCCTGTGTTTATGTGTTTTAAACTCGTGTAAAAAAACTTCAGGTCATTTGGATGGTTAAATATCAAGGGATCGTCTGATCTTTGCTGCTAGGTAACAAAAACCAAGACTTTCTTTCTTTCATTTTTTGAAAAATAACCGAAGAAATGGGCTTCCATGGTGGTTTCTTCTCCCACACACTATCTCTGTAGGATATCAAAGTAGCAAGATAATGATTATGGGAAAATTAGGGTTTTATTTCCCTTTTAAATGTACGTCTCTAACTGTTATTCTACACTTCATGGGCTTTTCCCAAGATCCTATCCCATAGTGGATTTATAGCCCCAAACTCATATCCCATAATTAAGTGTATGATTTATTAGAATTTTATTGGATAAAATAATCTCACTAAACATGCAACGTATGCTTCTCAAACAACCACCCCTTTTCAGTCAACCACATAAAAAACATCATTAAAACTTAAGCATGGTAAAAGTCTAAGTAACCTTTAAGGTGCCAAATAATAATGTAACACACTAACTCATTTCGTATAATATCTTAGAAAGATACGAATAATTATGTCCCAAATATTTTTTTTAAAAAATCATAAAACTTATATGGCTGGGTTAACCGACAACCCAGACCATAGACATAATAAAATATTAAACTTGATTTGTATTTTACAATAGTCAAGTTTTTAAGTTAGTAAACTTCGATACGTATGATCATGCTTCATCCTTTTCGTGATTGATACCCAAAGGTCGTGGTTTAGGAGTGTTTGGTTCTTCGCGTGCTTTGTCGTCCTTCCATCCGGTTCCTGCCTCTGAGATAACCTATCATAAACACTAAAAACGATTAGTGTATAAGTCAAACGAACAATGGGAAACAATACAACGAAGAAAAACATTTTTTTTTTCTGAAACAGGGTGTCGTCGCGTCGCACGACGGCTTCACTCTTATCCCCTCGCGTGACACGAGGGAGACTTTTTCTCATAAAGTTTTCCTAAGCTGGTACGTTTTACCCCTGCACCCTTTTTGCCAAAATTTCACGTTTTTTCGCACCAAACTTGACCCAACTTCAGGACTGTCTTTTTCAGGACTTCCCCCGTATTAATAGGTTCAAACCCATGATCCAAACCCGGATCCTTTTGCTTTTTAAAACACTCTTTCAGTTTGAAGTTAGTTACCCAACCGACCCGTTAGGAGGCATTTTGCATTCTAAATCATGCCTCCTACTTTCTTACCAACATTCAAATTGTGGACTCGTTTCCAGATCGAATTCGAATAACCATCGATTGCGAAGAACACGTACGACGTGCGGAATCCGTGTACGTGTGTGGATCTGACACTAAGAACATAATTAAACGTGTTTCTATTAATAATCTGACAGTATAATACCATGAAAACAAACTACAAGAGTTTCCCTATCAAGCTCTCTAAAAGTTATCTAAACTCTAAAATGAACCAAGACTCTCCTATTTATAGGCAATGGCATTAAGGAAGTTCTCCTTAATTACAAAGTTTGCCACTACTCATTTAAAATAGACTTTTCCCTAATTTTAACAATACAAAACCTTGTCTTGATCATTTTTCTTTTACGATCTGAGATTGACGGAAGTGATAGACATGCTGCACTCACAGACTCCCCCCTTGGATATTCTTGCAGTCAATCTCGTAGCTTTCTATCTTCTCTTTCTTTCTGAGTCTTCTAGAAGCTTTGACATCTTCAGTACCACGACTCCCTCTTCAAGCTCCTCTTGATTCTGCGTTCTGAATCAGCTCTCCCTTTCGGTTAACTCTTTTTCCAGGCTCCCCCTTTCGTTAAGCTTCTGTGCTTTTCAGGATCGACACCTGGCTCTTTGAATACAAGCTCCCCCTTGCTTTGAGCTCGTCTTCAGACTCCCCCTTAGTCTCAGCTATCGAGATCATAATTTGGCTAAATAATTTCAAACAACTTGTAAAAGTATTTGACAATTTAGATTCAAGATTGTGAACCTGGCTCTAATCACAAATATAACAATATGTAATTTCCAGGAACAACTTGATTCAAGTTTGGTAGTGATTCACACCCACACTTATTCTTTGAGTGTGCCTTCTCATCTCAAGTATGGCTATATGTTAAAAGACTAGGAGTAATGGATCACCTCACGGATAAGTGGAAAACATTATGGACTACCTATTATCGACAGCTAAATCCAAATCAGCGAACAACCTACCATATCTGGCAGGAGAGGAATACACGTTTATTCTCGGATAAAAAAAGATCGGTGAACCAAGTTGTTGAAGCTATTACATATACAGTTCGGTTAAAGCTGATTACCTTGAAGTTTAAGAATACAAGGCAAGTGGAGCTGATTCTAAACGAGTGGAGGTTGCCCAAAGGGCTTATCATTCAAGATGAGATCGGGTGATGCTTAATAGCTGCCTCGGGATGCAGACTAGTTACGAATAGTGTCTAGTTTATATTGTGTTTTGTTTTTGGCTGTTTGTTTCTTTGGTTGTGCTTAGGCTCGGTATGTCGTGCCTTTGAACTGGTGAGCAAGTCAGCTCGTCAACTTGTATTTTATTGGTGATATTGTGAAATGAAATTTACCAGGGTAACCTTTACCCAAAAAAAGGAACAACTTGATTCTCTCCCCCTATCAATTAACTATATATGTGACAGTGAAAGCATCCCAAAACGTCTCAGTTAATCATCCAAGTCCAAATTAATGACCTTGAAGATTTTCACAAACTGTTTTTGAAATTTTCTTTTAAAAACCTAAAGTTTCAAATTAATGAACTTGTTTATTTTTTAGAAACATGTTCAGCGTACTCAGATTTTGAAATTCAGCTTTCGGACGTCGGTTGTCGAAAATAAAGTAGAAACAAAATCTTTTTGTATTTTTCAAAGTTTATGCTAAAACACATTGAAAATATTTTTTGTAATTTTTCCTTTAATGAAATGGAGTAAACAAATATTTACAGACATATTTTTTTGTGTGTGTTCGTGTCAGAGGATCATATCAGTTTATGACAAATCACTAGTACCGTTGAGCTATAAACACTTTAAGTTCTAAATGAACAAAGAAACAAGCTTTTTCCAACATTAGTACTAAAAAAGTGTTGATTTTACGTCGTATTTGATATAATTTATATGTTGTATTTTACGCACATCAAATACTCCCACACTTGAATCTTTGGTTGTCCTAAAACAAAACTCTAAATGTGGCTTACACACCCAAACAGAATAGGTAGAAGAGAAATTTTTGGACTTATCTTTACAGTGTCAGGAATCCAAGTTCTAATTTTATTTTGTTTTTATTTTATTTACAATCTGATTAGTCATGATTTATTTAAAACACAAATTAAGAACAATTACTTGTTTTGGGCATAACATGCCTTTATAAAATTCTATTTAGTTATATGTAAACTAGGTTAATGCCCGCGTAATACGCGGGCTTCAACCAAAACAATATTATTTACTTTGAAATGAAATGTTCTGTACAAACGTATAGATTGGAAAAAATAAACAGAAAATTATTCAATCTCGGATAAAACTTCCTTGTATACTACATATGAAGATTGTCAATAGTTACAAAACTACCTAACAGTTATCACATCTTTCAAATAAAATAACATAATTTTATTGCGAAAATATGAAGATTGTGAATGGTTAGAAGAATCAATACCTAATTTATACAAAAGAATATCATCTAACTATTGTATAAATCAACAACATAACATTATAAACATAAGAAAACGTTAACATAGCCGGAAGTTAAAAATGGCCATATGAGAAAAACAAAAGTACTTGATAAACTATTGTAAACGTATATAAAGACAATGATAATAACATCAAACAGTAACACCATTCAAACACATATTTAACTAAGTTATTTGTACCATTACAAAACATCAACATAAACTAAACTATAATAAAGTAAGCAAAGTTTTCATGTCCATCAACCCAACATCCAAAATGTACATATCAAATATACTAACCAACAACTTAACAAACCATAGCTGTTATAAACAAAATGCATACCATTCTTGCTTAGATCGAGGTTACATCATTCAACACAATCTTGTTCTGGGATGTTACATAAGTGAAGTGTAACATATGACCAAACTCCAAGTGATTATCTGCCATGAACTTTCTCCAATCATCAACGGCGTAACGTAATGTACCACCGTTTAACTCCGTCTTGGTTTCATAAACCTCCACATCCCCAGTCTTGTTTTGAACATATAAAGGTCCCAAGTTATCAGACAGGCCTGCTCTTTTTACAACTTCAACAGGAAGACGCTAAATGCGTTTAAAGAAAAACAAATAAAAGTCAATAAGAAAAATGAAATAAATATGCTGGTAAATGATGTAAAAAAAACATACAAGCCGATAGTCTCCTTTACGACTAAAGTTGAAGAATTCAGGATCCATGCCAACACCAGAAACTTTGCGTGCATTCCTTGTAATCTTCTTACAATGCTTCACTTTTTGAACATCATTTAACCGTTTCTTTCCCTTGTTTATGAAAAAAAATATATAAACGTGATTAACAGCAAATATAGTATATACTGTACAATTAAAGTTTTCTTGTATAAAGAGAATTTATGAAATTGAATAAAACAATGCTTTGGCTTAAATCACTTAAAGAATTTTACGCATACTATCTACACTTTGTATGACTTATAAACCATTTACACCATTGAATCTAAACCTATTCACTTTTTATTAATTAAGACTCATTTCATTCTACTTGAAAATGAATCTCAACAGATTCAACTTGACCACCAAAAAATAAATAATGAAATATTCTAGAATTTGAATTTTAAACATGTTATTCAGCAAGAATTATCAAATTTCTATGAAACCTTATGAATATGACTAACCAGACAATGACAATAAAAAACGGATATTAGTGACATTAATAAAAATATATTAAATATTTAATACCTTGACGTAATCAGCAGACGGACGATACGGAATCGAATCAGATTTTTTACTACATTGTAGGCCTTTCCATTCTTTCTTTTTATTCTCGACTGTCTCGGATATGTCAGCAAAAACTTTAGCTTTTCCTTTTACTTTAACCTGTTGTGAAATAGTAATCAATAGTAAAACAGAAAAATGTTACAAAATCCAGTACATACTTAAACATCGCAATGAACATAATCGAAATAGTAATCAATAGTAAAACAGAAAGAAACATAGGGCAAAAAACCAACCTAGACCGACTTTCAATATGTTCTTATCGAGCTGCAAATTTACTTAAACAACTAATATACTAAGGTTATTAAATTTATTGTATGTTCTTATCGAGCTGCAAATTTAAGGATTGGGCAACCTTCTCTCATACGATTCATTATGTTCTTATCAAGCTGCAAATTTACTTAAACAACTAATATACTAAGGTTATTATATTTATTGTATAATGTCATCAGTACTTGGAAAACTATTTGACTGGTAAACCTCCGAAATGAACAGTCTGGTTGTTAAACATCTAATACAACCAATGTAATTATTGAACATATTTCATATACCTTATGTATCCATCACATTGATTTAACAATGTGTTGTAGAACCAAATGACCAAAAAGAGACTATAACACTAAGGATCTAGATGTAAGCTCAGGTTTCAACTCAGTACTCAACTTAGTATCGTTTCATTCAAGTTTGAGTTTCTAAACATGACTTTTAATAAACATTAATCATAAATAAATTAATTTAAATATATGTTAGTAGTGGTAAACTTACATCTTGAATTGTCTTGAAATGCGAAACAGCACCTTTCTTCAACGTCTCTTTAACATGAACCTTCTTCGGTGTAGGTGACCGGATTGTTCCTGCTGGTAGGCTTGTTGATATCTTATACAAAGTAAGAAAATCATTAAGAACATGAATTTTAAAAATCAAAAAAATTAATGCAATTTAAAAAGAACTATTGGTTGGATATAATTAATTAACTACCTTACTGAATGATGGATTTTCTTCAGTAATATTAATGTTATCATCCTCCTCTATGTCCTGGAAAACATCATTATGAAAACAAATAAAAGACGGGTAAAATGGATACAAAATGTAATACTTAATAGATATGCACCTTCAAAAGCGTTTCCAAGTAATCAGTCTTAGAGATCTCCAACAAATCATCATCATCAGATTCAACCTTCTTGCTCAACCTCATTTCTATCTCGTCTCGAGACATCATGAAAAAACCTAACGTAAATGGTTCAGAAATCAATAATTTCTATAATCGTACAGTTAGTATAACTAAGTTGAATGGTTCGGAATCTAACTGTTCTTATAACGGTGTTTAACAAATTTTAACTGAATCATTCAATATCAAATCGTCATTGTCCGTTTATGACTACATTACGATGAGCAAATACACACATGTTGAACAGAGCATAAGAAAAATAAACTCAACAGACTAAATTTTTAACCTTTAAACAGTCAATATTAGGAACACATTAGTATAACCGGATCATCTCTCAAATATATCAATGTACTGTTAAATCAACGATTGGAAGTGATTAACTCAAAGATAATGTTAAAACTAAAGGAAGATTACGGTTATTACTTGACAATAAGGATTTCAACGTCAACGATTGTAACTGATTAAATCCAAATTCATGATAAAAGTAAAGAACGAAGACTATCGCAAACCTGTTAGTGACAATTCCGACAACAAAATCGGCGCCGACTGTTGTTCCGACGAAGCTTCCGGCGAAATTATGGAGCCCTAGATACTGTCTTCGAAGGGTTAGAATGATGATTTGAGAGATGATATGATATAATAGCATGTATGTAATGATACAATCTATTGAATCAACCGTCATTTTAGAATTTTACATTTACACCCCCTTTAATTTCAAATGTGACAAAATTGACAATAATCTAACCATAACTTACAACAACACCATTCTATTTACTAAATATTTATATAATTTTAACCAAGTGTGAAATTATAAATACATATTTAAGAAAAGTTGTAAACTGTTAAGTGTTTTTTAATTATCCCAAAGTTTTCTGTAACATCTCAATTGATTTCCAACTTATGAACCGTGAATACTTACGGGTTGTCAATGTATCTTTATATAGAAAAAAATATATACATATATATTTATAATCTAACTTTGCATGATGAATAAGGAGGATTAGTAAACGATAACAACGTGTGTATGAGTAATACTAAGAAAAAACAAAGTTTTTTTTTATTCTTTTTATATCATATGATAAAAAATGGTAAACAATTTAAGCAACATCTTCTTCTTTAACCTCTACTTTAACACGTGCAAGACGTCCTTCAGGAATACGGACCAAATCTTCTGTGCCTCTAAAAACCATCATATCAAATTTTGACTCCGAAATCATGTCAAATATAATATAGTGTTCGTCTTGAATTTTCATGTCTTCTTTAATTTGATTCCATCCAGTAGTCATATACAAATTTTGACCATGTTTCTCCATAAAAACCAACCATGTACGGTTAGGATAAGCAGTTATAGTAACATGGTTGGTAGGTATTATGTTCTTCAACTTATGATGAACAAAAACTCTATCAATAAGCTGCAAGTAAAAAAGAATGTTAAAAAAAGTTTTATAAACTAAGTAAAACACTAATATAGTACAAACATAAAAAAAATGAATTACCAAATGATCTTTATATTCAGATAACTGTGATGTTTGGCAATATAAGAAATCATTTTGAGCAAGTGTCAAATCTTGATAGAAGTATATAAGGCGAAAACTAAGACGACCTTCGTACTGAAATAAAAGCAATGACTTATTTGGTAATAGAAGTGATTGTATCATGTTGAACCATCCGTCGTGAAAAAAATATGAAGAGCCTGCTTTCCTAACTCTGACAGTAAAAACTCTTCGATCAGTGGTAATGATTTTAACCATCCCATCAGGAGCTAACTTGAAATCAGCTACCCAATTGTGGTAATTCCTTGGTAAAATCTGTATACAAAGTAAAAAATAAAAACAACATATTATAAAAAAATAAACTTGAATATAATATCAACATACACGAGACTTCATCTTGTTGTCTGATAGATAAACTAAAAAACAATTTAACAACTCCATTGATATATGAAATTTGAAGAGGATGAAGATGATTATGTATTATGTATATTTATAACATAAGGTTATTTAAGATTATAGTAATAGTCTGAATTATGGAAACATTATTTGTCTATTTTTTTCAAAAATATATTATGATTATATAAAAAAAATATATAATAGTAAAGTTTATTGGTTACAAAGTGGATTGTAGAAAAATAAAAATATAAAGATATTTATTGACAAAATTAAAATAGTATATTTAAAGATAAAAAAAACGGAAATACTTTTTTTTATTTCTTAAAAAATGAAAACGTTAAGAATTATTTTAAAATTAGTATTTAATGTTTGCTATAGATTGATATATATATATATATATATAGATTTATAAACAATCTTAGTAAATATATAAAATAAAATTTGATTATGTATTACATAATTTCCATAACAATAATTATAGTAAAACCGATTATATCTATAGTTTGATTGTATTTTAGTAACTAATTTTTATATGATTTTGAGTTTCCAAAGTTAGATTATGTCTTTCCGTTTTAGTAACGTTTTAAAATATAAAGAAATTTTTTGACAAAATTAAAAGGGTATATTTAAATTTAGAAATAAAAAAACGGAATATGTTTTTTTTTTTTGGAAACAAAAATTAAATAAACGAACCAAATTAGCAAAAAACAATTGTTATTAGAATAAAATAGTGAACCACAAAATGTAGATGTTCGGATAAAGCATCCACACACATCAAAACAATTGTCAATTCAAAAAAAATAACAAATATCCAAAGACGGAAAAAAAATATTCGATGATATCAACAGTTTGTCCTAAAGCTGAACTACTCTTCGATCTTTGGATAGTTAAAAATTGACGGCTTCCTCATCAGAGTGACAATGCCGATAAAGTTCTGGACACGTATAGCAAGATTAATCCTGCGTAGTAGATTAATCAGATTTAATAAGGCATGGTCAACAAAATATTCACCTTTTAGATTATCAAAGAAATCAAATATCTAAAAAGGCATCAAGCATTTATTGAAGAAATGAATAGGCATTAAAGAATCTCCAAACCTTGCATTTTTTATGTTATAATCCATTAAAGATTCTCGAAACCTTGCAAACCTGCAATGTTTAGACCACAAACATTTTATTGTAAGGCTTCAAAATGAATAATCCAAACATAAAAACATATAAAAAAGATGCCAAAAAGAATATACCTTCTTTAATCTTCTTGTAAGGCTCCATAATTTAGCAAATCATGTGAATTAGTCAAGGTATAAAAAAAACATCTAAGGTGATCAAAACTGAACCAATCAATTTTCGAAATCAAAAAAATCCTAGTTGATCTTAATGTAACAACACATACAGGGTCAGTGAACACATTTCAGATGATACACGTTCAGTCAAAACATTTATATTGTCAGACTGTCAGGCTCAGATTGTGCATAAAGATGACAACACCATGGCTGCAAGAGAGGTTGCATGAACAACTGCCATCCTACGACCTTGCCATGCCATAATTCTATCTTCATTCAATTCTTACTCTGATGTACAAAATCGTCATAGCCTCATGTTGAAAGGACAAGAAAAATGCACTTTGAATTCACTTTTTTATTCATATTCACAGTCAACACTAAATGATTTGCAAAAGTAATTGAAATGATTTGAAAATGTCAGACCTCACTTATTCAGGCAGACGTTTGCTTCATCATAGTTTTAGTCTCAGCTGATAAGCATCTCATCAACATCATTGACTGAATATCACCAACCAAACATCGATTACACCCAACGCTACCTACAACAGCCGCAAACGGCAGCCAGCAACGATTAGGGCATGTTGCAACAACACGGCAGATATTGATGTAACAACACATACGGGGTCAATCAACACACTTGAGATGATACAGGTTCAGGTAATAAAAAGAAACCATCTGGTGTAGAAGCAACCAGTGAGATAGTTTTGATGGAAATTTTAAGAGGGGTCGGTGACATTGTCGAGGAGTTTCAGGAAATGATATCACTTAGCATTTCCTGACACTCCTCGACAACATCACCGACCCCTCCATGTTTCCAGCAAAACACTCTCACTGGTTGCTTCTTCAACAGAGGATTTCTTCTTATTACCTTGAACATGTATCATCTAAATTGTGTTTGACACATCCTTTGTGTCTTCCTCTCTTCCTTAATAGCTAAGAACGTGACACGTAGCCAAATGGAGGTCATCCTCTAATCTCCTTTATTAGATTGTGAAAACACTACATGTGATCAAAATCCCCGAATTAGAAATGTAATCTCTAAAATTAAGCAAATTATTACAAAAAAGTAATTAAATTATATAAAAGTGAACACTTGTAATTAGATAAAACATTAAATTCATTCAAATGTGTACCACAAGGCAAACTTTTAAATAAAATGTGTTTAAAATATAAAAAATAATAAATTACCCCAAGGCAAACTTTCAAAATTTACATTTTAAATTTTATTTATGGTATAACGCTAATTAGCGATGAGACAATGGGGAATACAGAATTACTTAAAACATATAATATGTTGTCAGTATAGTCGTTGAAACAACACGTACAATAATAAAACTTGTGGTAAATTAAACTTCAAAACCATAATAATTGTTAAATATAAAAACCATTACTTTTTAATATATATCATATCAAAACCAAACGACTAAAAGTAAATGTCAAAAAAGTACTAAGTACGCCTAATATGAGGAACAACCCTTTCAAAAATCAAAACTTGTTCAAGTTCATCAAAATAAAAATAAACCGTGTCACCCACCTCAAGGGCAGCGGTATTCATGAATCTTGACCAGCTACTTAAAGCATAACGATAACCTTTCTCTTTCATCTCTTGTCTAGTACCGTTAGGAAACTCTATTGGAGGACTAAGATGCATAAGTCTGATAGTGATACTTTTTAAACCAGAATGCAGTTTGGCCATTGCTGAAACATCATCAGGCAGCATCTGTATTGTTTTAAGAAAATATCTGATTAGAAAATTAATGTTAAAAAATCTATGTATTATGTCAATAAAAACTTTAAAATATTAAATATTTATTAATTACTAAAAACATATTAATACTTACAAAATCTTCAGCAACCATACGAACAAAACGAATATAACGACCAACTTCTTGTTCAGCCAAAACAGGCGGATCATCTGAAATCGGATTAACATCTTTTACACAATCAACAGGTGCAACTTCAACCTGAAAACATTACATATAAAAATTATTAAACGTATTATATATAAATATAGTAACATATAATTAATATTATATAAAGAATTCAACGAAATGTATAGTTACCTCATCAACATTTACATCATCAAAATTCATTTCAACGCCATTTTTACCAAAAATTGTTAGATGGAAAGAATAACCAAACCATTTTGTAAAATAAAAATAACAACCGACCTCCAATTGATATAAACTAACAATAACATCAATACCGTTGGTAAAGCAAACTTTTCCACCAATAGTTTCTATCTTAACATGAAACGTCTTGTTGCTTAGATAGATAGTTGAAATTAAATCACTAAGTGTATAATCATGGGACTTCTGCAGGATACAATCAGGTATGACCTGTAGATATGATACAAAAACAAAGTTCAAATATTAGAATTTTCAACTGTTATGAAAAAGTAATATAATAAGAAAAATTAACAGAAATTTAATAATAATCTTACAGTAAAATAAGAAGATGTAGATATGAGAGATGTCCAGAAACCCGTATGACTCACACCATTAACACAATATGTTAGTTTGAATCTGGTACAGTCTAAAGGATTCAAAATTACCAAGCAGCCTGATGTAAGTCGTAAATGTGTAACGACATCTGACCAACCATTGGAAAGGAAAAACTTTCCTTTTAAATAACTTATGAAAACAGTAAATGTTCGCCCATCATTTGTTTCTATAAGAACATTAGTAGGCCCTTTATCGACACCCCACATTGTAGCCGCAGCGTCAGATGGAATCTGTTTACAAAAACAACAAATAAAAATAAATTAGAATTATGTTATTATATTATAATTAAAAAAAACACACAATAATAATAAATAGAATTTCATGAAAGCAACAAAATAAAATTTATAATTTGTGTTAGAATTTATGAATTACCATAAAAAGTTCATCAGATCGATTTATAACTCTACATAAAGAAGGCTGCCTCATACTGATTCAAATTCAAAAAATAATAAATGATAAGATGAAATCGAATAAAGAATATAGATATAAAAATCAAAAACAAATATTAAAACTTATAACCTACTGAACATAATAAATTACCTTAATGAACTTTCCATCGTTTTGAAAACCTACAAAAAACAGTTATAAAAAAACAATAAGATCCAGCGTGATAAATAACCAACCCGACCAAGATGACCAGTTGTATCCATTAAGCATCAAACTCAAACACACTAATATCAAAAATCAAACAAAATAAACACAAAATCAAGAATCTCAAATAAAACCGAAACCCTAAATCGAGATTCTCGCTAAAAATGTAAACAGTCAAAACCCTAAAAGTTCAAATCAAGGATTAAGATCTGACAATCTTACCTTGAATATATGATGTTGAAGTGAGACGATTATAATAACCTTCAGCTTCAATATATGAACAGATGACGTCGGCGAAAACTTCAAACCAATCGAAAACTGTTGCCAAAAAACAATAACAAACAGATAATCAAACATGGATCTGTAACTATCATTCAGTGCCTAAATCAATAAATAACGAAACCAACGATTATTCTTTAAATCAATCGGAAAAGAAGAGCATATCGGAATCCTTACCGTCGATTATCACTGATGAAGGTCAGGAGATTGATAAACGCCGTGGAACAGGATCGATTGAAACAGTGAGAAGAAGAATCGCCGTGTAAGAAGATCGATTGAGAGGAAGATTTGAAAACTCTAAGATCCGATGAAGGTTGATCGAATTGCCGTGTTCGCCAGAGATAGAGAGAGAGAGATTAGGGTTTTGAATGAGAAGGAACGATGTTAATGATAGAATGAGAGAGAGAGAGAGATTAAAAACTTACCAAAGAAGCTACTTTCAATCCTCAATTTAGACCTATGCCACATGTACATCCACATGGCTGCTGAGTTGGCTTGCTCCATTGGGTGACAAGTGTCCCCCAATGGTTTTGTTTATTATAGATATAGATTTACATACCTCACAAGTGGTCACTCAACACTCGGCCGAAGTGGTGTAAGTGAAAACGCTCGTACCCGGTTTGGAACTTACTCCTACTATAGGCTTGATAATCAATCGAACCTCCTCATTTTTTACGTTTAATCCTTGTAAATATCAAGAGGGCTTTAAAGGGTAGGTTGTGGTTCAGTTAGGTGTGTTTGGTAAAAATAATGGCGAAAGGCGTAAAAGTATCTGTTTATTCATTGCTTTTATGGCTTAGCAAAAAAAAAAAAAATACTTTGTTTTTTTAAACCAAAGTTGAAACTGAGCCATAATTGTAATTTTATAACCGATATATTTACAAAAATAAAAGATGAAAATAAAAGGTTTGCGGATGTGGGTGTTTTTGCAAAAATATGGATTTTTTGCGGGTTTACAAATGAAAGGGTTAAGACTCAAAGGGTTTATCTAGGGGATGTTTTTGGTAAAGAAAAGAAAAATAAAGGTTTTGAAGTGAAAAATAGGTTTGATCCTAATGCCTCCATCATTTACTTACTTGGATTTGTGTCGGTAAGGACTTGGAATTTATTGTTTTGGCAAGTTCTAGATTTGTAAGAAACAAACGGGCTATTCACACAAGAAATGAAAATTGAGTAATTAGTATAGATATGTATTTATATGCTCGGTAAAGGCTCAAACTCACTTTTGTGAAAAAAAGGGTTATAGTGTAAAAATGTATACATAATCAAATTTTACAAAGACTTGTTATGCCTGTTTTTATAATTTTGTTAATTGGTTCTTTTTATCACGACACTATCAGGTGTAAATTAGTAAAAACATATTTTTTTAGAACTTGTTTTACTCAACTAAACCAAGATAAGTAAAAGAGAATAATTTTTTTTTTAAAAAGTTTGGGGTGATTAGCGGTTTTCTAAGGCGAGTTTTGTGTAAGGCTTTATTTTTAAGACAAACGATTCAAGGTTTTATCATCCCCCCCGCAAACTTAAATTACACGTTGTCCTCAATGTGTCCCAAAAAGGATTTATTTTAGTTAAATGTGTAAAAAGTGTGTGAAAATAGCAATTTTATGGTTACTGGCACTTGCAGCACGGGGACGTGCTATGGGGACACGGCCCCGTGTCCAAAGTGCCAGTAACAAATTTGAACAGAAGACTTACAGTATGGTGGGCACGGGGGGCGTGCTGGATGAGCACGACCCGTGCCACCTTCTCGGCAGAAAATTTTTAGACATCAGACAGTTGAGCACGGGGTCATGCCTGGTGGGCACAACCCCGTGCTGTAGACCCTGGTTTGAAGTTTTTTGAGGCGGGAGGCTCTGGTTTACATGCATGGGTTCCATTTTTCATCGTCCATTTGGCGTTTTCAATTTCTTTCACACATTTATTGAAACCATCATCAACCATACTTCCATTTCATTAAAATAAAAGACAAGTACAAGAAAATGAAAATTACAATCCTAAATTAACCTAAGCTAGATAGATTCTTAAGGAATGCCTCCACGGGATCTTTATTTAAAAACCCTATAGCTACTTCCTAGATCTAGGAATGTTAGTCGTTGGAGGAGTTGAGCTATTTCCGGAAACACTCAATTAGAGGTCATTGAGCATTTCCTCTATCTCCTTTGGAAGGAAGATATAAGGCTCCTCATCGACCTCTTCTTAAGGGGGAGCAGGATTTACCGGAACTTCAAAGGCGATATTGAGAGGGGGAGGTTCCGGGATCTCGTCATCCCACCCGGTGGGTTGAATGACCTCATTTGCAACGTTCCAATCTTCTTGATGCCAGATCGGTTCCATTGGAGGCATGACCAAGATGTTCTATTTGGTGTAAAAGATTGATCTCACTGAAGAAATCTTCCAGGCCCATGGAGAGATAATTCACCCGGTCGATGAGAACCTCTTCCACCACGGTCATTTCCTCGAGAGATTCCCTTAAAGCACTCACTTATCTCACGAGAGTAGCCTCAATGGAAAGTCTTCTCCTTCGGCGGTTATTCCTTGACCTATTTGATGAAGTCTCGCTCTGTTGGCTCGACATTCTATGAAAGACGATAAACAATTAACAATTTTTGGAATAACAGACTGTCAGCACGACCCCGTGCTTATGTGGCACGGCCTCGTGCTGCACCACCAGCTCAGGATGTTTAGCCTAATAAATTTTATTTTAAGTTAAATTTGTTTGATTTTTTACTTTTCTGGACGTCAATAACTTAAAATAATGTTCTACTATAGTAGATTTGCAAACCTTTGAGCTAAAAATCAAGCTTTTGAACCTCCTATTGAAGCTTTTTTAGCTTGAAGTTTCAAGCTTAAATGGAGGTTTTGGTGGAAGGAAGAAGAGGAAATGAACAAAAGAAGTAAAGACCAGAAGGTTATAAGAAACCTTTTCAAAAACATATCTTTTAGAGTATGCGTGCAAGATCTTGAGGATCTTGGTCTTTTTGGAATGGTTCCAAACATTCTCCTCAAGGCTGACTTTATAGACAGTGACATCACATCGACACGGCCGCGTGCCTAGGCAACATGGTCCTGTGTCGCCTGCATGAGTCAGAGAACGTTGTCCGTTAGTGAGACACAGGCCACGTCATCATTGACACGGCCCCGTGCTAGAAAATACGAGGGGCACGGCCCCGTGTTAGTCCAACATGCCCCATGTTTTGGAAGAAGATTGGACACGGCCCTGTGTTCAAGGAACACGGCCCCGTGTTTCAGGGAATTTATGAAGTTTTGTCTAGGGTTTCTTTGAGGAATTGTCCGTTATCGGGCGGTTCCTTACTGGTTGGGACAACACCGTATTGCCGGATATACCTTTGGCTCCTGCGAGAGGTACGAAAACGCAAGATGTTGTCAGAAAGATAGAATCCTACTTTAGAAATGGGAAAACGGAACCATCCCTTATTTACCTTATCCGGGCTCTTGTTAAAGAAGGTATGAGTCGGTTCGCTCCCGTCCAAACCGTCGGTGTGAAATTCATACTCTGTAAGGGGATTGTCATCGTGAAATTGAAACAGGGACGACTATCGCCTTTGTCTTCGCAAGCGTCTATGGTAGGCTTGTTGGCCTTGTTGTTGTTTGTGCCCGATTTTCTTCCATCGATTCTCCTTCGGTTGAGATCCTTAATGAATGTCGCGCCTTCATTAAGGATTATATTTCTTTGAGTTTTTGGAGAATCCTCTTTTCTATTTGACTTACGTATTCTAAGCCTCCTAGGTAAGAGGGTTGATGGAATTCGGGTGGATGGACATTATTATCATTTTTACTCCCGCCATCTTAAGGTGATCGTCATAGGAAAACGATGGGGCTAAGTAGTGGGGAGTGAAGTTTAGAATGCCACATTTTGATTCTCCATGCTCCTCCTCGCATAAATCGCACCATTCACCTAAGAGTGGCGGGGGTAAAAATAATCATAAAAATCAATGTTCTCTAGAAAGTTTTTAACCGTTGGGATCAGGCGGTTACTATTTTCCTACAAACTGCTGATCTGACACGGCCCTGTGCTGCAGTCTGTATCTGGCATAAAATAGTTTTGAGGTTACTAGAGGGATGACACGGCCCCGTGTAGATCACACACGGCCCCGTGTCACTTTTGAAGAAAGTGAAAAAATTAAAAGAAAAAGAAGAAAAACCTAAAAAGAAAAGATAAAAATGATTAGGCCGTTAATTTTAAGATTTCTCAAAATTCTTGTATCCCCGGCAACGGCGCCAAAAACTTGACGTGAGTACGGGTGTATATAGTTTTTAGATATTTTTTTAGATCTTTTTACTCCCGAATTTGAGTTTTAAATTTATAAAATACGATATAATATTATCACTCTACACACACATTAGGGCAAGTGCACCCATCGCGGACGTAGTATAGTGATAACAAGATACCAAGGTCGTCTAAGGACACAAAAGCTTTTAATACCGGCTTATCGTTAACGTCTAATCTAACCAAATTTTGATGAAAATTTTTGAAAGTTATAAAAAGATGAACTAAAAAAACAAAAATAAAATATAAAGAAAAACAAATGGACAAGAAGGAATCACTTGGTTCCAACTCCTCTTTTATGTATCCTTTAATGATTTCCGCACTTTGGGTATTTTAAGAGATTATCTTTAAGTTATAGTAGTAGGCCCCCTTCCAGGCAGCGTTACCCTCAACCTATTGGTCTGAGTCAGCAGGGATACAGTCCCGCAAGGTCAGATTATTGAAAGATAATTAAGTAAGTTATTAATGCGTAAAGTGGTAGGCCCCCTTCCAGGCAGCGTTACCCTCAACCCTTTGGTCTGAGTCAGCAGAGATACAATTCTCGCAGGGTTGGTTTAAAGTTTTAATAGTAGTTTATAGATAAGAGATTCAAGCGGTTTCTTACTTCTCCCGAGGCGAACGGTACCGCCCACTCGTGAAGTCTTACTAAGCTTGAATCAGGTTCTCGCGGTATCTATACACTGAACGAGACATAGAATTACCCAATCACCCTTTTAACCCCCTTCCAATTAGTTAACGTGCTTTATATAGACCGTAAAGACACGAATATGTGAATCAACAACATATGAAAAATGGTTAGATAAATTCGCCTTCAATATAAAAAAATAGTTATTAAAGTCATTAATGCATACCCAAATAAAAAGGAGCCAAAGATTGGAAATCAAAAAGTAATACATAAAATATTTGTCTTCACCAAGTGATGTAGGAGTTTAGCAAAGCATAGCCTTTGTTTGACAAGAACTCTTACGATCGATCTTGAATCCCGAGACTACAACACACTCTAAATGATGGAAGATGGATGATGGTGGTGGGTGTTGGTGTTGGTGTTGTAGTGGTGGTGGTGTGGTGGCAAGTGTGAAAGAAGTTGTTTGCCATGGGATAGATTGGAATGGAACCAAGCACCCCTATTTATAGCTGAGGTCAAACGATCAACACGGCCCATGCTCGCCTGGCACGGCCCCTTGGCCATTTTTCTCTCTCTTCATCATTAACTACAGTGTCAGGTCTTATACTGTCACACCCCCAAAATCCACATGCGGAGTATCACCGCTTGGAGGCGTGACTGACCAGGATCAAGCCACCAATCATATTGAACATAGCGTATAAATAAATGTAAAAACCCAAACACAATATAATTGGTGTTCAACAAAACATAGTCTAAGTAATCAGCGGAAGCATAATGTTTAAAACCAAAACAAAACTTCAAATGTATCAAATGTTTGACATAGTATATGACAATCCATGTCCCACAACGTCCACGCCTCCCCGTGCAAGCTTCATGAGTACCTAACAACCTTCAAGGCATGTAACAATGAGTCAACAACAAAGTTGAGAGAGTTCACAGTTGGTTGATTAAGTATTGATTTCGTTTCAATAATTGTAAGTTTGTTTTGTACACCATGTTTTAATCAGTAACCCTGTTTCCCAAACCTTCTCAATGATTAGTGGGGGCTTCCCATGTGAATTACCAGACCGTACCATATCGACTACTAACGAAAGTAAGTTGTGCCCTAAGTCAATGTCTATTATCATTGACCCTTTACCTTAGTCCATTAGTACACGCCCGTCCTACCGGCATGGTGTGAGGTTTGTTAAACCTAATAGCGCTATTAACTAATGACCCGCTCGCCATCGGCCTCGGCGATTAAGTCGATATAAAATGAGGGACTTATGATAGAGTTTTGGTCCAGTATGTTTAATCTTGTTGTCTTACCCAAGGAGGACGAACGTACGTATCCTACCCAAGGAGAATACGCGAGGTTTAAATCTTGGCATCCTACCCATGGAGGATGGCTGTACATATCCTACCCAAGGAGAATATGTAGTTCCCGTTTTAGTTCTTTAACCCATTCCCAACCCTTGGGAATCCCATGCCTTGTAGAAAGTGTGAACTCACCTCGATTTGCTCGGTAAGATTATTACTCGCTCGCAAATAATTCAATCCAAGCCTATAGTATTTATACATGCGTAATCAGTTGATAATCACATAGTTCAAGTAACAGTCATGATCATCACATGTATTCGAGCAATAACTAACACATAGCATTTAACAGTTATACAAGCTCATGCAAGTCATGCTTATCATTAACAACAGCTAACTAACCCAGTTAACCCTTAACAGACCTAACCGAGTTACTGTGCATGTTTAACCCTTGACGAAACCCCATGTTCGTCATGACTCCCACTAGACAAAACTCCCTGTTTCGCCATAATTCCCATTCGACGTAACCCTAAGGTTTCGTCGGGCATCCCTTCGGCGAAATCCCCCCCCCCCCCCGTTTCGTCGTGATTACCCTCGGCGAAACCCCCTGGTTTCGTCGACATCGGCGTTTCGTCCATTTGGTCAGTTACGTCGTGTAACTGATGATTACCCAGAAACCCTAACCGCCGATCATCATCACACGGAAATCACACAATAATCATTCAATCACAACAGAACCATGAATTAATCTTAAACGATCTATCGCATACAATGGCCATTACATGAACACAAATTCACAGATTCAACAATATCAATCAACTTATTCCATCGTTCATCATCCCATTCAACTCAATAACACCAAGAACTCTAATCGTTAACAGATTCAACATTTTACCGTCACATAATCCGAATAGAGTTTACAAGTATCATTCTCGTTCATACATATCATAATAATCATCAACAACCAAAGGGGATCCAAACATAAGATCAAGCACTACATAACATCGATGAATCATGTTTTCAATTAACAGTTAGCAATGATAACAATCAATTAATCATGCAAGGGTTAAACACTAACCGTGATAAACAGAAATACTAACTTGATCGGCCTAAAGGGGCTTCGAGAACACAAGATCGCCGTCAGTAGGGAGAGAGAGCTCTTGGGTTTCTAATTTGCTAACAGTGTCAGAAAATGAAATCGTTTCGCTTAGTTATATCCAAAACAGCGTACTGGGCCCTTAGTGGGCTTCAGCGCAAATCTGGGCCGGCGAAACCCTGGGTTTCGTCGAGATGAAGATGACGAAACTCTCCTCTGTTTCGTCGAAGCGGTTTATGGCGAAACCCTTGGGCTTTCGTCGAACTCATTCAAGGTTTAAATAGTTTAAGTTTTTCAAACAGGTTACATGTTATATCACCAAACATACAATCACATAACGTCTCAACATATATCAAACACGTATGGTTACAAGGCAAACAAATCATGAAAGCAACCAACTAACAATTAACGTACAATTAGCGTGAAGATGGAATCTTGGAAACTCGAGTTGTCACATTATCCCCAACTTGAAAGAAATTTCGTCCCGAAATTTAACATGCGGTTACTGAGGAAGCTAGTTAAGTTTGCGTGGTTTACTGGTTTTCCTGGGGTGTCACATCATCCCCCCGTTGATTTGGAATTTCGTCCCAAAATTCCGCAGTAGCTTCAGCTTCAGTAGTGGTTGCACTGTTCCCGAACAACTGGGGATACTTGAGTTTCATTTAGTCTTCTTGTTCCCAGGTGAACTCTGGGCCACGACGGGAGTTCCAACGAACCCGAACCAGAGGTATTCTGGTGTGCTTGAGAACCTTAACGTCTCGGTCTGTGATTTCAACTGGTTCCTCGACGAATCGCAACTGATCATCGATAGTGAGCTCCTTCAAAGGAACTACGAGGGTCTCATCTGACAGACACTTCTTCAGATTTGACACGTGAAATACGTTGTGAACTCCACTGAGTTCTGCGGTTAGGTTCAGTTTGTAGGCCACTTTGCCTATTTTCTCTATGATTTCGAAAGGTCCAACGTATCGCGGGTTAAGTTTGCCTCGTTTGCCAAAACGGACTACACCTTTCCAAGATGAGACTTTGAGTAGCACTCAATCCCCAACCTGGAACTCGAGTGGTTTCCTTCACTTATCGGCGTAGCTTTTCTGACGGTCACGAGCTGCAGCCATTCGTTGTCGTATTTGTGCAATCCTTTCCGTTGTATCTACTACAAGTTCTGGACCCGTGATCTGGCTGTCACCAACTTCTGCCCAGCAAAGAGGTTATCGGCATTTACGTCCGTACAATGGCTCAAATGGAGCGGCTTGGATGCTGGTGTGGTAGCTGTTATTATACGAAAATTCCACTAACGGTAGATGTTTTCCCAGCGGTTACCAAAATCAATCACACATGCCCTAAGCATGTCTTCAAGGGTTTGAATGGTGCACTCAGACTGCCCATCCGTTTGTGGATGATATGTTGTGCTCATGTCTAAACTTGAGCCAAAGGACTTGTGCATTGCTTGCCACAGTTCAGAAGTAAAACGCGCATCACGATCGGAAATAATAGAGGTTGGCACCCCGTGCCTCGAAACCACTTCCTTTAAGTAAATGTCTGTTAGAGTAGAGAACTTGTCTGTTTCTTTGATGGCCAAAAAGTGTGCAGACTTAGTCAATCGGTCCACTATCACCCAAATAGTATCAATTCCACGTTGAGATCTAGGTAGGCCAGTAACGAAATCCATGGAAATTTGCTCCCATTTCCATTGTGGTATCTCTGGTTGTTGGAGTAGGCCCGATGGTTTCTGGTATTCAGTCTTGACTCTCACACAAGTCAAACATTTGCTGACGTAGGTTGCTATGTGGGCTTTCATGCTAGGCCACCAGTACGTAGTTTTCAAATCGTGGTACATCTTATCCGAACCAGGATGTATTGAGTAACGAGACTTATGTGCTTCATCCATCACAAGCTCGCGTAAATTTCCATAGTGTGGGACCCAAATGCACCCTGTAAAGTAATAAGCGCCGTCTTCCTTATGTTCTAATCGTTTCCTTGATCCACGTAGGGACTGCGCCCTGACGTTCTCTGCTTTCAACGCTTCAAGCTGAGCATCTTGTATTTGTGTAGGAAGACTAGATTGGATGGTAAGTTGTAACGCACGCACGCGTTTAGATGTAGTATCCTTTCGACTGAGGGTGTCGGCCACCACATTAGCTTTGCCCGGATGGTACTTGATCGCACATTAGTAATCATTCAAGAGTTCGACCCATCGACGTTGTCGCATGTTTAACTCCTTTTGCTTGAAGATATGCTCGAGACTCCTGTGATCGGTGTAAATGGTGCACCTGGTACCGTACAGGTAATGTCTCCATATCTTAAGTGCGAAGACAACAGCTCCCAGCTCCAGATCGTGTGTAGTGTAATTCCTTTCGTGAACTTTAAGTTGGCGTGATGCATAAGCAATGTCTTTATCCCGTTGCATCAACACACACCCAAGACCCTGAATTGACGCATCACAATAAACCACGAAATCGTCTGTGCCCTCTGGTAATGAGAGAATAGGTGCGCTACAAAGTCTATCCTTTAAGTGCTGAAATGCTGATTCCTGTGCATTACCCCAACGATAGGTGACACCTTTCTGAGTTAGTGCAGTGAGAGGTTGCGCAATCTTGGAGAAATCCTTGATGAACCTTCTGTAATAGCCCGCCAAACCCAAGAATTGGCGGATTTCTGTTGGTGTGCGGGGTACAGGCCAGTTCTTGATCGAGTCTACCTTGGATGGATCAACATGAATCCCATCCTTGTTTACCACATGGCCTAGGAAATGGACTTCACGAAGCCAGAAGTCGCATTTCAAAAACTTAGCATAAAGTTGCTCTGTTCGAAGCAGTTCCAAAATAATCCGTAGATGTTGCTCGTGTTCCTCCCGACTCTTAGAGTAGATCAGAATGTCGTCGATGAATACTATAACAAACTTATCCAGGTAAGGCTTGCACACTCTGTTCATAAGATCCATGAAGACTGCGGGTGCGTTTGTCAATCCAAAAGGCATAACCAGGAACTCGTAATGCCCATAACGAGTCCTGAACGCTGTCTTAGAGATATCCTCGTCTCGGACTCTCAGTTGATGGTAGCCTGACCTCAGGTCAATCTTCGAATAGTAGCTCGACCCTTGCAGCTGATCGAACAAGTCATCAATGCGTGGAAGTGGATAGCGATTCTTTACGGTCACCTTGTTGAGTTCACGATAGTCAATACACATTCGGAAGGTACCGTCTTTCTTCCTTTCAAATAATACTGGAGCTCCCTAAGGCGAAGAGCTAGGACGTATGAAACCCTTTTCCAAGAGTTCTTGTAACTGTGCAGATAGTTCTTCCAGTTCAGATGGAGCTAGACGATAAGGTGCACGAGCTATGGGCGCTGCTCCAGGAGCTAGCTCGATTTGAAACTTGAATTGTCGATGAGGCGGAAGACTAGGTAATTCCTCAGGGAATACCTCAGGAAAGTCACGTACGATCGAAATATCTTCAATCTTCTTTTCTTTCGAGGATGCATCAGAAACGAGGGCTAGGATAGTAGTGTGGCCCTTTCGCAAACACTTCTGGGCTTTAAGAAAAGAAATGATGCCCACCACGGCACCACTCTTGTCGCCATGAATCACTAAAGGTTCCCCATCTGGACGAGGAATGCGGACGATCTTCTCCTTGCAAAGGATCTCTGCTCGATGTTGAGATAGCCAATCCATACCAATAACGATGTCGAAACTACCCAGAACTATAGGGATGAGGTCGATAGTGAAGGTCTGACCAGCTAAGATGAGATTACAACCCTTAACTACGTGTGTGGCCTCTAAACTTTTACCATTTGCTAACTCTACCATGTGCTTGGTGTTCAAAAGTATTGGGGTACGTTTAAGCATTTGACTAACTTTTAAGGACACATAACTGGTATCGGCACCCGAATCAAATAAAACATTAACATAAAAGTCGTCCAGTAGAAACTTACCCATCACGACGTTGGGGTCATTCCTAGAGTCACCCTGACCAATCACGAACGCACGGCCCCGGGCGCCACCACCATTATTGTTACCCCCGTTGTTATTTCCATTGTTGTTCCCGTTCCCCTGATTATTGTTGTTATTCTGGTTCTGGTTCAACTGAGGACAGTTTCTCTTGAAGTGACCTACAGCACCACACTGAAATCATCCCCTGTTACCCTGCTGTTGCTGCGGCTGATTCTGTGGAGCTTGCTGTTGCTGTTGACGATTCTGATTCGCAGGTCGTGCGCTCCTGCAATCCTTGGCTTCATGACCCATCTTGAGACACCTTTGACAACGACCCTGGTTGCACTGACCACTGTGGTGTCTGTTGCATATATTGAACTTAGGGTGATTTCCCCTGTATCCACCCTGACCCTGATCTTGACCCCCTGAAGATTGCTGACCGGGACTCTTGAAGTCGTCTGTCTTTCGTTGTTGAGCCTGTGACTGAACAGAGGTTGAACCCTTGCTTGAGATCCCATCCCATTTACGCTTGTTGTCGTTGGGGGCATCAGATGTAGTGGTAGTAGCACTAATACGCTCCGGTAACCTGTTCTGCTCCACCGCCTGATCAGTGAGGCGATGAGCCAACTTGATGACTTGCTGAATGGTGCCAAGATTAGCTGAGGTTACGTGACTTTGAATTTCTGGCACCAAACCTTTAAGGTACAGCTCGATGCGCTTGATAGGAGGATCTACCATAGTAGGACACAATATTGCCAGCTCATTCGACCTTTTCGTATACGCTTCGATTTCTGACCCTGTCATCTTTAGGTTGAAGAACTCGACCTCCAACTTGTGGATGTCATCACGATTGCAGTATTCTTCCTTGATCAGTTCCTTGAAATCGTTCCATGGGGTGGCGTTAGCAACTGCCAACCCTAACATTTGAACTTGCGCTTTCCACCAAGTTAACGCAATGCCCTCAAGTGTTCCAGTACCATACTTCACCCTACGAGCCTCAGTGCATTCACACATCTCGAAGACAGATTCGAGCTTCTCAAACCAGTGGAGGAGGCCTACCGCTCCTTCAGTGCCACTGAAAGTTGTAGGTCGACAGTCCATAAAAGTTTTGAAGGTACATGCAAGAGGCTAAGCATGTTGACCTGTCGTGTGTGTAAGAAGAAACAATGTTAAGCACAAGTGTTGGTTTACGTGAGTAGGATCTAAAGATCCTAGAGTAAGTTGCTATGGCAGGTTATACCTCCTGCCTGAGCGGCTGCGAGTGCTGCAGTAACTTGTTCATTGATTAGAGCCGTCAGCTGGGCTTGAGTCATGTTGATACGTCCACTCATGATCTTCATATCAAAAGGAACATGAGTGAGAGGGGTTCGCAAAAGTGCGATGACAGAAGAGAGTAAGCACACATGTGTTTTCACTCAATAGTTGCTACGTTTATCTAAGCATACCATGAGCAAAGTTCTATGTAACTAGCAAGTAGGCAATATCAACACAAATCATATCACCTATAGTGTTGAGTCTTGCACGTGGAGCGAGGCGTCGTTGTGGATCGTCGAGCACTGTACAGGTTATAGTCTGGTTTTAACAAAAACGTTTTCCCTTTTTAAAACCAAGTTCACTATAACCAATGGCTCTGATACCAATCTGTCACACCCCCAAAATCCACATGCGGAGTATCACCGCTTGGAGGCGTGACTGACCAGGATCAAGCCACCAATCAAATTGAACATAGCGTATAAATAAATGTAAAAACCCAAACACAATATAATTGGTGTTCAATAAAACATAGTCTAAGTAATCAGCAGAAGCATAATGTTTAAAACCAAAACAAAAGTTCAAATGTATCAAATGTTTGACATAGTATATGACAATCCATGTCCCACAACGTCCACGCCTCCCCGTGCAAGCTCCATGAGTACCTAACGACCTGCAAGGCATGTAACAACGAGTCAACAACAAAGTTGAGCGAGTTCACAGTTGGTTGATTAGGTATTGATTTCATTTCAATAATCGTAAGTTCGTTTTGTACACCACATTTTAATCAGTAACCCTGTTTCCCAAACCTTCTCAATGATTAGTGGGGGCTTCCCATGTGAATTACCAGACCGTACCATATCGACTACTAACGAAAGTAAGTTGTGCCCTAAGTCAATGTCTATCATCATTGACCCTTTGCCTTAGTCCATTAGTACACGCCCGTCCTACCGGCACGGTGTGAGGTTTGTTAAACCTAATAGCGCTATTAACAAATGACCCGCTCGCCATCGGCCTCGGCGATTAAGTCGATATAAAATGAGGGACTTATGATAGAGTTTTGGTCCAGTATGTTTAATCTTGTTGTCCTACCCAAGGAGGACGAACGTACGTATCCTACCCAAGGAGAATACGCGAGGTTTAATTCTTGGCATCCTACCCATGGAGGGTGGCTGTACATATCCTACCCAAGGAGAATATGTAGTTCCCGTTTTAGTTCTTTAACCCATTCCCAACCCTTGGGAATCCCATGCCTTGTAGAAAGTGTGAACTCACCTCGATTTGCTCGGTAAGATTATTACTCGCTCACAAATAATTCAATCCAAGCCTATAGTATTTATACATGCGTAATCAGTTGATAATCACATAGTTCAAGTAACAGTCATGATCATCACATGTATTCGAGCAATAACTAATACATAGCATTTAACAGTTATACAAGCTCATGCAAGTCATGCTTATCATTAACAACAGCTAACTAACCCAGTTAACCCTTAACAGACCTAACCGAGTTACTGTGCATGTTTAACCCTTGACGAAACCCCTGGTTCGTCATGACTCCCACTAGACGAAACTCCCTGTTTTGCCATAATTCCCATTTGACGTAACCCTAAGGTTTCGCCGTGCATCCCTTCGGCGAAATCCCCCCCCCCGGTTTCGTCGTGATTACCCTCGGCGAAACCCCCTGGTTTCGTCGACATCAGCGTTTCGTCCATTTGGTCAGTTACGTCGTGTAACTGATGATTACCCAGAAACCCTAACCGCCGATCATCCTCACACGGAAATCACACAATAATCATTCAATCACAACAGAACCATGCATTAATCTTAAACGATCTATCGCATACAATGGCCATTACATGAACACAAATTCACAGATTCAACAATATCAATCAACTTATTCCATCGTTCATCATCCCATTCAACTCAATAACACCAAGAACTCTAATCGTTAACAGATTCAACATTTTACCGTCACATAATCCGAATAGAGTTTACAAGTATCATTCTCGTTCATACATATCATAATAATCATCAACAACCAAAGGGGATCCAAACATAAGATCAAGCACTACATAACATCGATGAATCATGTTTTCAATTAACAGTTAGCAATGATAACAATCAATTAATCATGCAAGGGTTAAACACTAACCGTGATAAACAGAAATACTAACTTGATCGGCCTAAAGGGGCTTCGAGAACACAAGATCGCCTTCAGTAGGGAGAGAGAGCTCTTGGGTTTCTAATTTGCTAACAGTGTCAGAAAATGAAATCGTTTCGCTTAGTTATATCCAAAACAGCGTACTGGGCCCTTAGTGGGCTTCAGCGCAAATCTGGGCCGGCGAAACCCTGGGTTTCGTCGAGATGAAGATGACGAAACTCTCCTCTGTTTCGTCGAAGCGGTTTATGGCGAAACCCTTGGGCTTTCGTCGAACTCATTCAAGGTTTAAATAGTTTAAGTTTTTCAAACAGGTTACATGTTATATCACCAAACATACAATCACATAACGTCTCAACATATATCAAACACATATGGTTACAAGGCAAACAAATCATGAAAGCAACCAACTAACAATTAACGTACAATTAGCGTGAAGATGGAATCTTGGAAACTCGAGTTGTCACATATACTAGCACGGCCCCGTGTGTCAACTGCACGACCCGTGGCCATTGTACTTGCTGTTCTATCTCAGATTCTGCGAATCTTTGAGTTGACCACGCCCCGTGTTGCCTTAGCACGGCCCAGTGTTGGTTGTCTGGTTTGTCCTTTGCTGTTATCTTTTCTTCTGAAGAGAATCTTGTCTTGGGCACGGCCCCGTGCCAGAGCTTCTGATCTTGCTATTTTGTTGGTTTGGATGTGGATGGGGGCTTTGCAAGTTGTGTCAATCCTCCTTCATTGTATTTATGTTGGTTTTTGCTGTTATTTTGCTTCTTTTGTGCGTTAAAGCTCTTTTGACCCTGTAAATTAAAAAGGAACAAAGAAACAAGTTTTTTCCAACATTAATACTAAAGAAGTTGATTTATGCCGTATTTGATATGTGCGGTTAAGTTATTTCCGCTCAGTTGTGTCCTGTGGGCCCTTTCTAGTTATGATAATTGATAAGTTGATTTGGTCGAATTATAACAATTTGTGGCCTGTGGGCGGCTCATTCTATTCACACCCCCTCCTGATTATACCCCCCCTTGTGAGAGGAAAACTGCCGGTCCCACGCAGGCCCCACCTGTAAGTATGTGAGAGGAGGGGGGTGTAAAAAGTAATAGGTGGGGGGGGGGGGGGTGTAGAAAGTAGCACCCTTCTTTAAATGCTCGTCTGTTGGTATTAAAAGCTGAATCTGCTTAGGTTTTTTTTTTTTTTTTTTTTTTTTTTTTTAAGGTGACTTTCTAAAAATAGGACAATATCTAAAATATAAACATTAAATAAAATAATAATTTGTGTAAGTTAAAATTCCAAGGAGTGGTCATTTTTCAATTTTGTTGATGATGACATGGAATCAGAAACTTTTGTATGTATTGTCAAGTTTAAAGAATACAAATTATCTTGAATAAAACCAAGTGGGTAAGTCAAAATTTTGTTTTTAAAAATCATGTTTTCTACTCGATTACCAGATAAATCAAAAGGATGTTGACCAAAATACAATTTTTCTTGAATACAAAGTTTTGTTTTTTAATCATGTTTTCAACTTGAATCTTTTTATCTCAAATAAATCAAATAGATTTTCAAATTATTTAGCATCCTTTGCAGTATATCAATTCTAGAGTTATATCTAAGAGCACAATAATACAACAAAACTTTTGATTTCTTTTGCTCAAATTTTTCTTTTTTTTTTTTAAATTTGGTCAATGGATTTTAGCTGAATAATGGTTTCTGGATTGTAGAAGAGATAGAAACTGTTTTAATGAAAGAAACAGTTTTTAGATTGAGTCAAGAATGAGAGAGTAGATAGGTAAAAGATTAGAAAGGGGCTTTTCGTAATTATCAATTCCAACAGAAAGTGTTAAGTTTCGATCCATCTAGTCAAGGATTCCTAAATTCCTTCGTTCGGTGGAGCATTTTCCAATTCGAATTATATAGAAAATGAAAAAAAAAAACGTAATTTTATATGGAAAGTTTTGGAATTCCAATTTTATTTACCTTGAATTTCACGAACCAAGCTATAGTACTTGACTATATACTTGATGAACGCCAGTTTTTGATGATTGTGTCAAACCGACTCAACGAAGACAGTGATGCCAAAGCATAGGTGGTCAATTAGGGTTCTATGATTTGAAAAGTAAACCTGTTTAATCCCTAAAAGAAAACAATAAATGGATGAGGAGGCGTTAAAACCGATTACAAATTTCTTGAGGAAGTTTATAAACTAAACTAAACAAAAACAAAAAAATCATACTCCTGAAATTTTGTTTTCTTTCTCAAACTACATAATAATAAATGACATAGAGATAGACAATCTTCTCCGTTTATTCACTTTAATTCCTACAGCATCCACAATAGAGAAGTTTTTTTTATGTTTTTAAAGAGTGAGAAAATGATGGGGAGGAGAGAGGGTGTGAGGTGGAGGAGAGAGGGTGTGGTGATGTATGTGAAGAAAAATGAGAAAAAATAGAGGGAAGAATGTTATGTGAGTATGATGTATGAGAGAGGAAAGAAAAGAAATAATATATGTTTTTGTGTTGTGTGAGTAGGGCAAGAGAGAGAAAGATAGGTACTGGTTGGGCAAGTGCCAACTTGGTTGGGCAAGTGCCAACTAGGCACTAGAAAAAACATGAAAAAACACCCCTTATTGGGGATGCTCTTATGGTATGACATGCATGTATCCCTAGCGGTTGCAAATTTCTTCTAATCATAGGAACATCTTTATAGGTAGCAACTTGATCTTCATCAAAAGCTCGATCTCTCTTAGCAAGAGGGTACTTGGTCAGTAGTATCTTGATCTTATCTTTATCAATAGTAAGTGTTCCCATACTAGGAACAATCTTCGGTATGAGCTTGATTGACTTCAGCACTAACTTGCTATTCACTAGTTCAATCTACTTCATTACTTCAACATTAACCCATCGTGTTATTAGTTATTAGTTTTATCATTGTATTTTGTCTTAGCGACAACATGCCGCCCCCCCCCCCCCCCCCCACTTGCACATCGGAAGAAAGGTTTTTGGTGCCCGACTCAAACATGCAAGCACTTAAGACAAATCTCAACACACCTGATACAGTCTCTTTTGAAACATCTTGACTAAAAGTATATCCTGATATTTCTTTGAGAAACCTAGGTGGATGGATCGGAATACATTGACTTGTGAGCTTTGGCAAGAACAGGTTGTTCCGCATCACAAGTTTTTGATATTCACACTTCACAGTTTTTAGTTTTCGCCTACAAACGGTTTTCATTCAAATTTCACATCATAATTATCAATTTTATTTCGTCGAGTTATATTGTCTAAAAATCCTCCTAAAAGCACAGTTTAGAGATGGAATTAATTTTCCTATAAAAATGGCCCTCGTTGATAATAGAATTATCAATAGGCAAGATGCTATTCTAGGAGCAATTCAAGGAAATTTAGCATATGGAAAATTTATGTTTACTATCTATCTTGTATACCGTGATGCGCAGTGGCGGACCCAGAATTTTTTTCCAATGGGATCCATTTTTTCGGTATTCAAAATTTTCATAACAAAATGTTCAAATTTTTGGGTCGGGTCTGAGCAAGGTTACTAGATTAAAAAAAAACCCAGAAAAAACAAGCTATACAAGAATTGAACCTATGATTTACCACTACACCAACTTTTCTTTTCTTTTTGTGGTGTCCACCTAATTGTATTTATGGGGTCCTTATAAAAATTAATATATCGGATCTACTAATTTTTAAAAAAACATTGGGGTCCAGAGACCCCGACCCGTTCAATGTAGGTCCGCCCCTGGTGATGCTATGTCTTCTCATTTGATTCCATAGTCATAATACCCATTCTCTTCAACTTAACTTGCTCTCCATGTGAAATCGTATTCATCAATATGTGTGGACGTCACACTTGCAACTATAAAAGATTTAGTCCATTAATTAGCACGTTTGTTATTTCAATTATGATATGGAATCTATATATTTTGAGTAGATTCTCCACTTAAAAGTTGTTGGTTTTATATAAGATATATTGATGGTAGTGTTTATAGAAAATATAATAAAGAACTAATATTGATAAATTGTTCATTAACTTTAGCAAAACAAATTGTTCATTAACTTTAGCAAAACATATCGTTTTCATAGCGCTGAAAACCTTGATGTTTCACCCTTCAGAGGGTCAATAACAGGAAAAATGTTGAAATGCCCACTTCATTATAATATATTTCATGAATCTATTCATCGAAAATTTTAATTTCAAACTCTACAATTTTACAAATGCTTGAGTTGTATATGCTCTATTGACTTTGTCTTATTTGCTTGTAACACATACGTTTATCAAACTCGAAAGTCACTTGCAACATATATAAATCGATTAAATACACAAATGGAAACGTTTTAATAATTTAAATTAATTGGATATGAACCACATGATGAATGCTAAATGTACGATATGATAAGAAAATTATAATATACATAACAATGAGGTGTGAGTTTTATTGGGGTCTACATAGTTTTGGAAGTCAAAAGCCGAATATTTTGAATAAATTCACTTCCTTAAAGTATTATAAGTGTATTTCCTATCCATCAATGAACATTTGTAGATCAAGAAGGAATTTCATATATCTCTGGATCCCTAAACTAACAAAATATCCAATACTTTTTAATACATATGTTCTCTATGCGCATTAAGCTATATCCTTCAAACATGATATAGGAAAAAAAGGAAATGATCATCTACAAGAATCCTTTAGCGTATTAAATGTAGGAGAAGTTTTAGATCTTTATCAACCAATTCAATGGTTTATGATTATGTGGTGACCAAATATAAAATTCAAGGGACACAAAACAATGGAAATAAGACCATGTGTAGTGATTTAGCCAAATAATGCCTCCACCATGGGGCGTTTTGCGACACGTGGCAGTCCAGTCAACATGGGGCATTATTGGGGGTTATTGCAAAAGTGGCGTAGTGGGAATAATGCCCAATAACGCCCCTTCCAATCATTTCACAATTATTATTTTTTTTAAACTTTAAATACTTCATTAAATTAAAAAAAAAAATACAATACTAGAAATAAAAAAAAAATAAAATCCGACTAAATTAAAAAAAAAAATACACTAGTTTTCGTCTTCGCTTTCTTCACCCTCGCCAACTTCGTCTTCCTCGTCCTCCGTTTCTTCCTCACCCTCAGGTGGTACATACCGAACCGACCATGCGTGGTGTACCAAATCAACCATTAACTGGGAATGGTACGGTTCGTAACGCAACTCTCGCGCATTTTTCACTCTTTCTTCCATTGACGCATGTGGATGGTCCTCTTGAACGGCTTCTGGCACATAATTCTGGCATATCGCCTTTCCTTCGTCTTCCAAAATCATGTTGTGCATGATTATACAAGCGTACATAGCATCTCTCAATTTTTGCTTGCTCCATGCACGACAAGGATTTCTCAAATATTGCCAGCGTTGTTTAAGAACACCAAAGCATCTCTCAATGTCTTTTCGTGAAGACTCTTGAACCTTTTTAAAGTATGCTCTTTTTTCATCAATAGGATCACTAAACGTCTTCACGAAAATCGAATACCTAGGATAAATTCCGTCGCTCAAATAATATCCATGAGGGTAGTAGTTTCCATTTGCGTAAAACGACGCTTTTGGAGCTTTGCCAGAAATCCACTCCTCTAACAACGGAGATTGTTCAAAAACATTGATATCATTGCATGACCCGACCACGCCAAAGTAAGCCGACCAAACCCAAAGGTCCTGTGAAGCAACCGCCTGAAGAATAACAGTGGGTCCTTTTTGGTCACCCCGTGTGTGTTGGCCTCGCCATGCGGTCGGGCAGTTATCCTAACGCCAATGCATGCAATCTATGCTCCCGATCATACCAGGCAAACCATGCTCCGTCGAATGTACCTCGTAGATCTTTTGAAGGTCGTCCCATGTGGGCGTTCTAAGATAACGCGCACCATACACATCAATAATACCTTTATAAAAAACATACACAAACATAAGCTTCAAAAAAAAAATTGTAAACATTATAGTAAAGTATTGGAATTGTACCACGACAAAAATGCTCCAAGGTGTCTCGCGTTGTTTTGTGGCCCATTTTTAGATACTCGTCGTTGATGTCGGTTGTGTTTCCATAAGCAAGGATTCGTAACGCCGACGTACACTTTTGGATACCGGTAAATCCAAGTGCCCCTCTCGCATCCGCTTTTTGTTTAAAATAATCGTAGTTGGCTTCCAAGTCGTCGACTAAGCGTAGAAACAACCGCTTATTCATTCGGAAACGACGCCTAAACATTTGGTTCGAAAATGTCGGCGCCTCATCAAAATAATCTTTCATCAAACGATCGTGTGCCGCGCGTCGGTCTCGTTCAATATAACCTCTTTTATTTTTTTCTGGTTGGGGCCGACGACAATGCTTCACATATCTCACCGCTAGTTGACAAGCACTCGTAACCGCCTCTTGCTCAACCTCCTCATCGGTGGAATCATCGCCATCCGCAAAAAACTCTTTGTAGTAAAAATTTACCAAGGATGAAGAACTAGGGGAATCCATCAAGTTTTTTTTTATAAAATTGAAGTGTTTTTGAGAGAGTTTTGGTTAATTTTGAATAAGTTTATATATATATATAGGTAAAAGGTTAAAAAAAAAAAGAAATAGCCGTTAACTAGCCGTTGGGGTTATTGATTGGCCAGTCAAACTTGTTCAAAGCGTTTTTTAAACAACGCCAAACCAAATTTTTTTTTTGAAAATAACGCTCAAAAACGCCGGGTGTAATGGTACCCAGGCGTTTTTTTTTTCAATTTTTTTTAAAAAATACCGTCCCACTACGGGTGGTCTAAGTATAGAAAGATTCAATACATTCACTTCTTCCACGATTTTCAAATGCATACATAACTTTTTTATACGATAATATTTTATTAAGAAAATTAAAACGTATTAACAAGTATTTTATTCTCTTTAATTTGAGTAGGCTATTGCTACAATTTTCTTAATTTGTTATATTTTTTATTTTATACGCTATAACGTTACGTGATTTTGCAACGTACGTGATTATGTATAAGTACGTAACTACGCATTATGCATTTTATTTTTGACACAAGTGTAAGGTTACGTGATTATGTATAGGTACGTAATTACGTAATAATAGTTGATTGTGTATTACTAGTTTATTACGTGATTTTGAATACCCATTATGTGATTACATGATTACATCATCATCGTCATACTCAGTAAATCCCACTAATAGCAAAGCTAAGGTATGGTCTAAGGAGGGTAAGATGTAGACAACCTTACCTCTACCTCGTAGGAATAGAGAGGCCGCTTCCAGTGAGACCTCCGGCTCGATAGTAGTTTTGCATCAAGCCTTGGACATAAAGCACATAACACTCAGGAATTGGGACAAAAGCCGATTAGTGCATGTACCCCCTTGTCTTTCGACTATCAACTCCACCACGTGATGCATGATTAACCGTCCCTTGCTTTTTAACTTTATTTTTCACGAAATTTGTAAACGTTAAAATAGTTGACTATGTATTACTAGTTTATTACGTGATTATGTGATTTTGAATACCCATTACGTGATTACATGATTACATCATCATCGTCATACTCAGTAAATCCCACTAATAGCAAAGCTAAGGTACGGTCTAAGGAGAGTAAGATGTAGACAACCTTACCTCTACATCGTAGGAATAGAGAGGCTACAGTGAGACCCCGACTCGATAGTAGTTTTGCATCAAGCCTTGGACATAAAGCACATAACACTCAGCAATTGGGACAAAATCCGATTAATGCATGTACCCCCTTATCTTTCGGCTATCAACTCCACCACGTGATGCATGATTAACCGCCCCACGCGTTTTAACTTTATTTTCAGGAAATTAGTAAAATAACGTTAAAATTAGTACACTTTCACTTTTGCCCCCTGTGGGCCCACACATATATACATTATATACGCATACCGCAAGCGAGACATATATATTTCAGGAAAACCCACTAAGTGATCACGTATTAACCATAACTGTAATAATGAACAAAACATATAATACATAATATTTTAGGAAATGGTGAATATTTCAGGTTTAAGCACATATTAAGTATAAATGTAATACAAAAATTAACCAATCAACCTATAATAACCATGCAATGTCATATATTACAGATTTAATCATGTAATAAAACATAAACAATTAAGTTGTCATCATTGAATGTGTAACCATGTAATAAGCTTAACTCTAATAACATGAAGTCTAACACATCATATTAAATGTGTAATCACATAATGATTTGTGTTGAATGTGTAATCACGTATCCTGTAAAAATAAATTTAGAAAACTATATCAATAGCTACTCAAATTAAAGAGAATGAAATATTATGTAATTTTTTTTCTAAAGTTATTATCATATGAAAAAGTAATAGGCGTTTGAAAATTGTGGGGGAAGTGCGTTTATGAGTTAACAATATTGGATCTTATTATAATACCTTTGTCTTACAAGTGATATATATATATATATATATATATAGGGTGGGGTTATAGAGTGAACACCAGTGTATTTGCGAATTGAGTGAACAAATCTTGGCCATTGATTTACACGCATGTATGGCTAGGATTTCATCATCAAACCATAAAATATACTAGTGTATTTCATCATCAAATCATGCCCATTGATTTACATACGTGTATGGCCAGTATTAGTTCACTCAGTTCGCAAGATACACTAGTGTTCACTATTGAACCTAATCCTATATATATATATATATATATATATATATATATATATATATATATATATAGGATAAAGATCATTTAGGAACCACCCTTTATTGCAAGAACCGCGAGAACCAATATGAACAAAACCAAAAATACCTAAAAAAACACACAAAAAAGTTTTTATTATTTTTTTATAGAAAAATCGCTACTTTTAGTTTCTAAAAAAAATTCGAGTAACAATTATAGATGCACATGTGCATATGTAACATTTCTTTAAGAAATTTTGTAATACATTCCCAGTATTAGACAATTGCACTTTCATTTACATTACCATCAGTAATAAAATACCTTTTACATTCCAAATATTAGAAATGCACATTTGCATCTGTATGTATGAATAAGATATAACGTGTTTTTTGGTACACTACTTTGAATAAACTTTCCTTTTCATCTATCATATCATCCATAATACACTACCGTTACCTCCTACTATTCATGATACTCTACCATTACCAATATGTATAGTATTTTTCATTTTATGCACATGTGCATCAACACCCCTTCATACCATACCAAACAACATATTACATCATAAAGTGAAAAATATAACCAAACCATCAACCACTAGATATAACTAACAAAAAACATGTATATTGGCCTACTTCATCATTCAAAATCACAAACTTTTGGTACCAAAACACATTATACCACGTTCATACATATAGATGCACAAGTACATTTTATATATTCCTAACGTAAAAAGTAGTGTATTACGGATGGTAGTGTAAGTGAAAGTGCAAGTGTATAATACTGGTAATGTATTACGTAATTTGTCAATGAAATGATACGTATGCACATGTGCATTGATAATTGTTACTAGCAATTTTTTTTGTGGTAACAAAAAATAGCGATTTTTAATTAAAAATTATAAAAAAAAATTTTTGTATGTTTTTAAGTATTTTTAAGTATTTTTTTTATTCACACCGGTTCTTATGATGAACCTGTTAGACTGCCCAAATTCAATTAGTTTGTAGTAGTGAAAATTAATTTACAAACGGTCATATAAAAAAAAATTAAAAACTACCATTTACCAGACATACCTATCACATAAATAGTCGTATTGACTTGCAATTGGCCATAATGGGTTTGTATAGGTTTTAACTTATCATATTAAGTTTTGGGAGATTACATTCCATTTTAATAAATCTACTTTTATATAAAAGGAGAAGGAGAAGTAGAGCTGATGTAATTTTGCATACATGTCAACCAAACTTGCATGCCACGTAGGATCTAATGATGTCATAAATTACCAATTAAAATCTTAATATATATTGTATTAACTTTATTTTCTAATTTTCTAATCAAATAATATATTGGGGGGAAATTTGAATTGCATGGGGAAATGTTATTTGCATTAATTGACTCTGAAGACCATCATCATACTTTCTCTCAAATGTCATATATCTCACATAACCCTAAATCTCTCACACACACCACTTCCGGATCTTCTTCTTCTTCTTCTTTAATCTCTTTTTTTTCTCAACAGATCTTTATCATCAATCTACACGGAGATGTCAAAATCGGATATGTTTGAAGGCGGAGGATCGTCTCTTTCTCTAAGTTTCATCGATGATCTCAATCCGTCGAAAGATATGTGGAATCTAAAGGCTCGAATCATCAGAAAATGGATCCAACTGTTTCGGATGGATCTGATCTTGCTGGATGAGAATGTATATACTTATTAACTTTCTTTTTCATGAGTATTGTTCCTTAATGTATTCTGGGTTGAAAGATCCAGGCTTCAAATCATAATGTATTCTGGGTTGTAAGTTTCGGTTGAAAGATTCAGGCTGCAAATCATCTTTGTAAGATTCATTTGTTCGAGTTAGGGTTTGGATACATTATGATATTATGGTTTTTAACTTTGTAATGTATTTTGATGTTTCGGATGGATCTGATCTTGCTGGATATATACTTATTTAACTTTCTTTTTCATGAGTATTGTTCCGTAATGTATTCTGGGTTGTAAGATTCGGTTGAAAGATTCAGGCTGCAAATCACCTTTGTAAGATTCAGTGGTACGAGTTAGGGTTTGGATACATTATGATATTAGGGTTTTTAACTTTGTAAGGTATTTTGATGTTAGGGTTTTTTTCGTACATTTCACGGTTGTAAGATTCAGGCTGGTATCAAGGGCCCTTTTATACCTTATTTTGACTCCCAACTTCAAGAAGATTTGGTTGTTGTTTTGTCCAGGTTTGGTGTTGGTGAAAACCTGGACCCATACAAAGTTGTGAATCATGCTTATAAGATTAATTTTTATCGTTGTACAACTGTTAGAGCTGCTGTTGGTTGGGAAGGTGTTGAATACGGTTTTAAGCTGATCTCACATTCACTTATTGACAAATGAGAATGCCAAGACCTTTTGACTGTTGGTATGTATTTTGTTTAGTTGCAGTTGTTATAACGTTTCCTTATTTTTACTGTTGGTATGTATTTTGGTTGGAAGTGATCGTCCTTATTTTATTGCAGATGTTGCAGGTACCGTCGTTTCCTGTAGTGATATGGACATATATGGAAAAGCTCCTAAAGAAAGAAAAAGGATGAACTTTGAACTCCAAGATGTGGAGTAAGTATTTTTCTGTGATATAAACATATGTGAACATATTTGTGTGATAATGTATATGTTTTTCAAGGAATTCAGTTCGTTTCTTAAGTTTGTTCACCATGAATATTGTTTAGATTTTTGTTCCTTGTATGCCTTATTAGATATATGTTCTGTAAGATCATTTGCATGTTTAATTTCATTGGTATTATTTAGATCATGTAGGTTCATTCATCCGAAATTATTTGTGTGTTTTGGATTTAAATGAATTGCATTTATTAAAAATGATTTGTATTTATTTGTCTTCTTTGCAATAACTTTCCAACAATCAGAAAATCATTTATATATATTATAAGCAATCATCCAGTTGTGTTTGTATTTTTGAGATTTGTAAGGCTAGAGGGTATGGTGCCCATCCTCCCTTGGAGGATGATTCGCCACGTAGGCGCCACATCATAGTCCTCCCAAGGATGGTCCATCCCACAAAACTAGAGGGTATGGGAGGATGGTCCTAGATGATCCTACCCCACCACTTTTATATTTTATATTTTTTTAATCTTCCACTTTTTTTAACTTTTAACAAATAAATTAATAAAAATATTTTCATTAATATTAAAAAACAATACATAAACCCGGTGTGATATCTACATATCGGTGAGTATACATCGAAAAAACACTCTCTCTCCTACTCCCCATTCAAATACCCGGTGTGATTCACCGATCGGTGAATTCACTCCCCGACCTAAGTCACCGAAACCATATCGGGCAGCCTAAGTAATTTTGTTTAGCAGTAACAACTTCCAATGCCTCCCCTAACTTTCTAGTTTTTACATTAACATGTTCCAGGTGCTATAAAACGAATAAAAATGAATTTAAATATAAAAGATACAACCATCCCATCTACAAATAAGCATTCAATGTAAAAAACCTCTCAAACATATGAATGATGTCATTTATATACAGGAACTTGCAGTTTTCCGAAACAATGACAAATGATAGCTCAATCACGAATAAGGGTATGCAAAAATAGTCCAAACAAACAAAATAGTAAAACCAAATAAAAAGGTGGTTCTACTTCAGTTTCCTGAGGCTTAAAACTGGATATGTATCAAATATAAATTGTTAGAATATCCTTTTTGAAAATAAAATAAAAAAACAAAATAGAAATAAAACCTTGGTGTGTTGATCTCACTAACCTCTAATAGCAGCCCATATTTTGTGCAGAAGTGGATCTTCCTATCTTCATTACACGTTTGACCCATTTGAGCCCTTTAAGATATAAAAAATTATCTAACCCATTATAGATCAAGCACCAGCTTCCTGGTATAGATGTAATCCATTAACTTCTATCATAAGCAAATTAAGATTTCTTTAGATACAAAAGAGAACATATGTTGACCTATCATACCCCTCGAATCAGTCGAAACCAGCAAGTAATTAAGTTGCAAAACATTAGCATCTATCAAACATTAACCAAACAGACTGAATTCTAATTATTGACTAAAGCTAAGGAAAAAGACATTACAAATGTTCATCTTCTCTGCAGGTTGGTGAACATGAAATATGCATATCTATCTACCTCCTGAATTGTGTAGCGCCCATCGCAGAGTTGACTGACTCTCTTTCATATTCTTCCCAACCGCCACATAAACCTTATCTTCAACAATTTCCGTAATCCCCGATGTGTCCACAACTGGATACCTTAACCCATTCATCCTCGCCATCTCAAATGTTAGGTTTTCTTATCATAACATGTCACACCCCGACCACGTATAACATACAAGACGTGGCGGAAAACGTCGGGGAGTGTTGTAACAGAATTAATTGTTTCATAACCATGGTATTCAAAGTTGTATTTTATTTATTAACATAAGAGTTACATTGTCTTAAACAGAAATTAAAGAGTTTCAGAACATAATTAAACTAAGTCTTTCTTCATTTTAAGTCTCTAAGGCACAGGTCCGCCCTAGTGTCACGATCATCATCCAATGGAAAAGCTCCTGAAAACACATGTGAAAATAGGTACGTCAGCATAAAAATGCTTGTGAGATACATAGGTTTGTGAAAATTGGATTCATGACTTAAGTTTAGGAAAATGTTTAGTCATGAACCTTGTAATTTGATTTGTTTTGTAACTCGCTTGAAAAACAATATGTTCAGATGATATGTATAAATAAAAGAATAATGTATGGTTAAATGAATAACCATGTAAAATGAGTTGTATAAAATAAACCGTATTGTAAACCAAAGTCTTGTGAAAACATGTTACTTGTGTAAAATGTATAAGTCCAAAATGAATGATTTAAATAACGCTATGATATGTAATATAATACAAACACTTATATATAGGAAGTACCAACGGCGTATCCACCATGCTTGTATCATATTACTCACATCTCGTTACTTAAGTCACTTAAACCAACCAACAATGTATAATGTTTATGTTTAAACCAATTGTTAAAAGTCCTTGTATAAACCATGTCAAAAGTTGATAGTCCAAAAGTAGTCAAGTAATGTGTAACAAATGTTATGTATTGTAAGTAAAGTATTGTCACATAATCCAAATGTAGAAATGTACAAAACAAAGTCTTTTGAATATACCAAAAAGTTATGTTTTGCAAAGTAATGCATGTTACATTAATACAAACATTTATGTGGTAAGTTAACGCATACATTCAAGCCTTGAGACAGTCGGATAACCTTTTCAGTCAAGGTTATCAAAAGAAATGTTTTCGGATTCAGTCATTCCTTACATCCAAACATACCCGGGATGTCAGGAATGGGATTTGTCAAGTCCTATGGTACCACTACTTACTCCCGAGCGGCGTAGCCAATGTTAATGAACGTATAAAAGTCTCGTTTGTGCAAACCAAATGTTATAGCAATTGTATACAAGTCATATGAAAACAATGTACTAGGTATGCTAAGTTAACATACAAAGCAGAAAAGTCATGTAAAGCAATGTGCTAGCATGCTATCAGTTAACATACATAGCAGAAATGTAATGTAAAACAATGTACTAAGTATGCACCCAATGGACATACATAGCATGAAATGTAATGAAATCATGTACTATAATGTACTAACGAACATAACAAGTATATGATGTGAAAACAGTAAAGCATGAAAGTAACAAGTAGGCACATGTGTTTCACCCCAAAACAGTTTGAAAACAGTAAAAGAGGGGTCTATGTACTCACTTGAGATTGCTCAGAAGTCCTAGAGATCACGGATATCAAACGGCACCTAATATAGGTAACTACATTAATAAACCGGACCTAAATCGGAAGATCGGATAGAATGTGATTTAGACCCGACAAGTTTGAAGACTTGTTTAATATGGGTATTTCATACACATTCTGGATTTCTAGATAAAACCGATAAGGTTTGACCCGCTTCGGCTAATTTATGTAAACTAGTTATATAAACCGAACCGAACGCGTAAAAAGCGTAACGGGTATTCGTAAGAGCCATATACAGGTTTTATAAGTTAATATGCTTCAAATATGTTGTGACATCAGTAAGATGTCTTTCATTATGCCCGAAACGTATTTAAACACAAACTATGCCCTGTAAGGGCATTTTGGTAATTTCACATAAGCCGTAAAGCTCAAAACTGAAGTCTGAGTTAAACAAGTTTTGCTTACTGTTAAAACATTATAATTTACCTAAAATATCAGTAGGTATCAACCCTTGTATGTCTAAAATAGTTTCTAGTACATACTATGCGTTAAAAACGCTTAGAAAGGCGGTTAGGAGCCATTTCCGGGTTATATACATAAAGCTGATATTTTTATTGTTCCAGAAGACTTAAAATAATTTATTTATCATTTAAGATCAGTAGAAAAAGGTTTGGAGTCATTTGGATATGTAAAACTCATTTTATGGCCCGTAAGGGCAAAACCGACAATTACCGGATTAAGCCTACGACTATAAGTTATGCTCAGCCTAAAATTAATTAAAAATCTTCAAAAATCCCAAAATAATATATTACATCAGTAGGTAATAAGTTTGATATCAAAAAGTAGGCTTAACTAGGCTATACGCTAATTACGCCATTTAATTAACATAAAGCTTTCATTTTGCGCTAACGAGCATAACTCTCAATCTACACCACGAATTGATCTCAAATTTTGGATAGAAGTTTATATATCAGTAACAAAGGTTTCTACTCTTTTATATTTTCAAAAATCACGTTTTAAAGTGAAAAGGGCATAATGGTCAACATATGAGCATTTAACGGAAATATGCATATTAATTGGATAACTAATGAACCAAGGTGTATAATCACAGAGGGTTATACTAGTATGTAACTTAGTCCAATTAAAGCTCTGAGGCATTTCTAAAACATGCCTAAACGGGTCAGAACTGAAAGTCAAAGCAAAAGTCAAACTATGTGACTTTCGGTTCCGAACCGGGTCTAAACAGGAAATTGTCGGGTTAAACAAGTTTAGACATGTTTTTACACTAATTACTAAGTTATATTAATGATCAAACAGGTTGTATATGTTCTACATTGCTAATTATGCATAAATTAGAAATTGACAATTCTGTTGACTTTTTTTTAAGCAAGTTTGACCCGACATTTGACCTAGTTAGAATGGGAATCAGGGGGAACCTTTTTAAGGGTTTATTACCCACATAATTACCAACTTATAACTACTTTTGATTCGACTAATCACTGGACCATTAGTGATTAATCGTTAAGTCAACCGTTAATTACGACGGTTGACTTTTAAGCTAAACTAAGCTAAAACTTAAACTAAGGAAGGTTAGGGAAACTTACTAGAGTCCTAAGAATGACCAGGGATCACTTGAGAGAAGACTTGTGCTCCAGAAATGCTCCAGAAATGCAGAAGTGAAGTGTGAAGAACTTGTTGCAACTTATGGCCTTTTATAGTGTTTAATCCACCACAAATTGTTGACACATGAGTCTACAAGTGACCACAATTCTTCTACAAGTGTCCCTAAGTGTCTAGGAGGTGTTTAGGGGTCGCCCATGAAGTGAAACAACTGATCTAAGTCGGTTCCAAGCTGAAAAGCCAAGAAAAAACAATTTTCTGCATCTGGGCGCCTGATGCGGCCCGCCTGGGATTTGTTTAAGACTGACGCGGGCCGCGTCAGCCTTGAAATCAGATTTAAGTTGTTTTTAGTTGTTGCAACTTGTCCCTTGGCCCTTTGAAAGGCCAACTAAGCTTGTATTTTTCAATTTGACCCCTTCCTAATTACATACAAGGGCTTTAGGACTTGTACCTCATTTTCTAAGTCCTCGGTTAACTTTATTGTTACCCGAAAAGTCATAAATTTCAATGTTGACGCTTTAACCCCTTGTACACGGATTAACTTGTTTTTGCCATACCAAATCCTTTAAAACTTATTTCTAAGTTATGTAAAGGTTATTTAAGGTATGTTAAGTATATGTTGATATTCCGGAGTATTTGTCGCATTAAACTAAGTACGTTTACGCACCAGTTTGCGTATAACTCTCCAGAAAGCAATACAGAGTTTGGAATTGAATAAAAGTCAAAACACGAAAAATGTAAAACACAACCAAACAAACATTGGGATCAAATAACATTGTTTTATTGATAATAGAACTGTTCATAATGATAACAAGCACAGATGTTACATAACAGTCCTTAATACGTTCATTTATACTCAAATCAAATGCAATAATCAACACAATCAATCAGTTATAACACACTCACACATTTTATGTGCATATGTTTGTCCACAAATTCATACTCATGAATACACAGATGAATATCAGTTGCTTAAAACACAAAATTACTTATATGTGCATATGTTTGTTCACAAATTCAAACTCATACACACTTACACAGATCGATATCTACATATATCGAGCTATATACACACTTACACAAAAGAATATCTACATATATCCTTACACAGATGAATATCTACATATATCGAGCTATATACACACTTACAGTGATGAATATCTACATACATCCTTCCTTCTTCAATTTCAGTAAATCATTCAAAAAGGGAGAAATTTGTTTTGAGCTTAAGGTCAAAGGGGTATGATAGGGCAACCTTTTATAACAACAATCGGCCAAAGAATCCCAAAATATTCTGTTGAATGCTTGCCGCCGCTGCTACGGGTCATAAGCCGGAGCTCCGGCGGCCGCTGCTGCCATCGGCTCCACCACCATCTTCTCAACCACTACCACCCTTCTCCATCACCATCATCAACTCAGTCAATCGGTGCCACCGAGACAACGTTGCCGCCATCTTCAAAGGGTTTGATTTTGGATTTGGGAGAAGGGTTTGATTTTGGATTTGGGGGTTTATTGGTGTGTGAGAGAGGGGGAGGACCGTCCTTGGCGTCGAGAACTCGACGATGGCGACGATGGAGGTCTCGAAATGGAGAACGGGGCGGCGTCTCAAGGTGGACGTTGCTGGACGGTCCCCATACCGTCCAACCTAAGGGAATTGGTATTTATTTGTAACAAGATTGGTATTTATTATCAATGATTGTTGTCTATTTGTCATATATCACTTAAAGTATGAAGATATATTAATTGTTGTTAGGGTTCTCTTATTTATTACAACTATCATGGTATATTAAAAATATATAATATTTTGGATATTAATTGCTGTTGTAATTCAGGTTTAGTTAATTTTGAAGTTATGTGAATTTTTTTTTGTAATAACAGCTATGTTTACATCTGTTTTTTTTTCTTATGCAGTGGTAATATAGTGCGTTGTACAGTGTGGAATGAATACGCCCAACAGTTTAAAGATTTCTTGGATAAAAAAACTGAATGATAATGTGATGGCTATCATTCAGCACGGAAAGATTAATGAATGGCAGGGTAATTTCGTCAATATAATTGATTGTTTTATTATTGTAGTCTAATTAATTGATGGTTTTCTATATCCAAATTGTTTAGGAAAATACACTGTTCAGAGTGATAAGTTTGGAACACGTATCTTTTTTAATCCAGAAATCGATGAAGTTAGACAGCTTAGGAAGAGGTATTTATTCAATTCATGTGTTTAAATATTTTCAGAATATTTTTATTATTATACTATTTATTGTCATGTGATGTTCTTATTGATTGTACAATTAATTTTATAGCCTTTTGGTACAACAAGTCCAAGCTGGTGGTTCTTCTTCTCAATCGATACTGTCATCTCAAACTGTTTTTCCTGTACGGCAAGAATTTCTGATAGATTTCCCGAAGAAGAATGTTAACGACATTATTGAGATCGAATCGGTTTGAATAATTCACATACATTTATACACTTTCTGCAATTCCAGATTTTTTTTATAATATATATTTATATATATATATATTAATCTATATATATACACTTTTGCAGTGTGTGTCTATATATATATATACACACACACATACACAGGTTGAATAATACAGTTGAATTTATTTGCTATCATAGGCAATGTCATGTGTGGCAGTCGCAACCATCAAGATTGTTCAAGAAAACTATGGTTGGTTTTATCCTGCTTGTCGAAAGTGTTTTAAGAAGGTGCTGACTAAAACTGAGTATTTGCAATATGCTCAAACTATTTCGGAGTCGGTGATGAACCTAGCGCCCACTTCTTTGGTCTGTCCCAAGTGTGAAGAAGAATGTACATCCGTAACCATAAAGTAAGATTACGTGGATGTTCCAATTATTTATGGTTTTTCAGCTGTATACAGAATTTAGAATGTAGATCTTTTAACTTTTTAAAACATCTTATATATATTTCAGGTTCAAGGTTCATGTGAGGGTTCAAGATGAAACCGGTAGTGTGACGTTTGTAATGTTTGATAAAGATGTTATCAAGATTGTTGGTTCAAGTGCAAGTGACATAAGAGAACGCCAAGTGAAGTCTAATGATACTGAAAGCTTTCCATACGAGCTCACTCGGTTGCTTGAAAAGAAACTGGCGTTTAAGGTTGACATTTCTGAATACAATCTTAATCATGACTATCATGTTTACACAGTCCAAAAAATATGTGACGATCCTGATATATTAGATGAACTGGTTGCGGATAATGTTATTGCTGGTGATGTTGCTGATGAGGTATGATGTTACTAACCATTCAAACATGAATGCTTTCAAACATGAAATCTGTTACTAAGTGTTCCATAGTAAAATTCAATTCCTTAATGTTTTTTGTACTCTGTTATTAGGTAAGTCAAGAAGTTTGGGACTCGAAAGCCGTGCAACTATCTGAAGATTCACAGAGGGGCGGTGACTCGATTTCCAAGGTGAGTTAGGACATTATAAGATCTTTTACTTCACTTTGTATTATATAAATCCGAATTTAATACTTTAATAGTTGTTTTGTGATTTAATTCAAGGATGTTTTGTCTGTTACGGCTGACTCTTCCGCCGTTGAAGTCGAGAAGGATTCAGGATCCAGCCCGAATGGCAAGAGAAGCGTTTAGCAAGTGGAAGGGTTAAATGTTGGTGAGCTATCTTCGAACAACAAACGAAACCGCAAGAAGCCATCTAAGTTTAACAGTTAGAAGCTTAGAAGTTATTGTTATATTTTGGTGTTTGTTTAAATGCCTTTTGGTGAATGGATTCCTAAGTAATGGTTTGTTGAACTGGTTTTTATGTTTTTGCTTTGGTAAGCTTTTGAAACTAAATTATGTATGCATGTGTATGTACTTTGGAAAACATGTATTATCTATTAAGCCTTTTTGTGGTTGATGTTTTTTTGTATTATAAGCTTTTTTTAGGTTTGTGCAATTCAACATAGGTTACTCAATAGACTTTTAAATGTCAAGTTTGCGGACAAGATCAATTTATGTATTTAATTATTGTTGATAATAAATATTTTTATTAATAAAACTCAATTATTAATGTCAAGGTTTGTATTAATCATGTTTGAGGGATAATTTACTTATTGATGTCCAAGAACACACATAAGATATGCCAGATAATCTGGTTTTAAACATCTTTTGTCGAGATCAAGTTTTGTAAAACAATTTCACTTGCCGAGCAATGCTGACGTCTTTCAACTGAGATCAAGTTTCAATGTCTTAATGAAAATACAATGTCATTTTTTTGGTTATGTTTGAATTGATATTTCTACTTGATATTCAACAATCTATAATAAAATATCCTAATTGTAGTTTCATTTTGAGTCATATACTTTTAAAAATTTTATTGTAGAAAATATATTTTTATAGATACTTAAGTTTTTTTCTTAGTAAAATCATATAGTTGGTTATGAAACAGGTTTAAACTTATCCTCTGTTTGTACAAACATGATTTGAAGTTAATCAATTTGGTGGTTATAATATTTATGTATAAGTTTGTGTGTATTTCATGTTACCTATAGATATACATTGTACAAAGGCCCAATAGTTTAAATATCTATATCTGAATCCATGGGTACCTAATATATTAGCACATTTAATTAACATGGTTTACAAGCCCAATAGGTAAATTAATGTAAATTAGGTAAGTTTGAAGACTTCTAATTACATCTCCGTTCTTTTGGTGAAATCTCAAATTCACCCACCTGAATTACACGAAAAGATACGGTAGCATCTCCAAGATTTCACCAATAAGATTTTCGTAATCTCTTGGCAAGGAATCGAACTAAATCTCCACGGTATGAGTTTTGTAAACAAATAAAGTTATTGTTAACACCTTCCCTGCGATTGGCCAGTTTGTTTTTGAACAATTAATGTTGTTGTAAGATTCGAATTTTGTTTAGTGAGCGTTGTTGTTATGTTCTTAATCAGGATACGTATTGATATTTTATCTCTTTGATTGTTGTGTTTATTAGTGTAATTGTGTAATCTAACAATGATAGCCCTAAATTCGTTTGTTAAACAGTTATAGATTCAAATAATATTTTTTTGCAATGAAATAGAGAGTATCTTCCACGGTGCACAACAGAACAGTCTAAATATTCTCGCCAGAGAAGAAAGTCTATGTTAAAAAATCGTAGAAACAATAGTGTGGGTCGTCTTATAGGCTCATCTGTAAGTGTTGATACGATTCCATTATCTGATGTTTCAAATACTATGAACAATATTGGAGGTATGTTTTTGTACAATGTATTTTGTATATCATATATATTTATTTCATTATATTATGTCAAGCTTATGTGATATGGTTTCATCCTTCATTAAAATGTGTCCATGAAGTTTATACAAGTGGTAATAGCGCATCTAAGTTAACACCTAATCGCACTGACGTGTTGAGTGAATCATCTTCTAAAAGGATAGGTAGTGTAATGTGCACTCCCCCCAACTTTGATCGAGGATCTCTCCGGCGAGGTCTGTCACCATCAACGACTCTTGGTAATTCATCAATGCTTTTTTTAACGACTCATTATGATTTTCATAGCTGCTCATTATGTTTAATTTACAGTCAAATCGACATACCAGGATGAAGATGCTGGTCAAAATTCCGTACATGGTCAGCGAAGGTTCATTAGTAGTCCTCTACCTAAATTTGATTTATCTACGGCTGCCGATGAAACCAATATATCTTCATTGCGCGTAAAGCAGTGGGCGCCAAATACAATGGACATAAGTCCATTGTTAAATATTACAAATGGTATGGTTTACACGTTTATTTAAATTTATACAAATATGTATATATAATCATATATTATTCACTGATTGTAACATAATGTGCATCCAGTAATGTAAATTGATCCAGTTTCTCCGATATATTTTAGTATTTCATTCTACCTTAAATAATTTGTATCAACACAACAAATGGAATGTTTAAACAATCTCTAATGTTTTTTTCTTACCAGTGGCATGTGGTAGGAAAAGGTCCACTGGGCTTGAAACTCTCCCTGCTATGAATTCTGATATTATGAAGTCTCGAAAGCTGCCAAAATCTTCGTTATTAGACAATAACGGTATGTTCCTTCTCATTTCTTATAAATTATAAAATATATATAAATGAGGTTTAAGTGGCGTTTAGTTTATCTACGGTTCATGGTAATTCTTTTTATCTATGGATATTGTAGTGCATAATGCGACAGACGTTAATGGTCGTTCTCTTAATCAAGGGGAACGGAATCAAAGCTCAAACATCCGTGATGCGTCTCCTAACTTTGATGATTCCATTGCTGATGATATGGCATCCGGTTCTTTGGTTAAAAAGATTTTTGGTGTTGCACCAGGTAAATAACCGTTTAGAGATGTATATATTCTTTATGACCTTCACAGCATCGTTTTAACTTCCTGTTCTTTAATTATAAATGATTATATAATTCTATTATTTTTGGTTGATTTAAATGTGTAGAATATGTTGATCATGGAGATGCAATATTTGTATGTTCTAAGTGTCATGCAATGTTATGGAAAGATGAAATGCTTAGGGGGAATAAAGATTCTAAGAAAATCGCTTTTTCTCTTTGTTGTTCTAATGGAGAGATTGAATTGCCTCCATCACCTAATCCTCCTCAATTACTTCGAAGGATGTATAAAATGGACAATTCTGAGAGTCGCAATTTCATGAGTAACATTCGAGCATACAATATGATGTTTTCTTTCACATCGCTTGGTGGTAAGGTTGACAAAAGTTTTAAAAATAGCAAAGGTCCTTATGTATTTGGATTACAAGGCCAAAACTATCATCGTATGGGTAGTCTACTTCCGGATGATGGCGAATAACCAAAGTTCTCACAACTTTACATATACGACTCAGAAAACGAGGAATTGAATCGTCAAAAGGCTGTAAGGTAGATAAACAATAGTATACATACTGTAATTGTTTAACTATGACAAGTGTTATTTTTAATAACACCGTGTTTTTTTCTTATAGTGTCGAAACAGGGTTCAAAAGATCAGCAAATTCTTGTCTTGATATTACAATCATATCCAGTCTTAAGAAAATGTTGGATTCTTGCAATCCACTTGTGAAGTCATTTAGAATGGTAAGAGACTGTTTTAAAGAAAATGATTGGCGAAATGTAAGACTTAAGCTTATTGGTACAAGAGATAAAGACGGTAGAATTTTCAACTTGCCAACCGCATCGGAAGTTGCCGCTTTAGTAATTGGTGATTTTGATGGAGCATTTGATAAAAGGGATATTATTGTTCAGACAAAGTCTGGTGTTCTTCAAAGAATTAGTGAGCTTCATCCTTCTTATCTAGCATTGCAATATCCACTTATCTTTCCATTTGCTAAAGATGGTTTTAGACTTGGTATTAAGCATAGAGGTGTTTCTGTTGACTGTGATATACTTAGAACCAGCACGACAATGAGAGAATTCTTTTGTTACAAAATACAAGATAGAGCTAATGAGTTTCATTGTTACTTAATGCCCAAAAACTATTCCAACAATTTTTGGTAGATGCGTATACAATGATAGAATCGGCAAGGTTAGACAATATAAAGATGCAACAACCAAAACTTCGAAGTCAAACTTTTAAGAATCTAAATCAAAGTGTTCAAAGTGGAGAGACTGATGCTTCAAATTATGGTAAACGAATATTGTTACCGTCATCATTTACTGGTGGTTCTCGATATATGATGCAAAAGTATCTTGATGCTATGGCAATTTGCAAATCTGTTGGATATCCAGATCTGTTCATAACAATTACATGTAATCCAAATTGGCCTGAGATTTATCGTTGTTTAAATGAAAAAGTCCTAAAATCTCAAGATAGACCGGACATTATCTCAAGGTTATTCAAGATTAAAATCAATCATCTAATACAAGATTTCAAGATAAAATAAGTTTTTTGGTGAGATACAAGCAGGTAATTGATTGAAAATGTTTAAAATTGTTATTCATATAATTATCTTACTGACAAGGTTTCCTTTTCAATGTTACAGTTATCTACACAATCGAATTTCAGAAACGTGGATTACCTCATGCTCATATTTGTCTGTTCTTATGTGCGGAGAGCAAGTTTCCGATAGCCAAAGAGATCGATCGTGTAATTAGTGCCGAAATTCCGGACAAAGAAACTGAACCAGAATTGTATGAACTTGTCAAACAGTTTATGATACATGGTCCTTGCGGTACAGATAACCCTAAATGTCCATGCATGGTTAATTTAAAATGTTCTAAAAAATTTCCTAAGAAATATGTACACGAGACTTCCATTGATACCGAAGGATATCCTGTCTACCGTTATCGTCCTACAGGAAACACAGTAAAAAAAATCAAGTCACTCTTGATAACAGGTTTGTAGTCCCTTACAATGCACGTCTACTCAAGAGGTACCAATGCCATATAAATGTTGAGTGGTGTAACCAAACGGGCTCTATCAAATATCTGTTCAAATATATTAATAAAGGTCCGGATAGAGTAACTGCTTCTGTTTTCCAAGTCAATAAAACAAATGAAGTTGAACCGATTACTGACATTCAGTCAAAGAAAATAGAAGTAGATGAAGTAAAAGAATATCTCGATTGTAGGTATATTTCTGCCTGTGAAGCTGCTTGGAGAATATTCAAGTTTGATATACATTATCGATATCCAGCAGTTGAAGTATTATCTTTTCATTGTCAAGATGGTCAAAGTATTGTTTATGACGATGATTCAAACCTCTGTGATGTGGTTAGTAACCCCACTATCAAAATGTCAATGTTCATGGAATGGATGAAGTGTAACGAAGTTGATGAATTTGCTAGAACAATGAAGTACATAGATTTTCCAAGATATTATGTATGGATACGTAAACTAAGAAAGTGGCACCGAAGAAAAAATCCTTTTGGAGCAGTTAGTAGGATACATTATGTACCTCTGTCACTTGGTGACTGTTATTTCTTGAGAATTTTATTGATTCATGTAAAAGGACCAACAAGTTTTGATGATATTAAAACCGTTGATGGCCAACTTTACGATACATTTAAAGATGCATGTTTCGCACGTTGTTTGTTGGATGACGATAAGGAGTATATAATTGCAATGAGAGAAGCAAGCACATGGTCGACTTCCGATTTTTTGCAGACACTTTTTGTAACGTTACTGTTGTCCAACTCCATTTCTAGGCCTGGATATTTTTGGACAGAAACAAAAAGTCTGTAATGTGAAGACATTTTATACCAGCAACGAAAGATTACTGGTATTCCAGGTAATGATAGAAGTTTATATAATTTGTCAAATTCTTTTCAACTATCATGGAATATTTGAATAATACTATCTAACACTCGATCTTTTTTGTAATCAATTTTATAGATTTGGATATTCAAGAGAAAGAAGTCGAAAACATTTGCTTATCACATATCCAAAAGTTGCTACTTTCTTATGGTAGTACATTAAGTAACTTTGATGATATGCCAAATCTTCCTAACAATTACATTTCTGCATTGAAGAATCGACTGATAATGAAAGAACTTTGCTATGATCGGGAAACTTTAGAAAAGGAACTTGCTTCTTATCTAAAGTGTTTAACTGTTGAACAGAAAAATGTTTATGAGACCGTTATGAATGCAATTGCAAAATGTCATGGCCCCCGGCCCGGTTTGACCCGGTCCAGAAGTCGCGGGACAGAAACCCCATGGTATTTATTTAATTTGGCAGCAGAATAATTAACAGGATCGTTTAAAACTTGAAAATGCCTGATTATTTTATTTCACAATTCGGGATAAACCCCGTAATTTACAATAAGGGTGATTTCACTGGGAAATCCCTTGTTTTTACAAAAACATGTTTCTTTATTTATTTGAGCCACTTCTTCAAGCTTGCAGTGCTACACGACACTTTTTCCTGGATCACAGCAGATCACCTGAAACATGTTTTAAAAAGGTTTTATCAGCAGGGAAATACTGGCGAGTCACTCAAGTTGCACAAAACGACACATTGTGTTATAATATACAGTATTAAGGATGATTACATTGTTTCTATCAACCAATTACCCCAATCGGTATTTGTCACTCGACAGTATCTGTGACTATGGTCAGATCACCCATTGGCTAACCCGTTGTCCAATGGTGACGGGTATCAAGTAATGTATACAAAACCCCACATACCGGTAGTAATTGAAGATTACAAAGACTTAATCCCTGTAATTATAACTTTGAAAATAAATAGGGTTTTGGAAATAATTTAGTAAAAAGAGAATGACTCACATTGCAAGTTTAAACGGGCAGAGTTTAGCCTACTGATAAGCCTTGTAACCTAAATTAAAATAGCAATGCATACGAACTAGGTCAGTAACTAATACAACATTTACGATAACTCACGAGATTAAAATCCTCACAACGAAGGACAAAGTGCAATACTTAAACATCCATCGAATTCACGACGAATGACAAAGTATAGCCCTAATGTGGGCAGCACTTAAACATCCATTGGATTGATTTCAATCGATCGGACATTGAATCGTAGTAGCGATCGAGTTAATACCCTGTATCGTAGCAGCGCCTTGATATCTTAAACTTCGAATTTAGGCAGTAGAACTTTGTTTTTGACTAAAACTTTCGACACCAGTGAACTGCTCATGGCCAACTCTATTTATAGCTGATTTTTGGGTTTTACGCGGCCCGCGTAAACCCTTTGATATATCTTACGCGGCCGGCGAGGGCACCTAGTCTACGTGTAGGCTTCATGTGTCACGAGTACGTGTGCCAGGTGGACAACACGTGGCCCAGATGCTTATCCGGTCAAATCTTAAGTTGACGCGGCCCACGTAACCTTCTCTTGAATCTTACGCGACCCGCGTGAAACCAGAAAATTGATTTTTCTTGATTTTCATGCACACTAGGGTTTCAGGGGTCCGGGTTTTCACTTAAGGGTCGTTTTGGGGTATTTTTGAAGGTCCTTACATCCTCCCCACCTTATTTAAAATCTCGTCCTCGAGATTCATTGAAATAAATGAGGATATTTTCGCTTTATTTCCGATTCCAGCTCCCAAGTGTATTCAGGTCCTCTCTTTGAATTTCACTTGACTTTGACAAGTACCAACCTTTTGTGCTTGAGAAACTCGACCTTTCTGTCTTCTATTTGAAGTGGTTTCTCTACGAATTTCAACTTTTCGTTCACCTGTATGTCTTGTAGAGGGACTACTAGCGACTCGTCTGATAAACATTTCTTGGGGTTAGATACATGAAATACATCATGTACCCCGGCTAGCTCCTCTTGTAGTTGTAAGCGATAGGCAACCGGTCCTATGCGTTGGCTTACTGGGAATGGTCCTATGTACCTTGGACTTAGCTTTCCTTTCTTACCGAACCGAACTACTCCTTTCCAAGGGGAAACTTTTAATAGTACCTTGTCTCCAACCTGGAATTCTAACGGCTTACGTCGATTATCTGCATAACTTTTCTGGCGATCTCGAGCCGTCTTTAGTCTTTCCTTGATTTGAGTAATCTTGTCGGTGGTTTCTTGCACAATCTCGGGACCTGATAATTGAATTTCTCCTATTTCTGCCCAACAGACTGGAGTTCTGCATTTACGTCTGTATAGTGCTTCGAACGGGGCAGCTTCGATGCTTGAATGATAACTATTGTTATAGGAAAATTCAATTAAAGGTAGGTGGTTATCCCAGTTTCCACCAAAATCTATCACACATGCCCTGAGCATGTCTTCCAGGGTTTGGATCGTCCTTTCACTTTGTCCATCTGTTTGGGGATGGTAAGCTGTACTTAAATTTAATCGGGTTCCCATTGCTTCTTGGAAACTTGTTCAGAAATGTGAAGTGAAACAACTATCCCTATCCGATATAATGGAGAGTGGGACTCCATGCAAGGATACTACTTCATCTATGTACAACTTTGCTAACCTTTCCATGCTAAAGGTTTCTTTCATGGGTAGAAAATGGACTGATTTGGTTAATCAATCCACAATTACCCAAATCGCATCATTACCTTTTCTGGTCTTGGGTAACTTAGTAACAAAATCCATTGTTATGAGCTCCCATTTCCATACAGGCATTTCTAATTGTTGTAGTAGACCTGAGGGTTTCTTGTGTTCTGCCTTAACTTGTGAACAAGTTAGACACTTAGATACATATTTAGCTATATCCTTTATCATTCCTATCCACCAGAAGTTGTTTCTTAAATCTTGGTACATTTTATTGTTACCAGGATGCATGGTATACCTAGATTTATGGGCTTCCTCTAAAATCTTATTTCTTAGCTCTCCTTGCTTAGGTATCCAAATCCTTTTCTTGTGGAATCTCCAAATTCCATCACTACCTTGCTCTAAATCCTTTACTCTTCCTTTCATTCCTTCAGCATCATCCTTAATTGCTGTTCCTTGAATGTGTTTCAGTTGTTCCATTAAATCTAATTGTAGATTTAATCTAAGAGCACGAACTCGTTTTTTCTTTTCGTGATACTTACGACTTAAGGCATCTGCAACTACATTTTCCTTTCCTTCCTGATATTGAATATCACAGTCGTAGTCACTTAGAATTTCCATCCATCTCCTTTGCCTCATATTCAATTCTTTTTGCCCAAATATATACCTTAAGCTCTTATGATCTGTATAGACTGTAAACTTACTACCATACAAATAGTGTCTCCAAATCTTGAGGGCAAAAATTATGGCTCCTAACTCTAAGTCATGAGTCGTATAATTTTCCTCGTGCTTTTCAATTGCCTTGAGGCGTACGCAATTACCTTCTTGCGTTGCATTAACACACATCCTAATCCTAGTTTAGAAGCATCACAATAAATTTCCAAATCTTCTGTTCCGTCTGGTAAGGCAAGAATTGGGGTGTTTGTTAACCTTTGTTTTAAAATCCTAAAAGCCTCTTCTTGCTTAGGTCCCCATTCAAACTTAACTGTTTTACAGGTTAGCTTAGTTAATGGTACAACTATTTTGGAAAAATCCTTAATAAATCGTCTTTAGTATCCGGCTAATCCTAGAAAACTTCTAACTTCCGTAGCTGATTGCGGGACCTTCCATTTGGTGATCGCTTCTATCTTGGAGGGATCTACGTGAATACCTTCGTGATTTACTATGTGACCTAAAAATTGTACCTCTTGAAGCCAAAATTCACACTTCGAGAATTTGGCATAAAGTTTCTCTTTTCTTAACAAAGTTAAGAGTGCTCGTAGGTGCTAACAATGCTCATTCTCACTTTTGGAATAAATAAGTATATCGTCGATGAAGACAATTACAAATTTATCTAAGTACGGTTTAAAGATCCTATTCATCATGTCCATAAATGCTGCAGGAGCATTTGTTAACCCAAAGGGCATGACTGTAAACTTGTAGTGACCATACCTAGTTCTGAAAGCAGTTTTAGGTATGTCTTCTTCTTGTACCTTCAACTGATGGTATCCGGAGCGTAAATCTATCTTAGAAAAATATCTAGCTCCCTGCAATTGATCGAAAAGATCATCAATCTTAGGTAATGGCTATCGATTCTTAATTGTAACGTTATTCAATTCCCTATAATCAATACACATTCGCATCGAACCATCTTTCTTTTTCACGAACAACACTGGCGCTCCCCAAGGGGATGAACTAGGTTGTATGAATCCTTTACTTAACAATTCATCTAACTGATTTTTCAACTCTAGCATTTCGGTGGGTGCTAACCGATAAGGTGCCTTTGCTACGGGTGTAGTTCCAGGAATCAAATGAATTCTAAATTCTACCTCCCTATCTGGTGGTAATCCTGGTAACTCTTCTGGGAATACATCCGAGTATTCTGATACTACAGGAATTTCCTTAAGTTCCTTACCCTTAGTGCTAATGATTACCGAAATCATATACACTATTCCTTGCTTTCGTTCATAACTAGCAACCTTCATTACCGAAATGAACTTCATTGGTTTACGCGGCTTATCCCCTGTAATCATAATTACTTCTCCTGTGGGTGCACGGATTTCTATGGAATTCTTATCACATAGGATTCGAGCATGGTTAGCTACTAACCAATCCATTCCTAGTACAACATCAAATCCAGCTAAATCCATAGGTAACAAGTTTGCAGAAAATTTACGACCTGAAAGTTCTATATTTTCTTTTTGCAAAACCGTATCTATGTTAACAGAGTTCCCGTTTGCCGTTTCTACCGTATAAGTTTGCCTAAGTTTCGTTAAGGGTAGCTTAAGAGCTTGGCAGAATGAAGTATTTATAAAACTTTGGTTTACACTAGAGTCAAATAATACTTTTGCATAAATGTCGTGAACTAGGAATGTACCAGCTATTACGTCAGGAATCAATTCGGCTTCCTGCGTAGTCAACTGAAAGGCTCTTGCATTTTTCTTCGTAGTCCCTTCAGCAGGTTTGGCCTTGTTGTCAGCTGGCTTAACCAATTTAGGGCATTCTGGTCTGAAATGCCCAGCTTCTCCGCAGTTATAGCAGACCTTTGTTTTCCTTCTGCAATCTTCTTCATGATGTCCTATAGCTTTGCAGAAGTTGCAGGTTTCGTTACATTTTCCAAAATGTTTCTTTTTACAACTCCTGGAGAACGGCGGAGTGGAAGATTGCCCAGTTCCCTTTCTCTTGAAGTTGCTACTATTACCCATACAAAACCCTTGGGTAATTTTCTGAGCCAATTCCTTCTTCCTGTTTTCTTCTCGGGTACGCACCAGTCCGTCTGTCAAAGTGTTGGCTAATTCCACCGCATCATCGATCGTGCGGGGTCTCGCAGCTTTGACAATATCACGGATCTCGCTAATTAAACCCCAAATCTAGCGAGAAATAAGTACCGGTTCTGGCGAAGCCAGGGTAGGTACAACTCTAGCATATTCGAAGAAACTCGAAGTATACCCTCGACAGTCCACATCCACCATCCGGTGGTTCAGGAACTTATTTGCCATTTGTTCCTTTTCATATTCTGGGCAGAATTTTCTTTCCACCAGACTTTTAAATTCTTCCCAATTCATGGCATAGGCCACATCGCTTCCCTTGGCTTGTAATACCGTATTCCACCATTCTAGCGCCCCTTCTTTAAAAAGATGCGACGCATACATGACCTTGTCTTCCTCGGCACATTTACTTATTTTAATTACTGCCTCGGTTTTCTCCAACCAACGCAGTGTAGCAGTCGCCCCTTCATTGCCTGCGAATTCGACAGGTTTACAGGCAAGAAATTCCTTGTAAATGCAACCAGGCGTTCCAGCTTTCATTCTTTTAAGGAATGGGGCTTGCATCCCATTATTATCATTATTATTAATGTTGCCGCCTCCATTTACGCTATTACTGAAGTTGTCTTCATGAGTACGTTTGCTAGGAATAATTGGTTGAGGTTCAACCGGATGTCGGGCAGCAGCAAGGATTGCTGGAATAGCATTGGCTATCCCCTGAGCAACGATATTCTCTATATCTTGCCTATTCAGAAATTGATCTTCATGGTTTTGTTCAGATTGGTTAACTTCATTAACTGGTTCATTATCAGCGTGTTCCATCTGGTAATTAATATATATAAGTTATTAGTACCAAATTAATCAATAACCAAGCATAATAAAACAATCGCACATAATCAACACATTTAGCCAAAATTGTCGACTTTGCGACTTCGATATTTTATATATTATAATAGGCATCCGTACACACCAGTTATCTTACAAAAGTTTTATTTTTAAGTTATTTCACATAATTATATTTTTATTGTTATATTATTATTAAACACACATCCTCCCACAACCTCACAACCATCGTCGGCTGGTATCTCAGAAACGACGTTCCCTTTCGTCGTATTTCCAGGTGATTCTTTCTCCCACATCCCTAATCCTATTTCCTACATCTATCAGCTCCTCGCCATAATGACGGTGTTCAGCCAAGTTTTCTGCACTCATAGGTGGATTTGGTGCAGGTTCGGGGTCAAACTGAGGGAAAAAGGTATTAGGGTTATTTAAAAGATTCTGAAATTGCCAGTCGGTGGTCCACCGTTCTTCTAGCTCTCCTGGTAACGGTTGGGTGTGGATAATAGGAACTGGGATATCAGGTTCTAGATCAACTGGAAGTTGTGCTTCCGCAGGGTAATTGAAGAGGTTTGCATCGGCAGGTCCGATGAGGTCACTAAGTGCTAGTTTATGATCCAGTTCTTCCCATGATGGCATTTCCTAGGCTTGCCTGGAACTTTCTTCAATTTCTATTCCTTTACCTTTATCCTTCGGATCCTCAGTCTTTATAACTTTCCGTGTCGCTGGTTTCTTCCTACGCACACGCCTCCAGCCCACGAATCTTCTTTTCTTCTTCGGCTTTGGTTTCTCTGGAGGTTGGGCTTGAAATTCCATGGGTTCATCAGTGTTGGCCAGATAACCGGAAAAGTCTTTGGAAACTTCCACATTAACAGAATGGAGATTGAGATTCTGAAGAGCTTCAGATAACTCATTCATGCTGTTTAGCAGATATGAAGAAACACACAAAATTCTAAGTTAAAATTTTGTAACTGGAATTTTTCACAAAATCACAGAATGGCAATCAGAAATATTAAGTATTTTCTAAATACTTAATTGGCTTAAATCAGTGGCTCTGATACCACCTTTTTCTGTCACGGCCCCAGGCCCGGTTTGACCTGGTCCAGAAGTCGCGGGACAGAAACCCCGTGGTATTTATTTAATTTGGCAGCGGAATAATTAACAGGATCGTTTAAAACTTGAAAATGCCCGATTATTTTATTTCACAATTCGGGATAAACCCCGTAATTTACAATAAGGGTGATTTCACTGGGAAATCCCTTGTTTTTACAAAAAAACATGTTTCTTTATTTATTTGAGCCACTTCTTCAAGCTTGCAGTGCTACACGGCACTTTTTCCTGGATCACAGCAGATCACCTGAAACATGTTTTAAAAAGGTTTTATCAGCAGGGAAATACTGGTGAGTCACTCAAGTTGCACAAAACGACACATTGTGTTATAATATACAGTATTAAGGGTGATTACATTGTTTCTATTAACCAATTACCCCAATCGGTATTTGTCACTCGATAGTATCTGTGACTATGGTCAGATCACCCATTGGCTAACCCGTTGTCCAATGGTGACGGGTATCAAGTAATGTATACAAAACCCCACATACCGGTAGTAATTGAAGATTACAAAGACTTAATCCCTGTAATTATAACTTTGAAAATAAATAGGGTTTTGGAAATAATTTAGTAAAAAGAGAATGACTCACATTGCAAGTTTAAACGGGCAGAGTTTAGCCTACTGATAAGCCTTGTAACCTAAATTAAAATAGCAATGCATACGAACTAGGTCAGTAACAAATACATCATTTACGATAACTCACGAGATTAAAATCCTCACAATGAATGACAAAGTGCAATACTTAAACATCCATCGAATTCACGACGAATGACAAAGTATAGCCCTAATGTGGGCAGCACTTAAACATCCATTGGATTGATTTCAATCGATCAGACATTGAATCGTAGCAGCGATCGAGTTAATACATTGTATTGTAGAAGCGCCTTGATATCTTAAACTTCGAATTTAGGCAGTAGAACTTCGTTTTTGACTAAAACTTTCGACACCAGTGAACTGCTCATGGCCAACTCTATTTATAGCTGATTTTTGGGTTTTACGCGGCCCGCGTAAACCCTTTGATATATCTTACGCGGCCCGCGAGGGCACCTAGTCTACGTGTAGGCTTCATGTGTCACGAGTAGGTGTGCCAGGTGGACAACACATGGCCCGGATGCTTATCCGGTCAAATCTTAAGTTGACGAGGCCCGCGTTGTGACAACTCGTGTTTTAGAACTCTTTTGTGTGCTTTGATATAACGTGTGTGAACTCTATGTGATTACTTGATTACCTTGATTAGCTGATTTTAATGAAATGATTATTAGTTGAATTATTATGTGTTACATGTGATTGAATTGTGAATATAAGTGATCAACACCAACCTAGTAGTACAAAACCTAACCGATCGCACAACACCCTCTTTGGGTCATTCATTCCTCACGGCCGCACATGAAGGTGCTCGGCCCAAACCCAACACAACTGAAGCCCAAGCTAGGCCCGAACCTTATGACTTTCGCATAACACTAAGGGGTTGGTGTATAACCCTCATTATCCTTTAAACACAAGAAAACACACAAACCCTAGCTCTCTCCTCTCTCCCTCTCGGTACGACGGCAGCCCTTCATCTCCTTCGAAGTTTCATCGTCTACAAGCACACTTTGTTAACCTCTTGATCTGGTTAGTGTTACACCTTTGTTTGGTTGTTTATGATCATTGGGCCGTGTTATGTGTAGATTGTGATTGCATGACATTAGATGTTAAAGTTGTATGTTATATAGAATTCTTGATGAACATTCCATGATTCACTATTAGAAGTAATCGAATTAAACTGTTAATGATGATTATTGACAAAGGGATGGTGTTATGATATGTATTTATTCAAAATCATGAAAGTTAGGGTTGATGAGTTTGATTCGGTCCGATTGATTACTTGTAATGTTAATGATTAAAAGTTTGATATTGAATGTTGAATGAAACTGTTTGATATGTGCTGATATTAATTGTGGTTAGAAAAGTGTTTTGATTATGTTGTTAGTGGTGGCCAATTAGGGTTCACAAGAGTAATTGGGAATTCTATGATTTGATCGAAAGAAAGGGCAATTAGAAACTGTTAGTTGTTGATGAGATTAAATAAATGGAAACTGTAGGAATTAATTGGAAATAAGGTAACTGAATTCCATGATTTATGGAAATTTTAAACTAATCGCACAAGCCCTCTCGGTCGCACAAGATGAGGTCACACAAGACCTGATCTGATCGCACAAGGTGCATCGCACAAGCAGGGTGCAACCACATAAAGCACATTGTACAACCTAGGATTGCATGATCGCACAAGACTTGTGGATCGCACAAGACAGTGCCGATCGCACAAGCCTTGGGCCACACACAATTGCCATGATTTGGGCCATGCGGCCCAACTCCGTCGCACAAGTATGTTTCAATCACACAAGCTTTATTCAGTCACACAAGCTCTATTGGATCGCACAAGATTTGTTAACTGTTATTTGATTGGGTCGCACAAGTTTGGGCTGCATGCTTTATTGGGCTGGGTTGAGATAGATCGCACAACCTGTTGTGGATCACACAAGGATGTGCTGATCGCACAACAGGATGGGCCAGACATCGATTGGGATTCATTTGTAGAATCGTCTGGACCGCACAAGTTTGGCAACCTATGTGTACTTTCCTGATACTGTTTAACATGTTCTATGTGTATGCTATGATCATCATGTGTCGTAACTTGTTAGTTCTATGTAAGTTTACGTGCACTACTTGAACCTAGACCTGACTTGTATGGTAACCATGTTAGGACGTGGTTGACCACATATAGCTCCAGTGACCTTTTTGTTTATCTGCAGAGCAAACCAAGGTGAGTTCATACTTTCTAAGGCATGGGATTCCCGGTGGTTGGGAATGGGTTAAAGAATTAAAACGGAACCTGCATATCCTCCTTGGGTAGGATATGTACAGCCATCCTCCATGGGTAGGATGCCAATATTAATCCTGTGTATTCTCCTTGGGTAGAATACGTAGGTTCGTCCTCCTTGGGTAGGACAACAACCTTAAACTACTTGCCAAAAATCTATCACGTAAGTCCCTCATCTTATATCGACTTAATCGCCGAGGCCGATGGCGAGCGGGTTATTAGTTAATAGCGCTATTAGGTTTGACAAACCTCACACCGTGTCGTTCGAACGGGCGTGTACTAATGGATCATGGCAAACTGTCAATGATGATAGACATTGACGTAGGGCACAACTATTGTTCGTCAGTGGTCGATATGGTAACGGTCTAGTGGTTCACATGGGGAAGCCCCCACTAATTATGGTTTGGGAAAGAAGGAATTGGTTAATCATATATTCAACTTTGGGGTAACCCCCACGGCCAGTAATCCAGCTAAAGAAAAACTATGTTTTTGGAACAACTTTAGAACAAACACCCAACCGTGAAGTCGCTCAACTTCGTTGTTGATTCGTTGTTACATGCCTTGCAAGCCTTTAGGTGCATATCATTGGAACTTGCTATCTGGGAAGCTGGAGTGGTCATGGGTCGAGATACATGGAAACACAATACAAGACTAATGGCTTTTACATGTAGTTTAAAAACACTTAATGAGTGAATTATGCTTCCGCTGTACACTGTGAATTAATTGTAATGCTGTAATATTTGATGTTAATAAATGAAAACCTTATTTAAATATAACTATGAGTTCAATGTAATTGGTGGCTTGATCCTGGTATGTCACGCCTCCTGCGGTGATACTCCGCTTGTGGATTTTGGGGGTGTGACAGATTGGGATCAAAGCCATTGGTAATAGTGAACTTGGTTTTAAAAAGGGGGAAAACGGTTTTGTAAAACCAGACTATAACCGGAAAGTTCTGAAGACGTGAATACGACCATGACACTCAGCTCCAGATTGCAAGGTTCGTCTCTCGTATACTCATTGTACTGCATAACCAGTGAACACTTATGTATGTTATTGCCTGTAGTTGCACGTTCAGCACAACAGTATGAGTTAGTGTATTACTTGCCTGTTTATGTGACCGATAGGGTAGTATTTCCCTAAACCTTCATGACTCACGCTTCGTGATGCTCTTTGTTCGCTATTTGAGTTTGAGGAACCATTTGACATGAGTTATGGGGAGCTGAGATGAGCATGCAAATCACAATATTATTGTGGGTGCACACATAATAATAGTGTGGGGTGCATGCGAGTCCCAGTGAGCCTTAACAAGTGGAAGTGGAAAATGGGTTCAGTTCCATTATTTGATCGATGTGAAACATAACAAACCTATAGGGGTCATAGTAGTGATTGTCCCCCTACTCAAACGTGAACTTTTCATTCCTCTCTGGATCCTTTTGAATCTCGATGCTATCGAGTATTACCTGAACACCCATCCGCACACCTAGTGACCTGTGTAGGATGTTAGGTGCTTATATGAGTGTCCCTGAGATGGATGTCTCCGCGTCAACTGACTGGTCTATACCTTCCTCGCCTAACTTTGTTTGCTAGAATCTAGTGCGATAACGTCTTAGATCCCGAAATGTAATCACTTCTGCGATACCCTCGCAACCGACCTAGTATTACTCAAACAACTTGCAACATCGATGGACCGGAGGATGAGCGTAGTACCTTACCAACCCCAGTACTCTGTCGACCCTGATTACCGGCAACGAGCACCAGCGAATTGGCTTCAGTCGAATCCTTAACCCTTGTCGGCGACTCATGGAAGTCAACTCTTACGAATCAATCAGGACATAAGCAATGCCAATTGACTATAACGCGGAATGTGTAACTGCCAGCACAGTGAGTAGTACTTTAGGTCGTGGCACAAAATGTGGAAAAATGGACCTCGATGGCGAAGAATCGTAGGGATTCGCTTCGAGCAACGACATTGGGAGCAGCAGTCACAGCGACAATGAGGTATTCGTAACCCTAACCCACAGTAATGAAATAAACGTGACAACAACATGGATAGGTCGTGGTTAAGTTAAGAAGACAACGACCAAAGGAACAACGACAGTACTTGAAATACTAGTAATGAAAACAAGAGCATTAGAAATGACGTTCATGGAAGGGCATTTAGAATTGGCATGGGCAACGCTAGGACTTTAGCAACATGGTAGCTAGTATGAGTAGCTAAACGCTTCGTCTTTGCTCCGTATGACCCTGATGCTCCTTGAATTTGAACCTGTTGTGGAATCGGCTGACGACAAGACAATTGACATTTCGTATGCTAGTTGGGATGCGAATTCGACCTTGTGGGATAAGCGATCGACATTGATCTTTCATCTGCTATCCTTGATGGTTTGAAGCAGTAGTTAGGATGGATTGGTAATCCCTACATCGCGCAGGTGTGCCCAGTGAAGAGAAAACTTCGTGTATCTCTCTCCTTAGTGGAGAATCGTCATCTGTTTCAAAGTATCAGAATTGTGCTAAGGTTAGCTTCAATTCTACAATGAAAGCTTGGAAGTGTCCACGGAAGGATTATCCTGCTATGTTAGCACTTGTATTGGATGGTAAGGTTGAAGAAAAGAGGATCGAGGATCCACCCATTGCTCGTAATTTCTACCTATGTGCTATCAGAAGAACTATTAAGTGTACCCTCACATCGCCCGGAGGAGTATCAGATCAGTATCAGGTCAGAGGCAGTCATGATTACCCGTACTCTTACCGTCTTGCGCCAAGAGAGTTGCAAGAACTGTGTTAATCAACTACAAGGATTATTGAACAGGAGTTTTGTTAAACCTAGCTTTTCGCTTTAGGGAGCCCCAGTTAGATCCATAAAATTTTCGTATGTGTACTGGTTATCGAGAACTTAGTGAACTGGCAGTTAAGAACCACTTGCCTCGACCAGGTATTGGCAACCTGTTGACCAGCTGCAAAGAATCAAGCCCCATTCGAGGATTGAATAACGGGTGAGCTATCCCTAGATGGAAGTTCAAGGGGAGCATGTTCCTATTACAGCAAGTCGAACGCGATACAGCCATTTCAACTTTGTTTACCATGAACATTGAATTGAACAGCACACCAGCAGCTTCAGGGATCACATGAATCGACCGTATTTATTGACGACGTTCTGAATCATGACTAGGAGAAAGGAACACCATGGGTGGCATATGTATTCTGTTTCAGCATTTCTGTGGGAGGAGCCATTTCGTACGAAGTCATGCATTTTGATCAGGTAACCAACGGAGTGGGAATACTCGCGAATCTCGCTGAGATACATCTTGTTAGAAACTGATCGACACCAAAGATTCCTTTGGAGATGCAGCAATTCCTTGGCTTCACTAAATACTATCGCAGTTTACCCCCAAGATTTTCGAATGTCTCACAGCTTAAATCTCATTAGCACAGTAGGGTACTGTGTTCGTGAAAGACGAAACAGGAGGATGTCTTTTCAGCTTTCGAGTTCCAACTTTGCAATACACTAAGCATCGCCTTTACACACCGACACAACATGAGCGAGTGGTGACCTACGTGATGGAGTTACAAGGAGGAGCTGCACGACACACGACTGATGGTGAAAACCGTGGCCTTGGGATTTTAGATGGAGGCATTACTTGGACGGTACCAGAGGCGTTATTTAGACCGATCACAAGGGCCTCCCGTGTACTATGGCTTCGACAGAACTAAATCAATTAATGGCATCGTTGGAGGGAACTTTAGGATGATTGCAACTATGGAAACTTGAACGTGCACGAACTATGTGGTTCACTATCGACTTTAACTTACCTGATCAGACACGCTCTGTTTGAAGGAAGGAGATTTTCAAGTTGAACCCATGTGGGGCATGGATAAGTAACCTATGATAGGCCAGACGATACTCGTTACTTCATGGAACGAATGTGAACCTCACTGTACGACTACTGTAGGGAACATGTGTTGAGCAAAGCACATCGACCTTGATATTCTAGTCATCTGAGTTTTGATGAGAGGTACTAGGATCTATAAGCCTTGTACTGGTAATCGGGCATGAAGACCCACCTAGCTAGGTATGGGAATGATGTTTGACTGGTAGTGAAGTGTTAGCAACCAAAAACACCTATATGGAAAGCGAAAAACAGACTGCCATGGAGTTGGTCACTAGCCTACTTACAACTCGAAGCGGAAACGATATCACCTGGGTGATCATTGATTGTCTCACGTAACCAACACGCTTTCTAGCTATCAAGAGACGGATAATTTCTACACTAGACCTCTACCTGAAAGAAGCGGTTGCTAGGCACGGGGTGCCAACCTCCATTATCTCTGATCGCGACACATGATTTGCATCTGATTTATGGCAAGCGATGCACAAATCCTTTGGCTCACGTCTAGACATGAGCATAGCATATCCTCCACAGACGGATGGGCAGACTGAACGCGCCATCCAAACCCTTGAAGATATGCTTCGAGCATGTGTAACTGACTTTGATAACGGCTGGGAAAGGCACCTTCCGTTAGTGGAGTTTTCATATAACAACAGCTACCACACCAGCATCCAGGATGCTCCTTTTGAGGCGTTGTATGGACGTAAATACCGATCACCTCTTTGTTGGCCAAAAGTTGGCGACAGCCAAATCACTGACCCAGAACTTGTGGTAGACACAACTGAGAAGATTGCTCAGATACGACAATGAATGGCGGCGGCTCGCGACCGTCAGAAAAGCTACGCTGATAACCGCAGGAAGCCACTCGAGTTCCAGGCTGGGAATCGAGTGCTACTCAAAGTCTCACCTTGGAAAGGTGTTGTTCGCTTTGGCAAACGAGGCAAACTGAACCCGCGATACGTTGGACCTTTCGAAATCATAGAGAAAATAGGCATAGTGGCCTACAAACTGAACCTACCCACAGAACTCAGTGGAGTTCACAACGTTTTCCACGTGTCGAATCTGAAGAAGTGTCTGTCAGATGAGACCCTCATAATTCCCCTCAAGGAGCTCACTATCGACGATCAGCTGTGATTCGTCGAAGTACCTGTAAAGATTACAGACGGAGACGTGAAGGTTCTCAAACGTACCAGAATACCTCTTGTTCGAGTTCGTTAGAACTCCCATCATGGCCCAGAGTTCACCTGGGAACGAGAAGACCAAATGAAACACAAGTATCCCCAGTTGTTCAAGAACAGTGAAACTGTCACACCCCGACCACGTAGAACATACGAAACGTGGCGGAAACATCGGGGAGTGTTGTAACAGAATTAATTGTTTCAAATCCATGGCAATTGAAGTTTCGTTTTTATTGATTAAAAGTGTTACAATGTCTTAACAAACAAGGAAATACAACATAATTAACTAGTCTTGCATCTTTTATTGTCACTAAATCCCAAGTCTGCCTATATGTATCTTGATCATCTTATGCAACAGTTCCTGAAAAACACATGTGAAAATAGGTACGTCAGCATAAAAATGCCTGTGAGATACATAGGTTTTGTGAAAATAGGTTCCATGACTTATGTTTGAGAAAATGTTTAGTCATGAACCTTGTAATTTGCTTTGTTTTGTAAATCATTTGAAAAACAATGAGTTCAGATGATATGTATAAAATAAATGAATAATGTATGGTTAAATGAATAACCATAGTAAAATGGATTTGTATAAGATAAGTTGTTTGTAAAACAATGTCTTGTGAAAAGTATGTTATTTGTATAAAATGTTATATGTATCAAACTGAAATGATTCAAATAACGCTACAATATGTAATACCATACAAACACTTATATATAGGAAGTACCAGCGGCGTATCCACCATGCTTGTATCATATTACGCACGTATCGTTACTTAATCATTTAACCAAACCAAACCACCAAAGTAATGTTTAACAGTTATAGAAATGTTTATGTATGGTCAAAGACGGTTCACACGGTTCATAGATACAAACGGTTCACAGATACAAACGGTTCACAGATACAAACGGTTCACAGATACAAACGGTTCACAGATACAAACGGTTCACAGATACAAACGGTTCACAGATATCAACGGATCACATAGTCAAATGATGTCAACGGTTCAATATGTAGTATAATGTGTTCATATGCTGGATAAGCACATGCAACAGAAAAGCAATGTAAAACAATGTACTAAGTATGCATAAAATAGACATACGTAGTATGAAATGTAATGTAGAATGATGTACTAAGTAATGCACACAATGGGCATACCTAGCATAAAATGTAATAAAATCATGTACTATAATGTACTAACGAACATAGCAGTATATGATGTGAAAACTGGAAAGCAGGAAAGTAACAAGTAGGCACATGTGTTCCACCCCAAAACAGTTTGGAAAACAGTAAAAGAGGGGTCTATGTACTCACCTGAGATTGCTCAGTAGTCCTTGAGTAACAACTAAACAATGCTAGAGATCGCGGAATATCAAACGGCACCTAATATAGGTAACTACATTAATAAACCGGACCTAAATCGGAAGACTGGGTAGCATTAGGGTTTGGAAACCAAACGAGTGTGGAGACTCGTGTGATATGGTTTAACAAAGCCTACATACTAAATGAAACCTAACATAACTGTCTACGACCCATTACGACCCGTTTGGGTAGCTTATGCTACTTTAACGTGTCGTGCGCGTGAAACGCGTTCGGACCGCCTAACTAGTCCTATGACAAGTGTTATATGCCTAAACATGTTACATAAACAGTTATGTGACAAAAGTTTAGGTTACATATGCTTAATTACCAATTATACATGAAAAGGGTATTCTGGTAATTTACCTAAGGCATATAAACTACCTATCATACAACTACTTAAACGATGTGACCATAGGGTATAACCTCGGAAGGTTATTCCCTACCTACTATGGTCACCTAATGTGTTTGGTCGGATCCTAATGATCGACCAAACTGGGTCGGGTTCGAAGGTATAGGCGATTTATTAGATCGCCTACCCTACGACCCTAGACAACGTGGTAATCAGTGGGCATAGTCCCAAGGGACTATGACCAACGTGATTACACTCACGTTGCGAAGTTCAAACGAACTTCGCATTGACCATTACTGGTCAACGCAGAAAGTCAAACTAAGTTTGACTTTCAGACTCGACAAACAATAAAATAAGGAAAAGAACGAAAGAATACTTACGAAGGGTCCAAGATTCAAAGGTTCAAAGGTGTGGGTTTTTGGGTGTGATGTTGGTGGGTATTTATAGGAAATGGTCCACCGCTAGGATCGTTTCTTGGAGAAGGAGGCAACGATCAAGGCCGTACACTTGTCGGAAAGTTATGGTGCCTAAAATGCCACTAACCATAGGGAAATGACATGTGGAAGTGGGTTTAGAGGTGCAAAACAGCTGCAACCAGCTGTTTGGTTCATTTAATCTGGTCAGAAGGGGCCATGCGGCCCGCTTCAGGATGACCATAATCTAATGCGGGCCGCCTGAGGGTCCTGATCAGACAACAAGTTTCAGAAATTACAGTTTCAGTCCCTGCACGTGTTTAAGGCCTTTTCCGACACTTCTAAGGCCCGTAAAGCCAACTTTAAGGCCCTAAAATGTTGCCTAAACATTGTGGACATGAAACATGTTCAAAAATATGTCGGATGATGGTTCGTTTGGCCGTACGAACGCGATGTTCGCTTAATTACGACGAAATGCGCACAAGCGCGAAAAACGATCCAAATGACGCAACGAATGGATTTTTCTTAAGGCGAACACTAAAATATAATGTAGTCATGCTTACATAAATTTTTGGATGTCCGGATGTATTCAGAACGTAAGATATGTGCTAAAATGCAAACTTGTGCACTTTTTGACACTTTTAGTCCCTGAATGACACAAAAGTTTATTTTAGCACACCGAACCCCTCAAAGCCTATTTCTAAGCTATATAAAGGATATTTATGGTATGTTTAACTTATGGTCATGATCCAGAATGTTTGTTACAGTTCAAATTGGCATACTTTCGCAGTTTGTCAACTTTAGTCCCTGTAAGCGATTTAACTTTGATTTCACCACACCAAACCTTCCAAAACTTATATCTAAGTTATGTAAAGGTTAATTAAGGTATGTTAAGCCTATTTCACTATTCCGGAGTGTTCGTTGCATTAAACTGATTATATTTACGCATTAGTGCGCGTATAACCTTCCAGAAAGCGATTTAGAGTTTGAAATCGAACAAGAGTTGATATGTGCAAAAGATACACATATTTATATAAGTCCAAAGTATGAAATACAATATTTCATTGGTTTGGCATTTGTTTGATGGTTGAAATGACACAGGTGTTACAGTCTCCCCTACTTTAGGAAATTTCGTCCCGAAATTTATTCGTAGGAGTCTATTTGTGACTTTGTGTCAAAACAACCACCAGAGATATGTAAGGCATAATCCTGTCATTTCCTTAACGGACATTCTTTAGAACGAAAATGAACAGACGGAGTCATTTTCCTCAACGAGTATTCTTCAGAAGCGGAAATGAAGGAATAAACAAACGGGGATTCATTTCCTCAACGGACAATCTTCAGAAACGTAAAATGAACAAACGGAGTCATTTTCTACGGTTGCTTCCTCAGAAACGGAAATGAAAAGGATTAAACAAGGGATATTCATTTCCTTAACGGATAATCTTCAGAACGAAAATGAACAAACAGAGTCATTTTCAACGGTTGCTTCCTCAGAAACGGAAATGAAAATGATAGACAAACGGATATTCATTTCCTTAACGGAAAATCTTCAGAAACGAAAATGAACAAACGGAGTCATTTTCTATGGTTGCTTCCTCAGAAACGGAAATGAAAAGGATGGACAAACGGATATTCATTTCCTTAACGGAAAATCTTCAGAAACGAAAATGAACAAACGGAGTCATTTTCTACGGTTGCTTCCTCAGAAACGGAAATGAAAAGGATGGACAAACGGATATTCATTTCCTTAACGGAAAATCTTCAGAAACGAAAATGAACAAACGGAGTCATTTTCTACGGTTGCTTCCTCAGAAACGGAAATGAAAAGGATGGACAAACGGATATTCATTTCCTTAACGGAAAATCTTCAGAAACGAAAATGAACAAACGGAGTCATTTTCTACGGTTGCTTCCTCAGAAACGGAAATGAAAAGGATGGACAAACGGATATTCATTTCCTTAACGGAAAATCTTCAGAAACGAAAATGAACAAACGGAGTCATTTTCTACGGTTGTTTCCTCAGAAACGGAAATGAATGGAGTTAACTTCTAGGCACATTACAAAGCTTACTGTGGTTTCTGTGCACTAAATTCCATAATTATGTATGCATCCATAATTACGTAATTCCTTGCATAGTCCGCACAGTTTGTCTTGTAATGTTCATAAGCACATAAACACATAGTTGTTTAATTGTTATTATCTTGTTATTGATTGCAATTAACTTGGCACCTCGTACTTCGTTTCTCTTGGAAGAAACGGGTACTTAGGATTTTCGTGGAAAACGCAAGAGATCATACAACGGAAGAAATTTGGGAGTAGTCTGTTCTTCAAGGAATGCGGTTCCTTGATTGTCGGTATTGTAGGGGATATGTTGTTTATACATACAATCACATAAATACATTGTAATGTAAATAAAAAGGTTTATTTATAAACAATGATCACAACTGTTTCTTGGACCTTGACAACTAAAGAAAATAATACATAAGGATTGATTATTTCTAAACAGCGTTGTCTTCCATTCGGTCAGATGCTCATCCCTGTGCTGGATTTGCATTAGCAAGCTTTGGGCAATTTCTTCGGAAATGACCCATCTCGCCACAGTTGAAGCAAGAACCTGGTAGAAAACGACCTTGAGCGGTATTGTTGTTAACTTGATTTGGTGCAGCTGCAGCTGGGCAGACTCTTGCTGTATGGCCTATGAGTCCGCAAGTTTGGCATTTGCGGCACTTCACAGCAGCATGATGATGTAGGCCACATTGGTTGCACAAGGGTGCAGTTCCATTGTAGGGTTTCCTGGCAGGGGGTTGAGCTGGTTGATTGAGGACGACTTGATCATTGTGAGCGACCACAGCGTAGTTCTGAGAAGCCTTTCACTTCTTTGACCTCTTAGGGGATCCAGTCTGTTCATCCATGATCCTTGATTCCTCGATTGGTTCCGATTCTTCGACCGGCTTCTTGTCAGCTTTTCGAAAAAGTTTACCTTTCCTGATCTTTGATTCAGTCAAGGTTGCAGATAGCTCAATGGCCTGTCTAACTGTAGTAGGGTTGCTACCAGTCAAAATGTCTTGTATTGAGTCAGGGAGGCCATCAATGTACTTTTCGATTGCCTTATCCAAAGGCGTGACCATGTTTGGGCATAACAGACTTAACTCTTCATAACGGTCCGTGTAGGCTCGATGCTCACCGCTGTCTTGCTCAAGATTGTCGAATTCCCTTTCCAAAGCCCTGATCTCGTGTCGAGGACAGAATTCCTTCATCATAAGGGCCCTAAGTTCAGCCCATGTCTGTGCGAGTGCAACTTCTGCACCACGATCTCTCATAACACCGTTCCACCACGTAAGGGCTCTCTTCTGGAACACACTCGAAGCAAACTCGACCTTGCGATTGTCAGGACACTGCACGTGGCGGAAAGTATTCTCAATGCTCTCGAACCATTGAAGAAGCCCAGTCGCTCCCTCAGAACCACTAAACTTGAGTGGTTTCGCCGAGTTAAAACTCTTGAAATTGCATGGACCATTGTTGTTGTTGTTGGCTTGATTCCATTGAGCAAAGAGGTTTGGGAATTGAGCAGCCATTTGCTGCGTAATGATTTCTGCCAGCTCGGCAGTCGCTATCTGGTTTTCGCGTCGAGGAGGCATTCTAAAAGAGGAACATGAAAGGAAACGAGTGAGAGAATTAGACGAAAAGAATGAGATGAAACAAATTTGATGAAAGCAATGGATAGTGGTCATTTGTTTGTTACTACAAAGCAACAAACGACCTCGGTGAATAATCAAAGTAAATAGGTCAAAAATAATGTATCGCGAAGACATGCTCGCCTATAAGTGAACACTCATCCCAAGAATTCCCAGGTAAGCACAACTGGTCTCGCGTCTGGTTGAGATGTATACGAAGTGCTTGCCTAGACAGAAAACTCAGAATACAGGCATTCACCCTTCCAGTTTGCACGTGTTCACATTATTTAAAACCCAAAACCTTGACGAGATTTTTGAAAACTCAAAGGGGTTCAAAACCTTATAACAGAGGCTTCAAAACCTAGTAATTAATCATCCTAGAACAGATGATTAGTTTTCAAAGCGGTTTCGAAAATTATGGTCTTGTTGTGGTAGTCGCCTAAGGATAGGTGACGGTATTGTTTTATGACTAAACGCAAGTAAACTCGCGTTAGGGTCCTAAGAAGGTTATAGACTAGGTCAAAGCATTACTAATAACCTAATTCCCTATAACCATTGGCTCTGATACCATCTTTTCTGTCACACCCCGACCACGTAGAACATACGAAACGTGGCGGAAACATCGGGGAGTGTTGTAACAGAATTAATTGTTTCAAATCCATGGCAATTGAAGTTTCGTTTTTATTGATTAAAAGTGTTACAATGTCTTAACAAACAAGGAAATACAACATAATTAACTAGTCTTGCATCTTTTATTGTCACTAAAGCCCAAGTCTGCCTATATGTATCTTGATCATCTTATGCAACAGTTCCTGAAAAACACATGTGAAAATAGGTACGTCAGCATAAAAATGCCTGTGAGATACATAGGTTTTGTGAAAATAGGTTCCATGACTTATGTTTGAGAAAATGTTTAGTCATGAACCTTGTAATTTGCTTTGTTTTGTAAATCATTTGAAAAACAATGAGTTCAGATGATATGTATAAAATAAATGAATAATGTATGGTTAAATGAATAACCATAGTAAAATGGATTTGTATAAGATAAGTTGTTTGTAAAACAATGTCTTGTGAAAAGTATGTTATTTGTATAAAATGTTATATGTATCAAACTGAAATGATTCAAATAACGCTACAATATGTAATACCATACAAACACTTATATATAGGAAGTACCAGCGGCGTATCCACCATGCTTGTATCATATTACGCACGTATCGTTACTTAATCATTTAACCAAACCAAACCACCAAAGTAATGTTTAACAGTTATAGAAATGTTTATGTATGGTCAAAGACGGTTCACACGGTTCATAGATACAAACGGTTCACAGATACAAACGGTTCACAGATACAAACGGTTCACAGATACAAACGGTTCACAGATACAAACGGTTCACAGATACAAACGGTTCACAGATATCAACGGATCACATAGTCAAATGATGTCAACGGTTCAATATGTAGTATAATGTGTTCATATGCTGGATAAGCACATGCAACAGAAAAGCAATGTAAAACAATGTACTAAGTATGCATAAAATAGACATACGTAGTATGAAATGTAATGTAGAATGATGTACTAAGTAATGCACACAATGGGCATACCTAGCATAAAATGTAATAAAATCATGTACTATAATGTACTAACGAACATAGCAGTATATGATGTGAAAACTGGAAAGCAGGAAAGTAACAAGTAGGCACATGTGTTCCACCCCAAAACAGTTTGGAAAACAGTAAAAGAGGGGTCTATGTACTCACCTGAGATTGCTCAGTAGTCCTTGAGTAACAACTAAACAATGCTAGAGATCGCGGAATATCAAACGGCACCTAATATAGGTAACTACATTAATAAACCGGACCTAAATCGGAAGACTGGGTAGCATTAGGGTTTGGAAACCAAACGAGTGTGGAGACTCGTGTGATATGGTTTAACAAAGCCTACATACTAAATGAAACCTAACATAACTGTCTACGACCCATTACGACCCGTTTGGGTAGCTTATGCTACTTTAACGTGTCGTGCGCGTGAAACGCGTTCGGACCGCCTAACTAGTCCTATGACAAGTGTTATATGCCTAAACATGTTACATAAACAGTTATGTGACAAAAGTTTAGGTTACATATGCTTAATTACCAATTATACATGAAAAGGGTATTCTGGTAATTTACCTAAGGCATATAAACTACCTATCATACAACTACTTAAACGATGTGACCATAGGGTATAACCTCGGAAGGTTATTCCCTACCTACTATGGTCACCTAATGTGTTTGGTCGGATCCTAATGATCGACCAAACTGGGTCGGGTTCGAAGGTATAGGCGATTTATTAGATCGCCTACCCTACGACCCTAGACAACGTGGTAATCAGTGGGCATAGTCCCAAGGGACTATGACCAACGTGATTACACTCACGTTGCGAAGTTCAAACGAACTTCGCATTGACCATTACTGGTCAACGCAGAAAGTCAAACTAAGTTTGACTTTCAGACTCGACAAACAATAAAATAAGGAAAAGAACGAAAGAATACTTACGAAGGGTCCAAGATTCAAAGGTTCAAAGGTGTGGGTTTTTGGGTGTGATGTTGGTGGGTATTTATAGGAAATGGTCCACCGCTAGGATCGTTTCTTGGAGAAGGAGGCAACGATCAAGGCCGTACACTTGTCGGAAAGTTATGGTGCCTAAAATGCCACTAACCATAGGGAAATGACATGTGGAAGTGGGTTTAGAGGTGCAAAACAGCTGCAACCAGCTGTTTGGTTCATTTAATCTGGTCAGAAGGGGCCATGCGGCCCGCTTCAGGATGACCATAATCTAATGCGGGCCGCCTGAGGGTCCTGATCAGACAACAAGTTTCAGAAATTACAGTTTCAGTCCCTGCACGTGTTTAAGGCCTTTTCCGACACTTCTAAGGCCCGTAAAGCCAACTTTAAGGCCCTAAAATGTTGCCTAAACATTGTGGACATGAAACATGTTCAAAAATATGTCGGATGATGGTTCGTTTGGCCGTACGAACGCGATGTTCGCTTAATTACGACGAAATGCGCACAAGCGCGAAAAACGATCCAAATGACGCAACGAATGGATTTTTCTTAAGGCGAACACTAAAATATAATGTAGTCATGCTTACATAAATTTTTGGATGTCCGGATGTATTCAGAACGTAAGATATGTGCTAAAATGCAAACTTGTGCACTTTTTGACACTTTTAGTCCCTGAATGACACAAAAGTTTATTTTAGCACACCGAACCCCTCAAAGCCTATTTCTAAGCTATATAAAGGATATTTATGGTATGTTTAACTTATGGTCATGATCCAGAATGTTTGTTACAGTTCAAATTGGCATACTTTCGCAGTTTGTCAACTTTAGTCCCTGTAAGCGATTTAACTTTGATTTCACCACACCAAACCTTCCAAAACTTATATCTAAGTTATGTAAAGGTTAATTAAGGTATGTTAAGCCTATTTCACTATTCCGGAGTGTTCGTTGCATTAAACTGATTATATTTACGCATTAGTGCGCGTATAACCTTCCAGAAAGCGATTTAGAGTTTGAAATCGAACAAGAGTTGATATGTGCAAAAGATACACATATTTATATAAGTCCAAAGTATGAAATACAATATTTCATTGGTTTGGCATTTGTTTGATGGTTGAAATGACACAGGTGTTACAGAAACCACTACTGAGACTGAAGCTACTGCGGAATTTCGGGACAAAATTCCAAACCAACGGGGGAAAGATGTGACACCCCAGGAAAACTAGAAAGGCTATGCCACTTAACTAGCTTCCTCAGTAACTACGTGCTAAATTTCGGGACGAAATTTCTTTCAACTTGGGGATAATGTGACAACTCGTGTTTTAGAACTCTTTTGTGTGCTTTGATATAACGTGTGTGAACTCTATGTGATTACTTGATTAGCTTGATTAGCTGATTTTAATGAAATGATTATAAGTTGAATTATTATGTGTTGCGTGTGATTGAATTGTGAATATAAGTGATCAACACCAACCTAGTCGCACAAAACCTAACCAATCGCACAACACCCTCTTTGGGTCATTCATTCCTCACGGCCGCACATGAAGGTGCTCGGCCCAAACCCAACACAACTGAAGCCCAAGCTGGGCCCGAACCTTATGACTTTCGCATAACACTAAGGGGTTGGTGTATAACCCTCATTATCCTTTAAACACAAGAAAACACACAAACCCTAGCTCTCTCTTCTCTCCCTCTTGGTACGACGGCAGCCCTTCATCTCCTTCGAAGTTTCATCGTCTACAAGCACACTTTGTTCACCTCTTGATCCGGTTAGTGTTACACCTTTGTTTGGTTGTTTATGTTCATTGAGCCGTGTTACGAGTAGATTGTGATTGCATGACATTAGATGTTAAAGTTGTAAGTTATATAGAATTCTTGATGAACATTCCATGATTCACTATTAGAAGTAATCGAATTAAACTGTTAATGATGATTGTTGACAAAGGGATGGTGTTATGATATATATTTATTCAAAATCATGAAAGTTAGGGTTGATGAGTTTGATCCGGTCCGATTGATTACTTGTAATGTTAATGATTAAAAGTTTAATGTTGAATGTTGAATGAAATTGTTTGATATGTGCCGATATTAATTGTGGTTAGAATAGTGTTTTGATTATGTTGTTAGTGGTGGCCAATTAGGGTTCACAAGAGTAATTGGGAATTCTATGATTTGATCGAATGAAAGGGTAATTAGAAACTGTTAGTTATTGATGAGATTAAATAAATGGAAACTGTAGGAATTAATTGGAAATAAGGTAACTGAATTCCATGATTTATGGAAATTTTAAACTAATCGCACAAGCCCTCTCGGTCGCACAAGATGAGGTCACACAAGACCTGATCTGATCGCACAAGGTGCATCGCACAAGCAGGGTGCAACCACATAAAGCACATTGTACAACCTAGATTGCATGATCGCACAAGCCTTGGGCCACACACAATTGCCATGATTTGGGCCATGCGGCCCCACTCCGTCGCACAAGTATGTTTCAATCACACAAGCTTTATTCAGTCGCACAAGCTCTATTGGATCGCACAAGATTTGTTAACTGTTATTTGATTGGGTCGCACAAGTTTGGGCTGCATGCTTTATTGGGCTGGGTTGAGATGGATCGCACAACCTGTTGTGAATCGCACAAGGATGTGTTGATCGCACAACAGGATGGGCCAGACATCGATTGGGCTTCATTTGTAGAATCGTCTAGACCGCACAAGTTTGGCAACCTATGTGTACTTGCCTGATACTGTTTAACATGTTCTATGTGTATGCTATAATCGTCATGTGTCGTAACTTGTAAGTTCTGTGTAAGTTTACGTGCACTACTTGAACCTAGACCTGACTTGTATGGTAACCATGTTAGGACGTGGTTGACCACATATAGCTCAAGTGACCTTTTTGTTTATCTGCCGAGCAAACCAAGGTGAGTTCACACTTTCTAAGGCATGGGATTCCCGGTGGTTGGGAATGGGTTAAAGAATTAAAACGGAACCTACATATCCTTCTTGGGTAGGATATGTACGGCCATCCTCCATGGGTAGGATGCCAATATTAATCCTGCGTATTCTCCTTGGGTAGAATACGTACGTTCGTCCTCCTTGGGTAGGACAACAACCTTAAACTACTAGCCAAAACTCTATCACGTAAGTCCCTCATCTTATATCGACTTAATCGCCGAGGCCGATGGCGAGCGGGTCATTAGTTAATAGCGCTATTAGGTTTGACAAACCTCACACCGTGTCGTTCGAACGGGCATGTACTAATGGATCATGGCAAACTGTCAATGATGATAGACATTGACGTTGGGTACAACTATTGTTCGTCAGTGGTCGATATGGTAATGGTCTAGTGGTTTACATGGGGAAGCCCCCACTAATTATGGTTTGGGAAAGAAGGAATTGGTTAATCATATATTCAACTTTGGGGTAACCCCCACGGCCAGTAAGCCAGCTAAAGAAAAACTATGTTTTTGGAACAACTTTAGAACAAACACCCAACTGTGAACTCGCTCAACTTCGTTGTTGATTCGTTGTTACATGCCTTGCAGGCCTTTAGGTGCATATCATTGGAACTTGCTATCTGGGAAGCTGGAGTGGTCATGGGTCGAGATACATGGAAACACAATACAAGACTAATGGCTTTTACATGTAGTTTATAAACACTTAATGAATGAATTATGCTTCCGCTGTACACTGTGAATTAATTGTAACGCTGTAACATTTGATGTTAATAAATGAAAACCTTATTTAAATATAACTATGAGTTCAATGTAATTGGTGGCTTGATCCTGGTATGTCACGCCTCCTGCGGTGATACTCCGCTTGTGGATTTTGGGGGTGTGATACGCGTAACCTTGTCTTGAATCTTACGCGGCCCGCGTGAAACCAGAAAATTGATTTTCCTGATTTTTCATGCACACTAGGGTTTCAGGGGTCCGGGTTTTCACTTACGGGTCGTTTTGGGGTATTTTTGAAGGTCCTTACACAAAAGGTGTTGGAGGTTTATACTTCGTATATGGTTACGGCGGTACTGGTAAGACATTCATTTGGAAAACCTTTGCAGCGGCGTTACGATCGAAAGGAGAAGTGGTTTTAAATGTTGCATCCAGTGGGATTGCATCGCTTCTTTTAGACGGTTGTAGAACGGCCCATTCAAGGTTTGTAATCCCAATAAATATCAACGAAGATTCTATATGTTCCATAGAACCGAATAGTGAGTTAGGCGGCTTAATACAAGAAACGAAGATGATAATCTGGGATGAAGCTCCAATGACACACAAGCATTGTTTGAAGCCATTGATCGGACAATGAGAGATATCGCCCGTTCAAGTAATCCGAGGATGCAAAAAAAGCCATTTGGAGGAAAGGTTGTTCTGTTGGGTGGTGATTTTACGCAAATACTTCCAGTCATTCCAAAGGGTACTAGAAGCATGATTGTAAATTCTTCATTGAATTCGTCTTATCTATGGAAATATTGTAAGGTACTAAAACTAACTGAAAACATGAGGCTAAAAGTGGGTACCAAACCAAGTAATTTACAAGAAACCAAGGATTTTGCATAATGGATATTAAAACTCGGTGATGGTTTGCTTGGTAATGAAAATGATGGAGAGGCAAAAATTGAAATTCCGGACGATTTACTTATCAAAGATGAAGTTAATCCTATTGCTTCATTGATTTCATTCACATATTCGGAAATGGATAAATTTTTGGGTGATTTAAACTATTTCCAGCAAAGAGCTATTCTTGCACCCACCAATGAAGTCGTTGATTCAATTAATACACAATTGTTAGACAGTATGCCTGGTGAGGAGAAGATATATCTCAGTTCAGACACTTTATGTGAATCTGAGCAACAGTCCGAATTTAACATGGCATTGTTTCCTCCGGACGTATTAAATAATCTACGTTTGTCAGGGTTACCTAACCATAAACTGGTTCTCAAAGTTGGAGCTCCAGTAATGTTACTTAGAAACATTGATCAAGCGAATGGTTTGTGTAACGGCACACGACTACAAGTAACAAAGCTTGGAAAAGTTGTAATAGAAGAAAAGATCATCACAGGAAACAACATAGGTCATCACACTTTGATTGCACGATTGAAAATGACTCCTTCCGATAAAAGAATTCCAGTGAAAATTGCTCGTCGACAATTCCCACTATCAGTCTGCTTTGCGATGACAATCAATAAAAGTCAAGGACAATCACTTGAACGTGTCGGATTGTACCTTCCACGTCCGGTTTTCAGTCATGGACAACTATATGTTGCGGTATCTCAAGTAAAAAGTTGGAAGGGTTTGAAGATTTTAATCTGTGACACGGATCAAAAAGTTTGTAAAACTACTACTAATGTGGTCTACAAGGAAGTACTACAAAATCTATAATTATGAATGTTGAATAGCGAAAGGTCGTAACCATTAGATCTTTTGATGTATTAAGTAATGTGGTATGATCTTTTTAACATCCTGTGAACATGTTCATTTTATCTAATAATAATGGATGTTATTTTAGTGTATTGTTCTAAAAAATAGTATACATGTTTAAAAATTGATAGTTTTAACTATTATTAAACAATGAAAGGCAAATAAGAATAACATATATATATAAAAGACAAGGAATAACTAATGCAGGTAATAGTTTCAACCGGTAGTCATTAGGAACAACTACATGTTCAATACATCGTCTGCAGTGTTTTAGTAACATATGCACCCTTAATACCACCAAGGTCAAAACTACACTGTAAACTATTACAAAAGACTTTTAAGCAAACAAAAAACATTGTTTCCATACATCATAACATTATCCGAGGCCCCACAACCATTCAGTCGAATAAGAAAATACCTTTACCCATGACGAACTTAAGGATAAACTCTTCACGAGGAACCATCTTTTTTTCCTTCACAAACTGTTTCATATCTTTTATGTAAATCCGATTATCAGGAGACTCGATACCAACTCGAACATCCCAAACATTGCCAGCAGCATCTACAATCTTTAAACTCCTCTTCCTATCCAAGCCAAGTTTTTTAGTGAGAGGTTTACGAATGCACTGTAACAAATAACAAATAATGTTAACAAAGATAGTATTATAATATGGTTAATACATCCTAAGGTCTTGTTAGTACTTTTTGGTTACAGAAACTTACAAAATGATTCTCCACACGGAAAACTACTGGTATAGTTTCGTCGTTCGTTGTTACAGGGAGCATATCAGTTTCATTGCCCTTAGTCGCGTCATCCACATCTTCACCATCAGAAATATTGATAACCTCTTCTACGACTTCTTCCTTGATAGCAGCATATAATTCCGGTGACAACACTAAATCAGCATTCTTGGAACAATTGAAAATGGACATATGAAAAGTTTGAAGATCAATCATTTCAAACACAAGCAGATGCTCAGCACTTATTGACAACTTCCTCTTAATCCGATCCCATCCAGTGGTTATGTAAAGCTGATTGTCAATCACATCCATTCGAACAAACATTTTATGCTTCCCAGGACCTCTAATAAGAACCGAATAGTTTGGAATGGTATTGTCCATCTTTTGATGTACAAATAAACGATTGATATGCTACAATGAGAAAAAAATAAATATTAGTAATTTCATATACTAAGAACCAATAAATAACAAACCATAACAAATATAATAAATCCAGATTGTGAATTACATACCATAGCATCAGGTTTATCAAAAGCGCCATTGGGTCTGTAGTAAAAATAATCCGATGGAGCAAATGCAATATTGTCATAGAAATAAAACATCCGAAAACTTTCTAAAGCTTCTTCATACTGAAATACGAGCCACGATCCAGATTGTAGTTTCAAAGTTTCAACAACGGAATACCATCCATTGTAGAAATAATAGACGCTTCCTAATTCATATACCTTGACTTCAAACACCTGGCCATTAGTTGTCCGCACTTTGACAAAGCTAACTGGATAGTTAAACTCTTTAATCCACTGTTTATATTTTTTTTGGTAGAACCTATGTATAAATAAATTAAAATTAGGAACTGTCTAATATGATATTATAAATAAAACTAAATTCGCCATAACTGAGATTAAAATACTAACCAAGCATTTCCTTCGGTTGTTGTCCATGTAACAAGCAAATCCATACATCCTTCTAACTTTGAACTATCATAGAAAATACTATGTCAAAAGGTTATTCTATATATTGTAATTAAGAAGAGTATAACTAATAGACTAAAACATTAAAAAATGTACAAAAGTTTTCTATATAATGATAACAATACAAACAAAGACTTGAAAATACAACTGTATCATCTAAACTACCATAGTGTAAACGACAACGAATAATTTCAAACCAGAATTTATAATAATTCGTTAAGACAATTCGAGAAACATTTAATATGATCAACAAGATTGTGAAAGACCAAAACTGATATGAACATACATAACATGTGAAACACCAAAAATATTATAACTCAATCTTTGGAAGACTAAAATTATTTATCTAATCTTTTTCAATATCAAGAACACCAACTGAAACTATACTAAACATCATAATCTTACAAAATCTTTATACAAAAAGTGATAAACAGTGATTTTTAACATAGCCCTAATTTATCAAATATTACATACATATACTACAATCTAAATTTGTTAAACACAAAAAATCTAAATTTCATCAACAAAACATGTTTAAAACCTATACCTAAACGACGTCAATGTCAAGAACAGTTATAATCTTCCGATTAAGTATCACAAATAGACCAAATCTTTAGAATTTACATGTAAATAATCAACAACATTGATTCATACAACGTCAAAAGAAAGCCAAATGATAAGAAATTTTCGATCAAAGAAACCAAATATACTAAATTAGTAAAAGATGAAATTGAAGGTGAAGAGAATACTGTCGTGGATTCGGCTATGATTATGCGAGTATCGATTGATCTCTGTTCGTTATCTTGAATGAAGCCTTCTTCCCTCTGAATCGATAGAACTGGTGTAAGGGTTGTGATGATCTTCAATCGTCGTCGATGATGTTTACAAAACCCAATGCGACTGATTTTGTAATAACCAATTAAAATATTCTTTGTTTCAACATATGGGCATTGGACCAGATTTAATAAACAGGTGTTGGGCTTGGACCACATTTAATAAACAAGGTTTGAGCTTGGACCAGATTTATAAACAAAGAATATTTGTGTTAGTAAACATGTTTTGTGGTTCGTTATGCTTCTCTTGCGTCTAAATTAATCAGTCGACAAGTTGGGAATGACAGAATCCGTAGGGGGTTTTCCGTACTTCCGTTAGATTTACAAATAAACGTTATTAATGTATTCTTAAGTATAATGCGAACGTGAATTCATTAAATAATTTCACATCATATTTTACATATAAAAATAGGCTTACATTCAATGTTTACGATGTACACGCATCCATCGGACGGGTGTCCACCTAGTATATTGTTTATTACACATAGGTAAAAAGGTAGAACAAACATTGGTGTACTACTAATGTGGGGTTTATTTCACTTGATAAAGACACATGTCTCTTCTATAGGAAGTCTCAGGTTTAAACTTGGTGAGGAGAGTAATTTAAATTATTGGTGTAAAGTAGACAAAAGTAAACTTTACGGTTAAAAAAAACATTAATTCGCAAAAACAAGAAGGTGAGAAGAGGCAGTAACAAAAAAAAAATGATGCTGAACTTTTAGCTACATATATTCGTTGGTAATTTAAAAACTCATCCACCAATTTTCAATTGATAAACCCTCATTTTCATACATTTAAAACAATTTTAATAGTTAAGATGGTTTATTTGTTTGTTTTATTTAACGTGTTTCTGTTTAACTTGTTTAAATCCAACTCTTTACCATATATAAAATATCTATACAAATTTTATTTTTATTTCGCTTTTCATAATTTGTTGTTTTTTTTTTTTGAAAGGTGTGAATTATTCGTGAATGTCATGAGCTCTAGCATACGTTGTCTTAACCGGGTCCACGCTAGAGAGCCCCCTTGCACAATAGATCCCCAATTTAAACCCCTCAATGAGAAACCTCTATCACTCAGACTCGAACTTGAGACCCGGAGGGGAAAACTCACCCAGACCCATCATAGGTGGAACTTAGATACATGTGGCCACCAATAGAGCACTAGTGATGGTTATAATTTGTTGTTTGTTAATCAATCCGTTTTAAGTTAGCCTAACCAATTTCCATCCCCTCTAGGCCTCTACCAAAAGTTTATGGATTAGCCACTACTCTAAGAAACTTACGGATAAAGTTATTCCTTTGGAATATTTTCTTTAGAAAACGAACAAAATATTTTGGTGAATCCTTGTTTCTCAAAAAACTTAAATATTTTATTAGTTTGATATGATAGAATGGATAACATACAGAATCATTAAACCTTTTAGCTTAGTGATATATATCACCGTTTGTAATAGATGTGTTCCTCTTTAAAGTGTTTGAAGCTTCTTGTCCCATAGTAAACATTAGTATAAATTTAAATGTAGGTTTAAAGGGAATATGAGTTAGAAGTTCTAACAATAATAATCTATCAACTATTTTGTGATATTGGTTTATATAGAATGCGTTGGCAAGGAAATTCCCTCCAAAACCTAACTGTGAGTAGCTAAGTTGGTCCCACACAAAGATAAGGTGGCAAGACACAAGACCCGAGTAGGAACCAGTCCCATGATTCCCGACGCAAAGGATGCTGGTGGGTCAGTATCACAGACAGCAAGGCATCACCGGTTCCAATCCATATCCATTGGTTTGGTTGTATTTGATTCTCACACTCTTATGTTTTTGTTAATATATTATCGAAAGTAAGATCAGGGTGATCGGCCCATGAATTTATAGCCTAGTGACATTTTGGGGGTGAGATAAGACTTTGGGACCAATTGGTCCTGGGTTCGATTCTCACAAGGGGGGTTTCCCATATTTATTGGGTTTCCTCCTGAATTGGTGTATAGACATTATGTCTAGTGGAAATGGATATGATCGGGTGGTTCCGCTGGTGACACGATAATACTTCAGTGGTCCGTCAGTGATCCAAATTTGCCGTTCAAAAAAAAAAAAAAAAAAAAAAAAAAAGATAAGGGTGATCGGGACGTATTCAATGAGGGGAGCAGTGGTTGAGTTTACCTTCCAGGCATACCACTGTCGACCCCCATCGGTGAGTGGTAACCTTTCAACCCGGGGACTACTCACCGCGTGGAGTGAAAGGAGAGAGAGAGGGGAGGTTAATTGTGTGCCCCACTCTCTTTCAACCAATTATACTTGTATTTTTTTTCTTTTCTAAGAAAAAAATGTTTGGGTGGAGCATCATTTATGTTTGAGTGCAAGGGTCATAATATAATAAAAAGTTTATTTGGATATAAGATATGAATTAATTTTGATCATCTATTTATCAATCGAGTGCTAAGATTAAATGAGTGCAATTGAAGAAAAAAAAAGGAGTCGTGTAGGTTTGCGTAGGAGCATTCTAGTCAATCCAAGGCAATAGTTTCCCTTTCCTCAAATTCCCCTCATTTTTTAAACGTTAATAACTCTTCCATACAACATTATTTTTTATAAAAATTGCACAAAAAAAATGTGCGTTTTTTTATTTTTAAAACGAGTATACTATTGTTGTATTTTCGAATTTTTTTTTCGAAAACCCAGTTGCGTAAAACGCAATGGACAAAAAGCGTAAAAAATGACTTTTTTTCTAAAACGTAATGGACAAAAGACACAAAGAAATGTCTTATTTTTAAAACGCAATGGCCAGAAATGTCACACCCTGACTTTTGCGGAAGTGTGATTTGGTGTGACTTGCTTAATATCATTGCATTCAACCATAACAAACGACTATATGATACATCCAAGGTGTTCATCCATAGATAATTTCAAAACGTTACAATTAACATTGTTTTAAAATCCCAAAACACAGACTTCAAATTCAAAATACAACACCAGCCAGTTTTAGATCCATAAGGTCTTCACAAAAGACACACAAACAACATAGGTTTTGAGCCATGTATCTTATCCAAGATAAAATACATAACCCAAACCCTTCGACTTCGGATGACACCTTTTATTAGAGACATGACTTGTAAGCTCCAACGCCCGCCAGATCCATACTTAATTTCCTGAAATACATGTAGTTTGAAAATATCAACAAAAGTTGAGCGAGTTCATGTGTGTGTTTGTGAATAAACCTTTGAAACATTTGTAAGTATGTTTGTATATACTTGAAAACCCGGTATGAAAGCAACAAGGAAACAGATCAATTAATGTGTAGCTAATACATTAATATTTGTGATGTGATGCAGGGAGACTCAAACCTAGCGGACTTTGTCTCCGGCAATAAGACATAGTCACCACATGGTCCACTCGACGGACGCATGGGTGGGGCTCGCTACACCCAAATAGATCTATCACTCTTGTCCCTCGGTCCTACAACGAGGATTAATGGTCTTAAGCGTTATACCCACCACTCACATGATCTAGCAATACCTTTCCTTAGCTAACCATACCACATATAAACGTTTGTAAACAGTTTGTAACATGTACTTCACCCCGAAGTTATAAAAACGAAAACAGTTAAAGAAAAGGGGGAACATGAACTCACAGGTTTGCGTTCTTCGAATCCGTCTGTAACTCAAAGTTTTCTCTGGTGTACACGACTACCTACAACGTACTATGGTCTGTTAGACGAGCAGGTCGTGCCTTTACTTAGTATTAATTAGTGTCTTTGAGTTACGTTTCCAAGTGTCTTTATCATTATTCCAAGTTATATAATTATTTGTTAAAATAATAAATATTTTAACTTAAATTATATTTACTAGATTTTGGAATAAGAATATATTTTAACTTGTTACTTTTACATATTTATACATGTATATCCTTCCCAAGGATGGGCGTGTTTGTATCCGTATTCTTATGCTTGTATATTTTTGCCATGTATTGGTATCGTATTCCGGTGTGTATTTATACTTACGAGAATACGTATTTTCTATTGTGTTTATTAAGTATTTTATACTTAACTTTTCCGGAATAATATTTCTAGTAAAACTACATCAACATATATTTCTAAAATATATATTTTAAGAAATGTTACTTAGAAAAATTATTTATAATTTTTCCCTTGGCAAAAATATTCGTATTTTCATATAAGTTCAAAAAATAATATATTTTCAAGTCTAACTTGGAAAATATATATATGCTTATTTTTCTCCCAAAATAATATATTCTGTTTTTGTTTGAGAAAATCTATATTTCTTCCAAAAGTAATAGATCTTCTAATATTCCCAAGAAAATACATATTTTTATTCACCAAAAAATAATATATTTTCTTCTTGTCAAAAATATGATATAACTTTGTAATAATTGTGAAAATCATATTTTCATTCACTTGATGTCCAAAATATTATTTACCAAAATATATACATGAATAATATTTCCGGAATATTTTGTGAGTTATATTCCTTTGTTCGGTTTTACCGGTATTTTGGGTATTCTTTGAATATTTATTCCTTGGAATTTTGGCAATATTTTGGATTGTAATTTCTTGGTATTTTGATGAGTTATATTATTTCAAATCCTAAAATAATATAACTAATACACATAATATACAAATAATCACACACATGGTGCCTTCTAAATATATATTTCCTAAATACATATTTAGTCACTTTTATTTGTAAAAATCAACCTCCAATATTTATAATTTTTGTAACAGAAATTATGGCAAAGTTTATGTTGAAATTTATGGTTTGAAATACACTTGTAAATATTTGTTTAGAAGTATTTTTCTAAGTGTTTAATTTTTAGAAAATTTTTGCCATAAATTCCCCTAAAAGTGGAGGTTTCCATGCTTTCAAGCATATCATTTTCTTTTGTAAAAATCAACACAATCAATCATCATTCAACAATAAACAACCTTTACTTACCAACTTTGCCAAAAACAAGCATAATCTACTACTTCATGAACTTGAATATTTGTAAAAATTTGTAGTAACTTACTAGGGTATTTAGTAAGTCTTGTTACCCTTTAAAGTATGGTTGATTCTTTAAAAACATCATTTTTAAGGAATATGGATCTTTACAACTTATGATCATATTTTCTAAAAATGTCTCTTCATGGATTTTTCTTGTTACACATATGCTTCTACACTTTATTAACCACCAAAAATAAGATTTATTTGTTTAAGAACCAAGTTTAAGTGAAACTTGTATTTTTAACTTGGTTTCTTGAAAAATCATCCATGAAATATGAGATCTACAAGATTTATATCTTACTTTAATCATCATTTTACAAGAAAACATTTTATTCATTCAAGTTCATGACTTTTGTGAGGATGATCCATTAATCTTTAACACTTTCATCCTCTCATCTTGCTAGATTATGTTTTTAATCATGATCTAGCAAGATCGTATGATGATCTACATCATTTTCATAAGCAAACAATGATCAACAAGCAAATCAACACACAAACAACATGATTTCTTTAAGATTTAAGCTTATGTTCATGTGTCTTTCTCTTGATTCTTAGTGTTCTTTGAGTTTATCATCATATATCATTCTTTAACCACTTATATAAGATGTAAAATGAAGAGATTAGTGTTCTTACTACTAGCTCAAGGCTAGGGATGATCAAGAAAAGAAATGAAGTGGATAAAAGCAAATGAACAAGGTCCTTGAACTTCCGAAAGCTCCTAGCTCCTTTGTGCACCTTCTAACACCCTTGGATATATGTAGAATTAGATGAAGATGATTGAATGTTGGTGGTGTATGGGTGGTTGATCATGGTCGGGAGTAAGCAAGCAGGAAGAAGAAAAGATGAAGTGTTGATGTGTGGTGAGTTATGAGGGTTATGAACTTAGGGTCTTACTTATAATCCTCCAAAACACTTCTTCCATTGGTTCATATGTCTAATAAAGAGAATACAAGATCCATTATAATAATCTTATAAAATCTTGTGGTGGGGCCATGTATGGGCCGATTACTAGTGGGGGGGGGGGGGTAGTAGACTAGGTTACAACCATATAGTTAGTTATTAGTTGAAATGTAAGTGTTTAGTTAAAGGTTTAGTTATTAGATATTTAAATAGTGTGTTATGATGTTCGGGGATCATAACTAGCTTGGTAATGTTAAAACAGTGCTTCTAATAAAAATTTGGTGTTTCGGGTAGTGTCCGGTTGTTCGGTTGGTTAGCGGTTCGTTAAGGTGCTAAACTACGCAGTTTAGTGTGCTTTATGTTACCTTTTGTGACAGTTTTGATTCCCGACAGTTAGGAAAGCATTCAGGACCATTTAACCATATTTCTGCAAGTTATTAAAGTATTTAAATGCTGAATTTGCTGGCTTTCTGCAGAATTCTGCAGTTTAGTTGAGTTTTAGGCACTTTCCGGCACTTAAACTATCTCTAGAAAGGCAGTTTTGTGATCCTTACTTTCCTACACACTATACTAGTGTAACTCTTGGTTTTTAGCCCATTCTGCATCTCAATACAATGTCTATCTATCTACTGAACCCTGTCAGCATTTTTCTAATTTGCCGGATAACTGTGCTAACTGTGTTTCGTGCATCATTTGAGTCAATAACGTTCTCATGCAATAATGACATGACATTAAGCAATATTTGATGCACATGTATGTATATGGTAATAATCAGAAGCAATTCAAGTAATTAATTGTAGTTTAGGACAGTCATTAAGCACTGATCATTCTTTAATAATTGTACGAATGTATGCAAATTTGACAGTTGTCACAAGAAAACACAAAGAAATGTGTTTTTTTCTAAAACGCAATGGCCTAAAAACACAAAAGAAATTGTTATTTCTAAAACGCAATGGATTGAAAACACATAAAAATGTGTTCTACCTAAAACGCAATGGACTAAAACACTTTAAAATGTGTTTTTCTAAAACACAATGTACCAAAAAACAAATAAAAATGTTTTTTTTTTCTAAAACGCAATGGCCTAAAAACACAAAAGAAAGTGTTCTTTCTAAAACAAAATGGACTAAAAACACATAAAAATGTGTTTTACCTAAAACGCAGTGGATTAAAAACACTTCAAAATGTGTTTTTCTAAAAACGCATTGGACCAATAAACACATTAAAATTTGTTTTTTTTCCTACAACGCAATAGAAAAAAACACAAAAGAAAGTGTTTTTCTCTAAAACGCAATGGACTAAAAACACATAAAATGTGTTTTACCTAAAACGCAATGAACTAAAAACACAATAAAATGTGTTGTTTCTAAAACCCAATTGATTGAAAATACAAAAAAGAGTGTTTTTTCATTACTTTGTAAAACGCAATGACTCAATTCTAAAACTTGGATCGTAAAAATGCAATTAAAAAACTTCTTACATAGATCGAAGCCGATTTCTTCAGATTTCTTCAACGATTAACGGAATTTGAATGTTAGAAAAACTTATCAGCAATCAGATCGAGTGATTCGCTTCAAAATCACGGGAAAAACTGAGATATTGTATGAAATTAAACTGGTTTTCTTCAAAAAAATTGAAGAACACGTTGATTGGTGACAAAAATCGCAATATAATGTAGTGATTATTGAGATAGAAAGTGAAGAAAAGGTTGAGGATGGTGGGTTTTGAAGTTACAGAGAGAAGAAGGGGGAATATTGGATAAAATTGACTAAAATACCCTTCATCTTTATTTTAAATTTTGCCACATGATATAATCCTATTGTTTCCTATCCTTCCTAACCAAAATAAACTTCCTATTTGATCCTCTCCCTTGAGTGCAAAATAGGGAGTGGAGAAGGAGTTGACATGGTGAGGTGATTGGATAGGTGAAAAATTTACCATTCCCCATGTGTGAGAAGCACCCCTTACACCCTAATATCGTCTAAATGACCGGATAATTATGCCACCAATTTGTTGCATGTTTCTAATACAAAGTGGATTAAATTAGATTAACAGGTGTTCATCAATTCAGGTTACCTTGTTTTAGCTTTATCATTTAACGTATATACTCAAGATTGTGATATAACATCCGTGTTTGCAATTCACAAGCATACACAAGTTTGGTTATTTCTAAAACCAACGTTTTGAAACTGGACCGTACCGACCAGTCAGACCGGTGACCTCACTCCATGACGGTCCGGTTCACCATGTCGGACCTCAGACCTGATTAGAAGGAATGGTGGCCTGTAGTTGGACCGGAAGTTCGGTAAAAAGCAGCGGTTCGGTTGGTGTGGTGATCTTATTTAACTTGATGACGATGGTGATGATATTGAGGATGGAAGAACGAAAATAACACATGTAGTTTTTTTTCCGACCAATAGTGGAGCTGCGAGGGGACAAAAGGAGCTGCGGAGGCGGGTTGTTAGACTATAGGGTGTAGAGTGTCACACCCTGCTAGTAGAGGAAGCGTATTGTGTGTGACGTACGAAAGGTAATCATTGCATCCAAATGTGTAAACATAATAAACCACAACGATGCCATAGTTATATTGTTTTCAAACAAAGTTTACAAGTTTCCAACATAGTTTTCTAGTTTCCACAACATTCACAAACGTTAACCATAACATAGTTATATTACACAACACAAAAGATAGTTTTTGACATAAAACATAGTGAGGTTTTGTCCCCTATACACCCTTACGAAGTTGGGATATAAAAGACAAACCCTCCAAAAGCGGCTATCGTTGTCATTGACTTTCCCGTTCCCCGTAGTATATCACCGGCTGAAGACTTGTTTCCTGAAATACATGTAGTTTTAAAAAGTCAACAAAAGTTGAGCGAGTTCATGCAGTTATTGTTTTCATACGAAATCTTTGTATTCTTGTAATGAAATCCCGGTATGTTAATAACATTTATGGAGGTTAAGGATCTATCAGTGGGTAGCGAGCCCCCTGACATTATGTACCATAAGTACGTAACCAACCCGAGACAACTTTGACATTTCTGGGATCACAAAAGCACTCCAGGGTATACCAACCAGGAGTGGAGCGTGTCTCAAGCTCAATAGATCTACACCTTTTGCACCTTGGTCACTAAGTGATTAATAGTTACTATGTCATCATCCTACTTACGTACATTGATCGTGTTATCATCTAAACCCATAGCTAACATACCCATAGTTTTAATATGTATTTCCACTCGATTGTTTTAAAACAAAACATTGAAATCATTGTAAGGAGGGACATGAACTCACAATTTTGTGTTCCGTGTATCGTGATATCATAGTGAGCGTCCGTACGTGTGATTAACCTACAAGTGTACTAACTTTATTAGACACTAGGTCTTTCGGACCTTGTACAAGTTGTTCATCTTAAATTCTTATTGTGTTCTCACTTGTCATTTTGGAACAAGTTTGTATTTTAGAGTGTTGGTAGTTTGTTCGTTCACTTATTATGTATATAGATTTCATAGGTGCATACATATATTTTATATGTATTGAATTATATGTGAACGACTTTACCCTGCACATGTCCTCGTGCTTCGCACGCGTGTCATTGGGCCGAACCTATGTCATCGGGACTAAACCCTGTCTTTGGGTTTATCCCATGTTTCTATGTCATTGGGCTTTAACCCACATTTCTATAGTAATTTGAGTACTAGCCCATGTATCTTAGAATTTTTGGGCCTAGCCCAAATATTTTATCATTAGGCTCCAGCCCATGTATCTTAGCAATTTGGGCCTAGCCCAAATATTTTATCATTGTGCCCTAGCTCATGTATTTTAGTAATTTGGGCCTAGCCCAAATATTTTATCATTGGGCCCTAGACCATGTATTTTATTAATTTGGGCCTAGCCCAAATATATATATTTTTTAACATTTAACACATGTGATTTTTTTGTTAAACTTAGTAGATATTTTAGTAATTATATTAATTAGGGCAATTAGGGTTTAATGGGAGTTTACTATTTTAAATAAAGTCTAACTACTTTATTAGTTGAGTGGGTATTAATTTTAGATGGCAAAAATGCCACTAGTTCGCTCTTCGGTTCGATACTGGATGGTATACGAAAGGTACTACATAATACCGGGAGCCATGGTTTTAATTCACCATTGTTGCTATCGCATTTATGTAAGGTGTTCACCATGCCAAAATATGGTTAACTAGTTCGCTAGACTAGTGTAAGTTGTATTTTGATACCTTTAATGCTTTCCGTTTAGGCGTCGGCTAGTTAACGACACTTTCATTAGAGAGGTTATTTTTTATGAGGGTCATAAGTCAAGGTACTCGATCCATCCAGGATCGGACAAGATGTACCAAGATCTGAAAGATTACTATTGGTGACCAAGACTCAAGAGTGATGTTGCCATTTATGTGGGGAAGTGCCTAACCTGTGCTAAGGTTAAGGCCGAGTATCAGAAGCCTTCAGGTCTCTTGCAACAGCCTGAAATACCCATGTGGAAGTGGGAACAGATTTCAATGGACTTCATAACAAAGTTACCCAGAACCCCTAGAGGACATGATATGATATGGGTAATAGTAGATCGGTTGACTAAGTCTGCGCATTTCCTACCGATTCGAGAGAAAGATAGCACAGGGAAGCTAGCTGAGCTTTAGCTAAGGGAGATAGTGGCACGTCATGGAGTGCCTATCTTGATAATATCTGACAGAGATGGAGAGTTTGTATCAAGGATTTGCCAATCCTTTCAGGAAGCCTTTGGGTCTCAGTTGAATCTGAGTATGGCTTTTAACCCGCAGACAGACGGTCAGAGCGAAATAACTATTCAGACATTGGAAGATATGCTCCGCGCTTGTGTAATGGATTTGGGTGGCAGTTGGGATACTCATCTACCTCTGGTTGAGTTTTCCTATAACAACAGCTACCATACAGGCATTCAAGCCACATCGTTCGAAGCCCTCTATGGCCGTAAATTCCGCTCACCGTTATGTTGGGCAGATGCTGGAGATAGACAGATGGTTGGCCCCGAACTAGTCCAAGTAACGACTGATAAGATCATGCAGATCCAAGAGCGCATCAAATGCGGCTCATGATCGACAGAAGAGTTACGCAGATCAAAGGCGAAAACCTTTGGAATTTGAAGTAGGAGACATGGTTTTGTTGAAAGTCGCACCTTGGAAAGGTGTAGCACGATTTGGGAAACATGGCAAGTAAAACCCACGTTACATTGGGCCATTCAGTATATTGGAAAGGGTTAGTACCGTAGCATACAAGTTGGAATTACCAGAGGAACTAAACGGTGTTCACTATACCTTTCATGTATCAAACCTGAAGAAAAGCCCAACTCAGGAGACAATTATCATCCCTGCGGATGAAGTACATATAGACGACACTCTCCACTTCACCGAAGAACCCGTTGAGGTTACAGACTGGAAAGTTAACAAGACTCGGAGGAGTAGTGTTAAGCTTGTCAAGGTTCGTTGGAACTCACGTCCCGGCCCAGAGTTTACTTGGGAACGTGAAGATCGAATGAAATCAAATTATCCGCAATTGTTCCCTAACTCCCCTGCAACCGATTGCGCAGCTTAAAATTTCTGGACGAAATTTTCTTAACGGGGGGAGAATGTGACAATTTTCAAATTTTCATGTATCTGTACATTAATCAAACAATAATTAGTGCTTTAATGACTGTGCTTGATCTAAATTAATGACATGAATGCTTTCTGATTATTGTCATATACATGCAGGTGCATCACATATTGCATGATTTCATATCATTATTGCATGCAACACTTTATGATTCAAATGATGCACAAAACAAAGTTATCACAGTTATCAGACAAATCAGAAGTACTGACGGGAGTTCAGTACTCTGACAGACATGGTATTGAGATACAGAATGAGCCAGAAACCAAGAGTTACACTAGTATAGTGAGTAGGAAAGTAAGGATCATAAAACTGCCTTCCTAGTGATAGTTTAGGTGCCGGAAAGTGCCTAAACTCACCCGAACTGCAGAATTCTTCAATTTTCAGCAAAATTCAGCATTCTAACACTAAAATAATATGCCGAATTATGGTTTAATGGTCCAGAATACCTTCCCAGGTGCCGGGAATCAAAACTGTCACAAAAGGGAACATAAAGCACACTAAACTGCGTATTTTAGCACCTTAACGAACCGGTAACCAACCGAACAACCGGACACTACCCGAAACACCAAATTTTCACTAGAAGCACCATTTTATCATTTCCGAGCTAGTAATAGTCACCGAACACCATAACAACTAAAAACACTAACTAAACACTTAGAATTTAACTAACTAATCTAACTATCCATTTCAATCCAACCATACCCCCCCTTGTTTGGACGGTTACCATGGGTGGCCCACCCATGGATTTTCCTAAATTGTTTATTAGATTATGTTGATACTTTAGAAACATTGGAACCAACGGACACTTAAATGTTGGAAGGTTATTAATTAAGACCTCAAGTTCATCATAATCTCTCATTCACCAACACAACACACTTCAAACTCTCTCCCTCTCTCCCCCTTGGTCTCGGACGAGAACAACACCACCACCACCAACATTTTCAAGCTTCCATCTTCCATTCCCAAGTGTTACAAAGGTGTAAGGAGCTAGTGTGACAACTCGAAATTTAGAACCTTTCTTGTATCCCAATGTAACATGAACGCGTGACTAGTTAACTTGTGTGATTAATGATAAGTGAACCTCGTATGTGATTATGTGTTATGTTACGTGTCGTGCTTGTATGTATGTGCGTATTATTATGACCCGAGACATAAGAACCTGACTCGAGACCATGTGGTCTCGAGTGAACAACGCAACATATGGGCCGGTTGGGCCACACACACCCTTAGCCTATTCGAAGACCCATTAGGGTGCACCATGTGGAACAAGTATATAACCCTTAGTGATGCTAACCTTGCCATTCCTTGGACAATCCACACACACACTCTCCCTCCCTCTCTCACGAAAACCCTAAGCCACAACATTCCTCTCTTTCTTCTTGGATCAAACCGGTGACACTAGGACCTTCGGTTCAAGCTCGGAATCGACATTTGGAAGTTCACCTCTCATACCCTTTAACCGGTTAGTGATTCCTATTGTGTGTTTATACTTCGGTTGTTGTTGATGATGTATGATGAAGATTATTTGATGATATGTTGCTTGAGAGGTTTTATACATGAGTAAAGTGTTGATTTTGTGACAATATGCACCATTGCTAGTGTTTGAATATGACAAAGATATTTGTAGAGTTAATGAGTTCTTGGTGGTTAGATGATGCATGCTTAGTTACAACCCTTATAATGAACTTGATATCTTTGGTAGAGGTATAAATTTTGTATGATAAAAGAATGATAATGATTATCCGATTCATGAGGATATAGAACAAATGCTTGGTTTGCAATATGAGCTTGATATCTAGTTTAGATAATATAACTCTTGTCCGAAAAATGCAAAATATGTTTAAATAAGGGCTGTTTGTGTTTGATGAACATGATGAATGTATGAAGAACTTGTTGAATATCATATGAGCATGTTTTGAATATTTGAAATCTGATTGTTTGATCCATTTTGGTTAGTAATTAGACAAGGAAACATGTTTAAGTGGATAGTACAAACTGTTACATGAAATCGGAATGTTATTGGATAGTACAACTGTGCAGAATCAGCAACTGTTGGGGGGTCGAAACCCCTGGTCTCGACTCGAGACCATCAGCATGACAACTCGAGACCGGGGATTGCGAGTCGAAAACTCCCTAGTCTCGACTCGAGACCACACTTGATCAGCACAAACCTATTAACTCGAAACCACGGTTACGAGTCCTGTTGCGACTCGAGACCGTGACCGTGATAACCCGAGACCATGTTTGCGAGTCCAGTTGCGACTCGAGATCACCTTAGTTGTGACTCGAAACCTTGTGGGCTACAACTCAAGGCCGCACAGTCTCGAGTAGAGACCGTACAGTCTCGACTCGAGACCACACACTTGTGTACGCTGTTTGGACCTGCATTATTACGGGCTTAGATAATTGGGCCGGACTTTTGGGCCTAATGCATGGACCTTATGTGTAACTGTTGAATGTGAATGTTGTTGGGCTGCCATGAATGATACTTGCATACAAAGTGCTAGCATACGTGTAGAACATACGTGCAATACGTGGTTTGAACCTGACTTGTATGATACAACTATGATAGGACGCGAGTGACCACAATATTGCTTGTTTGACTTTTCTGTGTATCTACCGAGCAAACCAAGGTGAGTTCACACCCTCTACAAAGCATGGGATTCCCTGGGTCGGGAATTGGGGTTAAGGAACATGGGTTCCTCGTCCTCCTTGGGTAGGACAGCAATGGTTCAGGAATGTAATTCCTCGTCCTCACGGACAGATAACTCGTACTAGACCAAAACTCTATCACGAAGTCCCTCCTTTTTATATCGACTTAATCGCCGGGCCAATGGCGAGCGGGTCATTAGTTAGATAGCGCTATTTAGGTCTGACAAACCTCACACCGTGCCGCAGAGGACGGGCGTGAACTAATGGATCTAGGGCACGTCAATGATGATAGACATTGACAGTTTCAGGGCACTTAAACATGACTACAGTCAGCAGTCGATATGGTAACGAGTCTAGTGTATATATGGGGTAGCCCCCACGGCCGAAATGCCAGATAACTAACACGGGGTAGCCCCCACGGCTGGATTGCCAGAGTAACCGGGAATAAACAAGTCACGTTTTTAACTATGGGGTAACCCCCACGGCAGGATGCCAGATAAAGGAAACTGTTTTCGAAACAACTTAAAACGAACACCCAACCGTGAACTCACTCAACTTGTTGTTGACTCGTTACTACATGCTTTGCAGGTCTTTAGGTACTTAACTGGAGCTTGCATGGAGAAGGATCGTTGTGGGACATGGACGGCTGTGAGCCATGTTAAACCTTGAAACAATTAAACTTATGTTTTGGTTTTAAGTCTCATGCTTCCGCTTGCAACTTAAACTATGTTTTGTTTGAACACCAATTGTATTGGTTGGATTTTATAACTACTTATATGCTTGTTCAATATAATTGGTGGCTGGATCCTGGTCAGTCACGCCTCCAAGCGGTAGTACTCCGCAGGTGGATTTTGGGGGTGTGACAGATTGGTATCAGAGCCATTGGTTATAGTGAACTTGGTTTTAATAAAGGGGAAAACGTTTTTGTTGAAACCAGACTATAACCTGTACAGTGCTCAACGGTCCACAACGACGCTTCACTCCACATGCAAGGCTCGATGTTCTAGGTGATATGATCTGTGTATATATTGCCTACTTGTTAGTTACATAGTACATTGCTTATGGTATGCTTGGTTAGTATAACTACTGTTGCTTGAACACGTGCGTGCTTACTCTATTTTATCGTCGTACTTTCACGAACCCCTCTCACTCACGTTCTTCTTGATATGAAGATCATGTCTGGACGCGTTAACCTGACACAAGCCCAGTTGACGGCTCTGATTAACGAACGAGTTGCCGCAGCACTTGCAGCTGCACACGCAGGAGGTATATCCTGCAGTCCGAACTCATTCTAGGGTCTTTAGAGTCCTACTCTCGTGAACCAACCTTTGTGTTAAACTCTGTCTTTTCTTTCACCCACGATAGGTCAGCATGCTCAGCCACCCGTGTGCACCTTTAAGACTTTCATGGACTGCCGACCAACTACTTTTAGCGGCACTGAAGGAGCAGTAGGTCTCCTCCACTGGTTTGAGAAACTAGAATCTGTGTTCGAAATGTGTGAATGCCCTGAGGCGCGCAGGGTGAAGTATGCTACCGGTACTCTCGAGGGTTTAGCTCTCACATGGTGGAACGCTCAGGTCCAAATGCTGGGGTTGGTTGCTGCCAACGCCACCCCATGGGAGAATTTTAAGGAAATGATCAAGGAAGAATACTGCAGTCAGGATGAGATTCACAAACTGGAGGTGGAATTCTTCAACCTCAAGATGACGGGGTCGGAAATTGAAGCTTATGTGAAAAGGTCGAACGAACTGGCAATTCTGTGTCCTACTATGGTGGATCCTCCCATCAAACGCATCGAACTATTTCTTCAGGGCTTAGTGCCAGAAATCCAAAGTCATGTGACTTCAGCGAACCTCGCCACCTACCAGCAAGCTGTTCAGTTGGCTCACCGTCTCACGGATCAGGCGGTGGAGCAGAACAAGTTACCAAAACGCATAGGTGCTGCAACTACTTCTGGTACCTCTAGTGACAACAAACAGAAATGGGATGGAACTTCAAGTAAGGGTTCGACTTCTGTTCAGTCCCAATCTCAGCAGAGAAAGACTGATGACTACAAGAGCCCTAATCAGCAATCGTCTGGTGGTCAAAGTCATGGTGGGTACAAAGGAAATCACCCCAAATGCAATCGCTGCAGCCTGCACCACAGCGGGCCATGCACCAGGGGAAACTGTCATCGGTGCAACAAGCCTGGTCACACTACAAAGGATTGCAGGAGCTTATACCCCGCCAATCAGAATCGTCAGCAAGCTCAACAGAATCAACGCCAGCAGCAACAGCAAGGTGATAACAAAGGGTGCTTTCAGTGTGGAGCTGAGGGCCACTTCAAGAGAGATTGTCCCCAACTGAACAGGAACCAGAACAACAACAACAACAACAATAACAACAATCAGGGGAATGGTAACAATGGGAACAACAACAACAATGGCGCCAGGGGGCGGGTGTTTGTGATTGGCCAAGGTGAAGCAAGGAATGACCCCAATGTTGTGGCGGGTAAGTTCCTTCTCGACGACTTTTATGTTTCAATTTTATTTGACTCGGGTGCCGATACTAGCTACATGTCACTAGAAGTTAGCCAAATTCTTAAGCGTATTCCAACACCCTTGAACAACAAGCACACCGTAGAGCTAGCGAATGGTAAGAGTTTAGAAGCCACACACGTAGTCAAGGGTTGTAAACTTATTCTCGCTGACCAGACCTTCTCTATCGACCTCATTCCTATTGTCTTGGGTAGTTTCGACGTTGTCATTGGGATGGATTGGTTATCCCAACACCGAGCAGAGATTCTTTGCAACGAGAAGGTTGTCCGTATTCCAGGTTCCGGTGGTGAACCTCTCATGATTCATGGCGATAAGAAGAGTGCTGTTGAGAACGTCATTTCTCTCCTTAAGGCCCAAAAGTGCTTGCGAAAGGGCCACACTGCCATTTTGGCTCTCGTTACTGACACCTCAGAAAAAGAGAAGAAGATAGAAGATTTTCCAGTTGTACGCGATTATCCAGAGGTATTTCCTGAGGAATTTCCTGGTCTTCCGCCCCATCGCCAAGTCGAGTTTCAGATCGAACTAGCCCCTGGAGCTGCGCCTATAGCTCGTGCACCTTATCGTTTAGCTCCATCAGAGTTGGAAGAACTCTCTACGCAACTACAGGAACTCCTGGATAAGGGTTTTATCCGTCCAAGTTCATCGCCCTGGGGAGCTCCAGTACTATTTGTAAAGAAGAAGGACGGCACTTTCAGAATGTGCATCGATTACCGGGAACTCAACAAGGTGACGGTGAAGAATCGTTATCCTCTACCGCGGATTGACGACTTGTTCGACCAGCTGCAGGGGTCGAGCTACTATTCAAAGATCGATTTAAGATCGGGTTACCACCAGCTGAGAATCCGGGAAGAGGACGTCTCCAAAACAGCTTTCAGAACTCGATACGGGCACTATGAGTTTTTGGTCATGCCTTTTGGGATGACAAACGCACCTGCGGTTTTCATGGACTTGATGAACCGAGTGTGCAAGCCTTACCTGGACAAGTTTGTTATAGTCTTCATCGACAACATCCTGATCTATTCTAAGAGTCAGGAGGAACACGAGCAACATCTGCGACTTATTCTGGAACTCCTTCGAACAGAACAGCTTTATGCAAAGTTCTCGAAATGCGACTTTTGGCTTCGTGAGGTCCATTTCCTAGGCCACGTGGTAAACAAGGATGGGATTCACGTTGATCCATCTAAGATAGACTCGATTAAGAACTGGCCTGCACCTCGTACACCAAAGGAAATTCGCCAATTCTTGGGTTTGGCGGGATACTACCGGAGATTCATAAAGGATTTTTCTAAGATTGCACAGCCTCTCACCTCACTAACGCAGAAGGGCGTTGTTTATCGCTGGGGAAACGCACAGGAGTTGGCATTTCAGCACCTAAAGGATAGACTTTGTAGTGCACCTATCCTTTCCTTGCCGGAGGGCACAGACGACTTTGTGGTGTACTGCGACGCATCAATTCAGGGTCTTGGTTGCGTGTTGATGCAACGAGACAAAGTTATAGCCTACGCCTCACGCCAACTTAAGGTTCATGAAAAGAACTACACTACGCACGACTTAGAGCTGGGAGCTGTTGTTTTTGCACTTAAGTTATGGCGGCACTACCTGTATGGTACCAAGTGCGCAATCTACACCGACCACAGGAGCCTCGAACACATCTTCAAGCAGAAGGAACTGAATATGCGGCAACGACGATGGGTCGAGCTACTGAATGACTACGAGTGCTCGATCAGATATCACCTGGACAAAGCCAATGTTGTGGCTGACGCCCTCAGTCGGAAGGACACTGCGCCTAAGCGCGTGCGAGCTTTACAACTCACGATCCACTCTAGTCTCCCTTCCCAAATACGAGCTGCTCAGATAGAAGCACTGAAACCAGAAAACGTCAGGGCTGAAGCCCTACGCGGATCAAGGCAACGATTAGAACAGAAGGAAGACGGTGCTTACTACGTAACGGGACGCGTTTGGGTCCCACTCTACGGCAACCTACGAGAGCTTGTGATGGATGAAGCACACAAGTCTCGCTACTCAGTACACCCTGGATCAGATAAGATGTATCATGATATCAAAACTACGTACTGGTGGCCTAGCATGAAGGCCCACATAGCAACCTACGTCAGCAAGTGTCTGACTTGTGCGAGAGTCAAGTCTGAATACCAGAAACCCTCAGGCCTACTCCAACAACCGGAGATCCCTCAATGGAAATGGGAGCAAATTTCCATGGATTTTGTCACTGGCCTGCCTAGATCCCAGCGCGGGAACGATACTATTTGGGTGATCGTGGATCGACTTACAAAATCTGCACACTTCTTGGCTATCAAGGAGACGGATAAGTTCTCCACTCTTGCAGAAATATACCTTAAGGAAGTCGTTTCGAGGCACGGGGTGCCCACCTCCATTATCTCGGATCGAGATGCACGTTTTACTTCAGAGCTGTGGCAAGCAATGCACAAATCCTTCGGCTCACGATTAGACATGAGCACAGCGTATCACCCTCAGACGGACGGGCAGTCCGAGCGCACTATTCAAACCTTAGAGGACATGCTTCGTGCATGTGTAATCGATTTTGGCAACCGCTGGGAGAAGCATCTGCCACTGGTGGAATTCTCGTACAATAACAGCTACCACACCAGCATTAAAGCTGCTCCGTTTGAGGCATTGTACGGACGTAAATGCCGGTCACCTCTTTGCTGGGCAGAGGTGGGAGATAGTCAGATCACTGGTCCAGAACACGTGGTAGACACGACCGAACAAATTGCTCAAATACGAAAACGTATGGCGGCAGCTCGCGACCGTCAGAAAGTTTACGCCGACATGGGCAGGAAACCACTTGAGCTCCAGGTTGGGGAGCGGGTACTACTCAAAGTTTCACCCTGGAAGGGTGTGGTTCGTTTTGGTAAACGCGGCAAACTTAACCCACGATACGTTGGACCTTTCGAGGTCATTGAGAAAATAGGCAGGGTGGCCTACAGACTGAACTTACCAGCAGAACTCGGTGCAGTTCACAACGTTTTTCACGTGTCGAATCTAAAGAAATGTCTGTCAGATGAGACCCACGTAGTTCCTCTGAAGGAACTCACTATCGACGAGCAGTTACGATTCGTCGAGGAACCAGTCGAAATCACGGACCGAGATGTTAAGGTCCTCAAGAGCACTAGAATACCTCTCGTTCGAGTTCGTTGGAACTCACGTCGCGGCCCAGAGTTCACCTGGGAGCGCGAAGATCAGATGAAACAAAAGTATCCCCAACTGTTCGCAAACAATACACCCACTACTGAGGCCGAAGCTACGGAATTTCGGGACGAAATTCCAGATCAACGGGGGGTGGATGTGACACCCCAGGAAAACCGGGAAAACCATACAACTTAACTAGCTTCCTCAGTGAGTGCTTACCAAATTTCGGGACGAAATTTCTTTCAACTTGGGGATGATGTGACAACTCGAAATTTAGAACCTTTCTTGTATCCCAATGTAACATGAACGCGTGACTAGTTAACTTGTGTGATTAATGATAAGTGAACCTCGTATGTGATTATGTGTTATGTTACGTGTCGTGCTTGTATGTATGTGCGTATTATTATGACCCGAGACAAAAGAACCTGACTCGAGACCATGTGGTCTCGAGTGAACAACGCAACATATGGGCCGGTTGGGCCACACACACCCTTAGCCTATTCGAAGACCCATTAGGGTGCACCATGTGGAACAAGTATATAACCCTTAGTGATGCTAACCTTGCCATTCCTTGGACAATCCACACACACACTCTCCCTCCCTCTCTCACGAAAACCCTAAGCCACAACATTCCTCTCTTTCTTCTTGGATCAAACCGGTGACACTAGGACCTTCGGTTCAAGCTCGGAATCGACATTTGGAAGTTCACCTCTCATACCCTTTAACCGGTTAGTGATTCCTATTGTGTGTTTATACTTCGGTTGTTGTTGATGATGTATGATGAAGATTATTTGATGATATGTTGCTTGAGAGGTTTTATACATGAGTAAAGTGTTGATTTTGTGACAATATGCACCATTGCTAGTGTTTGAATATGACAAAGATATTTGTAGAGTTAATGAGTTCTTGGTGGTTAGATGATGCATGCTTAGTTATAACCCTTATAATGAACTTGATATCTTTGGTAGAGGTATAAATTTTGTATGATAAAAGAATGATAATGATTATCCGATTCATGAGGATATAGAACAAATGCTTGGTTTGCAATATGAGCTTGATATCTAGTTTAGATAATATAACTCTTGTCCGAAAAATGCAAAATATGTTTAAATAAGGGCTGTTTGTGTTTGATGAACATGATGAATGTATGAAGAACTTGTTGAATATCATATGAGCATGTTTTGAATATTTGAAATCTGATTGTTTGATCCATTTTGGTTAGTAATTAGACAAGGAAACATGTTTAAGTGGATAGTACAAACTGTTACATGAAATCGGAATGTTATTGGATAGTACAACTGTGCAGAATCAGCAACTGTTGGGGGGTCGAAACCCCTGGTCTCGACTCGAGACCATCAGCATGACAACTCGAGACCGGGGATTGCGAGTCGAAAACTCCCTAGTCTCGACTCGAGACCACACTTGATCAGCACAAACCTATTAACTCGAAACCACGGTTACGAGTCCTGTTGCGACTCGAGACCGTGACCGTGATAACCCGAGACCATGTTTGCGAGTCCAGTTGCGACTCGAGATCACCTTAGTTGCGACTCGAAACCTTGTGGGCTACAAATCAAGGCCGCACAGTCTCGAGTAGAGACCGTACAGTCTCGACTCGAGACCACACACTTGTGTACGCTGTTTGGACCTGCATTATTACGGGCTTAGATAATTGGGCCGGACTTTTGGGCCTAATGCATGGACCTTATGTGTAACTGTTGAATGTGAATGTTGTTGGGCTGCCATGAATGATACTTGCATACAAAGTGCTAGCATACGTGTAGAACATACGTGCAATACGTGGTTTGAACCTGACTTGTATGATACAACTATGATAGGACGCGAGTGACCACAATATTGCTTGTTTGACTTTTCTGTGTATCTACCGAGCAAACCAAGGTGAGTTCACACCCTCTACAAAGCATGGGATTCCCTGGGTCGGGAATTGGGGTTAAGGAACATGGGTTCCTCGTCCTCCTTGGGTAGGACATCAATGGTTCAGGAATGTAATTCCTCGTCCTCACGGACAGATAACTCGTACTAGACCAAAACTCTATCATGAAGTCCCTCCTTTTTATATCGACTTAATCGCCGGGCCAATGGCGAGCGGGACATTAGTTAGATAGCGCTATTTAGGTCTGACAAACCTCACACCGTGCCGCAGAGGACGGGCGTGAACTAATGGATCTGGGGCACGTCAATGATGATAGACATTGACAGTTTCAGGGCACTTAAACATGACTACAGTCAGCAGTCGATATGGTAACGAGTCTAGTGTATATATGGGGTAGCCCCCACGGCCAAAATGCCAGATAACTAACACGGGGTAGCCCCCACGGCTGGATTGCCAGAGTAACCGGGAATAAACAAGTCACGTTTTTAACTATGGGGTAACCCCCACGGCAGGATGCCAGACAAAGGAAACTGTTTTCGAAACAACTTAAAACGAACACCCAACCGTGAACTCACTCAACTTCTTGTTGACTCGTTACTACATGCTTTGCAGGTCTTTAGGTACTTAACTGGAGCTTGCATGGAGAAGGATCGTTGTGGGACATGGACGGCTGTGAGCCATGTTAAACCTTGAAACAATTAAACTTATGTTTTGGTTTTAAGACTCATGCTTCCTCTTGCAACTTAAACTATGTTTTGTTTGAACACCAATTGTATTGGTTGGATTTTATAACTACTTATATGCTTGTTCAATATAATTGGTGGTTGGATCCTGGTCAGTCACGCCTCCAAGCGGTAGTACTCCGCAGGTGGATTTTGGGGGTGTGACAGCTAGGATAAGAAGCTTGGCGCCATTAGAAGTGGAAGGACCTTTCTCTAGAGCTTTTAACCACCAAGTTCATCATCTTCATCATCTTGAATCTCTTCCCTAGCCTTGTGCTAGTAGTAAGACTCTTGAAACTTGTTTTTACTTCTTGTTATGATGGTTAAAAGATTATGTTAATGGTTAATCACAAAGATCATGAAAGAACAAGAACATAACTCTTAACATAAAGCTTAAAATCATAAGAATCATTGTTGTTTAAGTGTATGTGTGTATCTTGATGGTAGATTACTTGTGTTTATGATGTTAAACATCATATGAAACTTGCTAGATTGTGATTAAACACATGATCTAGCAAGTGAGAGGATGGATCTTGTGAAATCAAGATGATCATCCCTTTATGTAAACATGAACTTGAAAGATGAAATTGTTTTTTCTGAATAATGATGATTGAAGCATGATATTAGTCATGTACATGGATGATTTCAAAGATAGTTTTCTTAAGAAACCAAGTATAATTACAAGATTTACATAACCATGATTTTTAAATAAACTAATCATGTTTTTTGTGTTAAATCAAGTGTAGAAACATGCTATTAACAAGAAAAATTCAAGAAGAAATATTTCTAGAAAATCATTTTATAAGTTGTGGAAGACTAAACTCTTCAAGAATGTGATTTATAAATAAATAACTACACTTTTAAGGGTAACTAAGCTTACTTAACAACATACTAAGTTACTACAAATTTTTACAAAATTTCAAGTTCATGTTGTAGTGTAAAATGCATGATTTTGGCACTTGGTAAGTATTGATTGAATTGTTGTTGATTTGTGATGATTTTAAAAGAAAATGATATGCTTTGAAAGCATGGAAACCTCTATTTTAAGGGGAAACTATGGCAAAAATTTTCTAGAATTTAAACACTTAGAAAAATATTTTTAAACAAGTATTTATAAGTAAATTTAAACTATGGTTTTTCATATAAATTTGCCATAATTTTTGTTACAAAAATTACAAACATTGGAGGTTGTTTTTGATAAATAAAAGTGACTAAATATGTATTTAGGAAAATATATATTTAGATGTCACAATTTGTGTGATTACTTGTATATTATGTGTATTAGTTATATTATTTTAGGACTTGAAATAATATAACTTACCAAAATACCAAGAAATATAACACAAAATATTACCAAAATTCCAAGAAAATAAATATATAATTTATACCCAAAAATCGAACAAACGAAACAAGGAATATGAACTACAAAAATATTCCGGAATTAAATTCATATATATACTTTGACAAGTGAGTAAAACGGTATTTTGGAAACCAAGGAAACGAAAAATATGATTTTTATAATTATTACAAAAATATATTGATATTCACCAAAATACACATACTTTATTCCCCCATTTTACCCCCATTTTATGCGTTTTCGACCGTAAAACCGTGAATCAGATACTTAATCAGGTATACTTTTGTTTACAGGCCTAAAACAGCATGCCAAACAAGAAGATGATGAAAATGAGGACTTTCCGGGCAAAACGACAAAGCTGCGAAGATTCTGTGAACATTCTGATCTGGGCAATTGGCACGGCCGTGCAATTACTGGCACGACCGTGCGGTTCCGGCATCAAGGCTCACCTCGGCATTGCACAGCCAGTGCGATCCAACATGCAAGCCATCTAGGCAATGCACGACCCTGCAACTGGAAGAACGCTCATGCGGATGCGATGACCAGTCCAATCCCGGCAATGCACTGCCCGTTCAGATGTCCGTGCCAGCCTATACTCGGAAATGCACGCTCGTGCAACCAATGGCACGGTCGTGCGACTTCGAAGACCGGTCGAGATCAGATGATGTCACACAGTATGGTGAACAGTGATTTAAAAGTGAACGGTCGTGCACTTTATTGGCACGACCGTGCGATCTGAAAAATTTATAAAAAAACAGACAGCAGCATTCTATTCGTAATTCTGGACTTTTGGGAGCTTCACAGGCGATTTTACAGGCTCCGGAGGCTTTAGCTTTCACCCGGATTCAAGCCCCATTGTGCCGTTTAGCTCCGTTACTATCCAGATTCTCAATCTTGTGCTTGTTTATGGTTTGATTCTCCAATCTTTCCATGTTTTTGTTCTTATTTCAAGCATTTAAGGTTGATGATTATGTATTATTGTAAGCCTAAGGGCAAAAACACTAGAATCCCTTGCTTAATTACAACCATTAGTATGTTAATTATATTTGTAATGACACTTTGAAGCATTTTCCATGTTAATCCTTGATGATTAGTTTGCAACCTTGTTTATTGATGTTGATTTCTTGATTATAAGTAATTATCTTGGATGCTTGGTATGTGGTTAGTTAAGATATTTGCAAGAAGAAGTTTAATTAATCATGTATTAGTAGACTTTGAACTTGGTTAACTTGTTTAATATGTTTGCACCATGATACTAGAAATGGTTAGTGGGTTAATAAGGTATAATTATTGTTAATCAAGAAGGCTTTCCCTCACGGAAGGACCTTAACGGGTTAAATGGTGTTGTTATGAATTCTTGAAATAAATTGTTAGCTTAGTTAGTAGTTTAGGCCAAAATTGCTATCTTGGTGAATTTATGTTCAAGATTTGTAAAATGAACTCGGTTGTGATTTAATCTAGTTTATGCTTGTCTCGGTGGTTGCATTGTGTTTATCGGTGTCACTTTCCTTGATTAAGTGAGGTTAGAAAACTCCTAACGGATGACTAACTTATCTTTAGGGGATTATCATAGACATTTATCAATTGCACGTTAAAGAACAATTTTAGGTGGTTAAAGTGTGTTTATCGTTTTAGCTTTCCGAATGATTATCTTGTTAGGATTCCCGAAAGGGATACTAATTGTCTTGAAAATGGAAAATTTATCAAATGTTTCAAGTTACAAAACCGACTTAGTTCATATACTTTGGTTGTATAAAAAGCAAGGCTATATACTTATTTTCTTATTTGGAGTCTAAAATGTTTTTATAAATATTTGTTTATGCTTATTTTAGTTTTTAGAAAATCACACAACTTATCTTCCTACCGGTAATTTAATGACAAAGGTTAAGTATTATTCCTCCGCCCACTCCCTTGGATCGACACTTGGTTCTTACCGATACTTTACTTCATATATGACGGGGTACACTTGCCCTTTCTTGTGTGTTTTGATGTTGAAGTATAAATCACTTTTATAAATTTAAAACCAAATCGTGTGTAAATTCATTATAAAAATATGTATATACGCGCACACGTCAGATATCATATTTTGTCAAGGAGAAAATATATTATTTTGGGTGAAGAAAATATATATGTTTTCTTGAACAATTAGAAAAATATAATATTTTTGGAGAAAATATATATTTTCTTAAATAAATTTAGAATGTATTATTTTTGGGGTGAAAAATGTATTTATAAATATTTTCTAAGTTAAACTTGAAAATATATTATTTTTGAGGTTTATATGAAAATATAAATATTTTTCCAAGGAAGAATTGTACATAATTTTCTATAAAAGTTTTCTTAATATATATATATATATATATATATATTAAGAATGTAAGTTGGTGATTTTTATTGGTTAAAAATAATATTCCGGAAAGTATAAATACAAAAATTAAGTATAAGAATACTTAATAAATACAATAAAAATACGTATTCTCGTACGTATAAATACACACCGGAATACGCCACCAATACTTGGCAGAAATACACAAGTCTAAGAATACAAGTATAAGAATACCCATCCTTGGGAAAAATATACATGTATAAATACATAATGTATCAAGTTGAAATATATTATTTTAACAAATATTCCAATAAACTAATAAATATAATTTAAGTTAAAATATTATTATTTTAACAAATAATTACATACTTTGGAATAATATTTTTGACACCAAGAAGCGTAACTCAAAGATACTAAGTCATAACAATTAAGACTAAAGGTCAAGGCACGACCCATCCGTCTAATAAACCATAGCACGTGTGTAGGCAGTCGTGCGACCGAGAAGAAGCTTTGAGTTATACCAGTTTACGAGACGCAAGATTGTGAGTTCATGTCCCCCCTTTTCTTTTAACTGTTTTCGATTTTATAATTTCGGGGGTGAAATGCATGTTACAAATGTTTATAAACATTCATAAATGGTATGGTTAGCTAAGGAATGAACTGTTAGATCATGTGAATGGGTAGGCGCACACTTAAGACCATTAATCCTCATATAAGGATCGGCGGACATGAGTGATAGATCTATTTGGGTGTTGCGAGCCGCACCCCTGGATCGGAAGTGGCCGAAGGTGGTGACTATGTCTTCCAGCCGGAAGCCCGGTATAAAATCTGCTAGGTTTGAGCCTTCCTACGCCGTTGCACACATGTTAATGACCTAGCAAATCATTAATTGATCTGTTCATAGACGCTTTCATACCGGGTTTACAAATACATACTTACAGTGATTACAAGTTTATTACGAGCTCACTTACAAAACACATGAACTCGCTAAACTTTTGTTGATGTTTTCGAACTGCATGTATTTCAGGAAATTGAGGATGGATCTGACGGGCGTTCAAGGTTTTTAAGTTGTGTTTACAATAAACGATGTCATCCAGTTGTGGAGGGTTTGAAGCGTGTATTTTATCCTTGATAGCATACATGGTTCAAAGCCTCGTTTTATTAGTGTCTTTTGTTAAAGTCCTGTTGGTGCATGCATCTGTCGACTTCGTCTTGTATCGAGTCTTGCTTTGTTCATGGCACGAAGATCGAGAAAATGAAGCAAAGAATTAATTCCGCTTGAAGTGCTAATTCCGATTGAAAAGGACAACTTGTAATTCCGCACGGAATTAACAAGTAATATTGTTTGAGTTCTAATTCCGTTTGAGAATGTAATTTCGTTTATAATGTGATTTCGCTTGAGTCATGTTCAAGCGGAATTAGAATGTCTATAAATAGGAGTGATCTCGTTTCATTTGGAACGGAATTAGGAAGTGGTTTTCCGACGGCAAAGCTCTGTCGAAGTGTCTACAGACTTGTAAATTGTTACCAGATCAATAGAAAGACAGTTAAAAGTGAATATCTTGCTGAATTACACACAATATGTATGTTTCCGCCTTTCATATTGTGTAGAACGCCTCTGATCGACTCGTTTCGGGTCCGTACACGATCCTACAAGTCCGTTATGGAACTTAAAACTTTGGTTGGTTTGTATTATGAACCTGGAGTCTTGGTTTCCTGTTAAACAATGTTGGTTGTATTATTTTGAAACTCAGTAATGGATGAACATCACGGTTTCTATCATATTGTTGTTTTTTATCGTTGAATGCAATGATATTAAGCAAGTCACACGTAACACGCTTCCGCAAAAGTCAGGGTGTTACAGTTTGGTATCAGAGCTTCGATTGTAGCGAACTAGGATTCTTTCTCGAGTCTAGACTACAATCATTAGGGCTCTCTCACGAAAATATTTTTACAAAGTATTTTTCATTGCATATACAAAATGCCAAGATCTATGAAACAAACGTTTTACAAAAAGAAAAGACAAGAAGCACAATGCAAGATCACAGTGGTGGTTTAGTTTGCATGGGGTAGATTAGAAAGATAGAAAGGTCTCATGAAGGACAATGTGAATACATGACTAAGTGATGATTGTTTTTTTTGCATGCACTGAGTGTTAGCGGTTAATAAATGTGTGCATGTTATGATTATTATGTTACAGGCACTCATGTCTTCCTCTGAGAGTGGGTTATCTGACGCCCACGACCCGATGGCCATCGTTTCGGACGATGAGGTCATGCCTGAGCCCGAGATATTCACATCGGACACTGAGAGTGATCCCGAGATGCTGTCTGAGGATGAGGACGACTTTCAGCCATTCACAATACCGGATTTTGGCGATGACATACCTATAGCTGATGGCGTTCCCGTTGAGGATCCTTTTGATATTCCTGCTCCTGTTCATGATCACCTCATCATCGGTAACCCCGATGGTGAGCACATTGTGGCACCGATCCTCGACGTCGTTCCCCTTGTGGTCATTCCTCCCGAGGATTGGCCCTTCGATGAATTATTTGACGATGATGTCGATTTATTTTTGGATGGTCCCCCAGCTGACGCTCAGGGCGACGGGAAGATTGATAATGATGTTGTTGTTGTTGTTGTACCTCCTCCTGCTATTCCAGTTATAGAGTTATCCTCCGACTCTAGCTTGCATTTGGTTTCAGACTCCTTTGAGTCTGTGACTTCCTCAGCCCTGCGGGCGGCAGGACTGCAGCTTTATGCCACTAATTCTAATGATGACACAGCGATGTCTGCTGCACCATTATCCCCTGGACGAGTCCCCACACCTCCACACGACCTAGAGCCTGTCCCTAAGCCAGATCATGTTCCTTTTGGCCAGCCTGATATTGCACCTCTTGACCCTGAGCCGATTCCTGATCCTGACCATGTCCCATTTGGATTACCAGATATCGCACCTCTCATCCCGGAGCCGGTTCCTACTCCGTTTGATCTCCCACTTGTTGATCCATAAATTCCACCACCCCCACCCGCTGATGTTGCTCCCCCACCTCCTGCTGAGTCTGATGTTCACCGTACTGACCTACCGATTGGTTTCCTCCAGGAGATCCCTGCACCCCAACCAGGGGAGGGTACTTCGGGACAGCCTCCGAGTTTTGACCCATTTGCTTCAGCAGCTTTCCCTCCGATCCCACATACTACATCTTTCACTCCCTTTACATCTACAATGCTTGACGAGCCATTCCGATGGTTCCCTCCCTATACCATGCCTATCTCGGACCCTTATCATCCCTCACATTATGGAGGCTATACTCGGGATGAGTTGCTTTTGTCACTCTAGTTACAGTTTAAGATCTTGAGTCACAGAGTTCTGGAACTCGAGCTAACTCCTTCATGCCCTCCACCTTGTCCCTGTCATTCTACTTTTGTCCCTCCATACTCATCATCGTCAGCTTCGTTCGTACCTCCACCTGCTGCTCCCGCACCTATTCTGGGTTTTGATGCCCGCTTCCTTACTGTCGAGCTGCAGATTAGCTATTTGCTTCGCCGTGTGTATGAGCTAGAGGAGGAGCTCACACATGTTTGCAGTTTGCTTTTCTTCCCTCCTCCTCATCCGCCATCAGCATAGTAGGTTTTTGGTTTTATGCAGATGCATTACTTTTAGTGAGAGCACTACAATTAAGCCGAGTTTGTGAAGAATGGAAGACCACTTTTTGACTATATGATTTTTGTATATTGGCATACTTATTTGACAAGGGTGAGTGACCCTATGTCTCTCTTGATGTGATCCACTTTATAAACAATGTAACTTGTGGTTGGTAATTAATGAAAGCTCAATCGTCATGTTCTCACTAAACACATTGTTGGATTACATGTTCATGCTATGATTATGCTGTTGCATGTTTGCTTGCTATGATGATTGCTTATAAATATGTACATACAACTCCTAGATGAATATTTATTTATTTAACGAATAAGACCTGACCTATCCGATCTTCTTATTAGAAGAAAGATGCCGCCGCTAAGAAATACCGATACCAACAACCCTCTGCCCATGACAAAGGCGGAATTACAAGAGCGCATCCCACAGGCCATCGCACAGCACGAGGCCCTTTGCTCCGAACACAGCGGAGGTACCTCAGGGAATAACCCACCAATCGGTAATATTTAGTCACCTAAGACACATTACAATATGTTTGGACATTTCCAAGTGTGCTTTGCTAATGCTTTCTGTGAATGATGTTGCTTGTGTACAGGCTGTACCTATAAACAGTTCTTGGACTGCAAGCCCCTGAATTTCGATAGCACTAGGGGTGCCATCACCTTCGTACGCTAGGTGAAGAAGACGGACTCTGTTTTGAGAACGAGTAAATGTGCACCAGAGCAAAGAGTTACGTACATTTCTGGACTGTTTCTAGACGGAGCGCTGTCGTGGTGGAACCTTTAGGTTCAGACGTTGGGTGAGACTGCTGCGTATACATTGACGTGGAATGAAGTGAAAGAGTTGATGTGTAAAAACTATTCTCGAGCAGAAATCCAGAAGCTGGAAACGGAATTTTGGAACTTGAAAATGGAAGGTCCAAAGGTGGCTGAGTATGTGCAGAGATTTCATGATTTGTCGAGAGTTGTTCCTTATTTGGTGGAGCCGGAGTTTAAGAGGTAGAACGTTTTGTCTGGGGATTGGCCCCTCAGATTCTGAGCATGATGACGACTTCCAAGCCTCCAACCATTTCTGAGGCAATTGACTTAAGTGTGGCGCTTACTGAAGAAGCAGTTAGGTTGGGCAAGTTTTCAATTTTTGAAACAAAGAAGAAAGAGACTCACGTGGAGTCATCAAGTGATAATAAAAGAAAGTTCACTAATTTCAAGAAGAGTACTTGGGCGAATAAGAATAACAATGCCAACAAGCGCAGAGACACTAATCAGCCAGCTAAGGCACAGACTGGCGCTGGGAATGCTGAAAATAAGGAAAGAGGGTACATGGGTACCTTACCAAAGTGTGACATTTGCCAACTTCATCAGGCTGGTCGATGCAGATATGGAAAACATGATACTTGTGGAAAAATTGGGCATTCTAAGGAGGCATGCTGGTATGGTGTTGGGCGTGGAAATGGAGGATAAGGTGGTAACGGTAATGGAAACCGTGGTGGAAATCGAAATCAGTCTGGGAATCGAAATCAGGGAGGAAATGGTAATTTTGGTGGAAACGGGAATCGTGGTGGTTATGGGAACCAAGCTGGTAACGGAAACCGTGGAGGAAACAACAATAACAATAACCAGGGTGGTAATGGGAATGGATGCGGCCAAGGATGTACGGTTGCGGTGATGTGGGACATTTTAAGCGGGTCTGCCCTATAAATAATCAGGCACGTGGAAGGGTATTCACCATTGGAGCTAGGGAAGCACGCAAGGATCCAAATGTGGTTACTGGTACGTTCCCTATTAATCAATGTTATGCATCTGTGCAGTTTGATACTGGTGCTGATTTTAGCTTCGTATCCCTAGACTTTAAGAATATACTTGGTTTAGTTGCAAGTAAGTTAGACGTCCCGTATTCGATAGAGTTGGCTAATGGGAAGTTAGTATAGGCGAATGAGGTGATTAGAGGTTGTGTTATAGAGCTTGGAGAGCGTGAGTTTCCGATAAATCTTCTGCTAGTTGGTTTGGGAAGCTTTGATGTCGTAGTTGGGATGGATTGGTTGTCTAGCAACCGTGCAGAGATTGTGTGCCATGAGAAGATCATTCGCATTCCGGTGGCGAATAAAGAGACGATCGTGATTCACGGAGAGAAGGATGATATGCCTTTGTGGATCATCAGTTGTTTGAAAGCGCGGAAGTGTCTACGTAAAGGATGCATTGCCTTCTTAGATCATGTTGTGAATAAGGAAGCCGAAGAGCCGAAACTTGAAGATATCCCTATGGTAAGGGAATATCCTGAGGTCTTCCCCGAAGACTTTCCAGGATTACCTCCTCAACGACAAGTCGAATTACACATTGACTTGGTTCCAGGCGCCGCGCCTGTAGCCAAAGCACCTTATCGACTTGCGCCTTCAAAGATGCAAAAGTTATCCACGCAACTTCAGGAGTTACTAGACAAGGGATTCATAAGGCCGAGCTTCTCACCTTGGGGAGCTCCAGTGCTGTTTGTCAAGAAGAAGGATGGTATCTTTCAAATGTGTATCGACTACCGAGAGCTGAACAAGTTAACCATCAAGAATCGGTATCCGTTACCGAGGATTGATGATTTATGCGACCAGCTACAAGGATCAAGCTACTATTCCAAGATTGATCTTCGATCGGGATATCATCAGCTGTGGATTCAGGAGGATAGTATACCGAAAACTGCCTTCAGAACTCGTTATGGACATTACGAGTTTCTAGTGATGCCGTTCGGATTAACCAATGCGCCGGCATTATTTATGGATTTGATGAATCGGGTGTGCAAGCCATATCTCGATAAATTTGTGATTGTGTTTATCGATGATATTCTGGTCTATTCACGGACAAAGAAAGAGCATGCTTAACACCTCAGAGCTATTCTAGAGCTGCTAAAGAAGGAAAAGCTCTACGCTAAGTTCCCGAAGTGCGAGTTTTGGATACGCGAAGTACAGTTCCTCGGTCACGTGGTAAACGATAATGGTATTCATGTGGATCCCACAAAGATTGAGGCAATCAAGAACTGGGAAACTCTGAAAACACCGACTGAGATCCGACAGTTTTTGGGTTTAGCAGGGTATTACCGCAGGTTCATCGAGAATTTCTCCAAGATAGCTTAACCGCTGACCTCCCTTACTCAAAAGGACAAGAAGTATGAATGGGGAGATAAGCAAGAAGAAGCCTTTTAGCTGCTCAAGAATAAGCTATGCGATGCACCGATATTATCCCTACCCGAAGGCACGGAAGACTTCATGGTATATTGCGACGCTTCGCGTTGGAGATTGGTTGCGTGCGCATGCAACGCCAAACGGTTATTGCTTATCCTTCACACCAACTGAAGGTCCATGAGAAGAACTATACCACTCACGATCTGGAGTTAGGTGTAGTGGTATTTGTTGAAGATCTGGCGACACTATCTGTACGGTACTCGATGTACTATTTTCACGTATCACAAGAGCCTGCATCATATATTTGATCAGAAAGAGCTTAATATGCGACAACGACATTGGGTTGAGTTGCTAAATGATTATGACTGCGAGATCAAGTATCATCCTGGAAAGCCGAATGTGGTAGCAGACGCCTTAAGTCAAAAGGAAATCATTAAGCCAATAAGGGTTCGGGCTTTAGAAATGATTATTCAGACGGATCTCACTTCACGTATACGTGCCGCACAACGAGAAGCTCTTAAGAAAGAGAACATTAACGCTGAATATCTCCGAGGAATGGAGAAGAAGTTGATGCCTAACGAGGAAGGAACCTTGTATTTCATGGGACGCATTTGGGTTCCGCTTTATGGTGGTATTAGAGAGGTTATTTTTGATGAGGCTCATAAGTCAAGGTACTCGATCCATCCAGGATCGGACAAGATGTACCAAGATTTGAAAGATTACTATTGGTGGCCAAGACTCAAGAGTGATGTTGCCATTTATGTGGGGACGTGCCTAACCTGTGCTAAGGTTAAGGCCGAGTATCCGAAGCCTTCAGGTCTCTTGCAACAGCCTGAAATACCCATGTGGAAGTGGGAACAGATTTCAATGGACTTCATAACAAAGTTACCCAGAACCCCTAGAGGACATGATATGATATGGGTAATAGTAGATCGGTTGACAAAGTCTGCGCATTTCCTACCGATTCGAGAGAAAGATAGCACAGGGAAGGTAGTTGAGCTTTACCGCAGGGAGATCGTGGCACGTCATGGAGTGCCTATCTCGATAATATCTGATAGAGATGGACGGTTTGTATCAAGGATTTGGCAATCCTTTCAGGAAGCCTTTGGGTCTCAGTTGAATCTGAGTACGGCTTTTCACCCACAGACAGACGGTCAGAGAGAAAGAACTATTCAGACATTGGAAGATATGCTCCGCGCTTGTGTAAGGGATTTGGGTGGCAGTTGGGATACTCATCTATCTCTAGTTAAGTTTTCCTATAACAACAGCTACCATACAAGCATTCAAGCCGCACCGTTCGAAGCCCTCTATGACCGTAAATGCCGCTCACCGTTATGTTGGGCAGATTCTAGAGATAGACAGATGGTTAGCACCGAACTAGTCCAAGAAATAACTGATAAGATCATGCAGATCCGAGAGCGCATCAAGGCGGCTAGTGATCGACAGAAGAGTTACGCAGATCAAAGACGAAAACCTTTAGAATTTGAAGTAGGAGACATGGTTTTGTTGAATGTCGCACCTTGGAAAGGTGTAGCATGATTTGGGAAACGTGGCAAGTTAAACCCACGTTACATTGGTCCATTCAGGATATTGGAAAGGCTTGGTACCATAGCATACAAGTTGGAATTACCAGAGGAACTAAACGGTGTTCACTATACCTTTCATGTATCATACCTGAAGAAAAGCCCAACTCAGGAGACAGTTATCATCCCTGCGGATGAAGTACATATAGACGACACTCTCCATTTCACCGAAGAACCCGTTGAGGTTACAGACTGGAAAGTTAACAAGACTCGGAGGAGTAGTGTTAAGCTTGTCAAGGTTCGTTGGAACTCACGTCACGATCCATAGTTTACTTGGGAGCGTGAATATCGAATGAAATCAAAGTATCCGCAATTGTTCCCTAACTCCCCTGCAACCGATAGCGCATCTTAAAATTTCGGACGAAATTCTCTTAACGGGGGGAGAATGTGACAATTGTCAAATTTCCATGTATCCGTACATTAATCAAACAGTAATTAGTGCTTTAATGACTGTGCTTGATCTAAATTAATGACATGAATGCTTTCTGATTATTGTCATATACATGCAAGTGCATCACATATTGCATGATTTCATATCATTATTGCATGCAACAATTTATGATTCAAATGATGCATGAAACAAAGTTAGCACAGTTATCAGACAAATCAGAAGTACTGACGGGAGTTTAGTACTCAGACAGACAAGGTATTGAGACACATAATGAGCCTGAAACCAAGAGTTACACTAGTATAGTGAGTAGGAAAGTAAGGATCATAAAACTGCCTTCCCAGTGATAGTTTAACTGCCGGAAAGTGCCTAAAACTCACCCAAACTGCAGAATTCTGCAATTTTCAGCAATACCTTCCTAGGTTTCGGGAATCAAAACTGTCACAAAAGGGAACATAAAGCACACGAAACTGCGTATTTTAGAACCTTAACGAACCGGTAACCAACCGAACAACTGGACACTACCCGAAACACCAAATTTTCACTAGAAGCACTGTTTTATCATTTTCGAGCTAGTAAGAGTCACCAAACACCATAACATCTCTTATAAAAACATAACAACTAAAAACACTAACTAAACACTTAGAATTTAACTCACTAATCTAACTATCCATTTCAATCCAACCATACCCCCCTTGTTTGGACGATTACCATGGGTGGCCCACCCATGAATTTTCCTAAATTGTTTATTAGATTATGTTGATACTTTAGAAACATTGGAACCAATGGACACTTAAATGTTGGAAGGTTATTACTTAAGACCTCAAGTTCATCATAATCTCTCATTCACCAACACAACACACTTCAAACTCACCCCCTCTCTCCCTCTTGGTCTCGGCCGAGAACAACACCACCACCACCATCATTATCAAGCTTCCATCTTCCATTCCCAAGTGTTACAAAGGTGTAAGGACATAGGATAAGAAGCTTGGTGCCATTAGAAGTGGAAGGACCTTACTCTAGAGCTTTTAACCACCAAGTTCATCATCTTCTTCATCTTGAATCTCTTCCCTAGCCTTGTGCTAGTAGTAAGACTCTTGAAAGTTGTTTTTACTTCTTGTTATGATGGTTAAAAGATTATGTTAATGGTTAATCACAAAGATCATGAAAGAACAAGAACATAACTCTTAACATAAAGATAAAAATCATAAGAATCATTGTTGTTTAAGTGTATGTGTGTATCTTGATGGTAGATTACTTGTGTTTATGATGTTAAACATCATATGAAACTTGCTAGATTGTGATTAAACACATGATCTAGCAAGTGAGAGGATGGATCTTGTGAAATCAAGATGATCATCCCTTTATGAAAACATGAACTTGAAAGATGAAATTGTTTTTCTGAATAATGATGATTGAAGCATGATATTAGTCATGTACATGGATGATTTCAAAGATAGTTTTCTCAAGAAACCAAGTTTAATTACAAGATTTACATAACCATGATTTTTAAAGAAACTAATCATGTTTTTAGTGTTAAATCAAGTGTAGAAACATGTTATTAACAAGAAAAATTCAAGAAGAAATATTTCTAGAAAATCATTTTATAAGTTGTGGAAGACTAAAATATTCAAGAATGTGATTTATAAATAAATAACCACACTTTTAAGGTTAACTAAGCTTACTTAACAACATACTAAGTTACTACAATTTTTTACAAAATTTCAAGTTCATGTTGTAGTGTAAAATGCATGATTTTGGCACTTGGTAAGTATTGATTGAATTGTTGTTGATTTGTGATGATTTTAAAAGAAAATCATATGCTTTGAAAGCATGGAAACCTCCATGTTAAGGGGAAACTATGGCAAAATTTTTCTAGAATTTAAACACTTAGAAAAATATTTTTAAACAAGTATTTATAAGTAAATTTTAACCATGGTTTTTCATATAAAATTTGCCATAATTTTTGGTACAAAAATTACAAACATTGGAGGTTGTTTTTGATAAATAAAAGTGACTAAATATGTATTTAGGAAAATATATATTTAGATGTCACAATTTGTGTGATTACTTGTATATTATATGTATTAGTTATATTACTTTAGGACTTGAAATAATATAACTTACCAAAATACCAAGAAATATAACACAAAATATTACAAAAATTCTAAGAAAATAAATATATAATTTATACCCAAAAATCGAACAAACCAAACAAGGAATATGAACTACAAAAATATTCCGGAATTAAATTCATATATATACTTTGACAAGTGAGTAAAACTGTATTTTGGATTCCAAGAAAACTAAAAATATGATTTTTATAATTATTACAAAAATATATCATATTTTGTCAAGGAGAAAATATATTACTTTGGGTGAAGAAAATATATATGTTTTCTTGAACAATTAGAAAATATAATATTTTTGGAGAAAATATATATTTTCTTAAATAAATTTAGAATGTATTATTTTTGAGGTGAAAAATGTATTTATAAATATTTTCTAAGTTAAACTTGAAAATATATTATTTTTGAGGTTTATATGAAAATATAAATATTTTTGCCAAGGAAGAATTGTACATAATTTTCTATAAAAGTTTTCTTCATATATATATATATATATATATATATATATATATATATATATATATTAAGAATGTAAGTTGGTGATTTTTATTGGTTAAAAATAATATTCCGGAAAGTATAAATACAAAAATTAAGTATAAGAATACTTAATAAATACAATAAAAATACGTATTCTCGTAGTTATAAATACACACCGGAATACTCCAACAATACTTGGCAGATATACACAAGTCTAAGAATACAAGTATAAGAATACCCATCCTTGGGAAGAATATGCATGTATAAATACATAATGTATCAAGTTGAAATATATTATTTTGACAAATATTCCAATAATTTATAAATATAATTTAAGTTAAAATATTATTATTTTAACAGATAATTATATACTTTGGAATAATATTTTTGACACCAAGAAACGTAACTCAAAGATACTAAGTCATAACAATTAAGACTAAAAGTCAAGGCACGACCCATCCGTCTAATAAACCATAGCACGTGTGTAGGTAGTCGTGCGACCGAGAAGAAGCTTTGTGTTATACCAGTTTACGAGACGCAAGATTGTGAGTTCATGTCTCCCCTTTTCTTTTAACTGTTTTCGGTTTTATAATTTCGGGGTGAAATGCATGTTACAAATGTTTACAAACATTTATAAATGGTATGGTTAGCTAAGGAATGAACTGTTAGATCATGTGAATGGGTATGCGCAAACTTAAGACCATTAATCCTCATATAAGGACAAAGGGACATGAGTGATAGATCTATTTGTGTGTTGCGAGCCCCACCCCTGGGCCGGAAGTGGCCGAAGGTGCTGACTATGTCTTCCAGCCAGAAGCCCGGTACAAAATCTGCTAGATTTGAGCCTTCCTACGCCGTTGCACACATGTTAATGACCTTGCAAATCATTAAGTGATCTGTTCATAGACGCCTTCATACCGGGTTTACAAATACATACTTACAGTGATTACAAGTTTATTACGAGCTCACTTACAAAACACATGAACTCGCTCAACTTTTGTTGACGTTTTCGAACTGTATGTATTTCAGGAAATTGAGGATGGATCTGGCGAGCGTTCAAGGTTTTCAAGTTATGTTTACAATAAACGATGTCATCCAGTTGTGGAGGGTTTGAATCGTGTATTTTATCCTTGATAGGATACATGGTTCAAAGCCTCGTTTTATTAATGTCTTTTGTTAAAGTCCGTTATGGAACTTAAAACTTTGGTTGGTTTGTATTATGAACTTGGAGTCTTGGTTTCGTGTTAAACAATATTAGTTGTATTATTTTGAAACTCATAATGGATGAACATCACGGTTTCTATCATATAGTTGTTTGTTATGGTTGAATGCAATGATATTAAGCAAGTCACACGTAACACGCTTCCGCAAAAGTCAGGGTGTGACAGTTTGGTATCAGAGCTTCGATTGTAGCGAATTAGGATTCTTTCTCGAGTCCAATAATGTCAACTTGCTTTGGTTATTGTGGCAGGATAGAACTGATTTTTAGACAAGTGGGGTTTCATCAGAATTTCCGATAACCACTTCATCAGAAATTCTGGTGAACAAATCATCAGAATCGCCAGAAACTGATCAGAAATATCATCAGATCCATCAGAAAAGCCTTTTCTAATAATCTTCTTCAGTTCTTTGACAGCTTCTGTTTCTTTGAAGTAGATGTTGTTCTTTTCAGTTGTCCTATCCGATTTTCTTCTTGTTGTTTGATCTTCAGGACTTTATCTTCTTCAGAGATCATGCTGAATCTGATTTTCTTCAGTACTTACAAATAAAGTTTCCTAATACTATGTCATTGGGCTTTAACCCACATTTTTATAGTAATTTGGGTACTAGCCCATGTATTTTATCATTGGCCCCCAACCCATGTATCTTAGCAATTTGGGCCTAGCCCAAATATTATCATTAGGCTCCAGCCCATGTATCTTAGCAATTTGGGCCTAGCCCATAAATTTTATCATTGGTCTCAAGCCCATGTATCTTAGCAATTTGGGCCTAGCCCAAATATTTTATCATTGGGCCCTAGCCCATGTATTTTAGTAATTTGGGCCTAGCTCAAATATTTTTTTTTACATTTAAGACATGTGATTTTTTTGTTAAACTTAGCAGATATTTTAGTAATTAGATTAATTAGGGCAATTAGGGTTTAATGGGAGGTTAGGATTTAAATAAAGTCTAACTACTTTATTAATTGAGTGGGTATTAATTTTAGATGGCAAAAATGCCACTAGTTCGCTCATCGGTTCGATACCGGATGGTATACGAAAGGTACTACATAATAACGGGAGCCATGGTTTTAATTCACCATTGTTGCTATGACGTTTATGTAAGGTGTTCACGATGCCAAAATATGGTTAACTAGTTCGCTAGACTAGTGTAAGTTGTATTTTGATACCTTAAATGCTTTCCGTTTAGGCGTCGACTAGTTAACGACACTTTCATTTCGTACCGACGAAGGTTTGCCGCAAGTTGTTATCCCGCAACCAAATGATGTATGAAGTGATTTCGAGTTCCAAATTAAGCTTAACTAGTTCGCCATGTTGTCCGTTTGGTTGTTTTGGCGACCAAAATATGGTTAACTAGCTTGTCAGTCCCATAACGGACAAGTTATGGGGGTTGCGGCATGGCACCGAAAGCTTATGTTTCGGACACCCCATTATTATCCTCATGTTGTTTTCATATGTTTGTTATCATTTGTCATAGTTGCGGAGTCTCGGAAATGCTAAATTATAGATTCGGACGAGTTAAAATTTTTATATTTTTAGCGAAACAAACGTTTTAGCGATCAGGGCGTTGTACCAGAAAGTCTTATATTTTTGCAAGATATGTTTTCATATTATTGTTTTCTTATGTATATGGACTCATTCATGTTGCTCATGTGTCGTTTTTCGTTGTTTCGTTTTGTTTTCACGGTTTGCTGGCATGAATAGTGTAACCGTTAACAGTGCGCGCAACACTTTCTACCAACACTTTTAGGACATTCTTTTATTGGTTTCGAAATACGACGAAAACCAACATATGTTTTAGCATTGTTTTCTTGTCCTAACACTGTTATCTAATAAACGACACAGTTACATAATTAAATTACGCTAAATGCATGAGATTATGTAAATAAAATAGTGATTAGTTTGTACGGAATTGTCGGTTATTTGCCAGTTGTCACATAGAGGAGGGTAGTCCTCAAAGGATGATCCGCCACGTAGGCGTCCACGTAAACAAGTGTGGGGAGTGAATGGACCTAGGGTGTGGGGATGGGCCTCAATATATGTGTGTGTATGTGTATGTATGTATATGTGTGTGTATAAAGAAGAAAGAGGAGGCCCGAACGGCGCCGTACCTAGCCAGCTTGGGGATGTCCCCACACCGACTAGTCTTATATGAAAGAGAAGAAGATGTGTCTTGGCCTCTTGGGTTAAAATGAGGGAAAATCTCCCAAATAGTCGTTGACTAGTCAATTTTTCAGAAATAGCCAATTGAAACGGCTCGACAAGCCTTTTCAATCTCGTGAAACGGCTTAAAAAATCCTTTCAAGTCAACCAATCCATGATTACCACGTGTCCGACAACCATCATTCAGTTAAGAACTTTCAACACGGCTTGAGATCTTTCAGTGTAGCGGCTTGGCTTGGCTTAAGATCTTTCCTGGGCTAAGATCTTTCCTAGGCTTGGCTAAGGATCTTAGATTTAAGAGATAACTTTTTTTTATAATTTGATATATAAAATTAGATTTATTCAACCCGTATAATACACATTGTTTTTTAAAGATATAACTTTTTATTATTACGATAAAAAATTACATTATTCAACCGTACAATACACGAGTTTTTTAAAGATATTAGTTTTTTTTACAATACACGAGTTTTTTAAGGTTTTTTGATTTTATCACCCTTACTATTAGGTATTGGCTGTTGTCACTCTCAACTATCACTTCGACTTCTACCACTCCCAACTTAACACTTTGTGTGTTCTGTCACTCATGTTGAGTGGTTTTTGGCTTCCCTTTTGTCTTTTAGGAGCAGATGCACCTTTAGTCATTAGTAATTCACAAAATATTAGCCTAATATCACCAATAACACTAGTTAAACACTAAGAAATGTTCACCTCCGGGGTGACACAACACACAAAGTTTTAAGTTGGGAGTGGTGGGAGTCAAAGTGATAGTTGGGGTGTGTCAACGGCCAATACTCAACAGTTGAGAGTGATAAAATCCAATAATCCTTTTTTTAAAGATATTACATTTTTATTATTTAGTATACAAAATTACATTTATTTTACCCGTGTAATACACAGAGTTTTAAAAGATATGTCTTTTCTAATTATTTGATATATACAATTACATTTATTCAACTCGTACAATACATGAGATTCTTAAATATATAACTTTTTTATTACTTAATATATAAAATTACATTTATTCAACTCGTGTAATAAACGAGATTTTTAAAGTTATATTTTTTATTATTTAGTATAAAAATTACATTTATTTAACCCGTGTAATACACAGGGTTCTAACCTAGTAATTTTTTATTTTCAAGTTAAAAATTTCAGATTTTTTAATTGAGATTTTCAAGTTCTCACATTTAATTGAGATTTTTTTAATTATTCATTTATATTTTTAATTATTCGTTTATATTTAAATTATGTTGAAAGATCTCAAGTCGTGTTGAAAGTTCTCAGGCCATGTTGAAAGATCATAAGCCAAGCCAAGCTGCTACACTGAAAGATATCAAGCCGTGTTGAAAGTTCTTAAACCTTGTTGAAAGATCTTAAGCCAAGCCAAGCTACTACACTGAAAGATCTCAAGCCGTGTTGAAAGTTCTCAACTGAATGACGGCTGTTGGACACATGGAAATCATGGATTGGTTGACTTGAATGGATTTTTTTAAGCCATTTCACGATATTGAAATAGCTGGTGGAGCCGTTTCAACCGGCTATTTCTGAAAAATTGACTAGTCAACGGTTATTTTGGAGATTTTCCCTTAAAATGAAGTTCGAAGTCATCTGACAGAAGTAACCATAGGTAGCTTCACCTAAAAAGCAAATAGCTACAACAATAGTCCAGAGCAAATTCACTATTTTTCAAACAATTAATTCTCGAACACAAAATGTGTAGTAAAAAAATCAATATTAGTTTTACGTACTTTATTATTAACTAGTGTTTAACCCTGCGTTGCGGAGCGGGGGTCGCAAAACCATGCTATGTAGTAAACAAGCGTTGAACACAACGGAAAAGATATTGTAAAACAAATACGTGAATTTATGCCATAATGTAACGTCAAATAGAATAAATCCACCATTAAATCTAACTTGCGGCCCAAGTATAATGCATTTAGCCAAGTCAAACCCTATTTACGGCCCAAGTATAATGCATTTAGCCAAGTCAAACCCTATTTACGGCCCAAGTATAATGCATTTAGCCAAGTCAAACTGAAATCCATTATATTATGTGGACAATTTTTTAAATTTAATGTGGTCCATCTGATAAACAATTGAATCAGCCCATAAACTTAAACAGACTAGTGAACCGGTAAAGAGACCCGTTGGACGTCCAGTCCGATCCTGAAAACATTAGTATTTTTTAAATATCATTCACCCGGTTTACAATGCATAGGTGTGAAAGTAGAACCACAATAAGGTGTTTGCCAAACATATTGGTTATTTCCTTGCACTATATTTGTTGTTTGTGTTGACGAAAATACAGTTGACACAAAACTCTTCCTAACAAAGGTTGTGTTTTTCATGGTAATGAACACTCGTCTAGTTACGTCATAACTCTTAGGCTAAGGGGTGTGGGTTCGCTTTCCCTCTTCTCCAGTATGGTCAACCTTAGCATCACATAACCCCTCCTATTCAACCTCAGCATCCTTTCCCCAAGAAAGGGTGTGTTTCCCCTTCCACCCCGTTCCCTTTCCATTTTTTATATTTTTTGTTTAATCTCTTTTATTTATAAATAATATTTTTTATTCCTTTAAATTGTTAAAATAAAAATAAATAAGAAATTTTGTTAAGAAAATTAAATATTTCATAAAATATAAAAACTTACAAATAACAAAAAGAACCCACAAATTTTAATCTAAAAATACATGCTAAAAAGCATAAAATAGATTTCGCCTAGACCTACGAACACCACAATTAGTCATCAATGGGATCGACACGGAAATTATTCCAAATATAGTCGATTAAATCCGCACAAAGGTTCCCATGCACATATTCGTTGTGTGGCGCCCATGTATTTGATTCTTATTTCCCCTCGTCAACCGGCTCAACATTCTCATCAATGTCACTCGAATCGTATTCGCATATCGCCCAACCTTCGTCTTCAAGAATTATGTTATGTAGTATTGTACAACCATACATAATGCATTTCAAACTTTTTGGATCCCATGCACGGGCTGGGTTTTATATTATATGCCAGCGTGATTTTAACACACCAAACAACATTCTCATCAATGTCATTCGGATCATATAGAGCATGAACGAAGAATCAGGGCCAGTACCTCTTATGATGTTGTCGAAAATCTCAGATCTTACTAACGTTTAAATCATTGTTTTAACCTGCAACTGTGACGTTTGTTTCTTTCAATCATCGTACAACTCCGAACAACTTCATAATCAATGAAACATTGTGTTTTGATTCCAAGATGTTATAATTATTTATAACAATTTCACGTTTTAGTCCTTGTTCAAATTCGTTCACTCAAACCTTTTCTGGAAGTGAAATCGTAAAGTATTACGCAAAACATAATCAGTTTAATGCGACGTACACTCCGGAACAATGACATAAGCCAAACATACCCTAAATACCCTTTACATAACTTAGAAATAAGTTTTGAGGGGTTCGGTTTGGCAAAAACATGTTTATTCGAGCTCAGGGACTATTTGCGTCAAACTGTAAAAGTCTACCGATTCACGTATTTCTTAATACGGGCCATGTACACACATCCAAAAAATTTTGTAATCATTAAAATCTTGTATTTTAATGATAAGAATGCAAAAATATCATTCGTTGCGAAATTTCGGTCGTTTTCGCGTTCGTTAAAGCGTTCGTCGTAATTAAGCGAAAAACGCAACCGTATGTCACACCCCGACCGCGTTAAAACAATGAAACCACGGCGGAAACGTCAGGGAGTAGAGTAACAGAATCATTGTTTCACAACACATGGATTAAATTTTGTTTTATTGAATTATTAAGTGTTTAACATTGTCTTGAAAGTAAAACAACCAAGTTCTACATATTGTCTTTCTTGTTTTAAGTCACTAAGGCCTCGTCCATTCCTACGTGAGCATGCATAATCATCATCAACATCATCAAACAACAGCACCTGAAACATATATGAAAATAAAGTCAGCATAAAAATGCCGACGAGCACATAGGTTTTGTGAGTGTGTCAGATTCATGGCTTGTATACTGATTGCAATACCTTGTACGACTACAAGAGTCTATATTTGAAAACTTTGTTTTGAAAAGTGCTTTGTATTGAAATATGATTAACCAACTTAAAACATGTTGGTTATAGTTTATAAAACTTCGTTGCCATGAATCTTGACTAAAACATTAGTTTTTGTAAACTAAATTGTAAATCGTTCTCGTAATAAAACTCGTATGGTTTATATCATTTAGTAAACATCGTTGCATGTAATCGTTTGAAATCAATCATTCGAGTGAACTAAATAACACCATGGAATGTAATTTGATAAAAACACTTATATATAAGAAGTACCAGCGGCGTATCTACCATGCTTTTATCACATTACACCCGTCCCGTTATCTATTCACATACCAAAAATCAATCGTTCAATTGTACTCATTCTCAATCGTTCGTGTTATCAAAATCAATTGTTCAATTTGTTTAACTCTTTCAAATCGTTCAAATCATTCGTGTTTTAACTGTGAAAACTAACTTTTGGTCGTCTCGTTGAATACATTCAAACCTGTGTGACTCGTCCATCGTTCAAATCGTATTAACAAACCACCAAAGGGTATGTTAACAATCATCAGGTTCTGTCGTTACCCACATTACGCCCATACATAACCATGGCGATAGTCCGATAACGGGATTTGTCAGATCCTATGGTACCATAACATACTACTGGTCGGCTCGGCCAAAGCTAATAAATGTCATTCGTGTTATGTAATAACGTCCCAACAAGTTCGCTCACATTACTGAAATCGTTGTGTTAATATAAACCATAGCATTCGTTTTGTTTTGAAAACTCGAAATCGTTTAGCACATATGAATCACCCCAAAACAATTAAAAGCAGTAAAATAGGGGAACTATGTACTCACTTGAGATTACAAGGTATCCTCGATTAAATGAACTTAACAAAGCTCGGGCAAACCAAGGAAATCAAGTGGCACCTAGTAATCGGATCACTATGTTAATAAATCGACACCTAAATCGGGAGATCGGGTAGAATGAGGTCTCGTAAACCAAATGAGTATTGGAACTCATGTGATATGGTTTAACATAGCCTACATTCTGATTCAGAACCTATCCTAAGTGCTTATGACCCGTTAAGGTAGTCTACGCTACTTTAACACGTCATTTGCGCAAAAGCGCAAACGAATAGCCTAACTAGTCCAATGACAAGTATTATATGCCCTAACATGTTTAAATATTTTGAATAATCAGTTTATGTGTCAAAATTTAAGTTAAATATGCTTAAATTCCAATTTATGCATGAAAAGGGCATTTTGGTCATTTTCCTAAGGCATATAAACTACCTATCATACAACTAATTAAACTAAGTGAACATAAGGTATAACCTCGGAAGGTTATTCCCTATACAACTATGGTCACGATATATGTTTGGTCGGATCCTAATGATCGACCAAACGGGTCGGGTTCGAAAGTCTAAGTGGTTGTTTAGACCGCTTGACTTACGACCCTAAACAAGCACTAAACTAAAAGTGACGAGTTAAACATGTTAAAACATGATTAACTAAGTTAGAAAAATGATTTGAAATCAAACAAAGTGTTTTGATACCCGAAAATAGTTTCGTCGCAAAATGCAAATAATCGTGCATTTTGACCGAAACTTTGGCTCTTCACTTCGACTAATCAACGTGGTAATCAGTAGGTATAGTCACAAGGGACTATAACCATCGTGATTACGCTCACGTTGCAAAGTTCAAACGAACTTTGATTTGACCAAATCATGGTCAAAGCTGAAAGTCAAACACTGTTTGACTTTCATGCTTGAAATAAATGAACAAGCATGAAAGAACACTTACAAGTGTTCTTGGCTGAAAAATTGAACTAGAATACTCAAGTATGAAGCCTCCAACTTAATGTGGTAGCCTCAAGCAGAGCAATATATCAGATTTGAAGGAGATGAGCAAAGAATGAGCAAGAGGACCTTGCTATTTATAGGAAATCTTGTGCCTCTAGATGATTGCCATGTGGATTGTGTGTTGATCAAGGAAGAATCAAGACCACACAATTGTTAGGCTTTGATTGGAGGACTTGAGGATCACACAAACCAGCCCACCAATTGAAGAAACCAGGGATTAAAACCAAGACAACAGCTGAAATAGAAGTTTCTAAATTCCGTGGTGCTGGCAATAGCTTACGGACTGTAAGGTCCTAAGCATACGGTTCGTATGGACCTTGCAGACTAGCAACTTTCAGTTAATTACAGTTTAGCCCCTGCACCTTGTTTTGTCACGTTTTGGCACTTCTAACACCCGTTAAGCCCATTTTCAAGCTCCATAATGAAGTTAAAGTACATTAAACTTGAATTATGCTAAAAAATGTCACGGATGTTGGTCCTGTTTGGCCGTACGGTTACAGCTTTCGGTTAATTATGACGGAATCGTAACGAACGCGTAAACGACCCAAATTGCGAAACGAATGGTATTTTTTGCATTCCTATCACTAAAATATAATATTTTAGTGATTACAAAAGTTTTTGGATGTCCGGATATGGTCAGAATGCAAGATATGCACGTAAATGCATACTTTCACAGTTTTGACGCTTTTAGTCCCTGTGATCAAATAAGCGTATTTTCGCATACCGAACCCCTAAAAACTTATTTCTAAGCTATGTAAAGGATATTTAGGGTATTTTTAGCTTATGATCATCTTCCGGAGTGTACGTTGCTATACGAATCGGCAGACTTTTGCACTTTGTCGCAAATAGTCCCTGTGATCGAATAAACTTGTTTTTGACACACCAAACCCTTCAAAACTTATTTCTAAGTTATGTAATGGATAGTTAAGGTATGTTAAGCATATATCACTATTCCGGAGTGTTTGTCGTGTTAAACCGATTACGTTTACGTAATAGTTTGCGTATAACTTTCCAGAAAGCGATTTAAAGCTTGAAATCAAACTAGAATCAAAACGTGAAATCGTCAAACACAAATACACAAATATTTAGACCAAAACACATCGTTTCATTGATAATCGGTATTTTTTACATCGTACTGTGTTTACAGAGCACAATTGTCACACCGTACAACCGAACGAACCGACATCCATGATATTTTTGGGAATAATTCAAGTTAAATATGCTTTAACTTCCTTATGGAGCCTAAAAATAGGGTTAACAGGTGTTAGAAGTGCCAAAACGTGACAAAACAAGTGTAGGGGCCAAACCTGCAAATTAAGGAAAGTTCTGCCCTTGCCAGACATATATACGGACTGTAAACAGAACCTTATATGGTCCGTAAACCTGTCCTAGCCAGCCGAATACGAACAACAGATGGTTTTCACTTGTGTGGAGTCCAAGTTTGAGTATTCTCCAAGGATTATTTTGCTTAGGACAAGTGTTTTAATCCCCTTACAAGCTTGGAACATTTGGCATGATCTTATGCACCTCCAATTGCTATAAATAGCAAATTCTTCCAACACCACAACTTGCTCATTTTCCTATTTTCATCTCGTAGGCTCTAATTTGGAGTTTGCTTCCCATTGGAGGCCTCCTATTGAGTATTCTTGCCATCCTAGAACACAAGTAAGTGTTCTTTCCTAGTCTTGTTCATTATTTAGCTATTTTTTAGCTAAAAGTCAAGCAGTTGACTTTCTACTTGACTTTCGGTTCTGACCATTTTTGGCCAAGTCAAAGTTCAATTGAACTTTGCAATGTGATCGTAATCACGAAGGTTATAATCCCTTGTGATTATACCTACTGATTACCACGTTTACTAGTCGAAGTGATGAATCAAAGTTTCGGTAAAAAATGCACATTATGTGCATTTTATGACAGAACTATTTTCGGGTATCAAAACACTAAATTTTGATACCAAATCAGTTTTGCAACTTAGTTAGACATGTTTTGACATGTATAACTCGTCACTTCTAGTTTAGTGCTTATTTAGGGTCGTAAGTCGAGCGGTCTTGACCACCGCTTTGACTTTCGAATCCGACCCGTTTGGTCGATCTTAGGATCCGACCAAACACATATTTGTGGCCATAGTTGTATAGGGAATAACCTACTGATGTTATACCTAATGGTCATGTCGTTCGGTTAGTATTATGATATGTCTTTCATATTTTCTTTAAAAATGACCAAAATGCCCTTTTTTGCGCATAAATTCATTTAAGCATATGTAATCAAATTTTTCACATATAAACTGATGTTATAACATTTTCAAACATGTTTGGGCATTTAAGACTTATCATTGGACATGTTTAACCACTCAAACACGTGTTTACACAAATGACACGTTAAAGTAGCGTAAACTACCTTAATAAGTCATAACGGGTCAAAAGCACTTAGGATTCATTCCAAATCAGAATGTTAAGTTTATTAAATCATGCCATATGAGTTCCAATACTCATTTGATTTATAAAACTTCATTCTATCCAATCCGCCGATTAATGCCCCGACTTATTAACATAGTTATCCAATGTTAGGACACACTTGATTCCTTGATCTCTTGAGCTTTATTTACACTTTCATACAAGACTAATACGCAATCCCAAGTGAGTACATAGTTTCCCCTCTTTTACATTTGCAAGTGAGTACATACTACTACTTTCTTGATTTCATGACATTATACGTGCTTTGATTAGATAGTATATATAGTACATGATTTCAATTGCATTTTGCTTCGGATGTTGACCTAGCATGCCTAGCACATTGATTTCAAAGATACTTTTGCTTCATATGTTGACCTAGCATATCAAGCACATTCATTTCATGGACATTTTGCTTCGTATGTTGACCTAGCATGCCTAGCACATTGATTTCAAAGACATTTTGCTTCGTATGTTGACCTAGCATACCTAGTACATGGTTTCAAAACATTTTCACAACAAGCTTACATTGTTTAAAACATTTAGGTGCGTTGAACTTGACAATAATACATTCATTAACATTAATCCCACCGACCGGTAGTATGTTATGGCACCATAGGTTTGATAACCTCATTCCCGCTTCCTAGTTTGTTTGGAAGTATCCATTGGGGAATGACAGAATCCGATGAACATTTTATAAACCTTTGTCCTTATAAGGGTTTATCTGACCATCAACAAGGCTTTAATGTATTCGCCAACAATCCTAATATATGTTTTACAATAAAATCAATGATTTATAAGACATAACTTTTGATTTAAACAAAACCTTTGTTTATTCAAAGACATTGTTTTATACAAGACATTTTGACTATTCAAGACATTATTTCCTCTGGTATAAGCAAAGACCTTTTGTTTACCATACAAGACCTTGGTTTATTCATGACATTGGTGTACACATGACACATTTTATACAAGACTTTGGTTTATACATGACAATTTGGGTTACACAAAGACATTGGTTTATACATGACACTTGGTTTACACAAAGACATTGGTTTATACATGACACTTGGTTTACACAAGACATTGTTTTACACATGACATATTTTATACAAGACACGACACTTTTTATACATGACATTACATATTTTGGTTATTAAGTTAACCATGTATCATTCTTTTAAATTTGATTTTCATATGATTTTACAAAAGAAAACATTTTTATAAAGGTTCATAGCTACTTTTTAGTTAAACATTTCTTATAACATTCAAAGCCATGAATCTTCACCACAAAACCTATGTTACTCACATGTAGTTTTATGCTGATGTACCTACTTTCACATATGTTTCAGGAGCTTATGTTTGACTTTGAGCATGCTTCACATAGGGCAGACTTAGGCCTTAATGACTTAAAACCAGCAAGACAATTGTTGTGTATCATTTGTATTCTCTAAGACAATGTAAACAATTAACTAAATAAAACAAAACTTTATGAGCCATGAGTTATGAAACAATTTGTAATGTGACTCCCTAATGTTTCCGCCCCATGTTGTTGTATATTACGCGATTGGTATAACACCTTGCTTCTTTGAACTTTTCATAATTAGAAGGACTTGCTTGTATTTCTATTTTTGGAAGTCTTGTGTTCTTGTAATCGTTCTTTCATTGTAATCGTTGTAAAATCCGAGACTTGAATCATAAATAAAACTCGTTTTTCTTTAAATTCGTATTATACACACTTCATACATATTCGTACATTTGAATTCGTGAAACAATTGGTGCTTTGTTCATAATTCTTGGAAACTATGTGTTAAACATGCAAATACGTGAAACTTGCGAATAATACGTCTTTTGAATGCATATGATACTTAAATATGACATTCATACCCTTAAACATACTTCATCATACTTGTTTTATGTTAATGTTACTTGTTTGATCCTTATAATACGCTTTTATATCATGAACAATCCTCAAAACACCTAAAAAACCTAAATAAGAAACATGAGGGGACATTTATGTCAACTGTTAAAACACAAACCACACCAGACCAGGGTCTGGTGGGCCGCGACACGCCCAGCCAGGGCTTTCGCTGGCCGCGAGCCAGCTCAATCTGAAACCAGCCTTACCAGCTCGCTGGTTGGTCACTTTTTGATTGGTTTTAAGTGGGTTTTTAGCATTTTAACCTCACCAACCCAACCCAAATCCATCCCCTATATAACCCAAGCCTCCTCCAAGCATTTTCCACTTTTCAAACACTCTCTAATCACTCTCAAACTCACTAAACTCGTAGCTGAATCCAGGAGATAAACAGATTCGTATCATCTTACAAAAGTGAGCATAACTCACTCATTTATTAACCTTTTCCCTTGATTCTTTTCCTACTTTCTTGGAACAACCTTATGTATGTTTCCAACAGGTTTTCCATAGAAAACCAAGGCTGGAACGTCACCAAACTTTCTGTTTTGATGCAAACTTTGTTAATCTTAGTTAAACTTGAGTTATCTCATCTCATTCCTATGTCCTTATGCTCATAATCAATTGAATGGTTAGTTGGGATTAAAAACAAGGTTGAGACAAGAAAAATCAGAGGATAAAACCTCAAAACTTTCTGTTTTGTTTAGGGTTTCACCCGCAAGTAGTGTTCAAGCTTAAAGCTTGATGTTGTGTGATTATAGGACAAGCTTGGGTTATCCTACTTGAAAATCCACACACTACTTGATGTTTTCCATAGATTAGTTGTTCTTCTTCATTTCATACTTGTAAGTTCATGACCCTCCTTGTTGTTCATAACTACAAGTGTAGTGGTGAACCAAAGAGGTACCCAAATGGAAGACTTGTTCTTCCTACCTCCTACATGTCACACCCCCAAAATCCACACGCGGAGTATCACCGCTTGGAGGCGTGACTGACCAGGATCAAGCCACCAATCATATTGAACATAACAAGTAATAAGTAAAATTCAGCCACACGTTATGAAAGGTGTTTCAAATAAAAAACGTAGTTAAGTGTTTAGCGGTAGCATAATTGTAAAACCCAATGTAAGTATTAAGTACGAAATAAAGTAATTTTTTTAGCATGGCACCCACTGCCATATCCCACAACGACCGCGCCTCCCTGTGCAAGCTCCATGAGTACCTAACGACCTACAAGGCATGTAACAACGAGTCAACAACAAAGTTGAGCGAGTTCACAGTTGGTTGTTTAGTCATAGCATTCGTTTCGTAAATCATATGTTTGTTTTGTAAACCATGTATCGTATTAATTCGTATCGCGGTCTCCCAGACATGTTTACGAAGATTAGTGGGGGCTTCCCATGTGTTACTAGACCGTGCGTATCGACTACTATGAAAATGTAAGTGGTGCCCTAAGTCAATGTCTATCAGCATTGACCCTTTGCCCATAGTCCATTAGTACACGCCCATTCGAATGACACGGTGTGAGGTTTGTTAAACCTAATAGCGCTATTAACTAATGACCCGCTCGCCACAGGCCTCGGCGATTAAGTCGATATAAATGAGGGACTTCATGATAGAGGTTTGGTCCAGTGTGAAATCTTGGCATCCTACCCACGGAGGATGGTTGTAGTTACCGTTTAAATCATTAACCCATTCCCAACCCTTGGGAATCCCATGCCTTGGAAAGAGTGTGAACTCACCTTGGTTTGCTCGGTATGCTAAACTATGTGCTCACAAGTAATCAGACAAGTCCTAAAGTATGTACATATAATTAATCAGTTCCAGTTCGTAATGATTCACATGCCATTTATGTCACATAGTGTGTTTATGCAATCATTATCAAGTAGCACATAACAGTTAGTTCATGTTCATACCATCATACTCCATATAACTTAGTTCTTAGTAAATTCTAACATGGTTAATCAATTAACATGCTTGATGGGGTTAACAGACTTAACAAAGTTAATATATTTAGCAAAGATAACCAGCTTCACCGAATTAACACGCATAACAGGAATAATAATCTAACAGTGTTAATTAATTAACAGAGTTAACAAACTAGTATAGTTACCTACTTAACGGGGTTAATAAAGTTAACTGAGTTACTAGCTTAACTCAGTTAAGAGACTAAACAGAGTTAATATTCATAACACACGACGAAATCAATGTGGCGAAATCCCTTCTTGGCGAAATCCCTTCTTGGCGAAATCCCTTCTTGGTGAAAACCCTTTTGGGTTTTCGTCGTGATAGTGTTTTCGTCGGCCAAGGGTTTTCGTCGGGCTGAAGTATGACGAAATCACTTAAAGTTTTCGTGGCATATTCATCATCAACAGTTACACACCCAGAACCCTAATGATCATCTACAATACGCCGACTTCATCATATAGTCATTCAGTCATATTAATTCATGCAATCCTCCATACATACAAGGCATTAATACGAAATCATTCAACACTGAATTAATATGATTACCATACATTAAACTGAACATGCACCGAGATCTATCCCAATATTATCACAACATCAGACCTAACCCACATGATGAACATCAACCCTATCCATCCTTCATTAACATTCAAAGATATACATATATACACAACATCAACCGGACATTGACAACAACCATAACACAACCGATTATAACCTCAGTTTATAAAGATTCCTACCAAACCAATCAATCCAATTCATAACATGATCACATAACAGTTGATTCATGGTAACAAACAGATAGTTCATGAAGAATTAGACCAAATAACTATTAACAGTAGATTACTAACCTAGACAAAATGCACAACGAATCTGTATAAGGCTTGAGATCTCGAGACTGCCGTCGGGTGCAAGAAAAGCGAGAGAGATGAGGGAGGTGATTAGGGTTTAGTCAGTTATCGATTACATGCACTGATTAAAACAAATCCTATATTCAATCACTACTGGGCCGAAGCCCATGAGTTGTTTTCGACAGTTAGCAGTGGACGAAAACACTTAAAGTGTTTTCATCATGGGTGTTTTCGTGGGGTAGGGGTTTTCACCCAGGGAGTGTCTTCAGTTTGTGGGTGTTTTCGGCTAGGGGTGTTTTCATAGAGGGGTGATAGGCAAAGTTCCATGTTTTAAATAATTATACAAACATAATATCAATACAAAATATATATTTAACCTACAAACGTATAATGCACACCATATATAAATACAAAAACAACACCTAATGATCAAGTATTAAGTCGAGTAGAAACCTTGAAAACTCGGGTTGTCACATTCTAGGTAATCGTCGCCCAAATGAAATATATAATCAAATTGAGGAGATTGCTCAGACCAATTTTCAGTGGCACACTCCCCGAGGCAATAAATCTATTGCCCCGGGCGCCCATAAGGCTGATGAAAGCACTCCTTTACAAGCCCAAATCGAGGCCCTTTCTTCAAAAATCTAAAAAGTTAGAAATGGCAAAAACGATCTCGGTTATGGCTTGTGAGGGGTGTGGTGGGCCACATGAAAATTTGAGTTGTATGAAATAATTAGATGATCAAACGGAAACGGTAAACTACATTGATAATAGACCTAGGCCGTCGGGTCCTCCAACGGGTACCTACAACCAAGGATGGCGTAACCACCCTAACCTTGGTTGGAGAGATCCCGGCAATAGTAGTAACCAACAAAACCAACGAACTAACTTTCAACAACCACAAAATTTTTCTCAACAACAAGGTGGACGAGAAAGGCTTGAAGATACTGTATCTCGCCTCATCTCCGACACCGAAAAGAAAAACTCGGATCGATTTCAACAATTGAAATCGAATTTTAGAAATCAACAAGCTAGCATTCAAAACATTGAAAAACAATTAAATCAAATAGCTCAAAATTTCTCCGAGAGACCACAAGGCGCATTACCAACTAATACCGAAACGAACCCAAAGGCGCAAGTACATCTCATAACATTAAGAAACCGTACCATGGGTCCCGAAGAGGCCCCACTTCCACCAACTGAAAGAAGCCAAACCACAACTCCACCCGCACCCCAACAAGAGAAGGATTCTCCACCAGTTCAAGAGCCCACTAAGACTCCTCCGGTTCCATACCATGGTCGGTTAATTCGTCAAAATACCGATGAGCAATTCGCAAAGTTCAAAAATTTACTAAAACAATTGCATGTTAATATTCCATTTATCGAGGTCCTAACTCAAATGCCTAAATATTCAAAATTTATGAGGGACTTCCTCACTCAGAAAAGAAAATTTGAATCATTACAATTAGTTAACTTAGATGAAGAATGCTCCGCCTTACTACTCAACAAACTCCCACAAAAGAAACTTGACCCCGGAAGCTTCACAATTCCTTGCTTGATTGGGAAATCCCCCATTTGTAATGCACTAGCCGATCTCGGGGCAAGCATCAACCTCATGCCCTCATCAATGTTCAATCGACTCGGCTTAGGAAAAACAAGTCCTACAAAAATAAGCATACAACTCGCCGATAGATCCGTCAAATATCCACAAGGTGTTGCTGAAAATCTATTGGTCAAAGTCGGCGAATTTGTCTTTTCTAGATATGGGGGAAGATACCGAAGTACCACTCATCCTAGGGAGGCCATTCCTAGCTACGGCCCAAGCAGTGGTAGATATGAATGATGGAACACTAACATTGAGGGTTGGGGACGAGGAAGTAAAGTTTGGAGTCGGAAAAAAGAGAAGAAGACGAAGACCCGGTCAACTACATGAAGGTCATTGACTCAAATTTGGATGATGCTCTCCGACGGTGTAGCATGGGATGCAAAACATCCCACTTGGGTAACATATGAACAGGCTTTGGGTCTAGCTAAGGACCCTTATAAACGTGGCGCACCACGGAGGCATTCCACGGAACTATCCTTAGTTTAGTTTAGATTAATTTTTATCTTTTCTAGTTTAGTTTTAATTTTCAGGAATAAAACACACTCAGGATGGTGAAGGATAACAAGGGAAACTTGAACCAGCACCCCATGCACGAAAACAGGGCAATCCGACAAAATTTTCTTCATTACAGCAAGTTCAGCACGGGCCGTGCCCGCCCAACACGGCCCCGTGTTGCACAATCTGCAGAAAATGCCCAGTTCAGGTAACTGGACACGGGGCGTGCTCACTGAACACTCCCCCATGCCCAGGCTTCTGTTTCTCTTTATTCATTTCTGTTACTGGCGATCTGAACACGGCCCCATGCCCGGACACCACGGGGCCGTGTCCAGACGCCCAGTAACATAAATTTTGTTTTTTCACACCTTTTTACACATTCAATCAACCTAAAAACTTATTTTTGGGACACATTGAGGACAATGTGTAATTTAAGTGTGGGGGGGGGGTGCTAAAACTTTGAATCTTGCAAGTCCTAATCACAAGACTTACACAAAACTCTATTGGAACCGCTAATCACCCCAATTTTTTTTTCAAAATTTTTCATTTTCTTTACTTGTCTTGGTTTAACTTGGGAATTTCAAATTCTAAAAAAAAAGTTATATTTCTACAAATTTACAACCGATAGCGTCGTGATTAAAAGAACCAACATAAGAAAATTATGAAACGGCATGACAAGCTTAGTTAAGATTTGATTATATATACTTGATCACATAAAAACCCATTCCACCAAAAGTGAGTTTTGAGCCTTTATTCAGCATACAAATACATATCTTTAAACTAAATGCTCATTTTTTGTTTCTTGTGTGAATAGCCGCTTGGTTCGTACGACTCTAGAACTTTCCACGATGATACATTCCCAGTCCTTACCAACTTAAACCCGAGTAAGTAAATGATGGAGGCATTAGGACTAACCCTTTTTATTTCTACACCATTATTTTATTTTACCACCTACCAAAAGTCCCCCTAGTTAATCCCTTTGAGCCTAAACCTTTTCATTTCTTAACCCAAAAACAAACACCCTTTTTACCCACCAAAACCCTTTTTATTTTAAACCCTTTGTTTTAGTAACAAGCTCGGTTTTTCGTATGACTTTTCAAAAAAAAAAATTCTTGATGATGAAGCAAAAGAGAAATAAACAAACAAGTTCATCCAAAATAACTTTGTTTGAATAATGGCTTCATCAAAATAAAAATTGCAAAAATAAAAAGTCTTACGAAAACCGACGCTTTTTACGCCTTTCGCCCTTTTACTAACTACTAACCCAACCACATACCTTTAACCCAAGCCTAACCCTTCACCCAAAAGTCCTATTGATATTTACAAAGGTATATAGTTAAAAAGGATGAGGATTGATTGCTTGGCAAGCCTATGGTAGGAGTAAGTTCCATGCCGCTCTCGAGTGATTCACTAAAATACATCTTCGGCCGAGTGTTGAGTGATCCCCCGTGAGGTATGTGAACTTGTATATAAGTGGAATTTTAAAAAAGGCATGTTATGTCCTAATAAGTAATTTATCTTATGTACTGTTTTAAATAAATCATGACGAATAGGATTGTAAATAAATAAAAATAAAACTTAATAAAGAATCTTGGAAATCCCGACACTCTATGACAAGCCCAAAAACCTTCTCTTCTACCCATTCCATTTGGGAGTGTAAAGCCACATTATAAAGAGTTTTGCTTGAGGACAAGCAAAGATTCAAGTGTGGGGGTATTTGATGTGCACAAAATGCAACATATAAATTACATTAATTGTGGCATAAAACTAACCCTTTTTAGTACTAATGTTGGAAAAAGTGTGTTTTTGTCTTCCTTTTGTATTTTCAGGATTAAATGAGCTCAAATTAACAAAAGAAGCAAAACGGCAGCTAAATCTAACATAAATACAAGAAAAGGAACAAACGTGGCATGCCCGACCCCCCGACAACATCTTCCCAAGCAAAATCAAGAAGACAGAAGGTTGAACACGCCCCGTGCTCAATAAACACGAGGGCGTGCCCAAGTGCCAGCATACAGACAAAGCTATAGAAGCTTCTATCGCCCACCACGGGGCCGTGCTCAGCGGACACGGGGTCGTGGTCAACTATAAGATTCGCAGAATCCAGACAAATCTTGATAGTACAGATATGCTTCTGCACACGGGGGCGTGCCCAGCGAACACGGGGGCGTGGTCAACTAATGCAGACAAACTGCAATTAATGAAGACAGAGAAGAGGATGGACACGGGGCCGTGCCCGAGCTACTGTTCAGGCTATAAATAGGGGTGCTTGGCTCATTTGCAAACCATCCCTTGACACACCACCTCTCTCACACTTCACCCACCACCCACCACCATCACAACACCATCATCCATCATCCACCACCATCATCCATTGTCCATCATAGAGTGTGTGAGTCGTCTCGGGATCCAAGATTGATCGTAAGAGTTCTTGACAATCAAAGGACATGTTTGCCTAAGTCTCTTACATCACTTGGTGAAGACAAGTGTCTAGTGTAATACTTTTTATTTTTAATCTTTTCGCACTTTTTACTTGGTTATGTATTAATGACTTTAATAACTAGTTTCTTATGTTGAAGGTGATTCTTCCTTATCGTTTGTCCATGGTGTCTTGGCATTATTTTACTGTCTATATAAAATAAAAGATTTTCACCATTCATATCTCCACGGTCTATATGGAGGTATGTTGGCTACCTGGTCGGGGGTTAAGGGAACGGTTTGGTAAGAGTCTTGCCTTGTTCAGTGTATAGATCCTGCAAGGACCTGGGTCAAATTTAGTAGAACCTCCTTCAATACCCACCGGTATTGGATGGCGGGGGTCCAAACTCTTTGATCCCCTCATATGTAAGATACTGTTAATACTTTAATCCGGCTACTTAGGACTGTATCCTTGCTGACTCAGACTACTTAGCCGAGGGTAACGTCACCTTCAAAAGAAGGGCCTACCATAATATGCATTAATAACTTAATTAATTATCTTTCAATAATCCAACCCTTTAGGATTGTATCCTTACTGACTCAAACTACTGGGTTGAGGGTAACGTCACCTTCAAAAGAGGGGCCTGCTACAATAACTAAGATAATCTCTTAAAAAGTGCAAAAGTGCTGAAATAATCAAAGGTTACACTATACACGAGTCGGAGCCAAGTGATTCATCTTGTCTATCTGTTTTTATTTTATTTTTCAGCATTTTAGTTAGTTTTATTTTTCTTAGTTTAAAACCTTTTTGTAAACTTTTGATTTGATTAGATGTTGAGGATAAACCGGTACTAAAAGCTCTTGTGTCCTTGGACGACCTCGGTATCTTGCCAACACTATACTACGCTCACGATGGGTGCAATGCCCATATGTGTGTTTGGTGTTAGTAAAATATCGTGTTTTATAAATTTAAAACTTGGCTAAAAAGTGTTAAAAAGGGCTCAACATATACATTAAAAACTAATAACACTCACGCACATCAATGTCTGCCTCACGTACAATATATATATCCTACTAATAATGATAAATTTAATATATGATGTTGTACGAATTTACTGAAATCCCTGGGATCAAGCAAATTCGTCCCAACTACACGGTCTTTTTCTCTGAAACACCGTTCAAATCCCCGTTTCTCCCCGAAACATATTTATTCATCAAAATCGTTTCTCCCCGAAACGTATATTCACCAAAACCGTTTCTCCCCGACACATACATATTTAACAAATCCATATATTTTCGAATAAAATATACATTTTATATCAAAAGGTATGTTTTATTCAAAAACATTATTAAACCCTTTTTAGGCGTGTTCTTCCCCCAAAACATATACAAAACAGTAGAAAGAGGGGGTTTAGTGATACTCACCTTTGGGTGCGTATTTTAAATAGCGCAATCCCACAAATTGATTTCTACACGTCCTATTATGCATAGGAACGATTTTATCAATCAATATATCACAAAAATTCCTAAGTTTCTCCGTATCTTAGAATTTTCACATAACTTTGAGATTTTCTCAAAAAGTTATCATTTTATATTATGTTGGCACGTAAATTTATATATGAGTTCATATATATATATATATATATATATATATTTTTAAGATTTTGTGACATGAACGATTTTATTGGTGACCGTTACATGTAAATCCGTTAACACTCCCGTTTATACGTAATATATCTACGATTTGCGCGTCGTAATATATATACATAAACGTACAAATAACTAGATATCATAACACGCGAAGTCTCGTTAACTTATTTATTTTTTCATTTTCAAAGCATGCATACATAAAACAACTTATGTGTATCAATTTTCATGCTCGACAAACATGTTACGCATTTAACGTGATTTTACCGATTCTACCGCTTTAAGCGCACAAGCGTACATGCATAGTCTAAATTCCCGCTATCATGTCAACATTTAGCATATTATCATGTACACATATCTAAATCACATAACACATTTTAACACATAAGGTTCACCCATAAATAACCCATGCTAGTGTACATTGTAAAACTCGTATTTTAGTGATTCGATAACGTTTTCGGGCGTCGGAAATCACGTATGACTAACCAAACACCAAGTAAACTTAACATTAGTTAAAATAATTACATTTAAACTAAAAATATTAGTTTACTTACTTATTTAAAAAAGTTTTATAAAAATCCTTCGAAAAGCCGATTTTTAACCGTTTTATCGCATAGTTTTGCGTTAAACGTTACTATAACCATCCCAACTCGAAATGACTTGATATTTTAAGAAAATACATGTTATTTACTGATTAAAATGATGATTATAATCAGATTAGTGAAGTTTTGTGTAAGTCACATAAATCATGCGATTTCACGTATTTTACAACACATAAAGCACCAAGTACAACATGCAAAGCTAGTAAACTTTATGACAAAGTTTTATATCATTTTAAAACTTCAAATATTCATATATTTAGTGTTTAGAATCTGATCAAAATTTATTCTTATCAAATCATATCCAAATCATTATTTTATGAACACATATTAACATGCATGTTGTGCATCTAATGCACCCATATCATAACACCATCATCCTACATGATCTTAAATGCATCGAAGAACATATTTATTTCATGTTCATATAAATCAAAACATGTTCTTCACATTATCACCTAATCATGCTTACATAAATGCAAACATTCTTACATTTATGAACGTGTGACAAAACTTACATGCATGCATACATACATATATATACATGACATATATATATATGTATATATGAACTTCAAAAAGTTCACTTTTTTACATATCCGTCTCAAATCACAAAACCCTTTTTAGAACATTCTTTTATGACACCTTTTGGATTCATGCATGTAACAATCTTTCAAGAATCATTCAACAAAATCAAAACACAACTATATACACACACTCATACAACTTTCGGCCATATATATATACACATACACACCCATTTTTACTTTGTTTAAAATCTCATTCATTATTAGTTTCAAGTTTGTGATTAATTCCAAGTTCAAGAGAAACCTTCCAAAATCACTATCATCACTAAAAATCAAGAATGTGATTTTGAAAATAAATTTATACCTTTCAAGATTTTAGTGGGTTTTGACAAGATTTTTTATGTTTGTAGCTTGTTTCACCTTAAAAACACCTTTGGATCTTCAAAACACCTTGAAACCTTCTTGGAATGGACTTGAATCTTTAAAGAACAAGTTTGAAAATGAAGATGGAGGTGTGTAAGAGGGTGTTCGGCCGTAAGTTTTTAGAGAGAGAGAGAATGAGATTTTTGAAAAGGTTTTTCTTGGATTTGTGAAGGATTTGATGCATTTTAGAAGTTATAATCATTTCTTGATTCACCCAAGACCCACAAGTGGCATGAGAGAGAGTGTGGAGACTCCTCCTAGCCGCCACCTATCATGCACACTCTCATCCATAATATATACATACATATATATATATATATATGAAATATAGTTTAAAAACTGGTATTTTACTGGATACCGGGTATTTTATCTAGCGTTTTAATCCCGTTTTAGTGCGTTTTAAATTATTTTTATCATTCTATAAAAATAATCTCACTAAAATATTACTAAAATAATTACCAGTTGCCTTGACTGGCTGGGTTGACAATATTTTGTCAGATACGCGCAGTATCGCGCGGTACGCGTTTAAACTCGAAAAATAGAGTTTCTTGGCGTTTTAATTTATTTTTCCTTCCGGACATGATTAAAATTACCATTCTAATCATAACAGACTATTTTTAGGATTTTAACACTAATCGGGTGGTCACCGACGTTCGTTTCACATTTTGTTCGTTACGTGATAAGCGTTTATCTTATTGTTGCCAACATAATTTTTATCAACATTTGGATTTACCAACACATCAAATATCACATATAAACAACAATATCAGTCAAATACAACCTTTTTATTTATTCATGACATGCGTTACATTTGTACGGTACAGCCTAAATAGCCGGGTGTCACAGTCTCCCCCTGTTTAGGAAATTTCGTCCCCGAAATTCTACTCTACAGGTTTTGTTTTCACACTATGTGGGAAGAGATGAGGATATTTCTGTTGCATCTGGTCTTGTCATTCCCAGGTGAACTCGGGTCCACGTTTAGAATTGTCACACCCCCAAAATCCACAAGCGGGGTATCACCACAGGAGGCATGACTGACCAGGATCCAGCCACCAATCATATTGAACAATGTAATTTAAATAAATAAAAGTCCAACCACACTATATAATTGGTGTTCAAACAAGTTAATCCAATTCAAGTTATCAGCGGAAGCAATAAAGTTTAAAACCAAAAAACCAAAGTGTAAGTTTAAAAGTTCAATGTTTATCATGGAACTCAACAGTCCATGTGCCACAACGACTTCTGCTCCCCTGCAAGCTCTAGCTAACATCTAACGACCTGCAAGGCATGTAACAACGAGTCAACAACAAAGTTGAGCGAGTTCACAGTTAGTTGTCGAGTTTAAAGTTGTTTAAAAAACCTTAAGTTCGTTCGAAGACCAGTAGTTAATCAGTTCCTTGTTTCCCAAACCATAACCAGTGGGGGTTTCCCCATGTAACCACTAGAATGTTACCTTATCGACAACTGACTGAGAAAGTTGTGCCCTATGTCAATGTCTATCATCATTGACTAAGTGCCCAGATCCATTAGTACACGCCCGTCCTCCCGGCACGGTGTGAGGCTTGTCAACCCTAATAGCGCTATTAACTAATGACCCGCTCGCCATTGGCCCGGCGATTAAGTCGATATAAAAATGAGGGACTTAATGATAGAGTTTTGTCTAGAAATGTGACAACCCTCACCAAACCAGGTATCCGTACGAATTAATTAATATTTAATTAATGCTTAATTACTGTGCTTGCTTACAATTGTGGTTAAACTGATTCTTGATTTCTGATACATAGTTATACACGCATCATACCTTATTACTGTCACTCCATTATTTACACAGAACATCAGTGACAACCTTGATGCACAAAAGCACAGTGAGCACACTATACGGATAACCCAGTAAACATGCTGACATAGCCAGCACTAGACAGACACTGTCTCTGAGGCCAGTATGAGCCGGAAATAGTTTACTACACTAGTAGGAGGTGTAGGGAGATGAGGATTGTTAAACTGCGTCACTAGGTGATAGTTATAGTGACCGGATGTGCCTAAAACATGCTCTAATTACAAAATTATGCACTTTATACAAAATTCAGCATTTAACTAAACTAGTAAAGTGCGAAAACATGGGAAAATAATACTAGACACTTTCCAAAGTGTCGGGAATTCATTGTGTCACTAAAAAAATAATATTAAAGACACTTTAAATGCTTATTTAGCACTTTAACGGATCAGTATCCAACCGAACAACCGGACTTTACCCGGAACACAAAAATATTGTCAATGACATTGTTTTTCCTTTTCTGAGCTAGTTAGGGTCCCCGAACACCCTAACACCCGTTATATCACATAATAAACTAATTAACACCTTTAGTACTTAACTAGTTACTAACTATCTAGTTCAAACCAAACCATAAACCCCCCCCCCCCCTTCAACCGAATCGGTCCCCAAGGGGACACACTCCTTACAAATATTGATTATTTTATTGAGGTTGCCTAATATCTTCATAACACATTGTTTAGTGGATAATACACCCAATATGGATTATAAGTAAGTATGGAGGATAAGCATTACATTCACATCAACACTTAACAAAAAAAAATTGCACTCTCTCTCCCTCTTCTCTTGAGTTCGGCCGAGAGCTCACACCCACCCACCATCACCTTCAAGTTTCAATCTAGCTAAACCACTTACATACAAAGGTGCAAGATATCATTCAAGCAAACCCGGTGCTTACGGAATCTCAAGGACCTCACTACGTTGCTTTTATCCACCTAGTTTTCGATTTGATTCTTCCCTAGCCACGAGCTAGTAGTAAGTGCTTCCAAACACTTCCTTGTTCATGTTTAAAGTGGTTAATAGGAGGTTCAATGGTTAAAACTCAAGAACATGCGAAAACAAAACTTAAAGTCTTGCAAGAATGATAAACCATTGGTTAAAGAGAAACAAATGGTGTAAAACTTGTGAATCTTGTTTAGTTATGGTTATTTTATGTTGTTGATTGCTAGAAGTGGAACGGATCGTCATCTAACCACGCTAGATCATGTTCATGGAACATGAACTAGCAATATGTTAAGTGTGAAAATTTCAAGATGATGAACCTTTCCATACATAGACATGAACTTGTGTAAAAATAATTTTTCTTGTAAAATAGAGTTCTAAACTAGTAGATCTAAAGATCTACAAGTGGTATTTTCAAAGAACCAAGTGTAGGATGCAAACCTTGTTTGAAAGCCGGATCTTTCATGAACTAAAAGCATTTTTGCAAACAAACAAGTGTGTAAACACTTGTGTGACAAAAGATTTAACCAAGAAATATTTTCGTAATTTTTGGAATAGAAGTTGTAAACTTGCATGTTCTTTAAAAATAAAGATTTCCAAGAAAATGATTTTATTTTTAAAGATGGAAAGATAAAGATCTACTAAATATGTTGGAAAGTTACTACATATTTTACGCAACTTACAAGTTCATGTGTTTGCGATCTATGCTTATTTTGACTAGTTTGATTATTGAATATTGTATATTGATGATTGGAAAATTGTTGATTGAATTTCGAAAAGAAAATGATACGCTAGTAAGCGTGGCCACCTCCAGTTACAGAGGAAACTCTGGCGAAATTTTTCCAGAAAATAACACTCAGAAATATCTTTGTGACAAGTGTTATAAATATAGTTTTGACTTGTTTTTCAAACAAACTTCGCCATGATTTTTGTTATAAAATAACCAAGTATTCGGAGGTGGGTTTTCGTAAAGGAAACTTGTTAAATATATATTGAGAATATATATTTCATAATAAAACGCTTGTGTGATTTTATGATTATTTTGTGAACTATATGTATATTATTTTTAGAGTAAAAATAATATAACTGGAATACATTGTGAAAGCACGACTCCAAAATAATACCAACGCTATCACAAATAAATATTTAAGTTACACCGGTATTATTATTACCACATGAACTTTAAAACGTAACTTATGTATTTTCAGAAAATACTCTTAAATGTGTATTTTGACAAAGTATTATTTTGGAAATTGTATGAAGTAAAATATAATATTTTTGGGAAAAATATGTATATTTTGGAGTTAGAATATTTTAGGCAAGTAATTAAAATATATTTTAAGTGAGACTTAAAAATATATTTTCGGAACTATAAAACGCACATGTATTAAAAACCCCCATCCATGGGAAGGAATATACTTGTTAAATAATTAAGAAGTGTAAACACGGAATAGTTACCTAACTATTTATCCAAAAACGTTAAACCATAAGCCAAGGCACGGCCGTCCGTCTAATAGAAGTTAGTACGTGTAGGTCGTCACGCAGCAGGTTATTTTGGGACGGACTATTTCGAGACGCACTTCTGTGAGTTCATGTCCCCCTTTTCTCTTAACTGTTTTCAGTTTTTATACTTCGGGGGTGAAATACATGTTACTATGATTACGAATACTTTTTACATGGTATGGTTAGCATAAGGAGGGTTACTACTTAGATCATGTGAGTGGGTAGGCGGGAACTGGAGGCCATTAATCCTCATTGTAGGACCGAGGGTCAGTAGCGGTAGATCTATCTGGGTGTAGCGAGCCTAACTCCAGGCCCAACAGAACGGACCTCGGGGTGACTTTGTACCCGACGCATAAATCTGCTAGGTTTGAGTCTTCCTACTGCACTTCACACATATCAATGGCCTTGCAAACCATTGGTGATCTCTTTATTTCCTTATTTGCTACATACCAGAGATTTTATACTTACAAAGGTTTTACATACTCACTTTCACATGAACTCGCTCAACTTTATGTTGACTTTTCAACTTACATGTATTTCAGGGAATTAGGGATCTGGCAAGGTATGCACTGTCGTTACGCTGCGTAGAAGAATGGTGTCATCCAAGTTTAGGGATTGTGACTTTTACCTGGACGAGTCACAAGTCTTAAACTGTGTTTATTTCATATTTTGTGGTTGTGTCTTATGAACAAGGTTTTTATTATGTTGTGTTGTAAACTCGTTGCATGTGTGAACTCTAAAACAATGTTTTCGTATTTTACTTTTATAACTTGAAGTAATGGATGATCATCATGGTTTTATTTTCATATAGCTTTGTTGTGATTAAGCTATGGTATTAAGAAGTCACACCAAATAAACCCACGCTTCCGCAAAGCCAGGGTGTGACAGCTTGGTATCAGAGCTTTGATCATAGCGAACTAGGATTCCTTCTCGAGTCTAGACTATGATCACTAGGGCTCTCACGAAAACATTTTTACAACGCATACACTACGTCCAGATCCAGGTCACAGAACATTTTTACAAACAAAAGAGTGAGCACATTTTATTTGTTAGTTATGGCTCAGTCTGAGAGGCTGAGGGAGTAGTCTAGTGGGACTAGGAGGCTCAGTCTGAGAGGCTGAGGGAGTAGTCTAGTGGGACTAGGAGGATCAGTCTGAGAGACTGAGAGAGTAGTCTGAGAGACTAGGAAGTTCAGTCGGGGAGACTGAGAGGATGGTCTAGGGTAGACTAGGATGATTGCTTGTTTGCTTATTGGTGACTAACTTGTTTATATGATTATATGATTGATTATTTGTGCATGTGTGTGTTTGTGTTACAGACGCCATGCCCACTTGAGGGCGAGGCCCATATTGCTGCCGGTGATATCCTACTTCTTGCTGATGCTCCTGCGGAGGAGGCTCCCGTTCATTCACCTGTTCTAGACTCCTTTGAGTCTGTGGCATCCGTACCTTTGCACACACAGGGAGTGCAGCACCACTCACACGACGCCAACCCGGACATGGCGTCATCCGCTGCACCTGCTCCTGCGCACAGCTTTGAGTTCGATCATGATGTTGATGATGATTCAGATCCTATTTTTCCACCTGGCTTTGATCCAAACCAGGACATTGAGTTCGTACACTTAGACCAGCACTTGGAGGATCCTGTAGCCCCTGTCGACCCTATGTTTGCTGATCCAGCTGATATTGAGATGGAGTTTGTTGATCCGGAGCCTGCTCTGGCCCCTGAGCCAGGCGTTGCTCCTAACCCTGCATTGGAGCATGACCCTGTTCATGCCGATGCACCTGCTGTTGCTCCTTTGGCTGATGATATACCTGTTGATGATCATCCTGTTGTTGTTCCACAGTTGGGGGATGATCATGTTGCTGTTGATGCTCCACTTTTGTTAGAGGATCCTGTTGTCGCACCATTTCCTGAACCTATGCCGGTGATGTTCGACCGCGCACCTTTCGCGACCCATATTGATCCACGATACGCTCACACCCACAATGGGTGGATAGATGATGACGATGATTACCCACCTTTCGTGATACCAGTTACACCACCTGTAGCCCCCGTTTCAGCTCCTGTTTCAGCTCCCATTGATGTTCCTTTGCTACCCACACACACCACATATACTCACCGCACAGATTTCCCGATCACTTATCTCCAGGACATTCCTCTACCACGTCCTGGGGAGGGTTCGACACGTCATCCGTTTGGTCATACACCTTTTGTGTCAGGAGGAGATCAGTTTGTACCCCAGATTTCTCATCCTACTGTTATTCCCACTGTTGCACCATTTACTGTGCCATCCTTCGCTCCATCTAGTGAGCCGTTCCTCTGGACTACGCCCCCAATTATGCCACCATTGGATCCGTATCACCCATACCATGTGGGGTATTCTACGGAGGAGATTCTCACATCTTTCATGATACAGCAGGAGGCGCTGACCCGTCGCGTACAGGAGCTGGAGAGAGCTCAGCGACTGCCGTACCAGTGCCAGACCCCACCTGCAGTATCACACCCTCCTCGACCACTTTCACTTGATTCTGCCACTCGTTTTTGGACTCCCGAGCAGCAGATAGCATACTTACTGCGCGCACATCGCGCTATGGAGGAGGACTGGCTTCATATGCGACGTTTGCTCTTTTATCGTTTTCCCCCTCCTCCACCGCCATCAGCATAGGCCATTTTGATTCGACGCAGGTAGACTTTTGGTGAGACGACCGCGATTGTGCAGACTACACAGCTTTTGGAGACCGCATTTTTGATGATTGTGACTTTTGATGATTTGTATATTTGTTGCTGTTGTCACTAACTAGATAGTTTGGACTAGGGCGATGTGGCCCTTAGTCACTGATGATGTATGATACAGTTATGAACTTGTAAACCTTACATTGTGGTCTTGATTTATGAAAGCGCAATCGCAGTATTCTCATTATATGTGATGTTGGGTTGATTATTGATTGTTTATAACATGAGATGTTATGTGGTTGATTTATTTATAACATGAGATGTTATGTGTTGATATTGTTGAATACATACGTACACTTTACTTACTATGACCTGACCTACGTGAAACATCTTTTAGAAGACGCCTCCAAGACGGCAGACACGTATGCCTGCCAACGAGGCAGAACTTCAAGGAATCATTGCTGCCGCCATTGCGCAGTATGCAGCCTCACAAGGAGGAACAAGCGGAAGCAATTCGAACAATAACGGCAATAACAATCCACCACATGGTAATGTTAAGTCGTTTGAGACATATTACAATACATTTGGCTATTTATAGCACGTCCGCTAATACCATCTGTATATTCTAACGTATGTGCAGGGTGCACTTACGAGCAGTTCCTAGACTGCAAGCCTGTAAACTTCTACGGCACCGGAGGTGCTGTTGCTGTTGTAAGACGGGCCGAAAAGACGGAGTCTGTTCTTCGAATGAGCAAGTGCGCTCCAGACCAACAAGTGACTTACATTTCTGGGCTATTTTTGGACGGAGCCCTGTCCTGGTGGAACTTACAAGTGCAAACTCTTGGTGAAGCCGCTGCTTATGTGATGACATGGAATGAGCTGAAGGAGCTCATGCGAAGAAAGTATTGCTCGCGTGCTGAGATACAAAGGTTAGAGACCGAGTTCTGGCATTTGAGGATGGAAGGTCCCAAAATCGCGAAATATGTTCAGAGATTCCACGATCTGTCACATGTGGTACCTTATATGGTTACACCAGAGTTCAAACGTATCGAGCGATTTATCTGGGGTTTAGCTCCACAGATCATGAGTATGGTCACTACTTCCAAGCCTGCAACAATCACAGAGGCCATCGATCTGAGCGTGGCTCTTACTGAGGAAGCCATCCGCCTGAAAAAGTTCCCGAATATTGAGCCAAAGATGAAAGAGACTCACGTAGAGTCTTCTGGTGAGAACAAAAGGAAATTCTCGAACTTCAAGCAGGGAACTAGTGGTGTCGGTAAGAAAGGAGAATCAAGCACACCGGTCCAAGCTGCAACCAGTGCTGGGAAGAAAGGGAAAGGTTATATGGGTTCACTACCCAAGTGTAACACCTGCCAGTGTCATCATTCTGGCCGGTGTGGGCCAAAAGTATGTGAAGCTTATGGAAAATTTGGCCACTTGAAGGATTCTTGCTGGGCTAGTGCTGGCCGGGGAGGCCAAGGAGGTTTTGGTAATAGAAACAACAACCGTGGTGGTAATGGGAACCGCCCACAGGGAAACAATGGAGGAAATGGGAACCGTGGAAACATTGCAAATCAAGCTGGCGACGCGAATCAAAATCAAAACAATAATCAAGCGGGGAACGGAGGAGGTAATGGTCAAAATTTGGGTTGTTTTAACTGTGGCGACATTGGGTATTTTAAGAGGAACTGCCCAGGATTGAACCAAGCACGGGGAAGAGTCTTTAACATCGAGGCGAGGGAAGCGCGCCAGGATCCCAATGTTGTCACTGGTACGTTCCCGATAAACCAACGTTTTGCATCTGTTCTGTTTGATACTGGTGCCGATTATAGTTTCGTATCATTAGAATTTAAGAATATACTTGGGTTGACGCCTAGTAAGTTAGACGTTCCGTACTCCATCGAATTAGCAAATGGGAAGCTAGTTGAAACGAGTGAAGTTATAAGAGGATGCGTGATTGAATTAGGAGGGCACGAGTTTACGCTAGACTTACTACCTGTCGAGTTGGGAAGCTTTGATGTGGTAGTGGGAATGGATTGGCTATCGAGTAACAAAGCCGAAATCGTTTGCCATGAGAAGACCATCCGCATCCCACTGACGGATGAAGAAATGATCATAGTGCACGGAGAGAAGCCTGATACCCCACTAAGAATTATTAGCTGCCCGAAAGCTAGAAAGTGCTTGAAAAAGGGATGTGTTGCATTCTTGGCACACATCGTGGATAAGGAAGCTGCTGAACCGAAGATCGAAGACATTCCAGTTGTCAAGGAATATCCGGAAGTCTTTCCAGAAGACTTTCCAGGATTACCGCCTCAAAGGAAAGTCGAGTTCCATATTGACTTGGTTCCAGGTGCCGCGCCTGTAGCCAAGGCACCCTACAGACTTGCGCCATCGGAGATGCAGGAGTTGTCAACACAACTCCAGGAGCTGTTAGATAAAGGATTCATCAGACCAAGCTTCTCACCTTGGGGAGCTCTGGTTCTGTTTGTTAAGAAGAAGGACGGTAGTTTCCGTATGTGCATAGACTATCGTGAGCTTAATAAGTTAACCATCAAGAATAGATATCCCTTGCCAAGGATCGATGATCTATTTGACCAGTTGCAAGGCTCAAGCTTTTATTCAAAGATCGATCTTCGATCTGGATACCATCAACTAAGGATACAAGAGGAAAGTATCCCGAAGACGGCCTTTAGGACTCGTTATGGACATTACGAGTTCCTAGTTATGCCGTTTGGGTTGACGAACGCACCTTCAGTTTTCATGGACCTAATGAACTGAGTCTGCAAGCCGTACTTGGACAAGTTTGTGATCGTGTTTATCGACGACATTCTGATTTACTCGAAGATGAAGGACGAGCACGAGCAGGACTTAAGAGCTATTCTAGAGCTACTTAAGAAGGGGAAATTATACGCCAAGTTCTCGAAGTGTGAGTTCTGGCTACGCGAAGTCCAGTTCCTTGGACATGTGGTAAATGGAAATGGAATCCATGTTGATCCCATAAAGATCGAGGCGATCAAGAGTTGGGAGACTCCAAAGACGCCAACCGAGATTCGACAGTTCTTGGGTTTGGCGGGTTATTATCAAAGATTCATTGAGGATTTTTCTAAAATCGCTCAACCTCTGACCGCGCTCACACAGAAGGACAAGAAGTTTGATTGGGGAATCAAGCAAGAAGAAGCATTTCAGTTGTTGAAGAACAAGCTTTGTGACGCCCCGATTTTATCGCTACCCGAAGGAACGGATGATTTCGTGGTATATTGTGACGCCTCGCGTCAAGGTTTGGGTTGCGTGCTGATGCAACGCCAGAAAGTTATAGCTTACGCTTCACGCCAATTGAAAGTTCATGAAAAGAACTATACCACGCATGATTTGGAGCTAGGCGCAGTGGTATTTGCGCTGAAAATTTGGAGACATTATTTGTATGGTACGAAATGTACAATCTTTACGGATCATAAAAGTCTGCAGCACATATTCGACCAGAAAAAGCTGAATACGAGACAAAGACGTTGGGTCGAATTGTTGAACGACTACGACTGCGAGATCAAGTATCATCCAGGGAAGGTGAATGTGGTCGCTGACGCCCTAAGTCGAAAAGAAAGGATTAAGCCCAGAAGGGTTAGGGCTTTGGAGATGATTGTCCAAACAGATCTCTCTCTGCGCATTCGTGCCGCGCAGAGAGAAGCTTTGAAAGAAAGGAATATTGAAGATGAGTATCTCTGTGGGATGGAGAAGCAGTTGATACCAAACGAGGAAGGGACTTTATGCTTCATGAAACGGATTTGGGTTCCTCTGTTTGGTGGTTTGAGAAAAGTTATTTTTGATGAAGCTCACAAATCACGGTACTCTATCCACCCACGAGCGGATAAGATGTACCAGGACCTTAAGGATTATTATTGGTGGCCTAGGATGAAAGGCGACGTTGCTGTTTATGTCAGCAAGTGTTTAACGTGCGCCAAGGTAAAAGCTGAATACCAGAAGCCTTCAGGACTTCTGCAACAACCCGAGATTCCCAAGTGGAAATGGGAACAGATTTCAATGGATTTCGTTACGAAATTGCCCAAGACGCCTAGAGGCCATGATACAATTTGGGTAGTAGTTGACCGTCTGACCAAGTCCGCACACTTCCTGCCAATCAAAGAGAAGGATAACACTAGTAAACTGGCGGAAATATACATGCGAGAGAATGTTGCACGTCATGGAGTGCCTCTCTCGATCATCTCTGATAGAGATGGATGTTTCATATCAAGGATTTGGCAATCCTTCAAAGAAGCTTTTGGCTCACAGTTAAATATGAGCACTGCATTTCATCCGCAAACTGATGGCCAAAGTGAACGAACTATTCAGACATTGGAGGATATGCTGAGAGCATGTGTAATGGATCTAGGTGGTAGCTGGGATAATCATTTACCATTGGTCGAATTTTCGTACAACAACAGCTACCACACAAGCATTGGAGCCGCGCCATTTGAAGCTCTTTACAGACGTAAGTGTCGATCACCACTATGCTGGGCTGATGCAGGTGATAGGCAGCTTGTTGGTCCCGAAATAGTCCAAGAGACGACAGACAAGATTGCGCAGATTCGAAAACGCACCGAGGCGGCTCGCGACAGACAGAAAGCCTATGCAGATCCAAAGAGGAAACCTTTGGAATTTCAAGTTGGGGATATGGTTTTATTGAAAGTTTCACCCTGGAAGGGTGTGGCACGCTTCGGAAAGCGTGGGAAGTTGAATCCGCGTTACATTGGTCCTTTCAGAATCCTGCAAAGGATTGGGCTAATAGCCTACAAATTGGACCTACCTGCTGAACTCAATGGTATTCACGATACATTCCATGTATCAAATTTGAGAAAGAGTCCAACACAAGAAACAGTGATCATTCCTGCTGACGAAGTTCATATCGACGACACGCTCCACTTTACCGAAGAACCCGTCGAGGTTACGGATTGAAAAGTTAATAAAACACGCAGGAGTAGTGTCAAGCTCGTCAAAGTTCGTTGGAATGCAAGACATGGGCCTGAATTCACGTGGGAACGTGAGGATCGTATGAAAGAGAAATACCCCCATTTATTTCCTAAGACCCCTGCAACTAGAAGCAGAGCCTAAAATTTCGGGACGAAATTTATTTAACGGGGGGAGAATGTGACAACCCTCACCAAACCAGGTATCTGTACGAATTAATTAATATTTAATTAATGCTTAATTACTGTGCTTGCTTACAATTGTGATTAAACTGATTCTTGATTTCTGATACATACTTATACATGCATCATACCTTATTATTGTCACTCCCTTATTTACACAGAACATCAGTGATAACCTTGATGCACAAAAGCACAGTGAGCACACTATACGGATAACCCAGTAAACATGCTAACATAGCCAGCACTAGACAGACACTGTCTCTGAGGCCAGTATGAGCCGGAAATAGTTTACTACACTAGTTGGAGGTGTAGGGAGATGAGGATTGTTAAACTGCGTCACTAGGTGATAGTTATAGTGACCGGATGTGCCTAAAACATGCTCTAATTACAAAATTCTGCACTTCATACAAAATTCAGCATCTAACTAAACTAGTAAAGTGCGAAAACATGGGAAAATAATACTAGACACTTTCCAAAGTGTCGGGAATTCATTGTGTCACTAAAAAAATAATATTAAAGACACTTTAAATGCTTATTTAGCACTTTAACGGATCAGTATCCAACCGAACAACCGGACTTTACCCGGAACACAAAAATATTGTCAATGACATTGTTTTTCCTTTTCTGAGCTAGTTAGGGTCCCCGAACACCCTAACACCCATTATATCACATAATACACTAATTAACACCTTTAGTACTTAACTAGTTACTAACTATCTAGTTCAAACCAAACCATAAACCCCCCCCCCCCCCTTCAACCGAATAGGTCCCCCAGGGGGACACACTCCTTACAAATATTGATTATTTTATTAAGGTTGCCTAATATCTTCATAACACATTGTTTAGTGGACAATACACCCAATATGGATTATAAGTAAGTATGGAGGATAAGCATTACATTCACATCAACACTTAACAAAAAAAATTGCACTCTCTCTCCCTCTTCTCTTGAGTTCGGCCGAGAGCTCACACCCACCCACCATCACCTTCAAGTTTCAATCTAGGTAAACCACTTACATACAAAGGTGCAAGATATCATTCAAGCAAACCCGGTGCTTACGGAATCTCAAGGACCTCACTACGTTGCTTTTATCCACCTAGTTTTCGCTTTGATTCTTCCCTAGCCACGAGCTAGTAGTAAGTGCTTCCAAACACTTCCTTGTTCATGTTTAAAGTGGTTAATAGGAGGTTCAATGGTTAAAACTCAAGAACATGCGAAAACAAAACTTAAAGTCTTGCAAGAATGATAAACTAGTTGGTTAAAGAGAAACAAATGGTGTAAAACTTGTGAATCTTGTTTAGTTATGGTTATTTTATGTTGTTGATTGCTAGAAGTGGAACGGATCTTCATCTAACCACGCTAGATCATGTTCATGGAACACAAACTAGCAATATGTTAAGTGTGAAAATTTCAAGATGATGAACCTTTCCATACATAGACATGAACTTGTGTAAAAATAATTTTTCTTGTAAAATAGAGTTCTAAACCAGTAGATCTAAAGATCTACAAGTGGTATTTTCAAAGAACCAAGTGTAGGATGCAAACCTAGTTTGAAAGCCGGATCTTTCATGAACTAAAAGCATTTTTGCAAACAAACAAGTGTGTAAACACTTGTGTGACAAAAGATTTAACCAAGAAATATTTTCGTAATTTTTGGAATAGAAGTTGTAAACTTGCATGTTCTTTAAAAATAAAGATTTCCAAGAAAATGATTTTATTTTTAAAGATGGAAAGATAAAGATCTACTAAATATGTTGGAAAGTTACTACATATTTTACGCAACTTACAAGTTCATGTGTTTGCGATCTATGCTTATTTTGACTAGTTTGATTATTGAATATTGTATATTGATGATTGGAAAATTGTTGATTGAATTTCGAAAAGAAAATGATACGCTAGTAAGCGTGGCCACCTCCAGTTACAGAGGAAACTCTGGCGAAACTTTTCCAGAAAATAACACTTAGAAATATCTTTGTGACAAGCGTTATAAATATATTTTTGACTTGTTTTTCCAAACAAACCTCGCCATGATTTTTGTTATAAAATAACCAAGTATTCGGAGGTGGGTTTTCGTAAAGGAAACTTGTTAAATATATATTGAGAATATATATTTCATAATAAAAAGCTTGTGTGATTTTATGATTATTTTGTGAACTATATGTATATTATTTTTAGAGTAAAAATAATATAACTGGAATACATTGTGAAAACACGACTCCAAAATAATACCAACGCTATCACAAATAAATATTTAAGTTACACCGGTATTATTATTACCACACGAACTTTAAAACGTAACTTATGTATTTTCGGAAAATACTCTTAAATGTGTATTTTGACAAAGTATTATTTTGGAAATTGTATGAAGTAAAATATAATATTTATGGGAAAAATATGTATATTTTGGAGTTAGAATATTTTAGGCAAGTAACTAAAATATATTTTAAGTGAGACTTAAAAATATATTTTCGGAACTATAAAATGCACATGTATTAAAAACCCCCATCCTTGGGAAGGAATATACTTGTTAAATAATTAAGAAGTGTAAATACGGAATAGTTACCTAACTATTTCTCCAAAAACGTTAAACCATAAGCCAAGGCACGGCCGTCCGTCTAATAGAAGTTAGTACGTGTAGGTCGTCAGGCAGCAGGTTATTTTGGGACGGACTATTTCGAGACGCACTTCTGTGAGTTCATGTCCCCCCTTTTCTCTTAACTGTTTTCAGTTTTTATACTTCGGGGGTGAAATACATGTTACTATGATTACGAATACTTTTTACATGGTATGGTTAGCATAAGGAGGGTTACTACTTAGATCATGTGAGTGGGTAGGCGGGAACTGGAGGCCATTAATCCTCATTGTAGGACCGAGGGTCAGTAGCGGTAGATCTATCTGGGTGTAGCGAGCCCAACTCCAGGCCCAACAGAATGGACCTCGGGGTGACTTTGTACCCGACGCATAAATCTGCTAGGTTTGAGTCTTCCTACTGCACTTCACACATATCAATGGCCTTGCAAACCATTGGTGATCTCTTTATTTCCTTATTTGCTACATACCAGGGATTTTATACTTACAAAGGTTTTACATACTCACTTTCACATGAACTCGCTCAACTTTATGTTGACTTTTCAACTTACATGTATTTCAGGGAATTAGGGATCTGGCAAGGTATGCACTGTCGTTACGCTGCGTAGAAGAATGGTGTCATCCAAGTTTAGGGATTGTGACTTTTACCTGGACGAGTCACAAGTCTTAGACTGTGTTTATTTCATATTTTATGGTTGTGTCTTATGAACAACGTTTTTATTATGTTGTGTTGTAAACTCGTCGCATGTGTCAACTCTAAAACAATGTTGTCGTATTTTACTTTTAAAACTTGAAGTAATGGATGATCATCATGGTTTTATTTTCATATAGCTTTGTTGTGATTAAGCTATGGTATTAAGAAGTCACACCAAATAAACCCACGCTTCCGCAAAGCCAGGGTGTGACAAGGAAGTTATAGGTTGTCGTCCTTCCAACTAAGGACGGAGGTACGTAATCTATCCAAGGAGAATACGCAGGTTAATGTTGTCATCCTTCTCAACGAGGATGGAGGTACATATTCTGTTAAAGGTGAATATGTAGGTTTCGTTTTAACTTCTTAACCCATTCCCAAACCACAGGGAATCCCATGCCTTATAAAAAGTGTGAACTCACCTCGATTTGCTCGGTATGATTAACTACTTGTTCACAATAATTCAGTCAAAGCCTATAGTATTCATACATACATAATCAGTTTACATCCACAGGGTTCACGTATAATATAAAACCACGGTGTTCATTTGAACATCTTAACAGTCATTCAGGTTCATACGATTCCACTATTCTCGAGCATGATCCACAATAGAAATTAGTATTTAAGTGTGCTATAACTAACAGACAGTAACAATCAGTAACAGAATCATACATCACCATGCATATTCTAGACTACAGTATGTTACTGTGGTGACATTCAGGGCGGTGAAACCTCAAGCGACGAAACACTTGATGTTTCGTCGGCACCGTGAATGACGAAACCCCTCTTGTTTCGTCGGCACTAGAGTGATGAAACTCCTCAAGTTTCGTCGGCATGCAAGATGACAAAACCCCCACATGTTTCATCGTATAACAGTTAAACATACATAACGAAACCCTAATTACAACCTAACAGTTGATCATCAACATCAAACCTAGCCATGAATCATACGTTACTAGATCATGGACATGTACATAACTGTAACACATAATCATTTAATCATTCATAAACATTGATAAATGCTATACAAACATCAAACAAAGCATCAACCCTAATTATTAACCAATTCATCATTTGAACATCATTTACAAGTATAACCCTAATCCAACGATTAAATTCCGACATACATAACCAGCATAACAATCTAACCCTTTACCCTAATCGTGTCACTAAGGGTCATAGTCAATCAGATCGCATCCTTACCAATTCATTTGTTTCACTAGCATTCGCTTTACTGTTGTCATGTCATGCATACACAAATTTCCCCATAGATCCTATTACAACACTGTTAATACACTAATCGTTATCGCATAACCCAATCATGAATACTGTTGCCTCACTAAACTTTCACATATAACACACACAACCACGTACAGCAAGTAGATCAATCATTATATTTGGGAAACATATGCTAACCTTAATCCAGACAAGATAGAAGAATGGCTTGAGTCTAGAAAGGTTTGCCATCGGTAGCAGGGGGAGATAAGGAATGCTCTAGGGTTTGTGTATTTTACGTAACTGATGAATGAGAAGTTTTAATATAATGAGGAGTTGGGCTGAAACCTCCCTAGGCCGAGGCCTGTTATGGCGAAACTCCTTCCGATGAAACCCCAATGTTTCGTCGCGTAGGGGTGACGAAACCCCAGTTTCATCGGGCAACCATGTTTCGTCGAGTAAGGAGTATGGCAAAACTTCTATGTTTCGTCATAGCCATGAAGGTGAGAATACACATGTTAAGTTTATAATTCAAACAGCTCATAAGTTTTATTACTAATTAACAATCATGTAACACATATCATGTAAAACATAAATCATATAACAATCATGAACAAGTTACAACACAACGAGTTAAGAAAAACATGACTGTAAATAAGTAACGTGTCGAGGAAAGACCTTGAAAACTCAGGTTGTCACATCATCCCCAACTTGAAAGAAATTTCGTCCCGAAATTTAGCACGTGGTTACTGAGGAAGCTAGTTAGGTTGCGTGGTTTTCTTGGTTTTCTTGGGGAGTCACATCATCCCCCCGTTGGTTTGGAATTTCATCCCGAAATTCCGCAGTAGCTTCAGCCTCAGTAGTGGTTGTACTTTTCTCGAACAATTGGGGATACTTGTGTTTCATTTGGTCTTCTTGTTCCCAGGTGAACTTTGGGCCACGACGGGAGTTCCAACGAACTCGAACAAGAGGTATTCAGGTGCGCTTGAGAACCTTAACGTCTCGGTCAGTAATCTCTTCTGGTTCCTCGACGAATCGCAGCTGATCGTCGATAGTGAGCTCCTTGAGAGGAACTATGAGGGTCTCATCTGACAGACACTTCTTCAGATTTGACACGTGGAATACGTTGTGAACTCCACTGAGTTCTTCGGGTAGGTTCAGTTTGTAGGCCACCTTGCCTATTTTCTCTATGATTTCGAAAGGTCCGACATATCGCGGGTTGAGTTTGCCTCGTTTACCAAAACAAACTACACCTTTCCAAGGTGAGACTTTAAGTAGTACTCGATCCCCAACCTGGAACTCGAGTGGTTTCCTTCGCTTATCAGGGTAGCTTTTCTGACGGTCACGAGCTGCCGCCATTCGTTGTCGTATCTGAGCGATCTTCTCTGTTGTATCTACGACAAGTTCTGGGCCAGTGATTTGGCTGTCGCAAACCTCTACCCAACAAAGGGGTGATCGGCACTTTCGTCCGTACAATGCCTCAAACGGAGCAGCCTGGATACTGGTGTGGTAACTGTTGTTTTACGAAAACTCCACTAACGGGAGGTGTCTTTCCCAGTCATTACCAAAGTCAATTACACATGCTCGAAGCATGTCTTCAAGGGTTTGGATGTTGCGTTAAGACTGCCCATCCGTCTATGGATGATACGCCTTGCTCATGTCTAATCGAGAGCCAAAAGACTTGTGCATCGCTTGCCACAATTCAGATGTAAAACGTGAGTCACGATAAGAAATGATGGAGGTTGGCACCCCGTGCCTCGAAACTACTTCCTTTAGGTAGATGTCTGCTAGAGTAGAAAACTTATCCGTTTCCTTAATAGCCAGAAAATGTGCAGACTTGGTCAGTTGATCCACGATCACCCAAATGGTATCATTTCCGCGTTGAGATCTAGGCAGGCCAGTAACGAAATCCATGGAAATTTGCTCCCATTTCCATGTCGGTATCTCTGGTTGTTGAAGTAGGCCTGACGGTTTCTAGTACTCGATTTTGACTCTCGCACAAGTCAAACATTTACTAACGTAGGTTGCTATGTTGGCTTTCATACTAGGCCACCAATAAGTAGTCTTGAGATCGTGGTACATCTTATCCGAACCAGGATGTACCGAGTAACGAGACTTGTGTGCTTCATCCATCACAAGCTCGCGTAAGTTTCCATAAAGTGGAACCCAGATGCGCCCTGTTACGTAATAAGCACTGTCTTCCTTTTGTTCTAATCGTTTCTTCGATCCTCGCAGGGACTCAGCCCTGATGTTCTCTGCTTTCAATGCTTCAACCTGAGCATCTCGTATCTGAGCGGGAAGACTAGAGTGGATGGTAAGCTGTAACACACGTACACGCTTAGGTTTAGTCTCCTTTCGACTGAGGGCGTCGGCCACAACATTGGCTTTGCCCGGATGGTACTTGATCGCGCATTCGTAATCATTCAGGAGTTTGACCCATTGACGCTGTCGCATGTTCAACTCCTTCTATTCGAGGATATGCTAGAGACTCCTGTGATCGGTGTAAATGGGTCACTTGGTACCGTACAGGTAATGCCTCCATATCTTGAGTTTGAAAACGACGGCTCCCAGCTCCAGATCATGGGTAGTGTAGTTCCTTTCGTGAACCTTAAGTTGGCGTGATGCATAAGCAATGACTTTCTCACGTTGCATCAACACACAACCCAGTCCTTGGATTGACGCATCGCAATAAACCACAAAATCATCGGTGCCTTCAGGTAACGAGAGAATAGGTGCGCTACAAAGTCTCTCCTTTAAGTACTGAAACGCGGATTCCTGTGCATCACCCCAACGATAGGTGACACCCTTCTGAGTTTGCGTAGTGAGTGGTTGCGCAATCTTTGAGAAATCCTTGATAAACCTTCTGTAGTAACCCGCCAAACCCAAGAATTGGCGGATTTCAGTTGGTGTACGGGGTGCAGGCCAGTTCTTGATCGAGTCAACCTTGGATGGATCCACATGAATCCCATCCGCATTTATCAGGTGGCCTAAGAAATGGAATTCACGAAGCCAAAAGTCGCATTTTGAAAACTTAGCATACAGCTGCTCTGCTCGAAGAAGTTCCAGAATAAGACGCAGATGATGCTCGTGCTCCTCCTGACTCTTAGAATAGATCAGGATGTCGTCGATGAAAACAATAACGAACTTATCCAGGTAAGGTTTGCACACTCGGTTCATGAGATCCATGAAGACCGCAGGTGCGTTTGTCAATACAAAAGGCATAACCAGAAACTCGTAGTGCCCGTAATGAGTCCTGAATGTTGTTTTGAAGATGTCCTCGTCTCGGACTCTCAGCTGATGATATCCCGATCTCAGATCAATCTTTGAGTAGAAGCTCGACCCTTGCAACTGGACGAATAGGTCATCAATACGCGGAAGAGGATAACGATTCTTCACGGTCACCTTGTTGAGTTCACGATAGTCGATACACATTCGGAAGGTACCGTCTTTCTTCTTCACAAACAAGACTGGAGCTCCCCAGGGCGAAGAGCTAGGACGAATGAAACCCTTGTCTAATAGCTCTTGTAGTTGGGTGGATAATTCCTCTAGTTCTGATGGAGCTAAGCGATAAGGTGCACGAGCTATTGGTGCTGCTCCAGGAGCCAGCTCGATTTGAAATTCGACCTGACGATGAGGCGGAAGGCCAGGTAATTCCTCGGGAAATACCTCAGGAAAATCGCGTACAATAGGAATGTCTTCTATCTTCTTCTCTTTCGTGGAGGTGTCAGTAACGAGGGCTAGAATAGCAGTGTCGCCCTTTCGCAAACACTTATGGGCCTTAAGGAAAGAGATGATGCCTACGACGACACCATTCTTGTCACCACCACTCACGAGGGGTTCTTCACCAGAACGAGGGATGCGGACAATTTTCTCCTTGCAAAGAATTTCCACTTGTTGTTGAGATAACCAATCCATCCCAATAACAACGTCGAAGCTACCCAGAATGATAGGAATGAGGTCGATAGAGAAGGTCTGATCAGCAAGAACAAGATTACAACCCTTAACTATGTGTGTGGCCTCTAAACTTTTACCGTTTGCTAGTTCTACAATGTGTTTGGTGTTCAAAAGTGTTGGAGTACGCTTAAGCATCTGACTAACTTTTAAGGACACGTAGCTAGTATCAGCACCCGAATCGAATAAAACAGTAACATAGAAGTCGTCCAGTAGGAACTTACCCGTCACAACATTAGGATCGTTCCTTGCATCACCCTGACCAATCACGAAAACACGTCCCCTGGCACCGTTGCCGTCGTTCTTACCCCATTGTTGTTCCCATTTCCTTGGTTGTTGTTGTTGTTCTGATTCTGATTCAACTGTGGACAATGTCTCTTGAAGTGACCCTCAGAACCACACTGAAAGCATCCCTTATTACCCTACTGTTGCTGCTGCTAGTTCTGTGGAGCTTGTGGCTGCTGTTGACGATTCTGATTCACAGGATGTGAGCTCCTGCAATCCTTGGCTGCGTGACCCAGCTTATTACATCTCTGACAATGACTCTTGTTGCACGGCCCGCTGTGGTGCAAATTACATCGATTGCGCTTAGGGTGATTTCCCCTGTATCCATCCTGACCCTGATTCCCAGAAGACTGCTGATTGGGGCTCTTGTAATCGTCAGTTCTCCGCTGCTGAGACTGAACAGAAGTAGCACCTTTGCTTGAATTTCCATCCCATTTACGCTTGTTATCGCTGGGAGCATCTGAAGTAGCTGTAGCACTAATATGCTTGGGCAGCTTATTTTGCTCAACTGCCTGATCAGTGAGACGATGGGCTAGTCGTATAACTTTCTGGATGGTACCAAGGTTAGCCACAGTCACATGGCTCTGAATCTCTGGTACTAGACCCTTGAGGTACAGCTCGATACGCTTGATAGGAGGATCCACCATAGTAGGACACAATGCAGCCAGTTCGTTCGATCTCTTCGTATACGCCTCTATTTCAGACCCCGTCATCTTCATGTTATAAAACTCTACTTCTAGTTTGTGGATGTCGTCGCGATGAAAATACTCCTCCTTGATCAGATCTTTGAAGTCGTTCCATGGGGTGGCATTAGCAGCAGCCAACCCTAGCATCTGTACTTGCGCGTTCCACCTTATCAACGCAACACCTTCGAGTGTTCCAGTAGCAAATTTTACCCTACGAGCCTCAAGGCATTCACACATCTCAAAGACAGACTCGATCTTCTCGAACCAGTGAAGAAGACCTACAGCTCCTTCTGTACCACTGAAGGTACTAGGTAGACAGTCCATAAAGGTCTTGAAGGTACATACGGGAGGCTGAGCATGCTGACCTGTCGTGCGAGAAAGAAAAGACAAGGTTAAGCACAAGAGTTGGTTCGCGAGAGTAGGATCTAAACAGCCACTCGTTCGTTGATTAGAGCCGTCAGCTGGGCTTGAGTCAAGTTGAAACATCCACTCATAATCTTCACATCAAAGAAAGCACAAGTGAGAGAGGTGTCGCGAAAGTGCATAAGTATGGGATGACAGAAGAGGGTAAGCACATAGGGTTTCAAACAGTAGTCAATACATTGACTAAGCATACCATGAACAATGCATTATGCAAACTAATAGACAGGTAGTATAATCATAAACCATATCACCTATAGTGTTGATTCTTGCACGTGGAGCGAAGCGTCGTTGTGGCTCGTTGAGCACTGTACAGGTTATAGTCTGGTTTTGTCAAAAAGCTTAAAACCGAGTTCACTATAACCAATGGCTCTGATACCAATCTGTCACACCCCCAAAATCCACAAGCAGGGTATCACCGCAGGAGGCATGACTGACCAGGATCCAGCCACCAATATTATTGAACAATGTAATTTAAATAAATAAAAGTCCAACCACACTATATAATTGGTGTTCAAACAAGTTAATCTAATTCAAGTTATCAGCAGAAGCAATAAAGTTTAAAACCAAAAACCAAAGTATAAGTTTAAAAGTTCAATGTTTATCATGGAACTCAACAGTCCATGTACCACAACGACTTCCGCTCCCCTGCAAGCTCCAGCTAACATCTAACGACCTGTAAGGCATGTAACAATGAGTCAACAACAAAGTTAAGCGAGTTCACAGTTAGTTGTCCAGTTTAAAGTTGTTTCAAAAACCTTAAGTTCGTTCGAAGACCAGTAGTTAATCAGTTCCTTGTTTCCCAAACCATAACCAGTGGGGGTTTCCCGATGTAACCACTAAACTGTTACCATATCGACAACTGACTGAGAAAGTTGTGCCCTATGTCAATGTCTATCATCATAGACTAAGTGCCCAGATCCATTAGTACATGCCCGTCCTCCCGGCATGGTGTGAGGCTTGTCAACCCTAATAGCGCTATTAACTAATGACCCGCTCGCCATTGCCCCGCCGATTAAGTCGATATAAAAATGTGGGACTTAATGATAGATTTATGTCTAGTAAGTTATAGGTTGTCGTCCTTCCAACTGAGGACGGAGGTATGTAATCTATCCAAGGAGAATATGCAGGTTAATGTTGTCATGCTTCTCAACGAGGATTGAGGTACATATTCTGTTAAAGGTGAATATGTAGGTTTCGTTTTAACTTCTTAAACCATTCCCAAACCACAGGGAATCCCATGCCTTATAAAAGGTGTGAACTCACCTCGATTTGCTCGGTATGATTAACTACTTGTTCACAATAATTCAGTCAAAGCCTATAGTATTCATACATACATAATCAGTTTACATCCACAAGGTTCACGTATAATATAAAACCACGGTGTGCATTCGAACATCTTAACAGTCATTCAGGTTCATACGATTCCACTATTCTCGAGCATGATCCACAACAGAATTTAGTATTTAAGTGTGCTATAACTAACAGACAGTAACAATCAGTAACAGAATCATACATTACCATGCATTTTCTAGACTACAGTATGTTACTGCGGTGACATTCAAGGCTGCGAAACCTCAAGCGACGAAACACTTGATGTTTCGTCGGCACCGTGAATGACGAAACCCCTCTTGTTTCGTCGGCCCTAGAGTGACGAAACTCCTCAATTTTCATCGGCATGCAAGATGACGAAACCCCCACATGTTTCGTCGCATAACAGTTAAACATACACACCGAAACCCTAATTACAACCTAACAGTTGATCATCAACATCAAACCCAGCCACGAATCATACGTTACTAGATCATGGACATGTACATAACTGTAACACATAATCATTTAATCATTCTTAAACAGTGATAACATGCTATACAAACATCAAACAGAGCATCAACCCTAATTATTAACCAATTCATCATTTGAACATCATTTACAAGTATAACCCTAATCCAACAATTAAATCCTGACATACATAACCAGCATAACAATCTAACCCTTTACCCTAATCGTGTCACTAAGGGTCATAGTCAACCTTATCGGTGGTTTCCTGGTTAAGCTCGGGTCCGGTCAATTGCTTCTCGCCAACTTCGGCCCAACAAAGTGGTGATCGACACTTCCTTCCATACAAGGCTTCAAACGGAGCGGCCTTGATACTAGCTTGGTAACTATTGTTGTAAGAAAACTATGCCAATGGCAAGTGAGTATCCCAACTTCCACCAAAATCAATCGCACACACTCTCAATATATCCTCTAACATCTGAATGGTTCTCTCGCTCTGACCATCCGTTTGAGGATGATACGCAGTATTCATGTCCAAACGAGAACCCAACGACTCTTGAAGAGATCGCCAAAATCTGGAGTAAAACCGCCCGTCTCTATCTGAGATAATTGACACTGGTACTCCATGACGGGCTACAATCCCGTTAAGGTAAAATTGTGATATCTTCTCTGTATTGTCTGTTTCCTTAAGCGCTAAGAAATGAGCAGACTTTGTTAATCGATCCATAATTACCCATATCGTATCATGTCCACGCGACGTACGGGGTAACTTGGTGATAAAGTCCATCGTAAGATGTTCCCATTTCCACTTAGGAATCTCTGGTTGCTATAGAAGCCCAGACGACTTCTGAGGTTCAGCCTTAACCTTTGAGCACGTCAGACATTTACTCACATATACCGCAATATCTCTCTTCATATTCGGCCATCAGTATAACTCCTTGATATCCTGATACATCTTGGTAGAACCTGGGTGAATAGAATATCTGGATTTATGAGCCTCATTCATAACCAGTTCACGTAGGTTACCTCTAAGCGAAACCCAAATCTGGTTCATGAAGTACATCACTTCATCCGCTTTTGGTATAAGTTCACACTCTAAACCTCTCAAACCTTCTCTTCTCAGGTTGTCATCCTTCAAAGCTTCTCTTTGCGCTTTACGAATTCGATCGGTCAAACTCGTCTGTATGGTCAAGCCCAAAGCATGCACACGTAGAGGCTTCTCCTGCTCCTTCCTACTGAGCGCATCCGCAACAACATTTGCTTTACCATGGTGATAACAAATATTGTTGGTGCACAAATGTCTGTTAACTTTGTCTTTATCGAGTCTTATATCTAGATAGGATAAACTAGTGCTCAGCAGGTTAGAAATTAGAGTTTTATGTGTGTTTGTGTGTAATTTCGTTTGAAAGTGTCAATGACCAGTTCAAGCGAAATTAACATTGTAATTCTGCTTGAAATGGGCAATGGCAGCTTCAAACGGAATTAGCACAACTATAAATACCTGAGCCTAGTGTGTCATTTGATACGGAATTACTTTGAGATTTCAGAGCCTAGGTGCTGACCGTTTGTCATTTGATCTGTAAAAAGCTTTGAAATCAGTAGTAAAAGGATTATTAAGAAGGATCAAGCTGTTTTAACGTCAATTTCACTGATTCCGCCTTTGTTATTGATGTATAACTCTTCTGATTGACTCGTTAGGGTCACACGACGATCCAACAAGTGGTATCAGAGCTCAGGACGAAGAGTTCATACCTATTCAGCTTGAATTTCTCACTTCTACACCTCTCTTTCAAAATTAAACAAGATTTAACGGACAAATTGGACTGATTCTCACATATATCACGTAAAACACTGTTTTAACGAATCCTTGAGAGAATTGGACAAAAATTCGATCAAAATCCAGGTCAATTTGACAAAATGGTGGCCGACAGGATGATGTCATCCTAATTCCGCTCGAAATTGTCAGTGCTGTTTCAAACGAAATCACTAATTTCTTTTGAAAATACTTGTGATTTCACACGAAATTAACCTCTTTGGTTAATTTCGCTTGAAACTGCCTTTCATTTCACACGGAATCACCTATTCCGTTTGAAAGTGCTGCTTATTTCACACGGAATCACTAATTCCGTTTGAAAACCCTATTTCGCTTGAAGGTTTCATACGGAATTACTAATTTCGTTTCAAAGTGACTTGATTCCGTTTGAATTGCTATTTCGTGTGAAGCAGTATTCCGCTTGAAAAGCTTATTCCGTTTGAAAAGCTGATCTCGCTTGAAAGGCTGATTTCGTTTGAAATTGTCTTTGTTAAAAACCAAATATTTTTCTAAGTGTTTGTTGATTGTTTCAGATACGTAAAGATGGATGAGTTTATGAATCCATTCTGTGACATTTTTGCTTTCACGGGAAACAACGGAGATGATACATCAAACAACACAAATGAGAATGCTTCTAATCCGAGTGCGAAGAAAATTCTTTCTGATGCTTTAAGTGTGGAGAGTGCTTATGGGACGTACAACAAACCTCCCAAGCTGATGGCGATTGAAGATTACAATAGATGGGCTAAAAAGTTTGAAGAATGGCTACAAGCGTTTGCATATCCAAGTTGGACAATGTTGAAGAATGGTTTTGTGATGGGAAGAACGGATTATGAAAATTTGACAGAAGCTGAGGAGATAGAAAGATATGTTACTGAACAAAAGTGCCTTGCATTACTTCATCAGTCTGTGAGAGACGACATAATATCGTTGATTGAATACTTAAATGCGAAAGATCTATGGGAGAAACTGAGAGTGAAATGTGTGGGTAGTGCCGAAATAGTTAAAAACAAAAAGAAGTTGTTAAGAAAAGAATTTGATTTGTTTGGATGTTTAAAAAATGAATCTGTATCTAAGATGATTGAAAGATTTAGGCATTTGAAGATGGAGCTGGCAAGACATGGAGTCATATATACTCGAGAAGAATTGGTTGACAAACTGTTTGACTCGCTGCCGGATGATCAAGACTGGCAATACTTTGCCTTGATGCTGAAGAACACAATCAAGTCGGAGGATCTGACGGTTGATCTGCTAATCGAAAGACTGGAGAGTCATGAGTTGGAGATAAAGAAATCAAACAAAGTCAATCATTCCTTATATCAGCAGAATGTAGAGTTGTATTATCGAGGAAGTATGATCCCAAAGAATGTGTCTCCTAAGACAGCTTTCTCTGCAGAAAATGCAAACATGACAAGTCAAGAAAGTCCAAGCAGCGGCTATCATGGAGGGTCATCATCAACTGCTGCAAGTCAACAACAACAGTCAGCTTCAAAGAATCTGTTCCAATGTAATATTGCTGTGGATCTGAAGAATGCACAAAATTTCAGTGAAGAATCCGCAAAGCAGCAAATGGTGTTTTTAGCATCTGTGCTTGAATCATACGAGAGCCTTGTTGCGGGCAAGATTGGAAACACTAACCTCACCAAGGAGGATTATGACCAGATCGACCCAGAAGAGATGGAGTTGATCGATATAAGATGGTGTATGGCTAGTGCAGTTAGACGAGCTCAAAGGTTCATGGAGATTACAGGAAGACATTCAATTGGAGGACCATCCACAAAACTTGGTTTTGATAAATCAAAAGTTACATGCTTCAGATGTAAACAAAAGGGACATTTTAAATGTGAATGTCGAAACGCACCTTCTGATGATACTGCAAATCCATTTATAGAGGATTACTAAAAAAGAGCAATCTATAATCAGAACAAATCTGAACCCCCCAGAATGAAGCAGATAGAATAAAATCCCAAAGAAAAATCCAGAGCACTTGCTGTTATCCATGACGATGAGGGATATGATTGGAGTCAAGTGTTACCGGAAGAGGATGCAGTGGGCTATGCGTTTGTAACAAAAGCTGTTCCTTTCAGAGATAGCAGAAACAAACAAGAGAAATACATCAACAGAAAAATGAAAGCTCAAGACATGATGATTAAAGCCGGTTATATATACAGAGAAGCAAAACAGGCGAAAAGATGGGATGCTGATAGAGAATGTTACCTTGATCCCAACGGAAACATTGCTATTGATCTAAAGTCTCTTGATGTTGAAGTTCTCACCAAACAAATTGCTGAAGAAGAAGAAGCCAGACAGAGAGAGTGGTGGGGAGGAGGAGAAGTGATGTGTTCAAATATTAACATATAAATTTCATCAAATGAGGCATAAAACTAACCCCTTTTTAGTACTAATGTTGGAAAAAGTGTGCTTTTGTCTTCCTTTTGTATTTTCAGGATTAAATGAGCTCAAATTAACAAAAGAAGCAAAAAGACATCAAAATCTAACATAAATACAAGAAAAGGAACAAAACGTGACATGCCCGACCCCACAACAGCATCTTCCCAAGCAAAACAAGAGATCAGAAGCCTGAACACGCCCCGTGCTCAGCCAGCACGGGGGCGTGCCCAAGTGTCAGCAGAAAAGACAAAGTGGTAGAAGCTTCTATTGCCCACCACGGGGCCGTGCTCAGCGGACACGGGCCGTGGTCAACTATAAGATTCGCACAATCCAGGCAAATCTGCATAGTACAAAGATTCTTCTGCACCACGGGTTCGTGCTCAGCGGACACGGGGGCGTGGTTAGCCAATAAGACAAAGCTGCATTTAATGAAGAAAGAGAGGATGTGGACACGGGGCCGTGCCCACTGGACACGGGGCCATGCCCGAGCTTCTGTTCAGCCTATAAATAGAAGTGCTTGGCTCAATCTCAAACCATCCCTTGGCACACCACCTCTCTCACACTTCACCCACCACCCACCACCACCATAACACCATCATCCACCACCATCATCCATTGTCCATCATAGAGTGTGTGAGTCGTCTCGGGATCCAAGATTGATCTTAAGAGTTCTTGACAATCAAGGCCATGTTTGCCTAAGTCTCTTACATCACTTGGTGAAGACAAAGTGTCTAGTGTAATACTTTTTATTTCTAATCTTTTGCACTTTTTATTTGGTTTTGTATTAATGACTTTAATAACTAGTTGCTTATGTTGAAGGTGATCTTTCCTTATCGTTTGTCCGTGGTGTCTTGAAATTATTTTTACTGTCTATATAAAATAAAAGATTTTCACCATTCATATCTCCACGGTCTATATGGAGGTATGTTGGCTACCTGGTCGGGGTTAAGGGAACGGTTTGGTAAAGGTCTTGCCATTGTTCAGCGTTTAGAGGTCCTGCAATGGACCTGGGTCAAATTTAGTAGGACCTCCTTCAATACTTCACGGTATTGGATGGCGGGGGTCCAAACTCTTTGATCCCCTCATAAGTTAACTACTATTAATACTATAACCTGGCTATTTAGGACTGTATCCCTGCTGACTCAGACTACTTAGTCGAGGGTAACGTCACCTCCAAAAGAGGGGCCTACCATAATATTGCATTAATAACTTAATTAATTATCTTCCAATAATCCACCCTTTTAGGATTGTATCCTTGCTGACTCAAACTACTGGGGTGAGGGTAACGTCACATTCAAAAGAGGGGCCTACTACAATAACTAAGATAATCTCTTAATTATGTGCAAAAGTGCGGAAATAATCAAAGGTTACACTAGATACGAGTCGGAACCAAGTGATTCATCTTTTCTATCTGTTTTTATTTTTATTTTTATTTTCAGCATTTTAGTTAGTTTTTATTTTTCTTAGTTTAAAACCTTTTTTCTAAACTTTTTATTTTGATTAGACGTTGAGAATAAACTGGTACTAAAAGCTCTTGTGTCCTTGGACGACCTCGGTATCTTGCCAACACTATACTACGCTCACGATGGGTGCACTTGCCCATATGTGTGTTTAGTGTTAGTAAAATATCGTGTTTTATAAATTTAAAACTTGGCTAAAAATAAGTGTTAAAGGGGCTTAAAATATACACCTAATATATATAACACTTCACACGCATCAAGAAGCTGGTGAAAAAGAAAAAGAAAAAGAAAAAGAAAAAGAGCAGCAGTCAAAGAAAATTGATGACGGGATTATTGACACGTCACAAGAGTTTACTGCTGAAAATTTGAAGAAGATGGCTGACAAAGTTTTAGCTGCAAAAGAGCTAGAGGTAGTTTCTGGTTCTGGCACTGAGTCTAAAAGCAAGGTCAGTCAAAATGATTCAGTCAATGAGTCAGGTAAGAAAGCCAAAACAGAGAGTGACTGCAAAAATTGCATGAAAGACTGCAAGGTTTGTAGTACAATTGCTTACCACAATGGTAAAAAGATCGAAGAGCTGACAGGAAGAGTCAGAGATGTTGAAAACCAGATCATAAACCGTGATAAAATGTTAAAAGCTTCAAAGGATCGAGTAAAATAATTAACTGAGAAAATTGAAAATGATAAAATTGAAGTAGAAAGATTTAGGAAAGAAAACGAAAGGTTAATTCATGAAAATCGTCAACTTTCAGAAAACTTTGAGAAGCTAAAACGAACGGTTAAAGATTCTGATGAAAGAAATGGTAAGACATACACAGAAAATGTGCAATTGTCATGTGTTCTGAGAGTTAAAGAAGAGCTAATCAACCAACAATTGGATGAGATTGCTAAGTTGAAGCTTCAGTTTCAAGAAGCTAAAATTGAAAATGAACGCATCCAGTTGAAATTGAACAGTTACAGCTCCGCAAGTTTTGTTCTTCAACATATCGTTCCTAAACCAATTGGGAAGAACAAAGCAGGCGAAGATGTATACTTTGATGGAACCGGGGTTGGATTTCATCAGGTTCCACCGCCAGTGTTAAATAATTTTTCAAAGAAAAAATCAGGGTTGGTTAATGATGAAGAAGAAAATGAAGTTAAGCTTCCAGACACGATTAATGTCACGTTTACCACATCATCTGATGAAGATAGTGTTCAATCTGAAGTTGTAAAATGCATGGTGGAAAATGTTTTAAAGTCTGAAAGTGACACTACTGAGGATGATGAATGTTTTTTTGGATAAATACATTCCAAAATCAAAATCCAAAAACAACTTCAGTGATGAACCTAATCTTGTAATGTACAAGATGTTGGGATCTGATAAGTTGTATTCGGATTGTGATTTTCCTTTGGAGAATGTGAATGTTGGTAAATTGAGAAATGTTTTCAAGTTGATTGAGATTGATGTGTCTGAGATTGAAAGTTTGAAAAGTACAAAGAGGCATTTGAACTTTGAAAAAGATAAGTCTTATTATAAGAAACCTGTTGTACCACCGCGTTTTTCTAACAACTATCAAAACAGATGGTCGGGAGGTTATCAGGGTGGTAAGAAAAATCAAAGAAAAATTTTTCAAAACAAGAAGTTTGTAGAGAAAAAGGTGTTTGTAAAAAGCTCGAGTTCTCATTCCGAGCAAGAATCTGAGATTTTTTCAAAAACAAATGAAGAGTTTTTTGAGGAAAAGGCCTCACAGCCTCAGACTAAAGGTACAAGTCGGGTAGTTGATACTCGTACATGCTTCAAGTTCAACAAAGTTGGACACATTGCACGAAAGTGCACCAACTTTAAGCCTAAGTCTGAAGTTGTTGAAAGTCAGAAAAAGAAAGTTGATACAAAAGACAAAGCTCCAATGGTTGTTGAGAAAATTTTGAAAAATGAGAACACAAAATTCAAAACTGAACCTGTTAAAAAGTTGGAAACTAAAATTGACAAATTTTACAAATGGGTTGCTTCGTCTCAACAAGCATGGAAGCCAAAATCAGTTGAAAAGAAACCAAGTTCTCCAAAACCAAAGGTGACTGAGAAAGAAAAACAATCGTCTTCTACCAGTCCGGTAAAGATGAATGTTCCTTTGGATTACTATGAGAAACTTGAACCACAAGAGATTACTACTTCTGAAAAGAAGAATGTATCAAAGAAAGATCAATCATCTGGTCAATCTCTGAAAAATGATTTCTTTTTATACAAAGTGGTTGAGATTGGATCTGAGGAGAGCTTAAAGATGAAAAATGATTTCTTTTTACACTGCTAAAACTCACATCAAAGTCAATCTACTTGAGTCAAAAGAGGCTTGGGTAGCATCAAAATTTCATTAAGTGTTTGTGATATGTGCAGGAGCTTCCAAGATCCGTTTCACGTTGGATTATGGATAGTGGAGCTTCTCAGCACATGACAGGGAAGAAGACCCTACTGTACGATGTTAGAGGGTTTAATGGTGGTTACGTGGGATTCGCAGGCAATCAAGGTGGTAGAATAGTTGGTGAAGGAACTCTATCTAATGGTATCGTCACGTTTGAAAGAGTTAACTACATCGCCGAGCTTGAAAACAATCTTCTGAGTATTTCTCTGATTTGTGATCGTATGTATACAACGCACTTTACAGACAAAGAATGTTTGATCTTGAAACCAGGATTTGTTGTTCCCGAAGAATGGGTTATCATGAGAGCACCTAGAGTCAATGATCCGTACGTGTTGGACATGAGTGTAGCAACTACTACCACGGGTCAGGCTCACTATTTTATGTCAAGAGCAACGGAAAAAGAATCACAGTTATGGCATCGAAAGATGGGCCATATTCACCGGAGGAAAATGAATCACCTGGTGCATAACGACTTAGTTACTGGTGTTCATGTGAAAGGTTTTCATCTTGAGGGGGAGTGCATTAGCTGCATCAAAGGCAAGCAAAAGAAGAAATCACATCCTCAAAAGAAAATCAACTCAGTCTCAAGACCGCTAGAGAGACTCCATATGGATCTGTTTGGTCTAGTAAACGTCAAAAGCATAACTGGGGATCTCTATTGTCTAGTAGTAACAGATGACTACTCAAGATTTTCATGGGTATCATTTCTGAAATCAAAAGATGAGACGTTTGAAAGTTTGATGCTGTTGTTCAGAAAAATTGAAAATTTGTACCAAACTCGAATCAGAAGAATTAGGAGTGATAACGGTACTGAGTTCAAGAACAACAAGATGGAAGAATATTGTGATGAGAGAGGTATTCTGCAAGAATTTAGTGCTCCTTACACTCCGCAACAGAATGGAGTCGCTGAAAGAAAGAACAGGACGCTAATTGAAACGGCCAGAACGATGCTTGCTGATTCCAAACTACCAGTTAATTTTTGGGCAGAAGCAGTATCAGCCGCTTGCTATACACTCAACCGGGTTCTCATTGTGAAGAAATTCAACAAAACATGTTTCGAGCTGATCAACAACCGCAAACCGAACCTGAAGTATCTTGAACCGTTTGGGTCTCCCTGCACAGTTCTAGAGCCTTTTGGAAAGTTTGGTGCAAAGAGCATTGAAGGAATTTTTGTGGGTTACTCAAGTCCATTAAAACGAGTCTTTGTTCCAAGCTTGAAACGGATCATTGAAGCACATAATGTTGAGTGTCAAGGTTATACCATGCCACCATAGAATCCAGGCGACTCATGGCGTTTTAATTATGATACTTTGTGGGATTCGTTTGACATTGAAGAAGAACAAGATTTCTTTGACGAATTGGATATTTTGAGAGAATATGAAGAATCGCAGGAAAGATTTCCAGCAGAAACTTACATTCGTCAACGGCAAGCTTCGAACGATGATGAAGTTGGTCCAAGTAATGCTGGAGAACATGATGAGATTCGGCAATCTCTTGACAATCAGACAGAAGTTAATGATAATCAAGAATCTGATAACAGACCTGTATTCAATCGTGGTGATTCAGATTCTGAGGGGGAGCAAATCCAGATATCAATTCAAACAATTCCAGTCAGTGAACAAGGTACAAATCAGAATGTTACAAATTTGGAAGGCTAGGTAGATGTTGCAGGTGAGGTGATGCCGAGAACTCTTTCATACCATCCAGAAGAGTTGATTATTGGAGAATTACAATCAGGCGTTCGAACTAGACGACAAATTGACCAAAGACTTACTTGTTTTTATTCTACAGTTGCTTCTTTACAAACTGAGTTTTCACTTAGTTGTTTTATTTCGCAGATCGAACCGAGAACATACAAAGAGACGCTAACTGAAGATTCTTGGCTCAATGCTATGCAAGAAGAGTTGAGTCAGTTTGAGAAGTTAGGAGTGTGGAAATTGGTAGACTTGCCTGATGGTCAAAGGAAGATAAACACCAAGTGGGTGTTCAAGTGTAAGAGAGACGATCGAGGGGTTATTATTCGTAATAAAGCTTGACTCGTAGTCCAAGGTTTCAGTCAGCAGGAGGGTATAGATTTCACTGAAGTATATGCTCCAGTTGCTAGACTAGAAGCGATCAGAATCTTCCTAGCATTTGCATCTTGGAAAAATTTTAAGGTTTATCAGCTAGATGTTAAATCGGCGTTTCTCTATGGGAAGGTAAAAGAGGAGGTATATGTCGGACAGCCACCGGGCTTTACCGATCCAATCCACAAAGACAAGGTCTATTTGCTGGATAAAGCGCTGTATGGTTTACACCAGGCCCCGAGAGCTTGGTACGAGACATTGTCTCAACACCTGCTAGCCAACAACTTCATCCGAGGAAAAGTGGATGCCACTCTCTTCACTAAAGAGGTCGACGGACATCTTTTGATAGTTCAAATATATGTGGACAACATTATATTTGGGTCAACAAATGAAAATCTGTGCAAAGATTTCGAAAGAGTTATGAAGCAAAAATTTGAAATGTCATCAATGGCTGAGATGAAATTCTTTTTGGGACTACAGGTTGATCAACTGCCTAAGGGAATATTCATTCATCAAACGAAGTACGTTCATGATATCTTAGAGAAATTCGGGATGTCAAGTTCTACTCCAGCTTCCACCCCATAAGCGACGAACCATGGGATAAACCCTGATCTCACCGGAGAGAAGGTAGATGAAACATTGTATCGTTCCATGATCGGATCGTTGATGTATTTGACAGCTTCAAGACCCGATATCATGTACCCAACCTGCCTCGCAGCAAGATTTCAATCTAACCCGAGAGCTTCGCATATGGTGATTGTCAAAAGGATATTACGCTACCTGAAAGGAACTCCATCACTGGGGTTGTGGTATCCAAGAGAAGGCGATTTCATGCTCGAAGGGTATTCCGATTCCGATTTCGAATGCTGCAAAGTTAACGCTAAGTCAACAACAGCAGGGTGCCAGTTTTTCAGACCACGATTGGTTACCTGGCAATGTAAGAAGCAGACCTCTGTAGCTTTGTCCACATGTGAAGCCGAGTATGTATCTGCTAGCAGTTTTTGCTCTCAGATCTTGTGGATCCAGCAACAGATGCGCGACTACGGTTTGCAATTTCTTAACACCCCTATCTTTGTTGATAATGAGGCAGCGATAAACATTACGAAAAATCATGTTCATCACGCTAAAACGAAACACATTGAAATTCGTCATTACTTCATCCGAGATTGTTTCGAGAAGAAGTTGATACGAATTGAGAAAATCCACACTGACGAACAAAAAGCTGATTTACATACCAAAGCTTTTGATAAAACTCGTTTTCAATACTTGTTAAAATTGAACGGTATGAAGCTTTTATCGGTGTTGGAGGAGATTCTTGGCGTTGATGAAGGTACCACTGTAGATGATGATGTTAAGAAGCAATCTGCAATGGTTTGTCGATTTTTTACTTGTTTTGGTATTTAGGGGGAGTATAGGGTAATATTTTCAGAAAATACAAAAACAATAAAAAAATTCAATTTTCAAAAACATGAGATATTTTAAAATCCAAAAACAATAGAAAATGGAAAAGAGCTTGTGTAAAAAGGGAAAATGACAGTACATTGGCTTGACAGTTACGATATGCTAAAATATGAAAAGTTTAAAAAGTCTTAAACAGTCTCGCTGATGATGTGCAGATAGGTTTTTGCACATTTAGTAGATTTGTTCGGGATTTAAACTTAAATCTTTACTTGCTTATTTCATGGGGAACACTACTTGGATATATAGGTAACCCCTGAAATCTCGTTTGAAAGATCCCTCTTTCAGAGATACTAGGTCTTTATACTCAGTGATATCTGGGGTATTATCCCGGGACTTCTGATTTTGCGGAAGCAATGGCCTAGTCCCCGTATAATACTTTACGCTTGCTTGAAACATAGCATCTCCCTCAGCATAAAAAATGATGAAACATTGAAAAATGCTAGTCATGTGCTGTTGAAGAAAAGATCCTCTAAAGGGGACACACCAAAAGTCGAAGCCGTCATCTCTCTGCTGAACGGAAGTTCTGACCTGAGCTCTCACGGCTCTAGCATTTTAACCCTTTACAGATATCATCTGTGGTATACTGACCTGTAAGACTGAATATTGGGATTTGGATACGGGAGTATATTCAAGAGGTGGGACACATGAATGTGTTTAAGTCTCTAAAACACCTAATTCGTATCCTGAACAGATTGAAAATCGTGTGAAAATTTAAGTGGATCAGTATATCGACAATCTAAGTGAATTGTTTAATTCTGAGTATGAAATTAAAGCTTAACGGTAGTTGTGACTTGTCGAATAGCTGATATGATTCCCTAACACGCTCACCAAAAATATGTTTGTAAATAGTTTACATTTACTGCATTTTATTTCTGTAATTCATTTCTAGTTTAGAAACTTTATTAAAAAATTCAAAAAGATTTTACCTTTCTGCTTTATTTTCCGATAAACCAAAGTGGAAAGCTGATCTTCAGATTCGACTTGAAGAAGATGCAGGAAGTTTCTGAGCTGGATGATGAGTTTGGAGCTTAATATGTTAAAACCTGTGAAATTGAAAAGTCAAAACAAGTTCATTAAATTGAAACTTGTAAATTTCAGAAAATTGATTGAACTAGTTTGTACAAAATGTCAGTGTGTTTTGTCTCAGGTCAACCAAGGTCATTAAGTTGGACTTGGTAGACAAGTTAAGTTCTCAGGGTCATTAATTTGGACCATACTTAAGTTGATTTCTAAACTCTGACAAAACCAACAAAGAAGTCAAATGGTAAGTTTGGATTGAAACTGTTATTGTCATATATCTTATATTTAGGTAGAGATTGTGCAGGTAACAGGTTTGTTTTTTAGAAAGCAGCTAAGCAAAATGCCAGCCTACTGATAGGGGGAGTCTGAAGACTTAGAAAGTCAGATACAGTTTCTGAATCTACATTCAAGGGGGAGTTTGAAGGTTGTTAAAGATTCAGATTTTGTGATTCATGCTAGCTGTTGATAGAAGAAGAGAAGATTTGAAGGAAGCTTATATTGTTAGACAAATTGGAAAGAGATTAAGACTGTAGACTCGACGCCGAAGACTTCGTCAACATCCAAGGGGGAGTCTGTTGGTGCACAAATGTCTGTTAACTTTGTCTTTATCGAGTCTTATGTCTAGATAGGATAAACTAGTGCTCAGCAGGTTAGAAATTAGGGTTTTATGTGTGTTTGTGTGTAATTTCGTTTGAAAGTGTCAATGACCAGTTCAAGCGAAATTAACATTGTAATTCCGCTTGAAATGGGCAATGGCAGCTTCAAACGGAATTAGCACAACTATAAATACCTGAGCCTAGTGTGTCATTTGATACGAAATTACTTTGAGATTTCAGAGCCGAGGTGCTGACCGTTTGTCATTTGATCTGTAAAAAGCTTTGAAATCAGTAATAAAAGGATTATTAAGAAGGATCAAGCTGTTTTAACATCAATTTCACTGATTCCGCCTTTGTTATTGATGTATAACTCTTCTGATTAACTCGTTAGGGTCACACGACGATCGAACAAATATCACACTCGTAGTCGTTCAGTAACTCTACCCAACGTCGCTGTCGCATGTTGAGCTCCTTCTGATCAAAGATATGCTGGAGGCGCTTATGGTCTGTGTATATCGTATACTTCATGCCATATAAATAATGTTTCCAGATCTTCAAGGCAAACACAACAGCTCCTAACTCCAAATCATTTGTTGTGTAATTCTTCTCATGCACTTTCATTTGTCTGGATGCATAGGCTATTACTTTTTCCTTCTGCATAAGCACACATCCTAGGCCCAAACGTGATGCATCACAATATACAATGAAATCATCATTTCCCTCAGGAAGGGAAAGAATAGATGCACTACACAACTTTTCCTTCAACAACCGAAAATCTTCCTCCTGCTTTTCCGTCCAATCAAACTTCCTTTTCTTCTGTGTTAATAGCGTTAAAGGTTGCGCTAATCTGGAGAAATTTTCTATGAATCTCCGATAGTACCCAGCAAGTCCTAAAAATTGTCGCACCTCCGACGGAGTCTTTGGCGCTTCCCAATTCTTGATCGCCTCTATCTTCGACGGATCCACGTGTATACCTTTCTCATTTATGACGTGTCCGAGAAAATGAACTTCTCGAATCTAGAATTCACACTTGGAGAACTTGGCATACAACTTCTCTTCCTTCAGCAGCTCCAATATCAACTTCAGGTGTTGCTCATGATCTTCTTTGGTTCGTGAATAGATAAGTATGTCGTCGATGAATACTATCACGAATTTATCCAAATAGGGTTTGCATACCCTGTTCATGAGATTCATGAACACAGCTGGTGCATTAGTTAAGACAAAAGGCATGACTAAAAACTCGTAATGGCCATATCATGTTCGAAAAGCAGTCTTCGGAACATCTTCATCAGCAACCTTCAACTGAAGATATCCTGAACGCAGGTCAATCTTCGAGTAATAGCTGGATCCTTGTAGCTGATCAAACAAATCGTCAATTCTTGGTAAAGGGTACCGATTCTTGATAGTAAACTTGTTCAGCTCTCTATAGTTAATGTACATCCTAAAGGATCCATCCTTCTTCTTCACAAACAAGACAGGTGCACCCCAAGGCGAAAAACTTGGTCGAATGAAACCTTTGTCTAGTAGCTCTTGAAGCTGATTCGACAATTCTTTTATCTTTGACGGTGCCAATCTATATGGAGATTTTTCAATTGGTGCAGCACCGGGTACCAGATCAATTCTAAACTCGATCTGTCTCGCACGGGGCAATCCAGGTAAGTCTTCAGGGAAAACCTCTGGATAATCACGAACTATAGGAATCTCTTCGATCTTCCTACCTTCAGCCTTTGTATCCACAACGTTAACTAAGAACGCAGGATAACCCTTACCCAACATCTTATGCATCTTAATAACACTAACAACACTCGACACTCGACTCGATCGGTCTCCGTGAAAAACTATTGCTTCACCACCATCAGGACGAGGTATCCTCACTTGCTTCTCCAAGCAAATAATCTTAGCTTTATTCTTGGATAGCTAATCCATCCCCACAACTACATCAAAACTACCCAGCTCCACTGGCAATAAGTCGATACTAAAACTATGATCGTCTAACTGAATACTACAACCACATACGACCTCACTAGTCTCTATCAATTTACCATTTACTAGTTCTATCGAGTAGGGATGAGCAAAGGGTATAAAATACCGTCCCGATCCCGATCTCATCCCGATCCCGATCTCATCCCGATCCCGATCCCGAAATCCCGATCCCGATCCATTTTTGCTACCGGAAACGGTATCCACTTTTGTGATTTTTCGGTATCGGTACGGTACGGTATCGGTAAAATACCGACTTTTACCCTTAAAATACCGATACCGTACCGATACCATCCCGAACCGATGTATTTCGGTACCGGTATCGGTACCAAGTTTACACAAAATTCGGGATCGGTATTGGTCGGGATCGGGATGGTATTGGGACGGTATCGGTATTTGCTCATCCCTACTATCGAGTACTTTTTACTTAGCTTACTTGTTGGAGAACACAGAAATGGTTCAAAGTTTTTCGAAACAAAACTCAAGTCAGCCCCAGTATCAAAGAGTACGAACGCAGAATGGTTATTGATAAAAAATGTACCGGTAACAACAGCAGGATCATCACGTGCCTTTCCAGCGTTTAGCTCGAATGCTCTACCCCTGGCATTCTGACCCTTTGCTTTAGGACAATCCCTCTTGAAAAGTCCCTATTCACCACACTGAAAGCATCCCTCTAGCTTCGCTCCCTCCGACGTACTTTTAGCATAGCAGTCGCGGGTAACATGCCCAGTTCAACCACACCTGGCGCACTTTCTCTGCTCATCATCGTGAGTCTTTTTCTCAGAAGTACTCCTGCCATCCCTGGCATTATCCCTTCTAGAACTACTAGAATTTGCTACATACGCCTTCCTCGAACTGCGTTTCCTGTCACGCTTCTCATCGGTCTCCTTCCTCGAGCTCTCGGACTTGTGCTTCCTCGAATCTCCTGACTTAGACTCAGAACGCTCCAACCGTTCAGATTTCACGTCTGCATTGGTCTTGCCTGATGACTTCCCGTTTTCCTCCTTCTTGTTAAGGTTACCTTTGCGAGCAGCGTCATCTGCTAACGATTTCGCCAATGTAGTAGCTTCTAGTAGGTAGTGGGTTTCGCTGATGTGACCATGCTGCGAATTCGTGGTGATAGCCCCCAAATGTATCTCTCTATCTTAACATACTCAGGAGTGACCATCCGTGGAACTAACCTTGCCAAATCCTGAACCGAGATGTGTAAGCTCTGACATTCAGACCTTCCATGGTTAGATTCCAGAAGTCGGTCTCGATCTTCTGTATCTCATTACGTGGGCAGTATTCCTTTAGGAGCATCTCTTTAAGTTTGTTCCAGGTTAGACCATAGGCAGCGTCTTCACCCAAAATTTGAATTTGCGAGTTCCACCAGGATAATGCTTCATCAAGAAAAGAACAAGAAGCATACCTAACCCGTTGATCAGCAGCACAACCACTGATTGCCATGACTGATTCCATCTTCTCAATCCATCTGGTGATATCTAAGGGTCCTTCGGCACCGGTAAATGATCGTGGGTTACAGCCCTGGAATGTTTTGTAAGTACATCCGTGCACTGTTCACAAGGTTAATGAAAATCAGGAACACGTTCCGATTATATCATAACACATGAACTGCTAAAACTTTCCGATCAATATATTACCTGGAGGGATTCCGATCTGTACCCCACCAAAACCATGCCCATGAGCACCACGTCCGCGTCCCTGACCATTATTCTGGTTAGCATCGCGCTGCTCCATGGCAGTATTAACGTGCTGGGCTATGAGTTGTGCCAACTCTTCTGGGGTGGTAGGTAGTCCAGAACCCTGTCTCGCTTTTGGTGGCATTTCGTCGTTTCTATTATTATAGCAATAATAACAACATAAGACGATATCCCAAAAATAATTAAATCATTAAATGATAGTGGACCAAACATTACGCATGTATAATATCCACATATTACTGAGCACGGTTTTTAAAACAAAAGTAATCCATTTGATATTCATCATAGGAATTATAAAACTTGTTTTTAGTACACAACTAACCACATTTTGGCATGTCTACGTCAACACCCATAACAAGTTCATATAAAAATTCCTACATAATTTCTAAAAATCTGGCACAGAAGCCATAAATAGAGTGTATCAAAAAGATATACAAAACAACCAACAAAAACAACAAGCATCTAGCGCTTCAAACCCAGAAATCTAACATCCTCCTAACCAGCTCCTCTAGATCCACTATCCTCCAGTGCATCTGATCCATCGCACTGTCGTCTAAATCCTTCAACTCATCGTACCAGTCCATCTGTCCCTCTAGATCCTTCATCTTGCCCCTAGCCAAATCCAGGTCTCCGCGCAGAGTGGCAAACTATCGATCGCAATGGCAACATCGGTCAATCCATACTCCTTTCTGCTTCTTGGAAGCAGATGTTGTCTCAGCGTGTGACGTCGATGCGATCTCTCCAACAGGCCTAGTCCTCTTCCTACGTCAATAATAAACCAAAAGAGGTGTAGTAGGAGCGCGTGACTCGATCAATGGTAAAGATGACTCAGTAGTAACAGGTGGAGGGATCTCAGTGATAGGCTCGATCACAGCAGTAGATGGGACGACTGATGCCTCTAATAGTTGAGCCGTGACAATAGTGGCGTCCACCACTGGTGCGATACTGAGAGATCCTCCAATCAAAGGGACACCTCTAATCACATCATCGATAACTGGTACAGTGCCTGACGATTGTCCTATCTCGTGAATCTAGAGAGGAACATCATCATCGTCGTCTATCCACCCGTTGCTTGTGAAAGCATATCGGGGGTCAACCTGGCTGGCAAAAGCAGTAGGATCAACATGGAATGACGAAGCGAATTCGGCTATACCAACCATCTATGGAGTCGTGAAGGGTATCTCTGGTAGAATGGATCTGGGTGAAGTCTCGAATTCTGGCTCGCTATCTGAGTCATAAATCTCGATGACCTCGTGCTCGTGCGACATCTGTGACATATATAACCGTACAAAGTAAGTGTGTGATCAAATGAAAAATAACACATAAGGCCCAAATGAACATATAATCACGTATGCACTTAAACACGCGATGGTTTTCATACATGATAAAAATTCCATGTTTATTTAAAAATTTTGGCTTCGCGAATTTTGGACTTTAATATCAAAATTCTTTGGTTGAAGTCTAGAGTTTTCCCAGAAAACATCTAGTTTGCTAACAACCATTGGCTCTGATACCAACTTCTGTCACACCCCAAAAACGCCGCAGCGGAATATAAAACGTAGTGGTGACGGAAGTTGGTGCCCATTAATATCTTGTTAAACGATGCATCGAATTGTTTGACATTTTAACTTAATTAAAACATAGATTTTAAACATAAAGTTTCAAAACACGGCACAACCACAACATAGTTTAGTTGTCTTGATCCTTATGGATCTTATTACGTTTGTCTCAAATAGTTTTAAAAGTTTGTCCAACACATTATGAAAACAAATATGCATCAACAACCACAAGATAGGCCATAATTCCCGAAGCCGAACTCAAGTACCTGAAGAACACGTTAAAATCAAGTGTCAACACAAAGGAAGGTGAGTTCACATATTCAAATTTAAAACAATTTGACCCAAGGAAAAACTTTCTAATTATGTGTTTATTATAAAACATCCATATAATTTTTAAGAAAGTTAATTCATTTCCTTGTAAAATAACTCAAGGGTCAGTCGTCGCAAGCATTTCCGTAGAACCTTCCGACCATAGACATCTTCCCGAGTTTACATTTTAAATTGATAGAATCAAATGTTTGGACTCGTAAGTTAGCTAGACATTACGAACTATATATTTACAATGAAGGTATAATCAATGCTAGACTATGAACAGAATATCAATTCATCGTTTGACTTGACACGGAGCGACCGGTCACGACGGGGTTGCCAACCCGATAGATATACCAACAATTCCTCGCGTGCAATACTTAAATGATTAAACGACATCACTTGCGTATGGCCCATATCGAGGCCATCGATGATGCCTGCCTCACGTACAATATATATATCCTACTAATAATGATAAATTTAATATATGATGTTGTACGAATTTACTGAAATCCCTGGGATTAAGCAAATTCGTCCCAACTACACGGACGTTTTCTTTGAAACACCGTTCAAATCCCTGTTTCTCCCCAAAACATATTTATTCATCAAAACCGTTTCTCCCCGAAGCATATATTCACCAAAACCGTTTCTCCCCGAAATATATTTATTTAACAAATCCATATATTTTCAATGAAAATATACCTTTTATATCAAAAGGTTTGTTTTATTCAAAAACATTATTAAACCCTTTTTAGGCGTGTTCTTCCCCCAAAACATATACAAAACAGTAAAAAGAGGAGGTTTAGTGACACTCACCTTTGGGTGCGTATTTTATATAGCGCAATCCCACAAATTGATTTCTACACGTCCTATTATGCGTAGGAACGATTTTATCAATCAATATATCACAAAAATTCCTAAGTTTCTCCGTATCTTAGAATTTTCACATAACTTTGAGATTTTCTCAAAAAGTTATCGTTTTAGATTATGTTGGCAAACATGTATCAATTTTCATGCTCGACAAACAAGTTACGCATTTAACACGATTTTACCGATTCTACCGCTTTAAAGGCACAATCGTACATGCATAGTCTAAATTCCCGTTGTCATGTCAACACTTAGCATATTATCATGTACACATATCTAAATCACATAACACATTTTAACACATAAGGTTCACCCATAAATAACCCATGCTAGTGTACGTTGTAAAACGGGTATTTTAGTGATTCGGTAACGTTTTCGGGCGTCGGAAGTCACGTATGACTAACCAAACACCAAGTAAACGTAAAATTAGTTAAAATACTTATATTTAAACTAAAAATATCAGTTTACTTACTGATTTAAAAAAGTTTTATAAAAATACTTCGAAAAGCCGATTTTTAACCGTTTTACCGCATAGTTTTGCGTTAGACGTTACTATAACCATCCAAACTCGAAATGACTTGATATCTTAACACAATACATGTTATTTACTGATGAAAATGATGATTATAATCAGATTAGTGCAGTTTTTCACACCCTGACTTTTGCGGAAGCGTGATTATGGTGTGACTTTCTTAATATCATTGCATTCAATCATAACAACAGCTATATGATAAAACCATAGGTTTGTCATCCATCGAATAAGCTTAAAACATAACAACATTTTTTAAAAACATAGACTTCAAATTCAAGTTTTACAATTATACCAAAATGTTTATGAGTTCACTAAGGACTCATCGAAAGATATTAAATAGCACCAAGGGTTAGGAGACGTGTCTCGTCCAGGAATAAGACACACCGACCAAACCCAAAGACCATGGATGACATCTTTATTTCAAACGCAGCATAAAAACTTCCAACGCCCGCCAGATCCACTTACTAGTTCCCTGAAATACATGTAGTTTGAAAACATTAACAAAAGTTGAGCGAGTTCATGTGTTTAGTATGTGTGCACGAATCATCCTTGAAAACCTTTGTATGTATGTATGTACTTGAAAACTGGTATGAAGCAATAAGGAAAAACAGATCAATTAATGTGTAGCTAATACATTAATGTAAGTGACATGGCATAAGAAGCACTCAAACCTGTATGCGTATTTCGTACCGGCCCCTCCGGCGGAACGACATAGTCACCACATGCGGCCAACTCGCAGGCCCACGGGTGGGGCTCGCAACACCCAATAGATCTATCACTCATGCCCCTCGGTCCTTATACAAGGATTAATGGTCATAAGATAATGGCCTACCCATTCACGTGATCTAGCAATACCTTTCCTTAGCTAATCATACCATTGTAATTGTTTGTAAGCAGTATGTAACATGTATTTCACCCCCGAAGTATAAAACTGAAAACAGTAAAAGAAAAGGGGGACATGAACTCACAGTTTTGCATTCCTTGTATCCGATGTAACTCAAAACTTCCTCTAGAACGCACGACTACCTACATGCGTACTATGGTCCGTTAGACGAGCGGGTTGTGCCTTGTCTTAGTATTGATTAGTGCCTTTGAGTTACGTTTTCAAAGTGTCTTTATTAATATTTCAAGTGTATAATTATTTGTTAGAATAATTAATATTTTAACTCAGTACTTCTCAAGTCTTTAAACATGTATATCCTTCCCAAGGATGTGTATATTTGTATTCTTGTATTTGTATAACTTGCCATGTATTGGCGTTGTGTTTCGCTGTATTATTCCAAATGAAAATATGCCAATATATTTCCAAAACAATATATTTTAAAGTCTCACTTAGAAAATATACATAAACTTATTTTTGTCCAAAACTAATGTGTTTCAAGAAAATATATATATTTTTTTCTCAAAAATCATATATCTTCTAAATATACTAAGAAAAATATATTTTTGCTCCCCAAAATAATATATTTTCCCTTTGTCGAAAATATGATATACTTTTGTTATAATAACAAAAATCATATTCTCATTTCTTTCGTATCCAAAATAATATTTACCAAAAATATATTTATAACGGTGTTCTCCAGAATATTTTGTAAGTTACGTTCTATCGTTCGGTTCCACGATATTATGTGTGTAACTTATATATTTATTCCTTTGTGATTTTTGGTAATATTTTGGATTGTAAATTCTTGGTATTTGTGAATTTATATTATTTTATCCCTAAAATAATATGGTTAACACACAAATTATACAAGTATTCATACACATCATGTCTTTAATGTAAATATTTATTCTAAATACATATTTATCCATTTTTATTTGTAAAAACCAACCTCCAATACTTGTAGTTTTGTAACAAAATCTATGCCAAAGTTTATATTGAAAACCATAGTTTAAGCATACTTGTAAATATTTGTTTTAGAAAATATTTTTCCCAGTGTTTGTATTTTTAGAAAATTTCGCCATAGTTTTCCCTAAAAATGGAGGTGTCCATGCTATCAAAGCATATCATTTTCTTTTAAAAATCATCACAAACAATCAACAACTCAATCAACACTTCCAAGTGCCAAAATCATGCAGTTTATGCAACAACACGAACTTGAACTTTTATATAAACTTGTAGTAACTTACTATGTTGTTAAGTAAGCCTTGTTACCCTTAAAAATATGGTTATTTGTTTGTAAATCTTATTCTTTTGAAATTTAGTCTTTTACAACTTGTATGGTGATTTTCCAAAAATCAATCTTCTTGTCTTTTTCTTGTTATCAATGTGTTTCTATACTTGATTCACCACTAAAAATAGTATAGGTTTAAGTAAAAACCAAGATCTTCTAAATATCATATTTTGAACTTGGTTCTTTTGGAAAACCATTCATAAAAATAGATTCATAAGATTACTAGCTTACTTTGTTTATTATTTTTCAAGAAATCATCTTTTTATTCAAGTTCATGCTTATATATGAGGATGATCTTCTTGTGTTAACACATAATCATCCTCTAACTTGCTAGATCATGTGTTTAATCACAATCTAGCAAGCTCCTTATGATGATCAACATCATAATCTCAAGTAAACAATAACAAGTATCATACATATACTAAACCACACTATTTCATCAAGATTTAATCATACATAAGGTTTATATTCATGATTCATGTCTTTTAGTGTTCTTCATGATTTGCAACATATATCATCTTTTAACCATCTAAACAAGATGTAAAAGGGTGTGTAGAAGATCTTACTGCTAGCTCAAGGCTAGGGATGAACAAGTGAAGAAATGAAGTGGATAAAAGCAAACGGTGAAGGTCCTTCAACTTCCGAAAGCTCCAAGCTTCCTAACTTATCTTTTTACACCTTAATACCACCTTAGATTGCTTGTTAGTAGGATGAAAATGGTGGAGGTGTGATGAGGGTGTTGGGCCGTAGGTAAGCAAGAGGGAGAGAGAGAGTTTGTGTTGGTGATGAAGATAATGAAACGAGTGAAGGACTAAGGGTTTATATAATCTATTATCCAATATATCAAGATCTCCATAGATTTTATGACATCTAGTACAAGGCATATCTTCTAATAAATCAAATAAAATCCAATAATATCTTGCAAGATCAAGCAAAGATCAAATAAAATCTAGTAGAATCAAGAAAGATCAAATAAAATCTAGTAAAATCAAGAAAGATCAAATAAAATCTAGTAATATCTAGGGAGATCATGTAAGATCTTGATGAGATTTAGTGGAGATCTTGGTGGGGTCACTGTGACCGTCCACACACAAAGGGGGGGGGGTCTAAGTGTAAGTTTTAACCATATAGTTAGATAAGGTTCCATTTTAAGTGTTAGTTGCAAGTGTTATTTACTAGTTATTTTTAGTGGGGTGTTATGATGTTCGGGGATCATAACTAGCTCAGAAACATTAAAACAATGCTTCTAGTAAAATTTTAGTGTTTCGGGTAGTGTCCGATTGTTTGGTTAGATATTGGTTCGTTAAAGTGCTAAACTATACCGTTTAGTGTTCGTTATGTACCCTTTTGTGACACTTATAATTCCTGGCGCTTAGGAAGGCATTTAGGACCATTTAGTCATGTTTCTGCATAATATTAATGCATCTAAATGCTGATTTGCTGAATTTTCTGCAGAATTCTGCACTTTAGGTAAGTTTTAGGCACATTCCGGCACTTAAACTATTTCCTAGAAAAGCAGTTTTGTGGTCCTTACTTCCCTACACACCATACTAGTGTAGTACCTTGGCTCTGGCCCATACTGGGTCTCAAAACACTGTCTGTCTATGTACCGAACATCGTCAGCATTTTCTGAGTTATCCGCTAACTGTGCTAGCTGTGCTTTGTGCATCGTTTATGTCACTAAAGTTTGTATGTGATAAATGATGTGACAGCATGCAATATGTGATGCACATGTAAGTATGATGCAGAAATCAGAAAGCAGTTTAAGTCGTTAATTGTAATTCAGCACAGTCATTAAGCACTAATCAATATTAATTAATTGTACGGATACATGCAAATTTGACAGTTGTCACATTCTCCCCCTGTTAAGAAAATTTCGTCCTCGAAATTTATACTACCTTATCTCCTTAGGGTTACATTATGCGTATATGTATATGGATAATATTGATGTAGGTAATCACAAAACCGAATCAAACCTTATTCACATCAGGTGAATCCAAGAATATATAACAACACGAATCCAATGGTTAAAAGGTATGTGCTTTTGGCATTTGATGTCAAAGGACACGAGATGTATAGATGTAGAATCTAGCGTAACTTAGTTAACAGGGGTGCAACAAGGGGGTTTCGACCGATGGATTCGCAAACAATCGGTCACAATATGCAAATGAGTTTTCACAAACCATAGCATCTGCTATATGAATTCACAATCAACAACTTGAATATGAAAATGATCTGTCAACTTTCGAATAATTAAATTGTAAGGATTAGTGTGTTGACATTCTTGGATTGCGAAAATACACCGAGTGAAATACAAGCGAATCTGGTGTATCATTGTCTAAATTCGTAGTTGCGTTAGGAATGTTTAAATGACAAGTCAAACAAAAGTATGTGTAGTTTTGTGTGAAACGGTTGACCATGATTAGCACAAGCTACAAGTTTGTAATGACACCACAAGGTGTCGTAATGACATAATTCAAATACAGTGGTGACTGAACTAGTTCACCATGTTTGAAATCAAATGAAAGTGTACTGAGACAATCTGAAGATTTGATTTACACAATGTCATAAAGTTTTTAGTTGAATACGGAACATCAAAGAGCCACTGTTTTTTTATCAAAGATGAAAAAGCAATAAGTACTGCAAGGTATTCAATTTATAACGAAAGAATCGTTAGGAGGTACACCGTGGTATTAAATGAACCTATGTACCATTGTCTCAACACGCAACTATGTGGGGACCGCTTTAATTGTGATAAACAAAACGGATTTAGAGCAAATAAATAGACATTTAAATCCGTGTATGAGGTGCGTAACCAAATTAGCGCAAGCTTCAATTTTTGTGAAAGTATCATCATACGGTATTGAAATCAATAAACGATTTAGTGGAGTCGTAGACCAATCAAGTCTACCATGACTCGAAACAAAAGAACCTTTGCAAAAAAAAATGTTTGAATATGATACTCTCAATACATCATATGGCGTCTTAAATTGAATATGCTAAATGGATAAGTTCAAGCAATTGAACTTGGTTTTAGCGCAATCTGACAATAAACGTATGTATCAACAAGGGATTCTCAGCATGGTTACGAAGATAAACCATGAATGTAACTTGAAAGGAATGAAGTCTCAAGAAAGTGTGTTGACTTGATAACAAGGAAGCCAACAATTTCAATAATGTAGTTTAAACCAACAATTAGCTTTTGCAAAATAATATGTGAATCTTCAATGAAGCGTTTATTCGAAACGAAATCTCATGCGTAGCAAATGGTGCATGCATAACATATAAGTTTTCAAGTAATGAAACAATGAGTATGAAGAAATGACCAAGTATCGAAGCAAACGTGTGTTCGCTCTCAGAGAAGAAAATTAACGCGATGCAACTACCATTAGGGGAGTAGAGATGCAAACATCTACTCGCTAGAAGCAAAAGTCAAAATTTCAACAAAAGAATTTGAGTACTTTCTGTTTGGTTAACTGTAATAGCATATTCGTCAGGATAATGGGGTTTGCTTGAGTTAACAGGTGTGGTTCCTAAGCAACCTTTACGAGTTTGGACCTGGGTTCCCCAAAGGTCCTAAGTACATGTTTTCTAGATTCTCAAAGTTTCGTATCCTGTGTAAAACTGTTTTGTGCATCGTGTAGGAAACACCATTTTTGTGTAAGTTTAAAACAAGTTATTATCCCACAATTTCCCCGGTATACTTTCTTCCTGAATTCACAGCTAATGACACTCGATCATCGATCAGTCGTGAAATAGTAGTTGGATCCTCACAGTTAGTTAAATAAGTAATTCGTTAATCCTTAGCAAGAGTCACCGACTCTTGTTGGTTAGCTCGTTCGGCTCCTGGTAGTTTATGCTCATTTGGTAATCATCGTCCTTCTTCTTGACGAGATAAACTGGGGTTACCCAAAACGGGAAACTTGGTCTGTTATCTTCCTTTTCTTTCAACTACTGAAGTTGCACTGACAATCCTTGCATCTCCGAAGGTGTATGTCGCTAAGGTGCATTATCAGCAGGCGCGTCGCCCGGAATCAAATCGATGCAAAATTCGACTTGTCGTTGAGGAAATAATTCTGGCAAGTCTTCGGGGAAGACTTCAGGTTATTCCCTTATCACGGGGATATCTTCAAGTTTTAGTTCTTCGGTTCCCTTGTCCACGACATGAGTACAGAAAACAACATATCCATTACGCAACAACTTTCGTGCCTTCAAGCAATTTTGGAAGTTGTAGGGGCGTAGTCTGCTTACCTCCATGAATCATGATTGTTTCTTCATTTGCCATCGGGGTGCGGGTAATAATCTCCACTTGATTGTTCGACTACTAATCCATCTCATTTACCACGTCGAAGCTTCCCTTTAACTATTCTATCGAGTACTGGATATCTATCTTACTTACTACTAAAACAAGTATATTCTGAAGCTAAAATTTGACAACAATTTCAAATAGCACAGACGCATAACATTGACTATTATAAGACGTACCGATGGCCATGTTTGGATCCTTGCGTGCTTCCCTAGTTCCGGTGTTAGACATTTTTCCCACGATCTTGTTTAATCTCCCTTGGGCAATCTTTCCTAAAGTGCCCCATGTCACCGCAATTATAACACCCTTGACCTCTGTTTCCATGTTTCGTCTCATGCCAACACGTCTCCTTGCAGTGCCCCCACTTTGCCACAGTTGTCACACTTTCCATTTTTACATCGCCCGGTATGATGGCGTCGACACTTGTCGCATTTAGTTAGTTTACCCATGTACTCTTTTCCCTTTTTGACCTTGTTGTTGTTATTCATCTGAGTACCCTGCTTGAAATTCCCGAACTTCCTCTTGTTATCTCCAGATGACTCCACACGAGTCTCCTTTTTCTCCTCAGATGTCACACCCCGACCACGTAAAACAACAAATCGTGGCGGAAACGTCGAGGAGTGTTGTAACAGAATTATTGTTTCAAACCATGGATACAAAGAGTTTCGTTTTATTGAATATTAAACATTGTCTTAAAGTTTAAACAAGCAAGTCAACATAGTCTATTATCGTTATTAAATCACTAAGGCCTCGTCCAGTCCTAAGTGAGCATGCATCATATTCGCAATCAACATTAAGCAACATCACCTGAAACATATGTAAAAACAAAGTCAGTAAAGAAATGCTGGCGAGTACATAGTTTTTGTATGAGTATTAGATTCATGGCTCGTTTGTATGCTGAAACAACTCGTACAACTTCGTTAATTGATATTAGAAAACCTTGTTTTGTAAAATGTTTGTATTGTAAATGAATAACCAAGTCAAAATAGGTTGGTCATAATTTATAAACCTCGATGCCTTGAATCTTAACCCAAAACATTTGTTTATGTAAACCAAATCATAAATCGTTCTTGTAATAAAACTCGTATGGTTTATATAGTTTCGTAAACATCGTTGTGTAATATTGTTTAATTCGTTCTCGTTATAGAACATCGTTCGTTCGTTTAAATCGTTCAAATCATTCCAAATCGTTCAATTCGTTCACTCGTTCAAATCGTTCTCGTTTTAATTGTGAAAACTACTTTTGGTCGTCTCGCTAATAACATTCAAACCTTTGTGACTCATCCATCGTTCAACTCATTCTTGCATTAACAAACCTCCAAAGGGTAAGTTAACAATCATCAGATTCAGTCGTTACCCACTTAACCCACACATAACCATGGGTCCAGTCTGATAACAGGATTTGTCGGATCCTATGGTACCATAACCTAATACTGGTCGGCTTGATCAATGCTAATGAATGTCATTCGTTATGTAACTACAACCAACAAGTTCGTTCACATTATCGAAATCGTTATTAGTTTTGAATAAACCATCTCAATCGTTTTGAAACCATCGTTAGAATATTGAAATCATTTTGATACATATGAATCACCCCAAAACAATCGAAAATAGTAAAAAGAGGGGATCTATGTACTCACCTTTGGGTGCGTTTTTGTATGTTAACACAATCCCACAATTGTTTATTCATCCTAAGTTAAATAAGAATGCTTTAATAATAAAAAAACCCACACAATACCGAAGTTTCTCCGATACTTAGAATTTTCACATAACTTTGAGATTTCTCGAAAAGTTATTATTTTTGATTATTTTGGTGTATTTGTATTTATGTACTCGAGCGTAACACACATAATCTTGTCAATACTAACACATGATCATACACATATTGCAAAACACATAGCACATTATAACACAAAAAATAACCCATGAACAACCCATTCTAGTGTATGTTGAAAAACACTTATTTTAGCGTTTCGGTAACATTTTTGGGCGTCGGAAGTCACGTATGACTAACCAAACACCAAGTAAACTTAATATAAGTTAAAATACTCATTTTTATATCAAATATATCAGTTTGGTTACTGATGTAAAACAGTTTCGCAAAAATACTCCCAAAAGGCGATTTTTGACCGTTTTACCGCATAGTTTTGCATCAAACGTTACCCGAACCATCCCAAATCGAAACGACTTGAAATTTTAACACAACCCATGTTATTTACTGAATAAAATAATGGTTATACTCATGATAGTACAGGTCTTAAACAAAGCATATAAATCATGCAAATTTCATATAATTTACCACTTTTTAAGCTATATGTACAACATGCAAAACTATCAAACCTATGTCAAAGTTTCATGCCATTATAATACATCAAATAATATTATTTTTAGTGTTTATAACCAGATCTAAAACAGTTTTTGTCATTTAACCATTTTTCATCACTTCTTGAGTTTTAAATCAACATATTTTCACATGTACAAGTGCCTAAAGCATACCATCATAGCAACATCATTTTTTTATGAGTTTAAAAACATCAAATATGAGATTTATTCAGATTTATTTGCTGAAATAATTTACATTTAACATATTATACATAAATCACCAAATACTTGCATTTTTACCACCATTCAAGAACATGTAACAACATAAGCAAGTACTTAACAAAAATAAATCTCAAAACTCATACACCCATATATATATATATATGTATACGGTTATACATACATATATATCACCACCATTTTTATTTGTTTCAAGACCCATTTCATTTTAGATTTCAAGTTTAGTGAAAATCCCAAGATTCAAGAGAAACTTCAAATCATCAAGAACAACTATGAATCAAAGGTATGATTTAAATATAAGTGTTATACCTTCAAGATTCAAGTAGGTTGTGGGGTGAGATTTTGATGATAGGAAGCTTGTAATCACTTGACAACACCTTGGGAACACCCTTAGATCTTCATACTAACTTGAAAGTTGCTAGAAATGAGCTTGAATTCTCAAGAACAAGACTTGAAGGTGATGAATGTAGAGAGAGAGAGATGGGACGGTTGTAGGAGGGAGAGAGAGAGTGAGGGTTGAGTGTTGTGTGAAGTATGGAGATCTAGGAAGGCTTTATAAAGATACAAAGGAGGATATGGAAAGATATTGGAAAGATTTACTAGAGATACTTGTCCCATAAGATCAACAAAATATTTTAGAGATCTTGTAACAAAATTTGGTGGGGCCATCATAGATATGACCGAAAATTTGAGAGGGGGGCGGTTAAGTGTAAATTGTTTGGTAAATAAGATAGAAGTAGGTGTTTAACTGGGTACCGGGTATTTTATCTAGCGTTTAAATCCCGGTTTATGGCGTTCTAAATTATTTTTATTATTCTATAAAAATAAACTCACCAAAATATTACTGAAATAAATTTCAGTTGCCTAGACTGGCTGCGTTGTCTGCGTTTTGCAGTAGAAGCACTGTGTCGCGCAGAAACACACGGTACGCGCTTAAACTTGAAAAATAACGTTTTTAGGCGTTTTAATTTATTTTTCAACACGGACCTGATTAAAATAGAATTTTAATCATAACAGAATATTTTTTGGTTTAAATATTATCCGGGCGGTCACCAACGTTCGTTTCGCAGTTTTGTCGTAAATAGTTCTAAAGTTCGAACAAACATGTTTTTGCCATACCGAATCCTTCGAAACTTATTTCTAAGTTATGTAAAGGATATTTAAGGTATGTTTGGCATATGTCACTATTTCGGAGTGTTTATCGTGTTAAACTGACTATGTTTATGCACCAGTTTGCGTATAACCTTCCAGAAAGTGATTTAAAGCTTGAAATCGGAATCGAATCAAATTGTAAAATCATCAAGCACAATAAAACATACAATAACACCAAAGCATATTGTTTTATTGATAACCAACATTGTTTTACATTATACGATGCTTACAGAACACAGTTGTCACAGTCTCCCCTACTTTAGGAAATTTCGTCCCGAACTTTTATTTGGAGGAAACTTGTGAAAACAAATGCGGATATTTCATCTTCATCTGGTCCTTACGTTCCCAAGTAAACTCGGGGCCATGTTTGGATTCCCAGTGAACTTTGACCAAATGAATCCGTTTGTTCTTCAATTGTTTGTATGTACGGTCCACTATCTCCACAGGTTTCTCGACAAAGTGCATCGTTTCATCAATTTGAATCTCGTCGAGAGGAATTTGAGGATCAGCATCAGCTAAACACTTTCGCAGATTGGACACGTGAAAAGTCGGATGAATGTTTCCAAGCTCTGGAGGTAGTTCTAGTCGATAGGCAACCTTTCCAATTCTTTCAACAATCTTAAATGGTCCAACATATCGTGGTGCAAGTTTTCCTTTCTTTCGAAATCTCACCACTCCCTTCCAAGGTGACACCTTGAGTAGGACACGGTCTCCGATTTGAAATTCTAAAGGCTTGCGTCGCAAATCCGCATAATTCTTTTGACGGTTTCGAGCTGTCACAAGATTATCGCGGATTTTCTTGATTTTGTCTGTTGTTTCCAGAATGAGCTCAGGTCCAGTAAGCTGAGCTTCACCGATCTCATTCCAACATACAGGTGAACGACATTTTCGACCGTAGAGAGCTTCGAATGGTGCCATATTAATACTAGCATGATAACTGTTGTTGTAAGAGAACTCGATCAGCGGCAGATGAGAATCCCAATTACCACCAAAGTCTATCACGCATGCTCTAAGCATATCCTCCAAAGTTTGAATCGTCCTCTCAGATTGACCATCTGTTTGGGGATGATAAGCAGTGCTTAGATTTAGTTGGGTTCCCAACGCAGATTGCATGGTCTTCCAAAAATGAGATGAAAATCGAGCATCACGATCGGAAATGATATCTAAAGGAACACCATGTCGTGATACGATCTCGTCTACATAGATCTTGGCAAGTTTTTAAACAGAGAAATCCTCACGGATTGGTAAGAAGTGAGCAGATTTTGTCAAACGATCAACTACAACCCAAATAGCATCGTGACCTTTAGACGTACGTGGTAACTTAGTAATGAGATCTATGGCAATGTTCTCCCACTTCCAAACCGGTATCTCTGGTTGTACAAGCAAACCAGAAGGTCGTTGATGTTCAGCCTTGACTTTGAGACAAGTTAGGCATTTCAATACATACAAGGCAACATCCTTCTTCATACCAGGCCACCAATACTGAGTACGAAGATCCTTCTACATTTTATCAGCACCAGGATGGATAGAATATCGAGACTTGTGAGATTCGTCCATTACCAAGGTGCGAAGATTGTCCTGATTCGGAATCCACAAACGATCCGGGAAATATAGCAACCCATCGTCTTTCCTTTCGAGTTTAAGCTCAAGTTGAAGCGGTAGCTCATTTTTCAATAAGCCTTTGATCACACAAGATCGTTGAGCTTGCAGGACACGAGATTGAATATCAGATAGAGTTCGAACAGTATGAAGCTTGACTCGTTCCTTTCAACTAAGCGCATCGGCCACGACATTCGCCTTACCAGGATGGTAGCGGATCTCGCAATCATAATCGTTCAAGAGTTCAACCCAACGTCGTTGCCTCATGTTCAGCTCCTTCTGATTGAAAATATGCTGGAGACTTTTGTGGTCTGTGAAAACCACACACTTCGTCCCATAGAGGTAGTGTCTCCAGATTTTAAGTGCGAAAACCACAGCTCCTAATTCAAGATCATGAGTCGTATAGTTCTTCTCGTGAATTTTCATCTGTCTAGACGCATAAGCGATGACTTTACCTCGTTGCATAAGAACGTAACCAAGTCCTAGATTTGACGCGTCACAATAGACAACAAAATCATCGTTTCCCTCAGGTAGAGATAAAACAGGAGCATCACAGAGCTTTCGTTTCAGCGTTTGGAATGCTTCTTCTTGCTTAGGTCCCTACTCAAAAGGCTTATTTTTCTGAGTCAAAGCAGTGAGTGGAACCACGATCTTTGAAAAATTAGAAATGAATCGACGATAATAACCGGCAAGACCAAGAAATGAACGAACTTCTGTAGGTGTCGTCGGTGTATTCCAATCCTTAATTGCAACAATCTTGGATGGATCTACATGAATACCCTGCTCATTGACAATATGACCCAAGAACTGAAATTCTTTAAGCCAGAATTCACACTTGGAGAATTTAGCAAAAAGTTGTTCCTTCTTTAGGAGTTCCAATGTCAAACGAAGGTGTTGCTCGTGCTCTGCTTGAGACTTTGAATAAATGAGAACATCGTCGATAAACACAATGATGAACTTATCTAAATAAGGTTTACAAACCCTATTCATTAAGTCCATGAAGATAGCTGGGGCATTCGTCAAACCAAAAGGCATTACAGTGAACTCGTAATGCCCATATCTTGTACGGAATGCAGTTTTGGGAATATCTTCTTCGAGTACACGAAGTTGATGATACCCAGATCGTAGATCAATCTTGGAAAAACATGAAGCACCTTGCAGCTGGTTGAAGAGATCATCAATTCTAGGTAGGGGATATCGATTCTTGATGGTAAGCTTATTAAGCTCACGATAATCGATACACATTCAAAAAGATCCATCTTTCTTTTTCACAAAGAGGACAGGAGCTCCCCAAGGCGAAAAGCTCGGACGGATGAATCCTTTATCGGAAAACTCTTGAAGCTGTTTCGATAACTCTTGCATCTTGGACGGTGCAAGACGATAAGGCGCTTTCGCAATCGGGTTGGTATTGGGTACAAGGTCAATATGAAACTCGACTTGATGAACTGGAGGCAAACCAGGCAGTTCCTCAGGAAACACCTCTGGATAATCCCGAACAATCGGAATATCCTGAACACTCTTGCTCTTGCCTTTCTCCTCGGTGACATGTGCCAGGAAAGCAACATATCCTTTTCGTAAATATCTTTGGGCCTTTGTACATGACATAAGCTTCAATCCGCCATATGGTTTTTCGCCACGAACTTCCAGAACATCGCCAGACGGAAGAGGAATACGAACAATCTTATCGAAACAAACCACCTCAGCATGATGTTTGGTTAACCAATCCATCCCCACAATAATATCAAAACTCCCAAGTTGCATCGGAGTGAGGACAATGGGAAAAAAGATGGTTATCAAGGTTTAACTGACAACCACGAATAACAGAATCGAGAACAAGAGGTTTACCAGTAGCAACTTCGACAGATAAGGGTTTCCTCAGTTTAGTTCTAGGTATCACAAGCAAAGGTTCAAAAGATAATGAAACAAAACTTCTATCGGCACCGGAATAAAAAAGAATAGATGCAGGTCGATTGTTAACAAGAAACGTACCATTAACCACTTCGTTGTTAGCCCTCGCCTCGTTAGCATTCAGATTGTACGCTCGCCCACGAGCGGGATTCACATTTGCGTTGACGTTCGCATTCGGGTTTGCATTAGCATTCGCGTTTGCATTCACCAGCCTCGGACAGTTGTTGCGGAAGTGACCAAACTCTCCGCAATTGAAACATGAACCCGGTGGGAATCTAGCAGCATTCCCTTGGACTGGAGCTTGATTCTGAACAATCTGATTCTGACCCGAACGACAGACGTTGGCCAGATGCCCAAGCTTACCACACGTTGTGCATTGTCTACAAGCTTGTTGTGCAACATGATGACCGTTGCAGCGAGCACAAAGAGGTGCGGTACCAGCATATGCTTTCTTCGCAGGCTATTGAGCTGGTGGGTTCTGAGGGTTCTGAGCATTTTGTGCAGTTACTGCAAAATTCTGAGCACCCTTTCGCTTTCTCGACTTCTTCGACGACTCACCTTCTTTACCCTTACCCTTTTTCTTGTCCTTCCCAGAATCAGTCGCCTTGTTTTTATCACCCTTGCGGGTGAGTTTACCCTTCCTGACTTGAGACTCAGTCAAGGTAGCAGACAACTCGATCGCTTGACGAAGGGTAGTAGGATTAACACCGGTCACAATATCCAGAATAGAATCGGGTAGACCATCGATATACCTCTCTATCGCTTTCTCCAACGGGGTAACCATAGTAGGACACAAAAGACTGAGCTCCTCAAATCGATCCGTATACGCACGGTGTTCTCCCCCGTCTTATTTCAGATCGTCAAACTCTCGTTCCAAAGCTTGAATTTCGTGACGGGGACAGAACTCTCTCATCATGAGAGCTCGAAGCTCTTCCCATGTTTGTGCCAACGCCACTTCGGCACCCCTGTCGCGCATCACTCCGTTCCACCACGTAAGAGCACGCTTCTCAAACACACTTGATGCAAATTCAACCTTACGCCCATTCGGACATTGCACATGTCTGAATGTGTTCTCGATACTCTTGAACCATTGATGGAGCGCAGTTGCTCCTTGTGACCCAGAAAACTTCAACGGCTTAGCGGAATTGAAATTCTTGAAATTACATTGTGCATTATTATTGTTGTTGTTGTATAGCTCGTGGATTTGGGTCACAACGCCTGGAAGCACAGCAGCCATTTGCTGAGAGACAAGGGCTGCGATTTCTTCAGCGGTAAAAGTGTGTGCATCACGTCGAGGAGGCATTGTCTAACAAGGAAATATGAGAAACGAGTGAGCTCGACACTTAGGAAAAACAAAAGAGGTGTTGAAAATATCGACGAAACATAAGGAAGGCGACCATTTGTTTGTTACCTCGAACAAATAAACGACACGCAGTGACTAATCAAAGTAATGAATCAAAATAATGTATCGCGAAGACATGGTCGCCTATAAGTGATCACTCACCCCAAGAGTTCCCAGGTAAGAGTGACTGGTCCGATTATGTGGATTTGTACGAACACTCTAGCCTTAGACAGAAAACTCAGGGTACAGGCATTCACTCTTCCAGTTTGCACGTGTTCACATTATTTAGACCCAAACTTTGACGAGATTTTGAAAACTAAAAAGGCACTAAGCCAAAAATGAGTCAAACTGGAAGGGTTCAAAACCTTACAACAGAGGGTTCAAAACCTAGTAATCAATCATCCTAGAACGGATGATTAATTTTCGAAGTAGATTCGGATTTTGTTTTTAAAATTCTAAACGCAAATCAACTTGCGTTGGGGACCTAGAAAGTTATAGTCTAGGTCAAAATATTACTAATAACCTAATTCTCTATAACCATTGGCTCTGATACCAACTCTTCTGTCACACCCCGACCACGTAAAACAACAAATTGTGGCGGAAACGTCGGGGAGTGTTGTAACAGAATTATTGTTTCAAACCATGGATACAAAGAGTTTCGTTTTATTGAATATTAAACATTGTCTTAAAGTTTAAACAAGCAAGTCAACATAGTCTATTATCGTTATTAAATCACTAAGGCCTCGTCCAATCCTAAGTGAGCATGCATCCTATTCGCAATCAACATTAAGCAACATCACCTGAAACATATGTAAAAACAAAGTCAGTAAAGAAATGCTGGCGAGTACATAGTTTTTGTATGAGTATTAGATTCATGGCTCGTTTGTATGCTGAAACAACTCGTACAACTTCGTTAATTGATATTAGAAAACCTTGTTTTGTAAAATGTTTGTATTGTAAATGAATAACCAAGTCAAAATAGGTTGGTCATAATTTCTAAACCTCGATGCCATGAATCTTAACCCAGAACATTGTTTATGTAAACCAAATCATAAATCATTCTTGTAATAAAACTCGTATGGTTTATATAGTTTCGTAAACATCGTTGTGTAATATTGTTTAATTCGTTCTCGTTATAGAACATCGTTCGTTCGTTTAAATCGTTCAAATCATTCCAAATCGTTCAATTCATTCACTCGTTCAAATCGTTCTCGTTTAAATTGTGAAAACTACTTTTGGTCGTCTCGATAATAACATTCAAACCTTTGTGACTCGTCCATCGTTCAACTCGTTCTTGCATTAACAAACCTCCAAAGGGTAAGTTAACAATCATCAGATTCAGTCGTTACCCACTTAACCCACACATAACCATGGGTCCAGTCTGATAACGGGATTTGTCGGATCCTATGGTACCATAACCTAATACTGGTCGGCTTGATCAATGCTAATGAATGTCATTCGTTATGTAACTACAACCAACAAGTTCGTTCACATTATCGAAATCGTTATTAGTTTTGAATAAACCATCTCAATCGTTTTGAAACCATCGTTAGAATATTGAAATCATTTTGATACATATGAATCACCCCAAAACAATCGAAAATAGTAAAAAGAGGGGATCTATGTACTCACCTTAGGGTGCGTTTTTGTATGTTAACACAATCCCTCAATTGTTTATTCGTCCTAAGTTAAATAAGAATGCTTTAATAATAAAAAAAAACCCCACAAAATACCGAAGTTTCTCCGATACTTAGAATTTTCACATAACTTTCAGATTTCTCGAAAAGTTATTATTTTTTATTATTTTGGTGTATTTGTATTTATGTACTCGAGCGTAACACACATAATCTTGTCAACACTAACACATGATCATACACATATTGCAAAACACATAGCACATTATAACACATAAAATAACCCATGAACAACCCATTCTAGTGTATGTTGAAAAACACTTATTTTAGAGTTTCGGTAACATTTTTGGGCGTCGGAAGTCACGTCTGACTAACCAAACACCAAGTAAACTTAATATAAGTTAAAATACTCATTTTTATATCAAATATATCAGTTTGGTTACTGATCTAAAACAGTTTTGCAAAAATACTCAGAAAAGGCGATTTTTTGACCGTTTTACCGCATAGTTTTGCATCAAACGTTACCCGAACCATCCCAAATCGAAACGACATGAAATTTTAACACAACCCTTGTTATTTACTGAATAAAATAATGGTTATACTCATGATAGTTCAGGTCTTAAACAAAGCATATAAATCGTGCAAATTTCACATAATTTGCCACTTTTTAAGCTATATGTACAACATGCAAAGTTATTAAACCTATGTCAAAGTTTCATGCTACTATAATACATCAAATAATTTTATTTTTAGTGTTTATAACCAGATATAAAACAGTTTTTGTCATTTAACCATTTTTCATCACTTCTTGAGTTTTAAATCAACATATTTTCACATGTACAAGTGCCTAAAGCATACCATCATAGCAACATCATTTTTTTATGAGTTTAAAAAATCAAATATGAGATTTATTCAGATTTATTTGCTGAAGTAATTTACATTTAACATATCATACATAAATCACCAAATACTTGCATTTTTACCACCATTCAAGAACATGTAACAACATAAGCAAGTACTTAACAAAAATAAAGCTCAAAACTCACACACCCATATATATATATATATATATATATATATGTGTGTGTGTGTATACGGTTATACATACATATATATCACCACCATTTTTATTTGTTTCAAGACCCATTTCATTTTAGATTTCAAGTTTAGTGAAAATCCTAAGATTCAAGAGAAACTTCAAATCATCAAGAACAACTATGAATCAAAGGTATGATTTAAATATAAGTGTTATACCTTCAAGATTCAAGTAGGTTGTCGGGTGAGATTTTGATGATAGGAAGCTTGTAATCACTTGACAACACCTTGGGAACACCCTTAGATCTTCATACTAACTTGAAAGTTGCTAGAAATGAGCTTGAATTCTCAAGAACAAGACTTGAAGGTGATGAATGTAGAGAGAGAGAGAGAGAGATGGGACAGTTGTAGGAGGGAGAGAGAGAGTGAGGGTTGAGTGTTGTGTGAAGTATGGAGATCTAGGAAGGATTTATAAAGATACAAAGGAGGATATGGAAAGATATTGGAAAGATTTACAAGAGATACTTGTCCCATAAGATCAACAAAATATTTTAGAGATCTTGTAACAAAATTTGGTGGGGCCATCATAGATATGACTGAAAATTTGAGAGGGGGGGGGGTTAAGTGTAAATTGTTTGGTAAATAAGATAGAAGTAGGTGTTTAACTGGGTACCGGGTATTTTATCTAGCGTTTAAATCCCGGTTTATGGCGTTCTAAATTATTTTTATTATTCTATAAAAATAAACTCACCAAAATATTACTGAAATAAATTTCAGTTGCCAAGACTGGCTGCGTTGTCTGCGTTTTGCAGTAGAAGCACTGTGTCGCGCAGAGACACACGGTACGCGCTTAAACTTGAAAAATAACGTTTTTAGGCGTTTTAATTTATTTTTCAACACGGACCTGATTAAAACAGAATTTTAATCATAACAGAATATTTTTGGGTTTAAATATTATCCGGGCGGTCACCAACGTTCGTTTCGCAGTTTTGTCGTAAATAGTTCTAAAGTTCGAACAAACATGTTTTTGCCATACCGAATCCTTCGAAACTTATTTCTAAGTTATGTAAAGGATATTTAAGGTATGTTTGGCTTATGTCACTATTCCAGAGTGCTTATTGCGTTAAACTGACTATGTTTATGCACCAGTTTGCGTATAACCTTCCAGAAAGTGATTTAAAGCTTGAAATCAGAATCGAATCAAATTGTAAAATCATCAAGCATAATAACACATATAATAACACCAAAGCATATTGTTTTATTGATAACCAACATTGTTTTACATTATACGATGCTTACAGAACACAGTTGTCACAGTCTCCCCTGCTTTAGGAAATTTCGTCCCGAAATTTTATTTGGAGGAAACTTGTGAAAACAAATGCGGATGTTTCGTCTTCATCTGGTCCTTACGTTCCCAAGTAAACTAGGGCACCCCCAGTGCCGTCGAAATTTAGGGGCTTGCAGCCCAAGAACTGTTTGTAGGTGCAGTCGCTGGGTGGGTTATTTCCTGAGGTACCTCCGTTGCGCTCGGAGCGAAGGGCCTCGTACTGTGCGATGGCCTGTAAGATGCGCTCTTGTATTTCCGCCTCTGTCGTCAGAAAAGGGGTGTTGGTATCGGTGTTCCCTTGAGTCGACATCTTCCTTGAAGAAGATTGATTAGGTCAGGTCTTATTAAGGACACGAGCACACAAGCCTCCACTTAACGAATAAGACCTCAGAGGTGTATTTACAAACGTAAATAAGCAATCATGTAACGGCACCATTATAGTACAACTTGTAGGTAGGAACACATTTAATGAGATCATAACAAGCAAGCACGTAGCATTACAATTATAGTACAATCATGCAAATCAACAACGTGCTTAGTGAGGGCATGGCGACTGAGCTTTCATTAGTCATTGACCACAAAGTATTGTTATATGTTTAATGGGGAATATGAGGATTGGGCTTTCACTATTTTCCGACCATAATCACATTGTCTACAAAGCGTATCACATCAAAAGGAACACAGGGTCACCCTACCCTTGCCCAATAAGTCTATCAGTGTGTCAGAATCACGTGATCAAAAGTAGTCTTCTAAAAGTCTCCACAATCTCGACTCATTAGTAGTGTCTTTTCCCAAAAGTAATGCAATCCGTATAAAACCAAAAGCCAATTATACAGGTGTCTGAGGTGGAGGAGTGAAGAAAAGCAAACTGCTAACGTGTGCGACTTTCTCCTCGAGCTTGAATATACGGCGGAGCAAGTATCTGATCTGCTGCTTGACAGTAAAGAAACGAGCATCAAAACTTGAGATGAGTGTAATAGCAGCAGGTGAGAGTGCAAAAGGGGATAGTGATGAATGTGGAGGATCAAAGTATACTGGCATTGACAGGGTGGAGGACGTAATGTCAGCTCAAGCTCCAAAACTCTATAACTCAAAACCTCAAATTGTAGTTGAAGTGGCATGTGCAACTCATTCCGCGTGTAGTCTCCATAATGCGAAGAATGACAGGGGTACAAAATTAACATAGGGCATGATAGGAATAATTGGAATGGCTCGTCCAGCGGTGAAGCAATGAACAGTACAGCCTGAAGGATCTGTGGAAAAAAGAAAAAAAACTGCTGATACAAAAAGATCGTCACGCAAGTGCTGGCCAAAGGTACCTTCCCGGGGTGTGGGTATGTCCTGAAAGAAAGCAATAGGCAGACTGGTGCAATGGACTTCAGTCTCCATAGGGGATAAAGGAGCAACATCAGCGGGTGCGGGTGCCAGAGTAAATGTCTCAGCAAAAGAGAAGGCCATCAGGTGCAGGTACTGGGTCCGGTATAAGGGGTGCAATGTCTGGTAAACAAAAAGAAGTAGGTTCATGATTCAAGCAAGGGCTCAGGATCAGCAGGTGCAACAACAGACTGACCCAAAAAGAACAGGAGCTGGCTCTGGGTTGTGTGAAGGTGTGGGATCTCGAGCAGGTGATAGTGCAGTAGTCATAGCGGTGTCGTCGTCAGAATCAGTAGTAGAAAGTTGCACTTCGGCCGTCTGTAAGGCTGCAGATGTCACAGACTCAAAGGAGTCTGAAATCGAGTGCAAAATGGAAGCAGAGGGTACTTCAATGGCGGGAATCTTAGGAGGTAGAATAGCAATGTCATCCTCAGCTATCTTTCCATCACCCTGGGCGTCAATAGGAGGATCATCAACAAACAAATCAACGTCATCATCAAACAAAATCATCAAAAGGCATATCCTCAGGAGGAATGACCATGAGAGGTACGGTGTCGAGGATCGGAGCCATGATGTGCTCGCCATCGGGGTGTCCAAATGATAAGGTGGTCATGGACTGGAACAGGAATGACGAAAGGATTCTTGTCAGGGAAACCATCAGCAAGGGTGAATCATCACCAAGATCTGGCAGCGTGGATGGTTGGAAGTCGTCCTCGTCCTCGGTCATCATATCAGGGTCACTCTTAGTGTCTGACGCAAATATCCCCGGCGCAGGTGCAGTCTCATTATATGTGGCGGTGGCCATAGGGTTATCAATATCTGATAACTCGTTTTCTAAAGAAGGCGACATGTGTGCCGGTACATAATAATCATAGCATGTATATCCATAGTAGTCTCTCAGACTGAAATACCTAGCCTCCCAGACAAAACACCCAGTCTCTCAGACTGAAACACCCAGTCTCTCAGACTGAAACACCTGTCTCTTAGACTGAAACACCCAGTCTCTCAGACTGAACCACCCAGTCTCTCAGACTGAAACACCTAGTCTCTCAGACTGAACTCCCCAGTTTCTCAAATTGTCCCAACTAGTCTCTCAGACTAACTACCCAGTATCTCAGACTGCCCCAGCTAGTCTTTCAGACTAACTCCCCAGTCTCTCAGACTGTCCCAACTAGTCTCTCAGACTACCCAGTCTCTCAGACTACCCCAGCTAGTCTTTCAGACTAACTCCCTAGTCTCTCAGACTGACTACACAACTAGGCTCTCAGACTAACTCCCCAGTCTCTCAGACTGAATTAAAAACGAATTCTTTGAAATGTATTTTGTGTCTTTTATTTGTAAAAATGTTTGTTTCCTGGATCTGGGCGTTTCGTGTATGCAATGAAAACATGTTCGTAAAAACATTTTCATGAGAGCCCTAATGATCGTAGTCTAGACTCGAGAAAGAATCTTAGTTCGCCACGATCGAAGCTCTGATACCAAGCTGTCACACCCTGACTTTTGCGGAAGCGTGATTATGGTGTGACTTTCTTAATATCATTGCATTCAATCATAACAATAGCTATATGATAAAACCATAGGTTTGTCATCCATCGAATAAGCTTAAAACATAACAACATTGTTTAAAAACGTAGACTTCAAATTCAAGTTTTACAATTATACCAAAATGTTTATGAGTTCACTAAGGACTCATCGAAAGATATTAAATAGCACCAAGGGTTGGGAGAGGTGTCTCGTCCAGGAATAAGACACACCGACCAAACCCAAAGACCATGGATGACATCTTTATTTCAAACGCAGCATAAAATCTTCCAACGCCCGCCAGATCCACTTACTAGTTCCCTGAAATACATGTAGTTTGAAAACATCAACAAAAGTTGAGCGAGTTCATGTGTTTAGTATGTGTGCACGAATCATCCTTGAAAACCTTTGTATGTATGTATGTATGTATGTACTTGTAAACTAGTATGAAGCAATAAGGAAAAACATATCAATTAATGTGTAGCTAATACATTAATGTAAGTGACATGGCATAGGAAGCACTCAAACCTGTATGCGTATTTCGTACCGGCCCCTCCGGCGGAACGACATAGTCACCACATGCGGCCAACTCGCAGGCCCACGGGTGGGGCTCGCAACACCCAATAGATCTATCACTCATGCCCCTCGGTCCTTATACAAGGATTAATGGTCTTAAGATAATGGCCTACCCATTCACAGAATCTAGCAGTACCTTTCCTTAGCTAATCATACCATTGTAATTGTTTGTAAGCAGTATGTAACATGTATTTCACCCCCGAAGTATAAAACTGAAAACAGTAAAAGAAAAGGGGGACATGAACTCACAGTTTTGCGTTCCTTGTATCCGATGTAACTCAAAGCTTCCTCTGGAACGCACGACTACCTACATGCGTACTACGGTCCGTTAGACGAGCGGGTTGTGCCTTGTCTAATATTGATTAGTGCCTTTGAGTTACGTTTTCAAAGTGTCTTTATTAATATTTCAAGTGTATAATTATTTGTTAGAATAATTAATATTTTAACTCAGTACTTCTCAAGTCTTTAAACATGTATATCCTTCCCAAGGATGGCTATATTTGTATTCTTGTATTTGTATAACTTGCCATGTATTGGCGTCGTGTTCCGGTGTATTATTCCAAATGAAAATATGCCAATATATTCCCAATATATATTTCCAAAACAGTATATTTTCAATTCTCACTTAGAAAATATACATAAACTTATTTTTGTCCAAAACTAATGTGTTTCAAGAAAATATATATATTTTTGCTCCCCAAAATAATATATTTTCCCTTTGTCGAAAATATGATATACTTTTGTTATAATTACAAAAATCATATTCTCATTTATTTCGTATCCAAAATAATATTTACCAAAAATATATTTATAACGGTGTTCTCCAGAATATTTTGTAAGTTACGTTCTATCGTTCGGTTCCACGATATTATGTGTGTAACTTATATATTTATTCCTCTGTGATTTTTGGTAATATTTTGGATTGTAAATTCATGGTATTTGTGAAGTTATATTATTTTATCCCTAAAATAAAATAGTTAACACACAAAGTATACAAGTATTCATACACATCATGTCTTTAAAGTAAATATTTATTCTAAATACATATTTATCCATTTTTATTTGTTAAAACCAACCTCCAATACTTGTAGTTTTGTAACAAAATCTATGGCAAAGTTTATACTGAAAACCATAGTTTAAGCATACTTGTAAATATTTGTTTTAGAAAATATTTTTCTAAGTGTTTGTATTTTTAGAAAATTTCGCCATAGTTTCCCCTAAAAATGGAGGTGTCCATGCTATCAAAGCATATCATTTTCTTTTCAAAAATCATCACAAACAATCAACAACTCAATCAACACTTCCAAGTGCCAAAATCATGCAGTTAATGCAACAACACGAACTTGAACTTTTATATAAACTTGTAGTAACTTACTATGTTGTTAAGTAAGCCTTGTTACCCTTAAAAATATGGTTATTTGTTTGTAAATCTTATTCTTTTGAAATTTAGTCTTTTACAACTTGTATGGTGATTTTCTAAAAATCAATCTTCTTGTCTTTTTCTTGTTATCAATGTGTTTCTATACTTGATTCACCACTAAAAATGGTATAGGTTTAAGTAAAAACCAAGATCTTCTAAATATCATATTTTGAACTTGGTTCTTTTGGAAAACCATTCATAAATCTTAGATTCATAAGATTACTAGCTTACTTTGTTTATTATTTTTCAAGAAATCATATTTTTATTCAAGTTCATGCTTATATATGAGGATGATCTTCTTGTGTTAACACATAATCATCCTCTAACTTGCTAGATCATGTGTTTAATCACAATCTACCAAGCTCCTTATGATGATCAACATCATAATCTCAAGTAAACAATAACAAGTATCATACATATACTAAACCACACTATTTCATCAAGATTTCATCATACATAAGCTTTATGTCCATGATTCATGTTCATGTCTTTTAGTGTTCTTCATGATTTGCAACATATATCATCTTTTAACCATCTAAACAAGATGTAAAAGGGTGTGTAGAAGATCTTACTGCTAGCTCAAGGCTAGGGATGAACAAGTGAAGAAATGAAGTGGATAAAAGCAAACGGTGAAGGTCCTTCGACTTCCGAAAGCTCCAAGCTTCCTAACTTATCTTTTTACACCTTAATACCACCTTAGATTGCTTGTTAGTAGGATGAAAATGGTGGAGGTGTGATAAGGGTGTTGGGTCGTAGGTAAGCAAGAGGGAGAGAGAGAGTTTGTGTTGGTGATGAAGATAATGAAATGAGTGAAGGACTAAGGGTTTATATAATCTATTATCCAATATATCAAGATCTCCATAGATTTTATGTCATCTAGTACAAGGCATATCTTCTAATAAATCAAATAAAATCCAATAATATCTTGCAAGATCAAGCAAAGATCAAATAAAATCTAGTAGAATCAAGAAAGATCAAATAAAATCTAGTAAAATCAAGAAATATCAAATAAAATCTAGTAATATCTAGGGAGATCATGTAAGATCTTGATGAGATTTAGTGGAGATCTTGGTGGGGTCATTGTGACCGTCCACACACAAAGGGGGGGGGGGGTCTAAGTGTAAGTTTTAACCATATAGTTAGATAAGGTTCCATTTCAAGTGTTAGTTGCAAGTGTTATTTACTAGATATTTTTAGTGGGGTGTTATGATGTTCGGGGATCATAACTAGCTCAGAAACATTAAAACAATGCTTCTAGTAAAATTTTAGTGTTTCGGGTAGTGTCCGATTGTTCGGTTAGATACTGGTTCGTTAAAGTGCTAAACTATATCGTTTAGTGTTCGTTATGTACCCTTTTGTGACACTTATAATTCCCGGCGCTTAGGAAGGCATTTAGGACCATTTAGTCATGATTCTGCATAATATTAATGCATTTAAATGCTGATTTGCTGAATTTTCTGCAGAATTCTGCACTTTAGCTAAGTTTTAGGCACTTTTCGACACTTAAACTATTTCCTAGAAAAGCAGTTTTGTGGTCCTTATTTCCCTACACACCATACTAGTGTAGTACCTCGGCTCTGGCCCATACTGGGTATCAAAACACTGTCTGTCTATGTACCGAACATCGTCAGCATTTTCTGAGTTATCCGCTAACTGTGCTAGCTGTGCTTTGTGCATCGTTTATGTCACTAAAGTTTGTATGTGATAAATGATGTGACAGCATGCAATATGTGATGCACATGTAAGTATGATTCAGAAATCAGAAAGCAGTTTAAGTCATTAATTGTAATTCAGCACAGTCATTAAGCACTAATCAATATTAATTAATTGTACGGATACATGCAAATTTGACAGTTGTCACACAGTTTTGTGTAAGTCACATAAATCATGTGATTTCACGTATTTTACAACACATAAAGCACCAAGTACAACATGCAAAGCTTGTAAACTTTATGACAATGTTTTATATCATTTTAACACTTCAAATATTCATATTTTTAGTGTTTAGAATCTGATCAAAATTTATTCTTATTTATCCAAATCATTATTTTATGATCACATATTAAGATGCATGTCCAAGTATGTGCATCTAATGCACCCATATCATAACACCATCATCCTACATGATCTTAAATTCATCAAAGAACATATTTATTTCATGTTCATATAAATCAAAACATGTTCATCACATTATCACCTAATCTTGCTTACATAAATGCAAACATTCTTACATTTATGAACATGTGACAAAACTTACATGCATGCATACATACATATATATACACGACATATATATACATATATGAACTTCCAAAAGTTCACTTTTTCACATATCCGTCTCAAATCACCAAACCCTTTTTAGAACATTCTTTTATGACATCTTTTTTATTTATGCATGTAACAATCTTTCAAGAATCATATCAAACAAGAACCATTTAACAAAATCAACACACAACTATATACACACACTCATACAACTTTCAGCCATACATACATACATATACACACCCATTTTTACTTTGTTTAAAATCTCATTCATTATTAGTTTCAAGTTTGTGATTAATTCCAAGTTCAAGAGAAACCTTCCAACATCACTATCATCACTAAAAATCAAGAACGTGATTTTGAAAATAAGTTTATACCTTTCAATATTTTAGTGGGTTTTGACAAGATTTTTGATGTTTGTAGCTTGTTTCACCTTGAAAACACCTTTGGATCTTCAAAACACCTTGAAACCTTCTTGGAATGGACTTGAATCTTCAAAGAACAAGTTTGAAAATGAATATGGAGGTGTGTAAGAGGGTGTTTGGCCGTGAGTTTTTAGAGAGAGAGAGAATGAGATTTTTGAAAAGATTTTTCTTGGATTTGTGAAGGATTTTATCCATTTTAGAAGTTATAATCATTTCTTGATTCACCCAAGACCCACAAGTGGCATGAGAGAGAAAGTGGACACTCCTCCTAGCCGCCACCTATCATGCACACTCTCATCCATCATATATACATACATATATATATGTAATATAGTTTAAAAACTGGTATTTTACTGGATACCGGTTATTTTATCTAGCGTTTTAATCCCGTTTAATGCGTTTTAAATTATTTTTACTATTCAATAAAAATAATCTCACTAAAATATTACTAAAATAATTACCAGTTGCCTTAACTGGCTGTGTTCACAGTATTTTGTCAGATACGCGCAGAATCGCGCGGTACGCGCTTAAACTCGAAAAATAGAGTTTCTTAGCGTTTTAATTTATTTTTCCTTCCGGACATGATTAAAATTACCATTCTAATCATAAAATACTATCTTTAGGATTTTAACATTGATCGGGTGGTCACCGACGTTCGTTTCGCATTTTGTTCGTTACGCGATAAGCGTTTATCTTATTGTTGCCAACATAATTTTTATCAACGTTTAGATTTACCAACACATCAAATATCACATATAAACATCAATATCAGTCAAACACATCTTTTTATTTATTCATGACGCGTGTTACATTTGTACGGTACAGCCTAAATAGCCGGGTGTCACAATTCGTTCTCTCGAGTCAATTTTTTTCCAAAACTTCATAAGAAATCATCTATCCTTAGATTATTTGTTTTAAGCTTTTAAGCCTTTGCTGTTTTCAAAATCTCGTCAAAGTCTGGGCTTTAATAATGTGAACATGTGCAATCCGGAAGGGTGGGTACCTGTACCCTGAGTTTTCTGTCTAAGACTAGAGTGTTCGTACAAATCCACATCATCGGACCAGTCACTCTTACCTGGGAACTCTTGGGGTGAGTGTCCACCTATAGGCTAAAGCACATCTTCGCGATACATTATAAAGACCCATTTACTTTGATTAGTCTCTGTGTTATTTGTTTGTTTTAGGTAACGAACAAATGATCACAATCTTTATGCTTTGTCGATATTTTTAATCGGTTTTGATTACCCAGTATCATCTCACTTGTTTATTCTCATGATTTTCTACTCTCTTTAGAATGCATCCTCATCGCAGCAATACTCAAAGGTCTGAACTGGCTGCTACAATCGCCCAATAAATAAGTGTAATACTCTGTGGGACCATTGAGTTAGCTGTTGCCATGTCTCATCTTGATGACAAGACTACTCACGAGGCACCTAAGAAGACAAAAGCCAAGCCTTCAAGAAAATGAAGGAAGCGTAAAGCTTCAAAGAATCTTAAAGTGATTGCTCTTACTCCGCTTAATCAACTGGGACCTAGCCAGGTGGCATCACCACCAGCTAAGAAGCCATACAGAGGAAAAGCTCCTCTGTGCAATCAATGTAACCATCATCACTATGCCAGCATCCAATGCCAAAAATGTTCAAACTGTGGACGTTTTGGTCATACAGTAAATGTTTATCGTTTAGCCGCTACGCCAAACCAAGATATGACAGTTCCTACTTAACCTATCGCAACTCCTCATGCGATACATGTTTGTCCTAACTACCCATAAGGAACCTGCTTCAATTGTGGTTACCCCAACCACTTCAATTAACCTGCCTGGCAGATGACGACTCAACGAATGGGCATAAAATTAACACTGGCAATATCAAGGCTTGTGCTGATGTCTGAATAACACTTAAACATTTGTGTTTTCTGTTTACTTTCCAAGGATCTTGTAGCACTATGGTTGTTCTATAAATAAACTTGTTATTTCAATGTTACTTACAAAACCAATGTGATTACATGTATGTGTGGCATACCCCTACAATACCGTCACCAAGGATACAATTCCTTGAAAATCAAACTACTCTCGTAGTTTCTTCCATTTTTGTGATTGCTCGCAATCTCCACAAAAATCCTAAGTACTCGTTTCTTCTAAGAAACAAAGAAGGTACAAGTTATAACTCTTAACGAATACTCGAAGTACCACTTTAAATCCTTACTTGGATATCTAAGGGTACTTTTCATAAGTCCTTAATTGGTCTTATGCAATATGTCTATGTACGTGTCATTACATTCTGGTTTTCATGACATTATACATAGTATATGATTTCAAAGACATCTTACATGATTTCAATAACATTTCATATGGTTTAAAAACATTTTAACATAGTATATTTACCTAATATACCGAGTGCATAGTTTCAAAAACATTGTCTATGTTTTCAAAAACCTCATACATGATTTTCAAGGCATTTCACATGGTTTCAAAACATTTTAACATGTCCTATTTACCTAATATACATAGTGCATGATTTCAGAAAACATTATATAAGATTTCAAAAACATCAAACATGTTTTCAAAGATCCCATGCAAGGATTTTCAAAGACATTCTACTTCGTATGTTGACCTAGCATACGTAGTACACGATTTTCAAACACATTCTACTTCGTATGTTGGCCTAGCATACATAGTACACGGTTTCAAAACATTTTCGCTACACGAATCCCAAATCCTTATAGGATCTTCCTATCTTTATAGTTTGATTCTTATGGATGTTTAAAGTACTAATTGAAGTCCTTGATTGGATTCCTTGTGTACTTTAAATGCGTATGTACAAGTTGATGACCAAGTTAACGATTATGTGATTATGTCTTTATGTGTTTACTTGATTCAAATGCTCGCTATCCAAATCCTTGTAGAGTCTTCCATGTTTTAATATGCTAGATTCTCAGAGGGATATCCAAAGTACTATCTTAGATCCTTAATGGGTTCTCTATGCAAATAGTTAAGACATTTGGATTCCAAAGTTAAAGAGATTGTTCGTCAATCTAGTTAAAGAGATCATGTGTTGATCTAGTTAAAGAGACCCTTTGGTGGTCTAGTTAAAGAGATTGTTTGTCAATCTAGATAAAGAGATCATGTGTTGATCTAGTTAAAGAGACCCGTTGGTGGTCTAGTTAAAGAGATTGTTCGCCAATCTAGTTAAAGAGATCATGTTAAAGAGATTGTTCGTCAATCTAGTTAAAGAGATCATGTGTTGATCTAGTTAAAGAGACCCTTTGGTGGTCTAGTTAAAGGGATTGTTCATCAATCTAGTTAAAGAGATCATGTGTTGATCTAGTTAAAGAGACCCTTTGGTGGTCTAGTTAAAAAGATTGTTTGTCAGTCTAGTTAAAGAGATCATGTGTTAATCTAGTTAAAAAGACCTTTTGGTGATCTAGTTAAAGGGGTTTTCGTCAATCTAGTTAAAGAGATCATGTGTTGATCTAGTTAAAGAGACTCTTTGGTGGTCTAGTTAAAGAGATTGTTCATCAATCTAGTTAAAGAGATCATGTGTTGATCTAGTTAAAGAGATCCTTTGGTGGTCTAGTTAAAGAGATCGTTCGTCGATCTAGTTAAAGAGATCATGTAATGATCTAGTTTAAGAGACTCTTTGGTGGTCTATTTAAAGAGATCATTTGTTGATCTAGTTAAAGAGACCCTATGGTGGTCTAGTCAAGTCATCACATGATTATTCATTTGATTTTTCCCCTACACATCATAAAATGAACTCTGCGGACTGTGCAAGGAATTGAGTAATTATGGATGCATACATAATTATGGAATTCAATGCTCAAAAAGCACAACAAGTTTTGTCATGTGTAAGAACCTATAGTGATAAGAATAAAGAAATGAGAACAATGTAATAAGGGCATGGTGGATACACCGCTGATACTTCCTATGTATAAGTTCCTTATTACATTGCAAGCATGGCATTATTTAAGTTACTAGAAGTTCTGGACTTTGACCAATGTTGTTTTGTCTTACACTCTCCGACTCCAACTTCGAGCACACACAAGTTTCCTATAATAGTTTTCATAGGTAACATTCTTCCATTCGTTGTTCGAAACTCCAACTCCTTTTCGAGTTCACACTTTCTTCGAATCCTTCGACTACAGGAATATCACTTTGACAATTACATGACGCTCTTGAGGTTCGGTACAATCATAAACCAATCTATTGGAATGAAGTTTAATCTTTGGATCTGAACTCTTTCCTATAGACAACAAACGAGTATGATTAACAACGTTCGCTGGACATCCAAACGTGGCCTAGAGTTTTACTCAGGGAATGGAGGATCATTTGAAAGCGAAACATCCACATCTGTTTTCACAAGTTTCCTCTAAATTAAATTTCGTGATGAAATTTCCTAAAGTAGGGGAGACTGTGACATTTGTGCCTTTACGACCATCATACAATTACGAATCCAATGAAATCTTGTGTTTCATTCTCAGGATTGGTATAATTACATATGACAATTTCACATTTCAATCCTCGTGCAATTTCGAATTTTCAAAAGCTTTTCTGGAAGTTATACGTAAACTGTTACGCAAACGTAACCAATTTAATGCAACGTACACTCTGGAACAATGAAATAAGTCAAAAATACCCTAAATATCCTTAACATAACTTAGAAATAAGTTTTCGAGGGTTCGGTATGGCAAAAACAAATTTATTCGATCACAGGGACTATTTGCGACAAACTGCGAAAGTCTGCCGATTCGCGTATTTCTTAATACGGAACACGTACGCACATCCAAAAATTTTTCTAATCATTAAAATATTGTATTTTAGTGATTGGAATGAAAAAATATCATTCGTTATGCAATTACGGTCGTTTTCGCGATAGTTAAACACTTCGTCGTAATTAAGCAAAAAATGCGACCATATAGCCAAACGAACCGACATCTATGATATTTCCGGACATATTTCAAGTCCCTAATGCTATAACGTCCTTATAAAGCCTGAATTTAAGGTTAACGGGGGTTAAACGCGTCAAAAATGCATTAAAATGGTGCAGGGGCCTGTTTCGCCAAAAACTGAAACTAAGCTGCAGAGGGCTCACGATGACACCCTGGAGGTGTTTTGGTCGCGGGGCGCGAGTGCACACTCTGGGCAGATTGTTTTTTTTTTTACAGCAAACAACTGTGCACATGTATTTCTAAACATGTTTTGTTGATCTTGTGGGCAAATTCAGTAATCACCAAGGCTTTTAATCTAAACCCAACACTTGTATTGATCTTATAAATCCTTGATAAACACTCATGTCACATGTCTTCATCCTAAGCTTCACCAACAAGTATAAATAGCCAACATCTTCACTTCACAATTTGCTCATTCCTATCTTTCTTATCTCCTTTGCTCAAAGTTGGAGTGCTACCTTATTAGGAGGCCTCCCATCTGAGTTTTTTCTAGTTTTCTTTCATCCTAAGAATACAAGTAAGTGTTCTATCTAGTCTTGTTTATTTATTTCTGTGACAACCGGTGATTTACGGCTCTTAATTACGTAATTAACAGGTGTTTAACACGATAATAAATAGTGTTTACAACGCAAATTAACTTAATTAGGCCTTTGGAATGCCTAGGAACATTTATCGGACATTACAGTGCTCGTATGGTGAATTACAGAGAAACCTGCTGAATGCTACGCGACAACGAACTGATGCCGTACAAAATACTGACAACGCCGACAAGTATGGATGTTACACGAATATTTTACATTTATGAAATTAATTTTGTGAATTTATTGGGCTTCCGTGCGACACAAAGGCAAACGTGAACTGAAAACGCTACGGTAGGAAACGCATCGGCAACAAAACGAAAGTGACGGAGACGCCTGCCACCTTCAGAACTTACATTATACGCTATATTTAGCTCCGTAATGAAATTTTAGTGACTACAGTCGAAACCGGATCAGAAAGCGAATTAAAACGTCAACGACACGGTTTTACGCAATTTTTACCGTAATCAGCGAACACGACTAACGACTACCAGTGCTATTTTACGTATCTTTAAAATTTAATTTAAAAATTTCGACGTTTCATGGAGCCCGAGTTTTGATAACGGGTCACGCACGAATTACGGGCCACCTACACATGAGATGGGCTTCTAGGCCCTGGGCCCAAGCCCAAAACCCACAAGCCAAAACCTACTATATCAAAATCCTTATAAGATCCTTCAAAAATCTTAGCAAATCCGTTCACAATCTCTACAAAATATATACTAGAGATTTGGTCTCAAAAGTGGGAACATAAGTTCTTATGGATAATAACTTGTGGGAAGATAATGACATTAACCTCTAAACAAAACCCACAATTCACGTGTATAAAAAGGCCCATACCCCTCTTCAATTGTGCAGACAAAAAACAAATACACACTTATATTACTCTCACCTCACTTGTCTGCAACTAAATTCACCACACACACATGAAAAATTCATTTTCTCAAAACTCAAAGGTTCCCTCACCTCTCTCGGTTATACATACAGGAAGTAAACACACTCCCACATCTACTCCCTCTTTCCCCATCAAGCACAGCCGACACATACCCCCCCCCCTCTCTCCTCTCGATGTCATAACGGACCACCACCACCAACCGGTGGTGGTGAGAGACGACGGCGGCACAGGGAGACGGGAGAGAGAGAGACCGAGGAGAAAGCAGAGGAGAGAGAGAAGCTCCGGTCGTCTTCTCCGACACAGGAAACAGTGACGGCGGCGGCTAAAAGCGGAGGAAGAGAGAGAGAGCCGAGAAGAGTGAAGGAACCGGCGGTCGGTACCATTGACCGCCGGACATTGCCTTTATCCGGCGAGTCCACCGGCTTCGGGGTCGATTTGGTTTAAGTTCGAGGGTTCGAGTAGCAGAAGGAGAGAGACAGAGACTCGATCCAGTGGTCGGTTCAATTAACCGGCGGTCGGTTCTGTTATCCGGTGGTCGGATCAATTACCCGATGGTCTTCGTATTTGTCCGACAAATTCTCCGGTAACCCCTCTCCGATTTCTTTTTTTTTGGTTTTATTTCTTCTTAAACTGATGTCCGAAGATGATGATGGTGATGTTATCCGGTTGGTTTCACGTTTGGCTCGGACTTTAACTTCAGGTTTGAAGACGGTTCAGCTTCGAGTCTCTCGGTTTCGGGTTTCCGATTCAGTTTCGGTTTCGGTTTCGGTTGACTCGGTCAACCGAGTCAACTCAGTCAACTCAGAAGGTTCGGGTCAGGCGGTTCGGGTCGGACGGTTCGAAGCAACTTATGAAGCGGATCGGATCGACTCAGTCAAACTGAGTCAACCCAGTCAACTCAGCGAGTCAACTCGGTCAACCCGGTTGACTCGGTCAGCCGGTCAGCTCAGTTAACATAACAACAAGAGTTTTGGGTAATGGTTTAAACCGCGATTATTTTCGTTAACTATTCCTTATTTTAATTATGCGTGATAACGAGCTCGAACCGACATGATTATATTTTACATTTTATGAAATATTGGTCAAATTGATATATTGTTGATTGAATATTGGTTGCTTTTTGATAAAAATATCGACACTTTGGTTATCGGGGGCGTCCAAAAACAGAGGAAACTCTGCCCATTTTTCGAGAAAATCCAAGTTTTATTATAAAACAAAACGTGCTTTTTGAGCGACTTTTATAAAACGAGATACGAATATAAAGTTTCTTTCGACCACAACTTACAACTTACGAGAACAACGATACGAAAAATATTTCGACAACAAAATAAATATAGTTATTATTATATATATTTCAAACGAACTCGAATCTTTTTATAAATAAATATAGTATATATACTTATTTCAAGCATCGCGTAACACGAATTCGTTTCATCAAAATAAATATAGTTTATATTTATTTCAAATATCAAACGACACGACGAATGTTTTGCTAAAATAAATATAGTTTATATATTTATTTGAATTAACAGACGACACGAATTCTTTTATAAAATAGATATAGTTTATCTATTTATTTCAAACTTCAAACAAACTCGATAATACTTTCGCAAAATAAATATAACTTTTTATATTTATTACAAACGCCGAAACGGCGTATATGTATATTATGGCAAGTATATACAAGACGTAATATATAATACAAATTTATTATATATTACTTTCATACCAATATTCCTTTATATCAACATACGACTTCTTAAAACGAGCTAACAAGTATAACTTCTTCGCTTCTTTTAAGTTGACAATTTACCGTCAAATCGTTCGGTCAACGATTCGGTAGAGCTCGATGACACATAGTTTAGTTACTATGTTATTTAGGGACTTATTAGATATTCCGTGTTAGGAATGTTGTAGAACGCACAAGTCTTGGTAACGACATCACGAAGTCGTAATTAGCTAGCTTTGCACAGGAATATTCAGGTGAGTTCATAACCCCCACTTTTTACTGTTTTACATTTTTGTAAATGTTTTCGGGGTGGAAAGACATACACGTTTTGCAAAAACATACAAAGTTTTGAACAAACGCAAAACTCGTATTTCTAAATCATATTACGAAGGGATTTCGAGAAACTCAAATGATTTACGAAAGGTTTATACTAAACATACCGGTTTTTACAAAACAAATGCGTATTATCGAAAGGTGAATGATTTTTCATGACTAGGGATGGGATCATCTGGTGATAATATTGAGGAAGGATCAGTCTTAGAGACTGGGGGAGGATCAGTCTTAGAGACTGGGGTAAAATACATGTACAATGATTACAGACACTTACAGACATTTTTATACATGGTATGGTTAGCTTAAGGAGGGTTTACTACTTAGATCATGTGAGTGGGTAGGCGCAACTTGAGGCCATTAATCCTCATTGTAGGACCGAGGGGCACAATGCGGTAGATCTATTTGGGTGTAGCGAGCCCAGCTCCAGGCCCACCGTACGGACCTTGGAGTGACTATGTACCCGACGCACAAATCCGCTAGGTTTGAGTCTTCCTACTTGCACTTCACACATATCAATGGCCTTGCAAACCATTGGTGATCTCTTTATTTCCTTATTTGCTACATACCAGGGACATATATACTTACAAAAATACTTGTTCATACAAATGAAATACCATGTTTTATACAAAATTCAAAGCATAGGATTATGCGGGTATGGAGTCAAAGTCAGGGTGGGCATTGACGGTTATACGAACATTACAAATACAAGACTTTACAAATACATGGTTTTTATGAACATACTGTGTTACAAACACAACGTTTCCATATAACTTGGCAAGAAAATGATTTTTAAATTCGTTTTCTCAATACTATTTCAAAAACCGGTTATTCCAAAGATTTATTTCAAATCTTTCATAACTCAAAAGATTTATTTCAAATCTTTCACAACTCAAAAAATTTATTTCAAATCTTTTACAAACAAACTATGGACTCGCTCAACTTTATGTTGACTTTTTCGCATGTTTCTTTCTCAGGTTACTTTTCTAAGACAAGGCACGGTTGGAATAGGAGAACCATTGGAGACTCGAGTACTTAGTGGGCGTTCAATTTCTAGAAAGTCTTAGCTTTTTGCTTCCGCTGTGAAGTGAAGATACCAGTCCAGTCACGCCAATGCTCTGATAATTTCGGGGTGTAACAGATTGGTATCAGAGCTATAGGTTACAGCGAATAGGGTTTTCTGTATAGATACCTAGGCTCTAACCTCAGTTTCCTCTGGGAACTTAGAATATTAAAACCTGAATACATACAGAACGCATAGTACTCGAATATGGTCTCCAACCGTTGCCGAAAAACAAACAGTCAAGATTTTGTTTTCAAACATACGCTAAAGTGGTGTTTTACCCACGATACACAAACAGTCGCATACAGTACACGAAACTCTGAGAGTTTAGGAAACATGCATGTAAGACCTTCGGAAACTTATGTTGAAGTTCATTAAAGGTCATCACGTAGGAACTGCAAATATTGCCTCGGGCACACACTATTATCCATATTGTCTATGATATTTTAACTTCCCGAGCAGGCAGCCTACGCATAACGAAACGCTAGTGCACGACAATACATGAAACTCAAACTTTACGTCAACGGATGTCGGAGTACATCACATTCTACGCAGAACGTAACGCTAGTGCACAGGTATACATGAAACTTAAGCTATACATCAACGGAGGTGGAAGTACGACACGTACGACTATCGAGGCGAGGCCTTTGAAAAGACACGATGGCGCAATTTAACGACGACGCTAGATCCCTGTCAGCAGGAGAACTAACGATCAGGAAACGACAACTTGTCACGCGATCCTGCAACGACACGAATCACGCCAGGGAGAAGACGATTGTCTCCGCATTCTCCCCCTACCTAACTAACGACGAATACGCTATGTTCGACATTCCATGGTAATGTCACCTAACAATTGGTCATCACACGAAATCCCAGGTAAAGTCCTCAAATTTCTTTTGATGGAATTTCGACTTTCACACTTACTGAGTAGATTTTCGTATCTCTACTCCTCTTAAGGGTCATTGTATCACGATCATTTCTTTACCAGTTACATACATGGTTTTTTTCGTTATGACCATGCCGAAAGTTTTCTTGTCGATACATGTATGTATTGTCGGATTGCGCTAAAACCAAGTTCAACTGTTTAAACTTGTCCATTACACATATTCACTTCAGAGCGTCATATGATGTATTGGGAGCATCATATTCAAAATTCGTTTTAACAAGTGTTTCATTTGTTCCGATTCAAAAATAAACTTGTTTGGCATTCGACTCCGTTAAATTGTTTGTTGATTCCGACACCATGTGATGGTGATTTTCATTAATTTGAAGCTTGCGCTAAACTCGTTTACGCATCTTATGCACGGATCTAAATATTTATTTGTTGATTGTTTTCCAATCCACTTCGATTTATTATATCAAAGCGGTATTAATACAATAGTGTGTTAAGACAATGGTACACAAATTCATTTCATATTCCGGTGTACCTCATAACAGTTCTTTCAACATCGATCGAATGCTTTGCGACATTCATTGCTTCTTCACCTTCGATCGAAAACATTGTTTCATTGATGTTCCATTTTCAATTGAAAATCCTATGATTTCATTTAAAACAAACTTTCAAGATTCACTTTATTGCGCTTTCATTTGACTTCAAACACGGTGAAATTGTTTGGTCACCGCTATTATTGAATCATTTGAATCACTATGACACCTTGTGGTCCATTTGAATCACTATGACACCTTGTGGTGTCAGCACAAACTTGTAGCTTGGGCTAATCATGATTGAACGTTTCATGCAAAACACAGGTGATACTTGTTCGATCACCCCTATTATTGACTTGTTTCATTCATTGCGACACCTTGTGGCGTCGGTATAACTTGCAGCTTGTGCTGATCACGATCGAGCGTTTCATGCAAACTAGTACATTTGAGATTGTGATTCTAAGTTCATCCAGTGGATGTTATTGCTTCTAGAACTCATTTATTGTGAGCGTTCATATGGAATTCGATTGGTCGAAGTTCCTGTTCATTGTTGGATCCTTGTTAACTTAGTCGCACTGGTGACCGTATCAGTACGTCTCGTTTCCTTTGACATTAATTACTGAGACACATTTCTTTTAAATCGTTAGGTTCTTATTGATGAGGAATGTCCTTGAATTCATGTGATTCGAATAAGTCTTGTTTCGATCACGCAGTCGTTCACTTTGTTATTATTCGGACTTACCTGCGAACAACACAACTCTGAGAAGATAACATAGTCTAAATTTCGAGGATGAAATTTCTATAACAGGGGGAGAATGTGACAACCGGTGATTTACGGCTCTTAATTACGTAATTAACAGGTGTTTAACATGATAATAAATAGTGTTTACAACGCAAATTAACTTAATTAGGCCTTTGGAATGCCTAGGAACATTTATCGGACATTACAGTGCGCGTATGGTGAATTACAGAGAAACCTGCTGAATGCTACGCGACAACGAACTGATGCCGTACAAAATACTGACAACACCGACAAGTATGGATGTTACACGAGTATTTTACGTTTATGAAATTAATTTTGTGAATTTATTGGGCTTCCGTGCGACACAAAGGCAGACGTGAACTGAAAACGCTACGGTAGGAAACGCATCGGCAACAAAACGAAAGCGACGGAGACGCCTGTCACCTTCAGAACTTACATTATACGCTATATTTAGCTCCGTAATGAAATTTTAGTGACTACAGTCGAAACCGGATCAGAAAGCGAATTAAAACGGCAACGACACGGTTTTACGCAATTTTTACCGTAATCAGCGAACACGACAAACGACTACCAGTGCTATTTTACGTGTCTTTAAAATTTAATTTAAAAATTTCGACGTTTCATGGAGCCCGAGTTTTGATAACGGGTCACGCACGAATTACGGGCCACGCACGAATTACGGGCCACCTACACATGAGATGGGCTTGTAGGCCCTGGGCCCAAGCCCAAAACCCACAAGCCAGAACCTACTATATCAAAATCTTTATAAGATCCTTCAAAAATCTTAGCAAATCCGTTCAAAATCTCTACAAAATATATACTAGAGATTTGGTCTCAAAAGTGGGAACATAAGTTCTTATGGATAATAACTTATGGGAAGATAATGACATTAACCTCTAAACAAAACCCACAATTCACGTGTATAAAAAGGCCCATACCCCTCTTCAATTGTGCAGACCAAAAACAAATACACACTTATATTACTCTCACCTCACTTGTCTGCAACTAAATTCACCACACACACATGAAAAATTCATTTTCTCAAAACTCAAAGGTTCCCTCACCTCTCTCGGTTATACATACAGGAAGTAAACACACTCCCACATCTACTCCCTCTTTCCCCATCAAGCACAGCCGACACATACCCCCCCCCCCCTCTCTCTCCTCTCGATGTCATAACGGACCACCACCACCAACCGGTGGTGGTGAGAGACGACGGCGGCACAGGGAGACGGGAGAGAGAGAGACCGAGGAGAAAGCAGAGGAGAGAGAGAAGCTCCGGTCGTCTTCTCTGACACAGGCAACAGTGACAGTGGCGGCTACAAGCGGAGGAAGAGAGAGAGAGCCGAGAAGAGTGAAGGAACCGGCGGTCGGTACCATTGACCGCCGGACATTGCCTTTATCCGGCGAGTCCACCGGCTTCGGGGTCGATTTGGTTTAAGTTCGAGGGTTCGAGCAGCAGAAGGAGAGAGACAGAGACTCGATCCGGTGGTCGGTTCAATTAACTGGCTGTCGGTTCTGTTATCCGGTGGTCGGATCAATTACCCGATGGTCTTCGTATTTGTCCGACAAATTCTCCGGTAACCCCTCTCCGATTTCTTTCTTTTTGGTTTTATTTCTTCTTAAACTGATGTCCGAAGATGATGATGGTGATGTTATCCGGTTGGTTTCACGTTTGGCTCGGGCTTTAACTTCAGGTTTGAAGACGGTTCAGCTTCGAGTCTCTCGGTTTCGGGTTTCCGATTCAGTTTCGGTTTCGGTTTCGGTTGACTCGGTCAACCGAGTCAACTCAGTCAACTCAGAAGGTTCGGGTCAGGCGGTTCGGGTCGGACGGTTCGAAGCAACTTATGAAGCGGATCGGATCGACTCAGTCAAACTGAGTCAACCCAGTCAACTCAGCGAGTCAACTCGGTCAACCCGGTTGACTCGGTCAGCCGGTCAGCTCAGTTAACATAACAACGAGAGTTTTGGGTAATGGTTTAAACCGCGATTATTTTCGTTAACTATTCCTTATTTTAATTATGCGTGATAACGAGCTAGAACCGACATGATTATATTTTACATTTTATGAAATATTGGTCAAATTGATATATTGTTGATTGAATATTGGTTGCTTTTTGATAAAAATATCGACACTTTGGTTATCGGGGGCGTCCAAAAACAGAGGAAACTCTGCCCGTTTTTCGAGAAAATCCAAGTTTTATTATAAAACAAAACGTGCTTTTTGAGCGACTTATAAAACGAGATACGAATATAAAGTTTCTTTCGACCACAACTTACAACTTACGAGAACAACGATACGAAAAATATTTCGACAACAAAATAAATATAGTTATTATTATATTTATTTCAAACGAACTCGAATCTTTTTATAAATAAATATAGTATATATACTTATTTCAAGCATCGCGTAACACGAATTCGTTTCATCAAAATAAATATAGTTTATATTTATTTCAAATATCAAACGACACGACGATTGTTTTGCTAAAATAAATAAAGTTTATATATTTATTTGAAGTAATAGACGACACGAATTCTTTTATAAAATAGATATATAGTTTATCTATTTATTTCAAACTTCAAACAAACTCGATAATACTTTCGCAAAATAAATATAACTTTTTATATTTATTACAAACGCTGAAACGGCGTATATGTATATTATGGCAAGTATATACAAGACGTAATATATAATACAAATTTATTATATATTACTTTCATACGAATATTCCTTTATATCAACATACGACTTCTTAAAACGAGCTAACAAGTATAACTTCTTCGCTTCTTTTAAGTTGACAATTTACCGTCAAATCGTTCGGTCAACGATTCGGTAGAGCTCGATGACACGTAGTTTAGTTACTATGTTATTTAGGGACTTATTAGATATTCCGTGTTAGGAATGTTGTAGAACGCACAAGTCTTGGTAACGACATCACGAAGTCGTAATTAGCTAGCTTTGCACAGGAATATTCAGGTGAGTTCATAACCCCCACTTTTTACTGTTTTACATTTTTGTAAATGTTTTCGGGGTGGAAAGACATACACGTTTTGCAAAAACATACAAAGTTTTGAACAAACGCAAAACTCGTATTTCTAAATCATATTACGAAGGGATTTCGAGAAACTCAAATGATTTACGAAAGGTTTATACTAAACATACCGGTTTTTACAAAACAAATGCGTATTATCGAAAGGTGAATGATTTTTCATGACTAGGGATGGGATCATCTGGTGATAATATTGAGGAAGGATCAGTCTTAGAGACTGGGGGAGGATCAGTCTTAGAGACTGGGGTAAAATACATGTACAATGATTACAGACACTTACAGACATTTTTATACATGGTATGGTTAGCTTAAGGAGGGTTTACTACTTAGATCATGTGAGTGGGTAGGCGCAACTTGAGGCCATTAATCCTCATTGTAGGACCGAGGGGCACAATGCGGTAGATCTATTTGGGTGTAGCGAGCCCAGCTCCAGGCCCACCGTACGGACCTTGGAGTGACTATGTACCCGACGCACAAATCCGCTAGGTTTGAGTCTTCCTACTTGCACTTCACACATATCAATGGCCTTGCAAACCATTGGTGATCTCTTTATTTCCTTATTTGCTACATACCAGGGACATATATACTTACAAAAATACTTGTTCATACAAATGAAATACCATGTTTTATACAAAATTCAAAGCATAGGATTATGCGGGTATGGAGTCAAAGTCAGGGTGGGCATTGACGGTTATACAAACATTACAAATACAAGACTTTACAAATACATGGTTTTTATGAACATACTGTGTTACAAACACAACGTTTCCATATAACTTGGCAAGAAAATGATTTTTAAATTCGTTTTCTCAATACTATTTCAAAAACCGGTTATTCCAAAGATTTATTTCAAATCTTTCATAACTCAAAAGATTTATTTCAAATCTTTCACAACTCAAAAGATTTATTTCAAATCTTTTACAAACAAACTATGGACTCGCTCAACTTTATGTTGACTTTTTCGCATGTTTCTTTCTCAGGTTACTTTTCTAAGACAAGGCACGGTTGGAATAGGAGAACCATTGGAGACTCGAGTACTTAGTGTGCGTTCAATTTCTAAAAAGTCTTAGCTTTTTGCTTCCGTTGTGCAGTGAAGATACCAGTCCAGTCACGCCAATGCTCTGATAATTTCGGGGTGTGACAATTTTAGCTCAAACAGTTTGACTACCGTTTGACTTTCGGTTTAGACCATGAATTGGTCAAGATAAAGTTCAATTGAACTTTTCAATGTAATCGTAATCACGATGGTTATAATCCTTGCGATTATACCTACTGATTACCACGTTTACTAGTCGAAGTGACGAGACAAAGTTTCGGTCAAAAAGCACGTTTATGTGCATTTTACAACGGAACTATTTTTAGGTATCAAAACACTTTGTTTTGATACTAAATCAGTTTTTCAACTAAGTTAAACATGTTTTGACATGTTTAACTCGTCACTTCTATTTTTGTGCTTATTTAGGGTCGTAAGTCGAGCGGTTTGACCACGGCTTTGATTTTCGAATCCGACATGTTTGGTCGATCATTAGGATCCGACCAAACATATATTTGTGACCATAGATGTATAGGGAATAACCTCTAGAGGTTATACCTTATGGTCTCTTCGTTTGGTTAGTTATATGATAAGTCATTATTATACCCTTATAAAATGACCAAAATGCCCTTTTGTGCATAAATTCATTTTATGCATATGTGACCAAACTTTTGACACCTAAAATGATATTATAACATTTTCAAATATATTTGGGCATTTAAGACTTATCATGGGACTTGTTTAACCATCCAAACGCGTAGTTACGCAAATGACACGTTAAAGTAGCGTAAACTACCTTAACGAGTCATAATTGGTCAAAAGCACTTAGGATTCATTCCAAATCAGAATGTAGACTTTTGTTAAACCATTTCATATGAGTTCCAACACTCATTTGGTTTACAAGACCTCATTCTATCCAATTCCCCCGATTATGTACTGTTACTTTAGCATAGTTACCCGATGTTAGGACACATTAGGACACGTTCGAAGCTTTGATATTTCACTTGATTCAAGGATACTTTATAATCCCAATTGAGTACATAGCTCCCATATTTTATGCTTTCAATTGTTTTGGGGTGACCCATATGTGCTAAACGTTTTTCAAGTTTTCAAACACAAAGACTATGGTTTATATTAAACACGATGATTTCAATAATGTGAACAAACTTGTTGGTGTGTTAGTTCATAACATGAATGACATTCATTTGCTTTGATCAAGCCGACCAGTGGTATGTTATGTTACCATAGGACTGACAATCCCGTTATCAGGCTATTCACTGGATTTGGTGAATAGTTTGGGGTAACGACATAATCTGTTATTTTAACAAATCATGTGCTGATTTGTTAGTCGATTTAAAGAGGCCTTTCAGGGTCTATTAAACATACCCCATGGGTGGTATAGTCGAGTCACATAGGTTTGAATGTGTTCATTAAAGAACGACCAAAAGTTTTCACAATTAAAACACGGATAATTGACGATTTGTTTATAACATGGACGAATGATGAATGGTTTATAACACAGACGGATGACGATTGGTTTTATAACACGAACAATTGATAACACGGACGATTTAAACGACTGGTTTATAACAAGGACGAATGGCTTTTGAACAATGTCATGCAATGATTTTCACTTAAAGATATAAACCATACAAAGTGTTCTTTCAAAGATGATTTACTACTTGGTTTATACAAAATGAATGTTTTTGGTCAAGATTCATGGCTACAAGGTTTTGTTTTACTTATATCATCTTGTAAAGTTGATAAAAACATATTGCAATATCAAACACTTTTTGATTTCAAGGTTTATACTCATCGACTCTTGAAGTTGGACGAGGTATTGCAATATAAATTCAAAGCCATGAATTTTACATACAAAACTCGCCCGCTTTCTTTTATGACTGTTTTTCACATATGTTTCAGGTTCTTTGTTTGATGATATGAATGCTTGCTTCACATAGGATGGACGCGGGCCTTAGTGACTTTAAAACTCAAAGGACAATTGTTGTGCTTATTTGGTTTGTATCAAAACAATGAGTCTATTAATGAAATAAAACAAAACTTTAATTACCATGTGTTGTGAAACAATGATTCTGTGACATGACTCCCCGACGTTTCCGGCGTGGTTTGTTGTATTACGCGGTCGGGTGTTACAAAGTTTTTGCATCATAGGTTTCGTTTTCTCATTTCATGGAAGGAGTAAGAATAGTTCTGTTAACTCTAGTCCTATAGTTTCCGTGGAAACTCAGATTCTCACCAGGAATTCTCGTGGACCTTTACTAATTTAATCTTATTCCTCCTAAATTTCCATCTTTTTTTGTACTATACCTTTTACAAGGTCTTGGATAAATTTTGGTTTATCGTTTACGTGCACCTAGTCAGGAGGGGGTAAGGTCAGTGTTCCACCTGGCAGTTACCCTTGTCAGGTAAGATACATGTTGCACCACATGTATGTCGTTCTACACCTGAGGCAGCCTGAACCTGTAAGCGACTGATCCAACTCGAGATGGGCTCTCGAAAATATCTAAATTCCACGGGCTTAGTTTCCCCCCTTTATGTCTAATTCGAACCTCTTCTCTCCACAATGGCACTATCAACAGATTGCGTTTGCCTGTTTGAAGTACGTAATAGTCTTCTTGATTATCTGCATAACTCTTCTAGTCGATCAATGATTTTCCTGAATGTTTTCAGATTTGCTCAATTGGATTTTTGCCACTCTTTCATTCTGAAAGAAATAGATGATCGACGCCTTCTCTTATCCTTAACTTTAAACCAAGCGGTTTTCGAACTTTTATGATAGCTATAATTGCAAGATGAAATTAACCATTGGTAGTTGAGTAACTCAACTCCTATCGTAATTTATCACTCACGCTCAATGCATACTCTATAAGTCTCCAAGGTAATATACTACATTTCTGTAACCCTTGTGCAAAATTTCGAGGTTTCAAAAACTTTTTCTTTTGAAAGCAATTCGTTAACCGATACTTAAATGTAATCCGTTTAACGTAACGTACACACCAAGACGAGGACATAAGCTACACATACCCTAAATACCCTTTACATAACTTAGAAATAAGTTTCGAAGGGTTAGGGATGACGAAAACACGTTTATACGAGCTCAGGGACTATTTCCGACAAACTGCGAAAGTCCGTTGGTCCATATTCAAAGTACGAACCTCTTATACGAATCTAAATATTTTTGTACTCAATATAATCTCGTATTTTATTGATTAGAATGCAAAAATATCGATCGTTGCGAGATTTCGATCATTTTCGTGTTTGTTAAAAAAGCGTTTTACGTGTTTTTGCGAAACGCACAACCGTACAACCGAACGAACCAACATCTACAACATCTTCGGACAAAAACCAAGTTACATGTGCCTTAACGCCTTTTCGTAACCTAAAAAGTAGGTTATAAGGGGTTAAAAGCGTCAAAATACAACAAATCAAGTACATGGACCATTGCTGCCAAACTTTGAAACTTCTGATGAAGTGGTGGCGTCACGCGATGGCCTGGGGCTTTCCCGTCGCTCCACGCGACAACCTTAACTGGACAGAAAGTTCTTGGCTACAATAGCAGCTGGTTTGCAACAATTATTTATTTTTTTATTAACCTTGGAGCCCAAGATGTGTGTTCACCAAGCATTAAACCTGATCCTTACACTTGTTCTAATCTTGTTTAATCCTTGCAAAACACTCTAGACACATGTCATGATTCTATAACTCAAAGACTAGTATAAATAGCAAGCCATCCCTTCCTCATTCTTTTCTCATTTTCATACAATTCTTCTCCCACTTACTTGGAGCTTGCTTCCATTCTTTGGAGGCCTCCCACCTGAGATCTTAAAGTGTTCCTTGACACAAATAAGTTCTCATCCTATGTTTCAGTAGAGAGCACACTCAGAGAGTAGGAGAGATTTTGGTGAACTTTGTAATATTACTCTGTTGAAATCAATACAAGTGAATGTTTTGAAGTGGTATCTTTCTAGTATTGATTGTGTTCTTACTTTGTTTGTATGGATTCCGCACTTGTTTGTGTATTAACAACAAGGAATACTTTGTTTTGAATCAATTTCAGGGACCTACAGGGTCTATATATATATATATATATATATATATATATATAGGACAAAGATCCGTTAGGAACCACCCTTTATTGCGAGAACCGCGAGAAACAATGGAACATAACCAAAAATATCTAAAAATAGCTAAAAAACACACCAAATTTTTTTTTTAATATTTTTTTTAAAAAATCGCTACTTTTAGTAGCCAAAAAAAAAAATTTTTTTGCCTACTAAAAGTAGCGATTTTAACTTAATAAATATTAAAAAAAAATTGTGTGTTTTTTTATTTTTTTAGGTTTTTTGGGGGTTTAGTTCTCGCATGAACCTTACCCTATATATATATATATATATATATTTTTTAGGTTTTTTGGGGGTTTAGTTTTGCAAGATCCAATACGATTGTTATCTACGTATCATTCTTCATCAATTATAAATACATGAAGTCTTATGAAATCACCAGAGACAATACAGTTGTTTACCTTCTGCGCCCTTCTTCGATTCTGGTGTTTTATATCAATTTCAATGGAGTCTGGCGATGCAGGTACATGTGTATCATAGTAATTTAATCTGTTAAGAGTTATCATGTTGCGATAAGTAGTGTTATATGTTTGGCGTGTTTTTTTTAGTATGTCGTCTTACAGGTTATTAGTATTCTTTGATTTTGTGTGTATGTAGTGTTTTATAGATTAAGTTGTTTAGGGTAAGTTGTTGTTATAGTGTTTTATCATGATCAGGGTATTTTTTTTATTTTTAGATGGATAGTGTCATATGCAAGATCAATAGTGTTATATTCTGTTCACACATCTTAATTTCCCTACATAGTGTTTTATACATTGAATTGTGTTAGGGTAAGTTTTTGTAGTGTTTTATCATTAACAGAGTTATTTTTTTTTATATTCAGATGTATAGTGTTTTATTCATAATCAATAGTGTTATATTATGTAGTTATCACTGTTAGGGTAATTTCTTTTCATAGTGTTTTATCCCCCATCAATAGTGTTATATTGTGTGCAGACATCTTAATTTTATGGTTCATAGTGTTTTATGATTATTAAGTGTTTTAAATCAACAGATTATTGTTAATTAAACTGTATAGTGTTTTTACAGTAAACAGATAGTGTTATATCTTCATATAGTGTTTTATCAAATTCAGAAACATGTTGTTATCACTGTTTTATAAACGACTGATGTGTCGATTTTTTGTTGTAGATATTCCCACATACTAGCCCGTTGGTGATGTTCAAGTGTCCCCAAATTCTGGAAGGAGGACATTTATACCAGATGTCGACGATTCGATTAAACCTCAGATGTATATGACGTTTGATTCGCTCGAAAATGCCTTTCATTTTTACCAAAGATATGCTAAGGCGGGAGGTTTCACAGCTAGGAAGGGTACTCAATACGAGCCTCGAAAGGGTGTCATACATAATAAATGGTTCCTATGCTCAAAAGAGGATACTAAACCCTTTAAGGCGATTGACTCGACTCAGGAAGCTGGTAGTTCTAATGATAACTCGAAGTCTAAGATTACTCGCAGGGTTCCTTCTATAAGGACCGGATGTGAAGCGTGCATTCGGGTTAAGTTAACCCTGGATAATCTTTACGAGGTTAATTACTTCGAGGAGTCGCATAATCACTCATTTGTTGCTGAAGATGACAACTACCTGCTTCCTGAAAACAGAGGAATCAATTACGTACAGGAAGAAGCCGTTAATGCTTTGAGTTCCATAAACGTTGGTCCAGTTAGAGCGTTTAACATTATGAGGACTCTTTATGGAGGGTTTAACAAGGTAGGTGCCACGAAAGTTGAGTTCAAAAACTTCAAGAGAGACTTAAATAGGTATATGGCTGAGTACGATGCTGACATGGTTATTAAACGCCTAAGAAGGAAGAAAGAATTTATGCCCAATTTCTCTTTGGAATACCTAACAACTGACGATGGCGTTTTACGTGCGTTGTTCTGGGCCGATGGAGATACAAAGAGAAATTTTCATATGTTTGGGGATGTTGTGTCCTTCGATGCTACTTATCGTCGTAACAAGTTCGAATCCTACCTTTATTTTTAGATTCATTACATCCATAATAGATCTATATCATAGGGTTTTATCACCATGATAATGTTTATAGTGTAGCGTGATATGCATGAATAGACTCGTTAAGTTTATCTCATACTTATAGTGTTATAATTTCAATTTATTATTTAAATAAGGTAGGTTGTTTTATGTTTTTACACTTGTATTGATTTTACAATATCAAATCAGTTTTCACACCAGTTTTTTTTCTTGTAGGTACAATATGATGTTCGTACCTTTTACCGGCGTTGACAATCACTATTGTAATGTTACCTTGGGTGCTGCTATAATAGGTAATGAAACTGCCGAAACATATAACTGGTTGCTTAACGCATTTCGGAAGGCATTTGGGCGCGCACCACCTGTGATTGTAACTGATCAAGACCCAGCGATGAGGAAAGCTATTCAAGATACTTGGCCTGAAAGTAGGCACAGGCTTTGCATGTGGCATATAATGGACAAACTTACTACCAAGGTTTATTAAATACCAAAATTATTGTTTACGACGTTTATTGTTTTGATGGAATTCTTTTGTTGGTTTTTTGTACTTTTTTATATCTGAATATGTCGTTTTCTATTTATCGATGTTGTTTTACTTTTATATAATGTTTTATCATGTATATTGTATATTTAATTTTTTTAATGTTGACTCGTTGTTTATTAGGTTGGCGCCAACGTATGCAATAGCACCGATTTTAAGAAGAGGTTGTGTGGTATTGTTTGGACTGATGCATTACTACCCGAACAGTTTGAAACCGAATGGGGTGTTATATTGGCTGATTTTGATTTGGTGAATCATGAATGGTTACAATCAATTTATGAGATTAGGGATACATGGATCCCTGCGTACTATCGTGATGAACACATGTCTGGGCTGATGCGTACTTCATCACGCTCGGAAAGTGAGAACCATTTCTTTGGGCAGTTTTGCAACCCGAACTGTACGCTTGTTGAATTCTTGGGGCATTTTGACTCTGCAATTGAAGCCCAAAGACACGAGCATAGGAAGAATGATCACGATACTAGGCACACGAACCCCGAAATATTTGCAAAAGAGTTTGTCTTAGAACAACAGGCGGCAAACATATACACACGGACAATTTTCTTCGATGCTCAACTTGAAATTCAGACAGCCATTCACAAGTGTGGTATTGGAAAATGGGATGAAAGAGAGGATAACTTTGTGAACTTCTCTGTGAAGGACTTTTCTCAAACGTGTACTACATTTTTCAGGTAACCATAGAATGTAACAATTGTTTGTTTATAATTTTTCTTGTACATGGTGTTCTATCTTATAGTTTTAATTGAGTATATATTTTTGTTCTCATTTTTTTTTGTTTTTATGTATTAGGTTATGATGCGGCAGGTAGATATGACCATGAGTTGTTCATGCAACAGGTATGAACAGTTTGGGCTTTTGTGCGCACACATTTTTTGTGTTTTGCGGTTTCTTGATATCAGGCAGTTCCCTGAAAGGTATATAATGCGACAGTGGACCAGGGAAGCTGTTCCTAATAGTTCTCCTGGAACGATATTAGGGATTAATGAAAGTGATGATCGGTACCAGCAAGTTAATGGTGTTGTACGGGAGATAACAAGGTCAGCCGAGTCTCTTATTAACAGGTTGGTTCATAACTTTGATGCGTTGTGCGCTTTCAGGGACCATGTTGTCCAGTATCAATCGACGGCTGATCTGGCAGTCGTAAAGGCACCCCCTAGGAGTCGTCGCGATATGTTTGTTGAAATAACTGGATACACCCAAGAAACACCTGTAACTGTTCGCATGCCGAAAACCACTAGATTTAAAGGTATGGGCAAGCCTTCGAGAATGAAAAGTAATCGTGAAATTGCCATTAGTCAATCTGTTAAGAAAAAAAAGGGTCGTGAATGTAGCAATGGCAAACGTCGGGGGCATAATATACGTACATGCACATACCCGGCAAGGGAAAAGAACGACGACTCCTCAGAAAGTGATGAAGCGGCGGGTGAGGGAGATGACGAAGAGGAGCTAGAAGATGAAGAGCAGGAGTAGTTGATTACTAAATTATGCGTACTTGAGCTATTTTTTTCTTTTTTTTTTTAATGACGTTTACTTTTTTGTTGGATTCCTTGTGTTGGATTTTATAGATTTTGAACTTGTCTTTTCTTTCATGTTGGTCATGAATGGGAAACATAATGTTTTTTACTTAGTTTTTTCTTAAATTCGTTTATCATATTCTAAATATAGTGTTTTATATTGAATTGTAGTATTATATTTTAGGTTCGAATTCACATAACATGAATCAAATGTGACCAAGCTGTTAATCTGTATTAAAATGCAGTATTAGACATGGTGTTATTGTGCTATACAGAGAGTTTAAAGACTTACATTTACTTATAGTGTTTTATATTTAATTATAGTGTTATATTTTATGATTTTGTAGGTTGTCAAGATGAAAAGAAATTTTGTCATTGTTTTATAAACGACTGATGTGTCGATTTTATAAACATGTTATCAAATTCAGAAACATGTTGTTATCACTGTTTTATAAACGACTGATGTGTCGATTTTTTGTTGTAGATATTCCTACATACCAGCCCGTTGGTATGTTTTATAATGAATTCTTTTTTATAATATAGTGTTTTATATTTAAATGTAGTGTTATATTATAGTTTCAACTACCCCAACAATAATAACATGAACCAAACACTTACATGTTGTCACATTATACTGAATTATACCTGTAGTGTTTTATACTAAATTATAGTGTTATATTATAGAAAATAGACCATTACCATCACTTTGTACAGTGTGTTCCGTTTCCCAGACAAAATGAACCAGTCTTATATCTAAATCAAAACATGTATCAAAACATATCAGAACCAGGCTAATATCTAAAATAAAACATGTATCAAAACATATCAGTTTTAACGAAACTATGTGCTATTCTTCATTCAATCGTAACTCGATCCTTTCCCTTGCAGTTTTAGCATGTTCCATTCTTTCATTTTCACTCAAAGCAGCGTACTCATGTACTTCTTTCTCCAACTTAGATCGCAGTGAGTTTACGTCACTTAACAAGATTTTTGATAAGTACTTTATTCGCAAGTCACATAGTTCTTTCGATTGATCTGTCAACACCTCCCCCATGATGTCTCGCCCTGGCGATAGCCCGCAGTTCCATTCGCGCACGCTTGTCCCTAGTGAACAGAAATATAAATCAAATTAGCGTACATGCCCGTTTCAACTTTAATAGTTAATCTATAATTACAATAACACCTTTAAAAGTCTCCATATGACGCATGACGAATATTCCACAATCAACGCTGTTATACAATGTTTGCCACGGGAACTTCAGACTAACCGGTGATGTTGATCGCAGTTTTTTAGCGATTACAGGCGAGTGGTTTTTGACATACGAGCATAATGCATTGATCTGTAAAATTTACGACGTCAAATGGGGTTTTTTAAAAGTTATAGATATTGTATGTCAACTATTATTTTACTGTTAGTGTTCTTACAACTTTTTCTACATAGCCGCTGTATCGTATGTTGATAGAGACATCACCCTCGATATTGTCGATCACTAATATTTGGTATTGTGCTAGATTGAAGAACATAAGAATGTAGTGTTTATTATACAGCACCGACACGAATACCATTTGGAAGTTTCTGATGTCCATGCTATCTGTCTGGCCTAATATTGCTTCCATCCCGCCACAGAACTTCGAGATTCTCTGTTCCTCGGTCCCTTCAAAATCAGTTGTCACATGTTTTATAATAAATCACAGATTAAGTTGATTTAAGTTCCTCGGTCCCTTCGATATTTTGACGATATTCAAAAACTGTTTTGTATTGTTACATGGTGTTGTAGTGTTGTATGTTGGTTTAGTTTTATAAAGGCATGTGGTCTTAGTTTCATTACATATGATGGTTGAATGCAGTCTATTGTGTTATAAATAATTTTTTCTTTTATTTAAACTGCTATGTAGTTTTACACATTATTACATAATGTTATATGCTTATCATATTTTTTTATTTAGTGATTTTTAATGTACCAGCTTGTTATATAGTGTTATATAGCTGTTCTAAATTATTTTTAGTGTTATAGTGTTATATTATGTAATATACTGTTCTTATAGTGTTATAAAAGTTGTTTTAAAGTGATGTTTAGTTATACACATTGTTACCTTGTGTACTATTTTTTTAGTGTTGTAGTGTTATATTCTGTCCTACATTATCAAATAGAGTTTATAAAGTGTGAAAAGTGCCTTACCAACATTCCGGCATTGCAAAACAGCCTCGCGGGGGTACCCGGTGCCCTTAACCGCTCCTCGTAGTTAAGGACTGCAGCCCATGCTGATATAATTTCTGCATCCAAGCATAATTCCGGGTATATCGTCTCAAACGGGCCTATCAAAATCGAGACACCAGCTGGGCAATCAAATATAACATCCCAACGTAATAACACGAAATACAATCATTAATTCGCAAGCAGATTCGTTCAATTATTTAATTTTTGAGTGTTGTCGATACTTACCATTTGTTTCCTGTTGCGCTGAGTATACAGCTAGCCAATGCAGCTTCCAATTGATCCCGTTTATCTGTTAATGAAACCACACGCGGCACGTACGGTGACCTCAGCGCATCTGGAAGATTGGTGTTTCTTTTTGGCCTCCGGAGTTTATATTGCAATAAGGCATTTCCTTCATTTTCAGTTTCATGAATACTTGACGTTGTTGCGACGTTGTCCAGTTCACTTTGCAAGTTTACTGGTTGGATGCCCTCAGCTTTCGATTGTGTGCCTGGGTGTCGTATGGATTATATTGCAGTTATCAGTTGTTCCACTTCTGCGCCAAATGATGAAGTCACGGGCGAGAAAGGATATTGATTACCTTGAGTCAACTGTCTAGTGTTTTTGACAGGTGTGGGGGTTTTTTCTGACACAACATCGCCTTCCTCATCATCCACAACGTCCTTCAGATGTTTGCGGACCGTCGCAATCCATGACGCTTTCCTACTCAATATCATGTCACTGTTTGGGTGCAAACGTAAAGCTTCCGTCAGTGTAATTTTGACCTTCTCAATGCAATCGTCAAATTCCTTAAATGCATCATCCAGAATTTGCATATGATCCTGTTAACCAAATTGTATAGTGACATCCAAACCGTTTTCAGATGTATATAATTATAAATAGGTATGATATCATACCAAACGTTAAAAAGGTTATCAAGTCCTGTACCTCTTCACTTTCTTTTTCTTGGTGTGAGTAGACGGGCGGTGTCCCATACTGTGATACCATTGGGACCCAAAACTTGCCGTCTGCCCCAACTACAAACCGCAACTCCTGTGTACTTTTCTGCGACAACAGGTAATCTTTGAAATGTTTGTATATTCCCAGGTGGTCGTCGTCCCCTTCATCGTACGGTCCGTACTCTTCGTTGCCCCCATCCACATTGTCTTCCACACTTTTTTCAGCTGCCGTTTCAACTTTTTTAGCGTTGTTGGATGATGATTTTTTTTCATCAGGTATCTTCTTAACCTTTTCACTCCTTGGCTTATCTTCATCTACATGAATTTTAGGTATCATTGGGGTGTTATGCTTTAGGTGGTCTGCCCAAAGTGTGTCGTCAAGCTTTCCGAGCAGTTCGTCGAGCATCGCGTCATCTATCAACTCAATCGGTTTTGATCCTCTCTTATCACACTTCAAAACATCCATACGCTCGTACGCGTATGCAACCTGCACATATAAGCATTCAATTTTTAGAATTATGTAGCCATGTAAAGGGTTATGCATGCTGATTGTAGTGTTTTATATAGTGAACTGTTTGTAAATGTAGTGTTTTACAAGTGATTGTAGTGTTTTAAATAGTGAACTGTCTGTAAATGTAGTGTTTTATAAGTGATTGTAGTGTTTTATATGCTTTTACATACAGTATATCAAATGTAGTGTTCCAAACATACTTGTTGTAATCTATTACATGTGACTGTAGTGTTTTACATAGTGACATAGTGAAATAGTGTTTTAAAAGACTTTAATGGTTTTGTATGCAATGTAGCTGATGTAACCAATTTTCTGTTGTTATATAAATTTTTGTGGTGTTTTATGCATGTAGTGTTTCAGTCTCATATGAGGAACATTAGAGTAGAGTCACATACCGCTAGTAACACGATCAGGCCTCTAAAAGGGTCATTCCTCTTCCGGTTCCATGCATTTGCCGTGCGTTCTAAACAGGTTATCATGTAGCTGTTCCAATCAAAGCTCGATATTTTAACATTTCGGTCCACACATCCCAAGAATCGCTAATTAACCGTGTTGCATGCGCTTATCTCCCCAAGCAAAGTATTATACAACACCAACCAGTTCAATTCAAACACCCGGTCACTTGAAGTGTCTGAAACCATCATGTCCTTCAGCCCGAGTGGCGACACTTTAGTATAATCATTGAACTGGCCCCTCCATTCTTTCACAACTGGATTGCTGTCCCTTGCTCTTATTTTTTCTACAATCTTTATACCCCCGTTTGGTATTCCGAATATTTTGTTCACCAATTTTGCTGTGATCCGTACACGTGTTTCGCCAAAGTTTAACACTCCTGCGTTGTCGTCATAGTTGCTTGCCAACCAATATGCAAGCCGTGTCAGTACATGTCGTATGTTGAAATTTAGCAATGTACCGAATCCCATTTCTGTCACCTTCTTTTTTTGTGGTTTATTCAAGTTGTTGACCACTGTAACAAGGTTCACCGAAGACGTCTTCAGTTTAATTTTTAGCCCGGTGAAGGGCTCATATTTTTTTGATGAAAATGACGCTGGTGGTCTCGTCGACTTCCTCCTAGCCGCTGTTGACTTACGTCTTTTTCCGTCGTATGGTTGTTGTGGTTCTTTGTCAACATCGTCGCGGACATGCTGTGATTTGGCAGCTGGAACCCATATATTTCACATCAGTTAGACTGTATTTTACAATGAAATTAAAACACTGATAACTTTGGTTTCAATTTTTTTGGGCAAGGTTACCTGGTTGGTTTGTGATTGGTGGTTGCGTCACGAAGTCGTCGTCGTCGGCGGAGACACTGTGTGTTGTATCAGATGCTGGATGTTGTTTATTTGAAACTAAAATAAACATTTATACATGTTATACTATGCTCCCAATCATACGAAAAACACCGACAGTTAATTATGCTTAATCAACTTCTTACCTTCCGCGAATGGTACTGGAAGCGGTGACTCAAAGTCGTCATCGCTGTTCGCAGCGGGTGATGTTGTAGGTGCAAATCGAACACATTTTGTTATTATAAACCAACAAATTACTAAAATTAAAGTGTCCTATATTTGGTGATACATGGTGAAAGAATTCCGACAAAACGTGATATTGCATAACAAATTACTAAAACTAAAGTGTCCATCAAACTGTTTTTTACATGCGTAGTTTTGTATTTTATATATATCTTCTTCCATTACGTTATCATTATCCGAATCGCTCAACTGGATGCTTTGTCCAATTGTGTTATGGAATCCCTTTCCCATTTTGAATCTGGGTATTCGGCCGCTTCTCCGGACTAAAATTAAATGCTCTTACAATTAGTTATCGAACCGTGAAATCCAAATTATAACTATACATTTTGGTTTATAAAGCACTATAATTTATTCAAAAGTATTCATCATGAGGAGCACCAATTGACACCATCAACTGAATGTACTTGTAGTGTTATATGCAATAAGGTGATCAATAGACCCCATCTACATATAACGCTATGTCAACATCAGACTTGTAGTGTTATATGCAATAAGGTGATCAATAGACCCCATCTACATATAACACTATGTCAACATCAGACTTGTAGTGTTATATGCAATAAGGTGATCAGAATACACCATCTACATCAGAAGTGTAGTGTTATATGCAATATGGTGATCAACAGCCACCATCTACATATAACACTATGTCAACATCAGGCTTGTAGTGTTATTTAAATAAGGTGATCAGAAGACACCATCTACATCAGAATTGTAGTGTTATATGCAATATGGTGATTAACGGACACCATCTACTCATAATTGTTAAGGATAACACAATCATCAAAACCCATTAAAACACCACAGACCGATTTAAAATAAAACCCCCATTAAAACACCCTTCATTCTTGCATATAACACTGGAAAAGACACTACATTTGTAAAACCCCAATTAAAACACCCTTCAATCATCAAAAACCATTAACACACCACAGTCCGATTTAAAATAAAACCCCCATTAAAACACCCTTCGTTCTTGCATATAACACTACATTTGTAAAATAGTTACATTCTACAAATATGACACTATCACACAATCTACATCACAATAAAACCCTAAATAAAACCCTAAAGCTGCAAACCGGGTTGCTAAGAACATCACAAACATCAATAGACACCATTGACAACCATACACTGTACTGAACATCAAATATGACACTATCACACAATCTACATCACAATAAAACCCTAAATAAAACCCTAAAGCTGCAAACCGGGTTGCTAAGAACATCACAAACATCAATAGACACCATTGACAACCATACACTGTACTGAACATCAAATACACAATAAAACACTAACCTGGTTTTGAAATTGCTGCTTCTCGCTTCCACTTCGAACCCGATGGCTTCCTCGTTCCTTTGTTTGAATTCATAGAACACTCGTTTGATTCTTGATTTTACTGTTAATCGAACAAGAATGTGAAGCGATTATTGAAATATAAAACCCTTGAGTTCAACAGGAATTAGGCGACGAAGAATGTGCTTCGATTACCTTTAAACACTTCTAGGTTTTATGCTTTGTGGTTATATTGAAGGAAGAAGAATTTGGCTTTTACGGGAACTTCGCTTGTTTTTAGGAGATTGATGAGGGTTTTGGTTGTGTAGGAATCTTATTTATGGATGAGAAGGAATCTTAACCATTCATTTTTCAAATCAATGGTTAAGATGAAAGGGTAGGAGAAAGGAGGAGTGCAAGGGTATCTTGGGAAAATCCTATTTATGGATTTTCTCTCTCCACATGCAAGGCACATGTATATTCCACCCTCATTTTTTAAGCGTTCATAACTTTTTTATACGACATTATTTTTTCATAAAAATTTCATCGTAAAATCGAACGTCTTTTTATCTTTAATTTGAGTACCATATTGCTATATAAAATACGAAGACTAAAAGCCCCACTTAAATGTGTTGTATTTCTATGGTGTATAACTTTTTTTAATTTGTGCTGAATTTTTGTACTATATTTTTGTGCTAAATTTTTTATGCTGAATTTTTTTGTTTTAAATTTTTTTCCTCAATTTTTTGTGCTGAATTTTTTTGTACTACATTTTTTTGATGAATTTTTCGTGCTATATTTTTTTTGCTAGATTTTTTTGTGCTATATTTTTTTTACTACATTTTTTGTGCTATATTTTTTGTACTAAATTTTCTGTGCTAGATTTTTTTGTACTAGTTTTTTGTGCTAGATTTTTTGTACTAGATTTTTTTGTTGTATTTTTAAAAAACAAAAGGGGTGTCATATGTCATTTTCACTCCTATTAATAAAGACCAAAATGCCCTCCATTCCTACTTATTAGGAGTGTCACGTGTTATCATCACAATCCTTCTTAGGCTATTTACGCAAAATCCACTTTTTAGTGGATCCTTCCCCATATATATATATATATATATATCCGGTATTTAGAATATTAATAATACAACACTGTTAATTTTAGGGTGTTTAAAATTGCAACATTTGGTTCCTTCGATCTCTCTTAAATATGTCTTTTGAAAAGGCCTTTTCAGTACGTTTCTGTTCTTTGGTGGATCAAATTATCTGTCAGTTGAGTGTAGGGTTTCTCTAAGTGTGCGAGACTTCCTCTTAATTTAATAACCAATGGTTTAGTTGCAGTTGTATAAGGGAGTCATTTAACAATCATGTAACCACTGAGTTCGAACCTCATATTTGTAAATGCATGTGAGAAGTTCCAAAATTCAGTGGTGTTTTGGTGCTCTTTCCAAGAAAAATTAAAATGCTGCGATGCCAAAACAAATATGGAGTAAAAGTTTACTTTGGACTTATTTGGACTTATCCAGTAAACAAACAATTGAATTTTCTTGGCGTATATATGTAGCTCTGTGTAGAAGAAGGTATTTAATCGACGAGGACTGTCTTTTCCCCATTTTTATATTACGTTACAATATTTTAACATTTCTTGATGCAAGATTTGTTACTCTACATTATTATATTCTTTATGTTAGAATTTGTGCTATAGCGATTGAATTTATATGAGACCTACCATATATTTTTTCCCCATATTATAAACTTCAGTATACATTTAGATGCGTAGATAGTACATGTAAAGCTTATGTATGTATTATGTACACATCTCCATACCCACTGGCAGGATATAATATAGATGGAATAGAATTATTTATGTTACATGATATAGAGAGAGAAGACAGGAGAGAGAGAGAGAGAGCATCTTTGAAAAAAGATCTATCCCCTAGGGTTTCAAAGTTATTGATGGTATGTTTGTCTGAAGTCTCATGAATGCATTTATTGATCCCTAGAATTTGATCAGGGTTTTTTCTTATAATGGAAACATATAATTATAGAATTTGGGAAGAAACCTAATAATCTGTGTTCAATGCTAGTAGGCTTACTTGTTTGAAGCATGATTGCAACGCAAAGAGTATCCTTCCAAACAAAAGGATATCAAAGAAAGATCAGGTAATTAAGCATGGAGAAAAGTGAAGAAACCAAGTGCTCGAAAACAAGTTTAGATTCGTACCCGAATGAAGAGGGGGAAGAAGAAAATGAGTCAAAAGAAGTTATGGAGTTAAAAGATGGAGGAAGTTCCAGCAATAGCACGGTGGAAGAGAGCGATAAGAAGCCATCCGTCCGACCTTATGTCCGATCTAAGATGCCTAGACTCCGGTGGACGAATGATCTGCATCTTAGATTTGTTCAGGCAGTTGAAAGGCTTGGTGGACAAGATAGTAAGTGATAATACATGGTTCTTTTCCTCTTGTTCATACATGTTATTGAGCTTCTACCCCATCATGATATTTTCTTGAATTTTTTTTTTTCAATTTTATGCAGAAGCAACTCCAAAATTGGTTCTTCAATTGATGAATGTCAAAGGACTTCATATCGCTCATGTCAAAAGTCATTTACAGGTTCATCTATTGCTATTAAACAAAAAAAAATGTTGAACTATAGATTCTTTATATCGATCTGTAACATACAAAAAAAGGATTTTGAATTTTTCTCTTATGGGTGTTTGTTTCATCAGATGTATAGAAGCAAGAAGTTTGATGATCCAAACCAAGGTCTAGTAATTGATGAATGTTTTAACCCTACTATGATATATTTAGATTGTACATATCTCTCTTCTTTTCCGTTGTGTGATTCATGTAATGTTTTTTATATTACAGTACCAGATCCAACGATTGAAGGTGGAGATCCTAATATTTATAACCTAAGTCAACTGCAGATGCTTCAATGCTACAATCGAACATGCGATTCAACCTTTAGGTAAAACATATTTGAGCTTGCTACATGGAAAAAAAAAGACTAAAATGGTTAAACATATGTTTATAATCACTTTTATTCTTGTGGTATCATTACTGCACCTCTAGATCCCAATTTCTTCTTGTGTTTCATCTCTTGGATGTTGGATAATCATTTAGTTTTTCCTTTTAAAGATATGGAGATGCATCACTCTACCATCATGATTGGATGCATAACGCTTTGAAGGAGCATCGTTCAATTGAAAAGACAAAACCAAGATTTTGTAACATGGCTGCCGATAGAATTTTGGCATTAAATCATGTGGGACAAACAAGTCGCAGTCTCCATAATAATCATATGCCACCCAATGCACAAGTTCCATGCCGAATCGCAGAAGTTCATGATAGTTTTAGATCAAGAATAAGGGAGAAGAAGGAGATGTTGCAAGGGCTATACACCAAGCTGCCAAATAACACCCTAAATCTCAATCCGTTAAACGTTCAAGAACATCAACCAATCGTTATAGATTTGGAAAGTACAAGTCTTGGAAAAGATAGAGGAACAAAGAGGAAGGCTTCTAATCTTGATCTTGATTTGAATCTATCTCTTGAAGTTCATTCTGGACACACTGAGAGCCCAAAAGATTTGGAAGGAGATAATGGTGAAGGAGAAGGTAACTTGTCATTGTCATTGTGCTCACCCTCTCTCTCAAGAACCCGAAACAAGTTAATAAGAGAAGATGATCATTGTAATGATCAGAAAGCAAAAAAGGCAAGTACTCTGGATCTGACTATATGAATGAGACAAAATTCTAAGTGAGATCTTGAGGTACTTGTTCTAGATTATGCACTTTTTACTTTTTTTTGTTCTATCATCTTTCTGAAGTTGAAAGAAAACCATATGCTATTAGTCTTGTTTTATTGTTTGTCATACTTTGATCTTTTCTTGTTTGCTACTATAGCTACATAATTTGCCTTTAGACCTTAATTTGTAAGCTTTTTAGATTCCCACTTGTAAACAAAAGATGGATTTATTTTTCCTTCACATTTGGTTTTTTGTTGTTGCAAACAAACAATCAATATCGTAAAGGGGAAAACATTTCTTCTACCTTGTAAGAATGGCTGTCTTCAGACAAAAGGACACCAACTATAAAGTTGTATTCTGGCATTCAAAATAAACTAGTGCAAGTATTTTTCTAAAGAACAATAGTAATTTTTTTAATGTAGAAAAAGTATACGATTTAGATCTTTATTCTAACGATATGCTCGTAGTAGCATCGCATGAAGCTGCGTTTCTGCTTCTACTAGAAATCCAAATTAAATAAATTAATCATTCAAAAATAACGCATGGGTAGCACGGGCTACCTTTCAACCCAGTCTCCGTAGTAGTGTACAAGCTAATGTCACGGATGATGTACATCTAGCGGACGTAGTGTACAAGCAGAGGTAGTACGGGCTATCTCTCAACTTTGTCTCCGTAGCGTACAATTACTCATTAACTCCGTCTACGTAGTGTAATTTTTTTTCGTTTTTGTATAAAGGATACCCCTGATTCAAAAAAAAAAAAAAGGATACCCTTTAATTTTTAGGCTAGATCCGCCACCCAAGGTACAAGTGATACATAGGATACTAGTGAAACATGCATATCATGAATGTCTTAATGCTACCCCAGTCATAAAAACACAATTTTGATGCAACCATATTAAGACTACCCCTGTAACAAAAACATAATTTTGATGCAACAATATTAAAACCACTCCGGTAAGAGCCCGGCTTTTATAAAGAAACAGTGTTTTAGGTATTTTAAATTCTTATTATATTTGAAGAGACATATCAAATATATTAGTGTAATCATCTGGTATATTTGAAGAGACATATCATATATTAGTGTAATCATCTGGTGTCTTCTTTAAATGTGAGTATATATTTGAGCTCTCTTCAACTTGTTGAATTTTTTGATGAATTTTTCAAAAGTGAACTATACTTGCATTCTCTATCCTTTACAAGATCAAGAAGCCATGAGTGGTTCTGGCTCTTTATTATTCTTAAGACAAATTTAACTAGTTATCAGTTCCTTATGTCTCTCTTTTAATTAATAATGCTATGGGAAATATTTGTCTTCCCTCTACAAAAGAATATGTGTCCCGTACATGTGAATACTGGAAAGAAGTGCATTGTTAATTGTTAATTAGTTTAACAGCATCCCTAGGTAACAGAGATATTCCAACATATTGCATGGATTTCATAAAACAACTACATCAACCCCTCTCATGTGATTGTGTGGGAAAGATTCCATTTATATCTCCACGTAAAATTTAAAAACTGATGACAAAAATATGAGTTTGTGCCGTAATAGATGAATCTTATTTATTTATTTATTATTTTTTTTTCTAGCCAAATTAAATTCTATGGTATGAAATTAGAATTATATAGGAATGATTAAAGATGAACTTGGGTGACGTCTCCAATCAAACTGATTAACATTGGCCATAATAGATATATATCGGCTTTAGTACAATAAAAATAAAGCAAAAAGACATCATCCCATTGATTTGCTCTCGGCTTCTTTGACTTGATCATACCATTGATCCTAGATCTCTATACCATCCAAAGGCTAGACAACCCACTCCATTGAAGAACAAGCAATCATTTCATGGAAAATAATTTCATTGCGTATGGTAAGTTGATGATGTCTTGGATGTTAAAAATCGAGGGTCCAGGAGTTTCTCAGCCAGTTAAAAATTGTCTCCAATAAGACCTTTTCACATGGCATTCAACTAATAAGTGTGTTTGGTTTTTAAGAATATTTCATCACACGGAGGACAATGGATAATTTTGTTCCAGCTAGGTAAGATCAGGTTCATCTCTGCGGATGTGTAGTGTCGTTTTCAATAACCTTTCCCAAGATATGCATACACATGGATCTCACTGTGAACCTCATTGAGCTATCCAGTTTGAAGATCCTTTCACTGGGCTCCGTTTGCTCATTCTTCCAGTCAACTCTTCTGTATATCCTTGAGTTCTTTGAGCTCAAGACTAAATCTTGAAGGGCAATGCTAAGCCTACATATGGCACACAACTATGGTGACCTTGGTGCATATATTGTAGGTAATGTCTTAGATAACCTATAACTAGTAGGGCCAAACTATATGCACACCTTGGTTGGCTATCTGCAAACTTAGGGTTTACCTTGTTGGTATCACAGGCAACCGGTTCCCAGGACCATTCGGTTCGAGAAGGGCGATGATTACACTTGAACGAATAATTGTTACAACTTGTACACCACTTCATACTGAATCGTAATAACAGAAACGTATAACAACTAACCGAAAACACGGAATCGAACTTTAATAAACTGCACTTGAATTAATCAGAAATTCTGCACATACAGACGCATTGAAACTGGAAGTTTGCAGCCCTATATATATGTATCGAACAGGTGTGATCAAAGGGTTGTGTCGATTCTGAAAGAGTACGACTGTTCCCTCAATAACCGTATGTGCGGTTATTTTAAAGTCACGTCTGTTCACATACATCAGGCCCAAACTTCATATGACCTAAACATTTAAACCTACTGAACTTCTAATATTCTGGACCCATTAACTACATGTCCTCAGGCCCAATATTCTAGACAAAATAAAAACATAAACAGTACGTTCGACCCATTAATAACTAATAAAACAAATAAAAAACAAGCAGCCTTTAATCGGATCCGGAGATTTGTGATTATCGATCTTCATTCTCCCTCCTAAGCATGAAACTCCGCGATCCGGAACCTTCTTTAATCATCATCGTTGCTGGCGTCCTCGATGGTAATCACCAAGTCCGCCTCATCCTCGTTTTCTACCGCTTCCGCTTGTTCATCCTTCTTGCTTCCTTCACCCGCAATCGCTGCGTTTTTATCTCCTTTCTTTTTCATAAACTCGAAATACCACTCAATCAACTCGAGGTAGTACACGTAAGCGACTTTTATCACATATGCATCATCCGCTTCGAAACCATACTCGACCGCTACCTCGGCCCAAAGATCATCCTCGATTACTTTCTTTGTACCACCTTTAACAGCCACAATCCGGTGTAGCAGAATCAAACAAATTTCCCTTCCGTCGATGAGCTTAGGAGGCATAACGTTTTCTTTGAAGATTCCAAGAAAGAACGGTATAAACCACATTAAGACTTCCTCGAAGGGGCCACTATAAAGCTTTTCATACCCGGCTAGTTCTTCATGTAGCAAAATTAAATCCAAGGCCTCTAGGCAACTTTCGATAATCATGTCATGTTCAATGACATCTTCTTCTTCATGTGAACGGGCAACCGCCTTTCGACGTAGTTGTTGTTTAGATTGTTGCGGATTAATTTTCAAGTGTTCATAATAAAACACGAAACCAGCCTTTTGCCTTTTCGAGTAGACAAACTCTGTCTTCTTCACACCCGACATGCCTTCTCCATTTAGTTTCTTGTTTTTCTCTTTTTCTAACTCGAACTCCTTTTTGTAAAAATCCTCAACATACACTTTGAACTTTACTTTATCACTTTGGTGCCCATTATCAACATTTAGACCATCATAAAACTTGTCTAGGTACTCCTCCTCTAGTTCGATTTCGGACTTGTTTTCATACATATCAAAGCCCTTCGCTTGACCACCGAACATCTTCTTTAGAATGCACGAATCACCGGTAGTAATTGTTTCAATTCCTTGAAATAACAGTTGTTCTAGGCTTAACACGTTTCTTTTGAGTCTTGGCACATAACTGACACACGGTATTATCTTATCTTTACCATCTACCGGTATTTTTACTTCGCCAATACCGTGAACAAATGAGAATTCCCTTCTCACGTCATCCGTCATCACCCCAAAGTGCCTCTTAAATCACTTAAACACACTCCTATTCCCGGTCATGTGTGTTTTGAAATTTGGGTCTACCACCCAAATCGAATCGAAACTTCCACCGCAAGTACCATCAACTAAATAATCATTTTCAATGGGTAACGGGCTTAAGTTGATATACTTACTTGGACAGATCGAAGCGATGTGACCAAATTGCTTACATAAAACACAACGATTTCCGGCCTTTCTCGGTCTTCCCACCGGCGCGCTCCTTCCTTGGTCGAAACTTTGCTTGAATCCTTTTGAAACCATCTTCTTGGGAAAACTCTTAACCGGTGATTTCCACGAACGCGTGGATGGCTTCCCCTGCGCAACATTCTTCCCCTTGTTGCAGCCCCGGCCGCTCTTTCCACCGTTTATCCGAACATCACCAAACCCGGCACCAGCCGCTTCACCCTTCTCCCTCAGATGATCTCCAAAACCCCCATCATCCCTCTCGATTTTTACCGAAGAACCTTTGGCTCTGATACCAATGTTGGTATCACAGGCAACCGGTTCCCAGGACCATTCGGTTCGAGAAGGGCGATGATTACACTTGAACGAATAATTGTTACAACTTGTACACCACTTCATACTGAATCGTAATAACAGAAACGTATAACAACTAACCGAAAACACGGAATCGAACTTTAATAAACTGCACTTGAATTAATCAGAAATTCTACACATACAGACGCATTGAAACTGGAAGTTTGCAGCCCTATATATATGTATCGAACAGGTGTGATCAAAGGGTTGTGTCGATTCTGAAAGAGTACGACTGTTGCCTCAATAACCGTATGTGCGGTTATGTTAAAGTCACGTCTGTTCACATACATCAGGCCCAAACTTCATATGACCTAAACATTTAAACCTACTGGACTTCTAATATTCTGGACCCATTAACTACATGGCCTCAGGCCCAATATTCAAGACAAAATAAAAACATAAACAGTATGTTCGACCCATTAATAACTAATAAAACAAATAAAAAACAAGCAGCCTTTAATCGGATCCGGGGATTCGTGATTATCGATCTTCATACCTACGCTGCGTATAGGTCTATACGCAGCGTATATAAACCATAGATTTCAGAGCCTTATCAACAATCATTGAACAGAAAACAAGGGTTTATATACGCTGCGTATAGAGCTATACGCAGCGTATATAACCCATCAGATTTTTTTTTTTGCTATTTTGATGTATTTGTGGTATAAATTCTCACCCGGTTCCAACGTTACGATACGAATAATACAAATATAAATTATAAATATTAAAAATAATACAAATATTATGAATTATAAAAATTAAAAATAATACAAATATTATGAATTACAAGACCTACAGGGAACCTATACGAGACTTATACTATACACTATACAATACGATACGATATCACACCCGTATAGGCGTATAGGTGTGGTTTTGCTCCCGTATTGACCTCGTATAAACCTATAAGTGTGATATCGTATCGTATAGGTGTGGTATAGGTCCCCTATTGACCTCGTATAAGCCTATAAGTGTGATATCGTATCGTATAGCGTAGTATAGGTCCCGTATTGACCTCGTATAAGCCTATTAGTGTGATATCGTATCGTATAAGTGTAGTATAGGTCACGTATAGGCCTATAGGTGTGGTTTAGGTCCCGTATAGGTCTATAGGTGTGGTTTAGGTCCCGTATAGGCCTATATGCATATACAAGACCTATAGGAAACCTATACGAGACTTATACTATACACTATATGACACGATACATTACCATACTATACTATACAATAACACCCGTATCGGCCTATAGGTGTGGTTTAGGTCCCGTATAGGTCCCGTATAGGTCTATAGGTGTGGTTTAGGTCCCGTATAGCCTATACGGGACCTAAACCACACCGATAGGCCTATACGGGGCCTAAACCACACCTGTAGGCCTATACGGGATCTAAACCACATCTATAGGCCTATACGGGACATATACTATGCTATACGATACGATATCACACTTATAGGCTTATACGAGGTCAATACGTGACCTATACTACACCTATACGATATGATATATCACTTATAGGCTTATACGAGGTCAATACGTGACCTATACTACGCTATACGATACGATATCACAGTTATAGGCTTATACGAGGCCAATACGGGACATATACTACGCTATACGAAACGATATCACACTTATAGTCTTATACGAGGTCAATATGTGACCTATACTACACCTATACGATATGATATCACACTTATAGGCTTATACGAGGTCAATACGAGACCTGAACCACACCTATACGATACGATATCACACTTCTAGGCTTAGACGAGGTCAATACGGGACCTAAACCACGCCTATAGGCCTATACGGGTGTTATATCGTATCGTATCGTATCGTATCGTATAGTGTATAGTGTAAGTCTCGTATAGGTTCTCTGTAGGTCTTGTAATTCATAGTATTTGTATTATTTTTTATTTTTATAATTCATAATATTTGTATTATTTTTAATTTTTATAATTCATAATATTTGTATTATTTTTAATATTCATAATTTATATTTGTATTACCAATAATATTGTTTTTTTATAAATAATTTTTTTTTATAAATAAACAAAGGAATACACAAAAAAAATACAAAAATGGAGCTTTATATACGCTGCGTATAGATCCCTACGCAGCGTATGAGACAAAAATGACACAACTACCCTTGTATTTGGCTTCGTATAGCCTCAACACAAGGGTATAAAGGACATTTTCAGACCTTTATATACGCTGTGTATAGGTAGGTTTATACGCAGCTTATATACACTATATGGGTTAAAAAGATAATTTTACCACAGATTTGGGGTTAAAAATAAAAAACTACCATTTATATATGCTGAGTAGAGACCTACACGCAGCGTATATAAAGGTCAGAAAATGTCCTTTATACCCTTGTGTTGAGGCTATACGAAGCCAAATACAAGGGTAGTTGTGTCATTTTTTTCTCATACGCTGCGTAGGGATCTATACGCAGCGTATATAAAGCTCCATTTTGTATTTTTTTTGTGTATTCCTTTGTTTATTTATAAAAAAAAAGAAATTTTTTTATAAAAAAACAATATTATTGGTAAATAATACAAATATAAATTATAAATATTAAAAATAATACAAATATTATGAATTATAAAAATTAAAAATAACACAAATATTATGAATTACAAGACCTACAGGGAACCTATACGAGACTTATACTATACACGATACGATACGATACGATACGATATAACACCCGTATAGGCCTATAGGTGTTGTATAGGTCCCGTATTGACCTCGTATAAGCCTATAAGTGTGATATCGTATCGTATAGCGTAGTATAGGTCCCGTATTGACCTCGTATAAGCCTATAAGTGTGATATCGTATAAGTGTAGTATAGGTCACGTATAGGCCTATAGGTGTGGTTTAGGTCCCGTATAGGCCTATAGGTGTGGTTTAGGTCCCGTATAGGCCTATATGCATATACAAGACCTATAGGAAACCTATACGAGACTTATACTATACACTATATGATACGATACGATACGATATGATACCATACTATACTATACAATAACACCCGTATAGGCCTATAGGTATGGTTTAGGTCCCGTATAGGTCTCGTATAGGCCTATAGGTGTGGTTTAGGTCCCGTATAGGCCTATACGGGACCTAAACCACACCTATAGGCCTATACGGGGCCTAAACTACACCTATAGGCCTATGCCTATTCGGGATCTAAACCACACCTATAGGCCTATACGGGACATATACTATGCTATACGATACGATATCACACTTATAGGCTTATACGAAGTCAATACGTGACCTATACTACGCTATACGATACGATATCACAGTTATTAGCTTATACGAGGTCAATACGGGACATATACTACGCTTCAATCATCAAAAACCATTAACACACCACAGTCCGATTTAAAATAAAACCCCCATTAAAACACCCTTCGTTCTTGCATATAACACTACATTTGTAAAATAGTTACATTCTACAAATATGACACTATCACACCATCTACATCACAATAAAACCCTAAATAAAACCCTAAAGCTGCAAACCGGGTTGCTAAGAACATCACAAACATCAATAGACACCATTGACAACCATACACTGTACTGAACATCAAATACACAATAAAACACTAACCTGGTTTCGAAATTGCTTCTTCTCGCTTCCTCTTCGAACCCGATGGCTTCCTCGTTCCTTTGTTTGAATCCATAGAACACTCGTTTGATTCTTGATTTTACTGTTAATCGAACAAGAATGTGAAGCGATTATTGAAATATAAAACCCTTGAGTTCAACAGGAATTAGGCGACGAAGAATGTGATCCGATTACCTTTAAACACTTCTAGGTTTTATGCTCTGTGGTTATATTGAAGGAAGAAGAATTTGGCTTTTACGGGAACTTCGCTTGTTTTTAGGAGATTGATGAGGGTTTTGGTTGTGTAGGATACGGTTACCATATTTGAAACATTGGAAAAGACACTATTGCTGTTCAATTTTACATAAGGTCCTTCTAATTAAAACACAATTTACATTTTTATACCCTATTGATCTCAACCATTAGATCAAATATCTAATGGTTTAAAACACTTCTTACCCTTCTCACATTTTAAACACTTTTTACCATATCCCTACCCTATATATATATAAATCCGGTATTTAAAATATTAATAATACGGGGAAGGATCCACTAAAAAGTGGATTTTACCTAAGTAGCCTAAGAAGGATTGTGATGATGACATGTGACACTCCTAATAAGTAGGAATGAAGGGCATTTTGGTCCTTATAAATAGGAGAGAAAATGACATGTGGCAACCCTTTTGTTTTTTTAAAATACAACAAAAAAAATCTAGTACGAAAAAAACTAGCACAAAAAATCTAGTACAAAAAAATCTACCACACAAAAATCTAGTACAAAAAAAAAATATCACAAAAAATGTAGTACAAAAAAATATAGCACGAAAAAAATTCAGCAAAAAAATGTGTTTAAAATGTGTTTGAAATGTGTTTGAAATTTGGGTCTACCACCCAAATCGAATCGAAACTTCCACCGCAAGTACCATCAACTAAATAATCATTTTCAATGGGTAACAGGCTTAAGTTGATATACTTACTTGGACAGATCGAAGCGATGTGACCAAATTGCTTACATAAAACACAACGATTTCCGGCCTTTCTCGGTCTTCCCACCGGCGCGCTCCTTCCTTGGTCGAAACTTTGCTTGAATCCTTTTGAAACCATCTTCTTGGGAAAACTCTTAACCGGTGATTTCCACGAACGCGTGGATGGCTTCCCCTGCGCAACATTCTTCCCCTTGTTGCAGCCCCGGCCGCTCTTTCCACCGTTTATCCGAACATCACCAAACCCGGCACCAGCCGCTTCACCCTTCTCCCTCAGATGATCTCCAAAACCCCCCATCATCCCTCTCGATTTTTACCGAAGAACCTTTGGCTCTGATACTAATGTTGGTATCATAGGCAACCGGTTCCCTGGACCATTCGGTTCGAGAAGGGCAATGATTACACTTGAACGAATAATTGTTACAACTTGTACACCACTTCATACTGAATCGTAATAACAGAAACGTATAACAACTAACTGAAAACACGGAATCGAACTTTAATAAACTGCACTTGAATTAATCAGAAATTCTGCACATACAGACGCATTGAAACTGGAAGTTTGCAGCCCTATATATATGTATCGAACAGGTGTGATCAAAGGGTTGTGTCGATTCTGAAAGAGTACGACTGTTCCCTCAATAACCATATGTGCGGTTATGTTAAAGTCACGGCTGTTCACATACATCAGGCCCAAACTTCATATGACCTAAACATTTAAACCTACTGGACTTCTAATATTCTGGACCCATTAACTACATGGCCTCAGGCCCAATAATCTAGACAAAATAAAAACATAAACAGTATGTTCGACCCATTAATAACTAATAAAACAAATAAAAAACAAGCAGCCTTTAATCGGATCCGGAGATTCGTGATTATCGATCTTCATACCTACGCTGCGTATAGGTCTATACGCAGCGTATATAAACCATAGATTTCAGAGCCTTATCAACAATCATTGCACAGAAAACAAGGGTTTATATACGCTGCGTATAGAGCTATACGCAGCGTATATAACCCAAAAGATTTTTATTTTTTTTTTGCTATTTTGATGTATTTGTGGTATAAATTCTCACCCGGTTCCAACGTTACGATACGAATAATACAAATATAAATTATAAATATTAAAAATAATACAAATATTATGAATTATAAAAATTAAAAATAATACAAATATTATGAATTACAAGACCTACAGGGAACCTATACGAGACTTATACTATACACTATACAATACGATACGATATAACACCCGTATAGGCGTATAGGTGTGGTTTTGCTCCCGTATTGACCTCGTATAAACCTATAAGTGTGATATCGTATCGTATAGGTGTGGTATAGGTCCCCTATTGACCTCGTATAAGCCTATAAGTGTGATATCGTATCGTATAGCGTAGTATAGGTCCCGTATTGACCTCGTATAAGCCTATTAGTGTGATATCGTATCGTATAAGTGTAGTATAGGTCACGTATAGGCCTATAGGTGTGGTTTAGGTCCCGTATAGGCCTATAGGTGTGGTTTAGGTCCCGTATAGGCCTATATGCATATACAAGACCTATAGGAAACCTATACGAGACTTATACTATACACTATATGACACGATACGATACGATACTATACTATACAATAACACCCGTATAGGCCTATAGGTGTGGTTTAGGTCCCGTATAGGCCTATACGGGACCTAAACCACACCGATAGGCCTATACGGGGCCTAAACCACACATGTAGGCCAATACGGGATCTAAACCAAATCTATAGGCCTATACGGGACATATACTACGCTATACGATACGATATCACACTTATAGGCTTATACGAGGTCAATACGTGACCTATACTACACCTATACGATATGATATCTCACTTATAGGCTTATACGAGGTCAATACGTGACCTATACTACGCTATACGATACGATATCACAGTTATAGGCTTATACGAGGCCAATACGGGACATATACTATGCTATACGAAACGATATCACACTTATAGGCTTATACGAGGTTAATACGTGACCTATACTACACCTATACGATACGATATCACACTTATAGGCTTATACGAGGTCAATACGAGACCTGAACCACACCTATACGATACGATATCACACTTCTAGGCTTAGACGAGGTCAATACGGGACCTAAACCACGCCTATAGGCCTATACGGGTGTTATATCGTATCGTATCGTATCGTATAGTGTATAGTGTAAGTCTCGTATAGGTTCTCTGTAGGTCTTGTAATTCACAGTATTTGTATTATTTTTTATTTTTATAATTCATAATATTTGTATTATTTTTAATTTTTATAATTCATAATATTTGTATTATTTTTAATATTTATAATTTGTATTTGTATTACCAATAATATTGTTTTTTTATAAATAAATTTTTTTTTATAAATAAACAAAGGAATACACAAAAAAAAATACAAAAATTGAGCTTTATATACGCTGCGTATAGATCCCTACGCAGCGTATGAGACAAAAATGACACAACTACCCTTGTATTTGGCTTCGTATAGCCTCAACACAAGGGTATAAAGGACATTTTCAGACCTTTATATACGCTGTGTATAGGTTTATACGCAGCGTATGTACACTATATGGGTTAAAAATATAATTTTACCACAGATTTGGGGTTAAAAATAAAAAACTACCATTTATATACGCTGAGTATAGACCTACACGCAGCGTATATAAAGGTCAGAAAATGTCCTTTATACCCTTGTGTTGAGGCTATACGAAGCCAAATACAAGGGTAGTTGTGTCATTTTTTTCTCATACGCTGCGTAGGGATCTATACGCAGCGTATATAAAGCTCCATTTTGTATTTTTTTGTGTGTTCCTTTGTTTATTTATAAAAAAAAGAACTTTTTTTATAAAAAAACAATATTATTGGTAAATAATACAAATATAAATTATAAATATTAAAAATAATACAAATATTATGAATTATAAAAATAAAAAATAACACAAATATTATGAATTACAAGACCTACAGGGAACCTATACGAGACTTATACTATACACGATACGATATAACACCCGTATAGGCCTATAGGTGTGGTATAGGTCCCGTATTGACCTCGTATAAGCCTATAAGTGTGATATCGTATCGTATAGCGTAGTATAGGTCCCGTTTTGACCTCGTATAAGCTTATAAGTGTGATATCGTATCGTATAAGTGTAGTATAGGTCACGTATAGGCCTATAGGTGTGGTTTAGGTCCCGTATAGGCCTATAGGTGTGGTTTAGGTCCCGTATAGGCCTATATGCATATACAAGACCTATAGGAAACCTATACGAGACTTATACTATACACTATATGATACGATACGATACCATACTATACTATACAATAACACCCGTATAGGCCTATAGGTATGGTTTAGGTCCTGTATAGGTCTCGTATAGGCCTATAGGTGTGGTTTAGGTCCCGTATAGGCCTATACGGGACCTAAACCACACCTATAGGCCTATACGGGGCCTAAACTACTCCTATAGGCCTATGCCTATACGGGATCTAAACCACACCTATAGGCCTATACGGGACATATACTATGCTATACGATACGATATCACACTTATAGGCTTATACGACGTCAATACTTGATCTATACTACACCTATACGATACCATATCACACTTATAGGCTTATACGAGGTCAATACGTGACCTATACTACGCTATACGATACGATATCACAGTTATAGGCTTATACGAGGTTAATACGGGACATATACTACGCTATACGATACGATATCACACTTATAGGCTTATACGAGGTCAATACGTGACCTATACTACACCTATACGATACGATATCACATTTATAGGCTTATACGAGGTCAATACGAGACCTAAACCACACCTATACGACACGATATCACACTTCTAGGCTTATACGAGGTCAATACGGGACCTAAACCATGGCTATAGGCCTATACGGGTGTTATATCGTATCATATCGTATAGTGTATAGTGTAAGTCTCGTATAGGTTCTCTGTAGGTCTTGTAATTCATAATATTTGTATTATTTTTTATTTTTATAATTCATAATATTTGTATTATTTTTAATTTTTATAATTCATAATATTTGTATTATTTTTAATATTTATAATTTATATTTGTATTACCAATAATATTGTTTTTTCATAAATAATTTTCTTTTTTTTATAAATAAACAAAGGAATATACAAAAAAAAATACAACAAAAATGGAGCTTTATATACGCTTCGTATAGATCACTACGCATCGTATGAGACAAAAATGACACAACTACCCTTGTATTTGGCTTCGTATAGCCTCAACACAGGGGTATAAAGGACATTTTCAGACCTTTATATACGTTGCGTATAGGTCTCTACGCAGCGTATATAAACCTTATGAAAAACTGATGCTTCAAACCTACCAAAATGACCCCAAATTTTCAGATGGTTTATATACACTGCGTAGAGACCTATACGCAGCGTATATAAACCTTGTTTACTGTGCAATGATTGGTTATTTGGCACTGAGATCCATGGTTTATATACGCATCGTATAGGTCAATACGCAGCGTAGAGGATTAACCCTATACGCTGCGTATTGACCTATACGTTGCGTATATAAACCCTAGTTTTGCTATGGTTTGGTGTGCCAATAGGCACACCCAGCTAGTATTTATGTTTAGTTACGGGTTGCAAACTATCGTGATGATTTATTGAAACAACAGATTATTAAGTACGTCAGTTTGGTGGTTACAATGGTTGGTTGTTATTCCAGTAATTGTTACCAACAGTTCTTCTATCAATAATAACTTAGCTATCGCCGATGATTTTCTTCTATTGGTAATAACTTAGTTACTACTCATGAGTGGCTTCTCTAAGTAGTAACTCATTGGTCATATGTACTAACACTGATTACTAGTAATCTCACAGTTATTGTTGATGTTGATGCATATTTTGGTGTCTGTAACTTGTTCTTGTTTAGCGATGTATTTTATGGTCTTTATTTATCGAGTCTGTAATGTCCGTTAGTCGACCAAGTCGGATATCCTCCTATCCTACTTGGGTCCGACAGTTGTCTCTTTGATTTGTAATGTTTATGAACTATGCATGTTGCATATGTTTGGGTAGATTATGTTTGTGTGTTTATACAAGTCTGCTGCAAACTGTCTAACAATTTGCAGCCTATCTGTTTGTGCAACCATCGACGAAAGACCCTGTCTTTCGTCGTTCACTTGTGTGATGAAAGACCTTCATGGTCAACACTATATGTTTCATCGTGATGGGTGACGAAAGACCTTGTCTTTCGTCGTCCAAGGTATTTCGTCAGGCCCATTTGGTGTTTCGTCTCACTTGGGCTGGGCTGCCTATATAAACCACACATGGTTTCTGTGTGAAACTATGAGAGCATACCCTACTGTGAGTTTACATTCAAACATTGTGTGTATGTGTTTAATGCTTGTTCTCCTCCATTTTAATCAATAGACAGTGAATCGTTGGTTATTCCGTGTTATTATATTCTGTGTTTGGTTTGGCATCGTCACGGGGATTTCGCACTCGTGACCGTGTTTGTTATAAACAAGTGATTTGGTTTCATAATCGATCCTCCGAAAACGGACCTACAAGTGGTATCAGAGCATTAGCTCTTATCCTTGTTTAAAACCAAACATAGTTGTGATTTTATCAAGTGTTTAAAGTGTTTGTTTTTGAGATTTTCTGAAAACTGTTACCTTTGAAACTTTCAAAATTTTCAGAAAAAGTTCTTAAAAATCTATTTAGATCTTGATGTTTGCCAAAGTTTTATCAAAAACCTTTGTTGTATTACTTATTCATGTGATAAAACCGGGTTTTCAGTGAAAGTTTGTGCAAATTTGTGATTCGGAAAATTCTCCGGTGAAAAACTTGGCCAGAAAATTCATATATTCATCAGTTGTTCTTCAAACCTTCAAGTGTTCTTGAGATATTTCTTATTTTTAAAATTAAAAGAGAAAAGGATAATTTGACTAGAATATTTGACACCATGCTTGGGTTGGTAAGATATGTTTGTTGGTAAGTTGAATCGGGTGTTCTTGTCAGAGAAAAGATAAGATTTACTTTTGAAAAATCTAACCAACTTTCTCACCAACTCTCTGTGACCATATCTCGACGAAATACCAAAGCGACGAAATACCTAGTGTTTCGTCAAAAGGAACTTCGACAAAATACCAGTGTTTCGTCAAAGGTACTGCTGACGAACGATCTTGTGTTTCGTGGCAAGAGTGTTTGACGAAAAACCATTTTTCATCAAACTTGGTTTTTCGCCAAAGATCTAGTGTTTCGTGGGATACTTGTCAATTTTTTTTAACAGAAACTTTGCAAAGCTATTGTAACAATCTCTTTTCAAGTGTGTGACTAGGTATTCTCTTTTATACATCAATCATGAGTACGAGTCCATGGGATTGGAGCACGGACCCAAGACCAGGTCAAGATCAGACCTCCGCAGCCGCTTGGTTAAGGAATGTTATGCCACCATAATCTATTAGTGCAAGTCAATGGGCATTGGTGACAAACCAGAATCAAAGCATTCAAAATCTGTTGTTAAGCGAGAGTGAAACGGGTAGCAACAATCGCCCGCCAAAGCTTAATCATATGAATGACTATCCATCTTGGAAGGGTCATTTTCATACTTATGTTCTAGGGCAAAACACCGAGTTATGGACGTGTTTCACTTTGCCATACAACACAGCTCTCGAAGAAGCAGGATCAAGTGCGGCAACCTTAGCAAATATGTTAGAAGATGACAAGAAGGCATATGATCTGGAGAAGAAGGCATTTGCTATTCTTACACAAGCACTCCACAAAGATATCTATCATCAATTCAGTTATTGTACTAGCACAAAAGCTTTATGGGATGCCTTGGTAGCAAGCGGATAAGGGAATGCAACTACAAGAAAGACACGCCATGATTTATTGAAGAAGGAATTTGAATCATTTCAATTCTTGGAGAACGAAACCTTAAATGATATGACAACTCTTTTCTATCATTTGATTAGTGAAATGTATTCTTATGCTGTTCTTGTAACTCAACAGGAAATAGTTGCACGGTTTGCTGATGCTCTACCTCCAAAGTGGAGTCCATTCATTGAGCTTTTAAAGCATACGGGCGTTTTGGATACTGTCGGTATCTATGAGTTCGTTCAGAAGTTGGAGCATAAGAATGAAGAAGAAATCCAGAAAGCTAAACGGATTGCAGTTCCTCAAAACACGGAAATGTATCTTGGAGGATTTAATCCTGGAGCTAGTTCCAGTCAGCAACCGAAGTACAAACGGCGTTTATGTCAAATACAAGCTCCTTTCATTTTCCCCGGTCAGCTCCACCTTAGGTTTTCGATCCGAGTGCCTATCTTCCACTAGTGCATGTTATTGCTCAAGCTCACGCTTTTTCAAAACCTCAACTCGATCCGAGTGCCTGGCTACCTAAACCCCAACCTCCACCTCAAGTTTCCACTACTCAACCTCAGTTTGATCCAAGTGCTTATTTTCCTCCCTCATCACAACAACAAGCCCAATCACAACAACAACAAGCATGTTACAGTAACAACCCTCTACCCCAAAACCCCAACACAGTCAGAGTTGATACTTCAAATATTTCAAAAGTCAGCATCGAAGTGGCAAAGGAGCATATGGAACTAATCAATACAATGGTCAGTGCCTACTGTGGATTGGTCGCAGGTCAAATTGGAAACATTAATTTGAGAAATGAAGATTATCAACAGATAGACCATGATAAAATGGAGTTGATGGATATCAAGTGGGCGTTCGCAAGTGCTGTTAGAAGGGCTAAGGATTATATGAGTCGAACAGGAAGAACTTCTTTGGAAAGTAAGAAGGATACGAAGTACGGTTTCGATAAGGATGCTGTTACATGTTTTAATTGCGGCGAAAAGGGTCACTTCAAACGTGAGTGCACTCAACCAAGCAAATAAGGCAATCAAAATCCATTCCGAAATCAGACGAGTACTTCCAACACAAATCAAGATAACCGGGAAAGAAGGATGGTAGCTATGAATAACACCACCAATCAGAACCAGTCTGGACCTTCAAACACCAACCGAGCATTAGTCATTCAAGCCGATGAAGGGTGTAATTGGTCTGTATAGTTTGGAGATGGTGATCAAGAAGGAGGAGGAACCGCATGTTATGCCAAAATCATCAATCACATTAAGCATATTCACAAAGAAGAATTTTCTGAAAGTGATGATAGTTCGGGTTATAGCGGTAGTTCGGATGAAGAAAGCTTGAATTCGGGAGGTTATAATTCCGAGTCTGATGTGAAGGAAGAAGTAAATTCTGATGTTGATGATTTGTTGAATGAAGTAGAGGAGTTAAAGTGTCAGAAATCTATTCTGATCAAGAAGGCTGCTATCGCATCAAAGGAAATGGAGAAGTTCTTCTCTAGAGACAGATCTTTTTCTTATCAAACTGCCTTTATGGCAAATGTCTCAGCCTTGACCAGTCAGGTAAATTCCGATACTCCTACTCCTAGTGTTTGTAATATGTGTGCAGATTTGAAACTGGAATTCGAAATAATTCATAGTCATAATCAAAATTTGGTTATTGAGCTGTCTAAGTGCAAGGAGGCAAACATGGCTTTAGCTCGTAATGAAAAGGATTTTAAATCTGTAATTGAAACTTTAAAGAAAAGTGTTTCCGAATTGACAAAAACTGTTTTCAACAAACAAATTGGTATTAACAATTACATTAATATCATTGAGGAAACTAAGAAAGAGCTAGCCATTGCTAAATGCGAGCATGATGCAATCAAGCTCAAATTGGAGAGTTATTCTAACTCCGGATATGTGCTCAATCACATCATAGACGCTCAACTGCTGAATGGGAACAAGAAAGGCATTGAGTATAAGTCGTGTCCGCCCCCTTTGCGACACAACTATACTCGAATGCCCGATGAAGAGGGAATGCCTCGTTTTGAACCAACTGTGCCTCTTGATTATGAGGAAGTTACTACTGGATTAGGGTTCAAATCGGAGAGTTCCTCAAGTACCTCATCTGAAGAAATAGAAACTTCAACATCGACGCATCAAAGTGCTCCAATTATTGAGGACTATGAGTCGTCTGATGATGAATCAGATGTGAGTGATCATGATAAATCACTTGATAAGATGAAAGGAGTAGAAATTCCAATTAAGATTCATATTCTTTGTGATCCTCCTACTCCAGCTGTGCAACCCATTGCCAAACAAGTGATAGATCGTGTCAAGGATGTCAAGGAATCTGTGTCTACCATCAAGGTTAATAATGTGTTGTACACTTTGGTCGGTGATGCTAAAATTTACTCAGACAAAGACTTTCCAATTAAAAACGTCAATCCATCTTCGATTGATAAATTTTTTTAAGATAATACAAGCAAGTTTTTGGGAAAGACGATCCCGGGAGTTATTGTAACTCAATGTGATCCTATTCCAAAATCCGAGGTTAGAAAACAATTTAGAAACCAAAGATTGCCGACAAAGCAACAACCTATTGCTTCTAAGGGTAAACAGCCAGAAAAGAGAGCTCAAAAGCCTAACGTTTCTCAATCAAAGTTTGAAACAAAAGGAGCTCGTTACAAGAAGAAAAGCAGTGATGTCAAATTTGTAGCATCAAAGGGTACTGATAAATTGAGACTTTTGAAAACAAATCAAACACCGATTTTGTCCAACAAGTCAAAATTTTAAAACATGACAGTCAAAATAACTACACCCAACACACAAACGAGTGTGATGAAAGAGCAAGTACCTCTGGTTCTACAGGTTCGACATCTGTTCGTCAATCGGATTCTCCTAAGTTTGTTGAAAGGAGAACTTGCTTTAAGTGTGGGGAGTTTGGACATATCATTAAAAACTGTACAAATACTCCCAAAGAAAAATTTGTTGATAGAGCCCCTCCTGAAAAAGGTCACTAACAACGTCGTCTTGTTTCACCAAAACATGATAAACGAACCGTTAAAGAACAAGAAACAAAACAACGATGTCAAAATGTCAAGGCAGTTGAAAAGGCTTTAAAATCTGAAGTCAAATCTGTTAAAAGGGAACCAAGTTCATCACAACCATTAAAACCAGAAGTTTCAAAATCTTTTCATAAAACTCAATCTGGTAAACAACATCAGACTTGGAAACCAAAAACTGGTGAAAGTTCAGGGGGAGGTGCTGTATTTGAAAATCATCAAGAAATCGAGATCACATTTCGTGATGCTCAGGGACGACCCAAGACCACTAAGGCTTGGGTCCCCATCCTCAACTAATCGTCAAATAATATGTGCAGGATGTTCCAGGAGGAACTGCTAATAGTCATTGGATTGTTGACAGTGGAGCATCTAGGCACATGACGGGCGACTTACGGCTTCTTTATGATGTGAAAAACATTAGAGGAGGTTATGTCGCATTTGCTGGAGACAAAGGCGGATATATCACTGGAGAAGGAATGATCTCCAATGGTGTTTTGTGTTTCGATAAGATCAATTATGTTCGTCAAATTGATCACAATCTTCTGAGTGTTTCGCAAATCTGCGATAAGAAATTCACCGTGCATTTTGATGATGCCGGTTGTTATGTGCTGAAGCCTTTTTCAAAATTCCAAAAGAATGGATTCTTCTATCTGCTTCAAGAGTTAATGATCTTTATATTCTTGATATGAGCCAAGTGATTACGAATTCTGCGCAAGTGACATGTTTTGTCTCGAAAGCCACAGAGAAGGAGTCTATATCTTGGCACAGAAGAATGGGGCACATTCACTTAAGAAAAATGAACCATTTGGTGAAAAACAATCTTGTGAATGGTGTGCCTATGAAGAATTTTCATCTACAAGATATATGTGTTTCGTGCAAGAATGGAAAGCAAACGAAGAACTCTCACCCGATTAAGAAAGTCAACACTGTTAGCATGCCTCTTGAACGTCTTCATATGGACCTCTTTGGACCTATGAAACACAAGACAACCTTTGGGGATGCTTATTATCTGGTGGTTACTGATGATTAATCTAGATTTTCTTGGGTAGCTTTTATGGCACACAAGAGTGAAACTCCTGAAATCCTCAAGAATCTTCTTACTTTGCTGGAAAATTTGTACACGTTGAAAGTGAAGAGGATCCGAAGCGACAATGGCACTGAGTTCAAAAACCGTGTAATGGATGAGTTCTGTACTTCAAAGGGCATTCTCCATGAATACAGTTCTCGCTACACTCCACAGTAAAACGGTGTCGCTGAGAGGAAGAATCGGACAATAATAGAGACTGCAAGAACGATGTTGGTAGAGTCGGAGCTTCCTGTTCAGTTCTGGGGGGAGGCTGTGTCTACTGCTTGCTACACGTTAAACAGAGTTCTTACAATTAAAAGGCATGACAAAACTTGTTTCGAACTCCTACACAAAAGGAAACCGGATATTTCTCACCTAGAACCTTTTGGCACTCCATGCACTATGATTGAGCCACACGGAAAGTTTGGCCCCAAAGCTATTGAGGGTTTCTTCCTTAGATATGCTACTCCGAATTTTCGTGTATGGAATTTGGTGACCAAAAAGATTGAGTTGTGGAATGAAGTGAAGGTTCAAAGGTATACTGATTCTGTTAGAGCTCCGGGTGATCCTTGGATGTTCGATTATGATGGGCTATTCGACTCCTTTAATGTGCCAACCTTTGACGAAGCATCTGCTGCTACTCAAATGCTATTTGAAAGTGACAAGGCGGCTGACTCGCCATTGGTTAGACCAATTATTGTTAACCCCCAAGCGTCTAATTCAGTTAACAACACGGTTCAAAATGAGGTATTTGAAGATGCTGCTGATTACAATGAGTCATCGGAAGATGATGAAACTCCTCATGTGCAGAATGTAGATACTGCTGAAGGGAATGCATCCACTTCTACGCCTATGCCCGGTGTGGAGTTGGTTGTCAATCTTAATCTTAACAACTTGGGTATTAATACTCGTGTTCCTGATTTTCCTGAAACGAGAATTCATGATACTCATCCGCAACAGAATATTATTGGAGATGTCTAAAGTGGTGTGCAGATGCGTAATCAGCTGAGAAACAACCAGAATGATGGCTTGTATTCAGCCATCAGAGAATCTGTTCTTCAAAATGATTGGTCCTTCGCGTGTTATGTTTCACAAGAAGAACCAAAGTCTTGGAAAGAAGCCTTAAAGGATAATTCTTGGGTGGAAGCCATGCAGGATTAACTGCAAGAATTTCAAAAGCTTGGTATTTGGAAGCTTGTTGAAAGGCCTGAAAACTATAAGAAAATTGGCACACGTTGGGTTTTCTAATGCAAAAAGGACGATCGTGGAGTAGTCATTCGGAACAAGGCGAGATTGGTTATTCAGGGATTTCTTCAGATCGAAGGCATTGACTACAATGAAGTTTACGCACCAGTTGCACGTCTGGAAGCTATTCGGATCTTTCTAGCATATGCTTCATTTAAAGGATTCAAAGTCTACCAGATGGACGTCAAAAGTGCTTTCTTACACGGTGTGGTTCAAGAAGAGGTGCACGTCGAACAACCTCCGGGTTTTGAAGATCCTATTCATCCTGGTCGGTTTGGTTGCTCAACAAAGCTCTTTATGGTTTACATCAAGCACCTAGGGCTTGGTATGCAACCTTATCTAACTATCTGCTGGAGAATGGTTTTCGGCGAGGTCTTATTGATTGCACTCTCTTTATCAAAGAACAAGATGGTGATCTTCTGTTGGTGCACGTATACGTTGATGATATCATATTTGGTTCAACTAATGATTCTTTGTGCAGGCAATTCGAGCGTGTGATGCAAGAAAAATTCGAGATGAGCGCAATGGGGGAATTGAATTTCTTCTTGGGCCTACAAGTTCAACAAATCGAGTCTGGGATATTCATCCATCAGACTAAATATGTTGGTGACATCTTGAGCCGATTCCAGATGTCTGATGCAACGCCCATTGGTACCCCACTTCCGCAGAATCACGGGATTACTCCGGATCTGAAGGGTGAAAGCATTACTTCTTCATACTATCGCGTAATGATCAGATCTCTAATGTATCTCACAGCCTCGAGGCCCGACGTGCCTGCTTGCAAGATATCAAGCCAACCCAAAGGCCTCACATCTGGGAGCTGTTAAAAGGATTTTCCGCTATTTGAAGGGTTGCCCGGACACCGGTCTCTAGTACCCTAGGAATGATAGCTTCGACTAGATTACATACAGTGATTCTGATTTTGGTGGTTGCAAAATCGACGACAAATCAACAACAGCTGGATGTCAATTCTTAGGAAATCGCCTGGCCACGTGGCAGTGCAAGAAGCAAACATGTGTTGCTACATCAACTTGTGAAGCAGAATACATTGCTGCCTCAAGTTGTTGCTCCCAAGTTTTGTGGATCCAACAACAAATGCGCGACTACGGTTTTGAATTCCTATCTACTCCTATTTTTGTTGATAACAATGCTGCCTTACAGATCACTAGAAATCCTGTGTAGCATTCCAAGACCAAACACATTGAAATTAAATATCACTTCATATGTGATTGTTTTGACAAAAGACTCATCGATGTTGTTAAAGTTCACACCGATCACCAACGTGACGACATGTTCACTAAAGCTTTTGATAAATCACGTTTTGATTATCTTCTTTTGGTCAATGGCATTAAGGTGATACCCGAGTAAAACTTCTTTGGCTAATCGTTTTTGTAAATATTTTCTTAAAAAAAAAAACTCTTGAAAAATACAAAAAGATTTTCGTTTTCGTAACCTTTTAGCATTTTAGGGGGAGTAAATTCAAGAAAGGACAAAAACATTTGAAAAAGTCAAAAATCCAAAAAGATGTTTTTACTTTCTGTCCTTTCGTTTGAAAAATTCAAAAAATTCAAAAAAAATTAGAAAACCAAAAATGAGTTTCTTGGATAAAGGAAAATGATGATATTCACTGGTGTGGTCGGTCAACATGTTGAGAATGTAAAAAAAAAATTGAGATATGATAAGTATATCTACTAACAATATATCGGTAGGCTCACAATCAGATTAAAATGTGCAGGATGATACAAACCTAACAACTTCAAGTCAGGTGGGAACCATTCATTGGCATATGGTCTTAGTACTGAAATTTCGTATGATTGATTGCCGAGGTTCTGAGATATTCGGTCTTTATGCTATCTTATCATCTGGGTATCATGGTTGTATCTTTTACCGAAAGATAACGAAGACGAAGTCTAGATCTTCCATGATACTATACATATGTGTACATATTGCATTCGACCTCAATAAGTGATCAACAATCACATGTCCAAACAAAATAAGTGATAAAATATCACATTTATCCAGGAGTCAAGTTCGTCTCTTTGTTGTACGTTGTACTGACCTGTTCACGGACTTGCTCCTGTGCCCTCATGCATATGAAAATCAATTTCCTCATCAATAAGTGATTCTATCACATAGGGCTTGTTTTCAAATCAAAATAAGTGAGTATCTCATATTCTTTTATACGGTCAAATAGATGATAAACGGTATACTCATCGGTAAGATGAACTCTCATGCATACCTTGATACGGGAATGTGTCGTGAGTGGATGAACACCGACTTGTAAGTATAACTCTTACCGTATATCGTATCTCCTAATTATGATTACATCTGATTTGTTTGAGCTTATGTGGACAACAATACCGATAATCATGGTAGTATACTTATTGAAAGCTTTTAACTGAACAAAAATCATGTTGACGAAGACCGTAAGCTGGTATGATTCCTTTTCCTTGAGACTCGCAAAAGGTTTGACATTGTACAGTCATTTATTGTTTTTTCATTGCTTCTCGTTAGTTTACCGCACTTTAAATTCTATTTTAGTGTAATTTGTAAAGTTCGTTTTTGATTAGCCGAAGTTGTAACTTGGAGTTTTCTGCCGAAAGCCTGAAACCTACTTCATAAAATGTCCTTTGCATTTGGTAAACTCAATCATAATGAAAATATGTTCAAATAAACAAAATCTGTTCAAGTGTGCAAAATTCAAAGACTTAGTAATTTTTTAAAAATGTTTAACGAAAAACCCATAGGTCGACGAAAGACCTAAATGTCGACGAAAAACAATTCTTGGTCAACTGTGGTCAAGTCTTGGTCAAAATTGATTTTGTTCACGACGAAATACATATCTTTCGTCGAGGTCACGACGAAAATACCATTGGGCCTGTTAACTTTCGTCATGGGCTTATTGTACAAGCCCATCTACGTGTGGTCCATCTCGTGTTTCGTCGACGCCTGTGTTTCGTCGAGGGAGTGGGTATTTAAAGGGGTCCCAGTTCAATCAGAGGTGTCACTTTTTCAAACCCACTACCCTGTTCACCTTCTTCCACACTCAACCCACCATACCCCTTTCACCGACTGAAAAAACCCTTCATTTTCTCTAACATTTTCATCAAAATCAAAGGTATTCAAATGCTTATTCAAATGATTCGAACCTTAGGAACCCTGTGTTTTGTTCGAGACCTTTTCACAAACCCTCGGAGACCCTTTGTTGGTTGATTTCATCATGATATACTCTTTTGATTTCATAAAATCTGTAAATCATAGGATGTTTATGCTGTTTTGTACATTTGATTTGGGTTGGGTTTCGTATAACAAAAACAGGGGATGTAAATTATTTGAATGTTTAACCGGTTTGTGTATGTTCGGTCGAAATCATGCCGGTTTTAACTTCTGGGTTTGTTTCGTCTTGTTTGTAGTTAAACAAAGTATCATAATGTTGGTTTTTATGAATTGATCATTGATTAAACAACCGTCGGCGAAAAACCCTTTGAGTTTGAAAACCCCCAAATTCGTCGAAACCCTAACTGTCTGCGACACAACACCCTATGATGAAATACCCTTTTAACAATGGAACATCTTTCGTCGAGTGACTGTCGACGAAAAACCACTGGTCGAAGGTCAACTCTAACTTTGTTTAACCAAGGGTGTTTCGCCATGAAGAAGAGTTTTTCGTCGAAGTGCTAGTGTTTCGTCATCCAACACTTAGAATATTTTCTGTTTGGGTGTCCTTTCACAGAAGAAGTGTATTTGCTTGTTAAACTATCCACTTCATACTTGAACTTGCATAGACTTATGTCTAATGCACATTTTGACTTTGTGACTTATTGTGGATGTTTGCAAATACAGATGGCACCAAAAGAGAAGAAACGTAAGGCTGCGACCAATATAACTGACAAACCGGAAGAACTTGTGATGTCCGAAAAGCGTCACAATATGATTGCCTATCTTGATCTGGAAAGGAAGATCACTGAATTGAAAGAGATCACGCAATGGATAAGGGAGTCGCGGATAAACAAAGCTGTCACTTTCTCAACACCAGTTTACAAATCGCACATCAAAGCATTCTGGATTTCTGCAAGCGTTGTCGAAGGTGATGGAACTGAATTTATTCAAGGGCAAGTGAATGATGTAAATGTGAATGTTTCACCGGATATCTTGAACACCGTTCTAGAACTGCCATACGATCCAAATGCACCGTACTCTATTCCAATAATGTGCACACGTGGTTGTTTACTAAGCATGAAGTGTACTGGTGACATCTTCAGCAGTCAAATCAACAAGGGAGATCTGCCATTGCGGTACAAGTTTTTATTACACGTACTTATTCAATGTCTTAGCAATAGGCGAGCTGGCTATGACATGGCAGGCAATGATCTCGTGGGACTCATGGTGGCATTAGTGCTGAACAAACCATTTAGCATTTCAAAGTACATCTTTGCCAACATGAAGGAGAACATGACAAGAACTGGTGGTCGAACAACTGGGAATAAGTTCTGGATGTACCCTCGTTTTCTGCAGATGATCATGAATGTCCAGAATCCCAATCTTCCAAAAGTCGATAATGACATCTGGAAGATAGATTCTATGATCGAGCATTCACTGAAGATATTCAGGGGCCTTGCAATAAAGAGATACAAAGAAAGCAAGCCGCCTAGGAAACTGTTCGGTGCTCTTGATAAAACTGACTACATCGCTCCAGAAGATAACAAATGGCGTCACAATGTCAGCCAATCTGACGATGAGGAGCCGGAGTTAAAGAAAAAGATGGAAGAAAGGTTTGGTCGAAAAGATTTTGATTCTTCCGACAGTGACGATAATGGTGATGATGAAGGTGGTGATGGTGGAGATACATGTGTCGTTGGTGCATCTGGTGCTGGTGCATCGACTGCTGGTACGATTGGTGCGAGTTCAGCCGGTGATGATGAGGAGGATACGGAATCGGATGACAATCCACCTTAGCCAGGGAACGAAGTTTATTTCGATGAACGTGGTGTGAAATGGGTCAGGAGGATTAGGCAAGAGGATGACGCTGAATACGTTCCTTCGAATACCGAAGCTGAGCGTTTGTAGAAAAAGCAAACGGTTGTCCATTGATGTGTGCAAAATGCAACATATAAATTACATCAATTGTGGCATAAAACTAACCCTTTTTTAGTACTAATGTTGGAAAAAGTGTGCTTTTATCTTCCTTTTGTATTTTCAGGATTAAATGAGCTCAAATTAACAAAAGAAGCAAAAAGACATCAAAATCTAACATAAATACAGGAAAAGGAACAAGACGTGACATGCCCGACCCCACGACAGCATCTTCCCAAGCAAAACAAGAGGACAGAAGGCTGAACACGCCCCGTGCTTAGCCAGCACGGGGGCGTGCCCAAGTGTCAGCAGAAAAGACAAAGTTGTAGAAGCTTCTATTGCCCACCACGGGGCCGTGGTCAACTATAAGATTCGCACAATCCAGGCAAATCTTCATAGTACAAATATTCTTCTGCACCACGGGGTCGTGCTCAGCGGACACGGGGGCGTGGTCAACTAATAAGACAAGCTGCATTAAATGAAGAAAGAGAAGGATGTGGACACGGGGCCGTGCCCACTGGACACGGGGCCGTGGCCGAGCTTCTGTTCAGCCTATAAATAGGAGTGCTTGGCTCAAGCTCAAACCATCCCTTGGCACACCACCTCTCTCACACTTTACCCACCACCCACCACCACCATAACACCATCATCCACCACCATCATCCATTGTCCATCATAGAGTGTGTGAGTCGTCTCGGGATCCAAGATTGATCGTAAGAGTTCTTGACAATCAAGGCCATGTTTGCCTAAGTCTCTTACATCACTTGGTGAAGACAAGTGTCTAGTGTAATACTTTTTATTTCTAATCTTTTCGCACTTTTTATTTGGTTTTGTATTAATGACTTTAATAACTAGTTTCTTATGTTGAAGGTGATTCTTCCTTATCGTTTGTCCGTGGTGTCTTGACATTATTTTACTGTCTATATAAAACAAAAGATTTTCACCATTCATATCTCCACGGTCTATATGGAGGTATGTTGGCTACCTGGTCAGGGGTTAAGGGAACGGTTTGGTAAGAGTCTTGCCATTGTTCAGTGTTTAGAGGTCCTGCAATGGACCTGGGTCAAATTTAGTAGGACCTCCTTCAATACTTAACGGTATTGGATGGCGGGGGTCCAAACTCTTTGATCCCCTCATAAGTTAACTACTATTAATACTATAACCCGGCTATTTAGGACTGTATCCCTGCTGACTCAGACTACTTAGTCGAGGGTAACGTCACCTCCAAAAGAGGGGCCTACCATAATTTGCATTAATAACTTAATTCATTATCTTTCAATAATCCGACCCTTTAGGATTGTATCCTTGCTGACTCAAACTACTGGGTTGAGGGTAACGTCACCTTCAAAAGAGGGGCCTACTACAATAACTAAGATAATCTCTTAAATAAGTGCAAAAGTGAGGAAATAATCAAAGGTTACACTATACACGAGTCGGAACCAAGTGATTCATCTTGTCTATCTGTTTTTTCTTTTATTTTTATTTTTCTGCATTTTAGTTAGTTTTTATTTTTTTTCTTAGCTTAAAACATTTTTCTAAACTTTTTGATTTGATTAGACGTTGAGGATAAACCGGTACTAAAAGCTCTTGTGTCCTTGGACGACCTCGGTATCTTACCAACACTATACTACGCTCACGATGGGTGCACTTGCCCATATGTGTGTTTAGTGTTAGTAAATATCGTGTTTTATAAATTTAAAACTTGACTAAAAAAGTGTTAAAGGGGCTTAAAATATACACCTAATATATATAACACTCGACACCCATCAAGTTTTTGGCGCCGTTGCCGGGGACACAAGGATTTTAAGAAAGTTAGGAATCAACGGCCTAATCTTTTTTCTTATTTTTCAATTTTTTAGGATTTTTTTCTTAATTTTTCAGCTTCTGCAGAACTCAGCACGGGCCGTGCCCGCTGAACACGCCCCGTGCCCAATCATTGGAACTGGCAATCCTGTTTTAAGTCAGACAGTAGCTGAACACGGGGCCGTGCCCACTCAACACGCCCCCGTGCCCAAGTTTCAGTTACTAAAAACAGAACCGTAAGATCCCGACGGTTGGTAATTTCTGACACAAACATAAGTGATACTGATACTTTTTACTTTCGGCACTCTTATGGTACTATGTGGTGTCAATTATGTGGTGGTAACCATAAGGAATTAGAATGTTATTTTCTAAATTATAAACCCCACTATATAGACCCATCGTTTCCTAGTATCCTTAAGAGGGGCGAAAGTAAAAATAATCCGTATCTCTCCCTCGAATGCTCCCAACCGGATTTTCTAGGAGAAATGCTTCTCGATGAATTATTTCAACTAGAAGATCTAATTATTGATTGGTTAAAAGAACTTAGGAAAGATTTCAAAGATCTTTTCCAAGACAATAGCCAAGAAGAAGGGTTGGAACCGCATTCAAACAACTTCATTGTTTCCGAAGACACTCCTAACTCTAGTGAGGACTTGAGCGATAGTCGTCCCTGTGTCGATTGTGCCGTGAAGGACTCCCCATCCACTTCGTTTGATGCATACATAGACCTGAGCGATTCAACATACACCTTCTTTAACGAGAGCCCGGAAAAGGGTTTGACTTGTCCACCTACATATAGCATAGGAATCACCCTCACCGACAACCTCTTGCGTTCTCGTCTTAATCTAGAACAATTAAGGTATCTTAGGCACTTTGGGGTTGTTCCATCCAGTAAGGAACCGCCCGATCCGGAAAATTTCCTTGAAAATAGACACACTTCATAAAACAGCCTTCCGGCACGGGGCCGTGCCCAGGTCAACACGCCCCCGTGTCCACCAAAAGATTCCCTTCTGACTTTTGTCAGAATACGGACAAAACGTGTCAGGATCTTGCCTGCACACGGGGCCGTGTCCAGCCGACACGGGGCCGTGTCCAGCATGCTGTCGTTTTCTATAAATGCAGCCAAGAATCCTGCACATTTGGACCATCCAGGGACAGAGATTTGAAGGGATTTTCTAACCTACCATCCTAAGTAAGTTCTAAAAGAAGGTTCCAACAAACATCTTGTCCTTTCCTCTTTTATCCATTACCTTCTTCTTCATCTTTCTTGCACCAACAACTCCATTAAAGCTTGATTTCAAGCTTTATTGTGATGTTTATTGAATTTTTGTTCAAGGAATCTTGTTAAAAATAAGTTACACAACATTGTTTTAAGTTATTTCTGCTCAAAAAAGCTTCATAAGTTAAGAAAATAATTTGAAACCCCAAGATTCCTTGTTCTAAAAATCTGTAGAAAGTTGAACACGGGGTCGTGCTCATTGAGCACGGGGCCGTGTCCGTGTTACTGTTTCATTAAAACAAACTATTTTGTGGTTTGTTTTCGTAGAATGTCTAGCCAAAACAGTGGAACCTCTTCTGCGCACTCAAGGAACAGTCGAAGGGAAAGGAGGCCATCGATTGAAGCAACTCTCGTAAGATACGTAATGGCGCTACGTGAAGCTCTTGACGAGATGACTTCGGTAGAGGAGGTCCTCATTGACCGTATAAATTATCTTTCGGTGGGGCTGGAAAACAGTTTTCAAGAAATAAACCTCTTGCACCAGAGGTTAAACATTCTTGTGACACCTCCCATGGAACCAATCCTCCCTCAAGAGGATTGGAACCTAGCACTTGGAATCCACAATCCTACCGGTTGGGACGACATTCCGGCGGAACCTCCTCTTGAAGAACTCCAAGAAATCCCGGCGGAAGTTGCACCTCCTCAAACCAATGCTAATGATCCCGCTTTTCTTCTTCCTCGGGAGATCGAAGAATGGCTCGCCGACGTATGAGGACCCTATACCCGGAAAGAGAAGTTGTCAAAGCCACAATTAACCGAAAGACTTACCTTTTCGGAAATTTTGCAAATAGAATAAGGCTAGAACTTCTTGGTTTAGATTTCTTGTGTTTCTTTGACCTAACTATCTAGTATTTTAATTTTTAGGACTAATATGTAATTCTCTCTATGACTAATGAATGATGGTTTTAGTTAAATTGGTGATTGGGTGGTGTTGAAATGAATAAAACACACTTGAGATGGCAAATGATACAAGGGAAACTTGAACCAGCACCCCATGCAGGAAAACAGAGCCGTCCGACAAAATTCTTCGTTTACAGTAAGTTCGGCACGGGTCGTGTCCGCCCAACATGGCCCCGTGCTGAACAGTCTGCAGAAAAGACCCAGTTCAGGTAACTGGACACGGGCCGTGTTCACCCAACACGCCCCCGTGTCCAGGCTTCTGTTTCTCTTGATTTAATTTTGTTACTGGCACTTGAACACGGGGCCGTGCCCGGACAACACGGGGCCGTGTTCAGCGCCTAGTAACACAAAATTTTTACTTTTTACACCTTTTTACACATTCAATCAACCTAAAAACTTATTTTTGGGACACATTGAGGACAATGTGTAATTTAAGTGTGGGGGGGATGCTAAAACCTTGAATCTTGCAAAGTCCTAAATACAAGCCTTACACAAAACTCTATTGGAACCGCTAATCACCCCAAATTTTTTCAAAATTTTTTCATTTTTTTTTTTACTTGTCTAGGTTTAACTTGGGAATTTCAAGTTCTAAAAAGGTTGCATTTTTACGAATTTACAACCGATAGCGTTGTGATAAAAAGAACCAACATAAGAAAATTATGAAAAGGCATGGCAAACTTAATTAAAATTTGATTATATATACTTGATCACATAAAAACCCATTCCCACAAAAGTGAGTTTTGAGCCTTTATTGAGCATACAAATACATATCTTTAAACTAAATGTTCATCTTTCGTTTCTTGTGTGAATAGCCGCTTGGTTCTTACAACTCTAGAACTTGCCATGACGATACATTCCCGGTCATTACCAACTTAAACCTGAGTAAGTAAATGATGGAGGCATTAGGACTAACCCTTTTTATTTCTACACCATTATTTTTTTTTTACCACCTACCCAAAATCCCCCTAGTTAGCCCCGTTGAGCCTAAACCTTTTCATTTCATAACCCAAACCAAACACCCTTTTACCCACCAAAACCTTTTTCATTTTTAACCCTTTGTTTTAGTAACTAGCTCGGTCTTTCGTATGACTTTTCAAAAAAAAAAATATTTGTGTTGATGATGAAGCAAAAGAAAATAAACAAACAATTCATCAAAAAAAAAATAACTTTGTTTGAATAATAGCTTCATCAAAAATAAAAGTTACAAAAATAAAAAGTCTTACGAAAACCGACGCTTGTTACGCTTTTTTGCCTTTTTTTCTACTAACCACTAACCACTAACCCAACCACCTACCTTTAACCCAAGCCTAACCCTTCACCCAAAAGTCCTCTTGATATTTACAAAGGTATATAAGTTAAAAAGGAGGAGGATTGATTTCTTGGCAAGCCTATGGTAGGAGTAAGTTCCATGCCGCTCTCGAGTGATCCACAAAAATACATCTTCGGCCGAGTGTTGAGTGATCCCCGTGAGGTATGTGAACTTGTATATAAATAGAATTTTAAAGAGGCATGTTATGCCCTAATAAGTAATTTATCTTATGAAAAGTTTTAAATAAATCATGACGAATAGGATTGTAAATAAATAAAGATAAAACTAAATAAAGAATCTTGGAAATCCCGACACTCTATGACAAGCCCAAAAACCTTCTTCTCTACCCATTCCATTTGGGAGTGTAAATAGCCACATTGTAAAGAGTTTTGCTTGAGAACAAGCAAAGATTCAAGTGTGGGGGTATTTGATGTGTGCAAAATGCAACATATAAATTACATCAATTGTGGCATAAAACTAACCCTTTTTTAGTACTAATGTTGGAAAAAGTGTGCTTTTGTCTTCCTTTTGTATTTTCAGGATTAAATGAGCTCAAATTAACAAAAGAAGCAAAAAGACATCAAAATCTAACATAAATACAAGAAAAGGAACAAGACGTGACATGCCCGACCCCACGACAGCATCTTCCCAAGCAAAACAAGAGGACAGAAGGCTGAACACGCCCCGTGCTCAGCCAGCACGGGGGCGTGCCCAAGTGTCAGCAGAAAAGACAAAGTTGTAGAAGCTTCTATTGCCCACCACGGGGCCGTGCTCAGCGGACACGGGGCCGTGGTCAACTATAAGATTCGCACAATCCAGGCAAATCTTCATAGTACAAAGATTCTTCTGCACCACGGGGTCGTGCTCAGCGGACACGGGGGCGTGGTCAACTAATAAGGATGTGGACACGGGGCCGTGCCCACTGGACACGGGGCCGTGCCCGAGCTTCTGTTCAGCCTATAAATAGGAGTGCTTGGCTTAAGCTCAAACCATCCCTTGGCACACCACCTCTCTCACACTTCACCCACCACCCACCACCACCATAACACCATCATCCACCACCATCATCCATTGTCCATCATAGAGTGTGTGAGTCATCTCGGGATCCAAGATTGATCGTAAGAGTTCTTGACAATCAAGGCCATGTTTGCCTAAGTCTCTTACATCACTTGGTGAAGACAAGTGTCTAGTGTAATACTTTTTATTTCTAATCTTTTCGCACTTTTTATTTGGTTTTGTATTAATGACTTTAATAACTAGTTTCTTATGTTGAAGGTGATTCTTCCTTATCGTTTGTCCGTGGTGTCTTGACATTATTTTACTGTCTATATAAAACAAAAGATTTTCACCATTCATAACTCCACGGTCTATATGGAGGTATGTTTGCTACCTGGTCAGGGGTTAAGGGAATGGTTTGGTAAGAGTCTTGCCATTGTTCAGCGTTTAGAGGTCCTGCAATGGACCTGGGTCAAATTTAGTAGGACCTCCTTCAATACTTAACGGTATTGGATGGCGGGGGTCCAAACTCTTTGATCCCCTCATAAGTTAACTACTATTAATACTATAACCCGGCTATTTAGGACTGTATCCCTGCTGACTCAGACTACTTAGTCGAGGGTAACGTCACCTCCAAAAGAGGGGCCTACCATAATTTGCATTAATAACTTAATTCATTATCTTTCAATAATCCGACCCTTTAGGATTGTATCCTTGCTGACTCAAACTACTGGGTTGAGGGTAACGTCACCTTCAAAAGAGGGGCCTACTACAATAACTAAGATAATCTCTTAAATAAGTGCAAAAGTGAGGAAATAATCAAAGGTTACACTATACACGAGTCGGAACCAAGTGATTCATCTTGTCTATCTGGTTTTTCTTTTATTTTTATTTTTCTGCATTTTAGTTAGTTTTTATTTTTTTTCTTAGCTTAAAACATTTTTCTAAACCTTTTGATTTGATTAGACGTTGAGGATAAACCGGTACTAAAAGCTCTTGTGTCCTTGGACGACCTCGGTATCTTACCAACACTATACTACGCTCACGATGGGTGCACTTGCCCATATGTGTGTTTAGTGTTAGTAAATATCGTGTTTTATAAATTTAAAACTTGACTAAAAAAGTGTTAAAGTGGCTTAAAATATACACCTAATATATATAACACTCGACACCCATCATCCATCGAAAGAAGAAAGCAAGGAAGTACATTGGTTCTTCATCTGCGCAACAATCCGTTCCACAAGAACCTTCTCAAGAAGCGGAAATGGATCCAAACCTTGGATTCACGGCCACTGAAGCTACTGCTATGGTGTCGTCTCCTCCAAGATCTTCAGAACCAACTCCTGTAGTGACTTCAACTCCTGAAACTCCTACAGTGACTCCTCAAGCGCCGACTCGCTCAATTGCATCGACGATTCGTGCAATGACTTCGCAGCCGACCGCAGAGCGCAAGCAAAGTATATTCTCTCAGATGCAGCAAGATGAAAAGGTAAATTTCCTGTTCTCTCAATTGCAAGCTGCTGCAGGTCAAATCAATAGTCAATCGGAAGTGATAAATGCCACAAGAAGCGACATGATCAAACAACAGTTAGAAATAAACACGTTGAATTCCACTGTTGGTCATCAACAAGCAGAGATCACTCGCCAACAAGCAGAAATAGAGCAACTTAAAGCTGAAAATGCTCGCTTGAAAGCTGCAGATGAAGAGAGAGAATGACAGTTGCAACAGATGCGAGCTGCTAATAACACGCGTGGTATTGACATGAACCGCTTGAAAGAAAGAAGCATTCAGGTTCAGAGATTGGCCGATACTCTTAAACAGAAGCATGACGACATGAGAGAGTGGTACAATTCTCGCAACACCATGATAACCGAAGGGGTGAAGAAAATCACTGAAGGTTTCGAGTTTGTAAGAAAGCGTGTGAATATTTTGTGGGCCGATCGTTGCAAACAACAAGAAGTGATGAAGAAAAAGGATTATGATCCTGAGGATCAGGGGAACCCTGACCCTTCTGCCACATCAGAGCAACCGCTTGCAACTGTCTCTACTCAAATCGTTGTCTTCAAGCCTTCACAGCTTGAATCGGCACAAGGAACATCTGGTGGATCCATAGAAGAAGTACAACAATTGGAAAGCAGTTCTTTCATTGAAAGCTCTAAGGCTGGTACATCTTATGTTCCTAGTACTGCTAATTTTGCTTTACAGGCTGTTCATCCTATTACTGGAGAAGTTCTAGAAGAAGGAGAGTTTGTAGCGGATCTTTCACATGAACAGCTGCTTGCCTTGAACGAAATGAAATCAGTTAAAGATTCAGTGATTGATCAAATCCCGATTGAACCAGAGACTGTTGATACTTAGAACATTGAAGAGATAGTGTTTGAAGGCGAATCAGGCAAATCAACGTATGTTCGAGCCGACGGAATGGAGTTTGATCCGTTTGATGAAGAATGGATGAAAGAGAATCAGGAAGACATTGACGAGCAGTTAAAGAATCGTACGTCTTCAGATAATCCAACTGATTCATTCCAAGAATGGAGAAAACGATTCTTGTCAAAGGTTGAAAAGCCTACGCCTCCTGAGACACAAGTTGATTTTCTACAGTTTGAAAAGATTAAGCCGCATGGGAAAATTCTGAGCTGGATGTTCGTGAAGGAAATTCACTGTGTTGCGATCAAGCGCGAACACGGAATCCAGTACTTCAACTCCATGCTGAGTATTCTATCTCTGCCTTTCTATGATGTTGCCGCCTTATCGAAGCTGGATATAATTAATCATTCAAATTATTTTGGCGCAACGTTATTTGCAAAGAAAATCAAGTTCGAGCGGAAGAAAGGATGGAAGGATGCGTCGTACATGCCACAGTTTCCAATATATCAACAGATCAAGTTCATGTTGGATCCGTTGACCAACACGGCTCGATACAAACTCATATACCAGCCAGCGAAGTTCATGAACAATATTCCATTGATGCCTATGGAACAGAACTTTCTTGAAGAAATGGCTTTGTCGTGTTACGACTCGGATACTCATGAAGCGGTGATTGGGTTTAAGGGTGATCGTGAGAACTTTCGGATGCTAGATCCGATGTGGATCGTGAATATGTCGGCGAACGACATCAGCAAACTATTTTGGCATGATATCTTTTATGAAGACAAGGACGCACATCAAGAGCTACAATTACAACGCGTCGCTTGTTACTGTTTTTACCGATGAATACATGCTGGAAGCACCTGGCCACTGAAACACTGAAGATAGAAGACCGAAGACCAAGTAACAGACAAGGGGGAGTTTGTTGATGCATATTTTGGTGTCTGTAACTTGTTCTTGTTTAGCGATGTATTTTATGGTCTTTATTTATCGAGTCTGTAATGTCCGTTAGTCGACCAAGTCGAATATCCTCCTATCCTACTTGGGTCCGACAGTTGTCTCTTTGATTTGTAATGTTTATGAACTATGCATGTTGCATATGTTTGGGTAGATTATGTTTGTGTGTTTATACAAGTCTGCTGCAAACTGTCTAACAGTTTGCAGCCTATCTGTTTGTGCAGCCATCGACGAAAGACCCTGTCTTTCGTCGTTCACTTGTGTGACGAAAGACCTTCATGGTCAACACTCTATGTTTCGTCATGATGGGTGACGAAAGACCTTATCTTTCGTCGTCCATGGTATTTCGTCAGGCCCATTTGGTGTTTCGTCTACACTTAGGCTGGGCTGCCTATATAAACCACACATGGTTTCTGTGTGAAACTATGAGAGTGATGCGTGTGAAGTGTCGTATAGTTTTTAATATATATTTTAAGCCCTTCAACACTTTTTGGCCAAGTTTTAAATTTATAAAACACGATATTTACTAACACTAAACACACATATGGGCAAGTGCACCCATCGTGAGCGTAGTATAGTGTTGGTAAGATACCGAGGTCGTCCAAGGACACACGAGCTTTTAATACCGGTTTATCCTCAACGTCTAATCAAATCAAAAGTTTAGAAAAAGGTTTTAAACTAGAAAAATAAAAACTAACTAAAATGCTGAAAAATAAAATAAAATAAAAACAGATAGACAAGATGAATCACTTGGATCCGACTCGTGTTTAGTGTAACCTTTGATTATTTCCGCACTTTTGCACTTTTTAAGAGATTATTTTAGTTATTGTAGTAGGCCCCTCTTCTGAAGGTGACGTTACCCTCAACCCAGTTGTTTGAGTCAGCAAGGATACAATCCTAAAGGGTTGGATTATTGAAAGATAATTAATTAAGTTATTAATGCATATTGAGGTAGGCCCCTCTTCTGGAGGTGACGTTACCCTCGGCTAAGTAGTCTGAGTCAGCAGGGATACAGTCCGAAGTAGCCGGGTTAAAGTTTTAATAGTAGTTTACATATGAGGGGGTCAAGGAGTTCGGGCCCCCGCCATCCAATACCAGTGGGTATTGAAGGAGGTCCTACTAAAGTTGAACTAGGTCCTTGCAGGATCTATACACTGAACAAGGCAAGACTCTTACCAAACCGTTCCCTTAACCCCCGACCAGGTAGCCAACATACCTCCATATAGACCGTGGAGATATGAATGGTGAAAATCTTTTATTTTATATAGACAGTAAAATAATGCCAAGACACCACGGACAAACGATAAGGAAGACTCACCTTCAACATAAGAAACTAGTTATTAAAGTCATTAATACATAACCAAATAAAAAGTGCGAAAAGATTAAAAATAAAAAGTATTACACTAGACACTTGTCTTCACCAAGTGATGTAAGAGACTTAGGCAAACATGGCCTTTGATTGTCAAGAACTCTTACGGTCAATCTTGGATCCCGAGACTACTCACACACTATATGATGGATGATGGATGATGGTGGTGGATGTGGGTTGTGATGGTGGTGGTGGGTGGGTGAAGTGTGAGAGAGGTGGTTTGCCAAGGGATGGTTTGCAAATGAGCCAAGCACCCCTATTTATAGCCTGCACAGAAGCCCGGACATGGCCCCGTGTCCATTGGGCACGGCCCCGCGTCCACCCATCTTCTATTTCTTCATTAATTGCAGTTTGTCTGCATTAGTTGACCACGCCCCCGTGTCCGCTGGGCACGACCCCGTGTGTAGAAGCATATCTGTACTATCAAGATTTCCTCAGATTCTGCGAATCTTAGAGTTGACCACAACCCCGTGTCCGCTGGGCACGCCCCCGTGGTGGGTGATAGAAGCTTCTACAGCTTTGTCTTTTTTGCAGACACTTGGGCACGCCCCCGTGCTCATTGAGCACGGGCGTGTTCAACCTTCTGTTCTCTTGTTTTGCTTGGGAAGATGCTGTCGAGGGATCGGGCATGCCACGTTTATCCCTTTTCTTGTATTTATGTTAGATTTAGCTGCCTTTTTGCTTCTTTTGTTCATTTGAGCTCATTTAATCCTGAAAATACAAAGGAAAGACAAAAACACACTTTTTCCAACATTAGTACTAAAAAAGGGTTAGTTTAATGCCACAATTGATGTAATTTATATGTTGCATTTTGCGCTCATCAAGAGCATACCCTACTGTGAGTTTACATTCAAACATTGTGTGTATGTGTTTGATGCTTGTTCTCATCCGTTTTAATCAATAGACTGTGAATCGTTGGTGATTATGTGTTATTATATTTTGTGTTTGGTTTGGCATCGTCACGGGGATTCCGCACTCGTGACCGTGTTTGTTATAAACAAGTGATTTGGTTTCGTAATCAATTGTTGGGATTGAACCCTACCAAAGGAACAGATAATGTAAAGCCAAAACCAGGTCACAACAGTGGATTCATAATAAGCAGCAGTTTACACTTTGCTCTCCCCTTGAATGTGATTTATAACAACTGATGGTCTCTATCTGCTGCTCATATTCAACTGCTACTGCCCTTTGAACTGCTGATGAAAACCCTGAAGTTTCCAACACTGCTGGTCCTATCTACTGATGGTAAAGCACTGCCCAGTCAAGGACTGATCAACCTTGAGGAAAGCACTGACATTAAAGGAGAGCAGCTGTTTAGTGAAATATCTGTTTTATGTATAGTCAGTGGTTAGGTTAGCAGTGTTTGTGTAAGGACAGTAGATACAGGTTGTTAGGCTGTTAGACGTCGCTTTCATGGTGACGTCAGCTGAGATACCTCAGTGGTTTGGTTTGCCTATAAATGTATCAGTACCCTGTACTGTTACATTTGATTGACTGAGCGAGTTCTTCTCCTCATGTCTAATCCTTTCATCTTGTGTGCAACCTACCTTGGGGCATCAGGCTGAGGGGGAGTATAGTTAGTAAGCATGACTGTAATCTTTTGCTTTGATTTGTAATCTTTTGACTCTATGAAGCAATTGTTTATCAAACTATTTTCTCCTTTGATTGTGTTTACAAAGTTTGTTTTCATTTCCGCTGCACCTAACATGTTTTCATATTCATTGATCATTCAGTTTTAAACAAACAAACACAATCATGAGAGCCTCCGATCCCAACAATTGGTATCAGAGCCTGGACAGTCAAATTCGATCTAACAATCAATTTGACATAACAGTTCGGCTCAAAATTCATTGATACTAAGGTTGGTTGTATTTTGTTGAAAAACAGAGTATCGATTAAATCATGTTCAAAATGGTTATTCAAAAACTCTGTAAATCAACCAAGATGTCATATAACACACAAATTTCACACAACAGGTGATATCATGCAAAAGTCACCCATAGCTTTCAGATCTGTGAACATATCTGTCAAATTATGGGATTGTTTTATATTTTTCAATATTGATTTCAATTGTTGTTTTGATATTTGTGATGTTTTCATTAAATACTAAAGTACAAACCTCAGATTAACAAAACCTATGTTCATAAAAGCATTGTTGTTTTGTTAACACTAAAAGAGGGAAATTAAAACTTTAGTTATTTAGATCTTATGTGTTGAAAACAGGTTGAGTTCCTAAAAAGGACAAAATCAACTATGTTCAAATACATTAAGAAAACAGGGGTCAACATAGTCCGCATCATATGTAATGTGAGATTGGATGAAAAACTTGTGAAAACATGACCAAGTCTCTCAAAACATTACTGCAGAATGATTTTGGACTAATATTCACAAAAACTCAGAAGTGTGTTTATCTCAAAACTTTTGAAGTCAAAAGAAAAGAGTATAAACATAAAACACTTATGAGTCAAAGTTTAGGGTAATAATGGTCATTAAGCAACTATGTGCATTCATCTGTTCAGGAAAAGGTTTTGATTCCAGTAAATGAACTCCAAAGAGGACTAGACAAATGTTTTAAAAATATATCCATGTGTCCTCATGTTTGCAATCAACTAACAAAGAAAATGGTACCAAACAGTGGTCAAAATGTTGTCAAAAATTCTACCACTGTTGTCAAACCACTGACCATTTTTCATAAAACTTGAGAATGATATGATTATGTTTTCTATTGAAAACATACCAGATCCTTTTTGATACTGTTCTCAGAAAATCCTTTAATCATTTTTTCCTTCAAAGGATTTTCTCAAATAACCAGGATATATTATTCATATTTTTTTTTTTTGAAATAATATATTTGGAACTCTTGCTTGTTTTTGTTGGCAATAGTTTCAGCTCCTGTCAGGATGTAATACCTTATTTTTTTGGTATCTGTGTCCTCATAAATGGGTCAAAAGGAAATGGTACATATGTCATGATCATGTCATACTCAGGCTTGCTCCTAAATTTCCATCAAAAAATTGATTGCAAACTGTGCTTGAATTACTAGGGTACTTATGTTTTAATTGAATATTAAACGAAAATGAGTTGCCTTAGTAAAAAGTTTTTCATCATCTGGGGTACTAATCCACTGTCTTTCAAAATTGACATGTGGCAAAACCTTGAATGAAAATCTTCAAAACTGTTGCTGAAACACCTGTCCTTCAGAATTATACCATTTACCCTAACCACTGTGTTGTTCTAACGTCTGATCTCTAAACACTATCCACTGCTGAAAGTTAAACACTGATCCTTCATTTTCTTGAAAAGCACTGATGCTCAAAATCAGTGTCTTATCCACTGATATGCTATCTACTAATAGTTAAAATCATCCACTGCCCAAAATTTTTACCATTGTAACCACTGATGCTTGATACGTCAGTGGCTCTGAAAACAACTGTTCTCCATACTTCATCCGTTTCATCAGTGTTTGACACGTGGTCAGTTTTTAGCCCTCAGATCTTAATAACCGCTGCCACATCAGCGATCATTTTTAAATAAAAACCCTGCCCTAAACCCCAAACAGGGTTTTTACACTGTCGAATTGAATTCCAAAAATTCTCTTCTCATAGCAGTTTCCAGCCCTTCTTCTCAAAAATCTCCAAAATCTTCCTTCGTTATTCTCCGCAACAATGACAAAATCAAAATCAAAACCTAAATCACCATCACCTTCCAAAGAGGTCGCTCAAACGGCCGAAGAACCCATCGAAATACCATTCAAACAATCTCACAATTATTTGGGTTTACTCACAAAACCCAAAGTCAATCACACCTTCGACTCCATCATTGATGCAATAACTGGATCAAAGTACAAAACTTTGTTGACAGTAAATGCTCCCATATATCTGCAAACCCAGAGAGAGTTTTGGAAAAAGGCGACGCTTGAAAAACAAGACGATAAAGTCATTGCCATTAACTCCTCGATACAGGGAAAAGCGATCAAAATCACACCACAATCGATATCAGAAGTCTTCATACTCGATGATCAGAACGGTAAAACCTCTTTTGACAAAAACGAGTTAAAAGCTGATTTTCTGAAAAGGGGTTATGCAGAAGAATCAAAGGTAGATACCCTACAAAAGGGTTATTTTCCATCTGCACCCAGGTTTTTATTTCACACACTCTTGATGTGTGCCTCAAATAAAACAACATCTTTTAACGAAATACCATTGAAAATTCAAAGCCTGGGTTACGCTATTTTGAATAATAAGGACTACAACTACTCCCAGGAGATTTTCAATGACATGGTGAAAAATGTTGAAAGTAAAGCATTTTTACTTTTTCCAAGATTTTTGAGTTACTATTTTGAACAAAAATTTGAAAAGGAAAATTTAAGTTTGCTAAAACAAGGTGTTCATTGTCAAATAAAAAGCTTAACAAAAGAAACATTTTCAAGGATGATGGCACCAATAAAAACAAAAGCAGGGGTACCTGAGCAGATTTTAGTGGTTACAACTGCTCCTCAGGTATCTGCTGCTGAGCCCACTGCTCCAGGTGATCATAGCAGCACAACCACTGCTTTGAAACCCACACCTGACATAACCAAAAAGACCAAAAGAAAAACATCCAGAAAACCCACCAAACCCAAAACAAAGGCAATTCTGGAAGATGAGATCCCAGAGAAAATGCCTGTGACAACACAAAAGTCACCACAAACCACTGCTGCTACTTCCTCACAGCAGTTGGAAGAAAGATCTCAACCCTTGCCTAAAACTCCTCCTGCATCCTCACAAAAGGATCAGGTTGTAAGCACAGGGACACCACAATATGAAGCTCTGAATCCACTTGGATCCATCTTCCTCAGTCCTGATCCCAAGGACATGTCTCTTTCAACCCCCATCCCCTCACCAATAATAATACCACAATCCATGCTACCTTTGTTGCATGCAGCTGCTATAGCTCAGACACAAACCAGTTCCTCTCTATCACCTGTCACTGAGAGTATACCCCCACAAGTGACTGGGTCTGATGCTACTACTCCTGCTATCCCAGCAACAACTAAGGAGGTTACACCCCCTGAGTTACAAGTAACTCTCGGTGGTAGTTCAAGTGGAGCAGCAACTACAACTGGTGGATCAACAGGTCTCCAGTTGGCCAGTTGTTTCATAAATCAGACTCCCTTGAAGGCAATTTCTTCAATAGCACCAATGTTAACCACTAGTGAGCCTATTTTGACCACTAGTAACATCAAAGGTTTATCAAGTGCTGAAGAAAGAAGTCCCCAGTACCGAGAACAAGGGGCATCAATGAGTGATTTTTGGGACTCTGTCTCTAAGAGACACATTGATATAACCACTGCTGGTGGGGATTCAGATGATCCTACTAAAGTAGGTGATGATTCAAAATATCAGGAATTGACGGGCAGAGTTGACAAACTTGAAGAATCAGTTGCTGAAATAAAAGAGATGGTGCAAGAGATTTTAAAAGCTCAGAAAGCACAAGCCTCTGCTATTCCTGCTCAAGCACCTGCACAACATGCATTTGCTGAAAATGAGCTTTAGAATATTTTTCAACCCATGCTTGAAGCACAGCAACTTATGGCTGACAAAAAGCATGCCATTCAAGTACAAATGCTGACCAACATGGTTGAATCAAGGTTCAAGGACACTCAAGCAGATATCAAGGCTATAAAGGCAAGCATTCAAAGTGTCACTGGCAAAGCTCCTTCTTCCATATCATTCCTTGATAACCCCCCTACAGATAATGCCAAAAAGGGGGAGAATATCAAGCTGTTGAGAAAAATGAACACGAAGGGAATAGAGCATGGCATCCATATTGAACCTGAAAAAGAAAAGGAAAAGCAGGTCTCAAAACCTGTTAGCCAAACAGCTGATACAGCAGTAGTTACAAAAACTGCTGTCAGTAGCCAAACAGCTGCTATGTCATCAACACACACCACTCTACCACACACCACTACAACTACTGCTCCACCATCATCATCTACAATCATACCATCACCACTGCCTCCTGTCATAAAACAGAAGACAACAGATGTTACAACATCTGTTGTAATGACAACAGTGATTGAAACACCAGTTGTTTCAACCACTGTCAGTCAATCACTGTCACAAATCACTGCTATCCAATCTACCACCACTGCTCCACCCAAAACATCATCTGCTCCTTCTTCATTAAAAAGGAGAAGGAATCTCATATCAGATGATGATTCACCACCTTCATCACCCCCTCTTTCATCCCCTGCTCAAAAGCAGAAGACATCTGCTGACATATCAGCAGTTGTAATGACAACAGATGTTGAGACACCAGTTGTTTCAACAGCTGTTAGTCAGTCATCTTCAACTGTTCCCACCAGTCTTGCATCACAACCTCCTAAGCTTTACAAACGAAAAAGAGAAACAACTCAGGACACTGATGAAAAGTATGATCCTGTTGCTGCTAAGAATCCACTGGAATTAGAAGCTGTGAAAAATGAGATGAAACAATTTTACACTGAAGATGATCCTTCTAAAAGGAAATTTCCTTCTCTCATAGGTTTCATAATTCCAGAAGACATGGATGAATACCTTGAAATGAAAGTAAGACAAGCAAGGATAAGAGCCAAACTTGAATGCAAGAATCAAGGCAATGAAGCTATTTTGAAAAGAAGAGAATTCCTGCTCAACAAGGTTAAACAAATAAAAGAATATGCAAGTGATTTGAACAAGGAAATGTCAAGCATATCTCCTGAAGCAGATCAACGAAATGAATTGAGGAAGGAATATCTTGCATACATAATGAAAGAGAAGTTCTATCCTGCTGAAGAAACAGATTTCAAAGATTGGCCAATAATTGCATTAAAGCATGAGGCAAAAAGAATTGAAAAGGTTAACAATGATCCAAGAAAGAAGAAGACAGCTCCAAATTGGAATAAATACAAGAAGCTCATAGCTGATCTTATTTCTGAATACAAGAGAAAGAAGCAGGAGTTGGTAGATGCAAGTGTGGATTCTGCAAGTGCCATAGCAAAATGGACCAAGCAGCAAACAGACGAAGCTTATGAAAGACTTAGGAAAAGGAGGGACACTCCTAAAAAGTCTGACTACAAAAAGCTGAAGGAACAGGTCAAGACCTTTGAAACACAGATCAGCACAGCAGAAGCCTTTGTTACAAGGTTGAGAAAAGAAAGGAAGGAAATGCTGACTGTTGAAAAAGAAAGGCTTAAAGAAGATGATCTGATTGAAGAAGCTACCAAGAAATTGGCTTCAGATAAAGAAAACTTAGCAAAACTACAAAACCTTGCAAAAAGGGTCAAAGTAGTAAGCAAACCATCATCAGCAGATATCACAGACAGTGAGTTTGATCAACAACAGAAACAAGAGCTGCTTGACAAAGAAGTTGCAGAAGACATAGCTGCAGCAAACAAAGTCATAGAAGAAGCTTTTAAAAGAATGTATGAAGTTCAAGATACTGCTTTACAGTTTTTCACAAGGCCAAATACATCCAGCTCATCAGGAAATAAATCTCTCCCAAGAAACCCATTTGGTATAAAAATACTAAAGTGGATGTCTGATCAAAAGACCCACGTATTGACCTTGGTCAGAACCAATGGAGAAGTGAGGCATATATCAAGGAATCAAGCACTAGGCCTGGGTGTTGAAGATCAACTAGATCTCCTTGAGCTTACACTGTGCAGGGATGAAGATGACCAGAGTGCAAAGGAATTTGAAGCTGAATTTAAAGAACAAGCTAAGGCACTCTTGATGAGCAATAAAGGTCCTGAATAATGAAAGGTTTTGGCATTATCTGTTCCAGGGGGAGATTGTTGGGATTGAACCCTACCAAAGGAACAGATAATGTAAAGCCAAAACCAGGTCACAACAGTGGATTCATAATAAGCAGCAGTTTACACTTTGCTCTCCCCTTGAATGTGATTTATAACAACTGATGGTCTCTATCTGCTGCTCATATTCAACTGCTACTGCCCTTTGAACTGCTGATGAAAACCCTGAAGTTTCCAACACTGCTGGTCCTATCTACTGATGGTAAAGCACTGCCCAGTCAAGGACTGATCAACCTTGAGGAAAGCACTGACATTAAAGGAGAGCAGCTGTTTAGTGAAATATCTGTTTTATGTATAGTCAGTGGTTAGGTTAGCAGTGTTTGTGTAAGGACAGTAGATACAGGTTGTTAGGCTGTTAGACGTCGCTTTCATGGTGACGTCAGCTGAGATACCTCAGTGGTTTGGTTTGCCTATAAATGTATCAGTACCCTGTACTGTTACATTTGATTGACTGAGCGAGTTCTTCTCCTCATGTCTAATCCTTTCATCTTGTGTGCAACCTACCTTGGGGCATCAGGCTGAGGGGGAGTATAGTTAGTAAGCATGACTGTAATCTTTTGCTTTGATTTGTAATCTTTTGACTCTATGAAGCAATTGTTTATCAAACTATTTTCTCCTTTGATTGTGTTTACAAAGTTTGTTTTCATTTCCGCTGCACCTAACATGTTTTCATATTCATTGATCATTCAGTTTTAAACAAACAAACACAATCATGAGAGCCTCCGATCCCAACATCAATCCTCCGAAAACGGACCTACAGTTGATCGCATAGTTATTGTTGATCACGCAATTAGAACCGTGGATAAGTTCCTATAGTTTGATATATAACACTCAAACGCCGCTAGGGCTGACGTGTCACTCTTCAAATCCAAAACTAATCCAACAATAAAATTAAAAGAATCCTTATTATATTTTCTTACATTACGGTAACAAAATAAATCTTGACTCCAAGGCACTCCTTGTTACACCCCAAATACGTCACAGCGGAATATATAACGTAGTGGAGACGGAAGTTGGTGCCCATTTTTATATCTTGTCGATCGATGTATTCAATTGTTGGACATTTTAATATGTTTTAAATGTAGGTTATTTAAATATTACGTTTTAAGACACGACACAACCATGACATAATTAAGTTGTTTATGATCCTCATGGATCTTATTACATTGTCCCAGAATATTTAAAAGTCAGTCCAACATTTTAAGTGATAAAACATGCATCAACAACCACAAGATACGCCATAATTTCCCGAAGCCGAACTCAAGTACCTGTAGAACACGTTAAAAATCAAGTGTCAACACAAAGGAAGGTGAGTTCACGTATTCACTTACTACCAATTTTATTTCAAGGAAAACTTTCTGATTAGGTGTTTGTTTGAAAACATCCATATAAATTTTAGAAAGTCCATTTTACTTCCCTATTAAAAATCCATGGGCCTTCCGTCGGTTCATTACTCCGACAACAGTAATACTGTCCAAGTTTTGTATATTAAATTATAGTGTCAACTTTCAGACTCGTATGTTAGCTAGACGATACGAACTATATATTAACCATGCAGGGATAATCAATGCTAGACAATAAACAGAATAATAATTCGTCGTTTGACATTGACACGGGGCGACCGGTCACTACGGGGTTGTCAACCCGATAGATCTACCAACAATTCCTCGCATACCATACTTAACTGATTAAATGACATCATGGGTGCAGGGTTCTTTCTCGAAGAACAATAGGATATCTGCCTCATGTACAATATATATATCCTACTAATATGACAATTTAATATACTACGATTTACGAATTTCCCTGTCACTCAAACGTTGAGACTCAGTCCAGAATTCATCCCCAATTTGTGCGGTCTCGTTTCACTTAAGAAATACCGCACTTATAATATTCATTCTTCAAAATCGTTTTACTTCAAAACGTATAACTTATCAAATTCATATATTTTCAGCGAAAATATATATTTTATATTGAAAGGTATGTTTTATTTCGAAAACATTATTAAACCCTTTTAACGACGTGTTCCACCCCCAAAATATATACAAAACAGTAAAAGAGGGGTTTAGTGACACTCACATTTGGGTGCGTATTTTAAATAACGCAATCCCAGAGATTGATTTCTACACGTCCTAATATATATATATATATATATATATATATATATATATATATATATATATATATATATATGAACGATTTTAAATCAGTACACATAACACAAAAGTCCTAAGTTTCTCCGTTTCTTAGAATTATTACATAACTTTGAGATTTTCTAGAAAAGTTGTTATTTTTTATTAGAGTTAATTGCCAAAATCGTCCCTGAGGTTTGGGCACGTTTGCCATTTTCGTCCAAAATGACACTTTTATACCAAATTGCCCCCAACGTTTGTAACTTTTTGCCATTTTCATCCAAACCACTAACTTAGTTTATTTTTTATGTTAAGTTGAGAATATTTGGATGAAACTGGCAAATATAAAACCACAGGGATGATTTTGGCAATTTACTCAAACCCTTTTTAATTTCTTTTATTTAATTATTTATGTTACACATATAATAAAAAAGAATATACATGGAGTTTTTAGAAGAAGAAAAATTAATAGTTTTGTCACATAATTTTTATAAATTTTCATCCAAATCACTAACTCGGTTTATTTTTTCTTTTAAGGTGAAGAATGTTTTAAATTTTATAAATTAAGACAGAAATTAATTTACATCTTCTTTATATAAATCAGTTTTATAAAGAGAAAACGTCATTGGTGTGAAACACATAACAATCGATTACAACTTTTAGTATTTATCAGTTGTAGAGATAGAAAAAAAAATTGTAAAACGTTACATATTTTTTAATTGTGTTGAGCACCTAGGAAATATGTTGGTAGAAATAAAATATTTATTTAACTAAGATTATGAGGGTAACTAACTAATACTTATTCTGAGTGGCTTGAGTAAAAAAATATTTGGTTCATAACATTATAATTACAATTTGGTGGGTAATTTTAACTTTTGGTAACGATACGTTGTTTGATAGAGGGGGGCACTGGCTTCTGTTTTTCCTTAGGAGCGAATTTAAAAGAGTAGATGATTTTACAAACTTGGTACATATGATAAAAAAAAATTTATTTGACATTTTTTCAATAAGGTCACAAGCATTTTAGTTCTATAAAATTTAGAGTTTTAAGTAGATTTTATTTTTATAAAACTGATCTATATAAAAAATCATAAATTAATTTATGTCTTAGTTTATAAACATCCTTCGCCTTAATAGAAAAATTAACTTTGTGGTTGGATTAAAATTTATAAAAATTATGTGACAAAGCTATTATTTTTTTAATATAAAAATTGCATGTATATTCTTTTTTATTATATATGTAACAAAATTAATTAAATAAAAGAAATTTTAAAGAGTTTGAGTAAATTGTCAAAATCGTCCCTGAGGTTTTATATTTGCCAGTTTCATCCAAATATCCTCAACTTAATAGAAAAAATAAACTAAGTTAGTAGTTTGGATGAAAATGGTAAACAGTTACAAACGTTAGGGGCAAATTGTTACAAAAGTGTCATTTTCAACGAAAATGGCAAACCTCCCCGAACCTCAGGGACAATTTTGGCAATTAACTCTTTTTATTATATTGGCACGTTAATATATATATGAGTCTATATATATATATTTTTTTATGATTTTGCGACTTGAACGATTTTATTGGTGTCCATTATTGTGTAAATCCGTTAACTCTCCCGTTTATACGCAATATATCTATGGTTTGCGCGTCGTAATATATATACATAAACGTTTCACATAACTTAACACCGAAACACGCGAAATCTCGTTAACTTATCTATTTTTTCATTTTTATAGCAAATATACATAAAGCATCTCATGTACCAAATTTCATGCTCGACAAATAAGTTACACTTTAATGCAATTTTTACCGTTTCTACCGCACAAAACGCACAAGTATACACGCATAGTCTAAATTTCCCACTATCAAGTTAACACTTAACATTTTATCACAATTACATGTTTAAATCACTTAACACATTTTATCACATAAGGTTCACTCAAAATTTACCCATACTAGTGTTCATCGAAAAATACGTATTTTAGCGATTCGGTAACGGTTTCGGGCGTCGGAAGTCACGTATGACCAACCAAACACCAAGTAAACTTAAAATTAGTTAAAATATTTATTTTTTAAACTAAAAATATCAGTTTACTTACTGATTTAAATCAGTTTTATAAATATCACTCGAAAAGCCGATTTTTGACCGTTTTAACGCATAGTTTTGCTTTAAACGTTACTATAATCATCCCAACTCGAAACGACTTGATATTTTAACACAATACATGTTATTTACTGATTAAAATAGTGGTTATAATCAGATTTGTGCAGTTTTTGTGTAAGTCATATAAATCATGCGATTTTACGTATTTTACAACTTATAAAGCACCAAGTACAACATGCGAAGCTAGTAAATATTATGACAAAGTTATAAGTCACTAAACACTTTAAAATAACTTTATTTTAATGTTTATAATCTGCACCTAACTGATTTTTACTCAATCATACTCAAATTACCTTTTTAAGATCATATATCTTCATGCATGTCTAAGTATATGCATCTAATATGCTCATATCATAACATTATCATCTAACATGATATTAATATGCATCAAAAGACCATACTTATGTCATGTTCATATGAATCAAACATATCCATTTCACTATCACCAAATCATTTTCATGCAAACATTCCTTCATTTAAGTACATGTGACAAAACTTACATACATGCATACATATATACATATATATACAACACACATATACACATATGTGAACTCCCTAAAGTTCACTTTTCATCATATTCATCATCAATCACATGACTTCTTTTAAAACCTTCTTTTATGATATCTTTCTAACACATGCATGTATCCATCTTTCAAGATTCAACTCAAATCAATCAAAGATCATTTAATCAAAATTCAAAACACAACTAAACACATACACACTCAAACTTTCGGCCATACACACACACTCATACACACTTATTTTTATTTTGATTAAAATCTCATTCTTTGTTTGATTCAAGTTTGTGATTCATTCCAAGATTCAAGAGAAACTTCCAACATCATCATATCTAAAAATCAAGAACATGGTTTTAAAAACAAGTTTATACCTTTCAAGATTTTAGTGGGTTTTGACAAGATTTTTGATGATATGAAGCTTGTTTCACCAAGAAAACACTTTCGGATCTTCAAAGCACCTTGAAACCTTCTTGGAATGAACTTTGATCTTCATGAACAAGTGATAAATTTCGAAATTAAGGTGATATGGGGGATGTTTCGGCTGATTTTAGGAGAGAGAGAGAGAGAGAGTTAGGGTGAATTTTGAATGTTGGTGTTGGAATGTGCAAAGTGTGGATGATAATCATCTCTTTATGTTTTCAAGGTGTACATTTGGCATTCATGCAAGGGAGTAGAGAAGAGGTGGGGCTGCCATGAGGCCGCCACTTGGCCCCTCTCTCTTAGACATATGATTTACACACACATATATATATATATATATATATCACACATATATAAGCTAAAGACTGGTATTTTACTGGATACCGGGTATTTTATCTAGCGTTTTAATCCCGTTTTAGTGCGTTTTAAATTATTTTTAACATTATATAAAAATAAACTCACCAATATATTACTGAACAATATTTTGTTTGCCTGGACTGGCTATGTTGCCGGTATTTGGCAGTATGCGCGCTGTGTTGCGCGGTACGCGCTTAAAATCGTAAAAATAAGGATTTATGTCTTTTTTATTTATTTTTATTATTCTAAAGTAATAAAATCATTAAATTATTACTAAATTGATTATTAGTTGCCTTGAAAAGCTGTGTTGACATTATTTTGTCGGTATACGCGCTGCGTCGCGCGATATGCACTTAAACTCGAAAAATAGAGTTTCCTAGCGTTTTAAATTATTTTTCCACACGGATATGATTAAAATAATTATTCTAATCATAACAGACTATTTTTAGGATTTTAACACTGATCGGGTGGTCACCGACGTTCGTTTCTCATTTTAATCGTTACGCGATAAGCGTTTATCTTACCGTTGCCAACATAATTTTTATCAAAGTTTAATTTTACCAACTCATTAAATTTCACATATAAACATCATAATTAGTCAGATATGGCCTTTTATCTATTCACAACACGTGTTACAATTGTACGGTACGGCTTGAAAAGCCGGGTGTCACACTCCTCACTTAATCCCCACATTTACCAGATTGCCTGTGAAATAAATAAGACAAACACAGAAAAAAAACAACGGCTAAGCCAAAGGTTTCTCAATAACGGAAGAATCAATAGTACAAGTAAAGACCAAATAGCGGAAGCAAAACATAACAGAACAGAGACTGAACTAAATAGACACTGAAACTGTTTTTGTAAGGCCGCCTTAAAAACCTCGAACACACGGACCCGGACCGCTCAACACACACGCGATGTGCGGAAACCACCGCATGATTTGCACCGCTCCATAGATCTCGTACAGAAGGAGTAGAAGATGAGAGAATCAATCAATCTGTGAATATACTGAGTATTCACCGATCACACAGTTGAACAATCACACACAGAGAAAGCATATACAATGGTAGGGTTTGTTTCTCTCTCTAGAACAAGTCTTGCATAGAAAGTTTTCCCAAAAAGCTACTCATCATTGCATTTCATTCAATATTTATACAATGACTAAATCCATAGATCTTGTACAGAAGGAGTAGAAGATGAGAGAATCAATCAATCTGTGAATACACTAAGTATTCACTGATCACACAGCTGAACAATCACACACAGAGAAAGCATACATAATGGTAGGGTTTGTTTCTCTCTCTAGAACAAGTCTTACATAGAAAGTTTCCCAAAAAAACTTCTCATCATTGCATTTCATTCAGTATTTATACAATGACTAAATCCGGAATACAACAGTTCCGGATTCACAATATACAAACTCGGACTCACATAAGTCCTGACTAATCTATCCGAACTTAACATAAAGTCGAACAAAACGCTGATACAAACCAACAAACTCAAACAATAACCAAACATCATAAACCTTCTAAATTTACTGGTAAATTCGGACTATACAAAGACTTTACAAGAAATACAAAACAGACCCTGGACAAGCAAGAGTTGGTAGAATCTAGCACTTATCACCAAAGGTGCACCTACAGACTCCCCCTTGTGCGGGATCTGCAAGTCTTGTAACAGTCTTCATCAAATCTTCGAGTATTCACTCCCAGCTCCAATTTGATGTTTTACACAAAACTGGACAACCCTGATGAACGGTAGAGCAATATCTCTATCTTCTTTGAGGTACTAAAGTGAGTGTCGCTTTAATCTCTTCAAATCTTGAAGCTTGAAGTTTACGAGCCACATTAGATCGAGAACCTTGACAATCACATCGGTAACTTTCATCCTGGTAATAACAGCCTCACTTGTTTTGCCATCTATATACCAGTATCCAATTCCATCCATACTATCAAAATTAAACTATCTCATGGGTATCTTCCTCAAGCACCAAGCAGGATGTCACACAACCTTATACTTAACCTTGCCAGTGAACGTATCTTTGGTTTTGACTCGCCTGCCCACAACTGGCTTGAAACAATTCCACTGACTAGACCCGCTTTCTTCTTCAAGTATCCTTTTCAGCGCCATAATTATTCCATTCAAAGTCGGAGTATTCAGATCGAGTTGAGCAATATAGTGCAAATCATGTGCAGGAAGGGTGTTGCGGTTCTTAAAACATGGTCTAAAGCACTAGACACCATCAGTTCTTTTGATTATCACCAAGTTATTCTATGAATCAAAATCCCAGCTACGAATTTGCCTGAAGTATTCTCCTCTGATATCCCTATAACGTTTCTTCTGAGTCAAATCAGGTGGAGGAGCCCTTAGCCACAACACTCTGCGAACTTCTTCTGGTACTTGTTCAGGATTAGGATCCACTTCAACCGATGAATCTTTGTATACCAGATCCCGCAACTCTTCGAAGTCTACTTCAACACCTTCGACTGTATGAATATCCATTGTATAAGATACGTTGCCCCTTTTGCTTATCAACAAATGATCTACATCTTCATCCGACCTGAGCTCTTCCACAATACCTACCACTTCATCTTCTTTATCCAGATCATCATTCGACATAAAGTGCTCACCAGTCATACCATACCTTCTGAATCCAAATCATCAGATGAACGTAAACAATCAAGTTCCTCTTCAACTGGACCTTTACCTCTATCGCCACCTGCACCACTTCCAGACTCCCCCTGAACTACGGCATCGGTTGCAGCTTCTGTAGCTTGTGAGCTACTTGGCTGCTCCCTTTGCCGTGCAGTGTTGGGATCTGTGTCTTTATCTAGATCTTGTTGAATCTTCTTTAATTCGTCCAACTTGCACTTAGCTTGAACCTGCAAAGGCGTATTCACCCCCTAAGCAATAAAGAGCTCCACAAGTTTGGTTACAATACGTCGTATCTGCTCATTGGCCACAGTAAGATTCTGGTGTCTGGCAGTTGAAGCAACATCCCTTTTGATAAGAACACTCAACTGTTGAGCTTGTCGTTTAACTTGAGCAGCTAAAACCAAAATCTGTTGATCTTGAACTGCATTGTTTTTCCGTAACTCATCAATTATTTTATGTTGCTTCTTTATATGATCTTGGTTGTCATTGATGATCTTAATTTGCCTTGACAGAACTCAGCGTACATCCGTAAACTAATTGCGGACGAATTCTGGACGAATTTGTAAACGAGGACTAGATGGTCTAGGATCACTCAGACGAACAAAACTTAGAATAGATCCTCGAGGCATAGCGATAAAAACTGGTGGAAAAGAAAATGAGCTAACTCTAACTGATGTGGCAAATAGATTGCCAGAACTAGGTAGAACATGAAATGTGGTAAAAAGTGGAGTTGTAGACACTCTAGAAGTAGCAACAAGAACAGCTAAGCTAGAAGATTGAGCTTGACGTGATGAACTTGAGACAGATATTGCATCTGTCGAGCTTGGAATTGGAATTGTAGAAGAAACTGTGGGTAGCGAAACAGGCACACCCAAAATAGATAAGCCACTTGTAACTGTCGTAATAACCGAAACTGAAACTTCAATAGTCGAAAAAACTTCTGCTTCAGTAGGTCTCGGAGAAGAACTTGAACCTTCACCCAGTCTTCTTCGCTTGTAAGTCATGACAGGCTTTAATTGAATGATTAGCACAACAACAGGTCTTCTATCATCATCACCATCACTGTCACTATCCGAAAACTCATCAGGCAAAGCATTGAAATCTAATGTCTTTTCATTCTAGATAGACAACTTTAAGGCCCACTCGGAATAGGGACCGAGTGCATCAACCTTATTTCTAAAAGCTTTAAGCTTTGCTTGATCTTCACTTGACAACTTCCCCAAAAAATCTTTTGGAACCATATTCAAATATTTCCTTTCTGAAAGCATCTCCACATCATACTTAGTACATTTGTTTTACATCACATGCTTACATTTTGATATGACATTTGGTTTGTTTAAATGGGACAAAAATACATTCATTAACATTGATCACCCCGTTCGTTAGTAGGTAGTGGTACCATAGGAATTGACAACCCCCGTTCCTGAAATCCTAGGTTTGTTTGGATGGATGGAATGACCGAATTTGATACACATAACTCAGATAAACCTTTAATTTGTTTAAGGGTTTATCGTCACAGTCTCAAGGCTTGAATGTATGCATTTTTACAATACCGCATAGATGTTTGTATCAGTATAGCATGCATTTATTCCACAAAACATAACTTTGATTTAAACTATGTTTTACTTCAATACCTTGTTTTTGTGCATTTTACCTATGGTTTAGTTGATATATTTCACTTACCATACATGACATTTGTTTACACATTACATGATTTACATTTGACATAAACATTTTGACATTGGTATACACATTACATAATTTACATTTGACATAAACATTTAACATTGGTTTACACGTTACATGATTTACAGTTTGACAATAGACAATTATTTACACATAAACATTTAACAATTGTTTAAAGAAGACATTTGGTTGGTTTATTTGGGTAAGTGATTTAAGTAACGAGGCGTGTGTAATATGATAAAAGCATGGTGGATACGCCGTTGGTACTTCCTATATATAAGTGCTTATATGATATTACATATCGTAGCGTTATTTAAATCATTTCAAATTCGACATATAACATTTTTTATAAATAAAATATTTTTCACAAGACATTGTTTTACAAAACAGTTTGTTTTATAAAACTCATTTTACTTGGTTATTTAATTAACCATACATCTTTCTTTTATATAATCTGATTTCTTATCAAGTTTTCGTATGATTTATAAAAGAAAACACTTAACAAGATTCATGACTAATTTTTATTAAACATTTCTTTAAACTCAAGTCATGAATTCTATTTTCACAAAACCTATGTATCTCACAGGCATTTTTATGCTAACGTACCTATTTTCACATGTATTTTCAGGTGCTGATGCGTAGGTTTGATCAGGATATACTAGGGTGGACTCGGGCCTTAGTGATATAAAAGAAGCAAGATTAGTTTAAATAATGTTATGTACTCTTGTTTCTTTTGTTTAAAGACAATGTATCCCCTCTTTGTTAATAAATAAAATAGAACTTTAATTTCCATGGTTATGAAACAATAATTCTGTTACAACACTCCCCGACGTTTCCGCCGCGGTTGCATGTTATACACGGTCGGTGTGTGACAGAAGAGTTGGTATCAGAGCCAATGGTTATAGGGAACTAGGTTATTAGTAATGCTTTGACCTAGACTATAACTTTTCTAGGACCACAACACAAGCTATCTTGTGTTTTGATCTTAAAACATGCATTTCATCTATCCTTAGGTGATTACCCAAAACAAGAACACAATTTTCCAAAACGATTTTTGAAAATCAATCATCTGTTTTTAAATGATTTGTTATAAGGTTTTGAACCCTTCGACTTTTCAGAATAATTTTGAAAATTTAGTCATCCGTTTTTGAATGATTCTTTTGGCCTCGTGCCTTCTATGTTTTCAAAATCTCGTCAAAGTTTTGGGTCTAAATAGTGTAAACACGTGCAAACTGGAAGGGTGAATGCCTGTACCTCGAATTTTCTATCTAAGGCTAGAGTGTTCGTACAAATCCACATAATTGGACCAGTCACTCTTACCTGGGAACTATTGGGGTGAGTGTTCACTTATAGGCGAGCATGTCTTCACGATACATTATTTTTGACCCATTTACTTTGATTAGTCACTGTGCGTCGTTTGTTTGCTTTGTGGTACGAACGAATGACCACCATCGTTGCTTTTGTCGCTTTTTGTATCATCTCATTCTTTTCATCTAATCATCTCACCCGTTTTCTCTCATGTTTCCTCTTTTAGAATGACTCCTCGAGGCTAAAATCCGCTACCTAATGCCGAAATGGCAGCTATTATGGTGCAGCATATGGTTGCTGTACTCCCAGACATTATTGCTCAAGTGAACCAAGCCAACAATAACCAAAATGCTCCATGCAATTTTAAGAGTTTCAATTCGGCTAAACCACTCAAGTTTAGTGGTTCTGAAGGAGCAACTGGGCTCCTACAGTGGTTCGAGAGCATCGAGAGTACGTTTCACCACGTTCAGTGTCCTGAAAATGGGAAAGTCGAGTTTGCTTCCAGTGTGTTTCAGAAGAGGGCTCTTACATGGTGGAATGGAGTTATGAGAGACCGTGGTGCTGAGGTTGCTTTTGCACAGACATGGGCCGAGCTTAGGGCTCTTATGATGAGGGAATTCTGTCCTCATCATGAACTGAGAGCTTTAGAAAGGGAGTTCGATGACTTGAAGCAGGATAGTGGTGAGCACCGGGCTTACACTGATAGGTATGAAGAGTTGAGCTTACTTTGCCATACAATGGTTACCCCACTCGAGAAGGCTATTGAGAGGTATATTGATGGCTTACCTGACTCCGTGCAAGACATCGTCACTGGTAGCAATTGAGCTATCTGCGACATTGACAGAGTCGCAAGTTCGAAAGGGTAAGCTACACAGAAAGGGGGACAAGGGCAAGAAACAGTCGTCTGATAAGGGTGAAAGCAAGAAGGGTAAGAGCAAGAAGGGTAAGAGCAAGAAGGGCAAGGAAACTGGTTCATCAAAAGGGTCTAGGAAGCGTAAGGCTTCCCAGAATTTCGCTGTCACTGCCCAAGTCAATCAGGCAGCTCCCAATCAGCCTGCACAACCGACAGCAAAGAAACGGTATGTGGGGAATGCACCGTTGTGCAACAGGTGCAATAGTCACCATCAACCGCAAGTTCCTTGTCGTTTCTGTACCAACTATGGGAAGTCGGGTCATCTTGCCGATGTTTGTCGCTTTGCTCCCAATCAAGCAGCTCGCAACCCAGCTCAGCAGGCTGCTAAACCGCCTACTCAACAGCAAGCACAAGCTGCACGACCTCATTTTCCTCCTGGTTCATGCTACAATTGTGGGGACCTGACTCATTATCGAAACCAAACTAGGAAAGCCTTTGACGGTAGAAGTTGCTAGTGGTGAACCCGTTGTTCTTGATTCTGTTCTTCGTAACTGCCAGTTGAACCTTAATAACCATCTTTTTCCTATCGACCTCACGCCAATGCAACTTGGAAGTTTCGACGTCATAGTGGGTATGGATTGGTTAGCCAAGCATCACGTAGAGGTAGTTTGTTTTTAGAAGATTGTTCGTGTTCCGCTCTCGGCAGGTGAGATCCTACAGGTTCGTGGTGAGAAACCTACTAGTGGCCTCAAGCTTATGTCTTGTACTCAGGCTCGGAAATATCTGCGAAAGAACTATGTGGCCTTCTTGGCACATGTCGTAGCAGATAAAGGCAAAGGTTAGTCTATTCAAGATATCCCAGTTGTACGGGATTATCCTGAACTATTTCCTAAAGAGTTACCTGGTTTACCCCCAGCGCGCCAAGTCGAGTTTCGTATTGATCTTGTACCTGGTGCAAATCCTATTGCCAGATCTCCATATCGTCTTGCTCCGTCTGAGATGCAAGAGTTGTCTAAGCAGCTTCAGGAGCTTTCTGACAAAGGTTTTATCCATCCTAGCTTTTCACCTTGGGGTGCTCCCGTTCTTTTTGTCAATAAGAAGGATGGATCTTTCAGGATGTGTATCGATTATCGTGAGCTTAACAAGCTTACCATCAAGAATCGATATCCCCTACCTTGCATTGATGATCTCTTTGATCAGTTACAGGATAAATCTTATTTCTCAATGATTGATCTGTGTTCTGGGTATCATCAGCTTCGTGTGCATGAAGAAGATATTCCCAAGACAGCATTCCGCACTCGGTATGGGCATTATGAGTTCACAGTTATGCCATTCGGTTTGACTAATGCTCCTACTGTTTTCATGGATTTGATGAATAGGGTTTGTAAGCCTTATTTGGATAAGTTCATCATCGTTTTCATTGATGACATCTTGATATACTCTAAGACGCAAGCTGATCACGAGCAACATCTTCGTCTTACTCTGGAACTCCTGAAGAAAGAGCAACTTTTCGCCAAATTCTCCAAGTGCGAATTTTGGCTTAAGGAAGTTCAATTTTTAGGACATATCGTCAACGAACAAGGTATTCATGTAGATCCCTCCAAGATCAGTGTGATTAAGGATTGGGATACGCCTACTACACCAACTGAGGTTCGTTCTTTTCTTGGTCTCACGGGTTATTACCGCCGTTTCATCGAGAACTTCTCAAAGATTGCAGTTCCCCTAACTGCTCTAACTCAGAAGAACAAACCCTTTGAATGGGGAACCAAACAAGAAGAAGCATTTCAGACCTTGAAGCAGAAGCTTTGTGATGCGCCTATTCTATCCTTGCCTGAGGGCAATGAAGATTTTGCCGTGTATTGTGATGCCTCCAAATTGGGTCTTGGCTGTGTTCTCATGCAAAGGAACAAAGTCATAGCATATGCATCGAGGCAGTTGAAGATACATGAGAAGAACTACACCACTCATGATCTTGAGTTAGGTGCAGTTGTTTTCGCTCTCAAGATCTGGAAACACTATTTGTATGGTACAAAATGTGTGGTTTTCACTGACCACAAAAGTCTTCATCACATCTTCAATCAGAAAGAACTCAACATGAGGCAACGACGTTGGGTTGAACTTCTAAACGACTATGACTGCGAAATTCGCTACCATCCTGGTAAGGCGAATGTTGTGGCTGACGCATTGAGTCGTAAAGAACGTGCCAAGCTTCACGGTGTCAAAGTTCGATCTAATATTCAAACCCGCATTTCTCAGGCTCAACATGCTTGTGTTTCGCAAGATATGACGGGTAAGGAATTACCCTATCACATTAAGCCTGATCTTGAACTGAAGGACAATGGATCATATTATTTCATGGACTGTTTGTGGGTCCTAAGCCAAGATGATCTTCGCACCTTGCTTATGGATGCAGCTCATAAGTCTCATTATTCTATTCATCCTGGTGTAGATAAAATGTATAAGGATCTTCGTACTCAGTATTGGTGGCCTGGTATGAAGAAAGACATTGCCTTATACGTTTCAAAATGCCTTACTTATCTTAAGGTTAAGGCTGAACATCAACATCCTTCTGGTTTATTGGAGCAACCAGAGATTGCAGTTTGGAAATCAGAAAACATTGCTATGGATCTTATTACCAAACTTCCGCGCACAAAGAGATGTCACGATGCCATCTGGGTAGTTGTTGATCGTCTTACAAAGTCAGCACATTGCTTGCCGATCCGTGAGGATCTATCTGCTGACAAGCTTGCTAAAATATATGTGGATGAGATTGTATCCCGACATGGTGTTCCTTTGAACATTATTTCTGACAGAGATGCTCGATTCTCGTCTCGTTTTTGGAGAACCATACAATCTGCTATGGGGACCCAACTTAATTTGAGCACAGCTTATCATCCGCAATCAGATGGTCAATCTGAAAGAACAATCCAGACATTGGAGGATATGCTTAGAGCTTGTGTGATCGATTTTGGTGGTAGTTGGGATTCGTATCTTCCGTTGATTGAATTCTCCTACAACAACAGTTATCACTCCAGCATCAACATGGCTCCTTTTGAGGCTCTCTATGGTCGAAAATGTCATTCACCAGTCTGCTGGAATGAGATAGGTGAGGCTCAGCTTACTGGACCTGATCTCATTCTAGAGATAACAGATAAGGTTAAGAAAGTTCGCGATAACCTTCAGACAGCTAGAAGCCGTCAAAAGAGTTACGCGGACCGACGACGCAAGCCCTTGGAATTTCAAGTCGGTGATCGTGTATTACTTAAGGTCTCACCTTGGAAAGGTGTGATCAGATTTGGAAAGATAGGTAAACTTGCACCTAGATATGTTGGACCATTCTAGATCGTCGAAAGAATCGGTAAGGTAGCCTACAGACTTGAGTTGCCTCCTGAACTTGGAAATGTTCATCCAACCTTTCACGTGTTCAATCTCAAGAAGTGTTTAGCTGATGAGAACCTCCACATACCACTTGACGAAATTCGTGTTGATAACACGATGCATTTTGTTGAGAAACCTGTGGAAATCATGGACCGTGAAGTCAAGTGGCTTAAACGCAAGCGAATTCCATTGGTCAAAGTTCGTTGGGAACCTAAACATGGACCAGAGTTTACTTAGGAATGTGAAGATCAAATGAAGGCGAAATATCCACATCTTTTCTCAAGAGTTTCCTCTAAATAAATTTCGGGATGAAATTTCCACAAGTAGGGGAGACTGTGACACATGTGCTTGTAATCACTGTAAACAGTTCAGTTATCAATAAAATAATTTTATTTGATCCCAATTTTTGTTTATTCATGTTTGACATTTTGCATGTTTTGATTTTTGTTCAATTTCAAACTCTATATCGCTTTCTGAAAAGTTTTACGCAAATTGATGCGTAAACGTAATCAGTTTAATGCGAAAAATACTCCGGAACACCAACATATGCTTAACATACCTTAAATAACCTTTACATAACTTAGAAATAAGTTTTGAAGGCTTTGGTATGGCAAAATCAAGTCTATTCGCTTACAGGGACTAAATTCGACAAACTGCGAAAGTATACCGATTTGAACTGTAACAAACAATCCGGAACATGATCATAAGTTAAACATGCCATAAATATCCTTTACAAAGCTTAGAAATAGGCTTTAAGGGGTTCGGTGTGCTAAAATAAACTTTTAGGTCATTCAGGGACTAAAAGCGTCAAAAAGTGCATAAGTTTGCATTTTCACGCATATCTTACATTCTGAATACATCCGGACATCCAAAAATTTATGTAATCATTAAAATATTTTATTTTAGTGATTGGCATGATAAAACTTCATTCGTTTCGCAATTTGGATCGTTTTCGCGTCCGTTACGACTTCCGTCGTAATTTACCGAACAACGCAACTGTACGGCCAAATGAACTGACATCCGACATATTTTTGAGCATATTTTAAGTTTCCTATACTTTAACTTCATTTTAGAGCCTTAAAATGAGGTTAACGGGGCTTAAACATGTCGAAACGCATCAAAAATCAAGTTCGGAGACTCAGGGGCCTGTTCTGCCAATTAGTGAAACTTTCTGCCAGTACCACATGACCATACGGACCGTATGGGTCTGGTTACGGTCTGTAAGCATGTCCCAGTTCAACAGAAAGTGCTTCCTAGCTGTTTACAGCCTGTTCCAGCTCTTGTAAATGGTTTTGGGCAAATCTAGGGGCTATTTTGGGTGCCCATGGTTTCACAAATCAGTGGGTACGATGTGTACGGCTTAGATTGAAGCACGGTTTTCGATAAACGATCTTAACGGCTCTAGGAAATCTATAAATACCCCCTTGGTTTACACTTGCAATTCACACTTTGATTCATAATTTCTCTAAGTTGGAGTTATAACACTTCATACCTGAGAAATTTTGGATCAAATCTTCCATTCTTGGACCCATTGTAAGTATTCTTTCGTTCTTTTCCGCGTTTTAAGCGTGAAAGTCAAACTGTGTTTGACTTTCTGCATTGACCAGTTTATGGTCAACACGAAGTTCGTTTGAACTTCGTAACGTGAGCGTAATCACGATGGTCATAGTCCTTTGTGACTATACCTACTGATTACCACGTTATTTAGGCATAGTGGCGAGTTATAGTTTCGGTCAAAATGTGCGTTTATGCGTATTTTGCAACCAAACTATTCTTGGGTATCAAAACCGTTTGTTTTGATATAAAACCTATTTTCAAACTTCGTTAAACATGTTTTAACATGTTTAGCTCGTCACTTTAGGTTTAGTGCTTATGTAGGGTCGTAAGGTAAGCGGTCTAAACAACCGCTTATACTTTCGAACCCGACCCGTTTGGTCGATCATTAGGATTCGACCAAACACATTAGGTGACCATAGTTGCATATGGAATAACCTTCCAAGGTTATACATTATGGTCACTACGTTTAGTTAGTTGTATGATAGGTAAGTTTATATGCCTTAGGAAAATTACCAAAATGCCCTTTTCACGCATAAATTCATTTTAAGCATATGTAACCTAAATTTTGACATCTAAACTGTTTAGGCAACATAATTAGACATTTTAAGGCATATATTACTTGTCATAGGACTAGTTAGGCGGTCCGAACGCGTTTTACGCGAACGACGTGTTAAAGTAGCATAAGCTACCTAAACGGGTCGTAATGGGTCGTAAGCACTTAGGATAGGTTCTTTTTTAGAATGTAGGCTTTGTTAAACCATATTACATGATTTCATATACTCATTTTGTTTACGAAACCACATTTTATCCGATCCTCCGATTTAGGTCCGTTTATTATCATAGTTACCTATATTAGGTGCCGTTTGATTCCGTGATCTTTCTAGCATTGCTTGGTGGTTATCTAAAGACTAGTGAGCAATCTCAAGTAAGTACATAGACCCCTCTTTTACTATTTTTCAAACATTTTGGGGTGAAACACATGTGCCTACTTGTTACTTTCGTGCTTTCCATGTTTTCATATCATATGCTTGTTATGTTCATTAGTACACTTATAGTACATGATTTCATTATGTTTTCCCTATGTATGTCCATTTAGTGCATACTTAGTGCATTGTTTTACATTACATTTCATGCTATGTATGTCCATTTAAGTGCATACCTAGTGCATTGTTTTACATTACAATTTTTGCTATGTATGTTCATTTTTGCATACTTAGTACATTTGTTTTACATCACATGCTTACATTTTGGTATGACATTTGGTTTGTTTAAATGGGACAAAAATACATTCATTAACATTGATCACGCCGTTCGTTAGTAGGTAGTGGTACCATAGGAATTGACAACTCCCGTTCCTGAAATCCTAGGTTTGTTTGGATGGATGGAATGACTGAATTCGATACATATAACTCAGATAAACCTTTAATTTGTTTAAGGGTTTATCGCCACAGTCTCAAGGCTTGAATGTATGCATTTTTACAATACCGCATAGATGTTTGTATCAGTATAGCATGCATTTATTCCACAAAACATAACTTTGATTTAAACTATGTTTTACTTCAATACCTTGTTTTTGTGCATTTTACCTATGGTTTAGTTGATATATTTCACTTACCATACATGACATTTGTTTACACATTACATGATTTGCATTTGACATAAACATTTTGACATTGGTATACACATTACATAATTTACATTTGACATAAACAGTTAACATTGGTTTACACGTTACATGATTTACAGTTTGACAATAGACAATTATTTACACATAAACATTTAACAATTGTTTAAACAAGACATTTGGTTGGTTTGTTTGGGTAAGTGATTTAAGTAACGAGGCGTGTGTAATATTATAAAAGCATGGTGGATACGCCGTTGGTACTTCCTATATATAAGTGCTTATACGATATTACATATCGTAGCGTTATTTAAATCATTTCAAATTCGACATATAACATTTTTTATAAATAACATATTTTTACAAGACATTGTTTTACAAAACAGTTTGTTTGATACAACTCATTTTACTTGGTTATTTAATTAACCATGCATCTTTCTTTTATATAATTTGATTTCTTATCAAGTTTTCGTATGATTTATAAAAGAAAACACTTAACAAGATTCATGACTAATTTTTATTAAACATTTCTTTAAACTCAAGTCATGAATTCTATTTTCAAAAACCTATGTATCTCACAGGCATTTTTATGCTGACGTACCTATTTTCACATGTATTTTCAGGAGCTGATGCGTAGGTTTGATCAGGATACACTAGGGTGGACTCGGGCCTTAGTGATATAAAAGAAGCAAGATTAGTTTAAATAATGTTATGTACTCTTGTTTCTTTTGTTTAAAGACAATGTATCCCCTCTTTGTTAATAAATAAAACAGAACTTTAATTTCCATGGTTATGAAACAATAATTATGTTACAACACTCCCCGACGTTTCTGTCGCGGTTGCATGTTATACGCGGTCGGGGTGTGACACTTACCGATTCTCTCGGTGGTTTTGAAAGATCCAACATAACGCGGGTTAAGATTTCCCCTTTTTTCCAAAGCGTACCACACCTTTCCAAGGTGAGACTTTTAGTAGAGCCCGGTCCCCGACCTGGAATTTTAAAGGGTTCCTACGCCTATCGGCCTAGCTTTTCTGACGGCCACGAGCTGCTGCCATTCGTTTTCTAATCTAGGCAATCTTATCGGTGGTATCAAGTACCAGTTCTGGGCCGGTAATTTTGGTTTTCGCCAACTCCCGCCCAACACGAAGGTGATCGGCATTTCCATCCGTACAATGCCTCGAACGGAGCAGCCCGAATACTGGTGTGGTAACTGTTGTTGTAAGAGAAATCCACCAATGGTAGGTGTCTTTTCCAGCCTTTACCAAAGTCAATAACACATGCTCGCAGCATGTTTTCAAGGGTTTGGATGGTACGTTCAGTTTGACCATCCGTTTGCGGGTGATAGGCAGTGCTCATGTCTAGATAAGAGCCAAAGGATTTGTGCATGATCTGCCACAGATAGGATGTGAAGCGAGGGTCACAATCGGAGATAATAGAGGTGGGCTCTCTGTGCCGCGAGACTACTTCCTTCAAATATAATTCAGCAAACTTTTCATACTTGTCCATTTCTTTTATCGCAAGAAAGTGAGCAGACTTAGTCAGACGGTTCACGATCACCTAGATGGTGTCGTTTTCGCTTTGAGTTCTGGTTAGCCCGGTAACGAAATCCATGAAAATTTTCTCCCATTTCCATGTTGGTAATTCTGGTTGTTTCAGAAGTCCCGATGGCTTTTGGTATTCGACCTTGACCCTAGCGCAGGTTAAGCATTTGCTAACATAGGTCGCTATGATAGCTTTCATGTGGGGCCACCAGTACAATGTCTTGAGATCATGGTACATCTTGTCGGAACCAGGATGTACCGAGTAGCGGGACTTGTGTGTTTCAGATTTGTTCGGGGAGGTTCGAATGGATGGTTAGTTGCGACGCACGAACATGTTTTGGTTTAGTTTCCTTTCGGCTGAGGGCATCGGCCACAACATTAGCCTTGCCTGGATGATAATGATCACACACTCGTAATCATTTAGGAGTTCAACCCACCGACGTTGTCGCATGTTTAACTCCTTCTGGTCAGGTATGTGCTAGAGACTCTTGTGATCGGTGTAAATTATGCACCTGGTACCGTACAAGTAGTGTCTCCATATCTTGAGTGCAAGAACTATAACTCCCAGTTCCAGATCATGGGTAGTGTAGTTTTCCTTGCAAACCTTGAGTTGTCGAGTTACGTAGGCAATGATTATTCTCGTGTTGCTTCAGCTTGTGATCGAGCACTTAAATGGGTGTACCGTTGCAAGAAATATATTCATCAATGCCCCGAACATGATAGGATAGGATAGAATCACCTCATAGCTTATCTTTTAATTGCTGGACTTGTGAATTCCTGAGCATCTTTCGAGTTAAAGTTGTGAGGAATTGTGTATGCAATCGAGAAAAGCGGGCTTTGTGACGTTAAAAGTCGTACGTTGAAAACTTAATGTAAGGTTGTCTGTGTTGTGGAAGTTCCAGGGTAAGGCGTGGGTGTCGTTCGGATTTCTACTGGTTCTTGGAGTAGATTCCGATGTCGTCGAAGGAAACAATTGACAAATCTGTCAAGGTAGGGTAAATTTGAATGTCGTGACTGGGAACTTGTATTCGTCGTATCGAGTTCTAAGGACAGTGCATGTGATATCTTCATATCTGCGGTATCTATGGCTCATTACTCCTCGAGTAACGTTTGTAGAGAGTAACTCGTCCAAGCGAGGGTTCGCGCAGAATGTCGTTGGGATAAGAATCATAGAATTCGAGAAGTATATCATGAGTTGATGTGAAAACATGCAAAAAAGGTAGTTGCAATCGATGCGTAAACGTTTAAGGATCGGTAGTAAGGGTTTACCTGATGTCGAGGATATAGCTGGTTGTACGCAAGTTTTAGGAGGCTAAAATAAAGAACGTCGTTTGCCAATAAGTAGTGTTACGTCGATATAGTTGGCATAACAAGAACTAACTAGAGAAGGAAGGTCGTCGTATGGGTTTTAGGGGTTAAGGTTCACTGAAATGTTCGACATGATGTTTTGAGCGGGATCGTGTACGAAAGGGAAGTAGTTCACCTTGATTCATGGTCCCTAAATGAGTTTGTGATTCTCAAAACCAGTAAATAGCCAATTTTTAATGGACTATCTAAGTCGTGCGGATGAGTCCGAAGTAGTGATTGTGTCGTCGAGGAGTTTCAATGTGAGAATGCGAAAACATGCTGGAAAGGGTATGATCGAATCAACAAGTCACCAATTTTGAGGTTCAATAGGTTTATTGACCAAGAGTTGAGCTTGCCGAATCCCCTAAACTAGAGAGAAATCTTATTTGGGTTTCTATATGAAGAAGTAAGGACATTGTGATATCGCGATAAAGGAATGATAGACTTGCCCAAGTTAGTAATGGAAATAAGGCATCGCCTTAAACAATAAGTGTTGGTTCATACGAAAGTTAGCGATAAGATTTACATAACCAGAAAAGTTATCATAGGATAATGGTCCTTTCAATAAAGTAAACGTTAGAGCATCATGCTCGTCTGTGAGTCGACTAATCCGTGTCTTCAACCTCATATATCCTCCAAATCCGTTGATTTAAAAGAATGATATCACTTTGTTGAGTTGAGGTATGCGGAGGTATAAGGTTAGGTTCGACTAAGAATTAACCACGTAACAGGGAATTAGGAGAAACAACTTCGTGATCGATGGGAATGCAATGTGATTATTAACACTGCCATGAGAAGTATACATCGCGTACGCTTCTCATATTCGAGGCATGCAAACAGGAATCTGAGGAGTGTAGACCTACCAGGACACTTCTAGACAATTGTCAAGAACCCAGATCATCAGTCGGATGAGAGAACGAGCCTCACCACTTGTGTTGGGAAAAGAATTGCGTGAATAAAAAGGATGTGAATGGCGTCGTCGATCCTTCTAATCCTTGTTAATTTCTTCACGTCCTACTCTTGGTTTTGTGTGTGTCGTAAACCACTTCGCGTTTTGAGCACTAATGTCTATCGTTGCTTCGTATATGGGACCAAGTTGTCGTGCTGTCATGCCTTAACAGTTGTTCCTCTAATAACATGTGATATAGGAACGGATCTCCTTCGTCGTTTCGCTCTCGTGATTTCCTTCTAGGATCCGTAGCAGGGTCCTAAATGTTCATCGCGTCGGTTCATCCTTGTCCTGTGATGAGATTGGAAAAGGTGTGGACGAGGGTTATGAACAACTGGTTTCTCATACTTTGCGTGTTATGATGACAAATCAAGGTTAGGAGAATTCGTGCTTTCCTATGATATATCATGTTTGTAGTCTCTGTTTACGTATAAGTTACGGTGTTAGATACTAAATATACACATGTATACACATCTATACATATACCATTCACAAGTAAAGGTCAAATAGTACAATTACCATGTAAGCAGCTGAGTCTGGAGAACCTTGCAAATCTGGAGTGTGATGTTGTGGTTTCTTCTTGAACAACTGTTATAGTCTGGTTTCCATATAAAAATATTTCATATTTTTTTAAACCTAGTTCACTATAACCAATGGCTCTGATACCAATCTGTCACACCCTCAAAATTTCCACATGCGAAGTAATACCGCGAGGCGTGCGACTGCCCAGGATACAGCCACTAATTATGTTGAACCGTTTACGAAATGTGTAAATTATTCCAAATGATACAATTGGTGATTTAGTTTAAAAGTCTTAACAATGTACTTTAAGTTTGCAGCGCAAATGTAAAATAAACTTATCACGGTTAGAAACCACAATTTAAACAAATGTACAAAACATACCACTTTCCAAACCACACACACTCCATCCATTTGCAACGTCCGTCCGCAGCTGTACCTATAGATCTGCAAGCATGCTGAAGCATGTCAACATAAAGTTGGCGAGTTCATAGTTGTTTAGTGTTGTTCCAAAAATGTAGTCTTTGTTAAATTACTCTGTTCTTTAGAAAACATGTCATGGGGAGCTACCCCATTGTTTTAAACTACTAACCTCGTACCATAACGACTACTGACTGTAGTTATGTTTAGTGCCCCGAGTCAATGTCTATCGTCATTGACTAAGTGCCCAAGTATATTAGTCCACGCCCGTCCTCTGTGGCATGGTGTGAGGCTTGTCAAACCTAATAGCGCTATTTAACTAATAACCCGTTCGCCATTGGCCCAGCGATTAATCGGTATAAAATGTGTAGGGACTTTCAGATAGAGTTCCGTCTAGCCCTTTTAAGACATGTTAAATAAATAGTAAATTAATGGTTTCCGTCCCTCGTAAGGGGACGAGGTTGCCCGTATTCTACCCAAGGAGAATAAGTAGGTTGCATCCCACCTAAGGGGGATGGTTGTTGTTTGCTCCATTCCCAAACCACCGGGAATTACATGCTTTTCAGAAAAGTGTGAACTCACCTTAGGTTAACTCGGCAGATTAAGTTATGGAAAGAAATACCCGAGGTGGACCCGGTCAATCACATCCTAACATGATTACCGTTTAAGGGTTAGTGGGTGTGCTCATGCGGAAACACGAATCCTACACGTATCTAGCACGTAGCACATTTTATCATACAATACTAAATATCATGCATGCATTTATCACGACATAGCTTAGCGACAACACAACTGTCACGAAAGACTTAAAATACTCTTCAATAAAAAATTCAGCAATATAGTGCATTTTCAGACAGTTTTCGGAGTGTTATCCGGAATAGTACGTGTACAGAAAAATTCCCAAAAAATTACAAGACTTGTCAATTGAAGTATACACTATTGTGTAAAAATTTGGTGACCAACCTCCTTACGGATTTTTCGTGACAAATCTTGCGCCAAACAGTGATCAGATTCGTCGTAATCTGGCCATGTTTTCCGAATTATTTATTTAAAAATCTATGTTTATCTGATTGACAAAATTCCAGTTGGAGATTTGCAAGGACACTTAGGAGCATCTACAACAAAATTTTCAAGTCTATACAGTAAACACATACCAAGTTATGACATGAAACGTGAGCTGCATTTTCTGCAGAAAAACATAGCTTTAATTACTAAAATGAAATAATTTGTTTAAAATATCAAACGACATCCAAAAATCATGATTCCAGTGCCATTAGAAGCATATTTCGAAATAACATGTTCAGCTTTCTGTTTTCAACTAAAGTTGGCTGTAAACATCGAACAGCTTTTTCTTTTCAATTCTTAATCTTCCAAAACGAATTCTATCAGTTCCGTTAACCTGTTCAGCGATCAAACAAACTATCAACACTTTATATATCAGTTTAAACCCATCCTTTATCGCACCCATTGTAATGCCCACCCGTATAGATTAACCATCAACAAAAACATGAATTTCAATAACCCTAGCCATGTGTAAGTAACTCTTATGTGCAACTGAACCCACATGAACCCGCATACAAAATTCATATTTATATATATATCACGATTAAGAACATGTATAGCACAATCCTATCAAAGATCACACATCAAGACTCATCGACCACTTCAGAAATGTCACACCCCGACCACGTTAAAACAACAAACCGTGGCAGAAACGTCGGGGAGTGTTGTAACAGAGTCATCGTTTCACAACCATGGTAATTAAAAGTTTCGTTTTATTGATTTATTAAGTAATTTACATTGTCTTAAAACCAAACAAACAAATTAAACATCGTCTACTATCGTTTTTATGTCACTAAGGCCACGTCCAAATCCTAAGTGAACATGCTCCCTAGCAATCATCACGCAACATCACCTGAAACATATGTAAAAACAAAGTCAGCAAAGAAATGCTGGCGAGCACATAGGTTTTATAAGAGTATCGGAATCATGGCTCGTTTATATATATTGCAATACCTCGAAAACCTTGTTTTGAAAAGTATATAATATTGCAACATGATCAAAACCATCAAAATCGAGCTAAATGACCAGATTCAATGTTTCTGATCTGCAAGACTGACACGGGCCGCGTAGCCCCATGCACAACCTTACACGGGCCGCCTGGGCCATCTTTGGCAGAATGACAGTTTAGCCCCTGAACTTGTAAAACTTGCATTTCGGCTCATTTTTGACACGTTTAAGCCCCGTTAACCTCATTTCAAGGCTCTAAAATGAAGTTAAAGTATTGGTAACTCAAAACATACTCAAAAATATCTCGGATGTCGGTTCGTTTGGTCGTACGATTGCGTTGTTCGGTTAATTACGACGGAACTCAAACGGACGCGAAAACGATCCAAATTAAGCGACGAACAGTATTTTTGCATGCCGATCACTAAAATAAAAATATTTTAGTGTGTACAAAAATTTTGGATGTCCAGATGTAGTCAGAACGTAAGATATGCGCGAAAATGCAAACTTACGTCGTTTTTGACACTTTTAGTCCCTGTAAGATCAAATAAGCATGTTTTCGCATACCGAACCACTCAAAGCTTATTTCTAAGCTATGTTTAGGTTATTTATGGTATGTTTAGCTTATGATCAAGTTCTGGACTCTTCGATACCATACGAATCGGTATAGTTTCGCAGTTTGACACAAATAGTCCCTGCGATCGAATAGACTTATTTTCAACACACCAAACCATCCAAAACTTATTTCTAAGTTATGTAAAGGTTATTTAGGGTATGTTAAGCCTATGTCACTATTCCGGAGTGTTTGTTGCGTTAAACTGACTGCGTTTACGCACCAGTTTGCGTATAACTTTCCAGAAAGCGATTTAAAGCTTGAAATCGGAATCGAATCGAATCGTAAAATCATCAAACACAAATACACTTATAATAACATCAAAAAACATTGTTTTTTATTGATAGTTAACATTGTTTTAGATTGTACATCAATTACAGAGCACAGTTGTCACAGTCTCCCCTACTTTAGGAAATTTCGTCCCGAAATTTTAACTAGAGGAAACTTGTGAGAACAATTGCGGATATTTCGCCTTCATCTGGTCCTCACGTTCCCAAGTAAACTCTAGGCCACGTTTGGATTCCCAGCGAATCTTGACCAAATGAATTTGTTTGTTCTTTAACTGTTTGTATGTACGGTCCACTATCTCCACAGGTTTCTCGACAAAGTGCATCGTTTCATCGATTTGGATTTCGTCGAGTGGAATGTGGAGATCAGCGTAAGCTAAACACTTTCACAGATTGGACACGTGGAAAGTCGGATGGATATTTCCAAGCTCTGGAGGTAGCTCTAGTCGATAGGCAACCTGTCCAACTCTTTCAACAATCTTAAATGGTCCAACATATCGTGGTGCAAGTTTTCCTTTCTTTCCAAATCTCACCACTCCCTTCCAAGGTGACACCTTGAGTAGGACATGGTCTCCGACTTGAAATTCTAAGGGCTTGCGTCGTAAATCCGCATAACTCTTTTGACGGCATCTAGCTGTCACAAGATTATCACGAATTTTCTTGATTTTGTCTGTTGTTTCCAGAATGAGCTCAGGTCCAGTAAGCTGAGCTTCACCGATCTCATTCCAACAGACAGGCGAACGACATTTTCGACCGTAGAGAGCTTCGAATGGTGCCATATTGATGCTAGCATGATAACAATTGTTGTAAGAGAACTCGATCAATGGCAGATGAGAATCCCAATTACCACCAAAGTCTATCACGCATGCTCTAAGCATATCCTCCAAGGTTTGAATCGTTCTCTCAGATTGTCCATCTGTTTGGGGATGATAAGCAGTGCTTAGATTTAGTTGGGTTCCCATAGTAGATTGTATGGTCTTCCAAAAATGAGATGAAAATCGAGCATCACGATCGGAAATGATATCCAAAGGAAGACCATGTCGTGATACAATCTCATCAACATAAATCTTTGCAAGTTTATCAGCAGATAGATCCTCGCGAATCGGAATAAAATGAGCTGACTTCGTTAATCGATCGATAACAACCCAAATAGCATCATGACCCTTAGATGTACGCGGTAATTTAGTGATGAGATCCATAGCAATGTTCTCCCACTTCCAAACCGGTATCTCTGGTTGTATAAGCAAACCAGAAGGTCGTTGATGTTCTGCCTTGACTTTGAGACAAGTTAGGCATTTTGATACATACAAGGCAACATCTTTCTTCATACCAGGCCACCAGAACTTAGTACGAAGATCCTTGTACATTTTATCAGCACCAGGATGGATAGAATATCGAGACTTATGTGATTCGTCCATTACCAAGGTGCGAAGATCGTCTTTTTTCGAAATCCACAAACAATCCTTGAAATAGAGCAGACCATCGTCTTTCCTTTCGAGTTTAAGCTCGAGTTGAAGCGGTAGCTCATATTTTAATAAGCCTTTGATCACACAAGACCGTTGAGCTTGAAGAACACGAGATTGAAGATCAGATAGAGTTCGAACAGAATAAAGCTTGACTCGCTCCTTTCGACTAAGCGCATCGGCTAAGACATTCGCCTTACCAGGATGGTAGCGAATCTCGCAATCGTAGTCGTTCAAGAGCTCAACCCATTGTCGTTGCCTCATGTTCAACTCCTTCTGATTAAGAATATGCTAGAGACTCTTGTGGTCTGTGAAAACCACACATTTTGTGCCATAAAGATAGTGTCTCCAGATTTTGAGAGCGAAAACCACAGCTCCCAACTCAAGATCGTGTGTTGTATAGTTCTTCTCGTGAACTTTCAATTGTCTAGACGCATCTGCTATAACTTTGCCTCGTTGTATAAGAACACAACCAAGGCCTAAGTTGGACGCATCGCAGTAGACAACGAAATCATCGTTTCCCTCGGGCAAAGATAAAACAGGAGCATCACATAGCTTCTGTTTCAGCGTTTGGAATGCTTCTTCTTGTTTGGGTCCCCACTCAAAAGGCTTATTCCTTTGAGTCAAAGCAGTGAGTGGAACCGCAATCTTCGAGAAGTTTGAAATAAAATAACGATAATATCCAGCGAGACCAAGGAAAGAACGAATTTCGGTAGGTGTCGTTGGTGTATTCCAATCCTTGATTGCAACAATCTTGGATGGATCCACATGAATACCTTGCTCGTTGACAATATGTCCCAAAAACTGAACTTCTTTAAGCCAAAATTCACACTTGGAGAATTTAGCAAAAAGTTGTTCCTTCTTCAAGAGTTCTAAAGTCAAACGAAGGTGTTGCTCGTGCTCGGCTCAAGACTTTGAATAAATGAGAATATCGTCGATGAACACAATGATGAACTTGTCTAAATAAGGTTTACAGACCCTATTCATTAAGTCCATAAAGATAGCTGGAGCATTCATCAAACCAAAAGGCATGACAGTAAACTCGTAGTGCCCATATCTCGTGCGGAAAGCAGTTTTGGGAATATCTTCTTTGAATACACGAAGCTGATGATACCCAGAACACAGATCGATCTTGGAGAAGCATGTAGCACCTTGCAGCTAATCAAAGAGATCATCGATTTGGGGTAGGGGATATCGATTCTTGATGGTAAGCTTATTAAGCTCACGATAATCGATACACATTCGAAAAGATCCATCTTTCTTTTTCACAAAGAGGACAGGAGCGCCCCAAGGTGAATAACTCGGTCGGATGAATCCTTTATCAGATAACTCTTGAAGCTGTTTCGATAACTCTTGCATCTCGGACGGTGCAAGACGATAAGGTGCTTTCGCAATCGGGTTAGCATTGGGTACAAGATCAATATGAAACTCGACTTGACGAACTGGAGGCAAACCAGACAGTTCATCAGGAAACACTTCTGGATAATCCCGAACAATCAAAATATCCTGAATACTCTTGTTCTTGCCTTTCTCCTCGGTGACATTTGCCAGGAAAGCAACATATCCTTTTCGTAAGTAACTTTGGGCTTTCGTACACGACATGAGTTTCAATCCACCAGATGGTTTCTCGCCACGAACTTCCAGAACATCGCCAGACGAAAGAGGAATACGAATGATCTTATCAAAACAAACCACCTCAGCATGATGTTTGGTTAACCAATCCATCCCCATGATAATGTCAAAACTCCCAAGTTGCATCGGTACGAGGTCAATGGGAAAAAGATGGTTATCGAGGTTCAATTGACAACCATGAATAACAGAATCGAGAACAAGAGGTTTACCAGTAGCAACTTCAACAGATAAGGGTTTCCTCAGTTTAGTTCTAGGTATCGCAAGTAAAGGCTCAAAGGATAACGAAACAAAACTCCTATCGGCACCAGAATCGAAAAGAACAGATGCAAGTTGATTGTTAACAAGGAATGTACCGTTAACAACCTCGTTGTCCACCCTTGCCTCGTTCGCGTTCAGATTGAATGCTCGTCCACGAGCAGGATTCACATTCGTGATTGCGTTCGGATTTGCATTCGCATTTACCAACCTCGGGCAGTTGTTGCGGAAATGACCCATTTCTCCGCAATTAAAACACGAACCAGGTGGAAATCTCGCAACATTCCCTTGAGCTTGAGCTGGAACCTGGGCAGCCTGATTTTGACCAAAACGACAAATGTTGGCCAAATGCCCAAGTCTACCACACGTAGCACACTGTTTACAGGCCTGTTGGGCAACATGGTGACCATTACATCGAGCACAGTGAGGTGCGGTACCAGCATATGCTTTCTTTGCAGGAGGTTGAGTCGGTGGGTTCTGAGGAGTTTGTGCTGTTAGGATCTGAGGATCTACTGATTGTGCTTGTTTGTGAGATTTGAACAAATCAAATAGACATGAGTAGTTTTAAGTGCAGCGGAAATGAATAACAAACTTTGTAAACACAATCAAAGGAGAATATAGTTTGATAAACAATTGCTTTTCATAGAGTCGAAAGATTACATTAAAAGCAAAAGGTTACAATGCAAGCTTACAGACTAAACTCCCCCCCAGCCTGATACTTCAGGGTTGGTTGCATAAGATGAAAGGATTGGATTGAGGAGAAGAACTCACTCAAAACCATCAAATATAACAGTACAGAGTACTGTCATATTTATAGGCAAACCAAACCACTGATGTACCTCAGCTGACGTCACCATGATAGTGACATCTAACAGCCTAACAACCTATAAACACAGGTCTATACAAAACTACTGATGTCTAACAACTGATTGATAATGAAATACAAAACAAGTCTAACACTGTTCACGTTCCACTGTTGTAGCCTAAGCACTGATTGTTTGAACATCAGTGCTTTCTTCAAAAGGTGATCAGTCTTTGAATAAGCAGTGCTTAGATCTTCAGCAGTACTTAAGAGACAGCAGTAGATAGAGCTCAGTGTTTGCCTTTTAGCAGTCTTTAGTTGTTTCATCAGTGTTTGGTTTATCAGTTGTTCTTCTGAGCAGTACTTAGAGTGTATCAGCAGATAGGTAACCACTGTCAAGGGGAAAGCTTAGAGTAAACGTCTGCTTCTTGTGAATCCACTGTTGTGAACCGGTTTTGGCTTTCATTATCTGTTCCTCTGGTAGGGTTCAATCCCAACAATCTCCCCCTGGAACATATAATGCCAAAACCCTTCATTATTCTGGATTTTTATTCTTCATCAGAAGTTCCTTTGCTTTTCTTTTAAATTCTTCCTCAAAATCTTTGGAACTTGAATCAGCCTCATCCCTGCATAGTGAAAGCTCAAGGAGATCTTGTAGATCTTCAACACTCAGGCCTAGTGCTTGATTCCTTGATATATGCCTCACTTCTCCATTGGTTCTGATCAGAGTTAATACGTGGGTCTTTTGGTCAGAGAGCCACTTTAGTATTTTTAAACCAAATGGGTTTCTTGGGAGAGTTTTATTGTCAGATGAACTTAAAGTGTTTGGCCTTGAGAAGAAGTGTAGAGCAGTATCATGAGCTTCAGACACTCGTGTGAATGCTTTTTCAATAATCTCATTAGCTGCAGCTATGTCTGCTTCAACTTCTTTGTCAGTCAGCTCACTGTTTGTGACATCTGCTGATGATGTTTGGTTTACTACTTTGACCCTTTTGGCAAGGTCTTGTAGTTTTGCTAATTTTTCTTTATCAGAAGCCAATTTCTTGATAGCTTCTTCAATCAGATCATCTTCTTTATACTTTTCTTCACCAACAGTCAGCATTTCCTTCCTTTCTTTTCTCAAATTTGTAACAAAGGCTTTTGCTGTACTGATTTGTGTTTCAAAAGTCTTGACCTGCTCCTTTAGCTTTTTGTAGTCAGACTTTTTAGGAGTGTTGGAGACTTTCATCCTCTGTTTCTCAAGCCTTTCATAAGCTTCATCAGTTTGCTGCATTGACCATTTTGCTATGGCATCTGCAGTATCCACCTTTCCATCCACCAATTCCGGCTTCTTTCTTTTATGCTCGGAAATAAGATCAGCTATGAATTTCTTGTATTTGTTCCAATTTGGAGCTATCTTTTTCTTCCGTGGATCAAGTTTAATCTTTTCAATTCTGTTAGCCTCATGCTTTAGTGCAACTATTGGCCAGTCTTTGAACTGTATTTCTTCAGCAGGATAGAACTTTTCTTTCATTATGTATGAAAGATATTCTTTTCTCAATTCTTTTGGTTGACCTGCTTCAGGAGATAGGCTTGACATTTCCCTGTTCAGATCACTTGTATATTCTTCCATTTGTTTAACCTTGGTGAGCAGAAATTCCAATTTTTTCAAGATGGCTTCATCACCTTGATCCTTGCATTCAACTTTGGCTCTTATCTTAGCCTGTCTTGCTTTGAGCTCAAGGTATTCATCCATATTGTCCGGGACTATGAAGCCAATGAGAGAAGGAAATCTCCTTTTTGAAGGATCATCTTCAGTGTAAAACTGTTTCATCTCATTCTTTACAGCTTCAGGTTCCAGTGGATGTTTTGCTGCTTCAGGGTCAAATATGTCATCTGTTGACTGAGTGGATTTTCTCTTTCTAGTGTAAGATTTTGCTGCCTCAGGGGTGCTTTTAGGTGGTTTATTGATTGAAGCAAATTTGGTTTGAGGTGTAGTGAGAGTCTTTGGACCAACAGTGGTTGTAACTATTGTTGTCCTTACAACAGATGTTGTAACATCTGTTGTCTTCTGCTTTTTCTGATGGAGATGTAATGTTGATGAGAGCGGTGGTGTATGACTGACTAACATCAGTTGAAACAACTGGTGTTCCAACCTTAGTTGTCATTACAACTGCTGATGTATCAGCAGATGTCTTTTGCTTTTGAGCAGGGGTTGGTTGAAGTGCTGGTGATGGTACTGATGAGGTTTTGAGTGGAGCAGTGGTTGTAGTGGTGTGTGTTTTGGATGGTGTCTTGGTTGTTATTGATGGAGCAGTGGTTGTAGTTGTGTGTGTTGAAGAGATGGCAGCTGTTTGACTAACAGGTTTTGAGACCTGCTTTTCTTTTTCTTTTTCTTTTTCACGCTCAATATAAAGGCCATGTTCTATTCCCATCTTATTCATTTTTCTCAACAGCTTGATATTCTCCCCCTTTTTGGCATTATCTGAAGGGGGGTTATCAAGGAATGATAGGGAAGAAGGAACTTTGCCAGAGTCGCTTTGAATGCTAGCCTTTATAGCCTTGATATCTGCTTGAGTGTCTTTAAACCTTGATTCCACCATGTTGGTCAGCATTTGTACATGAATAGCATGCTTTTGATCAGCCATATGTTGCTGTTTTTCAAGCATGGGTTGAAAAATATTCCAAAGCTCATTTGCAGCAAATGCATGTTGTGCAGGTGCTTGAGCAGGAACAGCAGTGGCTTGTGCTTTTTGAGCTTTTAAAATCTCTTGCACCATATCTTTAATTTCAGCAACTGAATCTTCAAGTTTTTCAACTCTTTCCGTCAATTTCTGATATTTTGAATCATCACCTACCTTAGTAGGATCATCTGAATCCCCACCAGCAGTGGTTGTATCAATGTGTGACTTAGGAACAGAGTCCCAAAAATCACCCATTGATGCCCCTTGTTCTTGGTACTGGGGACTTCTTTCTTCAGCACTTGATACCGATGGTGCTATTGAAGAAATTGCCTTCAAGGGACTCTTACTGATGAAACAACTGTCTAACTGAAGATCTGTTGATCCATCAGTTGTAGTTGCTGCTCCACTTGAACTACCACCGAGAGTTACTTGTAACTCAGGGGGTGTAACCTCCTCAATTGTTGCTGGGATAGCAGGAGTAGTAGCATCAGACCCAGTCACTTGTGGGGGTATACTCTCAGTGATAGGTGATAGAGAGGAACTGGTTTGTGTCTGAGCTATAGCAGCTGCATGCAACAAGGGTATTATTGATTGTGGCATTATGATTGGTGAGGGTATAGGTGTTGAAAGAGACATGTCCTTGGGATCAGGACTAAGGAAGATAGATCCAATTGAATCCAGAGCTTCATATTGTGGGGTCCCTGTGCTTACAACCTGATCCTTTTGTGAGGATGCAGGAGGAGTTTTAGGCAATGGTTGAGATCTTTCTTCCAACTGCTGTGAGGAAGTAGCAGCAGTGGTTTGTGGTGACATTTGTTTTGTCACAGGCAGTTGCTCTGGGATCTCATCTTCCAGAGTTGCCTTTTTCTTGGGTTTGGTGGGTTTTCTGGATATTTTTCTTTTGGTCTTTTTGGTAATGTCAGGTGTGGGTTTCAAAGCAGTGGTAGTGCTGCTCTGATCACCTGGAGCAGTGGGCTCAGCAGCAGATGTCTGAGGAGCAGTGGTAACTGCTGAAATCTGCTCAGACACCTCTGCTTTTGTTTTTATTGGTGCCATCATTCTTGAGAAAAATTTTCATCCTCTTTTTCAAATTTTTGTTTAAAGTAATAGCTCAGAAATCTTGGAAAAAGAAGAAATGATTTGCTATCAACATTCTTAACCATGTCATTGAAGATCTCCTGGGAGTAGTTGTAACCTTTATTGTTTAAAATAGCATAGCCCAGGCATTGAATCTTCAATGGTATTTCGTTAAATGCTGTTGTTTTATTTGAAACACAACTTAAAAGTGTGTGAAATAGAAACCTAGGTGCAGATGGAAAATACCCTTTTTGTAAGGTATCTACCTTTGATTGTTCTGCATATCCCCTTTTCAGAAAATCAGCTTTTAACTCGTTTTTGTCAAAGGAAGTTTTACCTTTCTGATCATCGAGTTTGAAGACTTCTGAGATTGATTGCGGAGTGATTTGAATCACTTTACCCTGTATCGAGGAGTTAATGGCTATGGCTTTGTCCTCTTGTTTTTCAAGTGTTGCCTTTTTCCAGAACTCTCTCTGGGTTTGAAGATAAATGGGAGCATCTGCTGTCAACAAAGTTTTGTACTTTGATGCAGAAAGTGTATCAATGATGGAGTCGAAGGTATGGTTATCGGTAGGTTTTGTGAGCAAACCCAGATAATTATGAGGAGATTTGTATGGTATCTCGATGGATTCTTCAGCCGTTTGAGCGACCTCTTTTGAAGATGATGTTGATTTTGGTTTTGATTTTGATTTTGATTTTGATTTTGTTATTTTTGCTGAAGAAGAATCGGAGAGTGATTTTGGGAAGAAAGGTTGGAAACTGCTTTGAGAAGAGAATTTTGGAATTCAATTCGACAGTGTAAAACCCTGTTTGGGGGTTTTGATCAGGGTTTTATTTAGGGAAAAAGTGATCGCTGATGTGGCAGCGGTTATTATGATCTGAAGGCTAAAAACTGACCAAGTGTCAAAACACTGATGAAATGGATGAAGGGTGGAGAACAGTTGTTTTAGGAGCCACTGATGAATCAAGCATCAGTAGTTACAACGGTAATAATGTGAACAGTGGATGATTTTTACCATCAGTAGATAGCATATCAGTGGATAAGACACTGATTTTGAGCATCAGTGCTTGTCTAGCAAAATGAAGAAAAAGTGGTTGACTTTCAGCAGTGGATAGTAATTAGGAAACAGATATTTGAACAAAGCAGTGATTAGGGTAAATGATACAGATTTGAAGGACAAGTATTTCAGCAACTGTTTTGAGAATTTTCGTTCAAGGTTTTGCTACATGTCAATTTCACATTTTGAAGCTCGTTCAAATTTCTGACAGTGGATTAGTACCCCAGATGATGAGAACTTTTTGCTAAGACAACTCATTTTTGTTTAATATTCAAATAAAAACATGAGTACCTCAGTAGTTCAAAGTACAGTTTAACAATCAACCCTTAATTAATGTATAACACAAACCTGAGTATGACATGATCTTGAACAATGCACCAATTCCTTTTGACTCATTCATGAGAACAATAGTACCAACAAAAATAAGGTACTATATCCTGACAGGTAATTGAAACTAATGCCAACAAAAACAAGCAAAAGTTCAAAATATATTACTCAAAAAAAATGATATATCCTGATTAATCGAGAGAATCCTTTATAAAAAAATGGTTAAAGGAGTTTCTGAGAACAACATCAAAAAGGATCTGGTATATTTTCCAATAGAAAACTTAATCATATCATTCTCAAGTTTATGAAAATGGTCACTGGTTTGACCGCAGTGGTAGAACATTTTGAATACATTTTGACCACTGTTTGGTACCATTTTCTTTGTCAGTTGATTTCAAACATGAGGACAAATGAACCAGTCCTTTTATAAGCTTATTCACTGAGAATACTACTGTCACCTGAATTTTCCTGAATCAAAGAGTACAAACAGTTGCTTAATGACCATTATTACCCCAAGCTTTGACTCTTTAGTGTTTTAAGTTTATGTTCTTTCCTTCTGACTTCAGAAGTTTTGAGATAAACACACCTCTGAGTTTTTGTGAATTTTCTTAATGTATTTTAACATAGTTGATTTTGTCCTTTTGAGGAACTCAACCTGTTTTCAACACATAAGATCTGAATGACTAAAGTTTTAATTTCCCTCTTTTTATGTTATCAAAAACACTAATGTTTTATGAACATAGGTTTTTGTTAATCTGAGGTTCATACTTTAGCATTTTAATACGGTGACATCACAATTTTCATAACAGCAATTGAAATCAATTTTGAAAATATGAAATAATCCCACAGTTTAACAGATATGTTTTCAGATCTGAAAACTATGAGTGACTTATGCATGATATCACTTGTTGTGTGAGATTTGTGTGTCATATGACATCTTGGTTGATTTACAGAGTTTCTGAATAACCATTTTGATCATGATTTACTCGTTACTCTGTTTTTCAACTGAATACAACCATCCTTAGTATCAATGAATTTTGAGCCGAACTGTTATGTCAAATTGATTGTTAGATCGAATTTGACTGTCCAGGCTCTGATACCAATTGTTAGGATCTGAGGATCTACTGATTGTGCTTGTTTGTGAGATTTGAACAAATCAAATAGACATGAGTAGTTTTAAGTGCAGCGGAAATGAGTAACAAACTTTGTAAACACAATCAAAGGAGAATATAGTTTGATAAACAATTGCTTTTCATAGAGTCGAAAGATTACATTAAAAGCAAAAGGTTACAATGCAAGCTTACAGACTAAACTCCCCCTCAGCCTGATACTTCAGGGTTGGTTGCATAAGATGAAAGGATTGGATTGAGGAGAAGAACTCACTCAAAACCATCAAATATAATAGTACAGAGTACTGTCATATTTATAGGCAAACCAAACCACTGATGTACCTCAGCTGACGTCACCATGATAGTGACATCTAACAGCCTAACAACCTATAAACACAGGTCTATACAAAACTACTGATGTCTAACAACTGATTGATAATGAAATACAAAACAAGTCTAACACTGTTCACGTTCCACTGTTGTAGCCTAAGCACTGATTGTTTGAACATCAGTGCTTTCTTCAAAAGGTGATCAGTCTTTGAATAAGCAGTGCTTGGATCTTCAGCAGTACTTAAGAGACAGCAGTAGATAGAGCTCAGTGTTTGCCTTTTAGCAGTCTTTAGTTGTTTCATCAGTGTTTGGTTTATCAGTTGTTCTTCTGAGCAGTACTTAGAGTGTATCAGCAGATAGGTAACCACTGTCAAGGGGAAAGCTTAGAGTAAACGTCTGCTTCTTGTGAATCCACTGTTGTGAACCGGTTTTGGCTTTCATTATCTATTCCTCTGGTAGGGTTCAATCCCAACATGTGCTGTAACAGCAAAATTCTGAGCACCCTTTTGCTTCCTCAACTTCTTTGACGACTCACCTTTCTTACCCTTACCTTTTTCCTTGTCAGAATTGGTCGACTTCTTTTTATCACCCTTATGGGTGAGTTTACCCTTCCTGACTTGGGACTCAATCAGGGTAGCCGACAACACGATCGCGTGATGGACGGTAGTAGGATTAACGCCGGTCACAATATCCTAAATAGAATCAGGTAAACCATCGATATATCTCTCGATTGCTTTCTCCAGTGGGGTAACCATAGTGGGACACAACAAACTGAGCTCCTCAAATCGATCCGTATAAGCACGGTGTTCTCCCCCGTCTTGTTTCAAATCATCGAATTCTAATTCCAAAGCTCGAATCTCATGACAGGGACAGAACTCTCTCATCATGAGAGCTCGGAGCTCTTCCCAAGTTTGTGCTAATGCCACTTCGGCACCCCTATCACGCATCACTCTGTTCTACCATGTAAGAGCTCGCTTCTCGAATACGCTTGAAGCAAATTCAACTTTACGCGCATTCGGACACTGCACATGTCTGAACGTGCTCTCGATACTCTCGAACCACTGCAGGAGTGCAATTGCTCCTAGCGACCCAGAAAACTTTAGCGGCTTAGCAGAATTAAAATTCTTGAAATTACACTGTGCATTATTGTTGTTATTATTGTTGTTGTTGTATAACTCATGGATTTGGGTCACAACGCCTGGAAGTACAGCAGCCATTTGCTGAGAGACAAGGGCTGCGACTTCCTCAGCAGTAAAATTTCAAGCATCGCGTCGAGGAGGCATTGTCTAACAAGGAAACATGAGAAACGAGTGAGGTCGATAATTGGAAAAACAAAAGAGGCATTGAAAACATCGACAAAATACAAGGAGTGCGATCATTTGTTCATTACCACGAACAAACAAACGACACGCAGTGACAAATCAAAGTAAATGGGTCATAATAATGTATCACTGAAGACATGCTCGCCTATAAGTAAACACTCACCCCAAGAGTTCCCAGGTAAGAGTGACTGGTCCGATACTGCGGATTTGTACGAACACTCTAGCCTTAGACAGAAAACTCAGGGTACAGGTATTCACTCTTCCAGTTTGCACGTGTTCACATTATTTAGACCCAAACTTTGACGAGATTTTGAAAATTCAGAGGGCATAAAGTCGAAAATGAATCAAACTGGAAGGGTTCAAAACCTTACAATCAATCATCCAAGGATAGATGATTAATTGTCGAAGCGGAATTGTTATTGTGTTCTCATTGTGGTTTTCACCTAAGGATAGGTGACGGTATTGTTTTAAAATCTAAACGCAAGAATACTTGCGTTAGGGTCCTAGAAAGTTATAGTCTAGGTCAAAGCATCACTAATAACCTAATTCCCTATAACCATTGGCTCTGATACCAACTCTTATGTCACACCCCGACCACGTTAAAACAACAAACCGTGGAGGAAACGTCGGGGAGTGTTGTAACAGAATCATCGTTTCACAACCATGGTAATTAAAAGTTTCGTTTTATTAATTCATTAAGTAATTTACATTGTCTTAAAACCAAACAAACAAAATAAACATCGTCTACTATCGTTTTTATGTCACTAAGGCCACGTCCAAATCCTAAGTGAACATGCTCCCTAGCAATCATCACGCAACATCACCTGAAACATATGTAAAAACAAAGTCAGCAAAGAAATGCTAGCGAGCACATAGGTTTTATAAGAGTATCGGAATCATGGCTCGTTTATATATATTGCAATACCTCGAAAACCTTGTTTTGAAAAGTATATAATATTGAAACATGATTAACCAACTCAAATCAAGATGGTTATAATTTATAAAATCTCGTAGCCATGGTTCTTAACTCAAAGACTTTTGTTTTAGTAAACCAATTCGTAAAACATCTCGTTAAAACTCGTTAATAAAACTCGTATGGTTTATATCATTTCGAAAACCTCGTTGTGTGACATCGTTTCAAATCGTTTCCCAAGTGAACTAAATAATGACACGCAATGTAATATGATAGAAGCACTTATATATAAGATGTACCAGCGGCGTATCTACCATGATACTACACCCGTCCCATTATCTAATCACTACCCAAACCAATCATTTAATCAAATCGTTTATATCATTTAAGTCGTCTCAAATCGTTTTAACTCGTCCCAAAATCGTATTCGTTTTAATTGTGAAACTACTTATGGTCATCTCACTAATAACATTCAAACCTTCGTAACTCGACTACCTCGGTTCTCATATTAACAAACCACCAAAGGGTAAGTTAACAATCACAGATTCGGTCGTTACCTACATAACCCCCCACACATAACCATGGGTGTAGTCTGATAACAGGATTTGTCAGATCCTATGGTACCATAACCTAATACTGGTCGGTTCGGCCAAAATTAATGAATGTCATTCGTTATGTAACTACAACCAACAAGTTCGTTCACATTATCGAAATCGTTATTAGTTTAATATAAACCATCTTTATCGTTTTTGAAACCATCGTTTAAATATCGAAATCGTTTTAATACATATGAATCACCCCAAAACAATTGAAAACAGTAAAATAGGGGAACTATGTACTCACATTGAATGGAAGGGTATCCTTGATCTAAAGAACTTAGCGAAGCTCAGACAACCCAAGGAAATTCAAGTAGTACCTAGTAATCGGATCACTAGTAAATAAATCGACACCTAAATCGGAAGATCGGATAGAATGAGGTCTTGTAAACCAAATGAGTGTTGGAACTCATGTGATATGGTTTAACAAAGCCTACATTCAAGATCGGAACCTAACCTAAGTGCTTTAGACCCGTTACGACCCGTTTAGGTAGCTTACGCTACTTTAACGCGTCATTCACGCAAAAGCGCGTTCGAGATGTCTAACTAGTCCTATGACAAGTATTATATGCCTAAACATGTTTAATTAGGTTGCAAAATCAGTTAAGTGACAAATGTTTAGATTACATATTCTTAAAATCCAATTATGCATGAAAAGAGTATTTTGGTCATTTACCTAAGGCATATAAATTACCTATCACACAACTACTTAAACTAGGTGACCATAAGGTATAACCTCGGAAGGTTATTCCCTATGCAACTATGGTCACTAAACATGCTTGGTCGGATCCTAATGATCGACCAAACGGTCAAGTTCGAAAGTCTAAGCGGTGGTTTAGACCGCTTGACTTACGACTCTAAACAAGCACTAAACTAAAAGTGACGAGCTAAGCATGTTAAAATATGCTTAACTAATTTAGAAAACAAGTTTTGATATCAAAACAAGGTGTTTTGATACCAAGAGTAGTTTGGTTGCAAAATACGCTTAAATGCGCATTTTGACCGAAACTACGACTCGTCACTACGCCTAGTCAATGTGGTAATCAGTAGGTATAGTCACTAAGGACTATAACCATCGTGATTACGCTCACGTTGCGAAGTTCAAACGAACTTCTCGTTGACCATTGACTGGTCAAAGCTGAAAGTCAAACACTGTTTGACTTTTAAGCTAAGAAAGCAATAAAAGAATGAAAGAGAACTTACAAAGGGTCCAAATAGATTTGATTCTAAGTATTTCTCAGGTAGGAAGTGAAATATCACAACCACTTAGAGAAAAACTCAGATCAAATGTGAGGAAAATGAATGAATGGCATGACCTTATATAGTTTTTTGCAAACCGTTAGGATCATTTCTTGGAGAAGAGGGAATGATCTAGGCCATACAATTGTCAAAGAGTGATTGGGGGACTTGTTCTCCACACAAACCAGCCCATAGCATTGAAAACCATTGATCAAAACCATCAAAATCGAGCAAAATGACCAGATTCAATGTTTCTGATCTACAAGACTGACACGGGCCGCGTAGCCCCATGCACAACCTTACGCGGGCCGCCTGGGCCATCTTTGGAAGAATGACAGTTTAGCCCCTGAACTTGTAAAACTTGCATTTCGGCTCATTTTTGACACGTTTAAGCCCCGTTAACCTCATTTCAAGGATCTAATATGAAGTTAAAGTATTTGGAACTCAAAACATGCTCAAAAACATCTTGGATGTCGGTTCGTTTGGTCGTACGATCGCGTTGTTCGGTTAATTACGACGGAACTCAAACGGACGCGAAAACGATCCAAATTAAGCGACGAACAGTATTTTTGCATGCCGATCACTAAAATAAAAATATTTTAGTGTGTACAAAAATTTTGGATGTCCAGGTGTAGTTAGAACGTAAGATATGCGCGAAAATGCAAACTTACGTCGTTTTTTGACACTTTTAGTCCCTGTAAGATCAAATAAGCATGTTTTCGCATACCGAACCACTCAAAGCTTATTTCTAAGCTATGTTTAGGTTATTTATGGTATGTTTAGCTTATGATCAAGTTCCGGACTCTTCGATACCATACGAATCGCTATACTTTCGCAGTTTGACACAAATCGTCCCTGCGATCGAATAGACTTATTTTCAACACACCAAACCATCCAAAACTTATTTCTAAGTTATGTAAAGGTTATTTAGGGTATGTTAAGCCTATGTCACTATTCCGGAGTGTTTTTCACGTTAAACTGACTGCGTTTACGCACCAGTTTGCGTATAACTTTCCAGAAAGCGATTTAAAGCTTGAAATCGGAATCGAATCGAATCGTAAAATCATCAAACACAAATACACATATAATAACATCAAAACACATTGTTTTTTATTGATAGTTAACATTGTTTTACATTGTACATCGATTACAGAGCACAGTTGTCACAAGAAACACAACCAATATAACACAATATTAACGTTAATATAGCAATACTTAAGTGTGTTACCGGGTTATAAAGATGATGAGGGTAGTTAGACTTGAACCGAAGATCACTAAAGAGTCTCTTGTAGTCTCTGCTTGCGTCAACAGGAAGACAGGCAGGGAAGTCCGCAGGGAGGGTTTGAGAAGTTATAACTATCATGCAGGTACGTACACATAAAATAGGATTAATGGGTAGGGCGGTTTGGTAATTGTTTGTGGGCCAAGAAGTAATTAAATTGAGAAGGGTTGGACTGATTTTTGGGCTGCACACATCAAAGAGAAATATGGCATTTGATGGCAACGGTTTTTTTTTTTAAGATTCATATCACGTACACATATATATATTATTATTTTTTTTACATATAACTTAAACACCTAATCTATATGTATAATATATATTAGTAATGCAAATATATATTATACTCTCTATGGTTTGGACCTCATAAGTATCGGGTTACACGAGTGGGTTAATTCGACAAGCGAGATATGGGCTACGATTAAAACGGTTCGAGTCGGTTCCAAAAGGATGCGGATTAAGTTCCAAATTAATCGCTTTTATATTGCAAACTTATAATATAATTTAGTTACATATGAAATTACCTCATCAAATAAAATAAGTAAAAGGTTCGATTATAAATAGAAATGAACGGTTTATACCTCGGAGTTACGGATTGTCAGAAAATACTAGTTCCCTGCAACTGGTCGAACAAATCGTCAATCCTTGGCAATGGATAACGATTCTTGATTGTTACCTTGTTCAGCTCGTGGTAATCAATACACATTCACATTAAACCGTCCTTCTTGACAAATAGAATAGGAGCTCCCCAAGGCGAGGAACTTGGCTATATAAAGCCTTTCTCCAATTGCTCATCAAGTTGAGCCTTCAACTCCTTCATTTCAGTTGGTGCAAATTGGTATGGAGCCCTAGCTACAGGTGCGGCTCCAGCCAAGATGTCGATCCTAAACTCGACTTACCCCCTCTGGGGGTAGACCGGGTAAATCTTCTGGGAACACATCTGGATATTTCGAAATAACTAGGATGTCGTCGATCTTTGGCTTTGGTTCATCAACGGTCACATGTGCCACGTAGATGAAACATCCTCTTTTCAAACACATGGATGCTTTAAGCAATGATACTTTCTCGGAAAATCCATAGTGTTGATCTCCACGAATGGTGAGTACTTCACCAGATGGGGATTTAATTTCGATATTTTTTTTTGTCGTAGGCTATGCGGGCTTGATTATAAGCTAACCAATCCATGCCTCAAACTATATCTAACCCCGCCAAATTCATTGCCAAAAGATTAACAGGGATAGGAATGTTCTTGATGGATATAACACATCCATCAAGAATCATGGAGGCTATGTCTATACTACCATCAACCAATTCAACTTCATATGTAGTATCTAAAGCTCTTATGGGTAGGTTCAGTAGTTTACTAAACTTATGATCTACATGCTTTTATCAGCTCCAGAATCAACCAATACTCTAGCAAAATATCATTAACAAGAAACGTACCCGTAATGACATTCGCATCATTGATTGCTTCTCTTGCAGTTAGCTGAAAAGATCTTGCATTAGGTTTCTTTGCCTCCCCAGGCTTAGTAGTACGCTTAGGGCAGTTGGTCTTTATGTGGCCTTTTTCACCACATCCAAAGCAAACAGCATTCTTTAAGTCCCTACACTCATGAGACTGATGACCAGTCTTCTTGCAAATACCACACTGCTTCGATTGTTGATTTGTCTGACACTGTCCCCAGTGTCGTCTCCCACAAGTTTTACAAGTCTATCATCCAACCTCTGCTGGTTCTTATTGAACCCAAATTTGCCTTTCTTTGATTTCTAGAAGTGATCATCATCACGCTTCCTTTTCCCATTAGTCTCAGTCTTGACTGACTTCAATCTCACTTCATCCTAAATTAGTGAAAGAGGTAGATCTACAACAGATCTAAAAGTAGTAGGCTTGGATGCTTTAACCATGCCCTTGATTTCTGGTGCTAGATTCAGAAGTGATCAGATAAGGAACCAATCTGGACAATGAATTGTAGTCGGACAAATACTTCCGAAAATCAAGGTTCTTCATGGTGAGAGTCAAGAAATCAGATTCCACCTTCTCTACTTCATGACGAGGATAATAAGTCTCCTTGATTAGGTCTAAAAATTTGGACCACTTCATATTATACTGGGACACCTTCCCCCTTGACTGAATCATGGCTTTCCACCATGTTAGAGCATCGCCCTTAAATGACTGAGATACATACTTGACAATGTCTTTATCCGCACAGCCGATGATGTCTACAGCACTCTCCATCTCATCGAGCCACTTCATGGCATCGATGGCTCCCTTCTCCCGATGAAATCTCAGGGTTTGCAAGATACCAAAATATTTGTATATGCACCCATCTTTAATAGACCAGATTTTATCCTTGGCAACTTGTTTAGGCTCACTCCTCTCACTCGAGGAATAATGTGAGCTCTCGGATTTATGTGTGGAAGGATGTGGGATTGATTGGGACTTTGGATGGGTCGAACTCAATCATTTAAAATTTTCCATTAAGTTTTCCATGGCTTTTCCTACTTCAATGGCAATCAGGGCTTGGAGGTTATTCCCTTCGCCCCCACGGGTATCGTGTCCAATGTTACCATTCCCATCAACGACTCCACCAGAATTTTAGTTGGCCATCTATAGAAACTTTGGACTATGCCAATAAATAAATGTTCAGTGTGATATATTTGATTATATATTAAAAATGGTCATCGAATTTGAAGACTTGATAATGATATCAGTCAGGATCTCAATGGATCATAATGGTTGTAAGGTTTAGATATATATCCTTTACCTTTTGGACAGTGTGTTCTTTGTTATAACTTCCTGAATATGATTTAACATTATATTGAATGTTAAATAAGTTTAAATATTAGCCGTAGTCTCATTGGATAATAAAGGCTATAAGGCTTGGACATATGTCCTCCACCTATTTCGGTTAGTGTGCTCATTGTCACACTACCTTAAAATTTTAACACTATATTGACTGTTACACAAAATGATCATTGAAGTTATGTCTCAATGATTTAGTAATAATATGAGCCGTGATCTCATAGGATCAAGTGGCCATAGGATTTGGACATATATCCTCCACCCTATTTGGATAGTGCGTCATATGGTCACAACTGCCATTGTCTCAATGGACAATAAAATATAGCTCATAAGCAACTCATTTTAACATTACATTAAATGTTAAAATAAAATGATCATCAAATTTGATGATAATATTAGCCATGATCTCATTTGATCATATATAGGCTATAAGTCTTGGACATATGTCCTCCACCTTTTGGTCAATGTGATTCCTCATTGCCACATTGCCAGAAATACTAACATTACATTGAATGTTAGTACATAATGAGTGTCTTAATGGTTTGATAATATATATATTGCTGATCCAGGAACCGACGAGTTTGACGGAGCCTCGGTCCCGATATGATCGATTCAGTGACAAGAAATGAGTAGAATATAGAAATGACACCGAGTAATCACTTACAATCTGGTCTCTATTCATATCTTGACAAGTTACAGCACCATGAAACCAGTTGGACAGCATTTCCCTTCAGGGACCAAAAGCTTGTCCAAATGGGAACCCCACATCCCTATTTATAGGTAACAGCCTATCCGGTCCGAATGAGCTAGTGTCCATCCGTCCGGATGACCATCCGTCCAGATGGACTTTATGTAACACTTGTGCCTCCACGGCCATCAAAAAAATACCGAACCAATGAAATATTATATTTCATACTTGGGATTTGTAAAAATATGTGTATCATTTGCACATATCAATTTTTGTTCAATTCCAAACTCTAAATCACTTTCTGGAAGGTTATACGTGCACCGATGCGTAAATATAACCAGTTTAATGCAGCAAACACTCCAGAATAGTGACATAGGCTTAACATACCTTAAATAACCTTTACATAACTTAGAAATAAGTTTTGAAGGCTTTGGTATGGCAAAAACAAGTTAATTCGCTTACAGGGACTAAACTTGACAAACTGCGAAAGTATGCCAATTTGAACTGTAACAGACATTCCGGAACATGACCATAAGTTAAACACACCTTAAATATCCTCTACATAGCTTAGAAATAGGCTTTAAGGGGTTCGGTGTGCTAAAATAAACTTTTGGGTCATTCAGGGACTAAAAGTGTCAAAAAGTGCACAAGTTTGCATTTTCGTGCATACCTTACGTTCTGAATACATCTGGAGATCCAAAAAAATTTATGTAAGCACTAAAATATTTTATTTTAGTGTTTGGCATAAGAAAAATCCATTCGTTGCGTCATTTGGATCGTTTTTCGCGCTTATGCGCATTCCGTCGTAATTAAGCGAACATCGCGTTCGTACGACCAAACGAACCAACATCCGACATATTTTTGGGCATCATTTTAGGGCCTTAAAGTTGGCTTTACGGGCCTTAGAAGTGTCGAAAATGGCCTTAAACACCAACAGGGACTGAAACTGTCATTATGCAAACTTGTTTCTGATCTGTGCAGGCCAGGCGGCCCGCGTAAGTTCTATGTGTATCTTTACGCGGCCCGCGTCAGTGTTCCAGACCAGATTAACTGCATTTAACAGCAGATTACAGCTGTTTAATTCACAACCACACACTCACACTTGCCTAGTCAGGTGATAAGAACCCATTTTTAGTTCCCACAATATTTCAACAAGTGTACGCATGAGATTCGATCACATTTTCCAAGAAACGATCCTAACGGTTCGAGTATTCCTATAAATACCCCACCCCCATTTGCTTCTAAACCCACTAGAATCTTATTTGAGGAGCTCTAAGTTGAAACCTTTGTTTCATACCTGAGCTACTTGAATCACGATTAGCATTCGGGGACCCTTCGTAAGTATTCTTTCGTTCTTTTCTTTCTTTTACTGCTTTTCGAGTCCGAAAGTCAAACTTTGTTTGACTTTCTGCGTTGACCAGTTATGGTCAATGCGAAGTTCGTTTGAACTTCGCAACGTGATTGTAATCACGATGGTTATAGTCCCTTGGGACTATGCCTACTGATTACCACGTTGACTAGGGTCGTAAGGGTAAGCGATCTGATAAATCGCTTATACCTTCGAACCCGACCCATTTGGTCGATCATTAGGATCCGACCAAATACATTAGGTGACCATAGTATATAGGGAATAACCTTCCGAGGTTATACCTTATGGTCGCTTCGTTTAAGTAGTTGTATGATAGGTAGTTTATATGCCTTAGGTAAATTACCAGAATACTCTTTTTCATGTATAATTGGTAATTAAGCATATGTAACCTAAACTTTCGTCACATAACTGATTATGTAACATGTTTAGGCATATAACACTTGTCATAGGACTAGTTAGACGTCTCGAACGCGCTTTGCACGCACGACGCGTTAAAGTAGCGTATGTTACCTTAATGGGTCGCGATGGGTCGAAAGCACTTAGGTTAGTCTCAATGTAGTATGTAGGCCTTGTTAAACCATATCATATGAGTTCCAATACTCATTTGGTTTACCAAGCCTCATCCTATCCGATCTCCCGATTTAAGTCCGGTTTATTTATATAGTTTTAGATTGCCGACTGATTCCGTGCTCCCTCTAGCTTTGTTTGGTTGTTGTTCAAGACCTCTAAGCATTCTCAGGCGAGTACATTATTCCCCTCTTTTACTGTTTTCAACTGTTTTGGGGTGACTCATATGTGCTAAATGTCTTAACAATGATTTCAAGAACGATTACAATGGTTTCAAAAACAATTACAATGTGGTTTCAAGAACGATAACAATGGTTTCAAGAACGATTACAATGGTTTCAAAAACAATTACAATGGTTTCAAAAACAATTACAATGGTTTCAAGAACGATTTCAATAAAGTGAACAAACTTGTTGGTTGTAGTTACATAACCAATGACATTCATTAGCAATGATCAAGCCGACCAGTATTAGGTTATGGTACCATAGGATCTGACAAATCCCGTTATTCTCTATACCCATGGTTATGTGTGGGTATTTTGGGTAACGACTGAATCTGTAATTATTAATTTACCCTTTGGTAAGGGTTTGTTAAGAACGAGAACGAGTTGGAACGATGAACGAGTCAAGAAGGTTTGAATGTTATTAGAAAATCGACCATAAAGTAGTTTCACAATTAAAACAAGAACGATTTGAACGATTAAAACAACAAGAACGATTTGAACGATTTCACAAAATGTTTTAACGATTGGGTAAACATTTGGACATGATTTACATTTGATCATGCATTTCCACGAAACATAGTATTGATTTAAACCAAGTTTTACTTCAATACTTTGTTTTGTGCGTTTCACCTATGGTTTAGTTGATGCATTTCACTAGCCATACATATCATTTTGGTTACACATTACATGGTTTACATTTGACACAAACACTTTTGACATTGGTTATACATAACATGATTTACATCTTGACATGAACATTTTGACATATTATTCCAATACATTTGGCAGTTGGTTTACACATAGACATCTTACATTGTTGGTTTGGTTTGAGTAAGTGATTTAAGTAACGAGGCGTGTGTAATATGATATAAGCATGGTGGATACGCCGCTGGTACTTCCTATATATAAGTGCTTATATGGTATTACATATCGTAGCGTTGTTTAAATCATTTCAATTTAAACATATAATATTTTATACAAATAACATACTTTTCACAATACATCGTTGTACAAACAACTTAACTTATACAAACTCATTTTACATGGTTATTCATTTAATCATGCATTATTCTCTTATTTATACATATCATCTGAACTTATTATTTTTCAAATGATTTACAAAGACAAAGCAAATTACAAGGTTCATGACTAAACATTTTCTTAAACAGAAGTCATGAATCTTATTTTCACAAAACCTATGTACTCGCCAGCATTTCTTTGCTGACCTCGTTTTCACATGTGTTTCAGGTATTGTTGAAAGATATCGATTGATAGGATGCATGCTCACATAGGACTGGACAAGGCCTTAGTGACTCAATAACAATGATAGACTATGTTTAAATTGTGTATTTAGATTTCCAGACGATGTAATTATTCAATGTTTAATAAAACGAAACACTTTTTGGTATCCATGGTTATGAAACATTAATTCTGGTACAACACTCCCCGACGTTTCCGCCACGTTTTGTATGTTACACGTGGTCGGGGTGTGACAGAAAAGATGGTATCAGAGCCAATGGTTATAGGGAATTAGGTTATTAGTAATGCTTTGACCTAGTCTATAACCTTCTTAGGACCCTAACGCGAGTTTACTTGCGTTTAGTCATAAAACAATACCGTCACCTATCCTTAGGCGACGACCACAACAAGAACATAAAATTCAAAACCGCTTTGAAAACTAATCATCTGTTTTAGGATGATTGATTACTAGGTTTTGAACCCTCTATTGTAAGGTTTTGAACCCTCTGTTATATGGTTTTGAACCCCTTTGACTTTTCAAAATCTCGTCAAGGTTTTGGGTTTTAAATAATGTGAACACGTGCAAACTAGAAGGGTGAGTGCCTGTATTCTGGGTTTTCTGTCTAGGCACGCACTTCGTATATATCTCATCAGACGCGAGACCAGTTGTGCTTACCTGGGAATTCTTGGGATGAGTGTTCACTTATAGGCGAGCATGTCTTCGCGATACATTATTTTTGATCCATTTACTTTGGTTAGTCACTGTGTGTCGGTTGTTGCTTTGTAGTAACAAACAAATGACCACTATCCTTGCTTTCATCAGATTTGTTTCATCTCATTCTTTTCGTCTAATTCTCTCACTCGTTTCCTTTCATGTTTCCTCTTTTAGAATGCCTCCTCGACGCGAAAGCCAGATAGCGACTGCCGAATTGGCAGAAATCATTGCGCAGCAAATGGCTGCTCAATTCCCAAACCTCTTTGCTCAATGGAACCAAGCCAACAACAACAACAATGTTCCATGCAAATACAAGGATTTTAACCAGGCTAAACCTCTCAAGTTTAGTGGTTCTGAAGGAGCGACTGGGCTTCTTCAATGGTTCGAGAGCATTGAGAATACTTTCCGCCACGTGCAGTGTCCTGACAATCGCAAGGTCGAGTTTTCTTCGAGTGTGTTTCAGAAGAGGGCTCTCACATGGTGGAACGGGGTTATGAGGTATCGTGGTGCAGAAGTTGCTCTAGCACAGACATGGGCTGAACTTAGGGCCCTTATGATGAGGGAATTCTGTCCTCGTCATGAGCAGCGAGCTTTAGAGAAGGAATTTGATGAGTTGAAGCAAGATAGTGGTGAGCACAGGGCGTATACTGATAGGTTTGAGGAGTTGAGTCTGCTTTGCCCGACAATGGTTACCCCACTCGACAAGGCTATCGAAAGGTACATCGACGGCCTACCTGACTCGGTACAAGACATCCTTACTGGTAGTAGCCCTACCACACTCCGTCAGGCGATCGAGTTAGCTGCGACATTGACTGAGTAGCAGATTCGGAAGAATAAGTTACACAGAAAGGGTGACAAGGGTAAGAAGCAGGGGTCTGACAAGGAGGATAGCAAGAAAGGTCAAAACAAGAAGGGTAAGGAAGGTGAGACGTCAAAGAAATCAAGAAAGCGAAAGGGTGTTCAGAACTTTGCTGTTACAGCACAGACTGCTCAGAACCCGCGGAACCCACCAGCTCAGCCACCTGCAAAGAAAGCATATGCCGGTACTGCACCTCATTGTGCACGCTGCAACGGTCATCACGCGGTACAACAAGCTTGCTGGCAATGCACGACGTGTGGTAAACTTGGGCATTTGGCCAATGTTTGTCGTTTGGGACAAAATCAGGCTGCTCAGGTTCAAGCTCCGGTTCAAGGGAATGCTGCGAGATTCCCACTGGGGTCATGTTTCAACTGCGGAGAGATTGGTCACTTCCACCACAACTGTCCGAGACTGGTGAATGCAAATGCTAACGCAAACCCAAATGCGAACGTCAACGTCAATGTGAATCCAGCACGTGGTCGAGTGTTTAACATCAATGAGGCACTCAATGATGAAGGAGTGAACAATTAGCATTTTGTATTTCCTCTGGTTGATATCTTGTAACATTTAAAGACAATGCGGTTGTTATATAAATAAAAATTTGTGGTTTTATTTTTTAACTAATGCAATTGTATGAATGTTTGATCCAACCTTATGATGTCAACACAAAGACAAACTACTCATGTGGTTCTGTCATTTTCATGATCACTTGTGATCTCCCTAAGAACCTCAAACGCTTGTTTCTTTTAAATCAAAAGCCCAAAGTTATTTACAAAAAGGATATGTTGCTTTTCTAGCACATGTCACCGAGGAGAAAGGGAAGAGCAAGAGTATTCAGGATATTCCGATTGTTCGGGATTATCCAGAGGTGTTTCTTGATGAACTGCCTGGTTTGCCTCCAGTTCGTCAAGTCAAATTTCATTTTGACCTTGTACCCAATGCCAACCCAATTGTGAAAGCACCTTATCGTCTTGCACTGATCGAGATGCAAGAATTATCAAAACAGCTTCAAGAGTTGTCTGATAAAGGATTCATCCGTCCAAACTTTTCATCTTGGGGAAAACTCTTGCCCTCTTTGCGAAAAAGAAAGATGGATTTTTTCGAATTAGTATCGATTATCGTAAGCTTGATAAGCTTACCATCAAGAATCGATATCCCCTACCTTAAATCAATGATCTCTCCGATCATCTGCAGGGTACTTCATGCTTTTCCAAGATCGATTTGCGTTCTGGGTATCATCAACTTCGTATTTTCGAAGAAGATATTCCCAAAACGGCTTTCTGCACGAAGTATGGCCATTACGAGTTTACAGTCATGCCTTTTGGATTGACAAATGCTCCAGCCATCTACATGGACTTAATAAATAGAGTCTGCAAGTCTTATTTGGATCAGTTCGTCATTGTTGTTATTGATGACATCTTGATCTATTCATGTCCTGAGCCGATCACGATCAACACCTTCGTTGACATTGGAACCCCTAAAGAAGGAACAAACTTTTCGCTAAATCCTCCAAGAGGAAATTTTGGCTTAAAGAAGTTCAGTTTTTGGGCCATGTAGTCAACAAGCAGGGTATTCATGTGGATCCATCCAAATTGCTGCAATTAAGGATTTGATTCCTTGTATGCTTTAAATACCCGTGTCCAAAGATAACAAATTTAAAGGTCAAATTAAACAATTATGCGAGTATGCGATTATGCGATTATGTGATATGTGTTTATGTGTTCTCCTCTATGTTTTTGTGTGATCCGATTTTCAAATCCTCATAGAATCTTTCATATCTTCATATAAGGGATTCATAGTAGGATATTCAAAAGGTACTACCTTAAATCCTTAATGGGCTTCTATGTAATCCTTAAGACCCTTGGATTATATAGTATCGCTTCATGATTCATAAGAGATCCTTTTAGTGGTCTAGTCTAAAAGATTGATTCACAATTTGGTTAAAGAACGACATCTAGTGATGTAGCTGAACAGACTCCTTGATAGTCTATTTAGATCATTTATTGATTTAATTAAAAGGACTCTATGGCGGTCTAGTCACACTCATCACAGGATTGTTCATTTGGTTTTCCCCTACACATTATAAAATAGACTGTGTGAACTATGCAAGGAATTGTCTAATTATGGACGCGTACATAATTATGAAATTTAGTGCACAGAAACCCAGTAAGATTTATTATGTGTAAGAACCGATAGTGACAACAATAACAAAATGAGAACGATGTAATGGAGGTACGGTGGACGCACCAATGACGCTTCATATACTTGTATATAAGTGTCCCTCTTACATTGCAAGCATAATGTTATTAAGGTTACTAGAAGTTCAGAACCCTAACCAATGTTGTTCGATCTTTTCAACTTCATGTTTTAAACTCTCACAAGTTTCCTCTAAATAAATTTCGGGACGAAATTTCCTAAAGTAGGGGAGACTGTAACACCTGTGCCTCCACGGCCATCAAACAAATACCAAACCAATGAAATATTATATTTCATACTTGGGATTTGTAAAAATATGTGTATCATTTGCACATATCAATTTTTGTTCAATTCCAAACTCTAAATCTCTTTCTGGAAGGTTATACGCGCACCGATGCGTAAATATAACCAGTTTAATGCAACAAACACTCTGGAATAGTGACATAGGCTTAACATACCTTAAATAACCTTTACATAACTTAGAAATAAGTTTTGAAGGCTTTGGTATGGCAAAAACAAGTTAATTCGCTTACAGGGACTAAACTTGACAAACTGTGAAAGTATGCCAATTTGAACTGTAACAGACATTCCGGAACATGACCATAAGTTAAACACACCTTAAATATCCTCTACATAGCTTAGAAATAGGCTTTAAGGGGTTCGGTGTGCTAAAATAAACTTTTGGGTCATTCAGGGACTAAAAGTGTCAAAAAGTGCACAAGTTTGCATTTTCGTGCATACCTTACGTTCTGAATACATCTGGACATCCAAAAAAATTTATGTAAGCACTAAAATATTTTATTTTAGTGTTTGGCATAAGAAAAATCCATTCGTTGCGTCATTTGGATCGTTTTTCGCGCTTATGCGCATTCCGTCGTAATTAAGCGAACATCGCGTTCGTACGACCAAACGAACCAACATCCGACATATTTTTGAGCATCTTTCATGTCCACAATGTTTGGGCATCATTTTAGGGCCTTAAAGTTGGCTTTACGGGCCTTAGAAGTGTCGAAAATGGCCTTAAACACCAACAGGGACTGAAACTGTCATTATGCAAACTTGTTTCTGATCTGTGCAGGCCAGGCGGCCCGCGTAAGTTCTATGTGTATCTTTACGTGGCCCGCGTCAGTGTTCCAGACCAGATTAACTGCATTTAACAGCAGATTACAAATGTTTAATTCACAACCACACACTCACACTTGCCTAGTCAGCTGATAAGAACCCATTTTTAGTTCCCACAATATTTCAACAAGTGTACGCATGAGATTCGATCACATTTTCCAAGAAACGATCCTAACGGTTCGGGTATTCCTATAAATACCCCACCCCCATTTGCTTCTAAACCCACTAGAATCTGATTTGAGGAGCTCTAAGTTGAAACCTTTATTTCATACCTGAGCTACTTGAATCACGATTAGCATTCGGGGACCCTTCGTAAGTATTCTTTCGTTCTTTTCTTTCTTTTACTGCTTTTCGAGTCCGAAAGTCAAACTTTGTTTGACTTTCTGCGTTGACCAGTTATGGTCAATGCGAAGTTCGTTTGAACTTCGCAACGTGATTGTAATCACGATGGTTATAGTCCCTTGGGACTATGCCTACTGATTACCACGTTGACTAGGGTCGTAAGGGTAAGCGATCTGATAAATCGCTTATACCTTCGAACCCGACCCATTTGGTCGATCATTAGGATCCGACCAAATACATTAGGTGACCATAGTATATAGGGAATAACCTTCCGAGGTTATACCTTATGGTCGCTTCGTTTAAGTAGTTGTATGATAGGTAGTTTATATGCCTTAGGTAAATTACCAGAATACTCTTTTTCATGTATAATTGGTAATTAAGCATATGTAACCTAAACTTTCATCACATAACTGATTATGTAACATGTTTAGGCATATAACACTTGTCATAGGACTAGTTAGACGTCTCGAACGCGCTTTGCGCGCACGACGCGTTAAAGTAGCGTATGTTACCTTAATGGGTCGCGATGGGTCGAAAGCACTTAGGTTAGTCTCAATGTAGTATGTAGGCCTTGTTAAACCATATCATATGAGTTCCAATACTCATTTGGTTTACCAAGCCTCATCCTATCCGATCTCCCGATTTAAGTCCGGTTTATTTATATAGTTTTAGATTGTCGACTGATTCCGTGCTCCCTCTAGCTTTGTTTGGTTGTTGTTCAAGACCTCTAAGCATTCTCAGGCGAGTACATTATTCCCCTCTTTTACTGTTTTCAACTGTTTTGGGGTGACTCATATGTGCTAAATGTCTTAATAATGATTTCAAGAACGATTACAATGGTTTCAAAAACAATTACAATGTGGTTTCAAGAACGATAACAATGGTTTCAAGAACGATTACAATGGTTTCAAAAACAATTACAATGGTTTCAAGAACGATTTCAATAAAGTGAACAAACTTGTTGGTTGTAGTTACATAACCAATGACATTCATTAGCAATGATCAAGCCGACCAGTATTAGGTTATGGTACCATAGGATCTGACAAATCCCGTTATTCTCTATACCCATGGTTATGTGTGGGTATTTTGGGTAACGACTGAATCTGTAATTATTAATTTACCCTTTGGTAAGGGTTTGTTAAGAACGAGAACGAGTTGGAACGATGAAAGAGTCAAGAAGGTTTGAATGTTATTAGAAAATCGACCATAAAGTAGTTTCACAATTAAAACAAGAACGATTTGAACGATTAAAACAACAAGAACGATTTGAACGATTTCACAAAATGTTTTAACAATTGGGTAAACATTTGGACATGATTTACATTTGATCATGCATTTCCACGAAACATAGTATTGATTTAAACCAAGTTTTACTTCAATACTTTGTTTTGTGCGTTTCACCTATGGTTTAGTTGATGCATTTCACTAGCCATACATATCATTTTGGTTACACATTACATGGTTTACATTTGACACAAACACTTTTGACATTGGTTATACATAACATGATTTACATCTTGACATGAACATTTTGACATATTATTCCAATACATTTGGCAGTTGGTTTACACATAGACATCTTACATTGTTGGTTTGGTTTGAGTAAGTGATTTAAGTAACGAGGCGTGTGTAATATGATATAAGCATGGTGGATACGCCACTGGTACTTCCTATATATAAGTGCTTATATGGTATTACATATCGTAGCGTTGTTTAAATCATTTCAATTTAAACATATAACATTTTATACAAATAACATACTTTTCACAATACATTGTTGTACAAACAACTTAACTTATACAAACTCATTTTACATAGTTATTCATTTAATCATGCATTATTCTCTTATTTATACATATCATCTGAACTTATTATTTTTCAAATGATTTACAAAGACAAAGCAAATTACAAGGTTCATGACTAAACATTTTCTTAAACAGAAGTCATGAATCTTATTTTCACAAAACCTATGTACTCGCCAGCATTTCTTTGCTGACCTCGTTTTCACATGTGTTTCAGGTATTGTTGAAAGATATCGATTGATAGGATGCATGCTCACATAGGACTGGACAAGGCCTTAGTGACTCAATAACAATGATAGACTATGTTTAAATTGTGTATTTAGATTTCCAGACGATGTAATTATTCAATGTTTAATAAAACGAAACACTTTTTGGTATCCATGGTTATGAAATATTAATTCTGTTACAACACTCCCCGACGTTTCCACCACGTTTTGTATGTTACACGTGGTCGGGGTGTGACACTTTACAATATCAATACCTATTCGACCGGTTGGGGTTTGGACTCCTCTATTGTCAATCCGTTCGGATGGACTTGTCCATCCGTCCGGACGGACTTTGAGAATACTAAAACTTGTCCAACTTATACTATTCTATACAATATTCAACACATGCTCCATCTAGCTATATGCATAGTGGCAGACGTACAAAATATGCACCAACAGATTCCCCCTCGGCTGTCACTGTCGAATCGTCACTAACACTTTAAGAACCTTGAGTCGTGTTTGAATATTCTGCAATCTTTAACTATTCTACAACTTCAATCATGCATCTTGAAATCTTCAATAGATTCCCCCTCGATTGATGATTCGGGTTTGCTTTTGACAATGTAGAGCATGTTCCCCCTGAAATGAATCTTCAGGTCTTTTGCACAGTTCACGACTCTCCTCTGATTTGCTAAACTGCAACCTTCACGAACAATCACCAATTTGAAACTAAACACTGCAGCATCTTCTGTTTCAGTTTTAACCACGTCCGAGCTCAGTTTTTGATATAACATTTCAGCACCACGATCTCGCATTCCGCTTGCTCGATCTAAGAATGTACAAAAACTTAACCGGCAATTGATAGAAACTTCAAATACCCCACTAGTTAACTTCAAATCCGTGATTCCCCTGAAGATCTGATATCCCGTTTTCCGTGATCAATGTTAACGCACCGTAAGAATGACAGATCCGTGTAAACGGTACTCTCCACAATCAGCAACTCTTCATCGGAAAACAAATCATCTAGTAATGTAATCCGATCTCCGAAGCATTCGTCTACAATCAAATTCGTCTCCTCGGATATCTAGACCTCAGAAGCTATCATCCACGATCACTCACATATCTCCGATGCTTTCATCCACGATCAAATATCAACACCTCGGATCATCTTGATCTCAGAAGCTTTCAGCCACGATCAGATTCACATTCCCCTGACAATCTGAAGTCGAAACCACCCGTATACTGTTGCAGTGTCATGAATTTCAAAAATGCCAGAATTTCAACATATGACATTGAAATTTTTATTCCCCCTCATTTTTGCAAATTCTGACGTCTCTATCACTGAGTTCCCCCTCAAACTGAGCAATTCAGTCCTCTTTTATCTGTGAAAAACTCGACTATGTTGAAAATATGACAATTTTCCTCAAAACGTCAGTTTTTCATCATTGCGGATTTTACGTTTTGGCCCATAAATAGTCAGATAACCTGAATGATAAACATTCTGCACCAGTATCATGACTACCCCACTAATTTCCACAATCCGTGATCGCATCATCAAATCTATTCACTGAAGCCCCAGACGGTGTCCCCGAACAACCCAGCTTGGTTGTTAAAAACCCGAAAAAAATTTCAATCACCAAATTTTTTCTGGAGACCCTCCTCATCGTTGCGAACAAAAAATACCTTTTTTAGACATTAGTTCATCCATTCGAATGGGATAGGTCCATTCGTTCGGATGGACTGATCTTGGATCACCTTGACTGCTAGCCACCTGAGTGTCTTCATCCGAATGAGTTAATGGTTCGAATGACCTATCACACCCCGACCACGTAAAACAATAAATCATGGCGGAAACGTCGGGGAGTGTCGTAACAGAATCATTGTTTCACAACCATGGATTAAATAGTTTTGTTTCATTGAATTATTGGACTCATTGTTTTGTTACAAATCAGATAAGTACAAATAATTGTCTCTCAAGTTTTAAAGTCGCTAAGGCACAAGTCCATCCTATGTGTAGCATGCATTAACAATCATCACATAGCAGTAGCTGAAACATATGTGAAAATAGGTACGTCAGCATAAAAATGTCTGTGAGTAACATAGGATTTGTGTATTAGATTCATGGCTTTGGATAATGTAACACCTGTGCCTCCACGGCCATCACACAAATACTGTAGCAATGAAATATTGTATTTCATACTTGGTATTTGTAAAAATATGTGTATCATTTGCACATATCAATTTTTGTTCAATTTCAAACTCTAAATCACTTTCTGGAAGGTTATACGCGCACCGATGCGTAAATATAACCAGTTTAATGCAACAAACACTCCGGAATAGTGACATTGGCTTAACATACCTTAAATAACCTTTACATAACTTAGAAATAAGTTTTGAAGGCATTGGTATGGCAAAAACAAGTTAATTCGTCTACAGGGACTAAATTTGACAAACTGCGAAAGTATGCCAATTTGAACTGTAACAGACATTCCGGAACATGACCTTAAGTTAAACATACCATAAATACCCTTCACATAGCTTAGAAATAGGCTTTGAGGTGTTCGGTGTGCTAAAATAAACTTTTGGGTCATTCAGGGACTAAAAGTGTCAAAAAGTGCACAAGTTTGCATTTTCGCGCATAACTTACGTTCTGAATAGATCTGGACATCCAAAAATTTATGTAAGCATGACTACATTATATTTTAGTGTTCGCCTTAAGAAAAATCCATTCGTTACGTCATTTGGATCGTTTTTCGCGCTTATGCGCATTCCGTCGTAATTAAGCGAACATCGCGTTCGTACGGCCAAACGAACTGACATCCGAGATATTTTTGAGCATGTTTTAAGTTCCCTATACTTTAACTTCATTTTAGAGCTTTGAAATGGGGTTAACGGGCCTTAAACGTGTCAAAAATGGGCTGAATGCATGACAGGGACCAAAAGTGTAAATCTGCCAAACTTAAGCCTAGCGGTGCGCTAGGGGTCTGCTGACCAGATACAGAGTTTTTAAACAGCAGGCTGCAGCTGTTTAATCCTCCTCCACATGTTCCCAATTGTCTAGTCATGTGATAAGGATGGAATTTTAGGCACCATAAGGTCCCGACACTTGTACGGCTTGGATTAAGACACGTTTTCCATGAAACGATCTTAACGGTTCAACGAAAACTATAAATACCCCATACCCCCATTGCTTAAACTCACAAGAATTCTGATTTTGAGAGCTCTAAGTTGAAACCATTGTTTCATACCTGAGTTCTTGAGTCGGGATTAGCATTCGGGGACCCTGGGTAAGTATTCTTTCGTTCTTTTCCTTATTTTATTGCTTTTCGAGTCAGAAAGTCAAACTTTGTTTGACTTTCAGCGTTGACCAGTAATGGTCAATGCGAAGTTCGTTTGAACTTCGCAACGTGAGTGTAATCACGTTGGTCATAGTCCCTTGGGACTATGCCCACTGATTACCACGTTGTCTAGGGTCGTAGGGTAGGCGATCTAATAAATCGCCTATACCTTCGAACCCGACCCAGTTTGGTCGATCATTAGGATCCGACCAAACACATTAGGTGACCATAGTAGGTAGGGAATAACCTTCCGAGGTTATACCCTATGGTCACATCGTTTAAGTAGTTGTATGATAGGTAGTTTATATGCCTTAGGTAAATTACCAGAATACCCTTTTCATGCAAAATTGGTAATTTAGCATATGTAACCTAAACTTTTGCCACATAACTGATTATGTAACATGTTTAGGCATATAACACTTGTCATAGGACTAGTTAGGCGGTCCGAACGCGTTTCACGCGCACGACGCGTTAAAGTAGCATAAGCTTCCTAAACGGGTCGTAATGGGTCGAAAGCACTTAGGTTAAGTTTCATTTAGTATGTAGGCTTTGTTAAACCATATCATATGAGTTCCTACACTCATTTGTTTTACAAACCCTAATGCTACCCAATCTTCCGATTTAGGTCCGGTTAATTAACATAGTTACCTATATTAGGTGCCGTTTGATTTCCGTGATCTCTAGCATTGTTTGGTTGTTACTCAAGGACTACTGAGCAATCTCAAGTGAGTACATAGACCCCTCTTTTACTGTTTTCCAAACTGTTTTGGGGTGGAACACATGTGCCTACTTGTTACTTTCATGCTTTTCCGTTTTCACATCATACACATGCTATGTTCGTTAGTACATTATAGTACATGATTTCATTACATCTTATGCTAGGTGTGCCCATTGTGTGCATTACTTAGTACATTGTTTTACATGACATTTCCTGCTAGGTGTGCCCATTGTGTGCATTACTTAGTACATTGTTTTACATGACATTTCCTGCTAGGTGTGCCCATTGTGTGCATTACTTAGTACATCGTTTTACATGACATTTCACGCTATGTATGTTCATTTGATTACATACTTAGTGCATTGTTTTCACATGTTTACATTTTGGTATGACATTTGGTTTGTTTACATGGGACAATACATTCATTAACATTAGCTACGCCGTTCGTTAGTAGGTAGTGGTACCATAGGAATTGACAACTCCCGTTCCGGACATCCCAGGGAAAGGGGACAGAAAGGAATGACCGAATTCGATGATATAAGACAGATAGACCTTTAATTTGTTTAAAGGTTTATCACCACAGTCACAAGGCTTGGATGTATGCATTTTTACAATACCGCATAAATGTTCATTATCAGTATAGCATGCATTTACACATTACATGATTTACATTGATCATGCATTTACACAAGACAAAATATTGATTTAAACCAAGTTTTACTTCAATAATTTGCTTTTGTGCATATGGTTTAGTTGAGACATTTCGCTAGCCATACATGACATTTTGACATAGACATTTCGACATAGACATTTTAACATGATTGACATTGATCATGCATTTACACAAAACATAACTTTGATTTAAACCAAGTTTTACTTCAATACTTTGTTTTTGTGCATATGGTTTAGTTGAGACATTTCGCTTGCCATACATGACATATTTGACATAGACATTTGACATGGATATTTGACATAGACATTTGACATGGATATTTGACATAGACATCTTACATTGATTGGTTTGGTTTGATTAAGTGATTAAGTAACGATGCGTGTGTAATATGATACAAGCATGGTGGATACGCCGCTGGTACTTCCTATATATAAGTGTTTGTATAATATTACATAGCGTAACGTTATTTGAATCATTTCAGTTTGATACATATGACATTTTATACAAATAACATATTTTTCACAAGACATTGATTTACAAACAACTTATCTAATACAAACTCATTTTACATGGTTATTCATTTAAACCATACATTATTTATACATATCATCTGATCTTATCGATTTTCAAATGATTTACAAAACAAAGCAAATAACAAGGTTCATGACTAAACATTTTCTCAAACATAAGTCATGAAACCTATTTTCACAAAACCTATGTATCTCACCGGCATTTTTATGCTGACGTACCATATTTTCACATGTGTTTTTCAGGAGCTGTTGCATAAGATGATCAAGATACACTTAGGCGGACATGGGCCTTAGTGACAATAAAAGATGCAGACTAGTTAATTATGTTGTATTTCCATGTTTGTTTAGACGTTGTAACACTTTTAATCAATAAAACGAAACTTTAATTTCCATGGTTGTGAAACATTAATTCTGTTACAACACTCCCCGATGTTTCCGCCACGTTTTGTATGTTCCACGTGGTCGGGGTGTGACAGAAAAGATGGTATCAGAGCCAATGGTTATAGGGAATTAGGTTATTAGTAATGCTTTGACCTAGTCTATAACCTTCTTAGGACCCTAACGCGAGTTTACTTGCGTTTAGTCATAAAACAATACCGTCACCTATCCTTAGGCGACGATCACAACAAGAACATAAAATTCAAAACCACTTTGAAAACTAATCATCTGTTCTAGGATGATTGATTACTAGGTTTTGAACCCTCAGTTATAAGGTTTTGAACTCTCTGTTATATGGTTTTGAACCCCTTTGGGTTTTCAAAATCTCGTCAAGGTTTTGGGTTTTAAATAATGTGAACACGTGCAAACTGGAAGGGTGAATGCCTGTATTCTGGGTTTTCTGTCTAGGCAAGCACTTCGTATACATCTCATCAGACGCGAGACCAGTTGTGCTTACCTGGGAATTCTTGGGATGAGTGTTCACTTATAGGCGAGCATGTCTTCGCGATACATTATTTTCGACCCATTTACTTTGATTTGTCATTGTGTGTCGTTTGTTGCTTTGTAGTAACAAACAAATGACCACTATCCTTGCTTTCATCAGATTTGTTTCATCTCATTCTTTTCGTCTAATTCTCTCTCTCGTTTCCTTTCATGTTTCCTCTTTCAGAATGCCTCCTCGACGCGAAAGCCAGATAGAGACTGCCGAGCTGGCAGAAATTATTGCGCAGCAGATGGCTGCTCAATTTCCAAATCTCTTTGCTCAATGGAACCAAGCCAACAATAACAACAACAACAATGTTCCATGCAAATACAAGGATTTTAATCAGGCTAAACCACTCAAGTTTAGTGGTTCTGAAGGAGCGACTGTGCTTCTTCAGTGGTTCGAGAGCAGTGAGAATACTTTCCGCCACGTGCAATGTCCGGTTAATCGCAAAGTCGAGTTTGCTTCGAGCGTATTTCAGAAGAGGGCTTTGACATGGTGGAACGGGATTATGAGAGACAGGGGTGCAGAAGTTGCTCTTGCACAGACATGGGCTGAACTTAGAGCCCTTATGATGAGGGAATTTTGTCCTCGTCATGAGCAGCGAGCTTTGGAGAAGGAATTTGATGATTTGAAGCAAGATAGTGGTGAGCACAGGGCTTATACTGATCGGTTTGAAGAGTTGAGTTTGCTTTGCCCGACTATGGTTACCCCACTTGACAAGGCTATCGAGAGATACATCGACGGCCTACCTGACACAGTACAAGACATCCTTACTGGTAGTGAACCTGCCACACTCCGTCAGGCGATCGAGTTATCAGCGACATTGACTGAGTCGCAGATTAGAAAGGGAAAGCTACACCGGAAGGGTGACCAGGGCAAGAAACAGTTGGCTGACAAGGGGGATAGCAAGAAGGGTCAAAACAAGAATGGAAAGGACTCTGGTTCTTCGAGGAGGGCAAAGAAGCGTAAGGCTTCCCAAAACTATGCTGTCACTGCCCAAGCTAACCAGGCAGCTCCCAACCAACCCGCACAGCCTCCAGCGAAGAAACCCTATTCTGGGAATGCACCTTTGTGCAATAGATGCAACAGTCACCACCAGCAGCAACTTCCTTGCCGTTTCTGTACTAACTGTGGGAAGTCAGGCCATCTTGCCAATTTTTGTCGGTCTGCTCAGAATCCCGCGGTTCAGAACCCGGCTCAACAAGTTGCTCAGCCTCTTGCTCAGCAACAGGGTCAAGCTGCACGACCACACTACCCACCTGGTGCCTGTTACAATTGTGGGGATCTGACCCACTACAGAAACCAATGCCCAAAGCTAGCTAATGCAAATCCGACCCACGGATGAGCATTCAGCTGAACAAAGGATGTTGCTGTCTTATGCCTTTGTTTCTTTTGTTTTCGTGTATTGTGAAACAATATGTCTCGTTCATAAATAAAAGTTGTTGTTCACAATTCTGATATACAAGTATAATTACATGTGTGTATGACTTTTCCTATGATACCTACATCAAGGAACTATGTACATTACAAACTACTCTTGTGATTCTCTCTTTCAAATGATCGCTCATGATTCCTTCGAAAATTTTAAGTACTCGTTTCATTCTAAGATGCGTGGTACAGAAAATAAAGTGACATTATTAGTGATCATGCTTCTGCACATCTGTGCCTTTGAATCCTTGGTTAGATAACTAAGGGTATTTCCAAATCTCATACCCATTACATTTTGATTTTTCAACATACACAGTACCAGTATTTCAAAACAATCTTCATGATCTCAAAACATTTCATATAGTTTGAAAACAATTTTTCTATATGCATTGTCTATGTTATTTCAAAAACATTGGCCATGTTATCAAAACCAACCTTCCAAATTTCAAAATATTTCATATAGTCTGAAGACAATATTAACACAATACATTTTCTTATCAAGTGCATGATTTCGAAAAGCATCATTTATTTTTTTTCAAAAACCTTATACATAATTTCAAAATTCATCTCGCATGATTTTAAAACATTTTTATAAATATACTTACCTAGTACACCTACTTTATGATTTCAAAAGTATTATATATAAGGTTTCAAAAACATTGAACACGTTTTCTTAAAGGAACCCCATGCATAGTTTTCAATTTTCGCTATTCATTGACTTAACCTTCAAATTCTGCTTCATATGTCGCCTTGACATATCTAGCATCTCAACTTCATAAGCATTCTTACTTCATGTTTTGACATAAGCACATCCAGTGCAAGGTTTCAAAACATCTTCAACTTCTAAAATCCATATGGGATCTTTTTATCTCCACGATTTGACCTTGTGGATGATCATCATTCAAATCAGAGTCCTTAATTGGATTCCTTATGTACCATAATTCGAACATTTCGGTTCTTTATAATCGAAATCGAATTTTCTCTTCAAAAATCTTTCTATCCTTATAGTTAGATTCTTGATAACGTTTAAAGTACCAAATGAAATCCGCTGAATGGATTCCTAGTGTGCTTTAAATGCATGTATGCAAGTAACAAGACAAATTAACAAACAATTTTGTGGTTATGTGATTATGTGTTTACATATTTGGTGTTTTTCATTTATACATTTTTGTGTTTTTGGTATACTCTGGATATTCGTTATCCAAATCCTCGTAGAATCTTTCATATCTTCATATGAGGGATTCGTAGAGGGATATTCAAAGGTACTACCTTAAATCCTTAATGGGCTTCTATGTAATAGTTAAGACCCTTGGATTATATAGTACCACTCCAGACCCTTTCTAGTGGTCTAGTCAAAAGATTGATTTGCAATCTGGTTAAAGGACGACATCTAGTGATGTAGCTGGACAGACTCCTTGATAGTCTATTTAGATCATTTATTGATTTAGTCAAAAGGACTCTATGGCGGTCTAGTCACACTCATCACAGGATTGTTCATTTGGTTTTACTCTACGCATTATAAAATAGACTGTGTGAACTGTGCAAGGAATTGTCTGATTATGGACGCGTACATAATTATGAAATTTAGTGCACAGAAACCCAGTAAGATTTATTATGTGTAAGAACCAATAGCGACAACAATAACAAAATGAGAACGATGTAATGGAGGTACGGCGGACGCACCAATGACGCTTCATATACTTGTATATAAGTATCCCTCTTACATTGCAATCATGATGTTATTAAAGGTTACTAGAAGTTCAGAACCCTAACCAATGTTGTTCGATCTTTTCAACTTCATGTTTTCAAGCTCTCACAAGTTTCCTCTAAATAAATTTCGGGACGAAATTTCCTAAAGTAGGGGAGACTGTAACACCTGTGCCTCCACGGCCATCACACAAATACTGTAGCAATGAAATATTGTATTTCATACTTGGTATTTGTAAAAATATGTGTATCATTTGCACATATCAATTTTTTTTCAATTTCAAACTCTAAATCACTTTCTGGAAGGTTATACGCGCACCGATGCGTAAATATAACCAGTTTAATGCAACAAACACTCCGGAATAGTGACATTGGCTTAACATACCTTAAATAACCTTTACATAACTTAGAAATAAGTTTTGAAGGCATTGGTATGGCAAAAACAAGTTAATTCGTCTACAGGGACTAAATTTGACAAACTGCGAAAGTATGCCAATTTGAACTGTAACAGACATTCCGGAACATGACCTTAAGTTAAAGATACCATAAATACCCTTCACATAGCTTATAAATAGGCTTTGAGGTGTTCGGTGTGCTAAAATAAACTTTTGGGTCATTCAGGGACTAAAAGTGTCAAAAAGTGCACAAGTTTGCATTTTCGCGCATAACTTACGTTCTGAATAGATCTGGACATCCAAAAATTTATGTAAGCATGACTACATTATATTTTAGTGTTCGCCTTAAGAAAAATCCATTCGTTACGTCATTTGGATCGTTTTTCGCGCTTATGCGCATTCCGTCGTAATTAAGCGAACATCGCGTTCGTACGGCCAAACGAACTGACATCCGAGATATTTTTGAGCATGTTTTAAGTTCCCTATACTTTAACTTCATTTTAGAGCTTTGAAATGGGGTTAACGGGCCTTAAACGTGTCAAAAATGGGCTGAATGCATGACAGGGACCAAAAGTGTAAATCTGCCAAACTTAAGCCTAGCGGTGCGCTAGGGGTCTGCTGACCAGATACAGAGTTTTTAAACAGCAGGCTGCAGCTGTTTAATCCTCCTCCACATGTTCCCAATTGTCTAGTCATGTGATAAGGATGGAATTTTAGGCACCATAAGGTCCCGACACTTGTACGGCTTGGATTAAGACACGTTTTCCATGAAACGATCTTAACGGTTCAACGAAAACTATAAATACCCCATACCCCCATTGCTTAAACTCACAAGAATTCTGATTTTGAGAGCTCTAAGTTGAAACCATTGTTTCATACCTGAGTTCTTGAGTCGGGATTAGCATTCGGGGACCCTGGGTAAGTATTATTTCGTTCTTTTCCTTATTTTATTGCTTTTCGAGTCAGAAAGTCAAACTTTGTTTGACTTTCAGCGTTGACCAGTAATGGTCAATGCGAAGTTCGTTTGAACTTCGCAACGTGAGTGTAATCACGTTGGTCATAGTCCCTTGGGACTATGCCCACTGATTACCACGTTGTCTAGGGTCGTAGGGTAGGCGATCTAATAAATCGCCTATACCTTCGAACCCGACCCAGTTTGGTCGATCATTAGGATCCGACCAAACACATTAGGTGACCATAGTAGGTAGGGAATAACCTTCCGAGGTTATACCCTATGGTCACATCGTTTAAGTAGTTGTATGATAGGTAGTTTATATGCCTTAGGTAAATTACCAGAATACCCTTTTCATGCAAAATTGGTAATTTAGCATATGTAACCTAAACTTTTGCCACATAACTGATTATGTAACATGTTTAGGCATATAACACTTGTCATAGGACTAGTTAGGCGGTCCGAACGCGTTTCACGCGCACGACGCGTTAAAGTAGCATAAGCTTCCTAAACGGGTCGTAATGGGTCGAAAGCACTTAGGTTAAGTTTCATTTAGTATGTAGGCTTTGTTAAACCATATCATATGAGTTCCTACACTCATTTGGTTTACAAACCCTAATGCTACCCAATCTTCCGATTTAGGTCCGGTTAATTAACATAGTTACCTATATTAGGTGCCGTTTGATTTCCGTGATCTCTAGCATTGTTTGGTTGTTACTCAAGGACTACTGAGCAATCTCAAGTGAGTACATAGACCCCTCTTTTACTGTTTTCCAAACTGTTTTGGGGTGGAACACATGTGCCTACTTGTTACTTTCATGCTTTTCCGTTTTCACATCATACACATGCTATGTTCGTTAGTACATTATAGTACATGATTTCATTACATCTTATGCTAGGTGTGCCCATTGTGTGCATTACTTAGTACATTGTTTTACATGACATTTCCTGCTAGGTGTGCCCATTGTGTGCATTACTTAGTACATTGTTTTACATGACATTTCCTGCTAGGTGTGCCCATTGTGTGCATTACTTAGTACATCGTTTTACATGACATTTCACGCTATGTATGTTCATTTGATTACATACTTAGTGCATTGTTTTCACATGTTTACATTTTGGTATGACATTTGGTTTGTTTACATGGGACAATACATTCATTAACATTAGCTACGCCGTTCGTTAGTAGGTAGTGGTACCATAGGAATTGACAACTCCCGTTCCGGACATCCCAGGGAAAGGGGATAGAAAGGAATGACCGAATTCGATGATATAAGACAGATAGACCTTTAATTTGTTTAAAGGTTTATCACCACAGTCACAAGGCTTGGATGTATGCATTTTTACAATACCGCATAAATGTTCATTATCAGTATAGCATGCATTTACACATTACATGATTTACATTGATCATGCATTTACACAAGACAAAATATTGATTTAAACCAAGTTTTACTTCAATAATTTGCTTTTGTGCATATGGTTTAGTTGAGACATTTCGCTAGCCATACATGACATTTTGACATAGACATTTGACATAGACATTTCGACATAGACATTTTAACATGATTGACATTGATCATGCATTTACACAAAACATAACTTTGATTTAAACCAAGTTTTACTTCAATACTTTGTTTTTGTGCATATGGTTTAGTTGAGACATTTCGCTTGCCATACATGACATATTTGACATAGACATTTGACATGGATATTTGACATAGACATTTGACATGGATATTTGACATAGACATTTGACATGGATATTTGACATAGACATCTTACATTGATTGGTTTGGTTTGATTAAGTGATTAAGTAACGATGCGTGTGTAATATGATACAAGCATGGTGGATACGCCGCTGGTACTTCCTATATATAAGTGTTTGTATAATATTACATAGCGTAACGTTATTTGAATCATTTCAGTTTGATACATATGACATTTTATACAAATAACATATTTTTCACAAGACATTGATTTACAAACAACTTATCTAATACAAACTCATTTTACATGGTTATTCATTTAAACCATACATTATTTATACATATCATCTGATCTTATCGATTTTCAAATGATTTACAAAACAAAGCAAATAACAAGGTTCATGACTAAACATTTTCTCAAACATAAGTCATGAAACCTATTTTCACAAAACCTATGTATCTCACCGGCATTTTTATGCTGACGTACCATATTTTCACATGTGTTTTTCAGGAGCTGTTGCATAAGATGATCAAGATACACTTAGGCGGACATGGGCCTTAGTGACAATAAAAGATGCAGACTAGTTAATTATGTTGTATTTCCATGTTTGTTTAGACGTTGTAACACTTTTAATCAATAAAACGAAACTTTAATTTCCATGGTTGTGAAACATTAATTCTGTTACAACACTCCCCGATGTTTCCGCCACGTTTTGTATGTTCCACGTGGTCGGGGTGTGACAGATAACACAAGAAAAGGTTTTATGTTTTCAAAAATAGCCATGAATCCTTGTAAAAGTTTTGTTTCTAAAATGCGGCGTTTTGGTAAAATGTTTATAGTATATACAAAAATATACTTTGGTTTTGAGATATGCGGATGAGTAGTATATCTAAATATACTTTAGTTTTGAAATAGTTAAATAGTTAGTATATTAGAATATACTTTAGTTTCGGAAATAATAGATTTGGTAGTATATTACAAGTCTACTTTAGTTTGAGAATGAAAAACATCGGTAGTATAATACATTATACTTTGGTTTTGTAAATACCAAATCAACTTATGTTTTGGTTTGAAAATAGCACATCAACTATGCTTTGGTAGTATATTAAAATATACTTTAGTTTGTGAAATAACAGCGTCGGTAGTATATCAAATTATACTTTAGTTTAGGAGGTAGCAAAGTCGGTAGGATATCAAACTATACTTTAGTAAATAATATCACGTTGGTAGTATGTCGAAATATACCATATATCGCGATTTGGTAATACATTTAAACCTTAGTGCATCAAACTACACTTTAGAGACTATTGAAATACCACAAAGGCAAATTCTATTTGGTTAAAACTTGGTTTCTGAGATTCCATACAACAGGAATGGGGTGTCTAGTCCTATAGCGCTATATCGTACTACCAATAGGCTTGATCATTGTTAATGAATGTATAAAAAACAATATAGATGAACAAATAGTTCTAACAAACTTTGGAAATTAGTGTTTAAACCATGGATAATATTTCAATTCGTCAAAAGATAGTACTTATGCATGTGTAATCATATAGTCAAAATCATGAAAATAACGTATCGGCACATATGTATCACCCTAAAACATTTGAAAACGTAAAAGAGGGGACTATGTACTCACTTGAGATCGTAAGTATCCTCGATTAAGTGTCCTAACAAAGCTGGGAAATCAGGGAATCAAGTGCCACCTAGTATGGAATCACTATATTAAACAATCGGTATCTAAATCGGAAGATTGGGTAGAATGAGGTCTCGTAAACCAAATGAGTATTGGAACTCATGTGATAAGGTTTAACAAAGCCTATATTCTAAATCGGAACCAATCCTAAGTTCATACGACCCGTTATGACCCATTAAGGTAGCTTACGCTACTTTAACGCGTCGTTCGCGCGAATGCGCGTTCTAGATGCCTAACTAGTCCTATGACAAGTATTATATGCCCCAACATGTTTAAATATGTTGCATAATCAGTTTAAGTGACAAAAATTAAGTTACATATGCTTAAATACCAATTATGCATGAAAAGGGCATTTTGGTCATTTTCCTAAGGCATATAAACTACCTATCATACAAGTAATTAAACTAAGTGACCATAAGGTATAACCTCGGAAGGTTATTCCCTATACAACTATGGTCACAAAACATGCTTGGTCGGATCATAACGATCGACCAAACGGGTCGGGTTCGAAAGTTTAAGCGGTTGTCAAGACCGCTTTGCTTACGACCATATACAAGCACTAGACTAAAAGTGACGAGTTAAACATGTTAAAACATGTTGAACTAAGTTAGAAAACAGGTTTGATATCAAAACAAAGTGTTTTGATACCCGAAAATAGCTTCGATGCAAAATACGCATAAACACGTATTTTGACCGAAATTTTGACTCGTCACTTCGACTAATCGACGTGGTAATCAATAGGCATAGTCACAAGGGACTATAACCATCTTGATTACGCTCACGTTGCAAAGTTCAAACGAACTTTGTGTTGACCAATTCATGGTCAAAGCCGAAAGTCAAACAATGTTTGATTTTCATGCTTGAAATACATAAAAAGCATGAAAGAAGCTTACAAAAGGTCCAAGCAAGGAAGATTTGAACTCAAAATTCTCAGATATGAAGTTTCACAAGTGAGAGCTTCAACTTAGAGAAGAAATTGAGATCAAATTGTGAGGAATGAAGTGAAGAACCCACTTCTATTTATAGTAAACTTGGATTAACAAGATCAAGACAAGTGTTTTTGCAAGAATAAAGGTTCAATCCTAGCCATACACTTGTGGAACATGGTTTTATATACAATAGGAGCTCCAAAACTAGTTCATAGTATTGAGAAAGTTGCATAAAAGACCCCCAAGTTCAAACTACTTGCTGAAAACTGATATTTCTGTCAAAACAGGGTCGTGGTGTCGCTCCACGACACCACCCCTTTTGGGGTCGCGTGACGCCACCCCTCCCCAAATACAGAAACATAAACTTTTGAAAATTGGCAGAAATGGTCCCTGCAGCTCGTTTAAGCCATTTTAGACGCGTTTAAAACCCGTTAACCCATTTTCAAGGCTCTACAAGGATGTTAAAGCATAGGGGGCTTGAAACATGCTTGAAATTATCTCGTATGTCGGTTCGTTTGGTCGTACGGTCGTGTTGTTCGGTTAATTACGACGAAAATTAGAACGGACACGAAAACGATCCAAATTACACGACGAATGGTATTTTTGCATTCCAATCACTAAAATAAAATATTTTAATAATTACAAAAATTTTTGGATGTCCGGATATGTTCAGAACGTAAGATATGCGTGAAAATGCAAACTTATGCACTTTTTGACGCTTTTAGTCCCTGTTAATCAAATAAGTTTATTTTCGCTTACCGAACCCCTCAAAGCCTATTTCTAAGCTATGTAAAGGATATCTGGGGTATGTTTAGCTTATGATCAAGTTCCAGAATGTTCGTTAATATACAAATCGGCATACTTTCGTAGTTTGTCGCAAATAGTCCCTGCGAGCGAATAAACTTGTTTTCGACACACCAAACCCTCCAAAACTTATTTCTAAGTTATGTATGGGTTATTAAAGGTATGTTAAGCCTATTCCACTATTCCGAAGTGTGTTTTTCATGTTAAACTGATTTTGTTTACGCATCAGTTCGCGTATAACCTTCCAGAAAGCAATTTAAAGCTCGAAATCGAACAAGAATTGATATGTGCAGATGATACACATATTTATACAAATCCCAAGTATGACACACAATATTTCATTGGTTTTGTATTTGTTTAATGGTCGTAGAGACACAGGTGTCACAGTCTCCCCTACTTTATGAAATTTCGTCCCGAAATTTAAATTTTAGAGGAAACCTGTGAAGACAACTGTGATTGTTTCGCTTTCGAATGAATCCTTCGTACCCTAAGTAAAAATCTAGGTCACGTTTAGATTTTTAGTGAATTTTTTAATTGTCAAAGTGTTGTCGTTGTTGTAACAAAAACATGGAGCTTCGAACAACGGATAGGAGAATGTTTCCTATGAAGACTATTATAGGAAACTTGTGTGTGCTTGAAATCGGAGTTGGAGAGTGTAAGATAAAATAACATTGGTCAAGGTCCAGGACTACTAGTAACTTAAATAACGCTACGTTCGCAATGTAATATGGAACACTTATATATAGGAAGTACCAGCGGCGTATCCACCATGCCCTTTTTACATTGTTCCCGTCTCGTTATTCTTATCACTATAGGTCTTAACACATGACAAAACTTGTTGTGATTTCTGTGCACTGAATTCCATAATTATGTATGCATCCATAGTTACATAATTCCTTGCACAGTCCGCACAGTTCATTTCATAATGCGTAAGGGAAAAATCAATTAAACAAACATGTAATGGCTTGACTAGACCACCAAAGGATCTTTTTAACTAGATCAACGAACGACCTTTTTAACTAGATCAACACATGATCTCCTTAACTAGACCGTCGTATGATCTCTTTAAATAGACCGCTAAAGGATCTTTTTAACTTTGAACCAAATAATCGTTTTGAAATAGCACTTTGGAATCCAAGGTTCTTACTATTTGCATAGAAAAGCCCCTTAAGGAATTTAAGATAGTACTTTGAGTATCCTTCTGAGAATCTAACATATGAAAATACGGATGATTCTACCAGGACTTAGATAGCGAGCTTTAGAATTACACATAACATAATCACATAATCGCGTATTCATTAATTTAGTTATTAGCTCGTTCGTTAATTTGAATTAATGCATTTAAAGTACACCATAAATCCAATTAAGGACTTCAATTGGTACTCAAAACATCCCCAAGAATCTAACTATGAAGATAGGAAGATCTTATAAGGATTTGGCTTTGTCTTTGTCGTATCGTAACATTCGTATTAGAGCACACAAGGAATCCAATTAAGGATTTATGAAAGTACCTTTAGGTATCAAATCAAGGATTTGAAATGGTATTTCAAGTATCTGTTTAAGAATTTATAACTTGTACCTTGTACTTTGTTTCTTAAAAGAAACGAGTACTTAGGATTTTCAGGGAGATCACAAGTGATCATAAAATGAAAGAATCATACGAGTAGTTTGTTTTGTAAGGAACACAGTTCCTTGGTGTCAGCATCGTAGGGGTATGTCACACATACACACAATCGCATCAGTCTTGTAAATGAAAAGTGAAACAACGATTTATTTATATAACACCTGAATTGTTTCAAGCGTCAAAGATAACAAACAAGGAAATACAAAAATCTAATTGTTCACTGCTGCATTGTTGTTTGCGTTTACCTCGTTTATGTTAAACACTCATCCACGCGTTGGATCTGCGTTAACAAGTCTTGGGAAATTGTTTCGGAAGTGAGTAAGATCACCACAGTTATAGCACGATCCAGGTGGAAATGGTGCTTGAACAGCAGCAGGATTTGCAGCAGCTTGGATAGCATAACGGCAAGTATTGACCAAATGTCCCATTCGCCCACAGTAGGTACATTTGTGACACTGTGTTTGCTCCAGATGATGACGGTTGCATTTGTTGCATAAATGTGCGTTACCAACATAGTTTCTCCTTGTACGAGGTTGTGCTGGCTGGTTTGGTGCAACCTGGTTGTTCTGAGCAACTACAACGAAGTTTTGTAAAGCCTTACGCTTCTTCGACTTTTTGGAGGACTCCGTCTGTTTATCCTTTGGTTTTTCTTGTGCAGACTCGTTAGATGGTTTCGGGTCGCCCTTTCGGAAAAGCTTACCTTTCCTGATCTGGGATTCAGTCAGGGTAGCAGATAGTTCAATGGCCTGTCTGATAGTAGTAGGGTTGCTACCAGTAACAATGTCATGAACTAGGTCAGGGAGACCATCAATGTACTTTTCGATCGCCTTATCCAAAGGTGTAACCATGGTAGGACATAACAGGCTCAGTTCCTCATAACGGTCAGTGTAGGATCGATGTTCACCGCTGTCTTGCTTAAGATCGTCAAATTCCCTTTCCAAAGCCCTGAGTTCATAACGAGGACAGAACTCTTTCATCATTAGAGCTCGAAGCTCTTCCCAAGTTTGTGCCAATGCCACATCGGCACCCCTATCCCTCATTACACCGTTCCACCATGTAAGTGCTCTTTTCTGGAATACGCTTGATGCAAACTCAACCTTTCACTCGTTTGGGCATTGTACATGATGAAACGTGCTTTCGAGACTCTCAAACCATTGTAGGAGCCCAGTGGCCCCTTCAGACCAAGTAAATGTGAGTGGCTTATGTCACACCCCGACCACGTGTAACATACAAAACGTGGCGGAAACGTCGGGGAGTGTTGTAACAGAATTAATTGTTTCATAACCATGGCATACAAAGTTTTATTTATTTATTAAACAAGGGTGTTACATTGTCTTGAACAGTAAACAAAAGAGTTTATAACATAATTAAACAAGTCTATCTTCATTTTTAGTCTCTAAGGCACAGGTCCGCCCTAGTATCGTGATCAACATCCTACGGAAAAGCTCCTGAAAACACATGTGAAAATAGGTACGTCAGCATAAAAATGCCTGTGAGATACATAGGTTTGTGAAAATAGGATTTATGACTTGTATTTGAGAAAATGTTTAGTCATGAACCTTGTAATTTGCTTTGTCTTGTAACTCATTTGAAAAACGATAAGATCAGTTGATAAGTATAAATAAATGTAAGGTTAAATGAATAACCATGTAAAATGAGTTTGTATAAGATAAGTTGGTTGTAAAACAATGTCTTATGAAAAGTATGTTATTTGTATAAAATGTTATATGTATCAAACTGAAATGATTCAAATAACGTTACGCTATGTAATATTATACAAACACTTATATATAGGAAGTACCAGCGGCGTATCCACCATGTTTGTATCATATTACACATGCCTCGTTACTCAAATCACTTACCCAAACAACCACCAATGTAACTTGTTCATGTACAAACCAATTGTCAAGTGTTATTGTGTAAACCATATCAAAATGTCTATGTCCAATGTAAACCACTAAATGTGTATATCAATGTCAAAAGGTTTATGTTCAATGTAGATCATGTAATGTGTAACCAAAATGTCATGTATGGTAGTGAAATATATCAACTAAACCATATGTAAAATGCACAAAAACAAGGTATAGAAGTAAAACATAGTTTAAATCAAAGTTATGTTTTGTGTAACAAATGCATGCTATACTGATACAAATATTTATGCGGTATTGTTATAATGCATACATCCAAGCCTTGAGACTGTGGCGATAAACCCTTAAACAAATTAAAGGTTTATCTAAATTATGTATATCGAATTCGGTCATTCCTTTCATCCCCATACCCAGGATGTCCGGAACGGGAGTTTTCAATTCCTATGGCACCACTACCTACTAACGAACGGCGTAATTAATGTTAATGAATGTATTGTTCCATTGTAAACAAACCAAATGTCATACCAAAAATGTAAGCATGTGAAAACGATGCACTAAGTATGTAATCAAATGAACATACATAGCGTGAAATGTAATGTAAAACGATGTACTAAGTAATGCACACAATGGGCACACCTAGCATGAAATGTAATGTAAAACGTTGTACTAAGTAATGCACACAATGGGCACACCTAGCATAAAATGTAATGTAAAACGATGTACTAAGTAATGCACACAATGGGCACACCTAGCATGAAATGTAATGAAATCATGTACTATAATGTACTAACAAACATAGCCGGTATATGATGTGAAAACAGGAAAGCATGAAAGTAACAAGTAGGCACATGTGTTCCACCCCAAAACAGTTTGGAAAACAGTAAAAGAGGGGTCAATGTACTCACTTGATATTGCTCAGATGTCTTAAGATAATCACCAAGAAATGCTAGAAATCTCGGAATCAAACGGCACCTAATATAGGTAACTATGTTAATAAACCGGACCTAAATCAGATGATCGGGTAGCATGAGGGTTCGTAAACCAAACGAGTGTAGAGACTCGTGTCATTTGGTTTAACAAAGCCTACATACTAAATGAAACCTAACATAATTGTTTACGACCCATTACGACCCGTTTAGATAGCTTATGCTACTTTAACGCGTCGTTCGCGTGAAACGCGTTCGGACCGCCTAACTAGTCCTATGACAAGTGTTATATGCCTAAACATGTTACATAATCAGTTATGTGACAAAAGTTTAGGTTACATATGCTAAATTACCAATTATACATGAAAAGGGTATTCTGGTAATTTACCTAAGGCATATAAACTACCTATCATACAACTACTTAAACGATGTGACCATAGGGTATAACCTCGGAAGGTTATTCCCTACACTATGGTCACCTAATGTATTTGGTCGGATCCTAATGATCGACCAAACTGGGTCGGGTTCGAAGGTATAAGCGATTTATCAGATCGCTTACCCTACGACCCTAGACAACGTGGTAATCAGTAGGCATAGTCCAAAGGACTATAACCATCGTGATTACAATCACGTTGCGAAGTTCAAACGAACTTCGCATTGACCATAAGCTGGTCAACGCTGAAAGTCAAACAAAGTTTGACTTTCGGACTCTAAAAGCAATAAAATAAGGAAAAGAATGAAAGAATACTTACGAAGGGTTCCCGAATGCTAATCTCGATTCAAAAATCTCAGGTATGAAACAAAGGTTTCAACTTAGAGTTTCTCAAATCAAAATTCTTGTGATTTTGAAGCATGGGGGGTGGGGTATTTATAGTATTCGGTCCACCGTTAAGATCGTTTCATGGAAAACGTGCCTTAATCTCACTCGTACAAGTGTCGGGACCTTATGGTAGCTCAAAGTGATCCTTATCAGCTGACTAAGCATTTTGGAATGTGTGGTGGAGGATTAAACAGCTGCAATCTGCTGTTTAATTCATTTAATCTGGTCAGAAGGTGCCACGCGGCCCGCTTCAGGATGTGCAGAAACTCAGGCGGGCCGCCTGAGAGTTGCAGATCAGAAACAAGTTTCAGAAATGTCAGTTTTGGTCCCTGCACGTGTTTAAGGCCATTTCCGACACTTCTAAGGCCCGTAAAGCCAACTTTAAGGCCCTAAAATGATGCCTAAACATTGTGGACATGAAACATGTTCAAAAATATGTCTGATGTTGGTTCGTTTGGCCGTACGAACGCGATGTTCGCTTAATTACGACGGAATGCGCACAAGCGCGAAAAACGATCCAAATGACGTGACGAATGGATTTTTCTCATGCCAAACACTAAAATAAAATATTTTAGTGCTTACATAAATTTTTGGATGTCCAGATGTATTCAGAACGTAAGTTATGCGCGAAAATGCAAACTTGTACACTTTTTGACACTTTTAGTCCCTAAATGACCCAAAAGTTTATTTTAGCACACCGAACCCCTCAAAGCCTATTTCTAAGCTATGTAAAGGATATTTAAGGTGTGTTTAACTTATAGTCATTTTCCGGAATGTTCGTTACAGTTCAAATTGACATACTTTCGCAGTTTGTCAAGTTTAGTCCCTGTAAGCGAATTAACTTGTTTTTGCCATACCAATGCCTTCAAAACTTATTTCTAAGTTATTTAAAGGTTATTTAAGGTATGTTGAGTATATGTTGATGTTCCGGAGTATTTGTCGCATTAAACTGAGTACGTTTACGCACCAGTTTGCGTATAACTCTCCAGAAAGCGATGTAGAGTTTGAAATTACATAAAAGTCAAAACATGAAAAATGTAAAACATAACAAAACAAACATTGGGATCAAATAACATTGTTTTATTGATAATAGAACTGTTCATAGTGATTACAAGCACAGTTGTTACAGTCTCCCCTACTTGTGGAAATTTCGTCTCGAAATTTATTTAGAGGAAACTTGCGGAAAAAGATGTGGATATTTCGCCTTCATTTGATCTTCGCGTTCCCAAGTAAACTCGGGTCCACGTTTAGCTTCCCAGCGAACTTTGACCAAAGGAATGCGCTTGCGTTTAAGCCACATGACTTCACGTTCCATAATTTCCACTGGCTTCTCAACAAATTTCAGTGTTTTGCCAACACGAATTTCGTCAAGCGGTATGTGGAGGTTCTCATCAGCTAAACACCTCTTGAGATTGGATACGTGAAAAGTTGGATGAACATTTCCAAGTTCAGGAGGTAACTCTAGTGTGTAGGCTACCTTACCGATTCTTTCGACGATCTTGAATGGTCCAACGTATCTAGGTGCAAGTTTTCCTTTCTTTCCAAATCTGATCACACCTTTCCAAGGTGAGACCTTAAGTAATACTCGATCACCGACTTGAAATTCCAAGGGTTTGCGTTTTGGATCCGCGTAACTCTTTTGACGGCTCATAGCTGTCTGAAGGTTATCACGAACTTTCTTGACCTTGTCAGTTGTCTCTAAAATGAGGGCAGGTCCAGTAAGTTGAGCCTCGCCAATCTCATTCCAGCAGACTGATGAACGACATTTTTGACCATAGAGAGCCTCGAAAGGAGCCATTTTGATGCTGGTGTGATAACTGTTGTTGTAGGAGAATTCAATCAATTTAAGATGTGAATCCCAGCTACCACCAAAATCGATCACACAAGCTCTAAGCATATCCTCCAGAGTCTGGATTGTTCTCTCAGATTGACCATCCGTTTGCGGATGATAAGCTGTGCTCAGATTAAGTTGGGTCCCCATAGCAGATTGCATGGTTCTCCAAAAATGAGAAGTGAAACGAGCATCTCTGTCAAAAATGATGTTCAAAGGAACACCATGTCGAGCTACAATTTCATCAACATAGATTTGAGCAAGTCTGTCAGCAGGAAAATCCTCACGGATTGGCAAGAAATGTGCTGACTTTGTAAGACGATCAACGACTACCCAGATGGCATCATGACCTTTCTTTGTGCGTGGAAGTTTGGTAACAAGATCCATAGTAATGTTTTCCCATTTCCAAACTGGGATCTCTGGTTGCACCAATAAACCTGAAGGTCGATGATGTTCAGCCTTAACCTTAAGACAAGTAAGGCATTTTGATACGTATAAGGCAATGTCTTTCTTCATACCAGGCCACCAATAGTGAGTACGAAGATCCTTATACATCTTATCTGAGCCCGGATGAATTGAATAACGAGACTTATGGGATTCATCCATAAGCAAGGTACGAAGATCATCCTGTCTTGGGACCCACAAACGGTCCATGAAATAATACGATCCATTGTCCTTCAGTTCCAGAGCAGGTGTTATGTGATAGGGAAATTCCTTATCCATCAATCCTTGTGAAACACAAGATTGTTGAGCCTGAGAAATGCGTGCTTGGATATCAGATCGAGCTTGAATAATAGATTGAACACGTACACAATGAAGCTTAGTACGTTCCTTATGACTTAATGCATCGGCCACGACATTCGCCTTACCAGGATGGTAGCGAATTTCGCAGTCATAGTCGTTTAAAAGCTCAACCCAACGTCGTTGTCTCATGTTGAGTTCTTTCTGATTGAAGATATGCTGAAGACTTTTGTGGTCCGTGAAAACCACACATTTTGTACCATACAAATAGTGTCTCCAGTTCTTAAGAGCGAAGACAACTGCACCCAACTCAAGATCATGAGTGGTGTAGTTTTTCTCATGTATCTTCAACTGCCTCGATGCATATGCTATGACTTTGTTACTTTGCATCAGAACACAACCAAGGCCTAATTTCGATGCATCACAATACACGACAAAATCATCATCACCCTCGGGCAATGATAGAACAGGCGCATCGCAAAGCTTCTGCTTCAAGCGTTGAAAAGCTTCCTCTTGTTTGAATCCCCAATCAAAGGATTTGTTCTTCTGAGTTAGAGCAGTTAGAGGAACTGCAATCTTTGAGAAGTTTTCAATGAAGCGGCGATAATAACCAGCTAGACCAAGAAAAGAACGAACTTCAGTAGGAGTAGTAGGTGTATCCCAATCCTTAATCGCACTGATCTTGGAGGGATCTACCTGAATACCTCGTTCGTTGATAATATGTCCCAAAAATTGAAGTTCTTTAAGCCAAAATTCGCACTTGGAGAATTTGGCGAAAAGTTGCTCTTTCTTCAGGAGTTCCAGAGTAAGACGAAGATGCTGCTCGTGATCAGCTCGCGTCTTAGAGTAAATCAAGATGTCGTCAATAAAAACAATGACGAACTGATCCAAATAAGGTTTGCAGACCCTATTCATTAAGTCCATGAAAACAGCAGGAGCATTAGTCAAACCGAATGGCATGACTGTGAACTCATAATGCCCATAACGAGTACGGAACGCTGTCTTGGGAATATCTTCTTCTTGCACCCGAAGTTGATGATACCCAGAACGTAGATCAATCTTCGAGAAATAGGAAGCACCCTGTAGCTGATCAAAGAGGTCGTCTATGTGCGGTAGGGGATATCAATTCTTGATGGTAAGCTTGTTAAGCTCACGATAATCGATACACATCCTAAAAGATCCATCCTTCTTCTTGACAAAAAGAACGGGAGCACCCCAGGGTGAAAAGCTAGGACGGATAAAGCCTTTGTCAGAGAGCTCCTGAAGCTGTTTAGATAACTCTTGCATCTCAGACGGTGCAAGACGATATGGAGCTCTGGCAATAGGATTTGCTCCAGGTACGAGATCAATGCGGAACTCGACTTGGCGTGCTGGAGGTAGACCAGGTAAATCTTCAGGGAAAACTTCAGAATAATCCCGAACGACAGGAATATCTGAAATAGACTTACCCTTGCCTTTATCTTCTGTAACATGTGCTAAGAAAGCCACATAGTTCTTCCGCAGATATTTCCGAGCTTTAAAACAAGACATGAGTTTGAGACCACCGGTAGGTTTCTCACCTTGAACCTGTAGGATCTCGCCTGTCGAAAGCGGCACACGAACGATCTTCTCGAAACAAACTACCTCCGCGTGATGCTTGGATAACCAATCCATACCCACTATAACATCGAAGCTTCCAAGTTGCATAGGCGTGAGGTCGATAGGAAAAAGATGATCATTAAGGTTCAACTGGCAGTTGCGTAGAACAGAATCAAGAATAATTGGTTCACCGCTAGCAACTTCTACTGTCAAAGGTTTACCTAGTTTTGTTCTAGACACGCGAAGCATAGGCTCAAAAGACAAAGACACGAAACTCTTATCGGCACCAGAATCGAAAAGAACAGATGCAGGCTGATTATTAATAAAGAACGTACCGTTCACCACATTATCATCCGCCTGCGCCTCTTGGGCATTCATGTTAAAGGCTCGGCCTCGAGCCGGAGCCTGATTCTGATTCTGGTTCTGGTTGGCTAGCCTTGGGCACCGGTTTCTGTAGTGAGTCAGATCCCCACAATTATAACAGGCACCCGGTGGGTAATATGGTCGTGCAGCTTGACCCTGTTGCGGAGCAGGAGGCTGAGCAACTTGTTGAGCCAGGTTCTGAACTGCGCGATTCTGAGCAAACCGACAAACATCAGCAAGATGACCTGACTTCCCACAGCTAGTACAGAAACGGCACTGATGTTGCGGCTGATGGTGACTGTTGCATCTATTGCACAAAGGTGCATTCCCTGAATAGGGTTTCTTTGCTGAAGGCTGTGCGGGTTGGTTGGGAGCTGCCTGATTAGCTTGGGCAGTGACAGCAAAATTTTGGGAAGCCTTACGCTTCCTTGACCTCTTCGAAGGACCAGAGTCCTTTCCATTCCTGTTTTGACCTTTCTTGCTATCCCCCTTATCAGCCGACTGTTTCTTGCCCTTGTCACCCTTCCTGTGTAACTTGTTCTTCCGGATCTGCGACTCAGTCAGTGTCGCTGATAACTCGATTGCCTGACGGAGTGTGGTAGGGTTACTACCAGTAAGGATGTCTTGTACCGAGTCAGGTAGGCCGTCGATGTATCTCTCGATAGCCTTGTCGAGTGGGGTAACCATAGTCGGGCAAAGCAAACTCAACTCTTCAAACCGATCAGTATATGCCCTGTGCTCACCACTATCTTGCTTCAACTCATCAAATTCCTTCTCCAAAGCTCGTTGCTCATGACGAGGACAGAATTCCCTCATCATAAGGGCTCTAAGTTCAGCCCATGTTTGTGCGAGAGCAATTTCTGCACCCCTGTCTCTCATAACCCCGTTCCACCATGTCAAAGCCCTCTTCTGAAATACGCTCGAAGAAAACTCGACCTTGCGATTATCCGGACACTGAACGTGGCGGAATGTATTCTCAATGCTCTCGAACCACTGAAGAAGCCCAGTCGCTCCCTCAGAACCACTAAACTTGAGTGGTTTAGCCTGGTTAAAATCCTTGTATTTGCATGGAACATTGTTATTGTTATTGGCTTGGTTCCATTGAGCAAAGAGGTTTGGAAACTGAGCAGCCATCTGCTGCGCAATAATTTCTGCCAGTTCAGCAGTTGCTATCTGGTTCTCGCGTCGAGGAGGCATTCTAAAAGAGGAAAACATGAAAGGAAACGAGTGAGATGATTGGATGAAAAGAATGAGATGAAACAAAATCAACAAAAGCAAAGATGGTGGTCATTCGTCCGTATCACAAAGCAAACAAACGACACACAGTGACTAATCAAAGTAAATGGGTCAAAAATAATGTATAATGAAGACATGCTCGCCTATAAGTGAACACTCATCCCAAGAATTCCCAGGTAAGCACAACTGGTCTCGCGTCTGGTTGAGATGTATACAAAGTGCTTGCCTAGACAGAAAACCCAGAATACAGGCATTCACCCTTCCAGTTTGCACGTGTTCACATTATTTAAAACCCAAAACCTTGACGAGATTTTTGAAAATTTGAAGGCACAAGGCCAAAAACCAAACTGAAAAGGGTTCAAAACCATATAACAGAGGGTTCAAAACCTTGTAATAAATTATTCAAAAACAGATGATTGTTTTTCAAAAATCGTTTCGGAAAAATTTTGGTTCTTGTTTTGATAATCACCTAAGGATAGGTGATGTACATGTTTTAAGATCTAAACACAAATAATTTGTGTTAGGGTCCTAGAAAAGTTATAGTCTAGGTCAAAGCATTACTAATAACCTAATTCCCTATAACCATTGGCTCTGATACCAACTCTTCTGTCACACCCCGACCACGTGTAACATACAAAACGTGGCGGAAACGTCGGGGAGTGTTGTAACAGAATTAATTGTTTCATAACCATGGCATACAAAGTTTTATTTATTTATTAAACAAGGGTGTTACATTGTCTTGAACAGTAAACAAAAGAGTTTATAACATAATTAAACAAGTCTATCTTCATTTTTAGTCTCTAAGGCACAGGTCCGCCCTAGTATCGTGATCAACATCCTACGGAAAAGCTCCTGAAAACACATGTGAAAATAGGTACGTCAGCATAAAAATGCCTGTGAGATACATAGGTTTGTGAAAATAGGATTTATGACTTGTATTTGAGAAAATGTTTAGTCATGAACCTTGTAATTTGCTTTGTCTTGTAACTCATTTGAAAAACGATAAGATCAGTTGATAAGTATAAATAAATGTAAGGTTAAATGAATAACCATGTAAAATGAGTTTGTATAAGATAAGTTGGTTGTAAAACAATGTCTTATGAAAAGTATGTTATTTGTATAAAATGTTATATGTATCAAACTGAAATGATTCAAATAACGTTACGCTATGTAATATTATACAAACACTTATATATAGGAAGTACCAGCGGCGTATCCACCATGTTTGTATCATATTACACACGCCTCGTTACTCAAATCACTTACCCAAACAACCACCAATGTAACTTGTTCATGTACAAACCAATTGTCAAGTGTTATTGTGTAAACCATATCAAAATGTCTATGTCCAATGTAAACCACCAAATGTGTATATCAATGTCAAAATGTTTATGTTCAATGTAGATCATGTAATGTGTAACCAAAATGTCATGTATGGTAGTGAAATATATCAACTAAACCATATGTAAAATGCACAAAAACAAGGTATTGAAGTAAAACATAGTTTAAATCAAAGTTATGTTTTGTGTAACAAATGCATGCTATACTGATACAAATATTTATGCGGTATTGTTATAATGCATACATCCAAGCCTTGAGACTGTGGCGATAAACCCTTAAACAAATTAAAGGTTTATCTAAATTATGTATATCGAATTCGGTCATTCCTTTCATCCCCATACCCAGGATGTCCGGAACGGGAGTTTTCAATTCCTATGGCACCACTACCTACTAACGAACGGCGTAATTAATGTTAATGAATGTATTGTTCCATTGTAAACAAACCAAATGTCATACCAAAAATGTAAGCATGTGAAAACGATGCACTAAGTATGTAATCAAATGAACATACATAGCGTGAAATGTAATGTAAAACGATGTACTAAGTAATGCACACAATGGGCACACCTAGCATGAAATGTAATGTAAAACGATGTACTAAGTAATGCACACAATGGGCACACCTAGCATAAAATGTAATGTAAAACGATGTACTAAGTAATGCACACAATGGGCACACCTAGCATGAAATGTAATGAAATCATGTACTATAATGTACTAACAAACATAGCCGGTATATGATGTGAAAACAGGAAAGCATGAAAGTAACAAGAAGTCACATGTGTTCCACCCCAAAACAGTTTGGAAAACAGTAAAAGAGGGGTCTATGTACTCACTTGATATTTCTCAGATGTCTTAAGATAATCACCAAGAAATGCTAGAAATCTCGGAATCAAACGGCACCTAATATAGGTAACTATGTTAATAAACCGGACCTAAATCAGATGATCGGGTAGCATGAGGGTTCGTAAACCAAACGAGTGTAGAGACTCGTGTCATTTGGTTTAACAAAGCCTACATACTAAATGAAACCTAACATAATTGTTTACGACCCATTACGACCCGTTTAGATAGCTTATGCTACTTTAACGCGTCGTTCGCGTGAAACGCGTTCGGACCGCCTAACTAGTCCTATGACAAGTGTTATATGCCTAAAAATGTTACATAATCAGTTATGTGACAAAAGTTTAGGTTACATATGCTAAATTACCAATTATACATGAAAAGGGTATTCTGGTAATTTACCTAAGGCATATAAACTACCTATCATACAACTACTTAAACGATGTGACCATAGGGTATAACCTCAGAAGGTTATTCCCTACACTATGGTCACCTAATGTATTTGGTCGGATCCTAATGATCGACCAAACTGGGTCGGGTTCGAAGGTATAAGCGATTTATCAGATCGCTTACCCTACGACCCTAGACAACGTGGTAATCAGTAGGCATAGTCCAAAGGACTATAACCATCGTGATTACAATCACGTTGCGAAGTTCAAACGAACTTCGCATTGACCATAAGCTGGTCAATGCTGAAAGTCAAACAAAGTTTGACTTTCGGACTCGAAAAGCAATAAAATAAGGAAAAGAACGAAAGAATACTTACGAAGGGTCCCCGAATGCTAATCTCGATTCAAAAATCTCAGGTATGAAACAAAGGTTTCAACTTAGAGTTTCTCAAATCAAAATTCTTGTGATTTTGAAGCATGGGGGGTGGGGTATTTATAGTATTCGGTCCACCGTTAAGATCGTTTCATGGAAAACGTGCCTTAATCCCACCCGTACAAGTGTCGGGACCTTATGGTAGCTCAAAGTGATCCTTATCAGCTGACTAAGCATTTTGGAATGTGTGGTGGAGGATTAAACAGCTGCAATCTGCTGTTTAATTCATTTAATCTGGTCAGAAGGTGCCACGCGGCCTGCTTCAGGATGTGCAGAAACTCAGGCGGGGCCGCCTGAGAGTTGCAGATCAGAAACAAGTTTCAGAAATGTCAGTTTTGGTCCCTGCACGTGTTTAAGGCCATTTCCGACACTTCTAAGGCCCGTAAAGCCAACTTTAAGGCCCTAAAATGATGCCTAAACATTGTGGACATGAAACATGTTCAAAAATATGTCTGATGTTGGTTCGTTTGGCCGTACGAACGCGATGTTCGCTTAATTACGACGGAATGCGCACAAGCGCGAAAAACGATCCAAATGACGTGACGAATGGATTTTTCTCATGCCAAACACTAAAATAAAATATTTTAGTGCTTACATAAATTTTTGGATGTCCAGATGTATTCAGAACGTAAGTTATGCGCGAAAATGCAAACTTGTGCACTTTTTGACACTTTTAGTCCCTGAATGACCCAAAAGTTTATTTTAGCACACCGAACCCCTCAAAGCCTATTTCTAAGCTATGTAAAGGATATTTAAGGTGTGTTTAACTTATGGTCATTTTTCAGAATGTTCGTTACAGTTCAAATTGACATACTTTCGCAGTTTGTCAAGTTTAGTCCCTGTAAGCGAATTAACTTGTTTTTGCCATACCAATGCCTTCAAAACTTATTTCTAAGTTATTTAAAGGTTATTTAAGGTATGTTGAGTATATGTTGATGTTCCGGAGTATTTGTCGCATTAAACTGAGTACGTTTACGCACCAGTTTGCGTATAACTCTCCAGAAAGCGATGTAGAGTTTGAAATTACATAAAAGTCAAAACATGAAAAATGTAAAACATAACAAAACAAACATTGGGATCAAATAACATTGTTTTATTGATAATATAACTGTTCATAGTGATTACAAGCACAGTTGTTACAGCTTAGCTGAGTTGAATGTCTTATAGTTGCACGGAGCATTGTTGTTGTTGTTTGCTTGGTTTACTTGGGTTATCAAGTTTGGGAGTATAGCAGCGATTTGCTGAGTGACAATAGCTACGAGTTCGGCGTTAGTTTGAGGTTGTGCATCACGTCGAGGAGGCATATTCTAAAAGAGCAAAGAAACATGAAAAGGAAATGAGTGAGATGTTATAGGATAGTAAGAATTGAATGTTTAAAAGAATATCGACAAAGCATGAAGATTGTGATCATTTGTCCGTTACCTAAAACAAACAAATGACACTGTGACTAATCAAAGTAAATGGGTCATACTAATGTATTGCGAAGACATGCTTTAGCCTATAAGTGGACACCCAACCCCAAGAGTTCCCAAGTAAGAGTGACTGGTCCGATTATGTGGATTTGTACGAACACTCTAGCCTTAGACAGAAAACTCGAGGTACAGGCATCCACCCGTCTAGATTGCACGTGTTCACATTATTTAAACCCAAACTTTGACGAGATTTTGAAAACTTTGAAGGTTCAAAACCTTATAATGAATCATCTAAGAAGAGATGATTGGTTTTCAAAAACGGATTCGTAAATTGTGTTCTTGTGTTGGTTGCCACCTAAAGATAGGCGCCGGTATCGTTTTAAGACTAAACACAAGATAATTTGTGTTAGGGTCCTAGGAAGGTTATAGTCTAGGTCAAAGCATTACAAATAACCTAATTCCCTATAACCAATGGCTCTGATACCAACTTTTCTGTCACACCCCGACCACGTAAAACAATAAATCATGGCGAAAACGTCGGGGAGTGTCGAAACAGAATCATTGTTTCACAACCATGGATTAAATAGTTTCGTTTCATTGAATTATTGGACTCATTGTTTTATTACAAATCAGATAAGTACAAATAATTGTCTCTCAAGTTTTAAAGTCGCTAAGGCACAAGTCCATCCTATGTGTAGCATGCATCAACAATCATCACATAGCAGCACCTGAAACATATGTGAAAATAGGTACGTCAGCATAAAAATGTCTGTGAGTAACATAGGATTTGTGTATTAGATTCATGGCTTTGGATAACACAAGAAAAGGTTTTATGTTTTCAAAAATAGCCATGAATCCTTGTAAAAGTTTTGTTTCTAAAATGTGTCGTTTTGGTAAAATGTTTATAGTATATACAAAAATATACTTTGGTTTTGAGATATGCAGATGAGTAGTATATCAAAATATACTTTAGTTTTGAAATAGTTAAATAGTTAGTATATTAGAATATACTTTAGTTTCAGAAATAATAGATGTGGTTGTATATTACAAGTATACTTTAGTTTGAGAATGAAAAACATCGGTAGTATAATACATTATACTTTGGTTTTGTAAATAACATATCAACTTAAGTTTTGGTTTGAAAATAGCACATCAACTATGCTTTGGTAGTATATGAAAATATACTTTAGATTGTGAAATAACAGCGTCGGTAGTATATCAAATTATACTTTAGTTTAGGAAGTAGCAAAATCGGTAGTATATCAAACTATACTTTAGTAAATAATATCACGTTGGTAGTATGTCGAAATATACCATATATCGCGATTTGGTAATACATTCAAACCTTAGTGCATCAAACTACACTTTAGAGACTATAGAAATACCACAAAGGAAAATTCTATTTGGTTAAAACTAGGTTTCTGAGATTCCATACAACAGGAATGGGGTGTCTAGTCCTATAGCACTATATCGTACTACCAATCGGCTTGATCATTGTTAATGAATGTATAAATAACAATATAGATGAACAAATAGTTCTAACAAACTTTGGAAATCAGTGTTTAAACCATGGATAATAGTTCAATTCGTCAAAAGATAGTACTTATGCATGTGTAATCATATAGTCGAAATCATGAAAATATCGTATCAGCACATATGTATCACCCCAAAACATTTGAAAACGTAAAAGAGGGGACTATGTACTCACTTGAGATCGTAAGTATCCTCGATTAAGTGTCCTAACAAAGCTTGGAAATCAAGGAATCAAGTGGCACCTAGTATGGAATCACTATATTAAACAATCGGTATCTAAATCGGAAGATTGGGTAGAATGAGGTCTCGTAAACCAAATGAGTATTGGAACTCATGTGATAAGGTTTAACAAAGCCTATATTCTAAATCGGAACCTATCCTAAGTGCTTACGACCCGTTATGACCCATTAAGGTAGCTTACGCTACTTTAACGCGTCGTTCGCGCGAATGCACGTTCTAGATGCCTAACTAGTCCTATGACAAGTATTATATGCCCTAACATGTTTAAATATATTGCATAATCAGTTTAAGTGACAAAAATTAAGTTACATATGCTTAAATACCAATTATGCATGAAAAGGGCATTTTGGTCATTTTCCTAAGGCATATAAACTACCTATCATACAACTAATTAAACTAAGTGACCATAAGGTATAACCTCATAAGGTTATTCCCTATATAACTATGGTCACAAAACATACTTGGTCGGATCCAAACGATCGACCAAACGGGTCGGGTTCGAAAGTCTAAGCGGTTGTCAAGACCGATTGACTTAAGACCCTATACAAGCACTAGACTAAAAGTGATGAGTTAAACATGTTAAAATATGTTTAACTAAGTTAGAAAACAGGTTTGATTCCAAAACAAAGTGTTTTGATACCCGAAATAGCTCGATGCAAAATATGCATAAACACGTATTTTGACTGAAATTTTGACTCGTCACTTCGACTAATCGACGTGGTAATCAGTAGGCATAGTCACAAGGGACTATAATCATCGTGATTACGCTCACGTTGCAAAGTACAAACGAACTTTGTGTTGACCAATTCATGGTCAAAGCAGAAAGTCAAACACTGTTTGACTTTCATGCTTGAAATACATAAAAAGCATGATAGAAGCTTACAAAAGGTCCAAGCAAGGAAGATTTGAACTCAAAATTCTCAGGTATGAAGCTTCACAAGTGAGAACTTCAACTTAGAGAAGAAATTGAGATCAAATTGTGAGGAATGAAGTGAAGAACCCACTTCTATTTATAGTAAGCTTGGATTAACAAGATCATGACAAGTGTTTTTGCAAGAATCAAGGCTCAATACTAGCCATACACTTGTGGAACATGGTTTTATATACAATGGGAGCTCCAAAACTAGTTCATAGTATTGAGAAAGTTGCATAAAAGTCCCCCAAGTTCAAACTACTTGCTGAAAAATGATATTTCTGTCAAAACAGGGTTGTGGCATCGCGCGACGACACCACCCCTTTTGGGGTCGTGTGACGCCACCCCTCCCTAGATACAGAAACTTTTGAAAATTGGCAGAAATGGTCCCTGCAGCTCGTTTAAGCCATTTTCGACGCGTTTAAACCCCGTTAACCCATTTTCAAGGCTCTATAAGGATGTTAAAGCATAGGGGACTTGAAACATGCTTCTCGGATGTCGGTTCGTTTGGTCGTACGGTCGCGTTGTTCGGTTAATTACGACGAAAACTAGAACGGACGCGAAAACGATCCAAATTACACGACGAATGGTATTTTTGCATTCCAATCACTAAAATAAAATATTTTAATGATTACAAAAATTTTTGGATGTCCGGATATGTTCAGAACGTTAGATATGCGCGAAAATGCAAACTTAGGCACTTTTTGACGCTTTTAGTCCCTGTTGATCAAATAAGTTTATTTTCGCATACCGAACCCCTCAAAGCCTATTTCTAAGAAATGTAAAGGATATTTAGGGTATGTTTAGCTTATTATCAAGTTCCGGAATGTTCGTTACTATACAAATCGGCAAACTTTCGCAGTTTATCGCAAATAGTCCCTACGATCGAATAAACTTGTTTTCGACACACCAAACCATCCAAAACTTATTTCTAAGTTATGTAAGGGTTATTTAAGGCATATTAAGCCTATTCCACTATTCCAGAGTGTTTTTCGCGTTAAACTAATTTCGTTTACACATCAGTTCGCGTATAACCTTCCAGAAAGCAATTTAAAGCTCAAAATCGAACAAGAATTGATATGTGCAAATGATACACATAATTATACAAATCCCAAGTATGAAACACAATATTTCATTGGTTTTGTATTTGTTTTATGGTCGTAGAGACACAGGTGTCACATGACCATTCGATCGAATGGGTTTACTTGTCCGAATGATCATCCGCTCGGATGATCATCCGCTCAGATGGTCATCCGAGTGAAAAACAAATGAACCTTCAAGAACAAGATAGTGACATGGTCCAGATGATCATCCGCTTGGATGGTCATCCGAGTGAAAATGTTCTAACAACTCAAGAACACTCCAAATCATGTTTTTTCAATCCATATTCTTTATTTGTGTGTATTTCATGATGAAACTTCACAGGATTTTACGCGAATCAATTCTGAACAGAATGATGTCTTCAATTCCAAAATCCATCCATGAATTGACCTTTATTTTGATGATTTTCTCTGTTTTAACGTCAAAACTCCCGTTTAACCCAAAATTGATGAGCTTGGGTGATTTAACCGACTGTTAAATCGATTAAATCGGTACCGTAGCTCTGATACCACTGCTAATCCAGGAACCGGCGAGTTTGACGGAGCCTCGGTCCCGATATGATCGATTCGGTGACAAGAAATGAGTAGAAGATAGAAATCACACCGAGCAATCACTTACAATCTGGTCTCTATTCATATCTTGACAAGCGACAGCACCATGAGACCAGTTGGACAGCATTTCCCCTTAGGGACCAAAAACTTGTCCAAATAGGGGCAGACGTACAAAATATGTACCAATATATATATATATATATATATATATATATATCATTATCCATAGTCTTATTTGACTGTAGGAATAAGGTTTGGGCATATGCCCTCCACCTCTTTGGTCAGTGTGATTCCTCATTGCCACACTGCCATTTTTTGCCAATCATGTAGGCTTTCCATATGGGCTGATCGAACCATTAAGAAGATCTTGTTGAAATTTTGAGCAGATCGATAATGTTCGAATTAAAATCGAGACAATCGCTTGAAAAGGATGAAATAAATATGTGTAAGATAATTCAAAATTATCATTGAAATAGAGAATTACAATACGAGTCCTCATAGGGACTTTTAAATGAAATTATAATACTTGTCCTTATAGGGACTTTTGGAAAGGAAATACAATACTAGTCCTCATAAGGACTTTTGAAATGAAATGACATGACATGTCCAACATGGACTTTTGGAAATTAAATTACACTAAAAGATAAAATAACAATCTTCATTCATCTTTCTCTCCTTTGATAATCATGGAAAGCTTCTTGAAGATCTTGCTTGTTCTCCTTTCATTCTTTTCAGCCTATCGTTGAAACTACTCCGCCCGCTCCAAGGCTTGATTAATAGCCTCGAGTTACTGCAGTGGTTGTGGTTGTGGTACAACAGGATACTGGTACCCATAATTGGGATATCCAGTATTTGGATAAGTGGGAGGAAATGGTGATGTTTAAAGTGCGTTATGAACAACTGCCTGAAGATAGGGGTCGTATGATGGAGCTGGATAATTATAAGCCATAGGTGCTGAGAAAGAAGTATCATATTCAGTCATATCTGGATATGTAGGAATGGGGTTTTCAAAACCCAAAGGTGGTTGTTGAGTTGGCTCAACAACTAGTTCAGTGTTAGAGGGTCCACCCATTTGTGGGTCCTCTAGAATGGTAGGATAAGTTAGAGACAAAGGTGGAAGTGAACCTGACCATTGCCCTACATGTACCGACATACGTGCACCACGAGGCTTCCTCGGTTGTGGTGGTGGTTGAGGCTGCTGCTCCGCAGGCTCCATTGGTTCATCCTCCTGTGGAGGTGGCGGTGTTTGCGGATAAGGATAGGGAGGTGTGTTAACAAAGGTAAACTGATTAAAATTTTGGCCCGACTCATCCATACCCTGATATGGAGATCCTACATAAGATGCAGTATCGCTTGATAGCTCAATTGGATAAATGTTGGATCCAGATGGTGGCATCTCCGGATCTGAATCATCGTCCTGTTGGTTTTGGCTAACAGGTGGTGTGTTTAAAACTAGTTAGGGTCAAATGAGTCATGATGAGAATGTGAACGGGAATGGTAAGAATGGTGTGAGTGATGAGAGCGGGAGGAATGGTATGAGACAGAATGTCTTGTTGGCTGTGATAAGTGAGACTCGTTTGAATATTACGGGTGGTTCGAACTATGGGACTGTGATAGTATTTTCTTTGATGATCCTCCCCTCTTGGGACCCTTTCCTCGTCCTCTAATTCTTGGCGGCATATTACCTGTTAAATATCAAAAACAACACCGATATAACTTAATATAGATAGGAGTGATCCTAGGTCAATGCCTAGACTTGGAAAAGTCTAAGGATTATGTTAATGTGATATTTGAGATTAAACATAAAAGGCTAGTGTTTAATTAACTCAAATGTTGGCTCTAATACCAACCTGTCACACCCTGATTTCCCTGTGGGCCCAGACTTGGGGTTTATTTGTGACAAATTGATATAGATATTCATAATTAACACAGCGGAAGTTTAGAAGTATAAAATAATTATTACAATTTTCAATTGTCCGAAAGTTCATAAAATATTATACAGACCAAAGCGTATAAAAGATCCACGGGCAGATCGGATAAACAAATGATTATATAAATAGACTACTAGGCATCTTGCATGAAGTTGCAAATTCCACTTAAGCCATTATCGGGCAGCTTCCAGCCTATTTACGTTCTTTGCAACTTGCGCTTAGTTTTTTGAAGATACGTCAGTTTTCACTGGTAAATACAAATAACCGACACATTTTGAAAATATTTTGAAATCATTTTATGTACACAATGGCACATATATTTTCATAAATAACTTGGGATAAACTATTTCTCATGTTATCAGTACTACATGCTCGTCAATACATATGGGGCCCAGAAACTATGCCGAGATCATGATTAACTAACACACCACTTTAATACCCTTATTGAGCAATACCCTTATTGGGCAAACCAATATTGGATTATAAAAATATTTTATTATAGCATTAGCATCTGTCAGGTGTATGCCTACACCCGGTGCTTAGGTCGTGACCATTTGCAATTAAATGAACTGAGGATATCAAGGACACGGTCGCATTAACCCCCAATGTTTAAGTTATCAAGCAATATGAATTAAAACCGGTTATTTGAATTCAAGACACATAGGTCATCCATTCCATACTCGACCAAGAGGTAATAATTTACCGTATCCCAAGCCCGTATAGGGAAAATAGGTTAAGAGTAACCTAGCTTAAGTCTTTACAATCCAAAGACAATATATAATCACAGCCGATCAAACAAAATAACAAGTAAGGTTGCAATTTACTGGACACCCTTAGTCTGGAATGAATGGTATAATAACCAATTAGAATGTTAACGGGTCCTATTCAAGTCATAGACTTGGACCGATTAACTATAATATAAAGAAAACAGTACAGTTCGCTAGATTAAGCGGTGACCGGATAGAAGGTGGTTTGAACCCTCACAAATACTATGACTTGTATAATATGGGTTAACCATAATATATTCTGGATTTTGAATGAAATTGAAAGAATTTGACCCAATTTGGTTAACTTACGTAACTAAGTTACATAAGTCAATCGTACGCGCATAGGCGGTATCAGGTGATCGGATGAGTCAATGTCAAGTTCATTATGCCAAAACGTTATTATTACATTACCACATCAGTAGGTATTCCATTTTATAAGTTCATTATAGTTTAAAACCATTTTATGCTAATAATGGCATTTTGGTCAAAATTATGGCATAATACATGAACTTGCATAAAACCCAACAAACGATTATGATCAAATGGTATAACCTCAGATGGTTATTCCATACATATATATGATCAAAAGGTGCAACTTCAAATCAGTAGGTAACTTAGCTAAATCGGGTCAGAATCAAAAGTCAAAGCTGAAGTCAAACTGCTTGACTTTTAGATATAAACCAAACTATAAACTAGAAATGATGGGCTGAACATGTTGTGACATGTTCTAATATGTTATAGTAACTGATATAATGTCAAAAACATGTGTTTAGATACTTAGAAGTTCATTTTATATGTTTTCCAAAAAACTACGTTTTGACTTTTATTTCAACATAACTTTGGCCCGTCATTTGACCAACTTAACGTCATCTTCAGGAGGTGCCCTCATAGGGGATTATCACCTACCTTATTACGATCACGTAGCCATGTTCAATTCGAAAAATGGCAATACCATAATGGCCATAACTAAAGTCAAAGCAAAAGTCAATTTGCTTGACTTTCGGCTAATTACTTAGCCTAGAAAAGAAATAAGCTATGAAGGAACACTTACAAGTGTTCTAGGATGAAACTTGAACTTAGTAGGAGGCTCCCTTTTGGTCAGGAACAACTCCAAGAGCAGAATAGAGAGAAAGATAGAAATGAGCAAAGAATTTGGTTGAACAAGGTTGTTATTTATACTTGAACCATGATGTTATGATCATGCCAAGTGTTCCTAAGCTTCTCCAGATGAAGATGAGTGTCCATTGACATGTTAGAAGCAGAAAAATGGTTCAGGTTCACGAGCAAGGTGGCATAACATGCAGGCTGCCTTAGGCAGCAAAACAAAAACTGCCAGCACCATGCCTTACGGACTGTAAGGGTTCTAGGCTTACGGTCCGTAAGCCTTTGCACGCCCATGGTTTTGAATTGCTTACGGAGCGTAAGACTCATAGTCTTGCGGACCGTATGGTATTGCCAGTAATAATAAAATATTAGCCTTACAGTCGGTAAGGCTTTAGGCCTTGCGATCCGTAAGGGTCACTCAGAGGCCAAAAATAGGCATGTTGACATATTTAGTACTTCCACATCCATTCTTCCACTATATTGCACATTTAGTCCCTCTCATCCAACATTGTGGCATATTTGAGAGTTGATTGGACACGTGTTGCCATAATATTCGATACAAATTTCTGAGGTGTTACGATAAACCTCTGTGTAGTCTATCCCTTCTTCCTGATTGAACCCTTGCATAACCAAACGAGCCTTATTCCTGACAACCACTCCTTTATCATCCTTCTTACACTTAAAGACCCAGTTTGTATTCATTGCATGCTGGCCTTTCATAAGATCAACTAGGTTCCAAACCCTCAGTTTATCAAACTGAGCCAACTCTTCCTGCATAGCCTCACACCACGAGTTGTCTTTCAGCACCATATGGTGATTTTTCAGCTCAATCTGTGAAATGAATCATTCATGCAGGCTTAAGTTTTAGATCTCTTGTTGTTTGATTTCTATGAACAAATACTGTATATCATTAAGACTTCTGCTTCGATTCATCACACCTCCACTTGGATCTACGATAATATTATAAACAGGATGATTAATATTAGCCCGAGTGATAGAAATAGCCGAAACTTACAGATTAGTACCAAGATTAGACTGGATCTCACCCTCAGCAGATGCATTACTAGACGCTTCTACATTTCCAGATGAAATATCAGCATTCATATTTTGAGCAAGTTCATTTTCAGCATCGGAATCACTTGAATCTGCTTCATCGAGGATTTGAGTGGCATCGATATCATTGAGATTTGACGTTCTGGCAACATTATCTCCTGAATAGACACTTGAAGAGACGTTTGTAGGGATGCTTGTACGCCAACCTTCATCCACTTCATCTTTGTTTATTAGATGTGTATACACTAATTTTGTCTCCTCATCTGTTAGATAAGGTAAAGCAAATGAATCAAACAATTTATCGTAGTGGTAACCAGTTTTGGACCGACCTCAGATGGTGGCAGATCGTAACTCAAAGGAGTTATATCAAAGACCACTTTCACAATCTATTTCTTTACGTTGTAAACTCGTTTGTTTGAGAGCCTAGATCGTAACCTAGGAAGAAACTGATTTCTCCGATTTCCCCAAACTTCGGAGTTTTCCTTGTCCGTCAGATAACACATTTAATCCCAAATGGATGGAAACCATGCAAATTCAATTTCTTGTTCTCAAGAAGTTCATAGCATGTTTTATCTTCCCTTTTAACTGTAAGAACACGATTTAGCACATATCATGTCGTGTTTACAGCTTCGGCCCAAAAGAAAAATGGCAATTTAGATTCTGAGAGTAAGGTACGTGCAGCCTCGATAAGGGTTATGATCTTCCTTTCAGCAACTCCGTTCTTTTGAGGAACGTATGGAGCGTTGAATTGATGAACTATATCCATATCACGACACAACTCATCCATATTTTGATTATCAAAATTCAGTTCCATTATCACTTCTGATCCTTTTGATTGGCAGTGAGTATTTCTTCTCTAATTATTTAAACAAATAATTTAATATACCAAATGTTTGATCTTTTGTTTTTAAGAAGAATAACCACGAATATCTAGAAAAATCATCAGTGACAACCAAACAGTAAGACATGGATCGAACCAAATAAATCCATGTGAAGCAGCTCTAGTGGTTTTTGGATTGAGTTTATGCGTTTAGGCTTATGAGGTTTTCGTTTAATTTTCCCTCTCTCACAGAATTCACATTTACTATGCATTTAAAACTACGTGAAGGAACCCCCAACACCAAGTTGTTCTTTATCAAATGGTTTGTTTTTTGTAGATGCACGTGGACCATTCTTCGAAGCCAAAGGAAGGACTTATCTTCTGTTGCCTTTGATAACAAACATGTCACCGGTCCAGGGGAGCTCACAACTGGAAGCATGTCCATCACGTATGTGTTATTCACTCTAGGAGCCCTCACACGATCCAATCTTCCGGTACTACAAACCTTAGCTTAAGAATGAAAAACGCCTTATCCGTGAAATGCATTGTATACTTGTTGTTATAGATCTGAGATACTGATAGCAAGTTGTGCTTCAGTTCTTCAACATAGTTCACCTTGTGTAAGGTGATCTTGACGTTCGACACAGAGCCTTCACCTATGATGTATCCACCTTTCTCACCGGCAAAATTAATATAACCACCTCTAATTGATTTTACATTTATCAACAATTCCTTGTTTCCCGTCATGTGCCTGGAACAACCACTATCGATATACCAAATATAGATAGCCCTTTTTAGTTGTTCCTGCATTATCAAATAGGAAACTAGTTAGAATTGGGGACCTAAGTCGTGATGGTCTTGCGTCGTCCATCTACAAATGAAAGTTCCTTAAAATAACCATCTTCATTATTATTTCTAACGTCTCCACTTCGGTAATTGTTAGAATGTCCACCCGTAAATCGAGGATTGTGCAGGATTAAAGAACGGTTGTTATACCAGGAATTTCCGCCAAAACTATTTCCAGAATTTTGATAACTGAAGTTCTGACTGTACTGAGGTCTAAAACTTCTATCAAACCTTGGATGTTTGTTATCATGAAAAACATTTCTTTGCTGAAATCCTGAATTCTGCCTTTGACCTTGAAATCTGGTCGGTGACGTGTTTTCGGTTTTCTACATATCGATTTTGAGCATGAGGTCTTACGTTGTGGTTGTAATAACCTCCAGGTTGATTATCTTGCTATTGGTCGGAAAGTTACATGATTCTGTCATCGAGCAGGGGTTTACTAACGAGCTCATGTTTTGCGAAAGAACTTTCCGAACGACGGTCTGAACCACGACCACTACAATCATCCGAGTTCGACCTCTTCATCCTTTTGTTGTTGATTCTTTATCTTTGGTTTAAAAACTTGTTTAGTCTATTGTTTAACAACCTTAGGTTTTTCTACCTTTTGAATTTTACCACTTTTCTTTTCATCCTTTTTAGTTTCAACTTGTAATTTAGCTACAATAGGTTTACCTAAATAAGGATCAACACGGCCTTTTGTTGTTATTTTTCAGACAAATAGCTGCTAAATGTCCCTTCTAGCGACATTTAAAGCATCGTCACTTATCAACCTTTTCTTGCTGCTCATCTTGACACTGACTACTAGAGGACGATGATGCTTCGTTTGAGTTTTTTACACTTTGTTTTACAAAATCAGAATTAGAACCCTTCTCAATCTTTTCAAGTTCATCATTAAAAGTTTCGCCTTTGACAAAATTTGTCTCCGTAATGTTCTTCACATTCTTTTTACCCTTTTTATTAGGCTTCGACTTTTGTTTATCATTCTAAACTTGGTTTAGAACTTCTAAAATCTTTGTGTTAATTAAGCTCTCAAGATTATTCAAATTAACATCATTTACTCTAGCATCACATGACCTTGTTTGTTCTGATCCCGATTCATCTTCGGATCCAGACTCTTGCTCACTAACTAGGTCAACAGTCAAAGGAGTAGTAGGAATGAAATTTGCAACTTTAGGGGATATTGAGGGCATCAATGTCACACCCGCTCGTAGTGGAAGCGCGAGGTGTGATCTGATTGGTTCTCATTGCATAACAATATAAGTGAACATACTAAATAAATAAAAACATGCTTCAATGCCATTACATAGTTGTTTCAAAAGAACACACAAGACTTGAGTGTATCGGTTACAAACCATTAACATGAAAAGTAAAGTGTCATAGCTTCATACATCAAAATGTAAGTTCTAAAATGTTAAGGCTTTGACCACTATATCACCGCAAAGAGGCGGTATATAACGGGCAAACCCTTCAAATGGTGGCATGGAGTCTTGATAATTGCTTTCTTTTCTAAACATTTGCATGGTCCACTAATTCCCTGAAATACATGTTAAGTTGAAAACATCAACAAAAGTTGGCGAGTTCATGCAGTTTAGTTGTATAAGATGTATCTTGTAAAATGTGAGTTGTATAAAATGTATCTGTAAAATGTGAGTTGTATAAGCTGAAAACCAGTATGTAAAGATGTAGTATGTAAAGCATCAATGAAATCGTTGATCATTAATGTTTCGCGAGGACATTAATATGTGTGACGAAATAGGAAGCAATCCAAACCTAGACGATTTTGTGTCGACTACTATCGACTGGGACACAAACGCACTCTTTTGTATGGGTCCACGACCAAGAGTGGGGCTCGCCAAAACCCATTAGATCTAACCCCTTATACCTAGGTCCAAACTGGATTAATGGTGCTTAGATGTATAACCCTATTCGCACATGATCTAAGGTGTTTAATTCCATGACTTATCATACTATGAACATGTATTTTCCCTAATAGTTGTAAAGTTGAAAAGCATTTAAAATGAATAGGGGACATGAACTCACAGAATTGCGTTCCGTAAACTGTATATAATTGTAACCTCACTTGCAGTTATCTTGAATTGCATCACGACCTACAAAGGTCCTAGATTTGTTAGACACTTCGGTCTTTGTAATGACTCATGTACAAGTCTTTTATCTTGAATATGTGTTAAGACTTGTATGTATTTGTTATTCGTTGAACTGTGTCTTAGATGTATTAATTGATAACTGTTTAATATATATTTCGCCAAATATATATATATATTCTTGTATCTTGTGAGTTGTATTATCGGATCAAGTCTTCTTGACTTCGTGTTTGGTATGAATAAATTGTATACGTGTGAATGTGTCTCATATGAGTAAACTGTATAATTGTATTTCATCAACTGTTGGTGATGTGAGTGAGTGTATAGTTGTACGTATAGGAATACGTATATCCTCATGTTCATTGTACTTATTCTCAAAATATATATACATATATTTTAAGATACATTCCATAAGAATATATAATCTATACCTGGTAAAAGGTATTGAAACCATCTTAAAAATAATCTATTTTTAAGACTAGTTATAAAAATATAATTTTTATCTTTCGCCAAAATAATATATTTTAGATGTTAGGAAGTATATATATGTCTTTATACATTTCAAAAACAATACCTTTTTAAGATAAACCATGTGTAATATATTTTATATACTTCAAAAATATATATATATATATATATGGTTACTTGTTCGGTTTAGAAAACGTAGTTGAGCAAGCTTTGATATATTTTGTATTATAGTCCGAAATACTTGTATAGTCCGTTTATTTGTCTGTAAGTCTGATTTGTCCATAAGTTGTATCCGAATACCCGGATCGTCCGTAGTTTGTATTTTAAGATGTATCTATATGTATTCTTGTAAACCTTTAGTTGTAATGTGTCTTGTGTTTATTTGTATCATTGTATTCAAGTTCCAAACTTTCATGTATATAACTAATACAATCAAATAACACATAGCACATAAGTTGTTAAGATCTCTAAATATATATTTTCTCAAAAATACATATTTATATCTAGTTTTGTTTTTATAAAAACTATTCTTTCAAATCTTTCATTCTAGTAAAGATTTTGTCAAAAATGATAGTTTTTATAACATATGATTTCTAAGAAAAATTGGCCATATTTCCTTTGAAATATAAGCTTTTCCATGTTTAATAAACATATCTTTTTCTTTTCAAAATCACCAACAATTTACTCATCTTATTTATAAGAAAAAGCACATGAGATTTATAACATAAACTTAACAAGATGAACTCATAATCATGTAAGGTTTTGGTATGATCTTTACATATGTTTACTAGTTCAAAAATCATACTTTACTTCTAGTTTTATCAAACTTTTATACAAAACCCATCTTGTATGTTTCTTTTTATAAATCTTGTAAAAGCATTATTTTTAGAGAAAAACCTTATATGCTTTAACAATATCAAATATTATGATCATCCATTAAATATTATGTTTAACATAACCCTTTTTAACATTTTCATGTACACTTGTTAGATCATGTTTTCAAACATCATCTAACAAGTTATTCATATGATATTCACCATAAGTAGATCAAATATACAAGAAATAAGCTTTAAATCACAACATAAACCAACTTATATATCATGATTTTAATTTTTCTTCTATGTATTTTCATATTATTTTGTATGATTGTTTTAGTTAATACTTGTTCTTTGAACAACATATACATAAATAAGTATGAAAAAGAGATTTTAGAAGGCTCACTTCTAGCACTTGTGGCTAGGGATGGCCTAGATGATGATAAAAGCAAAGAAAAATGTTGATCTTCATGTTTGAAATCTCTTGAATGGAAGGAAAGGCTTGCTTCAACTTGAGGTTGCTTTAGATCCTCCCAAGATCCATGTAACTCCATCTTGATCATCAAAGAACTGCTAGAAAGTGAAGGTTTTGGGTGGGTGTTCTTGGCTAAAATGATGAAGGTTGAGAGAGTTTTAAGTGTGTGAAAGTTAGAGTGAAAAGAAGAAGTAATGTGCTTAGTAAATCTTGTTCATAAGTGTTATAATTCACCAACTTGCATCAACTTGCAAACAATAGGTAAAATATCTAGGATATTTTTGGAAACAAGTTGATGGGTGGGTCCAACAAGAGGGGTGCGGCCGAGAGGTGTGGGGGGTCTCATGTTGTGAGCTTGTTTCATTTTTTTCTCAAGTGTTAGAATTTTTAGAAGAAATGGTAGGAAGCTTTAGATGTTTAAGTGTTTAAGTAATTCAAGTTGTTAAGTGACCATTACTAGTCTAAAATGATCCAAATAATGTTAGATGGTCACTAAAAAAAAGATTAGATATCGTTCGGATATTCGTTTGTCGTTGGTTCCGATAGTCGTTAATTGAATGCTAAGCTTGTGTAAGATGTAGGAATCGATGTGATTATTGGTTTAGATGATACCCCGAGGTATTCTAATATGAATTCTAGGTTAAACGACACTTTTGTACATTGCATATAACTTACAATGCTGATTTCTGCAGAATTTCTGCGGAAAAGTGCTGAATTTGTGACTTTTAGTGCTTTTCGGGCAGTGTTTAGTGTTATCGGACTTTGGGAAGGTATTAAACCAAACTCTTGCATTCCTAATTAGGGTTCAATGTATGTTTGATGTTGGACTTTCGTCTGAGTCCTAAAGATGTCATTAAGATGGTTTCTGCGGATCCTGCGTTTTTGTCAGCATACTAGTCTACTAGGTGCTATTCTAGTTATTTCGATGCATTGTTTAAACTGTTTCAAATGTAATCAATAAAGATGAATCATATGCATCATAAGTAAGTATTCCATGAGTATTTTAAGTGTATGCCATGAAATATGCAGTTCAGATGTTCAAAACGCATAACTGTATAGCTAAAATGAGTAATTTAAGTGTACGAAAGTTACTGGGAAGTGGCAATTGTCACATTCTACCCTGTTATTGAGAATTTCGTCCCAAAATTCAAGCTGAGTCATCCTTTACAGGAGTCTTCGTGAACAGGTGAGGATATTTTGCCTTGATTTGGTCTTCACATTCCCAAGTATACTAGGTTCCGTGTCGAGAGTTCCAACAGACTTTTATTAATTTTATTCGACTCCTCCGTGTTTTATAGATCTTCCAATCCATGACCTCAATAGGTTCTTCAATGTATTGGAGTTTGTCGTCAATGTGAACCTCATCCGACGGGATGATAATCGTCTCTTGTGTTGGAGTCTTCTTAAGATTCGAACCATGAAATATGTCGTATACGCTACTAAGTTCCTCTGGTAACTTTAGCTTGTAGGCAACGTTGTTGATCTTTTCTAGGATTTCAAATGGTCCTACATATCGAGGGTTAAGCTTTTCACGCTTGCCGAACCTCGCTACGCCCTTCCAAGGCGAGACTTTCAACAAGACTTTGTCTCCGACCTTGAAAGATAATTGCTTCCGTATCTTGTCTGTGTAGCTCTTTTGTCACTCGCGAGACGCCTTGATACGGTCTCTGATCTGAAAGATTTTATCCGTAGTCTCTTGGACTAATTCCGGACCTATTAGTTGTTTATCTCCCTCTTCCGCCCAACATAGCGGAGAGCGACACTTTCGACTGTAGAGAGCTTCAAATGGTGCAACTTGTATACTTTTATGCTAGCTATTGTTGTAGGAAAACTCAACCAATGGTAAGGAGTATCCCAGTTACCGCCCAAATCCATAACACACGCACGAAGCATATCTTCGAGTGTTTGGATTTTCCGTTCGCTCTGGCCGTCAGTTTGTGGATGAAAGGTCGTGCTTAGATTTAAATGAGATCTAAAGGCCTCTTCAAATGACTTCCAAATTCTTGAAATAAAGCCACCGTCTCGGTCTGAAATGAATGAAATAGGCACTCCATGACGAGCCACTATTTCTTTGAGATAGAGTTCCGCTAATTTCCCTATGCTATCCTTCTCCCGAACCGGCAAGAAGTGTGCGGACTTTGTCAATCTACCGACGATTACCCATGTCATGTCGTGGCCTCTTGAGGTCCTGGGTAACTTCGTAATGAAGTCCATCGATATTTGTTCCCATTTCCAAACGGGACTCTCGAGTTGTTGTAGTAAGCCCGAGGGTTTCTGATACTCTGCCTTGACCTTTGTGTAGGTCAAGCATTTTCTGACATAAGTCGCGATATCCTTTTTGAGGTTAGGCCACCAATAGTACTCCTTCAAGTCTTGGTACATTTTATCTGATCCAGGATGGATCGAGTACTTCGACCTATGAGCTTCCTCAAAAATAAGATCTCGAAGGTCTCCGAAGAGTGGAACCCAAATTCTACCCAAAAGGTAGAAAGTTCCATCTTCCTTCGGCATTAACCGTTTTTTCATGCCTCGAAGTGATTCTGCTTTAAGATGTTCTTCCTTAAGTGCTTCTTGTTGTGCATCACGTATTCGTGTGGTAAGATCTGTGTGAATCGTCATCTCCAATGCTCGAACTCTCAAAGTTCTAACTCGTTCCTCGTGGCTCAAAGCGTCTGCTACAACGTTCGCCTTGCCCGGATGATACTTTATTTCGCAATCATAGTCGTTCAGCAATTCAATCCAACCTCGCTGACGCATATTTAATTTTTTTTTATTGAATATATGCTGAAGACTCTTATGATCTGTGAAAATTGTACACTGAGTACCATATAAGTAATGTCACCATATTTTCAAAGCGAATACCACCGCGCCTAACTCGAGGTCGTGAGTGGTATAGTTCTTTTCATGAACTTTCAGTTGACGCGATGCGTACGCGATAACTTTCTCCCGTTGCATAAGTACGCAACCCAATCCTTGATGCGAAGCATCACAGTAAACTACAAAGTCATCGGTACCATTGGGTAGTGATAAGATTGGTGCCTCGCACAACTTATCCTTGAGAAGTTGAAATGATCCTTCTTGTTTCTCGATTTGGGGAGAATTTATTGTCTTTTTGGGTGAGGGAGGTTAGCGGTTGAGCAATTTTTGAAAAATTCTCGATAAATCTCCGATAATACCCCACTAATCCCAAGAATTGTCGGACTTCAGTTGGAGTCTTGGGCGCTTCCCAATTTTAATTGCTTCGATCTTTGATGGGTCTACTTGAATGCCTTTCTCGTTCACTATATGCCCGAGGAATTGTACTTCATGAATCCAAAACTCACATTTGGAAAATTTCGCGTATAGTTTCTCCTTCTTGAGTAGTTCTAAGATGGTTCTCAAATGTTGTTTCTGCTCGTCGGCCGATCGTGAGTATATCACAATGTAGTCAATTAATACTATGACGAATTTGTCAAGATACGGCGTGCGCACGCGATTCATCAAATCCATGAAGACCGCTGGTGCGTTCGTTAAACAAAAAGGCATAACAAGAAACTCTTAATGACCATTACGAGTTCAAAAAGCCGTTTTCGGTATGCTTTCCTCTTGTATTCGTAACTGGTGATACCCCGATTGTAAGTCTATCTTGGAGTAGAAGCTTGAACCTTATAGTTGATCGAATAAGTCATCAATCCTCGGTAGTGGATACCGATTCTTGATGGTGAGTTTATTCAACTCTCTGTAGTCGATGCACATTCTGAGTGTTCCATCCTTCTTCTTCACAAATAGGACTGGAGCTCCCTAAGGTGAGAAGCTTGGTCTAATGAATCCTTTATCCAACAACTCTTGAAGTTGTGTGGATAACTCCTGCATTTCAGAAGGTGCTAATCGATATGGAGATCTGGCTACGCATGCAGCTCCCGGCACCAAGTCGATGTGAAACTCGACTTGTCAATATGGTGGTAGTCCCGGCAAGTCTTCAGGAAAGACTTCAGGAAAATCCTTCATCACAGGAATATCTGTCAGCTGCGGCCCATTGGCCTTCTTGTCGACAACGTGCGCCAGGAAAGCAATACCACCCTTCCATAAGCACTTCTATGCTTTCATGCAATTGATGATCCGCAAAGGGTGTCACGCTTCTCTCCATGAAAAACAAGTGTCTCTTCGTTCTATAGTGGTAGGCGAATGATTTTCTCGTGACAACCGACTTTGGCTCGGTTATCGTATAACCAATCCATGCTAACCACTACGTCGAAACTACCCAACTGAACGGGTAAGAAATTGATATTGAATTTCCGCTCGCCAAATTCCAGGGAATATTCTCTGACAACTTCCCTTGACTCGACTAATTTACCGTTGCCAATTCTATAGAATATGGGGCACCTTGTTTACTTGACTCTAGGCCAAGTATATTTTGAATTCTATGTGGCGAGGATTGCACAATGCAGTTTAGGAATCCTATGTTTAAATGTAGGACAACCCAGTCCCTATGTTTAGATGTAGGATAGCTCAATCCCTATGTTTAGATGTAGGACAATTCAGTCCTTAATTGTAGCTAGGACAATCCCGTCACTACCCATGAAACTCATGCATGTGAAATGTTGAGATGAAGCTAAAATCGGCAATGGTATCAAATAACATGGATGTGAAATGTTAGTTGATTGGAAACGTGTTGGTATCAAAAGAATTGATACATGATCGTAGAGTAGAACGTACTCATAACAACATTAGGATCTTGTGGAGTATCCATAGTTCCAATCACTCACACACTTGTTCACTAGTTTGATTTGTTCTTAAATCTTTCATGCTTGAAGTGGCCTCTGTGCCACACTTAAACATCCTTGTTCTTTCTTGGGTATTACCGACTTACTAGTCTCTATGATGAGACTAACTGTGAGAACTACTGTTTAAATGATCGAGGTAGGGTGGGATGATGCGGTCATGCCTCGGATCTCAGAGGCTAAATCCCAAATGTAACACTCAATGCGTTTGACTTCGGGTGTTACCCAGTATGGAACAACCCTTAAGAGATCGTAAAAGCCTCGAGTGTAACCAACAACATTGGCTCTAGTCATGATCGAGTTCTAGAATTTGTTTCTAACCTTTGAATTTCAATCAGCGAGCAATATTCTTCTCGTATAAGATCATGGAGTTCTTCCCCCGACAATCTCTTCACTGTATCACTTCCTAGCGTTTGTACTTGGAGATTCCACCAAGTTAATGCCTCATTCAGCAGGAGACTCTCTGTGTATCTAATTGTTTACTCAGGAATACGCTTACTAGTATGACTAACCAACTTCATTGTCTTTATTTGGCGGACAGAACCTACCGCACCTCATGTATTAACGAGGTCTTGCGGCTTATAGTCCGGAAAGGCCTTAGACTTAAAAACCTTGTGTTGTCGCATCTTTCGGTGTGGCATTGCCACTCGTTCCCGATACATCAGGATTTGAACCACTTGAACTAATGTTACCACCAGTACCGTCACTAGTGTCGTCTCGATAATCCTTATGTTGTGCAATTTCTGCACCCTCATGTTGTTCCATAAGGACTTTAGTTCAGCTTTATCAGTAACCTTTTTTTTGGCCGTAGACCTTCTTTTCAGCGCCATGTTACTTTTGATACTTAGTATCAAAGAATCTAGACTTATATTTGGACAGATATAGTCTACCATACGCCTAAGAATTAAGAATACAATCGGTCAGGGAAACCTCAAGGTCGTATTGTTCATAGTTGTTTGAATAAGTGATAATGTGGATAACCGTAACTAAATGTGTAGTGCCTCTTGCGTGTATTGGTCATATATCTAAGTACGAAATAATTCGTAGAGGAGGAAAAACCAAACGGTCGTCTTCAATCTTACAATCGTGTATTCCATACTTCATGGATCTCGATCGTCCAAAGTAGGAAAAATCCTTCACTACACTAACCCGTGTGACGAATATGGTAATAGTGCTTGAGCTTCACGAGCTCCAACAAGATCATTAACATCTCCATAGATGTCGAATAGAATGTAATGAGAGAGTTGCAACATGACTTGTGTCATACCATCCCTTAGGACAAGACAAATGTCAAATGACGGAGACAAGGTAAGGTGCCATGGGCACCAAAGAACCAGCCCATGTTCAAGAATTTTGAGAATGTTGAGGAAAGTCCGCCATGAGTGGTTAACATGTTTTGCTTGTTTAGATGACTAGTCTCGAACAACTCGTGTTGTAGATCGAATGTTAGGTGCGAACAATACGTATCGTATTCCTGTATTGTATTGTAGGGTGTTATAGTAACCATCTTGGTTAGTATTCTACCGGATAGAAACTTGAACAACTTAAGAATTTTGAATGGATAGTGATCACTAGCTTTGCCCGCAGAGTCCACCAGCATTTCCATGCACTACAAGTTGTTATTACGTGGGCCCCCATAATAATAAATTGTCTTGCATCATCACTCTAGCATTCTCTAGTTCAGAGCAGACGATCAGTCAGAGAGAGAGGACACTATTGTCTATGTTTAACATAGGAGGGAACTTCATGATAGTTCGTATGTCAACGTCCGTTGTCATTACTCGCGGAATGGCACGGCGTTAGATGAAATAAAAATAGAGAGAATTTGTAAAAATAACAACTGGAGGGGCACCTTTAAGATGAGTACTTCATCTTATTTTTCTGGACAAGAGTGTCATCAATCACAATTTGTATGAGCCATAGGAACCTCGTCCCACTAATGGAGTTGTTGTCCAAGGCCGCCACCTCCGCCTCATCGTCACTACCGAAGTCAGGCATCTCAGCATCTGCGAGAAAGCAACCATCTTCCATGGGATCAATGCTTTATGGTCTCACGTAGGAACCATGTTCTCCCTAAGCTCCCCAATAGACGTGAGGTCGATATTCTCATGCAAAATGTATTGTATAAAATATATCATGTTTGAAATAGAGTATTATGTCTTGTGTAAAAGATGTCGTGTCTTAACCAAGTCATGCGAGTCAAGAATAAAAATAGAATTCGAAGTCGAAGGCATTACATTCTTGCCAAAATATTTCGTACAACACATATATAAATAATTTATATAAAATCCTATCTAACAAGGATTTCTATCTTGTATAAGCTGAACCTGTAAGCTATTTATAATGCTTAAACGATAATGTAATGTGCTGTGGGCACATAGTCTGTTAATGTAATATGTCTATTTCTCATAGGCTTCACCCATGGAAATGTCCTCGCTTGATTTATGTGAAATGAATTTTTGTTGTAGTGGACCTTGAAAAATGTTTATGCAATGAAAACCTCTTGTTCTTGTATAAATTGTTTTCATGAGAGGTCCCTAGTGATTGTAGACTAGACTCAAGAAAGAATCTTGGTTCACTATAATCAATGCTCTGATACCAACCTGTCACACCCGCTCGTAGCGGAAGCGCGAGGTGTGATCTGATCGGTTCTCATTGCGTAACAATATAAGTGAATTGTATAACCCTATTCGCACATGATCTAAGGTGTTTCATTCCATGACTTATCATACTATGAACATGTATTTTCCCCGATAGTTGTAAAGTTGAAAAGCATTTAAAATGAATAGGGGACATGAACTCACAGAATTGTGTTCCGTAAACTGTATATAATTGTAACCTCACTCGCAGTGTCTTGAATTGCATCACGACCTACAAAGGTCCTAGATTTGTTAGACACTTCGGTCTTTGTAATGACTCATGTACAAGTCTTTTATCTTGAATATGTGTTAAGACTTGTATGTATTTGTTATTCGTTGAACTGTGTCTTAGATGTATTAATTGATAACGGTTTAATATATATTTCGCCAAATATATATATATATTCTTGTATCTTGTGAGTTGTATTATCGGATCAAGTCTTCTTGACTTCATGTTATATATGAATAAATTGTATACGTGTGAATGTGTCTCGTATGAGTTAACTGTATAATTGTATTTCACCAAGTACTGGTGATGTGAGTGAGTGTATCGTTGTACGTATAGGAAGACGTATATCCTCGTGTTCATTATACGTATTCTTAAAATATATATACATATATTTTAAGATACATTCCATAAGAATATATAATCTATACTTGGTAAAAGGTATTGAAATCATCTTAAAAATAATTTATTTTTAAGACAAGTTCTAAAAAAATAATTTTTGTCTTTCGCCAAAATAATATATTTTAGATGTTGGGAAATATATATATATATGTCTATACACTTCAGAAACAATACCTTTTTAAGATAAACCATGTGTAATATATTTTATATACTTGTAAAATATATATATATATATGGTTACTTGTTCGGTTTAGAAAACTTAGTTTACCAAGCCTTGATATATTTTATATTATAGTCCGAAATACTTGTATAGTCCGTTTATTTGTCCTTAAGTCCGATTTGTCCATAAGTTGTATCTGAATACCTTGATCGTCTGTAGTTTGTATTTTAAGATGTATCTATATGTATTCTTGTAAACCTTTAGTTGTAATATGTCTTGTGTTTATTTGTATCATTGTATTCAAGTTCCAAACTTTCATGTATATAACTAATACAATCAAATAACACATAGCACATAAGTTGTTAAGATCTCTAAATATATATTTTCTCAAAAATACATATTTATATCTAGTTTTGTTTTTATAAAAACTATTCTTTCAAATCTTTCATTCTAGTAAAGATTTTGTCAAAAATGATAGTTTTTATAACATATGATTTCTAAGAAAAATTGGCCATATTTCCTTTGAAATATAAGCTTTTCCATGTTTAATAAACATATCTTTTTCTTTTCAAAATCACCAACAATTTACTCATCTTATTTATAAGAAAAAGCACATGAGATTTATAACATAAACTTAACAAGATTAACTCATAATCATGTAAGGTTTTGGTATGATCTTTACATATGTTTACTAGTTCAAAAATCATACTTTACTTCTAGTTTTATCAAACTTTTATACAAAACCCATCTTGTATGTTTCTTTTTATAAATCTTGTAAAAGCATTATTTTTAGAGAAAAACCTTATATGCTTTAACAATATCAAAGATTATGATCATCCATTAAATATTATGTTTAACATAACCTTTTTAACATTTTCATGTACACTTGTTAGATCATGTTTTCAAACATCATCTAACAAGTTATTCATATGATATTCACCATAACTAGATCAAATATACAAGAAATAAGCTTTAAATCACAACATAAACTAACTTATATGTCATGATTTTTATTTTGCTTCTTTGTTTTTTCATCTTATTTTGTATGATTGTTTTAGTTGATAGTTGTTCTTTAAACAACATATACATAAATAAGTATGAAAAAGAGATTTTAGAAGGCTCACTTCTAGCACTTGTGGCTAGGGATGGTCTAGATGATGATAAAAGCAAAGAAAAATGTTGATCTTGATGTTTGAAAGTTCTTGAATGAGAGGAAAGGCTTGCTTCAACTTGAGGTTGCTTTAGATCCTCCCAAGATCCATGTAACTCCATCTTGATCATCAAAGAAATGCTAAAAAGTGAAGGTTTTTGGTGGGTGTTCTTGGCTAAATTGATGAAGGTTGAGAGATTTTTAAGTGTGTGAAGGTTATGGTGAAAAGAAGAAGTAATGTGCTTAGTAAATCTTGTTCATTAGTGTTATAATTCACCAACTTGCATCAACTTGCAAACAATAGGTAAAATATCTAGGATATTTTTGGAAACAAGTTGATGGGTGGGTCCCACAAGAGGGGTGCAGCCGAGAGGTGTGGGGGGGTCTCATGTTGTGAGCTTGTTTCATTTGTTCTCAAGTGTTAGAAATTTTAGGAGAAATGTTAGGAAGTTTTAGATGTTTAAGTGTTTAAGTAATTCAAGGTGTTAAGTGACCCTTACTAGTCTAAAATGATCCAAATAATGTTAGATGGTCACTAAAAAAAGATTAGATATCGTTCGGATATTCGTTTGTCGTTGGTTTCGTTAGTTGTTAATTGAATGCTAAGCTTGTGTAAGATGTAGGAATCGATGTGATTATTGGTTTAGATGATACCCTGAGGTATTCTAGTATGAATTCTAGGTTAAACGACACTTTTGTACATTGCATATAACTTACAATGCTGATTTCTATAGAATTTCTGCGGAAAAGTGTTGAATTTGTGACTTTTAGTGCTTTTCGGACAGTTTTTAGTGTTATCTGACTTCGGGAAGGTGTTAAACCAAACCCTTGCATTCCTAGTTAGGGTTTAATGTATATTTGATGTTGGACTTTCGTCTGAGTCCTAAAGATGTCATTAAGATAGTTTCTGCAGATCCTGCGTTTTTGTCAGCATACTAGTCTACTAGGTGCTATTTTACTTGATTCGATGCATTATTTAAATTGTTTCAAATGTAATAAATAAAAATGAATCATATGCATCATAAGTAAGTATTCCATGAGTATTCTAAGTGTATGTCATGAAATATGCTGTTCAGATGTTCAAAACGCATAAATGTATAGCTAAAAATGAGTAATTTAAGTGTACAAATGTTACTGGGAAGTGGCAATTGTCACAATCAATGTAAAGTGTCACACCCCGACCGCGTAAAACAGCAAAAATGTCGGGGAGTGGAGTAACAGAATCATTGTTTCACAACACATGGTAATTGAAGTTTGGTTTTATTGATTATAATGTTTACATTGTTTAGGAATTTACAGAAAACATAACATGAATTAAATTCTCTTTCATAGTTTTAAGTCTCTAAGGCCCAAGTCCGATCCTATGTGTTGCATTATGATCATCTAACAATAGCACCTGAAACACATGTGAAAATAGGTACGTCAGCATAAAAATGTCTGTGAGATACATAGGTTTCGTTGATAAAGGATTCATGACTTGTAGTTAAAAAAGAAGAGAAGATTTCACAGAATAGTAACCAAGTTTTAAAAGTGTTCTAATTAGGTCACTGGTGTCGTTTTTGTACCAATTAGATAACTTAACATTCAAATCGAGCCATGCCTTTTTTTCCATGTGTCAAGAAAAAAATGGAGCATAAGATGCCGGGGTCGAATTATTTTAATATATGAAATTATATTTATAAAAAATAAAAACCATTTAATTATATTAAAAATTAAAAAAAAAACAAGTTACAATTCACGTAATCACTTGACGTTAGCATCAAATAAAGGAAAAAAAGAAACAAAAATCCACATCACCGCGGTTACCTATGAAATGGATGAAAAAACTCTTAATTTTAATGAAGAATGAATGTTGAGTGACCTGATTGGAAAACTTTTGAAACTTGAGTGACCTAATTGGAACACTTTTAATGTTTAACAAAAAGTAGTCATGAACCTTATAAAAATGTTTTCTTTTATAAATCATACGAAAATCGGTAAGAAATCAGCTGATATAAAAGAATAATGCATAGTTGAATAAATAACCAAGTAGAAATGAGTTTGTATAAAATATGTCGTTTGTAAAACAAAGTCTTGTGAAAATATGTTATTTGTATAAAATGTATTATGTCTTTGTCGAAATAATTTAGATAACGCTACGATATGTAATATCATAAAAGCACTCATATATAGGAAGTACTAGCGGCGTATCCACCATGCTTTTATCACATTACACACGCCTCGTTATTTAAATCACTTACCAATAACCACCAAAAATGTCTTGTTAATCAAATGTCAATTTGTTATATGTAAATAATGTCCAATGTTATGTGTAAACCAAATGTTATGTACAAAACAATGTTTCTGAATGAACCATAGTTTAAAATAAAAGTTATGTTTTGCAAAAATCAATGCTTTATTGATACAAACATTTATGCGGTAATGTTTATCGTATACATTCAAGCCTTGCGACTGACGGACAAACCCTTAACAAGTTAAAGGTTTATCAATTATGTATATCGGATTCTGTCATTCCTTACGTCCAAACAAACCTAGGATTCCAGGAATGGGAGTTGTCAATTCCTATGGTACCACTACATACTACCGAGCGGCGTGATCAGTGTTAATGAATGTATTTTTGACCCGTTAAACAAACCAAATGTCATACCAAATGTAAGCACGTCATGTAAAAATCAATGTTATGAAATCAATGTGCTAGCATGCTCAGTCAACATACATAGCAAAAACGTAATGTAAATCAATGTGTACATATGCTAAATAAACATATGAAATAAATGTGTTTATGAAATCATGTACTATATGCGTACTAATGAACATAGCAAGTATATGTCATGAAAACTTGAAAAGCACGAAAGTAATAAGTAGGCACATGTGTATCACCCCAAAATATTTGAAAACAGTAAAAGAGGGGACTATGTACTCACTTGATATTGCTTAATAGTCTTGAAATAACAACCAAGTAACGCTTGAGGAATCACGGAATCAAACGGCACCTAATATAGGTAACTATGTTAATAAACCGGACCTAAATCGGAAGATCGGATAGAATGAGGTCTCATAAACCAAATGAGTATTTGAACTCATACGATATGGTTTAACAAAGCCTACATACTAAGTCGAAACCTATCCTAAGTGCTTATTGTGACACCTGTGCCTTCACGGCCCTCAAACAAATACCAAACCAATGAAATATTGTATTTCATACTTGGGATTTGTTAAAAATGTGTGTATCATTTGCACATATAAATTCTTGTTCAATTTCAAGCTTTAAATCGCTTTCTGGAAGGTTATACGCGCACTGATGCGTAAATATAACCCGTTTAATGCAACGAACACTCCGGAATAGTGAAATAGGATTAACATACCTTAAATAACCTTTACATAACTTAGAAATAAGTTTTGAAGGCTTTGGTATGGCAAAATCGAGTTAAATCGCTTGCAGGGACTAAAGTTGACAAACTGCGAAAGTATGCCAATTTGAACTGTAACAGACATTCCAGAACATGACCATAAGTTAAACATACCATAAATATCCTTTACATAGCTTAGAAATAGGCTTTGAGGGGTTTGGTGTGCTAAAATAAACTTTTGGGTCATTTAGGGACTAAAAGCGTCAAAAAAGTGCATAAGTTTTGCACTTTCGCGCATAACTTACGTTCTGAATACATCCGTACATCGAAAAATTTATGTAAGCACTAAAATATTTTATTTTAGTGTTTGGCATAAGAAAAATCCATTCGTCGTGTCATTTGGATCGTTTTTCACGCTTATGCGCATTCCGTCGTAATTAAGCGAACATCGCGATCGTACGGCCAAACGAACCGACACCCGAGATATTTTTGAGCACATTTTAAGTTCCCTATACTTTAACTTCATTTTAGAGCTTTGAAATGGGGTTAACGGGCCTTAAACATGTCGGAAATAACTCAAAACACTAACAGGGACCAAAAGTGTAATTCTGTGAAAGTAGGTCCTTGCGCACCTCAACATTCTGAGTGTTACGGTGCGCAAGCAGGGGTTAGACAGCAGAATGTTGCAAACAGCCTGTTTTCAGCTGTTATACACTCTTTTCTCACTTGCAACTGGTTTTTAGCAATCCTATGGGCTCCCATGGGTTTGTAAATCAGTGGGTATGTGTTGTATGGCTGAGATTAATGCTTGGGAAACAAGAAACGATCCTAACGGCTCAACATTTCCTATATATACCCCTCCTTAGTTCACATTCAAACCCACATATTTGAATCTGATTCAAGCTCTCTAAGTGGAAGTTTATATGCTTCCTACCTGAGAGTGAATCGGGTCAAATACTTGCGGGGACCTTCTGTAAGTATTCTTTCGTTCTTTTCATTCGTTTTAGCGTTAAAGTCAAACTGCGTTTGACTTTCTGCATTGACCAGTTTATGGTCAATGCGAAGTTCGTTTGAACTTCATAACGTGAGCGTAATCACGATGGTTAAAGTCCCTAGTGACTATACCTACTGATTACCACGTTATCTAGGCTCAGTGACGAGTCGTAGTTTCGGCCAAAATGCGTATTCTCGCGTATTTTGTAACCAAACTACTTGTGGGTATCAAAACCGTTTGTTTTGATACCAAACCTGTTTTCTAACTTGACTAAACATGTTCTAGCATGTTTAGCTCGTCACTTTTAGATTTGTGCTTGTTAAGGGTCGTAAGGGTAAGCGATCTAATCAATCGCTTATACTTTCGAACCCGACCCGTTTGGTCGATCATTAGGATCCGACCAAACATATTAGGTGACCATAGTTGTATAGGGAATAACCTTCCGAGGTTATACCTTATGGTCACGACGTTTAGTTAGTTGTATGATAAGGAGTTTATATGCCTTAGGAAAATGACCAAAATGCCCTTTTTACGCATAAATTCATTTTAAGCCTATGTAACGTAACTTTTGACATCTAAACTGATTTAGAAACAATATTAAACATGTTAAGGCATATCTTACTTATCATAGGGCTAGTTAAGCGTTCCAAACGTGTTTTACGCGGACGACGCGTTAAAGTAGCATAAGCTACCTAGACGGGTCGTAATGGGTCAAAAGCACTTAAGTTAGGTTTCATTTTAGTATGTAGGCTTTGTTAAACCATATCATATGAGTTCCAATACTCATTTGGTTTATGAAACCTCATACTATCCAATCTCCCGATTTAGGTCCGGTTATTTATGTAGTTATCTATATAGGGTGCCGTTTGATTCCGTGATCCCTCTAGCTTTGCTTGGTTGTTGTTCAAGACTTCTAAGCACCCTCAAGTGAGTACATAGTCCCCTCTTTTACTGTTTTCCAAGCATTTTGTGGTGAAACACATGTGCCTACTTGTTATTTTCATGCTTTCCATGTTTTCATATCATATACTTGCTATGTTCATTAGTACATTATTAGTACATGATTTCATTTGTTTTTGCTATGTATGTCCTTTGTAGCATACTTAGTACATTGTTTTACATGACATTTTATGCTATGTATGTTCATTTAGCGCATACTTAGTACATTGTTTTCATTACATTTCACGCTATGTATGTCTATTTAGTGCATACCTAGTGCATTGTTTTACATTACCTTTTCATGCTATGTATGTTCATCATACTTAGTACATTTGCTTTACATTGCATCTCTGTTGCATATGTTCCAGTAACATATGGACACATTATTTTACATCTCTACCTTGTATGTTTACTTAGCATACTAGGTACATTATTTTCATCACATGCTTACATTTTGATATGACATTTGGTTTGTTTAAATGGGACCATATACATTCATTAACATTAGCTACGCCGCTCGTTAGTAGGTAATGGTACCATAGGAATTGACAATTCCCGTTCCTAAAGATGTTTTGACAAATGGTACCATAGGCATTGTAAACCATTTGTCAAACATATTTCATAGACTGTATTTTGACATGGTTTACACAAAGATGTTTGACAAATGGTTTAGACATGGGCAATTTACATTGGTGGTTTGTTGGGTAAGTGGTTTGAGTAACGAGGCATGTGTAATATGATACAAGCATGGTGGATACGCCGCTGGTACTTCCTATATATAAGTGCTTGTATGGTATTACATATCGTAGCGTTATTTGAATCATTTCAGTTTAGACATATAACATTTTTATACAAATAACATACTTTTCACAAGACATTGTTTTACAAACAACTTATCTTATACAAACTCATTTTACTTGGTTATTCATTTAATCTTACATTATTCTTTTACATATCATCGTTTTTCGAATGATTTATAAAACAAAACATTTTACAAGGATTATGACTGGCTTTTGTTAAACAACCTTTTTCTAAACTTATAAGTCATGAATCCTATTTTCACAAAACCTATGTACTCGCCGGCATTTTTATGCTGATACCAACTTTTCTGTCACACCCCGACCACGTAAAACAAAACGTTTTACGAGGAACATGACTGACTTTTGTTAAACAACCTTTTTCTAAACTTATAAGTCATGAATCCTATTTTCACAAAACCTATGTACTCACCGGCATTTTTATGCTGACGTACCTATTTTCACATGTGTTTCAGGAAATGATGCATAGGATTGATCAAGATACACTTAGGCGGACTTGGGCCTTAGTGACAATAAAAGATGGAAGACTAGTTAATTTTGTTATACTTCTTTGTTTGTTAAGATATTGTAACTCTTTTAATCAAATAAACAATATTTCAATTTTCCATGTGTTATGAAACAATGATTCTGTTACAACACTCCCCGACGATTCCGCCACGTTTTGTTTTACGTGGTCGGGGTGTGACACTTATGACCCGTTACGACTCGTTAAGGTAGTTTACGCTACTTTAACGTATCGTTCGCGCAAAAGCGCGTTCGGGCCGCCTAACTAGTCCTATGACAAGTATTATATGCCTTAACATGTCTAATAATATTGCATAATTAGTTTAGATGTCAAAATTTAGGTTACATATGCTTAAAATGAAATTATGCGTAAAAAGGGCATTTTGGTCATTTTCTTAAGGCATATAAACTACCTATCATACAACTAACTAAACGAAGTGACCATAAGGTATAACCTCAGAAGGTTATTCCCTATACAACTATGGTCACAAAACATATTTGGTCGGATCCTAATGATCGACCAAACGGGTCGGGTTCGAAAGTTTAAGTGGTTGTTTAGACCGCTTGGCTTACGACCCTATATAAGCACTAGACTAAAAGTGACGAGTTAAACATGTTAAAACATGTTTAACTAAGTTAGAAAACAGGTTTGATATCAAAACAAAGTGTTTTGATACACGAAAATAGCTCCGTTGCAAAATACGCATAAATACGTATTTTGACCGAAACTTTGACTCGTCACTACGCCTAATCAACGTTGTAATCAGTAGGTATAGTCACAAGGGACTATAACCATCGTGATTACGCTCACGTTGCAAAGTTCAAACGAACTTTGTGTTGACCAAACCATGGTCAAAGCAGAAAGTCAAACATTGTTTGACTTTCATGCTTGAAATGCATAACCAAGCATGGAGGAGACTTACAAAGGGTCCAAGCTTTGAACAAGAACAAAGAAAACCGATGTTTGAAGCCTTCAACCAAGAGGGATAGCTTCAAGAGAGCAGATGTAGAAGAAAGATATGAATGAGCAAGTTGGAAATGAAAAATTGGTGGGTATTTATAGAGAATCAAGCACCATTAGGATCATTCCATGTGTTTTTGAGTGGATCAAAGCTTGATCCTAGCCCTACACATGTTGCCCATTGTTTTAAATACTTGAAACAAGCTCCATGTATTGAAAAACCATGTTAAAAACCAAGGAAACAGCTGCTGTATGAAGAAAACATGTTTCTGCCCAGCTCCAGCTGTCACCAGCCGCCAAGACAGGAGCTTCAGTCTTCGCCCCAGGCGAGGGAGTCTGATCAGCAACTTTCACAAATTGGCAGAACAGGCCCCTGTAGCTTAAAACTTGATTTTTGACGCATTTAAGCCTCGTTAACCCAATTTCAAGGCTCTACAATGAATTTAAAGTATAGGGAACATGAAATATGCTTGAAAATATCTCAGATGTCGGTTCATTTGGCCGTACGGTCGCGTTATTCGGTTAATTACGAAGAAACACGAACGGACGCGAAAAACGATCCAAATTACGCGACGAATGGTATTTTAGCATTCCAATCACTAAAATAAAATATTTTAATGATTACAAAATTTTTTGGATGTCCGGATATGTTCAGAACGTGAGATATTCGCGTAAATGCAAACTTATGCATTTTTTACGCTTTTAGTCCCTGTTGATCAAATAAGTTTATTTTCTCACACCGAACCCCTCAAAGCTTATTTCTAAGCTATGTAAAGGATATTTATGGTATGTTTAACTTATGATCATGTTTCGGAATGTATGTTACTACACGAATCTGCAGACTTTTGCAGTTTGACGCAAATAGTCCATGTGAGCGAATAAACTTGTTTTTGCCATACCAAACCCTTCCAAACTAATTTCTAAGTTATGTAAAGGTTATTTAAGGTATGTTAAGCTTATTTTGATGTTCCGGAGTGTTTGTCGCGTTAAACTGATTACGTTTACGCATCAGTTTGCGTATAACTTTCCAGAAAGCGATTTAGAGTTTGAAATCGAACAAGAATTGAAATGAGAAATTGTCAAATATAAATAAACAAATATAGGGATCAAAATACATTGTTTCATTGATAATTGAACTGTTCAGAGTTTGAATAATGATTACACAAGCACAGATGTCACATATAGTTGTTGCTAATAGGTCGTGGAACCTTTCTATAACCAACTCCATACATCTCTTCTTTTGAGTCTTTGAGACGCTGACTATTTATACAATAGTTCATCACTTCTGATGAACTATCAAACTTCTCAATCTTTTGCTATAAATCTAGAATCAAGTTATCTTTGTCCAAACTTATTTTGTTCTTTTCTAAAATAGTATTTTGACTAATTTCAAGTTCAGAATTTAATTCTTGGTTCTTTACAGTTGATTGAGACAGTCATCTCTCAAACTCAGTGATGTCTTTTTTCAAAGCAATCACCCAGCTTTTATATTCATTGTCAGCACTAGATAGTGTGATAATTAACTTTCTAGAATTCTCCAAATCAGTAATCAGATTACTATTGTGGGGAACGTATCTGTCACACTTAGCAACAAAATCTACGCACCTAGCACAACTTTTATCAACAGGTTTAGATTGTACCTCAATATTTGCCATGAAAGCTTGATCTGCACTTTCCACATTACCCGCTGCATTCTTTGCCAATTCTTCTTTAGCAAAACGTCGCATTTCTTCGTTCATGTTTTTTAATTCAAACCAATTGCTACCATCTTTCTTTTCTTCCTTTTTTCTTCTTTCCTCTTCCTCATTCTGTTTCCTCAAACTTTCTTCAGCTTCATTAACTTTATCCATTTCCAACTTCTCACTTAGAGCTTCTGCCACCACAGTTAATTCTTCAATATTCGCCTCTTTTACACCATCCACAAAATATTCTTCAATGATTTTAGCTATGATTGCTTGTGAAATGATAGCTCCAGTTGTATCTTCCATTACAATACCCCAATCAAGTGGTTCATTTATGGATTGGAGCGGTTGAACTACTAAAGCATTATTTGAAAACGGTGGAAGATTCTCTGATGAGGCTGTCGAAGGAGTGGCTGGCTTGTATTGGATGGACTGTTGTTAGATCTTGATAACTTCCATGAACACAGCTACTTTCTCTACCTTGTCTCTCTCTTTTCGATTTACGACATTCTCTAGCAGACTAACTAACCATAAATACCATAATTGTAACATTTAACCTTAGTCATATCTACGCCCATGCGTGTTTTTGTTTGCCCTCCAATAAATTTCTTCCCAGTTTGTTGAAGGAATTTCTTAACTCTACGAACCAATAGCCCCATATTCAATTCCAAGTCTAGCTCATCCATTTCCTCTTGGTCAATTTGATCAAAATCTTCATCAAGACTCGAAGATTCAATGAGTTTGCCAAGAACAAAATTTTCATATGCAGTCATGAATGATGCCAGAAGACTCATGTTTTCTTCAACGAGTTTCATACAATGTGGATCAAGCTTAGGCATATTTACACTCTGCACACTCGACCTAGCACTAGCATTTGAAGATGAGGTTCCCTGAGATGTGTGTGTCCCACCAGCAACACATCCACTGTTGTTACATACAAACGCGCTTTGATTTGCATATTCACTTTGAGAACTATTTTCTAGGAGAAGAGCAACACCAGGACCACAACTCTTTTCAGCTTGTTTAGCTCTATATAATGCAGGATCTTGAAGTTTTCTGAAATTAGAACCTGATCTTCCATAGTCCAAGCATATCCTTTCATTTTTTGAATAGCCTGATCAAGTGTAAGATCTTCATATTGCGGACTCTTTTTGATTAATGCACTGAACATGTTCCATTGCATGTGTAAACAATTCAGAAACTTTTCTACCTTTTCAAATTATGTCTACAATCCCAACTGACTTTGATCTAATTCATTTAAAAAATGATAATTTATGTCGATTAAGTCATCTAGAGATTCATTCTTCGTGGCTTTAAACACCACAAACTATGTCTTGAGACGATCTAGCCTTCTTTTCTTAAACAGCTCGTTCCCTTCAAATATTTCACTTAGGCATATTCCCACATATCCTTAGAAGAATCTTTCTTGCTAAATGTGTGAAGGATTGATTGTGGTAATGACATCGTAATCAAATATATGGCTTTCTCTTCACATTTGTAATACTTTCTTTGATCGTCAGTTAGTGACATGTAACTTGTAATTGTTAAGGTTCGAACTGGAGGTGCTCCATGACCCGCTGTCATGCAAAACCACATTTTTAAATCCTTTTCTTTGATGTATCTCTCGAAACGACCATTCCATCATGGATAGTCTAATTCGTGTAGCAAGACAGGAGGTTTGTCACCGCTTCTGACTTCATTATTGTGCTTTATGTTTTGAACCACGGTGGTCAGATTGTTTGCCATGGTTCAAGAAATTTCAAGGACAGAAGGTTTTGATTTTAGAAATATGCTAACACTTTTAACAATCTGTCAAGTCTGGAGAGAATCAGAGACTTAGGCCATGTTTAGCTTAGCTTTTCAAAACAACTTATAACTTTTTAAAAAAGTTAATAAGTCACAATGGAGTGACTTATTGACTTTTCCCCTCACATAATAATATCATGCCAAACACCTTTTAACTTTTAAAAAAGTCAATAAGCTAATAAGTCACTAAAATAAGTAATCCCAAACACCCCCTAAACTTACCCATTTCTTCTCCCTGATTATCTTCAAACCCTAAATACATCTCTTCTATTCGATTCAATCCTAAATCTTCTGAGTCGGCTTTTGATTCTAAGTTCTATAAAACCCTAAACTGTTCCAAGTGATTGAAGATTTGTATTGTTTAATAGCAATTGAAGATTCATATTACCAGCGACTTATTATCAATGAGTTTTACAATCTCAAAATGCGACCCAGCAATTGAAGGTACGCATTCATTGTTATACCCTAAATCAGCTTTAGATTTTAAGTTATATTAAACCCCAAATATCTTCTATGTGATTGAAGATTCGAATTGTTTAATATCAATTGAAGCTTCAGATTAGCAATAAGTCATTATCAGTAAGTTGTATGGTCTCAAATTGCGACCATGCAATTAAAGGTAAGCATTCATTGTTATTTGATTTTAAGTTATATTCAAATCGCATGTGGTAGATTTGGGTAAATTTGGTGTAATTTAATAGTAGCAGTAGAGTAACATTTGTTTTGTTGTTAAAAAGAAAAGCTAAAAGCAATTGGATTGCCCACCCATATAGTTTTACGTTATTCTTGCTGGCATTGAGCATGGGTCAACTTAAACTTTATAATTTGGTTTATAATGGGGCATGGTTGATTTCCGTTTTTTTTATGTTGCAAAAGACGGGTTTAGGTTTGGCTTCGGTTCAAAGTGGTTTATGTGGTCATCAAGAGTGTTAAAGAAATTGATAACTGCTATAGTATAAGCATTTAGGGGTTTTTAGGATATGTTTTGATGGGTACCTTAAGCGGTGATTCAGAAAAGTCGATATGTGAAAGTATCGATAGCTTTGCATTACTCAAGTGTTTGTAAATTTATGATCAAATTTTTAGTTTAATTCTTTTTTTATTTGTTTTACATACCTAGAATAAATAATGTTGTAGCAGAGGTGAGATTATGATTTACCTTAAGCTTTGCAAATGCTTTTCATTTTACAGCATATACTTCCCGTTCTGTTATAGAGAATGAAAGTTTTTCTTTAGGGTTTGGATTTTCATATTAGTTCCTATCTTTTGCTATGTTATCTACTTAGGTTGTCTCTTTAAATTATTAATGTCCTTGTTTTCACGAAGGGAAGGGCCAACATTTATCCTTTGATGGATGTTAATTAAATTTCTGCATACTAGTTTTTGATTTTATGCTTAATTTATAAATTCGAGGTCAATTTGGTTTTGTTGATGATGTCTCTATTCATATGTTTTTTGTCCTGAATACACAACTTTTTTTAACTATATTAGATTTTTATGGTTCTCAATGTTCTTTTCACATTTGTGCTTCCTTGAAGACTCCAGGATGAGTTACCAGTAATAAGTTACTGTTTTTATTTTATTTTTTTCTTCCTCTTTTAGCTTCTCTGAAACAATTCAAATTAGACTGGAGCGAAAATCGTCAAATAAAACTTTAGGTAAACCTTTGGTGAATATGTCAGCAACTTGAAAACGCGTAGGAACATGTAGAATCCGAACAGAGCCACGCTGGACCAGGTCACGCACAAAATGAATATCCAACTCTATGTGTTTCGTACGCTGATGCTGAACAGGGTTCCCTGATAGATATATGGCACTGATGTTGTCACAATAAACCAGACTGGCCGTGGTTAATGGCCTATGTAATTCCAGCAACAGATTGCGAAGCCAACAAATTTCCGCAACTACGTTGGCGACCCCTCGATATTCGGCTTCTGCACTGGATCGAGAAATAACTGATTGACGTTTAGACGACCAGGAGATAATATTAGAGCCGAAAAAGACGCAATAACCAGAAGTAGACCGCCTCGTGTCCGGACACCCCGCCCAGTCGGCGTCAGTGTATGCTCGTAACGAGAAGTCGGTAGATGCACCGATGGTTAAGCCGTGAGATGAAGTACCTTGAAGATACCGAATAATGCGTTTGAGAGCATTCCAATGATCCACTTTCGGTGCATGCATGTACATGCATATCTGTTGAACTGCATAGCATATATCGGGTCGTGTGAATGTTAGGTATTGAAGAGCTCCCGCAAGGCTCCGAAACAACGTCGGATCTTCGTAATCAGGACCCGATGTCAAACCAAGTTTGGGTTTGGTATCAACTGGAGTGGCAGCAGGTTTACATGATGACATGCCAGCCCTGTCTATAATCTCTTTTGCGTATGCCTGTTGAGAGAGAAACATTTTGTTACCTTGTCGGGTGACATGAAGGCCGAGAAAATGACTTAAAGGACCGAGATCCTTCATTGCAAATTCAGCTGCGAGACGAGACATCAGCTGAACACGAAGGGAGTCTGTCGATGTCGTGAGAATGATGTCATCAACATAGATAAGAAGGTAGGCAGTCTGGCCGTTGTGCTGGTAGGTGAACAGTGAATTGTCACACTTACTTTGTTTAAATCCCAAGGAGAGAACAAAATCAGTGAAGCGTTGGCACCACGCGCGAGGAGCCTGTTTTAAACCATAAAGAGATTTTTGTAGAAGGCATACATGATCAGGATAATGTTGATGCCGAAACCCCATAGGTTGATACATATAGACGGTCTCGTTAAGGTTACCATGAAGAAAGGCATTGGTAACATCTAGTTGATGAATTGGCCAGGATTGGGACAATGCCAAAGATAGAACAATACGTATTGTAGTTGGTTTGACAACAGGACTAAATGTCTCACCACAATCTACCCCAATCTGTTGGTTACTCCCATCACACACAAGACGAGCCTTATACCTCTCCAACGTACCGTCCGACCGAAATTTGTGTCGGAATAGCCACATACTACGTAACACATGCATATGAGGTTGCCTCGGAACTAACACCCAGGTCTTATTTTTAATAAGAGCATTAAATTCCGTGGTCATGGCAGAATACCAATCTGTGCTGGACAAAGCATCCTTTGGGTTTTTAGGAATAGGGGTAATGGACGATGAATGAAGGTTAAAAACCTGTTTTGGTTTGTGTATACCGTCCATAGATCGGGTACGGATTGTACGAGTGGGTGGGGGAGGTGGGGATGGGGGTGGTGGTGGTGGGGTGGGAGAGGGTGGGGTGTAGGATGACTGAGGAGAGGGTTCAGATATGGGCGAGTGGCCGTAGGCTAAAGGAGAGTTGGGTGATGGGTTGGTTGAAGTAGAATACTGGTCGAAAGAGGAAGAAACAGTTGGGCCGTGGGGGGGAGAGTCTGGGCCGAGAGTTAATGGGTGAGGTGGACTTATGGGAGTGGACCGTGTGTTAGGAGGAGTGGTTAGTAAAGGGTGTAGAGTAGGTGGAGGGATATGAGGTGGGTCAGGGGATTTGTAGTGGGCCGAGATTTGAGTAGGGGAGGTAAGTTGGGCCGGATGTGGGGTATGCGAAACAGGGGTGGTAGATTGTGGGGTTTGGTGGGAAAACAAATGCAAAGGGTGAACATTAACTGTGAGGAAGTCATATGTATTTGGGGAAGGTTTAGGATTGTTGGCAAAGGGGAAAACAGTTTCATCAAAAATCACATGTCGGTTTAGAATAATTTTGTGAGTAGAGAGATCAAGGCACTTGTAACCTCGATGATTAGAGGGGTAGCTGAGGAAGACACATGGCATAGAACGGTATTGTAGTTTATTGATAGTAGTGTGAGGGATGAGGGGGTAGCATAAGCAACCAAAAACACGAAGGTGGGAGTAGGAGGGTATGGTTTTATAAAGTTTCTGAGTTGGAGAAATATGAGAAAGGATTTTGCTAGGGAGAATGTTATGTAAGTAGGTGGACACTTCTAAGGCATGATGCCAATATGTGTTGGGTAAAGAAGAATGGGCAAGCAAAGTGCGGATAATGTTATTTATAGAACGTATTTTGCGTTCGGCTTTTCCGTTCTGAGAAGAGGTATATGGACAAGAGAAACGAAATTGCATGCCGTTTAATTTGCAAAATTGATGAAACGCATTATTGTTATATTCCGTTCCATTATCGCATTGAATTTGTTTGATTTTTCTTTCAAATTGAGTGTTGATCATGTTGTAAAAAGTGGTGAAGATGGAGAAAACATTCGATTTAGTGGTGAGAGGGTAGGTCCATAGAAAGTTAGAAAAATCATCTAAAAAGAGTATGTAATAACGATGACCCCCCGTACTAAGTACAGGTGAAGTCCAAAGATCACTGTGTATAATATCAAAAGGCATGTGAGTAATATTATTAGAATCAGAGAAAGGTAACCGAATATGTTTACCAAAAACACAAGATTGGCAAATACTATTTTTCAAAGTTCCACAAGAAATAAAACTAGAATTTTTAAGTGAATGCAATAAAGAAGATCCCGGATGACCGAGACGTTAATGCCATGTGTCTTGAGAGATAGCAGTGAGAGCAGTGGGAGAGATGATCTTGGTGACTTGCGATGGATCAAAAGTGTAGAGTCCTTCCGAGCTATTGCATCGTAGGATAGGGGTCCGAGTCTTGAGATCCTTCACCAAAAAACCATACGGGTCAAATTCAATGGATAGTTTATTATCGGTAGTAAAGCGACGAACGGAAAGTAAATTTTTAATTAGGGATGGGGCATAAAGAACATTATTTAATTTGAATGGTGGTAGGGGAGGGGGTAGGGTAAGGTTGCCTTGTCCATGCACGGGAATGGATTGACCATTGCCCACGATAATATTTTTGTTAATGCTTTCATTAAAAACAGACGAAGGATGAGAGTTAAAAGTCATATGACCTGTGGCACCTGTATCCATAGCCCAAGAGGGGTCGTGAAGCGACATTGCATGCATAGCTTGATGGATATCCGTGGGCATGTGAGTGGCAGTCACGGACTGACCTGGTCGCGGGCCGAGAATACCCGCTGAACTATTATGTGACTTGTTCATGGTTGGGTAAGGACACGGAGGTGAGTGAGTCCATGAGGCCCAAGGAGCTTGAGGGGATGGTGTTTGAGTTGGGCCGGCCCATGGTGCATAACATAGCCATGGGAAGTAACCGGCTGTTGGACTGTTTCCAGGAAAAGTGATGTTGCCACCATTGTATTGACCTCCGAAATTACTCCTGCCGCCCCGACTGCCACCCTAGCGACCTCTACCCCGGCCGCGGCCACGGCCTCGACCTCGCTCATAGTTATCCGGTCGCTGTCCAGTTGTTGAGTCGAACCTTTCGCGATAGTCTTTTTGTTGATTATCGACTGATGCAGTGAGAGCAGCCCCAGCAGACTGAGCTGAGTGGCGGATCTGATTTAATTTGCGGGATTCGGCCATGCATAAACGCGAACGGGTATCATAGAAATCTGGGAGGGGCTTCATCTGTTGAATAACAGATGCAGTGTTCTCGTATTGTTCGGTAAGACCGGATAATAGTTGCAGCACCAGTTGTTCATCGGTAATGGTGGAACCGAGGTTTGTTAATTGGTCGAAAATTACCTTCAGAGCCTGACAATATGCGGACATGTTCGGAAACTGATCCAGATGAGTGTTGGCAAACTTGTTGTTAAGATCGATTGTCCGGGTAGCCTTGTTGTCTTGGAATATATTTGCGATAGTGGTCCAGGCGTCGTAGGCGGTTGTATCAGGTTTGAGAACAGTGTGAAGCAGGTCGGTAGATATGGTGCTGTAGATCCACTGTAAAACTATGGAATCGAGACGCTCCCATGTTTCGGTAGGAGCGGTCTTGTCTTTGTCTTTGCTGGTATCGGATGAGGATGAAGTCTGAGTGGCCGATTTTGGTTGAAGATGATGATAGACAAGATGAGCTTTACATTGTATTTTGAACATCTCGGACCAGGTGGTGTAGTGCCCGGTTTCGATGTCCAACGTGACAGGAATAAGGTTCTTGATAGATGTTACAGTGACTGCAGGGTGAGGAGTGGTAGAAGAAGACATGATGAATAAGGAGAAGGCTGTTATGGCGCAGGGAAGAAGGTGGGGAAAAGAAAAAAAATCGGCTGGTTTAGGGTTAGGGATCGAATATTAGGTATCATACCATGAAACAATTCAAATTCCTTGCCTTCTCATTAAACATACGAAATATATATAGGTTACAAACAAATCTCCTTATATTGAGGAGGAGATATTCATGACAATAATAACATATAATTTCCTATTATATACAATTCTCTATTATTCTCTTTTCTTTACTAGTAAATCAGTAATAAGATTTTGAAAAGAGAAGCATAGATAAAAGTCGTTTGATTTCATTGTTAAATTCCATACTATAAAATAACAAATTCTCACTGATCTGCGCAACCAGCACTAAAAACTTGCCTAAATATACTATTGACATAATTTGAAATTACGTCTATTTTATTTTTAGCAGGAACAAAATTTATGAATAAACCAACTTGAAGTGCATCAAGTCGCAGCATTCCATGAACTACAAAGGCAAGATATGCTTCAACTTCTTAACAAAGATGAACAGATTTGTCACAAACCAGCGTGGGTATCATTTTTAAATCATAAAACCATTAAAGAAAATAGATTACTAATGAAATAATGATGACGGATCATGTACAAGAAGGTTTATTTGTACGAAGTCTACGTGATAACATCAGTCGTTCATTTGCAATATCTACGGACTAGAAAGACACCTGACAATTTGCTAAATTTCAGTTTCAAAAAATTGAAATAACAAATACTAAAAAGGTATGTTGGTCTTTTCACAATTAACTAGTTTCCACCTTAATTTTCAAACGGCTATAACTTTTTCATAGGTTAATATTTAAAAAAAAATTACACCGTATTAACGAGCATTTCATTCTCTTTAATTCGAGCAGCCTATTGTTATAGTTTTCTTTAAAAATATTTACAGGATTTTGAATACCCATTACATGATTACGTGATTTTGAATACCTAGAAAGTGATTACGTGATTACGTGATTTTGAATACAGGATTTTGAATACCCATTACGTGATTACGTAATTACGTAACAATAGTTGATTATGCATTATTACGTGATTACGTGATTTTGAATACCCATTTCGTGATTACGTGATTTCATTATAGTACTTTATGTGAAACCAGACTGAGTGATTACGTAATTACGTAAAAACATAACATTTAATACATAATATTTCGTATGGAATACCTTATATTTCAAGTCTAATCATGTATTAAGGATAAATTATATACAAAAATTAACCAAATCAACCTATAATAACCACATAATGTCGTATATTAGAGATTTAATCACGTAATAAACATAAATAATCAAGTTTTTATTATTGATGTGTGTAATTACGTAATAATCATAATTGTAATAACATTAGTTATAACAAATCATATTGAATGTGTAATCACGTAATGGGTATTCAAAATCATGTACTCATGTGCTGGATATTCAAAATCACGTAATCACGTAATGGAATAACATGTATTCAAAATCCTCTAATTTTTTTAAGAAAACTATAGAAATAGGCTGCTCGAATTAAAGAGAATGAAATGTTCGCTAATACGGTGTAATTTTTTTATAAAAATATTAACGTATGAAAAAGTTATAGCCGTTTAAAAATCAAGGGCGGAAGTTGTTCACTTGGGTAATGACTAGAATACCCTTCTTGCAAATTACACGTGTCCTCTTCTCCTTTTTGCGTAGATCTCGTACGAAAATATTGTCTTGTACAATATCCATCCTCTTCAAATAATTTTCAAAGTGTTTTTATTTGGTGAGTGCGGAGTCCGTATGCATATACCGAAAAGGATTCAGTTGAGAAAGGTGGTTGATTTCGAACTTATAATGTCACAAAGCTTGTCATGCGAGCAACTGTGGATAGTCGTTACTCAAGGCCAGTAGTTACATTGCTTAGCACATCCTTTACTTTGATATTTATTACTATGTGCTTACCTTGAAGATATACGATTAGAATGGTAGACCTGCGGTCTAGTAAAGCCATCTATGTGTTGTTACCAAAACATTATGTTTGGAAAAAACATTTTTTTTGTAAGAACTCATGGTTATCAAATATTAAGCAGTGTTGTTTAAAATTGTATACATTAAAGCTAGACTTGACTTTTAATTTGTTTAAAGTTTAAGGACGTGTAGTTTGGGTGGGCACACAAATACCTTTTTGTCCATTTTTTTTAAATACTTAGTGGTTCTTAATTGCATTAAAATCAAAGAAATATTGAGTTATGAATTACCACTAATGTTACATAAATATGGTGGTTACATAAATACGGTAGTGTGACAAAAAACCAACAAATATTGCATATAAAAAAATTTAAAGAGTTGTGAATTACTATTACATTTTTACCTTTAAAGTATTAATTTTAGTTACAATTTTGTATTTATGAATCATAATTCCATAAAGTTTTATAAAAAAGCATCTATTACAAATCATATTAGTTAAGCTTGTGTATTAGGTCGCACGGTATGGGGTTCGTCCCCCTCACGTCCTGCTCCGGCGCCGCCGTCCCCCCATCCCCCCCCCAGCCGGCGTCCTGAACGTCAAGTTCCGGACGATGGAGCCGGCCCTCCCCCTATCTCACACACATATACATACTACTTATATATATATACATATTAGGTTCATCCCCCCATTTCCTCACCTCCATTATCTTTGCCCCATCCTCACACCCGATCTACGTGGTGCCTACGTGGCGGATCATCCTCCAAGGGAGGACCATCACCATACCGCATAGCCTTACACGGGTAACTAACCTAGTTGTAGTATATATAATAAGGGAGATGATTAAATAGGAAGTACAGTTTGGGTAGAAATGGTAGGAAGGAATGAGGTTGTGACATGTCAAAATTGAAAAACAAATCGGAATGATATTTTAGTCAATCTCATCTCATCTTCTATCTTTATCTTTCACTGCATCTTCAAAACCCATCAACTTCAACATTTTCTTCACTTTCTCTCTCTATAATCACTACATCATATTATGATTTTCTGCATCAATCAATGATTCAAACACTCAATAAATGTGTTCTTCAACTTTTTTAAGAAACCCAGTTCAATTATACACAATTTTCTCATTTTTTTTCTCATTTTTTTGAAGCGAATCAATCGATTCGTTCGTTAATGTTTCTAACATTCACTTTCGTTAATCGTTGAAGAAATCGACTTCAATATGTGTGAGAAATATGAAGAATTTCATCAATCATTACGTTTTACGAACTGGGTTTTTGAATTGCGTTTTACGACCTTGGTTTTCGAAATACGTTTTACGACCTGGGTTTTCGAATTGCGTTTTACAACCTGGGTTTTCGAATTGTGTTTTACGATCTGGATTTTACCATTAAGAATTGTGTTTTACAACCTGGGTTTTACCATTGCATTTTACGATCTAGGTTTATCATTGTGAATTGCGTTTTACGTTCTGGGTTATACCATTTTGAATTGCGTTTTACGATATGGGTTTACCATTGGGAATTGCGTTTTACGACCTGGGTTTTCAAATTGTGTTCTACAATATGGGTTTTACCATTTGAATTGCATTTTACGGACTGGGTTTTACCATTGCGTTTTACGATCCGGATTTTCGAAAAAATAATTTCAAAAGTATAGCAATAGTATACTCGTTTTAAAGATAAAAAAAGGCTTGTTTTTACGATGCAATTTTTTTTTTTTTTTTTTAAAAAATAATGTTGTATGAAAGAGTTATTAATGTTTTAAAAAGGATGAGGAATTGGAGAAAAGAAAAATTATTGGCTTGGATGAACTAAAAACCCTTGCCCAAGCCCTACCTCTTTTCTTTTTTCAGTTCTACTCGTTTAATGTTTACCATTTATTTTAAATCTGATGTATATGATTGCTTCGTAACCTTTGTTAATTTCCCAAAGGGTAAATTACATTTTTCGACCTTTATGTTTGTATCGAATTGCAATTGATAGCCTTTAACTTAAATAATTACAGTCACAATCCTTTATATGGAAAACTCATTAAACCTTTCGTCCTCTAACACTAATCAGGTTAAATGTTTCAGTTAAGTCTGAACATGTTCCTTGCACATGAGGGTAGATTAGTAATTTCACTCATTTTTATAGAAAATCTTGTCTCTTCTCTGAACCATCTTTCTCTCTTTCTCTTCAACCAACCTCCACCACTACCACCATTAACAAGCCACCACCAACCACCCACCATCACCAACAACCACCCAACAACCAACAACCACCCAGCACCACCTCCCCGCCTGAAACCATAAAATGTAATGCGCAAACACTGTTACGTCGTCATTTTTTCATTCTCAATCTCCGGCATCTTCCCTAAATTATCCTTTCAAAAACCTAGATTCCTTCTCAGATTAAGCAAAATTTTGAAACCCTAGACCCTAAAACATTTATAACTATTTTGTCCTGGGTTTACAAATATATTGTTGCATAAATGCTTACTTTGATAAATCATACGCTTAGTTATCCTGTACCAACAAAATTTCATAAATTAAAAAAAAAATAAACAAAAAAAGAAAACGAGTACATGGACCAAGTCAAATTCATCAATAGTCTTTTCCTCCTTGGAGTGCCATTTCTTATCCTACTCCACTCAAACTCAGAGCTTGATAATAAGCATTAATGGCGGAAGAGTTTGTCAAAATACTCATAAACAGAGCAATTTCAGTTCTGATATAACACGTTAAAGATGAATTCAATCAGGTTGTGACCGTTCAATCTCACATGAATGAACTCATCACGACACTCAAATGCTTACTGTGATCCGACGACCACAGATCCGACCACCACAGAACCCCATCGCCACAGATCCGACGACCAGCACGAAACCCCCACCACCACGTTGTTGATCTGAAAATAGTCGTTGACGACATGGAGGTTGTCGTCGAGATGAAGCATTTCAGATGAATTTTGGGTTTTGATGGTGAATTTGGTGACCATTTCAGATGAATTTGAGGGATTGATAATGAACAGGTGGGTGGGGAAGATGGTCAAGGGTTGATTTTTGCACCCGGTCTTTTGGTGATGGTGGCTATTTTCAGGCGGCCGGAAGTGGTGGTCGGAAATGATGGTGGTGGTGACTGGTATTTATGGAGAAAGAGAGAGATAATGAGAATAATCATATATATTAATTTCTTAAAGTATTTTTTAAAATAATAATGCAAAAAGACAATTATACCTTCATGTGTAAGGCACATGTTCTGATTTAACTGAAAATTTTAGCCTAATTAGTGTTAAAAGAAGAAAGATGTAACAAGTTTTCCATATAAAGGATTGTGACTTTAATTATTGAAGTTAAATACTATCTATTGCAATTCGATACAAACATAATTACATAATTTACCCCATCCCAAATGCAGATCATTTCCAATCCCTATCCATCACGAGTGTGGTTGTGAGGCCATTACGAGTTTGGTCGTGGATGAGATCAAATTTCCCTCCATCTTCATCCTGTGAAAACAACAACCTTTGAATTCACCAACCAATGTCCACACTAAGAATCACTCCCCCTTTACAAATTCACCACCACCAACACAAACCCCACAATTTAGGCTTTTCCTCAAAACCCCCTTCATCAAATCAAAAACCCACCTCATACTCCTCATGGATCGAGCAGCTTCGTTCTCACACTCGTTCAAACAACTTCCACGAAGCAATTTCGGTCTACATCGACATGACAACAGCCGGTCACCATCCGGATAACTTTGCTTTTCCTGCAGTTTTAAAAGCAGTTACTGAAATTCAAGACTTCAATTTGGGTGAACAGATTCATGGAGCTGTTATTAAACATGGGTATGATGCGTCTTCGGTAACGGTTGCCAATACGGTGCTGAATTTCTATGGGAAATGTGGGGGGTTAGATGATGTACTCAAGGTGTTTGATAAAATTATTGAGAGAGATAAAGTGTCATGGAATACGTTGATTGGTTCCTTGTGTAGGCTGGAGGAGTGGGAGCTTGCGTTGGATATGTTTCGGCGAATGCAGTTTGAACAGGTTGAGCCGAATTCGTTTACTTTGGTGAGCATGTCGGTTGCTTGTTCGAATTTAGAAACTCGACGGGGTGTCATGCTTGGGAAGCAAGTTCATGCTTACGCGTTAAGAATTGGGGAAAGTATGAGTTTTGTATACAATTCTTTGATGTCTATGTATGCGAAACTTGGAAGGATTAATGATTCGGTTTCGATATTTGAGCTTTTTGCTAGTAAAAACATGGTTTCTTGGAACACGATGATAAGTTCGTTGTCGCAGAAAGATAATTTTGAGGATGCGATGGCGGTGTTTCGGGTTATGATTCTAGAAGGGGTGAAGCCCGATGGAGTTACACTTTCGAGTGTTCTTCCTGCTTGCTCACATTTGGAATTACTAGAACATGGGAAGGAGATTCATGCTTACGCGTTAAGGCACACTAATTTGATAGAGAATTCATACGTGTGTAGCGCGTTAGTTGATATGTATTGCAATTGCAGAGAGGTTACAAATGGTTTTAGGGTTTTTGATGGCCTTGTGCACAGAAGTCTTGCTAATTGGAATGCTATGCTTGCTGGTTATACGCAGAACGGGTTTTACGATGAAGCATTGATTGTTTTTCTTGAAATGATCGAGTTTTCAGGGCTTGTTCCTAATCCCACAACGATGGCGAGTGTATTGCCAGCTTCTACGCACTGTGAACGTTTTCGTGATAAAGAAGGCATGCATGGTTATGTCATGAAAATGGGGTTTTCGGAAGACGGGTATGTGCAAAACGCGCTGATGGATTTGTACTCTAGAATTGGAAAGGTTGATGTTTCAAGAAACATATTTGATAGCATGGAAGTTAAAGATACGGTTTCTTGGAATACGATGATCACTGGATATGTGGTTTGCGGATGTCATGAACACGCATTGGATCTACTTCATAAGATGACACAAAGAGATGAACCAAACGTTAAAAACGAGCGTAAACCGAATGCAATAACATTAATGACGGTTCTTCCAGGATGTGCAGCGTTATCAGCTCTAGCAAAGGGGAAAGAAATCCATGCTTACGCTATTAGAAATCTGTTGGCATCGGATGTTGCCGTTGGAAGCGCACTGGCTGACATGTATGCTAAATGTGGCTGTTTAACGTTAGCCCGAAACATGTTCGACAAGATGCCTATAAGAAACGTGATCACATGGAATGTCATGTTCATGGCTTACGGTATGCACGGGAGAGGAGATATCGCGCTGTCACTTTTCGAAAACATGGTGGCTGAAGTCAAGCCAAATGAGGTCACATTCATTTCGCTTTTTGCAGCGTGCAGTCATTCGGGAATGGTAACTGAAGGCCAGAACTTGTTCTGTAGAATGAAAGATGAATTTGGCGTTGACCCAACAGAAGATCACTATGGCTGTGTGGTTGACTTGCTCGGTAGAGCGGGTCAATTAGCCGAAGCCCATGAGCTTATCGATAGCATGCCCTCGTCGTTCGATAAAGTAGGTGCTTGGAGTAGCTTACTTGGAGCTTGTTGGATTCACCAAAACGTTGAACTCGGTGAGATTGCGGCTCGTCGGCTGCTCGAATTAGAGCCGAACGTTGCTAGCCACTATGTTCTTCTTTCAAACATCTACTCATCTGCTGGATTATGGGAGAAAGCAACAGAAGTTAGAAAAACTATGATCAGAAATGGCGTAAAGAAAGAACCCGGTTGCAGTTGGATTGAGTTTGATGATGAAGTTCACAAATTCGTTTCTGGGGATTTTTCGCATCCGCAAAGCGAGCAACTTCACAGGTTTCTTGAAACATTATCAGAAAGACTGAAACAGGAAGGTTATGTTCCCGATACGTCATGTGTTCTTCACAATGTAAACGAGGAGGAAAAAGAGACTTTGCTATGTGGGCACAGTGAGCGTCTGGCGATTGCTTTCGGGTTGCTCAACCTGCCACCTGGCGTTCCAATTCGTGTAGCGAAGAATCTTAGAGTGTGCAATGACTGCCATTCTGCAACCAAATTCATTTCCAAGGTTGTTGAGAGGGAGATAATTGTAAGGGATGTTAGAAGATTTCACTATTTCAAAGATGGGAAATGCTCTTGTGGAGATTATTGGTGAGATCAAGATTTAAACGGAGTTGATTTGCTATAGTAGATGTTCAGATTGATGGCTTGCAACTTGCTTTTGGGCTTGAATCATGAATCGAATCGAATTGATTTATTCATAGGTTAACTTTAAAACTTTGTAAAGGTCCTACAAAAAAATTGTAAATTATACTTTGTTAGTGAAATCAGAAAACAAATCAAAATATATATTTGGCTATGTGTATTTCACATGTATATACGATAGTATATATAAAAGATGTCACAGGTATGGCAAACTCGGCTTCTAGGCAAGGCTTTAATAAAAACGTTGGTTTCTATTAGTACAAGGTGTTTTAGTCGTCACATCTTCAAGGTTTGTAAGAGTTTCTGTCTCTAGTTCTTACACTAAATAGGAGTTATTTGAAATGTGAATCGTTATCTCACCATAAACTCTTCGGTTTAGTTTGTCTAACCCCAATTTCGGCAAGTAGGTTTTGAAGCTAAACAAGTACTACGATTCTGAACTCGAAAGAGATGCAACACTTTGTTTCTTGCTCTTCCATGACACAAGATTATACACCCAACGAGAACACAATACCTGGTAGTGGATTGCCATAATCACTATGTGTAAATCCTTCTATGTGTAAATCCTTCTATGTGTCATAATCACTATGTGTAATCACTATGTGTAAATCCTTCTATGATGTGGTAGCCATTGAGATTTGATATAGGATGTCATCACATGGATTACCCTTGATATATCAAAGAATGTGACAAATGGCATCTCAATGCCAGGATGACATACTACACTTATCGAAAGAGTCATACCAGAGCGAGTAATGGTGAGATAGTTTAGCCTTCCAACAATTCTTCTTGACTTCAACAAGTCTTCTTCATTTGCTTTCTACGAAACATCAGAGCATCACCCAACTCTTTGCTTCAATAACCCCGGAATGTCTTAGCTCATCCAAACAATATTTCCGCTGAGCTAAATATATGCCTTTTATACTGCATGATCCTTCAATTCCAAACAAATATCTTTTCTTTTGGCCCTAATTTTTGAATGTGGACTTCTTCACTTCCAGTATTTACGATATCATCAACGCATATAATGAGAAGAATAATCCCAAATCAAATGAAGAGAAGAACACCCAATGACCATATGAAGTTTTTAATTCGAATTCTATGACCACATCGCTAACAAACCAAGAGATTACTTGAGAGTTGAGACCATATATTTATGTTTCTTTAGTTCGCACAACTTGTCATACTCCCCAAGCAACAAACCAGCGCCATTATTCATGTAAAAATGTATTATTGATATCAAGTTGATAAAGAGATAAAAAGACAAACCGATGACAGTTTGGCAATCTGAGAAACAACTCAGAATAATCCGCTCTATATGTGACATGTCTGAGCATAACCTATCACAGCTCGAGCTTTTAACCATGAACTTTCATCGTGAGTACCCACTAGCAACTGATTGGCTTTCTATGCGCAGGTAAATATGCAACGTCCATTGTCATTCTGATCAAAGGATTCCATCTCATCAATCATAGCATTGCGCCTAGCCAAAACTTCACCCAAAAGTTTTAGGAATAGAGACAGAATCTATGATGGCAACAAATGGGCGAGAAGCAGGTGGCAATTTATCATAAAAACAAACGAAGCCATAGAATACGTTTACCTATCCAAAGGGCGTTAGTTGGTACCAAGAGTGTTACTATAATTTGTCAACGAAGCGGGCTTGAAGCATGAGTGATGTGGGTGATGGTGCTTATGATATACTTGAAGAAACTGAAGGTTTGTCGGTCAAACAAAAGTGCTCAAGCAACTCTCTCAACTACACCATATACCCAAAAAAGAAAAAAAAATGCCTGTAGAATGGTTACTTTGACCAATATAGCTTACAAGTTACATTTTGTTATATCCATATACCAAAAAAAAGAACCCTCATTATTACAAAAACAAAACAAAAAATCTCATATGATAAAAATATTATTAAAACATCATGTTAATGATCAATGTATAAAAATGCAACTATAATATAACATCAATACATGGAAAAATCTTGGATAAAAACGTCTTTACGAACTTTCAAATTTATGCTATCGATGTCCCATCCGACGTCTCTTAGCTGCTGCAAAAACATGTCAAATTGATGATCAAGTTCTTTCAAGCTTTCTTGAAGTTGATCAAACATGTTTTCTTGTCTGCTTTGATTCTTATATAGCCAATACGTCTGCCAAACACTTCGCAGCATCGAGAGGCTTGTAGCTCCATCCTATGGATTTTTGGGTATACGAGAAGAAAATGTGTCAGGTTTGGAGAACAAATAGAAGAAAACGAGAACAATTAAAATAAACAGGAAACAAATGACCACTTTTTACTTTTTAGTCGTGGGTCATATTCCAATTGATGATGCTCACCTTTCGACCTTTTGTCCACTCCATAACCAAAGGCCAAAAAATGGTTCATTTGGTTCCTAATTCAATGGTTCTCACTTGAACTCACTCCCAATGAAATACATGTGGTAACCCCCTAGGTAAGGCTGCAAACGAACCAAACGTTCAATGAACAGTTCGTGAACCATTCGGCGGGAAGTTCGTTTGTGTTTGTTCATTTATTAAACAGACAAACACAAACAAGAGATTTCGTTCATGAACAGAGGGCGCGTTCGTTCATTTATGTTTGTGAACGTTCGGTAACGTGTTCGTTTGTGTTCGATAGTTCATTAATGTTTTTAGCTTTTATATTTTATCTAAATACTTCAAATTTCCGACAAATAAAATATTTAATAAGTGTCAATGTATTATATATTTTGTTCATGAAAGTTTGTTTGTGTTCGTTTGTTATCATTTGTGTTCATGAACAGTTTGTGCTCCTTTCTGTTCATCATCGTTCGTTCTCATTCGTTGCCTAAAATTAACAAACACAAATGAACACGAACAAGTTCATTTCCTTAACAAACAAACACGAGCATAAAATCTTGTTCGGTAAGCGTTCATGAACCATTCGTGAACACTTATATTTCTTAACAAACGAACACGAACAAGGACTTGTTCGTGTTCGTTCGGTTCGTTTGCAGCCCTACCCCTAGGGTTGTTCAAAAACCGATGAAACTGACTGAACCGCCAAAACCGAGGCAAGTCTTCTGGTTTGAGATCTAAACAATTCGGTTCATAGTTTGATTTAACAGTTACATTTTTTTCGTTGTTAAAATATGTGGTTATATCATGAACCACGTTTATCATATTAAAACTTTGTATACAAACTAATGATTTTGAGAAACAATTTCAAAATTGGTTCAAACCAGCTGCTCCTGCCAAACCACCCAACCCGGCTGATTTGGTTTGTTGTTACACGAAATCCTAGTGGTTCAGCCCAGAACTCTCGTCAAAACCGGCTGAACCAGATTGTGAACACCCTACTCGCATCAACAATGAAAAACGATTGAAATAAACATCATTTGAACTCATCAAGTCACTTTCTTTCTTTTCCAGAAAGTAGGACCAGATGGTCTGGATATAGAGATATATGGAGTAGAAAAAGCGGTTTCATTGATATATTATTAACCAAAAATCATATGGAAGAACAAAAGAGAAAGTATAGTGTAAGATACATGCCTTAAAGGAGACAAGGACTTCAAAATCTTTGAAAGGCTGCTGGTTGAGGACAAGGATATATTTCTCCTTAGAATAAAGTTCTAGAAGCTTCTTCACCTATCAAAAATCAACAACATTAAGAATCTGTTATAAGAATACTGTCAATCAAATGACTAAGGTACCCTTCAATAAAAAACCAATGACTACCTCTATAAACAAAAACATTTTTTACTAAATTTTACAAATCATTTTTAAATTAACACAACTTTCACGAAAAAAACTAAAAACAAAACACACATCGACGATTTGATTATAATAAGACTGAGCTTCCAAATTCATTAAAACATAATTTGTATGTTTTAAACCTTCAACTTATCTTTTAGAAAAATGAAAATTCTTGTCAAACGTGTTTCAATATTGTTGTGAAACATAAACTATATTTACGTAACAAATTTATGCGTGAAAATGAAACAGAAAATATCTTCAGTAAAAAATTCATAAAGGCATTACCTTGAGGCCTGATGTGTCACCACCAAGCATGTCAGACAGAGAGACACCAAAAACTATTCGAGGTACCGAAAATATCTCCCATGATAATATATTTTCCATTTTATTGCATTCCTCACATCCTAAATTTATAAAAAGAAAATGAATTAGGAATCTATAAAGTACATGCTTAATTATTGTAATTTATACACATTAAAAGGCACAAAGCTTACCCAAAACTGTTGAGCTTGAGACATGCATGTTCACCAAAATCCGGGCCCGCTTTAGATTTACCTGAAAAAACAGATGTCAAAAGGCAGAAGGCATGGAAAGTGAGGGCTTATAAAGTTAAATTTGCTGTGTAAAGAATGAACTCTAATAAGTCCAAACTAAACTTATGATCATGAATAAATTTTGATAAACAAATCCTCCTAAACTAGGAGTTACAAAAAGAATTTAATATGCATCATTATCTCACCGTATTGAACTGAAGAACTGAAAGAGATTGATAACGTAGCCAAAGGTGCAGAAGCCGCATGGTCATCCATGTCGATGCTAAAACTGGATATGAATTAAGAAGACCAGGTGTTGACTGCAATAAGATTAGGTTATTTAACTACATTACATTTTAAAGAATGATGCTGATAAGAAAGAGATGTTGCAAAATGGGCGAATTCGGTAACCGGTCAATTTTAGTGTGGGTCAAGTGACGTCAATAACGCACTTGTCCATGTTTTAATTTCTTTTATTAATATGTAATGTGCTCATTTGGCCCGTTCTCTTTTTAGCTAAAAAAACCATTTGACCCATTTGGGATTACAGCACAATCTAAATTGACCCATTCATAACTAAATGGGTTGAATAAGCAGCATGTTATACCAGGACCAATATGCCCAGACCAAGGCCAATGAGCTGTGCAGATACGTCCCAAACTTCCTCCTGAAAAAATATTTAGTCAAAAATGAATTCTGTCAAAATTGACATATGCGCTTAACAACTTAATATGATGAGAGCTTCCTCTTATAGCGAATAGGTACTCCAAATTCACTCACATATCTTGTTTGTTCTTTATGGAGTTTTTAAGGGAAAAGTGCACCAAAATGAATCCAACTTTACAATTTACTGTTATTATATGTATTTTAAAACTTCTCTTTTTTATGTACCAAACTTTCTTAATCCTACATTTGATGTAAGTCATGTAACTAACCGATTAATGAAGGTAACGCCGGGGGTCACTGACGTGAATGTTTTTTAATTATAGATCATTTTTTGGTTTTATTTAGTTTTTTTAATTTTAAATACTTAAGAAAGTTGATATAAACAATTACTATTTCCCCTATATGTATTTATAACAAATTAAAACCCAAAACAAAACCTCAATCACCACTTTCTTCATCCATCTGTGAAACCACCACCTTCGACCACCCCTCAATTCCTCATGGCACACCCCATTGATCTCTGCTTCTGCCATATATGATGAGTGCCTGTTATAGGTATCAAATGCTTGTTTGTGTTTTCCCAGTTTGTTTCCAATATGCTTGTGAATTGATTTATGCATGTGCCTGTTTGCGCTGTTCCCGTGAGTTAGTGCTTGAACCGAATTGGTGTTTTGGGTGTTTCAGTCTGTTTAAATTAACTCTGATTCTTATTTAAGGTTGTGTTTATCCTGAGATGGTTTCATGCAGAGATATGTTTACTGTTTGCAGATGACCAGTGCTTTAAGATGCGTGTTTGATCAGACATCGTTACCTTTGCTGCCACATCTCCAAGATTTCCAGAAACAGCAAAATGACTTTGAATCACCTGAAATGATGGATCCTTTAGCCCTCTTGCTACAGCCTGATCAAGTAGTCAATCACACCAACTTTTAAGATGTACAAATATGAAATAAGCATTTAGTAAGGTATTAATGTATAATTGAGCATATACTTATATTAATCACCACAGAATCCGTGAATACCTTAGTAAGATTCCCTAGAGATGCTAGTGGAAGGAAATATGCAGGGTAGAGAGGTGTACAGAGATCAAAGATGCTGCATCACATTCAAAACAAAAAAAAAACAAACAGGTAAAGTGGAAAGAAAATGTAATGGTTTCAAGTGGTAAACAGAATTATATTGCAGCCATGAAATGCTTATATTGTATTGGTCACCTTCCAGCACTGCCTATGAAGTCGGCATACATTCGCCATTGTTTTGGATCATCATCAAAAAGATTTCCAAATCGCCCACCTGATGAAGATGGTCACAATTAATTAATGCAAAGATCTGGTGTTAAGTGTCATCATTTGTGAGAATTTGATGAAATGTACCAATGAAAAAACGCCCAACGGCACCAATTCCATCTTTCGACACCCATCTGCATGTTTTCGTAAATATGTCGAACCCATCAAAACAAGTTAATTATCTAAAATTCACCAAGAAAAAAAAACACAAAAAGAGTAATCTTGTGAACCAAAATCAACTGTAACGGTAATGATTACTGACAGGTAATCTCAAATTTGGATTAATGCCAAACAGAGAAAAGAAGAGAAAATGTCACAAATATTTTGGCACAGTTTTATAAGTAAATTGTTGCAATTATGTCAGTATGGAGGGAGTTGAAAGAAAATCACCTGATGGCAGCAGCAGAAGCGGCGGCAGTAGTTGCAGAAGAATAGTCTAAACCAACAGCCTGTACATTGATTCATAGGTTTATAAAAGGTGTAAAATGGAAAACATTACGACCCATGGCCAAATAACTTTATCATATTCAGCTTTGTTTTCTCTCTGGATAATCTATATCCATATATATTAAAAAAAAAACCTAGCTGCAACTGTAAGTACTAAAATTATAGCAAAAACATATCATGATATTAACAAAATGACGAATAAGAAACTGACCTGCCTTTAGAAGGCTTGAAGTGACCAAAGTGTGACAGATCCATCCAGTGACATTGGTTGGAAACTGAAACAACATATATTCCAGGTAATCATCTGAAACAGACCCTGCAATACAAATTCAAATGAAAAAGAATTAGAGATTTCAGATTAGAAAAAACTTATAATTTCTGGTAAAACTAGCACATGTTGTACTTAGTCTTGTTTTATTGCACAACAAATATAATTGTACAAAAAATCAAACCTTGCAGCTTTCAAGGATAGCCACATAAAGTTACACAAGTTTCTTTTATATGTATATATAGGGGTTGGTTAACGTACAATTTGCCTTAACGTACGATGCGTACGAGATGCAGTTACAACATGCGGATTTTGTTTTCGACATGCGGATTTGGGTCATGCGGTTTTCCAAACCCATAACATGCGACTTAGTTTTCACAGTCAAAACTAATAACATGTGGTTTCCAAACCCATAACATGCGAATAATCAAAACCATATCATGCAACTTAGTTTTCACAACATGCGGTATTTCGTTTTGAATGTTTATAACGTGCAGCATCCTCATCGCGTACGCATCGTACGTTAAGGGATATTGTACAGTACACTTTTTCTCTCTCTCTCTTTCTCTCTCTCTCTCTCTTTATCTCTCTCTCTCTCTATATATAGGGTTAGGGTAAAATGAAAACTTATACGAGTTGTGAGAATTAGAGAACTTGGCCTTACGAAAGGTTTTTTTTTTTTTTAAATTTACCAAAAATCCTTAAAAAATCAACTTTTCTAAAAAAAAACTAGTTTTTTTTTTCATTTACGGCAGCCGTAGATGCTGTAAAAAGTGATGTCATGCTTATGTCATCGGCTTTTTACAGCTGCTGTAAGGGGCCGAAAAACACCACTTCGAAAAAAAAAATATTTTTTTACGGCAGTCTTTTCTAACATTTTAATCTAGGGGTGTGAAAAAAATGGGGGCAAAACTCGCACGGGAAGGCCGAGTTCTCTAAGTTCACACAACTCGGAAGAGTTTTCCCTTGATCTTGATCCTATATATATATATATATATATATATATATATATATATATATCCCTCCCTATATAGGGGAAGTACAGAGGAAAAACCCCTTTGAGTTGAGAAAACTCAATAAATGGACCACAAGTTGTCACGTGTTACATCACTTTTTCAGATTCTGACATGTAACAACATTTTCAGGAGAGAGAAAGTTGATATGTTACACCTCTTTCGCCCGTTTATGTAGATGTAACATCACATTTTACACCATGTTACATGTAAAATTAGTGTAACACACAAACCTGTTACATGTCAGTGTGTCAGTTAGAATCTGAAAAAGCAAAATCTGTTACGTGTACTTTTGGTCAGTCTGTCACATGTTCAGAAAAGTTACTTTATGTAACATTGAATCTCAATGATAAGAACTAGAAATTAAAAACTTTGATTACTGAAAGAACGATTACAATTAGCCACTTTCGAGATAGGCTTGATCTCCAGTTTTAGAGTAAAAAAACCCTAATTTAGATAAACAAAACAACCACACCCCAATTAACCCTAAAACTATGATACTTATCTAAGAGAAATAGCGGGAACGGTTACACCCACTACTCCTGAATACGTGGGTTAAAAGCCCACTTCTAAACTACAGCTAATTGGGCCAAGTTCGTATCAATACATCCTGCCAGGACAAACGACTTGACCTCAAGTTGAAGAGATCTGCAAATCTGCCCTCAACACTGTTTGGAGTTCGTATCTTCCAATGGTCGGTGACCCCAAAAGATAAGTACTTTCAAGATCGGTGGGCTAGTTTCCAAAAACCAGCCTGAGCTCTGGAACATGTAAGACCACCTATCGCTTTGAGCATAGAAGACCGAGTAGACACGAGAACGGGGTGGTAGTTCCCGCTGCTCATACCCTATTGCTCGAACTTGTATTGGTTTAAAGGATGATTGAACTGCTGAAACCTCCTTTTGGTGTTCCTGTAACAGGGAATGTACCTCCGGGGTATTTTCTGGAACGTGGAGGGTATCTGTACAAGCAAATGGTACCTTCTTTTGCTCTAATCCGGTGGTGGCGGTGGTAGAGTTGGTAGTTTTGGCGGCCGTGACGATGGTAGTCCCGTGTTTCGATTCCGCGGGGACATCCTCAGTTTCCTCGTCCTTGACCAGATCTGCCAATGGAGCTTGAGGTTCATCCTCGGTGTTATTTTCATCCATCCAAGCCATCCTGATCTCTGCGATATCCTTCCGCATAGAGTCTATGCTGGCTGCAATTGATGCTAATTGAGAAGCAAGCACAACCTGATCGCAGGAACTGTACCTGGTCTGCACCAGCTTCGAATTTCCCGGCAATGGAACCATTGATAAGAACTAGAAATTAAAAACTTTAATTACTGAAAGAACGATTACAATTAGCCACTTTCGAGATAGGCTTGATCTCCAGTTTTAGAGTAAAAAAAACCCTAATTTAGATAAACAAAACAACCACACCCCAATTAACCCTAAAACTATGATACTTATCTAAGAGAAATAGCGGGAACGGTTACACCCACTACTCCTGAATACGTGGGTTAACAGCCCACTTCTAAACTACAGCTAATTGGGCCTAAGTTCGTATCACTCAACCATAGATTTTTTTTATGAACGGTGGAGATTGAGTTTTCAAAGTTTTCTCAACTCAATAAGGTTTTCTTATTATCCTTTCCCTATATATATATATATAGGGTGGGGTTCTAGAGTGAACACTGATGTATTTGCGAACTGAGTAAACAAATCTTGGCCATTGATTTACACACGTGGATGGCTAGGATTTCATCATCAACTCATAAAATACACTAGTGTATTTCATCATCAAATCATGGTCATTGATCTACACACATGTATGGCCAGGATTAGTTCGCTCAGTTCGCAAACTACACTAGTGTTCACTCTTGAACCTAATCCTATATATATATATATGTGTGTGTGTGTGTGTGTGTGTCCACCACATTTGAAGCATATAAAGCTTATTAAAGCATTATTTGGTTGGTCACTGAACGATGAGCAATTGCTTAGATGCCATGCTCAACGTTTATGAAAAACATCAAATTTAGCTCCAGCGGAGAACTGGCTGATCAATAGTGTGAGACGATGAAGTGCAAAATTGGGGAGAGAGGTGCAAATGCAAAGGAATAAAGTCAATTATTGGAAGAACTTGAAACCATTTTGTTTCAGTAGATTTAACAAAAACAAAAAAACACAATAATTACAAATGAAAAATAATTTAAAAGGTAGAGGAAGTGTTAAGAACGGTTGTTACCTGGGTAACCAGCAGGCAGAACAAAATCTTTGACTAAATCAGGAAGCCATGGCAGTTCCTTTGAAGAAAATCCATTAGATTTGGATTCATCCTCAAGAAAGTTTGTTAGTTGAAATTCATCATCCAGTATATACCTTGACTTACAGCAACATAATTTTCAGGAAACTTTGAAGAACTTTTACCAACACCGTAACTAATAATATCCTAATCTAAGCAGTCAATAGCGGTGCTATAGCGGTTAGCGGACCTCGGGGTGTGTAGCGGTCCAAATAGCGGTGGCCTATAGCGGTTCCGCTATTAGCGGCGCTAAATACCGCTATTTGGAAACCTATATAGCGGTTATAGCAGTAACGGTGTTTGATTGTCTTAATTCTTAAATTAAATACTTCAAAGTTACTATTAATGTTTGATTTGCAACAGGTTTTTGATAATGGAATGATATTACTATGAATTTTGATATTACTATTAATATTTTTCAAAGATATATTTATATATATATAAAAATACATAAATTATGCATGGTATAAAAATTACCGCTATATCCACCGCTATAACCTATATATCATATAGCGGACCTTTACCGCGATTCGATTTTGGACCGCTATAACTGCATAGATCCTAATTCAATCCTAAACACAAAGGCTCAGGTTCATATGCAAAACATTACATGGGAAGAAAAAAATAAATCACTACACATATTAATGTTTATGACATGAATCCCTTCTACATCCAACCCACCAACATTGTATGGCAAAATCAGTGTGCGATTTAACCTAAATGTAAAAATATTTGCCAATCTAGTCAAGCATCTAAAATGATCCCTCAATATGAAAAAATAAGGGAATCTTGACAACCACAACAAATGATGGCAATTTCGTATTTCCGTGGTTATCGTTAAAGAATAAAAGATAATTTGGCTTTAAAATGCACAAAATATGGGGACTTTTGCCTTTAATTTAGGACAACCCAACGAAAGAGCTGGTGGGCATACAACTTTTACGACACGAAGTGCGAATGAAAGTACCTCTTTGCAGTTCCGTTCATGTATCTTTCCACCAAAAGAACTTGATGATGCTGGCTAAAGCCAAAAACAACAAAAAATTAATACATATGAAAAGAACACATATACTATATAGGATTTGGAACTGGCCCACAAAGATGGAAGCATCAAGTATCAAATCAAAAGCAACACCATTCTTAATTTTGCCACACTAATGAAACAGCTTCAACTCTCAGTCAGTGACCAATTACACAATTTGAAGTTTACTTCATCATGTTAATGGAATATTTATTATTTAATTTGGACAAGATGTTGATTTCTTTTATGTAACATGCTGAATCAGTGACAAATGTATGAAACTTTTTTAGACCAACAAAATGAGTACATAGATATACCTAATTGACTATGATGTTACTCTATAGAAGATATTTAAGCAACAAGAGGACTACCTCCCTCATGAGCTAAATGGCATCATAATGAATGAGAATGAAAGAGATAAAAGTGCAGTGAATAATACCTTGTTGTACTTTGAGAATCATCTTGGGATTCTTGTTTGGAAGGATAAGATTGGTTGGATTTGGAAGAAGAGTTGCATAGAAATGGAACCCTGGTGAGTTTGGGGGCAGGCTATCAGATTTGAAAATTGGGAAAGAGAGGTGCAGAGCGAGTGACATTTTATGGTAACCAAGTTAGGGCTTACGATTCGTCTTCTCCATTTCGGTGGATAATTAGCCTATTCAAAACATTGTATGAGAAATATCATGATTTTTTTTCCTGTATAGTATAACGTAATTAGGCATATCCCTTGTTCCACCAGATATACACTCTTTCGTGTAATAGACAGAGTCATTTGGTAACTTCTGAATGGTTACGTGTTGAATCATTAAAATGTCTAAACCATTAAAAGCTAGTATAATGTTTAACTGTATAGAGGCAAATGTCTGGCTAATTCAGATTAGAGGTCTTTAACCATTTAGACTCAGTAAATGCTTAACCATGCAGAGGCAAATGTCTGAACCATTTAGATATTTGCTCGTGAAACAAACAGTCTGAACCATTAAATATTGATCCAGTAAGAGATTTGAACCAGTAAAAGTCTCGTTAACTAACTCACCTTTTGACTATCACATAGTTTAACTAGGAACTAAATAAAAAAACAAAAACAAAAGTGTTATTGGTCAATCGCGGGTGGCATCACACACTTACCCTCTCATGCCCGTTAAAGGGGTGGCACTCCCCACTTTAGGCCTCTCTTTTCGCACTTGTGTTTCGGTGATTAACGCCTTAAGTTGATTAGGTGGCTTTGACGCAAGTGGGTTTAACGCCTACAACATGGAGTCTAAGAGCACTGAATCATAAAAATGTGGTAACGTGTTTGGGCTTGGCCCATCTTACAATAAAAAACAGCTTCAAAACGACCACTCTCTCATCCCGTTCTCACATAACCCTTTTTAAGGTGCTATTTGTTTTTTCAGAGGTAAAACGTCTGCAATCTGTGGACAACATCTGCAGACATCTGTAGCATAAGAGGTGGATCAAACCTCTGCAGTCTGCAAGAAGAAAACGGTATGTTTTTCAACTTTTGCAAGATGTTGAATGGACTAAATAAACTGATTTATTAACATCTAGAATTTCTATTAACTTCTGCAAGCTGCAAAATGGACTAAATAAACTGATTTATTAACATCTAGAACATCTAATCAGGAATTCTTGTCAGGGGTGCCAAAAATCGGTCGTGCTAAAATGACTCCGGCTAAAAAGAGAAACAAATAATATACAAACTTTTACATCATCTATATTATATAATAAAAGAAACCAATAAGGGAACGCATGTCATTCATTGGAGCCATCTATTTTTTAGTTTTCTCGTCTCCATAATTAATTATAGATAATTAATATTAATTAAAAATAATTATAAAATTAAATTTAATATAAATTTAAACAATTCGTATAGGAGATAATATAATCTTTTGAAATATTTATCAGTTTTCAAAATTATTTATCTTGAAATTCACAAAAGACGTACACTAAATATAAATTAATATAATGTAAAGAGTTAAATGTCATTTTAGTCCCTGTGATTTGGGTCATTTTATCAATTTAGTCCAAAGGTTTTATAATACACAAGGTTTATAAAGATATAACAAGATATAACTTTTTATTGATTGGTATATGAAATTACATGTGCTCAACCTATACAATACATGCAGTTCTTAAAAATGTAACTTTTTTCATTATTTAATATATAAAATAAAATTTACTCAACCCGTGCAATACACAAGGTTCTTAAATATATATAATTTTTTATTATTTGATATATAAAACTACATTTATTCAATCCATGTAATAAACGAGATTTTTTAAAGATATATTGGTTTATTATTTAGTATATAAACGAAATTTTTAAAAATATATTTTTTTAGTATTTGGTATATAAAATTACATTTATACAACCCGTGTATTACACGGGGTTCTAACCTAGTTTGTATATATTTAAAAAGTAGTTAGCTGTAAATGGAGTTAAAATGTTAGCGTTCAACAAAATTTTATAATAACCAATTAATAAAAAAATTACACATATAAAATGATAATTATTTTTTTTAAACAGTAATAGTTTATGTCATTTAGTAATTAAGCAATTTTAGTTTTTTTCTTTCTTTTTTTCTTTCACATAAGATCTGACATGTTAGGTTTTAATTTGAGTTAAATGCTCGGATAGTATATGTGGTTTGCTTATTTTTCACCTTTAGTCCCTAACTTTCTAAAATTACACCTATATTCTCCAACTTTTGTAATTCCATTCCCGGATAGTCCCTGACGCGGATGGGGGTTAGTTTTTAGTGTTAGGTTAGGACGAAATAACTAAAATAGCCTTACTAATAAAAATATTATTAATTATCTATTTAATTAATTATATAGTGTTAAGGACCCATCCCACCACACCCCCCACTCCTATCCCTTTTTTCTCTACTTCTTCTCTGCAACTCCCGTTCCACCACCACCATTCCACCTCCACACCACCTAGCCACCGCCACCATAACACCACCCTGTCATCGCCGGTAACACCGCCCACAAAAACACCATATTACAAAAATTGCATGTACCTTGCCGACCTCAAACCATGCATACCATATTACAAAAATGACAACTATATCTTCTTTCAACAAGCAACTATCCATTTTAACTCGTCTTCGTGTCTTCCTCTATACCCAATCTTCTGCAACTTCCAGTTCTGTTACAAATCTCTTCATTCGATGTTTAAACAACCGGTTGGACCATTCTTTCCGATAACCGGACTGATCTACACTCCACACTATTAATATCCGCGAGATGTTGACCGGATTCCGGTGCAGAAAGCGCCGGAAAAGTGTGGAGTATCCGTGATCTGGTGCAGGTGGATCGGGATTGGGCGGCGGAAGATTGTGAGCAGCGGCGGTGGCGGAGGAAATGCGGCAGTGGCGGAGAGTTTGGTTGCAGGTTCGATGGCGGTTTGATGCTCACCACCTGCTCTAGTTTTGTAGGTTTTCCATAGTGGCGGTTCAATGTATGTATATGTTCGGTTTTAAATTGAAATTTTCTCTCAATTATATATGTATGCAGTGGGTTGAGTTGATGATGGGGTAAGATTGGGGGTGGATTGGGTAAAGAAGATGAGGATGGTGGGATAAGGTTTGGGGTGGGTTGGAGTGAAGAAGATGATGATGATGGTGGGCCCCATTTAAATATTTATTTTAATATTAAAAAATTAAAACATTTTTATTAGTAAGGGCATTATAGTTATTTTACACGCACATAACACTAAAAACTAACCCAGTTACGCGCCAGGGACTATCCGGGAACAAAATTGCAAAAGTTGTGGACTATAGGTGTAATTTTAGAAAGTTAGAGACTAAAGGTAAAAAATGGGCAAACCACAGGGACTATTCGGGCACTTTTCTCTTTTAACTTCCTAGAAACTTTTAACTTAAAATAATAATAAATAAATAAATAATGATATTATATATATATTAAAAAACAAAGCTAATGAATAGTAACTGTCACATCATAATGAATAGTAAACTTTCCTTATTGGTTGTCTTCTCCTTCACCATTCAAAGCTTGCCACGTGGCAAGCCTTTTGTTTTTTTTTCATTTAAAATGAATAGTACCTTCTCCATTTAAACCTTGCCACGTGGCAAGTTTTTTTTCCCATTTATCCATCTTTTATCAAAATACCGGTACGGTCCTGTTCGGTCTCGGTACATGAATGTAAAAACCGGCACCAGCCTGGTACAGAAAACATCAAATGTAGGTACCGAATTGATATTGAAAATTTTTTATTCTGGAAATTCGGTACTTCTAACCAATACCATTTGCTCATCCCTGATCACGGGTACCGTACAAACACCAACGGTATCGTACAATTTTTTTATTGATTTTCTTCAACTTTAGTGTTTTTTTAGTTTAAGGGCTAGGGATGAGCTCGGTGCCAACCGATACTAAATTGGTACTGGTACCGAAAATACCGGTTACGGTACAGGTATATGAAGGTAAAAACTGGTAGCAAACCGGTACTAGGAACGCCAAAAGTTAAAACCGAATTGACTTAAAATCTTTCGGTTCGGGAAATTTGGTACCGTTACCCAATACCATTTGCTCATCTCTGACCACGGGTTTCATACGAACAACATCATTACCATAAAACTTTTTTTGTTGATTTTCTTTCGGTTATACCATTTGCTCATCCCTGATCACGGGTACCGTACAAACACCAACGGTATCGTGCAACTTTTTATATTGATTTTCTTCAACTTTTAGTGTTTTCTTTTTTTTAGTTTAAGGGCTAGGGATGAGCTCGGTGCCAACCGATACTAAATTGGTACTGGTATCGAAAATACCGGTTACGGTACAGGTATATGAAGGTAAAAACTGGTAGCAAACCGGTACCAGGAAAGCAAAAGGTTGCTACCGAATTGACTTAAAATCTTTCGGTTCGGGAAATTCGGTACCGGTACCCAATACCATTTTCTCATCTCTGACCACGGGTTTCATACGAACAACATCATTACCATAAAACTTTTTTTGTTGATTTTCTTTCGGTTATCTTATACTGTTTTTTTTTTCTACATTTTCTTTTTATTCTTGTCAGCGGTTCTGTGCGTAACGCGCTCGTAGTGATTTCAAAACACATGTAAACACAGACTAAATGACAAAAGAAGTTCGCCGCAACGCGGCCATAGTAATAAACCTAGTTTTATTAAAAACTCATCTTCTTCCTTTTTCATTTCTTTATCTATCTGAAACTACACGTTCTTCCTTTTATTTTTATTTCTTTATGAACTTCCTTTTCTTCAATCATCTTGTTCTTTTCTTTATTTCTTGTCCTATTAATATTGCATAAAGGTGCATACTAAAATATCCAGAGGTGCCTTTTGTAATTTATCTTGATTTTTATCATATTCGATGGTTTTTTTACACTAGTAAACCATATGAATCCGCCCCTGGGAGTGAGAGTGACAGAGGCTGGCTGAGGTGGTGGAGTGTGACGGCGTCGGTGGAGGGGTGGAGGGAGGAGGCCGGCGGCGGCGATGGAGGGATGGAAGAGAAGAAGGTGTGCTAGGGTTTTGAACCCGTGTGTTTAATGATATCAGGTAAAAAGAAAAGGGAGAAGAGGTTAGAAGATGACAACCCAAGTCTGCATCAAAAAGTGGACACACAGAGGTTTTTTAATGAAAGGTTTTTGAGAAAACAAACAGTCTGCAGACTCAAACGTCTGCGCGTAGTCTGCGCAACGCTGACATAAGTGGCCAGGAAGCTCTTCTCTAAAAAACAAACAACACCTAAGTGTTCTACTATTCTTGCACAAAAATGTCCACCATTTCTCTTATCCATATCACTTCTCTTTTCCATATCATTCTCTCCTCCACATAATCCCTCTCAGATAAAACATCCCAAATATTCATATTATGGATGATCTAATATTCGTTCGTGTATCATAAGAGTTGAGTAAATGACAAATCCAAAGGAGGTTCATGGCCAAGGGTAAAGATGCGCGAATACCAATTCCTTTGGAATGCACCGCTTTTGTTAGAAATGGTGTTAATAAGGAATCAACGGACATTACCATATTTATTACTCAAAAGAACCGGCACAATACGCCTAATCGATTGGAGTTGCTAAAATTATGTCCATATTGTTACAAACATACGATTCATGTAGAGATAAAGAAATAGATTGAAGCAAGCACTTATGCCCTTATCTTACAAGGAAAGGGGAAAATGGCATTATATATATAGGAGAAGGATTATTTAGGAACCATCCTTTATTGCGAGAACCGCGAGAACTATTGTGAACACAACCAAAAATACCTAAAAACACACCATTTTTTTAAAATATTTTTTATACAAAAATCCTACTTTTCGTTATTAAAATAATATTTAAAAAAAAATTGGCTACTAAAAGTAGCGATTTTTGTATAAAAATATTTAAAAAAAATTGTGTGTGTTTTTAGTTTTTTTAAGATTTTTTTTAGGTTTTTTGGGGGGTTTAGTTTTTAGCATTTAGCTTGGGTGGGGGGTTAGTTTTTTGGAGGGTGGGGGGGGGGTTAGTGTCACACCCCGATCGCGTAAAACAACAAACCGCGACGGAAACGTCGGGGAGTGTCGTAACAGAATCATTGTTTCACAACCATGGATTAAAAAGTTTCGTTTTATTGAATTATTGAACTCATTTTTTTATTACAAATCAGATAAATACAAATAATTGTCTCTCAAGTTTTAAAGTCGCTAAGGCACGAGTCCATCCTATGTGTAGCATGCATCAACAATCATCACATAGCAGCACCTGAAACATATGTGAAAATAGGTACGTCAGCATAAAAATGTCTGTGAGTAACATAGGATTTGTGAATTTAATTCATGGCTTTGGATAACATAAGAAAAGATTTTATGTTTTCAAAAATAACCATGAATCCTTGTAAAAGTTTTGTTTCTAAAATGTGTCGTTTTTGTAAAATGTATATAGTATATACAAAAATATACTTTGGTTTTGAGATAAGCGGATGAGTAGTATATCTAAATATACTTTAGTTATGAATTTGTTAAATAGATAGTATATTAGAATATACTTTGATTTCGGAAATAATAGGTTTGGTAGTATATCACAAGAATACTTTGGTTTAAGAATGAAAAACATCGGCAGTATAACAAATTATATTTTGGTTTCGTAAATAACATATCAAACTATGCTTCAAAATAGCATATCAACTATGCTTTGGTAGTATATCAAAATGTACTTTAGTTTGTGAAATAACAGAGTCGGTAGTATATCAAATTATACTTTGGTAAAACAGTATCACGTTGGTAGTATATCGAAATATACCTAAATCATGATTTGGTAGTATATCAAATTATACTTTAGTAAACAATAGCGTATCAAACTATGCTTTGGCAAAACAGTATCACGTTGGAAGTATATCGAAATATACCATATATCGCGATTTGGTAATACATTCAAACCTTAGTGCATCAAACTACACTTTAGAGACTATAGAAATACCACAAAGGCAAATTCTATTTGGTTAAAATTTTGGTTTCTGACATTCCATACAATAAGAATGGGGTGTCTAGTCCTATAGCGCTATATTGTACTACCAATCGGCTAGATCATTGTTAATGAATATATAATAACAATATGAACGAACAAATAGTCTAACAAACTTTGAAATTCAGTGTTTAAGTCATGGACAATAGTTTAATTCGTCAAAAGATAGTACTATGCATGTGTAATCATATAGTCGAAATCATGAAAATAGCGTATCGGCACATATGTATCACCCCAAAACATTTGAAAACGTAAAAGAGGGGACTATGTACTCACTTGAGATTGCAAGTATCCTTGATTAAGTGTCCTAACGAAGCTCGGGAAATCAAGGAATCAAGTGGCACCTAGTATGGAATCACTATGTTAAACAATCGGTACTTAAATCGGAAAATCGGGTAGAATAAGGTCTCGTAAACCAAATGAGTATTGGGACTCATGTGATATGGTTTAACAAAGCCTACATCCTAAATCGGAACCTATCCTAAGTGCTTACGACTCGTTATGACTCGTTAAGGTAGCTTACGCTTACGCTACGTTAACGCGTCGTTCGCGCGAAAGCGCGTTCGAGACGCCTAACTAGTCCTATGACAAGTATTATATGCCCTAACATGTTTAAATATGTTGCATAATCAATTTAAGTGGTAAAAATTAAGTTCCATATGCTTAAAATCAAATTATGCATGAAAAGGGCATTTTGGACATTTACCTAAGGCATATAAACTACCTATCATACAACTAATTAAACTAAGTAACCATAAGGTATAACCTTGGAAGGTTATTCCCTATATAACTATGGTCACTAAATGTGCTTGGTCGGATCCTAACAATTGACCAAACGGGTCGGGTTCGAAAGTCTAAGCGGTTGTCAAGACCGCATAACTTACGACCCTATACAAGCACTAGACTAAAAGTGACGAGTGATGTGTGAAAGATGCAACATATAAATTACATCAAAAGAGGCATAAAACTAACCCTTTTTTAGTACTAATGTTGGAAAAAGTGTGCTTTTGTCTTCCTTTTGTATTTTCAGGGTTAAATGAGCTTAAATGAACAAAAGAAGCAAAAATACAGCCAAATCTAACAATAATAGAAGAAAAGGAATAAACGTGGCATGCCCGACCCCTCGACAGCATCTTCCCAAGCAAAAACAAGACAACAGAAAGCTGAACACGCCCCGTGCCCATTAGACACGGGGGCGTGCCCAAGTGTCTGCAGAAAAGACAAAGTTGTAGAAGCTTTTATTTCCCAACACAGGGGCGTGCCCAGCGGACACGGGGCCGTGGTCAACGCTAAGATTCGCAGAATCCAAGCAAATCTTGATAGTACAGATACGCTTCTGCACACGGGGCCGTGCCCAGCGGACACGGGGGCGTGGTCAACTAATGTAGACAAACTGCATTTAATGAAGAATGAGAAGATGGGTGGACACGGGGCCGTGCCCAGCGGGCACGGGGCCGTGTCCGGGCTTCTGTACATGCTATAAATAGGGGTGCTTGGTTCACTTCAAAGGCATGCCTTAACAAACCACCTCTCTCTCACTTCACCCACACTCCACCACCATCACAACACCCACATCCACCACCATCATCCATCATAGAGTGTGTGTAGTAGTCTCGGGATCCAAGATTGATAGTAAGAGTTCTTGACAATCAAAGGCCATGTTTGCCTAAGTCTCTTACATCACTTGGTGAAGACAAGCATTTAGTGTAATACTTTTGTTTTTTTTATCTTTTCGCACTTTCTATTTGGTTTTGTATTAATGACTTTAATACCTAGTTTCTTATGTTAAAGGTGAAACTTCCTTATCATTTGTCCGTGGTGTCTTGGCGTTATTTTACTAGTCTATATAAAATAAAAGATTTACACCATTCATATCTCCACGGTCTATATGGAGATATGTTGGCTACCTGGTCGGGGTGGTAAGGTTCTTGCCTTGTTCAGTGTATAGATCCTGCAAGGACCTGGGTCAAGCTTACTAGGACCTCCTTCAATACCCACCGGTATTGGATGGCGGGGGTGCGAATGGCTTGATCCCCTCATATGTAAGCTACTATTAATACATTAACCCGGCTACTTGGGATTGTATCCCTGCTGACTCAAACCACTTAGCCGAGGTAACGTTACCTTCAAAAGATGGGCCTACCACATTACGCATTAATAACTTAATTAATTATCTTTCAATAATCTAACCCTTTAGGATTGTATCCTTGCTGACTCAAACTACTGGGTTGAGGGTAACGTCACCTTCAAAAGAGGGGCCTACTACTATAACTAAGATAATCTCTTAAAAAGTGCAAAAGTGCGGAAAACATCAAAGGTTACACTAAAGGCGAGTCGGATCCAAGTGATTCAACTTGTCTATCTGTTTTTATTTTTATTCTCAGCATTTTTAGTTAGTTTTTATTTTCTTGTTTAAAACCTTTTTCTAAATTTTTGATTTGATTAGACGTTGAGGATAAACCAGTACTAAAAGCTCTTGTGTCCTTGGACGACCTCGGTATCTTACCAACGCTATACTACGCTCACGATGGGTGCACTTGCCCATATGTGTGTTTAGTGTTAGTAAATATCGTGTTTTATAAATTTAAAACTTGACTAAAGTATTAAAAAAGGCTTAAAATATACATAAAAATATATCAAACTCAACACGCACATCAAGTTTTTGGCGCCGCTGTCGGGGACACAAGGATTTTAAGAAAGTTAGGAATCAACGGCCTAATCATTTTTCTTTTCTTTTTTTTTTTAGGATTTTTCTTAGATTTTCAGCTTCTGCAGAGCTCAGCACGGGCCGTGCCTGGTCGGACATGGGCTGTGCCTAGCATTGTTACTGGCAATTTTTATTTTCCAAGTTACAGGGAGCTGAACACGGGGCCGTGTCGATGCAACACAGGGCTGTGTCGAGCTCCCCAGTAACAGGGATCCGGAAAACAATTACTGTATCTCCGACCACGGGTCGTGTTCATCTGAGCACGGGCCGTGGTGAAACTTCTGACCGACGTTCTTTTTTGTTTTTATTGCAGGACTTGGAACCCAGGCACCACATCTGAACTCTCCACGCAGTGTATGAGCTCCAGTTCCAGTAGAGACATAAAAGAACCTCTAGACGAACCCGAACGCTTTCTAAGAAAAAGACTTAAAGCTAAAAACCAAAAGAAAGTTTCGGGGGACCTACTTCCAATGGCGGATCAACGTACCCTCATGGATTACCTACGGCCCACCGTAGGTAATCTTGGCGCCACTATCAATGCGCCGAACGTCGAAGCCAACAACTTCGAACTTCAGCCGCATTTGATATAAATGCTCTAAAACTCCGCAACCTTCCATGGGCTTGCGGACGAAGATCCCCATTTACATATTACTAACTTCTTGAAAATATGTGATACTTTTCGGATCAATGGAGCATCAAACGACGCCATCCGCCTCCGAATGTTTCCATTTTTGCTAAAAGACCGAGCTAAGGCTTGGCTAAATACCCTCCCAGTTGGTTCGGTAAACACCTGGGATGAACTAGCCCAAAATTTTCTATATAAGTATTTCCCTCCCGCTAAAACGGCTAAATTAATGACTGAAATTAATACATATTCACAAGAGGACGGGGAATCCTTATATGAAACTTGGGAAAGGTTCAAGGAGCTACTAAGAAAGTGTCACCACCATGGTCTTGCGGTGTGGCAACAAGTATCCACTTTCTACAACGGGTTGCTGCCACACACAAGACAAACACTTGATTCTAGCTCCGGGGGACTTCTAGGTAATCGTCGCCCAAATGAAATTTACAATCAAATTAAGGAAATTGCTCAAACCAATTTTCGGTGGCACACTCCCCGAGGCACAAAATCTATTGTCCTGGGCGCCCATAAGGTTGACGAAAGCACATCTTTGCAAGCCCATATAGAGGCCCTTTCTTCAAAAATCAAAAAATTAGAAATGGCAAAAACTGTCTCGGTTATGGCTTGTGAGGGGTGTGGTGGACCACATGAAAATTGGAGTTGTATGAAAGAAATAGATAATCAAACAGAAACGGTTAACTACGTTGATAATAGACCTAGGCCATCAGGTCCTCCAACGGGTACCTACAACCAAGGATGGCATAACCACCCTAACCTTGGTTGGAGAGAACCCGGTAATAGTAGTAACCAACAAAATCTAAACCAACGAACAAACTTTCAACAACCAAGAAACGAGTCACAAAATTTCTCTCAACAACAAGGGGGACGAGAGAGGCTTGAGGATACCGTCTCTCGCCTCATCTCCGACACCGAAAAGAAAAACTCGGATCAATTTCAACAATTGGAATCAAACTTTAGAAATCAACAAGCTAGTATTCAAAACATTGAAAAACAAATAAATCAACTAGCTCAAAATTTCTCCGAGAGACCTCAAGGCGCATTACCAAGTGATGTGTTCAAATATTAACATATAAATTTCATCAAATGAGGCATAAAACTAACCCCTTTTTAGTACTAATGTTGGAAAAAGTGTGCTTTTGTCTTCCTTTTGTATTTTCAGGATTAAATGAGCTCAAATTAACAAAAGAAGCAAAAAGACATCAAAATCTAACATAAATACGAGAAAAAGGACAAGACGTGACATGCCCGACCCCACAACAGCATCTTCCCAAGCAAAACAAGAGATCAGAAGCCTGAACACGCCCCATGCTCAGCCAGCACGGGGGCGTGCCCAAGTGTCAGCAGAAAAGACAAAGTGGTAGAAGCTTCTATTGCCCACCACGGGGCCGTGCTCAGCGGACACGGGTCGTGGTCAACTATAAGATTCGCACAATCCAGGCAAATCTTCATAGTACAAAGATTCTTCTGCACACGGGGTCGTGCTCAGCGGACACGGGGGCGTGGTCAACCAATAAGACAAAGCTGCATTTAATGAAGAAAGAGAGGATGTGGACACGGGGCCGTGCCCACTGGACACGGGGCCGTGCCCACTGGACACGGGGCCATGCCCGAGCTTCTGTTCAGCCTATAAATAGAAGTGCTTGGCTCAAGCTCAAACCATCCCTTGGCACACCACCTCTCTCACACTTCACCCACCACCCACCACCACCATAACACCATCATCCACCACCATCATCCATTGTCCATCGTAAAGTGTGTGAGTCGTCTCGGGATCCAAGATTGATCGTAAGAGTTCTTGACAATCAAGGCCATGTTTGCCTAAGTCTCTTACATCACTTGGTGAAGACAAAGTGTCTAGTGTAATACTTTTTATTTCTAATCTTTTGCACTTTTTATTTGGTTTTGTATTAATGACTTTAATAACTAGTTGCTTATGTTGAAGGTGCTCTTTCCTTATCGTTTGTCCGTGGTGTCTTGAAATTATTTTACTGTCTATATAAAATAAAAGATTTTCACCATTCATATCTCCACGGTCTATATGGAGGTATGTTGGCTACCTGGTCGGGGGTTAAGGGAACAGTTTGGTAAAGGTCTTGCCATTGTTCAGCGTTTAGAGGTCCTGCAATGGACCTGGGTCAAATTTAGTAGGACCTCCTTCAATACTTAACGGTATTGGATGGCGGGGGTCCAAACTCTTTGATCCCCTCATAAGTTAACTACTATTAATACTATAACCCGGCTATTTAGGACTGTATCCCTGCTGACTCAGACTACTTAGTCGAGGGTAACGTCACCTCCAAAAGAGGGGCCTACCATAATATTGCATTAATAACTTAATTAATTATCTTCCAATAATCCACCCTTTTAGGATTGTATCCTTGCTGACTCAAACTACTGGGGTGAGGGTAACGTCACCTTCAAAAGAGGGGCCTACTACAATAACTAAGATAATCTCTTAATTATGTGCAAAAGTGCGGAAATAATCAAAGGTTACACTAGATACGAGTCGGAACCAAGTGATTCATCTTGTCTATCTGTTTTTATTTTTATTTTTATTTTCAGCATTTTAGTTAGTTTTTATTTTTCTTAGTTTAAAACTTCTTTTTTCTAAACTTTTCATTTTGATTAGACGTTGAGGATAAACCGGTACTAAAAGCTCTTGTGTCCTTGGACGACCTCGGTATCTTACCAACACTATACTACGCTCACGATGGGTGCACTTGCCCATATGTGTGTCTAGTGTTAGTAAATATCGTGTTTTATAAATTTAAAACTTGACTAAAAAGTGTTAAAGGGGCTTAAAATATACACCTAATATATATAACACTTGACAACGCATCACCAAGCAATACCGAAACCAACCCAAAGGCGCAAGTGCATCTCATCACGTTGAGAAACCGTACTGTAGGTCCCAAGGAGGCTCCGCTACCTCCAACTGAAAAGAGCCGATCTAGCCAAACCACAACTTCGCCGACGCCCCAACAAGAGACGGCTCCTCCACCAAATCAAGAGCCCACCAAGAATCCTCCGGTACCGTACCCTGGTCGATTACTTCACCAAAAGACCGGCGAGCAATTCACAAAATTCGTAAATTTATTAAAACAATTGCATGTTAATATTCCATTTGTCGAAGTCCTAACTCAAATGCCTAAATATTCAAAATTTATGAGGGACTTCCTCACTCACAAAAGGAAAATTGAATCATTGCAATTAGTTAATTTAAGTGAAGAGTGCTCCGCCTTGCTACTCAACAAACTCCCGCAAAAGAAGATTGATCCCGGGAGCTTTACCATCCCTTGTTCAATTGGAGAATCACCCATGCGTAATGCACTAGCCGATCTTGGGGCTAACATCAGCCTCATGCCCGCATCAATGTTCGACCGACTCGGCCTAGGAAAAACAAGCCCTATAAAAATGAGCATATAACTTGTCGATAGGTCCATTAAGTATCCACAAGGTGTCGCCGAAAATCTATTGGTTAAAGTCGGGGAATTTGTCTTCCCGGCCGACTTTGTCATATTAGATATGGAGGAAGATACCGAAGTACCACTCATATTAGGAAGACCATTCCTAGCCACGGCTCACGTAATGGTGGACATGAATGGTGGAACACTAACATTGAGGGTTGGGGACAAGGAGATGACGTTTGGGGTTGGGAAAATAGTAGAAGATGACGACCCGGTCAATTACATGAAAGTCATAGACTCAAGCTTGGATGATGCTCTCCGACGGTGCAACATGGGATGCAAATCATCCCACTTGGGTAACATATGACTGGCTTTGGGTCTAGCCAAGGACCCTTATAAACGTGGCACACCTTAGAGGCATTCCACGGAACTATCCGTAGTTTAGTTTAGATTAACCTTTATGTTTTCTAGTTTAGTTTTTAATTTTCAGGAATAAAACACACTTGGATGGTGAAGGATACTAAGGGAGACTTGAACCAACGCCCCATGCATAAAAACAGAGCCTCCCGAACATTTTTCTTCATTACAGCAAGTTCAGCACGGGCCGTGCCCAGCCAACACGGCCCCGTGCTCAAGGGTCTTCAGAAAACGCCCAGTTCAGGTAACTGGACACGGGGAACACGCCCCCGTGCCCAGCCTTCTGTTACATTTTGTTACTTTTTGTTACTAGCAATCTGAACACGGGGCAGTGCCCGGACATCACGGCCCGTGTCCAGCTACCTAGTAACATAATTGTTTGCTTTTAACACACCTTTTTACACATTCAATCAGCCTAAAAACTTATTTTTGGGACACATTGAGGACAATGTGTAATTTAAGTGGGGGGGGGGGGGATGCTAAAACCTTGAATTTTGCAAAGTCCTAATCACAAGCCTTACACAAAACTCTATTGGAACCGCTAAACACCCCAATTTTTTTCAAAAACTTTTCATTTTTTACTTGTCTTGGTTTAAATTGGGAATAACAAGTTCTAAAAAGGTTATATTTTTATAAATTTACAACCGATAGCGTCGTGATAAAAAGAACCAACATAAGAAAATTATGAAACGGCATGACAAATCTAATTAAAATTTGATTATATATACTTGATCATATTAATAACCCATTCCCACAAAAAGTGAGTTTTGAGCCTTTATTGAGCATACAAATACACATCTTTAAAACTAAATGCTCATTTTCCATTTCTTGTGTGAATAGCCGCTTGGTTTCTTACGACTCTAGAACTTGCCATGACGATACATTCCCGGTACTTACCAACTTAAACCAGAGTAAATAAATGACGGAGGCATTAGGACTAACCCTTTTTATTTCAACACCATTATTTTTCTTTTACCACCTACCCAAAATCCCTCTAGGTAACCCCTTTGAGCCTAAACCTTTTCATTTCTAAACCCAAAACAAACACCCATTACCCACCAAAACCCTTTTGTCATTTTAAACCCTTTATTTTAGTATAAAGCTCGGTTTTCTTGTGACATCCTTATAAAAAAAATGATGAAGTTTAACAAGAAACAAGCAAGTTCATCAAAAAAAAAAAAAGAACTTTGTTTAAAAAATGCTTCATTAAAATAAAAAGTCACAAACACAAAATGTTTTACAAAAACCGACGCTTTTTACGCCTTTTCGCCCTTTTCTACTAACCACTAACCCAAAACCACCTACCTTTAACCCAAGCCTAACCCTTCCCCAAAGTCCTCTTGATATTTACAAAGGTTTATAGTTAAAAAGGAGGAGGATTGATTGCTTGGCAAGCATATGGTAGAAGTAAGTTCCATGCCGCTCTCGAGTGTTTCACAAAAATACATCTTCGGCCGAGTGTTGAGTGATCCCCCGTGAGGTATGTGAACTTGTATATAAATGGAATTTTAAAGAGGCATGTTATGCCCTAATAAGTAATTTCTCTTATGTAATGTTCTAAATAAATCATAACGAATAGGATTGTAAATAACATAAAAATAAAACCTAATGAAGATCTTGGAATCCCGACACTCAAGACAAGCCCAAAACCTTCTCTTCTACCCATTCCAGTTGGGTGTGTAAGCCACAAAATAAGGAGTTTTGCTTGAGGACAAGCAAAGATTCAAGTGTGGGGGTATTTGATGTGTGAAAAATGCAACATATAAATTACATCAAAAGAGGCATAAAACTAACCCTTTTTTAGTACTAATGCTGGAAAAAGTGTGCTTTTGTCTTCCTTTTGTATTTTAAGGGTTAAATGAGCTTAAATGAACAAAAGAAGCAAAAATACAGCCAAATCTAACAATAATACAAGAAAAGGAATAAACGTGGCATGCCCGACCCCTTGACAGCATCTTCCCAAGCAAAAACAAGACAACAGAAGGCTGAACACGCCCCGTGCCCATCGGACACGGGGGCGTGCCCAAGTGTCTGCAGAAAAGATAAAGTTGTAGAAGCTTCTATTTCCCAACACGGGGGCGTGCCCAGCGGACACGAGGCCGTGGTCAACTCTAAGATTCGCAGAATCCAAGCAAATCTTGATAGTACAGATACACTTCTGCACATGGGGCCGTGCCCAGCGGACACGGGGGCGTGGTCAACTAATACAGACAAACTGCATTTAATGAAGAAAGAGAAGATGGGTGGACACGGGGCCGTGTTCGGGCTTCTGTACAGGCTATAAATAGGGGTGCTTGGTTCACTTCAAAGGCATCCCTTGACAAACCACCTCTCTCTCACTTCACCCACACTCCACCCCCATAACAACACCACATCCACCACCATCATCCATCATAGAGTGTGTATAGTAGTCTCGGGATCCAAGATTGATAGTAAGAGTTCTTGACAAACAATGGCCATGTTTGCCTAAGTATCTTACATCACTTGGTGAAGACAAGCATTTAGTGTAATACTTTTGTTTTTTTTATCTTTTCGCACTTTCTATTTGGTTTTATATTAATGACTTTAATAACTAATTTCTTATGTTGAAGGTGAAATTTCCTTATCATTTGTCCATGGTGTCTTGGCGTTATTTTACTGTTTATATAAAATAAAAGATTTACACCATTCATATCTCCGCGGTCTATATGGAGATATGTTGGCTACCTGGTCGGGGGTTAAGGGAATGGTTTGGTAAGGTTCTTGCCTTGTTCAGTGTATAGATCCTGTAAGGACCTGGGTCAAGCTTACTAGGACCTCCTTCAATACCCACCGGTAATGGATGGCAGGGATGCGAATGGCTTGATCCCCTCATATGTAAGCAACTATTAATACATTAACCCGGCTACTTGGGATTGTATCCCTGCTGACTCAAACCACTTAGCCGAGGGTAACGTCACCTTCAAAAGAGGGGCCTACCACATTACGCATTAATAACTTAATTAATTATCTTTCAATAATCCAACCCTTTAGGATTGTATCCTTGCTGACTCAAATAACTGATTTGAGGGTAACGTCACCTTCAAAAGAGGGGCCTACTACTATAACTAAGATAATCTCTTAAAAAGTGTAAAAGTGCAGAAAACATCAAAGGTTACACTAAAGGCAAGTCGGATCCAAGTGATTCATCTTGTCTATCTGTTTTTATTTTTATTCTTAGCATTTTTAGTTAGTTTTTATTTTCTTGTTTAAAACCTTTTTCTAAATTTTTGATTTGATTAGACGTTGAGGATAAACCGGTACTAAAAGCTCTTGTGTCCTTGGACGACCTCGGTATCTTACCAACGCTATACTACGCTCACGATGGGTGCACTTGCCCATATGTGTGTTTAGTGTTAGTAAATATCGTGTTTTATAAATTTAAAACTTGACTAAAGTGTTAAAAAGAGGTTAAGATATACATAAAAATATATCACACTCAACACGCACATCAACGAGTTAAACATGTTAAAACATGTTTAACTAAGTTAGAAAACTGGTTTGATATCAAAACAAAGTGTTTTGATACCCGAAAATTGTTTCGTCGCAAAATGCGCATAATTGGAATTTTGACCGAAACTTTGACTCGTCACTTCGACTAATCAACGTGGTAATCAGTAGGTATAGTCACAAGGGACTATAACCATAGTGATTACGCTCATGTTGCAAAGTTCGATTGAACTTTGACTTGACCAATTCATGGTCAAAGCAGAAAGTCAAACACTGTTTGACTTTCATGCTTGAAAAGCATAAACAAGCATGAAAGAAGCTTACAAAGGGTCCAAGCTAGGAAGAATTGAACTAAATTACTCAGGTATGAAGCCTTAGCTTCAACTTAGAGCAGATTAGATCAATTTGAGCAAGGAAAAAGAATGAACTTGATGGGTATTTATAGAAAGCTTGAATCAACAAGATTATTACAAGTGTTTTTGCAAGGATCAAGGCATGATCTTAGCCATACACATGTGGCCCATGGTTTCTAATACAATGGGGGTCCAAAAACAAGCTCATGGTATGCCAAATCAGGGATTAAAACTAGTGGAAACAGGCTGCTGAACCAGATTCAATGTTTCTAGTCTGCAAGTCGGTCACGCCCCGCGTAGACATAATTCTAATCCTTCGCGGTCCGCCTAAGATCTTTCACAGATTGACAGTTTTAGTCCCTGCAAGCCTAAAACTTAGATTTTGATGTCCGGATATGTTCAGAACGTAAGATATGCATGTAAATGCAAACTTATGCACTTTTTGACGCTTTTAGTCCCTATTGATCAAATAAGCATATTTTCGCATACCGAACCCCTCAAAGCCTATTTCTAAGCTATGTAAAGGATATTTAGGGTATTTTTAGCTTATGATCAAGTTCCAGAATGTTCTTTACTATACGAATCGGTAGACTTTCGCAGTTTGTCGTAAATAGTCCATGCGATCGAATAAACTTGTTTTCGACACACCAAACCTTCCAAAACTTATTTCTAAGTTATGTAAAGGTATGTTAAGCCTATGTCACTGTTCCGGAGTGTTTGTCGCATTAAACTGATTATGTTTTCGCATCAGTTCGCGTATAACTTTCCAGAAAACGATTTAAAGCTTGAAATTGAACTAGGATTGATATGTGCAAAAGTCACATGTAATCGTACAAATTCCTAGAATGAAACACAATATTTCATTGGATTTGCATTTGTATGATGGTCGTTGAGACACAGATGTCACAGTCTCCCCTACTTTAGGAAATTTCGTCCCGAAATTTAAATTTTAGGGGAAACCTGTGAAAACAAATGTGATTGTTTCGCTTTCGAATAAATCCTCCGTACCCTAAGTAAAAACTCTGGGCCACGTTGGGATTTTTTTAGCAAATTTCGTTAATTGTCAAAGTGATGTCCTTGTTGCAGAAAAATAGTATGAACTTCGGAGTTTCGAACAATGGATGGAAGACTGTTTCCTATGAAGACTATTATAGGAAACTTGTGTGTGTTCGAAATTGGAGTTGGAGAGTGAAAGATAAAATAACATTGTTCAAGGTCAAGGACTTCTAGTAATTTAAATAACGCTACACTCGCAATGTAATAAGGAACACTTATATATAGGAAGTACCAGCGACGTATCCACCATGCCCTTTTACATTGTTCCTGTTTCGTTATTCTTATCACTATGGGTCTTAACACATGAAAAAACTTGCTGTGGTTTCTGCACACTGAATTCCATAATTATGTATGCATCCATAATTACGTAATTCCTTGCACAGTCTGCACAGTTCATTTCATAATGCGTAGGGGAAAATCAATCGAACAAACATGTAATGACTTGACTAGACCACCAAAGGATCTTTTTAACTAGATCAACGAACGATCTTTTTAACTAGATCAACACATGATCTCCTTAACTAGACCGTTGCACGATCTCTTTAAATAGACCACTAAAGGATCTTTTTAACTTTGAATCAAATAATCGTTTTGAAATAGCACTTTGGAGTCCAAGGTTCTTACTATTTGCATAGAAAAGCTCCTTAAGGAATTTAAGATAGTACTTTGAGTATCCTTCTGAGAATCTATCATATGAAAATACGGAAGATTCTACCAAGACTTAGATAGTGAGCATTAGAATTACATATAAACACATAATCACATAATCGCATCTTCGTTAACTTAGTTATTAGCTCATTCATTAACTTGAATCAATGCATTTAAAGTACACCAGGAATCCAATCAAGGACTTCAATTGGTACCTAAATCAAACAAATGACACTGTGAAAAGAAACATGAAAAAAACCAGTGAGATGATATCGGATAGTAAAAATTGAATGCTCAAAAGAATATCGACAAAGCATGAAGATTGTGGGCATTTGTTCGTTACCTAAAACAAACAAATGACACTGTGACTAATAAAGTAAATGGGTCATACTAATGTATCGCGAAGACATGCTTTAGCCTATAAGTGGACACTCACCCCAAGAGTTCCCAGGTAAGAGTGTCTGGTCCGATTATGTGGATTTGTACGAACACTCTAGCCTTAGATAGAAAACTCGAGGTATAGGCATCCACCCTTCCAGATTGCACGTCTTCACATTATTTAGACCCAAACTTTGGCGAGATTTTGAAAACTTTGAAGGTTCAAAACCTTATAATAAATCATCTAAGAAGAGATGATTGGTTTTCAAAAAAAGATTTGTAATTTGTGTTATTGTTGTGGTTGTCACCCAAAGATAGGCGACGGTATTGTTTTAAGACTAAACACAAGATAACTTGTGTTAGGGTCCTAGGAAGGTTATAGTCTAGGTCAAAGCATTACTAATAACCTAATTCTCTACAACCATGAGCTCTGATACCAACTTTTCTGTCACACCCCGACCGCGTAAAACAACAAACCGCGGCGGAAACATCGGGGAGTGTCGTAACAGAATCATTGTTTCACAACCATGGATTAAAAAGTTTCGTTTTATTGAATTATTGAACTCATTGTTTTATTACAAATCAGATAAATACAAATAATTGTCTCTCAAGTTTTAAAGTCGCTATGGCACGAGTCCATCCTATGTGTAGCGTGCATCAACAATCATCACATAGCAGCACCTGAAACATATGTGAAAATAGGTACGTCAGCATAAAAATGCCTGTGAGTTACATAGGATTTGTGAATTTGATTCATGGCTTTGGATAACACAAGAAAAGATTTTATGTTTTCAAAAATAACCATGAATCCTTGTAAAAGTTTTGTTTCTAAAATGCGTCGTTTTGGTAAAATGTATATAGTATATACAAAAATATACTTTGGTTTTGAGATAAGCGGATGAGTAGTATATCTAAATATACTTTAGTTATGAATTTGTTAAATAGATAGTATATTAGAATATACTTTGGTTTCAGAAATAATAGGTTTGGTAGTATATCACAAGTATACTTTGGTTTAAGAATGAAAAACATCGGTAGTATAACAAATTATACTTTGGTTTCGTAAATAACATATCAAACTATGCTTTGGTTTTGAAGATAGCATATCAACTATGCTTTGGTAGTATATCAAAATGTACTTTAGTTTGTGAAATAACAGAGTCGGTAGTATATCAAATTATACTTTGGTAAAACAGTATCACGTTGGTAGTATATCGAAATATACCTAAATCATGATTTGGTAGTATATCAAATTATACTTTAGTAAACAATAGCGTATCAAACTATGCTTTAGCAAAACGGTATCACGTTGGTAGTATATCGAAATATACCATATATCGCGATTTGGTAATACATTCAAATCTTAGTGCATCAAACTACACTTTAGAGACTATAGAAATACCACAAAGGCAAATTCTATTTGGTTAAAATTTTGGTTTCTGACATTCCGTACAACAGGAATGGGGTGTCTAGTCCTATAGCGCTATATCCTACTACCAATCGGCTAGATCATTGTTAATGAATGTATAATAACAATATGGGCGAACAAATAGTCTAACAAACTTTGAAAATCAGTGTTTAAGTCATGGACAATAGTTTAATTCATCAAAAGATAGTACTATGCATGTGTAATCATATAGTCGAAATCATGAAAATAGCGTATCGGCACATATGTATCACCCCAAAACATTTGAAAATGTAAAAGAGGGGACTGTGTATGTCACACCCTGACTTTTGCGGAAGCGTGATTATGTGTGACTTGCTTAATATCATTGCATTCAACCATAACAAACAACTATATGACAAAACTAAGATGTTCATCCATAGACTAAGTTTAAAACATCACAACAACATTGTTTTAGAATCCAAACATAGACTTCAAATCCAAATTACAAACCATTCAAATTGTTTTAGAGTTCCATAAGTACTCGACAAAAGATACTACTAAAAACTAGGTTTTGGGCTATGTATCTTACCAGGATAAGATACACAACCCCAAACCCTTAGACACCGGATGGCATCTTTTATTCCAAACAACCCTTGAAAACTTCCAACGCCCGCCAGATCCATACTTAGATTCCTGAAATACATGTAGTTTGAAAACATCAACAAAGGTTGAGCGAGTTCATGTGTTTTGTAAGTGTGCACGAAAAAACCTTTGTTATCATTATAAGTATGTATGTTTTGTAAACTCGGCATGAAAGCAAACAAGGAAAACAGATCCATTAATGGTTTGCAAGGCCATTAATATGTGTGACGTGATGTAGAAAGGCTCAATCCTAGCAGATTTTTCACCAGGCTTCCTGCTGTAAGACATAGTCACCTCATGGGCCAAATCCCGGTCCACATGGGTGGGGCTCGCTACACCCAAATAGATCTATCACTCATGTCCCTCGGTCCTACTGCGAGGATTAATGGTCTTAAGCGTTGTACCCACCACTCACATGATCCAGCAGTACCTTTCCTTAGCTAACCATACCATATGTAAATGTTTGTAAACAATTTGTAACATGTACTTCACCCCGAAGTTATAAAACCAAAAACAGTTAAAAGAAAAGGGGGAGCATGAACTCACTGTCTTGAGTTCTTCGTATCCAACATAACCCAAAGCTGCTACTAGTGCGCACGACTACCTAAAACGTACTACGCTTTATTAGACGGGCGGGTCGTGCCTTGACTTAGTATTAATTAGTGTCTTTGAATTACGTTTCATTGTGTCTTTAATATTATTCCAAGTTATATAATTAATTGTTAAAATAATAAATATTTTAACTTAAATTATCTTTATTAAATTTTGGAATAATTGTTAAAATAATACATTTTAACTTGACTTTTTTATGTATTTGTACATGTATAATTTCCCAAGGATGAGTGTATTCATACTCATATCTTGAACTTGTGTATTTTTGCCAAGTATCGGTGACGTATTCCGGTTTGTATTTACACGTACGAGAATACGTATTTTTATTGTGTTAATTAAGTATCTTATACTTAATTTTTGTATCCACTTTTCCGAAATAATATTTCTAATAAAAATTCGCCAATATATATTCTCAAAATATATATTTTAGGAAATATTACATAGAAAAATTATTTATAATTTTTCCCTTGGCAAAAATATTTAAATTTTCATATAAACCTTAAAAATAATATATTTTCAAGTTTAGCTTAGAAAATATATATAATTCTATTTTTTCACCCAAAAATAATGTATTTCATGTTTATTTAAGAAAATATATATTTTCTCCAAAAATAATATATCTTCTAATAGTTTCAAGAAAACATATATTTTTATTTACCAAAAAATAATATATTTTCTTCTTGTAAAAAATATGATATAATTTTGTAGTAATTGTAAAAATCATATTTTTGTTCCCTTGGTGTCCAAAATGCCATTTATCAAAATATACTCATGAGTTAAATTCCGGAATATTTTTGTAAGTTATATTCCTTGTTCGGTTTCTCCAATATTTTGGGTATAAATTATGTATTAATTTCTTGGAATTTTGGTATATTTTGGATTGTAATTTCTTGGTATTTTTGTGAGTTATATTATTTCAAGTCCTAAAATAATATAAATAATACACATAATATACAAATAATCACACAATGGTGACATCTAAATATATATTTTCCTAAATACATATTTAGTCACTTTTATTTACAAAAACCAACCTACAATATTTATAATTTTTGTAACAAAAATTATGGCAAATTTTATATGAAAATCCTTGGTTTAAAATATACTTGTAAGTATTTGTTTAAAAATATTTTTCTAAGTGTTTAATTTCTAGAAAAATTTTGCCATAGTTTCCCCTTAAAAATGGAGGTTTCCATGCTTTCAAAGCATATCATTTTCTTTTATAAATCAACACAATCAACAACAATTCAACAAATACTTACCAATTTGTCAAAATCAAGCATAAATTACTACTTCATGAACTTGAAAATTTACAAAAAATTGTAGTAACTTACTAGTGTGTTTAGTAAGCCTAGTTACCCTTTAAAGTGTGGTTTATTTAAAAACATCATTATTGAAGAAATTAGTTCTTTACAACTTGTAGATAAATTTTCTAAAAATATTTCTTCTTGAGTTTTTCTTGTCAAATATATATTTCTATACTTGATTAACCACTAAAAATTTGGTTAATTTCTTTAAGAACCAAGCTTAAGTAAATCTTGTATTTTTAACTTAGTTTCTTGAAAAATCATTCTTGAAATCATAGATTTACAAGACTTTATATTCACTTTGATCATCACTTTACAAGAAAAACAATTTATACTTTCAAGTTCATGCTTTACATATGGATGATTACTTTGATCTTAACATAATCATCCTCTCATCTTGCTAGATCATGTCTTTAATCACTATCTAGCAAGAATCATATGACATTTAACATAATAAACATGAGCAATCAACAATCAACAAGCATAACAACACTTAAAGAACATGATTTCTTATGATTTTAGTCTTATGTTCAAGTTTCAAGTTCAAGATTCATAGTGTTCTTCAAGATTATCAACTTGTATCATCTTTTAACCAACTTAAAAAGATGTAAAATAGAGTGTAGATGATCTTACTACTAGCTCAAGGCTAGGGATGATCCCAAGATGCAGAAGAGGTGGATAAAAGCTTGTATCAGAGGTCCTTTAACTTCCAAGAGTTCCTAGCTTCCTTATACACCTTCTTACACCTTTGAGTAGTAATAGAATGGATTAAACTTGAAAGATGAAGATGGATGTGGGTGTGGGTGTTCACGGCCGATGGTAGGAGAGGGGGAAGAAGAAGACTTCAAGTGTTGTGTGTGTTGTGAGAATGAATGTTGTGATCTTTGAGGTTTTCTCATAATCCACCATCACAAGTTTAACTAATGGTTTTTATGTTTAAAAAGAAGAAATAAGATCCAATATAATATTCAAATGAAATCAAAGAGTGGGGACCACATGTTGGTCGTAAATAGGTGGGGGGGGGGTCTAGACTTGGTTGTAATGGTAAGTTAAGGGTTATGGTTAGATTCTATTCTAAGTGTTATAGTTAGGTTATTAGTTGTTATGTGTTTATATAGTGTGTTATGATGTTCGGGGACCATAACTAGCTTGGTAATGTTAAAACAATGCTTCTAGTGAAAATTTGGTGTTTCGGGTAGTGTCCGGTTGTTCGGTTGGTTACTGGTTCGTTAAGGTGCTAAACTATGCAGTTTAGTGAGCTTTATGTTACCTTTTGTGACAATTTTGATTCCCAACACTTAGGAAAGCATTCTGGACCATTTAACCATATTTCTACATGATATTAAAGTGTTTAAATGCTGAATTTTGTTGATTTCTGCATAATTCTATAGTTTATGTGAGTTTCAGGCACTTTCCGGCACTTTAACTATCACTAGGAAGGCAGTTTTATGATCCTTACCTTCCTACACACTATACTAGTGTAACTCTTGGTTTCTGGCTCATTCTGTGTCTCAATACCATGTCTGTCTATGTACTGAACTCCGTCAGCATTTTTCTGATTTATCTGATAACTGTGCTACCTTTGTTTCGTGCATCATTTGAATCAATAAAGTTCTCATGCAATAATGATATGACATTAAGCAATATGTGATGCACATGTATGTATGATAACAATAATCAGAAAGCAATTCAAGTCATTAATTGTAAATCAACACTGTCATTAAGTCATAATTATTGTTTAATAATTGTACGGATACCTGGAATTTTGACAGTTGTCACATTCTCCCCCTGATAAGAAAATTTCGTCCTGAAATTTTAAGCTTTACTTCTAGCTGCAGGGGAGTTAGGGAACAAATGTGGGTATTTTGCTTTCATACGGTCTTCACGCTCCCAAGTGAACTCTAGGCCGTGACGTGCGTTCCAACGAACCTTGACAAGCTTAACACTACTCCTCCAAGTCTTGTTAACCTTCCAATCGGTAACCTCAACGGGTTCTTTGGTGAAGTGGAGTGTGTCGTCAATGTGAACTTCATCCGCAGAGATGACCACTGTCTCTTGAGTTGGACTTTTCTTCAGATTAGATACATGGAATGCATCATGAACACCATTAAGTTCTGCTGGTAGCTCCAACTTGTATGCTACAGAACCAACTCTTTCCAGAATTCTGAACGGTCCAATGTAACGTGGGTTTAACTTACCACGCTTTCCAAAGCGTGCCACACCTTTCCAAGGTGCAACTTTTAACAAAACTATATTACCCACTTCAAATTCCAAGGGTTTTCGTCTTTGGTCCGCATAACTCTTTTGTCGATCACGAGCCGCCTTGATGCGCTCTCGGATCTGTATGATCTTGTCTGTTGTTTCTTGGACCAGTTCGAGACCAACCATCTGTCTGTCGTCTGCATCTGCCCAACATAACGGTGACCGGCACTTGCGTCCGTAGAGAGCCTCGAATGGTGCAGCTTGGATGCTTGTATGGTAGCTGTTATTATAGGAAAACTCAATTAAAGGTAGATGAGTATCCCAACTGCCACCTAAATCCATTACACAAGCACGTTGCATATCTTCAAGCGTTTGAATCGTTCTCTTGCTTTGATCGTCCGTCTGCGGGTGAAAAGTTGTACTCATATTCAACTGAGAACCAAAAGCTTCCTGGAAGGATTGCCAAATCCTTGACACAAACCGACCATCTCTGTCTGATATAATCGAGATAGGCACTCCATGACGAGCCACTATCTCTCTTAGGTAAAGCTCAGCTAGTTTACCAGTGTTATCCTTTTCTCTAATCGGCAAGAAGTGCGCAGACTTTGTCAATCGATCGACAATTACCCAAATCGTATCATGACCTCTGGGAGTTCTGGGTAACTTGGTTATGAAGTCCATCGAAATATGCTCCCACTTCCACATGGGTATTTCAGGCTGTTTAGAAGACCTGAAGGCTTCTGATACTCGGCCTTTACCTTGGCACAAGTCAAACACTTTCCAACGTATGTAGCAACATCACCTTTAAGTCTTAGCCACCAATAATAATCCTTAAATCTTGGTACATCTTGTCCGATCCTGGATGGATCGTGTACCTTTATTTATGAGCTTCATAAAAAATAACATCTCTAAGACCACCAAAAAGCGGAACCCAAATACGTCCCATAAAATACAAGGTTCCTTCCTCATTGGGTACCAACTTTTTCTCCATTCCTCGGAGATATTCAGCCTTAATGTTCTCTTTCTTAAGAGCTTCTTTCTGTGCAGCACGAATACGCAACGAGAGATCTGTCTGAATAATCATCTCTAAAGCCCTAACCCTTATGGGCTTGATCCTTTCCTTTTGACTTAAGGCGTCTGCCACCACATTCGTCTTTCCTGGATGATACTTAATCTCGTAGTCATAATCATTTAACAACTCAACCCATCGTCGCTGTCTCATGTTAAGCTCTTTCTGATCAAATATGTGCTGAAGGCTCTTGTGATCCGTAAAAATAGTACATCGAATACCATACAGATAATGTCGCCAAATCTTCAAAGCAAACACCACTGCGCCTAGCTCCAAATCGTGCGTGGTGTAGTTCTTCTCATGGACCTTCAATTGGCGCGAAGCATAAGCGATAACCTTCTGTCGCTCCATTAGCACATAGCCCAATCCCTGACGCGAGGCATCATAGTAGACCACGAAGTCGTCGGTGCCTTCGGGTATGGATAAAATAGGTGCATCGCAAAGCTTATTCTTAAGCAGCTGAAAAGCTTCTTCTTGTCTGTCTCCCCATTGATACTTCTTATCCTTCTGAGTGAGGGAGGTCAGCGGTTGAGCGATCTTGGAGAAATCCTCAATGAACCTGCAATAGTACCCTGCTAAACCCAGAAACTGTAGGATCTCGGTTGGCGTCTTCGGAGTTTCCTAATTCTTAATCGCCTCGATCTTGGTGGGATCCACATGAATTCCATTCTTATTTACCACGTGACCGAGAAACTGTACCTCACGTAACCAAAACTCGCACTTTGAGAACTTAGCGTAGAGCTTCTCCTTCTTTAGCAACTCTAAGATGGCTCTAAGGTGTTGCTCATGGTCTTCCTTTGTCCGCGAATAGATCAAAATATCATCGATAAACACAATCACGAATTTATCGAGATATGGCTTGCAAACCCAATTCATCAAGTCCATAAACACAGCTAGTGCATTTGTCAACCCAAACAGCATCACTAGAAACTCGTAATGTCCATAATGAGTTCTGAAGGCAGTCTTTGGTATACTCTCCTCTTGAATCCGCAGCTGGTGATAACCTGATCGAAGATCGATCTTAGAGTAGTAACTTGAACCCTGAAGTTGATCGAATAAATCATCAATCCTTGGCAAGGGATACCGATTCTTGATGGTTAACTTGTTCACCTCTCGGTAGTCAATGTATATACGAAAACTACCGTCCTTCTTCTTGATGAACAGTACTAGAGTTCCCCAAGGCGAGAAGCTTGGTCTTATGAATCCCTTGTCTAGCAACTCCTGAAGCTGCGCTGACAACTCTTGCATCTCTGAAGGCGCAAGTCGATAAGGTGCCTTGGCTACAGGCGCGGCGCCTAGAACCAAGTCAATGTGGAACTTGACTTGTCATTGAGGAGGTAATCCTGGCAAGTCTTCGGGAAAGACTTCAGGATATTCCCTTACCATAGGGATATCTTCGAGCTTCGGTTCTTCGGCCTCTTTATCCACGACATGAGCTAAGAAGGCAACACATCCTTTACGCAAAAAATTCCGTTCCTTCAAACAACTAATAATCCATAGAGGCGTATCATTCTTCTCCCCGTGAATCACGATCGTCTCTTCATTCGCCATCAGGATGCGGATAATCTTCTCATGGCAAACAATCTCAGCTCGATTACTCGACAACTATTCCATCCCAACTACTACGTTGAAGCTTCCTAACTCAACTGGCAGAAGATCTATCGAAAACTCACGCTCTCCAAGCTCTATAACACAGCCTCTAATCACTTCTTTGGCTTCCACTAGCTTCCTATTAGCTAGTTCTATCGAATACGGGATGTCTAACTTACTTGCTACTAAACCAAGTATATTCTTAAACTCTAGAGATACGAAGCTATAGTCGGTACCGGTATCAAATAACACAGATGCAAAATGTTGATTAATAGGGAACGTACCCGTGACTACGTTCGGATCCTGGCGAGCTTTTCTAGCTCCAATGTTGAATACTCTTCCCTGAGCTTGGTTGTTCTTTGGGCAATCTCGCTTGAAGTGCCCTACATCACCACAACTAAAGCAACCTTGACCGTTTCCAGTACTACCCTGATTGTTGTTATTATTTCCTCCGCGGTTTCCATTTCCTGCCTGGTTTCCATTTTCATTTCGGTTTCCATTACCTCCCTGATTATTGTTTCCTCCTTGATTTCTATTCCCTTAACCGTTTCCACCACGGTTGCCATTGCCATTACCCATTTCCATTTCTATTTCCTCTCTGACCACCATTCCCACGACCATTTCCAGCCCAACACGTTTCCTTAGAATGACCATTCTTTCCCCAGTTACCACACTTCCTAAACCTGCACTGGCCGGCATGATGAAACTGACATATATCACACTTGGGCAGAGTGCCCATGTATCCTTTCCCTTTGTTCTCAGCATTTGCAGCACCAGTCCTGACCTCGGCTGGTGGGTTAGCATCTCTTCGCTTGTTAGCACCGTTGTTGTTCCCTTGAGTACCCTTCTTGAAATTCGAAAACTTCCTTTTGTTTTCTCCAGACGACTCTACATGAGTCTCTTTCTTCTTGGTCTCAGAAATTGTGAACTTTCCCAGACGAATCGCTTCTTCAGTCAGTGCCACACTCATGTCGATGGCTTCAGTGATTGTTGGTGGCTTGGAAGCAGTTACCATGCTGAGTATCTGGGGTGCCAATCCCCAAATGAAACGTTCAACCCTATTGAATTCTGGCTCCACCAAGTAGGGGACAACACGAGACAAATCTTGAAATCTCTGCACATACTCAGCTATCTTAGGGCCATCCATTTTCAGATTCCAAAACTCGGTTTCCAACTTCTAAATTTCGGCCCGGGAGCAATACTTCTTTTGCATCAGCTCTTTCAATTCATCCCATGACAACGCATACACAGCAGCTTCACCCAAAGTTTGAACCTGAAGGTTCCACCATGACAGAGCTCCATCTAGAAACAGTCCAGAAATGTAAGTGACTTGATGCTCTGGCGCACACTTGCTCATCCGCAGCATAGAATCTGTCTTCTCAACCCATCTCACAAAAGCTACGGCACCTCCAGTGCCGTCAAAGTTCAGAGGCTTGCAGTCCAAAAACTGCTTGTAAGTACAGCCTGTGTACAGGCAACACCATTCACAGAAAGCATTAGCAAAACGCACTTGGAAATGTCCAAACGTATTGTAATGTGTCTTAAGTGACTTAAACATTACCGTTAGGTGGGTTATTCCCTGAGGTGCCTCTGCTGTATTCTGAGTGAAGGGCCTCATGTTGTGCGATTGCCTGTGAGATGCGTTCCTGTAATTCTTCCTCGGTTGTGGGCAACAGAGTGTTCCTTCGAGGAGGCATCTTCTAAGAAGAAGATTGGATAGGTCAGGTCTTATTCGTTAAATAAATATATAGTACGTATATATAATAGTATTTATCATAGCAAACAAGCATGTAACAACATAATCACAACATAAGCAAGTACTCCAACAATATGTTTAGTGAGAACATGACGATTAAGCTTTAATTAATCATCGACCACAGTTACATCGTTTACATGGTGTATCACATCAAAAGGGACACATAGTCACACTACCCTTGTCCAATAAGTCTATCAATATACAAAAATCACATGATCAAAAGGTGGTCTCCAAAAAGCTTCACAATCTCGGCTCAATAGTGGTGCTCTCACCAAAAGTAGTGCAATCTGCATAAAACCAAAAACCAACTATTCTGATGGTGGAGGAGGAGGAAGAGGGAAGAATAGCAAGCTGCGAACATGCGCAAGCTCCTCCTCAAGCTCATAGACACGTCGAAGCAAGTAACTGATCTGCTGCTCGATCGTAAGGAAACGAGCATCAAACTATGGAAAAGGAGTAAGAGGAGCAGGAGGATGAGCAAAAGGAGACGATGATGAACGAGGGGGAACAAAAGCAGGCTGACAAGGACACAGTAGGGGACGCGGAGTCAGCTCAAGCTCCAAAACTCTGCGACTCATAATCTCAAACTGGAGCTGAAGTGATAAGAGCAACTTATCCCGTGTATAACCAACAAAATGAGAGGGATGATAGAGGTCTGAGATCGGCATGGAGTATGGTGGGAACCATCGGAATGGCTCATCAAGTGTTGAAGAAGTGAAAGGAGTAAACGGTGCAGCCTGTGAGGTCGGAGGAAATGCTGCTGAAGCAAAAGGATCATCACGCGGGCGCTGACCAGAAGTACCTTCCCCTGGACGGGGTGCAGGGATGTCTTGAAGGAAAACGATAGGTAAATCAACACGATGGACATCAGACTCTACAGGAGGGAGAGGAGCAACATCAGCGGGTGCGGGTGCGGGTGGAGGAATAAATGGCTCAACAAAAGGAGGGTCAACAGGTGTAGGAACTAGGTTAGGAATAAGGGGTGCAATGTCTGGTAAGCCAAAAGGAACATGGTCTGGATCGGGTATTGTTGGACCGTGTGCGTGACCCTAAATGCCAGTAAAAGCAGTTCATCTTCATTTACAGAGGCGGAATCAAAGTAAACGGAGTCACAACAACTTGTTTCCTTTTAATCTTTCTTTAAATAACTGATTTCAAGTCTTTACACGTGTTTCTGAATGAATTTTGACAGAAGTTCGACACCTACACCAAGACCTGTTTCCGCTCCAACGTTACAAATGAACTCATCACACACATATATATAGCCTGTCTGATTCCGCTCTAAACTCCATGTACATCAGGAGCGGAATCACCAAGATCACTCATGAGCGGAATCATCTAGATATACTTACGAACGGAATCAACATCTAATCCTTTGGAGCGGAATCATCTAAATGACTATTTGGAGCGGAATTTCAACAATATCCTGATTTCGCTCCTAATGACATAAATGTCATTTGGAGCGGAATTACACTCTAATATCCACTTTTACATTTCCGAGCTCCAATCTAACCTATCTAGACCTAAGACTCAACTAAGACATAGTCATCAGACATTCAGTGCACCAACAGACTCCCCCTTGGATGTTGACGAAGTCTTTGGCATTTAGTCTTCAGTCTTGATCTTTTTCTAACTCTGTCTTCTCATTCTTTCTTCACACAGGTTTATGATCTTAATCTAACTTCATCTTCAATCTCCCCGTTGACTGTTGATCCAGAACTCTAGACTCCCCCTTTCAAAGACTCCCCCTCTCGGTCAGCTAGGGTTCGAATTCTGGTACAAACTTTGACTTTTTCATTGCCATGGGTTCGAATTCCTGTTATCTGCATATACTCTACCCAAATATAAGATATATGACAATAATAGATTCAATTCAAGCTTACCATTTAACCTTCAGTGTTAGAAATCCACTTAAGTATTCAGGTCCAAATTAATGACCCTGATTAATCAATTTATCTACCAAGTCCAACTTAATGACCTTGGTTGATCAGAGATAATACACACTGACATTTAATACAATTTGTTTTTCTGAAAATTACAAGTTTCAAGTTAATGAACTTGCTTTCATCTTTCCAATTTTCTCAAACTTATCATGTTTAGCTCACGACTCATCATCCGGACCAGAAACCTTCCTGCATCTGCTTTCATCTTTCAGAATTCGAATCCGAAGATCAACTCTCCACTTTGGTTTGTCAAAAATAAAGCAGAAATGAAAAATCTTTTTAAATTTTGAATAAAGTTCTAAACTAGAAATGAAATACAGAACTAACATGCAGTAAAAGTAAACTATATACAAACATATTTTGAATATACTCCCGTATCCAGATCCCAATATTCAGTCTTACAGGTGAGAATACCACAAATGATATCTGTAAGGGTTAATAAATTATGAAGAATCATGAGAGCTCAAGTCAGAACTACCGTTCAGCAGAGAGATCATGAATCAACTTTTGGGTGTGTCCCCTTTAGAGGATCTTTTTTACAACAGCATTGCTAAGCAATTTTATTGTCTTATCATATATGCTGAGGGTGATGATATGTTTCAAGCATTGCGGAAAGTATTATTCGAGGACTAGGTCAGAACTTCCATTCAGCAGAAGTCCCAGAATAATACCCCAGATATCACTGAGTATAAAGACCTAGTATATCAGAAAAAGGAATCTTTCAAACAAGATTTCAGGGGTTACCTATATATCCAAGTAGTGTTCCCCACAAAATAAGCAAGTATAGATTTAGGTTTATATCCCGAACAAACCTACTAAATGTATAAAAACCTATCGGCACATCATCAGCGAGACTGTTTAACGCATTTAAACTTTCCATATCTTTAGCATACCGTGACTGTCAAGCCGATGTACTATCATTTTCCCTTTTTACACAAGCTCTTTTCTGGTTTTCTATTGTTTTTGGATTTTGAAAATATCTCATGTTTTTGTATTTTTGACATTTTTTTACTGTTTTTGTATTTTCTGAAAATATTACCCTATACTCCCCCTAAATACCAAAACAGGTAAAAAATCGACAAACCATTGCAGATTGCTTCTGAACATCATCTACAATGTCTCCTTCATCAACGCCAATAATCTCCTCTAACACCGATAAAAGCTTCATACCATTCAGTTTTAACAAATACTGAAAACAAGTTTTATCAAATGCTTTGGTATGTAAATCAGCTTTTTGATCGCCAGTGTGGATTTTCTCAATTCGTATCAACTTCTTCTCGAAAAAATCTCGAATGAAGTGATGACGAATCTCAATATGTTTGGTTTTAGCGTGATGTAATGGATTTTTAGTAATGTTAATCGCTGCCTCATTATCAACAAAGATAGGGGTGTTTAGAAATTGCAAACCATAGTCGCGCATCTGTTGCTGGATCCACAAGATCTGAGAGCAGCAACTGCTAGCAGATACATACTCCGCTTCACATGTGGATAGAGCCACAGAGGTTTGCTTTTTGCATTGCCAGGTGACCAATCGTGATCCAAAGAACTGACACCCTGCTGTTGTTGATTTAGCATTAACTTTGCAGCATCCGAAATCGGAATCGGAATACCCTTCAAGCGTAAAATCGCCTTCTCTTGGATACCACAACCCCAATGATGGAGTTCCTTTCAGATAGCGTAATATCCTTTTGACTATAACCATGTGCGATGCTCTCGGGTTAGATTGAAATCTTGCTGCGAGGCAGGTTGGGTACATGATATCGGGTCTTGAAGCTGTCAAATACATCAGCGATCCGATCATGGAACGATACATCATTTCATCTACCTTCTCTCCGGTGAGATCAGGGTTTATCCCATGATTCGTTGCTAACGGGGTGGCTGCTCCAGTAGAACCTGACATCCCGAATTTCTCCAAGATATCATGAACGTACTTCGTTTGATGTATAAAAATTCCTTTGGGTAGTTGATCAACCTGCAATCCCAAAAAGAATTTAATCTCACCCATCGATGACATTTCGAATTTCTGCTTCATAACTCGTTCAAAATCTTTGCATAGATTCTCATTTGTTGACCCAAATATAATATCGTCCACGTAAATTTGAACTATCAGAAGATGACCTTCGACCTCCTTGGTGAAGAGAGTGGCATCCACTTTTCCACGGATGAAGCTGTTGGCTAGTAGGTGTTGAGACAATGTCTCGTACCAAGCTCTCGGGGCCTGGTGTAAACCATACAGCGCTTTGTCTAGCAAGTAGACCTTGTCTTTGTGGATTGGATTGGTAAAGCCCGGTGGCTGACCGACATAAACCTCCTCTTTTACCTTCCCATAGAGAAATGCCGATTTTACATCTAACTGATATACTTTGAAATTTTTCCAAGACGCAAATGCTAGGAAGATTCTGATTGCTTCTAGTCGAGCTACAGGAGCATACACTTCGGTGAAATCTATACCCTCCTGTTGACTGAAACCCTGGACTACGAGTCGAGCTTTGTTGCGAACCACAACTCCTCTATCGTCTCTCTTGCACTTGAACACCCACTTGGTGTTTATCTTCCTTTGACCATCTGGCAAATCCACTAACTTCCACACACCTAACTTCTCGAATTGGCTTAGTTCCTCCTGCATTGCATTGACCCAAGAATCTTCAGTAAGCGCCTCTTTGTAAGTCCTTGGTTCAATCTGCGAGATAAAACAACTCAATGAGAATTCAGTTTGTAAAGGAGCAACTTTTGTATAAAAACATGTAAGCCCTTTATCAAGCTGTCTTCGAGTGCGGACTCCTGACTGCAATTCTCCAATGATCAACTCCTCTGGATGGTATGAAAGAATTCGTGGCATTACTTTGCCTGGAACATCTACATCGCCTTCCAGATTAGTAACATTCTGATTTGCACCTTGTTCACTGACTTGGTTTGTTTGACTTGAAATCTGAATTTGCTCCCCCTCAGAGTCTAAATCACCACGATCAAATACTGGCATATTCTCAGATTCTTGATTATCATTCTGTGCCGTCTGATTATCTTGAGCAACTTCATTTTGTTGGACATCATCATGTTCACCAGCATTGCTTGGACCTGCTTCATCATCATTTGAAATTTGTCGTGGTCGTCTTGAATACTCAGCTGGGAACCTTTCCTGCGATTCTTCATACTGTCGCAAAATATCCAACTCATCAAAGAAATCTTCTTCTTCTTCTTCTTGTTCTTCCATCATGTCAAACGAATCCCACAACTTATCGTAATTAAAACGCCATGAATCACCGGGGTTCTGAGGCGGCATAGTATACCCCTGACACTCAACATTTGGAGCTTCAATAATCCACTTCAGACTTGGAATGAAGACTCGTCGTAAAGGACTTGCATAACCTATGAATATCCCTTCAATACTCTTCGGACCAAACTTTCCAAAAGGCTCTAGAACAGTACAGGGTGACCCAAACGGTTCAAGATACTTCAGATTTGGTTTGCGGTTATTGATCAACTCAAAGCATGTGTTGTTGAATTTCTTGACAGTGAGTACTCTGTTGAGCGTATAGCATGCGGCGGAAACTGCTTCTGCCCAAAAATTTATCGGTAGCTTTGAATCAGCAAGCATTGTTCTGGCCGTTTCAATTAGTGTCCTGTTTTTACGTTCTGCAACTCCATTCTGCTGCGGAGTATACGGAGCACTAAACTCATGCAATATACCTTTTTCATCACAATATTCTTCCATCTTGTTGTTCTTGAATTCAGTACCATTATCACTTCTGATTCTTTTGATACGCCTTTGGTACATATTTTCAATCTTTCTGAACAACGCCATCAAACTGTCAAACGTTTCATCTTTCGACTTCAAGAATGATACCCACGAAAATCTGGAATAATCATCAGTAACCACAAGACAGTAGAGATCCCCTGTAATACTTTTGACGTTTACTGGACCAAACAGATCCATATGTAGTCTCTCTAACGGTCTGGAAACTGAATTGACTTGCTTTTTAGGGTGTGACTTTTTCTTCTGCTTGCCTTTAATGCAACTAATGCACTCCCCTTCCAGATGAAAACCTTTGATATTAACACCAAGAACTAAATCATTGTGCACCAAGTGATTCATTTTTCTAAGATGAATATGCCCCATCTTCCGGTGCCACAACTTCGATTCTTTCTCTGTTGCTCTAGACACAAAACAATGAGCCTGACCCGTGGTTGTAGTAGCTATGCTCATGTCCAACACGTACAAATCATTCACTCTAGGTGCCCTCATGATAATCCATTCTTCAGGGATAACAAATCCTGGCTTCAAGATCAAACATTCTTTGTCTGTGAAGTGAGTAGTATACATCCTGTCACAAATCTGTGAGATACTCAGCAGATTATTCTCTAGCTCAGCAATGTAGTTAACTCTTTCAAACGTAACAATCCCATTGGATAACGTTCCTTCACCTACAATTCTACCACCTTGATTTCCTGCAAATCCCACATATCCACCATTGAAATTTCTAACATCGTACAACAATGCAGTCTTTCCTGTCATATGTCGAGACGCTCCACTATCCATAATCCATCTTGAAATAGCTCTTGGAAGTTCCTGCACATATCACAAATTAATTTTAAAAACACATTTCAATAAAGATGCCGATTCATGCTTCACAATTTCCAACTAGGAAGCTCCGGCAAGTCAAAACTTGATTAGCTGAAATAAGCTGCCCAAGCCTCATCAGACTCGGGTAACTTAACTTCATCAATACACTTTACAACCGATTTAAGAGGTGGAAAGTTTTTATCATTCATTTCCAATTTGTTATCAACAACCTCTTTAATTTCAACTTTAACCTCATTTTCCAATGAACCATTCTTTTTCACAAAATTTTCATAAGAAATTGGAATGTTTTCTTTTCTGGTTTCATTTTGAAGAATCTTTTTAGGAACAACTTTCTTCTCTTGTGGAGTTGAAACTTGTTTCTCTGGTTTTGGTTTCCATGTTTGTTGAGATGATGCAACCCTTTTGTAAAACTTGTCATTTTTAGTTACCACATTTTTAACAGGTTCAATTTTGACTTTGATGTGGTTGTTTTTCAAAATATTTTTCTCAACAACCATTGGAGCTTTTCCCTTCACATCAACTTTCTTCTTTTGACTTTCAACAACTTCAGTCTTAGGCTTGAAGTTGGTGCAATTTCTTGCAATGTGACCAACTTTGTTGCATCTAAAACATGTATGAGTATCAACTACTCGACTTGTGCCTTCAGACTGAGGTTGTGAGGCCCTCTTCTCAAAGAATTCTTCATTTGATTTTGAAAAAAATTTCATTTTCCTCATCAGAAAGTGAACTTGAACCGTTCACAAACACTTTCTTCTCAGCAAACTTCTTGTTCTAAAAATTCTTTCTTTGATAGTTCTTACCACCCTGATAACTACCCGACCATTTGTTTTGATTGTTGTTATAAAACCTCGGTGGAACTACAGGTTTCTTGTAGTAAGCTTTATCTTTCTCAAAATTCATTTGTCTCTTTGTTTGACTCAAACTGTTCACTTCTGACAACTCAACTTCAACCAATTTGAAAACATTTGTTAACTTGTTCACATTAACATTCTCAATGGGAAACTCAGAATCCGAATACAACTTATCAGATCCAGCCATCTTGTACATCACAAGACCCGGTTCATCACCTAAGTTGTTTTTGGACTTTTGTTTCGGAATGTATTTGTTCAAGAAACATTCATCATCTCCAGCTGAATCAGACATCAAAACACTTTCAGCTGTGCTTTTAACAATCTTAGTTTGAACACTGTCATCAGATGATGATGAAGAAAATGTAACATCAATTGAATCAGGAAGTTTCACTTCATTTTCTTCCTCAAGATTAACCAACCCAGATTGCTTTTTTGAATAATTGTCTAGAACTGGTGGTGGAACTTGATGAAACCCAACCCCAGTTCCATCACAGTATACATCTTCGCCTGCTTTGTCTTTCCCGATGGGTTTGGGAATAATGTGTTGCAAAACAAAGCTTGCGGAGTTGTAACTCTTAAGCTTCCTGGATTCGCTCATTTTCAATTTCAGCTTCTTGAACTTTAAGTTTCAATTTAGCGATTTCATCCAGTTGTTGATTGATTAATTCCTCTTTAATCCTCAAAACACATTGCAATTGGCAATTTTCTTTGTATGTTTTACCATTTCTATCATCATTATCTTTAACCGTGCTTTTAAGCTTCTCAAATTTTTCAGTAATCTGACGATTTTCAAGAACTAACCTCTCATTTTCTTTCCTAACCTTTTCATGATCAATTTTATCATTTTCAATTTTGTTAGTTAATTCTTTTAATCGTTCAGTTGAAGCTTTCACCATTTTATCTCGATCAAGGATTTGATCCTCAACACTTCTGACTCTTGCAGTCAGATCTTCAACCTTCTTACCGTTGAGATAAGTGACTGTGCTACAAACTTTGCATTCTTTGATGCAATTTTTGCAGTCAACATCACCACTGTCTTTCTTACCTGACTCAGTCGTTAACGCGTTTGAACTGACCTGGCTTTTAGACTCAGTGACGGATTTAGAATCTACCTCAAGCACCTTAGCTGCTAGCACCTTGTCAGCCATCTTTCCCATGTTTTCAGCATTCAACTCCTGTGTCGTATCAATGATCCCGGTGTCAATCTTCTTTGACTTCTCTTTCTCTTCTTTCTCCTTTTTCTCTTTCTCTTTCTCTTCTTCTTCTCCGCTTACCCACCATTTCTTCTGCCAATAATCATCTTCAACTTTATACTCTTTGATTATGGTTTCCACATCAAGAGTGTTATGATCAATAGCAATATTTCCATAGGGGTCAAGATAACATTCTCTGTCTGGATCCCATCTTTTTGCTCTTTTTGCTTCAGAAAAGATACCAGCAATTCTGATCAATTTGTTCGTGGCTAACGACTTTCTGTGATTATACTTCTGTTCTTCAGTTCTGTTATCTTTCCAAGGAATAGGTTCAGTTTTTGCCATGAAAGCATATCCAACCGCATCCTCTTCAGGTAACAACTCGCTCCAGTCGAAACCTTCATCGTCGTGAATCACCGCAAGAGCTCTATATTTCTCTTTGTTCTCCTCAATCTGCTTCATTCTCGGCGGCTCCGATCTATTCTGATGATAAATCGCTTTCTTGTAGTAATCTTCTCTGAACGGGTTCTCAGATTCATCAGCATACGCATTTCGGCATTCACGCTTAAAATGACCTTTCTGCTTGCACTTGAAGCACGTCACCTTAGACTTGTTAAAGCCCAACTTGGTAGATGGTCCACCAATTGACTTCCTCCCGGTTATCTCCATGAAACGCTGTGCTCGACGAACTGCACTGGCCATACACCACCATATGTCGATCAGTTCCATCTCCTCAGGATCAATCTGATCATAATCCTCTTTTGTTAGGTTGGTGTTGCCAATCTTCCCTGCTACAAGGCTTTCATACGATTCCAGTACCGATGCTAGAAAAACCATCTGTTGTTTGGCAGACTCCTCGCTGAAGTTCTGAGAATTCTTTAAGTCTACAGCGATGTTGCATTGAAATAAGTTCTTTGCATCAGAATGATTTGCAGATGACGAAGATCCACTGTGAAATCCACTGCTTTGACTTTCTTTGTTTGATGTGTTAACATTTTCGACAGAAAAAGCTGTCTTGGGAGATGTACTCTTTGGCATCATGCTCTTTGTATAATACAAATCCAAGTTCTGCTGATAAGACGAATGATTGACTTTGTGTGTCTTCTTTAATTCTAATTCATGACTCTCTAGTCTCTCAATCAGCAAGTCTACTGTCAACACTTCTGGCGGCTTGATAGTATTCTTTAGCATCAACGCATAATATTGCCAATCCATCTCATCTGGCAACGAGTCAAACAATTTGTCGACTAACTCATCTTGAGTATAAGAAATTTCATGTCTCGCCAGTTCCAGCTTCAGGTGTCCAAACCTCTCAACCATTTTACAAATTGATTCATTCTTTAAACACCCAAACAAATCAAACTCTTTTCTAAGTAGTTTCTTTTTGTTTTTCACAATTTCTGTGCTTCCTAAACATTTGGTTTTCAACTTATCCCAGAGATCTTTAGCATTAGAGTATTTGATCAAAGATATTATATCTTCTCGAACAGATTGAAACAGCAACGCAACACATTTCTGCTCAGCAACAAACGATGCTATCTCCTCAGGTGAAGTTAAACTTTCGCCACGTTTGCCCCCATCATCGTAACCATTTTTTAGACTCTACCAGCTGGAAAAAGCAAAGGCTCTCAACCAATCTTCAAATTTCTTTGCCCACCGACTGTATTCTTCTATAGCCATCAACTTCGGGGGTTTGTTATAGGTTCCGAAAGCACTTTCAACCTCCAATGCATCCGATAGCTTTTTCTTTGTATTTGGCGTGTTCTCATTGGTGTTACTAGAAGATGTATAATTTCCACCGTCTCCAGCAAACGCAAAGACATCATAAAACGGATTGAAATCATCCATCTTGTACGTACCTGAAAAATCAACAAACACTTAGAAAATTTTCGAAAATTTTGAAACACAGCTAATTCGAGCGGAATCAGCTTTTGAGCGAAATCAACAGAATGTGTTCGAGCAAAATCAGATATATTCTGATTTCGAGCGGAATCAGATGATACGTTTCGGGCGGAATCAGAAAAGTTTGATTTCGAGCGGAATCGGAGAATAATTTTCGAGCAAAGTCAGAAAAATTCTGATTTCGAGCGGAATCAGAAGGTGTCTCACGAGCGGAATCAGACTTTTCTTTCTTTACGAGCGAAATCAGCTATTTCGCTCCTAATGACCAAGTGATTTTCGAGCGGAATTAACTTTTTAGAGTAGAATCTCCGATGAACTTTTCGAGCGAAATCAGGTTTTTAGGTTATTTTTACCATTTTTACTTCGAATTTTAACCTGATTCTTTCTAGGGTTTGTTAACACTATGTTTTACATAATATACTCGAAAATCAGGTCATTCCAACCGTTGGAACTAGTTCAAAACAAAAAAGTATAAGAAGAAGTGAGTAGAAGTGAGAAAATCTGGTAGAATCAAGCTGCTATGGTATGAACTCCTCGTCCTGAGCTCTGATACCACTTGTTGGACCGAGTGCGTGACCCTAAATGTCAGTAAAAGCAGTTCATCTTCGTTTATAGAGGCGGAATCAAAGTAAACGGAGTCACAACAACTTGTTTCCTTTTAATATTTCTTTCTATAACTGATTTCAAGTCTTTACACGTGTTTCTGAATGAATTTTGACAGAAGTTCGACACTTACACCAAGACCTGTTTCCGCTCCAACGTTACAAATGAACTCATCACACACATATATATAGCCTGTCTGGGTCGTCTGATAGCATGTCAGGGTCGCTCTCAGTATATGACGTAAGTATTTCTGGCTCGGGAGTAATCTCATCATCTGAGACGATAGCCATAGGATCATCAACGTCTGATAATCCGCTCGCTGAAGAAGACATGATGCCTGTAACTTAACAATCATAACATGTGCACATATATTAACCACTAACATTAGTATGCAATCAAGTCAGTTATCATTCAATCATGTATTCACACTATCCATCATGAATTTTTCTATCCTTCCTAGTCTATCCCAGACTAAACCACAAATGTGACCTTGCATTGTGTTTCTTGTCTTTCCTTTTGTAAAAATGTTTGTTCCATGGATTTGGGCATTTCGCGTATGCAATGAAAACATGTTGTAAAAATATTTTCGTGAGAGCCCTAATGATTGTAGTCTAGACTCGAGAAGGAATCCTAGTTCGCTACAACCGAAGCTCTGATACCAAACTGTCACACCCTGACTTTTGCGGAAGCGTGATTATGTGTGACTTGCTTAATATCATTGCATTCAACCATAACAAACAACTATATGATAAAACTAAGATGTTCATCCATAGATTAAGTTTAAAACATCACAACAACATTGTTTTAGAATCCAAACATAGACTTCAAATCCTAATTACAAACCATTCAAATTGTTTTAGAGTTTCATAAGGACTCGACAAAAGATACTACTAAAAACTAGGTTTTGGACTATTTATCTTATCCAGGATAAGATACACAACCCCAAACCCTTAGACACCGGATGACATCTTTTATTCCAAACAACCCTTGAAAACTTCCAACGCCCGCCAGATCCATACTTAGTTTCCTGAAATACATGTAGTTTGAAAACATCAACAAAGGTTGAGCGAATTCATGTGTTTTGTAAGTGTGCACGAGTAAACCTTTGTAATCATTATAAGTATGTATGTTTTATAAACCCGGTATGAAAGCAAACAAGGAAAACAGATCCATTAATGGTTTGCAAGGCCATTAATATGTGTGACGTGATGCAGGAAGGCTCAATCCTAGCAGATTTTGCACCGGGCTTCCGGCTGTAAGACATAGTCACCTCATGGGCCAAATCCCGGTCCACATGGGTGGGGCTCGCTACACCCAAATAGATCTATCACTCATGTCCCTCTGTCCTACTGCGAGGATTAATGGTCTTAAGCGTTGTACCCACCACTCACATGATCTAGCAGTACCTTTCCTTAGCTAACCATACCATATGTAAATGTTTGTAAACAATTTGTAACATGTACTTCACCCCCGAAGTAATAAAACCAAAAACAGTTAAAAGAAAAGGGGGAGCATGAACTCACTGTCTTGCGTTCTTCGTATCCAACGTAACCCAAAGCTGCTACTAGTGCGCACGACTACCTAAAACATACTACGGTTTATTAGATGGGCGGGTCGTGCCTTGACTTAGTATTAATTAGTGTCTTTGAGTTACGTTTCATTGTGTCTTTAATATTATTCCAAGTTATATAATTATTTGTTAAAATAATAAATATTTTAAACTTAAATTATATTTATTAAATTTTACAATAATTGTTAAAGTAATACATTTTCACTTGACAAATTTATGTATTTGTACATGTATAATTTCCCAAGGATGGGTGTATTCATACTCATATCTTGAACTTGTGTATTTTTGCCAAGTATCGGTGGCGTATTCTGGTGTGCATTTATACGTACGAGAATACGTATTTTTATTGTGTTAATTAAGTATCTTATACTTAATTTTTGTATTCAGTTTTCCAGAATAATATTTCTAATAAAATTCGCCAATATATATTCTCAAAATATATATATTTTAGGAAATATTACATAGAAAAATTATTTATAATTTTTCCCTTGGCAAAAATATTTATATTTTCATATAAACCTTAAAAATAATATATTTTCAAGTCTAGCTTAGAAAATATATATAATTCTATTTTTCACCCAAAAATAATGTATTTCATGTTTATTTAAGAAAATATATATTTTCTTCAAAAATAATATATCTTTTAATAGTTTCAAGAAAACATATATTTTTATTTACCCAAAAAAAATATATTTTCTTCTTGTAAAAAATATGATATAATTTTGTAGTAATTGTAAAAATCATATTTTTGTTCCCTTGGTGTCCAAAATGCCATTTATCAAAATATACTCATGAATTAAATTCTGGAATATTTTTGTAAGTTATATTCCTTGTTCGGTTTCTCCAATACTTTGGGTATAAATTATGTATACATTTCTTGGAATTTTGGTATATTTTGGATTGTAATTTCTTGGTATTTCGGTGAGTTATATTATTTCAAGTCCTAAAATAATATAACTAATACACATAATATACAAATAATCACACACATGGTGACATCTAAATATATATTTTCCTAAATACATATTTAGTCAATTTTATTTACAAAAACCAACCTCCATTATTTATAATTTTTGTAACAAAAATTATGGCAAATTTTATATGAAAATCCTTGGTTTAACATATACTTGTAAGTATTTGTTTAAGAATATTTTTCTAAGTGTTTAATTGTGACACCTGGGTCACTGCGACCATCAAACAAACACCAAACCAATGAAATATTGTATTTCATACTTGGGATTTGTATAAATATGTGTATCTTTTGCACATATCAATTCTTGTTCGATTTCAAGCTTTAAATCGCTTTCTGGAAGGTTATACGCGCACTGATGCGTAAATATAACCAGTTTAATGCAACGAACACTCTGGAATAGTGAAATAGGCTTAACATACCTTAAATAACCTTTACATAACTTAGAAATAAGTTTTGAAGGCTTTGGTATGGCAAAATCAAGTTTAATCGCCTACAGGGACTTAATTTGACAAACTGCGAAAGTATGACGATTCGTACTGGAACAGACATTCCGGGACTAAAAGCGTCAAAAAGTGCTAAAATAAACTTAGAAATAGGCTTTGAGGGGTTCGGTGTGCTAAAATAAACTTTTGGGTCATTCAGGGACTAAAAGCGTCAAAAAGTGCATAAGTTTGCATTTTCGCGCATAACTTACGTTCTGAATACATACGGACATCCAAAATTTTATGTAAGCACTAAAATATTTTATTTTAGTGTTTGGCATGAGAAAATTCCATTCGTCGCTTAATTTGGATCGTTTTTGCGTTCGTTACGACTTCCGTCGTAATTAAGCGAATAACGCAACCGTACGACCAAACGAACCGACATCCGAGATGTTTTTGAGCATATTTTAAGTTCCCTATACTTTAAATTTATTTTAGAGCCTTGAAATGGGGTTAACGGGCCTTAAAAGTGCCAAAAATCAAGTTTTACAAGTGCAGGGACCATTTTTGAAATTTCTGGCAGATTCAATGAACCTAGTCCATTTTGAAGTGTTGATGGTTTTAACCCATGGTTTTGCAAAACCATGGGCTGGTATTCAATGAACATAGTCCATATTAGGGGCTCCCATGGTTTTAGAAAACCATGGGCACACATGTAAGGTCCAGATCAAAGCTCAGTTTTCGATGAACGATCTTAACGGTTCTTGAATTCCTATAAATACCCACCCTCACTTCCTCCCAAAGCACACTTGAATCTGATTTTGGCTCTCTAAGTTGAAGTTTATGCTTCATACCTGAGAGTAAATCGGATCAAGAGCTTGCGGGGACCTTCTGTAAGTATTCTTTCGTTCTTTTTTCGTTTTTGTCGTTAAAGTCAAACTGCGTTTGACTTTCTGCTTTGACCAGTTTATGGTCAACGCGAAGTTCGTTTGAACTTCATAACGTGAGCGTAATCACGATGGTTATAGTCCCTAGTGACTATACCTACTGATTACCACGTTATCTAGGCTCAGTAACGAGTCGTAGTTTCGGCCAAAATGCGTTTTCTCGCGTATTTTGTAACCAAACTACTCTAGGATATCAAAACCGTTTGTTTTGATATCAAAACCTGTTTTCTAACTTAACTAAACATGTTCTAGCATGTTTAGCTCGTCATTTTTTTTAGATTAGTGCTTGTGTGGAGCCAAAAGTCAAGCGAACTAAACACCCGCTTAGACTTTCGAACACGACCCGTTTGGTCGATCATTAGGATCCGACCAAACATGTTAAGGGACCATAGTAGTGTAGGGAATAAACTTCCGAGGTTATACCTTATGGTCACTTAGGTTTGATTAGTCGCATGATAGGTAGTTTATATGCCTTAGGTAAATTACCAAAACGGCCTTTTTACGCCAAAATTCATTTTAAGCCTATGTAACATAATTTTTTATATCTAAACTGATTTAGCAACAATATTAGACATGTTAAGGCATATTTTACTTATCATAGGGCTAGTTAGGCATTCCGAACGCGTTTTACGCGAACGACGCGTTAAAGTAGCATAAGCTACCTAAACGGGTCGTAATGGATCGTAAGCACTTAGGGTAGGTTTCATTGTAGTATGTAGGCTTTGATAAACCGTATTACATGAGTTTCCATACTCATTTGGTTTACGAACCCTCATTCTATCCGATCCTCTGATTTAGGTCCGATTTATTAACATAGTTACCTATATTAGGTGCCGTTGATTTTCCGTGATCTCTAGCATTGCTTGGTTGTTACTCAAGGACTTCTAGGCAATCTCATGTGAGTACATAGACCCCTCTTTTACTGTTTTTTTCCAAACTGTTTTGGGGTGAAACACATGTGCCTACTTGTTACTTTCGTGCTTTCCTGTTTTCACATCATATACTTGCTATGTTCATTAGTACACTATTAGTACATGATTTACATTACATTGCTTCGCTATGTATGTTTACTTAGCATACTTAGTACATTGTTTTACTTTACATTTCTGCTACGTATGTTGACTGAGCATGCTAGCACATTGATTTACATTACATTAGTTGCATATGTTTACTCAACATATGGACACATTGTTTTACATTGCAATTTGTTGCATATGCTCATCCAGCATATGAACACATTATATTACATTTTGAACCGTTTGTAACTATTTGACTATGTGAACCGTTGTAACCATTTGATTATATGAACCGTTTGTAACTGTTGAACCGTGTGAACCGTATTTGACCATACATAAACATTTCTACAAATTGTTAAACATTTCATCTTGGTGGCAGTTTGGGTAAGTGATTTAAGTAACGAGGCGACGTGTAATACGATAAAAACATGGTGGATACGCCGCTGGTACTTCCTATATATAAGTGCTTTTATGGTATTACATATCGTAGCGTTATTTAAACCATTTCAGTTTAGACATATTACATCTACAATACAATCTTCACATAAACATCGTTTTACAAATAACTTAACTTATACAAACCCATTTTACATGGTTATTCACTTAACCATACATTATTCTCTTATACATATACATATCATTTGGTTTATTTATCTCTTTTCAAATGATTTATGAAAAGGAACACTCAACAAGATTCATGGCTACTTTTTATTAAACAGTTTCTTTAAACTCAAGTCATGAATCGTATTTTCACAAAACCTATGTATCTCACAGGCATTTTTATGTTGACGTACCTATTTTCACATGTGTTTTCAGGAGCTGTTGCATAGGATGATCGAGACACACTTAGGCGGACCTGTGCCTTAGTGACTTAAAACGAAGCAAGAACTAGTTAAATTATGTTATGTACCCTTTGTTTCTTGTTTAAGACAATGAAACTCTCTTGATTGATAAATAAAACGTAACTTTAATTACCATGGTTGTGAAACAATTAATTCTGTTACAACACTCTCTGACGTTTCCGCCACGTTTCGTTGTTTTACGTGGTCGGGGTGTGACAGAAAAGTTGGTATCAGAGCCAATGGTCATAGGGAATTAGGTTATTAGTAATGCTTTGACCTAAACTATAACCTTCCTAGGACCCTAACGCGAGTTTACTTGCATTTAGTCATAAAACAATACCGTTGCCTATCTTTAGGCAGCAACCACAACGAGAACATCAATTCTGAATCCGCTTTGAAAATTAATCATCTGTTTTTGGATGATTGATTACTAGGTTTTGAACCCTCTGTTGTAAGGTTTTGAACCCTCTGTTACAAGGTTTTGAACCCCTTTGAGTTTTCAAAATCTCGTCAAAAGTTTTGGGTCCTAAATAGTGTGAACACGTGCAAACTGGAAGAGTGAATGCCTGTACCCTGGGTTTTCTGTCTAAGGCTAGAGTGTTCGTACAAATCCACATAATCGGACCAGTCACTCTTACCTGGGAACTCTTGGGGTGAGTGTCCACTTATAGGCGAGCATGTCTTCACGATACATTATGAGGACCTACTTGCTTTGATTCAGCCTTTGTGTGTCGTTTGTTTGCTTCGTGGTTCAAACAAATGACCATCACCCATGATTTTGGTCGGTAGTTATAACATCCTATTCTTACCCAATGCCATTTCATTTGTTTTCTCTCTTTTTTTCCCATTTTTAGAATGCCTCCTCGACGCGACAATCAGATAGCGAATGCCGAACTGGCAGAAATCATCGCGCAGCAAATGGCTGCTGCTTTCCCAAATCTTATTGCTCAACTGAACCAAACCAACAACAACAATAATGCTCCATGCAATTTCAAGAGTTTCAATTCGGCTAAGCCACTCAAGTTTAGTGGTTCTGAAGGAGCAACTGGGCTCCTACAATGGTTCGAGAGCACTGAGAGTACATTTCGTCACGTTCAGTGTCCTGATAATCGCAAGGTCGAGTTTGCTTCCAGTGTGTTTCTGAAGAGGGCTCTTACATGGTGGAACGGGGTTATGAGAGACCGTGGTGCTGAGGTTGCTTTAGCACAGACTTGGGCCGAACTTAGGGCCCTTATGATGAAGGAATTCTGTCCTCGTCATGAACAGAGGGCTTTAGAAAGGGAATTTGACGATCTTAAGCAAGACAGCGGTGAGCATCGAGCCTACACAGACCGTTATGAGGAGTTAAGTCTGTTATGCCCAAACATGGTCACGCCTTTGGATAAGGCAATCGAAAAATACATTGATGGCCTCCCTGACTCAGTACAAGACATTGTGACTGGTAGCAACCCTACTACAGTTAGACAGGCCATTGAGCTATCTGCAACCTTGACTGAATCTCAGATCAGGAAAGGTAAACTTTTTCGAAAGGGTGACAAGAAACCGATCGAGGAATCAAAGACCATGGATGAACAGACTGGATCCCCTAAGAAGTTAAAGAAGCGAAAGGCTTCTTAGAACTTCGCCGTAGTAGCTCACAATGATCAAGCCATCCCCAACCAACCAGCTCAACCCCCTGCTAGAAAGCCATACAACGGAACTGCACCCTTGTGCATTCAATGTAACCTTCATCATCATGCTGGTGTGAAGTGCCGCACATGCCAAGTTTGTGGACTTATAGGTCATACGGTGAGGGTTTGCCCAACAGCAGCTGCACCAAATCAAGTTAACAACAATCCTGCTCAAGGTCGTTTTCCATATGGTTCTTGCTTCAACTGTGGCGAGATGGGCCATTTCCGAAGAAACTGCCCAAAGCTTGCTAATGCGAATCCAGTGCAGGGATGAGCATCTGACCGAATGGAAGACAACGCTGTTTAGAAATAATCACGTCTTATGTATTATTTTCTTTTGTTGTTAAGGTCCATGAAACATTTGTTATCGTTGTTTATAAATAAAGCTTTTATTTTACAATGCCATATACAAATATTGATGTGGTTGCACGTGTAAACAACGTATCCCCTACAATACCGACAATCAAGGAACCGTATCCCTTGAAGAACAGACTACCCCCAAAATTCTTCCATTTTATGATCTCTTGCGTTTTCCACTAAAATCCTAAGTACCCGTTTCTTCCAAGGAAAACGAAGTACAAGGCGCAAGTTACAACTCTGGACAAATACCCACTCCTTAATGGGGTACCTAAGGATATTCCCATAAGTCCTTAATTGTTGTATACCTAAATTCGAATGTGGTGATTCCTTGTAAAAAAAATCGAATTTTTAGAAGATCATCCTATCTTCTCAGATAAATGCTTGAGGACGTTGAAGTCCATCAACTGGGTTCCTGGTATGCCTTGAATACCCATGTTCAAATCGGCGCCAAGTTAATAGCAATCAATAACAAGATAATAACAATTAATAACCAAGAAAACAATTATGTGATTATGTGCTTATGTGTTCCCTTTTATGTTTTTGTGTGATCCAAATTATGATATCTAAATCCTCCTAGAATCTTCCATATCTTCGTATAAGGGATTCATAGTAGGATACCCAAAGGTACTACCTAAAATCCTTAATGGACTTCTACGTTGTAGTAAAGTCCCTTGGATTATAAAGTACTACTCCATAATTAGATCCCTTGAGTGGTCTAGTTAAACAGATTGATCCAAAAATCTGGTTAGGAATATCATGTGATGATATAGCTGAAAGGACTCCTTGGTGGCCTAATTAAAAAGATCATCCGTCGATCCAATTAAAAGGACCCTATGGTAGTCTAGTCACCCTCATCACAGGTTTGATTTTCTTCCCCTAAACATTACAAAACAAACTATGTGGACTGTGCAAGGAATTACGTAATTATGGATGCATACATAATTATGGAATTTAGTGCACAGAAATCACAGCAAGTTCTGTCATGTATCTAGAGTTAACCCAATTCATTTCCAACTCTGATGAAGCAACCGTTGAAAATGACCCCGTCTGTTCATTTTCGTTTCTGAAGATTACCCGTTGAGGAAATGAATATCCGTTTGTTTATCCTTTTCATTTCCGTTTCTGAGGAAGCAACCGTTGAAGATGACTCCGTCTGTTCATTTTCGTTTCTAAAGATTATCCGTTGAGGAAATGAATATCTGTTTGTTTAATCCTTCATTTCCATTTCTGATGAAGCAACTGTAGAAAATGACTCCTTCAGTTCATTTTCGTTTCTGAAGATTACCCGTTGAGGAAATGAATATCCGTTTGTTTATCCTTTTCATTTCCGTTTCTGAGGAAGCAACCGTTGAAGATGACTCTGTCTGATCGTTTTCATTTCTAAAGATTATCCGTTGAGGAAATGAATATCCGTTTGTTTAATCCTTCATTTCCAATTCTGAAGAATACCCATTGAGGAAAATGACTCCGTTCATTCATTTTCATTCTGAAGAGTATCCGTCGAGGGAAATGAATGTCCGTTTATTTAATCCTTCATTTCCAATTCTGAAGAATACCCGTTGAGGAAAATGACTCCGTTCGTTCATTTTCATTCTGAAGAGTATCCGTCGAGGGAAATGAATGTCCGTTTATTTAATCCTTCATTTCCAATTCTGAAGAATACCTGTTGAGGAAAATGACTCCGTTTGTTCATTTTCGTTTATGAAGATTATCCGTTGAGGAAAATGACAGGATTATGCCTTGCATATCTTTGATGATCATTTAACACAAAGTCACAGACAGACTCCTACGAATAAATTTCGGGACGAAATTTCCTAAAGTAGGGGAGACTGTGACACTTGGGTCACTGCGACCATCAAACAAACACCAAACCAATGAAATATTGTATTTCATACTTGGGATTTGTATAAATATGTGTATCTTTTGCACACATCAATTCTTGTTCGATTTCAAGCTTTAAATCGCTTTCTGGAAGGTTATACGTGCACTGATGCGTAAATATAACCAGTTTTGTTGGAACCTTGAGGTTTATGCTTGGAGAAATATAATAGTGTAGGGTTGATCTTGTAATGTTTAACTAGTTGTATTGGGTCGAATGTAAGTATTGGGTTTTGATGAGATCTCGAGTGGGCCTAGGATGGTCTCGATCCATCTTAGGTAGTATATAAGCAAACCCTTATGATGTTTAGAGGGTTGATCGCTTGGTAGAAAGTTAGAGGCCACTCGAGATCTTTTGGTGTGTCTTGTATCAGTCATCGGTTCTAAGGTGAATACAAGATAGTGTTTTGATTTGCTTATTGTGTTTATTCTATCTTATAGTTTTCTTGAATCCGCTTGTGTTTGGTTTCCGCACTTACACAAGTTAACGTTGATATCAATGAAAGATCCTTTAGGATTTACAATTGGTATCAGAGACAAGAAACCAAGTCTTGGTTCGGTTTTGATATCACTGGATTCAAGAAGGCATTAATTGTTACTGATCTTGTTTGCTAGTATTTTACAGAATTTCAGTATTATTATTGCGTTCGGATTCAAACTGTTCTTCGCAAATATTGATTAAAGTTGCTGATTTTGGATTGTGATTCGTTGTCTAAGGTGTTTGCTGAATTAACGGAAGTTTGTTGAGGATAAAAGATTCAAAGATCTCATATCTTTGAATTTTTGGGAGCTGCTAAAAATCAGGAATCACAGTTACGTTTATCTCACAAGTTTGTTTTGCAGGGTCTCGACTCACATTCAGCTTAGTCTCGACTCAAGATCATCAGTCTCGAGTGCTTAATTCATCTGTCTCGAGTGGAAATAGCGTTCTTGTCTCGACTCACAACTGCTGTGGTCTCGAGTTGGGATCCTTAACTCGAAACCATTTGTCTCGACCGGCTTCAAGTTTTAATTGTTCCTGATCTCGACTCGCAACATCGGTCTCGACTCAGAATTCAGTTCACTCGCAACAACTGTCTCAACTCAGGATTATATACACTTACCGATTCAGACTCGACTCCTGTCTCGACTCGCAACGACATTTGCAACGTCATTCAGACTTTGGACTTTTGGACTCTTGAACTTAAATAATTAATTAATCATTAAATTAATTAAGTAATTGAGTAACCATGACTTCAAGTAATCAAAGTGTTGACCTGGCAGCTATGACTAAGCATCAAGAACTGGATTCCATCATTGGAACCACCACTCGTGTTCCCCGGTTGTTAGATGGAAATGACTTCCCAGAGTGGAAGTGGCATTTCGAAAAACATGTTAAGGTCAAAGATGCAAAAATCTGGCGAAGTATTCTGAGAGGCCCAAGAGAAATTATGATGGATAGTCCTACTGATGCTGGTGTGAAAGTGAAAAAGCATGTTGATCGGTATACTGAAGAAGATTTTAAAATTGTTGAGGAAGATGATATGGCATTTTCTTACCTGACCATGGCCTTGGGACCAGACATTGCTATTGGTTTTCGCACTTGCAAATCTGCAAAGGAATTGTGGGAATCATTAATAGATGTCTATGAAGGCAATGAAGATATGAAAGAGAGTCGTAGAAATCTGCTGAGCCAAAGTTTCAACAATTTTAATCATATATATGGAGAGACTGTCGATAATCAAATTCAGAGATTCGTTAAGTTAATTACTCAGATGCAGATGGAGGAAATGCACACGTCAAATGCTTCAACTAATAGACAGCTTCTAAATGCTTTACCAAAAGGTTGGGATCATCACGTCGCAATGATCAAGAAAACCAAGGATCTAGCAAGATGTAGCTTATCTGAAATGATCTCTCACATTAAGGCATGTGAGCTAGACGATAAACAAAGAGAAACAAATTACAAGAATAGTATGCTGGCCGCTGGATTCACTGCAACACCTTCTGCATCAAGCAATAACACTGCCTTTGTGTATCACACTGGTTTTCAAATGTTCAGCAACTCTGCTTCTGCTAAAGCTGCTCCTACCTCATCAAATGCTTACTACTCTGGAACTCCAGCACCTGCTGCTGCTGCACCATCTTCTGCTAATGCTACTGCTTCTGCATCGTCAACTCCCACTGCTAAAAACGAGATGATTGCCTTCTTCTCGCAACAGTCAAAGGAAAATCTTGACATAGCTGCTTCTGTCATAAATTGCTTGAATGCTTTTGCTGCTGGTAAACTTAATCCTCCTAAGTTTTCTATGGATGACTTAGATCAAATTCATCCCGAAGATGTAGAAGAAATGGATATAACCTGGCAGATGGCTATGGCAGCATTTAGAGCCAAAAATTTTGTGAATAAAACCGGGAGAAACAAATGGCAAGGTCTTACCTTTACTGGACCCACAAAAATGCCATTTGAGTTTCGTTGCTACAATTGTCATGAACCAGGTTATTTGGCAAGAAACTGTACCAAACCTAAGGTCAATAGTGAACAAACTCTAGCCTAACCTGCTTCACCTAATCGAGAGAGAGCTCTTGTGACCACATCGAGTACATCTGCTGATGCCGCTGCTGGTGGAAGTCCTCAACCCCTGGGATTAGCTCAAGCCTTGGTGGTTCAGCCTGGTATCAACTTTGATTGGAATTCAGAAATAGAATGACTAAACATCTCAGCTCCAGAAAATCAAGCTGATTTAAACAACATTGCTTTCATGGCCTCAAATGATCAAGCTTCTATTTCTGAGGATGAGACTTCAGCATCTGAGGAGGAGATTTCAGCTGAAAATCTTGCTTTCATGACTCAGATTCTTTCAGCTCCAGTCAAAGGTCTCACCAAAGAAGAGGTAATTTCTGTTTTCTGTACTCCTGAATATAGCGAACGAGTTGAAGCCTATAGAATACACAACGCTGAGCTAATCGAAGATTATAATGACATTAAAAGGAAAAATTTCACTTTGGCTAATAATGAAAAACTTTTTAAAGAGAAAATCGAAGCTCAGCGAAAAGACATCATCCAACTCAAGGATGATGTTAGTGTAAGAACAGCCCAACTTTTCTATGTTCAAGAAAAATTATGCACTGTAACTAAAGAACTGGAGGATATCAGAGATAGATATCAAATAAATGAGCTAAATATTAAAAAATTTGATTCTTCCAGCAAATTAGTCAAAAACCTGTGTGATCAACAGCTAGCATACCAGAAAAGGAAAGGGTTGGGATTGGGTTTTAATCAGGCTCCTCCTCCTTATAATGATAATTATACTTACTTACCTATGACTGAGGAGGAGATGATGAATGAAAGCAAAATGACTTATGGTCCCAAAAACTGTAAGCCATCAGTAAATGTCAGACCTGTTGAAAAACAGGTGGTTAAACCAGTTTGTTTTGTGTCCAAGGGTACTTTTGATCCTAACGTTTCTTCATCATGTGTAGATGAAGTACCTGAAGTAAGATGGGGAGATATGTTTGGGAATGAACCACCTCTAGATTCTGATAGTTCTAAATCTACTTTTGATAAAACTGATTCTGGTTGTGTGTTTGGACAATCATTTTTGAACTCGTTTCATAGTTATGTTTCGTCTTCTTTTGGGCCTGATGTTTTGGGCAAAACTGTGAATGCTTGTGATGAAACTTTGAATAATGTGTGTGATGATGGATGTTTTTTAGTAGCCAAAAATTGTGATTCTAATGTTTCTAACTTTTCAGCTGATGACAGCGTGACAGGTGAGGTCCCTCAGGACGCATTCTGTGAAACCACTGAAACTTCTTCTCAAGAGAATCAACAGTGTTCTGATTCCTCTTCTGAATCGGTCTCAGTGGACGTCCCTAATGTTGAACCTAGTGGGACCCCATTGAAAACCGAGGTTGCAAAGGAACCCTTATCAAACTCAGATGATACATGTGTTGATGAAATATGTGTTGATGAAGTTTCAACATCTTCCGAGATTAAAACTGAATCTGATTTTCAAAAAGAAGAAGTGGTTGTTTTGAATGAAATATTGCAAGACAAGGTTTCTGAAAAGAAAATTAAAACTGAATCTGAAACATTCTTTCAAAATGATTTTGATAAAGAGAAATCTAATCCATCTGAATCTCATATTTGTGCCAGTGCTAGTTCTGATCAACAGGTACCTAAATGCTCAGAAAAGGCACAAGTTAACCAAGCAAGAAACATCAATCAAGCTCATTCTTCTAAACCCAACAGATACACATCTGCTATGAAGCATCAAAACTTCCACAGATTGAAACATCAAACATGTTTCAATTGTGGAGTTGCTGGACACATCGCTAGAAACTGTGTTCATCTCCCAAGTGTGCAGTCTAAAAATAAATATGCACAAAATCAGAAAGCCAAGCCAAACCGATATCGTTATTCAGAGTCAGTGATGACTGAAAAGTCTAAGACAATGAGGAATAACTATCGTAAGGCTAAGCCTTCTGATCAAGATTGGAATGCGGCCAAACATAGAAATCAAAATCAACAAAAGGATTTTCGAAAAAAATCAATATAAATCGTTTGGTAACTACAATTCTCAATGGTCAAATAAGCATTGGCAACCTAAAGCTAAGGCCATGCATTCCAATTCGTCTCATACATCTCATCAAAATTCTGCCATTAAAAATCCTTCGAAATTTTTAAATAAAGACAATTTGGTGTGGCAGAGAGTGACTTATTTTGATGCACAAGGGAAACCCAGATCCACTATGGGCTGGGTTCCTAAATCTAACTGATCCCGCTAATCGTGCAGGAACAACTGTGGAGGACTACCGTGCGCCTCTGGTACATGGATAGTGGCTGTTCCAGGCATATGACAGGAGACTTGTCTCAACTGGTCAATGTAAAAGATTTTGACGGTGGATATGTCTCTTTTACAGGAGGAGAATCAGGAAGAATCACGTTGAAAGGAACAGTGAAAAGCGGCGTTTTAAGCTTCGAAAATGTGAATTATGTCCCAGAACTGAAACACAATCTGTTGAGCATTTCACAGATCTGTGATCGAGGAAATTCAGTCCATTTTACAAAGAAAGGCTGCTATGTATTGAAGCCAGGGATTGTGATTCCTGAAGACTGGTTTTTGATGACAGCAGAGAGACGGGGAAATGCTTATGTCATTGATATGAACAAGAAGCCGTGTGAAGAAGTTACTTGTCTATTTTCAAAGATTTCAGAACATGATGGTTTATTGTGGCATCGTCGCCTTGGGTATGTAAATATGAAGAACTTGAATCGACTTGCCAAAGGTCAACTGGTCCGTGACCTACCAACTAAAGACTTTATGTTGGTAGAAAAGTGTGTTGCTTGTGCAAAGGGAAAAGCACATCGAAAGCCTCATAAATCCAAGCCTACACCCTCAACCAAAGCTGTGCTTGAATTACTTCACATGGATCTTTTTGGTCCGGTGAATGTGTTAAGTATTGGCAAGAAGGCGTATTGTCTCGTGATAGTCGATGATTTCTCACGCTACACCTGGGTGTACTTTCTAAGTCACAAGAATGAGGCTGCGGATTTGATCAAACAATTCATTACTCTGGTGGAAAATCAAGCCAGTACGAAAGTAAAGGCTATTCGATCAGACAATGGGACGGAATTCAAAAATGTCACCATGGATACATTCTGTGCTGAAAAGGGAATTGAACAACAGTACAGTGCACCACGAACTCCACAACAAAATGGAGTAGCTGAAAGACAAAATCGTACTCTTATAGAGGCTGCACGTACTATGCTGGCTGACTCGAAGCTTCCTAGTTTCTTTTGGGCTGAAGCTGTTAGCACGACTTGTTACATCCAGAATCATGCTTTAGTAAATAAACGACATATGAAAACTCTGTATGAGATTCTGGAAGGACGTAAACCTTCGGTTTCACACTTTCGCATCTTTGGTTGTCCATGTGTGTTACTACTTATGGACGCTAATGGAAAGTTTGAAGTCAAAGGGGACGAGTGTTATTTTGTTGGATATGCTAAAGGTTCAGCCTATAGAGTATACAACAAGGTAACTAAAAAGGTCGTCGAGTCGTGCAACATTGAATGGCTTGAAGAAAATGCTACGGACGCTAGAGTTGGACCAGATTGGTTATATGATTATGCTGAATTATTTAAATCGTTTAACATTTTGTCAAGTGTCCCTACAGCTGCAGGTGTGTCTACTCCCAAACAACCGCTGTCTTTTGGTGATACTGAAGAAGAAGAACAGGCTGAAGGAAGGTCAAGAAATCATACCATTGACCCGCCGGGAATGGTTTTCACTCGGCACCCTACGCCTCAACAAATGTCCCATCAATCCCCTGAAGGTGCTTCATCAAGTGGTGCTGCACCTAGTGGTTCAGGATCTGCACTATTTCCTGGATCTATTCCTGAAGACTGCATCGTTACAACTCCTTTAGTTCATCATGCTGCAGCATCTAATGAGGGGGAGTCTAGCAACACCACTGATGATAATCAAAATGCTTCTACTGAATACGAGACCGTACCTGACATGGCAATTCCTACAAGTGTCCAACAAAATCACCCTATAGAGAATGTGATTGGTCCTGTAAATGCAGGAGTTTTAACCAGGAGCCAATCAGGAACCATCAATACATGTATATATTCTTGCTACATCTCACAAATAGAACCTAAAACTGTTGATATAGCTTTGCAGGAACCAGGCTGGGTAGATGCTATGCATGAAGAGCTGAACCAGTTTGAGAAGCTTGGAGTATGGAAACTTGTCGAGTTACCAAAGGGAAAGCGCAAACTTGGAACTAGATGGGTGTTCAGAAACAAGCAAGACTCTGCAGGGGTTATTGTTCGAAATAAAGCAAGACTGGTGGTTCAGGGTTTTCGACAAATAGAGGGTCTGGATTATGATGAAGTATACGCTCCGGTTGCCCGACTTGAAGCTATCCGGATCTTCTTAGCTTACGCGTCATATATGGGGTTCACTGTGTATCAGATGGACGTCAAGACAACGTTTCTATATGGAGATGTGAAGGAAGAAATTTTTGTTGAGCAGCCACCAGGTTTTGTACATCCAGATCATCCAGAATATGCCTACAAGCTAGACAAGGCATTGTATGGATTACACCAAGCACCACGAGCTTGGTATGCTACTCTAACTGAACATCTTTTGGATCATGGGTACACACGTGGCACGATAGACCAGACTCTGTTTATCAAGAAAGTGGGCAAAGATCAGATCTTGGTTCAAATTTATGTCGATGATATTATATTCGGATCTACAAGTGAGGAGCTTTGCAAGGAGTTTGAGAGAGTTATGAAAAAGAAGTTTGAAATGAGTGCTCTCGGAGAAATGACACTGTTTTTGGGTTTACAAGTCAAACAGAATTCTCAAGGCATTCTTATTCATCAAGGGAAGTATGTGGATGATGTGCTAGCAAAATTCAAGCTTTCAGACGCAAAATCAGCTGAAACATCAATGGCAGAGAGACCGTTATTGACTGAAGATGAAGAAGGCTCTTCTGTTGATCAACGTCTGTATAGGTCTATGATCGGGTCGTTGATGTATCTGACAGCTAGCCGTCCGGATATCATGTTTGCTGTCTGCAACTGCGCGAGATATCAGGCTAATCCTAAAACTTCTCATCTTACTGTTGTTAAACGAATCTTTCGGTACCTTAAAGGCCGACCTCAGTTTGGTCTGTGGTATCCGAGGGATTCAAATTTTGACTTGTTTGCGTTTTCTGATAGCAATTTTGGAGGCACTGATAGTGACAGGAAATCTACATCAGCTGGATGTCAATTTCTGGGTGACAGGCTCATTTCTTGGCAATGCAAGAAACAACAAACGGTGGCGATTTCTACAGCTGAAGCTGAGTACGTTGCCGCCTCTGCATCTTGCTCTCAAGTGGTGTGGATGCAACATCAATTGCAGGACTACGGTTTGACTTATCTCAATACTACTATTTACTGCGATAATGATGCTGCAATAAAAATTGTTAAAAATCCTGTTTTTCACTCCAAAACCAAGCACATAGACATAAAAGTTCATTTCATTAGAGACTGTTTTGACAAAGGTCTTATTAAACTTGAGCAAATCGACACAGATGCAAATGCTGCCGATTTGTTCACAAAACCTGTCAGCAGCTCAAAATTCAAAGTGCTTGTTGATTTTCTGAAAATGATCCGGTATACCGACTGAGCATGGTTGTTTGTGTTTAAGTAAATTTGTTCATAAAGTTTTCTTTTTTTGGTAGTTTTTATTTATGCACAAATTTAGGGGGAGAAATTTGAAAAATACAAAAACATTAAAAATTTTTGAAAAATACAAAAACATTAAAAATTTTTGAAAAATCCATAAAGAAACATTGCATGACTGGGAAATGAAATGAATTTTCACATTATGGTCGAGGGCTGACTCATGTAAGACCAGTATCAAAATAGTTTGACTCTAGAACGATGTGTTGGTAGGCTTTATCCTTAAAGACTGGAAACATTGGCTATTCTGTTCAGAACTAAATTAGTACATGACCTCAGGAAAGAAAATCACTTGGGATTAGCTCATTTCTATTTGAATGTTTGTATGTTGTCCCGATACACACAATTTTGGTCTGACTCTGAAATCTTCTCTGAAAAAGTCGTGTATCTCCTCTGCTGCATCCAGATATATGCTGACCTGGAGGTGCTAGGCAACGTCAGCTTCTGCTGCATCCAGATACATGCTGACCTAGCTGTACGTTGTCGCTCTGTAGATCATTTTTACACCCGAAAGAGGCCCTCAAGTGCCCAAAAGAAACCCAAGAAACCTATATCAAACTGAGAAAAACTCATTTGATCTGTATATTATGTCATCTCTGCTTAAGATCTATTCTGTTCTCTTCTCAATATATTCCCAGTTAAGATTTCAGAGATCTGGATTGGACTTGTGAAATATGTGGTAGGGAAGCTACTTGCATGATAGAGTGTGCTGTTTATATTTCCGGGATTTGATTAGTACTTGTTTGGGTGTTCATTGTTAAGAAATCAAAACATGATAAAATTTGTTACAGGCCGTTATATGAAAAAGGTCTTGGGAGATGAGTTTAAGTGGACAAATATACTGGCAATTGTCTAGATCATTCAGAAGTAGATCAGTGTTGATAAGTGTGGTCAAGCCCAAAACCCGTGATTTGATCCCTGAGCAAATTATGATATTTCCTTATTTTATTTTTGTAAATAATATTTCGATATTATTTATTTTTATGTTTGTAGGTTTTGGTTTAATAAAAACATGCTCAAGAAGTTGAAGGGTTGTATCAGAAAATGTTGATTTTTAAATTGGATTGCTGAAATAATTGAAAATATATTTATTTAATAAATTCAAGATTCAAACTGATGAGTGGTCTCGAATCGAGACTGTGGTCTCGGCCCAAATTGTTAAAGGCCCGGCCCACAGATTTGGGATATTTAAAGGGATCTCGACTCGAGACACCACTGTGCACTCGAAACAAATCTTTGTCACTTTCAAAACTCTTTCTCACTCTCCGGCGACTTCTTCGTTTTTCCGACAATTACTCCGGTCTCGACTTGCTGTTGAAGATAATTTGTTGAACTTGATGATGTTTCAGTTGAAGTTTTGCAGGATTTCTTGAAGATTTGATGAAGATAGTTTGAACATCATATGAATGTTTGAAGATGCTCATGAACCCTAAATTTGGACATGTTTTGGTCTTCAAAGAATTTTGAAAGTGTTTTTGGATTTTGATCTAAATTTTAACAGATCAAAAGATGTTTGGGAGATCTCGACTCAGATTAAAGAAAATTTTAGGGACTCGAGATCTGAGTTTGCGAGTCGCAATCTCTTCTGTCTCGACTGAAGTCTCGAGTCGATATCATATTGGTCTCGAGTCAAAACACGATAGTCTCGAGTGATCTTTTTGTCTCAACTTAGGTCTTGACTCGAAACCTCACGGTCTCGACTCGATACATTATGGTTCCGTGTGACGTCATTGTTGACTTTTGCAATCTGAGTTGTTGATCGATGACCAGCCTGTTGAATGTTGACCAGTTGTATTCACTGTTGACATGAGTTGATAAATTTCATCAAGTATAAATCCTTATGTGCTTAAATGTTTCTGTTGTGTGTAGATATGGATTTAAAGTTTATTTCTACGCATAATCAAGCTGGATACTTAGCTGCTCCTCCAGAGAAGCACAAGAGTTTATATACATCGCTGATTAAAGGGTTGAATAGCTGCCGACTTGTTCATGCACTGAGAGATAATCCAGTTGTCTATGAAGGTCTTGTTCAAGATTTTTGGAAGACAGCTAGATTTGAAGCACAAGGAGCTGATGGAAAGGGAATGATAGAAGCTGAGATTCAGAAGAAGAAGATCGTCATTACTGAGCAAATGATAAGAGAAGTTCTACAGTTTGGTGATACTGAATCTGATCCGATTGAGCTTCCAAGTGATACTATAGAGGCTATTTTACCTTGTTTGAGCTACGAAGGAAAATATCCGTCACTCGTTAAGAAGTTTCTGCACCCGTATTGGCGTTTGTTGGCACACATGTTTATCTTGTGTATGACAGAAAATCGTGGGGGAACAGATCAACTGAACATTACGCAAACGGCTGCTTTTGTTGCACTTATTACGAATGAGCCGTTCAACTACTCGAAGTACATTTTTGAAGGGATGAAGAGAAATGTTACTGGAGTTAAAAAAGAATAAATTTATTATGTATCCAAGGTTTTTGCAGATGATTTTCAATGCTCGTTATTCTGATTTGACGCGATCCGGTGACACCTTGGAGCTAAAACCTATGGGTCCTTCTTGTTTTGGTGCTCTCACTACCAAGAAGGGTACATAAAAGAAGTTTGAGGGATGTATTCCATTAGAGAAATTTGGCCAGTTTGCAGAGACTGAAGACGTAGCTGCTGATCCAGTAATAGTACAACCTGTTCCAGTCAATGCAATGGTTGCTGAAGAGCATGATGTTTAGGGTGCTGTTGATAATGAGCCTGAGACAGAGATATTAACAATTAACTCTGACGATGAGGGCATAGAAATTTTGTGTGATTCAGGAGATGATGAAGAGCTTCCTCCTGAAAAGGAAGCTGATGTTGCTGTTTCTACTGTTCCGTCTGTGATTACTGCTGAGAGTTTGGCTTTGTTGTTAAAGTCTGTGACTGATAAGATGGGAAATCCTCCTTCTGATCTTACAGTATCAAAAGAAGAGCCTAGCGAGAACCCAAAGGATCCTGATTCATTGCCTTTGAAGCGGAAAATGAGGGATCCTCGACTCGGAATGTATGTTGAACAAAACAAAGATCAATCTATGAACATAGCTGAAGATGATGATGGATTGTATGATTTTGATTTTGAGAAGAATGTCACTGACACCACTGCCACTACTGAAGATATTTTTGAGTTTAACACTGACACTCAAAGAAATGTTTTGGAGACCACCACTGCTGATGTTCAGGTTACAAATGTTGATATTGATACTGTTGTTGAGACAATGCCACTTGGTATTTCTGAATCTGCAGGTCCTTCTAGAGTTGTTCATGATGTACCTAGCAGTTCAAGTGGTAAAAGACCTGAAGAGCCGTTGAGAATGCCGTTTGATTATGATTCAAGTGATGATAATGAATTCATTAGTATGAGAGAAATGAAGAAACGGCTAATTGTGGTTGAGCAAGATTCAATTCATAAAGACGCCAAGATTATCCAACTTGAAGATACTATAGTGCAGAAGAATCAACAAATTGAACAGCTTCAAGGAGATGTCAGTTTGCTGTTTAATATGGTTTATGATTTACGTGGAAAGCTGGAAAAGAAGTTTGGACAAGAGTTTTCTGATCCGACTGATGTGGAAAATAGAAGAAAAGCCTTTGAAAAGGATGATGCTGAGAGAAGTGCTGCTATGGAACAATACTTTAAAAGAGTTACTGATCCAGTTGCAGATAAAGAGAAGGCTGAAAGAATTAAGAAGAAAAGGGAGTTTGTAATTCTGAAGAACAAGAATCTTAATCCTGATGATGATGATGCTCAAGCAACTCATCATTTAATGGATGTTGGTGAAAATCTCTATGATAAAGTTGGAAATAGATCTGGTGTGGTTAGCTGGGGTTTTGATCATGATCGTCGAAGATGGTGGATAAAGAGGAAGGTTGGACCTGTTGAGTGGTACAAAAATCCAGCTCAGTTCCAGACTTTCACAAAGATTGATTTGACGAACTTGTCTAATTCACCTTATGTGGATGATAAGCCTGGAGGTCGTGGTTATTTATTTTACGAGAGATTGAAGAGGGAGGTTCTTCGTGGTTTTCCTTCTATGCATACTGCAGAGTCTCTTGTTAAACCAGCTAAAGGTATTCGAGATCCATACACAAACAAGCGAATGAAGATTGTTCACTGGCTTGCAACTGACAAGGAGAAGGTGATTCCTTTAGTAAGAAAGATTCCAAAAGGCACTTTAAAGTCTTTGCATTTTTGGGTTTATGATGAGCGTTTAGGGCAGGCAGTGATTGTTTGTGATGATGAAGTGAATTTTCGCTTGGTGGATCAAGTTGATTTACTGAATCTTGCTTATGAAGATCTGGAAGTGTTAGCTCGCAATCAAATTAGATCTACTGAAAAATATGAAGACATTGCAAAAGCATGGACTGGTGCTGTTGCTTCAGCCATACATATTCGCACAAAAGGTTTTTGTGGGCTCAAAGATCGTTTGGGTGGTGCACGTGATAGTTAAAGTCTCAAGAATCTCCATGCATTAACCTAGGGGGAGATTGTTGGAACCTTGAGGTTTATGCTTGGAGAAATATAATAGTGTAGGGTTGATCTTGTAATGTTTAACTAGTTGTATTGGGTCGAATGTAAGTATTGGGTTTTGGTGAGATCTCGAGTGGGCCTAGGATGGTCTCGATCCATCTTAGGTAGTATATAAGCAAACCCGTATGATGTTTAGAGGGTTGATCGCTTGGTAGAAAGTTAGAAGCCACTCGAGATCTTTTGGTGTGTCTTGTATCAGTCATCGGTTCTAAGGTGAATGCAAGATAGTGTTTTGATTTGCTTATTGTGTTTATTCTATCTTATAGTTTTCTTGAATCCGCTTGTGTTTGGTTTCCGCACTTACACAAGTTAACGTTGATATCATTGAAAGATCCTTTAGGATTTACAAGTTTAATGAAACGAACACTCCGGAATAGTGAAATAGGCTTAACATAACTTAAATAACCTTTACATAACTTAGAAATAAGTTTTGAAGGCTTTGTTATGGCAAAATCAAGTTTAATCGCCTACAGGGACTTAATTTGGCAAACTGCGAAAGTATGACGATTCGTACTGGAACAGACATTCCGGAACATGACCATAAGTTAAACATACCATAAATATCCTTTACATAGCTTAGAAATAGGCTTTGAGGGGTTCGGTGTGCTAAAATATACTTTTGGGTCATTCAGGGACTAAAAGCGTCAAAAAGTGCATAAGTTTGCATTTTCGCGCATAACTTACGTTCTGAATACATCCGGACATCCAAAAATTTATGTAAGCACTAAAATATTTTATTTTAGTGTTTGGCATGAGAAAATTCCATTCGTCGCTTAATTTGGATCGTTTTTGCGTTCGTTACGACTTCCGTCGTAATTAAGCGAATAACGCAACCGTACGACCAAACGAACCGACATCCGAGATGTTTTTGAGCATATTTTAAGTTCCCTATACTTTAACTTTATTTTAGAGCCTTGAAATGGGGTTAACGAGGCTTAAAAGTGCCAAAAATCAAGTTTTACAAGTGCAGGGACCATTTTTGAAATTTCTGGCAGATTCAATGAACCTAGTCTATTTTGAAGTGTTGATGGTTTTAACCCATGGTTTTGCAAAACCATGGGCTGGTATTCAATGAACATAGTCCATATTAGGGGTTCCCATGGTTTTAGAAAACCATGGGCACACATGTAAGGTCCAGATCAAAGCTCAGTTTTCGATGAACGATCTTAACGGTTCTTGAATTACTATAAATACCCACCCTCACTTCCTCCCAAAGCACACTTGAATATGATTTTGGCTCTCTAAGTTGAAGTTTATGCTTCATACCTGAGAGTAAATCGGATCAAGAGCTTGCGGGGACCTTCTGTAAGTATTCTTTCGTTCTTTTTTTTCGTTTTTGTCGTTAAAGTCAAACTGCGTTTGACTTTCTGCTTTGACCAGTTTATGGTCAACGCGAAGTTCGTTTGAACTTCATAACGTGAGCGTAATCACGATGGTTATAGTCCCTAGTGACTATACCTACTGATTACCACGTTATCTAGGCTCAGTGACGAGTCGTAGTTTCGGCCAAAATGCGTTTTCTCGCGTATTTTGTAACCAAACTACTCTAGGATATCAAAACTGTTTGTTTTGATATCAAAAACTGTTTTCTAACTTAACTAAACATGTTCTAGAATGTTTAGCTCGTCATTTTTTTTAGATTAGTGCTTGTGTGGAGCCGAAAGTCAAGCGGACTAAACACCCGCTTAGACTTTCGAACACGACCCGTTTGGTCGATCATTAGGATCCGACCAAACATGTTAAGGGACCATAGTAGCATAGGGAATAACCTTCCAAGGTTATACCTTTTGGTCACTTAGGTTTGATTAGTCGCATGATAGGTAGTTTATATGCCTTAGGTAAATTACCAAAATGGCCTTTTTACGCCAAAATTCATTTTAAGCCTATGTAACATAATTTTTGATATCTAAGCTGATTTAGCAACAATATTAGACATGTTAAGGCATATTTTACTTATCATAGGGCTAGTTAGGCATTCCGAACGCATTTTACGCGAACGACGCGATAAAGTAGCATAAGCTACCTAAACGGGTCGTAATGGGTCGTAAGCACTTAGGGTAGGTTTCATTGTAGTATGTAGGCTTTGACAAACCATATTACATGAGTTTCCATACTCATTTGGTTTACGAACCCTCATTCTATCCGATCCTCCGATTTAGGTCCGGTTTATTAACATAGTTACCTATATTAGGTGCCGTTGATTTTCCGTTATCTCTAGCATTGCTTGGTTGTTACTCAAGGACTTCTAGGCAATCTCATGTGAGTACATAGACCCCTCTTTTACTGTTTTTTTTCCAAACTGTTTTGGGGTGAAACACATGTGCCTACTTGTTACTTTCGTGCTTTCCTGTTTTCACATCATATACTTGCTATGTTCATTAGTACACTATTAGTACATGATTTACATTACATTGCTTCGCTATGTATGTTTACTTAGCATACTTAGTACATTGTTTTACTTTACATTTCTGCTACGTATATTGACTGAGCATGCTAGCACATTGATTTACATTACATTAGTTGCATATGTTTACTCAACATATGGACACATTGTTTTACATTGCAATTTGTTTCATATGCTCATCCAACATATGAACACATTATATTACATTTTGAACCGTTTGTAACTATTTGACTATGTGAACCGTTGTAACCATTTGATTATATGAACCGTTTGTAACTGTTGAACCGTGTGAACCGTATTTAACCATACATAAACATTTCTACAAATTGTTAAACATTTCATCTTGGTGGCTGTTTGGGTAAGTGATTTAAGTAACGAGGCGACGTGTAATACGATAAAAACATGGTGGATACGCCGCTGGTACTTCCTATATATAAGTGCTTTTATGGTATTACATATTGTAGCGTTATTTAAACCATTTCAGTTTAGACATATTACATCTACAATACAATCTTCACATAAACATCGTTTTACAAATAACTTAACTTATACAAACCCATTTTACATGGTTATTCACTTAACCATACATTATTCTCTTATACATATACATATCATTTGGTTTATTTATCTCTTTTCAAATGATTTATGAAAAGGAACACTCAACAAGATTCATGGCTACTTTTTATTAAACAGTTTCTTTAAACTCAAGTCATGAATCCTATTTTCACAAAACCTATGTATCTCACAGGCATTTTTATGCCGACGTACCTATTTTCACATGTGTTTTCAGGAGCTGTTGCATAGGATGATAGAGACACACTTAGGCGGACCTGTGCCTTAGTGACTTAAAACGAAGCAAGAACTAGTTAAATTATGTTATGTACCTTTTGTTTCTTGTTTAAGACAATGAAACTCTCTTGATTGATAAATAAAACGTAACTTTAATTACCATGGTTGTGAAACAATTAATTCTGTTACAACACTCTCCGACGTTTCCACCACGTTTCGTTGTTTTACGTGGTCGGGGTGTGACATTAATTTTTAGAAAAATTTCGCCATAGTTTCCCCTTAAAAATGGAGGTTTCCATGCTTTTAAAGCATATCATTTTCTTTTATAAATCAACACAATCAACAACAATTCAACCAATACTTACCAATTTGCCAAAATCAAGCATAAATTACTACTTCATGAACTTGAAAATTTACAAAAATTTGTAGTAACTTACTAGTGTGTTTAGTAAGCCTAGTTACCCTTTAAAGTGTGGTTGTTTATTTAAAAACATCATTATTGAAGAAATTAGTTCTTTACAACTTGTAGATAAATTTTCTAAAAATATTTCTTCTTGAGTTTTTCTTTTCAAATATATATTTCTACACTTGGTTAACCACTAAAAATGTGGTTAATTTCTTTAAGAACCAAGCTTAAGTAAATCTTGTATTTTTAACTTGGTTTCTTGAAAAATCATTCTTGAAATCATAGATTTACAAGACTTTATATTCACTTTGATCATCATTTTACAAGAAAAACAATTTATACTTTCAAGTTCATGCTTTACATATGGATGATTACTTTGATCTTAACATAATCATCCTCTCATCTTGCTAGATCATGTCTTTAATCACCATCTAGCATGAATCATATGATGTTTAACATCATAAACATGAGCAATCAACAATCAACAAGCATAACAACACTTAAACAACATGATTTCTTATGATTTTGGTCTTATGTTCAAGTTTCATGTTCAAGATTCATAGTGTTCTTCAAGGTTATCAACTTGTATCATCTTTTAACCAACTTAAGAAGATGTAAAATAGAGTGTAGATGATCTTACTACTAGCTCAAGGCTAGGGATGATCACAAGATGAAGAAGAGGTGGATAAAAGCTTGTATGAGAGGTCATTTAACTTCCAAGAGATCCTAGCTTCCTTATACACCTTCTTACACCTTTGAGTAGTAATATAATGGATGAAACTTGAAAGATGAAGATGGATGTGGGTGTGGGTATTCACGGCTGAAGGTAGGAGAGGGGGAAGAAGAAGACTTCAAGTGTTGTATGTGTTGTGAGAATGAATGTTATGATCTTTAAGGTTTTCTTATAATCCACCATCACAAGTTTAACTAATGGTTTTTATGTTTTAAAAGAAGAAATAAGATCCAATATAATATTCAAATGAAATCAAAGAGTGGGGGCCACATGTTGGCCGTAAATAGGTGGGGGGGGGGTCTAGACTAGGTTGTAATGGTAAGTTAAGGGTTATGGTTAGATTCTAAGTGTTATAGTTAGGTTATTAGTTGTTATGTGTTTATATAGTGTGTTATGATGTTCGGGGACCATAACTAGCTTGGTAATGTTAAAACAATGCTTCTAGTGAAAATTTGGTGTTTCGGGTAGTGTCTGGTTGTTCGGTTGGTTACTGGTTCGTTAAGGTGCTAAACTATGTAGTTTAGTGAGCTTTATGTTACCTTTTGTGACAGTTTTGATTCCCAACACTTAGGAAAGCATTCTGGACCATTTAACCATATTTCTGCATGATATTAAAGTGTTTAAATGCTGAATTTTGCTGATTTCTGCAGAATTCTGCAATTTATGTGAGTTTCAGGCACTTTCCGACACTTAAACTATCACTAGGAAGGCAGTTTTATGATCCTTACTTTCCTACACACTATACTAGTGTAACTCTTGGTTTCTGGCTCATTCTGTGTCTCAATACCATGTCTGTCTATGTACTGAACTCCGTCAGCATTTTTCTGATTTATCTGATAACTGTGCTACCTGTGTTTCGTGCATCATTTGAATCAATAAAGTTCTCATGCAATAATGATATGAAATTAAGCAATATGTGATGCACATGTATGTATGATAACAATAATCATAAAGCAATTCAAGTCATTAGTTGTAAATCAGCACAGTCATTAAGTCATAATTACTATTTAATAATTGTACGGATACCTGGAATTTTGACAGTTGTCACAATGTACTCACTTGAGATTGCAAGTATCCTTGATTAAGTGTCCTAACGAAGCTCGGGAAATCAAGGAATCAAGTGGCACCTAGTATGGAATCACTATGTTAAACAATCGGTACTTAAATTGGAAGATCGGGTAGAATGAGGTCTCGTAAACCAAATGAGTATTGGGACTCATGTGATATGGTTTAACAAAGCCTACATCCTAAATCGGAACCTATCCTAAGTGTTTACGACCCGTTATGACTCGTTAAGGTAGCTTACGCTACGTTAACGCGTCGTTCACGTGAAAGCGCATTCGAGACGCCTAACTAGTCGTATGACAAGTATTATATGCCCTAACATGTTTAAATATGTTGCATAATCAGTTTAAGTGGCAAAAATTAAGTTAGATATGCTTAAAATCAAATTATGCATGAAAAGGGCATTTTGGTCATTTACCTAAGGCATATAAACTACCTATCATACAACTAATTAAACTAAGTGAACATAAGGTATAACCTTGGAAGGTTATTCCCTATACAACTATGGTAACTAAATGTGCTTGGTCGGATCCTAACGATCGACCAAACGGGTCAGGTTCGAAAGTCTAAGCGGTTGTCAAGACCGCTTAACTTACGACCCTATACAAGCACTAGACTAAAAGTGACGAGTTAAACATGTTAAAACATGTTTAACTAAGTTAGAAAACAGGTTTGATATCAAAACAAAGTGTTTTGATACCCGGAAATTGTTTCGTCGCAAAATGCGCATAATCGGCATTTTGACCGAAACTTTGACTCGTCACTTCGACTAATCAACGTGGTAATTAGTAGGTATAGTCACAAGGGACTATAACCATCGTGATTACGCTCACGTTGCAAAGTTCGATTGAACTTTGACTTGACCAATTCATGGTCAAAGCCTAAAGTCAAACACTGTTTGACTTTCATGCTTGAAAAGCATAAACAAGCACGAAAGAAGCTTACAAAGGGTCCAAGCTAGGAAGAATTGAACTAAATTACTCAGGTATGAAGCCTTAGCTTCAACTTAGAGGAGATTAGATCAATTTGAGCAAGGAACAAGAATGAACTTGATGGGTATTTATAGAAAGCTTGAATTAACAAGATCATCACAAGTGTTTTTGCAAGGATCAAGGCATGATCTTGGCCATACACATGTGGCCCATGGTTTCTAATACAAGTGGAGTCCAAAAACAAGCTCATGTTATGCCAAATCAGGGATTAAAACTAGTGGAAACAGGCTGCTGAACCAGATTCACATATGTCTAATCCTTCGCGGCCCGCCTAAGATCTTTCACAGATTGACAGTTTTAGTCCCTGCAAGCCTAAAACCTAGATTTTGATGCATTTCAGCCCTGTTAACCCCATTTCAAGGCTCTACAATGAAGTTAAAGCATATGGAACATGAAATATGATTGAAAACATCTCAGATATCGGTTCGTTTGGTCGTACGGTCGCGTTATTCGATTAATTACGGCGAAAACTCGGACGGACGCGAAAACGATCCAAATTACGCGACGAATGGTATTTTTGCATTCCAATCACTAAAATAAAATATTTTAATTATTAAAATTTTTTTTGGATGTCCGGATATGTTCAGAACGTAAGATATGCGCGTAAATGCAAACTTATGCACTTTTTGACGCTTTTAGTCCCTATTGATCAAATAAGCATATTTTCGCATACCGAACCCCTCAAAGCCTATTTCTAAACTATGTAAAGGATATTTAGGGTATGTTTAGCTTATGATCAAGTTCCAAAATGTTTGTTACTATACGAATCGACAGACTTTCGCAATTTGTCGTAAATAGTCCCTACGATCGAATAAACTTGTTTTCGACACACCAAACCCTCCAAAACTTAATTCTAAGTTATGTAAAGGTTATTTAAGGTATGTCAAGCATATGACACTGTTCCAGAGTGTTTTTCGTGTTAAACTGATTATGTTTACGCATCAGTTCGCGTATAACTTTCCAGAAAGCAATTTAAAGCTTGAAATTGAACTAGGATTGATATGTGCAAAAGTCAAATGTAATCGTACAAATTCCTAGAATGAAACACAAGATTTCATTAGATGTGCATTTGTATGATGGTCGTAGTGACACAGATGTCACAGTTAGTTTTTTTTTGGTTTTTCAGGGGTTTAGTTTTTAGCATTTAGCTTGGGGGGTTAGGTTTTTTTTTTAGGGGGGGGGGGTTGTCACACCCCAACCGATGGCGGAATCATCAGGGCGAGGCACTGAGCGAAACAGATTGTCCAGGAGAAATCCATAACAACTAAATTACCAGATATTTAAATATTATGTCCCATACCATAACATACTACAGTAAATAGTTATTACAGACTAAATATCTCAAAGACAAATAACATGTTCCGACAACTCAGATTTTATTTGATTTGTTTCTAGATTCCATCCTAGCTTGATTCCAGCAAATAACGAGCAAGCATCCTAAACACTTGTCACATACGTTAAAATAGAGGTCAATACACATAGTGTAAAGGTGAGCATACAAGTTTAATAGTATAATAGATAGCGAAATCGTTTACGCATAACCCGCAAGTAACATGTAGCAAAGTGAAGCTAGTAGGTTATCGACAATGAAATATGCACAGACGTGACTGCGAGTTGTAGAATGCGCAACACATATCCCCATTGGGACACGTGAAGTAAAGCCCTTAACAACCCCTGTCCACGACAGGTGCTGAGTCCAAACTATAGTACTATCGTTGCTAAGGGTCAGGCAATAATCATTGTGTAAACATAACATACAAGCATTCATCGAGTAACACGTATAGCATGTAATAACAGTTAGCGTATAAAAGTGTTTGCGTTGTGTGATCGATGTGATTTGGATAAGTAACGTATGTAACTCCCAAAAGTGCGTAAAGCAAAAAGGGATCGAGTATACTCACAGCGATGGTAGATACTAAACACAATCTGTGTTGGATTGAAGGGAGCGCTTAAAGTAAGCCTGATTACAAATCGAGTACACAAGCGATTGAACGACATGATAAACGGTGCGAAGTGACTGGATGACGAATGGTCATTCGATCGGATGACAATCCGAACGGATGGTCATTCGATCGGATGATCATCCGTTCGGATGGCCATTCGGTCGGATTGACATTCATTTGGGATGGATGTGTTTGTGTATGATGGCTTTGAAGTTTTCGTTGCAACATTTTAAAATCAGAGAAGTATCTCTACCTTTCAGGTCGTCGATCGAACGGTCGTTCGATCGGATAGCGATCCGATCGGCAAGATACTTAGTGAGAACAAGTTCACAGCAGGATGGTCATTCGATCGGATGGTCTTCTGATCGGATGGCAATCCGCTAGAAACTGATGATCTTTGAAATTAATGATAATGTTAAGTGTTGAAGTCTAGGTGTAATCCGATCGGATTGTCATTCGATCGGATGGTAATCTGATCAGATGGCAATCCGATCGGCCGGAAATCCGTCCCACAATCTGATCGTTTTGCAAACTTGAATATTTATTAAGTTTGAGAGTTTTGCGGTTTGCTCGAGACGGTATGACGTGTTAAACAACGGGAACCTCCATCAGACCCAGGTTATCCGATCGAACAGGAATCACCCCAATCCGCTCAGATAACTGTTCGTGACGGTTGTTCATGTTCAACCAAAATCGGTTGTCTCGTTGATTGGAATCAGATCTCAAACTGACACATCACTAGAGAAGAGTAGAAGGCCTGAATGAGCTCCGATTCTATCAGTTTTGAGTGCATTGAGTGTAAAAGAGTTGAAAGAGAGTTACAAAACCATCTTTCAATCCTTTTAACAATGAAAATGTTTAGATCTAGGTGAAAATAGTGTTAAATCATGTTGAAATCCTTTAGATCTAAGTTGTTCTTGGTGGAATGAAGCCAAACCTTGAAGTTTATAAGAACCCCATGATGACATCATCCTAGAGGACCTTAAATCCACTGATTTCACGGTTGAAAGTGAAGATTCAAAGGTGAAAATGATGAAGAAGTGTGTGTAGATCATAGAAGTACGAGATTTTGGGAAGAAACTTACAAGAATCACGAGAAATCGAAGGAAAAGAGGGCTTGAGCACGCTGGTCGAATGAGAGAGCTGTCACATCACTGTTGGTGATGTGACAGGGGTATTTATAGGTTGCCAAAAGAGGAAAGAGGAGCACGAGTGACGGATCGGATGTCACTTCGATTGGATTGCCATCCGATCGGATGGTCATCCGTTCGGATGACACAGATGACCCCGTTCGATCGAATGGTCATTCGATCGAAGTGGTCCGGTGGGTTAGGTTTTGGCGTTTCGTTTTGCGTGTTGAGCGTTGCAATGCGTTTGAGCGTGTGTCGATTAAGTGAGGCGATAGATTTAATTAATAATTCCCACCAATACTATATCTAACATACAATCATCATAAATAACTTGCGTTTAGCGTTTGTGATTAGATTGCATTGCGATAGAGTTGCGATTGCGTTTTCGAGTAATCACCACAAAACATAAATAAACATGCAAAAGTAACACATAAATAGCACACGTAAAACAATATCCAGATCACATAATTCGAGTTGCGAATGCAATGCGATTAGCGATAAATAGATTACCGCTTAAACATCGATTAAACCTCGATTGTTAATACATACTCCACATAATACAACTAAAGCAAACAAATAAAAGATTCGATTAAAAGTCAAGAAGCACAAATCAGTAATTAGGCAAGGAGTGACAGATCGCAATTAGCAATCTTTTCTTTCTTTGACTTGTACTTTGACTTTCCAAAACACGGGGTGTTACAGCCTCCCCCTCTTAAGGGAATTCCTCCCCAAAATTAAGGCACAGGCGTAACAAAGAGCTGCGGGTACTTCGCCTTAATGTCACTTTCAAGTTCCCAGGTGAACTCTGCGCCGCGTTTGCCTTCCCAGTGAACCTTCACAATGGGAATGCATGAGCGCCTGAGCTTCTTTGTTTCTCGGTCCATGATCTCGACAGGCTTCTCCACGAAGTGTAATGTTTCGTCCACTTGTAGATCCTCAAGTGTCACTTGTAAATCTTGCTCGACCAAGCACTTTCTGAGGTTCGATACATGGAAAGTCGGGTGGACGTTGCTAAGTTCCTCCGGTAGTTCGAGTCTGTAGGTCGCCTTGCCAATCCTTTTCAGGATTTTAAAGGGTCCAACATATCGAGGCGCGAGCTTTCCTTTCTTGCCGAATCTGATCACACCCTTCCAAGGTGATACCTTTAGGAGTACGTGATCGCCAACGTCAAATTCAAGGGGCTTGCGGCGTCTATTGGGGTAACTTTTCTGACGACTCTAAGATTTCAGCAGATTGTCTTGAATTTGGAGGATTTTGTCAGTCGTTTCTTGCAACAGCTCAGGACCGGTAATTTGCGCATCTCCGATCTCGTTCCATACAATAGGCGATCGACATTTTCTTCCGTATAATGGCTTGAATTGTGCCATTTGAATGCTAGAGTGATAACTGTTATTGTACGAGAATTCAACTAAAGGTAATTGCGCGTCCCAATTACCATCGAAATCTATGACACACGAGCGAAGCATGTCTTCAAGGGTACGAATCGTTCTTTCAGTCTGACCGTCGGTTTGTGGATGAAAAGCAGTACTTAGATTGAGAGTAGTACCAAGAGCAGATTGAAACGTTTCCTAAAGACGCGAGGTAAACCAACCATCATGGTCAGAGATGATGTCGGAGGTGTCCCATGTCGACAAATGATCTCATCAGTGTAGATTCGGGCTAATCTTTCTACCTTAAAGTCTTCTCGTATCGGCAGAAAATGAGCAGATTTAGTCAAATGGTCAACGACAACCCAGATGCTGTCGTGACCTGATGGCGTGCGTGGAAGTTTCGTTATGAAGTCCATAGCTATACTCTCCCATTTCCACATAGGGATCCCGGGTTGGACGAGCAAGCCAGAGGGTCTTTGCTGTTCGGCCTTGACTTTCGAGCAAGTCAGGCACTTCGAAACATAGATAGCGATATCTTTCATCATACCCGGCCACCAGTACTTGTAGCGAAGGTCTTGGTACATCTTGTCGGCACCGGGATGAATAGAATATCGAGACTTGTGGGCTTCGTCCAGCAGAATTTGTCGTAGGTTAGTGCGCTTGGGGATCCAAATTCGGTCTAGATAATGGAATATCCCATTTGATTTATTCACCAACTGTTCGCCATTATGGAGAATCCTTTCCTTCTTCAAAGTACGTTCGGTAAAACAAGCATGTTGGGCGTCACGGATAAGAGCTTCGAGATTATGTTGGGCTTGGATATTACGAACGCTATGCAAATAGCTTCGTCGGCTTAGAGCGTCGGCAACGACATTTGCTTTGCCAGGATGGTAACGAATCTCACAGTCGTAATCATTAAGAAGTTCAACCCATCGGCGTTGGCGCATATTCAGTTCCTTTTGACTTAAGATGTGTTGCAGGCTCTTATGGTCTGTGAAGACCGTACACTTAGTACCATAAAGGTAGTGTCGCCAAATCTTTAATGTAAAAACAACTGCACCAAGCTCGAGATCGTGGGTTGTATAATTCTTCTCGTGGATCTTGAGCTGACGAGATGCGTAGGCGATAACCTTGTCTCGTTGTATGAGAACACAACCAAGACCAAGGTTCGAGGCATCGCAGTAGACAACGAAGTTATCGTTTCCGTCGGGTAAAGCGAGTACAGGAGCATTGCAGAGCATATGCTTCAGAGTTTGAAAGGCAGTCTCTTGTTCAGTTCCCCAAACAAAAGGCTTATCTTTATGCGTCAAGGAAGTAAGCAGAACAACGATTTTCGAAAAGTCAGCGATGAATCGACGGTAATAGCCTACCAATCCGAGGAACGAACGAACATCGGATGGTGATTTTGGAGTAACCCAACTCTTAACAGCTTCGATCTTCATGAGGTCGACGTGTATACCTTGACTATTGATGATGTGACCGAGGAATTGAACCTCCTCTAGCCAGAATTCGCACTTGGAGAACTTGGCATAGAGTCGATTCCCTTGGAGTAGTTCGAGAACCAAACGTAGATGCTGCGCATGTTCGGTTTTCGACTTTGATTAGATAAGGATGTCGTCGATGAATACGATGACAAAACGGTCAAGAAATGGTTTGCACACACGGTTCATCAAATCCATGAAAACCGCAGGCGCATTGGTTAAACCAAAGGGCATTACGACGAATTCATATTGGTCGTATTGGGTTCGGAAAGCGGTTTTGGGTATATCTTCCTCCTGAATGCGTAACTAGTGATAACCTGAGCGTAAATCGATCTTCGAGAAACACGTAGCACCTTGCAGCTGATCAAACAAATCATCGATTCGATGCAGTGGATAATGATTCTTGATAGTCAGCTTATTCAATTCCCTATAATCGATGCACATCCGGAACGACCCATCCTTCTTTTTTATGAAAAGGACTGGTGTGCCCCAAGGAGAGGTGCTAGGGCGAATGAAGCCTTTATCAAGTAACTCCTGGAGTTGACTCGAGAGTTCGCGCATTTCAGACGGATCGAGGCGATAAGGAGACTTAGCAACAGGATTTGCTCCAGGAATGAGATCAATACTAAAGTCAATATCACAGCTCGGGGGTAAACCAAGTAAATCATCAGGAAAGAGACGAGGAAAATCACGAACCACAGGCACCTTATCTATTGCCTTAACTTCCTTTTTCTCAGCTACTACAATGTGCGCCAAGAAAGCTTGGTATTCCTTGCGGAGATACTTGCTAGCCTGGACACATGACATAAGTTGGAGTTTCTTCGATGCGACTTCACCGTAAACACACAATTGATCACCATTAGCGAGCGAGAAACGAATCATCTTATCGAAGCAAATGACTTCAGCACGATTTTTACGAAGAAAATCCATGCCTACTTTGACATCAAAACTACCAAGCTGCATTGGAATAAGGTCGATAGGGAAGACGTGATTGTTGAGTTCGAGAGTACAATCATGTAGAGCGGAGTTGACAGCGACGGTTCTTCCAGTAGCAACTTCAACATCGAACGTCGAGGGGAGATGGGCGTGCTTACGATCAAGGAGATTTTCAAATTCAAACGATACAAAACAGTTATCGGCTCCAGTATCAAATAAACACGAAGCATATATACCATTCACAAGGAATGTACCATTAACCACATTGTTATCTGCTTGAGCCTGGCTGGCGTTGATGTTGAAAGCACGTCCGCGGGCTGCTGCTGAGGCTGCTGCTGTTGATGTTGTTGCGGCTGCTACTGTGGCTCTTGCTTCACCACTCTGTTGGGGCACATGTTTGCAAAGTGGTTGGAATCATCACATGCAAAGCAAGTTCTAGCATGAGTAGCGGGTGCAGGAGCTACTTGTTGGCCCTGTGGAGCAGGAATGAGAGCTTGTGGTGCAGGAGCTTGACCTTGAGCTGGAGCTTGGCGAGGACCGGTACGGCAATTAGCAGTAAAGTGGCCGTATAGGTTGCAGTGAACACAGAATCTGCAAGCAATCCCCACGGGATGATAATAAGTACAAGTAGGGTAGAGCGGGTGAGGACCAGTATATGCATGCTTGGCTGGCGGTGCATGGGTCACCAGGGCCGCTACTTGGCGGTTCTGGGGTTGCGGTTGAGCAGTGATAGCTTGGAGCGGAGCGGCGGCTGTGACAGAGCAATTCTTGCTACTGTTGTTGTTGTTCTTTCTCTTGCGGCGGGAGGATTTTGAAGCTTGCGGTGTGGCGGCGGTTTCAGCGGTGGAAGCAGCGGTAACTTGGTGAAGATTCTTGGAGGCTTTATCAAAGTAACCAGCCCGAACTCACTTGTCGTTAATCTCGGCAGCGAGCAGGAAGGTCTCTTCAATAGTTGTCGTCTTCGCGGCTTGCACGAAATCAGCCACACAATCTGGTAGAGCACGGATGTATTTCTTGATGGTGATTTCGGGGGTAGTAACTTGACCCAGACAGAATATACTCAGCTGCTTGAAGCGGGCAGTTAAACCAGCGTTGTTGCCACCCTCTTGTTTTGATGTGCCAGAACTCGTCCTCCAGCTTCTGAAGCTCGTGGGGAGGGCAGAAATCTTTCACCATGATGTCCTTCAACTCATCCCACGTAAGCCCATAGGCTGCATCATTTCCACGCTTGTTTCTTTCGGCAGTCCACCAGTCCAGAGCACTGGACTGGAAAACGCCAGTGGCGTTAACAGTGCGGAGATTATCAGGACAGTTGCTTTGGCGCAGGGTGACTTCGATTGAATCAAACCATTGAAACATGACAGTAGGTCCATCTTCTCCGGTGAATTCTTTGGGTCCGCAGGCTTTAAACTGCTTGAAGCTAAAATTAGCATGAGGAGAATCAGTCCTGGACTCGTCAGAGGACTTGCTAGCATTTTCATTTAGCTCACTGACGATTTGCGGGATAACTTTCGCCATTTATTTAGAGACAAGAGTAGCGATGCGTTTGTCTTCATGATTACGACGGGCGGAGTGGGCAGTGTGCGATCCAAATGACGACATTGTCTGCAATAGACATCGTCACAGGATTCAGACACTATATGTCAAATCTCACCTCACAACGTACTTAACACTACTAAAGCCTAGTAACACGTCTAATCACATAAGCACATATTCATATAGGCACAAAAACCATAGAAACACATAAGCATGTAGAGCACAAAAGCACACAAGGCAACGAAACCATGAGGACACACTATATTTTGCACGTATTCACCTACATATATTGCACGTATTCACCTATCTTTCAAAGCTGCGTAAAGCGATCGAGAGTTGCGAGTGCGAATAGCAAGATTGCGAGTAACATAGCATGCGGTTTGTTACCGTTTTGAGATAAATGTGTGGTGCGAGTTGTGTGTGTTGATCGAAGCGGAAGCGAAAGCGAAAAGCGAATAAATCACCAAAAATCGAAGCACATAAACAAGTAAAACCTCATAAACCACGTAAAATCCACATAAAAGCGACAAATATCAGAGTCAGCGGCGGCGAAATCCAGAATTGAAACACCTAAAAATCAGCGTTTGAGAGTGTCTGGGTGTGAGACATTGACTAACCAAAGTGGTTCGACTATTCACAAGGACTTTGAGTACACACTTTGGCCTTCTGGACTGTGCTCTCACCTCGATTTGGGTGAACGGCACGCATCCTTCCAGTTACAGCGTGACTCAAGTTGTTGGAGTCCGTCGAGACTTTGGTGAGAGTTTTGTAAAACCAATAATAGAGTACGGAACAAGTCGTCAAGGTTCGGGTTTCACCCTGACTTAACGACTGGATTCCTGTTTGTGTGATAGAATCATGAGATTGAGAGGAAAATCTGCATCGAAGTATGGATTTCAATCCTGATTCAACGCAATTTCTCTTGTTTATAGAAAAAGAATGCGGGTCGAACAAGCGATCTAATCGAGAGTTTGTGGTTTTCATACATAGTCTCGATCCAATCACTTGTTCATTTTCGAAAATAGTGCGACTGCCTTAGGAAAGGCAGAGTGATAGAGTATAGCATGATTGCGAGGCGAGAATAGCAAGTAAGCTCGTACAAAACCCCTATCGGGTATGCACAAGTCGGTCTGTTGGTACTTTGACTATAGACTAGGTCGTTTCTAAGACATCGACCCGGACTAGGTCGAGTCTTGCCTAATTCCCAATAGTTATGGCTCTGATACCAATCTGTCACACCCCAACCGACGGCGGAATCATCACGGCGCGACACTGAGCGAAACAGATTGTCCAGGAGAAATCCATAACAACTAAATTACCAGATATTTAAATATTATGTCCCATACCATAACATACCACAATAAATAGTTATTACAGACTAAATATCTCAAAGACAAATAACATGTTCCGACAACTCAGATTTTATTTGATTTGTTTCTAGACTCCATCCTAGCTTGATTCCAGCAAATAACAAGCAAGCATCCTAAACACCTGTCACATACGTTAAAATAGAGGTCAATACACATAGTGTAAAGGTGAGCATACAAGTTTAATAGTATAATAGATAGCAAAATCGTTTACGCATAACAAGCATATAACATGTAGCAAAGTGAAGCTAGTAGGTTATCGACAATGAAATATGCACAGACGTGACTATGCATTGTAGAATGCGCAACACATATCCCCACTAGGACACGTGAAGTAAAGCCCTTAACAACCCCAGTCCACGACAGGTGCTGAGTCCAAACTATAGTACTATCGTTGCTAAGGTGTCAGGAAACAATCATTGTGTAAACATAACATACAAGCATTCATCGAGTAACACATATAGCATGCAATAACGGTTAGCGTATAAAAGTGTTTGCGTTGTGTGATCGATTTGATTTGGATAAGTAACGTATGTAACTCCCAAAAGTGCGTAAAGTAAAAAGGGATCGAGTATACTCATAGCGATGGTAGATACTAAACACAATCTGTGTTGGATTGAAGGGAGCGCTTAAAGTTAGCCTGATTACAAATCGAGTACATAAGCGATTGAACGGCGCGATAAACGGATCCAAGTGACTGAATGACGAATGGTCATCCGATCGGATGACAATCCGAACGGATGGTCATTCGATCGGATGTCAATCCGTTCGGATGGCCATTCGGTCGGATTGACATTCGTTTGGGATGGATGTGTTTGTGTATGATGGCTTTGAAGTTTTCGTTGCAGCATTTTAAAATCAGAGAAGTATCTCTACCTTTCAGGTCGTCCGTTCGATCGGATAGCGATCCGATCGTCAAGACACTTAGTGAGAACAAGTTCACAGCAGGATGGTCATTCGATCGGATGGTCTTCCGATCGGATGGCAATCCGCTAGAAACTGATGATCTTTGAAATTTATGAAAATGTTAAGTGTTGAAGTCTAGGTGCAATCCAATCGGATTGTCGTTCGATCGGATGGCATTCTGATTGGACGGCAATCCGTCCTACAATCTGATCGTTTTGCAAACTTGAAAATTTGTTAAGTTTGAGAGTTTTGCGGTTTGCTCGAGACGGTATGACAATGTGTTAAACAACAGGAACCTCCATCAAACCCAGGTTATCCGATCGAACAGGAATCACCCCAATCTGCTCAGATAACTGTTCGTGACGGTTGTTCATGTTCAACCGAAATCGGTTGTCTCGTTGATAGGAATTAGATCTCAAACCGACACATCACTAGAGAAGAGTAGAAGGCTTGAATGAGCTCTGATTCTATCGGTTTTGAGTGCATTGAGTGTAAAAGAGTTGAAAGAAAGTTACAAAACCATCTTTTAATTCTTTTAACCTTGAAAATGTTTAGATCTAGGTGAAAATTGTGTTAAATCATGTTGAAATCCTTTAGATCTGAGTTGTTCTTGGTGGAATGAAGCCAAACCTTGAAGTTCATAAGAACCCCATGATGACATCATCCTAGAACACCTCAAATCCACTGATTTCATGGTTAAAAGTGAAGATTCAAAGGTGAAAATGATGAAGAAGTGTGTGTAGATCATAGAAGTACGAAATTTTGGGAAGAAACTTATAAGAATCGCGAGAAATCGAAGGAAAAGAGGGCTTGAGCACGCTGGTCGAACGAGAGAGCTATCACATCACTGTTGGTGATGTGACAGGGGTATTTATAGGTTGCCAAAAGAGGAAAGAGGAGCACGAGTGACGGATCGGATGTCACTTCGATCGGATTGCCATCCATTCGGATGACCATTCGATCGAATGGTCATTCGATCGAAGTGGTCCAGTGGGTTAGGTTTTGGCGTTTCGTTTTGCGTGTTGAGCGTTGCGATGCGTTTGAGCATGTGTCGATTAAGCGAGGCGATAGATTTAATTAATAATTCCCACCAATACTGTATCTAACATACAATCGTCATAAATAACTTGCGTTTAGCGTTTGTGATTAGATTCTTTGCGATAGAGTTGCGATTGCGTTTTCGAGTAATCACCACAAAACATAAATAAACATGCACAAGTAACACATAAATAGCATACACACATAAAACAATATCCAGAACGCATAATTCAAGTTGCGATTGCGATGCGATTAGCGATAAATAGATTAGCGATTAAACATCGATTAAACCTCGATTGTTAATAGATATTCCACATAATACAACTAAAGCAAACAAATAAAAGATTCGATTACAAGTCAAGAAGCACAAATCAGTAATTAGGCAAGGGTGACAGATTGCAATTAGCAATCTTTTCTTCCTTTGACTTTGACTTTGACTTGTACTTTGACTTTCCAAAACACGGGGTGTTACAGGGGGGTGGGGGTTAGGTTTTATTAGGTTTTTAGTGGTGTAGTGGGTTTATTTTGTTGTGTTCACATTGGTTCTCGCAATAAAGGAAGTTCTCGCATGAACCCTACCCTATATATATATATATATATATATATATAGAGAGAGAGAGAGAGTGTAAAGTACAATAGTGTTTTTCATGTGAAGCATACGCGAGCAAGAGATTGTACCGCATATCATTCCTTATTTTTTATAGCATGCGTGATTATGTATATAACATGCGTTGGAATAAGCCATGCGTAACTTTGAGTCTAACATGTGTAATTTTCATGTTTGGTGGCAAGCGGTTTTTGGTATTTTTATAACATACACAATTATAACGTGTGTGATTATAACATACTATTATAACGTGTGTGATTAGGGTTTAACACAACCCATGCGTAATGATGCAATAACGTGCGTAATTATGCATTGTAACGTGCGTAATTATACAATAATGTGTGTACTTATGCAATAACGTGCGTAACTATGTCAAATTAATTACTATTGTGCCACCACGTTCAATTGAAGGCCTGGGGTAGGTCAGATGTGTGGCTGAGATACTCGCGTACGATAACCAATATTGTACGTTAACCAGCCCCCCTATATATATATATATATATATATATATATAGAAAGTGTATCGTACAATTGGCCTTAACGTACATTACGTACGCGATTTGAAATCGCATGTTATAAAAAAGCGCATGCATAAAATATGCAAAATCACATGTTGGTGTAGATGAGGAAATCGCATGTGGGGATGAAAAACAAATTCGCATGTGTGTGTATATAACATTTTCGCATGTTGTATTTATTTTTACAAATCATATGTTGAAGAATTAAATCGCACGTTAAAAATACAATCGCGTACGCAATGTACGTTAAGCCATTTTGTACGTTAACTGGCCTCTATATATATATATATATATAACATACTTAACAAACCAAATCCTATTTATTTATTCTAATTAGAGATCCAATTATAATATAATTTTAGGGATAAGAAATAAACTAACCAAATGTAACATCCTGGGTATTTTTGTCGATTTATAAAGCAACACGTGTCCAGAAACTCTCCAGATATTCCAGATTTGTTGGAGGAGATGGACAAAATTGATTAAATTGGGATATGCAACAAAGATGAGGGACTAGTATTGAAAAATTCCAAAAAATTCATTTCTTGTGGTTCCTTACGAACCGCTAGATATAACCACTTATGATTCGTAAGGGGTTTAAAATATTTTGCGAGCCCTACAGCCTTACGACCGTAAGGCTACACCCTTGTGGTCCGCAAGGGTGTCACTAGCAGTCAAAATGCAGCTGCAAGTTCATTCTTGTGACACCTAGCTCCGGTTTATGACACATTTCTTCACCTTTCAACACCTAGGATGCCACTAATCCCTTCCTTAGTAACTCAGAAAACACTTGGCTTGATTATAGAGCTTTTGATCAAGTATAAATAGCCTCCTTATTGCATTAGTTCATTCACACCTTCACAAACTTTCTTTCTCATCTACTTTAGAGTGCTTCTGGACCTTGAAGCCTCGTATTCTAAGTTCTAATTTCTCCATTCAAACATTAATAAGTGTTCTCTCTAGATCCTTTTATTTATTTTGCTAGTTATTAGCCGAAAGTCAAACAAATTGACTTTTGCTTTGACTTTCGGTTCTGGTCATTTTAGTCAAGTCAAAGTTCAAATTGAACTTTGCAACGTGATCGTAATAATGAAGGTATTAATCCCTTGTGATTACACCCTATGATCATCACGTTTAGTGGGCGAAATGACGAGTCTAACATGTATAAAATAGAAGTAAAAAAAAAAACGTAGATTTTGCAAATTACAACGAATGGACTTTTAAGTATCAAAACTATAAGTTTGAACATTATAATAGTTTATATAACATTATAATACTTTTTTTTATCATGTCTAACTCGTCATAATCAGTCTAGCTTTCAATTCCAAGTCGAAAGTCAAACAGTTTGACTTCTGCTTTGACGTTTGATTCTGACCCGTTTGGTCAACCTTAGAATCCAATCAAGTCTGATGATGTGACTATAATATTATAGGAAATAACCCTCTAAGGTTGACTTGATTGGATTCTAAGGTTGACCAAACGGGTCAGAATCAAACGTCAAGTGTGATGATTATCACTGTTAGGATTTATTAGCCTATCTTATTTTTACAGCATAAGAGCGATTACAATGGCTTCTATCTTATTTTTATCTGGCGCCGTGTCACCTCCTGGTGACGATGGTCATACCACTATTGGGTCTTTTTTTTTCCCAAGTAGTGATGATTATCACTGTTAGGATTTATTAGCCTAACCATGAGAAATTTAGTAATGTGCACAATACCCCACTTGCCAGTGATTAAGATAACCATGACTTAATCCCTGTAATTATAACCTTTGAAAATAATTAGAGTATTGTAAAATACTTTTGATAAAAGAGAATGACTCACATTGCAGATTTAAACGGGCAGAATTTAGCCTACTGATTAGCCTTGTAACCTAATTTAAATAACAATGCACACGATTAGGTCAGTAACTAATACAGCATTTACGATAACTCACGAGATTAAAACCCTCGCAACGAATGACAAAGTGCAATACTTAAACATCCATCGAATTTACGACGAATGACAAAGTATGGCCCTAATGTGGGCATCACTTAAACATCCGTCGGATAGTTTCAATCGATCGGACATTGAATCGTAGCAGCGATCGAGTTAATACCCTGTATCGTTGCAGCGCCTCACTACCTTAATTTTCAAAATTGAGCAGTAGCACTTCGTTTTTGAGAATTGTTTTCGACACCATTGAACAGGCCATGATCAGTTCTATTTATAGCTGAAAAATGGGTCTGTCGCGGCATAAAAATGCTCTGACGTTTGATTCATAACGTTTGATGGGTCAATTGACGAGTCAAATAAATATACTTTAAAAAGGTCAAAAATGCTCTTTTGGCATAAAAATGGATAAAAAGGTTTTAAACCTATGAGACCGATAATCTAACTTCAAAACTGATCATGCAACATCATAAGATGTGTTTTGACTTGTCGAACTCGTCATAAGCCTATTCGACCACCCGATCCTGTATATACGTATACGACTAGTTTAAAAAATATAAAATATATAAACTAGTCGAATCACGTTAAACCTTTTCAAAACCATTTCAAATCAGAATGTTTGGTTAATAAACTATTGGGATTGAACCCTATCAGAGGAACAAATAATAAAAGCCAAAACTGGTTCACAACAGTGGATTCATCATAAGCAGTAGTTTACACCAGGCTTTCCCCTTGAAAGTATTTATAACATCAGATGTCCTCTGTCAACTGACCATATACAACAGCTGTTGTCCTTCAAACTGCTGATGAAGCCCTAAAGACTGTTAAGGATTAAACACTGCTGTTCAATCTACTGCTATGAGTCAAACACTGCTAGTTATATCAAGTGCTGCTGGGTTCACATCGTGGAAGGTTTCAGCAGTAGTTAAGTTTGTCTCTATGAAATGTATTGTAATAACAGTTGTTAGCATAACAGTACTTGTATAGGTCAGATGTTAGAGGTTGTTAGGTTGTTAGATGTCGCTTTCATGGTGACGTCAGCTTAGATGCTTCAGTGGTTTGATTTGCCTATAAATGGAACAGTACCCTGTGCTGTTACATTAGATTGACTGAGTGAGTCTATCTCCTCCAATCCTTTCATCTTGTGCGATCAACCAGGGAGCATCAGGCTGAGGGGGGGTTTTGTTGTAAGCATGCATTGTAATCTTTTGATTTGATTTGTAATCTTTCAACCTAATGAAAAGCATGTGTTTATCAGAACTATTCTCCTTTTTTGATTGTGTTTATAAAGTTTGTTTCCATTTCCGCTGCACTTTACATTATTTCATATTTATTCATTTTTCAAATTATACAAACAAACACAATCATGAGAGCCTCCGATCCTAACAATTGGTATCAGAACTTGGACAGTCAAATCCGATCTAACAATCAATTTGACATAATAGTTCAGCTCAAAATTCATTGATGCTAAGGTTGATCGTATTTAGTTGAAAAATAGAGTAACGAGTAATCAAGTTTAAAATTGCTATTCAAAAACTCAGTAAAACAACCAAGATGTCATAAGACACACAAACTTCACATAACAAGTGATGTCATACATAAAACATCTATAGTTTTCAGATCTGAAAATATATCTGGTAACTACGGTATAATTATTTTCTTTACAAAATTGATTTCAATTGTTGATATGAAGTTTTGTGCTGTATCCATCATATTTGCCGCTAAAGTATGTACCTCAGGTCGACAAAAACCTATGTTCGTAAAAACATTAGTGCTTTTGTTAACATAAAAAGAGGGAAATTAAAACTTTAGTTATTAGATCTTATGTGTTGAAAAACAGGTTGGGAATCCTGTTAAAAGGACCAAATCAACTTTGTTAAAAACACATTAAGAAAATCAGGTGCTAAAATAGTCCAAATCATATGTAATGTGAGATTTGACATAAGCATGTACAAATATAGTCAGATCTCTCAAAACATTGCTGCAAAATGATTCTGGAATAAGTATTCCTTCAATAAAACCTCCCAGTGAGTATTTCAGTAGTTATGAATTGGAAGGGTAAAAAGGGAAGAAGAAAAATCACAAAAACTCAAAAAGTGTGTTTATCTCAAAACTTTTGAGGTCAAAGGAAAAGAGCATAAATGTAAAACACTTAAGAGTCCAAAATTGGGTGAACAATGGTCATCGAGCAACTGTGTGCATTCAGTGATTCAGGAAAGTTCAGGTAACAATAGTATCACCAGTGATTAAACTTACAAGAGGACTAGACAAGTTTTTCAGAGCCATCACATGGTAACAAAGTCTATAACCGGACTTTCAAAACTTATGTGGACATGTGTCCTCATTTTTGCAATCAATTAAACAAGAAAATGGTCTCAAACAGTGGTTATTACAATGTACTTCAAACCACTGACCATTTTCATAAAACTTGAGAGTGAGGTGATTATGAGTTTAATTGGAAAATATACCAGATCCTTTTTTATGCTGTTTTCAGAAAAACTTTAATTATTTTTCTGGAAAAGGTTTCTCTTATATAAAACAGGATATATTATTCTTTATTTTTTTAAGAGTGATATATTTTGAACTTTTACTTGTTTTTGATAGCAAAAGTTTCAAACACCTGTCAGGATATAGAACCCTTATTTTTGGTGATATTATCCTTGAAAATAGGTCAAAAGGAAATGGTACAAGTGTCAAGGTCATGTCAAACTCAAGTTTGTTTTAACACAGATCAGAGATTGATTGCTAACAGTTCTAAAAATACTTGGTACTCATGTTCTAATTTAAATATTATGACACAAAATGAGTTGCCATAGTAAAAAGGTTTCCATCATCTGGGGTACTAAACCACTGTCAGGAATTTATAAAAGCTTCAAAACTTATAATAGACATGTGGCAAAACCTTAAATGCAAATTTCTGAAAAAAAACTGGTGACATATTAAACTTGACAATTTGCATCTAAAATGTGTTTTGTTGAGGATAACAATCTTGCAGATGTTTCATAATCACCATCAACAGATGTTGAAAATGATATTGTGGTTTCACAAGACAAAATCATTCCTTTCATCAGAGCAGCAGATGTTCAAAACAGTTGTCAAAAGCTTATCCACTGCTACACTAACAGTTCCTGACATAATAGCCCTCAAATCCCTACCATTACCTTACTCCTAATCACTGTTCTATTCAAACATCTGTTTCCTAAATACTGTCCACTGCTGAAAGTCAACCCCTATTCTTTCATTCTCTTGGTAATCACTGTTGTTCAAAATCAGTGTTTTATCCACTGATAAAGCTATCCACTGATAGTTAAAATCATCCACTGTCTTCACTTTGATCGTTGCAACCACTGATATTTGCTTCATCAGTGGTTCCCTAAACAACTGTCCTCCATTATTTATCTTTCCATTAGAGGTTGGCACGTGGTCAGTTATTAGCCATCAGATCTTTGTAAACCGCTGCCACGTCAGCATTCACTTTTTCCCTTATAAAACCCTGATCAAAACCCCCAAACAGGGTTTTACACTGTCGAATTGAATTCCAAAATTCTTCTCTCAAAGCAGTTTCCAATTTTCCGTCTCAAATCATTCTTCGTTCTTCTTCATCAAAATGACAAAATCAAAATCATCCTCATCTTCCAAAAAGGTCGCTCAAAAGGCCGCAGAACCCATTGAAATACCATACAAAGCACCTCACAACTACTTGGGTCTACTCACAAAACCCACCACCACCAAAACCTTCGATTCCATCATTGACACTCTTGCAGCTTCAAAGTACAAAACTTTGTTGACTGCTGATGCTCCTATTTACGAACAAACCCAGAGAGAATTCTGGAAAAATGCCACACTTGAGTATCAAGGTGAAACAGTTATAGCCATTAATTCTTCCATAAAGGGCAAAAAGATCCAAATCACTCCACAATCAATTTCAGAAGTCTTTGCACTCGATGATTAGGAAGGTAAAACTTCTTTTCCCAAAAACGAGTTAAAAACTGATTTTCTGGAAAGAGGGTATGGTGCGGAAATGAAAAGGGACACCTTACAAAAAGGCTTCTTCCCTTCTGCACCAAGGTTTTTATTCCATACCCTTTTGATGTGTGTTTCAAATAAAACAACTGCTTTTAATGAAATACCATTAAAGATCCAAAACCTGGGCTTCGCTATTTTACATAATGAAAATTTTAACTATTCCCAGGAGATCTTTGATGATTTAGTAAAAAATATTGATAGGAAATCATTTCTACTTTTTCCAAGGTTTTTAAGCTACTATTTTAAACAAAAATTCGGAAAGGAGAATGAAAATTTGCTCATCCAAGGTGAATCCTTTCAAATACATGGTTTAACATCTGAAACATTCACTAGAATGTTAACACCTGCAAAAACACAAGCAGAGGTGCCTGAGCAGACTTTAGCAGCTACCACTGCTCCTCAGGTATCTGCTGTTGAGCCCACTGCTCCAGGTGATCATGGCAGCACACCCACTGCTATGAAACCCACACCTGCCATCACCAAAAAACCTAAAAAGAAATCATCCAAAAAGCCCCCCAAACCCACTAAAAAGGCAACTCTGGAAGATGAGATCCCAGAGCCACTGCCAGTGACAACACAAATGTCACCAAAAACCACTGCTGCTACTTCCTCACAGCAGATGGAAGAAAGATCTCCACCCTTGCCTCAAACTCCTCCTGCGTCCTCACAAAATGATCAGGTTGTAAGCACAGGGACCCCACATTATGAAGCTCTGGATCCAATTGGATCCATCTTCCTCAGTCCTGATCCCAAGGACATGTCTCTTTCAACACCCATATCTTCACCCCTCACATTACCACAATCCATAATACCCTTGTTGCATGCAGTTGCTATAGCTCAGACACAAACCAGTTCCTCTCAATCACCTGTCACTGAGAGTACACTCCCACAAGTGACTGGGTCTGATGTTTATACCTCTGTTATCCCTGCAACTATTGAGGAGGTTACACTGCAGGAGTTACAAGTAATTCCTATCAGTAGTTCAAGTAGAGCAGCAACTACAAGTGTAGGATCAACAGATCTACATTTGGCCAGTTGTTTCATCAATCAGACTCCCTTGAAGGCAATTCCTTCTATAGCACCTCTGATAACCACTAGTGAGTTTGTTTTGACCACTGGTACCATCAAAAAGTTATCAAGTGTTGAAGGAAGAAAACCCCAGTACCAAGAACAAGGGGCATCAATGAATGATTTTTGGGATTCATTTCCTAAGTCACACATTGATACAACCACTGCTGGTGGGGAATCAGATGATCCCATTAACTTGGGTGATGATTTAAAATATCAGGAATTGACGGGTAGAATTGACAACCTTGAGACATCTGTTGCTGAAATAAAGGATATGATGCAACAGTTGTTGAAAGCTCAAAAGGTCTCAACCACTGCTATTCCAACTCAAGCACCTGCTCCATCACAAGCACCTGCTGCAAATAAGTTATGGAATTTATTCCAACCCCTGCTCCAACAACAAAGACAAATGGCAGATCAGCAGCATGCAATACATGTTCAAGAGCTGAGAAACATGATGGAATCAAGGTTTAGAAATACTCAGGCAGACATCCAGGCTATAAAGGCCCACATCCTGAACACCACTGGCAAAGCTCCTCCCACCGTTCTCTTCATTGATAAACTTCCTCCAGATAATGCCAAAAAGGGGGAGAAAATTAAGGAGTGGAAAAAGAAAGGAATAGATGATGGTCTTTATATTGAACCAAAAAAGGAAAACATGACTAAAAACATTCCTTTGCCAGATGGTAGTAAGAAAATTGATGTTACCACAAATGCACTTGTAGAAGCAAAAGCAAGTGTTAAAAGAGATAGAGAGGCTAAGGATAAAGCCAGGTGGGAACAGGAGAAAAGAGCTTACATGGAGCTGAATGCACAGGGTACTTCTGAGCCAAAGGATGATGAAAATCCTAAGGATGAAAAGAAGAAGCCCACTAGACAAGTGAGGCAACCCAAATCCACACCATCCAGACCCACAAAGCATGCCTCCAAACCACCTCCCAAAGGCTCCAAACTGAAGGATCGTTTGCACGACCAAACGAGTCGTTCAGAAGAGTTTTTGCTCAATACGAAAGGCTGAAACAGACGTATCGAGTTGATTCAGCTTGCAAATCACTTTAAACTGTCTTTAGATTGATATAACAACTTTTTACAGCGAGTAGACACTTCGGCAGCACTTCGGCTCTCCAACCGGAATATCTAGAACTACTTCAAACGAAATCACAAGGCACCTATTTATAGGCTAGCTGATTTCGCATGAACATGCTCAAACGAAATCACTTCACACGAAATTACAATTTCATGCGAAATAACCATGAGCTAATTTCGTGCGAAATTACAATCTGTAATTTCGTGCGAAATTACCTTCTAACCTATTTTAGACATTTTTCTCGTACTACGTGCCCTGATCTATACAATCTAATACAAGACTCGATACAAGACGAAGTCGACAGACGTATGCACCAACAGACTCCCCCTTGAATGTTGACGAGTCTTCAATGTCTTCAGTCTTTATCAGTCTTCCTGAACTCTTCCAAAGTATCTAACAATGTAAAGCATCCTCAATCTCTGTCTTCTTTATATCTCCAGGATCTCCACCTGGCTCTTATCTAACTCTAATTCTCTTGATCAGATCTCTAGATTCCTTAAGTTCATCAGCATCAGCAAATAACATGAACTTCAATTCCAGAATCAGAACTTGGCTCTCAAGATTGTAACCTGGCTTACATTCTGCTCAGGATCAAGAATCTGGCTAACCTGCACATATCTCTACCTCACAATAAATTTTACAAATTTAAAATTTGACAAATTTATTCTCTGCTAACCACTTGTAGACACAAACATCATTTTGCAAGTATCATACAAAATGATTTAACATTTTTAAATTCTAATGAACCACTTGTAGAAATACTGTTTTTCAAATTTAATTCTTCTTTCAAACAGACTCCCCCTTACTTGATATCCGTCATGTTTAGCACTCGGAATTTTGAAAATCAGCTCTTGAACATCAGTTGTCGAAAATCTTTTTGTATTTTTCAAAATTTTATGCTAAAACACACTAAAAATCTTTTTGGAATTTTTAATTTTGAAAGAAAAAGCAGTAAAGAAATATTTACAGACAATATTTTTGTGAGTTTGTGTAAGAGGATCATATCAGTTTATGAGACAAATCACCAACACCATTAAGCTTTAAACATTTTAAGTTCTAAACGATTCACTTAGATTGTCAGTATACTGATCCACTTAAATTTTCACACAAAGTTCAAATGTTTCGAGATACGAGATTAGTATTTTAGAGACTTAAACTTATTCGCGTGTCCCACCTCAGAATATACTCTCATATCCAGATCCCAATATTCAGTCTTACAGGTGAGTATACATAGATGATATCTGTAAAGGGTTAAATGCGAGGGCCATGAGAGCTCAGGCTATTGCTTCCGCAAAATCAGAGAGATGATGGCTTCGACTTTTGGTATGTTCCCTTTAGAGAATCTTTTCTTCAACAGCACATGATTAGCATTTTGCAATGTTTCATCATTTTTTGTACTGAGGGTGATGCTATATTTCAAGCAAGCGTAAAGTATTATACGGGGACTAGGCCATTGCTTCCGCAAAATCAGAAGTCTCTGGATAATACCCCAGATATCACTGAGTATAAAGACCTAGTATCTCAGAAAGAGGGACCATTCAAACAACATTTCGGGGGTTACCTATATATCCGAGAGTTGTTCCCCACGAGATAAGTAAGTTTGAAATTTAGGTTTATATCTCGTCACAATCTACTAAATGTGCAAAAACCTACTGGCACATCATCAGTGAGACTGTTTATCACATTTAGACTTTCCAATTCTTTAGCATGCTGTGATAGTCCACTGATGTACTATCATTTCCTCTTTTCTCAACAAAACTCATTTTTGATTTTATCATGTTTTTGACTTTTTCAAATTTTCAAATGTTTTTGGATTTTCTGAAATTTTCTTACTCCCCCTAAAATGCAAAACCATTTAAAAGAAATTTGAAAACAAACTATACAAATAACGTGACAACTGTTGTGAATTGCTTCAATTCGCCATCCACTTGGCATAAATAATCAGAACTCCCCCTTACAACAAACTATTTTCCCATTATGATTTCAAAACACTTAAGTTTGTTTTAATCAAATGGTTTTTCCGAAAAATAAGTTTTGTTGATTTCATAAAACCACTCGTAGGTTAGGGGATCAATTCATCACCTTGTTCTTTCATCTTCAACCTTTTGAAAAGTATAACAATTTTAAAATCAAATAACAAATATCACTTGTAGAAAATCAAGTACAACTTAATGTCCCTGATTTACCACTTGTAAGTCGAAATCACTTTCGTGAATTTCTCAAGAAAGATGCCGATACCTGCTTCACACTTACCAACCTGGAAGCTCCGGCAAGTCATACTTTTCACATATGAAAAACAGACATCCAAGCCTGACCAAACTTGGATGTGACCTCTTCAGTTTCACTCGGGGTGTAAGTTGCCTTCTTTGTTTCATAAAACTCTTTTACCCCTGTGACCTTCCCATCGACCATCTTTCCAAAAATCTTTTTCACATTTCCATTAAAAACCTTTTCAACATCAAATTCTTTCTTTTCAGAATAGAATTGATTCGAAATCTCAACCTTTCCAACCTTTTGTTTAAAATTTTCAGCTCGCAATGGTGGAAAATTAACATCATCCATTGGCGGTACTGAAGTTTCCAATTTTTGAACAACTTGTGGCTCCTCTGACTTTGTGGAATCAGATTCATCACCAGATTTCACCTCAGATTTCTTAACAACCCACTTTTGGTTATCAAGATTAACTCTTCTTTTGTAAAATCTCTTCTTCGAACATTCACCAACTTCATATGTTGAATTTTTAAAAACTTTGAATTTTTCAGTTGGTGGTTCATTTTTCTCAACAATCTTTTCTTTCAGTTTAGAAACAACTTCCTGTTTGATGTTGGTTGCCATAGGACAGTTCCAGGCAATGTGACCAACTTCTTGACATTGATAACAGGTTCTTGTCTCCTTTTTCTGATAAGTTCCATTCTTCTCAAACTTTTGTTTTTCTGCAAAGAACTCTTTATTTGTTTGCTTCCAGAATGAGCTCTTTTCTTCTTCCACTGAATTTGCTCCTGAAACAAATACAGTTTTAGGTTTATAAGATTTCTCATTTTTATGATTTTTCTGTGGAATAAAACCCAAACCCTTTTTTTTTGTAATTACCGTTGTGGTTTGGTTTCTTTTGAAAACCTGAACCAGAACTGTAACCCTTTTTCTTGTTTAAACGTTGTTGAACTCTTGAGGTGTACTTTTTAGATTTTCCAGTAAAATATACATCTTTTATTTCAGAAATATTAATTTCTATTAATTTGAAAACCTTTTTTATCATTTCAGTTTTAACACCTCTTATTGGAAATTCCTCATCAGAATATAATTTGTCTGAATCATTCAAAGTATATACCACTTTGATTGGTTCTTCATTCAAATTAGATTTTGATAACAAGAATTCTTTATTGTAAACCCTTTTAACCGATGATTTTGAACAGTTGACCAACGAACTCGAACTTTCTGACTCAGACTTTAACTCTGACTCCTCATCTTTATCCAACACCTGATCGACCACTTTCTTTATTAACTCAGACTCATGATCAGTGTCAGACGATGTGAACGTGACGTCAATATTTACTGGTAAATCATCAGTTGTTTCAGACTTTAACTTTATATTGACAGCCTTTTTGACTTGCTCCTCATTTGGTTTTATGGGAGAATAACCTTCCCAGATCGGAGGCGGATACTTGTTATAGTTTGCACTTTGTTTCTTACCAGTATCCTTTTCTTCAGTCTTCTTGTCTTGAAAGGCTTCCATACCTGCAACAGTTGGATAAATTATATCAATCAAATAATCAGAACTAGAATAACTTTGCAGTAATTGTCTGATTCTTTCATTTTCTATCTTTTCCTTTTCCAACTCTTGCTTCAACTTGGCACATTCTTCAATATAATGATTGATTGTCTTCTGTTTCATCATCATCACAGCATTCATCATAGTCAACGCATCTTCTCTTTCAGAATTTGTCTTTTGTAGACCAGTTACCGTTCTATTCAACACATCGTACGATTCTTTCACATAATTGAGATTAAACAATAAGTTTTCTTTCATCTTATCTTGCTCACTCAATTTCTCATCTTTTTCTTCACACTGCTTGCAAGTTTCCAAACATTTTAGACAAGGTTTTATAACTTCAACAATCTTTTCAACTTCGATAATCTTTTCAACTTTGACTATCTTCTCAATTTCAACCACTTTCTCATCTTCAAACACCTTTTCAGCTTCAACCACTTCTTCAACTTCATCTGCCTGCTCAGTAGCTTTATCTTCTTCACTTTGTTCAAAAATCTTTTCCTGAAAAACACTCTCACTTTTCACCTTTTTCTTTTCTTTTGCTGCTTGTTTCTCTTTCAGCTTCTCCACTCTATCTGCAAAATAAAATTGAAAACTTTCAGGAGATAAATGAACTTTTGCAATATTAATATGCATTTCTTCATCATCATCACTATCATCAGTTGATGATTGATCAAACACTTGTGTCTGTTCTGAACTATCATCTGAAGAAACAAACTCTTCATCTTGACTTTTCTCATCACTGGCAAACGCTTTCATCCATTTCGTCATCAAATCTGGCTCTTGAACTATTTGAGCAATGAGAGCTGCTACTTTTGAATCAGGTGGTATGTATTTATCCCAACTGAAACCTTCTGCCACTTTTTCATCATCTTGATCAATTATGCCATAATAAGCTTTCTTATTTGCTTCCTCGATCATTTTAGCATGTGCAGTTTATGGCTCTTTTTGTTGATACGACTGATGAGCAACTTGTTGATATATGGCTTTCCGATAATAATCATTTCCACCAAATGGATTCTTTGCTCCACTTGCTTCTCGATTGGTACATTCCCTCTTGAAATGACCTTTCTCCCTGCATCGAAAACAAGTAACTTTAGATTTATCAAAACCCAAAGTAGAAACTTTTGCATCCAAGAAATCATCTTTTCCTGTAATCATTTTAAACTTTTCAGCTCTCCTCAACACACTCGCTAAACACCACTTTATATCCATCAGCTCCATTTCTTCAGCATCTATCTGATCATAATCCTCTTTCGTCAACGTAGGATTTCCGATCCTTCCTGTAACCAATCCTTCATATGATTCCAATACTGTAACAAGTAATGCCATATGACTTTTGACAACTTCTTCAGAAAAATTTTGACCATTCTGAAGATGCAATGCGATGTTGCAATTTAAGACATGACTATTGTTGTTGTTTGAGCTTTGAAATTGATGACTTGAGCTTGAAGCTTTCGGATTAACACTCGGATATGAGGAGAATCCACTGCTGCTGTTGTTTGAACTTTGATTGATTGATTTAGATGAATTTTCAACACTAAAAGCAGTTTGGATTTTTGGACTTGTTTCGACATTCTGAACACTCCCTTTGTAGTACATCTTAACATCTTGTTGTGCACTCGGATTGTTCATTCTTGCAATCTTCTGTTGCTCAAGATCTTGTCCTTCAATCTTTTCAATAAACTGGGAAATTGTCAATCCATCATATTCTCCAGTATTCTTTAGTATCATAAAAAATGTACCCCATTCTTTCTGAGGTAACGCATCAGCTAATTTGTCAACCCATTCCTCACGATATTTGTTGATGTTTAACAATGACATTGACCGAACTAAGTGACAATATCTTTCAATCATTTTCTTTGTATCTTCTCCCGGTAAACTTGTAAATAGATCAAATTCTTTCTTTAACAATGATTTTTTACTCTTGATCATCTTCTCACTTCCCTCAAACTTAATTCGAAGTGCTTCCCAAATAGAACGTGAAGTGTTATCATGTTGGAGCAAAACAAAGATATCTTCTTTGATAACTTGCTGGAGTAAACTGATCATCATCTTTTCTGCTTTATACATATCTCTTTCTTTGTCTGAAAATTCAGAAATAGTTTTGATAACTCCCATATCTGTACGAGGTTTAACATACTTTTTCTCAATACACTCCCAAGATCTCAAATGAATTGCTTGAACCCAGTTTTCAAATCGATCTTTCCATCCATAATACTCCTCAATTCCCATTAGCTTCGGGGGTTTTTTGTAAAGTTCCAGTTTCATTTTCCATGTTCATGTTTTGAGCAATGGCAGCTGGAGTAGTCGGGGCAGTAGCAAATGCGTTATAAAATTCTTCTTCCATGATTCGGTAACAAGTTTCACAAAATCAGACACTTTCAAGCGAAATACCAATTCAAGCGAAATACATAACTGGTGCGAAATACCTTTTCAAGTGAAATTACCTGCACAAGAAACTTCAAACGAAATCAAAATTTTCACACGAAATAGGTAATTTCGAGCGAAATAACCAAACGAAATCCAGTTTTAAGCGAAATTAACTAATTTCGTACGAAATACTCAAACGAAATACTAATTTCGTATGAAATCAACCAATATTTCAAACGAAATCTAATTTCGTGCGAAATTACGAAGCAATTCCATGCGAAATACTGCTGATGTCATCATCTCGAGCTGATTTTGTCAAAAATGATCAAGTTTTAGTCCGATTTTTTATCTGAAACTTTCAAGGGTTTGTTAAAACACTGTTACGCACATAATATGTGAAATTCAAGACATTTTGACCGTGAAATCAAGTTAATTTTGAAAAGAAGGTGTAGAAATCAGAAATTTTGAGCTAAATCAGTAAGAACTCTTCCTCCTGAGCTCTGATACCACATGAAGGATCGTTTGCACGACCAAACGAGTCGTTCAGAAGAGTTTTTGCTCAATACGAAAGGCTGAAACAGACGTATCGAGTTGATTCAGCTTGCAAATCACTTTAAACTGTCTTTAGATTGATATAACAACTTTTTACAGCGAGTAGACACTTCGGCAGCACTTCGGCTCTCCAACCGGAATATCTAGAACTACTTCAAACGAAATCACAAGGCACCTATTTATAGGCTAGCTGATTTCGCATGAACATGCTCAAACGAAATCACTTCACACGAAATTACAATTTCGTGCGAAATAACCATGAGCTAATTTCGTGCGAAATTACAATCTGTAATTTCGTGCGAAATTACCTTCTAACCTATTTTAGACATTTTTCTCGTACTACGTGCCCTGATCTATACAATCTAATACAAGACTCAATACAAGGCGAAGTCGACAGACTTATGCACCAACACAAACCTCAAACCACCAAATCTCAAACTTCCACCCAAACAGTTGTTGTAACACCTGTTGTATCAACAACTGATACCTCAGTAGTTTCAACAACTGCCAGCCAAACACCTGCCATCTCCTCAACACACACCACTACAACACACACCACAACCACTGCCCTACCACCACAACCTAAAATCACTTCACCACCCACCAAATCACCACCTGCTGAAAAGCAGAAGACATCTACTGACACATCAGTAGTTGTAATGACAACAGAGGTTGAAACACCAGTTGTTTCAACAGTTGTTTGCCAGCCATCTACCACTGCCCTCACCATTTCAACAATCACCATACAACCCATTGTCACATCACAACCAAAACCCCCTTCACCCAAAAGGCTTTTATAAGGACCTTCAAAAATGTCCCAAACCGACCCGTAAGTGAAAACCCGGACCCCCGAAACCCTAATCCATATCAAAAATCAAGAAAATCATATTTTTGGTCCTCTCGCGGGCTGCGTAAAGCACAAGAGGACCCTTACGCGGGCCGCGTCAACTTAACATTGTTCCGGATAACTGTTCAAGCCACGCGTTGTCCACCTGGCACACCTACTCGTGACCCAGCAAGCCTACACGTAGACTAGGTTCCCACGCGGGCCGCGTAAGGATCGGCTTACGGTTCACGCGGGCCGTGACAGACCCATTTTTCAGCTATAAATAGAACTGATCATGGCCTGTTCAATGGTGTCGAAAACAATTCTCAAAAACGAAGTGCTACTGCTCAATTTCGAAAATTAAGGTAGTGAGGCGCTGCTACGATACAGGGTATTAACTCGATCGCTGCTACGATTCAATGTCCAATCGATTGAAACTATCCGATGGATGTTTAAGTGCTGCCCACATTAGGGCCATACTTTGTCATTCGTCGTAAATTCGATGGATGTTTAAGTATTGCACTTTGTCATTCATTGTGAGGGTTTTAATCTCGTGAGTTATCGTAAATGTTGTATTAGTTACTGACCTAGTCGTGTGCATTGTTATTTAAATTAGGTTACAAGGCTAATCAGTAGGCTAAATTCTGCCCGTTTAAATCTGCAATGTGAGTCATTCTCTTTTATCAAAAGTATTTTACAATACTCTAATTATTTTCAAAGGTTATAATTACAGGGATTAAGTCATGGTTATCTTAATCACTGGCTAGTGGGGTATTGTGCACATTACTAAATTTCTCACGGTTAGGCTAATAAATCCTAACAGTGATAATCATCACTACTTGGGAAAAAAGACCCAATAGTGGTATGACCATCGTCACCAGGAGGTGACACGGCGCCAGATAAAAATAAGATAGAAGCCATTGTAATCGCTTTTATGCTGTAATTTATAACTATGTGTCGTTTTATCAAATTTGAATGACTCGCCAGTATTTCCCCGCTGATAAAATATTTTCAAAACATGTTTCAGGTGACTACTGTGAACCAAGGAAAAGTGCTACGGAGCACTAACAAGCTTGAAGTAGTGGCTCAGTTAAATAAATAAACATGTTTTGTAAATCAGGGAATTTCCTTGTGAAATTCCTATATTGTAAATTACGGGGTTTATCCCGAATTATGAAATAAAATAATCGGGCATTTCAAGTTTTAAAAGATCCTGTTAAATCTTCCGTTGTCAACTCAATTAATAAATACCACGGGTTTCTGTCCCGCGGCTCCTGGACCGGGTAAAACCGAGACGGGGGCCGTGACAGAAAAAGGTGGTATCAGAGCCACTGATTTAAGCCAATTAAGTATTTAGAAATACTTGATTTTCCTGATTACCATCTTGTGATTATGTGTTTTATTAACTGACTACTTGTTAGTTACAGCGTGGGTAAGCAAAGAATTTCGGACATCTATCGTCAATTAGATAGTTCACCAAAAGATAAAGGAACTTTGTTCCAATCAAATTCCTCAAGATACTCAGCAGAAACTGAGGAAGGAATATTTGTTCGTAAGACACAGTTTGAGAAACCACTTACCCCTAATAAAAGAAGTTGGATTATTAGAAAAGGTCAAGAGAAAATAAAGAAGTCACAACCAAAAGGAGTGATGAGTAATAAGGGAACTCAGAAAATAGGCACTAACCCACCACGGGAAGATGAATTAGATGAAAAATGGGCAAATCTCTATATGTTAGCCACTACAGCAGTAAATGCTAACTTATAGTTGAATCGCCAAACTAAGTACCAGCACTTATATCATCTATAAGCCAGAAACTTTGCCCCATTAAATAAACAACTTAATAAGAAAGATAGACTAAAATAAATTTTCCCTAGTATATTTTAAATTTCAGTTGTAATTTGTAATAAATATATATATAAAAATCGCAATATTTTGTTTTAATCAATCTGTTTATGTATTAGATATTTAATACTTAAATTTTGATTGCCTTTTTGTGATTATTCAATTTACAAAATTTTAACCTAGAATTTTGTGTGTTTCTTCATATCTGCTAAACAGCATGAATGAGTTGTCTGAAGCTCTTCAGAATCTCAATCTCTATCCTGTTAATGTGGAAGTGTCCAGAGACTTTACCGGTTATTGTGCCGACATGGAGGAACCTATGGAATTTCAAGCCCAGCCACCGGAGAAACCCAAGCCAAAGAAAAGAAGAAGAATTGTGGGCTGGAGGCGTGTGCGCAGGAGGAAACCAGCGACACGGAAAGTTGTAAAGACGGAGGATCCCAAAAGTAAAGGCAAGGAAATAGAGATTTGGGAAAGTTCCCGGCAAGATCAGGAAATGCCACCCTGGGAGGAGTTGGATCATAAACTGGCACTTAGTGACCTCATCGGACCTGCCGGTGAAAACCTTTTTAATTACCCAGCGGAAGCACAACTTCCAGTTGACCTAGAGCCTGAAATCCCAGATCCTATTATCCATTCCCAACCTCTACCAGCAGAGCTAGAAGAATGGTGGACCACTGACTGGCAGTTTCAAAATCTCCTAAATAACCCTAATACCTTTTCCCCCCAATTTGATCCTGAACCTCCACTACACCCACCGATGAGCTCCGAAAACTTGGCTGAACTCTGCCATTTCAGCGAGGAGTTGGTGGATACAGGGAATCGAATCCGGGAGGTGGGAGAACAGATCTCCTGGAAGTACGACGAGAGGGAACGTCGTTTCTGAAAACGCCAGCTGATGGGATAGTATGGGATGGTGGAAGCATGTGTTTAATAATAATATAATAATCAAAATATAATTATGTGAAATAACCTAAAAATAAAACTTTTGTAAGATAACAGGTGTGTACGGAAGCATATTATAATACATAAAAAAATGGAAGTCGAAAAATCAACAATTTTGGTTATAGTTGTTGACGTGATTATGTGCAATTATCTTATTATGTTTGATTGTTAATTATTTGTGCTAATCGCTTATATAAAATAATTACCAGATGGAACACGCTGGTAATGAACTTGTTAACGAAGTTAACCAATCTGAACAAAATCATGAAGATCAATTTCTGAATAGGCAAGATATCGAGAATATCGTTGCTCAGGGAATAGCCAATGCTATTCCAGCAATCCTTGCTGCTGCCCGAAATCCAGTTGAACCTCAACAAATTATTCCTAGCAAACGTACACATGGTGACAATTTTAGTAATTGTGTAAACGGAGGCGGCAACCATACTAATAACAACAACGATGGAATGCAAGCCCCACTCCTTAAGAAAATGAAAGCTGCAATGCCTGGTTGCACTTACAAGGAATTTCTTGCCTGTAAACCGGTTGAATTTGCAGGCAACGAAGGGGAGACTGCTGCACTGCATTGGTTAGAGAAAACCGAGGCGGTGATTAAAATAAGTAAATGTGCTGAGGAAGACAAAGTCATGTACGCGTCGCATCTTTTTAAAGAAGGGGCGCTAGAATGGTGGAATACGGTACTTCAAGCTAAGGGAAGCGATGTGGCCTATGCCATGAATTGGGAAGAATTCAAGCGACTAGTGGAAAGAAAATTCTGTCCCGAGTATGAAAAGGAACAAATGGCAAATAAATTCTTGAACCACCGGATGGTGGATGTAGACTGTCGAGGATATACTTCGACATTCTTTGAGTACGCTAGAGTGGTACCAACCCTGGCTTCGCCAGAGCTGGTACTTATTTCCCGCTATATTTGGGGATTGATTGGCGAAATCCGTGATATCGTTAAAGCTGCGAGACCTCGCACAATTGACGATGCAGTAGAATTAGCCAACACTTTGACTGGCGGACTAGTACGTACACGAGAAGAAAATAGAAAGAAGGAAGTGGCCCAAAAGATTACCCAGGGATTCCGTATGGGTAACAGTAGTAATTTCAAGAAAAAGGGAACCAGGCAATCTTCCACTGTTCCATTTTGCAATGCCTGTAAAAGAAAGCATTTTGGTAGATGCAAGGGGTATTGCAATTTCTGCAAAATCCCGGGGCACCAAGAAGAAGATTGCAGGAAGAAGAAAGCAACAATCTGCTACAACTGCGGAGAAGCTGGACATTTTAGGCCAGACTGCCCGAAATTGGTCAAACCAGCTGATAATAAAGCTAAACCTGCAGAAGGAACTACCAAGAGAAACGCAAGAGCCTTCCAGTTGACCACTCAGGAAGCAGAATTAATCCCTGACGTGATAACTGGTACGTTCCTAGTTCACAACGTTTATGCAAAAGTATTATTTGACTCTGGTGTAAACCAAAGTTTTATAAATACTTCATTCTGCCAAGCTCTTAACCTACCCTTAACCAACCTTAGGCAGATTTTTACAGTCGAAACGGCAGATGGGAATTCTGTTAAAATAGATAAGGTTTTGCGAGAAGGAAAGATAGAACTCTTAGGCCATAAGTTTTCTGCAAACCTGTTACCTATGAATTTAGCCGAATTTGATGTGGTATTAGGAATGGATTAGTTAGTAGCCAACCATGCTCGAATTCTTTGTGATAAGAATTCCATAGAAATTCATACACCCACAGGAGAATTAGTGATGATTACAGGAGATAAGCCACGAAAGCCACTGAAATTTATTTCAGTAATGAAGTTGGCCAGTTATTCAAGAAAACAAGAAGTAGGGTATATGATTTCAGTAATCCTTAACACTAAGGGTAAGGAACTTAAAGAAGTTCCAGTAGTATCAGAATACCCGGATGTATTCCCAAAAGAACTACCTGGATTACCACCCAATAGGGAAGTCGAATTTAGAATTCATCTAATTCCTGGAACTACACCGATAGCCAAGGCACCTTATCGGTTAGCACCCACCGAAATGCTAGAATTAAAAAAGCAATTAGATGAATTATTAAGCAAAGGATTCATACAACCTAGTTCATCCCCGTGGGGAGCTCCAGTGTTGTTTGTGAAAAAGAAAGATGGTTCGATGCGAATGTGTATCGATTATAGGGAATTGAATAAGGCTACAATTAAGAATCGATACCCATTACCTAGGATTGATGATCTTTTCGATCAACTTCAAGGAGCTAGATACTTTTCTAAGATAGACCTACGCTCTGGATATCATCAATTGAAAGTACAAGAAGAAGACATACCTAAAACTGCTTTCAGAACTAGGTATGGTCATTACGAGTTTACAGTCATGCCCTTTGGGTTAACAAATGCTCCTGCAGCATTTATGGACATGTTGAACAGGATCTGTAAACCGTATTTGGATAATTTTGTAATCGTCTTCATCGACGATATACTTATTTATTCCAAAAGCCAGGATGAGCACTGTCAGCACTTGCATGCACTCTTAACTTTGTTAAGAAAAGAGAAGCTTTATGCCAAATTCTCAAAGTGTGAATTTTGGCTACAGGAGGTACAATTTTTAAGACACATGGTGAATCACGAAGGTATTCACATAGATCCCTCCAAAATAGAAGCGATCACCAAATGGAAGGTTCCGCAATCAGCTATGGAAGTTAGAAGTTTTATAGGGTTAGCCGGATATTATAGACGATTTATTAAGGATTTTTCCAAGATAGCTGTACCATTAACTAAGCTAACCTGTAAAGCAGTTAAGTTTGAATGGGGACCTAGGCAAGAAGAGGCCTTTAGGATTTTAAAGCAAAAGCTAACAAACGCTCCAATTCTAGCCTTACCAGAAGGAACAGAGGATTTTGAAGTATACTGCGATGCTTCAAAGCTAGGATTAGGATGTGTGCTAATGCAACGCAAGAAGGTAATTGCGTATGCTTCATGGCAATTGAAAAAGCACGAGGAAAATTATACGACTCACGACTTAGAATTAGGAGCCATAATTTTTGCCCTTAAGATTTGGAGACTCTATTTGTATGGAAGTAAGTTTACTGTCTATACCGACCATAAGAGCTTAAGATACATATTTGGGCAAAAAGAATTAAACATGAGCCAAAGAAGATGGATGGAGATTCTAAGTGACTACGACTGTGATATTCAATATCACGAAGGAAAAGCAAACGTAGTTGCTGATGCCTTAAGTCGTAAGTATCATGAGAAACAACGACGAGTTCGTGCTCTTAGATTAAGTTTACAATTAGACTTAATAGAACAACTAAAAAACATTCAAGAAACAGCAATCAAGAATGACGCTGAAGGAATGAAAGGAAGAATAAAAGAATTGGAACAAGGAAGTGATGGAATTTGGAGATTCCATAAGAAAAGAATTTGGGTACCTAAACAAGGAGAATTAAGAAATAAGATTTTAGAAGAAGCCCATAAATCTAGGTATACCATGCATCCTGGTAACAATAAAATGTACCAAGATTTAAGGAATAATTTCTGGTGGATAGGAATGAAAAAGGACATAGCTAGATATGTTTCTAAATGTCTTACTTGTTCACAAGTTAAGGCAGAACACCAGAAACCCTCAGGTCTACTACAACAATTAGAAATGCCTGTATGGAAATGGGAACTCATAACAATGGACTTTGTTACTAAGTTGCCCAAAACCAGAAAAGGTAATGACGCGATTTGGGTAATTGTGGATCGATTAACCAAATCAGCTCATTTTCTACCCATGAAAGAAACCTTTAGCATGGAAAGATTAGCCAAATTGTACGTAGACGAGGTAGTATCCTTACATGGAGTTCCACTCTCCATTGTATCGGATAGGGATAGCCGTTTCACTTCCCACTTCTGGACAAGTTTCCAAGAAGCCATGGGAACCCGACTAAATCTAAGCACTGCATACCATCCTCAGAAAGATGGACAAAGTGAAAGGACGATCCAAACCCTGGAGGACATGCTTAGGGCATGTGTAATAGATTTTGGTGGAAATTGGGATGACCATGTTGGATCGTCGTGTGACCCTAACGAGTCAATCAGAAGAGTTTATGATCTATTTCAAAGGCGGAATCAGAGAAATAGACTTGATACAGCTTAATATTCCCTAATTATCTTCTTATTAATGATTCCAAAGCTTTTACATATCGTTTGACAAACTGGCAGCACCTCGGCTCTGAATCGGAAAAGTTACAAATGAATCAGCACACCTAGTATTTATAGGCTAAAGAAATTTCGCACGGACCTGTTCACACGAAATCACTTTCAATCGAAATTACTAATTCCATGCGAAATTACCATGTAATTTCGTGTGGAATTACAACATGTAATTTCGTGCGAAATTACCTCCAAACCTATTTTTAACATATTTCTCGTACTACGTACCCTGATCTATCTAATCTAATACAAGACTCTATAAAGACGAAGTTAACAGACATCTATGCACCAACAGACTCTCCCTTGGATGTTGACGAAGTCTTTAGCATCAAATCTTCAGTCTTTAGTCTTGATCTATCTTATTCTCTGTCCAATTTTTCTGACACTGTAAGCATCCTTCAATCTCTGTCTTCAAACTCCCCTTTGAATATTGATCCAGAATGTAGACTCCCCCTTTCAATATACTGGAGCTTGAATTCTGGTTCAATCTTTACACTTTCTTTGCCATGGGGATCTTGTTTCCTGTTTCTCAAGAATTTGACATTACAATCTATTGACTTTTAACATCTTTTCTTGTTTTTATCAGTTTTTAAAAATCCACTTAAGTATTCATGTCCAATTTAATGACCCTGATCACTCAATTTATCTACCAAGTCCAACTTAATGACCTTGGTTGACTCGAGATAAAACACAACTGACTTTTGTTCAACATTTTTCAAAACATTTTTCTGAAAATTACAAGTTTCAACTTAATGAACTTGTTTTGACTTTTCATTTTTCAAGTTTATCAAGATAAGCTCACAACTCTTTTGTCCAGCTCAGAAACATCCTGCATCTGCTTCAAACTTCGAATCTCAATATCAACTTTCCACTTTGGTTTGTCGAAAAATAAAGCAGAAATGTAAAATCTTTTTGGATTTTGAATAAAGTTTCTAAACTAGAATGCTAAACATAAATGAAATGCAGTAAATGTAAACTATATACAAACATATTTTTGGTGAGCGTGTTAGGGAATCATATCAGCTATTCGACAAGTCACAAGTACCGTTAAGCTTTGATTTCATACTCAGAATTAAACAATTCGCTTAGATTGTCGATATACTGATCCACTTAAATTCTCACACAAATTTCAAACTGTCCAGTATACGAATTAGGTGAATTAAGAACTTAAACTTATTCATGTGTCCCACCTCTTGAATATACTCCCGTATCCAGAACCCAATATTCAGTCTTACAGGTGAGTATACCACAGATGATATCTGTAAGGGGTTAAATGCGAGGGCCGTGAGAGCTCAGGCTATTGCTTCCGCAAAATCAGAGAGATGACGGCTTCGACTTTTGGTGTGTCTCCTTTAGAGGATCTTTTTTTTTACAACAGCACATGATTAGCATTTTGCAATGTTTCATCATTTTTTATGCTGAGGGAGATGCTATGTTTCAAGCAAGCGTAAAGTATTATACGGGGACTAGGCCATTGCTTCCACAATATCAGAAGTCCCGGGATAATACCCCAGATATCACTGAGTATAAAGACCTAGTATCTCAGAAAGAGGGATCTTTCAAACAAGATTTCAGGGGTTACCTATATATCCAAGTAGTGTTCCCCATGAAATAAGCAAGTAAAGATTTAGGTTTATATCCCGAACAAACCTACTAAATGTGTAAAAACCTATCGGCATATCATTAGCGAGACTGCTTAAGACTATTAAACTTTACATATCTTTAGCATACTGTAACTGTCAAGCCGATGTACTATCATTTTCCCTTTTTACACAAGCCCTTTTTCATTTTCTATTGTTTTTGGATTTTTGAAATTTTTTACTGTTTTTGTATTTTCTGAAAATATTACCCTATACTCCCCCTAAATACCAAAATAAGTAAAAAATCGACAAACAATTGCATATTGCTTCTCAACATCATCTACATTGTTACCTTCATCTACGCCAAGAATCTCCTCCGACACCGATAAAAGCTTCATACCATTCAATTTTAAAAGATATTGAAAACGAGTTTTATCAAACGCTTTGGTATGTAAATCAGCTTTTTGTTCATCAGTGTGGATTTTCTCAATTCGTATCAACTTCTTCTCGAAACAATCTCGGATGAAGTGATGACGAATTTCAATGTGTTTCGTTTTAGCGTGATGAACAGGATTTTTAGTAATGTTAATCGCTGCCTCATTATCAACAAAGATAGGGGTGTTAAGAAATTGCAAACCGTAGTCTCTCATCTGTTGCTGGATCCACAAGATCTGAGAGCAGCAACTGCTAGCAGATACATATTCGGCTTCACATGTGGATAAAGCCACAGAGGTCTGCTTCTTGCATTGCCAGGTAACCAATCGTGGTCCGAAAAACTGCCACCCCGCTGTTGTTGATTTAGCGTTAACTTTGCAGCATCCGAAATCAGAATCGGAATACCCTTCGAGTGTGAAATCGCCTTCTCTTGGATACCACAACCCCAGTGATGGAGTTCCTTTCAGGTAGCGTAATATCCGTTTCACAATCACCATATGCGAAGCTCTCGGGTTAGATTGAAATCTTGCTGCTAGGCAGGTTGGATACATGATATCGGGTCTTGAAGCTGTCAAGTACATCAGTGATCCGATCATGGAACGATATAACGTTTCATCTACCTTCTCTCTGGTGAGATCAGGGTTTATCCCATGGTTCGTCGCTAACGGGGTGGAAGCTGGAGTAGAACCTGACATCCCAAATTTCTCTAAGATATCATGAACATACTTCGTCTGATGTATGAAAATTCCCTTAGGCAGTTGATCAACCTGAAGTCCCAAGAAGAATTTCATCTCACCCATCGATGACATTTCAAATTTTTGTTTCATAACTTGTTCAAAATCTTTGCACAGATTTTCATTTGTCGACCCAAATATGATGTCGTCCACATATATTTGAACTATCAGAAGATGACCGTCGACTTCTTTGGTGAAGAGAGTGGCATCCACTTTTCCACGGATGAAGCTGTTGGCAAGCAGGTGTTGAGACAATGTCTCATACCAGGCTCTCGGGGTCTGGTGTAAACCATACAGCGCTTTATCCAGTAAATAAACCTTGTCTTTGTGGATTGGATCGGTGAAACCTGGTGGCTGTCCGACATATACCTCCTCTTTTACCTTCCCATAGAGAAACACCGATTTAACATCTAACTGATAAACTTTAAAAATTTTCCAAGATGCAAATGCTAGGAAGATTCTGATCGCTTCAAGTCTAGCAACTGGAGCATACACTTCAGTGAAATCTATACCCTCCTGCTGACTGAAACCCTGGACTACAAGTCGAGCTTTGTTACGAATAATAACCCCTCGATCATCTCTCTTACACTTGAACACCCACTTGGTGTTTATCTTCCTGTAACCATCAGGCAAGTCTACTAATTTCCAAACACCCAACTTCTCAAACTGACTCAGCTCCTCTTGCATCGCGTTGACCCAAGAATCTTCAGTTAGCGCTTCCTTGTATGTTCGCGGTTCAATCTGTGAAATAAAACAACTAAGTGAAAACTCAGTTTGTAACGAAGCAACTGTAGAATAAAAACAAGTAAGGCCTTGGTCAATTTGACGTCTTAACGCCTGATTGTAATTCTCCAATAATCAGCTCTTCTGGATGATACGAAAGAGTTCTCGGCATCACCTCGCCTGGAACATCTACCTCGTCTTCCAAATTTGTGACATTCTGATTTGCACCTTGTTCACTGACTGAAATTGTTTGTCTTGAAATCTGGATCTGCTCCCCCTCAGAATCTGAATCACCACGATCGAAAATAGGTCTATCTTCAGATTCTAGATTATCGTTGACTGCCGTCTAATTGTCAATAGCTTGTTCTGAGGATTGTTGAATATCATCATGTTCTCAAGCATTACTAGGACCGGCTTCATCGTCATTGGAAGCTCGATTTTGACGTCTAGAATACTCAGCTGGAAATCTTTCTTGTGATTCTTCATATTCTCTCAGAATATCCAACTCGTCAAAGAAATCTGATTCTTCTTCTATGTCAAACGAATCCCATAGTGTGTCGTAATTAAAACGCCATGAGTCGCCTGGATTCTGCGGTGGCATGGTATAACTTTGACACTCAACATTATGTGCTTCGATAATCCGCTTCAAGCTTGGAACAAAGACACGTTTCAATGGACTTGCATATCCTACGAATATTCCTTCAATGCTCTTTGCACCAAATTTACCAAAAGGTTCTAGAACTGTACAGGGAGACCCAAACGGTTCCAGATACTTCAGGTTAGGTTTGCGGTTGTTAATTAGCTCGAAACATGTCTTGTTGAATTTCTTCACTGTAAGAACCCGGTTGAGTGTATAGCAAGCGGCTGATACTGCTTCTGCCCAAAAATTAACTGGTAATTTCGAATCAATAAGCATCGTCCTAGCCGTTTCAATTAGCGTCCTGTTCTTTCTTTCAGCTACTCCATTTTGCTGCGAAGTGTAAGGAGCACTAAATTCTTGCAGTATACCTCTCTCATCACAATATTCTTCCATCTTGTTGTTCTTGAACTCTGTACCGTTGTCACTCCTAATTCTTTTGATTCCAGTTTGGTACAAGTTTTCAATTTTCCTGAACAACGTCATCAAACTTTCAAATATTTCATCTTTTGTCTTTAAAAATGATACCCATGAAAATCTCGAATAGTCATCTGTTACTACTAGACAGTAGAGATCACCAGTTATGCTTTTGACATAAAACAATGAGCCTGACCCGTGGTAGTAGTTGCTACACTCATGTCCAACGCGTACAGATCATTGACTCTGGGTGCTCTCATGATAACCCACTCTTCGGGAACAACAAATCCTGGTTTCAAGATCAAACATTCTTTGTCTGTAAAGTGCGTTGTATACATACGATCACAAATCTGAGATATGCTCAGAAGATTGTTTTCAAGCTCGGCGATGTAGTTTACTCTTTCAAACGTAACAATTCCATTCGATAAAGTTCCTTCACCAACTATTCGACCACCTTGATTGCCTGCAAATCCCACATATCCTCCATTAAACCCTCGAACATCGTACAATAGGGTTTTCTTCTCCGTCATGTACCGAGAAGCACCACTATCCATAATCCAACGTGAAACAGATCTTGGAAGCTCCTGCACATATCACAAACACTTAGTTAGATTTTGATGCCACCCAAGCCTCTTTCGACTCGGGTAACTTGACATTGAGGTGAGTTTTTGCAGTGTATAGTGGCGGAAAATTCTTGTCATTCATCTTTAAGCTCTCTTCAGACCCAATCTCAACCTCTTTGTATAAAAAGAAATCATTTTTAGGAGGTTGACCAGATGATTGGTCTTTCTTTGGAACATCCTTCTTTACAGAAGTAGTAGCCTCTTGTGGTTCAAGTTTCTCATAGTAATCCAAAGGAACATTCATCTTTACCGGAGTGGTAGAGGATGATTGTTTTTCCGTCTCAGAAACCTTTGGTTTTGGAGAACTTGATTTCTTTTCAACAGATTTTGTTTTCCATGCTTGTTGAGGCGAAGCAACCCGTTTGTAAAACTTATCAGTTTTAGTTACCGCATTCTTTACGGATTCAGTTTTGATTTTTGTGTTTTCATTTTTCAAAACTTTCTTCTCAACAACCATTGGTGCTTTGCCTTTTGCATCAGCTTTCTTTTTCTGTCTCTCAGCAACTTCAGACTTAGGCTTTAAGTTGGTGCACTCTCGTGCAATAAGTCCAACTTTGTTTCACTTAAAGCATGTACGAGTATCAACTACCCGACTTGTGCCTTCAATCTGAGGCTGTGAGGCCTTTTCTTCAAAAAACTCTTCATTTGTTTTTTAAAAAATCTCATATTCCTGCTCAGAATGAGAACTCGAGCTTTTTACAACCACCTTTCTCTCTACAAACTTCTTGTTTTGAAAGTTCTTTCTTTGATAATTCTTACCACCCTTATAACCACCCGACCATTGATTTTGATTGTTGTTAGAAAAACGCGGCGGTACAACAGGTTTCTTGTAGTAAGCTTTATCTTTTTCAAAGTTTAATTGCCGTTTGGAATGTTTCAAACCTTCGATTTCAGACACATCAATTTCAATCAACTTGAACACATTTTTCAATTTATCGACATTCACATTCTCCAAAGGAAAATCACGATCCGAATACAACTTATCAGATCCCGCCATCCTGTACATCACAAGATTAGGTTCTTCATTTAAGTTGTTTTTGGAATTTGATTTTGGAATATATTTGTCCAAAAAGCATTCATCATCCTCAGTAGTGTCACTTTCAGACTTTAAAACATTTTCAACCATGCTTTTCACAACTTCAGATTGAACACTATCTTCATCAGATGATGTGGTAAATGTGACATCAATCGTGTCTGGAAGCTTAACTTCGTTTTCTTCTTCATCATTAACCAACCCTGATTTTTTCTTAGAAAAATTATTCAATACTGGCGGTGGAACCTAATGAAACCCAACCCCAGTTCCATCCGAATAAACATCTTCGCCAGCTTTGTTCTTCCCAATTGGTTTAGGAACGATATGTTGAAGAACAAAACTTGCGGAGTTGTAACTGTTCAGTTTCAACTGAATGCGTTCATTTTCAATTTTAGCTTCTTGAAACTGAAGCTTCAACTTAGCAATCTCATCCAATTGTTGATTGATTAGCTCTTCTTTTACCCTAAGAACACCTGATAATTGAACATTTTCTTTGTTTGTCTTACCATTTCTCTCATCAGAATCTTTGACCGTTCGTTTTAGCTTCTCAAAATTTTCTGAAAGTTGACGATTTTCATGAATCAATTTTTCATTTTCTTTCCTAATTCTTTCTACATCAATTTTATCATTTTCAATTTTTTTAGTTAATTCTTTTACTCTATCATTTGAAGCCTTTAACATTTTGTCATGGTTTAAAATCCGATCTTCAACGTCTCTGACTCTTCCTGTCAGTTTTCAACCTTTTTAACGTTGAGGTAAGCAACTGTACTACAAACCTTGTAGTCTTTCATGCAATTTTTGCAGTCGCTCTCTTTTTTAGTTTTCTTACCTGACTCATTGATTGCATCATTCTGACTGACCTTGCTTTTAGACTCAGTTCCAGAACCAGAAACTACCTCTAGCTCTTTTGCAGCAAACACTTTGTCAGCCATCTTCTTCAAATTCTCAGCCGTGAATTCTTGTGACGTATCAATAATCTCGTCATCAATTTTCTTTGGCTGCTGCTCCTTCTCTTTTTCTTTTTCTTTTTCTTCAGCTTCTCCTCCTCCCCACCACTATCTCTGATTTGCTTTTTCTTCTGCTGCAATTTGTTGGGTGAGAGTTTCAACATCAACAGTATCTGGATCAACAGCAATGTTTCCCTTGGGATCTTGGTAACATTCTCTATCAGCATCCCATCTATTCGCCTTTTTAGCTTCTTTGTATGTACGATAGATTCTACTAATTCTGTTTTGGGCTTTCATTTTTCTATTAATGTATTTCACTTCTTCTGTTCTGCTATCTTTGAAAGGAACAATCTTTGTCACAATCGCATAGCCCACTGCGTCTTCTTCTGGTAACACTTCACTCCAATCATATCCCTCATCGTCATGGATAACAGCAAGTGCTCTGGATTTTTCTTTGGGATTTTCTTCTATCTGCTTCATTCTGGGAGGTTCAGATTTATTCTGATGATATATTACTCTTTTGTAATAATCCTCTCTGAATGGATTTGCAGTATCATCAGCAGGTGCGTTTCAACATTCACGTTTAAAATGTACCTTTTGTTTACATCTGAAGCACGTGACTTTTGATTTATCAAAACCAAGTTTTGTGGAAGGTCCACCGATAGAATGTCTGCCTGTAATCTCCATGAACCTTTGTGCTCGTCTGACCGCACTAGCCATACACCACCTGATATCGATCAACTCCATCTCCTCTGGGTCGATCTGATCATAGTCCTCCTTGGTGAGATTTATGTTTCCAATCTTGCCCGCAACAAGGCTCTCGTATGATTCTAGAACAGACGCTAAAAACACCATTTGCTGCTTTGCGGATTCCTCACTAAAATTTTGAGCATTCTTTAGATCCACAGCAATGTTACATTGAAACAGATTCTTTGGAACTGATTGACTTTGAGCAGTTGAAGTTGAACCTCCATGATAGCCACTGCTTGGAGTTTCTTGATTCACTGTGTTAGAATTTTCTGCTGAGAAAGCTGTTTTAGGAGACACATTCTTCGGGATCATACTTCCTCGGTAATACAGCTCAACATTTTGCTGATATGAGGAATGATTGACTTTGTTTGATTTCTTGATCTCTAGCTCATGACTCTCCAGTCTTTCAATTAACAGATCAACCGTCAGATCCTCCGACTTGACTGTATTCTTCAGCATCAAAGCAAAGTATTGCCAGTCTTTATCATCCGGCAGCGAGTCAAACAGTTTGTCAACCAACTCTTCCTGAGTGTATATGATTCCATGTCTTGCCAGCTCCATCTTCAAATGCCCGAATCTTTCAATCATCTTAGATACAGATTCATTTTTCAAACATCCAAATAAATCAAATTCTTTTCTTAACAACTTCTTTTTGTTTTTAACAATCTCGGCACTACCCACACATTTCACTCTCAATTTCTCCCATAGATCTTTTGCATTTGTGTACTCAATCAACGATATTATGTCATCTCTTACAGACTGATGAAGCAATGCAATGCACTTTTGTTCAGCAACAAAACTATCTACATCATCAATTTCTGTTATATTTTCATAATCCGATCTTCCCATATTGAAACCATTCTTCAAGCTCTTCCAACTTGGATATGCAAACGCTTTTAGCCACTCTTCAAACCTTTTAGCCCATCTATTGTATTCTTCGATCGCCATCAGTTTGGGAGGTTTATTGTATGTGCCATATGCACTCTCCACACTCAAAGCATCAGAAAGAGTTTTCTTCGCACTCGGAGCATTTTCATTTGTGTTGTTTGATGTATCATCTCCGGTGTTTCCCGTGAAAGCAAACATATCACTGAACGGATTCATAAACTCATCCATCTTCAAGTATCTGAAACAATCAACAAACACTTAGAAAAGTTTTTGATTTTAACAACAATTTCAAACGAAATCACTTCACACAAAATGACTTCAAACGAAATAGCTTTCAAGCGAAATAAGCTTTTCACACGAAATACCAACTAAAACGAAAATAGAGTTTTCAAACGAAATAGTAATTTCGTTCGAACAGACCAAACGAAATATGATTTCGTGCGAAATTAGTTTGGATTCAAACGAAAATAGCCTCTCTGGAACGAAATAGTAATTTCGTATGAAATCCTCAAACGAAATCTAATTTCGTACGAAATTAATCAGCAATTTCAGACGAAATCAATCCCAAACTGTAATTTCGTGCGAAATTACAAGGCTATTTCATGCGAAATAATGATGACATCATCATTTCGGCCACCATTTTGTCAAATTGATCCGGATTTTGTTCGAACTTTGATCCAATTCTTTCAAGGATTCAATAAAACTATGTTTCGCGTGTAATGTGAGAAAATTAAGCCATTTTAACCGTAAAATCTCATTTAATTTTGAAAAGAAAGAGTAGAAGTGATGAAAACAAGCTGAATTGGTATAAACTCTTCTTCCTGAGCTCTGATACCACTTGTTGGATCGTCGTGTGACCCTAACGAGTCAATCAGAAGAGTTTATGATCTATTTCAAAGGCAGAATCAGAGAAATAGACTTGATACAGCTTGATATTCCCTAATTATCTTCTTATTAATGATTCCAAAGCTTTTACAGATCGTTTGACAAACTGGCAGCACCTCGGCTCTGAATCGGAAAAGTTACAAATGAATCAGCACACCTAGTATTTATAGGCAAAGTAATTTCGCACGGACCTGTTCACACGAAATCACTTTCAAGCGAAATTACTAATTCCATGCGAAATTACCATGTAATTTCCTGTGGAATTACAACATGTAATTTCGTGCGAAATTACCTCCAAACCTATTTTTAACATATTTCTCATACTACGTGCCCTGATCTATCTAATCTAATACAAGACTCTATAAAGACGAAGTTAACAGACATCTATACACCAACAGACCACCTACCCTTAATTGAATTCTCCTATAACAATAGTTATCATTCAAGTATTGAAGCTGCCCCGTTCGAAGCACTGTATGGACGAAAGTGCAGAACTCCAGTCTATTGGGCAGAGATAGGAGAAAGTCAATTATCAGGTCCTGAAATTGCGCAAGAAACTACCGACAAAATTACTCAAATCAAGGAAAGACTAAAGACGGCTCGAGATCGCCAAAAGAGTTATGCCGATAATCGACGCAAGTCACTAGAGTTTCGAGTTGGAGACAAGGTACTCTTAAAAGTTTCTCCTTGGAAAGGAGTAGTTCGATTCGGTAAGAAAGGAAAGCTGAGTCCAAGGTACGTAGGACCATTCCCAGTAATACAGTGAATAGGACCAGTTGCTTATCGCTTACAGCTACCAGAAGAGTTAGCTGGGGTACATGACGTATTTTATGTATCCAATCTCAAGAAATGTCTATCGGACGAATCATTAGTAGTCCCTCTTCGAGACATCCAAGTGAATGAAAAGTTGAAATTCGTGGAGAAACCACTTCAAATAGAAGACCGGAAAGTCAAATTTCTCAAACACAAAAGATTGGTACTAGTCAAAGTCAAATGGGATTCAAAAAGAGGACCCGAATACACCTGGGAGCTGGAATCGGAGATGAAGCGAAAGTATCCTCACTTATTCCGGTGAATCTCGAGGACGAGATTTTAAATAAGGTGGGGAGGATATAAGGACCTTCAAAAATGTCCCAAACCGACCCGTAAGTGAAAACCCGGACCCCCGAAACCCTAATCCATATAAAAAATCAAGAAAATCATATTTTTGGTCTTCTCGCGGGCCGCGTAAAGCACAAGAGGACCCTTACGCGGGCTGCGTCAACTTAACATTGTTCCGGATAACTGTTCAAGCCACGCGTTGTCCACCTGGCACACCTACTCGTGACCCAGCAAGCCTACACGTAGACTAGGTTCCCACGCGGGCCGCGACAGACCCATTTTTCAGCTATGAATTGAACTGATCATGGCCTGTTCAATGGTGTCGAAAACAATTCTCAAAAACGAAGTGCTACTGCTCAATTTTGAAAATTAAGGTAGTGAGGCGCTGCTACGATACAGGGTATTAACTCAATCGCTGCTACGATTCAATGTCCGATCGATTGAAACTATCCGATGGGTGTTTAAGTGATGCCCACATTAGGGCCATACTTTGTCATTCGTCGTAAATTCGATGGATGTTTAAGTATTGCACTTTGTCATTCGTTGTGAGGGTTTTAATCTCGTGAGTTATCGTAAATGTTGTATTAGTTACTAACCTAATCGTGTGCATTGTTATTTAAATTAGGTTACAAGGCTAATCAGTAGGCTAAATTCTGCCCGTTTAAATCTGCAATGTGAGTCATTCTCTTTTATCAAAAGTATTTTACAATACTCTAATTATTTTCAAAGGTTATAATTACAGGGATTAAGTCATGGTTATCTTAATCACTGACTAGTGGGGTATTGTGCACATTACTAAATTTCTTACGGTTAGGCTAATAAATCCTAACAGTGATAATCATCACTACTTGGGAAAAAAAAGACCCAATAGTGGTATGACCATCGTCACCAGGAGGTGACACGGCGCCATATAAAAATAAGATAGAAGCCATTGTAATCGCTCTTATGCTGTAATTTATAACTATGTGTCGTTTTATCAAATTTGAATGACTCGCCAGTATTTCCCCGCTGATAAAATATTTTCAAAACATGTTTCAGGTGACTACTGTGAACCAAGGAAAAGTGCTACGGAGCACTAACAAGCTTGAAGTAGTGGCTCAGTTAAATAAATAAACATGTTTTGTAAATCAGGGAATTTCCTTGTGAAATTCCTCTATTGTAAATTACGGGGTTTATCCCGAATTATAAAATAAAATAATCGGGCATTTCAAGTTTTAAAAGATCCTGTTAAATCTTCCGCTGTCAACTCAATTAATAAATACCACGGGTTTCTGTCCCGCGGCTCCTGGACCGGGTAAAACCGGGACGGGGGCCGTGACAACTTTACACAAGGAAAAGGAAATCTCATAAGGGTAATGATGACATACCAGCACCCATTCCTTTATCCTCCACACCCTACAATGTTGTCGAGCCACAACCATCCACTCCACCAACTCTAGTCAAACCAATAAACCCTGGTAATATTGTATCCACTGCTGCAAGTTATCCACTGGAATTGGAAGCTGTAAAGGATGAGATGAGACAATTCTATACAGTGAATGATCCTTCACAAAGAAAATTTCCTTCTCTCATAGGCTTCAGGAATCCAGCAAATATGGATGAGTATCTAAAACTTAAAGCGAGGCAAGCTGATATAAGGGCTAGACTTGAATGTAAAGATCAAGGTGATAAAGCCATTTCTGAAAAAATGGAATTTTTGCTCACTAAGGTCAAACAAATGGAAGATTATGCCAGAGACCTAAGCAAAGACATGTCAAATATGCCACCTGGAGCCGTCCTACAAAAGGAAAGGAGAAAGGATTATCTTGCATTTATTATGAGAGAAAATTTTTATCCAGCTAATGAAGAACAATTCAGTGAATGGCCACTCATTGCATTAAAGCATGAGGTAAACAGAATCAGGATAATCAAGAATGATCCTGGTAAGAAAAGGACAGCTCCAAACTGGAGCAAATACAAAAAGGCCATTGATAAACTTACCTCAGAATACAAAAGGAAGAAACAAGAGCTCGTGGATGCAAAGGTTGGACCTGCCAAAGCCATAGCAAAATGGACAAGGTAATACACAGATGAGGCTTATGAAAGGTTAAAGAAAAGAAGGATGACAGATCCTAGTTTACCACAGAAGCCTGAATACAAAAAGCCAGAACAGCAGATCAATACTCCTGAACCACTGTTCACATCAGCAGATGTCTCAGTCATTGAGATAGATCAAAGAAAGAGACAAGAGTAGATTGAAAAAGAAACTGCAGAAGATATAGCTGCAGCAAATGATATCATAAACAAGGCTTTCAAACAAATGTCAGCTAAAAACTATGAACTAGCAAAAGCTCAGGGTACTGCTCAACAAATTTTCACAAGGCCACAATCTCCCAACTCATCAGTAAATAAACCTCTCCCAAGAAACCCATTGGGTTCAAAAATACTAAAATGGATGTCTAATCAAAAGACCCATGTATTGACACTGTTCAGATCCAATGGAGAAGTAAAGCATATATCAAGGGAACAAGCTCTGGGCCTGAGTGTTGAAGATCTACAAGATCTCCTTGAGCTTATACTTTATAGGGATGAGGAGGATACAAGTTCCATGGATTTTGAGTTGCAATTTAAAGGACAAGTTAGGGAACTTCTGATGAGACAATAAAGATCCAAAATAATGAAGAGTTTTGGCATTATCTGTTCCAGGGGGAGATTGTTGGGATTGAACCCTATCAGAGGAACAAATAATAAAAGCCAAAACTGGTTCACAACAGTGGATTCATCATAAGCAGTAGTTTACACCAGGCTTTCCCCTTGAAAGTATTTATAACATCTGATGTCCTCTGTCAACTGACCATATACAACAGCTGCTGTCCTTCAAACTGCTGATGAAGCCCTAAAGACTGTTAAGGATTAAACACTGCTGTTCAATCTACTGCTATGAGTCAAACACTGCTGGTTATATCAAGTGCTGCTGGGTTCACATCAGTGGAAGGTTTCAGCAGTAGTTAAGTTTGTCTCTATGAAATGTATTGTAATAACAGTTGTTAGCATAACAGTACTTGTATAGGTCAGATGTTAGAGGTTGTTAGGTTGTTATATGTCGCTTTCATGGTGACGTCAGCTTAGATGCTTCAGTGGTTTGGTTTACCTATAAATGGAACAGTACCCTGTACTGTTACATTTGATTGACTGAGTGAGTCTATTTCCTCCAATCCTTTCATCTTGTGCGATCAACCAGGGAGCATCAGGCTGAGGGGGAGTTTTGTTGTAAGCATGCATTGTAATCTTTGATTTGATTTGTAATCTTTCAACCTAATGAAAAGCATGTGTTTATCAGAACTATTCTCCTTTTTTGATTGTGTTTATAAAGTTTGTTTCCATTTCCGCTGCACTTTACATTATTTCATATTTATTCATTGTTCAAATTATACAAACAAACACAATCATGAGAGCCTCCGATCCTAACATAAACCCATGTTACACGAGGCCTTGCACTCGGACGAGTATAAACCACATTCTATCCGGCTAACGCTTAATCTAGCGGAATCGAAAGTATTCTAAAGTTAACCTGTCAAAGTCAAAGACTTACAAATGATTCGTTAACATTCTAACGGATAATATTTCTGTTCATTCTGGACTGTAGAGCCTTCAATAAATTGCACCTAGACTGATACATTTTGAATACGCCTGTGCCATACGGAATAATTTCATTGTTTTTATAAAGACAAGCACATGTAAATACTTTTAGCCTATTTGATTATAAAGACTTGGGATATGGCATTAGCCACTTGGCCGGGTATTGCAAAAGGGCTAATATTGTTATAGAAATGCAATAATCCATTTTAAACCGTAATGCTTGATAACATTAAACACTTGGGGGTTAATACAACCGTGTCCGGGCATCCCGACTCATTTAAATTAAAATGACCATGACATAAGCGCGAGGTGTAGGCATACACCTGACGAACGCCAATAATAAATATGGTGTGTCTATTAATCATGCATCGGCTTTTGATTACTGATCGAAGTGTCGCGCCCCGAGCAAAGATAATGTTTATTAACCTAATTTACCTTAAACTAATAGCTAGTGGTGGTCAGGGGTTGAACTACGAAGAGTCTGTGGTTTGTGTCAGGATTTGGTCAATTATCAAGTTGGAACAATTTATAAAGCTTGCTATATTGAAATCTTCTTTGTTTGTTAGGTTTGAAAGAGGTGTCGGAATAAACCGACAACTTTGCTATTAACTTACTAAAATGGATTACTTTGACTATTGCAAAAACTGATTTCTTGATTGTTTAACTATAATAAAGAGCAAGGTTCACACCCGGTGAAAACTGACGTATTTTCAAAAGAATAAACGCAAGTTAAAGCAAGTATGAAATAGGCTGGAGTGAGCTTGGTCATAAACCTTGGAAGTTGTGACTCCTTGGCAAAAGACCATTATAGTCTCAAGTCCGTTTTATTAGATCTTACCTTGTGGGATTTTTGGATCGAACAACTGTGTAAATTTTATTTATATATTCAAAGCTTTTACATTTATTATTTTATTTATCATATCTTTCGCTACCAATTGTTAACTGTTATCAATCGTCACAAATAAACCCCAAGTCCAGGCCCACCGGGAAATCAGGGTGTGACACCAAACCATGGATAAATCCAAGCGAACTTTTCTTAAATCCAATCGATCTTTTCGTAAGCGTTTGCCTCAATCCAATCAGGGGATCAAATTGATTATAAAAGCATGAGTTTAATTAGTTGCTTTATTCGTGAACAGGGGAAAATATTATCTAGACGAGTAAATAGATTGACCTTGAAACAACAACGATTAATTACTATTGCTATAAAACAAGCTCGTAGTTTTATCTTTGTTACCTTTTCTTAATAATGAGAAACAATTTGAAAGAACCTAGTTAACCACTAGAACTTCTAGTCTTAGAGCCAAAAAAAAAAAAAAAAAGGGATAGGTTTACTCTTTATTAACTCGAAATTCAAACCCCCATCCAACAATACATACGCGATCAAGACTCTGTAGTGATTCGGCTTTAGACCCAACTCACATGGTTCAAATACCAGGCCAGTTTGATTTGGCTTTAGACTCAACCCAACCCAACCCAACCATCCTGACCTACTTCCACCTATAATTTCATAAATTTGACTCAAAAGGGTAACTTTGGTCCACAAATCTTTATCTAGAACAGTTTTGCGTAATTAGATTTGCCAGCCAACTGAAGGAAAAAATTTCTTCAATGGCCAAAACTTGGTTCCACATTTTTACATCTCACGTGTAAACTCACCCTGCTTGGGGCTATGTCCAAGGTCAACTCCTCAACCGCCATGAGACCATGCCCCTCCGATGTGCGGGAACCGGATAGAATCCGTAAACCCTCGCCCCCCGCCAGGTTCGAACTCAGGATTAAAGCCCTGATTCGTCCCTTCACCCAGATGTCCCTTGAAAATGGCCCAAGCAGAAATCAAACCTACTCTACTTAGGGATGTTCATCTATTCGGGTTTCTGGCTCCTTGGCTTGGTTTCCTTGGTTCCGATTGTTTTTCGGTCGAACCAAGAACCAAATTTAAAAGTCAAAAACTTTGTTTATTTTTTCAGTCAAACCAAGAACCGAATTTAATATAGTCAAAACCAAACCGAGGACCAAATTTGAATTTAGTTCAGTCTCGGTTCCAAACCGAAAAATTAAAATTTAACAAAATGGATGTTCATTGGTTTGGGTTCATCGATTCTTACAAATAGAAAATTTCATAGCCCAATATATGAATTTGGTTTCCTTGATTGAAACTTTTAAAACCAAGCGAACATTACAGTTGATAAACCATATTACAACAATTATAGCGAACAATTAAGAGGCCTCGTGTGATATTGAGCTATAACGACATGCTACTATCTCTAAATAAGACGCTCAGAATTGATAAAAACAAGCCAAGAATTTATGACATTATATGATCAACTAACTTGAACCTAACTTATGTTCATTCCTGTTTTCCTCCAAGATTCTTTGAAACTCTCTCACTTGCTGTAATCAAACGCTTCATTGCATCAAAGGTAGTAAGCCTAATGCTGCAACGACAAACAAAAAAATAAAACAAGTTGGTCAAAGGATAAAATATCCTTTGGGTCAACCTTTCATTTCCACCCATTACCCAACCCTTTTTTCCTTCTGAAAATTAATGTTTTAAACATTATCACAAAAAAAAGGAAGAAGGGTAAAAAAAGTCAAGTGAACCTGCTGTTTGGTAAGGTTTTCAAAGCGTTCGGCACAAAGCCCCTGTATAAGCCAGCAACACCATCACGAGCAATAATGCCTGCACAATATAATCAAATCAAAATAATTAATAGTGTTTCTCTTAAAAGAAGAAAAACTACAATAAACAAATGTCTTCTTAAATAAAGTTGATAGTCCATATGATCAGAGATAGCATTTATCATTTATCAGGTGGGAACATTTCAGAGTCTCAAAGAGGTTTTATATGCATTAAGAATTATGTGAACCATTTGAGAAGAACCCGACCCATATGGAGATTCTTTTAGTGAAAAGCGTGTATAAAATTACCTGAAAAAGCATCCAAAACTGTGTTGTAAGGAGTACCCCTCATCTGCATTTGCCTTCTTATAGTGTCCAATGGGTAGCATGTCACTGTGGCAACCGTAGCTGCCACAAAGGCCGTCACTAGTGAAGCTTCAGTTTTGTTTTTATATCTTTCTGGTAATGACTTCTTCACCCTGTTACCAGTCAAACAAGTCAACTTTAGGATACGGATATGGTCAACTAATGCCTAAACTCATTTGGTAATATATAAATTTTCCTCATTAATAACAATAATAATAATATAAGTGTTTTTCAAGAAAAAACTTGATGTCAAGTTTAGATATATAACTCATTTTTTTTTTAAATTTAGTATGTAAATTTGGGTATTCCAAAAACATAAATTCTTGTTTATAAAAATAAATAAATAAATAAATAAATAAAGGTTTGATGCTCAATTACACAAAAAATAGAACTAAAAATAATAATATATCTAGATAACTTGAAAAAAGTATCGGTTCGGGAAATAAAAGCAACGTCTCTAATTTGACTCAATCAAATGTAGTAGTAAGCTCACAAGTCAAACACACAAAAGTTGACTGCAACATAGGGGGCTATACTGATGAGGGAAGGTACAAGTCCCAGGTAAAAAGAACCAAGTCCTTCCTCTTTTAGCATACTTGCAACAACCTGAAAGTAGAGTAACACCCAAAGTTAGAAACATCCATTTTGACTTTTTACAAAAAGTCAAAATCAGTCTTACATTTGTCATAGTTTGATGCCCAGGATCAACTGCCATTCGTAATCTAAGAACATCTAATGGGTATGTCACCTGAAAACAGTCTCAATATTAACGTATGAACAGTAATCAAACAAATTAATTGCAAGGGAAAAAAGATTAAAGATAATCTTACAAAAGTGGAAGTCATGCCAGCAGAAGCACCTGCAGCTAATCTCCCGATAACAGAAAGCTCACCGTCCTCCCCTCTAAAAAGTTTCTGCAAATTTAAGATGAATTTAAACTTTATCATTTAGCAACTAAAACATATTTTACGCAATATTACAGGGCTGTTTGGATCGCCTTTTGGGATTGATTATCTGAAGTCAAAACAATAAGCTTTTAGTGTTTGGATTAACAGATTTAACTTGTGATTATCTGAATAATAAGTTCATACTAGGTGAGGGAAACTGTTAATTCAAGGGTAAATCAAAATTACCTTAACCTTTTGTTGATATAATTTGAGATTTACTCCCATTTTACAAAAGGTTTTCAAAATCATGTTCTTTTGTCATTTTAACTATTAATTCCTTAAAACTCCAAACAGAACACAAACATTCAAACAATGACTTCAATAGCTATTTAATTAAACCTAATCACCTGATTCCAATAATTGAATTATCATATAATTACTTTCAAAACACACGCTGTAGAAAAAAGTATTTGCATACCTTATAGGACTCGTAAGCAAATAGCTGGACCGCACTATAAGGAAGAATTCGTATCACCTGCAAAATGGAGTAATCTCAGTTATTGCAATGCAATAAATAATAATAATAATAATAATAATAATAAAATACATAAATAAAAAAATTAATGAATGAAAAATGAAAAGATTTGGTAGGTTGAGCACCTGGGCAAGGTTACCCTTCCAGTACCCTTTTACACCACTCTCCTTTCCTACAGAAATAACTGCCTGCAATTAATTTTATATATCAACACTAAACAAAAAGTGGGATAAGCTATTTCTATCAAATTTCATTAGAAAATAACAAAATATAAATAGCATTGAACTAGTCAACAAATCTCAACTTGTCCTTGAGGTGTTTTAGATATTTGACTAAAGTCAAACATTATCATTGAACTATTTGACAAGTCAATGACTGCACTTATTTTGGGAAAATAGGAGTACTGTACAATCTTCCTATAAAACTGAAGGAAAAGACTAAAAACACTTAAGAAATAATCAACAAGTCTAGCAGAATGATAATAACCAACAAGATTACAACGATCATCTACCATATCTACAGGGGCGTCTCAACCGTGTTAGTAAAAAACCCTCGCTTTATGCCCCCAAAATTTAGGGATTAGGGTTCTGGCAGAGAGTGAATGACACATGGCTACACTTTTTAAACCATATATATTGATGCGATGAGTTTGTTTGCAGTTTATTAGGACCATAAGCAATATAATTACTATTATTACGTATAAGCCCTGGAAAAGGTTGAGCTGACCCTGCATACATATCTAGAGTTAACCATGAAAATAAATATGAACAAAAAATACCTCTAGAAATCCAATTGTTTTCTTTGCACTTTCTTGCCCAGCTCTCAGTCCATGAGTCTGCAAAAAAGAATACTTATGAACACCAAGTAGCAGAAATTACAATAAAATACACCACAAATCCATAAAACATATTATATAGGGAGCACTTAAACAAACACCTAACACACTATTCAGACACCATTGGCATGGAGTAAATGGCCATATGAGACGGATGCACCACGAAAAATGGCCATATGGGTTGTATGAGGGCCAAATCACATGACCCATATGATGTTTTGACCGACAAAGAAATGACTCATGTGACCACAGACAAACGGCCTGTATGACCTTTCCGCCTTGCCATATGGCTTGTATGACACGAATAACAACACCCATTATATATTCTCTTACAATTGGGGATTTTGTTCTTGCAAACTACAAGAATCATGAAAACATTCAAATTACAAGAGAAATTGATCAATGCAGCTAAATTTACTGTTCAATTGGCAAGCAAAAGCTACAAAATCCGGTGAACAAATCACCTGCATGATGAGTTTAATCCGGTCAAGAGGCGCAGTAACAGTCTTGGCAGAAGCACCAGCGAGTGCACCGGCGGCGAACAGAGCAACATCTTTAGGAACCAAAGCGACAACAGCCAGCGGGTGTTTTAACAGCTGCGCCGCCGTGGGTGTGAACTCTACAGTCGCCGGAACCCTCTTCTTCTCCGGCATCGAAACGCAGGCGAACCCAGAACCACGTAAAAGGGGGTGGTTTTCTTCAAATTTTGAGGGTTCAAGACCCGGAATCTCCTTCCAAATTAACCTGGGTTGGTTGATTTTGGGGGTCATTTGGGGGGTTTTGAGGGGAATCAATGGGGTTTTTGGTTTTGGGTGGAAGACAAGGTAAAAAGAAAAACTAAGGGCATGTTTGGCTTAGCTTATTTTCAACTTCTAGAAAAGGACTTTTGGAAAAAAATAAGTCAGAAATACCTACTTCTGGCTTTTTACAAAGGACTTTTGCCTTAAAAGGAAAGCCAAACACCCTCAAAAAAGGACTTTTGCCTCAAAAAAGGGACTTTTGCCTCAAAATAAGCTAAGCCAAACATGCACTAAAACCCAAAGAGAAGGTAAGAGTTAAAGAGTGTTATGTTGATTGTGTTAGGTGCAAGGTCTACATAGACATGCATTAATATATATGTCACGTTTTTTTATATGATTGAATTTAAGATTCTATTAAAATTTATACGATTGAATATAAGATTCTATTAAAATTAGGTATAGATTTGGTTGAATATTTTTAAAGGATATTGATGGGGTATGGTATTGGAACCAATCCGAAAAGTCGGACATTCCTGTTAGTTATCGCCTTTTTATATTAATATTTATTATTATTGCTTACTAATCAAACCGCGAGGCCCAACGCGATGTAGTTTACACTACATTGGGCTGGGGACTTGTAGAGATAACCCTAACTGGGCATGACCCATCGAGGTTAGGAGAGACTCATGTCTCCTATATAAAGAGGTGTTCACCTCATTATTAGGACACAAGATATGGAGTCGCCACACTTTTATTGCTGGAAATAGGAGATTCTTCTCCTACCGGCCATCTCTACATCCCCGTGTTTCTATCTTCTCCATTGCAGATTTAGGTCCAAGAGAAACAACGAGCTGTGATTGTCGGTCTCCTAATGAAAAGCGGTCCACATCACCCCGACGATGAATCCGTGTTTCTTCATTGGCGCCCACCAATCTGAACATTTGTGTCATTGGAGATCTATGAAAAATCTCTTTATCACCTAAAGTTGTTTCAAATCTGGTATGTTTTTCCCCTCCATTGAAACAACACCTGGAACCATGCTACCATGGGCGATTATGTCACACCCTGACTTTTTGCGGAAGCGTGTAATGTGTGACTTGATCAGTTTCATTGCATTCAATTATAATAAACAACTACATGATTAAAACATGATGTTCATCCATACATAAGTTTCAAATATTACAAACCCAAGTTGTTAAGTTAAAACAACAAACTTCAAGTTAAGTTTACAAACCATTCAAAGTAATAAGTTCCATAAAGGACTTTTTAAAACAAAAGACTTTTTAAACTAAGGCTTTGGTTCGTATATCTTATCGAAGATAAAATATACTAACCAAACCCTTCCAAAAGGATGACATCAAACTTGAAATATCTTCTTGAAATCTTTCTAACGCCGCCAGATCCATTTAGTTTTCTGAAATACATGTAATTTGAAAACATCAACAAAAGTTGAGCGAGTTCATGTTGTGACAACTGTCAAAATTCCAGGTATCCGTACAACTATTAATCCATGATTAGTGCTTAATGACTGTGCTGAATTACAATTAATGCCTTGAACTGCTTTCTGATTATTGCTTTATACATACATGTGCATCACATATTGCATATTGTCATATCATTATTGCATGAGAACTTTATTGACTCAAATGATGCACGAAACACAGTTAGCACAGTTATCAGACAAATCAGGAAAATGCTGACGGAGTTCAGTACATATACAGACAATGTGTTGAAATACAGAACGAGCCAGAAACCAAGTATTACACTAGTATAGTGTGTAGGAAAGTAAGGATCACAAAACTGCATTCCTAGAGATAGTTTAAGTGCCAGAAAGTGCCTAAAACTCACATAAACTGCAGAATTCTGCAGAAAATCAGCAAATTCAGCATTTTAACACTCTAGTATCATGCTGTTCCACCGCCTTAGATGCATGGTTTTCGAATTCAGGGGCTGTTGGTGCATGCGTCTGTCGACTTCGTCTTGTATCGAGTCTTGTATATATTTAGATAGATCAGGGCACGTTGTATGAGAAAAATGTCAAAATTAGGTTAAGAGGTAATTTCGTACGGAATTAACTTTTGTAATTCCGCACGAAATCAGGAAGTCCATTTCAAACGAAGTCACTGATTCCGCTTGAATCTAATTTCGTTTGAGCATGTTCAAGCGGAATTACTTGCCTATATATATGTGCTGTCTGATTTCGTTTGAGTCAGTCTGAACGATATTGTTTCCGGTAGCGAAGCTCTGCCGAAGTGTTTACAGCATTGTAATCGATCTGTTATCAATCAAAAGACAGTTTAAAGTGATTTCTTGCTGAATTTAACTCGATACATCTGTTTCCGCCTTTCGTGTTGAGAAAAACTCTTCTGATCGACTCGTTCGGGTCTGAAAACGATCCTACAAGTGGTATCAGAGCTCAGGAGGAAGAGTTCTTACGAATTCAGCTGCAAATTCTGTTTTCTACACCTTCTTTTCAAAATTAACTACTTTTCACGGTTAAAATTGGCTAATTTTCTCATATATTGTGCGCAACAGTGTTTTAACGAATCCTTGAAAGTTTTGAATCTAAAATTGGTAAAAATTGTAATTTCGCTTGAAAAACAGATCGAGAATGATGACATCAGCGTAATTTCGCTTGAAATTGGTGTTAATTTCGCTTGAAACAGTATTTCGCTTGAGGTATTCCGTTTGAAATCAGATATTCCGCTTCAAATTGTAATTCCGTTTGAAAGAAGATTTATTTCACACGAAATCAAGTAATTCCGTGTGAATCTGGTATTTCGTTTGAGAAGGTAATTTCATGTGAAGAGCTATTTCGTTTGAAAAGGCTTATTCCGCTCCAAAGGCTATTCCGTTTGAAAGTTAATTTCGTTTGAAACAGTCTGTTTGTAATTTCTTGAAAACCGAAATATGGAAGAGGAATTTTATAATGCATTTGCTACTACCCCGACTACTCCGGCTAGTGTTACTCAGAACTTGACTATGGAAAATGAAACGGACACTATGCAAAAACCGCCAAAGCTTATGAACATTGAAGAGTATAAGAATGGGAGGAACGATTCGAAAATTGGGTGCAAGCAAATTATTTGGATGCTTGGGAATGTGTTGAGACGAAATATGTTAGACCTTTGAATGATGAGGAAGAAGAAATTGCTATTAAAGATCTAAGTGTTGATGATAGAAAGAAATACAAAAATGAAAAGATGATGATTAGTCTATTGCATCAAGCTGTGAAGGAAGATATCTTAGTTTTATTGCAACACACTGGAAGTGCATATTCAATTTGGAGAGCATTAAAATCAAAGTTTGTTGGAAGTAAAGAGATGATTAAGAACAAAAAGTCACTTTTGAAGAAAGAATTCGATTTATTTCATGGTTTGAGAACTGAGAGCACCAAGCAGATTATTGAAAGATATTGCAATCTGTTAGTCCAAATGAAGAGAGTAAGCATCAATAAAGATAATGAAGAATTGATCGAAAAGTTGGCTGATGCTTTGCCACATGAAACTTGGGGCACGTATTTGATGATGTTGAGAAACAAGAAAGATTTTAGCAATTTAACACTGAATAAGTTCATTGAAATGCTCGAAGCTCAAGAGATGGAACAGAGAAAAATCTCAAGAATGAAAGATTTTGATGGTGAACAAGATATCGGTCTTTATTACAAAGGAGGTATCAGTGATAAGTCCAACATGTCACCAAAAGTTGAAACTGCATTCAATGCTAAGAGTTCATCAGGAGGGTCATCAAAAGGATCAAACAGCAAAACTGAATTTTCTTCATATCCATCATATGATCCAAACTTTTCAACAATAAAGAATGGAAAGAAATTACAGTGCAACATGGTATTGGATCTTGAAAATGGTCAAAATTACACTGAGGAGGTTGCAAAAAGTCACATGTCTTTGTTGGTGACTGTGTTACAATCATATGAGAGTTTAGTGGCAGGTCGGATCGGGAATCCAATGTTGACAAAAGAGGATTACGATCAGATTGATGCTGAGGAGATGGAATTGATGGACATAAAGTGGTGTTTGGCGAGTGTTTTGAGGAGAGTCGAAAAGTTTAAACAAATTACGGGAAGAGATGATTTCCGTGATGCAAATGTTTCTACTCTAGGTTTTGATAAATCTAAAGTTACTTGTTTTCGTTGCAGGGAAAAAGGACACTTCAAGAGAGAGTGCACAAATCGCGAAGCAAGTGGAGCTCAAAATCCGTTCAACAACAATGATTACTATCGGAAAGCAATTTATCATCAAGTTGCTCAACAACAACAAGAACCACAAACTGCACATGCCAGGAAGGCAATTGAGGAATCATCAAAGAGAGCCTGCATGGTGAATCAAGATGATAAAAAATCTACAAGTGGTTTCAGTTGGGACAAATATGTTTCAGCTGACAGTAAAGCATGTCTAATAAACCAAGATGATGAAAAATTACCAGAAGGGTTTAGCTGGGCAAATTTCAGTTGGGATCATTATGATCCTAACAAAATTCCAAGTCACAAAGGTTTTGTTGCTCGAGTTGTTGAAGACAGTGATAATGATGATGATTATTATGCAAGAAGATTGGAAAAGGACTTAAGAATGATAGAGGAGAGTGACAGTGATGATGAAAAAGCCAAAAAGAAAAAGAAGAAGGTTAAAAAACCTGTTAGCAGTGATGATGAAGAAGTTCCTGTGATAAGGAAGAAAATGAAAGATATTCCAGTTTTCAAAGTGGATGCAGAAGTTGATGCACAAAAGATTCCGGTGAAATGTGAAAACTGTGAAGCAGTGAAGAAGCAAAACAGTACTTTGATTCATAACATGAACAGATTGAAAGAATCGTATGATATTCTGAATAAAGCAATGAATCAGTACAATCAAACAAGCAGTGAACAAGCAACAGCAATGAAGACACTTCAAGGAGCTTTCATGACAAAGCAGAAAAGTGTTAACAGTTACATTGAAAAATGTGTTGTGCTTGAACAGACACTGGAAACACAAAGGATTGAAACAGAAAGAGTTAATAGGTTGTTAAAAAGTTACTCATGTACTTCTTATGTTATTGACAGGGTTTATCCAACTGTTGAAGGCATGAAGGCATTTGATGAAGATGAAGTATCTGAAGACAAGAGTTTTGAGAAGAAAAAGGATACTGAAGTGAAGATTTCTGGTAAGAAACAAAGTGCCAGTTATACAAAGTGTCCACCCCCGCTTGAAAATGGATATTCTCCACGAAATCCAAATTCAGAAAGAGTAAAAAAGGCAACCAATTTACAGTGGGAGTCTGAGTCTTCAGAAAATTTGCCAGAAAACATTGATGTTACTTTCACATCGTCTGACACTGATCATGAGTCCGAGTTAATAAAGAAAGTGGTCGATCAGGTGTTGGATAACGATGAAACTGAGGAGTCAAAGTTGGAGTCAAACTCAGAGTCAAAGTCTGACAAGTCAAAGTCAACAGTCAAAAAGGAGAAAAGGGTTTACAATAAAGAGTCTTTGTTATCAAAATCTAATTTGAATGACGAACCAATCAAAGTGGCATATACTTTGAATCATTCTGACAAATTATATTTTGATGAAGAGTTTCCAATAAGAGGTGTTAAACCTGAAATGATCAAAAAGGTTTTCAAAATGACAGAAATTAATATTTCTGAAATAAAAAATGTAAATTTTTCTGAAAAACCTAAACCTTACACCTCAAGAGTTCAACAACGTTTAAACAAGAAAAAGGGTTACAGTTCTGGTTCTGGTTTTCAAAAGAAACCAAACCATAACGATAATTTCAAAAGAAAGGGATTAGGTTTTATTCCACCGAAAAATTATAAAAATGAGAAAACTTATAAACCAAAAACTGTGTTTGTTTCAGGAATATCATCTGAAGAGGAAAAGGAGCAGTTGTTCCGGAATCAATCAAACAAAGAATTCCTTGCTAAGAAGCAAGAGGAAATGAAGAATGAAGTTGCTCAACAGAAAAAGACAGAGACGAGAACCTGTTTTAACTGTAAAACAGTTGGTCATATTGCTAGGAATTGTTCCAAGGCAATCCAAACAAAACAGGGAGTTTCTGAAAAACTGAAAGGAAAGATTGTTGAAAATGAATCACTAATCAAACAAATCAAAGTTTTCAAAAATTCAAAGTTTGAGGTTGGTGAATGTTCAAGAGGTTTTTACAAGAGAAAAGCAAATCTTGACAATCAGAAATTTGTTAAGAAATCTGTTGATAGTTCTAGCAATGATTCTAATTCGTCAAAATCAGAGGAGCTATTTTCAGGTGATGAATCTGATTCCACAAAATCAGAGGAGCCACGTGTTGAGTTGAAGTTGGAAACATCAGTACCTCCAATGGATGACGTCAATTTTCCACCATTGAGGGCTGATAATTTTAAACAAAAAGTTGGCAAAATTGAGATTTCAAATCAATTTTTTTCTGAAAAGAAAGAATTTGATATTGAAAAAGCTTTTAACTCCAAAGTGCAACATATTTTTTGTAAAATGGTTGACAGGAAGGTTAAAGGAGTGAAGGAATTTTATGAGAAAAAATTGAAGAAACCAGGTAAAACTGTGACATCTCAGGTTTGTGACTGGGATGGAACATATTATGATGAGTGATAAGTATGACTTGCCGGAGCTCCCAGGTTGGTAAGAGTGGAGCAGGAATCGGCATCTTTCTTGACAAATTCACTCTGGTGATATTTCGATTTACAAGTGGTTGAAAAAGGATTTTAACATACAAGTGGTAAATCAAGGACATTAAGTTGTACTTGATTTTCTACAAGTGGTGTTTGATGTTTGAATCTAAAACTGTTATATTTTTCAAGAGGTTGAAAATGAACAAGGTGATGAACGAATCCCCTAACCTACAAGTGGTTTTATGAAATCAACACAACTTATTTTCCGGAAAAACCATTTGATTAAAACAAACTTAAGTGTTTTGAAATCATAATGGGAAAATAGTTTGTTGTGAGGGGGAGTTCTGATTGTTTATGCCAAGTGGATGGCGAATTGAAGTGATTTGATATCAGTTGTAACTTTACTTATACAGTTTGTTTTCAAATTTTTCTTTTAAATGTGTTTGAATTTTAGGGGGAGTAAGAATTTCTGAAAATCCACATTTCTGAAAATCCAAAAACATTTGAAAATTTGAAAAAGTCATAAACATGATAAATTCAAAAATGAGTTTTGTTGAGTAAAGAGGAAATGATAGTACATCAGTGGATGATCACAGCATGCTAAAGAAATGGAAAGACAAAATGTGATAAACGGTCTCACTGATGATGTGCCAGTAGGTTTTTATACATTTAGTAGATTGTGACGAGATATAAACCTAAATTTCAAACTTACTTATATCGTGGGGAACATCTCTCAGATATATGGGTAACCCCTGAAATCTTGTTTGAAAGGTCCCTCTTTCTGAGATACTAAGTCTTTATACTCAGTGATATCTGGGGTATTATCCCGAGACTTCTGATTTTGCGGAAGCAATGGCCTAGTCCCCGTATAATACTTTACGTTTGCTTGAAATATAGCATCGCCCTCAGTACAAAAAATGATGAAACATTGAAAAAATGCTAATCATGTGCTGTTGAAGAAAAGATTCTCTAAAGGGAACACACCAAAAGTCGAAGCCGTCATCTCTCTGCTGAACGGAAGTTCTGACCTGAGCTCTCACGGCCCTCGCATTTAACCTTTACAGATATCATCTGTGGTATACTCACCTGTAAGACTGAATATTGGGATCTGGATACAGGAGTATATTCTGAGGTGGGACACGCGATCAAGTTTAAGTGCTTAAAACATTAATTTCGTATCTCGAAACAGTTGAACTTTGTGTGAAAATTTAAGTGGATCAATATACTGACAATCTAAGTGAATCGTTTAGAACTGAAAATGTTTAAAGCTTAATGGTGTTGGTGATTTGTCTCAAAAACTGATATGATCCTCTTACGCAAACTCACAAAAATATTGTCTGTAAATATTTTTTTATTGCATTTTCTTTCTAAGCTTAAAAAATCCAAAAAGATTTTAGTGTGTTTTAGCATAAATTTTGAAAAATTCAAAAAGATTTTCGACAACTGATGTTGAAGAGCTGATTTTCAAAATTCCAAGTGCTGAACATGATGACAATCAGTGAGGGGGAGTCAGTTTGAAAGATGAAAAGATTTTGAAAAAAAAATGTGTTATTTTTACAAGTAGTTCATCTGTGATTAACATTGTAAAATCATTTATTGATTTGTGTATACAAGTGATAAGCAGAGAATAAATTTGTAAAATTTTAAAATTTGTGAAATTTATTTCTGGGTTAAGATTGTGCAGGTTAGCCAGGTTCTGATATCTGAAGATCATATGGTTTCAAGAGAGCCAGGTTTCGATCCTAAGCAGGATGTGAGCCAGTTCATGATCCTGAACCTGTAAAAGCCAGACTGCAATCCTAAGCACAACTTAAGAGAGAGTCTGAAGTTGAAAGAGCCAAGTTCAGATTCTGTTACTACAGAGAGCCAGGAAGACGTTCCTGAACCTGTGAGAGATTTAAGGAATCAAGAGATCTGATCTAGAGAATTGGTGAAGAGTTAGAGCCAGATCAAGATTCTGGAAGAAAGAGAGAGAAGATTGAGGATGTTTTACATTGTTAGATACTTCAGGAGAGGTCGAGAAGACTGATAAAGACTGAAGATGTTGAAGATGTGACAACTGGCACCAAACCGGTAATTTCCGTACACTTTAATTATTATTTAATGACTGCAATTATATGCTTAATTGTCAGCAATGTCTGAACACATGTTAAACAAGTGAATTCATGCACGTTGTATACTACAAAATATTGCTTTATGCATAAACGAGAGCGTTGCGTCAGAAATATTAGTAAACTCACCGGTAAGACACACCGTGTCAACAGAACTACAGAAAGCAGTCAGACATTAGAATTGAGGCCTAGGTGTAGGTCCAACAACAAGAATACATTAAAACCCCAGAATACATACAAGGGTTTACATATATACCTTACGGAAGCAAAAATAAGCACTAAAAAGCACCTGAAACGCACTTTAAGTGCATAATTTTATATAATTCAGCTCTAATCAGCATTTAAACATATGAATATTATGCAGAAATTACGTTTTATTATCCAGAGTACTTCCCCAAGTGTTGGAAATTGAAAAGGATACAAAAAGGTACTTAAAAGACACTAAAAAGTGTAATTTAGCACTTTAACGAACCGGTGTCTAACCGAACAACCGGATATTACCCGGAATACCAAATAATGCTGGAAGCATTGTTTTTATTTTTCTGAGCAGGTTAGGGTCCCCGAACACCCTAACACACTATATATTTAATAACACTCTTAACACTAGATTTATTATACTTGAAAGCTAACTAGAAGCATGTAACTAAAGTTGAAAACCAACCATGCACCCCCCCCCCCTTCTTGACGGTCACCCAAGGGGGTGACCCACTTCCATTTTTGCTTGATTATTTAATTGGCTAATGTTGGTGATTTAGAGACATAATATTTGTTGGATAAAACTTGAGTTGGATTATAAATATACACCCAAGGTAACTAGTCTCTTTCATTCCACACATCAACAACAACTCATCTTCTTTCCCCCTACACCCCATCTCGGCCGAACACCTCCACCACCATAGGTCCACCATCAAGTTTGATCCTAGCCATTTTTCATACACACATAGAAGCAAGAGGTCATACAATCAAGCCCGGTGCTTTCGAAAGTGCAAGAACCGCTCTAGATTTCTTTTATCCACCACATTTACATCTTGTTTCTTCCCTAGCCTTGTGCTAGTAGTAAGTGTTTCTAATCATCATCTTGATCTTGTTTATGGTGGTTAATAGGTGATTTAATGGTTAAAAATTTTGAACACTAAAGAACATAACATAAAGTCTTGAACATAAGTGATTAATGGTGGATAAAGAGTAGATATGTGTGTAAATCATGTGAATCTTGTCTAGTTGTGATTATTTGATGTTGTTTGTTACTAAAAGTGGGATAGATCATCATCTAGACATACTAGATCATGTTCAAGAACATGAACTAGTAGTATGTTAGTGTTAGAAATGTGAAAGATGATGAAACCATCCACCATGAACTTGAAACTTGAATAAAAATAATTTTTCTTGTAAAATGAAGTTGTAAACTTGTGGATCTAAAGATCTACAAGTGGTTTTTCGGAAGAACCAAGCGGAAGATGCTAGTTTTGTCATAACTCGGATATTTTATGAAAGGAGCACATTTATTGTAACTAAACAAGTGTGTAAACACTTGTGTAACAAAGAAATTTAACAAGAAAGTATTTTTGTAAATCTTGACTAGAAGTTGTGAAACTTCAAGTTCTTTAAAAATAAGGTTTACAAGAAACTTTTTAAAGATAACAAGACCTACTAAACATGTTAGTAACTTACTACATATTTTTACAAACTTTCAAGTTCATAAATTTGTGGTATATGCTTGTTTTGACAAAGTTTGGTAAATAAAGGTTTTGTTGTTGATATTGTTGTTGATTTAAAAGAAAATAAACACATGTTTTGAAAACATGGGAAACCTCCATTTTTAGGGGAAACTCTGTCAAAATTTTTATAAATTTTGACACTTAGAAAAATATAAGTTTTGTGAAACTTATTCCCTAAAAATGTATTTGTATATAGTATGTGTTATACGTGCTAGTGTATTAAGACTTAAAAATACACTAAATACTCATGAGAAGTATAAACACAAAAATACACATGCAACATACAAGATACATAATTCGGGTGCAAAGTGCAAAACACGAGATACTTATATTAATTTTTGAGAAAATAATATAAGTAAGATACTTAGTTAAAAATATAAAATATTTTTAACACAACAATACAAATACAAGATAGTGACTTGTGCTTGTACGAAACAAGTCTAGTGACTGACGATAAGAAAACACGTTTAGGTCACGACGCACTATAAGCAAATCCGGTGAAGTTTACGACGCAAGGAATGCAAAGTTGTGAGTTCATGCTCCCCCTTTTCACTTAACTGTTTTCAGTTTTATAACTTCGGGGGTGAAATACATGTACAAATATTATTATGTTTACAAATGGTATGATAACAAGAAGCACACTTGGTGAGAACGAGTACCAAGTGTGAAGAGATATGGGAATATAAGAAGCGCACTTGGTGAGAACGAGTACCGAGTATGATGAGTTATGAGAAATGATACGAGAAATCGTGTCACGAATAGGGTACATAAGCACCATTAATCAACAATATACCTAGATCGCAGAACAAAAGGTTAGATCTAACGGGTGCCGGGCAGCCACATTCTTGGTGAGGATGAGTACCGAGTAGTGCTTTTGTGTCTCAGAATATGCCAACTAGAAAAATGCCTAAGGTTTGGTGACTTCCTATGTCGTGTCACATGTTAATGGCTTTGCAACCCATTAACAATCCTGATACTTACAGGAATACTTTATTTACATAAGATTCATACCATACTAAAACTTGAATTATACTTGAGTACGTGGGGTACTCAAGAAAACTTGAAATATACATGAGTACGTGGTGTACACATGAAACTTGATTTATATATGAAAACTTGATTTATACATGACACAAACTATGTTTTCATACAAAGTATACAAACGTGAAATACAAAAACTGCATGAATTCACACCAACATTATGTTGACGTTTTTCCAAAACTTACATGTATTTCAGGTAACTAGAAGTGGATGTGCGCGCGGTCTTACCCATGCTCATGGATGTCGATTACGTTTATCTTTAAATAAAGTTGTAAACTTTTTAAGACAATGTTTTATGCTATCTCGCGATGTAAACGCTAACGTATGTTTTCAAATTATGAAATGTTTGGTATTTGAAGATATTTTTATGAGCATGTAGAATGTTTACTAATCGTATGCAATGAAAACCTTTCATGATCACACCTCGTGCTTCCGTCGCAGAAAGGGGTGTGACAGATTGGTATCAGAGCTGTGATTGTAGTGAACCAGGATTCCTTCTCGAGTCTAGTCTACAATCTCTAGGATCCTTTCACGAAATTTTTCAAAGAGTTTTCATTGCATAAAACGTCCCGCGACATCCACTACCTGAAACTGTTTACAAAGAGTCTAGAAAAGACATTACGAGACTTAGGGTGCACCGAAGTAGCACTTGTCTTTAACTGAGAAATTACTTGCAATTATGTGTGATAATTGATATTTACACATGCTAGAAGTAGAATGTCACAAGTATACGTGACTTTACCTAAAAGCAATGGCCTATCTGAAGGAAGAAATACGAGGATGAAACGAACTGTGCGGACTGCGCAAGGAGTTACATAATTATGGATGCATACATAATTATGGAATTCAGTGCACAGAAACCACAGCAAGTCTTGTCACGTGTAGATTCCCTTAGTGCAAGCCTACTAAGTACTCTGCTAGAGTAATAATTGTTTGATGTCACTTATGTGGTATATACCTGTAAATATATATATACTACTACTGTCTAGTATGACGATATCAAACAAATGACTAATCCTGTTGTGTTATGTTTAGTCAGAACATGACACCCAGGAAAGCTGTGAATGCTCACAATGATGATCAACCTCCTCATCTTCTACCGAGGACTACTGAAGAGCTGAACGCTCTACTGGAAGAAAGGATCTCTGCTGCTATCACCCAATACGAAGCGAACCATACTGCAGACAGTGGAGGACCAAGCAACGCTAGACGTAATGGGAACGGAGATTCATCTGGAGGCAACGCAGCTCAAGGTAACCTTAAGACGATTTGCTAAGCATGGAGAAATTTATGAACGGTCTTTGTTTCATTATTTCTTTGATTGCTCACGTGTGAATTGGTTGAATCAATTCCAGGCTGCACTTTCAAGCAGTTCCTCGACTGCAAGCCGATGAACTATGACGGCACAAGAGGTGCAGTAGCATTTGTACGCAGGACGGAGAAGACTGAAGCTACTATCCGCATGAGCAAGTGTACCGCGGATCAGCAAGTCACTTTTGCTACTGGGTTGTTTGTCGATGAAGCCCTGACTTGGTGGAACTTGCAAGCCCAAACTTTGGGTGATGATGCCGCTTATGGCCTAACTTGGGATGAACTGAAGGAAAGAATAAGAGAGAAGTATTGCTCTAGTGCTGAACTCCAAAGACTGGAAACGGAGTTCTGGCACTTGACCATGGAAGGTGCTGACATTAATGGTTATACTCGAAGGTTCCACGATCTGTCTAGAGTGCTTCCCTACATGGTGACTCCCGAATTTAAGCGTGTCGAACGCTACATTTGGGGACTGGCCCCGGAGTTTCGTGGCATGGTAACTTCGGCCAAACCACAAACAATCACCGAGGCTGTAACTCTGGCTATCAGCCTTACTGAAGATTGTGTTCGTATGAATAAGTTATCGTTGAATCCAACAGAGAAGACCGAGATGCATGCTGAGTCGTCCGGTGACAAGAAAAGGAAACATGCAAACCTGAACCAAGCAACTCGCAACAACAAAGGTTTCAGCAAGAAGCGCGACACTAACCCGCCTCAGGAGACAAAAACCCTTGCAACCAAAGGATACCAAGGCATCATGCCTAAATGCCAAAAATGTAAGTTTCATCATGAAGGAGCTTGTCGCATTCCAAGGTGCGACAAATGTGGTAAGTTGGGTCATCAAGCAGAAGACTGTTGGGGAAAAGGAAAGAACCGGAATGGAAATGGTGCTGGTAACAAGAATGGTAACGGGAAAGGGCGGAACCAAGGATGCCTCATTTGTGGAAGCAATGATCATTTCATGAAGGACTGCCCAAAGGGAAACAATGCTCAGGCTCGAGCATTTGTGATTGGAGCAAAGGACGCACGCGAGGACCCAAATGTGGTCACTGGTACATTTCTCATTAACAATCACTTTGCATCCATATTATTTGACACTGTCGCCGATTATAGCTTCATGTCTGTGGAATTTAAACACATACTTGGAATAGAATCTAGTAGATTAGAAATTCCTTATTCCATAGAACTAGCCAATGGTAAACTCGTTGAATCAGGCAAAGTCGTTAGAGGCTGCTCATTAGAACTGGGTGAACGAAGATTTAGCATCGACCTCTTACCTATTCAATTGGGTAGCTTCGATGTAGTAGTCGGAATGGACTGGTTGTCCAAGAACAAAGCTGAGGTTATTTGTCACGAGAAAATCATTCGCATCCCTTTGGCAAATGATGAAACTCTCATCGTACATGGAGAAAGACGAAACGCGCCTCTACGAATCATCAGTTGTATGAAGGCACATAAGTGCTTAAGGAAAGGATGTGCCGCTTTCCTAGCACACGTTATAGACAAGAAGGTTGTGGAGCCAAAACTCGAAGATATTCCTGTTGTGAAGGAATACCCTGATGTTTTTCCCGAAGATCTGCCAGGATTACCTCCCCAATGACAAGTCGAATTTCATATAGACTTGGTTCCAGGAGCCGCCCCTGTGGCCAAGGCTCCCTATCGACTTGCACCATCCGAAATGCAAGAATTATCTACACAACTCCAGGAGTTGTTGGATAAAGGATTCATAAGGCCAAGCTTCTCGCCCTGGGGAGCTCCTGTATTGTTCGTGAAGAAGAAGGATGGAACACTGCGGATGTGTATCGATTACAGAGAACTGAACAAGCTCACGATCAAGAATCGGTATCCACTACCGAGGATTGATGACTTATTTGATCAATCGCAAGGATCAAGCTACTATTCCAAGATCGACCTTCGATCTGGATACCATCAACTAAGAATCCAAGAAGAAAGCATACCAAAGACCGCATTCCGAACACGTTATGGACACTACGAGTTCCTTGTGATGCCATTTGGGCTGACGAATGCACCAGCGGTCTTTATGGATCTGATGAACCGCGTATGCAAACCATATCTCGATAAATTCGTGATTGTATTTATCGATGATATCCTGATTTACTCGCAAATGAAAGAAGAACACGAGCAACATCTCAGGACCATTTTGGAGTTACTGAAGAAAGAGAAACTTTATGCAAAGTTCTCGAAATGCGAATTCTGGATTCACGAAGTACAATTTCTTGGTCACGTTGTGAATGAGAAGGGCATTCATGTAGACCCATCCAAGATTGAAGCAATAAAGAATTGGGAAGCTCCCAAGACCCCAACTGAAGTTCGACAATTTTTGGGCTTAGCGGGCTATTATCGACGATTCATCGAGAATTTCTCAAAGATAGCTCAACCGCTAACGACCCTTACTCAGAAAGACAAGAAATATGAATGGGGTTACAAACAAGAAGAATCCTTCCAGTTACTTAAAAATAAGCTATGCGATGCACCAATACTATCCTTACCCGAAGGCACTGAAGACTTCGTGGTATACTGCGACACTTCACGACAAGGCTTGGGTTGCGTGCTCATGCAACGCCAAAAAGTCATCGCTTACGCTTCAAGACAATTGAAGGTACATGAAAAGAATTATACCACGCACGACTTGGAACTCGGCGTGGTGGTATTCGCCTTGAAGATCTGGCGACACTATTTATATGGTACACGATGTACAATCTTCACAGATCACAAAAGTCTACAACACATATTTGATCAGAAAGAATTAAACATGCGACAACGACGATGGGTCGAGCTGCTGAATGACTATGACTGTGAGATTAAGTACCATCCTGGAAAAGCGAACGTTGTAGCAGACACGCTAAGTCGAAAAGAAAGGGTTAAGACCCTAAGGGTTCGAGCGTTAGAAATGACGATTCGAACGAACCTCACTGCACGTATTCGTGATGCACAACAAGAAGCCCTTAAGGAAGAAAATCGTAGAGCTGAATACCTCTGGGGTATGTTGGAATACATGGTGCCAAACGAAGATGGAGCCTTATACTTCAAGAAGCGTATTTGGGTTCCACTCTATGGCGGTATTCGAGAAGTCATCCTTGATGAAGCACATAAATCGAGTTACTCGATCCATCCAGGATCGGACAAGATGTATCAAGACTTGAAGGAATACTACTGGTGGCCGAGACTTAAAAGCGACGTTGCTGTCTATGTTGGAAAATGCCTAACCTGTGCTAAGGTTAAGGCTGAATATCAGAAACCGTCCGGCCTACTACAACAACCAGAGATTGCCATGTGGAAGTGGGAGCAAATCTCAGTGGACTTCATAACCAAATTACCCAGGACCCCGAGAGGGCACGACATGATATGGGTGGTAGTCGATCGGTTAACGAAGTCTGCGCACTTCCTACCGATCCGAGAAAAAGACAGCACTGGAAAGCTTGCCGAGATATACTTAAAAGAGATTGTGGCACGTCATGGAGTGCCAATCTCAATTATTTCAGACAGAGATGGACGCTTTGTCTCAAGAATCTGGCAATCATTTCAGGAAGCCTTTGGATCTCAGTTAGATCTAAGCACGGCCTTCCATCCACAAACAGACGGCCAGAGCGAACAGACTATACAAACGTTAGAAGATATGCTTCGCGCATGTGTCATGGATCTAGGCGGCAGCTGGGATACTCATCTACCTTTAGTTGAGTTCTCCTACAATAACAGTTATCATACAAGTATAAAGGCCGCACCGTTCGAAGCTCTGTATGGCCGCAAGTGCCGATCGCCCTTGTGTTGGGCAGACGCTGGAGATAAACGTATGGTTGGTCCTGAACTTGTGCAAGAGACAACCGACAAGATTATGCAGATCCGAGAGCGCATTAAGGCGGCCCGAGATCGACAAAAGAGCTACGCTGATCTAAAACGAAAACCATTAGAATTCGAGGTGGGAGACAAAGTGTTGTTAAAAGTCTCACCTTGGAAGGGCGTAGTAAGATTTGGAAAACGTGGAAAGCTGAATCCACGATACATCGGACCATTCAGAATCTTGGAAAGGATTGGTACCGTGGCATACAAGTTGGAATTACCGGAAGAACTTAATGGAGTACATGATACGTTCCATGTATCCAATCTCAAGAAGAGTCCAACGCAAGAAAACGTGATCATCCCGGTGGATGAAGTGCATATTGATGACGCCCTCCGATTTACAGAACAACCCGTGGAGGTTACCGACTGGAAAGTCAACAAGACCAGGAGGAGCACTGTTAAACTTGTCAAAGTACGTTGGAGCTCTAAGCACGGACCCGAGTACACATGGGAACGTGAAGACCAGTTCAAAGAAAAGTATCCCCACCTATTCAAGAAGACTCCTACGAGAGTTAGTTCAGCCTGAATTTCGGGACGAAATTATTTTAACGGGGGGAGACTGTGACAACTGGCACCAAACCGGTAATTTCCGTACACTTTAATTATTATTTAATGACTGCAATTATATGCTTAATTGTCAGCAATGTCTGAACACATGTTAAACAAGTGAATTCATGCACGTTGTATACTACAAAATATTGCTTTATGCATAAACGAGAGCGTTGCGTCAGAAATATTAGTAAACTCACCGGTAAGGCACACTGTGTCAACAGAACTGCAGAAAGCAGTCAGACATTAGAATTGAGGCCTAGGTGTAGGTCCAATAACAAGAATACATTAAAACCCCAGAATACATACAAGGGTTTACATATATACCTTACGGGACAAAAATAAGCACTAAAAAGCACCCGAAACGCACTTTAAGTGCAGAATTTTATATAATTCAGCTCTAATCAGCATTTAAACATATGAATATTATGCAGAAATTGTGTTTTATTATCCAGAGTACTTCCCCAAGTGTTGGGAATTGAAAAGGATACAAAAAGGTACTTAAAAGACACTAAAAAGTGTAATTTAGCACTTTAACGAACCGGTGTCTAACCGAACAACCGGATATTACCCGGAATACCAAAATAATGCTGGAAGCATTGTTTTTATTTTTCTGAGCAGGTTAGGGTCCCCGAACACCCTAACACACTATATATTTAATAACACTCTTAACACTAGATTTATTATACTTGAAAGCTAACTAGAAGCATGTAACTAAAGTTGAAAACCAACCATGCACCCCCCCCCCCCCCCTTCTTGACGGTCACCCAAGGGGGTGACCCACTTCCATTTTTGCTTGATTATTTAATTGGCTAATGTTGGTGATTTAGAGACATAATATTTGTTGGATAAAACTTGAGTTGGATTATAAATATACACCCAAGGTAACTAGTCTCTTTCATTCCACACATCAACAACAACTCATCTTCTTTCCCCCTACACCCCATCTCGGCCGAACACCTCCACCACCATAGGTCCACCATCAAGTTTGATCCTAGCCATTTTTCATACACACATAGAAGCAAGAGGTCATACAATCAAGCCCGGTGCTTTCGAAAGTGCAAGAACCGCTCTAGATTTCTTTTATCCACCACATTTACATCTTGTTTCTTCCCTAGCCTTGTGCTAGTAGTAAGTGTTTCTAATCATCATCTTGATCTTGTTTATGGTGGTTAATAGGTGATTTAATGGTTAAAAATTTTGAACACTAAAGAACATAACATAAAGTCTTGAACATAAGTGATTAATGGTGGATAAAGAGTAGATATGTGTGTAAATCATGTGAATCTTGTCTAGTTGTGATTATTTGATGTTGTTTGTTACTAAAAGTGGGATAGATCATCATCTAGACATACTTGATCATGTTCAAGAACATGAACTAGTAGTATGTTAGTGTTAGAAATGTGAAAGATGATGAAACCATCCGCCATGAACTTGAAACTTGAATAAAAATAATTTTTCTTGTAAAATGAAGTTGTAAACTTGTGGATCTAAAGATCTACAAGTGGTTTTTCGGAAGAACCAAGCGAAAGATGCTAGTTTTGTCATAACTCGGATATTTTATGAAAGGAGCACATTTATAGTAACTAAACAAGTGTGTAAACACTTGTGTAACAAAGAAATTTAACAAGAAAGTATTTTTGTAAATCTTGACTAGAAGTTGTGAAACTTCAAGTTCTTTAAAAATAAGGTTTACAAGAAACTAATCATGTTTTTAAAGATAACAAGACCTACTAAACATGTTAGTAACTTACTACATATTTTTACAAACTTTCAAGTTCATAAATTTGTGGTATATGCTTGTTTTGACAAAGTTTGGTAAATAAAGGTTTTGTTGTTGATATTGTTGTTGATTTAAAAGAAAATAAACACATGTTTTGAAAACATGGGAAACCTCCATTTTTAGGGGAAACTCTGTCAAAACTTTTATAAATTTTGACACTTAGAAAAATATAAGTTTTGTGAAACTTATTCCCTAAAAATGTATTTAAAAATATTACCAAGGTTTCCCTAATTTTTGGTGATAAGAAATGAAGATTTCTTCAAGAATAAAAATGGATATTAAGTATGTATATATTTTTGAGAAAAATATATATATTATTTGATCACCAACTTTTGTGCTAAGTGTATATAGTATGTGTTATACGTGCTAGTGTATTAAGACTTAAAAATACACTAAATACTCATAAGAAGTATAAACACAAAAATACACATGCAACATACAAGATACATAATTCGGGTGCAAAGTGCAAAACACGAGATACTTATATTAATTTTTGAGAAAATAATATAAGTAAGATACTTAGTTAAAAATATAAAATATTTTTAACACAATAATACAAATACAAGATAGTGACTTGTGCTTGTACGAAACAAGTCTAGTGACTGACGATAAGAAAACATGTTTAGGTCACGACGCACTATAAGCAAATCCGGTGAAGTTTACGACGCAAGGAATGCAAAGTTGTGAGTTCATGCTCCCCATTTTCTCTTAACTGTTTTCAGTTTTATAACTTCGGGGGTGAAATATGTTAGGACCGGTTTGACTCCGATACGATTGCTAAACGAACGTGAAACGTGCGGAATCCGTACACGAACGCGATCTAAACACAAGACGTAATATAATTGTGATTCGTTGATAGATTTGATAAGTACAAGAACCTTGAATCACTTTCTCTCTCTAGATTCTCTCTCTAGATCTAGAGAGCTCTAATTCTTCAAATGAGCAAAAGTTATAAAACTAACACATAAGCTCCTATTTATAGCCCTTGGAATTAATGAGACTTCTCATTAATTACCAAAATGCCACCTTGCTATTTCTAACTAGATATAACAATATTAGCTTGATTCTTCGGTTTCTGCTACGGTTTTGTTTGACGGAGGCGATAGACAGATAATGCACTAACAGACTCCCCCTTGGATATTGCCGTAGTCAATCTGTAGTCAAACTCGTAGCGACTTCTTTCTCTCTCTCTCTTTGAATCTTCTAGAACAGAATCCCGGTGGATCTGTCTTCAGCTTCAGCTTTTCCTCTTTTCTTCATCAGGCTCCCCCTTTCGTCAAGCTTCCGTGCTTTGGGATCGACACCTGGCTTTCCAGTTACAAGCTCCCCCTTGCTTTGAGCTCGTCTTCAGACTCCCCCTTAGACTTTGCTTCCGGGATCGTAGTCTAGACTATCATCTGCAATCACTCAAACATTTATAAGTAACAACATTTTAGAGTATCCAGGAATCGTACCCTGGTAATTCCAACCAAATTCTCTAAACCACTCCCCCTATCAACAAACTGTATAGATTTAGCAATATTAAAGAATCCAACTCCCTCACAGTTTATCATCCAAGTTCAAGTTAATGACCTTGGAGATATCACAAACTGTTTTTGAAATTTTTGATTTTAAATCAAGTTTCAATTTAATGAACTTGTTTTATTTTCAGAAACACAATCAGCTTACTTAGATTTTGAAACTCAGTTCTCAGACATCGGTTGTCGAAAATAAAGCAAAAATCAAAATCTTTTTGTAATTTCTGACAATATAAAGCAATAAAGAAATATGTACAAGCATATTTACAGACAATATTTTTGTTTTGAGAATGCGTCAGAGGATCATATCAGTTTATGACAAGTCACAAGTACCGTTGAGCTTTTTAACACTGTAAGTATTAAACAATTCACTTAGATTGTCGATATACTGATCCACTTTAAATTCTCACACAAATTTCAACTGATTCAGGATACGAATTAGGTATTTTAAGAACTTAAACTCATTCATGTGTCCCACCTCTTGAATATACTCCCGTATCCAAATCTCAATATTCAGTCTTACAGGCAACTATAACACAAATGATATCTGTAAGGGGTTAATAAATTATGAAGAATCATGAGAGCTCAGGTCAGAACTACCGTTCAGCAGAGAGATCATGACTCGACTTTTGGGTGTGTCCCCTTTAGAGGATCTTTTTTACAACAGCATTGCTAAGCAATTTTATTGTCTTATCATATATGCTGAGGGTGATGCTTATGTTTCAAAGCATTTGCGGAAAGTATTATTCGAGGACTAGGTCAGAACTTCCATTCAGCAGAAGTCCCGGAATAATACCCCAGACATCATTGAGTATAAAAACCTGTATATCAGAATACGAAACCTTTCAAACGAGATTTCAGGGGTTACCTATATATCCAAGTAATGTTCCCCACTAAATAAGCAAGTATTTGAATTTAGGTTTATATCCCGAAAAAGTTTACTAAATGTGCAAAAACCTATCGACACATCCACAGTGAGATCGTTTAACACATTTAAACTTTCCAATTCTTTAGCGTACTGTGATAGTCTACTGATGTACTATCATTTCCTCTTTTTACGCAAAACTCAATTTTTGAATTTTATCATGTTTTTGACTTTTTCAAATTTTCAAATGTTTTTGTATTTTCTAACAACATTACTCCCCCTAAAATGCAAAATCATATAAAGAAAATTTGACAACCAACACTGATAGCTTTGTCTCGCCATCCATTTTCTGCTTCTCAAGCTCTGTTTTGCAGAAAATATAACGTACCCCCATGATTTACAACCCATTGATCTTAACAGTTTGAAAACCGTTTTTCAATCTGATGAAAGTAATCATGTTTGTTCAGCCGTGAGGGTTTCGGCATATTCAATCAACACATATTTTTGTATTTTTGAATATTTAACAAAAATTAAAAAACAAACATATTTTTGGTTTTTCAAATTTTAACAAACTAAAAACATATTTTTGAGTTTTTAATTTTTTTTCAATTTTAGGGTTTTGAAAATATTGTTTATTTATGTACAGAATGAAAATAAACTTCCTGTTTTAACCAACACAGGATCCAGCAGCCTCTTCCTCCTCTCCATGTGCCAGGCTGCTCCAAACTCCAATTTCACAATCTTTGAATTCCATGAGCACCTGCACATTCAACTAACTGAATTACTTGAACAATTTAGCCCAGGTCTGTTGAACCTTAGGCATTTCAACACAATAATTTTCATTCAATTTCGGAAAATCTTTGTCATTTTTCTCAAAAACTTTCTCAATTTTAACTTCAATTTTCTCATCTTTTACCAAATCAACATGTTTCTTAATACTCCATGTTTGACCTTTTGGTGTTCCACGTTTATAAAAATGTGAATCTTTTTGAACACTTTGATTTTGAACAACGTTCTTTGGTTTCCAAAACTCTTGTGGTTTTGTCATATCAACAGTGGTTTTCCAACTTTGTGTTGTTCTGAATCTGGGTGTATGAGAATTCCAGGTCTGTCTTGAATCAAACCTGTTCGGATCTGATTTCCAATTTTGATTTGAAGCAAACTTGTTTGTATTGAACCTCCAAGTTTGTTTCGATTCAAATTTAGTTGACCTTTGTCTCACAGTCTCAGATTTTTGTTTCTCAGCATCAAACTTCTTTTTGTCAACATCCACAGGTTTTAGATTAGGACACTTGCGTGCAAGATGTCCCTTTTGATCACATTTGAAACATGTTCTCATGGACACATCCTTGACCTGTGGTTGTTGCTTTTTCTTTAGAGCAAAAAATTCATCATTAGATTGTCTCATTTTGAGTTCTTTTTCTTTTTCTAAACTACCTCCTTGAACAAAACTCATTTTTGTTTGAAAATTAGGCGTCTCATTTTTGTTCCAATGTTGTTTCTTCTTATAACCCAACCCAGCCTTCATGTTCTTCTTTTTGAAACCAGGTTTGTTATACGAACCTCTATGACTCTTACCAACAAACTTTGAAATCTCAGACTTCTCAATCTCAACCATTTTGAAAACTTTGTCAACCTTTTCTGAAATCACATTCTGAATCGGGAATACAACATCTAAGAACAATTTGTCCGATCCAATCATGGTATAAACCAATCCTTTTGAATCATCATTCAAATTTTCCTCGGATTTTGTGTTTTTTAGATAAACATCATGAAGATTTCCTTCATTTTCATCCCGTGATTCAGATTTACCTGTATCAACTGACTCTTCTTTCAACACACTTTCAACGACTTTACCTACCACCTCTGAATCATGAGAATCATCAGATTTGGAATAGGTTATGTCAATGTTGTCTGGCAATTGATCTACCATGTTGAAAGCTTTTTCGACCTTTTCCTCATCATAAAATGCAAATTTTCCCGGTGGTGGAACTTGATGAAACTCTGAGCCAATGCCTTTCTTGTTCTGCTCAGACTCACCATCACCCGGTTTTATATTGAAAATTCGTTCAAGCACATATGACGACACGTGATAACTTTTTAACTTGTTGTTATCCTGTTCTAAATCAGCAATCTGTCGCTTTAGCTTAGCAACATCCTCAATATAGGAATTAACAACATCTTGTTTTATAGAATACATTCGTTTAAGCTCTTTGGTTGTTTCAGACATATAATTCATTCTAGATTGAGCATATTTCATTTCATCTTTCACTTTGTCATAAGATTCTTTCATAATATCATGTGCTAATTTCATTAAATCATATTCTTTCTTCATTTCTTGACAAGCAATTTCTTTTTGTTCACATTCATTTGTCATTTTCAAAACGTTTTCTTTCAAAACTTCATTTTCTTTCTCTAATTTGTTACATTTTTCTGAAAGTTTTTCATCATTTTCTTTAAAAACTTTTTCTTTTTCTAGCATTTCTTTGCATTTTTCTTTGAAAATATTTTCTATTTTTGTGAACTCAAGATCTCTTGTTCTAAATTGCTCATCTTTTTCAGTACAAGCTCTGCACTGTTCCATGCATTTCTTGCACTGTTCAACAGTTTTCAAGATTTCAGAATCAGAATTTACCTCAGTGATTGGCACTTCGGTGTTTTCAGCTACATCTGTCTGCCTCTGATCAGCATCTTCTTGCTTCTTTTCAACACTTACTTCATCACCAGCATCACCAACTTCCAAATTCTCATTCTTTTCTTCTATCTCCACCTCTTCTTCAATCTGCTGTTCTTCAGTAACAGCTTTCTCAACCTCTTCATTCACAACAACTTCTTCAATTTTGATTTTCTTCACATCTTCAACTTCAACCTTTTTAGCATCTTTCTTCAGATTGTTCACCATTTCTTCAACATTCTTCTTCATCCTCTCTTCATCCCTTTTTCTCAGACATGATAACATAGCATATCTGATATCCTTTTCATATTGCTTCGCATATTTATCATCTTTCAATACTCTTCTATAGTATTCAGCTCTTAACGGGACAGCAAAAAGAACATCATCGAAGATTATGTCTTTCTTGGGAACAACCGGTTCTCCTTCTCTGTTATAGTAACATTCTCTCTTTTTATCCCATCTTTTGCTACTGACAGCACTCTCATATTCTTCCTGCATGTCATCCATTCTGTTGTGGACCACATTCCATTCTTTGTAAGTCTTCTCACTCAAGATTTCTTCTCGAGTTTTCTCTTTGATCTCAACTTTTTCTTCATGGACTTCAGCAATGTCTTTGTCTTTGTTTTCCTCTTGAATCTCAGCAACAAGAGCATAATGTTTACTTAATTCTTCCTGTTTGGCTTTAGCTTTGAACTTTTCATCAACAATGTCATTTATTGGAAGAACCTCACTCCAATCATATCCTTCATCCTCGTAAATTACAGCATAAGCTCTTGATTTTTCTCTCGGCTTATCTTCAATCAACTTTGGTTCTTCTCTACTTCGATGGTAAATCGCCTTTCGATAATAATCATCGTTGAAAGGACGTTCACTACCTTCACCAACTTCAGAATTTCTGCATTCTCTTTTGAAATGACCCTTTTGCTTGCATTTGAAGCAGGTCACTTTGGATTTGTCGAATCCAAGTTTTGTTGAAGCACCTCCAAGCGATTGTTTCCCGGTAATCTCCATATACCTCTGAGCTCTTCGAATACAACTAGCTAAACACCAACGGATGTCAATGAGTTCCATCTCTTCCGGATCAATCTGGTCATAGTCTTCTTTGGTCAATTCGGAATTTCCAATTTTGCCAGCTACAAGACCTTCATATGACTCCAAAACAGATGCAAGAAAACTCATTTGCTGCTTCGCTGCATTGATGCTCATTGCAGGAGAATTCTTTAGTTTAAAAGCAATGTTGCACAGAATTTCCTCAGAATCATCAGAATTTGTCTTTGAAGATGAATGATATCCAGAATGATGACTTGTTGACATTGTTGGTGATTCTTTCATCTTTTCACCACTAAATGCCGTTTTTGGTGAACCAACGCCTTTGTCAGAAAGCACACTGCTTTTGTAGTACAAGCCAACGTTCTGTTGATGTGAAGAATCAGTCATCTTGTTTTGCTTTTGTAGCTCCAGATCATGACTTTCAATCTTTTCAAACAAAGCATCAAGAGTAATATTATCATACACAGCATCATTTTTCAAAATAAAAACAAACGTTTGCCACTGATCAGCTCGTGGTAACGCTTCAATCACTTTGTCAATAAGTTCCTCTCTTGTTTTGTTTATCTCTAATCTTTCCAATTCAATTTTTAGATGACAGAATCTCTCAATCATTTGCCTCACCGACTCTCCTTTTATGTTATCAAACAGATCAAATTCTTTCTTTAATAAAGCGATTTTGTTCTTTTTAATCTGTTTACCCCCTTCAGCTTTAACACGTAAAGCTTCCCAGACAGACTTAGATGACCCGTCATGAGTTAGTAAAGCAAAGATATCGTTTCTGATTGCAGACTGGATCAATGCTATCATTCTCTGTTCAGCTCCAAATTCAGCTTTTTCTTCTCTGGTAAACTTCTTGAATACAAGATCTTCGCCTTTATCATCTTTAGGTTTTTCATACCCATATTCCAGGCAAAACCAACTTTCATGAGCATATGCCTTTGCCCAGTTGAGAAAGCGTTCTTTCCACCAGGTATAATCTTCAATGCTATCAAGAGCTGGTGGTTTTGAATGAGTTCCATAGAAATTATCATGCTTGATATTTTCATTTAGTGCCTTCGTGATAGTTTTTGGTGTAAGATTTGTAGCCTCAGACGATTCGGTTGCGAATGCGTTGTAAAACGTATTGAAAAATTCCTCAGCCATTAAGCAAACCTTGAATCACCTGAAAACAAACAGATAAACACAATCAGTTCAATATTAAACAACTTGAAATAGACTGACACTCGGTTGACGTGTAATGTTCTCGACACGAAATTTCACTTTGTTGAACAGTTGAAGCGAAATCAACTGTTGACAGACTTTCAAGCGAAATCCCAAGTTAAACAGTCCTGAAGCGAAACCTAGACTTAATAGACTTTCAAGCGAAATCTTGAGTTGAACAATCTTGAAGCGAAATCAGTATTTAATCAACTTTCAAGCGAAATCAAGAGTAAATCAGTTCTGAAGCGAAATCAAGTATTCTGTTCAAGCGAAATCTCAAACTGATGAGACTTGAAGCGAAATCTCATTTCTGTCTTGAAGCGAAATCAAGGACTGATGTCTTGAAGCGAAACAACTATTCTGACTTGAAGCGAAATCTCAAGTAATCAGGTCTGAAGCGAAATCAAACATCTTTCTGATTTTCAAGCGAAATTGACTAGTTCGCTTCAAACAGTCAATGTTTTCAAGCGAAATCTCCTTGTTTCAAGCGAAATAGTGCTGAAAGTTACGAACTCAGACGGAAAAACTCGAAAATCTCCTAAACAACAAGGAATTATGATCTGAAACTTGGTAGGGTTGTTTATCAACTATTTTCGCACAATATACTCAAATATCAGCTGATTCGGACCAGTAAAACCCGTTCAATTTGACCAAAAACTGTGAAAAACGTGATAAAAGTGAAGAATATGAAGAAATTTGTGAAATTCAGATCTGAAACTGCTGAAATCAAGTACGAAAACGATGTGTTTGATCGTGCAATCGAGCTCCTTGCTCTGATACCACTTGTTAGGACCGGTTTGACTCCGATACGATTGCTAAACGAACGTGAAACGTGCGGAATCCGTACACGAACGCGATCTAAACACAAGACGTAATATAATTGTGATTCGTTGATAGATTTGATAAGTACAAGAACCTTGAATCACTTTCTCTCTCTAGATTCTCTCTCTAGATCTAGAGAGCTCTAATTCTCCAAATGAGCAAAAGTTATAAAACTAACACATAAGCTCCTATTTATAGCCCTTGGAATTAATGAGACTTCTCATTAATTACCAAAATGCCACCTTGCTATTTCTAACTAGATATAACAATATTAGCTTGATTCTTCGGTTTCTGCTACGGTTTTGTTTGACGGAGGCGATAGACAGATAATGCACTAACAAAATACATATACAAATATTATTATGTTTACAAATGGTATGATAACAAGAAGCACACTTGGTGAGAACGAGTACCAAGTGTGAAGAGATATGAGAATATATAAGAAGCGCACTTGGTGAGAACGAGTATCGAGTATGATGAGTTATGAGAAATGATACGACAAATCGTGTCACGAATAGGGTACATAAGCACCATTAATCAACAATATACCTAGACCGCAGAACAAAAGGTTAGATCTAACGGGTGCCGGGCAGCCACACTCTTGGTGAGGACGAGTACCAAGTAGTGCTTTTGTGTCTTAGAATATGCCAACTAGAAAAATGCCTAAGGTTTGGTGACTTCCTATGTCGTGTCACATGTTAATGGCTTTGCAACCCATTAACAATCCTGATACTTACAGGAATACTTTATTTACATAAGATTCATACCATACTAAAACTTGAATTATACTTGAGTACGTGGGGTACTCAAGAAAACTTGAAATATACATGAGTACGTGGTGTACACATGAAACTTGATTTATATATGAAAACTTGATTTATACATGACACAAACTATGTTTTCATACAAAGTATACAAACGTGAAATACAAAAACTGCATGAATTCACACCAACATTATGTTGACGTTTTTCCAAAACTTACATGTATTTCAGGTAACTAAAAGTGGATGTGCGCGCGGTCTTACCCATGCTCATGGATGTCGATTACGTTTATCTTTAAATAAAGTTGTAAACTTTTTAAGACAATGTTTTATGCTATCTCGCGATGTAAATGCTAACGTATGTTTTCAAATTATGAAATGTTTGGTATTTGAAGATATTTTTATGAGCATGTAGAATGTTTACTAATCGTATGCAATGAAAACCTTTCATGATCACACCTCGTGCTTCCGCCGCAGAAAGGGGTGTGACAGAAGACTCGACACTGAAGACTCGTCAACATTCGAGGGGGAGTCTGTTGGTGCATGCGTATGTCGACTTCGTCTTGTATCGAGTCTTGTATATATTTAGATAGATCAGGGCACGTTGTATGAGAAAAATGTCAAAATTAGGTTAAGAGGTAATTTCGCACGGAATTAACTTTTGTAATTCCGCACGAAATCAGCAAGTCCATTTCAAACGAAATCACTGGTTCCGCTTGAATCTAATTTCGTTTGAGCATGTTCAAGCGGAATTACTTGCCTATATATATGTGCTGTCTGATTTCGTTTGAGTCAGTCTGAACGATCTTGTATCCGGTAGCGAAGCTCTGCCGAAGTGTCTACAGCATTGTAATCGATCTGTTATCAATCAAAAGACAGTTTAAAGTGATTTTCTTGCTGAATTGAACTCGATACGTCTGTTTCCGCCTTTCGTGTTGAGAAAAACTCTTCTGATCGACTCGTTCGGGTCTGAAAACGATCCTACAAGGGCTGCACCAATGGTATTTCATGCATAGGGGACACCTGGGATGATCAGGAAACATGTGTAGACCTTGTTGGATTGATCTTGTGAGTTCTAATGTCCTATATAAGAACTTGTTTGTTGCTAGTTCATTTGCATCTTTCAAAATTTATTCAAAACACACTCTCTGGAGCTCTCTGGACTTCAAGAAAGATTCCACAAGCTCCTAATTCGTGCTAAGGGCCTTTGTAAGCAATCTTAGCCTCTCTAGTTCATGTTTTATTAGTTTAATGACCAAAAGTCAAAGCCGTCGTAATTAAGCTTTGACTTAGTGATTAATCACTAATGGTCCAGTCATTTTTTGAATTGAAAGTGGCTATAAGTTGGTAATTATGTGGGTAATAAGTCCTTAAAAGGGTACCCCCTGATTATCACTCTAACTTGGTCAATTGTCAGGTCAAACTTAATATTAAAAAGTCAACAGAAAGCTATTTTGCAAATAAACTCATAATTAACAATGTAGAAGCCATGAAACCTGTTTTAACACTTATATAACTTGGTAATTAATGTAAGAACGTGTCTAAGCATGTTCAACCCGACAATTTTGAGTTTAGGCTCGGTTCGGAACCGAAAGTCGCAAAAGTAGACTTTTGCTTTGACTTTCAGTTCTGACCCGATTTAGCTTAGTTTAGACATGCCTTAGAGTTCCATTAGGACCAGGTTATAGGTTAGTATAACCCTCTGAGGTTATACAACTTGGTTCCAAATTAATCCGATTCATTTGCATGTTTCCGTTAATTGCTTAAATGTTGACCATTATGCCCTTTTGACCTTAAAACGAGATTTTTGAAAATGTGAGAGGACAAAAACCTTTGTTACTAATTTATAAACATGTCCTAAAAATTTGACATCAGTTTGAGGTCTAAATTAGGAGTTATGCTCAATATCGTAATTTGAAAGCTTTTTATTAATTAAACGGCATTATTAGCATAAAGCCTATCTAAACCCAAATTTTGACACCAAACTTTTTACCCACTGATGTAATATAATATTTTGGGATTTTTGAAGATTTTTATTTACTTTTAAACTGAACATAACATAGGGTTCTTGCTTTGATTCGGTAATTGTCGGTTATACCCTTTTTACTAATAAAATGAGTCTTACATAACATTTTGATACCAAATCTTTTGCTACTGATTTTATATGATAAATAAAATATTTTAAGCCTTCTGGGCTGATAAAAAATCTCAGCTTTCCTTATGCAACCCGAAAATCGCCTAAAACCGACTTTTTACGCATTTTAAACGCATAGTATGGGTTAAAACTATTTTTGGCATATAAGAATTAATACCTACTGATGTTTTAAGTAAATTTTTATACTTTAACAGTAAGCAAAAGTTTTGAACTCAGATTTCTAAATTTGACCTTTAAAGCTTATGTGAAATTACCAAAATGCCCCTACGATGCATAGTTTGGTTATAAATGATAAATTTCACATATACGCAATACCCTACTGATATAACTTATTAAATTAAATATTTTTACTAATCTTTTTAGACCAGAACCTCAGATTAATATTTAACCTCTTTTATAATCCTTAAAATGACCAAAATACCCCTACGGGGCTTAAATTGATTTTAAATCCGTTTTAGGCATAATGGAAGGTATCCTACTGATATCACAACATATTTAAGGCATATTAACTTAGGAAACCTGTTCATGACTCATTTGGTTACCCGTTATGCATTTATCGCGTTTGGTACGGTTTATGTAACTAGTTTGCATAAATTAACCGAAACGGGTCAAACCTTATCATTTTCACTTCAAAATCCAGAATGTGTTTAGTTTACCCATATTATACAAGTCTTCATACTTGTCGGGTCTAAACCACATTCTAATCCGGTCTTCGCTAATCATGTGTTTTGAACCGTATACCTTTCTTTAAAACTAACCGGTCTAAGTTTAAATTTAAGTAATACCCATTAGGAATCTAATAGGTTAATTAAAACTTTCGTTCCAGATTTAAGAGACCAGTAAAAGATATTTGCACTTGCTGATTTGTACGGCTGGGATAAATTTGTATAATTTGCTCAGGTAAATACTTTTAACTTATTTTCCCTTATACGGGCTTGGGGTACGGTATATAAAATACCGCTTGGTCGGTATTGAATTTTAATCATATGAAGGTTAAATCATTGAGATAACCCGTTTAATCTTTTTTGTTTATTCTAAGCCTTTGGGGGGTTAATGACCATGTCCTGGATATCCTCGGCTCATTCATTGAAATGGCCACGACTTAAGCACGGGGTGTGGGCATACACCTGCCGGTGCGTATGTAAAAATAATATACCCACCTGTTCGAGAATAACTCACCGTGGGACATATTATGTGGTGTGTCTATTAATATTTAACCCGGTTTTCAGCCCGGGGTACTGAACGTATAGTAAACATGTAATTCTTTAACAAGTTTATTTTTAAATAATTATCCCAAGTTATAAAAGAATATTTGTGCCTTGTGCATTTAAATCAATTTTTCTTAAACATTTTCATAATGAGTCGGTTAATTGTATTTACCAGTGTAAACTGACGTATTTTCCAAAAGGCTAAGTGCAGGTACTAGGCGGAATAGGCTGGCTACTCCTAGCATCAATAAAGAGTCTTGCAAGCTTAGATGTTTATAAATCTGTTGAACAATGTTCGTTTTAACTTTGATCCGCCTGTGGATCCCTTACAACCGTTTTTGTAATAATTGATATTACTTTCATTCGGTTTGTAATGTTTTTATCTTTCGACTTCCACTGTGTATTAAACTGTGATAAATTGTCTATAATGATATCAACTACGTCACGATACTCCCCACCGGTAATACGTGGAAATATCGGGGTGTGACAGGTTGGTATCAGAGCCAACATTGAGTGAATTAAACACTAGCCTTTTGGTGTTTAATCTCAATGACACAGTTTGCACATTCCTCGACTTCCGAGTCTAGACAAAGAACTTAGGACTAATCGTAATTTATTTTATTTTGTCCTTTATTGTTTTTCCTTTGTTGTTTCTTTTGTTTGTTTTGACAGGATCTACAAAATGCCACCAAGGTTCCAAAGAGGAGGACGAGGAAAGGGGCCATTCAACGCCCCCAACGATCACGAAGCCGGACCTTCCCACCGGCGAACTCCGTCTATTACAATGAGCACCAGTCCTCTAGAAGACTGGAGGACCTACTTAGAGCCTGCGAGGCGTTCTGTCTTGCTTAGCTCCTCACCTTCCTACCATGATTCCTTCGGACTCCATCAAGACTACGAGTCCGACCATTCACGCCATTCCTACCTACCACTGCAGCGGTCGGGGTCACACCGCGCGTTTCAAGACCCGACCCCGTATTTCCAGAGCCGGTTTAACCCGGGAAATCAGATTGAAGAACCAATGGGTCATAACCCATTGGGGCCTGAAGACCATTTTCCTGAAGCTCAGGACATGGATATGGATGATGACCCAGATCCTGTCGAACCACCATCTGGGACACCTACTCACCCCATCGAGATTTCGGATGGGTCGTCTTTTCATGGATCACCCCATCCAGACAGCTATGAGGCAAGGTTTGCACAATACGAATAGGTGTTTACTGTGACAACTCGAATTTCCGACATTCTTTATTCGCATTTATTGCACGTTGACCTTGACTGTTTGGATGTTTGTTATTTACCTGGTAATTGTGCACGCTAAATTATAAGTTGAGATGATTACTTGACTGAATGAATACTTGTAAACTGTTTACGATTTGAGCTACTCGACGAAACACAGAATGTGTTTCGCCATAACCAATTCCGACGAAACTGAATCGGTTTCGCCAACAACCTTCTCGACGAAACAGGCTGTTTCGCCGAGCCCAGATCCGCCGAAGCCCAGTTCGGGCCCAACATGTTATTTCGAGTTTTAATACGTAAAACAACATCAGTTTCACACTTTTATCATAACAACCGAAACCCTAGAGTCTCTCCTTCTCTGTTGACGGCAATCTAGCGTTCCCTAGCTCTCGAATCCTTGTTTGTTCATCTCGAATCGGTTAGTGTATGTTTGTTAATCGGTTTCATGTTTCTGTGATGTCTCGATTCATGCTTGTGCATATGATTGATGTGTATTACTGCTGTGATTATAAGAGTATGATGATGATGATGATGATGATATAGGTTTTGATATGCATGATGTAGTCGGATATAATAGTGCTATGTGAAGATTAATACGATCAAATACTCGGTTCTGAATGTGGTTATTATGATCTGGTATTGAATACACATTAACATCTTGATAGGGATCGGTGATGCGATGTTGTATGTTAATCGATATGTTGTATACGTAAACTAGGGTTCATGCTAGACGATGATTCTTTAAGGATTGTGTTATATGATTCTGTGAACATATGATTACTGCATGATTGTTAATATTGATGTCGGCTGTTAGTGATGATTAGGGTTTTCATACGTAACTGGTTATGCGACGTAACTGATGAATCAACGAAACAGGCCTTTTGGCGAAACAGAATGTGTTTCGCCAATGACCATCGACGAATTAGAATCCTGTTTCGCCAAACAAGATCACGACGAAACAGAACGTGTTTCGTCAAATGTGTGTTTCGCCAACTCACTTGTTTCGCCAACTTATGTGTTTCGCCATATATGTGTTTCGCCGAGCTGTGCTGTAACTTGAGTTGATTCTGTTAAGTGTTAACTGGAATATTTAACTGCTGTTAGACGTTAGACATGACTTGTATGATTGTGATTACGTGTTACATGTTTATACGTGAACAACTTGAACACAAACTGATTTCACATACGTGCATACTTTAGGACGTGATTGATTACTTGCGAGCATACACTTAGCATACCGAGCAAACCAAGGTGAGTTCACACAGCCAAGGCATGGGATTCCCAGGGTGGGAATGGGTTGGATTATTCATTCGTTCAGCTTATGGAACTTAGATATATGGTCCTCATGTGAGGAAGGGTTATTGATAGGAACTGACTAGACTGGTTATACCAATTGAACCGATCTTCTCACACACGCCAGGGTTGGCCGCGATATTATGACGATCTTCGCACACATGCCTAGGAAGGCCGCGAACTATATACTCTAATCTTCGCAAACATGCCTGGGAGGGCCGCGATACTACTATACCTAGTCTAGCATATATGGGAGAACCCCACTAAACTTCGCAAACATGCCTAGAGGGCCGCGATACGATTCATATGATACCTGATTACTAAACGAACATACGAACTACAATACGAACATTATTACTAAACTATTAACTGTGAACTCGCTCAACTAGTTGTTGACTCTCTGTTACATGCCTTGCAGGACCTTAGGTACTTATGGAGCTTGCACGGGAGGCACGGTCGTTGTGGGCACAGATTGTGGATGTTATGAACAACATTTAAACATTTGAAATTGCTACTTATGATTGGGTTTATTTATGCTTCCGCTAAACGTTGAATTTATACATATGTTTTGAACACCTTTCATATTGGTTTGGTGGTTTTACATTTATTACTTATTATGTTCAGTATGATTGGTGGCTTGATCCTGGTCAGTCACGCCTCCAAGCGGTGATACTCCGCGTGTGGATTTTTGGGGGTGTGACAGATTGGTATCAGAGCCATTGGTTATAGGGAACTCGGTTTTAATAAAGGGGAAACGTTTTTATTGAAACCAGACTATAACCAGTACAGTGTTCAACGATCCACAACGACGCCTCGCTCCACGTGCAAGACTCAACATCCTAGGTATTAAGGTTTATGTTTATTGCCTACTTGCTAGAATTTCGTAGAACTTTGCTCGTGGTATGCTTAGATTATATTGTCTACGACTTGAGAACGTTTATATGCTCACTCTCTTCTGTCATCGCACGATTCGCGATCCTCTCTGACTTATGCTATCTTTACTATGAAGATCATGTCTGGACGTATCAACATGACACAAGCCCAGTTGACGGCTCTCATTGCTGAACAAGTTACTGCGGCGGTTGCAGCCGCACAAGCAGGAGGTATACCCTGCAGTTGAAACTCACACTAGGATCCTTAGATCCTACGTTCCTAAACCAACTTTTGTGCTAAACTTTTGTTTACTCTTATGCACACGACAGGTCAACCACCTGTTTGCACTTTCAAAACGTTCATGGACTGTCGTCCCAGTACTTTCAGCGGCACGGAGGGAGCAGTCGGACTCCTCCACTGGTTTGAAAAGATTGAAACTGTATTCGAAATGTGTGAATGCCCTGAGGCACGCAGGGTGAAGTATGCTACTGGTACTCTCGAGGGTTTGGCTCTCACCTGGTGGAAAGCTCAGGTGCAAATACTGGGGTTGGTTGCTGCTAACGCTACCCCATGGAATAACTTCAAGGAAATGATCAAAGAGGAATATTGCAGTCGGGATGACATTCATAAGTTGGAAGTAGAGTTCTTTAACCTCAAGATGACGGGGTCAGAGATTGAGGCGTACACTAAGAGATCGAACGAACTTGCTTTACTGTGTCCTACGATGGTGGACCCTCCAATCAAGTGAATCGAACTGTTCCTCAAGGGTCTAGTGCCAGAGATCCAGAGTCACGTAACTTCAGCAAACCTCGCCACTTATCAACAGGTTGTACAGCTGGCTCACCGTCTCACGGATCAGGCGGTGGAGCAGAACAAGTTGCCTGAACGCATCAGCACTACTACTACCGCTACTACTCCGGTCACTCCTGCTACTCCCAGTGACAACAAGCGGAAATGGGATGGGGATTCCAGCAAAGGTTCAGCTATAGTTCAACCTCAGGCTCAGCAACGCAAGACTAACGATTATCAGAGCCCAAGTCAGCAAGCTTCTGGTGGGCAGAGGCAGGGTGGATATCGGGGAAATCATCCACTGTGTAACAGATGCTACAAACACCACAGTGGTCAGTGTCGCAAGGCCTACTGTCAGAGATGTCTCAAAACCGGGCACGAAGCTAAAGATTGCAGGAGTTCACGACCTGCGAATCAGAACCAGCAACAACAACCACCTGCTCCACGAAACCAGCCACAGCAGCAGCAGCATGGAAATAGGGGATGCTTTCAGTGTGGGGCTGAAGGTCATTACAAGCGGGATTGCCCTCATTTAAACCAGAACCAGAACAATAATAACAACAACCAGGGCAACGGAAACAACAACAATGGTGGGAACAACAACAATGGTGCTAGGGGTCGTATGTTTGTGATCGGTCAGGGTGATGCAAGGAATGATCCCAACGTAGTTATGGGTAAGTTTCTTCTCGACGACTTTTACGTTACTGTTTTATTTGATTCGGGTGCGGACACAAGTTATATGTCTTTAAAAGTTAGTGAAATGTTAAAACGTGCACCAACTCCTTTAAACACCAAACACGTCGTAGAACTAGCAAACGGTAAAAGTTTAGAGGCCACACACATAGTTAAAGGGTGTAATCTTATTCTCGCTGGTCAGACTTTCTCCATCGACCTTATTCCTATAACCCTGGGTAGCTTTGACGTCGTCATTGGTATGGATTGGTTATCTCAACAGCAAGCTGAGATCTTATGCAAGGAAAAAGTTATTCGTATTCCTCGTTCGGGCAAGGAACCTCTCGAAGTTCAAGGCGACAAGAGTGGAGTCGTGAGTGGTATCATTTCTTTCTTGAAGGCTCAGAAGTGTTTGCGCAAGGGGCACACTGCTATTTTAGCACTCGTTACAGATACGTCGAAGAAAGAGAAAAAGATTGAAGATATTCCTGTAGTACGTGACTTTCCTCAAGTGTTTCCTGAGGAATTACCTGGGTTACCGCCTCATCGTCAGGTCGAATTTCAGATCGAGCTCGCTCCAGGAGCAGCACCTATAGCTCGAGCACCTTATCGTTTAGCTCCAACTGAATTGGAAGAACTGTCAAAGCAGCTACAAGAACTCTTGGAAAAGGGTTTTATACGTCCTAGCTCTTCGCCCTGGGGAGCTCCAGTGTTATTCGTAAAGAAGAAAGACGGTACGTTCAGGATGTGTATAGACTACCGTGAACTCAACAAGGTGACGATCAAGAATCGTTATCCTCTTCCGCGCATAGATGATTTATTCGACCAGCTGCAAGGGTCGAGCTACTACTCCAAAATAGACTTAAGGTCAGGATACCACCAGCTGAGAGTCCGGGATGAGGACGTCTCCAAAACAGCATTTAGAACTCGCTACGGTCACTACGAGTTTTTGGTCATGCTATTCGGGCTAACGAACGCGCCTGCGGTTTTCATGGATCTTATGAACAGAGTGTGCAAACCCTATCTCGACAAGTTCGTCATTGTTTTCATCGACGACATCCTGATTTATTCAAAAAGTCAGGAGGAACACGAGCAGCACTTACGACTTATACTGGAACTTCTACGAACGGAACAGCTATACGCTAAGTTTTCTAAATGTGACTTCTGGCTTCGTGAAGTCCACTTCTTAGGCCACGTGGTAAACAAGGATGGGATTCATGTCGATCCATCCAAGGTGGATTCGATCAAGAACTGGCCTGCACCTCGCACACCAACAGAAATACGCCAATTCTTGGGTTTGACGGGTTACTACAGAAGGTTCATTAAAGACTTTTCAAAGATTGCACAGCCTCTTACGCTACTGACGCAGAAAGGTGTTGTTTACCGTTGGGGTAATACACAGGAGTCAGCGTTTCAGCACTTAAAGGATAGACTCTGTAGCGCACCTATCCTCTCATTGCCTGAAGGCACAGACGATTTTATAGTCTACTGCGATGCATCTATTCAGGGTCTTGGATGCGTATTGATGCAACGGGATAAAGTTATTGCTTATGCGTCGCGCCAACTTAAGATTCACGAACGGAATTACACTACACATGATTTAGAGCTGGGAGCTGTTGTTTTTGCGCTCAAGATATGGCGACATTACTTGTATGGCACTAAGTGCACCATCTACACAGATCACAGAAGTCTCGAACATATCTTCAAGCAGAAAGAGCTGAACATGCGACAACGACGATGGGTCGAATTGTTGAACGACTACGAATGCGCTATAAAGTACCATCCAGGCAAAGCCAATGTTGTGGCTGACGCCCTCAGTCGAAAAGACACCGCACCTAAGCGCGTACGAGCTTTACAACTCACCATACAGTCTAGTCTTCCTTCCCAGATACGAGATGCTCAGATAGAAGCATTGAAACCAGAAAATGTCAGGGCTGAAGCCCTACGCGGCTCAAGGAAACGTTTAGAACAAAAGGAGGATGGTGCTTACTACATCACAGGACGCATTTGGGTCCCACTGTACGGCAACTTACGCGAGCTGGTAATGGATGAAGCTCACAAATCTCGCTACTCGGTACATCCAGGTTCGGATAAAATGTACCATGATATCAAAACTACATACTGGTGGCCTAGCATGAAGGCCCACATAGCCACATACGTTAGCAAATGCTTGACTTGTGCGAGAGTCAAGGCAGAATATCAGAAACCGTCAGGACCACTCCAACAACCTGAGATACCACAATGGAAATGGGAGCAAATTTCCATGGACTTTGTTACTGGCCTACCTAGATCTCAGCGCGGAAATGATACTATTTGGGTGATCGTGGATCGACTCACAAAGTCTGCTCACTTCTTGGCTATCAAAGAAACAGACAAGTTCTCTACCTTAGCAGACATTTACTTAAAAGAAGTGGTCTCGAGGCACGGGGTGCCCACCTCCATCTTCTCTGATCGTGACGCACGTTTTACTTCAGAACTGTGGCAAGCAATGCATAAATCTTTTAGCTCTCGTTTAGACATGAGCACGGCGTATCATCCTCAGACCGATGGGCAGTCTGAGCGCACTATTCAAACTCTAGAAGACATGCTTCGGGCGTGCGTAATTGATTTTGGCAATGGTTGGGAGAAACATCTGCCACTTGTGGAATTTTCATACAATAACAGCTACCACACCAGCATTAAAGCTGCTCCATTCGAGGCATTGTACGGGCGTAAATGCCGATCACCTCTTTGTTGGGCAGAGGTGGGTGATAGTCAGATCACGGGTCCAGAAATGGTAGTCGATACTACAGAAAAGATTGCACAAATACGACAACGCATGGCGGCAGCACGCGACCATCAGAAAGCATACGCTGATTTAGACAGGAAACCACTCGAGTTCCAAGTTGGGGATCGAGTGCTACTCAAAGTTTCACCCTGGAAGGGTGTGGTTCGTTTTGGCAAACGCGGCAAACTAAATCCACGATATGTTGGACCATTCGAAGTTACAGAGAAAATAGGTAAAGTGGCCTACAGACTGAACTTACCAGCTGAACTCAGTGCAGTTCACAACGTCTTTCACGTGTCGAATCTGAAGAAGTGTACGTCAGATGAGACCCACATAGTTCCCTTGAAGGAACTCACTATCGACGAGCGGTTGCACTTCGTCGAGGAACCTGTTGAGATCACGGACCGGGATGTTAAGGTCCTCAAGAACACGAGAATCCCTCTTGTACGAGTTCGTTGGAACTCCCGCCGCGGCCCAGAGTTCACCTGGGAGCGTGAAGATCAAATGGAACTCAAATATCCCCAGTTATTCGGAACCAATGCAACTACTACTGAGGCTGAAGCTACAACTACAAAATTTCGGGACGAAATTCCAAATCAACGGGGGGATGATGTGACACCCCAAGAAAACCAGTAATCTTCGCAAACCTGCTCGGGGAGCCGCGATACAATACAGGTAAACAACGTCACACCATTAGCTTTCCTCAGTAACTGCATGCTAAATTTCGGGACAAAATTTCTTTCAAGTTGGGGATAATGTGACAACTCGAATTTCCGACATTCTTTATTCGCATTTATTGCACGTTGACCTTGACTGTTTGGATGTTTGTTATTTACCTGGTAATTGTGCACGCTAAATTATAAGTTGAGATGATTACTTGACTGCATGAATACTTGTAAACTGTTTACGATTTGAGCTACTCGACGAAACACAGAATGTGTTTCGCCATAACCAATTCCGACGAAACTGAATCGGTTTCGCCAACAACCTTCTCGACGAAACAGGCTGTTTCGCCGAGCCCAGATCAGCCGAAGCCCAGTTCGGGCCCAACATGTTATTTCGAGTTTTAATACGTAAAACAACATCAGTTTCACACTTTTATCATAACAACCGAAACCCTAGAGTCTCTCCTTCTCTGTTGACGGCAATCTAGCGTTCCCTAGCTCTCGAATCCTTGTTTGTTCATCTCGAATCGGTTAGTGTATGTTTGTTAATCGGTTTCATGTTTCTGTGATGTCTCGATTCATGCTTGTGCATATGATTGATGTGTATTACTGCTGTGATTATAAGAGTATGATGATGATGATGATGATGATATAGGTTTTGATATGCATGATGTAGTCGGATATAATAGTGCTATGTGAAGATTAATACGATCAAATACTCGGTTCTGAATGTGGTTATTATGATCTGGTACTGAATACACATTAACATCTTGATAGGGATCGGTGATGCGATGTTGTATGTTAATCGATATGTTGTATACGTAAACTAGGGTTCATGCTAGACGATGATTCTTTAAGGATTGTGTTATGTGATTCTGTGAACATATGATTACTGCATGATTGTTAATATTGATGTCGGCTGTTAGTGATGATTAGGGTTTTCATACGTAACTGGTTATGCGACGTAACTGATGAATCAACGAAACAGTCCTTTTGGCGAAACAGAATGTGTTTCGCCAATGACCATCGACGAATTAGAATCCTGTTTCGCCAAACAAGATCACGACGAAACAGAACGTGTTTCGTCAAATGTGTGTTTCGCCAACTCACTTGTTTCGCCAACTTATGTGTTTCGCCATATATGTGTTTCGCCGAGCTGTGCTGTAACTTGAGTTGATTCTGTTAAGTGTTAACTGGAATATTTAACTGCTGTTAGACGTTAGACATGACTTGTATGATTGTGATTACGTGTTACATGTTTATACGTGAACAACTTGAACACAAACTGATTTCACATACGTGCATACTTTAGGACGTGATTGATTGCTTGCGAGCATACACTTAGCATACCGAGCAAACCAAGGTGAGTTCACACAGCCAAGGCATGGGATTCCCAGGGTGGGAATGGGTTGGATTATTCATTCGTTCAGCTTATGGAACTTAGATATATGGTCCTCGTGTGAGGAAGGGTTATTGATAGGAACTGACTAGACTGGTTATACCAATTGAACCGATCTTCGCACACACGCCAGGGTTGGCCGCGATATTATGACGATCTTCGCACACATGCCTAGGAAGGCCGCGAACTATATACTCTAATCTTCGCAAACATGCCTGGGAGGGCCGCGATACTACTATACCTAGTCTAGCATATATGGGAGAACCCCACTAAACTTCGCAAACATGCCTAGAGGGCCGCGATACGATTCATACGATACCTGATTACTAAACGAACATACGAACTACAATACGAACATTATTACTAAACTATTAACTGTGAACTCGCTCAACTAGTTGTTGACTCTCTGTTACATGCCTTGCAGGACCTTAGGTACTTATGGAGCTTGCACGGGAGGCACGGTCGTTGTGGGCACAGATTGTGGATGTTATGAACAACATTTAAACATTTGAAATTGCTACTTATGATTGGGTTTATTTATGCTTCCGCTAAACGTTGAATTTATACATATGTTTTGAACACCTTCATATTGGTTTGGTGGTTTTACATTTATTACTTATTATGTTCAGTATGATTGGTGGCTTGATCCTGGTCAGTCACGCCTCCAAGCGGTGATACTCCGCGTGTGGATTTTTGGGGGTGTGACATTTACTCCCTCTTACAACCCATCGCAGCACCAGCAGCAGCAGGATCCCTCGGAGGATTCACGTTTTGTAGCGGTCACTCCACCGCCACCACCGCTGCCAGAGCAACAACCGCCTCCGGAGCCACCAAGGCGTAGGAGATCAAGAGCACGGATGTCCGTGCGAGGGGGATTCCATTTCAGCACCCCTCAGCATTCAAGTGGCAGTCATTACCCGCCACTAAATGAAGACCCACAGATGGGTGGGCCTTCAAACCCCGTTTCTGAGGTGGACTCTGCGCCAGTCGCACCATCACCAATGGGTTATGATAACCCGATTCCGTCATACGCCGGTACAGCGGCGTATAACCCTTTTGAGCAGCCAGCCCATACTAACTACAACTACGCCGAAGTTGACCCATACCTTGTAGCGGTGAACTACAATGCTCTTCATCCCGAGGGGCCCTATGGAGTCCCATATCAGACTGGGTACCCGACCTATGGGTACCAATACCCGCCACCTCCTCAACCTCCGCAGCATCAACAGCCGCAGCCGCCACAGATCCAGCCATCGCAGCAACAGGAGATTCTTCAAAGGTTGAGTCAGGTGGAATGGGAGGTTCAAGAAGAGCGTAGGAGCCACCGAGGATTTCTCAAAGGTCTGGTGAATCTAATCAAGGGAAAGAAGAAAAGGGATTTTTGAAGATTCCTTATTTATTTATTTATTTATTGTAATTTCCTTATTTCAATCAAGTCCCTGCGTAGACATCTATTTATGTATTCAGTCCCTGCGAGGACTTGTATTTTCAGTTTAGCCCCTGCGTGGGCAATTCATTTATGTTAAAGTCCCGTTTAGGGCAAATATGTACTCTTTTAATTTTAGTGGAATGTTTTCATTTTTGTCATTATATGCATAAATATAAAATATGAAATAAATTAAAATATCATTCCTTTTAAAAATTAATTCTGCCATTATATATTAAAGAAAAATCTTGAAGGCAAAACCTAGCCATGTGTCGTATTAAGACAGGGCCATGATGGTAATTCCTTGTAAGATTCAAAATCCTTGTTAACATCTGAAAACATGTTAACACTCCTAGCAAATGTGATTCGATAAAATCACGTAAGTCATCCTTATATTGGATCCTTTCAATTCCTTTCTTATATTCAACATCCATTAGTGATGTAATGCCTGCGGGCCATATTCATTGTCATATAAGACAAAAGACAGTTGTAGTCTATGACTCCCTGTCAAGAAAGGTAATGAACTATGATTCAATGCCTTAATGCCTCGATCCTATAAATATCATGGCTTATATTTAAATTGTCCCTGTAACCTGGCCTTTTGTGCCATTATAATATATTAATAAATTATGACTGAGGATAATTATGATAAAATCCTAAATGAATATGCTTAATAAATTAACCAATATGGTTTATTAATACCATGGTTAATAAAATTATCAAAGATGACAATCCAATTATAGAATTCTGAATGAATCATTATCATTATTTTATGTAGCAATCAAGCTACATGGCAGAATCTGAAGAAATCAACAGTCACCCTGTAGAGAATCATGATACTACCAGAATCCACGTAACTGGTGCGGAACTTCAAGCATTGATTGATAATGTTGTTTCTAAAGCATGGACAGGCAATTTAGAGAGTATAGTGGTACACGCTCAAAGACTCACTCTGTAGCTCACAGTAAGCCACCTTCTATGTCTCATGAGTCAAAGAAGGATGATGACCAACACTCCACAAATCAGCACAGTATCCCGTCTAAGAAGATTATATTTGATCAAGAGCCATGTGCAAAAACCTGTTCATATAAGTATTTTGTCTCTTGTAAGCCCAGAGATTTTACTGGGGAAAAAGGTGCCATAGATTGCATGACGTGGCTAGATGAAATGGATACGGTGGTCGATATTAGTGGATGTGCCGAGAAAGATATTGTGAAGTATGTTTCACAGTCATTCAAGGAGAAGCCCTAGCTTGGTGGAGGTCTTTGGTCCAAGCTACTGGAAAGATTCCGTTATACAACCTTAACATGGGCTCAGTTTGTTGCGTTGTTCAAAGAGAATTTATGTCCTCAACATGAAGTTGAGAAGATCGAGACTGATTTTCTGACATTGGTTATGAAAAACTTAGACTGTCAGGCATATCTCACGAGCTTTAATACCATGTCTCGATTGGTTCCATACTTGGTGACACCGGAACCAAAGCTTATAGCCCGTTTCATTGGGGGTTTAGCCCCGAAGATCAAAGCGAGTGTGAAAGCATCAAGACCTACTACCTTTAGGTCTGTAGCTGATTTGTCATTATCTCTTACCCTTGATGCGGTCAGGCAGAGATCGCTTAGGAATTCTGATGCTGGGAAGAGAAAACGTGAGGATGATAACTCACACCGTTCAGACAAGAAGCACAAAGGGAACTCTGATCACAAGAAGAGTTCAGGGTTCAAGAAAGAGGACCAACAGTCGGGTGAGAAGCCCAAATGCAAGACCTGCAAGAAGCGCCATTTGGAAAATGCAGGTATGAACCAAATCCCAATCACAGCCAAGAGTTTGTGGGATCTGTAAGTCTTCTGAGCATAAGACGTTGGATTGTAAAAAAGATTAAGGATGCAACTTGTTACAATTGTAACGAGAAATGGCATATCAAGTCCAACTGCCCAAATTATGCAAAGAAACCTGAAGAAGGCAGAAGACCAATGCCCGGGTCTTCCAAATGAATACCCAACAAGCCATCCAAAATGACAACGTAATAATAGGTACCTTTCTTATCAATGATGTTTATGCAAGGGTAATTGTTTGATCGGGTGCAGATAAATCATTTGTAGATAATAAGTTTTGTAAGTTATTAAATCTGCCTGTTAAAACCCTAAGTATAAAGTATGAAGTAGAATTGGCCGATGGTACCATAGAAACTGCTTCAACCGTGTTAGATGGATGTTTCATATCCATTAGGAACCACTCTTTTCCATTGTCTTTGCTTCCTTTGAAACTAGCTGGATTCGACATAGTAATAGGCATGGATTGGTTATCTCATAACCAAGCTCAGATCGTTTGTGATAAGAAGCAAGTGGTTATTAAAACACCTTATGGTGAGCCGTTGACAATTCAGGGAGACACTCAGCATGGGTTGTCTAAGAAAGTGTCTATGCTTAAGGCATCAAGGTGCATGAAGAAAGGTTGTGTCATCTATATGGCACAAGTGACAATTGATGAACCAAAGCCCAAGATTGAAGATATCCCTATCATTTATGAATACCCTGAAGTATTCCCTGAAGAACTACCTGGTTTACCCCCAGATAGGCAAGTGGAGTTCCGAATCGACATTATACCTGGAGCAGCACCTGTTGCAAGAGCACCTTACAGATTAGCACCGACTGAGATGAAAGAGTTGAGGACTCAACTGGATGAATTGTTGGCAAAAGGTTTTATCCGACCTAGTTCATCTCCCTGGGGAGCACCGATTCTGTTTGTGAAGAAAAAGGATGGATCAATGCATTTATGCATTGATTATCGAGAACTGAACAAGGTTACAATCAAGAACAGATATCCATTGCCCTGGATTGACGATCTGTTCGATCAATTGCAAGGGGCAAGCTACTTCTCCAAAATTGATTTAAGGTCAGGTTATCATCAGCTGAAGGTAAGAGATGAAGATGTGCATAAGACTGCATTCAGGACTCGTTATGGTCACTACGAGTTCTTAGTGATGCCTTTTAGGCTCACTAACGCACTAGCAGCGTTCATGGATCTCATGAATCGCGTTTGCAAACCCTACTTGGACAAGTTTGTCATCGTCTTCATTGATGACATTCTTATTTATTCAAAGAACCAGGCTGATCATGAGAAACACCTTCGTTGTATTCTTAAACTACTTCAGCAGGAAAAGCTCTACGCCAAGTTTTCCAAATGCGAGTTTTGGCTTCGTGAAGTCTAGTTTCTTGGACATGTGGTTAGTGAGCGTGGTATCTAGGTGGATCCCGCTAAAATTGAAGCTATCATGAATTGGCAAGAGCCAAAGACACCCACAGAGATTCGTAGCTTCTTGGGTCTGGCAGGATATTATAGACGTTTTATTGAAAATTTCTCAAGAATTGCAGCGCCCCTAACTTCACTAACTCGCACGAATATCAAATTTGACTGGGGTCCTAAGCAGCAAGAATCATTTGATATACTTAAGCAGAAACAGAGCAATGCTCCTGTGTTGACATTGCCTGAAGGGATTGAAGAATTTGTGGTTTACTGCGACGCATCACACACTGGCATGGGATGTGTGCTAATGCAAAAGGGCAAAGTTATTGCCTATGCTTCCCGACAATTAAAGGTGCACGAAAAGAATTACACCACCCATGACTTGGAGTTGGGTTCCGTTGTGTTTGCACTAAAACTTTGGAGGCATTATTTATATGGTACCAAGTGTGTGATCTATTCTGATCATAAGAGCCTTCAACATCTGTTTAATCAGAAAGATCTGAACATGAGACAACGTCGATGGATGGAGACACTGAATGATTATGATTATGAAATCCTATACCATCCAGGTAAGTCGAATGTGGTCGCCGATGCTTTGAGCAGAAAGGAAAGGGTTAAGCCCATTAGAATCAATGCCAAGAGCATTCAATTGAAGAACATCTTAAATGAAAGATTGTTAGCCGTTCAGAAGGAAGCTGTATTGGGAGCTAACTATCAGAATGAAAAGTTGGGAGTAACTGCTGAGCAGTTATCATATGGCAAGGATGGAATCCTAAGATTGAATGGACGAATATGGGTTCCAATCTATGGAGGACTTCGGGACGTTATCCTCCAAGAAGCCCATAGTTCCAAGTATTCTGTTCACCCTGGTAGTGACAAGATGTACCAGGATTTAAGGGCAAATTACTGGTGGATAGGTTTGAAGAAATCCATAGCCACTTATGTGGCCAAATGTCTGACATGCGCTCAAGTTAAAGCAGAACATCAGAAGCCGTCAGGTTTGCTGCAACAGCCTGAACTTCCCACCTGGAAGTGGGAAATGGTAACTTTGGATTTCATTACTAAGTTACCAAAGACGAAGCGAGGAAATGATACTATTTGGGTTATAGTAGACAGATTGACCAAGTCAGCCCACTTCCTGCCTATAAAGGAAACACACAGCTCAGATAAGTTAGCTCAGCTGTACGAGGACGAGATTGTATCTCTTCACGGAGTGCCAGTGTCTATCATCTCTGATAGGGATACGAGATATACATTGCATTTTTGGAAAAGCTTTCAGCACTCCCTAGGCACTCGATTAAACTTCAGCACTGCGTATCATCCTCAGAAGGATGGTCAAAGCGAACGTACAATTCAAACACTGGAAGATATGCTAAGGGCTTGTGTTATTGATTTAGGTGGAAGTTGGGATGATCATCTTCCATTGATTGAATTTTCATACAATAATAGCTATCATTCGAGTAATCAAGCTGCACCTTTTGAAGCTTTGTATGGAAGAAAGTGCAGGACGCCCGTTTGTTGGGCAGAAGTTGGAGATGTCCAACTAACAGGATCTGATATAGTCCTGGAGACGACAGATAAGATTGTACAGATACGAGATCGTCTCAAAGCTGCCATGGATAAACACAAAAGCTACGCAGATAAAAGGCGTAAACCTCTAAAATTTGAGGTAGGTGACAAAGTTCTACTTAAGGTATCACCTTGGAAAGGGGTAATGCGATTTGGCAAGAAAGGCAAGTTAAGCCCAAGATACATAGGACCATTCGATATCATTGAATGTGTCGGAACAGTGGCTTACAAGTTAAACCTGCCTGAAGAGCTCAGTGGAATTCATAATGTGTTCCACATCTGCAATCTGAAGAAGTGTCTAGCTGATGAATCACTAGTCATGCCACATACGGATGTGCATATAGATGAGAGCTTGAAATTTGTTGAAAAACCTTTGTCAATCGAGGATCGACAGGTTAAGAAACTTCAAAAGAAGCACGTACCAATTGTAAAGGTTAAATGGGATGCCCGTAGAGGTCCCGAGTACACGTGGGAGGTAGAATCCGCAATGAAATAGAAGTACCCTTATTTATTCCAGTAAATCTTAAGGTCGAGATTTCTTTTAAGGGGGTGAGGATGTAACACCTCGTAAATTGCGACCAATATAATGAAGACACGTGTCATAGACTTTGAACGTATAAAGAATTATTTCTGAGGGACTGAAGTTGTCAAACAATGTAAATATGTGATTAAAGGGATCCAAAGTGTCAACATGCCATTCTTGTGCCTCTGATTGACCTTACACGATGTTCGTATTCTTTAAAAGAATAATTTATCGAACTTGAAAGTCGTTTGTGCTTAAAATAAGGATCTTATGAAACATAGGGGTTAAAAGTGTCAACATGTCGAAAGTAACCTCTGAGTGACCTTTTTACGAACCCAAAAACATTGTAACAATTATATATATATATATATATATATATTTATATCAAAGATAACGGATATTAATCTTGTGGAGTTTTGATATATACAAGACTCCAAGGCAACACAAATGCATGGAATACATTCTGAATGATGCAGACCTGAATTTGAGGGCCCTTACTACTGATAATGACCAGAGACTCAAGGTATTATGGGTTGCATGGTCAAATGTCAAAAGTTCTCAAAATTTTTGTCTTCTGACCAAGTCTTACGGGCCGCAAAGAGACCACCTTACGGACCGTAAGGTGGCTGATCTGGGCGATAAAGATTAAAAAGCGGATACGGACCGTAAGGCCCTTAGCTTACGGTCCGTAAGACCTGTAACTGGGCAGAAAAATGGACAGCTGCCTGTTCAGCCTGTTCCACCGCCTTAGATGCATGGTTTTCGAATTCAGGGGCTGCACCAATGGTATTTCATGCATAGGGGACACCTGGGATGATCAGGAAACATGTGTAGACCTTGTTGGATTGATCTTGTGAGTTCTAATGTCCTATATAAGAACTTGTTTCTTGCTAGTTCATTTGCATCTTTCAAAATTTATTCAAAACACACTCTCTGGAGCTCTCTGGACTTCAAGCAAGATTCCACAAGCTCCTAACTCATGCTAAGGGCCTTTGTAAGCAATCTTAGCCTCTCTAGTTCATGTTTTCTTAGTCTAATGACCAAAAGTCAAAGCCGTCGTAATTAAGCTTTGACTTAGTGATTAATCACTAATGGTCCAGTCATTTTTCAAATTGAAAGTGGCTATGAGTTGGTAATTATGTGGGTAATAAGTCCTTAAAAGGGTACCCCCTGATTATCACTCTAACTTGGTCAATTGTCGGGTAAAACTTAATATTAAAAAGTCAACGGAAAGCTATTTTGCAAATAAACTCATAATTAACAATGTAGAAGCCATGAAACCTGTTTTAACACTTATATAACTTGGTAATTAATGTAAGAACATGTCTAAGCATGTTCAACCCGACAATTTTGAGTTTAGGCTCGGTTCGGAACCGAAAGTCGCAAAAGTAGACTTTTGCTTTGACTTTCAGTTCTGACCCGATTTAGCTTAGTTTAGACATGCCTTAGAGTTCCATTAGGACCAGGTTATAGGTTAGTATAACCCTCTGAGGTTATACAACTTGGTTCCTAATTAATCCGATTCATTTTCATGTTTCCGTTAAATGCTTAAATGTTGACCATTATGCCATTTTGACCTTAAAACGAGATTTTTGAAAATGTGAGAGGACAAAAACCTTTGTTACTGATTTATAAACATGTCCTAAAAATTTGACATCAGTTTGAGGTCTAAATTAGGAGTTATGATCAATATCGTAATTTGAAAGTTTTTTATTAATTAAACGGCATTTTTAGCATAAAGCCTATCTAAACCCAAATTTTGACATCAAACTTTTTACCCACTGATGTAATATAATATTTTGGGATTTTTGAATATTTTTATTTATTTTTAAACTGAACATAACATAGGGTTCTTGCTTTGATTCGGTAATTGTCGGTTATACCCTTTTTACTAATAAAATGAGTCTTACATAACATTTTGATACCAAATCTTTTGCTACTGATTTTATATGATAAATAAAATATTTTAAGCCTTTTGGGCTAATAAAAATCTTAGCTTTCCTTATGCAACCCGAAAATCGCCTAAAACCGACTTTTTACGCGTTTTAAACGCATAGTATGGGTTAAAACTATTTTTGGCATATAAGACTTAATACCTAGTACCTACTGATGTTTTAAGTAAATTTTTATACTTTAACAGTAAGCAAAATTTTTGAACTCAGATTTCTAAATTTGACCTTTAAAGCTTATGTGAAATTACCAAAATGCCCATACGGTGCATAGTTTGGTTATAAATGATAAATTTCACATATACGCAATACCCTACTGATATAAATTATTAAATTAAATAAAATATTTTTACTGATATTTTTAGACCAGAACCTCAGATTAATATTTAACCTCTTTTATAATCCTTAAAATGACCAAAATACCCCTACGGGGCTTAAATTGATTTTAAATCCGTTTTGGGCATAATGGAAGGTATCCTACTGATATCACAACATATTTAAGGCATATAAACTTAGGAAACCTGTTCATGACTCATTTGGTTACCCGTTATGCATTTATCGCGTTCGGTACGGTTTATGTAACTAGTTTGCATAAATTAACCGAAACGGGTCAAACATTTTCATTTTCACTTCAAAATCCAGAATGTGTTTAGTTTACCCATATTATACAAGTCTTCATACTTCTCGGGTCTAAACCACATTCTAATCCGGTCTTCGCTAATCATGTGTTTTGAACCGTATACCTTTCTTTAAAACTAACCGGTCTAAGTTTAAATTTAAGTAAAACCCGTTAGGAATCTAATAGGTTAATTAAAACTTTCGTTCCAGATTTAGGAGACCAGTAAAAGATATTTGCACTTGCTGATTTGTACAGCTGGGATTAATTTGTATAATTTGCTCAGGTAAATACTTTTAACTTATTTTCCCTTATACGGGCTTGGGGTACGGTATATAAAAATACCGCTTGGTCGGTATTGAATTTTAATCGTAGGAAGGTTAAATCATTGAGATAAACCGTTTAATCTTTTTTGTTTATTCTAAGCCTTTGGGGGGTTAATGATAATGTCCTGGATATCCTCGGCTCATTCATTGAAATGGCCACGACTTAAGCACGGGGTGTAGGCATACACCTGCCGGTGCGTATGTAAAAATAATGTACCCACCTGTTCGAGAATAACTCGCCGTGGGACATATTATGTGGTGTGTCTATTAATCTTTAACCCGGTTTTCAGCCCGGGCTACTGAACGTATAGTAAACATGTAATTCTTTAACAAGTTTATTTTTAAATAATTATCCCAATTTATAAAAGAATATTTGTGCCTTGTGCATTTAAATCAATTTTTCTTAAACATTTTCAAAATGAGTCGGTTAATTGTATTTACCAGTGTAAACTGACGTATTTTCCAAAAGGCTAAGTGCAGGTACTAGCCGGAATAGGCTGGCTAAGTAATATTTCTTAATATATATATATATATATATTTTTTTTTTGGAAATATATATTCATGTATTTTTACTAGAGATATTATTCCGGAAAAACCTATATAAAATTAAGTATAAGAATACTTAACAATTACAAGAAAATACGTATTCTCGTACGTATAAATACACTCCGTAATACGACCCCAATATAAGGATACGAATACAAATACACCAATCCTTGGGAAGGAAATACATGTATAAATACTTGAAAAGTATCAAGTTAAAATATATTGTTTTAACAATTATTCCAAAATTTAACAAATATAATTTAAGTTAAAATATTTATTATTTTAACAAATAATTATATAACTTGGAATAATATTGAAGACACAAAGTGTTAGTGCATATGTCTGTAGCTTCCATCTGCATTGACTCTTGTGTATTTTATGTTGTGTTTGTACTTTTGTATATGTATGTATATGTTTGTTTATGTCTAGACAATTCAGGGAATGGTGCATAAATGTAAACGTAAAATCCGACGGACGACGTGTGACACCCCAGGAAAACCAGGAAACCACGCAACTTAACTAGCTTCCTCAGTGACTACGTGCTAAATTTCGGGACGAAATTTCTTTCAAGTTGGGGATGATGTGACAACTCGAGTTTTCAAGGTCTTTCCTCGACACGTTATTTGTTTTACAACTGTGTCTGCATAACTTGTTTGCTTTGTAATTGTGTGCACGTTCGTATATGTTGAGATATGGTATTATCATCTAATATGATTAGTATGTTTAAGGTGTTTAGTTTTAAAATTCTGGTACTATGTATTTAATTAAAACCATCTTGAGGAAACTCTAGAGTTTCGTCGCAATGCATCTTGACGAAACATCTGGAGTTTCGCTACACACCAAACATCTGGAATTCCGCCACACCACACTCGACGAAACCTAGGAGTTTCGTCATGCCCATCACGACGAAACATGGAATTTCGTCGCCCTCTTTGACGTTTCGGAGACATGGGCTTTCGGCCCAGGTGTGGCCCATATTAGAATCAGTTATATACCACTTATACGTATTACTTCACATAAAATCACAACCGGCGAAAACCCTAGACTCTCATTCTCAAACCCTAGACTCTCCTTCTCTCCTTTGCACTTGACGGCAAATATCATTCACCTTTCCCCTCGAAGTTCTTGCTTATCTCATCTTGCAATCGGTTAGTATATGTTTAGATTACCCAACTTAATCTACTTGATTCCTGGTTGATGATTATTGTGTGATAATTGTAATCTATTGTGAACCTAGGGGTTTACTAGAAACTGTGCTCTCTTATGTAACAGTTAGGGTTTGATATTCTGTTGATTAGATCTAATGATGTGATTGTATTCATCCATGATTTACTGCTCAGAACTTTTGTTTCCTGTTTGATGTTTACATGGTACGATATCCGTTGTTTAGGTATATTTAATGAATTGGTGTTATGAATATGTGATAATGATAATCTAGTGACCCAGGGTTCATGCATAGGGTTACTTGTTTGATCTGCTTTGGGGTTTGGGGGTGTTTGCGGATTCTACGGGTGTAGTTAAGGCTAATGATTTGAAACTGTTAACATCTCAGGGAGTTTCGCCATTCATGTGGTCGGCGAAACTTACTAAGTATCGTCACATAGGGTTTCGACGAAACATTATGAGTTTCGCCACTTAGCATCACGATGAAACCCTATGAGTTTCGTCCCTTGGTGCCTCGACGAAACTCTGTAAGTTTCGTCGTCTGGAGTTTCGCTGTCCAATACCTGATTCATAACAGAATGTGTTTAACATGTGTATGAAACCTAAATGCTCACTACTTGACTGTTTATGTGGTTGATCAAGACTTAGGAAATATGAATTTGCACGCGAACTGTGTGCTTGATTGAGTAGTATAATTTCAATGTGTTAACCGAGGATCATTACTTTGCATGCACCACATGATTATAATTTACGCAAAAACAATGTGAACATAAACTGATTGTGTATACATGAATCATCATAGGCTTTGACTGAATAAGTTGAACGAGTAGTTAATCATACCGAGTAAACCAAGGTGAGTTCACACTTTCTATAAGGCATGGGATTCCTGGTGGTTTGGGAATGGGTTAAGAAACTAAAACGGAACCTGCATATTCTCCTTGGGTAGAATATGTACCTCCATCCTCCATGGGAAGGATGACAACATTAAACCTGTGTATTCTCCTTGGGTAGATTACGTACCTCCGTCCTCCATAGGAAGGACGGCAACATATAACTTACTAGACAAAACTCTATCATGAAGTCCCTCATTTTTATATCGACTTAATCGCCGGGCCAATGGCGAGCGGGTCATTAGTTAGATAGCGCTATTTAGGTATGACAAGCCTCACACCGTGCTGTAGAGGACGGGAGTGAACTAATGGATCTGGGCACTTAGTCAATGATGATAGACATTGACGTAGGGCACAACATGACTCAGTCAGTTGTCAATATGGTAACGGGTCTATTGGTTAACATCGGGAAACCCCCCACTGATTATGGTTTGGGAAACAAGGAATTGGACAACTCGTGGTTTACGAAACAACTTATGGTTTTTGGAACAACAATAAAACTGGACAACCAACTGTGAACTCGCTCAACTTTGTTGTTGACTCGTTGTTACATGCCTTGCAGGTCGTTAGGTATTTATGGAGCTTGCACGAGCAGGAGGAGTCGTTGTGGGACATGGACCGCTGTGTGCCATGTTAAACTTTATGAACTTATGATTTATGTTTTGGTTTTACATTTTATGCTTCCGCTGATTAACTTGAACTTAGTTAACTTGTTTTGAACACCAATTATATTGTGTGGTTGGACTTTTATTTATTTGACTATATTGTTCAATATGATTAGTGGCTTGATCCTGGTCATGTCACGCCTCCTGTGGTGATACTCCGCTTATGGTTTTTGGGGGTGTGACAGATTGGTATCAGAGCCATTGGTTATAGTGAACTTGGTTTTAAAAAGGGAAAAGCTTTTGACAAAACCAGACTATAACCTGTACAGTGCTCAACGATCCACAATGACGCTTCGCTCCACGTGCAAGACTCAACACTATAGGTGATATGGTTTATGTTTATATTGCCTGTCTGTTAGTTTACATAGTGCATTGTTCATGGTATGCTTAGTCAACGTAACGACTGTTGTTTGAAACCCACGTGTGCTTGCTCTCTTCTGTCATCCCACACTTATGCACTTTCGCGATACTTCTCTCACTTGTGTTTCTTTTGATATGAAGATCATGAGTGGATGTCTGACTTGACTCAAGCCCAGCTGACGGCTCTAATCAATGAACGAGTTGCTGAGGCACTCGCAGCAGTTCAAGCAAGAGGTATAACCTGCGATTTCAACTTACCCTAGGATGTTTAGTTCCTACTCTCGTGAACTAATTCTCGTGCTTAACTTTGTCCTTTCTTACCCTAACGATAGGTCAACCTGCTCAGCCTCCTGTGTGTACGTTCAAGACTTTCATGGATTGTCAACCTAGTACTTTCAGTGGTACATAAGGAGCTGTAGGCCTCCTCCACTGGTTCAAGAAGCTCGAATCTGTCTTTGAAATGTGTGAGTGCCCTGCAGCCCATAGGGTGAAGTTTGCTACGGGTACTCTTGAAGGTGTTGCGCTCACATGGTGGAACGCTCAGGTTCAAATGCTGGGGTTGGTCGCTGCTAATGCCACCCCATGGAACGACTTTAAAGAGCTGATCAAAGAGGAGTACTGTCATCGCGACGACATTCACAAGCTAGAGGTGGAGTTTTACGACCTAAAGATGACGGAGTCTAAAATCGAGGCATATACTAAGAGATCAAATGAACTAGCTATCTTGTGTCCTACTATGGTGGATCATCCCATCAAACGTATCGAGCTGTACCTCAAGGGTCTAGTGCCAGAGATTCAGAGCCATGTGACTGCAGCTAACCTCGTTACCATCCAGTAGGTCATACGACTGGCTCATCGTCTTACTGATCAGGCAGTTGAGCAGAACAAGCTGCCTAAGCGTATTGGTGCTACTACTACTTCTGATGCTCCTAACAACAACAAGCGCAAATGGGATGGGAATTCAAGCAAAGGTACTACTTCTGTTCAGTCTCAGTCTCAGCCTCAGCAGTGAAAGACAGACGAATACAAGAGCCCCGGTCAGCAGTCTTCTGGGAATCAGAGTCAAGGAGGGTACAAGGGAAATCAACCTAAGTGCAACTGTTGTAACTTGCACCACAGCGGGCCGTGCAGCAAGGTTCGCTATCACAGATGCAACAAACCTGGTCATGCAGCAAAGGATTGCAGGAGCCCAGATCCTGCGAATCAGAATCGTCAACAGCAGCAACAAGCTCCATAGAACCAACAGCAACAGCAGGGTAATAAAGGATGTTTTCAGTGTGGTTCTGAAGGTCACTTCAAGAGGAACTGTCCCTAGTTGAACCAGAATCAAAACAACAACAACCAGGAAAATGGAAACAATGGGGGTAACAATGACGGCAATGGGGCCAGGGGACGTGTCTTCATGATTGGTCAGGGTGATGCGAGGAACGATCCCAATGTGGTGATGGGTAAGTTTCTACTGGATGACTTCTTTGTTTCATTTTTATTTGATTCGAGAGCCGATACTAGTTACGTGTCTTTAAAAGTTAGTCAAATGCTTAAGCGTACTCCAACACTTTTGAACACCAAGCACGTTGTAGAACTAGCAAACGGTAAAAGTCTTGAGGCCACACACATAGTTAAGGGTTGTAATCTCGTTCTAGCTGGTCAGACTTTCTCTATCTACCTTATCCTCATCGTTCTTGGTAGTTTCGACGTAGTTATTGGGATGGATTGGTTATCTCAACATCGAGCAGAGATCCTTTGCAAGGAGAAAATCGTTCGTATTCCTCGTTCTGGTGAAGAACCTCTCGTAATTCATGGTGACAAGAGTGGTGCTGTAGTGGGCATCATCTCTTTCCTTAAGGCCCAGAAGTGCTTACGAAAGGGCCACACAGCTATTCTAGCCCTCGTTACTGACACCTCAACGAAAGAGAAGAAGATAGAAGATATCCCTATTGTACGCGACTTTCCTGAGGTATTTCCTGAGGAATTACCTGGTCTTCCGCCTCACCGTCAGGTCGAGTTTCAAATCGAGCTAGCTCTTGGAGCAGCACCCATAGCTCGTGCACCTTATCATTTAGCCCCATCAGAACTAGAAGAATTGTCCGCGCAACTACAAGAACTCTTGGAAAAGGGTTTCATTTGTCCTAGCTCTTCGCCCTGGGGAGCTCCAGTTTTATTTGTGAAGAAGAAAGAGGGTACCTTCCGAATGTGTATTTACTATCGCGAACTCAACAAGGTGAATTTGAAGAATCGTTATCCTCTTCCGCGTATTGATGACCTATTCGACCAGTTGCAAGGGTCGGGCTTCTACTCAAAGATTGATTTAAGATCGGGCTATCATCAACTGAGAGTCCGAGACGAGGACATCTCTAAGATAGCATTCAGGACTCGTTACAGGCACTACGAGTTTCTGGTTATGCCTTTCGGATTGACAAACGCACCTCCGGTCTTCATGGATCTCATGAACCGAGTGTGCAAACCTTACCTGGATAAGTTTGTTATTGTTTTCATCGACCACATCCTGATCTATTCTAGGAGCCAGGAGGAACACGAGCATCATCTACGACTTATCTTGGAACTCCTTCGAGCAGAGCAGCTTTACGCTAAGTTTTCAAAATGAGACTTTTGGCTTCGTGAAGTCCATTTCCTAGGCCACGTGGTAAACGAGGATGGGATTCATGTTGATCCATCCAAGGTTGACTTAATCAAGAACTGGCCTGCACCCCGTACACCAACTGAAATTCGCCAATTCTTGGGTTTGGCGGGTTACTACAGAAGGTTCATCAAGGATTTCTCAAAGATTGCGCAACCTCTCACTTCGCTAACTCAGAAGGGTGTCACTTATCGTTGGGGTGATGCACAAGAATCCGCGTTTCAGCACTTAAAGAATAGACTTTGTAGCACACCTATTCTCTCATTGCCTGAAGGCACAAGCGATTTTGTGGTTTATTGCGACGCGTCAATTCAAGGACTAGGTTGTGTATTGATGCAACGTGAGAAAGTCATTGCTTACGCTTCACGCCAACTTAAGGTTCATGAAAGGAACTACACTACCCATGATCTGGAGCTGGGAGCTGTTGTTTTCGCACTCAAGATATGAAGACATTACCTGTACGGTACCAAGTGCACCATTTACACCGATCAAAGGAGTCTCCAGCATATTTTCGAACGGAAGGAGTTGAACATGCGACAGCGTCGATGGGTCGAACTTTTGAATGATTACGAATGCGCAATCAAGTACCATCTGTGCAAAGCCAATGTTGTGGCCGATGCCCTCAGCCGAAAGGAGACGAAACCTAAGCGCGTGCGATCGTTACAGCTTACCATCCAATCTAGTCTTCCTACTCAGATACGAGATGCTCAGGTTGAAGCGTTGAAAGCAGGGAACATTAGGGCTGAGTCCCTGCAAGGATCAAAGAAATGGTTAGAATAAAAGGAAGACAACGCTTACTACGTGACAGGGCGCATCTGGGTTCCACTTTATGGTAATTTACGTGAGCTGGTGATGGATGAAGCACATAAGTCTTGTTACTCAGTACATCCTGGTTCGGATAAGATGTGCCATGACCTAAAGACTACGTACTGGTGGCCTAGCATGAAAGCTAACATAGCAACCTACGTTAGTAAATGTTTGACTTGTGCGAGAGTCAAGATTGAATACCAGAAACCATCAGGCCTACTTCAACAACCAGAGATCCCGACATGGAAATGGGAGTAAATTTCCATGGACTTCGTGACTGGCCTACCTAGATCTCAATGGGGAAATGATACTATTTGGGTGATAGTGGACCGATTGACCAAGTCTGCACATTTTCTGGCTATCAAGGAAACGGATAAGTTTTCTACTTTAGCAGACATTTACCTAAAGGAAGTAGTTTTGAGGCACGGGGTGCCAACCTCCATCATATCTGATCGTGACGCGCGTTTTACCTCTGAACTATGGCAAGCGATGCACAAGTCCTTTGGCTCACATCTAGACATGAGCACAACATATCATCCACAGACGGATGGGCAGTCTGAGCGCACCATCCAAACTCTTAAAGACATGATTCGAGCATGTGTTATTGACTTTGGTAACGGCTGGGAAAGACACCTCCCTTTAGTGGAGTTTTTATACAACAACAGTTACCACACCAGCATCCAGGCTGCTCCATTTGAGGTATTGTATGGACGATAATGCCGATCACCTCTTTGTTGGGCGGAAGTTGGCGACAGCCAAATCACTGGTCCAGAACTCGTAGTAGACACGACAGAAAAGATTGCTCAGATATGACAATGAATGGCGGCAGCTCATGACCGTCAGAAAAGCTACGCTGATAAGCGTAGGAAACCTCTAGAATTACAGGTCGGGGACCGGGCTCTACTTAAAGTCTCACCCTGGAAGGGTGTGGTTCGTTTTGGGAAAAGGGGCAAGCTTAATCCGCGTTATGTTGGGCCTTTCGAAATCACTGAGAGAATTGGCAAGGTAGCCTACAGATTGAATCTGCCTGAAGAACTCAGTGGAGTTCACAATGTATTCCATGTGTCAAATCTGAAGAAGTGTCTGTCAGATGAGACCCTCATAGTTCCTCTCAAGGTGCTCACCATCGACAAACAATTACGATTCATCGAGGAACCAGTAGAGATTACTGACCGAGACGTTAAGGTTCTTAAGCGTACCAGAATACCCATTGTTCGAGTTCGTTGGAACTCCCGCCGTGGCCCAGAGTTTACCTGGAACGAGAAGACCAAATGAAACACAAGTATCCCCAGTTGTTTGAGAAAAGTGCAACCACTACTGAGGCTGAAGCTACTGTGAAATTTCGGGATGAAATTCCAAACCAACGGGGGAATGATGTGACACCCCAGGAAAACCAGGAAACCACGCAACTTAACTAGCTTCCTCAGTGACTACGTGCTAAATTTCGGGACGAAATTTCTTTCATGTTGGGGATGATGTGACAACTCAAGTTTTCAAGGTCTTTCCTCGACACGTTATTTGTTTTACAACTATGTCTGCATAACTTGTTTGCTTTGTAATTGTGTGCACGTTCGTATATGTTGAGATATGGTATTATCATTTAATATGATTAGTATGTTTAAGGTGTTTAGTTTTAAAATTCTGGTACTATGTATTTAATTGAAACCATCTTGAGGAAACTCTAGAGTTTCGCCGCAATGCATCTTGACGAAACATCTGGAGTTTCGCCACACACGAAACATCTGGAGTTTCGCCACACCACACTCGACGAAACCTAGGAGTTTCGTCATGCCCATCACGACGAAACATGGAGTTTCGTCGCCCTCTTTGACGTTTCGTAGGCATGGGCTTTCGGCCCAGGTGTGGCCCATATTAGAATCAGTTATACACCACTTATACGCATTACTTCACGTAAAATCATAACCGGTCTCAAACCCTAGACTCTCCTTCTCTCCTTTGCACTTGACGGCAAATATCATTCACCTTTCCCCTCGAAGTTCTTGCTTATCTCATCTTGCAATCGGTTAGTATATGTTTAGATTACCCAACTTAATCTACTTGATTCCTGGTTGATGATTATTGTGTGATAATTGTAATCTATTGTGAACCTAGGGGTTTACTAGAAACTGTGCTCTCTTATGTATCAATTAGGGTTTGATATTCTGTTGACTAGATCTAATGATGTGATTGTATTCATCCATGATTTACTGCTCAGAACTTATGTTTCCTGTTTGATGTTTACATGGTACATTATCCGTTGTTTAGGTATATTTAATGAATTGGTGTTATGAATATGTGATAATGATAATCTAGTGACCCAGGGTTCATGCATAGGGTTACTTGTTTGATCTGCTTTGGGGTTTGGGGGGTGTTTGCGGATTCTACGGGTGTAGTTAAGGCTAATGATTTGAAACTGTTAACATCTCAGGGAGTTTTGCCATTCATGTGGTCGGTGAAACTTACTAAGTTTCGTCACATAGGGTCTCGACGAAACATTATGAGTTTCGCCACTTAGCATCACGACGAAACCCTATGAGTTTCGTCCCTTGGTGCCTCGACGAAACTCTGTAAGTTTCGTCGTCTGGAGTTTCGCCGTCCAATACCTGATTCATAACAGAATGTGTTTAACATGTGTATGAAACCTAAATGCTCACTACTTGACTGTTTATGTGGTTGATCAAGACTTAGGAAATATGAATTTGCACGCGAACTGTGTACTTGATTGAGTAGTATAATTTCAATGTGTTAACCGAGGATCATTACTTTGCATGCACCACATGATTATAATTTATGCAAAAACAATGCGAACATAAACTGATTGTGTATACATGAATCATCATAGGCTTTGACTGAATAAGTTGAACGAGTAGTTAATCATACCGAGCAAACCGAGGTGAGTTCACACTTTCTATAAGGCATGGGATTCCCGGTGGTTTGGGAATGGGTTAAGAAACTAAAACGGAACCTGCATATTCTCCTTGGGTAGAATATGTACCTCCATCCTCCATGGGAAGGATGATTGCTTTAAACACACTTTTTCAACAATGAACCGAATGCTTAAATTTATTCCAAACACCGATTACACTTGCATGTATGTAACAAAACTCCCCCTCAGCCTGAGCTCACAGAATTTGTTCGTGCAGGAAGAAGATGGTGAAGAGCTAATAGAACAGTACAGGGTACTGTTCTATTTATAGGCACGGACAAACCACTGTGGCATCTTTGCTGACGTCACCATGAAAGTGACATCTAACCTCCTAACAAACTCTAACCTCTGATCTATACAAGTACTGCTATGCTAACAACTGTTATTACAATTCAATACATAAAGACAAACTAAACTACTGCTAAAGCCTTCCACTGATGTGAACCCAGCAGCACTTGATATAACCCAGCAGTGCTTGACTCAACGCAGTAGATTGAACAGCAGGGCTTTAGTCTATATCAGTCTTTGACTTGATCAGCAGATGTAGATCAGCAGTTGTACCGATCAGTAGATAGGAGGTCAGCAGATGTTGAAACCACTTTCAAGGGGAGAGACTTGAATACATAACATCTGCTTATTATGGATCCACTGCTCTGATCCAGTTTTGGCTTTAATTATCTGTTCCTCTGATAGGGTTCAATCCCAACAGATGACAACATTAAACCTACGTATTCTCCTTAGGTAGATTACGTACCTCCGTCCTCCATAGGAAGGACGACAACATATAACTTACTAGACAAAACTCTATCATGAAGTCCCTCATTTTTATATCGACTTAATCGCCGGGCCAATGGCGAGCGGGTCATTAGTTAGATAGCGCTATTTAGGTTTGACAAGCCTCACACCGTGCCGCAGAGGACGGGAGTGAACTAATGGATCTGGGCACTTAGTCAATGATAATAGACATTGACGTAGGGCACAACATGACTCAGTCAGTTGTCGATATGGTAATGGGTCTAGTGGTTAACATGGGGAAACCCCCCACTGATTATGGTTTGGGAAACAAGGAATTGGACAACTCGTGGTTTACGAAACAACTTATGGTTTTTGGAACAACAATAAAACTGGACAACCAACTGTGAACTCACTCAACTTTGTTGTTGACTCGTTGTTACATGCCTTGCAGGTCGTTAGGTATTTATGGAGCTTGCACAAGCAGGAGGAGTCATTGTGGGACATGGACCACTATGTGCCATGTTAAACTTTATGAACTTATAACTTATGTTTTGGTTTTACATTTTATGCTTCCACTGATTAACTTGAACTTGGTTAACTTGTTTTGAACACCAATTATATTGTGTTAGGATCGGAGGCTCTCATGATTGTGTTTGTTTGTATAATTTAATCAAATCAATATAGATGAACAGAGTTTGAGTGCAGCGGAAATGAACAACAGACTTTGTAAACACAATCATAGATAGAAATAGATTTGATAAACACATGAATTGCATCAGTCGAAAGATTACAAAGTAAATCAAAAGATTACAAAGCATGCTTATAAACTAAAACTCCCCCTTAGCCTGATGCTCCAAGGTTGATTGCACACAAGATGAAAGGATTGGACTAGAGGAGAAGAACTCTCTCAGTCAATAAAATGTAACAGTACAGAGTACTGCTCCATTTATAGGCAAACCAAACCACTGAGTCATCTCAGCTGACGTCACCATGAAAGCGACGTCTAACAGCCTAACAATCTGTAACTACTATTCTTATACAAACACTGTTATCCTAACCACTGATACTATACAATACAAAAGACACGCTAAACTACTGCTTTCTCCTTTCATCAGTGCTTTCCTCAAAGTTGATCAGTCCTTGAGTGGGCAGTGCTTTGTCATCAGTAGATTGCACCAGCAGTGTTTACTTCTTCAGGGCTATATCAGCAGTTTAAAGGGTAGCAGCAGTTGTATACGGACAGTGGATAGAGAACCATCAGTTGTTATAATCACTTTCAAGGGGAAAGCCTAGTGTAAACAGCTGCTTATTGTGAATCCACTGTTGTGATCCGGTTTTGGCTTTAATTATCTGTTCCTCTGGTAGGGTTTAATCCCAACAATCTCCCCCTAGAACAGATAATGCCAAAACCCTTCATTATTCTGGATCTTTATTTTCTCATCATAAGTTCCTTAGCTTGTCTTTTAAATTCTGCTTCAAAGTCCTTGGAACTTGAGTCCTCCTCATCCCTACATAGTGTAAGTTCAAGGAGATCTTGTAGATCTTCAACACCGAGCCTTAGTGCTTGTTTCCTTGATATGTACTTCACTTCTCCATTGGATCTGAACAGGGTCAATACATGGGTCTTTTGATCAGACATCCACTTTAGTATTTTTGAACCCAATGGGTTTCTTGGGAGAGGTTTATTTACTGATGAGTTGGGAGATTTTGGCCTTGTAAATATTTGTGAATTTTCAGACATTTGTTGGAAAGCCATTTTTATGACATCATTTGCTGCAGCTATATCTTCTGCAACTTCTTTGTCAATCTGCTCTTGTCTCTTTTGTTGATCTAGCTCAATGTCTGATATTTCTACTGATGTGTTTGGTGATGATGGTTTGTTTAAAACCTTTTTGGAAAGGTCTTGAAGCTTTGCTGATCTGTCTTTATCTAAAGCCATTTTCTGCTTCTTCAAAGTATTCAGCTTCCTTTTCCTTTTCTTCTGCAACAGTCAGATGTTTCCTCTTTTCTTGGTTTATCACAATGATAGAGGTATCTGCTGATGAGATCAGTGGTTCAGAATCAATGACTTGTTTTAGCTCTTTGTGGTCAGGCTTCTTTGGTAAAATAGAATCTGTCATTTTTCTTCTTTTCAGCCTTTCATAAGCCTCATCTGTATACTGTTTTATCCATTTTGCTATGGCTTTAGTAGTATCCACCTTTGCATCCACCAGCTCCTGCTTCTTTCTTTTGTACTCAGACGTAAGGTCAGCAATGAGCTTTTTGTATTTGCTCCAGTTTGGAGCTATCCTCTTCTTGCTTGGATCATTTTTGATCCTTTCAATTCTGTTTGCCTCATGCTTTAAAGCAACTATTGGCCATTCTTCAAATTGTTTTTCTTCAGCTGAATATAATTTTTCTTTCAAGATGTATGGAAGATATTCTTTTCTCATTTCTTTTCGTAGATCTGCTTTGGGTGGTAAAGTTGACATTTCTTTGCTCAGATCTCTTGCATAGACTTCCTTCTGTTTGACCTTAGTGAGCAAGAATTCCATTCTTTCAGAAATGGCTTTGTCACTTTGATCTTCACTTTCAAGTTTGGCTTTTATCTTAGCCTGCCTTGCTTTGATCTTGAGGTATTCATCCATATTTTCTGGGACTATGAAGCCTATGAGAGAAGGAAATCTTCTTTTTGAAGGATCATCCTCGGTGTAGAATTGTCTCATCTCATTTTTTACCGCTTCCAGTTCCAGTGGATGTTTTGCAGCAATAGGATCATATTTGTCCTCATTTGGTTGAGTTGTTTTCCTTTTTCTTGTGTAAAGCTTTATGGGTGAAGGGGATTTTGGTTGTGATGTAGGAATGGTGAGAGCAGTGGTGGATGGTTGACTAACAGCTGTTGAAACAACTGGTGTTTCAACCTCTATTGTCATTATAACTACTGATGTGTCAGTGGTTGTCTTTTGCTTTTGAGCAGGTGGTGATTTGATAGTTGATGATGTGTTTGAAGTGGTAGTGGTTTGAGTGGTGGAAAGTGTCTGACTAACAGGTGTTGGAACAACTGGTGTTTCAACCACTGTTGTCATTACAACAGATGTTGTAACATCTGCTGTCTTCTGCTTTTTGGCAGGAGGCGATGGTGGTGATGTTGTTATAGATGATGATGGTGGTAGGGCAGTGGTTGTGGTGGTGTGTGGTGAAGTAGTATGTGTTGTTATGGCAGCTTTAGTCTGGCTATCTTTTTCCGGTTCAATATAAACACCATCCTCAATTCCCTTCTTCTTCAACTGCTTGATTTTCTCCCCCTTTTTGGCATTATCTGGAAGGGGTTATCCATGAAGAGGATAGTGGGAGGAACTTTTCCAGTGGTGCTTTGGATATGAGCCTTGATAGCTTTGATGTCTGCTTGAGTATCTTTAAATCTTGACTCCACCATGTTTGTCCGCATTTGTACATGTATTGCATGCTGCTGATCAGCCATTTGTTTTTGTTTTTCAAGCAGGGGTTGAAAGACATTCCATAGCTCATTTGCAGCAGGTGCAGGTTGTGCAGGTGCTTGAGCTGGAACAGCAGTGGATTGTGCTTTTTGAGCTTTTAACAACTGTTGCACCAATTCCTTTATTTCAGCAACTGATGTTTCAAGATTTTTAACTCTGTCCGTCAATTTCTGATATTTTAAATCATCACCCAAGTTAATGGGATCATCTGATTCCCCACCAGCAGTGGTTGTACCAATGTGTGACTTAGGAACTGAGTCCCAAAAATCACCCATTGATGCCCCTTGTTCTTGGTTCTGGGGTCTTCTCTCTTCAACACTTGATAACCTTTTGAGGGTACCAGTGGTTAAAACAAACTCACTGGTGGTTACCAGAGGTGCTATAGAAGAAATTGCCTTCAAGGGAGTCTTACTAATGAAACAACTGTCCAAATGTAGATCTGTTGGTCCATCACTTGTAGTTGCTGCTCCACTTGAACTACCACCAAGAGTTACTTGTAACTCAAGGGGTGTAACCTCCTCAGTTGTTGCTGGGATAGCAGGGGTAGTAGCATCAGACCCAGTCACTTGTGGGAGTGTACTCTCAGTGATAGGTGATAGAGAGGAACTGGTTTGTGTCTGAGCTATAGCAACTGCATGCAACAAGGGTATTATGGATTGTGGTAATGTGATTGGTGAGGGTATGGGTGTTGAAAGAGACATGTCCTTGGGATCAGGACTGAGGAAGATGGATCCAATTGAATCCAGAGCTTCATAATGTGGGGTCCCTGTGCTTACAACCTGATCCTTTTGTGAGGATGCAGGAGGAGTTTGAGGTAATGGTGGAGATCTTTCTTCCAACTGCTGTGAGGAAGCAGCAGCAGTGGTTGTAAGTGACATTTGTGTTGTCACTGGCAGTGGCTCTGGGATCTCATCTTCCAGAGTTGCCTTTGTTTTGGGTTTGGTGGGTTTTTTGTATGATTTCTTTTTGGTCTTTTTGGTAATGGCAGGTGTGGGTTTCAAAGCAGTGGTTGTGCTGCTATGATCACCTGGAGCAGTGGGATCAGCAGCTGATACCTGAGGAGCAGTGGTAACTGCTAAATTCTGCTCAGGCACCTCTGCTTTTGTTTTTAAAGGTGTTAACATTCTAGTGAATGTTTCAGGTGTTAAACCTTTTATTTGAAAATAAACACCTTGTTTGAGCAAATTTTCATTTTCCTTTCCAAATTTTTGTTTTAAATAATAGCTTAGAAACCTTGGAAAAAGTAAAAATGATTTGCTAACAACATTTTTTACCAAGTCATCAAAGATCTCCTGGGAATAGTTATAATTTTCATTATTTAAAATAGCATAACCTAGACATTGGATCTTCAATGGTATTTCGTTAAAAGCAGTTGTTTTATTTAAAACACACATCAAAAGTGTATGGAATAAAAATCTAGGTGCAGAAGGGAAGTAACCTTTTTGTAAGGTATCTATTTTTGTTTGTTCTGCATACCCTCTTTTCAGAAAATCAGTTTTCAACTCGCTTTTAAGAAAAGAAGTTTTACCTTTTTGATCATTGAGTTTAAAGACTTCTGAAATTGATTGTGGAGTAATTTGAATCGCTTTACCCTGTATAGAGGAGTTGATGGCAATGACGGTCTCGCCTTGTTTTTCAAGGGTAGCATTTTTCCAAAACTCTCTCTGGGTTTGTTGATAAATTGGAGCATCTGCTGTTAGCAAAGTTTTATACTTTGATGCAGTCATGATGTCGATGATGGAATCGAAGGTGTGGTTGTTGGTGGATTTTGTGAGTAGACCCAAGTAATTATGAGGGGATTTGTAAGGGATTTCAATGGGTTCAGCGGCCGTTTGAGCGACCTCTTTGGAAGATGATGATGATTTCGACTTTGATTTTGATTTTGATTTCGTCATTTTGATGAAGAAAGACGAAGAATGATTTGAAATGGAGGTTGGAAACTGCTTTGAGAAGAGAATCTTGGAATTCAATTCGACAGTGTAAAACCCTGTTTGGGGTTTTGATCAGGGTTTTATTTAGGGAAAAGAATGAACGCTGATGTGGCAGCGGTTACAAAGATCTGAAGGCTAAAAACTGACCACGTGTCAACCGCTGATGAAGAGATGTTTTATGGAGGACAGTTGTTTTGAGAGCCACTGATGAAGCAGACCTCAGTGGTTACAACGGTAATAATGTGATAACAGTGGATGATTTTCACTGTCAGTAGATAGCACATCAGTGGATAAAACACTGATTTTTGAACAACAGTGCTTATCAAGAGAATGATAGAACAGGGGTTGACTTTCCGCAGTGGACAGTATTCCGGAAACAGACGTTTGAGCATAGCAGTGGTTAGGGGTAATGGTAAAGATTTGAAAGACTAGTATATCAGCAACTGTTAGTGCATCAGTGGATAAGCTTTTGACAAGTATTTTGAGCATCTGCTGTTCTGATGAAAGGAATGATTTTATCTTGTGAAATCACAATATCATCTCTAACATCTCTTGATGTTGATTCTGAAATGTCTGCAAGATTGCTAACTTCAACAAAATACATTTCAGATGCAAATTGTCAAGTTCAACATGTCAGCAGCTTTTATAAGAATTTGTATTCAAGGTTTTGCCACATGTTAATTACACATTTTGAAGCTTTTTTAGAATCCTGACAGTGGTTTAGTACCCCAAATGATTTAAACTTTTTACTATGGCACTCATTTTCTTTATAATATTTGAATTAAAACATGAGTACCCAAGTATTTTTAAGATCTGATTGACAATCGATCTTTGATCAGTGTTCAAAGCAAACCTGAGATAGACATGACCTTGACATTTGTACCATTTCCTTTTAATCCATTTATGAGGATAATTTCACCAAATAAAATGATGGCTCAACATCCTGATAGGAGTTTGAAACTTTTGCCAACAAAAACAAGAAAAAGTACAAAATGTATCATTCTTAAAAAAAATAAGGAATGATATACCTTGTTTATTAGAGAAAACCCTTTTAAAAAATGATTAAGGGTTTTTCTGAAAACAACATCAAAAGGATCTGGTAGATTTCCCAATAAAACACGCAATCACATCTGTGACATCTGTGCTTGTAATCATTGTAAACAATTCAGTTATCAATGAAATAAAGTTATTTGATCCCAATGTTTGTTTGTTTATGTTTGACATTTTTCATGTTTTGACTTTTATTCAACTTCAAACTCTATATCGCTTTCTGGAGAGTTATACGCAAACTGGTGCGTAAACGTAATCAGTTTAACGTGACAAATACTCCGAAACATCAACATATGCTTAAAATACCTTAAATAACCTTTACATAACTTAGAAATAAGTTTTGAAGGCTTTGGTATGGCAAAATCAAGTTAATTCGCTTACAGGGACTAAATTTGACAAACTGCGAAAGTATGCCAAATTGAACTGTAACAAACATTCCAGAACATGATCATAAGTTAAACACACCCTAAATATCCTTTACATAGCTTAGAAATAGGCTTTGAGGTGTTCGGTGTGCTAAAATAAACTTTATGCTCATTCAGGGACTAAAAGCGTCAAAAAGTGCATAAGTTTGCATTTTCGCGCATAACTTACGTTCTGAATACATCCGGACATCCAAAAATTTATGTAATCATTAAAATATTATGTTTTAGTGATTGGCTTGTCTAAAATCCATTCGTCGCTTAATTTGGATCGTTTTTGCGTTCGTTACGACTTCCGTCGTAATTAACCGAACAACGCAACCGTATGACCAAACGAACTGACATCCGACATATTTTTGAGCATGTTTCATGTTCCCTATTCTTTGACATCCTTAGGGAGCTTAAAAATGGGTTTGACGGGTGTTAGAAGTGCCAAAACACGACCATACGCGCACAGGGACCAAAACTGTCAACTTTGAAAGTTGCTGGTCTGCAGACCAGCATACGGTCCGTAAGGGGAGGACCATACGGTCCGTAAGGCTCCCCAAATCAGCATAATGTTGTTTCCAGCTATTTCCAGCTTGATCCCACCTTTGCACATGGTTTTGAGCAATTCTATGGGCTCCCTTAGTTTTGTAAATGTGTGGGCATGAGGTGTATGGCTAAGATTGAAGCTCGATTTTCAAGAAACGATCCTAACGGTTCTACGAAAACTATAAATACCCCTCCATAGTTCACTTGCAACCCACAATTTGAATCTGATTTATGCTCTCTAAGTGGAAGTATGTGCTTCCTACCTGAGAGAAAATCGGATCAAATCTTACGGGGACCCTTTGTAAGTGTTCCTTCGTTCTTTTTATGCGTTTTTAGCTTGAAAGTCAAACTGCGTTTGACTTTCTGCATTGACCAGTTTATGGTCAATGCGAAGTTTGTTTGAACTTCATAACGTGAGCGTAATCACGATGGTTATAGTCCCTAGTGACTATACCTACTGATTACCACGTTATCTAGGCGTAGTGACGAGTCGTAGTTTCGGCCAAAATGCGTATTTGTGCGTATTTTGTAACCAAACTACTTTTAGGTATCAAAACCATTTGTTTTGATACCAAAACCTGTTTTCTAACTTAACTAAACATGTTTTAGCATGTTTCACTTTTAGATTTGTGCTTGTCTAGGGTCGTAAAGGTAAGCGATCTAATCAATCGCTTATACTTTCGAACCCGACCCAGTTGGTCGATCATTAGGATCCGACCAAACACATTAGGTGACCATAGTTGTATTGGGAATAACCTTCCGAGGTTATACCTTATGGTCACGTCATTTAAGTAGTTGTATGATAGGTAGTATATATGCCTAAGGTAAATTACCAAAATGCCCTTTTTACGCCAAAATTCATTCTAAGCATATGTAACATAATTTTTGACATCTAAACTGATTCGGAAACTATATTAGACATGTTGAGGCATATTTTACTTGTCATAGGACTAGTTAGGCGATCCAAACGCGTTCTACGCGAACGACGCGTTAAAGTAGCATAAGCTACCTAAACGGGTCGTAACGGGTCAAAAGCACTTAGGATAAGTTTCGTTTTAGTATGTAGGCTTTGTTAAACCATATTACATGGGTGCCTACACTCATTTGGTTTACGAACCCTCATGCTACCCGATCCTCCGAACAGGTCCGTTTATTAATGTAGTTACCTATATTAGGTGCCGTTTGATTCCGTAACCTTCTGGCTTTGCTTGGTGGATATCTAAAGTCTATTGAGCAATCTCAAGTGAGTACATGGACCCCTCTTTTACTGTTTTTCAAACATTTTGGGGTGAAACACATGTGCCTACTTGTTACTTTCGTGCTTTTCATGTTTTCATATCATATACTTGTTATGTTCATTAGTACACTATTAGTACATGGTTTCATTTTGTTTTACTATGTATGTTTACTTAGCATATTTAGCACATTGTTTTACATTACATCTTCTTTTGCTATGTATGTTTACTTGACATGATAGCACATTGATTTACATGACTTTTCTGCTTTGTATGTTAACTTAGCATACTTAGTACATTGATTTACATGACTTTTCTGCTTTATATGTTAACTTAGCATACTTAGTACATTACTTTCATCACATGTTTACAATTTGATATGACATTTGGTTTGTTCAACGGGTCTAAATTACATTCATTAACATTAGCTACGTCGCTCGGTAGTAAGTAATGGTACCATAGGACTTGACAAATCTCGTTCCTGACATCCTAGGTTTGTTTGGATGTAAGGAATGACTGAATCCGAAAACATTTTTCTTTGATAATCTTTACTCTAAGGTTATCCTGCTGTCTCAAGGCTTGAATGTATACGTTAACTTACTGCATAAGTGTTTGTATCAGTAAAACATGAATTTATCTTACAAAACATAACTTTTGGATTTATTTAAAATACTTTGTTTTTTACATTTTTGCTTGTGGTTTAAGTAGTCTCATTTTACTTACCATACATGACTTTTTCATATACATTACATGGTTTATATTGACAATGGACTTGGTTTACTCATAAACATTTGACAATTGGTTTAAACATTACAAATTGGTGGTTTGTTTGGGTAAGTGATTTACATAACGAGGCGACATATAGTATGATAAAAGCATGGTGGATATGCCGCTGGTACTTCCTATATATAAGTGCTTTTATGGTATTACATGTCGTAGCATTATTTAAACCATTTCGGTTATACATACTACATTTACAACATATTTTCACTTAAACATTGTTTTACAAATAACTCAATTTATATACAAACTCATTTTACTTGGTTATTGATTTAACCATACATTATTCTTTTATATATACATATCATCTAATTTTGCTAACGTTTTTCAAATGATTTATAAAACAAAACAATTAACAAGGTTCATGACTTATTTTTATTAAACATTTACTTTAAACTCAAGTCATGAATCCTATTTTCCTAAAACCTATGTATCTCACAAGCATTTTTATGCTGACGTACCTATTTTCACATGTGTTTCAGGAGCTAATGCATAGGACGTTCGTGACAACGCTAGGGTGGACTTGGGCCTTAGTGACATAAAATGAAGCTAGACTAGTTAAAACATGTTATGTACTTTTTGGTTCTTGTTTTAAGACAATGTATCCCACCCTTGGTTTATGAATAAAATGAAATTTTAATTACCTTGGTTGTGGAACAATAATTCTGTTGCAACACTCCCCGATGTTTCCGCCACGATTTGATGTTTTACGTGGTCGGGGTGTGACAGAAGAGTTGGTATCAGAGCCAATGGTTATAGGGAATTAGGTTATTAGTAATGCTTTGACCTAGACTATAACCTTTCTAGGACCCCAACACAAGTTGTCTTGTGTTTAGAACTTAAAACATGCACTTCACCTATCCTTAGGTGATCACCAAAACGAGAACCCAATTTTCTAAAACGATTTTGGAAAATCAATCATCTGTTTTTAAAATGATTTATTATATGGTTTTGAACTCTTTGATTTTTCATAATGATTTTGAAAATTTACCATCCATTTTTGAATGATTCTTTTGGCCTTGTGCCTTCCAAGTTTTCAAAATCTCGTCAAAGTTTTGGGTTCTAAATAGTGTGAACACGTGTAAACTGGAAGAGTGAATGCCTGTACCCTGGGTTTTCTGTCTAAGGCTAGAGTGTTCGTACAAATCCACATAATCGGACCAGTCACTCTTACCTGGGAACTCTTGGGGTGAGTGTTCACTTATAGGCGAGCATGTCTTCGCGAAGCATTATTTTTGACCCATTTACTTTGATTAGTCACTGTGTGTCGTTTGTTTGCTTTGTGATACGGACGAATGACCACCACCTTTGCTTTTGTCGATTTTTGTTTCATCTCATTCTTTTCATCTAATCATCTCACTCGTTCCTTTCATGTTCCCTCTTTTAGAATGCCTCCTCGACGCGAAAATCCACTACCAAATGCCGAACTGGCAAAAATCATCGCGCAACAAATGGCTGCTGTGTTCCTAAATCTTATCGCTCAATGGAACTAGGCCAACAACAACAATAATGCTCCATGCAACTTCAAGAGTTTTAAATCGGCAAAACCGCTCAAGTTTAGTGGTTCTGAGGGAGCAACTGGGCTCCTACAGTGGTTCGAGAGCATTGAGAATATGTTTCGTCACGTTCAGTGTCCTGATAATCGCAAAGTCGAGTTTGCTTCCAGTGTGTTTCAGAAGAGGGCGCTTACATGGTGGAACGGGGTTATGAGAGACCGTGGTGCTGAGGTTGCGTTAGCACAAACATGGGCTGAACTTATAACTCTTATGATGAGGGAGTTTTGTCCTCGTCATGAGCTGCGAGCTCTAGAAAGAGAGTTTGATGATCTGAAACAGGATAGTGGCGAGCACCGGGCGTATACTGATAGGTATGAGGAGCTGAGTTTGTTATGCCCAACAATGGTTACCCCACTCGAGAAGGCTATCGAGAGGTATATCGATGGCCTACCTGACTCCATACAAGACATCGTTACTGGTAGTAATCCTACCACAGTCTGTCAGGCAATCGAGCTATCTGCGACATTGACTGAGTCGCAGGTTCGGAAGGGTAAGCTGCATAGAAAGGGTGACAAGGGTAAGAAGCAGGCGTCTGACAAAGAGGATAACAAGAAAGGTAAAAACAAGAAGGGTAAGGATTCTGGTTCCTCGAAGAGTTCTAGGAAGCGTAAGGCCTCCCAAAATTTCGCCGTTACTGCACAAGCTGCACCAAATCAGCCTGCGCAACCACTCGCCAAGAAACCTTATCTTGGCAATGCACCTTTGTGCAACAGATGTAACGGTCATCATCAACCACACCTCCAGTGTCGTCATTGCACCAACTGCAGAAGATCTGGTCATCTTGCTGACACCTGCCGCATTCCTGCCAATCAGAATCGGGCAGTTCAGAACCCGGCTTAACAAGTTGCTCAGCCTCTTGCTCAGCAACAAGGTCAAGCTGCACGACCTTACTACCCACCAGGTTCTTCTTATAACTATGGGGATCTGACCCATTACCGTAATCAATGTCCAAGATTGGTGAATGCGAATCCAGCTCAGGCTCAGGCTCGAGGTCGAGTCTTCAACATGAATGCACAAGAAGCGCAAGCAGAAAATGAAGTGGTTAACGGTACGTTCTTTGTAAATAATCAACCCGCATCTGTTATTTTTGATTCTGGTGCCGATAAGAGTTTTGTGTCATTATCTTTTGAGCCATTGCTTCGCATGTCTAGAACGAAACTAGGTAAGCCTTTGATAGTAGAAGTTGCTAGTGGTGAACCCGTTGTTCTTGATTCTGTTCTTCGCAATTGCCAATTGAACCTTAACGACCATCTTTTTCCCATTGACCTCACGCCGATGCAACTTGGGAGTTTGGACATTATTGTGGGTATGGATTGGTTAGCCAAGCATCATGCAGAGGTAGTTTGTTTTGAGAAGATTGTTCGTGTTCCACTCTCGACAGGTGAGATCCTACAGGTTCGTGGTGAGAAACCTGTTAGTAGTCTCAAGCTCATGTCTTGTTTTCAAGCTTGGAAGTATCTGCGAGAGAACTATGTGGCCTTCTTGGCACATGTTGTAGCAGATAAAGGCAAAGGTAAGTCTATTCAAGATATCCCTGTCGTTCGGGATTATCCGAAGCTATTTCCTGAGGAGTTACCTGGATTACCCCCAGCGCGCCAAGTCGAGTTCCGTATTGATCTTGTACCTGGTGCAAATCCTATTGCCAGATCTCCTTATCGTCATGCACCGTCTGAGATGCAAGAGTTGTCTAAGCAGCTTCAGGAGCTTTCAGATAAAGGTTTTATTCATCCTAGTTTTTCACCTTGGGGTGTTCCCGTTCTTTTTGTCAAGAAAAAGGATGGATCTTTCAGAATGTGCATCGATTACCGTGAGCTTAACAAGCTTACCATTAAGAATCGATATCCCCTACCCTGCATTGATGATCTCTTTGATCAGTTACAGGGCGCTTCTTATTTTTCGAAGATTGATCTGCGTTCTGGGTATCATCAGCTTCGTGTGCATGAAGAAGATATTCCCAAGACAGCGTTCCGCACTCGTTATGGGCATTATGAGTTCACAGTTATGCCATTCGGTTTGACTAATGCTCCTGTTGTTTTTATGGACTTGATGAATAGGGTCTGCAAGCCTTATTTAGATAAGTTCATCATTGTTTTCATTGATGACATTTTGATATACTCTAAGACGCAAGCTGATCATGAGCAACATCTTCGTCTTACTCTGGAACTCCTAAAGAAAGAGCAACTTTTCGCCAAGTTCTCCAAGTGTGAATTTTGGCTTTAAAAAGTTCAATTTTTGGGTCATATTGTCAACAAACAAGGTATTCATGTAGATCCCTCCAAGATCAGTGCGATTAAGGATTGGGATACGCCTACTACTCCTACTGAGGTTCGTTCTTTTCTTGGTCTCGCGGGTTATTACCGCCGCTTCATCGAAAATTTCTCGAAGATTGCAGTTCCCCTACCTGCTCTAACTCAGAAGAATAAGCCCTTTGAATGGGGTTCTAAACAAGAAGAAGCATTTCAGACCTTGAAGCAGAAGCTTTGTGACACGCCTATTCTATCATTGCCTGAGGGTAATGATGATTTTGTCGTGTACTGCGATGCATCAAATTTGGGACTTGGCTGTGTCCTGATGCAAAGGAACAAAGTCATAGCATATGCATCGAGGCAGTTGAAGGTGCATGAGAAAAACTACACCACTCATGATCTTGAGTTGGGTGCAGTTATCTTCGCTCTTAAGATCTGGAGACACTACTTGTATGGTATAAAATGTGTGATTTTCACTGACCACAAAAGTCTTCAGCATATCTTCAATCAGAAAGAACTCAACATGAGGCAAAGACGTTGGGTTGAACTTCTAAACAACTATGACTGCGAAATTCGCTACCATCCTGGTAAGGCGAATGTTGTGGCTGACGCATTGAGTCGTATGGAACGTACTAAGCTTCATTGTGTTCGTGTTCAATCTGATATTCAAGCTCGATCTGATATTCAAGCCCGCATCTCTCAGGCTCAACATGCTTGTGTTTCACAAGACTTGATGGGTAAGGAATTACCCTATCACATTAAGCCTGATCTTGAACTGAAGGACGATGGATCGTACTATTTCATGGACCATTTATGGGTCCCAAGCCTAGATGATCTCCGCACTTTGCTTATGGATGAAGCTCATAAGTCTCGTTATTCTATTCATCCTGGCTCAGATAAAATGTATAAGGATCTTCGTACTCAGTATTGGTGGCCTGGTATGAAGAAAGACATTGCCTTGTACGTTTCAAAATGCCTTACTTGTCTTAAGGTTAAGGCTGAACACCAACATCCTTCTGGTCTTTTGGAGCAACTAGAGATCCCAGTTTGGAAATGGGAAAACATTGCCATGGATCTCATTACTAAACTTCCGCACACTAAGATAGGTCATGATGCCATCTGGGTAGTTGTTGATCGTCTTACTAAATCAGCGCATTTCCTGCCGATCCGTGAGGATCTATCTGCTGAAAAGCTGGCTAAAATCTATGTGGATGAAATCGTATCTCGACATGGTGTTCCTTTGAACATTATTTCTGACAGAGATGCTCGCTTCTCTTCTCGTTTTTGGAGAACCATGCAATCTGCTATGGGGACCCAACTTAATCTGAGCACTGCTTATCATCTACAATTTGATGGTCAATCTGAAAGAACAATCCAGACTTTGGAGGATATGCTTAGAGCTTGCGTGATCGATTTTGGTGGTAGTTGGGATTCACATCTTCCATTGATTGAATTCTCATACAACAACAGTTATCACTCCAGCATCAACATGGCTCCTTTCGAGGCTCTCTATGATCGAAAATGTCGTTCACCAGTCTGCTGGAATGAGATAGGTGAGGCTCAGCTTACTGGACCTGACCTCATTCTAGAGACAACTGATAAGGTTAAGAAAGTTAGTGATAACCTTCAGACAGCTCGAAGCCGTCAAAAGAGTTACGCGGACCAACAACGCAAGCCCTTGGAATTTCAAGTCGGTGATCATGTATTACTTAAGGTCTCACCTTGGAAAGGTGTGATCAGATTTGGAAAGACAGGAAAACTTGCACCTAGATATGTTGGACCATTCAAGATCGTCGAAAGAATCGGTAAGGTAGCCTACAGACTTGAGTTACCTCCTGAACTTGGAAATGTTCATCCAACCTTCCACGTGTCCAATCTCAAGAAGTGTTTAGCTGATGAGAACCTCCACATACCACTTGACGAAATTCGTGTTGATAAAACACTACATTTTGTTGAGAAACCTGTGGAAATCATGGACCGAATAGTCAAATGCTTAAACGCAAGCGCATTCCTTTGGTTAAAGTTCGCTGGGAATCTAAGCAAGGACCTGAGTTTACTTGGGAACATGAAGATCAAATGAAGGCGAAGTATCCACATCTTTTCTCACGAGTTTCCTCTAAACAAATTTCGAGACGAAATTTCCACAAGTAGGGGAGACTGTGACTTCTGTGCTTGTAATCATTGTAAAAAATTCAGTTATCAATGAAATAAAGTTATTTGATCCCAATGTTTGTTTGTTTATGTTTGACATTTTTCATGTTTTGACTTTTATTCAATTTCAAACTCTATATCGCTTTCTGGAGAGTTATACGCAAACTGGTGCGTAAACGTAATCAGTTTAACGCGAAAAATACTCCGAAACATCAACATATGCTTAAAATACCTTAAATAACCTTTACATAACTTAGAAATAAGTTTTGAAGGCTTTGGTATGGCAAAATCAAGTTAATTCGCTTACAGGGACTAAATTTGACAAACAGCGAAAGTATGCCAAATTGAACTGTCACAAACATTCCGGAACATGATCATAAGTTAAACACACCCTAAATATCCTTTACATAGCTTAGAAATAGGCTTTGAGGTGTTCGGTGTGCTAAAATAAACTTTATGCTCATTCAGGGACTAAAAGCGTCAAAAAGTGCATAAGTTTGCATTTTCGCGCATAACTTACGTTCGGAATACATCCGGAAATCCAAAAATTTATGTAATCATTAAAATATTATGTTTAGTGATTGGCTTGTCTAAAATCCATTCGTCGCTTAATTTGGATCGTTTTTGCGTTCGTTACGACTTCCGTCGTAATTAACCGAACAACGCAACCGTACGACCAAACGAACTGAAATCCGACATATTTTTGAGCATGTTTCAGGTTCCCTATGCTTTAGCATCCTTAGGGAGCTTAAAAATGGGTTTGACGGGTGTTAGAAGTGCCAAAACACGACCATACGCGCACAGGGACCAAAACTGTCAACTTTGAAAGTTGCTGGTCTGCAGACCAGCATACGGTCCGTAAGGGGAGGACCATACGGTCCGTAAGGCTTCCCCAGATCAGCATAATGTTGTTTCCAGCTATTTCCAGCTTGATCCCACCTTTGCACATGGTTTTGAGCAATTCTATCGGCTCCCTTGGTTTTGTAAATGTGTGGGCATGAGGTGTATGGCTAAGACTGAAGCTCGGTTTTCAAGAAACGATCCTAACGGTTCTACGAAAACTATAAATACCCCTCCATAGTTCACTTGTAACCCACAATTTGAATCTGATTTATGCTCTCTAAGTGGAAGTATATGCTTCCTACCTGAGAGAAAATCGGATCAAATCTTGCGGGGACCCTTTGTAAGTGTTCCTTCGTTCTTTTTATGCGTTTTTAGCTTGAAAGTCAAACTGCGTTTGACTTTCTGCATTGACCAGTTTATGGTCAATGCGAAGTTCGTTTGAACTTCATAACGTGAGCGTAATCACGATGGTTATAGTCCCTAGTGACTATACCTACTGATTACCACGTTATCTAGGCTCAGTGACGAGTCGTAGTTTCGGCCAAAATGCGTATTTGTGCGTATTTTGTAACCAAACTACTTTTAGGTATCAAAACCGTTTGTTTTGATACCAAAACCTGTTTTCTAACTTAACTAAACATATGTTTAGCTCGTCACTTTTAGATTTGTGCTTGTCTAGGGTCGTAAAGGTAAGCGATCTAATCAATCGCTTATACTTTCGAACCCGACCCATTTGGTCGATCATTAGGATCCGGCTAAACATATTAGGTGACCATAGTTGTATAGGGAATAACCTTCCAAGGTTATACCTTATGGTCATGTCGTTTAAGTAGTTGTATGCTAGGTAGTATATAAGCCTTAGGTAAATTACCAAAATGCCCTTTTTACGCCAAAATTCATTCTAAGCATATGTAACATAATTTTTTACATCTAAACTGATTCGACAACTATATTAGACTTGTTGAGGCATATTTTACTTGTCATAGGACTAGTTAGGCGATCCAAACGCGTTCTACGCGAACGACGCGTTAAAGTAGCATAAGCTACCTAAACGGGTCGTAACGGGTCAAAAGCACTTAGGATAAGTTTCGTTTTAGTATGTAGGCTTTGTTAAACCATATTACATGAGTGCCTACACTCATTTGGTTTACGAACCCTCATGCTACCCGATCCTCCGAATAGGTCCGTTTATTAATGTAGTTACCTATATTAGGTGCCGTTTGATTCCGTAACCTTCTAGCTTTGCTTGGTGGATAACTAAAGTCTATTGAGCAATCTCAAGTGAGTACATGGACCCCTCTTTTACTGTTTTTCAATCATTTTGGGGTGAAACACATGTGCCTACTTGTTACTTTTGTGCTTTTCATGTTTTCATATCATATACTTGTTATGTTCATTAGTACACTATTAGTACATGGTTTCATTTTGTTTTGCTATGTATGTTTACTTAGCATATTTAGCACATTGTTTTACATTACATCTTCTTTTGCTATGTATGTTTACTTGACATGATAGCACATTGATTTACATGACTTTTCTGCTTTGTATGTTAACTTAGCATACTTAGTACATTGATTTACATGACTTTTCTGCTTTGTATGTTAACTTAGCATACTTAGTACATTACTTTCATCACATGTTTACAATTTGATATGACATTTGGTTTGTTCAACGGGTCTAAATTACATTCATTAAGATTAGCTACGCCGCTCGGTAGTAAGTAATGGTACCATAGGACTTGACAAATCCCGTTCCTGACATCCTAGGTTTGTTTGGATGTAAGGAATGACTGAATCCGAAAACATTTTTCTTTGATAATCTTTACTCTAAGGTTATCCTGCTATCTCAAGGCTTGAATGTATGCGTTAACTTACTGCATAAGTGTTTGTATCAGTAAAACATGTATTTATCTTACAAAACATAACTTTTGGATTTATTTAAAATACTTTGTTTTGTACATTTTTGCTTGTGGTTTAAGTAGTCTCATTTTACTTACCATACATGACTTTTGCTTATACATTACATGGTTTATATTGACAATGGACTTGGTTTACTCATAAACATTTGACAATTGGTTTAAACATTACAAATTGGTGGTTTGTTTGGGTAAGTGATTTACATAACGAGGCGACATATAGTATGATAAAAGCATGGTGGATATGCCGCTGGTACTTCTTATATATAAGTGCTTTTATGGTATTACATATCGTAGCGTTATTTAAACCATTTCGGTTATACATACTACATTTACAACATATTTTCACTTAAAAATTGTTTTACAAATAACTCAATTTATATACAAACTCATTTTACTTGGTTATTCATTTAACCATACATTATTCTTTTATATATACATATCATCTGATTTTGCTAACGTTTTTCAAATGATTTATAAAACAAAACAATTAACAGGGTTCATGACTTATTTTTATTAAACATTTACTTTAAACTTAAGTCATGAATCCTATTTTCCTAAAACCTATGTTTCTCACAGGCATTTTTATGTTGACGTACCTATTTTCACATGTGTTCCAGGAGCTAATGCATAGGACGTTCGTGACAACGCTAGGGTGGACTTGGGCCTTAGTGACATAAAATGAAGCTAGACTAGTTAAAACATGTTATGTACTTTTTGGTTCTTGTTTTAAGACAATGTATCCCACCCTTGGTTTATGAATAAAATGAAATTTTAATTACCTTGGTTGTGGAACAATAATTCTGTTGCAACACTCCCCGACGTTTCTGCCACGATTTGATGTTTTACGTGGTCGGGGTGTGACAACATCATTCTCAAGTTTTTATGAAAAATGGTCAGTGGTTTGAAATACATTGTAATAACCAATGTTTGAGACCTTTTTCTTGTTGATTGATTGACAACAAAAATGAGGACACATGTTCAAATTTGGTTTGAAAATTTGTCTAGTCCTCTTGTAAGTTTATTCACTGGAACTACTATTGTTACCTGAACCAATGAATGCTCACAGTTGCTTAATGACCATTGTTACCCCAATTTTTGACTCTTAAGTGTTTTATATTTATACTCTTTTCTTTTGACTTCAAAAGTTTTGAGATAAACACACTTTTGAGTTTTTGTGATTTTACTTCTTCCCTTTTTACCCTTGCATTTATAAGTAATGAAATACTTACTGGGAGGTCTTTATTGAGGGAATACTTAATCCAGAATCATTTTGTAGTAATATTTTTGAGAGATCTGGTCATATTTTGTACTTGCATATGTCAAATCTCACATTACATATGAAATGGACTATTTCAACACTTGATTTTCTTAATGTGTTCCTAACAGAGTTGATTTGGTCCTTTTCAACAGGATTCCCAACCTGTTTTTCAACACATAAGATATTGTAACTAAAGTTTTAATATCCCTCTTTTTATGTTAACAAAAACACTAATGTTATTTAACCAAACATAGGTTTTGTTGACATGAGGTACACACTTTAGCAACAAACATGATGGAAACAACACGAACTTCAAAACAACAATTGAAATCAATTTTCGCAAATAATTATACCATAGTTATCAGATATATTTTCAGATCTGAAAACTGTAGGTGGTTTATGTATGATATCACTTGTTATGTGAAGCTTGTGTGTCCTATGACATCTTGGTTGTTTTACCGAGCCTTTGAGTAGTCACTTTGAATGTGATTTCACTTTACTCTGTTTTTCAACTAAATACAATCAACCTTAGTATCAATGAATTTTGAGCTGAACTGTTATGTCAAATTGACTGTTAGATCGAATTTGACTGTCCAAGCTCTGACACCAATTGTTAGGATCGGAGGCTCTCATGATTGTGTTTGTTTGTATAATTTAATCAAATCAATATAGATGAACAGAGTTTAAGTGCAGCGGAAATGAACAACAGACTTTATAAACACAATCATAAAGAGAAATAGATTTGATAAACACATGAATTGCATCAGTCGAAAGATTACAAAGTAAATCAAAAGATTACAAAGCATGCTTATAAACAAAAACTCCCCCTCAGCCTGATGCTCCAAGGTTGATTGCACACAAGATGAAAGGATTGGACTAGAGGAGAAGAACTCACTCAGTCAATCAAATGTAACAGTACAGAGTACTGCTCCATTTATAGGCAAACCAAACCACTGAGGCATCTCAGCTGACGTCACCATGAAAGCGACGTCTAACAGCCTAACAATCTGTAACTACTGTTCTTATACAAACACTGTTATCCTAACCACTGATACTATACAATACAAAAGACACGCTAAACTACTGCTTTCTCCTTTCATCAGTGATTTCCTCAAAGTTGATCAGTCCTTGAGTGGGCAGTGCTTTGTCATCAGTAGATTGCACCAGCAGTGTTTACTTCTTCAGGGCTATATCAGCAGTTTAAAGGGTAGCAGCAGTTGTATACGGACAGTGGATAGAGAACCATCAGTTGTTATAATCACTTTCAAGGGGAAAGCCTAATGTAAACAGCTGCTTATTGTGAATCCACTGTTGTGATCCGGTTTTTGCTTTAATTATCTGTTCCTCTGGTAGGGTTCAATCCCAACATATTGTGTGGTTGAACTTTTATTTACTTGACTATATTGTTTAATATGATTGGTGGCTTGATCCTGGTCATGTCACGCCTCCTGCGGTGATACTCCGCTTGTGATTTTTGGGGGTGTGACACAACGTTTGTCATCCGATCGGATGGCCATCCGATCGGACCACCATCCATTCGGGTGACACTTATTCCCTCCCTGGTTGCCTATAAATAGCTGGTTAGTGCTAGATTTCATAGACTTTCAGCTGATACTTGTAAGGAAGCTCTGCTGGTCTGACTTTCTACCGGAACCTCTGTATTTTCACTATCATTCAATAGAAATCAGACGTGTTAAACGTTGAACTTGTCGTTGTTGAACCTGTGACATTATCAAGGGATTCCGCACCTTGATTCTGATCGTTCCAGCCACGTTCTACTCGAACAGATCCTGCGAACACGGCCTAACAAGTGGTATCAGAGCCACAGGAGGTTGAATCGGAGACGACAACAACAAATTCAGCGGATTTTCAGCGATTTTCTGCCGATTTCTGTTAAATTTCACCAGAAATTTTGACAAATTTCTCATCTTCTACCTCATTTCTAGCAGTTTTTACATTTTTACACCTTAAAACGAGAAAAACTCAAAATTAAACAAGATTTCATGGACGAAATTCTGTAAAATTGATATCATTCGAATCGGAATTTGACATAGATTAATCCTACAAAGTTTCATTGAAAAATTCAGACTAAAACTGAATCAAATCAAGCAAAAACCATGTTGAGTTCTTCGTTCTTGCTGACGTCATCCACCCGATCGGATCACCATCCGATCGGATTGGCTTAGCTTGTTCTTGATACATTTGCTGACATCATCATCTCACTCGATCGGATCATCATCTGATCGGTGTAGCGTTGTGGTTAAAAGTTTTCAAGGATCTTGTGTCACTCGATCGAACGACCATCAGATCGGATCACCATCCAATCGGATCGCCACTCGACACTTGCTATTCGACACTTCGTAATCCGACGATTGTTACTTGGTTGTGTCATCTGATCGGATCACCACTCGATCGGATCACCATCCGACCCAAGTGCATTAGTTTGAAATTTTTGAAAATTGTGAAAAAAAATTTAAGTGTTTGACTGTTTCAGGTGCTTTCAAGATGGGAGACGATTTCTTAAACCCATTCAACAACATCTTCGCATACAACACTGGAGATGAATCATCAAATACAAACACCAACAACAAAAAGGCAATCGCAGATTCTCTCAGCGTCGACAATGCCTATGGTACGTATAACAAGCCACCGAAGCTGATGGCGATTGAAGACTACAACCGTTGGGCAGACAAATTTGAGGGATGGTTGAGAGCTTTTGCTTACCTGAGTTGGAAGTGTTTAATGAACGGTTACGATATTGGAAGAAAAGATTATGAAAATTTGAGTGATACTGAACAAGAGACATTTGTTGCTGAACAAAAATGTGTAGCCTTGTTACATCAATCTGTTAGAGATGATATTATTTCTTTGATTAACTACGAAAATTCAAAAGATTTGTGGGCCAAGCTTGAGAAGAAGTGTATTGGAGGGGAAGAGATCGTGAAAAACAAGAAACGTCTGCTGAAGAAAGAGTTTGACTTGTTTGCATGCATGAAGAATGAGAATGTGTTAAAGATGATTGAACGATTCTGCCATTTGAAGATAGAATTTACTAGACATGGCATCACAGTTACTGAAGAAGAGATGGTTGAGAAGTTGTTTGAATCTTTACCAGAAGAAAAAGATTGGCAATATATTATGGCCTGGTTCTAAGAAATACCAAGGCATTGTCAGAAATGACTGTTGACTGGTTGATCGAAGGATTTGAGAGTCATGAGCTAGAAATTAAGAAAATGAACAAAGTCAACAACACCCCATATTAACAAAATGTAGATCTTTACTACAGGGGTAGTATGTTGGAATTTTTCACATGTTTATCAAAGTATTTTATCCATATAAAATAAAAACGCAGCGGAAATATAATTTAAAACATGTTACTTACAAGATATAAAAACCATTTTATATGTAAAATCCAATCCCCGGATCCATATACGAACATGCATGCTATCAAAAATCAAAACACAACCATAGGGTGTTTAGAATACTACCTTCCAAGAAGTAAAGGATATGAAGAAGATGATGCTTCTTGAACGGTTGCCTTCAAGTGTAGAAAACCTCAAGCTTGTATACCCCAAGCCTTCCAACAAACACTTTGATTTAGCTAGGATTTCTACACTCATGAACTCACTTGAAAAATTCCTCATAATCAACCATATCATGGCCGAAAATTTGAGAGGGAATTATCTAGAGTTTTGCACTTGAAATGTAAACTTGAAAAACCCTCTAGTATGGCATACTATGGCCGAAAATTTGAGAGTGTTTTTTCAAGTCTTACAAGTTCTTCTACTTTGATTTTTGTCATACAAAAATCTTATAAACATGAGAGAGATGATAGCCACCCACATGCCCAATCAAAGAGCTTCTAACACATGCAAATGCATGTATTCCTATTGGACCAAAATTGCTTGGGAAGACCACCCAATCATATTCCATCTAACTTGTAAGATATGCATGTAATGTGATTGGACCATATTTGGTCTTGGGAAGAGAAGGGGGCCCACCTTTTAATTTTATATAAAAAAATCAAATTTCTTTTATAAAATAATTTAAGTCTTGATTAATTTTATAACTTTTATAAAATTATAACATCATATGTTATAAGACTTATACAACTTTTATTATGTTATTTAACCCATTAAATAACAAAATAAAATATTCTCTCAAAATAAATTATCCATATAATTTATTAGTTTGTCAAGTGCAATTATTTAGAAAACCAATTTCTAAATATTCTAAATGTTGATATTTATTTGTATGGTCATATCATAAATAAATATTCTAAGTGTTTGTCTAGCTTGTATTTGGGTATGACTCGACTTGGATCATAACGTACTAGCCACATCAATTTAATATGTGTCTTGGGCATACAGAGTCCAACAATCTCCCACTTGCACAAGATACATAGAAGATTGATGCAAGTAGTAAAGACCACCTAACTATAGTTTACTACCCCTAATACGTATGACTATATGTCCCATTCAATTACATCATCCCCTTCAAGTCCCTTACTTGAAAGTGATTTAGGTGAATCTATCATTTATCCTTTCATTACAGATGTCATGTCAAATCCAGAGACATAGAGTGATCACTCTCTGTTGATTTAACTTTAGCAGGCCTTAGACATCTTACTCTCAATGAATAAGAGGAACAAATCCCTTCTTGACTACATACGTCTCTTACAATCACCTTGTACCACACCTGAGCTTAGCCTTATATACTGTCATATTACTGACAGCGAAGAAATAAGTCAAGGTATAATATTTGGTGAATATCAAGACCCAATATGTATCTCAGGTCAGAGGATACTATGATATTCTCCTTTACTCAAATTTACTTATGATCAATCACAAATGATTCCATGCAGTAATATTCGAGAGCGAGTTAGTCCAATATTTGTATCCCACAAATATCTATGAACCTTGGCAGCAACACTTTGCTCTATATTCATACCTCATGAATATCCACCAATCCAAGTTCATAATAGTCTTACATTCATATTTGTTCCCACAAGTATGATCGACTACGGACATTTAGAATAAGTAACTTATTCACGGATTTAAACATGCTAAAATAGAACATAACTCAAAATACCATAAAGAGTTATAATAACAATTGTTCCAATATCCAAATACAAAATAGATCAAATCCAATCACTGGAATATCGAAGTCCTTAGGCGAAAGTATGACCCTTCATACTTTGCTCGTTCAAAGAGCTTCGTGAGTGGATCCCCAATATTTTGATCAGTGTGAACTTTGCGAATACATATCTTTCTCTTTTTCAACTTCATCCCTTATGTAGTTGAAACTCCGCTCAATGTGCCTAGTCTTTCGATGTACACGAGGTTCCTTTATTTAAGCAATCGCACCATCGTTATCACAAAGATCTCTAGGGGTCCTGAATGGTAGGGACTACCCCTAGATCGGCAATAATTCAAGTGGCAGATCCATATGAATTATCTTGATCAATGAAGCGGCGATGTATTCTGATTCTGTAGTGGACAATGCTACCCTAATTGTGATCGAGAACCATCTCGATCAATTTGGAAACTCGTATCCATGTAACCCTTTACAACGAATTCCGAAACTCACATCCATGTAACCCTTTACAACGAGTTCTTTTCACCAGATCCATATATTAGAAACATATCCTTAGTCCTTCTAAGGTATTTCAATATATATTTTTAACAGTCACCCAATGATCGTTACTCGCTGGTATCTTCTCGTCATGCTTAAAGCGCATGACATGTCCGGTCTAGTGCATATACATAATGGATCCTATAGCAGACACATATGGGATTCCTTTCATTCTTTCTTGCTCATCCTTTGAGCTTGGACATTGAGACGCACTCAATATTGTCCCCTCTTGAATAGGTACCAAACCTTTCATAGAGTTCTCCATCTTGAACCTTTTCAAGACTTTGTCAATGTATGCACTTTAGTTTTAAACCTATCTAGCGCCTTGATCTATCCCTATAGATCTTTATTCCCAAAATATAGGCGACTTCACCAAGATCCTTAATGGAAAAACAACTTCTAAGCCAGGCTTTTACACCTTCCAAGGTTGGAATGTTATTTCCAAATAGTAGAATGTCATCGACATATAATATTAAGAAAGTGATGATGCTCCCACTAGCCTTCTTATACACACAAGCTTCATCACCGTTCTTGATGAATCCATATTCCCTAATCTCTTCATCAAGACAGTGATTCTGACCTCTAGATGCTTATTTCAATTCATAGATTGATATATTTAACTTGCATACTTTGTTAGGATGTTTTGGATCGACAAAACCTTCAGGCTGAACCATATAGACATCTTCCTCAAGATATCCATTTAGGAAAGCCGTTTTGACATCCATTTGCCAAATCTCATAATCATATTATGCAGGTATGGCAAATATTATCCTTATTTACTTTAGCATTGCCACAGGCGAAAAGGTCTTATTATGATCAACCCCTTGAGTTTGATTGAAACCTTTTGTTATAAGTCTCGCTTTACAAGTATCCAAGTTACCATGCATATCGGTTTTTCTTCCTGAAAACCCCACTTACTTCCAACTACTTTGGAGTTAAGAGACGGCACAACCAATTCCCATACTTGGTTGTCATACATGGATTGCATCTCTACGTTCATGGCTTCAAGCCATTTGTCACAATCGGATTTTGACATTGCATCATGGTATGTGGTAGGTTCACCCGAATCTTCCACGTAGCATCCATCCAGGAAAAATCCATATCTTTCAGGTGGACTACTAATTCTACCAGATGTATGAACGTTTTATGTGTATTGATCAACCACTTGATCATTTTCAACAACCTCTTGTTGAGTGCTAGTATCAGCCAAATGTGTATCGGCTTGTGGTTCTTGATCCTTATCAAGTTCCACTGTTCTACTAATTCCTTCCATAAGGAAATTAGCTTCCAAGAACTCAACCTTTCGAGCAACAAATACCTTTTGCTCTGTTGGATCGTAGAATTAATATCCTATACCATCTTTAGGATACCCTACGAAGATACACTTAGTGGATCGGACTTTCAATTTATTTTAGGTGTATAGCTTAACATAAGGTTTACTACCCCTTACCTTTAAATATGATAATGATGAAACCCTTCCATGCCATATTTCAAAAGATGTCGTATCCACTTTCTTGGTTGGGGCCATACGGGCCATGGAGAGCAAAGCGTAACCCCAAAATGATAGAGTTAATGCGCTCCTAGACATCATATATCGAACCATATCCAAATAGAGTTCGATTCCTCCTCTATCAGAACGAAGAACTTTGATTGAGTTGATTTTGTACTTCACCTTTTGAAGGCTTTGAACATTTCAAAACTTCAACTTTGTGTCTTAGCAAGTACACATAACCATAATTACTATAGCTGTCGGTAAAAGTAATGAAGTATCTTTCACCATTCCTAGTCATTGGCTTAAAAGGATCACATACATCCGAATGTATAATACCTAATAAATCTTTTGCCCTTTCCCTTTAAAGGGTTTCTTAGTCATCTTACCTGGTAAACAAGATTCACATGTATCAAATGAACCAACTTCATTTGTCTCCAAAAGACCATTCTTTCGAAGTGTTTACATGCAACATATGTTTATATGACTAAGGAGATAATGCCAAAGATAGGTCTTAATAAAATCCATTTTGAGTTTCATGGTGATTGCTTGGTACATTGAACTATTAAATGATGTATTATTATGAACCAATTCATAAATACCATTTGAAAGCATAGCTTTAAAGTAAAACATGTCATTCATCGATATAAATGTCATTGTTTACAAACTTTAAATCAAAACCATATTATCTTTTAAGGAAAACTTGAATAATGTTCCTAGTAAAACTAGGAGTATAGATAACATGTTTAAAACAATTTTCAAACCATTTGGAAGTTTCAAAACATAGTCTCATTTCTTGTAATGCTTATTTCTTTTGAACCTTTTGCAACAAATTGCAAACATGAGTTCCACATCCGGTATCTAATACCCATGTGTTTGAAGAAATAACATTAAGGTCAATATGTTTCATAAAGATTGTACCTGAGGTTTGCCTAGCATCCCTCTTGTTTTTCAACTCTTTGAGATAGGTTGGACAATTCCTTTTTAAATGTCCTATCTCACCATACTCAAAGTATGGATCGTTCGTGGCAACCTTTGCCTTCTTATATTTTGGTTTCGGTGGTTTTGCTTTAGTCTTTCTAACCTTTTTCCCTTTGAATTTTCCGTTACTATTTGCAACATTTGCTTTGGTGTCGGGGTGATGCCCTTTCTTGTTACCATCCTTATTGATCGTTAGAATGGGTAAAGTCCTTTTACCCATGTTGAGCCTTTCGAGGTGATCAATGTGGCTTTTCATCTGAAAGACATAAGATGAGTCCGATTGGGTTTCCTCCATTCGACATGCATGAAGCGCTCGAACCGTTTCGAAGCGTTCTACCCTTAGGAACATTTCCTACAATTGGGTAATCATGTCGTATGCTCATGATGTTCAAAAACCTTTTGAATCTCGGGAATCATAATTCCTAACATGAGGCAAGAGGCTTGCGTAGTATCCTTGATATACTTAATCCAATCGTCATAGGCATCCTTATCTTCCATAAGATGCTCATCGGGATTAGGATCGTTCAACACAGAGGATATCTTTTCTTACTTGAGAACGATTCTTAAGTTTCGATATTAATCCATAAAGTGTTTTGATTGATACGATCCTTTTGAAGAATTGTTTTTAGTGATAGGTTACGGACGGTTTGGGTAATATTGTTAGCGGCCATCTACAAAATTTAACAAGGTTCAATTTTAGTATTTTCGATATTATTATATTTTAATCATTAATACCCTTTTATGTCTCATAGACAATTAATAATTAAAATCTAGAATCCAACGTTACATTTAAATATTGGTTAGGTGACCTTTATCCCATTATTTAAATTAACAAGGTAGTCAACGTTTGACGATTGCAACCCTTTGCAACTTCTAGCCATATGGGATCGGTTAAACATCTTTATGTTTAGTTGGCATGTTTAATCCCATCAACACCTTTGTTCGCCATGCTTCGGTGACCCTAAGTTCATGGTTTCCAAATCAAGTCGTCCAACTTACACACACGTGTGAGTTTATACACATAAGTGGTTAGGTGACCTTTATCCCACAAACATGGTAAACCCACCTCGAATATACAAGTTCCCTCAAATGTGGTTAGGTGACCTTTATCCCACAATAAGAGTTTCCAAGTGATTCGAGTGTTGTATAAAAGGATGGTGTTTGACTTGTTTCATAAAAGGGATTTTGAGTTTTCAAAATTCTAGTTTTAGAAAACTTTATGTACCATACATTTGCATGCATTCAAATCCTTGGTACTTTTGTGAAAACAAATTTTCAAGGTTCTTTTTAATTAAACCGATTTTATTATAAAATCATTAATTTTTAATAACCTTTTATTAACCATTTTAATGATCTTTAAAGAACCAATTTTAAGCTTGTTGTTGATTATTAGTTTGTTAAGCATGCATATCAACATATCATTCAAACAACATAAATAAACAACCACACAAGCACAACACACAAATCAATAGGTGCATAACCATAGCCAACTATTTTGACCACACTTGTTAGCCGAAACAAGTGTGCCAAAAGGTCCTTCCTAAAGGGTGAATATTGACACAAGTAATGTGTCGTTGAACTCCCACTTGATCCCGCATCCAAATACTTCAAGTCTCCTTCTTGTGTTGTGATTTCTACACATTCTTTGGGCTTCCAAATGTCTTTTATATTCAGCTCCAAACTCCTTTGGACTTCAAAAATGTGTTTTGGTTATCGGGCTAAAATCCCGTTAAGAACTATGAAGTCCTTTATGCCCGAAATTGGCAAAAACCAAAACCGCATTTTTGTGTGCATCTTCTTTTACAAAAGGTATCCTAATACATTTTTCTAGTAAAATAAAATGCACCTAATCTATTTATTTACATACCAAATGAAAATAAATAAATTACATATTTTTACAAATGGAAGACAAAAAATAATAATTATTACAACCCATTGAATAATTAAATAAAAACACAAACACAAACATTCAACATATTCACACAAGGTCATGGCTAGGTTATGAACACCAAAATATATATCCACATATATAAAAAAAATTCAAGAAGCAAAAACCGGTTTCCTTTTTACAACCTACTTTTCGGTCAAGAATGAAAAAACCAAAAAAGTGGGTTTTTGTCCAAACAAAACCATCATCCAAATGACATAATTTTTCAAGATACTTTTATGCATGTATAATTAATATCTTGAAAAACAAAAGGAGAACCAAGATGAAAAATTTCGGCCATAGGGTTTAACCAAACCCGAAACCCGAAAATTTCATATCCTATGAAGCATGCACTCATATAAGCGGCTCTGATACCGTTGTTGGAATTTTTCACATGTTTATCAAAGTATTTTATCCATATAAAATAAAAACGCAGCGGAAATATAATTTAAAACATGTTACTTACAAGATATAAAAACCATTTTATATGTAAAACCCAATCCCCGGATCCATATACGAACATGCATGCTATCAAAAATCAAAACACAACCATAGGGTGTTTAGAATACTACCTTCCAAGAAGTAAAGGATATGAAGAAGATGATGCTTCTTGAACGGTTGCCTTCAAGTGTAGAAAACCTCAAGCTTGTATACCCCAACCCTTCTAACAAACACTTTGATTTAGCTAGGATTTCTACACTCATGAACTCACTTGAAAAATTCCTCATAATCAACCATATCATGGCCGAAAATTTGAGAGGGAATTATCTAGAGTTTTGCACTTGAAATGTAAACTTGAAAAACCCTCTAGTATGGCATACTATGGCCGAAAATTTGAGAGTGTTTTTTCAAGTCTTACAAGTTCTTCTACTTTGATTTTTGTCATACAAAAATCTTATAAACATGAGAGAGATGATAGCCACCCACATGCCCAATCAAAGAGCTTCTAACACATGCAAATGCATGTATTCCTATTGGACCAAAATTGCTTGGGAAGACCACCCAATCATATTCCATCTAACTTGTAAGATATGCATGTAATGTGATTGGACCATATTTGGTCTTGGGAAGAGAAGGGGGGGCCCACCTTTTAATTTTATATAAAAAAAATCAAATTTCTTTTATAAAATAATTTAAGTCTTGATTAATTTTATAACTTTTATAAAATTATAACATCATATGTTATAAGACTTATACAACTTTTATTATGTTATTTAACCCATTAAATAACAAAATAAAATATTCTCTCAAAATAAATTATCCATATAATTTATTAGTTTGTCAAGTGCAATTATTTAGAAAACCAATTTCTAAATATTCTAAATGTTGATATTTATTTGTATGGTCATATCATAAATAAATATTCTAAGTGTTTGTCTAGCTTGTATTTGGGTATGACTCGACTTGGATCATAACGTACTAGCCACATCAATTTAATATGTGTCTTGGGCATACAGAGTCCAACATAGTATGATTCCGAAAACCACTTCACCAAGAACTGCATTCTCTGCTGAAAGTTCAAACATGATGAATCAAGAAAAGCAAAGCAACAGTTCATCATCCAGCAGTAGTTATCATGGAGGTTCTTCTTCATCTGTTTCAGGGAATCAGCAACAGCAAAATGTTCCCCAAAACGTCTTTCAATGCAATATAGCTGTGAACCTAAACAATGCTCAAAACTTTAATGAATAAACAGCGAAACAACAAATGGTGTTTCTCGCTTCGATCTTAGAATCTTATGAAAGTCTGGTTGCCGGGAAAATCGGAAATACAAATCTGACAAAAGAAGATTATGACCAGATTGATCCCGAAGAGATGGAATTAATTGACATACGTTGGTGCATGGCCAGTGTAATCAGAAGAGCACAGCGTTTTATGGAGATAATGGGAAGAAATTCCACCGGAGGGCCTTCGACAAAGTTGGGATTCGATAAATCCAAAGTTACCTGCTTCAAATGTAAACAAAAGGGGCACTTCAAGCGGGAATGCAGAAACTCAGTAGCAGAAGAAACAGCTAATCCATTTCATGATGACTACTACAAGAAAGCTGTTTATCACCGAAATCGAGAAGAGCCGCCCAGAATGAAGCAAATAGAGGAAACTCCGAAGGAGAAGTCGAGAGCCTTAGCTGTGATTCAAGATGACGAAGGTTTCGACTGGAGTGAGTTTTTTCCAGAAGATGATGCAGTTGGCTTTGCATTCATGGCACATGTTCAACCATATAAAGATACACGAACTGAAGAGCAAAAATATACCTATCGAAAGATGGTAGCTCAAAATGTAAAGGATAAAAACTATCGAGCATGGAAATAAGCCAAGAAGGCAAACAGATGGGATCCTGATCGTGAATGCTATTTGGATCTAAAAGGCAACATAATTGCGGAACCGTCATCACTCAATCTTGAAACTATTATAGAATCTTTAAAGCAACAAGATGAACAAAGAGAGAGAGAGAGATGTTGCAAAGAAAGCCGAAGAAGAGGAGCTAAAGTCAAAGAAGGTAGATGAGGGGATAATCGACACCACTAAGGAAATGACAGCTGAAAACCTGAAGAAAATGGCTGACAAAGTGCTTATGGCAAAGGAACTAGAGGTAGATTCCAAATCTGTGTCTGATTCAACGAGCAAGGTCAGTAGTAGTGGTTCAACAAATGAATCAGGTAAGACTGATTGCGCTAAAACAGAAAGTGATTGCAAAAATTGCATGAAACAATGCAAAGTTTGCAGCACAAATGCGTATCTCACAATGAAAAAGACCCAAGAACTGGTTGAGAAAGTTGAAATGACTGAAAAAGGATTTTTAAATCGAGATCAACTTCTTAGAGCTTCAAATAAAAGAATTGATGAATTAACAGAAAAGATTGAAAAAGATAAAACTGATGTTGAGTGCTTTAAGAAAGAAAATGAGAAGCTAATTCATGAAAACAGACAAATTTCTGGAAATTATGAGAAGTTGAAAAGAACAGTGAAAGATTCTGATGAGCAAAATGGTAAAACTTATAAAGAAAATCTTCAATTGTCTGGAGTTCTTCAGGCAAAAGAGAGACAAATCAACCAGCAATTGGACGAGATCGCAAGTCTTAAGCTTCAGTTCCAGGAAGCTAAGATTGAAAATGAAAGAATCAATTTGAAATTGAACATTTACAGCTCCGCGAGCTTTGTTCTTCAACACATAGTTCCAAAACCAATTGGGAAGAACAAAGCTGGTGAAGATATATACTCGGATGGAACGGGGGTGGGTTATCATCAAGTTCCACCGCCTGTGTTAAACAATTTTTTGAAACGCCCGTCTCAATTTATCAAGATTTTAATAATAAAATACACATTTTAATGCTAAAATGTGACTTTACAAAAACTTGTCATACCAACATTCCCGCATGTTTACAACATTTCAAAAACATATTTATAAGTGTTTACATAATTCACTTATAGCAAAACAAATCAAGATTTGACGCGGAAGCTTCATTTAACGTGTGTTCGGTTCTTGCTTGCCACTTGATCTTCATCCGGGACTCTCGACATTCACCTATGATCAAAACCAACTTAGAAGTCAGTTTTGATAGTTAAATAACAAGTACAACAAGATAATTGGGTCAAATAATCGAAATAAACAAAATAAACAAATTTTTCAACATTTTAGCCCGTCGCCACGCGCGACGGCCAAGGGCTTTGGCCGTGGCGCGACGCCACGGTCCTATTTTTACAGAATGTGTTGATGCTGGTGCTGCATATTCGCCCAGCTAAGTTTTAATCAAAACCAAACTTCAACATGCATAACTTTTGATCTAGACCTCCGTTTTACGCGATTCTCTTTCCTACGCGTTCGTAATTTAATCCTCCATCTCATGGCGTAAAAATCCGACATCTGAATTTAAAAAATTTTAGATTTCAAGCTCTCGGCTTGAAATTCAATTAAGACACTTTTGACCCGTTCATGCTTTTACCAAACTAACTTGTTATTTTCTTCAAAATACCATGGTCATCATATTCTATCCGTTTACTAATCATCAAGATTCAACTTTATGGGTTCCTTAAGAAATTTTAACCCGTTTTGCATATATACTTGTTTTGACCCGTTACGAGTATTTTACATCTTTAGACTTAAATCATGCTTCTATTGGTTTACACCCTATCCCCATTTTTATACGAATTCCAAAGACTCAATTTAATCAAGATGTTTATTTCAAAACAACTTTTTAAAAGTTGTTTGCCCTATTACCCCTCAAGGGCTTTTTGGTCAATTTTAGCCCTCTATTTATGCGACGAAGGACTTCCACTATTATTTGACCAAAATGTCGCTTTTAGCTATAATTCTAAACATGCGTACCTGGATCGGGCCATAAGATTGACCCGTTTAAATACCTTTCGCTATTAATTTATAGTTAATAGCCATGCAAACCATGTGTTAATTCCTGTGATCACAAACTCAACAAGCGATCATCAAACATTATTGACAAATGGTGTTAACAACACTATTTGACCCGTTTAGTCGAAATGACTAATTATCATTTCGAGATGGTATTTAATTACCATTGCATCCCCTTTAACGTACCCCGGTTTACTTTTGAATTCATCTTACTTAAGGATCGTTCCCGTTTTGTTTGACCCGTTATGGCTCATGCCAAATGGTGTCCTTTCAAATCCCTTTATATATTCATTAGTCCATGTCCGGATTACTATTTGACCATTTTTACCCTTTTTAGCATAATTCATGGTTTCTTATCTTTCTCACTTCTTCCGACTCGCATTTAAATCGTGCCGGAACATCATGTTTCGTTTACTCAATACAATTCAGATTCAATACTCTAAATCAAGTAATTGGTAATAAAGTAAAAGGCGTAAGCTTCACTTACCTCACATCCAAACCATGCTTCTCTTTTCCTTCTTAAATTCGTTTGACCCGCTTCCTTCTCCAAGCTTCCACCTAGCTTGTTACGCGTCAAACTATCGTCAACATTTACAAGGCGGTTAAATTAGTCATTAACAATCACGACTATTCCACCTCACTTATTTTCTATGTCGAAACTACTATTCGACTGCATCATTAGTTAACTTAGCTTATTAAAGTTAACTACTTTCAATCAAATGGTTTACAACATTAAGTCTAAATCAACATAATATGTAGAACCCTTATCATTACATCTTACGCGTAATTGCCATATAATTCAAATACGCGTTTTCACTCTAAATTTCAACACTTTAGTTCTCATTTAGGCATTTTAACAAACACCTAATGTGCATAATTTGCATTCTTCTTTTATCTAGTTCATGGTTATTGTTTTAACCATGTTTTAACATCAATTAACATGTTCATATCAATTTTCGCATCTACAACATCAGAATTTACTTACGAAAGTTCAAATTACACTAGAACAACTATCAATTTCTAGTGTTTAACATGTTCATACAAAAACCCACTTATCACCTTCAATGGTGATCATGAATTCACAAGAATTAGGCCTAACTTCATCATATACTTGTCTAGGGTTTACTCCTAGACACTACAATGTTCCTATTTCATCATATAACAAGCATGCAATCATCTAATTCGAATTCTCTAGGTTTGCTCAGAAATTCAACTAGAGATTTCTTATGAAATTTACATACCTCGTGACTCCTTTTTCAGTGGAGATCACTAATTCGTACTCGGATTTTGATTTAGACTTGATTTGGACCTTCAATTTGGTGAAATTGAGATGAGCTAGGGTTTGAGCTCCTGGCTCCTTCTTCTGATCGATCTCACGCACACACCCACTAGTGTGTGTGTAGAGTTTTAATTAAATAAAATCAAGTTTTAAATCTTCCTCTTTTGGCCCCTCTACTTTGTAACTTTATAATAAGGGTTATTACCCAAGTTTCCTTCTTTATTTTAAGGCACATATCTAACTAGGTTGATATTCCTAGTTACTTGGTGGGTTCGGGGAAGTTATAACCCGTTTTATTTTTAAGTCCCGTTAACTCGGGCCTTTCGTAAATTTATTTTCTCAAAAGTCTTTGTATAACCTTTATTTAATATTAGGTTTAATTATTTAAATCCTAATATTTACCGGGTAAATTTTACCACTAATGGTACTTTACCCGTCTTTTAGTGTTAACGTGGTTTGATTACCAAACCCATTTTCGGGGTGTTACAAGTCTACCCCCCTTAAAGAGGTTTCGTCCCCGAAACCTTTCTCACGTACTTTATTAGTTTAAATCATCCGAACCTTAGTTTCGGTGATCACTTGAGCATTGCTTGCACATGATACTCTTACCAGGAAAGTATGGTAATGTGCTTTTGGTTTCAAAGCGTATACGCCTTTTATGTGTATGGCCTCGTAGGCCGATACTTTCATTTTGTATTTCTTATTCTTGTTACTTATTTGACCGAGCTGTCATCTGATCACTCGGTTGTATTTATTTTCATCATGCTTACTTCAAGCTAATCTTATTTCAACAGGCGCTTTATATAAGTCGTAACACTACTCCGACTTTGAAAGGCTTTACCGGCCAGACTGATTAGTCGCCGTCACTTTATTCCCCGCCATTCGGGTATATCTTATTGCCAACCCAGCCATTTTAACGTGTTTTCTGATTTTCATATCTCGTAACTCACGTTACGACTTGATTGTATTCTATATCACTTTTGTAACCGTGATTACATCACGTTTTGTTTAAGTTTATATCGACTTTTATTATCGGAAATATTTACTTCGAATGTATCGCTTTGCACCTACCGATGTTAAGATCCATATTCCTCGATATTAATCATTTTCCGAATTCGTTTCATAATATTCGTATTTGTTAAAGCATTGTTTCTCACTAATACTGAATTTTAGTTTAACGCTTTTCTCTTGAACTCACGTCGATTCCAAGGAATTTTCGTCCAAGGATTTATCCCCTTCCGTTGTCATTTCGGTAATGAGTTCACTCATTTTTTGTGACGTAACACAATTTGAATAATTGTGAATTCTTTTGTCATTTTTGCCCGTTTAAACATTTTAGTGAAATTCTTCACTTTTGTCAACCAGACCTTTCACAATCTCTTCGCTTTTAACCCATTTAATTAACTTAGCGAAACCAATCGCTTTTATACGAACTTTATCCCCCGTTATTATTTTACGCGGGAAGTTACAACCAGTTTCCTTGTTTTATACTATTGACCCGTAGGTTCTTTCGCTTAGCCTTGTAGGCTATTTCTTTATATTTTCACCTTTTTACCTTATTAAGGTGAGACCCCAACAATTCGTTTCTTTCTATTTGGGACCCGAAGGTCTTTTTGGTCCTGTAGACCTTAGCCTCATTTATAATCTCGTAGGTTATGATAATCCCGTAGATCATCTTTTATTCAAGTCTTTATTCAAAGGTATATACATTTATATATGTATATGGCATTAAGGCACCCTTTTTATGTTCAAAATCATTTATTTTCGCCTTGGTATTTCCTTTGACCTTGACCGTAGTCTAAGGCTACATTTGTTTTCTTTCGGACAAATTTTCTGACTTTATGACTTCTCACGTCATTTATGTGTCGGTTCATCTTATGCTTACCATTATCCAGTTTACATATATTCGTATTTGATTATGTCCCATTACCGGGTTCATTATTCTTTTGCTTTTAACGCTACCGTTATCCCGCTTGCGCTTACTCATGCCATCCGACATTATATTATATTCAACCCGTTTGACTTATTCATGTGAAATTTTATCATTTATGGACATCAAACTTCATTCTCTGTTCGATTCGTTCAACTTTAAAATAGTTGAACATAATTTATCAAAATTTCTATTTACATCATCTTGTCGTCTTTTAGTCAAGTCTCAAAACCCGAGTCTTTTAACTTTCTATCCGAGTTCTCGTTTCTCGGTCTACGCATGGGTTTAAATCCTTACCCATCAACTGGGTGTTTTACCGAAGTCGTTATTATTGCAACCCTTTCGGTATGCATTAAGACTTCGCTTCACTTTTATATTCCGACTTTGTCCTCAAGTTTAACGTTTTACAAAAACGGCCCGTTAAGAGGCATATTTGCATTCTCCGGGTTTGAGTGTAAGTACACCCCCTCCCAATGCATATCTTAATCATTTTACATATTTGCATTCTCCGGGTTCGAGTGTAAGTACACCCCCTCCCAATGCATATCTAAATCATTTTACATGTTTGCATTCTCCGGGTTCGAGTGTAAGTACACCCCCTCCCAATGCATATCTAAATCATTTTACATGTTTGCATTCTCCGGGTTCGAGTGTAAGTACACCCCCTCCCAATGCATATCTTAATCGTTTTACATGTTTTCACTCTCCGGGTTCGAGTGTATGTACACCCCCTCCCAATGCATATCTTAATCATTTTACATGTTTGCATTCTCCGGGTTCGAGTGTAAGTACACCCCCTCCCAATGCATATCTTAATCATTTTACATTAATCTTTGTCCCTTCACTCGGGCTCATTATCCTAATGTAATACGCTTCCGTCACCCGGCTGTGCGTTTACATTACTATCAAATATTTTGCTCATTTGATTCATTTGGGTACTTTTTAATTTGTCCCACTCACCCCGTCCTTACTACATCGGGTGTAAGCATGTCCATCATAAAAAGTTGACGGTATCATGTGTCACTACCTACTTGGCCAGAGTAGGCGATCAACACATGACATTCATGACCTTTTTATAACTTTCACATCACGCCCCACGTAAATAACACCTCTATTTATTTCTCTTGGAAACAATATCCTGGATAGGTATTCTATTCAGGTTTTTCCAAGTTTTCAATCTACATATGCAACTGTCAGTTTCTACGTATTTGTTGCATGTTACTATTCATGCAATAACTTAAACGTGCACCTGGTAAATGCTTGCCCTAACGGGCTTTCCTTGTCATTACCTATTTGCGATCGTTACGCGATTTAGGTCCTTGAAGAGTATACTCTTTGGACCGTTCCTCTGTCAAATCCGCGATTTGTTAAACTCTCGCTATCTTCATATGCGAGTGTCCTTCAACTAGAACATTTACAACAGTTAGTAATGTCAACTTCAATAATTGCCCGTATTATAATACAAGGCTTTTCTACTATACGCGTCAACGCGCGTAATTTCTTCAACTATATCTTTCATTTAATTGAGGTAACGTGTATTACACGATAACCCTATGTGTTGTTCACAACACTTTAATCATGTTAACCGTTAATATACATTTACTTACCGGATTTGCGATCAAGCCTCGAACCGAACACTTTATTCTTTTAACCATGAGCTCTGATTACCAACTCGAAACGTCCGTCTCAATTTATCAAGATTTTAATAATAAAATACACATTTAAATGCTAAAATGTGACTTTACAAAAACTTGTCATACCAACATTCCCGTATGTTTACAACATTTCAAAAACATATTTATAAGTGTTTACATAATTCACTTATAGCAAAACAAATCAAGATTTGACGCGGAAGCTTCATTTAACGTGTGTTCGGTTCTTGCTCGCCACTTGATCTTCATCCGGGACTCTCGACATTCACCTATTATCAAAACCAACTTAGAAGTCAGTTTTGATAGTTAAATAACAAGTACAACAAGATAATTGGGTCAAATAATCGAAATAAACAAAATAAACAAAATTTTCAACATTTTAGCCCGTCGCCGCGCGCGACGGCCAAGGGCTTTGGCTGTGGCGCGACGCCACGGTCCTATTTTGACAGAATGTGTTGATGCTGGTGCTGCATATTCACCTAACTAAGTTTTAATCAAAACCAAACTTCAACATGGCATAACTTTTGATCTAGACCTCCGTTTTACGCGATTCTTTTTCCTACGCGTTCGTAATTTAATCCTCCATCTCATGGAGTAAAAATCCGACATCTGAATTTATAAAATTTTAGATTTCAAGCTCTCGGCCTAAAATTCAATTAAGACAATTTTGACCCGTTCATGCTTTTACCAAAGTAACTTGTTATTTTCCTTCAAAATACCATGGTCATCATATTCTATCCGTTTACTAATCATCAAGATTCAACTTTACGGGTTCCTTAAGAAATTTTTGTGACAACCGGTAATTAACGGCTTCTAATTACGCGATTAACAAACGTTTAGGCGATAATAAATAGTGTTTAAGACACGAATTAACTTAATTAGGCTCTTGGTATGCCTAGGAACGCCCATCAGACGTTACAGTGCGCGTATGAGGAATTTCGGGAAATCTGCTGAATATTAAGCGATAACAAACTGATGCCATACAAAATACTGACCATGCCGATAAATTCGAAGTTTATACGTATAACTTATACATGTGAATGTGATTTTTGCGGAAATAACACGCTTTCAAACGCCCCAAAACGCAAGCGTGAACGAAAAACACAATATTAAGAACCGACAACGAAACGGAGAACCCAGACACGTGTATTACCTACAAAACCGAAGTTTTGTGATTATTTAGCTTTGTTTTCAAAATTTATTATTCGTAGCTGAAAACGGACAAGAAGCGACGAACGACCTGTTTTTACGCAGTATGACGCAATCTACGAAATACGTGTCATGATATCGATTTTCGACGTGATTTTCGAGTGTTTCGACTGAATATCGTAATTTACGGCGTTTTATAAACTTCGGGTTCGTGAAACGGGCTTCAAAAGTTTTACTGGGCCACTCAAAACACACTAATGGGCCTAGGGCCCAACCCACATTTAAAAACCAACTATAAAACCCATATTATAAGTTGAAAACCCTAACCCTCTTTCATTTGTGTTGCAGCCGACACCAGACCTCCTTATTTTGTGCTCTGCATCTTGTTCTAGGGAAAACCCTAGACAATCTACACACACAACAAGCAGACACCCCCATCATCTCTCTCGTGCCTTGACCGGCGACCAGACTACTTCCGGCGCCCTCCTGCTCCGACCGTCGCACCCTCACGACCACCCTCCTCCTTCCTTCACGTGCACACCCGTCTCTCTCTCTCTGGTCCGAGTTGCAGCGCCACACCGGCGCTGATGATGATGCTGCTGCTGTAGTTGTTGAAGACGGTGATGGTGGTAGTTTCGGGTGTTCAACTCAGCTCCGGTGACGGCCGTGGAGTAGTGGTGGTGCTGATGTTCAGTTTCAGGTATGTGGGTCGAGATCTGTTCCAGTTCAAATTTCGTTTCGGGTTCTGTTGTGGTCTCGACTTGGTTAAGTCAGCAAGAGATGGTGATTATCAGGTTCGAGAATCGGGTTTCGGGTCAAACCCGGTTGACTCGGTCAACATCCGAGTCAACTCGGGTCCACAGCAGGTCAAGTGGTCAACGGCTCAGATGTTTAAGTTTCGGTTCACATAGTTCAGTCTTGGTTCGGGTTATGTCTCGGCTCGGTTCAAGGTTGGTTTAACTCACTCGGTTTAGCTTTGATGTTTGGTTAGGTTTCGGCTCGAGTCAACAAGTCAAAGTCGGTCAAAGCTGGTCAACAGGAGACTCGGCCCGGTTCAGTTTTGCGGGTCCGTTATGGTTCGGGTTTACGTTCGGGTTCCGGTTCAGTTTCGAGAAGTTTGGTATCAAAATAGTCACAGTGAACGGTTCGGGTCAGACTTGGCAGTCAAGGTCCGGTCAACACGCAGTCAAACAGGTCAAACGCGGTCAACGCATGACCCGGTAAAGTTTTAACGATGCGTTAAACTTTATATATAGATTCGTAGATTTATAGTTACGCGAACCGAGCTCGACCCGATTAGTTTACACTTATACATTTGCGGCTTATTACGTTCTGTGCGTTTTTAGTGAAAATTATACACATATAGTGTCTATGTTAATGAAAAATTGTTGAAAATTGTTGCGTTTTGATTAAAATACCGACACTTGGATGTCGAGGTTATCCCAAAAACAGAGGAAACTCTGTCCGATTTTCGCTAAAAACCCGAGTTATAAAACGTGTAATTCTTTACGAAACTTATCGAAGTCTAAGTTTCTTATAAAATAAATATAAAAGTATGTTTATTTTAGTGACGTTTTATAACTTATAAACTAAAATTTTAACATTTCGACAACACGCGAGTTACAACTTAACGAAACCCGACACCTATCTAGATAAATATAATTATCTATATTTATTCAAACATTGATATTTCCGAACGCTATTATAAAATAAATATAAATGTTTATTTTTATTTCAAACGACGGAATTCGGAATTTGAATTTCAAAGGATTAAGCATTCGAAAATTTTATGAAATAAATATAATTGTTATACTTATTTCAATCGTCTAGAATCCGATTATACTTGTAACACGAATACAGTCGTATATGTTCATTTCAGGAGTACAGATTTCATATTTATATATATATATATATATATATAGAGGTGTTCAAAATAACCGGTTAATTAACCGTAACCGGTTATTAACCGAAACCGTAACCGGTTAATAACCGATTTAGGAATAACCGGTTAGTGGTTATTTTTAACCGTAGGTTAGTAACCGGTTACAAGTTTTTAGTATAATAACCGGTTATTAACCGGTTTTTTTAAACCGGTTTTTTAACCGATAGACCGGTTAACCGAAAAAATAACCGAAAAATTCAAAAAAAAGGCAAAAAAACCGGTTTTTAACCGAAAATAACCGGTTAATTAACCGGACCGGTTAAAGTAATTAACCGGACCAGTTAATAAAATAACCGGTTAAAGTAATAACCGGTTAAAGCATTAACCGGTTAAAGTCAAAAAGTCAAATTAACCGGTTAACCGGTCCGGTTATTAAAATTAACCGGTTTGTGCACCTCTATATATATATATATATACATTTTATTTGTTTACGCCTACTACTCGCGACGACTAACATGACTTCGTATCAATATTTTTTATTGTAAACATAAACGTATATATATATTCTAAAACACTCAAAAACTAAGTCGATCTCGAGACTTAGTTTTATCCCGAATATAAACGGGATCAAATAACCATCGATTGGTTATTCTAAGTCAAGATAACACTATACTAGAATCGTTTAGTTGACGATTCGGTAGAGCTCGGACACGTAGTTTAACTACGTCGTTAAACTAGAAACTGATAAGTTATTCCCTGTTAGGAATACTATAGATGCACGCTAGCTACTTCACGTTCTTGGAACGACACTTTGGAATCACGATAAGCTAGCTTTGCACAAGGATATCAAGGTGAGTTCATAACCCCCACTTTTTACTGTTTTACATTTTTATAAATGTTTTCGGGGGTGGAAAGACATGCAAGTTTTGCAAAAACACAATGTTTCGAGAAACAAAAATCATATGTTTACAAACCATTTCGCAACAGGATTTCAACGAACTCAAATGGTTTTCGAAAAGGTTTAAGCTAAACTTACCGGTTTTTACAACAATACAAGGTTTTCGAAACATGCATGAGTTTAATGACGTGGACAAAGTCCCAATGTCACTAGGGCTGGATAGTCCACTAGCGTACGAAAAACAAGACAACCCAGTGAGTTCATGTCCCTCCTTTCACTGTTTTCAATGTTTTGTTTTCAAAAACATCGAGGGGAAATACATGTTAAAACTATTGGTATGTTAGTTACGGAGTAGGAGGCATGATCAATGTGCATAAGTAGGGAATCTACATTTATAACCATTAATCACGTAGTGACCAAGGTGCAAAAGGTGTAGATCTATTGGGCTTGAGGCACGCCCCACTCCTAGTTGTTAACCGTGGAGTGCTTTTGTGATCCCAATGTGAACTAAGTGTCATCGGTTTGGTTATTTTGCTTATGGCGCATTATGTCAGGGGGCTAGCTACCCACTGATAGATCTTTAAACAGACTCCATGATTTTAATCAGAACATACCAGGATTACAAGATACCAGAAAACATTTCAATACCGGTTTACAAGGATAACAAGAATCATTTCAATACCAGTTTACAGATACGACAGAAAACATATCATTACTGGTTTACGAACTCAACAGTTACATATATCGGTTTATAAACATAGCATAAAACATTTTGTTACCGATATACAAAGACGACATTTCAAATGCTTTGAGATATTAAGATCTCACAAACCGGTTTTTCAAATGCAAGATTTCAAGTGTTTTAAAACGCATTTGATACAAAACAAACTATGAACTCGCTCAACATTATGTTGACTTTTTCGCATGTTCTTTCTCAGGTTGCATTTTCAAAGCTATGGAACGGTTGGAATAGGAGAACCCACGGGATTTCGAGTACTTAGCGGGGGTTCAATTTCTAAAAGTCTTAGCTCAAATACTTCCGCTGTGCAATGAAGATACCAGTCCAGTCACGCCAGCTCTGATATTTTCGGGGTGTGACAATTTTAACCCGTTTTGCATATATACTCGTTTTGACCCGTTACGAGTATTTTACATCTTTAGACTTAAATCATGCTTCTATTGGTTTACACCCTATCCCCATTTTTATACGAATTCCAAAGACTCAATTTAATCAAGACGTTTATTTCAAAACAACTTTTTAAAAGTTGTTTGCCCTATTACCCCTCAAGGGCTTTTTGGTCAATTTTAGCCCTTCATTTATGCGACGAAGGACTTCCACTATTATTTGACCAAAATGTCGCTTTTAGCTATAATTCTAAACATGCGTACCTGGCTCGGGCCATAAGGTTGACTCGTTTAAATACCTTTCGCTATTAATTTCTAGTTAATAGCCATGCGAACCATGTGTTAATTCCTGTGATCACAAACTCAACAAGCGATCATCAAATATTATTGACAAATGGTGTTAACAACCTATTTGACCCGTTTAGTCGAAATGACTAATTATCATTTCGAGATGGTATTTAATTACCATTGCATCTCCTTTAACGTACCCCGGTTTACTTTTGAATTCATCTTACTTAAGAATCATTCCCGTTTTGTTTGACCCGTTATGGCTCATGCCAAATCGTGTCTTTTCAAATCCCTTTATATATTCATTAGTCCATGTCCGGATTACTATTTGACCATTTTTATCCTTTTTACCATAATTCATGGTTTCTTATCTTTCTCACTTTTTCCGACTCACATTTAAATCGTGCCGGAACATCATGTTTCGTTTACTCAATACAATTCAGATTCAATACTCGAAATCATATACTTGTCTAGGGTTTACTCCTAGACACTACAATGTTCCTATTTCATCATATAACAAGCATGCAATCATCTAATTCGAATTCTCTAGGTTTGCTCAGAAATTCAACTAGAGATTTCTTATGAAATTTACATACCTCGTGACTCCTTTTTCAGTGGAGATCACTAATTCGTACTCGGATTTTGATTTAGACTTGATTTGGACCTTCAATTTGGTGAAATTGAGATGAGCTAGGGTTTGAGCTCCTGGCTCCTTCTTCTGATCGATCTCATGCACACACCCACTAGTGTGTGTCTAGAGTTTTAATTAAATAAAATCAAGTTTTAAATCTTCCTCTTTTGGCCCCTCTAGTTTGTAACTTTATAATAAGGGTTATTACCCAAGTTTCCTTCTTTATTTTAAGGCACATATCTAACTAGGTTGATATTCCTAGTTACTTGGTGAGTTCGGGGAAGTTATAACCCATTTTATTTTTAAGTCCCGTTAACTCGGGCCTTTCGTAAATTTATTTTCTCAAAAGTCTTCGTATAACCTTTATTTAATATTAGGTTTAATTATTTAAATCCTAATATTTACCGGGTAAATTTTACCACTAACGGTACTTTACCCGTCTTTTAGTGTTAACGTGGTTTGATTACTAAACTCATTTTCGGGGTGTTACATTTTTCAAAGAAACAATCCGGGTTGGATAAGATTTATGAGACAAATGAGAAATCAGATGTTGAAAAACTTCCAGAAACAATCGATGTCACATTCACTACATCATCTGATGAAGATAGTGTTCAGTCTGAAGTCGTAAAAAATGTGGTTGAAAATGTTTTAAAGTCAGATACTGATTCAACTGAAGATGAAGAGTGTTTTCTAAATAACTACATTCCGAAATCAAAATCCCAAAACAACTCAAATGACGAACCTACTCTTGTCATGTACAAGATGTCGGGATCTGATAAGTTGTACTCGTATATTGAATTTCCACTTGAGAATGTGAATGTTGACAAGTTGAAGAAAGTTTTCAAATTGGTCAAAATTGATTTTTCTGAAATTGAGGGTTTAAAGAGTTCCAAAAGGCTTTTGAACTTTGAAAAGCATAAATCTTACTATAAGTAACCTGTTGTACCGCCATGTTTTAATAACAACAACCAAAACAGATGGTCAGGTGGTTATCAGGGTGGTAAGAACTATCAAAACAGAAATTTTCAAAACAAAAGGTTTGTCGAAAAGAAAGTGTTTGTGAAAAGCTCAAGTTCACATTCCGAGCAAGAATCGAAAATCTTTTCGAAAACAAATGAAGAATTCTTTGAGAAAAAGGCTTCACAGCCTCAGACTGAAGGGAAAAGTCGGGAAGTTATGTCACACCCCAACCACGTAAAACAACAAATCATGGCGGAAACGTCGGGGAGTGTTGTAACAGAATTATTTTTTCACAACCATGGATACAAAAAGTTTCATTTTATTGATTTATTAAGTAATGTACATTGTCTTAAAACCAAATCAACAAGTTACATATCGTCTATCATTGTTTTTATGTCACTAAGGCCTCGTCCAGATCCTATGTGACTCAAGCATCCTAGCAATCAACATCAAGCAACACCACCTGAAACATATGTAAAAACAAAGTCAGCAAAGAAATGCTGGCGAGCATATAGGTTTTATGAGAGTGTCGGATTCATGGCTCATTTATATGTTACAGTACCTCATTAGACTACAAGAGTCAAAAGTACAAACCTCGTTTTGAAAAGTGTATTCCAACATAATTAACCAACTCAAATCAAGTTAGTTATAGTTTATAAAATCTCGTAGCCATGATTCTTAACCCAAAAACATTTGTTTTAGTAAACCAATTCGTAAAACATCTCGTAAAAACTCATTAATAAAACTCGTATGGTTTATATCATTTCGAAAACCTCGTTGTGTGACATAGTTTCAAAATCGTTTCCCAAGTGAACTAAATAATGACATGAAATGTAATTTGATAAAAGCACTTATATATAAGATGTACCAGCGGCGTATCTACCATGCTTTTATCATGCTACACCCATCCCATTATCTAATCACTACTCAAAACCAATCGTTTATCCAATTCGTTTATCTCGTTTAAGTCATTTCAAATCGTTTAACTCATTTCCAAAATTGTTCTCGTTTTAATTGTGAAACTACTTTTGATCGTCTCGCTAATAACATTCAAACCTTCGTGACTAGACTATCTCGCTTCTCGTATTAACAAACCACCAAAGGGTAAGTTAACAATCATCAGATTCGGTCGTTACCTACATAACCCCTACACATAACCATGGGTGTAGTCTGATAACGGGATTTGTCAGATCCTATGGTACCATAACCTAATACTGGTCGGCTCGGCCAAAGCTAATGAATGTCATTCGTTATGTAATTACAACCAATAAGTTTGTTCACATTATCGAAATCGTTATTAGTTTAATATACACCATCTTAGTCATTTTTGAAACCATCGTTTAAATATCGAAATCATTTTAATACATATGAATCACCCCAAAACAATTGAAAACAGTAAAATAGGGGAACTATGTACTCACATTGAATAGAAGGGTATCCTTGATATAAAGAACTTAATGAAGCTCAGGCAAACCAAGGAAATTCAAGTAGTACCTAGTAATCGGATCACTAGTAAATAAATTGACACCTAAATCGGAAGATCGGATAGAATGAGGTCTTGTAAACCAAATGAGTGTTGGAACTCATGTGATATGGTTTAACAAAGCCTACATTCTAAATCGGAACCTAACCTAAGTGCTTTCAACCCGTTACGACCCATTAAGGTAGCTTACGCTACTTTAACGCGTTGTTCGTGCAAACGCGCGTTCGAGACGTCTAACTAGTCCTATGACAAGTATTATATGCCTAAACATGTTTAATTATGTTGCATAATCAGTTAAGTGACAAATGTTTATGTTACATATGCTTAAAATCCAATTATGCATGAAAAGGGCATTTTGGTCATTTACCTAAGGCATATAAACTACCTATCATATAACTACTTAAACTACGTGACCATAAGGTATAACCTTGGAAGGTTATTACCTATGCAACTATGGTCACTAAACATGCTTGGTCGGATCCTAATGATCGACCAAACGGGTCGAGTTCGAAAGTATAAGCGGTGGTTTAGACCGCTTGACTTACGACTCTAAACAAGCACTAAACTAAAAGTGATGAGCTAAGCATGTTAAAACATGCTTAACTAAGTTAGAAAACAGGTTTTGATATCAAAAGAAAGTGTTTTGATACCCTAGAGTAGTTTGGTTGCAAAATACGCTTAAATGCGCATTTTGACCGAAACTACGACTCGTCACTACGCCTAGTCAATGTGGTAATCAGTAGGTATAGTCACTAAGTACTATAACCATCGTGATTACGCTCACGTTGCGAAGTTCAAACGAACTTCGTGTTGACCAACTCGTGGTTAAAGCAGAAAGTCAAACACTGTTTGACTTTCACGCTCGAAAAGCGATAAAAGAACGAAGGAAGCTTACAAAGGGTCCTTGCTAGAACTTGATCTTATAATTCTCAGGTATGAAGTTATAAAACCTCAACTTAGAGAATTTAGATCAAGTGTGAGTTGCAACAAATGAAATGCTAGGATATTTATACTTGTCATGAACTCACAAGATCAAAAAAAGTGTTTGTGTGGCCATCAAGCATTAAATCCTAGCCATACAAGTGTTAGAGGCCAGCTAATTTACTTGGGGAGGTGCTAACTTGGCTACCACACAAAGGAATTTGCAAAACAGCCCCTGAATTATCAATTTGTTGCTGAAAAACAAGTTTCTGCCCAGATGTGATGGTCACGTGGCACGACCACAAGGCCCTATGGCCGTCGCGCGATGCCAGGGTGTAGGCTGATACTTTCAGAAATTGTCAGAAACAGTCCCTGCACACCCAAACTTGCGTATTTGACGTATTTAACCTCCGTTAAGCCATTTTCAAAGCTATACAAGGTCGTCAAAGTGTAGGGGACCTGAAATATGTTTGGAAATATCACGGATGTCGGTTCGTTTGGTCGTACGGTCACGTTGTTCGGTTATTTACAACGAAACTCAAACGGACGTGAAAACGAACCAAATTAAGCGACGAGTGGTATTTTTGCATGCCGATCACTAAAATAAAAATATTTTAGTGTGTACAAAAATTTTGGGTTTCCAGATGTGGTCAAAACGTAAGATATGTGCGTAAATGCAAACTTACGCCGTTTTTAACACTTTTAGTCCCTGTAAGATCAAATAAGTATATTTTCGCACACCGAACCACTCAAAGCTTATTTATAAGCCATTTTTAGGTTATTTACGGTATGTTTAGCTTATGATCAAGTTCCAGACTGTACGTTTCTATGCAAATCGGCATAGTTTCACACTTTGACACAAATAGTCCCTACGATCGAACAAACTTGATTTCAACACACCAAACCATCCAAAACTTATTTCTAAGTTATGTAAAGGTTATTTAAGGTATTTTAAGCCTATGTCACTATTCCGGAGTGTTTGTCGGGTTAAACGGACTGCGTTTATGCACCAGTTTGTGTATAACTTTCTAGAAAGCGATTTAAAGCTTGAAATCGAAATCGAATCGAATCGTAAAATCATCAAACACAATTACACATATAATAACACCAAAACACATTGTTTTATTGATAGTTAACATTGTTTTACATTGTACATCAATTACAGAGCACAGTTGTCACAGTCTCCCCTACTTTAGGAAATTTAGTCCTGAAATTTTAACTAGAGGAAACTTGTGAGAACAATTGCGGATATTTTGCCTTCATTTGGTCCTCACATTCCCAAGTAAACTCTGGGCCACGTTTGGATTCCCAGTGAACCTTGACCAATCGAATCCGTTTGTTCTTCAACTGTTTGAATGTACGGTCCACTATCTCCACAGGTTTCTCGACAAAGTGCATCGTTTCATCAACTTGGATTTTGTCGAGTGGAATGTGAAGATTAGCGTCAGCTAAACACTTTCGCAAATTGGACACGTGAAAAGTCAGATGAATATTTCCAAGCTCTGGAGGTAGCTCTAGTCGATAGGCAACCTTTCCAACAATCTTAAATGGTCCAACATATCGTGGTGCAAGTTTTCCTTTCTTTCCAAATCTCACCACTCCCTTCCAAGGTGACACCTTGAGTAGGACATGGTCTCCGACTTGAAATTCTAGGGGCTTGCGTCGCACATCCGCATAACTCTTTTGACGGCTTCTAGTTGTCACAAGATTATCGCGGATCTTCTTGATTTTGTCTGTTGTTTCCAGAATGAGCTCAGGTCCAGTAAGCTGAGCTTCACCGATCTCATTCCAACAGACAGGTGAATGACATTTTCGACCGTAAAGAGCTTCGAACGGTGCCATATTGATGCTAGCATGATAACTATTGTTGTAAGAGAACTATATCAATGGCAGATGAGAATCCCAATTACCACCAAAGTCAATCACGCATGCTCTAAGCATATCCTACAAAGTTTGAATCGTCCTCTCAAATTGTCCATCTGTTTGGGGATGATAAGCAGTGCTTAGATTTAGTTGGGGTCCCATAGCAGATTGCGTGGTCTTCCAAAAATGAGATGAAAATCGAGCATCACAATCGGAAATGATGTCCAAAGGAACACCATGTCGAGATACAATCTCATCAACATAAATCTTTGCAAGTTTATCAGCAGATAGATCCTCGCGAATCGGAATAAAATGAGCTGACTTCGTTAATCGATCGATAACAACCCAAATAGCATCATGACCTTTAGATGTACGTGGTAATTTAGTGATGAGATCCATTGCAATGTTCTCCCACTTCCAAACCGGTATCTCTGGTTGTACAAGCAAACCAGAAGGTCGTTGATGTTCAGCCTTGACTTTGAGACAAGTTAGGCATTTCGATACATACAAGGCAATATCCTTCTTCATACCAGGCCACCAATACTGAGTACGAAGATCCTTGTACATTTTATCAGCACCAGGATGGATAGAATATCGAGACTTGTTGGGATTGAACCCTATCAAAGGAACAGATAATTAAAGCCAAAACTAGATCAGCGCAGTGGATCCAGAATAAGCAGATGTTACATACATGTCTCTCCCCTTGAAAGTGGTTTCAACATCTACTGACCTCCTATCTACTGATCGTGCAATCTGCTGACCTACAAACTGCTGATCAAGTAAAGGCCTGATGAAAGACTAAAGCTCTGCTGTTCAATCTACTGCCTTGAGCCAAGCACTGCTGATCCGGACAAGTACTGCTGGGTTCACATCAGTGGAAGGATGCAACATTAGTTTATTATGTCTTTATGTTATGAAATGTAATATCAGTAGTTTAGCATAGCAGGGTTTGTATAGATCAGAGGTTAGAGTTTGTTAGGAGGTTAGATGTCACTTTCATGGTGACGTCAGCTTAGATGCTTATTGGTTTGCTAGTGCCTATAAATAGAACAGTGCTCTGTACTGTTCTATTAGCTCTTTGCAAAATCGTCTTCTCTGCATGAACAAACACTGAGCTCTGGCTGAGGGGGAGTTTGTATTCAACATTGCATTGTAATCGTAATTGAAATAAATTCAATCTTTCGGTTCCTTGTGAAAAATGTTTGATCAAAGCAATACTCTCGTTTGATTGTATGCAAAGTTTGTTTCCATCTTAATTCCGCTGCACAACTCATCCATCTTCATTCTAATTCAAACGAAAAATACAATCAAAACCAAACTCAAATCCAACAATTGGTATCAGAGCTTGGACAGTCAAATTTGATTTAACAATCATTTTGACATAAATAGTTCAGCTCATAATCGTTGATACTGATAGTTTGTTCGTTTGTGTTGAAAAACAGAGCAAGGTTTAATCACCATCAAAGTTGATTGATCAGTGCCTGTAAAACAACCAGGATGACGTCACAGGCAAAAGATGATAAGAATAACATTGGCTCGCTTTTTAAACCACGCATGCTTAAACGTAATGAGTACAACATCTGAGAGAGAAGGATGGGTCACATCCTTGCTCAACAGAACACTGGATGTTGGAGGTCTGTTGTTTTTGGTCCCCATGTTCCTATGGTGCCAAGTGCTGAGGATGCAAAGAAGTTCGTTCCTAAACCAACTGAAAACTATACTGAAACTGATTTTCAAAAGTTCGAACTCAATGCCAAAGCATTTAGCATCATAGCATCTGCATTACCAAATGAGATCTATGCTGGACTGTTACATTGTAACAGTGCCAAAGAGCTATGGGATGCATTGAAGGAACAGTTTGGGGGAACTGAAGAAGTTATTGAAAACAATAGGGAAATTCTGAATCAGCAGTATGAAACCTTCTGTCACATTAAGGGTGAATCATTGACCCAACAGTTTGAACGTTTTAGCTGTCTCATCAGTGAGCTAAGGCTTGTTAAAGTTGAAATTCCAAAATCAACACAAAATAGCAGGTTTCTTAGATCACTACCTGATAAATGGGACACAATTGCATTTGTGACTAGAAACTCAGCTGAGTTCAAAGATCTGACCCTGACCCAACTTCATGGTAGACTCCTGACCTATGAAAGGGAGTTAAACCAGAAAAAGAAGTTGCAAGAGTCTGGCAAAGTTGCTGATGATTATTCATTCGGTAGCACAGCTCTTTTGGGTCAGGAAGAATCTGGTAGCAGTGGTAAGGATCAGGGTTATGATCACTTCATTGATATAACTGCTGGTGGAAATTTTAACAACCCTGATCCTCACTCTGCAAATTATGCTTTTACTGCAAATTGTGAAAACCAGATGTCAGATAACTTGTGCTTTGAACTAAATGATTTGCAACACTTTGATCCCACTGACTTAGAAGAGATGGACATTTTGCATCAATTGGCTTTGCTTAGTGTAAGAACAAGCAAATTCTACAAAAGAACAGGGAGAAAATTCCCAGGGTTACATGGGAATTTAAGGGTAGGGTTGGATAAATCTAAAATCAAGTGTTACAAGTGCAATAGGCTAGGTCATTTTGCTAGGGAATGTAGGAGTCAAACTACTGGTCCTATAATTACTCATCCCAGCTCAAACCCTAGACCACAAAATCAAAGCACTGTTCACTATACCCAATATACCCCTGCAGCCCATGTTAACACTGCTCACTACGCTGCAACCCCTGTGCCTGTGCATTATGTCCAAACCACTGTTCCACAAATTCAGTATGTTCAAACCCCTGTCCCCCAGGCACAATTGCAACCTGTTGCACCTCAAACAGCTGCTCCAGCAGTGGTACAACCAGATCAGCAAAGCTTTTTCACTCAAGGCTTTGTTGACTGGAGCAGCATGCCTGATGAGCTTGGTGATGAAAATTTTGCACTCTATGCTTTTAATGAACCTTCTAATGATGAATTTTGTTTGATGGCATTAGAGTCAATACCAGAGGGGGTAGAAACTGAAGGTGAACAGCTAAGTGCTGAAACAGTGGATGAGGTGACTGAAGCAGTTGTTAATGCAGTTGCTGGTGAACTGCTGCTGGGAGAAAATTCAGAAACCCTGATTAAACCACTGACAGACCCCTGGTCCAAGAGGACAAAGAAGAAGAGGAAGAGAAGAAAGCAGGTGAGAAAGAAGTAAGAGCTGATGATGAAGAAAATCATCAATGTGATTGTGCCATGATGGCTGCTGCCAAGGTATCACCTCAAGTTCTTGAAAAACTGTGTTCAGACAATTGCATTATTGCTTTTGCTAACATCAAAGAGGTAAATGAAAACCTTAGGGATAAAATCTTAACTGATGAAGTCAAATTTGAAAGATCTTTAAAAGAACTGAAAAACAAATTGACTGAAAAGGAGAAAGAGATCAGCAGTCTGAAAGAAGAGCAGAGCATAACCAAAACTCAACTCCAAACTATAGTAGAAAAATACCAAGTTTAGAAAAAGGAGTTGGAGTCCACCCAAATCACCTGTGAAAAATGGGTGGAATCATGCAAAGGGTATGAGGTTATGCTTGAGAAACAGATTAAAAGCAATGTAAAATTTGGTGTTGGTTATAGAAAACATGATGATGAAAACACTGCTTTTGAAAAATCTGTTCAAACCAGTGATGAAACAACTGAGTACATTCCCACAAACAAGAATGGCCTAGAAGTGAAAATCACTGATACACTTGGTAACAAAATCACACTTGACAGACCAATGGGATCCTCTACTTTTGAGGAGATTGAGAAATACCAGTTTAAACCCACATGGTCTGATGAGTGTGATATTCTTGAAAATTTCAAGCCCATGGACTTTACAACCACTGATGGTGTTAAAGCTCCAAAAGCTAAAATCATTCCTCTCAAGGACATCCCAACAGAGGTTAAAAACTCTGTTGCAAAGGAGTCTGAAAAGAGAAAGAAGAGAGAAAAGATCAATAACCTGTTTTGTGAATTTTGTGAGAAAAGGAATCATCTAACAAAAGATTGTTTCCATTTAAAAGCATATGATTTGAACAAAATAAGTGTCAATGTTTCTGCTGAAAGCTGCATTGTTTGCGGTAAATCAAACCACAAAACTCAAGCATGTGTGTATCTCAAAAACTTTGATGTGAAAAAGAATGAATACACTGCTAAAACATCCTTGAGTCCATCAACATCATCTGTCAAATTTACCAAAAACCAACCACTGTTTGTGCCAGTTCAAACAGCTGTCACAAAATAGCTGAACCAAACATCTGTCAAAAGAGGTGTTCAGGTTACTGATGCACCCCCTGCCAACCAGTTTAGAAGAGGTAAGGGACAACCATCTTACCAAAGGATTCCACACGTTTATGAGACCTACAAAAGGCCCTCTAAACCTAAAGTGAATAGGCATCCTTTTGGTTATCAACAGGTGATTGGTCAAGACCCCCAACAGTGGTTAGCAAGAAACAGTCCTAAAACTGTCCAAACCCCTGACTTAACCACTGTCCATCAATCTGCATCCATCCCAGACACTGTTGAGACCCCATCCAAAGCCTTATTGGCTTTGGAAACCCTAATGAACTAATCCTTTTACTTCATGTGCAGGGAGCTTCTGCCTGCTTAGATAGCCTCTGGTATGTTGATAGTGGAGGCTCCAGGCACATGAGTGGATGTAAAGCCCTACTCAAAGATTTCAAAATTCATGGAGGGGGTGATATAACCTTTGGGAATAACAGTAAAGGTAAAGTTCTGGGGTCTGGTACAGTACAGTCTGGCAATGTAAAATTTGAAAATGTCAATCTGATAGACAGTCTGAAATTCAACCTCCTGAGTGTATCACAAATGAGTGACAAGGGGTATGGGTCATTCTTCACAAAGGAGTGTTGTAGGATTGTTGGACCAGAAATGGTCAAAAAGATTGAAGCAATAATAAAAAATGGTCAAACAAAACTTGTTGCTCAAAGAAGTGGCAATGTTTATGTTGTTGATATGTCAAAAGAGTGTCCCAGAGCTGATACCTGTCTGTTCTCAGCTGCCTCTAACAAAGAGACAGAACTTTGGCACAGAAGACTGGGGCACACAAATCTTAAGACAATCACTGAAATTTCAAAAAATGGTTTGGTAAGAGGCCTACCACAAAAATTGTTTTCATGTCCTGAGCATTGTGTTTCCTGTTTAAAAGGAAAACAACATAAAAGCTCTTTTAAGTCCATTGAAGAGTCCAAAACAACCCAGTGTTTGCAAATGCTGCACATGGATTTGTTTGGCCCAGTTAAAGTCATGAGTCTCAAAAAGAAGAGATATAGTTTAGTTATTATTGATGACTTTTCTAGGTTTACATGGACTTTCTTTTTACACTCAAAAGATGAGACTGCAGGCATTTTGCAAGACTTTGTGACACAGGTTGAAAAGCAATTTGACCATCTAGTAAAAGTCTTCAGGAGTGACAATGGCACAGAATTCAAAAATAAGGAGTTGGATGCCTTCTGTGTGAATAAAGGGATTGTAAGGCAGTACAGCATCCCTAGAACACCAGAGCAAAATGGGGTAGCTGAAAGAAAGAACAGAACTTTGATTGAGGCTGCCAGAACCATGCTTTCTGATTCAGGTTTGCCATTAACTTTTTGGGCAGAGGCAGTAAACACTGTTTGCTATGTCCAAAACAGAGTTTTAATAAACCCCAGGCACAAAAAGACTGCCTATGAAATTCTGTATAAAATCAAACCGCTGATCTCATACTTCAAGGTATTTGGCTGCCCATGCTTTATTTTGAACTTAAAAGATTCCATTTCAAAATTTGCAGCCAAAATTGACTGTGGTTATCATCTGGGATACTCAACCACTGCCAAGGCCTACAAAGTGTTTAATACACGGACCAAGGCAGTGGAGGAGACCTTGAATGTAAAGTTCAATGAACTTTCATCAATGAAAATCCCAGCAAATCATGCAGATCTGTTTGATCTTGATAAATTCACTTTTGAAAATACTGCTGTCAAGACTAACAGTGCAGGTCCATCAGAGGATTCATCACCAGACTATGGGTATGAGATCATCATTCCTCAACCAAAGTCTGTCTCAATGGGTAGAGCAGCAGATGTTCAAAACAGCTGTCAAAGCTCAACCACTGCTACCTCAACAGTTGTTGACCAAAGTAGCCCATCAACCACTGCTTCCACATCAACAAACACTGCTGACAAAAGTCCCCAAACAGTGGATAAAAGTCAGCATGTGTCCACATCATTACCTCCTATTCCACCACCTTTTGAAGCCACTGCTGGATCATCAAAGTCACCAGCAGTGGTTAGCTCAGATGATACACATTTGCAGCCTTCACCAACAAATGCCATCATTCCATACCAAGGAGATTTAATCTACTTGAGATCTCATCCACCTGATCAAATCATTGGCAACATCAATGAAGGGGTGCTCACAAGAAGCCAAACCCAAAACATTTTTCTTTTTGCTGGTTTTCTATCACTCCATCAGCCAGTCAAGTACCAAGAGGCACTGAAAGACAACAGCTGGGTAGAAGCCATGCAAGAGGAGCTCCAACAGTTCAAAAGACAACAAGTATGGGAGCTTGTACCACTGCCAAAAGATGTCAGTCCCATCGGCACAAAGTGGGTCTTTAAAAACAAAACTGATGAAAGGGGCATTGTTGTCAAGAATAAAGCCAGGCTTGTGGTTCAAGGTTACAGACAGGAAGAGGGGATTGATTATGATGAAACATTTGCCCCTGTAGCAAGATTGGAAGCTATAAGACTGTTCCTGGCCTTTGCTGTCAACCACAACATGAAGGTGTTTCAAATGGATATCAAAAGTGCTTTCCTCTATGGTACAATTCAAGAAGAGGTGTATGTTTGTCAATCTCCAGGTTTTGAGGATCCATTTTATCCAGATCATGTCTACAGGCTAAACAAAGCCTTGTATGACCTGAAACAAGCACCTAGAGCCTGGTATGAAACTCTTTCCAACTTCCTACTCTCAAATGGTTTCAAAAGAGGTACCATTGATAAAACACTGTTTCTAAAATGGAGAGGGAAGAATTTAATGATTGTCCAAATTTATGTGGATGATATTATTTTTGGAAGCACATGTAATAACATGTGTGAGGAGTTTAGGGAACTCATGACAGCTGAGTTTGAAATGAGTGCAATGGGTGAGCTGCAATGCTTTCTTGGTCTCCAAGTTCAGTAAATGCAAAATGGAACTTTCATTCATCAAAGCAAATATGCTAAAGAACTTTTGAATAAATTTGATATGAATGATTGTAAACCATGCAGCACACCCATGGCAACAAATAAGCTTGTCATGTCTGATGAGAAGGATGAGCTGATTGACCAAACACTTTATAGAAGCATGATTGGGTCTTTACTGTACCTAACTGCATCTAGACCAGACATCATGTTTGCAACATGTGTCTGTGCAAGAAGTCAATCAGCTCCCAGAAAATCAAACCTCATTGCTGTAAAAAGGATCTTCAGATACATAAAAGGTGCTCCCACACTTGGTATCCGGTATCCAGCTAATGGGAATATCAAGCTTTCAGGTTTCTCAGACAGTGACTTTGCTGGATGTCACACCACAAGGAAGTCCACTTCAGGAGGGTGCCAGTTTCTAGGTGATTGCTTAGTCTCTTGGCAAAGCAAAAAGCAAGCAGCTGTTTCAACATCCACTGCTGAAGCTGAATACATTGCTGCTGCAAGCTGTACAGCCCAACTCTTGTGGCTTCAAAATCAGTTGCTGGATTTTGGTATCACTGCCTTAAAGACACCACTCATGTTGGATAGCCAGGCAGCAGAAAATATCATCAAAAATCTTGTCTCCCATTCAACCACCAAACACATCGACATCAGACATCACTTTGTGAGGATTGCTATGAAAAAGGTTTGATTTCTCTGCATCATGTTCCAACTAAAGACCAGCTGGCGGATGTGCTCACAAAAGCATTAGATACAGCCACCTTTGAAAGTTTGGTCTCTAGGATTGGCATGCTAAACATGGAATAACAAGCAACATCTTGTTTTTCTATGAATAAAAGCATTAAAATGTTTTCAGAAAATCAAAAATCCATCCTTAAAAATAGCTAAAAATGAAGTTTTCATTAAATTCCTTAAAAGTCTGCGATAACCACTGCTTGTTCAAAAGTCTGCTCTACTTCAAAGTCTATCCACTGCTGAAAGCCATCCCCTGTCCTCTTTCCTTGATAAACTCTGTTGTTCAAAAGCAGTGTCTTATCCACTGATATGTTATCCACTGATAGTGAAAATCATCCACTGCTTCCATTTGTTACCGTTGAAACCACTTCCTTCATCAGTATCTTTCATAAAAGTAATGTCCTTCATTTCACCAAGGGTTGGCATGTGGGCAGTACATAGTGGTCAGACCTTTTGTAACCGCTGCCACGTCAGCATTCACTTTTTCTCTATAAAACCCCCACTTCACACCAAAAACAGGGTTTTACTGTCGAATTGAATTCTCAAAAAAAAAAAAAAAATTCTCTTCTCAAAGCAGTTTTTCTTCAAATTTCTTCATCATCATCTTCTTCGATCATCATCTCCAAAATGACAAAATCGAAGTCATCTGCAAAACCCACTTCCAAATCAACATCCAAACAAGCCTCTCAAAAGGCAAAACCCACTGAAATTCCACACAAACCATCTCACAATCTTCTGGGTCTCCTCACAAAACCCGGCATTACAGACGCTTTCGATTCCATCCTTGCTGCTATATCTGCATCAAAGTACAAAACTTTGTTAACAGCAGATGCACCAATTTACTTGACAGCCCAAAGAGAGTTTTGGAAGAATGCAACCCTTGAAAAACAAGGAGACACTGTAATAGCCATCAACTCTTCTCTAAAGGGTAAAGCCGTCAAGATTACACCACAATTAATTTCAGAGGTCTTTCAACTCGATGATCAGGAAGGTACAATTTCTTTTCCCAAAAATGAGTTAAAAAAATGATTTTCTGGAAAGAGGGTATAATGCAGAAGTAAAAAAGGACACCTTACAAAAAGGTTACTTCCCTTCTGCAACAAGATTTTTATTTCACACCCTCTTAATGTGTGTTTCAAACAAAACCACTGCTTTTAATGAAATACCATTAAAGATTCAAAATCTGGGATATGCTATTCTTCAAGAAGAAAATTTTAGTTATTCTCGGGAAATCTTTAATGATCTGGTTAAAAATGTTGAAACAAAATCATTCTTATTGTTTCCCAGGTTTTTAAGCTATTATTTTGAAAAGAAATTCAGTAAGGATGATATTGCTGCAATAAACCAAGGTGACTCTTTACAAATGCACAACTTAACTGCTGAAACTTTTACAAGAATGTCAACACCTTGCAAAACACAAGCAGAGGTGCCTGAGCAGAATTTAGCAGCTACCACTGCTCCTCAGGTATCTGCTGCTGAGCCCACTGCTCAAGGTGATCGAAGTAGCAACACAACTGCTTTGAAACCCACACCTAAAATCACCAAAAAGCCACAGAAAAAGAAAACTCAAAAACCCCCCAAAACCTATCAAAAAGGCAACTCTGGAGGATGAGATACCAGAGCAACTGCCTGTGACAAAACAAAAGTCACAAGAAACCACTGCTGCTTCTTCCTCACAGCAGTTGGTACAAATATCTCAACCCATAACCGAAACTCCTCCTGCTTCTTCTCAAAAAGAACAGGTTGTATACATTGGGACACCACAATATGATGCTCTGGAATCACTCGTTTCCATCATCCACAGCCCAATGCCCGGGGCAAATTCTCTTCTAACCCCAAACCTCACATTCACAATTCCTCCACCAACAAGACTTTTGTTGGAAGCAATTGATTTGAACCAGGCACAAACCAGTCCTTCTCAATCACCCATCAATGAGAACATGCCTCAACAAATGACTGGGTCTGATGTATCAATCTTTGCTAACCCACCAACACAACCTGAGGAGGTTACACCCCTTGAGTTACAAGTAACTCTTGGTGGTAATCCAAGAGAAGCAACCACTACAACTGTTGAACCCACTGGTTTACATTTGGACAGTGGTTACATTAATAAGACTTCCTTGGAGGCAATTCCTTCCATAGCACCTCTGACATCTACCAGTGGCTTCTTTTTGACCACTGGCAACATCAAAAGATTGTCAAGTGTTGAAGGAAGAAGACCCTAGTACCAAGAAAAAGGGGCATCAGTGGTTAATGTTTGGAGTACACTCCCTACCTCAACCACTGATAAAACCACTGCTAGTGGGAAATCAGATGATCCCATTAAATTGGGTGATGGTTTAAAATATCTGGATTTGACGGAACGCTTTGACAAACTGGATACAGATGTTGCAGATATCAAAGACATGCTACAACAGTTGTTGACAGTACAAAAGATGCAATCCACTGCTGCTCCACCTCAAGCACCTGCTCCACCACAAGCATCTGCTACAAATGAGCTCTGGAATCTATTTCAACCTCTTCTCCAACAACAAAAACAAATGGCTGATCAGCAACATGAAATACATGTACAAAAGCTGAGAAACATCATGGAGTCTAGGTTCAAGAACACACAAGCAGACATCAAGGCTCTCAAGGCCCATTTATTGAAAACCACTGGCACTGCTCCTCCAACTGTTCTCTTCATTGATCACTTACCCCCAGATAATGCCAAAAAGGGGGAGAAACTTAAAGAATGGAAGAAAAAGGGAGTAGATGATGGTCTCTACATAGAACCAGACATGGAGAATATGACCAAGTAGATACCTTTGCCAGATGGTAGCAAAAAGGTTAATGTTACCCAAAATGCACTTGATGAAGCTATAGCAAGTGTAAAAAGGGACAGAGAGGCAAAGGATAGGTCAAGGTGGAATGAGGAGAAAAGAGCTTACATGGAGCTGAATGCGCAGGGTTGTTCTGGGCTAAAGGATGTTCAAAATCTTGTGCCAAAAAGAAATCCCACTACAAAAGTGAGGGAACCCAAGTCCACACCATCCAGAATTCCAAAGCATACTCCAAAGCCACCGTCCAAAAGCCACCAACATCAAATCTCCATCCAAACAGCTGTTGTAACTCCTGCTGTATCAACTACTGCTGGTACTTCAGAGGTTTCAACATCTGTTATCACTTCAACACACACCACAACCACTGTCTTACTTTCACAATCACCACCAAAAACAAAATCACCACCATCGCCTCCTGCCAAAAAGCAGAAGACAGCAGATGTTACAACATCTGCTGTAATGACAACAGTGGTTGAAGCACCAGTTGTTTCAACAGCTGTTAGTTAATCACAAACCACTGCCACTCAAATCACCACCACTGGTCCACCCAAAGCATCACCAGTCCCTCCTCAAACAAAAAGGAGAAAGCTAATCCTGAAAGATGATGACACTTCACCACCACCAACATCTTCAAAATCTTTGTCACTTGTTACAATACCCAAGCCTGTTCCTCTCTCATCAGCTCCTGCACATCAATCAATTCCTGTTATTACTCCTGCAGGTGTCCAATTTCCTCTAGAACTTGAAGCAGTTAGAGAAGAGATCAAATCTTTCTACTATGAGGATGACCCTGCCAAAAGGAAGTTGCCATCAGTCAAAGGATATCCAAGGCCAAACAATATTGAAGAATATTTGAAAGTCAAAGCTAAACAAGCAGAGGATATCTCAAAAAGAAATGCTCAAGGAAAATCTGATAGAGAAATTGGACAGAATTACCAATTCTTGCTCACCCAAGTCAAATCCTTAGAGCAATTTGCAAAAAATGTATGTCAGCAAATCTCAGAAAGGGCAGATGAGTCCTTGAGAAAAGACTACATTGATAACATCATGACCTACAAGAAATACAAGGGGGAGAAACACATGTATAAAAACTGGACCATTCCTGAGCTTGAAAAAGAGGCAGCCAGGATTCAAGAAATGGTCAAAACTAAGGTCAAGCAGACTCCTCCTGAAAAATTCAAACAGTTTGAAGCTGACAAGGCCTTAGAGTTGAAGAGAATGAAAGAGGAGCTGATAGCAGCTGAATATGGGTCAAAGAATTCTATGACAAAGTGGGGAGAAGATAGGGTCAGGGCTACCTACAAAAAGTTGGAGGAACTTAGAAAGAAAGATCCAACAGTTCCAAAAAGGCCTGACTACTCCAAAGCAGAGGTCTCAAAAAGACCACCAAAGCTGCAAGTCAAAAGAACCACTACTCCAGCTGGTGCTGCCATCTACAAAATAAGGAGTCAAAACCAGTTAGGTGCTGAAACAGTTCAAGATCTAAATGCTGGAAATGACCTTGTAAAAGAGGGCATTAGATTAATGATGAAAGAAGATCCTGAATTGGAACAATCTGTAAGTACTGCTCAGCCAGTCATGAATAGGCCCGCATCACCAAATACCTCATCCAATAAAAATCTCCCAAGAAACCCACCAGGCTCAAAAGTACTAAAGTGGGAAACTGACAAACAGACCCATGTATTGACTATGTTCAGGTCTGGTGGAGAAGTGAAGAAAATAACAAGGGAACAAGCTCTTGGCCTGAGTCTTGAAGATATGCAGGATCTCCTTGATCTTCCACTTGGTAGGGATGAAGATGACACAGATGCCCTAGACTTTGAGCTACAACTTAAAGGTCAGATAAGGGAACTGTTGATGAGGCAATAAAGTTCTATAATAATGAAGGGTTTTGGCATTATCTGTTCCAGGGGGAGATTACCCTATCAAAGGAACAGATAATTAAAGCCAAAACTGGATCAGCGCAGTGGATCCAGAATAAGCAGATGTTGCATACATGTCTCTCCCCTTGAAAGTGGTTTCAACATCTGCTGACCTCCTATCTACTGATCGTGCAATCTGCTGACCTACAAACTGCTGATCAAGTAAAGGCCTGATGAAAGACTAAAGCTCTGCTGTTCAATCTACTGCCTTGAGTCAAGCACTGCTGATCCGGACAAGTACTGCTGGGTTCACATCAATGGAAGGATGCAGCAGTAGTTTATTATGTCTTTATGTTATGAAATGTAATATCAGTAGTTTAGCATAGCAGGGTTTGTATAGATCAGAGGTTAGAGTTTGTTAGGAGGTTAGATGTCACTTTCATGGTGACGTCAGCTTAGATGCTCAGTGGTTTGCTAGTGCCTATAAATAGAACAGTGCTCTGTACTGTTCTATTAGCTCTTTGCAAAATCATCTTCTCTGCACGAACAAACACTGAGCTCTGGCTGAGGGGAGTTTGTATTCAACATTGCATTGTAATCGTAATTGAAATAAATTCAATCTTTCGGTTCTTTGTGAAAAATGTTTGATCAAAGCAATACTCTTGTTTGATTGTATGCAAAGTTTGTTTCCATCTTAATTCCGCTGCACAACTCATCCATCTTCATTCTAATTCAAACAAAAAATACAATCAAAACCAAACTCAGATCCAACAAGACTTGTGAGATTCGTCCATTACCAAAGTGCGAAGATCGTCTTGTTTCGGAATCCACAAACGATCCTTGAAATAGAGTAAACCATCGTCCTTCGCTTCGAGCTTAAGCTCAAGTTGACGTGGTAATTCCTTACCCATCAAATTTTGTGAAACACAAAATTGTTGAGCTTGAAGAACACGAGTTTGAATATCAGATAGAGTTCGAACATAATGAAGCTTGACTCGCTCCTTTCGACTAAGTGCATCGGCTACGACATTCGCTTTACCAGGATGGTAGCGAATCTCGCAATCATAGTCGTTTAAGAGTTCAACCCAACATCGTTGCCTCATGTTCAGCTCCTTCTGATTAAGAATGTGCTGGAGACTTTTGTGGTCTGTGAAAACCACACACTTCGTGCCATAAAGATAGTGTCTCCAGATTTTGAGAGAGAAAACCACATCACCTAACTCAAGATCATGAGTCGTGTAGTTCTTCTCGTGAACTTTCAATTGTCTAGATGCGTATGCTATAAGTTTACCTCGTTGCATAAGAACACAACCAAGGCCTAAGTTGGATGCATCACAGTAGACAATGAAATCATCGTTTCCCTCAGGCAGAGATAAGACAGGAGCATCACATAGCTTCCGTTTCAGCGTTTGGAACGCTTCTTCTTGTTTGGGTCCCCACTTAAAAGGCTTGTTCTTTTGAGTCAAAGCAGTGAGTGGAACCGCAATCTTCGAGAAGTTCGAAATAAAATGACGATAATAACCAACAAGACCAAGAAAAGATCGAATCTCTGTGGGTGTTGTTGGTGTATTCCAATCCTTAATAGCAACTATTTTGGATGGATCCACATGAATACCTTGCTCGTTGACAATATGTCCCAAAAACTGAACTTCTTGTCACACCCCGACCACGTGGAACATACAAAACGTGGCGGAAACATCGGGGAGTGTTGTAACAGAATTAATGTTTCAAATCCATGGCAATTGAAATTTCGTTTTATTCATTAGAAGTGTTACAATGTCTTAACAAACAAGGAAATACAACATAATTAACTAGTCTGCATCTTTTATTGTCACTAAGGCCCATGTCCGCCTAAGTGTATCTTGATCAATCCTATGCTTCATTTCCTGAAAAACACATGTGAAAATATGGTACGTCAGCATAAAAATGCCGGTGAGATACATAGGTTTTGTGAAAATAGGTTTCATGACTTATGTTTGAGAAAATGTTTAGTCATGAACCTTGTTATTTGCTTTGTCTTTAAATCATTTGAAAAACGATAAGATCAGATGATAAGTATAAATAAATGTAAGGTTAAATGGATAACCAAGTAAAATGTGTTTGTATAAGATAAGTTGTTTATAAATCAATGTCTTGTGAAAAGTATGTTATTTGTATGAAATGTTCTATGTCTCAAACTGAAATGATTCAAATAACGTGACGACATGTAATACCATACAAACACTTATATATAGGAAGTACCAGCGGCGTATCCACCATGCTTGTATCATATTACACACGCATCGTTACTTAATCACTTAATCAAACCAAACCAAACAATGTAAAATGTTCATGTCAAGATGTAAATCATGTCAAAATGTCTATGTCAAATATCCAAGTCAAATGTCTATGTCAAATATCCATGTCAAATGTCTATGTCAAATATCCATGTCAAATGTCTATGTTTAAACCAATAGTCAATAGTCCTTGTATAAACCATGTCAAATGTTGATAGTCCAAAAGTAGTCAAGTAATGTATAACCAAAATGATATGTATGGTAAGTAAAATTTAGACTACTTAAACCATAAGTAAAAATGAACAAAACAAAGTATTGAAGTAAAACTTGGTTTAAATCAAAGTTATGTTTTGTAGAATAATGCATGCTTTACTGATACAAACACTTATACAGTATGTTAAACGCAAACATTCAAGCCTTGAGACAGTCGGATAACCCTTTCAGTCAAGGTTATCAAAAGAATTGTATTCGGATTCAGTCATTCCTTACATCCAAACAAACCCGGGATGTCAGGAATGGGATTTGTCAAGTCCTATGGTACCACTACTTACTACCGAGCGGCGTAGCAAATGTTAATGAATGTTATATAGACCCGTTAAACAAACCAAATGTCATACCAAAATGTAAGCATGAGATGAAGATAATGTACCTAGTATGCTAGAGTAAACATACAAGGTAGAGTTGTAAAACAATGTGTCCATATGTTACTGGAACATATACAACAGAGATGCAATGTAAAATGATGTACTAAGTATGCTAAGTTAACATACAAAGCAGAAAAGTCATGTAAATCAATGTGCTTAGCATGTTATCAGTCAACATACATAGCAGAAAAGTCATGTAAATCAATGTGCTTAGCATGTTATCAGTCAACATACATAGCAGAAAAGTCATGTAAATCAATGTGCTTAGCATGTTATCAGTCAACATACATAGCAGAAAAGTAATGAAATCATGTACTATAATGTACTAACAAACATAGTCGGTATATGATGTGAAAACAGGAAAGCAGGAAAGTAACAAGTAGGCACATGTGTTCCACCCCAAAACAGTTTGGAAAACAGTAAAAGAGGGGTCTATGTACTCACTTGAGATTGCTCAGGAGTCCTAAGATAACCACCAAGCAACGCTAGAGATCACGGAAATCAAACGGCACCTAATATAGGTAACTATGTTAATTAACCGGACCTAGATCGGAAGATCGGGTAGCATTAGGGTTTGTAAACCAAACGAGTGTGGAGACTCGTGTGATATGGTTTAACAAAGCCTACATACTAAATGAAACCTAACATAACTGCCTACGACCCATTACGACCCGTTTAGGTAGCTTATGCTACTTTAACGCGTCGTTCGCGTGAAACGCGTTCGGATCGCCTAACTAGTCCTATGACAAGTGTTATATGCCTAAACATGTTACATAATCAGTTATGTGACAAAAGTTTAGGTTACATATGCTTAATTACCAATTATACATGAAAAGGGTATTCTGGTAATTTACCTAAGACATATAAACTACCTATCATACAACTACTTAAACGATGTGACCATAGGGTATAACCTCGGAAGGTTATGCCCTATACTAGGGTCACCTAATGTATTTGGTCGGATCCTAATGATCGACCAAACTGGGTCGGGTTCGAAGGTATAGGCGATTTATCAGATCGCCTACCCTACGACCCTAGACAACGTGGTAATCAGTGGGCATAGTCCCAAGGGACTATGACCAACGTGATTACACTCACGTTGCGAAGTTCAAACGAACTTCGCATTGACCATTACTGGTCAACGCTGAAAGTCAAACAAAGTTTGACTTTCGGACTCGAAAAGCAATAAAATAAGGAAAAGAACGAAAGAATACTTACCCAGGGTCCCCGAATGCTAATCCCGATCCAAGAATCTCAGGTATGAAACAATGGTTTCAACTTAGAGTTTCTAAAATCAGAATTCTTGTAAGTTATGCAATGGGGGGCATGGGGTATATATAGTTTTCGGGTAACCGCTAGGATCGTTTCTTGGAAAAGGGGAAAAGATCTAGTCCGTACACTTGTTGAAAGGTTATGGAAGCTAAATTCCATCCTTATCTAGTGACTAAGCAAGTTAGAACATGTGGTGGTGGATCAAACATGTGCAACTTGTGATTAAATACACTTAATCTGGTCAGAAGGTGGGAAGCGGCCCGCTTTAGGATCAGCCAAACACAATGCGGGCCGCCTGAGGCTTCTGATCTGCATATATGTTTCAGAAATGACAGTTTCAGCCCCTGCACGTGTTTAAGGCCATTCCCGACACTTCTAAGGCCCGTAAAGCCAACTTTAAGGCCCTAAAATGTTGCCTAAACATTGTGGACATGAAACATGTTCAAAAATATGCCGGGTGATGGTTCGTTTGGTCGTACGAACGCGATGTTCGCTTAATTACGACGGAATGCGCATAAGCGCGAAAAACGATCCAAATGACGTAACGAATGGATTTTTCTTAAGGAGAACACTAAAATATAATGTAGTCATGCTTACATAAATTTTTGGATGTCCAGATGTATTCAGAACGTAAGTTATGCGCGAAAATGCAAACTTGTGCACTTTTTGACACTTTTAGTCCCTGAATGACCCAAAAGTTTATTTTAGCACACCGAACACCTCAAAGCCTATTTCTAAGCTATGTGAAGGGTATTTATGGTATGTTTAACTTAAGGTCATGTTCCGGAATGTCTGTTACAGTTCAAATTGGCATACTTTCGCAGTTTGTCAAATTTAGTCCCTGTAGACGAATTAACTTGTTTTTGCCATACCAATGCCTTCAAAACTTATTTCTAAGTTATGTAAAGGTTATTTAAGGTATGTTAAGCCAATGTCACTATTCCGGAGTGTTTGTTGCATTAAACTGGTTATGTTTACGCATCGGTGCGCGTATAACCTTCCAGAAAGTGATTTAGAGTTTGAAATTGAACAAAAATTGATATGTGCAAATGATACACATATTTTTACAAATACCAAGTATGAAATACAATATTTCATTGCTACAGTATTTGTGTGATGGCCGTGGAGGCACAGGTGTTACAGTCTCCCCTACTTTAGGAAATTTCGTCCCGAAATTTATTTAGAGGAAACTTGTGAGAGCTTGAAAACCTGAAGTTGAAAAGATCGAACAACATTGGTTTGGGTTCTGAACTTCTAGTAACTTTAATAACATCATGGTTGCAATGTAAGAGGGATACTTATATACAAGTATATGAAGCGTCATTGGTGCGTCCACCGTACCTCCATTACATCGTTCTCATTTTGTTATTGTTGTCACTATTGGTTCTTACACATAATAAACCTTACTGGGTTTCTATGCACTAAATTTCATAATTATGTACGCGTCCATAATTAGACAATTCCTTGCATAGTTCACTCAGTCCATTTTATAATGTGCAGGGGAAAACCAAATGAACACTCCAGTGATGAGTGTGACTAGACCGCCATAGAGTCCCGTAGACTAAATCAATAAATGATCTAAATAGACTATCAAGGAGTCTGTCCAGCTACATCACTAGATGTCATTCTTTAACCAAATTGTGAATCAATCCTTTAGACTAGACCACTAAAAAGGGTCTGGAGTGGTACTATATAATCCAAGGGTCTTAACTATTACATAGAAGCCCATTAAGGATTTAAGGTAGTACCTTTTGAATATCCTGTTACGAATCTCTCATATGAAGATATGAAAGATCCTGCGAGGATTTGGATAACGAATATCCAGAGTATTAAAAACACAAAAAAAAAACCTTAAATGAAAACTCAAGATGCATAAACACATAGTCATATAACCACAAAGATTGTTTGTTAATTTGTCTTGTAAATTGCGTACATGCATTTAAAGCACACTTGGAATCCATTCCGTGGATTTCATTTGGTACTTTAAACGTTATCAAGAATCCAACTATAAAGATAGAAAGATTCAAAAAGAAAATTCGATTTCGATTACTAGGAACCGAAGTGTTCGAATTAAGGTACATAAGGAATCCAATTAAGGACTCTGATTTGAATGATGATCATCCACAAGGATCTAAATGTGAAGATAAAAAGATCCCATATGGATTTTAGAAGTTGAAGATGTTTTGAAATCTTGCACTGGATGTGCTTAGGTCAAAACATGATGTAAAATGCTTATGAAATTGAGATGCTAGATATGTCAAGGCGACATATGAAGCAGAACTTGAAGGTTAAGTAAATGTGTGAGGAAAAATATATTTGGAAAACTATGCATGGGAAAAATGTTTTTGAAACCTTATATATAATATTTTGAAATCATAAAGTAGGTGTATTAGATAGATATTTTTACTAAAATATTTTAAAATCATGCGAGATGAATTTTGAAATTATGTATAAGGTTTTTGAAAATATGAATGATGCTTTTCGAAATCATGCACTTGATCAGAAAATGTATTGTGTTAATATTGTCTTCAGACTATATGAAATATTTTGAAATTAGAAAGGTTGGTTTTGATAACATGGCCAATGTTTTTGAAATAACATAGACAATGCATCTAGAAAAATTGTTTTCAAACTATATGAAATGTTTTGAGATCATGAAGATTGTTTTGAAATACTGGTACTGTGTATGTTGAAAAATCAAAACGTAATGGGTATGAGATTTGGAAATACCCTTAGTTATCTAACCAAGGATTTTAAAGGGACAGATGTGCAGAAGCATGATTACTCATAATGTCACTTTATTTTCTGTACTACGTATCTTAGAATGAAACGAGTACTTAAAGTTTTCGAAGGAATCATGAGCGATCATTTGAAAGAGAGAATCACAAGAGTAGTTTGTAAGGAACATAGTTCCTTGATGTAGGTATCATAGGAAAATCATACACACATGTAATTATACTTGTATATCAGAATCTGTGAACAACTACTTTTATTTATGAACGAGACAGATTGTTTCACAATCAAGAAAACGAAAGAAACAAAAGCATAAGATAGCAACATCTTCTACTCGGCCAACTGCTCATCCGTGGGTCAGATTTGCCTTAGCAAGCTTTGGGCAATCCCTTAGGAAATGGCCCATCTCGCCACAGTTATAGCAAAGCCCTCGTGAGAAACGAGCTTGAGCAGGAGTGTCGCCAGCTTGATTTGGTACAGCTGTAGTTGGGCAAACCCTTGCTGTATGACCTATAAGTCCACAAATCTGACATTTGCGGCACTTCACACAAGGGTGATGATGAAGGTTACATTGGTTGCACAAGAGTGCAGTTCCATTGTATGACTTCCTAGCAGGGGGTTGAGCTGGTTGGTTGGGGAAGGCTTGACCATTGTGAGCGACAATGGCGAAGTTCTGAGAAGCCTTTCGCTTCTTTGACTTCTTAGGGGGTTGTTCATCCATGGTCTTTGATTCCTCGATTGGTTTATTGGCTGATGGTGTTGTCACCTGACTAGGTCCTGCCTGTCTTGGTGACTCTTGAGTGGCTTCATCCAGGAGACGATACATGGCAGTAGCTAATTCCACAGTCTTCAGGACTACTTCGCCTATTCGCTGAGCGAATTTGGCTGCTTGCTCAGATATCTGGGCGTCATCGTGATGAAGAGACATTCTTGAAGAAAAAGAAAGGCATAGGGAGAAACAGGTGAAAGATTATTGGACAATCAAAACGGAATGATAACGCATGAAGATTGCGATCATTTGTTTGTTACCTAAGGCAAACAAATGAGACGGTGACTAATCAAAGTAAATGGGTCAAAAATAATGTATCGCGAAGACATGCTCGCCTATAAGTGAACACTCATCCCAAGAATTCCCAGGTAAGCACAACTGGTCTCGCGTCTGATGAGATGTATACGAAGTGCTTGCCTAGCCAGAAAACCCAGAATACAGGCATTCACCCTTCCAGTTTGCACGTGTTCACATTATTAAAAACCCAAAACCTTGACGAGATTTTGAAAATTCAAAGGGATTCAAAACCATATAACAGAGAGTTCAAAACCTTACAATTGAGGGTTCAAAACCTAGTAATCAATCATCCTAGAACAGATGATTAGTTTTCAAAGCGGATTCTGAAATTTATGTTCTTGTTGTGGCTGTCACCTAAGGATAGGTGACAGTATTGTTTTATGACTAAACGCAAGTAACTCGCGTTAGGGTCCTAAGAAGGTTATAGACTAGGTCAAAGCATTACTAATAACCTAATTCCCTATAACCATTGGCTCTGATACCATCTTTTCTGTCACACCCCGACCACGTGGAACATACAAAACGTGGCGGAAACATCGGGGAGTGTTGTAACAGAATTAATGTTTCAAATCCATGGCAATTGAAATTTCGTTTTATTCATTAGAAGTGTTACAATGTCTTAACAAACAAGGAAATACAACATAATTAACTAGTCTGCATCTTTTATTGTCACTAAGGCCCATGTCCGCCTAAGTGTATCTTGATCAATCCTATGCTTCATTTCCTGAAAAACACATGTGAAAATATGGTACGTCAGCATAAAAATGCCGGTGAGATACATAGGTTTTGTGAAAATAGGTTTCATGACTTATGTTTGAGAAAATGTTTAGTCATGAACCTTGTTATTTGCTTTGTCTTTAAATCATTTGAAAAACGATAAGATCAGATGATAAGTATAAATAAATGTAAGGTTAAATGGATAACCAAGTAAAATGTGTTTGTATAAGATAAGTTGTTTATAAATCAATGTCTTGTGAAAAGTATGTTATTTGTATGAAATGTTCTATGTCTCAAACTGAAATGATTCAAATAACGTGACGACATGTAATACCATACAAACACTTATATATAGGAAGTACCAGCGGCGTATCCACCATGCTTGTATCATATTACACACGCATCGTTACTTAATCACTTAATCAAACCAAACCAAACAATGTAAAATGTTCATGTCAAGATGTAAATCATGTCAAAATGTCTATGTCAAATATCCAAGTCAAATGTCTATGTCAAATATCCATGTCAAATGTCTATGTCAAATATCCATGTCAAATGTCTATGTTTAAACCAATAGTCAATAGTCCTTGTATAAACCATGTCAAATGTTGATAGTCCAAAAGTAGTCAAGTAATGTATAACCAAAATGATATGTATGGTAAGTAAAATTTAGACTACTTAAACCATAAGTAAAAATGAACAAAACAAAGTATTGAAGTAAAACTTGGTTTAAATCAAAGTTATGTTTTGTAGAATAATGCATGCTTTACTGATACAAACACTTATACAGTATGTTAAACGCAAACATTCAAGCCTTGAGACAGTCGGATAACCCTTTCAGTCAAGGTTATCAAAAGAATTGTATTCGGATTCAGTCATTCCTTACATCCAAACAAACCCGGGATGTCAGGAATGGGATTTGTCAAGTCCTATGGTACCACTACTTACTACCGAGCGGCGTAGCAAATGTTAATGAATGTTATATAGACCCGTTAAACAAACCAAATGTCATACCAAAATGTAAGCATGAGATGAAGATAATGTACCTAGTATGCTAGAGTAAACATACAAGGTAGAGTTGTAAAACAATGTGTCCATATGTTACTGGAACATATACAACAGAGATGCAATGTAAAATGATGTACTAAGTATGCTAAGTTAACATACAAAGCAGAAAAGTCATGTAAATCAATGTGCTTAGCATGTTATCAGTCAACATACATAGCAGAAAAGTCATGTAAATCAATGTGCTTAGCATGTTATCAGTCAACATACATAGCAGAAAAGTCATGTAAATCAATGTGCTTAGCATGTTATCAGTCAACATACATAGCAGAAAAGTAATGAAATCATGTACTATAATGTACTAACAAACATAGTCGGTATATGATGTGAAAACAGGAAAGCAGGAAAGTAACAAGTAGGCACATGTGTTCCACCCCAAAACAGTTTGGAAAACAGTAAAAGAGGGGTCTATGTACTCACTTGAGATTGCTCAGGAGTCCTAAGATAACCACCAAGCAACGCTAGAGATCACGGAAATCAAACGGCACCTAATATAGGTAACTATGTTAATTAACCGGACCTAGATCGGAAGATCGGGTAGCATTAGGGTTTGTAAACCAAACGAGTGTGGAGACTCGTGTGATATGGTTTAACAAAGCCTACATACTAAATGAAACCTAACATAACTGCCTACGACCCATTACGACCCGTTTAGGTAGCTTATGCTACTTTAACGCGTCGTTCGCGTGAAACGCGTTCGGATCGCCTAACTAGTCCTATGACAAGTGTTATATGCCTAAACATGTTACATAATCAGTTATGTGACAAAAGTTTAGGTTACATATGCTTAATTACCAATTATACATGAAAAGGGTATTCTGGTAATTTACCTAAGACATATAAACTACCTATCATACAACTACTTAAACGATGTGACCATAGGGTATAACCTCGGAAGGTTATGCCCTATACTAGGGTCACCTAATGTATTTGGTCGGATCCTAATGATCGACCAAACTGGGTCGGGTTCGAAGGTATAGGCGATTTATCAGATCGCCTACCCTACGACCCTAGACAACGTGGTAATCAGTGGGCATAGTCCCAAGGGACTATGACCAACGTGATTACACTCACGTTGCGAAGTTCAAACGAACTTCGCATTGACCATTACTGGTCAACGCTGAAAGTCAAACAAAGTTTGACTTTCGGACTCGAAAAGCAATAAAATAAGGAAAAGAACGAAAGAATACTTACCCAGGGTCCCCGAATGCTAATCCCGATCCAAGAATCTCAGGTATGAAACAATGGTTTCAACTTAGAGTTTCTAAAATCAGAATTCTTGTAAGTTATGCAATGGGGGGCATGGGGTATATATAGTTTTCGGGTAACCGCTAGGATCGTTTCTTGGAAAAGGGGAAAAGATCTAGTCCGTACACTTGTTGAAAGGTTATGGAAGCTAAATTCCATCCTTATCTAGTGACTAAGCAAGTTAGAACATGTGGTGGTGGATCAAACATGTGCAACTTGTGATTAAATACACTTAATCTGGTCAGAAGGTGGGAAGCGGCCCGCTTTAGGATCAGCCAAACACAATGCGGGCCGCCTGAGGCTTCTGATCTGCATATATGTTTCAGAAATGACAGTTTCAGCCCCTGCACGTGTTTAAGGCCATTCCCGACACTTCTAAGGCCCGTAAAGCCAACTTTAAGGCCCTAAAATGTTTCCTAAACATTGTGGACATGAAACATGTTCAAAAATATGCCGGGTGATGGTTCGTTTGGTCGTACGAACGCGATGTTCGCTTAATTACGACGGAATGCGCATAAGCGCGAAAAACGATCCAAATGACGTAACGAATGGATTTTTCTTAAGGCGAACACTAAAATATAATGTAGTCATGCTTACATAAATTTTTGGATGTCCAGATGTATTCAGAACGTAAGTTATGCGCGAAAATGCAAACTTGTGCACTTTTTGACACTTTTAGTCCCTGAATGACCCAAAAGTTTATTTTAGCACACCGAACACCTCAAAGCCTATTTCTAAGCTATGTGAAGGGTATTTATGGTATGTTTAACTTAAGGTCATGTTCCGGAATGTCTGTTACAGTTCAAATTGGCATACTTTCGCAGTTTGTCAAATTTAGTCCCTGTAGACGAATTAACTTGTTTTTGCCATACCAATGCCTTCAAAACTTATTTCTAAGTTATGTAAAGGTTATTTAAGGTATGTTAAGCCAATGTCACTATTCCGGAGTGTTTGTTGCATTAAACTGGTTATGTTTACGCATCGGTGCGCGTATAACCTTCCAGAAAGTGATTTAGAGTTTGAAATTGAACAAAAATTGATATGTGCAAATGATACACATATTTTTACAAATACCAAGTATGAAATACAATATTTCATTGCTACAGTATTTGTGTGATGGCCGTGGAGGCACAGGTGTTACACTTCTTTAAGCCAGAATTCACACTTGGAGAATTTAGCAAAAAGTTGTTCCTTCTTCAGGAGTTCCAATGTCAAACGAAGGTGTTGCTCGTGATCGGCTCGAGACTTCAAATAAATGAGAATATCGTTGATGAACACAATGATGAACTTGTCTAAATAAGGTTTACAAACCCTATTCATTAAGTCCATGAAGATAGCTGGGGTATTTTTCAAGACAAAAGGCATGACGGTGAACTCGTAGTGCCCATATCTTGTTCGGAAAGCAGTTTTGGGAATATCATCTTCGAATACACGAAGTTGATGATACCCAGAACGCAGATCGATCTTGGAAAAATAGGTAGCACCTTGCAGCTGATCAAAGAGATCATCAATTCGAGGTAGGGGATATCGATTCATGATGGTAAGCTTATTAAGCTCACGATAATCGATACACATTCGAAAAGATCCATCTTTCTTTTTCACAAAGAGGACAGGAGCACCCCAAGGTGAATAACTTGGTCAGATGAATCCTTTATCAGATAACTCTTGAAGCTGTTTCGATAACTCTTGCATCTCAGACAGTGCAAGACGATAAGGTGCTTTCGCAATCGGGTTGGCATTGGGTACAAGATCAATATGAAACTCGACTTGACGAACTGGAGGCAAACCAGGCAGTTCATCAGGAAACACCTCTGGATAATCCCGAACAATCGGAATATCCTGAATACTCTTGCTCTTGCCTTTCTCCTCGGTGACATGTGCCAGAAAGGCAACATATCCTTTTCGTAAATAACTTCGGGCTTTCGTACACGACATGAGTTTCAAACCAACAGATGGTTTCTCGCCACGAACTTCCAGAACATCACCAGACGAAAGAGGAATACGAATGATCTTATCGAAACAAATCACCTCAGCATGATGTTTGGTTAACCAATCCATCCCCATGATAATATCGAAACTCCCAAGTTGCATCAGCGTGAGGTCAATAGGAAAAAGATGGTTATCGAGGTTCAATTGACAACCACGAAGAAAAGAATCGAGTACAAGTGGTTTACCAGTAGCAACCTCGACAGATAAGGGTTTCCTTAGTTTAGTTCTAGGTATCGCAAGTAAAGGCTCAAAGGATAACGAAACAAAACTCCTATCGGCACCAGAATAAAAAAGAACAGATGCAAGTTGATTGTTAACAAGGAACGTACCGTTAACAAGAAAGGTAACATTGACAATGAGGTTGTCAGCTCGAGCCTCGTTTGCATTTAGATTGAATGCTCGTCCATGAGCGGGATTCACATTGGCATTGATATTCGGATAAACAAAAGAGGTATTGAAAACATCGACAAAACAAAAGGAAGGCGATCATTCGTTCGTTACCTCGAACAAACAAACGACACGCAGTGATTAATCAAAGTAAATGGGTCATAATAATGTATCACCGAAGACATGCTCGCCTATAAATGAACACTCACCCCAAGAGTTCCCAGGTAAGAGTGACTGGTCCGATACTGCGGATTTGTACGAACACTCTAGCCTTAGACAGAGGGTATAAGCATTCACTCTTCCAGTTTGCACGTGTTCACATTATTTAGACCCAAACTTTGATGAGATTTTGAAGACTAAGAGGGATCAAAACCTTGTAATCAATCATCCAAGTATAGATGATTAATTGTCGAAGCGGATTTGTTATTGTGTTCTTGTTGTGGATATCACCTAAGGATAGGTGACGATATTGTTTTAAAATCTAAACACAAGTAAACTTATGTTAGGGTCCTAGAAAGTTATAGTCTAGGTCAAAGCATTGCTAATAACCTAATTCCCTATAACCATTGGCTCTAATACCAACTCTTCTGTCACACCCCGACCACGTAAAACAACAAATCGTGGCGGAAACGTCGGGGAGTGTTGTAACAGAATTATTGTTTCACAACCATGGACACAAAAAGTTTTGTTTTATTGATTTATTAAGTAATGTACATTGTCTTAAAACCAAATCAACAAGTTACATATCGTCTATCATTGTTTTTATGTCACTAAGGCCTCGTCCAGATCCTATGTGACTCAAGCATCCTAGCAATCAACATCAAGCAACACCACCTGAAACATATGTAAAAACAAAGTCAGCAAAGAAATGCTGGCGAGCACATAGGTTTTGTGAGAGTGTCGGATTCATGGCTCGTTTATATGTTGCAGTACCTCATTAGACTACAAGAGTCAAAAGTACAAACCTCGTTTTGAAAAGTGTATTATAACATAATTAACCAACTCAAATCAAGTTAGTTATAGTTTATAAAATCTCGTAGCCATGATTCTTAACCCAAAAACATTTGTTTAAGTAAACCAATTCATAAAACATCTCGTAAAAACTCGCTAATAAAACTCGTATGGTTTATATCATTTCGAAAACCTCGTTGTGTGACATCGTTTCAAAATCGTTTCCCAAGTGAACTAAATAATGACATGAAATGTAATATGATAAAAGCACTTATATATAAGATGTACCAGCGGCGTATCTACCATGCTTTTATCATGCTACACCCATCCCATTATTTAATCACTACTCAAAACCAATCGTTTATCCAATTCGTTTATCTCGTTTAAGTCATTTCAAATCGTTTAACTCGTTTCCAAAATTGTTCTCGTTTTAATTGTGAAACTACTTTTGGTCTTCTCGCTAATAACATTCAAACCTTCGTGACTCGACTATCTCGCTTCTCATATTAACAAACCACCAAAGGGTAAGTTAACAATCATCAGATTCGGTCGTTACCAACATAACCCCCACACATAACCATGGGTGTAGTCTGATAACGGGATTTGTCAGATCCTATGGTACCATAACCTAATACTGGTCGGCTCGGCAAAAGCTAATGAATGTCATTCGTTATGTAATTACAACCAACAAGTTCGTTCTCATTATCGAAATCGTTATTAGTTTAATATACACCATCTTAATCGTTTTTGAAACCATCGTTTAAATATCGAAATCGTTTTAATACATATGAATCACCCCAAAACAATTGAAAACAGTAAAATAGGGGAACTATGTACTCACATTGAATAGAAGGGTATCCTTGATCTAAAGAACTTAATGAAGCTCAGGCAAACCAAGGAAATTCAAGTAGTACCTAGTAATCGGATCACTAGTAAATAAATTGACACCTAAATCGGAAGATCGGATAGAATGAGGTCTTGTAAACCAAATGAGTGTTGGAACTCATGTGATATGGTTTAACAAAGCCTACATTCTAAATCGGAACCTAACCTAAGTGCTTTCAACCCGTTACGACCCATTAATGTAGCTTACGCTACTTTAACGCGTTGTTCGCGCAAACGCGCGTTCGAGACGTCTAACTAGTCCTATGACAAGTATTATATGCCTAAACATGTTTAATTATGTTGCATAATCAGTTAAGTGACAAATGTTTATGTTACATATGCTTAAAATCCAATTATGCATGAAAAGGGCATTTTGGTCATTTACCTAAGGCATATAAACTACCTATCATACAACTGCTTAAACTACGTGACCATAAGGTATAACCTTGGAAGGTTATTCCCTATGCAACTATGGTCACTAAACATGCTTGGTCAGATCCAAATGATCGACCAAACAGGTCGAGTTCGAAAGTCTAAGCGGTGGTTTAGACCGCTTGACTTACGACTCTAAACAAGCACTAAACTAAAAGTGACGAGCTAAGCATGTTAAAATATGCTTAACTAAGTTAGAAAACAGGTTTTGATATCAAAAGAAAGTGTTTTGATACCCTAGAGTAGTTTGGTTGCAAAATACGCTTAAATGCGCATTTTGACCGAAACTACGACTCGTCACTACGCCTAGTCAACGTGGTAATCAGTAGGTATAGTCACTAAGTACTATAACCATCGTGATTACGCTCACGTTGCGAAGTTCAAACGAACTTCATGTTGACCAACTCGTGGTTAAAGCAGAAAGACAAACATTGTTTTACTTTCACGCTCGAAAAGCGATAAAAGAACGAAGGAAGCTTACAAAGGGTCCTTGCTAGAACTTGATCTTATAATTCTCAGGTATGAAGTTATAAAACCTCAACTTAGAGAATTTAGATCAAATGTGAGTTGCAACAAATGAATTGCTAGGCTATTTATACTTGTCATGAACTCACAAGATCAAAACAAGTGTTTGTGTGGCCATCAAGCATTAAATCCTAGCCATACAAGTGTTAGAGGCCAGCTAATTTACTTGGGGAGGTGCTAACTTGGCTACCACACAAAGGAATTTGCAAAACAGCCCCTGAATTATCAATTTGTTGCTGAAAAACAAGTTTCTGCCCAGATGTGATGGTCACGTGGCGCGACCACAAGGCCCTATGGCCGTCGCGCGACGCCAGGGTGTAGGCTGATACTTTCAAAAATTGTCAGAAACAGTCCCTGCACACCCAAACTTGCGTATTTGACGTATTTAACCTCCGTTAAGCCATTTACAAAGCTCTACAAGGTCATCAAAGTGTAGGGGACCTGAAATATGCTCGTAAATATCACGGATGTCGGTTCGTTTGGTCGTACGGTCACGTTGTTTGGTTATTTACGACGAAACTCGAACGGACGTGAAAACGAACCAAATTAAGCGACGAGTGGTATTTTTGCATGCCGATCACTAAAATAAAAATATTTTAGTGTGTAAAAAAATTTTGGGTGTCCAGATGTGGTCAAAACGTAAGATATGTGCGTAAATGCAAACTTACGCCGTTTTTGACACTTTTAGTCCCTGTAAGATCAAATAAGCATATTTTCTCACACCGAACCACTCAAAGCTTATTTCTAAGCCATGTTTAGGTTATTTATGGTATGCTTAGCTTATGATCAAGTTCAGGAGTGTACGTTTCTATGCAAATCGGCATAGTTTCACAGTTTGACACAAATAGTCCCTGCGATCGAACAAACTTGATTTCAACACACCAAACCATCCAAAACTTATTTATAAGTTATGTAAAGGTTATTTAAGGTATGTTAAGCCTATGTCACTATTCCGGAGTGTTTGTCGCATTAAACTGACTGTGTTTACGCACCAGTTTGCGTATAACTTTCCAGAAAGCGATTTAAAGCTTGAAATCGGAATCGAATCAAATCGTAAAATCATCAAACAAAATTACACATATAATAACACCAATACACATTGTTTTATTGATAGTTAACATTGTTTTACATTGTACATTGATTACAGAGCACAGTTGTCACAAGTTGACACCCGCACATGCTTCAAATGCAACGAAGTTGGACACATTGCACGAAAGTGCACCAAATCAAAACCTAAGTCTGTGGTTGTTGAGAATCCAAGAAAGAAGAATGATGTCAAAGGAAAAGCTCCAATGTTTGTTGAGAAGAAGATTTTGAAAAATGAAAACATCAAAGTCAAAACTGAAACTGTAAAACAGCCGGTAAAGAAAACAGACAAATTTTACAAACGGGTTGCTTCTCCTCAGCAAACTTGGAAGCCAAAATCTGAGGTTAAGACATCGAGTGTTCCAAAACCAAAGGTTTCTGTTACTGGAAAACAATCATCTTTAACCAAACCGGTTAAGAGGAATGTACCTTTAGATTATTACCAGAAGTTAGAAAAACAAACTTCGACCCCACCAGTGAAGAAGTATGTTCCTAAGAGAAACCAACCATCTGGTCAACCTCAAAAAGACGAATTTTTCTTATACAAAGAGGTTGAGGTTGGGACTGAAGAGAGCTTGAAAATGAATGACAAGAATTTCCCACCATTGTACACCACGACAACTCACCTTAACGGCAAGCTACCCGAGTCGAAGGAGGCTTGGGTTGCTTCAAAATCTAACTAAGTACTTGTGAAATGTGCAGGAGCTTCTGAGATCTATCTCATGGTGGATTATGGATAGTGGAGCTTCTCGGCACATGACAGGGAGAAAGACACTGTTATATGATGTTAGAGGGTTCAACGGTGGATACGTTGGTTTCGTAGGAAATCAGGGAGGATGTATTATTGGTGAAGGAACATTATCAAATGGTGTTATCACGTTTGAAATAGTCAATTACATAGCAGAGCTGGAGAACAACCTGCTTAGCATTTCTCAAATTTGTGATAGAATGTATTCGACACATTTCACTGACAAAGAATGTCTGATCCTGAAGCCGGGGTTTGTCATCCCCAAGGAGTGGATCATCATGCGAGCACCACAAGTTAATGATCTGTACATATTGGATATGAGCGTCGCTACGACTACCACAGGTCAAACTCATTGCTTCATGTCAAGAGCCACTGAAAAGGAGTCTGTTTTGTGGCACCGGAAGATGGGCCACATTCACCTACGCAAGATGAACTACCTGGTTCATAATGATTTAGTAAAAGGTGTTCACTTGAAGAGTTTTCATCTTGAGGGGGAGTGTATCAGTTGTATAAAAGGAAAACAATGGAAGAAATCCCATCCTGGCAAAAAGATGAACTCTGTCTCGAAGCCTCTAGAAAGACTTCACATGGATCTCTTTGGTCCTGTGAATATCAAGAGTATTACGGGTGATCTCTATCGCCTCGTAGTCACTGATGACTATTCGAGATTCTCGTGGGTGACGTTCCTGAAGTCGAAAGACGAGACATTTGAGAGTTTGCTTAGGTTATTCAGGAAGACAAAAAATTTGTACCGAACACGAATTCGCAGACTAAGAAGCAACAATGGTACAGAATTTAAGAAAAACAAAATGGAGGAATTCTGTGATCGACGAGGTATATTGCAAGAATTCAGCGCACCATATACTCCGCAACAAAATGGAGTCGCAGAAAGAAAGAATAGAACGCTGATTGAAACGGCGAGAACGTTGCTTGCTGATTCAAAGTTACCAATCAATTTCTGGGCAGAAGCAGTATCAGCCGCTTGCTATACACTCAACAGGGTACTTACTGTGAAGAAGTATAACAAGACATGTTTCGAATTGATCAACAATCGAAAGCCAAATCTCGAGTATTTAGAGCCGTTCGGGTCTCCCTGCACAGTTCTAGATCCCGATGGCAAATTTGGTCCAAAGAGCATAGAAGGTATCTTCGTGGGGTATTCAAGTCCACTCAAATGCGTCTTTGTTCCAAGTCTCAAAAAGATCATCAAAGCACAACATGTTGAATGTCAAGGCTATACTATGCCTCCACAGAAACCCGCGGATTCATGGTGATTCAACTACGATACCTTATGGGATTCATTCGAGTTAGAAGAAGAGCCTGAGTTCTTTGATGATTTGGATATTTTACGAGAATATGAAGCATCTCAGGGAAGATTTCCAGTAAGTTCTTCTAAACGTCAACAACAAACTTCCAATAATGATGAAGCTGGTCCCAGTCATGCTGAAGAGAATGATGAAGCTCAGCAAACTCCGACTACTTCAGAACGTGACTCTGCTCCTGCAAATCAGACGGCAGTCAATGAAGAATCAGAATCTGATGATAGACCTACTTTTGATCGTGGTGATTCAGAGTCTGAGGGGGAGCAAATCCAATCTTCAGATCAGACAGTTCTTGATAGTGAACAAGTTGCGGATCAAAACGTTACTAATTTGGAAGGCGAGGTGGATGTTCCTGGCGAAGTTATGCCGAGGACTCTTTCATACCATCCATAGGAGTTGATAATAGGAGAGTTGCAGTCAGGCGTTCGCACCAGAAGACAGATTGATCATGGCCTTACTTGCTTTTATACTAAAATTGCTCCTTTACAAACTAAATTTTCACTTAGTTGCTTTATCTCGCAGATCGAACTGTGAACCTACAAGAAAGCACTGACAGAAGATTCATGGGTCATTGCAATGCAGGAGGAGCTGAGTCAGTTTGAAAAACTTGGTGTATGGAAGCTTGTGGATCTACCTGACGGACACCGGAAGATAAACACGAAGTGGGTGTTTAAGTGTAAGAAAGACGACCGAGGAGTTATTGTCAGAAACAAAGCTCGACTCGTGGTCCAGGGTTTCAGTCAGCAAGAGGGGATAGACTTCACTGAGGTTTACGCTCTGGTTGCTTGACTTAAAGCTATCATAATTTTCCTTGCTTTTGCTTCATGGAAAGGATTCAAAGTGTACCAGTTAGATGTCAAATCGACATTTTTATACGAAAAATTGAAAGAGGAAGTATATGTCGGTCAGCCACCGGGCTTTACCGACCCAATCCACAAAGATAAGGTCTACCTGCTAGACAAAGCGCTGTATGGTTTGCATCAGGCCTCGAGAGCCTGGTACGAGACGCTCTCTCAACATTTTCTTGCCAACGTCTTTATTCGAGGAAAAGTGGACGCTACCCTCTTCACAAAAGAAGTCGACGGGCACTTACTGATCGTACAGATTTATGTTGATGATATTATCTTTGGGTCAACAAACGAAGAACTCTGCAAAGATTTTGAAAAAGTGATGAAGCCGAAGTTCGAGATGTTGTCAATGGGTGAGATGAAGTTCTACCTAGGGCTGCAAGTCGACCAAACACCCGAGGGAACCTTCATTCATCAAACGAAGTATGTTTACGACGTTCTGGAGAAATTCGGGATGTCTGAGACAGCTCCAATATCCACCCCATTAGCAACCAATCATGGAATAAACCCTGATCTCACCGGAGAGAAGGTGGACGAGATGCTATATCGTTCAATGATACGTTCGCTGATGTACTTGACAGCATCCAGACCCGATATCATGTACCCAACATGCCTCGCGGCCCTATATCAGTCGAGTCTTAGAGCTTCACAAATGTCCATCGTCAAGAGGATCCTACGCTACCTGAAAGGAACTCCAACACTGGGGTTGTGGTATCCAAAAGATGGTGATTTCACGCTCGAAGGATACTCAGATTCTGATTTTGGTTGCTGCAAAGTCAATGCAAAATCAACAACTGCAGGTTGCCAATTTTTCGGACCCCGATTGGTCACATGGCAATGTAAGAAGCAAACCTCTGTTGCTTTATCAACATGTGAAGCAGAGTATGTATCTGCCAGCAGCTGCTGCTCTCAGATCTTGTGGATTCAGCAACAGATGCGCAACTACGGTTTGCAATTTCTTACTTCACCTAGTTTTGTTGATAACGAGGCAGCAATAAACATAACGAAAAATCCGGTACATCACGCTAAAACTAAACATATTGAAATTCGTCATCACTTCATCAGAGATTGCTTCGAGAAGAAGTTGATACGAATTGACAAAATCCACACCGATGAACAAAAGGCAGATTTACATACCAAATCTTTCGATAAAGCTCGTTTTCAATATCTTTTAAAACTAAATGGTATGAAATTGTTGTCGGATGTGGAGAAGTTACTTGGCGTTGATGAGAATACCGCTGCAGATGATGTTGAAAAGCAGACTGCACTGGTTTGTCATATTTTTAGTTGTTTTGGTATTTAGGGGGAGATAGATAATATTTTCAGAAAATACAAAAACAATAAAAAATGCTAAAATCCAAAAACATTAGATATTTTCAAAATCCAAAACAATAGAAAACCCAAAAAGAGTTTGTGTAAAAAGGGAAAATGATAGTACATCAGCTAGACAGTTACGGTACGCTAAAGATATATGTAATGTTTAAAAAGCGTTAAGCAGTCTTGCTGATGATATGCCGATAGGTTTTAACACACTTAGTAGACTTTTCGGGATATAAACCTAAAAACACAAACTTGCTTATTTCGTGGGGAACATCTCTCGGATATATAGGTAACCCTTGAAATCTTATTTGAAAGGCTTTCTATTTCTGACATACTAGGTCTATGTGCGTGATGATATCTGGGGTATTATACCAGGACTTCTGATTTTGCGGAAGCAATAGCCTAGTCCTCGTATAATACTCTGCACTGCTTTAAACTTTAAAGCCTACCCTCAGTATAAAAAATGATGAAACATTGCAAAATGCAAATCATGTGCTGTTGAAGAAAAGATCCCCAAGGGGGACACACCGAAAGTCGAGCCATCATCTCTCTGTCTGAACGGAAGTTCTAACCTGAGCTCTCATGGCCTCGCACTACCCTTTACAGATATCATTATTGTACGTTCACCTGTAAGACTGAATATAGAGATCTGGATACGAGAGTATATTCTGAGGTGGGACACACTTAAAAGTTAAGTCCTTAAAACACTAATTCATATCCTAAATAAGTTGAAATTTGTGGGAAATTTTAAAAGGATCAGTATATCGGCAATCTAAGTGAATTGTTTAATACTTAGTGTGTAATCAAGCTCAACGGTACTTGTAGCTTGTCGGCAGCTGATATGATCCTCTGACACGCTCACCAAAAATATGTTTGTAAATAGATTTCTTTTACTGCATTTCTTTTTATATTTAGTCCAAAACCCAAAAAGATTTCATAGTGTTTCAGTCTAAACTTTCTTAAAATCCCAAAAAGATTTTACATTTCTGCTTTAGTTTCTCGACAAACCAAGGTAGAAAGCTGATCTTCAGACTCGCAGTCATGAAGCAAAGCAGGAAGTTTCTGAAGTGGACAACAGAGTTATGAGCTAATCTTGAAAAAGGATTGAAAATTCAAAGTCAAAGCAAGTTCATTAAATTAACACTTGTAAATTTTTATGAAAATGTGTTTGAAAAGTTTGAACAAATTGTCAGTTGTTTTGTTTCGGGTCAACCAAGGTCATTAACTTGGACTTGGTAGACAAATTAAGTACCTAAGGTCATTAACTTGGACCTAGATACTTAAGTGGATTTCTAAAATTGACCAAATCTGATAAAACGGCAAAAAGTCAAAAGGTCAAAACATCAAAGTCAAAAGAGAGGTGTTTGGATCGGATGATAATCCGATCGGATGGCAATCCGATCGAATGGCCATCCAACTCTTGCATATTGTCTATATATAGTGGTCAAAATCTTCAGTCAAACCTTTACTCATTTGATTGACCACTCGATACTCTCTTAAACTCTCTCACTTTCTTGATCTTGATTTTTCACATTCTTGCTTTCCACACTTCATAGGATTATTGGCTTACACAATCTTCACTATGGGAAAGGTAAGTACACTGATCTTAACTGTTAATTTGATGTTTTGATGATAGTTTTTGAATTCGACGACTGTTCGGACCTATATTCTTAGATCTAGGCTTTGTTAGGAAGTTTTGATAGAATCCAAGCATAGGGTTTTGTTCACGAGCCTTAGATCTATAGGTTTACCGTCTCAATTTGTGCAAAACCTTGTTAGATTTAGAGAATTGATGTTTAGTAGGTGTCGGCTATCGGACCTGTTTTTGTTAAATTACACTCAAATGGCTGAGAGTTAGAAAATTTTGAACATAAGGTTTTGATCATCGGCAAAAACTCTACGTGGAAACATGTTCAATTTTGAGAAAAACTTAGAAAAATTTTGATGTTCAAAGATTGTTCAAACTATTCTTAAATGTTACTTGGTTCGAGTGGCGGTTCGATCGGATGGCCATCCGATCCAATGCTTTTATTAGTTTAATATTTTTCAAAGTCTTTGCCTAGAAATTTGTGCCATAAATGTTAATCAGTTTCTTTGAATGAGATGGCATCTTGATCGGATGGCAATCCGATCGGATGGCCATCCAATCCAAAAGCACACTTGCATTTGAATGCTTATCTTGTCAATGATTGAGTGACAATCCGATCGGATGGCCATCCGATCCATATGCACATGTCATGGTTGTTTAAAACTTTAATGATGATGGTTCACCTGATCGGATGGCAATCAGATCGGATGACCATCCGATCCTCAGTACTACATAGAGTGAAAGTTTAGGTGTTAGAAAAAATTTTGAACTTTTCAAAATTTTTGATATTTGTCATTTTATGTCTCAAGCTTTGTGCAAATGCTAACGTTGTGTGTTATTGCAGGCAAGAGCATCGGATTGGGATAAGTCTCATAATATCTACTATCTGTTGGATGCTCACTATACAGATACAACTCCGTTTAAAGACATGGAAAAGTTTTTGAGAGAAAGTAAAGTTGCTAAGGCCTTAACTGATAGAACTTTAGTGTATGAATAACATGTTAGAAGGTTTTGGAGTTCAGTAAGGTTTGATGAGAATGAAAAGATGATTTGTTCAGCGGTTAGAAAGAAGGATGAAAATGATCAGGATATAGATGTTGAGATTAAGTTTAATGTTGGTGATTTAAGAAGGGTTTTGGAGTTAGGAGATTCTGATAATGATCCTATCATTATTCCCGAACGATTATGCAAAGGTTTGTGGTGTTGAATGGGTTTTTCAGGACATTTGAACGAGAAATATCTTAAGACTATGTTTACTCCACCTTATAAGTTCTTAATTCACTGTGTAGTGCATGCTTTATCTCATAGGAAAGGAGCTTATGACGAAACATCAGATTTGTTGGTGCATAATGTCTATAGCCTACGTCTAAAGTCTAGGTCATGTCGGTAGTTTGTATAGGGGTCAAAAATGTAATTTTATGTTGTTTTGTAGTGATTTCGCTTGAAATGACATGTGGTCATTTCATGCGAAATCATCAGCCTATAAATAGGCATGTGTAGTTTCTCATTTGGCACGAAATCAGTTGTGGTGTAACGAAGTGCTGTCCAAATTTCACCGTGTATTCAAGTCTAAAATCAATGAGAAGCTTGTTTTAAGTATCATACTCTGTTTCTACTCATTTCTACACTGATTCTAAGCTGTTTGTTTGTTTCCGCCTCTCAAACAGTTGTGTATTGTCTCTGATCGACTCATTTGGTCGTGAAAACGATCCTACAATTGGTATCAGAACTCAGGATGAGTCAATACACTTGAATCAGTGCTTTTTCTACTCAATTTTTGGACTTCTGGACAAATTCATGGACAAAATGGACTTATCTTTTGATATTGTGTGTAAAATACAGTTTTAACAAACCCTTGAAAGAATTAGACCTAAATTCAGACTAAAAGTGACAAAAATGGGCCAAACAGTTAATTTCGTTTGAACGAGTCTTTGATTTCGCTTGAAAAGTTGAGGTAATTTCGCACGAAATTACTGATTTCGTTTGAATTACATCTGATTTCGTTTGAAAGTAATTCCGTTTGGCTAATTTCGCATGAAATTAAGTTTTGAGGTTAATTACGTACGAAATTACACTTAATTTCGCTTGAAAGTGTGATTTCGTTTGAAAAGTTGATTTTGTGTGAAATCTAATTTCGCTTGAAAAATCTGTTTTCGTGTGAAAGTCCATTTCGTTCGTGGTATTTCGTTTGAAGTTCATTGCTTGAAAGTAACCATTTTTTCAAAACTTAAAATTTTTTTCCGTAAATTGTTTTCGTAAAATGGATAACCAAGAGTTTTACAACTTCTTTGCCGGTGGGGGAATGACGGCAGCACAAACACCAGCCAGTATAGTGCAAAATGTGAACATGGAAAATGAACTCGGTACTATGCAGAAACCGCCGAAGTTGATGTACATTGAAGAGTATGCTGGGTGGTTGGAAAGGTTTAAGACTTGGGTGCAAGCTAACCATTTTGAATGCTGGATGAAAATCGAGTCTAAATATATTCCTCCAAAGAATGGTTCGGGAATTGAGAAAACGATTGGAAGTTTGACTCCGATTGAACAAGATGATTTCAAAGCAGAAAAGAAAATGATGAGCATTCTACAACAAGCCATCAAAGAGGATATCTTAGTTCTACTACAACATCAGGGTGATACACATTCCGTTTGGAATTCTTTGAAAGTAAAGTTTCTTGGAAGCGTGTCTATGATAAAAAGCAAAACTGCTTTGATGAAGAAAGAGTTTGATATCTTTACGGGTATAAAGGGTGAAACAACAAAGCAGTTGATTGAAAGATATTGCCATCTAGTTGTTGAGATGAAGAGGTTGGGAATAACCAAAACGGATGAGGAATGGGTTGATAAATTGGCGGATGCATTGCCATACGATGAATGGGGCACTTATCTGTTGGTGTTGAAAAATAATTTGGAGTATGTGGGATTCAACCTTAGCACATTCATTGAAAAGATTGAGTCACACGAGCTTGAGTTGACAAAGATTATAAAGATGAAGTCTTCAAGTGTTCAACAAGATGTCTCACTGTATTACAATGGAAATACTTCAGCAACATCGAGTTTAAGTCCAAAAGTGCAAACAACCTTTAGTGCAGATTCAACATCCGAAGTATCATCTGTCCCATCAAGCAACAATAACTCACCATTTGCAAATTTTGAACCAAATCCAAAGGTTCAAAATTCACCTGATCAATCTTACACTTAAAGTTCGTCAGGATCAAACAGTCAAAGTCAAGGTCCAGGAATTATGTGCAACATAGCAGTGAACATAAAGAATGCTCAAGACTTTACTGAATCATCAGCGAAGCGGCACATAGCTCTTCTTGCTTCGGTGCTTGAATCGTATGAAAGCTTGTGTAACACCTCGTAAAATCATACCCAATAGAATAAAGACACGTGTCATATAAAGCAATCGTGTTACAAAAATCCAGATCAAGTTGAAAGATGTGCGGTAGGATTTAAAAGCGTCAACATGTTATTAAAATACCTCTGAGTGACCTTTTTGATAAAAGATCCAAGCCTTGGAATAATTTATAAACATCTAAGAACTACTTCAAATCTGGATATTTAATTAAAAGATGAATTATATTGCTAAGGAATTGATCTTATAAATAAAAATGCCACAAAGTCCATTTAAAAGAATTCTCGATACATCCAAGAACTTTATCATGCATGGAATCACATGCAAAGGCATGCAAGTCTGATACATGGTCCCCTCTACAAGGAAAATGACTGAAGATTCGAAGTTGTAAAGTTGCATGGTCAAGACCTCAAAGTTAACAAGTTTTTGTCTTCTGATGAAGGCTTACGGACCGCAAAGGCTAACCCTTACGGTCCGTAAGATGGCGGAGCTGGGCGACTTTAATTTAAAAGCGGATGCGGACCGCATGGCTAAGGTCTACGGTCCGTAAGGCTGGTAACTGGGTATTTCAGCTGAAGGTCGGTTACGGACCGCAAAGCCAAGAGTTTACGGTCTGTAAGAGGTACTTACGGTCCGCAAGGATTATTTCTTACGGTCCGTAAGGCAGTCGCTGGCAGCAGAAAATGGACAACTGCCTGTTCAGCCTGTTGCACCGCCTTATATGAGTGGTTTTCGAATTCAGGGGCCTTGCAACTGGTTTTGGAATTATAGGGACACATGGATACATCTGAGTTCAGTCCTAGACTATTGTGGCAAGATCTTATGACTTATTCTTGAGTATATAAGGAATTGAAGTGCAACAAAGGGAACTTGCTCATTCAAACTCACTTCAAGGACTTCTCTGGAGCTCCTCTGATCAGCAACAAGTTTCCTTAGGCTTCCTAATTGTGCTTAGGACATTTGTAAGTGTCCTTCACTTCCTGAATTCAGTTTTAATTAGCTTAATGACTATAAGTCAAACCTATCGTAATTGAGGTTTGACTTCGAGATTAATCAATAATTGTTCAGTCAAATCTCGAATTAAAAGTACCTATAAGTAGGTAATTATGTGGGTAATAAACCCTCAAAAGGGTACTCTCTGATTCCCACTCTAACTAGGTCAATTGTCGGGTCAAACTAAATCATAAAAAGTCAACAGAAAGCTTAATATCAAATTAATGCATAATTAACAATGTAGACGCTATGCAACCTATTTTATCATTAATATAACTTGGTAATTAATGTAAGAACATGTCTAAACATGTTCAACCCGACAATTTTCAGTTTAGGCTCGGTTCGGAACCGAAAGTCGCATAATTTGACTTTTGCTTTGACTTTCAGTTCTGACCTGGTTAAGCATGTTTTAGAAATGCCTTAGAGCCATATTAGGACCAGGTTTCATGTTAGTATAACTCTCTGTGATTATACAACTTGGTTCAATAGTTATCCGATTTATATGCATGTTTCCGTTAATTGCTTATATGTTGACTATTATGCCCATATGACCTTAAAACGTGATTTTTTAAAATGTAAAAGAGTAGAAACCTTAGTTACTGATTTATAAACTTGCACCTAAAATTTGACATCAGTTTGAGATCTAGATTAAGAGTTATGCTCAATAGCGTAATTAGAAAGCTTTTATTAATTAAACGGCGTAGTTAGCATATAGCCTAGTTTAACCCACTTTTTATATCAAAAGTTTTACCCACTGATGTAATATATATTTTGGGATTTTTGAAGATTTTTAATAAATTTTAGTCTGAGCATAACATAGGGTTGTAGCTTTAAATCGGTCATTGTCGGTTTTGCCCTTTTGGGCTATAAAATGAGTTTTACAAATCCGTTTGACCCCAAACTTTTGCTACTGATTCTAAAAGATAAATAAAGTATTTTAAGCTTTCTGGAATAATAAAAATATCAGCTTTCTTATAAAAACCGGGAATAGCTTAAAATCACCTTTTTAAGCGTTTTTAACGCATAGTATGTATAAAAACTATTTTAAACATATAAGGTTGATACCTACTGACATTTTAAGTATATTTTTATACTTTAATAGTAAGCTAAAGTTTTAAACTCAGATTTCCAGTTTTGACCTTTTTAGCCTAAGTGAAATTAACAAAATGCCCCTAAGGTGCTTAGTTTGGTTTTAAATGATAAATTTCACATATGTATATTACCCTACTGTTATAACTTATTAAATTAAGTATTTTTACTAATTACATCAGACCTGTAACTCAGATTAATATCTAAACTCTTTTATAACCTTTAAAAATGACCAAAATGCCCCTACGGGGCATAGTTTGAGTTTAAATTCGTTTTGGGCATAATAGAAGATACCTTACTGATCTCACAACATATTTAAGGCATATTAATTTAGGAAACCTGTATATGACTCATTTGGTTACCCGTTACGCACTTTTCGCGTTCGGATCGGCTTATGTAACTAGTTTGCATAATTTAGCCAAAACGGGTCAAACCATATCGTTTTCATCTCAAAATCCAGAATGTGTTTAAGTTACCCATATTAAACAAGTGTCCAAGCTTGTCGGGTCAAAACCACATTCTAAAACGGTCTTTGCTTAATCATGCGTTTTGAACTGCATCCTCTTTTGAAAACTAACCGGTCTAAGTCTAAACATAATTAAAGACCCGTTAGGATTCTAATAGGTTATTAAAACCTTCGTTCCAGATTAGGAGCCCAGTAAAAGCTACGTGCACTTGCTGTATTTGACTTATACTTTGCTCAGGTAAATACTCTTAACTTATTTTCCCTATACGGGCTTGTGATACGGTATTATAATAATACCGCTTGGTCGGGTATGTAGTCATTTAAATCGGATTGTGATTAATGTATTTACATAACTCGTTTTAATCCGTATTATTTGGTGTATGGCCTTTGGGGGTTAAATGACCATGTCCCGTATATCCTTGGCATCATTCAAAGTAATGGCCACGACCTAAGCACGGGGTGTAGGCGTACACCTGACAGTTGCATTATGTAAAAACTGGTAATCCACTTAAAGGAATTAACCTTGTGGGCATTATACCTGTGGCGTGTCAGTTAATCTTGTCCGGCCCTACAAACCAGCCCTAATGGACGACAAATAAGTAAAACTGTATACAAGATTATTTTTAAATAATTGTCCCAAGTTATAAAAGATATTTTTGCCTAAGTGCATTCAAATAAATTTCCAAACTCTTTTCAAAATGAGTCAGTTAAGTTGTATTTACCAGTGTAAACTGACGTATTTTTCAAAAAAGGCTAAGTGCAGGTACTACACGTAATAGGCTGGATACTCCAGGCATCAATAATCAAGTCTCGCAAGCTCTAGATGTTAAAGTCTGTTGAACAATTTCCTTTTTATTTTGATCCGCCTGTGGATCTGTTTCAACTACTTTGTGATACTTAATATTACAATTTATTCGGTTGAAATCAATCTATCTTTTGCTTCCGCTGTGCATTTAAATATTGTGTTGTTTGACTATGATGATATCAACTACGTCACGATACTCCCCACCTGGCCCACCGGTAATACGTGGAAATATCGGGGTGTGACAGGTTGGTATCAGAACCAACACTGAGTGAATTAAACACTAGCCTTTTGTGTTTAATCTCAGTTACACAATTGCACATTCCTCAAACTTTCGAGTCTAGACAAAGAACATAGGTCAAATCCTGACTTTGTTGTATTTCTGTCTTTTATATATATATATATATATATATATATATATATATATATATATATATATTGTTGTTATCTTTGTGTATGTTGACAGGGTTAAATATGCCGCCAAGATTCTTTAGAGGAAGAGGAAAGGGACCGGTAGCAGGCCACGACCATGAGGCCGGGCCATCCCAAAGGCGAACCTCACCCATTAATATGAGCACAAGTCCCTAGGGGGACTGGAGGACGCATCTGCCGCCAGCGAGACGGTCCGTCTCGTTAAGTTCTTCACCTTCTTATCTCCACTCTTTTGGACCCCATTCAGAAAATGAGCCCGAAAACCCGCAACCTTCATTTATCCCTCTCCAGAGGTCCAACTCCCGTCATTCCTTTGATAACCCATCACATATCTTCCGTAGCCGGTTCAAACCGGCAAACTACCTAGAAGAACCAATGGGTGTTAACCCATTGGGACCTGAAGATCACTTTTCTGGAGATCACGCCATGGATATGGACGAGGATACCGACCCTACCGAACCACCGACCGGTACCCCCCCACATCCTATTGAAATCTCTGATGTATCATCTTTCCATGGATCACCTTACCGTGGTCCAGACAGTTACCAAGCGAGGTTCAACCAGTATGAATGGTATTTTACACCCTCTCACCATTCATCACCTCACCAGCAGTAACAGCAGCAACAGGATCCTTCCGGGGATTCACGCTTTGTGGCAGTTACCCCGCCACCACCACCAGTTCAGCAGCAGCCTCCTGAGCCACCGAGGTGAAGGAGAACGAACGCACAGATGTCCGTGCGAGGAAGAGTGCATATCAGCACCCCGCAACCATCGAGTGGCAGCCACTACCCGCCGCTCCAAGAAGATCAGCTCATGGGGGGACCTTCAAACCCCGTCCCGGAAGTGAACTATGCACCTGTCGCGTCACCACCATTAGGTTTTGGTAACCCAATTCCTACATACGCTGGTACACCAGCGTATATTCCCTTTGAGCAGCCGGCTCCCACCAGCTTCAATTATGCTGAGGTCGACCCATACTTGGTGGCAGCGAACTACAATGCTCACAACCCCGAAGGGCCCTACGAAGCTCCCTGGGGAGTTGGATACCCAGCTCATGGGTACCAACAACCACCACCTTTTCAACCTCCGTATCAACAACAGCAGCAGCTGCCATGGTTTTCCCCGCCAGAACGGGAAGAAATTCTCCAAAGATTGGACCAGGTTGAGCGGGAGGTTCACAGAGATCGCAGGGAACGACAAGGCTTCTTTAAGGGTTTGGCAAGTCTCATAAAGGGGAAGAGCAAGAAGGACCATTGAATCCTTCAAATTGTTGGTTGTATTCCCTTATTTTCAATTCTACCCCTGCGTGGGCATGTCTTTTGTTTAACCCCTGCGTGGGTATGCCTTTTTGTATTCTGCCCCTGCGTGGGCATGTTTTTCTGTTGACCCCTGTGTGGGTATGTTTGTTTGTTTAAGCCCCTGCGTGGGCATGTTATTTTAGTAGAAGTCCCGTTTAGGGCAAAATTGTACTTGTTAAATTTTTAATGGAATGGTTAGTTTAAATTTTTATTTTATTAATTATGTGCATAAACATAAAATGTGAAATAAATAAAATAACATTCCTACTAAAAGATCTACCATTATAATGAAATGGCAAAATCTAAAAAGGGACCAGACCTATCCATGTGTCATCTTAAGACAGGGCCAAGATGGTAGTTCCATAATTAGGTTCAGATCCATATTAACCTCTCAATTTAGGATTGTTCTGTGTTAAATATTAAAAAGAATCTTAAAGGTAAAACCTAGCCTATATGTCGTTGCAGACATGGTCAAGATGGTAAAACCTATTCAAAAGATTCTAATCCTTGTTAACATCTGAAAACATGTTAACACTCTTGGCAAAATGTGATTTGATAAAAATCACATAAGTCATCCTTAAATTGGGTTATTCCAATTTCCCTTATTTAAAATAATCATCCCTTAAGGATGAAGTGCCCACGGGCTATAATTAACGTCCTCTGGGACTAAAGACAGTGGTAGCCTACAACTCCCTGTCAAGAAAAGGTAATGAACTTGGATTCAAACCTTAATGCCTCGATTCCATAAAATCTGGGCTTATAAACCAAACTTGTCTACGTGACTAGGCCTTTTGTGCTAATTACTAACTTATAATTTAGGATTATGATAAAGATCCTGAATAATTATATACTTAACAAATTAACTAAAATGGCTATTAAAAACCATAGTTAATAAATTGTCAAAAACAATAAAATTGTATAAGCTTCTATATAAACCTTGCCCTTATTTGATTTTATGTAGCAATTAAAGCTACATGGCTAGGTCAGAAGAGGTAAGCAGTCATCCGGTGGAAAACCATGAAAATACTAAGATACATGTGACCGGTACGGAGCTGCAAGCATTAATAGATAATGCGGTTACAAAAGCTATAGAGCGGCAGTATAATGAATCTAGCGGGACTTGAAGTAGGACCCTATCCGCGCCGCATTCCAAGCCTAAGACTCATTCAGAGGCTCACAGCAGGCCACCCTCTAAGAAAGAGGAACCAAAGAAAGATGATGATCGACATTCATCTAATCAACACAGTGTTCCATCTAAAAGGATAGTGTTTGATGACAAACCACGTACCAAGTCCTGTACCTATAAGTACTTTGTTTCCTGCAAACCCCGAGATTTCACTGGGGAAAAAGGGGCAATTGATTGTATGACCTCGTTAGATGAAATGGACACAGTAGTTGACATCAGCGGTTGTGATGAAAGGGATGTAGTGAAGTATGTATCCCAATCATTCAAGGGAGAGGCACTGGCATGGTGGAAGTCTCTCATTCAAGCTGCTGGGAAGATCTCGCTCTACAATTTGTCATGGGATCAGTTCGTTGCTCTCATTAAGGAGAATTATTGCCCGCAGCATGAGGTTGAAAGAATTGAATCAGATTTCTTATCATTGGTAATGAAGAATTTAGATTGTCAAGCTTACTTCACCAGTTTCAATACCCTGTCTAGGCTGGTTCCGTATCTCGTAACCCCGGAACCCAAAAGGATTGCTCGCTTCATTGGGGATTTAGCCCCAGAAATCAAAGCCAGTGTTAAGGCGTCCAGACCTGCTACTTTTAGATCAGCAGCTGATCTATCTCTGTCTCTTACCTTGGATGCGGTCAGGCTAAGATCGCTTAGGAATTCAGAAGAAGGCAAGAGAAAGCATGAGGATGATAACTCACGAAGATCTGAAAAGAAGCATAAAGGTAGCACTGACTTCAAAAAGAAGTCTAGATCCAACAAGGGTAGCCAATAAGCTGAGGAAAAGCCAAAGTGCAAGACTTGCCAAAAACGCCACTTTGGAAAGTGCAGACTTGAGTCCAAGTCTAAGTCAGGATCACCTGCATGTGGGTTATGCAAGTCTAAAGAGCACAAGACTGTTGATTGCAAGAAGATTAAGGATGCCACATGCTACAACTGCAATGAGAAAGGGCACATTAAAACCAATTGCCCTAAATACGCCAAGAAGCCTGAAGAGGTCAAGAAGACCAATGCAAGGGTCTTCCGAATGGATGCTCGAGAAGCTGTCCAAGACGACAATATGATCACAGGTACCTTCCTCATAAATGATGTCTATGCAAGGGTGTTGTTTGATTCAGGTGCTGATAAATCATTTGTAGATAATAAGTTTTGTAAGTTGCTGAATTTACCTGTTAAAACCCTAAGTGTGAAATATGAGGTGGAATTAGCTGATGGTACCTTAGAAACCGCATCAACCGTGTTAGATGGATGTGTTATATCCATTAGGAACCACTCCTTTCCATTGTCTTTACTTCCTTTGAAGTTAGCCGGCTTTGACATAGTTATAGGCATGGATTGGTTATCTCGCAACCAAGCCCAGATAGTGTGCAATAAGAAGCAAGTGGTGATCAAGACTCTGTCTGGTGAGCCAATTACCATTCAGGGAGATACCCAGTATGGACTGCCTGAGCAAGTGTCTATGCTCAAGGCATCTAGTTGTTTGAAGAAGGGTTGTGTCATTTATATGGCACAAGTAACTACTGATGAGCAGAAACCCAAGATTGAAGATATTCCAGTCCTTTCTGAGTACCCTAAAGTTTTCCCAGAAGAACTACCTGGTCTACCACCAGATAGGCAAGTAGAATTCAGAATTGACATCATCCCTGGAGCAGCACCTGTTGCGAGAGCGCCTTATAGGTTGGCACCAACAGAGATGAAGGAATTAAGGACACAGCTAGATGATTTGCTAGCCAAAGGTTTTATTAGACCTAGTTCGTCTCCTTGGGGAGCGCCAATCCTATTTGTTAAGAAGAAGGATAGATCGATGCGTCTGTGCATCGATTACCGTGAGCTTAATAAGGTCACTATCAAGAATAGGTATCCTTTGCCCAGGATCGACGATCTGTTCGATCAATTACAAGGGTCAAGCTACTTCTCTAAGATCGATTTGAGGTTAGGTTATCATCAATTGAAGGTTAAAGATGAAGATGTACTCAAGACTACATTTAGGACTCGTTATGGTCATTACGAGTTCATAGTGATGCCTTTTGGGCTCACAAATGCACCTGCCCCATTCATGGATCTCATGAATCGTGTCTGCAAGCCTTACTTGGATAAATTTGTCATCGTTTTCATCGACAAAATTCTCATTTACTCGAAAAGCCAAGCTGACCATGAGAAGCATCTCCGTTGCATTCTTAAGCTACTTCAACAAGAAAAGCTCTACGCCAAATTTTCAAAGTGTGAATTTTGGCTTTGAGAAGTCCAATTCCTTGGACATGTTGTTAGTGAGCGTGGTATCCAAGTGGATCCCGCTAAAATTGAAGCTATTATGAACTGGCAAGAGCCCAAGACGCCTACGGAGATTCATAGCTTTCTAGGACTGGCAGGATACTATAGGCGATTTATTGAAAACTTCTCGAGAATTGCAGCACCGCAAGAATAACAAGTTTGACTGGGGGCCTAAGCAGCAAGAATCTTTTGATATTTTGAAGCAGAAGTTGAGCAACGCTCCTGTATTGACGTTGCCTGATGGAATTGATGAATTTGTAGTATATTGTGATGCATCGCACACCGGAATGGGCTGTGTGCTTATGCAGAAAGGCAAAGTTATTGCCTATGCTTCACGTCAGTTAAAGGTGCATGAGAAAAATTACACCACCCATGACTTGGAGTTGGGTGCTGTTATATTTGCACTAAAACTGTGGAGGCATTATTTGTATGGAACCAAATGTGTGATCTATTCTGATCACAAGAGCCTTCAACACTTGTTTAATCAGAAGGACTTAAACATGAGACAGCGATGGTGGATGGAAACTTTGAATGATTATGACTGTGAAATAAGATACCATCCAGGCAAGGCGAATGTAGTCGCCGATGCCTTAAGTAGGAAGGAAAGAGTGAAGCCTATAAGAATCAATGCCAAGAGCATTGAGATAAAGAATAGTTTGAATGAAAGGTTATTGGCTGCGCAGAAGGAAGCTGTCCTGGAAGCTAACTACCCTGATGAAAAACTAGGAGTAACTGAAGAACAGTTATCCTATGGTAGGGACGGAATCCTGAGATTAAATTGACGAATTTGGGTTCCAGTTTATGGAGGACTTCGGGATGTTATCCTCCAGGAAGCCCACAGTTCCAAATACTCCATTCATCCTGGAGCTGATAAGATGTACCAGGATCTAAAGGCAAACTATTGGTGGATAGGCTTGAAAAAGTCTATAGCTGCCTATGTAGCTAAATGTTTGACGTGCGCGCAAGTCAAAGCTGAACATCAAAAGCCGTCAGGTTTGCTACAACAACCTGAACTTCCCACATGGAAGTGGGAGATGGTGACAATGGATTTCATCACCAAGTTGCCAAAGACGAAGAAAGGAAATGATACTATATGGGTGATAGTAGATAGACTGACTAAGTCAGCACGTTTCCTACCCATTAAGGAGACTTATAGCTCCGACATGTTAGCCCAATTGTACGTGGATAAGATTGTATCTCTGCATGGCGTACCAGTGTCAATTATCTCTGACAGAGATACCAGATACACATCACATTTTTGGAAAAGTTTCCAACAATCTTTAGGCACGCGCTTAAATTTTAGTACGGCTTACCATCCACAGACGGATGGGCAAAGTGAGCGTACAATCCAAACTTTGGAAAACATGCTTCGTGCATGTGTGATTGACTTAGGTGGTAGTTGGGATAACCACCTACCATTAATCGAATTCTCCTATAACAATAGCTATCATACGAGCATTAAGGTTGCGCCTTTTGAGGCATTGTATGGTAGGAAGTGCAGAACACCTATTTGTTGGGCAGAAGTAGGAGAAGCTCAGTTATCAGGACCTGACATAGTCTTTGAAACGACGGACAAGATTGTCCAGATTCGCGACCGCCTGAAAGCTGCCAGGGATAGGCAGAAAAGTTATGCTAATAAAAGGCGAAAACCTCTAAAGTTTGAGGTTGGTGATAAAGTTTTGCTTAAAGTATCACCCTGGAAGGGAGTGATGGATTTGGTAAGAAAGGTAAGTTAAGCCCAAGGTATATAGGACCATTCAAGATTATTGAATGTGTAGGGTCAGCGGCTTATAAGTTGAACTTGCCTGAAGAGCTCAGTGGTATTCACAATGTATTTCACATCGGCAATCTGAAGAAATGTCTAGCTAATGAGTCGCTAGTCATACCTCACACAGATGTGCATATAGATGAGAGCTTGAAATTTGTGGAAAAACCTTTGTCGATTGAGGATCGACGGGTTAAGAAGCTTCGGAGGAAGCATGTGCCAATTGTCAAGGTTAAATGGGATCCCCATAGAGGTCCCGAATACACATGGGAGGTAGAATCCACAATGAAAGAAAAGTACCCTCATCTGTTCCAGTAAATCTTGAGGTCGATATTTCTCTTAAGGGGGTGGGGATGTAACACCTCGTAAAATCATACCCAATAGAATAAAGACACGTGTCATATAAGGCAATCGTGTTACAAAAATCCAGATCAAGTTGAAAGATGTGCGGTAGGATTTAAAAGCGTCAACATGTTATTAAAATACCTTTGAGTGACCTTTTTGATAAAAGATCCAAGCCTTGGAATAATTTATAAACATCTAAGAACTACTTCAAATCTGGATATTTAATTAAAAGATGAATTATATTGCTAAGGAATTGATCTTATAAATAAAAATGCCACAAAGTCCATTTAAAAGAATTCTCGATACATCCAAGAACTTTATCATGCATGGAATCACATGCAAAGGCATGCAAGTCTGATACATGGTCCCCTCTACAAGGAAAATGACTGAAGATTCGAAGTTGTAAAGTTGCATGGTCAAGACCTCAAAGTTAACAAGTTTTTGTCTTCTGATGAAGGCTTACGGACCGCAAAGGCTAACCCTTACGGTCCGTAAGATGGCGGAGCTGGGCGACTTTAATTTAAAAGCGGATGCGGACCGCATGGCTAAGGGCCTACGGTCCGTAAGGCTGGTAACTGGGTATTTCAGTTGAAGGTCGGTTACGGACAGCAAAGCCAAGAGCTTACGGTCCGTAAGAGGTACTTACGGTCCGCAAGGATTATTTCTTACGGTCCGTAAGGCAGTCGCTGGCAGCAGAAAATGGACAACTGCCTGTTCAGCCTGTTGCACCGCCTTATATGAGTGGTTTTCGAATTCAGGGGCCTTGCAACTGGTTTTGGCATTATAGGGACACATGGATACATCTGAGTTCAGTCCTAGACTATTGTGGCAAGATCTTATGACTTATTCTTGAGTATATAAGGAATTGAAGTTGCAACAAAGGCAACTTGCTCATTCAAACTCACTTCAAGGACTTCTCTGGAGCTCCTCTGATCAGCAACAAGTTTCCTTAGGCTTCCTAATTGTGCTTAGGACATTTGTAAGTGTCCTTAACTTCTTGAATTCAGTTTTAATTAGCTTAATAACTATAAGTCAAACCTATCGTAATTAAGGTTTAACTTCGAGATTAATCAATAATTGTTCAGTCAAATCTCAAATTAAAAGTACCTATAAGTAGGCTATTATGTGGGTAATAAACCCTCAAAAGGGTACTCTCTGATTCCCACTCTAACTAGGTCAATTGTCGGGTCAAACTAAATCATAAAAAGTCAACAGAAAGCTTAATATCAAATTAATGCATAATTAATAATGTAGAAGCTATGCAACCTGTTTTATCATTAATATAACTTGGTAATTAATGTAAGAACATGTCTAAACATGTTCAACCCGACAATTTTCAGTTTAGGCTCAGTTCGGAACCGAAAGTCGCATAATTTGACTTTTTCTTTGACTTTCAGTTCTGTCCCGTTTAAGCATGTTTTAGAAATTCCTTAGAGCCATATTAGGACCAGGTTTCATGTTAGTATAACCCTCTGTGATTATACAACTTGGTTCAATAGTTATCCGATTCATATGCATGTTTCCGTTAATTGCTTATATGTTGACTATTATGCCTATATGACCTTAAAACATGATTTTGAAAATGTAAAAGAGTAGAAACCTTAGTTACTGATTTATAAATTGCACCTAAAATTTGACATCAGTTTGAGGTCTAGATTAAGAGTTATGCTCAATAGCGTAATTAGAAAACTTTTATTAATTAAACGGCGTAGTTAGCATATAGCCTAGTTTAACCCACTTTTTGATATCAAAATTTTTACCCACTGATGTAATATTATATTTTGGGATTTTTGAAGATTTTTAATAAATTTTAGTCTGAGCATAACATAGGGTTGTAGCTTTAAATCGGTCATTGTCGGTTTTGCCCTTTTAGGCTATAAAACGAGTTTTACAAATCCGTTTGACCCCAAACCTTTTGCTACTGATTCTAAATGATAAATAAAGTATTTTAAGCTTTCTGGAATAATAAAATTATCAGCTTTCTTATAAAAACCGGGAATAGCTTAAAATCGCCTTTTTAAGCGTTTTTAACGCATAGTATGTATAAAAACTATTTTAAGCATATAAGGTTGATACCTACTGAAATTTTAAGTATATTTTTATACTTTAACAGTAAGCTAAAGTTTTAAACTCAGATTTCCAGTTTTGACCTTTTTAGCCTAAGTGAAATTACCAAAATGCCCAAAAGGTGCATAGTTTGGTTTTAAATGATAAATTTCACATATGTATATTACCCTACTGTTATAACTTATTAAATTAAGTATTTTTACTGATTACATCAGAATTGTAACTCAGATTAATATTTAAACTCTTTTATAACCTTTAAAATGACCAAAATGCCCCTACGGGGCAAAGTTTGAGTTTAAATTCGTTTTGGGCATAATAGAAGATACCTTACTGATGTCACAACATATTTAAGGCATATTAACTTAGTAAACCTGTATATGACTCATTTGGTGACCCGTTACACACTTTTCGCGTTCGGATCGGCTTATGTAACTAGTTTGCATAATTTAGCCAAAACGGGTCAAACCATATCGTTTTCATCTCAAAATCCAGAATGTGTTTAAGTTACCCATATTAAACAAGTGTCCAAGCTTGTCGGGTCAAAACCACATTCTAAAACGGTTTTCGCTTAATCATGTGTTTTGGACCGCATCCTCTTTTGAAAACTAACCGGTCTAAGTATAAGCTTAATTAAAGACCCGTTAGGATTCTAATAGGTTATTATAACCTTCGTTCCAGATTTGGAGCCCATTTAAAGCTACGTGCACTTGCTGTATTTGACTTATACTTTGCTCAGGTAAATACTCTTAACTTATTTTCCCTATACGGGCTTGGGATACGATATTATAATAATACCGCTTAGTCGGGTATGTAGTCATTTAAATCGGATTGTGATTAATGTATTTACATAACTCGTTTTAATCTGTATTATTTGGTGTATGGCCTTTGGGGGTTAAATGACCATGTCCCGGATATCCTTGGCATCATTCAAAGTAATGGCCACGACCTAAGCACGGGGTGTAGTCGTACACCTGACAGTTGAATTATGTAAAAACTGGTAATCCACTTAATGTAATTAACCTTGTGGGCATTATACCTGTGGCGTGTCAGTTAATCTTGTCCGGCCCTACAAACCGGCCCTAATGGACGACAAATAAGTAAAACTGTATACAAGATTATTTTTAAATAATTGTCCCAAGTTATAAAAGATATTTTTGCCTAAGTGCATTCAAATAAATTTTCAAACTCTTTTCAAAATGAGTCAGTTAAGTTGTATTTACCAGTGTAAACTGACGTATTTTTCCAAAAAGGCTAAGTGCAGGTACTACACGTAATAGGCTGGATACTCCAGGCATCAATAATCAAGTCTCGCAAGCTCTAGATGTTAAAGTCTGTTGAACAATTTCCTTTTTATTTCGATCCGCTTGTGGATCTGTTTCAACTACTTTGTGATACTTAATATTACAATTTATTCGGTTGAAATGAATCTATCTTTTGCTTCCGATGTGCATTTAAATATTGTGTTGTTTAACTATGATGATATCAACTACGTCACGATACTCCCCACCGGGCCCACCGGTAATACGTGGAAATATCGGGGTGTGACAGCTTGGTTGCAGGTAGAATTGGGAACCCCGATATGATAAAGGAAGACTATGATCAGATCGATCCAGAGGAGCTGGAGTTGATCGACATCAAATGGGGAATGGCAAGCTTGGTGAGAAGAGCTCAACGTTTTATGGAAATAACTGGCCGGAACAGTCTTTCAGGACCAGATCAAAACCTTGGATTTGATAAATCAAAAGTCACATGTTTCAAATGCAAAGAGAAGGGACATTTCAAGCGGGAATGTCCAAACATGGAGGTTAACAACCATCAAAACCCGTTCTCAAATGATTATTACAAACAAGTGATCTATCATAAGACAAGTCAACAACCATTCACTCAAAGACCTCAGATTGAAAACAAGCCGGAGAAGGCTGTCTTAGTCAATCAAGATGATGAGAAGGTTGCTGAAGGTTTTAGTTGGGATAAGTACATCCCTGGTAGTGAGGGTAGGGCAATGATGGCAGAGATTGTGGAAGTACCGGAATGCGTTGTTGAGACAGAAGAAGTCAGTGAAGTGACATCTGAGGAAAGTTTGGCAGAGCTGGAGGAAGTAGCTGCAGAAGTTTACTACTATCAATCTGAACAGGAGATTATTGCTAGTTCTTTCAAATCAATAATGCCTCCTAATATGTTTGAATCTTTTGCAGGTTTCTTCAGTGAGCCAACTACTGGTCTTTGTCCAAGATATGATGTTGAACCAGAGTTAGTTGAAGAGATAATAGACGTTTCAAAAGAAATGAATGAAGAGACTCTAAAAGAGATTGCTGATAAAGCATTGATGGGCAAGCTAAAAGAGGTAGAAACAGAATCTGTCGAATCAAAGTCAGTCGAAACTGAGTCAGTTGAAAGTGTGTCTGTCGAAACGGTCAAAAAGGAGTCTGAAGAGAAATCAGAAATTGAGGAGATCAAATCAGGAGACGAGTCAGAGTCAGAGTCTGATGGTTTTGGTAAAATAGATATTAAAATTGATCAAGAAGAAAAGGTTACAGAAAAGGTTGATTCGATTCTTGAAATTCCATGCAAAAACTGTTCAAAATCATGCATGGATTGTCTAGAAAAAGACAAGCAATTTCAAGAATTGAAGAAATTTACTGATGAAGTAAAATTTGATCTCAGTGAGATAAAAGAAGCATATGACACTTTGGCAAGATCAATCAAAATGATTAAAAAGGAAAGTTTTGAAAATGATAAAGCCACGAAATTGCTAAAATCTACTGTCATGGATAAACAGATGGAAATTAACATCCATTTGGACACAATTGCTTCTTTGAAAAAAGAACTTGAGTTAATGAGAATTGAAACTAAGAGAATTGATAAGAAACTGATGAGTTATAATGCTTCATCATTTGTGATAGATCAAATTCTTCCACAACAAGATGCAAAATCTGTCTTCAAAAGTGTTCCACCCCCAATGTGGAATCATTACACTCAAAAGTATCCAGATAGGGTGGAATCTGCATTGAATCTCAAGTTGAGAACCATTGAGAATGAGTTGCCTGAGAATATTGATGTTACATTTTCTCCGTCCGACACTGACAACGAGTCACAGGTTATCAAAACCGTTGTTGACCAAGTGTTAGATGAAGAAAGTGATAACTCGGAGTTTGATACTGTGAAAACTCATTTAGAAAATTCCATTTCTGATTCTGAAGAAGATGGTAACTTCTTAGACAAGTTTATACCAAAATCAGATACAGTAGTGAATGATGATTCGATCAGTGTGGTTTACACAATGACCGGAACTGACAAACTTTATTTTGATTTTGAGTATCCAATTCAAAATGCCAGAATTGAAAATGTTGAAAAAGTGTTTAAGCTTGTTGAAATTGATATTTCAGAGGTTAACAATAAAAAGTTTCTTTCAAAACCTAAAAAGTCTTTTGTGAAACAACAACCAAACAACCCTGGGAAAAAGGATTGGGTGGGTAAAAATGGGTCTAACAAAATAAATGGTAACAACTTTAAAAACAAAGTTGTTGGGTTTGAAAAGAAAATGGCTAAGAATTATGTCAAGCCAAAAGAAAAGATGAGTGATATTTTTGTTGCTGGTCCTAGTGTTGATGCTGAAAAGGATTATATTTTCAGTCAAAAAGCTATTGATGATTTCAATGCAGCTAAGAAGTTAAGAGAAGAGACCAACAAATCAACTATTGTTGAATATGACAAAAGAATTTGTTACCGCTGCAATGAAATTGGATACATGGCCAAGCAGTGTGTGAAAAATCTTGAGAAACCAGTTTTTCAAAAACCTAAACCTAAAAATCCAACTGATGTTAAGGGTAAAACACAAATGGTTTCCCCTGTTCGTATCTTGAAAAGAGGTGAATCTTTGAAGACTGAGGATAAGCCGAAATCAACATTTGAGATTGGCGAATCTTTGAAAATTCGAAAGACTTCAAAGGTTTATCCAAAGACAAAAATTTTTGAAAACCAATCATGGGTGACAAAACCAAAACAGTCAGTTGAAGAGAAGAAGACGGAAAGTGAGCTAAAATCTGAATCAAAAGTTTTTGAAAATGATGTTGATAAACTGGAATTTGAGTTAGACAAGTTGCTCGAAGAATTTCCACCAATTAAAGAGGGAGATGTTAAACCAAAAGCCAAATCTGATGTTCCAAATGTCATTTTTAATATTCCGAAAGTTGATGTATCATGTGATATTGTGTTTGGTAGTGTTCCAAAAGTAAAGAAATCATGGGCTTCATTGTTTGAATGAATTTCTTTCATGTATGCAGGGGCTTCCGAGGTCGATAATCTCGAAGTGGATCATGGACAGCGGAGCTTCAAGGCATATGACGGGAATGCTGGCTTTGCTCTATGCGTCAAATCTATCAACGGTGGATATGTTGGATTTGCAGGGAATCAGGGTGGCAGGATAGTTGGTGAAGAAACTCTAATAAATGGAGTTTTGTCGTTTGAAAAAGTGAACTATATCATCGAACTTGAAAACAATCTGCTGAGTATCTCACAGATCTGTGACAAGTCTTTTACAGTACATTTTACTAAAAATGAATGTTTAATCATAAAACCTGGTTTTAAAATTCCTGAGGACATGGTGTTGATGCGCGCTCCCCGGGAAAACGATTTGTATATCCTGGATATGAGTGTCGCAACAACAACAGATTATCAGAAACAATGTTTTGTTTCAAAAACAAAAGCGACTAAAAAAGAGTAAAAAATGTGGCATCGAAAGATGGGTCACATTCATGTTAGAAAAATGAATTTTCTTGTGCACAATAATCTTGTAGAAGGTGTAAATTTGAAAAATTTTCATTTGAATGATGATTGTGTAGAGTGCAAGAAAGGAAAGCAGACCAAAAAGGCACACCCACAGAAGTTGCTGAATTCAATAAGAGTACCGCTCGAGAGACTCCATATGGATCTCTTTGGGCCAGTCAATGTGAAAAGCGTAAGCGGAGACTTGTACTGTCTTGTGGTTATTGGCGACTTCACAAGGTTTTCGTGGGTAATGTGTATGGAAAGCAAAGATCAAACTTTTGAGTCGTTAATGTTTCTATTCAAGAAGATGGAAACACTATACAAAGTGCTGATCAGAAGAATTCGGAGTGATAATGGAACGGAGTTTAAGAACAATCGAATGCTCGATTTTTGTAATGAGAAAGGAATTCTTCATGAATTCAGTGCACCATACACTCCACAGCAAAATGGTGTAGCTGAACGAAAGAATCGCACCTTAATTGAAACAGCTCGAACGATGCTTGCCGATTCCAAGCTTCCGATATTTTTCTGGAGTGAAGCAGTTGCAGCAGCATGTTATACATTGAATCGTGTTCTCACAGTGAAGAAATACAAGAAAACCTGTTATGAACTTCTTCATCGTTACAAACCAAATTTGAAGTTTTTATAACCGTTTGGATCGCCTTGTACTTTCATTGATCCAGATGGTAAGTTTGGTGCTAAAAGTAATGAAGGTTTCTTTGTAGGTTATGCGAGTCCGCTGAAGAGGGTGTTCGTACCATGCCTGGGGAAGATAATTCAAGTTCAGCATGTTGATTGTCAGAAGCATACTGCTCCACCACAACTTCCCGGACAAAGATTTCTGTTCGATTACGATAAACTTTGGGAGTCTTTCCAACTGCCGACTGAGCCAAGTGTAGAGGTACTCGTTTTACTATACCAACATCAACAATCTATGTCACAAGATCAGGTGCCAAGACCGTTGGTAGTTTCTCAGCCCGACGTGGGTACAAGCGACCCTACAAGTGGTACAAACGATCACGAGGCAGGTCCAAGTGGAACGACACACGAAACCCCAGAGGAACCAGCTCCAACGTTTGATAATTCTGATGACTCAGAATCGGAAGATGGTCCGACTTTTGACGAGGAACCAAATGTTGCAACGACAGAAGCTGAGGATCACACCGGTGATCAAGATATTACGAACTTGCAATCAGAAGTGAGCGTGCCTGACACTGCTATGCCAAGAACTTTGTCGTATCATCCTTCAGAGCAAATAATTGGTGATCTTCAGAGTGGAGTAAAAACACGAGATCAGATCAACAGAGCACTTACATGTTTTTATACATCTGTTGCTCCTTTACAAGTTGATTTCTCACTTAAATGTTTCATTTCGCAGATTGAACCAAAAATATATAAAGAAGCTTTAACTGAAGAAAGCTGGGTGAACGCTATGCAAGTAGAGTTACAGCAATTTGAGAAGCTAGGAGTTTGGAGATTAGTAGATCTTCCTGAAAATCAGAAGCTGATTAAGACAAAGTGGGTCTTTAAATGTAAAAGGGATGATAGAGGAATTATTGTGAGAAATAAAGCACGATTGGTAGTACAGGGATTCAGTCAGCAAGAAGGCATTGACTTCACGGAAGTGTATGCACCAGTTGCTAGACTCGAGGCGATAAGAATCTTCCTGGCATTCGCATCATGGAAAGGATTCAAAGTCTACCAGCTAGATGTGAAATCTGCATTCCTATATGGCAAAATCAAAGAAGAAGTGTATGTTGGACAACCGCCGGGGTTCACAGATCCAGTACACAAAAACAAAGTCTATCTTCTGGACAAAGCGCTTTATGGATTACACTAGGCCCCGAGAGCTTGGTACGAGAAGCTCTCCCAATATCTGCTAGCCAACGGGTTCACCAGAGGGACAGTTAATAGTACGTTGTTTAACAAAGAGGTTGCAGGGCATCTATTGATCGTGCAGATTTATGTCGATGATATCATCTTTGGATCGACAAATGATGATTTGTGTAAAGAGTTTGAGATAGTGATGAAAAAGAAGTTTGAAATGAGCTCGATGGGGGAGATGAAGTTCTTTCTAGGGCTGCAGGTGGATCAAATGCCTGAAGGAATCTTCATTCATCAAACCAAATACGTGAACCATGTTCTGGAGAAGTTTAACATGTCTGAATCTACTCCGACATCAACCCCCCTAGCTCAAAATCACGGAATCTGTCCAGATGAGAGTGGAGAGAAAGTGGACGAGACGTATTATCGGTTGATAATTGGATCTTTGATGTATCTAACTGCTTCCCGCCCGGACATCATGTATCCGACTTGCTTATGTGCTCGATATCAGTCCAGCCCTTTCCAGTCACTCTTGACGATCGTGAAACGCATTTTACGGTATTTGAAAGGCTGCCCAAGCACCGGCTTATGGTATCCTAAATCGGGTGACTTCTCTCTCACAGGTTATGCTGATTCGGATTTTGGTAGCTGCAAGCAAAATGCTAAGTCCACCACTGCTGGGTGTCAGTTCTTTGGAACTCGACTCATAACCTGGCAGTGCAAGAAACAAACCCCAGTAGCGCTCTCTACGTGCGAGGCAGAATACGTTTCGGCCTCGATCTGTTGTTCTCAGATCCTTTGGATCCAACAGCAGATGCGAGACTTTGGTTTGCAGTTCTTAGACACGCCTAAATTTGTGGACAATGAAGCAGTGATTAACATAACTAAAAACCCGGTTCATCATTCTAAAACAAAGCATATTGAAATTCGGCATCATTTCATCCGTGATTGCTACGAGAAGAAATTGATTCGAATCGAACATATACACACAGATGAACAGAAAGCTGATTTTTACACCAAACCGTTTGATAAAAAGAGATTTAACTATCTTTTGAAATTAAATGGGATGAAAAATTTGTTTTCTGGGAGGGTTGTTGAATGTGAAGCCGAGGAGGACGGCGATCTGAAGTGATCCACGTCATGTTGTCAAGTTTTTGTACAGTTTATTTTCTGCTTTTGATAAAACCAAAAACACAAAAATATGTTTTTGTTTTTAGGGGGAGAAAGTTTGCAGAAAATCCAAAAACATGATAAAATGTCAAAATCCAAAAACATTGAAAAACTGAAAAAAGAGTTTGTGTAAAAAGGGGAAATGATAGTACATCAGCTAGACAGTTACAGTACGCTAAAGAAATGTAAAGTTTATATGTGTTAAGCAGTCTTGCAGATGATCTGCCGATAGGTTTTTACACATTTAGTAGGTTTGTTTGGGATATAAACCAAAATTTCTTGCTTTTACGTGGGGAACATCTCTCGGATATATGGGTAACCCCCGAAATCTTGTTTGAAAGGTCCCTCTTTCTGAGATACTAGGTCTTTATACTTAGTGATATCTGGGGTATTATCCCGGGACTTCTGATTTTGCGGAAGCAATGGCCTAGTCCCCGGAGAATACTTTATGCTGCTTGAAATATAAGCCTCCCCTCAGCATAAAAAATGATGAAACATTGAAAAATGCTAATCATGTGCTGTTGTAAAAGAAGATCCCCAAAGGGGACCCACCTTAAGTCGAAGCCGTCATCTCTCTGATTTTGCGGAAGCAATAGCCTGAGCTCTCACGGCCCTTGCATTTAACCCCTTACACATATCATCTAGGTATACTCACCTGTAAGACTGAATATTGGGACCTGGATACGGGAGTATATTCTGAGGTGGGACACGCATAAAAGTTAAGCCTTAAAACATTAAATTCGTATCCTGAACAGATTGAACTTTGTATGAGAATTTAAGAGGATCAGTATATCGACAATCAATGCGAACTGTTTAATATTGAAAATGTAATCCAAGCTTAACGGTACTTGTATCTTGTCGACAGCTGATATGATCCCCTAACACGCTCACCAAAATATGTTTGTACAAATTTGTTGCTTATCAAAAATCCAAAAAGATTGTCTGTTTGTTTAGCATTTTATAAAAATAAAAAAAAGATTTGTTTTTCATCTTATTTTCGACAACGGACGTTGGGGATCAGATGATCAAAGTTTTATGTGCTGAACAAGTCTGGATCATGAAGGTAGGGTAAGCAGAAGATTGAGAAAGTGATTGGTAATTGCTTGAAAGTTTTAAAGTTCATTAATTTGAACTTAAATCTATTTCAAACGTCAGAAAACTTCATAAACTGGTCAGCCAAGGTCATTAACTTGGACTTAGCAGGCTAAATAGTTTACCTGGATCATTAACTTGAACTTGGTTAACTGGGTGTGTCGGTAAAATATCAAAAAGTTAAAAAATTTGAAAATTTTGATGTGATTTCGCTTGAAAAAGTAATTCCACGTGAAACGGTAATTCCGTTTGAAAAGGTCTCAGTGCCTATTTCACACGGAATAAGGATGTCTATAAATAGTGAGGGTATTCCGCTTGAACTTGTCATTTCTGTTATTTCGCTTCAAAGCTCCTCATCAGGCGATTTCAAGCGAAATACTCATATCATCGATTTTAAGCCGAAACTTTGCCCGATTGTTGTTTATAATCTGATCTAAGTTTGGTTTGTACATCTTAGATCATGGGAAAGGTGAGATATCGTGTTAATTTGACCCAGATCTGACCTGATTTCTTTTGATCAGCGATGAACATGTTTTAAAACTTAGATCTAGGGTTTGTATGTGGGTAAAAATGATCGATTAACATATTAATGAACTCGGAATGTGATATAGATCTTGATTAGGGCTTTAATTTGATCTGTATAACTTGATTCCGTTTGAAGTCGGTAGATCTGAACTTTGAATGTAGATCTAGGTCGTTTTTGTGGTTAAAATTGAACAATAAACACATCTGTGTGCTCAGAATTTGATAAGGAACAAACCCAGTTAATCAATTTTATCATTAGAAAGGTTTTTGAAAAATTTGTTCATGATTTCGTTTGAAACATGTAATTCCGCTTCAAATGACCATTTCGTTTCAACTGTTATTCCGTTTGAAATGGATATTTCGCTTCAACCTGTCATTTCGTTTCAAACTGTGATTTCGTTCCAAACTGTTATTTCACATGAGATGTTATTCCGTTTGAACTGTTATTCCGCATCAAATGTGATTTCATGTGAATGTGAGTTTTCGTTTGAATGTTGTTTTGATGAAAAATTTTCAAAGTGTTTAATTTGAATGTATGTTGTTGTTTTTCAGGCTTCAAATGTGATATTTGATCCATTACACAACAATTGTTGTGTTTTTGATGAGGAAAAGATACCAAAGTTGACCGAATTCAAGAGTATTCTGGAGTTTATGAAAAGATTGCCGATTCAGAAAGCTTTAACGAATCAACATTTGGTTTTTAGATCACATATTGAACGTTTTTGGGAGAACGCAACTTATAACGAAGAACACAAAACAATAAATTCAATTGTTGAACTGAATGGTAAAGAAAAACCAATTATCATCTCAGAGGCGCTTGTACGAGAGGTGATAGATTTTCCAGATGATGAGAATTCTCATACAAAGTTTCCAGAGAGGATGGTCAAAGGTTGCATGTTGCGGATGGGTTATAATGGTGCACTGAACAGTGCTAATTACTTGAAATCAAAGTTTTCAAAGCCTTTCAAGTTTTTTATTCACTCAGTGTTGCAGGCTCTAAGTCATCGTAAGGGAGGTTATGATGCGATGAGAGATTATCAAATGAACATGGTGATAGCTCTCGTTTTAAACAAGAAGTATAATTTTTCGAAGATTGTGTTTCATTACATGGTTGAAAACATTACTTCAAAGAGCAAGACTTGGGTGTATCCACGATTTGTTCAAATGATGTTAGATCATGCCTATCCAGATCTTGAAAGAGATGAGAATAATGATTTGTTGGTTTTATCTCACATGGATAATGAGTCTGTGAAACAATTGGCCAGATATCATCCTAACCATCCAGAGCCATCAACAAAAGCTGAATTCTTTGGTTTAATCAAAGATAAAAATTATCAAGATCCAGATCCAATCAATCATCAGAGCTGGAGAAATGAGAAAGAAATAAAAGAGAAGAGTTATGCAGATGAATTAAAAACACTTGAAAGCTTCAAAGGAACTCGAAACGAATGGTTCTTAAAAGAGAAAAAGAAAAGGAGTAGGAAAGCAACTCCAAAAATTCAAGAAGAGGAGGGTTCATCATTTCAACCCAAAAAGCGTCAAAAGAAAGCTGTTAAGACATTGCTTGTTGATGAATCAGAGGAGGAAGATGAAGCTAAAGCTGAAGTTGATGTTGATGTTGAAGGAGATGTTCGTTTGTCTCCTGAATCTGCAAAGTTATTGAAATCTCTTACTGATTATAATATTGAACCAGAGAAAGCAGCTGGTGATGAAGAAGGTAACGATGTAAACAAAAGTACAACAAGTTCATCTGATTCGGAGATTGATGAAAATGAACGTGCAGAAAGAATTAGAGCTGAGATAGAGAAGGAGAAACAGTTAAAAAGAAAAAGAAGAAAAGAAAAGGATGATGATGAGTATACTCCTTCTCAAGAAAATATTGAAGATGTTCAAACACCTCCGTCATCTGGTAGCAGGAAGAAGCAATCTGCAAGAAAAAGTGTTGTAACTCCAAAGGCAGCAAAAAGGTTGAAAGTTTTGATAAAGAAGAAACCAATCCAAAAACCGAGTAAACCACCATCACCACCACCTGAACCTCAACATCAACCATCTCCAATTCATTCACCACTTCATCAATCACCACCTAGACAACCATCACCTTCACATCTATCACCACCACATATTCATATTGCTACACCTCCCCATGAACAACAACCTGTTGTTACATCTCAGCAAATCTTTCAAACACCACCATCCACACAACCACCTGTCCAAACTACACCTGGTTCTTCTGGATACAAAACTTTTCCAAATATTCCGGAAGGTATTACTCTTGAAGACATTGGTGATTTCAATTTTGCGACTGATGTGCAAGTTAAGAGTTTGGAAAAGAAAGTTGAAGAAGTGTTGGTTGAGAACAAGAAGTTGTTGGATCGTGAGAAGAAACTAGAGAAGCGTGTAAAAACAGTCGAAGCTGAAAATTCTTCATTGTTAAAGAAAGTTGAATCTGATCAAGCTGGGATTGATATTCTGAAAGTTAAAGTTGCAGAGTTAGAAGAAGAGAAAGCACGCAGAGACGAACAGAACAAATACTTTGAGTTAAAGAACAAAGAGTTGGAAGCTGCTAAAGAAATGAAAGAACATGAGATTTACATGATGAATAAAGTGTTAAAAAACTTGCTTGGAAAGACTGTTGAGCAGAAATTTGATGAAATAAAGATTGAGGAGGTTAGAGTAAAACGTCAAACTGATTTAGAAGCTGACATGAAGGATAAGGGTAAAGGTCTTGAAGATGTTTCTGAGAGGGCGATTGTGGTATCTACTGCTTCTGAATCACCTATTCAGAATCCTCGTCCTATCTCTGAAGTATCTGCTATTTTTGAAGAGGACGTGTTGATTGATGATATTATTGATGATAAAGAAGAGGTCAAGGAGGATGATGATGAAAAGGATGATGATGAAGATAAAGTAGATGATGTATTCTCTGCTAGTAGTCATAGTGATGATGATGCTGATGATGATGATCAGGATGGTACAGGGATTAAAGTCACTGAAGCATCTAATGAAGAGAATGTCGAAGATTATCTTCATGATGATGTGAATGAAGAGCCTGAGGATGCTATAGGTGAGGGGGAGAATGTTGATGATGAAAACGTTGATAAAAAAGAAAAGTTGATATTGCGTCTTGAACCTGAAGTTGAAGAAGGAGAAATCAGACGTACTTACACCATGGCTGATATTATAGAGATGACACGCATTGATGATCCTAACTTCAAGTTTGATTTTGAAGAAGAGTTGAATGCATTTGATATGAATCAACAGCCTGAGTATGAGTACAAGTATGTTGATGAGGCTGATAACTATGATCGAGTTGAAGTTGAGGATTGCAGCGATAAAGAAAGTGGGAATGTTGATACTTCTGATTTTCCAACACTTGTTGAATTTTTCAGACAAGAGAATGTAGACAAGTTGAGAAGGAAAGTTGCAGAATGTCTGAAAGATAAGAACTTTGATGGTACAACGAAAGATGCATAGAGTGAAGAACGCAAGAAGTGGTTTAAAAAGAGTAACGAAAGAAAATTCAAACGACCGCTGAAGTTCTACAAGAGAGATAGAGTTGTGTCACTGGGTGACATTATCAGTTGGGGCTTTCTACCACAAATTAATGCGTATGCTATTCATCGAGAGTATGTGTCACACCCCGACCACGTAAAACAACAAAGCGTGGCGGAAACGTCGGGGGGTGTTGTAACAGAATTATCGTTTCATAACCATGGATACAAAAAGTGTTTCGTTTTATTGATAATATTAAACATTAACATTGTCTTAACACATAACAAACAAGTTTTATATCGACTATCATCGTTTTATGTCACTAAGGCCTCGTCCAGATCCTATGTGACGTATGCATCCTAGAATGTCAATCAAGGAACAACACCTGAAACATATGTAAAAACAAAGTCAGCAAAGAAATGCTGGCGAGTACATAGGTTTTATAAGAGTATCGGAATCATGGCTTGTTTTCATATATTGCAATACCTCGAAAACCTTGTTTTTAAAAAGTGTATAATATTGCAACATAATTAACCAACTCAAGTCAAGATGGTTATAATTTATAAAATTTCGTAGCCATGATTCTTAACCCAAAAGCTTTTTGTTTTTAGAAAACCATCTTGTAAAACATCTCGTATAAACTCGTTAATAAAACTCGTATATTATTTCAAAAACATCGTTGAGTGACATCGTTTCAATATCATTTACCCAAGTGAACTAAATAACGCCACGATATGTAATATGTTGAAAACACTTATATATAACAAGTACCAGCGGCGTATCTACCATGTTTTCACCACATTACACCCGTCCCGTTATCTAAACACTAGCCAAAAACCAATCGTTTACCCAAATCGTTTAACATCGTTTCCAAATCGTTTCCAAATCGTTTACTCGATTAAATCGTTTAAATCATCCTCGTTTTAATTGTGAAAACTTATATATGGTCGTCTCGTTAATAACATTCAAACCTTCGTGACTCGACTACCTCGTTCCTCGCTTCTCGTATTAACAAACCTCCAAAGGGTAAGTTAATAATTACAGATTCAGTCGTTACCCACAACACCCACACATAACCATGGGTATAGTGAAATAACGGGATTTGTCAGATCCTATGGTACCATAACCTAATACTGGTCGGCTTGATCAATGCTAATGAATGTCATTCGTTATGTAACTACAACCAACAAGTTCGTTCACATTATCGAAATCGTTATTAGTTTAGTATAAATCATTCTATTTGTTTTTGAAATCATCGTCTAAACCTTGAAAACATTTTGTACATATGAATCACCCCAAACAATTGAAAACAGTAAAATAGGGGAACTATGTACTCACATGTAGTGCAAGGTATCCTCAATCAATAGTACTTTAACAAACTCGAGTAAACCAGAGAAATCAAGCAGCACCTAGTAATTGAATCACTAGTCAAACAATAGACGCCTAAATCGGAAGATCGGACAGAATGAGGTCTTGTAAACCAAATGAGTGTTGGACTCATGTGATATGGTTTAACAAGGCCTACATCCTAAATGAAACCTAACCTAAGTGCTTTCGACCCATCGCGACCCATTAAGGTAGCTTATGCTACTTTAACGCGTCGTGCGCGCAAAGCGCGTTCGAGACGTCTAACTAGTCCTATGACAAGTATTATATGCCAATACATTTTTAATCATGTTGTATAATCAGTTATGTGACAAAAGTTTAGGTTACATAAGCTTAATTACCAATTATACATGAAAAGGGTATTTTGGTAATTTACCTAAGGCATATAAACTACTTATCATACAACTACCTAAACTAGGTGACCATAAGGTATAACCTCGGAAGGTTATTCCCTATGCTACTATGGTTAATAAACATGTTTGGTCAGATCCTATGATTGACCAAACGGGTCGTGTTCGAAAGTCTAAGCGGGTGTTTAGTCCGCTTGACTTACGACTCTACACAAGCACTAAACTAAAAAGTGACGAGCTAAGCATGTTAAAACATGCTTAACTAAGTTAGAAAACAAGTTTGGTATCAAAACAAACGGTTTTGATACCTAAGAGTAGTTTGGTTACAAAATACGCAAGAATACGCATTTTTGCCGAAACTACGACTCGTCACTGAGCCTAGATAACGTGGTAATCAGTAGGTATAGTCACTAGGGACTATAACCATCGTGATTACGCTCACGTTATGAAGTTCAAACGAACTTCACATTGACCATAAACTGGTCAATGCAGAAAGTCAAACGCAGTTTGACTTAAACGCTAAAATGAATGAAAAGAATGAAAGAACACTTACAGAAGGTCCCCGCAAGCTCTTGATTTTTCAAGTAATCTCAGGTATGAAGTGGTTTGCACTTCAACTTAGAGATATTTCAGAAAATTCAAGTGTGGGTTTTGCAAGTGAAGGGTGGGGTATTTATAGGATTTCTTGAACCGTTAAGATCGTTTATCGTAAACCGTGATTCGATCTCATCCATACAAGTGTTGATAACCCCATGTGCATCAAAATGGCCCCCTTGCATCAGGAAAAGACATGTGGAATTGGGGTTTGGGTGTTTAACAGCTGTTAACAGCTGTTTAAAACAGATTATTCTGATCTGGGAGGGCCTCGAGGCCCATGTAAGGTATACACAAACCTTACGCGCCCCACCTGTGGGTCCTGATCAGAAAACAACTTTGCCATATTGACAGTTTCAGTCCCTGTTGGTGTTTAAAGCTCATTTCGACACGTTTAAGGCCCGTTAAGCCAACTTTAAGGCCCTAAAATGATGCCTAAACATTGTGGACATGAAACATGCTCAAAAATATGCCGGATGTCGGTTCGTTTGGTCGTATGATCGCGATGTTCGCTTAATTACGACGGAATGCGCATAAGCGCGAAAAACGATCCAAATTGCGCGACGAATGGATTTTTCTTATGCTAAACACTAAAATAAAATATTTCAATGCTTACATAAATTTTTGGAGGTCCGGATGTATTCAGAACGTAAGTTATGCGCGAAAATGCAAACTTATGCACTTTTTGACGCTTTTAGTCCCTGAATTAGCATAAAGTTTATTTTAGCATACCGAACCCCTCAAAGCCTATTTCTAAGCTATGTAAAGGTTATTTAGGGTATTTTTAACTTATGATCAAGTTCCGGAATGTTCGTTACTATACAAATTGGCATAGTTTCGCAGTTTGACACAAATAGTCCCTGCGATCGAACAAAGTTGATTTCGACACCCCAAACCATTCAAAACTTATTTCTAAGTTATGTGGAGGTTATTTAAGGTATGTTAAGCCTATTTCACTATTCCGGAGTGTTTTTCGCGTTATATTGACTGCGTTTACGCACCAGTTTGCGTATAACCTTCCAGAACGCGATTTAAAGCTTGCAATCGGAATCGAATCGAATTGAAAAATCACCAAACACAAATACACACATAGAAACACCAAAACACATATAATAACACCAAATCACATTGTTTTATTAATAATCATCATTGTTTTACATTGTACATCGATTACAGAACACAGTTGTCAAAGTATGGTGTTCAATACTTCGCGTATATTCAAGATATTATGTCTTTACCGTGGTGGGATATCGAAGAGTTATCGCAAGTTAGAACTCTGGATTATCCAGTCAGAAAGCATGATGTACCCATTTGGGGTTTAATGAAATTTGAAGCCTCACTACCCTAAGAAAGTTCAGAAGGTAGATCCAGTGACTGGAATTGAAGAAACAATCTTGCATGTGAAGAAGCCTAGAGTTATAAAGAACATTCCAGTATCGAAAATGGAGCAAGATTTTTATAAGGGGTTCTTGTACTGGGTATACAGCTGTTTGTCGACTGAAGTTGTTATCACGTATAGAGCTGAAAATGAAATCAGACACATCTTTGTGTATGATCCATTATGGTTGGTGAACTGTTCAGCAAAAGATATAGAATGTTTGTTTGTTAACAAGATCGGATTTAAAGCTGAAGATAAAGACCAGGCTATGCAATTTCAGAAGGTTCTTTCTATTTGCTTTCAAAAAGGTATTAATGCTGACAGTAAATGGTCGTCTAAGTGGTGAGAGATTGAGAAAGAGGAAGCGTTAAAGGCTGAAAGAGAAAGAAAGGCTCGTGAAGACAGAGATAACATGTTAAGACATACTGTGGTTCAAAGAATGGTTGCAGAAGAAAAGAAAAGAGTTGAAGATGTGACAACCCTCACTAAACCAGGTATCCGTACGACTTAATTAACAATTAATTACTGCTTAATTACTGTGCTTGTTTGAAATTACTGCTGAACTGCTACTTGATTTCTGATACATGTATATACCTGCATCATACTTTACTTACCGTCACTACATTATTTACATGCTGAACCTTAGTGACAAACATGATGCACAAAAAGCACAGTAGCACTATAAACGGATAACCTATTGAACATGCTGATAAAGCCAGCATCAGGCAGACACTGCCTCTAAGGCCTGTATGAGCCAGAAATATTTTACTACACTAGTGGTGAGTGTAGGGATACAAGGGTTGTAGAACTGCATCTCTAGGAATAAGTTACAATGACTGGATGTGCCTAAAACATGCTCTAAGCACAAAAACTCAGCACTTTAATAAACGATTCAGCTTTTAGCTAACTAATAAAGTGCCAAAACATGAGGAAAATATTCCTGACACTTTGGACGAATAAGTTGTGTCACTAAAAATAATAATAACGACACTTTAAAGCTTTGTTTAACGCTTTAACAGATCTCTATCCAACCGAACAACCGGATTATACCCGGAACATGAAAATATTGTTAATAACATAGTTTTTCTTTTTCTGAGCCAGTTAGGGTCCCTGAATACCCTAACACCCGTTGTAACACACTACACACTAGTAACCGGGTTAACCCTCATAATTAACTAACTAATACTTGGTGTTTAGTTGGAATCTAACTAGATTACCCCCCCCCCCCTTTACGAATTCGGTCCCCAAGGGGACACCCCTTGTACCCTTGTGATTATAATAATCTTATGTGTCTAATATCTAGATGACACAAAATCCATTGGTTAATGATCAAGAAATTGCCTATAAGATCCAAGCTTAAACCAACCTAACCTTAATCACTTAAACATCACAACACTCAAGCTCTCTCTCCCTCTCTACCACTCACGGCCGAACACCCCCTCTACATCCATCATATTTTCGAGTTTTGATCATCACATTCCAAGTTCATACAAGCGTTAAGGATCACCTACAAGGAAGCTTGGTGCAATCGGAAGGCGAAGGACCTCACTCTATTGCTTTTATCCACTCATTTTGCGTCTAGATTCTTCCCTAGCCTCGAGCTAGTAGTAAGTTGCTTAAATCACACTCTCGAACTATTTTAAAGTGGTTAATATGATTTGTAACGGTTAAAACTCGTAATCTTACAAAATGACACACAAAAGTTTACTAAAAATACTTGTAATGATGGTTAAAAGCTCATATGTTGTGTAAATCTTGTAGTAATTGATTTGTGTGATTATTTGGACCCGATCTATGTTGTGGTAGCTCGGATCATCATTTAACCCGGGTTGGTCATGATCATGGATCATGACATAAGGTTGTTTTGGAAGTAACAAGGGTTAAAGGATGAAACTCTACCACACACGAATCATGAACTTGTGTAAAAGCGATTTTGCTTGTGAAATAGTGTTTAAAACTAGTAGATCTACGTATCTACAAGCGGTATTTTCAAAGAACCAAGTATCAAAGAAATCATGTTTTCTAAAGACGGATCTTACACCAACACGAATGATTTTTAGAACACACAAGTGTGTAAACACTTGTGTAACACACACTTTCGACAAAATAACTATTTTTGAAAAAGATGACGAGAAGTTGTAAAGATGGAATTTCTTTAAAAACGGGGTTTTTACGAAACCGGATTGATTTATATAAAAATCCACTAAAAGTAATGGAATTTACTTTCTATTCTCGGATAAAACGCAAGTTCATGTAATTTATGCGATATACATGTTTATTAACTAGTTTGATGCGTTGAATATTGTTTTGAAAAATGGTTGATTTGATTTATAAAAGAAAATGATACGCTTGAAAGCGTGGCCACCCCCAGTTACAGAGGGAACTCTGGCGAAATTTTTCTAAAAACCTAACACTTAGAATTATTTTCACTATAAGTGTTAGAAATACTTTTCGACTTGTTTTCAAATTATAGATTTCGCCACGACTTTATTTACAAAACATCGGAGGTGGGATTTCACAAAATAAAACTTGGTAAATATATATTTAGTATATATTTTTCATAAAGTCACTTGATATGTGTTTATGATTATTTTGTGAAAATACTAGTATTATTTTTAGGGTAAAAATAATACTAACGAATGATAATGGATCCAAAATAATACGAACGTCCCTACGATAAATATATAAGTTACACCGGTAATTATTATTACCACTCGATCGTTAAATCGTAACTTACGCATTTTAAGAAAATATGACTTAACACGCATTTTTGTCAAGGTATTATTTTGGGAAAATTTATGTAATAGAAAATATAATATTTTTGAGAAGAATATTTATATTTTGGAGTTAGAAATAAAATATATTTTAAGTGAGACTTAATAATATATTTCGAACACACATGTATTAAATCCCCCATCCTTGGGAAGGAAAATAACTACCAAGTATATACAGAATGTAAACACGAAATAGTTGTCTAACTATTTCCCAAAAAAACTTAAACCATAAAGCTAAGGCACGGCCGTCCGTCTAATAGAATTAGTACGTGTAGGTCGTCACACAGCTGCTTGATCAGGAGACATACTTGGTAGAGACGCACCACTGTGAGTTCATGTCCCCCTTTTCTCTTAACTGTTTTCAGTTTTATACTTCGGGGGTGAAATACATGTTACATACTGCTACGGACAATTACGAATGGTATGGTCAGCTAAGGAAGGAACTGTTAGGTTATGTGATTGGGTAGGTGAAATCTTAAGAACATTAGTCCTCGTAGTACGATCGAGGGATACAAGTGATAGGCCTATTTGAGCATAACAAACCCCACCCATGCGCCCTAAGGTTGGACCATGTGGTGACCTTGTCTTAACACCACCCATGCGCCCCTAAGGTTGGACCATGTGGTGACCTTGTCTTAACACTACCCATGCGCCCTCAGGTTGGACCATGTGGTGACCTTGTCGTAACACCACTCATGCGCCCTCAGGTTGGACCATGTGGTGACCTTGTCCTATCCCCTCCCATGCGCCCGCAGGTTGGACCATGTGGTTACACATTAACTGATATGTTTCCTTATTTGCTTTCATACCAGAGTTTACAAAACATTCATACTTACAATGATTATAAAGGTTTATTCGCGCGCACATACTAAACACATGAACTCGCTCAACATTATTGTTGATTTTTCCAACTTACATGTATTTCAGGGAATTAAAGATCTGGCGCGGTATGTTATGTTTTCCCGCTGCATATGGGTTCCGAGGTCATCCAGGTTTAGGGGATGTGACTTTTACCTGGACGAGTCACAGTCCTTAAACTGCGTTTTATTCACGTTGATGTTTATGTCTTTCAAAACAATGCTTTATGTTAAGATGGTGTAGTTCCAAGACAATGTTATGTTACCTTGGTTTTAAAACTCATTTTAATGGATGATCTTGCATGATATTTATTTCATATAGCTTGTTATGGTTAAGCTATGGTATTAAGAAGTCACACCAAAATAACCACGCTTCCGCAAAGCCAGGGTGTGACAGCTTGGTATCAGAGCTCTGATCATAGCGAACTAGGATTCTTTCTCGAGTCTAGACTATGATCACTAGGGCTCTCACGAAAACATTTTTACCGCATACCACTTAAGTCCAGATGCAAAACTTTTTATAAACAAATGTTGAGCACATTTTATTTATTATTTATAGGCTCAGTCTTGGAGGTTGAGGCTCGGTCTTGGAGGCCGAGGCTCGGTCTGGGAGATCGAGGTAGTTGGCTAGTGAGACTAGGAAGAGCAGTCTAAGAGGCTGGGAGAATTTGGCTAGTGAGACTAGGAAGAGCAGTCTAAGAGGCTGGGAGAATTTGGCTAGTGAGACTAGGAAGAGCAGTCTAAGAGGCTGGGAGAATTTGGCTAGTGAGACTAGGAGTATCAGTCTAGGAGACTGGGAGGCTAGTGGGACTAGGAGAATTATATGATTTCTTACTTGGTGACTAATGTGCTTATCTGACTATATGATTAATTATTTGCGCATATGTGTGTTTGTATTACAAAACGTCATCCCTTCATCAGATACTGGAGAGTCGGACACTACAGGTCCCATGGCCATAGTATCAGGCGACATAGCTTCATCAGAGCACGAGGTGTACATTTCCGATACTACCAGCACAGACAATGACGACTTTCATCTTTTTGCGCTGCCTGATGTCGTAGCAGAGCCTGTTGATGGCCATCTTGTTGGGGATTTGCCACTCGCGGTGGTCCCTGCTCCTGTGCCCCTTGTCGCTTATCCCGTTGTTGATATGCCCCCCGACGATGTCGATCTATTAGAGGAGGACCCACTTGAGGGCGAGGCCCTATTGTTGCTGGTGATAGCCTACTGCTTGCTGACGCTCCTGCAGAGGAGGCTCATGCCCATTCACCTGTCCCAGACTCATTTGAGCCTGTGGCGTCCGCATCTTTACAAATACAGGGGGTGCAGCACCACTCACACGACGCCGACCCTGATATGGCGTCATCAGCTGCACCAGTTCCCGCACACAGCTTTGAGCTTGATCGCGATATTGAGGACGATTTTGTTTTTCCACCTGGTTTTAATCCAGAACATGACATTGAGTTCATACACTTAGGCCAGCCCTTGGAGGATCCTGTAGCCCCTGTCGACCCTATGTTTGTTGATCCAGTTGATTTTGAGATGGAGTTTGTTGATCCGGAGCCGACTGTGGCCCCTGAGCCAGGCGTTGCTCCTGACCCCGCATTGGAGCATGACCCTGTTCATGCCGATGCACCTGCTATTGCTCCTTGATTGATCATCTGCTTGGACGAGAGAAAATTGGGGTGACTGTGCAAGACAATTTATTATTACGGGGGCCCACGTAATAACGGCTTGTAGTGCACAGAAATCCTGGTGGACTCTGCGGGTCAAGCTAATGAAAACCAATGTAGCAGGAAATAACTTAAACACGAATGACTAAGGCGATGTAGCCTCGAGTTCAGTCTATTACAAGCAACAAGCCAAATTGGCAAGCCTATGTGAAGGCTCAGAAATTATTTCCCCACTCATACATTGAGTATATTTACGTGTGAAATTGGGTGATTACATGATGGCTTATGATGCTATATATCTCATAGACAATTGAAACGTTGTCAAACCCACTTCATACCACTTCGACAGAAGAGAATGTCACCCAGACGTGACACAAACACCAGTACGTTGCCAAGGACAGAAGCCGAGCTGCAAGAACGCATCTCACAGGCAATTGCACGACATGAAGCCCTCCGCTCTAAGCACATCGATGGCACTACTGGGAACAACCCCCCCCCCATCTGGCTGCACCTATAAGCAGTTCCTGAACTGCAAGCCTTTGAACTTTGACGAAACAGGAGGCATCGTGGCATTTGTTCGTTGGTCCAAAAAGACTGACTCCATTCTAAGAATGAGTAACTGTTCGCCCCAACAGAGTGCTACCTATATCTCGGGGTTATTTCTGGATGGCACACTCTCATGGTGGGACCTTCAGGTTCAGACCCTTGGTACAGATGCTGCTTATGCACTGAGCTGGGACGAGCTCAAAGGAATGATGGAGAAGAAATACAATTCCAGGGCTGGAATCCAGAAGCTTGAGGTGGAGTTCTGGAATTGAAAATGGACGGACCAGGGATTCCTGAATACGTCCAGCAAACTCACGACTTGTCTAGGGTCGTCCCCTACTTAGTCAAACCGTTCAAAAGGATTGGACGATTCATTTGGAGACTTACACCCCAGATCAGGGACATGGTTACTACCTCGAAGCCCTCAACCATTACAAAGGCTATCGATATGGGTGATTTATTTATAACATGAGATGTTATGTGTTGATATTACATACGTACACTTTACTTACTATCACCTGACCAACGTGAACCATCTTTTAGAAGATGCCACCCAAAACGCGATCCGCGCATGCCTGCCAACGAGGCAGGACTTCAACAAATCATCATTGCCGCCATTGCACAGTACGCAGCCTCACAAGGAGGAACTAGCAGAAGTAATTCTAACAATAACGACAATAACAATCCACCACATGGGTGCACTTACAAGTAGTCCTTAGACTGCAAGCCCGTAAACTTCGACGGCACTGTGGGTGCTGTTGCTCTTGTAAGATGGGCCAAGAAAACAGACTCTTTTCTCCGAATGAGCAAGTGCGCTCCAGACCAGCAAGTTACCTACATTTCTGGGCTATTCTTGGGCGGAGCCCTGTCCTGGTGGAACTTACAAATGCAAACTCTTGGTGAAGCCGCTGCTTACGCATTGACCTGGGCTGAGTTAAAGGAGTTGAGGAGAAAGAAGCATTGTTCTCATGCTGAGGTACAAAGGTTGGAGACTGAGTTTTGGAAATTTGAGGATGGACGGTCCAAAAATCACGGAGTACGTTCAGAGATTCCACGACCTACCTCATATGGTACCTTATATGGTGACACCGGAATCCAAGAAAATTGATTGCTTCATTTGGGGTTTAGCTCCTCAAATCATAAGCATGGTGACCTCCTCCAAGCCTGCAACAATTACTGAGGCTATCGATTTGAGCGTAGCTCTCACTGAGGAGGCTATCCGCCTGAACAAGTTCGATGAGATCGAGATAAAGAAGAAAGAGACTCACGTCGAGTCATCCGGAGGTAACAAACGAAAGTTCTCGAACTTCAAACAAGGCACTAGTGGTGTTGTTAAAAAAGGAGAGCCAAACGCGCCAGCTCAGGTTACAGCTGGTGGTGGAAAGAAAGGAAAGGGATATAGGGGCACCCAGCCCAAGTGCAACACCTGCCAGCGTCACCATTCTGGCCGATGTGGTTTGAAAGTATGTGAAGCATGTGGAAAGCCGGGCCACTTGAAGGACACTTGTTGGGCCACTGCTGGCCAGGGAGGCCAGGGAGGATTTGGAAACAGAAATAACAACCGGGGTGGGAATGGAAATCGCCCACAGGGGAACAATGGAGGAAACGGAAATCGAGGCAACAATGCGAATCAAGCTGGTAATGCGAACCAAAACAACAACCAAGCTGGAAATGGAGGTGGAAACGGGCAAAGACTTGGATGCTTTAACTGTGGCGATATTGGGCATTTCAAAAGGAACTGCCCAGAGATGAACCAAGCCCGTGGAAGAGTGTTCCATATTGAAGCAAGGGAAGCACGCCAGGATCCCAATGTCGTTACTGGTACGTTCCCTGTAAACCAACGCTATGCATCCGTTTTATTTGATACTGGCGCCGATTATAGCTTCGTGTCGTTAGAATTTAAGAATATGCTTGGTTTAGCCGCTAATAAGTTAGATATTCCCTACTCAATCGAATTGGCTAATGGAAAGATAGTAGAAGCCAATGAAGTTATCAGAGGCTGTGTGATCGAATTGGGAGAACGTGAGTTTACTTTGGATCTACTACCAGTCCAGCTAGGGAGCTTTGACGTAGTAGTAGGAATGGATTGGTTATCAGGCAACAAGGCTGAGATAGTTTGTCACGAAAAGGTTGTTCGTATCCCGACCGAAGATGGCGAAACAATTGTGGTACATGGCGAAAAGCGCGATACGCCGTTAAGAATTATCAGCTGCCTGAAAGCACGGAAGTGTTTGCAGAAGGGATGTGTTGCCTTCCCGGCACACATTGTGGATAAGAAAGCTGCAGAACCGAAGATCGAAGACATCCCTGTCGTGAGGGAATATCCAGAAGTCTTCCCAAAGGACTTACCTGGACTGCCACCTCAGAGGCAAGTAGAGTTTCACATCGATTTAGTCCCAGGCGCCGCGCCTATGGCTAAGGCTCCTTATAGACTTGCTGTTGGGATCAGAGGCTCTCATGATTGTGTTTGTTTGTTTAAAACTGAATGATCAATGAATATGAAAACATGTTAGGTGCAGCGGAAATGAAAACAAACTTTGTAAACACAATCAAAGGAGAAAATAGTTTGATAAACAATTGCTTCATAGAGTCAAAAGATTACAAATCAAAGCAAAAGATTACAATCATGCTTACAAACTATACTCCCCCTCAGCCTGATGCCCCAAGGTAGGTTGCACACAAGATGAAAGGATTAGACATGAGGAGAAGAACTCGCTCAGTCAATCAAATGTAACAGTACAGGGTACTGATACATTTATAGGCAAACCAAACCACTGAGGTATCTCAGCTGACGTCACCATGAAAGCGACGTCTAACAGCCTAACAACCTGTATCTACTGTCCTTACACAAACACTGCTAACCTAACCACTGACTATACATAAAACAGATATTTCACTAAACAGCTGCTCTCCTTTAATGTCAGTGCTTTCCTCAAGGTTGATCAGTCCTTGACTGGGCAGTGCTTTACCATCAGTAGATAGGACCAGCAGTGTTGGAAACTTCAGGGTTTTCATCAGCAGTTGAAAGGGCAGCAGCAGTTGAATATGAGCAGCAGATAGAGACCATCAGTTGTTATAAATCACATTCAAGGGGAGAGCAAAGTGTAAACTGCTGCTTATTATGAATCCACTGTTGTGACCTGGTTTTGGCTTTACATTATATGTTCCTTTGGTAGGGTTCAATCCCAACAATCTCCCCCTGGAACAGATAATGCCAAAACCTTTCATTATTCAGGACCTTTATTGCTCATCAAGAGTGCCTTAGCTTGTTCTTTGAATTCAGCTTCAAATTCCTTTGCACTCTGGTCATCTTCATCCCTGCACAGTGTAAGCTCAAGGAGATCTAGTTGATCTTCAACACCCAGGCCTAGTGCTTGATTCCTTGATATATGCCTCACTTCTCCATTGGTTCTGACCAAGGTCAATACGTGGGTCTTTTGATCAGACATCCACTTTAGTATTTTTAAACCAAATGGGTTTCTTGGGAGAGATTTATTTCCTGATGAGCTGGATGTATTTGGCCTTGTGAAAAACTGTAAAGCAGTATCTTGAACTTCAGACATTCTTTTAAAAGCTTCTTCTATGACTTTTTTTGCTGCAGCTATGTCTTCTGCAACTTCTTTGTCAAGCAGCTCTTGTTTCTGTTGTTGATCAAACTCACTGTCTGTGATATCTGCTGATGATGGTTTGCTTACTACTTTGACCCTTTTTTCAAGGTTTTGTAGTTTTGCTAAGTTTTCTTTATCTGAAGCCAATTTCTTGGTAGCTTCTTCAATCAGATCATCTTCTTTAAGCCTTTCTTTTTCAACAGTCAGCATTTCCTTCCTTTCTTTTCTCAACCTTATAACAAAGGCTTCTGCTGTGCTGATCTGTGTTTCAAAGGTCTTGACCTGTTCCTTCAGCTTTTTGTAGTCAGACTTTTTAGGAGTGTCCCTCCTTTTCCTAAGTCTTTCATAAGCTTCGTCTGTTTGCTGCTTGGTCCATTTTGCTATGGCACTTGCAGAATCCACTCTTGCATCTACCAACTCCTGCTTCTTTCTCTTGTATTCAGAAATAAGATCAGCTATGAGCTTCTTGTATTTATTCCAATTTGGAGCTGTCTTCTTCTTTCTTGGATCATTGTTAACCTTTTCAATTCTTTTTGCCTCATGCTTTAATGCAATTATTGGCCAATCTTTGAAATCTGTTTCTTCAGCAGGATAGAACTTCTCTTTCATTATGTATGCAAGATATTCCTTCCTCAATTCATTTCGTTGATCTGCTTCAGGAGATATGCTTGACATTTCCTTGTTCAAATCACTTGCATATTCTTTTATTTGTTTAAACTTGTTGAGCAGGAATTCTCTTCCTTTCAAAATAGCTTCATTGCCTTGATTCTTGCATTCAAGTTTGGCTCTTATCCTTGCTTGTCTTACTTTCATTTCAAGGTATTCATCCATGTCTTCTGGAATTATGAAACCTATGAGAGAAGGAAATTTCCTTTTAGAAGGATCATCTTCAGTGTAAAATTGTTTCATCTCATTTTTCACAGCTTCTAATTCCAGTGGATTCTTAGCAGCAACAGGATCATACTTTTCATCAGTGTCCTAAGTTGTTTCTCTTTTTCGTTTGTAAAGCTTAGGAGGTTGTGATGCAAGACTGGTGGGAACAGTTGAAGATGACTGACTAACAGCTGTTGAAACAACTGGTGTCTCAACATCTGTTGTCATTACAACTGCTGATATGTCAGCAGATATCTTCTGCTTTTGAGCAGGGGATGAAAGAGGTGGTGATGAAGGTGGTGAATCATCATCTGATATGATATTCCTTCTCCTTTTTAATGAAGAAGGAGCAGATGATGTTTTGGGTGGAGCAGTGGTGGTAGATTGGATAGCAGTGATTTGTGACAGTGATTGACTGACAGTGGTTGAAACAACTGGTGTTTCAATCACTGTTGTCATTACAACAGATGTTGTAACATCTGTTGTCTTCTGTTTTATGACAGGAGGCAGTGGTGATGGTATGATTGTAGATGATGATGGTGGAGCAGTAGTTGTAGTGGTGTGTGGTAGAGTGGTGTGTGTTGATGACATAACAGCTGTTTGGCTACTGACAACAGTTTTTGTAACTACTGCTGTATCAGCTGTTTGGCTAACAGGTTTTGAGACCTGCTTTTCTTTTTCTTTTTCAGGTTCAATATGGATGCCATGCTCTATTCCCTTCGTGTTCATTTTTCTCAACAGCTTGATATTCTCCCCCTTTTTGGCATTATCTGTAGGGGGGTTATCAAGGAATGATATGGAAGAAGGAGCTTTGCCAGTGACACTTTGAATGCTTGCCTTTATAGCCTTGATATCTGCTTGAGTGTCCTTGAACCTTGATTCAACCATGTTGGTCAGCATTTGTACTTGAATGGCATGCTTTTTGTCAGCCATAAGTTGCTGTGCTTCAAGCATGGGTTGAAAAATATTCCAAAGCTCATTTTCAGCAAATGCATGTTGTGCAGGTGCTTGAGCAGGAATAGCAGAGGCTTGTGCTTTCTGAGCTTTTAAAATCTCTTGCACCATCTCTTTTATTTCAGCAACTGATTCTTCAAGTTTGTTAACTCTGCCCGTCAATTCCTGATATTTTGAATCATCACCTACTTTAGTAGGATCATCTGAATCCCCACCAGCAGTGGTTATATCAATGTGTGTCTTAGAGACAGAGTCCCAAAAATCACCCATTGATGCCCCTTGTTCTCGGTACTGGGGACTTCTTTCTTCAGCACTTGATAAACCTTTGATGTTACTAGTGGTCAAAATAGGCTCACTAGTGGTTAACATTGGTGCTATTGAAGAAATTGCCTTCAAGGGAGTCTGATTTATGAAACAACTGGCCAACTGGAGACCTGTTGATCCACCAGTTGTAGTTGCTGCTCCACTTGAACTACCACCGAGAGTTACTTGTAACTCAGGGGGTGTAACCTCCTCAGTTGTTGCTGGGATAGCAGGAGTAGTAGCATCAGACCCAGTCACTTGTGGGGGTATACTCTCAGTGACAGGTGATAGAGAGGAACTGGTTTGTGTCTGAGCTATAGCAGCTGCATGCAACAAAGGTAGCATGGATTGTGGCATTATTATTGGTGAGGGGATGGGGGTTGAAAGAGACATGTCCTTGGGATCAGGACTGAGGAAGATGGATCCAAGTGGATTCAGAGCTTCATATTGTGGTGTCCCTGTGCTTACAACCTGATCCTTTTGTGAGGATGCAGGAGGAGTTTTAGGCAAGGGTTGAGATCTTTCTTCCAACTGCTGTGAGGAAGTAGCAGCAGTGGTTTGTGGTGACTTTCGTGTTGTCACAGGCATTTTCTCTGGGATCTCATCTTCCAGAATTGCCTTTGTTTTGGGTTTGGTGGGTTTTCTGGATGTTTTTCTTTTGGTCTTTTTGGTTATGTCAGGTGTGGGTTTCAAAGCAGTGGTTGTGCTGCTATGATCACCTGGAGCAGTGGGCTCAGCAGCAGATACCTGAGGAGCAGTTGTAACCACTAAAATCTGCTCAGGTACCCCTGCTTTTGTTTTTATTGGTGCCATCATCCTTGAAAATGTTTCTTTTGTTAAGCTTTTTATTTGACAATGAACACCTTGTTTTAGCAAACTTAAATTTTCCTTTTCAAATTTTTGTTCAAAATAGTAACTAAAAAATCTTGGAAAAAGTAAAAATGCTTTACTTTCAACATTTTTCACCATGTCATTGAAAATCTCCTGGGAGTAGTTGTAGTCCTTATTATTCAAAATAGCGTAACCCAGGCTTTGAATTTTCAATGGTATTTCGTTAAAAGATGTTGTTTTATTTGAGGCACACATCAAGAGTGTGTGAAATAAAAACCTGGGTGCAGATGGAAAATAACCCTTTTGTAGGGTATCTACCTTTGATTCTTCTGCATAACCCCTTTTCAGAAAATCAGCTTTTAACTCGTTTTTGTCAAAAGAGGTTTTACCGTTCTGATCATCGAGTATGAAGACTTCTGATATCGATTGTGGTGTGATTTTGATCGCTTTTCCCTGTATCGAGGAGTTAATGGCAATGACTTTATCGTCTTGTTTTTCAAGCGTCGCCTTTTTCCAAAACTCTCTCTAGGTTTGCAGATATATGGGAGCATTTACTGTCAACAAAGTTTTGTACTTTGATCCAGTTATTGCATCAATGATGGAGTCGAAGGTGTGATTGTCTTTGGGTTTTGTGAGTAAACCCAAATAATTGTGAGATTGTTTGAATGGTATTTCGATGGGTTCTTCGGCCGTTTGAGCGACCTCTTTGGAAGGTGATGGTGATTTAGGTTTTGGTTTTGATTTTGATTTTGTCATTGTTGCGGAGAATAACGAAGGAAGATTTTGGAGATTTTTGAGAAGAAGGGTTGGAAACTGCTATGAGAAGAGAATTTTTGGAATTCAATTCGACAGTGTAAAAACCCTGTTTGGGGTTTAGGGCAGGGTTTTTATTTAAAAATGATCGCTGATGTGGCAGCGGTTATTAAGATCTGAGGGCTAAAAATTGACCACGTGTCAAACACTGATGAAACGGATGAAGTATGGAGAACAGTTGTTTTCAGAGCCACTGACGTATCAAGCATCAGTGGTTACAACGGTAAAAATTATGGGCAGTGGATGATTTTAACTATCAGTAGATAGCATATCAGTGGATAAGACACTAATTTTGAGCATCAGTGCTTTTCAAGAAAATGAAGGATCAGTGTTTAACTTTCAGCAGTGGATAGTGTTTAGAGATCAGACGTTAGAACAACACAGTGGTTAGGGTAAATGGTATAATTCTGAAGGACAGGTGTTTCAGCAACAGTTTTGAAGATTTTCATTCAAGGTTTTGCCACATGTCAATTTTGAAAGACAGTGGATTAGTACCCCAGATGATGAAAAACTTTTTACTAAGGCAACTCATTTTCGTTTAATATTCAATTAAAACATAAGTACCCTAGTAATTCAAGCACAGTTTGCAATCAATTTTTTCGATGGAAATTTAGGAGCAAGCCTGAGTATGACATGATCATGACATATGTACCATTTCCTTTTGACCCATTTATGAGGACACAGATACCAAAAAAATAAGGTATTACATCCTGACAGGAGCTGAAACTATTGCCAACAAAAACAAGCAAGAGTTCCAAATATATTATTTCAAAAAAAATATGAATAATATATCCTGGTTATTTGAGAAGATCCTTTGAAGGAAAAATGATTAAAGGATTTTCTGAGAACAGTATCAAAAAGGATCTGGTATGTTTTCAATAGAAAACATAATCATATCATTCTCAAGTTTTATGAAAAATAGTCAATGGTTTGACAACAGTGGTAGAATTTTTGACAACATTTTGACCACTGTTTGGTACCATTTTCTTTGTCAGTTGTTTGCAAACATGAGGACACATGGATATATTTTTAAAACATTTGTCTAGTCCTCTTTGGAGTTCATTTACTGGAATCAAAACCTTTTCCTGAACAGATGAATGCACATAGTTGCTTAATGACCATTATTACCCTAAACTTTGACTCATAAGTGTTTTATGTTTATACTCTTTTCTTTTGACTTTAAAAGTTTTGAGATAAACACACTTCTGAGTTTTTGTGAATATTAGTCCAAAATCATTCTGCAGTAATGTTTTGAGAGACTTGGTCATGTTTTCACAAGTTTTTCATCCAATCTCACATTACATATGATGCGGACTATGTTGACCCCTGTTTTCTTAATGTATTTGAACATAGTTGATTTTGTCCTTTTTAGGAACTCAACCTGTTTTCAACACATAAGATCTAAATAACTAAAGTTTTAATTTCCCTCTTTTAGTGTTAACAAAACAACAATGCTTTTATGAACATAGGTTTTGTTAATCTGAGGTTTGTACTTTAGTATTTAATGAAAACATCACAAATATCAAAACAACAGTTGAAATCAATATTGAAAAATATAAAACAATCCAATAATTTGACAGATATGTTCACAGATCTGAAAGCTATGGGTGACTTTTGCATGATATCACTTGTTGTGTGAAATTTGTGTGTTATATGACATCTTGGTTGATTTACAGAGTTTTTGAATAACCATTTTGAACATGATTTAATCGATACTCTGTTTTTCAACAAAATACAACCAATCCTTAGTATCAATGAATTTTGAGCCAAACTGTTATGTCAAATTGATTGTTAGATCGAATTTGACTGTCCAGGCTCTGATACCAATTGTTGGGATCGGAGGCTCTCATGATTGTGTTTGTTTGTTTAAAACTGAATGATCAATGAATATGAAAACATGTTAGGTGCAGCGGAAATGAAAACAAACTTTGTAAACACAATCAAAGGAGAAAATAGTTTGATAAACAATTGCTTCATAGAGTCAAAAGATTACAAATCAAAGCAAAAGATTACAGTCATGCTTACAAACTATACTCCCCCTCAGCCTGATGCCCCAAGGTAGGTTGCACACAAGATGAAAGGATTAGACATGAGGAGAAGAACTCGCTCAGTCAATCAAATGTAACAGTACAGGGTACTGATACATTTATAGGCAAACCAAACCACTGAGGTATCTCAGCTGACGTCACCATGAAAGCGACGTCTAACAGCCTAACAACCTGTATCTACTGTCCTTACACAAACACTGCTAACCTAACCACTGACTATACATAAAACAGATATTTCACTAAACAGCTGCTCTCCTTTAATGTCAGTGCTTTCCTCAAGGTTGATTAGTCCTTGACTGGGCAGTGCTTTACCATCAGTAGATAGGACCAGCAGTGTTGGAAACTTCAGGGTTTTCATCAGCAGTTGAAAGGGCAGCAGCAGTTGAATATGAGCAGCAGATAGAGACCATCAGTTGTTATAAATCACATTCAAGGGGAGAGCAAAGTGTAAACTGCTGCTTATTATGAATCCACTGTTGTGACCTGGTTTTGGCTTTACATTATCTGTTCCTTTGGTAGGGTTCAATCCCAACACTTGCTCCGTCTGAGAGGCAGGAACTGTCGACACAACTTCAAGAGTTGTTAGACAAGGGATTTATCCGACCAAGCTTCTCGCCTTGGGGAGCTCCAGTCCTGTTTGTCAAGAAGAAGGACGGTAGTTTTCGTATGTACATCGACTACCGGGAGCTGAACAAGCTGACGATCAAGAATAGATATCCTCTGCCAAGAATTGATGATCTGTTTGATCAACTGCAAGGCTCAAGCTTCTATTCAAAGATCGATCTTCGATCTGGATACCATCAGTTAAGGATACAAGAGGAGAGTATCCCGAAGACAGCCTTTAGAACTCGTTATGGACACTACGAGTTCCTTGTTATGCCGTTTGGTTTGACAAACGCACCTGTAGTGTTTATGGATTTGATGAATAGAGTTTGCAAGCCGTACTTGGACAAGTTCGTGATTGTGTTTATCGACGACATCTTGATTTATTCAAGAACAAAGGCTGAGCACGAACAGCATTTAAGAGCTATTTTGGAGTTGCTGAAGAAGGAACAATTGTATGCCAAGTTCTCTAAGTGCGAGTTCTGGCTACGTGAAGTACAATTTCTTGGACACGTGGTGAACGGAGATGGAATCCACATGGATCCCACCAAGATCGAAGCGATCAAGAATTGGGAAACGCCTAAGACGCCAACCGAGATTCGACAATTCTTGGGTTTGGCTGGCTACTATCGAAGGTTCATTGAGGATTTTTCGAAGATCGCTCAACCATTGATGCTCCTGACGCAGAAAGATAAGAAGTTTGATTGGGGAATCAAACAGGAAGAAGCGTTCCAGATGTTGAAGGATAAGCTCTGCAATGCGCCAATCTTAGCACTACCGGAAGGTACAGATGATTTTGTGGTATACTGTGACGCCTCGCGTCAAGGATTGGGTTGTGTGTTGATGCAACGCCAAAAGGTTATTGCCTACGCATCACGTCAATTGAAAGTGCACGAAAAGAACTATACCACACATGATTTGGAACTTGGCGCAGTGGTATTTGCATTAAAGATCTGGAGACACTACCTTTATGGTACAAAGTGTACAATTTTTACAGATCATAAGAGCCTACAACACATATTCAACCAGAAGGAGCTGAATATGAGGCAAAGACGATGGGTTGAGTTGTTAAATGATTACGATTGCGAGATAAAGTATCATCCAGGGAAGGCGAATGTGGTCGCCGACGCCCTGAGTCGAAAAGAGAGGATCAAGCCCATAAGGGTTAGGGCTTTAGAAATGATTATCCGAACCGATCTTTCCTTGCGCATTCGTGTCGCGCAGAAAGAAGCTCTCAAGGAAGGAAACCTTGAAGAAGAATATCTCCGTGGGATGGAGAAGCTACTGGTACCAAACGAGGAAGGAACGTCATGTTTTGAGAAAAGGATTTGGGTTCCTTTGTTTGGAGGTTTAAGGAAGGTTATTTTCGATGAAGCTCACAAATCACGGTACTCTATCCATCCAGGAGCGGATAAGATGTACCAGGATCTCAAAGATTATTATTGGTGGCCTAGGATGAAAGGCGATGTTGCTGTTTATGTGAGCAAATGTTTAACATGCGCTAAGGTGAAAGCGGAATATCAGAAGCCTTCAGGACTTCTGCAACAACCTGAGATTCCCAAGTGGAAATGAGAACAAATCTCAATGGATTTTATTACAAAGTTGCCAAGAACGCCAAGAGGCCATGACACTATTTGGGTAATAGTGGATCGATTAACAAAGTCAGCACACTTCTTACCTATCAGAGAGAAGGATAATACGAGCAAGTTGGCTGAAATTTACATGAGAGAGATCGTCGCACGTCATGGAGTGCCTCTCTCGATCATCTCTGATAGAGACGGAAGGTTTGTGTCAAGGATATGGCAATCCTTCCAAGAAGCTTTCGGCTCACAATTAAATCTGAGCACTGCGTTTCATCCGCAAACTGACGGTCAAAGCGAGCGAACGATACAGACTTTGGAAGACATGCTGAGAGCGTGAGCTATGGATTTGGGCGGTAGCTGGGACAAGCATTTGCCTTTGGTCGAATTTTCATACAACAACAGCTACCACACCAGTATTGGTGCCGCGCCATTCGAAGCTCTTTACGGACGCAAGTGTCGATCACCCCTATGCTGGGCTGACGCAGGTGATAGACAGCTTGCAGGTCCCGAAATCGTCCAAGAGACGACAGACAAGATTGCGCAGATTCGAAAACGCATCGAAGCAGCTCGCCACAGACAGAAAGCCTATGCAGATCCAAACCGGAAACACTTGGAATTCCAAGTTGGAGATATGGTTCTATTGAAAGTTTCACCCTGGAAGGGTGTGGCACGCTTCGGAAAGCGTGGGAAGTTAAATCCGCGCTACATTGGTCCTTTCAGAATTTTGGAAAGAATAGGACTAGTAGCATACAAGCTGGACTTACCTGCTGAACTCCATTCAGTTCACGATACATTTCATGTATCCAACCTGAAGAAAAGTCCAACTCAAGATACCATTGCCATTCCCATCGACGAGATTCATGTTGACGACACGCTTCATTTCGTTGAAGAACCGGTTGAGGTTACGGATTGGAAAGTAAACAAGACCCGCCGGAGCAGTGTCAAGCTCGTTAAAGTTCGTTGGAATGCCAGACATGGTCCTGAATACACCTGGGAGCGTGAGGACCGGATGAAAGAGAAATACCCCCACCTATTTCCTAAGAACCCTGCATCTACAAGCAGAACTTAAAATTTCGGGACGAAATTTTTCTAACGGGGGGAGAATGTGACAACCCTCACTAAACCAGGTATCCGTACGACTTAATTAACAATTAATTACTGCTTAATTACTGTGCTTGTTTGAAATTACTGCTGAACTGCTACTTGATTTCTGATACATGTATATACCTGCATCATACTTTACTTACCGTCACTACATTATTTACATGCTGAACCTTAGTGACAAACATGATGCACAAAAAGCACAGTAGCACTATAAACGGATAACCTATTGAACATGCTGATAAAGCCAGCATCAGGCAGACACTGCCTCTAAGGCCTGTATGAGCCAGAAATATTTTACTACACTAGTGGTGAGTGTAGGGATACAAGGGTTGTAGAACTGCATCTCTAGGAATAAGTTACAATGACTGGATGTGCCTAAAACATGCTCTAAGCACAAAAACTCAGCACTTTAATAAACGATTCAGCTTTTAGCTAACTAATAAAGTGCCAAAACATGAGGAAAATATTCCTGACACTTTGGACGAATAAGTTGTGTCACTAAAAATAATAATAACGACACTTTAAAGCTTTGTTTAACGCTTTAACGGATCTCTATCCAACCGAACAACCGGATTATACCCGGAACATGAAAATATTGTTAATAACATAGTTTTTCTTTTTCTGAGCCAGTTAGGGTCCCTGAATACCCTAACACCCGTTGTAACACACTACACACTAGTAACCGGGTTAACCCTCATAATTAACTAACTAATACTTGGTGTTTAGTTGGAATCTAACTAGATTACCCCCCCCCCCCCCTTACGAATTCGGTCCCCAAGGGGACACCCCTTGTACCCTTGTGATTATAATAATCTTATGTGTCTAATATCTAGATGACACAAAATCCATTGGTTAATGATCAAGAAATTGCCTATAAGATCCAAGCTTAAACCAACCTAACCTTAATCACTTAAACATCACAACACTCAAGCTCTCTCTCCCTCTCTACCACTCACGGCCGAACACCCCCTCTACATCCATCATATTTTCGAGTTTTGATCATCACATTCCAAGTTCATACAAGCGTTAAGGATCACCTACAAGGAAGCTTGGTGCAATCGGAAGGCGAAGGACCTCACTCTATTGCTTTTATCCACTCATTTTGCGTCTAGATTCTTCCCTAGCCTCGAGCTAGTAGTAAGTTGCTTAAATCACACTCTCGAAATATTTTAAAGTGGTTAATATGATTTGTAACGGTTAAAACTCGTAATCTTACAAAATGACACACAAAAGTTTACTAAAAATACTTGTAATGATGGTTAAAAGCTCATATGTTGTGTAAATCTTGTAGTAATTGATTTGTGTGATTATTTGGACCCGATCTATGTTGTGGTAGCTCGGATCATCATTTAACCCGGGTTGGTCATGATCACGGATCATGACATAAGGTTGTTTTGGAAGTAACAAGGGTTAAAGGATGAAACTCTACCACACACGAATCATGAACTTGTGTAAAAGCGATTTTGCTTGTGAAATAGTGTTTAAAACTAGTAGATCTACGTATCTACAAGCGGTATTTTCAAAGAACCAAGTATCAAAGAAATCATGTTTTCTAAAGACGGATCTTACACTAACACGAATGATTTTTAGAACACACAAGTGTGTAAACACTTGTGTAACACACACTTTCGACAAAATAACTATTTTTGAAAAAGATGACGAGAAGTTGTAAAGATGGAATTTCTTTAAAAACGGGGTTTTTACGAAACCGGATTGATTTATATAAAAATCCACTAAAAGTAATGGAATTTACTTTCTATTCTCGGATAAAACGCAAGTTCATGTAATTTATGCGATATACATGTTTATTAACTAGTTTGATGCGTTGAATATTGTTTTGAAAAATGGTTGATTTGATTTATAAAAGAAAATGATACGCTTGAAAGCGTGGCCACCCCCAGTTACAGAGGGAACTCTGGCGAAATTTTTCTAAAAACCTAACACTTAGAATTATTTTCACTATAAGTGTTAGAAATACTTTTCGACTTGTTTTCAAATTATAGATTTCGCCACGACTTTATTTACAAAACATCGGAGGTGGGATTTCACAAAATAAAACTTGGTAAATATATATTTAGTATATATTTTTCATAAAGTCACTTGATATGTGTTTATGATTATTTTGTGAAAATACTAGTATTATTTTTAGGGTAAAAATAATACTAACGAATGATAATGGATCCAAAATAATACGAACGTCCCTACGATAAATATATAAGTTACACCGGTAATTATTATTACCACTCGATCGTTAAATCGTAACTTACGCATTTTAAGAAAATATGACTTAACACGCATTTTTGTCAAGGTATTATTTTGGGAAAATTTATGTAATAGAAAATATAATATTTTTGAGAAGAATATTTATATTTTGGAGTTAGAAATAAAATATATTTTAAGTGAGACTTAATAATATATTTTGAACACACATGTATTAAATCCCCCATCCTTGGGAAGGAAAATAACTACCAAGTATATACAGAATGTAAACACGAAATAGTTGTCTAACTATTTCCCAAAAAAACTTAAACCATAAAGCTAAGGCACGGCCGTCCGTCTAATAGAATTAGTACGTGTAGGTCGTCACACAGCTGCTTGATCAGGAGACATACTTGGTAGAGACGCACCACTGTGAGTTCATGTCCCCCTTTTCTCTTAACTGTTTTCAGTTTTATACTTCGGGGGTGAAATACATGTTACATACTGCTACGGACAATTACGAATGGTATGGTCAGCTAAGGAAGGAACTGTTAGGTTATGTGATTGGGTAGGTGAAATCTTAAGAACATTAGTCCTCGTAGTACGATCGAGGGATACAAGTGATAGGCCTATTTGAGCATAACAAACCCCACCCATGCGCCCTAAGGTTGGACCATGTGGTGACCTTGTCTTAACACCACCCATGCGCCCTAAGGTTGGACCATGTGGTGACCTTGTCTTAACACTACCCATGCGCCCTCAGGTTGGACCATGTGGTGACCTTGTCGTAACACCACTCATGCGCCCTCAGGTTGGACCATGTGGTGACCTTGTCCTATCCCCTCCCATGCGCCCGCAGGTTGGACCATGTGGTTACACATTAACTGATATGTTTCCTTATTTGCTTTCATACCAGAGTTTACAAAACATTCATACTTACAATGATTATAAAGATTTATTCGCGCGCACATACTAAACACATGAACTCGCTCAACATTATTGTTGATTTTTCCAACTTACATGTATTTCAGGGAATTAAAGATCTGGCGCGGTATGTTATGTTTTCCCGCTGCATATAGGTTCCGAGGTCATCCAGGTTTAGGGGATGTGACTTTTACCTGGACGAGTCACAGTCCTTAAACTGCGTTTTATTCACGTTGATGTTTATGTCTTTCAAAACAATGCTTTATGTTAAGATGGTGTAGTTCCAAGACAATGTTATGTTACCTTGGTTTTAAAACTCATTTTAATGGATGATCTTGCATGATATTTATTTCATATAGCTTGTTATGGTTAAGCTATGGTATTAAGAAGTCACACCAAAATAACCACGCTTCCGCAAAGCCAGGGTGTGACAGAAGATAATGAAAAGCTTAGGAAGCTGTTGCTGAGAAAGCCTAAGCCGAGGGAAGAAAGATTCAAGTCTCTATGATGAAAGTGCTGAAGACCTGACTGAAGACTCCGGCAATATCCAAGGGGGATTTTGTTGGTGCATAATGTCTATAGCCTACGTCTAAAGTCTAGGTCATGTCGGTAGTTTGTATAGGGGTCAAAAATGTAATTTTATGTTGTTTGTAGTGATTTCGCTTGAAATGACATGTGGTCATTTCATGCGAAATCATCAGCCTATAAATAGGCATGTGTAGTTTCTCATTTGGCACGAAATCAGTTGTGGTGTAACGAAGTGCTGTCCAAATTTCACCGTGTATTCAAGTCTAAAATCAATGAGAAGCTTGTTTTAAGTATCATACTCTGTTTCTACTCATTTCTACACTGATTCTAAGTTGTTTGTTTGTTTCCGCCTCTCAAACAGTTGTGTATTGTCTCTGATCGACTCATTTGGTCGTGAAAACGATCCTACAAGATTATATCATGAACACTATCAGTTGTTTGGTGCTGAACAGGCCATACAATGTATCTCAAGTGATATTTGATCATTTGGTGGAAAACATCAAGGGTGATAAGTATATAATGTATCCAAGATTTATCCAAATGATGATATATGATCAAGTTAAAGACATTCCAAAGGATCCTGCTGATATATTAGGTGTACGAAACATAACAGCTGATACTTTGAGCAGATTAGCTAAAGGTTATGAATCAAGGGCAAAGAGAATGATATGCAAAATTGGAAATCCAGCATACGTTGCACCTGAAAACGATGCATGGAGACATGAAAACAGCAATTCAGATGATGAAACTGATAGATTGAGGGAGATGAATGAGAAAAAGCTCAGATATTGGTTCGTGAAGGATGGAAAGAGGAAGAGAACACCAAAGGCCTCTCCAATTGTGATTGCTCCTAAAGTGTCAACACCAAAGATAGTTGTTAAGGGTATAGTTGAAAGGGGGAGTCATAAGAAGAGTTAGAACTTTAATTGTTATATTCGTCTAATGAATGCTTTAATACTTGTTTTGCAGGGCCTTCAATGGAATCACAACCAAGATTGATGGATGAACCAGTGGTGAATCCAGCTGATATATCTCAAGAAGGTATTGATTTGACGAAGGTAACATTTGAACAATACATAAAGCATACTGAAGCTACAATTGAAAAAGATCAAAGTGCAAGTGTTCAAGCTGAAAGTGTTAAACAAAAGGAGCCTGAAGGTGTTGCTCATGATGATTCAGATGATGCTGACGATGAATCAACAGAAACAAAGCCAGAGATTGATATGTCAAAGCTAGGTGTTGGGAAGGTTACTTTAAAGAAGAAACCTCAAAAGAAGAAGAAAGGATCTGATGATGATGATTCTTCTTACACTCCAACTGCTGAAGAGAAGTGTTAGTGCAGTATGTGTCTATCTCCTCCGTCAATCAATTCCGTAGCTGAAGCTGAAGAAATCTAGGCTTTTATTGTAATATCTAGTTAGAAAGGCAAGGTGGCATTATTGTAAATAAGGTGAACTACCTTATAAACCTTGGCCTATAAATAGGAGCTTTATGTTTTAGATTTAAGACTTTTTGCTCATTTGGAGATTTAGAGAGCTAAGCTTAGAGAGAGAAAGTCTAGAGAGATAAAGTCCTCACGTGATTCTCGGTGCATTGTACTCGTCATATTATTCAATAAGAATCACGGTTATAGTACGTTCTCGTGTGTTCGGTCACGTTCGTGTACGGATTCCGCACGTTACACGTTCGTTATGCAATCGTTTGGTGTCAAAACCGGTCCTACAAGTGGTATCAAAGCAGGAGCTCGATTGCACTGATCAAACACATAGATTCGTACAGGATTTCATTGATTTCAGATCCGAATTTCATCATTTCTTCATCTTCTACTCATTCTTTCACGTTTTTAACTGAATTTTTCAAAATTGAACGTGTTTTTACGGTCTAAATTACATGATTTTTTGATATGTTGTGCGAAAACACCTGATGTACAACCCTACAAAGTTTCAGATCCTAATTCCTAGCCGTTTGAGAGAAATCTGAGATTTTGTGTCTGATAACGAATGACATCAGGTTGATTTCGTTTGAAACACCTAATTTCGCTTGAAAAATCCTAATTTCGCTTGAAAAATCCTAATTTCGTTTGAAAAATCCTAATTCCGTTTGAAAAATCCTAATTTCATTTGAAAAAAATCTTAATTTCGTTTGAAAAACACATCATATTCCGTGTGAAAATGCTAATTCCGTTTGAAGATTTCGCTTGAACCGATTGTAATTCCGTTTGAATGTGAAATTGTAATCTCGTTTGAAAGGGTCTCAGCAGCCACGTGAATCATATTTGGGCGGTCCAATAATATCACATTGAATAAAATCTTGCCAATCCATTAATTGAATTTGCAATAGTTGTCAGCTATTAACTCAATTAACATTGCATGTGAAACAGATGTCGGACTAGTGTAAATGTTGGTCCAATGAGAATTGAGTAATATCAAAATTGACAGCCCACTACATAATATCGGCCCAATCAAAGAAGTTTGTGATTCTAAATTGTCAGCCATTTCAATCAAGTTTGCATGTGAATTTAAAGTTTTCGGTCATTGAACGATGTAATCACGTGAATTGCTGAATCCATATATTGCATTGAATTGTCTCGAGCCAATCACAATTTAGTTTTGATCTGATCGATAATTAAAGGCCCAATAGAATTGTAATTGATTGATGTTTGGTCAAATTAAAATCAAAAGACATGTGAAGTGAAAGTGTATGTGCATGTGAAGTATATTGATTACACCTGCATTTTGAGATCAAAGTTTAACGGCCCAATAGGATTAAATTTGGAGTATTGATTGTTGGCCAAATTACAAGTGGTCTCACTTCAACAACATTGAAACGAATCCGCAAATCTTCGACACGAGTCTTAGATTGATTTCATCAACACACACTGTTACATATTCAGTCCGTGTAAACTGATTGTTTGTTTGTCTGTTTGCAGGTGATTCCGAGGTAATTCAAGGATATAAAATCATGGAAAAGATTATTCCTTTCAAAGACACCAGAAATGAAGAACAAAAATACCAAAGCAGAAAGCAGAATTCAAGATGATGAGATTATCTAAGGTGTTCAGTGATGCCAAGAAAGCAAAGAGATGGGATGCTGATAGAGAATGTTACCTTGATCCTCAAGGAAACATTGCTATTGATACGAAAACTCTTAGTATAGAAGCTTTCATTGAGGAATTTGCTGAAGAAGAAGAAGCCTTACAGAGAGAATGGTGGGGAGGTGGAGAAGAGAAAGAAAAAGAAAAAGAAAAAGAGAAAAATGAAACTTCAAAATGTGAAGTTGTGTGCTCAAAATGTGAAAAATCTGAATCAGACAATGTTAAACTCTTGAAGGATGTAGAGAGTTTGACATTGGAAATTAAAAATTTTTAAAAAAATGAAAAAGAATTTCAGAATAAAATGACAGTTTTTGAAAATGAAAAATTAAAAAATGAAAAAGATTTTCAAAATCAAATAAAAATTTTAGAAAATGAAAAATCTCTTTTTGGCAAAAATAATCTTGAAAAGCAAATGGAAATAAATTCTCATCTTGAGAAAATCGTTCAACTTGTAAAAGGAGTTGAATATGCTAAAAATAAAATCAAAGAGTTAGAGACGAAATTGAAAAGTTTTGAGACTGTGTCATCAATACCAGATCTTGTATGTCCAAAACCGATCAATTCAGTTCCAATAAGTGACGATGTCACAAATTTTGACAAAGTCAAAATTGAGGATTGTGATGATAAAACTGATGATGAGAACGAGAAAAGAAAAATATTTTTACAATTAAAAGAAAAATTTAAACATACTGTTTTACATTCTACTAAAATAGGTGAATGTTCAAAGCAAAAACCTGTTAAGAAGAATGTAGAACAAAAACAAAATGTTAAAAATTCAGAAAATTTTCAAAAAGAAAATAAAAGCTCATCAGTTCAGTCATCCATTCATTATGAAAAATCACAAAAATCTGAGAATAAAAACTCACAAAAAGTTGGTAATAAGTGGTGCAGGTTTGACCACAGTGCTCAAAAGCCAAATTCAGCTTACAAGAGAAGATGGGATGAAGATTCTTCAAAGCTAAATCATTACAATGAGAGAAAACAAAGAAATGATGAGTACCACAAATCAAATCAATGTTTTGATCTAAGTGTGTGGTATGAAAATGGTGTGTGGTATGAAAATGAGGAAAGGTATGATAACAGAGTGTGTTACACATGTGGTTATCAGGGACACATTGCTGTTAACTGCCAAACTCAAAGATTTGAATCAAGAAGATGCTATGACTGTGGAATAAAAGGTCATATTGCCAGAGATTGCCCAATGAGATCAAGGAGAAGATCGAGGGCTGAATCTCATGGACAAATGAAGAAATCAGTCAAAGTCGAAAAAAAGCCCAAGGAAAAGAAAAAGAAAAAACAAAAGGTGAAGTTATCAAAAGGGCAGAAAGACAGATTGAGAAAGAAAAGGAAGAAAGTAAGAGAGTACCTAGAAAAGATTTTGTCCTCGGGTACAACTGATAATCCGAGAAAAAGTTCTGATGAATCGATTTGCTCCACTAACAAGGATCAGTCAAGCAAAACGAACTCATCAGATACAAATCTGAGGACAAAAGGTTTGATAAAGAAAGTAAAATTAACTAATCAAACTGATGAACAATCAAAGAAAGTTAATTTTTCAGATAAAGCCTTTATCAAAGTTTTCAAATATAACAAAGATTGTGAAAGATCATGCATGTCACAAGTTGACAAATTTGGAAAGGTTAAACAAATTTGGAAAGATGAACTTGTTTCTGAGAAAACAAAAGAGCCATCTTCTGACAAGGAATTTGTTTCTACGGAAGCAAAAGAGTTATCTCATGGCAATGATTCTGACTCGTCAAAGTCAGAGGAGCCACAATCAGGCAATGAAACTGACTCGACAAAGTCAGAGGATGCAATTATTGAGGTAAAAACTGTCAAACCCAAGGCTGGTCAGGCTTGGGTGAATCTGTTTAAATGAAAAACATGACTTGCCGGAGCTTCCAGGTTGGTAAGTGTGGAGTAGGTATCGGCATCTTTCTTGAGAAATTCACTCTGGTGATATTTCGACTTACAAGTGGTAAATCAGGGACATTAAGTCGTACTTGATTCTCTACTAGTGTTTGTTGTTGACAAGGGTCTAAAATTGTTAAATATTTCAAATGGTTGAAGAAAACAATGTGATGAAAAGAACCCCGAGTTTGTGAAAAGACAAACAAAACTAATTTTCCGGAAAAACCATTTTTGATTAAAACAAACTTAAGTGTTTTGAAATCATAATGGTAAAATAGTTTGTTGTCAGGGGGAGTTCTGATTGTTTAAGCCAATTGAATGGAGAATTGAAGTAATTCTCATCATGTTGTCACTTTATCTTGTACAGTTTGTTTTCAAATTTTCCCAGAAAATCAAAATTGAGACATATTTTGATTTTAGGGGGAGAAATATTTTTAAAAAATTAGAAAATTTGAAAATGCCAAAAACATTGAAAAAGCAAAAATGAGTTTTGTTGTGAATAAGAGGAAATGATGGTAAATCAGTGGACTATCACAGCATGCTAAAGAAATGAAATGTCAAATGTGATAAACGGTTTCACTAAAGATGTGACGATAGGCTCAGCTAGACTAGTAGATTTGCGATAACGATACAAAATTAAATGAAAAAGCCTAGTTCTAGTGGGAAACATGGTTGAAAGCATAGTACTTAGTTTTGTCCTTCGTGATTGTGTACCTACTCAGTAATCGCTGAATGTCGAAAGACATAAAACCGGTTAAGTCTGTGAACTTTCACAACTTTGCTGAAAAGTCACTGTGATTGTGCATTTTATTTTGCAAAGATTTAAACTTGTTTTATTTCTTTATTTTGTTCAAGCATTGGACATCCTCTGTGTATACGTGAGTATCGAACTGGATGTTAGTGCCTAAACATTCTGATTTATTTTCTTTGGTGTTTAGTTTAAGCTTTGGATCACCTCTGTGTATACGGGAGTATCGACCTGGTGGTTAAAGCCTAAACAACTTCAACTTGTTTTATTTTCTTATTTTGTTTAAACATTGGACTTTCTCTGCGTATCGAAAGATCGACCTGATTGTTAATGTTTAAACATTCTGCTTTGTTTTCGCACATATCACAGTTGATGAAAGTTTAAAAGCATTACTTGAGTCAGTGTATTGCATGATGAGGGGATATGCTGAGATCGTGGGGTCCAAAGAATTTAGTGCAAAATTAATATACCTTAACGTATCGGTAAGCATTTAAAAAGTTTTTAGATTGAGTTTAAGAGGACAACTATATCGTCAATCTATGTGAATCGTTTAGAACTTAAAATGATTAAAGCTTAACGGTGCTAGTGATTTGTCTCATAAACTGATATGATCCTCTTACACAAACTCACAAAAATATTGTCTGTATATATTTCTTTACTGTATTTCATTCAAAAACAAAAATCCAAAAAGATTTTTGGAGTGTTTTAGTTTTAAATTTTTTAAAATTCAAAAAGTTTTTATTTCATCTTGTTTTCGACAACTGATGTTGGAGAGCTGTTTTTCAAAATTCCAAGTGCTAAACTTGATGAACTTGAGGATTGGGAGAATATGTTTGAGATAAAAAAATAATTTTAGAATGTTAATTGGTTCGTTAATTTGAATCAAAATTTTGAAAAATTACAAATTCAAGTAGCTTTTCAAAGTCAAAAATTGTTTATCTTACAAGTGCTAGAGAGTTGTGCAGGTTAAAGACAGATTTCTGATCCTGTAGCTACAGAAAGCCAGGAGATGTTTCAGATTCTGTGAAAGCAGCAGAGCAAGATTCCCATACCTTAGCATGAATAAAGTTTGAGCCAGAATTCTATTCAAGAATGCGATCCCAGCTTGTTGAAAGGGGGAGTCTGAAGACGTAAAAGTCAGAAATAGGTTCTGAATCAACACTCAAAGGGAAATTTGCTTGAAAGGGGGAGTTTAATTGTTAAAAGATCAGTTTCTGGACTTGAAATTGCGTTCAAGATAAAAGCTGTTGTTGTTGATGATCAAGAGAATTGATAGACAAGACGCTACGAGATTGACTGCGGCAATATCCAAGGGGGAGTCTGTTAGTGCAGTATGTGTCTATCGCCTCCGTCAATCAATTCCGTAGCTGAAACTGAAGAAATCTAGGATTTTATTGTAATATCTAGTTAGAAAGGCAAGGTGGCATTATTGTAAATAAGGTGAACTACCTTATCAACCTTGGCCTATAAATAGGAGCTTTATGTGTTAGATTTAAGACTTTTTGCTCATTTGGAGATTTAGAGAGCTAAGCTTAGAGAGAGTAAGTATAGAGAGAGAAAGTCCTCACGTGATTCTTGGTGCATTGTACTCGTCATATTATTCAATAAGAATCACGGTTATAGTACGTTCTCGTGTGTTCGGTCACGTTCGTGTACGGATTCCGCACGTTACACGTTCGTTACGCAATCGTTTGGTGTCAAAACCGGTCCTACAAGAAGAAGAAACTTTGTATAAAGTGCAAAGCAGTTCAGACTGGAGTAATTCCAAGGAATGTCAGGGTAAAGAAAGGATTTGCAGTAGCTCTAAAATATCAAAGCGGCAAAAGTGAACAACATGTTACAACTTCAAAGGGTCCTGAAACTGTTGAAGTTCCTAAAGTTCCAGAAGTTCAATCACAAAGAATTCCTAAAGTTGAAGTTCAAAAGAAAGTTGGTGATGATGACTATGTTGAAGTAAGGGTTGCTACACCACCACCACCACCAGAAAGTCAGCCTATTCCAGAAAGTGGTGAATCTTCACAACCAAAGAAAACTGTTCTTCCAGATATGTTTAAAGGTTTTCCTAATATTCACGGTGAACTCAAAGACGACATTCTTACTGATGAAGAGTTTGATATGTTTCATGATGAATCTGTCAAAGATCTAAAAAAAATGAGTCTTCTGGAGAAAGAGAAAGAGAAGGCTGACGAGCTGAAAAAGTAACTTGAAGAGTTGAATAAAGTAAATGAAGAGATAAAGCCTGTCATAATCAAACATGCAAAGAAGATAAAGAGTATGGAAGGAGATGTTGAGGATAATGCAAAGCTATTTGAGGTTCTATCAGCAGAGATTTCTGATTTGCATTTGAAGATGAAGAAATTGAATGAGATAAATCAGACGCTGAATCAATTGTTAAGTGAACTTCATGAAGCGTCCTCGAATGAAATGAAAGCGATGAAGTTAGATATGGAAGCACTTAGAGCTGACAAGACAGTGAAGGATGAACAGCTTAACATGTTGTATACAGTGATGGAAAGTCATCTGGGCATCAACGTTCAATCTATTTACAACAATCTGGAGATCCAAAGGGTTGAAGAGAGAAGAGTTGCTAGGGAAAGAGAGTTGGCTCAAGAAGCAACTCAAAGAAGGAAAGGATTGGTTGTTGATACAGAAGAAACACTTAGGTCTTCAAGTCAACCTGAGGCTGGTGGTTCTTCAAGTCAAGCTGACGCTGAAATGGTAGATGTTGAAGATGATCAAGCTTAAAGCTTCGTACTTGTTGGTGAATCTTCTCCTCTATCTTACAATTTTGATTATATCATTCGCCTTATGCAAGTAGAACAAAGGAAACGAAAGGTGAAAGAACCTGAGGTGTTGTTACTAAGATGGAAAGAAGAGGAAGAGAAAGAAGATGAAGAGTTAGAGGATATTCTTAATGCGGTTGAGAACTATGATCCTTCATGGGATGATTTGATAGACAAAGATGATGATAAAGATCAAGGATCTACAGGATTGTTGATTGTAAATCCCTCTGTTCAACAAAAGATTGATGACTTTCTGAACGACGAGCTTAATGATCAGCAGGAGGATCAGCATCAGGAGTCTTCTTCTTCTGGAAAACATCATGCACACCAGGTATTCCTCACACAACCTACTGTTATATATTTGAATGCTCCAGTTGAGGGGGAGATAGAGGTGCCTAGGTCAATGACTGATATGTTAGAAGAGTTGGGATTAGATGACGGGAAGTTCAAGTTTGATATTGATGATGAAATCCCTTCTTCACCTGAAAAGGAATATGAATTCAAATATGCACATGAAGCTGACAACTTTCATCATATTGAAGTTGAAGATTGGACGAATAGTTCTGAGGAAGACACTCCTTTCCACTACTCTGGAGTTGATGATTCTTTTCCTACACTTACCGAGATGTTTAAAGAACAGAATGAAGATGAAATAAGAAGGAAAGTTGTAGAGAAGATCACTACTGAAGGGATTCCTCAAACTATTCCGAAAGAAACATTCGTTGAAGAAAGAAAGAGGTGGTTCAAAGTGATGCCCAAGGAGAGGAAGTTCATAAGATCTCTTCAATATTTCACGCATAGTGCTGATATTTCTTGGGGATATATTCTTTCATGGGGCTATCTGGAGGATCTTCAAGTGTATGCCATTAGACAGGAGATGGGGGTTCAGTACTTCGAGTATTTATCAGACATTAAAACCCTCCCGTGGTGGGATATTGAAGAATTGGTGCAAACGAAGAATATCAAACAATTTTATCATGGCTTAGATGTGAAATAGCATGATCAACACTTGTGGAAATACATCAAGCAGCAAGCAAAAGCAAGATTTCCTGATTGGAAACCACAGTTTCCAGAACAAGTTATCAAGATCTTAGAATCAGGAGAAAAGGATATCACATTGAATATAAAGCCGCCGCGATGTTTGAAAAATATGCCGCTACGTGCTATGGAGCAAGACTTCTATGAAGACTTTCAGGGTTGGATGTACAACCAGAGCACAGCGAAAGCGATGATTTCTTTATTTGATAAGAAGACAGGTGAATCGAGGAGAATTTGTGTGCTAGACCCGATGTGGCTAGTGAATTGCTCCAAGAAGGATATCGACTACCTATTTTACAACAAGATCATTTATGAGAAGCCAGACAAAGTCCAAGCTATGCAGTATCAGAAATTAGTGGACTTGTGTTACGCGAAAGACATCAACTCTGGCAGATACTGGAAGTCGAAATGGAGAGATTTAGAGATTGATGAATTCTTGAAGAAGTACAAGCGTAGTCAATGGTTTAAAGAGATTGCTGATAAAGCTGCAAGGCTAGGAAGGTACAAGCTGATGAGACCTCCTCCAACCGACCAGACACCAATAGAAAAAGAAGAAAATAAGATCCCATGATGGGATAGGAAGCGTGATGGTGATCCTGTGTATAGAAAATACTGGAATGAAGTTGGAAGGCCTCTTAGGCGAAAGATGCTTGAAAAGAGAGAGGAAAAGAGACGTCAGAAAGCGAAGGAGCGAAGACGCAGCAGAAAGACTGAATGAAGACTATGCAAGAAGGAACTACAGCTACATCCAAGGGGGAGTCTGTTAGTGCATATGTCTGTAGCTTCCGTCTGCATTAAGTCTTGTGTATTTTGTGCTGTGTATGTACTTTTGTATATGTATGTATATTTTGTTTATGTCTAGACAATTCAGGGAATGGTGCGTAAATGTAAAAGTAAAATCTGACGGACGACGTTTGTCATCCGATCGGATGACCATCCGATCGGACCACCATCCATCCGGGTGACACTTATTCCCTCCCTGTTTGCCTATAAAAAGCTGGTTAGTGCTAGATTTCATAGACTTTCGGCTGATACTTGTAAGGAAGCTCTGCTGGTCTGACTTTCTACTGGAACCTCTGTATTTTCACTATCATTCAATAGAAATCAGACGCGTTAAACGTTGAACTTGTCGTTGTTGATTCTGTAACATTATCAAGGGATTCTGCACCTTAATTCTAATCGACCCAGCCACGTTCTACTCGAACAGATCCTACGAACACGGCCTAACACAAAGGAACGTAACTCAAAGACACAAATTAATACTAAGTCAAGGCACGACCCGCTCATCTAATAGATCATAGTACGTTGTAGGTAGTCATGTACATTGGAAGAAGCTTTGAGTTACCGTTGATTTCGAAGAATGCAAGACTGTGAGTTCATGTTTCCCCCTTTTCTTTTAACTGTTTTCAGTTTTATAACTTCGGGGGTGAAGTACATGTTACAAACTGTTTACAAACGTTTAAATGTGGTATGGTTAGCTAAGGAAAGGTACTGCTAGATCATCTGAGTGGTGGGTATAATGCTTAAGACCATTAATCCTCGTTGTAGGACCGAGGGACATGAGTGATAGATCTATTTGGGTGTAGTGAGCCCCACCCATGTGGACCAGGGTTTGGCCCATGAGGTGACTATGTCTTACAGCCGGAAGCCCGGTGCAAAGTCTGCTAGATTTGAGCCTTCCTGCATCACGTCACACATATTAATGGCCTTGCAAACCAATAATGATCTGTTTTCCTTGTTGCTTTCATACCGTGGTTTACAAACATACATACATACTTTCAACGATTACAAAGGTTTATTCGTGCACACAAATAAACACATGAACTCGCTCCACTTCTGTTGATGTTTTCAAACTACATGTATTTCAGGGAATTAAAAGTGGATCTGGCGGGCGTTGGAAGTTTCAAGTAATGTTGAGAATAAAAGATGTCACCCGAAGTCTGAGGATTTGGATAGTGTGTCTTATCCTAGATAAGACACATCTTTCGAAGTCCGGTTTTATTTAATGTCTTTTGTCGAGTCCTTGTGAAATCTTAAATAAGTTGCATGGTTGTACTCGGATTTGAAGTCTATGTTTAAAACAATGTTGTTGTTATGTTTTAAAACTTAATGAATGGATTATCATCTTTAGCTTATCATATAGATGTTTGTTATGGTTGGATACAATGATATTAAGCAAGTCACACATAATCACGCTTCCGCAAAAGTCAGGGTGTGACAGTTTGGTATCAGAGCTTCGATTGTAGCGAACTAGGATTCTTTCTCGAGTCTAGACTACAATCATTAGGGCTCTCACGAAAATATTTTCACAACATGTTTTCATTGCATACACAAAATGCCCAGATCCAGGGAAACAAACATTTTTACAAACGGAAAGACAAGAAGCACGATTGCGAGGTTTACATTTGTGGTTTAGTCTGGGAGACTAGGTGGTCTAGTCTGGGAGACTAGGTGGTCTAGTCTGGGAGACTAGGTGGTCTAGTCTGGGAGACTAGGTGGTCTAGTCTGGGAGACTAGGTGGTCTTGTCTGAGAGACTAGGTGGTCTAGTCTGGGAGACTAGGAAGGATAGAAAGGGTTCATGAGGAATCACGAGGATACATGATTTCATGATACATTGACTTTGCTTGCATACTAAATGTTAGTGGTTAATATATGTGCATATGTTGTGATTGTTCTGTTACAGACACTATGTCTTCATTCGAGAGTGGATTGTCCAACGACCATGACCCCATGGCTATTGTTTCTGATGACGAGATCGCCCCAGAGCCAGAGATCTTAACATCCGATACAGAGAGTGACCCGGAGATGATGTCTGATGACGAGGATGATTTTCAGCCATTTACGCTGCCTGATTTTGGAGACGACTTATCGCTTGCTGATGGTATCCCAGACGAGGATCCTTTTGTTATTCCCATTCCAGTCCACGATCATCTTATCATTGGTCATCCCGATGGTGAGCATATTGTGGCACCGATCCTCGCTCCTGTTCCTATAGTGGTCATCCCTCCTGCGGATTTGCCTTTTGACGATCTCTTTAATGATGATTTTGATTTGTTTATTGATGGTCCTCCCGATGACGCCCATGGCGATGGAGAGCTAGATGAGGACGTTGTTGCTAGTCCACTTCCTGAGATCCCTGTTATTGAGATTTCCTCTGACACTAGTTTGCAATCTGTCTCAGATTCCTTTGAGTCTGTGACATCTTCCGCCTTGCAGGCAGTTGGGTTACGATGCTATGCCACTGATTCTGATGATGATACAGCCATGTCAGCTGCACCATCCCCTCCACACGGTCCCGAGCTTGGTCTTGAGCTAGATTTCGTTCCTGTTGATCAGCCTGACGTTGCACCTGCTGATCCTGAGCCCTTGCCTGATCATGACCCTATTCCTTTTGGCATACCAGACATTGCACCCCTCGTACCTGATCCAGTTCCTGCACCCACTGACCCTCCTGTTATTGAGCCATTCATTCCCCCACCTGCACCCGCACACGCTGCTCCTTTTCGCCTTGTGGAGTCTGATGTTCATTGTGTTGATTTACCTATAGTTTTCTTGCAGGACATACCCGCACACCGTCCAGGGGAAGGCACTTCAGGCCAGCAGCCTAGTCATGACCCTCATGTTTCAGCAGCTTTTCCACACATACCCCAGTCTGCACCTTTTGCTCCTTTTACTTCTTCACCACTTGATGAGCCACTCAGATGGTTCCCACCATATACTATGCCGATTTCAGATCCCTACCATCCCTCACAGTTTGTTGGATATAATGGGATGAGTTACTGTTATCACTTCAGCTTCAGTATGAGATCATGAGTCGCAGGATTTTGGAGCTTGAGATGACACCGCATCCTTTACCATGTCCTTGTCAGCCTGCTTTTGTTCCCCCTCGTTCATCACCGTCCCCATTTTCACATCCACCTGAACCTCTTACTCCATTTTGAGAGTTTGATGCTCGATTTCTTACTGTCGAGCAGCAGACCAGTTATTTGTTGCGTCATGTTTATGAGCTTGAGGAGGAGCTTGCGCATGTGCGCAGCTTGCTTTTCTTTCCTCCACCTCCTCCTCCTCCACCACCATCAGCATAGCTGTTTTTTGGTTTTATGTAGGTAGCTTTGCTTTTGTTGAGAGCACCACTATTGAGCTGAGCTTGTGAAGCCTTTTGGAGATCACCTTTTGATTGTATGACGTTTGTAGACTGATAGACTTGTTGGACAAGGGTAGTGTGACCCTGTGTTCCCTTTTGATACGATACATTTTGTAAAACATGTAACAATACTTTGTGGTCGATGATTAATGAAAGCTTAATCGTCATGTTCTCATTAAACACGTTGTTAAAATTTCATGTTTGTGCTATGATTGTGATGACATATGATTGCTTGCTACGATGATTGCTTATATACCTATATATATACACCCCCTAGGTCTTATTCATAAGTAGATGCTTATGTGCTTGTGTCTTTAACAAGACCTGACCTATACAATCTTCTTTTAGAAGATGCCTCCTCGAAGGAACACTCAGTTGCCCACAACAGAGGCAGAACTGCACGAACGGATTTCACAGGCAATCGCACAACATGAGGCCCTACGCTCTGAACACAGCGGAGGTACCTCAGGAAATAACCCACCTCACGGTAATGTTTAAGTCACCTAAGACACATTATAATACGTTTGGACATTCCATGCGCGTTTGCTAATGCTTTCTGTGAATGATGTTGCCTGTACAGGCTGTACTTACAAGCAATTCCTTGATTGCAAGCCTCTGAACTTTGACGGCACTGGAGGTGTCGTAGCGTTTGTAAGATGGGCTGAGAAGACAGATTCTATGCTATGAATGAGCAAATGTGCACCAGAGCACCAAGTCACTTACATTTCTGGACTATTCCTTGATGGAGCTCTGTCATGGTTAAACCTTCATGTTCAGACTCTAGGTGAGGCTGCAGCGTATGCTATGACGTGGGATGAGATGAAAGAGCTGATGCGCAAGAAGTACTGTTCAAGGGCTGAAATTCAGAAGTTGGAAACCGAGTTTTGGAATCTTAAGATGGATGGTCCTAAGATAGCAGAATACGTGCAGAGATTCCATTATTTGTCTCGTGTTGTCCCTTACATGGTGGAGCAAGAGTTCAAGCGAGTTGAATGTTTCATTTGGGGATTGGTACCCTAAATACTGAGCATGGTGACTACTTCGAAGCCTCCAACGATCACTAAAGCCATCGATTTAAGCGTGGCATTGACTGAAGAAGCCGTTAGATTGGGCAAGTTTTCAATCTCCGAGAAGAAGAAGAAAGAGACTCATGTGGAGTCGTCTGGTGAGAACAAAAGGAAGTTCTCGAATTTCAAGAAGGGTACCCAAGGAAACAACAGCAGTACCAACAAGCGTAGAGATGCTAACCCACCAGCCGAGGTCAGGACTGGTGCTGCTACTGCTAAGAACAAAGGAAAAGGATACATGGGCACCCTGCCCAAATGTAATGTATGTCAGTATCATCATGCCGGCCAGTGCAAGTTTAGGAAATGTGAATCCTGTGGAAAGAATGGTCATTCGAAGGAAACGTGCTGGGCTGGTAATGGTCGTGGAAATGGCGGTCAAAGAGGAAATGGAAATGGTAACGTCAATGGTAACCGTGGTGGAAACGGTAATGGGAATAGAAATAACCAGGGAGGTAATGGAAACGAAAACAGAAATGGAAACCAAGCAGGAAGTGGAAATCGTGGAAGAAATAACAACAACAATCAGGGAGGTACTGGAAACGGACAAGGTTGTTTTAGCTGTGGTATGTTGGGCATTTCAAGCGAGACTGCCCAAAGAACAACCAAGCCCAAGGAAGAGTCTTCAACATTGGAGCTAGGGAAGCTCGTCAAGATCCGAACGTAGTCACTGGTACGTTCCCTATCAATCAACATTTTGCATCTGTGCTATTTGATACTGGTGCCGACTATAGCTTCGTATCCCTATAGTTTAAGAATATACTTGGGTTAGTTGCAAGTAAGTTAGATATCCCGTATTCAATAGAACTAGCTACTGGGAAGCTAGTAGAAGCAAACGAAGTGATTAGAGGCTGTGTGATAGAGCTTGGAGAGCGTGAGTTTACGCTTGATCTGCTGCCAGTAGAATTGGGAAGTTTCGATGTAGTAGTTGGAATGGATTGATTGTCAAGTAATCGAGCTGAGATCGTATGCCATGAGAAGATTATCTGTATCCCGATTGCGAATGAAGAGAGGATTGTGGTACACGGAGAAAAGCATGATACGCCTCTACGGATTATCAGTTGCTTGAAGGCACAAAAGTTTATGCGTAAAGGATGTGTTGCCTTCTTGGCTCACATTGTTGATAAGGAAGCCAAAGAATTGAAGCTTGAAGATATCCCTGTGGTAAGGGAATATCCTGAAGTCTTCCCCGAAGACTTGCCAGGATTACCGCCCCAACAACAAGTCGAATTCCATATTGACCTGGTTCCAGGCGCCGCGCCCGTCGCCAAGCCACCTTATCGACTTGCGCCTTCTGAGATGCAAGAGTTGTCGACGCAGCTTCAGGAGTTGTTAGACAAGGGATTCATTAGACCAAGCTTCTCGCCTTGGGGAGCTTCGGTACTATTTGTCAAGAAGAAGGACGGTGGTTTCCGTATGTGCATCGACTACCGAGAGCTGAACAAGTTAACCATCAAGAATCGGTATCCTTTGCCGAGGATTGCTGATTTATTCGATCAACTTCAAGGTTCGAGTTACTACTCCAAGATCGATCTTCGATCAGGTTATCACCAATTGCGGATTCAAGAAGAGAGTATACCAAAGACTGCCTTTAAAACTCGTTATGGACATTACGAGTTTCTAGTAATGCCGTTTGGTCTGACAAACGCGCCGGCAGTATTCATGGACTTGATGAACCGAGTTTGCAAGCCATATCTCGATAAATTCGTGATTGTGTTTATCGATGATATTTTGATCTATTCACAGACAAAAGAAGAGCATGAGCAACACCTAAGAGCCATCTTAGAGCTGCTTAAGAAGGAAAAGCTCTATGCTAAGTTTTCGAAGTGTGAGTTTTGGTTGCGTGAGGTACAGTTCCTTGGTCACGTGGTAAACAAGGATGGAATTTATGTGGATCCCACCAAGATTAAGGCGATTAAGAATTGGGAAACTCCTAAGACGCCAACCGAGATCCGTCAGTTTCTAGGTTTAGCAGGGTATTATCGCAGATTCATTGAGGATTTTTCTAAAATCGCTCAATCGTTGACCTCCTGTTGGTGTATACGTCTGTCAACTTCGTCTTGTATCTAGTCTTGTACTAGAATTGTTAGATCAGGGCACGTTGTACGAGGAAAACAGGAGGTTTTAGGTGTGACTGAGTTAATTTCGTTTGTAAGTGACATGTGCTAGTTCAAACGAAATCAACTTGGTTAATTCTGTTTGAAATGGCAACTGCCACTTTCAAAAGGAATCAGCTCATCTATAAATTGTGACAACGCTCACTAAACCAGGTATCCGTACGACTTAATTAATAATTAATTACTGCTTAATTACTGTGCTTGTTTGAAATTACTGATGAACTGCTACTTGATTTCTGATACATGCATATACCTGCATCATACTTTACTTACCGTCACTACATTATTTACATGTTGAACCTTAGTGACAAACATGATGCACAAAAAGCACAGTAGCACTATAAACGGATAACCTATTGAACATGCTGATAAAGCCAGCATCAGGCAGACACTGCCTCTAAGGCCTGTATGAGCCAGAAATATTTTACTACACTAGTGGTGAGTGTAGGGATACAAGGGTTGTAGAACTGCGTCTCTAGGAATAAGTTACAATGACTGGATGTGCCTAAAACGTGCTCTAAGCACAAAAACTCAGCACTTTAATAAACAATCCAGCTTTTAGCTAACTAATAAAGTGCCAAAACATGAGAAAAATGTTACTAGACACTTTCCAAAGTGTCGGGAATAAGTTGTGTCACTAAAAAGGGTATTAACGACACTTTAAAGCTTGTTTAACGCTTTAACGGATTACTATCCAACCGAACAACCGGACTATACCCGGAACATGAAAATATTGTTAATAACATTACTTATCTTTTTCTGAGCCAGTTAGGGTCCCTGAATACCCTAACACCCGCAATAAAGCACAACACACTACTAACCGGGTTAATCCCTAAACTTAACTAGATTAACCTAACTATTAACTAATGTTTAGTTGGATTTGAACCAAACTACCCCCCCCCCCCCTTTACAAACCGTCCCCAAGAGGGGGGACATCCTTTTGTCCTTATTGATTATTTAATTACATTTGTTTAATATCAAAGTGACATGAAATCCAATGGTTAAAGAACTTAAGTTTGTCTATAAGAGCTAGAGATTACACACTTGATCATTCACCACTTAGCATTCACCAAACACTTCCTCTCTCTCTCTCAAAGGCTTCGGCCGAACACCCCCTATATCATTCCTCCACATTTCGATTTTGATCTTCACATTCCAAGTCCATACAAGCGTTAAGGATCGCGGATAAGAAGGCTTGGTGCATTCGGAAGGCGAAGGACCTCACTCTATTGCTTTTATCCTCTCATTTTGCGTCTAGATTCTCCCCTAGCCTCGAGCTAGTAGTAAGTTGCTATAATCACCCTCTCGAACTATTTTGAAGTGGTTAAAATGATTTGTAACGGTTAAAACTCGTAAACATGCAAGTTGAAACATGAAAGTCTACTAAAAACACTAAAAGTGATGGTTAAAAGCTTGTTTGTTGTGTAAAACTTGTAGTATTTGATTTGTGTAGTTATTTGGACCCGATCTATGTTGTGGTAGCTCGGATCATCGTTTAACCCGGATTGGTCATGATCTTGGATCATGACATAAGGTTGTTTTGGAAGTAACAAGGGTCAAAGGATGAAACTCTACCACACACGAATCGTGAACTTGTGTAAAAGCGATTTAACTTGTGAAATAGTGTTTAAAACTAGTAAATCTACGGATCTACAAGCAGTATTTTCAAAGAACCAAGTATCAAAGAAATTATGTTTTCTAAAGACGGATCTTACACTAACAAAAAATGATTTTTAGAACACACAAGTGTGTAAACACTTGTGTAGCACAAAGTTTCGACAAAATAACTATTTTTGTAAAAGATGACGAGAAGTTGTAAAAACGGAATTTCTCTAAAAACGAGGTTTTTACAAAATCGGATGGATTTATATAGAGATCCGCTAAAAGTAATGGGATTTACTTCATAATATTAGAAAACCACAAGTTCATGTGATTTATGCGATATACATATTTATTTACTAGTTTGTTGTTTTGGACATTGTTTTGATTGAATGAAAAGAATGTTGGTTTGATTTATGAAAGAAAATGATACGCTTGAAAGCGTGGCCACCTCCAGTTACAGGGGAAACTCTGGCGAAATTTTTCCAAAAACCTAACACTTAGAAATATTTTCACTATAAGTGTTAGAAATACTTTTCGACTTGTTTTCAAATTATAGATTTCGCCACGACTTTATTTACAAAACATCGGAGGTGGGATTTCACAAAATAAAACTTGGTAAATATATATTTAGTATATATTTTTCATAAAGTCACTTGATATGTGTTTATGATTGTTTTGTGAAAATACTAGTATTATTTTTAGGGTAAAAATAATACTATCGAATGTTAATGGATCCAAAATAATACGAGCGCTTTCACGATAAATATATAAGTTACACCGGTAATTATTATTACCACTCGATCGTTAAAACGTAACTTACACATTTTAAGGAAATATTCATGAACGCGTATTTTTGTTAAAGTATTATTTTGGGGAAAATTATGTGTAATAGAAAATATAATATTTTTGAGAAGAATATTTATATTTGGGATTAGAAATAAAATATATTTTAAGTGAGACTTAATAATATATTTCGAAATTATACGAACACACATGTATTAAATCCCCCATCCTTGGGAAGGAAAATGATTACCAAGTATACAGAATGTAAACACGAAATAGTTGTCTAACTATTTTCCGAAAACTTAAACCTTAAAGCAAAGGCACGGCCGTCCGTCTAATAAAGTTAGTACGTGTAGGTCGTCACACAGCTGCTTGATTTGGAGGTATACTTGGTAGAGACGCACCACTGTGAGTTCATGTCCCCCTTTTCTCTTAACTGTTTTCAGTTTTCTAAACTACGGGGGTGAAATACATGTTACTTTGATTACAAGTACTTTATACATGGTATGGTTAGCGTAAGGAGGTTTACTACTTAGATCATGTGAGTGGGTAGGAGCAACATGAGGCCATTAGTCCTCATGGTAGGACCGAGGGACAGGAGCGGTAGATCTATCTGGGTGTAGCGAGCCCAGCCCCAGGCCAAACTAGAAACGGACCTCGGGGTGACTTTGTGCCCGACGCATAAATCTGCTAGGTTTGAGTCTCCCTACTTGCACTTCACACATATCAGTGGCCTTGCAAACCATTGGTGATCTCAATTCCCTTATGTGCTACATACCAGGATTTTTTTTATACTTACAAAGATTTATTTACTCACTTACACATGAACTCGCTCAACATTATTGTTGATTTTTCAACTTACATGTATTTCAGGGAATTAAAGGATCTGGCGCGGTATGACACGTTTTCCCGCTGCACTAGTTACAAGGTCATCCGGGTTTAGGGAATGTGACTCTTTCCTGGACAAGTCACAGTCCTTAAACTATACTTATGTTATGTTGTGTTTGTTGAACAATGTTTATGTCGTTAGGATGTGTTTCCGTTAAGACAATGTTATTGTATTTGGTTTTTAAAACTTAATCGAATGGATGATCTTGCATGGTTTTATTTCATATAGCTTTGTTATGGTTAAGCTATGGTATTAAGAAGTCACACCAAATTAACCACGCTTCCGCAAAGCCAGGGTGTGACAGCTTGGTATCAGAGCTCTGATCATAGCGAACTAGGATTCCTTCTCGAGTCTAGACTATGATCACTAGGGCTCTCACGAAAACATTTTTACACTGCATACCACTTAAGTCCAGATCCAAAACGTTTTTACAAACAAATGTTGAGCACATTTTATTTATTAATTATAGGCTCAGTCTTGGAGGCCGAGGCTCGGTCTTGGAGGCCGAGGCTCGATCTAAGAGATCGAGGAAGATGGCTAGTGAGACTAGGAAGAGCAGTCTAAGAGGCTGGGAGAATTTGGCTAGTGAGACTAGGAGTATCAGTCTAGGAGACTGGGAGGCTAGTGGGACTAGGAGAATTATTTGAATGCTTACTTGGTGACTTATGTGATTAATTGATTGTATGATTGACTGTTTATGCATGTTTGTTACAGACACCATGGACACCTCTGGCACAGGTGACTCAGACACCACAGGACCTAGACCTATAGTATCAGATGACCTAGAGTCTTCAGAGCATGAGGTCCACACATCCGACGTTACTAGCACGGACGAGGACGACTTTCAGCCCTTTGCTTTACCTGATGGTGCTGATGAGCTCGCTGATGGCCCTTTTGCCGGGGACCTACCGTTAGTGGAGATCCCTGCTCCCATACCCCTAGCTGTTTATCCTGCTTACGATTTGCTTCTCGACGCCGACGATGATGGCGACGTCGATCTGTATGACGATGAGCCCTTAGAGGAGGATGTTCAGGGCGAGGCCCTTCTTGCTGCTGGTGATCTCTTGATGATCGCAGATGCTCCCGCCGAGGAGTCACCCGCTCACTCTCCGGTCCCAGACTCTTTCGAGTATGTGGCCTCCGCACCTTCACACACCCAGAGTGCGCAGCACTTCTCACATGGATCAGATCCCGACCAGGCACCCTCTGTTGCCCCTATTCCTAGTTTTTTCTTTCGACCACGATGATGTGGAGGATTCCGATCCTGTCTTTCCCCCAGGATTCGACCCAGATCAGGATATAGAGTTTATACCCATGGATCAGCCTATGGAGGATCCAGTCGACCCAGTAGACCCAGTTGATCCCATCGATCCCGAGTTTGATTTTGGGATGGCCTTTGATAACCCCGAGCCTGCCATGGCCCCTGAGCAGGTAGCCGCTCTAGACCCTGCGTTTGAGCACGACCCAGTTCATGCTGACGCACCTATTATTGAGCCTGTCATTGCTGACCCACCTATTGATGATCACCCAGTGTATGCTCCGTTGTTGGAGGGCGATCATGTCATTGCTGCTGATCATGTTGATCCCCCACTTATTGCTGATGCACCAGTTGACCCTCTTGTTGCACCTCACCATGATCCTATGCCAGTTCAGTTTGATCGTGCACTTTTTGAGGCACAGATGGACCCACGAGATGAGCACGCCCAGCATGGGTGGATTCCTGCTGATGACGAGGTCCCACCTATTCCCCCTCAGATCACTGATACCCGTCACATTGATACCTCCTTTTCATTTCCTCGGTTTACACCTCCAGCGCGACCTGGAGAGGGTTCTTCGGCTCACCCTTTTGGACATGTACCGGTATCTATCCCTGCTATACCACCGTCTGCTACTTTTCCCCCTGTTTCTCCATTTCATGTGGCACCTTTTGATCCCACCAGTGAGCCGTTTCTCTGGTCATCATCACCTGCCATGACACCGACCGACCCTTACCATCCTTTCCATATGGGATATTCCATTGAGGATGTTTTGATGTCTTTTGTCGCCCAGCACGAGGCACACACGCAGCGCATTCAGGAGCTTGAGAGAGCCCAGCTGCCGCCGTGTCAGTGCCAGGGTCAGACCCACTCTCCTTTGCAGCCCTCTCGACCTTTACCACCAGACTATGTTGCACGCCTTTTTGCCCTAGAGCAGCAGGTTGCTTCTTTCTTGCATACACAGAGAGCCATGGAGGAGGACTGGCTCCATTTGCGTCGCTTGTTTTACACTCACTTTCCCCCTCCTCCACCGCCATCCGTGTAGAGCTCTTCAGTACCGTATGGGTAGACGCTGGTGAGAAGACGGCGATTGCTTTTGACTGCACATCATTTTTGGAGACTACATTATGATTTTGACTTTTGTTGACATGTATTTGATGTACTGACAGTGATTTGATATAGTTTTTGGACTAGGGTGATGCAACCCTTAGTCGATGATGATGTATGACACTATTATGTACCTGTACACTTACTATGTGGTCTCGATATATGGCAATCGCAGTATTCTCATCATATGTGATGTTTTGATTGATTATTTATGTTTTATAACATGGGATGTTGTGTGATTAATATGATTATAACATGAGATGTTATGTACTATTACTATCATAATAAAGCGTACGTATTATAACATGGGATCTTTATTATGGCCTGACCGACATAAACCCATCTTTTAGAAGATGCCGCCGAGACGTCAAACGCCGATGCCTACCAATGAGGCAGAACTCCAACAAGTCATCGTTGCTGCCATCGCGCAATACGCCGCCTCGCAAGGAGGACCCAGCGGAAGCAGCTCAAACAACAATGGCAACAACAATCCACCACATGGTAATACTAAGTCATTTAGACATGCCATGACCTAATTGGATATCTATAGCAAAGATGCTAATGCCGTTCACATGTTACAATGTGTGTGCAGGGTGCACCTACAAGCAGTTTCTAGACTGCAAACCGGTCAACTTTGATGGCACAGGAGGTGCTGTCGCCTTTGTTCGTTGGGCTGAGAAAACTGAATCTGTTCTTCGCATGAGCAAATGCGCACTAGATCAGCAAGTCACCTATATCTCGGGGCTATTCTTGGATGGAGCCCTCTCTTGGTGGAATTTGCAAGTATAGACACTTGGTGAAGCTGCTGCCTACGCGCTAACCTGGACCGAACTGAAGGAACTTATGCGCAAAAAGTACTGCTCTCGCGCGAAAATCCAAAGATTGGAAACTGAGTTCTGGCATTTGAAAATGGAAGGTCCAAAGATCGCAGAATACGTTCAGAGGTTCCATGACTTATCGCATGTGGTACCCTACATGGTCACTCCGGAGTTCAAGCGGATTGAACGTTTCATTTGGGGATTAGCTCCTCAAATCATAAGCATGGTGACCTCATCCAAGCCTGCGACAATTACTGAGGCAATTGATCTGAGCGTGGCTCTCACAGAGGAGGCTATTCGCCTGAACAAGTTCGATGATGCTGAGCCTAAGAAGAAAGAGACTCACGTCGAGTCATCAGGAGGTAACAAACGGAAGTTCTCGAACTTCAAGCAGGGCGCCAGTGTGGTGGTTAAGAAAGGAGGATCAGGCACGCCAGCTCAGGTTACAGCTGGTAGTGGAAAGAAAGGAAAAGGATATATGGGCACCCAGCCCAAGTGTAATACCTGCCAACGCCACCATTCTGGCCATTGTAGTGTGAAAGTATGCGAAGCATGTGGAAAGCCGGGCCACTTGAAGGACACTTGTTGGGCCACTGCTGGCCAGGGAGGCCAGGGAGGATTCGGAAACAGAAATAACAACCGGGGTGGGAATGGAAATCGCCCACAAGGAAACAATGGAGGTAATGGGAATCGAGGCAACAATGCTAATCAACCGGGCGCCGTGAATCGTAACCAGAGGAATAATCAAGCTGGTGGAAACGGGCAGAGACCCGGATGCTTCAACTGTGGTGATCTTGGGCATTACAAGAAGAACTGCCCAGAGTTAAACCAAGCCCGTGGAAGAGAGTTTAATATTGAAGCGAGGGAGGCGTGCCAGGATCCCAATGTTGTCACTGGTACGTTCCCTGTAAACCAACGCTATGCATCCGTTTTATTTGATACTGGCGCCGATTATAGCTTCATGTCGTTAGAGTTTAAGAATATGCTTGGTTTAGCCGCTAGTAAATTAGATATTCCGTACTCAATCGAATTGGCTAATGGAAAGATAGTAGAAGCCAATGAAGTTATTAGAGGTTGTGTGATCGAATTGGGAGAGCGTAAGTTTGCTTTGGATCTACTACCAGTCCAGTTGGGAAGCTTCGACGTGGTGGTAGGAATGGATTGGTTATCAGGCAACAAGGCTGAAATAGTTTGTCACGAAAAGGTCGTTCGTATCCCAACCGAAGATGGCGAAACATTTGTGGTTCACGGGGAGAAGCGTGATACGCCGTTAAGAATTATCAGCTGCCTGAAAGAGCGAAAGTGTTTGCAGAAGGGATGTGTTGCCTTCCTGGCACACATTGTGGATAAGAAGGCTGCTGAGCCGAGAATAGAAGACATCCCTGTCGTGAGGGAATATCCAGAAGTCTTCCCAGAGGACTTACCTGGACTGCCACCTCAGAGACAAGTAGAGTTCCGCATTGACTTAGTTCCAGGCGCCGCGCCTGTGGCTAAGGTACCTTATAGACTTGCTCCGTCTGAGATGCAGGAACTGTCGACACAACTTCAAGAGTTGTTAGACAAGGGATTTATCCGACCAAGCTTCTCGCCTTGGGGAGCTCCAGTTTTGTTTGTCAAGAAGAAGGACGGTAGTTTTCGTATGTGTATTGACTACCGGGAGTTGAACAAGCTGACGATCAAGAATAGATACCCTCTGCCAAGGATTGATGATCTGTTTGACCAACTGCAAGGCTCAAGCTTTTATTCAAAGAACGATCTTCGATCTGGATACCATCAGTTAAGGATACAAGAGGAAAGTATCCCAAAGACATCCTTCAGAACTCGTTATGGGCACTACGAGTTCCTAGTTATACCGTTTGGGTTAACAAACGCACCTGCAGTGTTCATGGATTTGATGAATAGAGTTTGCAAGCCGTACTTGGATAAGTTCGTGATAGTGTTCATCGATGATATCTTGATTTATTCAAAGACGAAGGCTGAGCATGAGCAACACCTAAGAGCTATTTTGGAGCTGCTGAAGAAAGAACAGTTGTATGCTAAGTTCTCTAAGTGCGAGTTTTGGCTACGAGAAGTACAATTCCTTGGGCACGTGGTAAATGGAGATGGAATCCACGTGGATCCCACCAAGATCGAAGCGATTAAGAATTGGGAAACGCCAAAGACGCCAACCGAGATTCGACAATTCTTGGGTTTGGCTGGCTATTATCGAAGATTCATTGAGGATTTTTCAAAAATCGCTCAACCATTGACGCTCCTCACGCAGAAAAATAAGAAGTTTGATTGGGGAATCAAACAGGAAGAAGCGTTCCAGATATTGAAGGATAAGCTCTGCAATGCGCCAATCTTAGCACTACCGGAAGGTACAGATGATTTTGTGGTATACTATGACGCTTCGCGTCAAGGATTGAGTTGCGTGTTGATGCAACGCCAAAAGTTTATTGCTTACGCATCACGTCAATTGAAAGTGCACGAAAAGAACTATACCACACATGATTTGGAACTTGGCGCAGTGGTATTTGCATTAAAGATCTGGAGACACTACCTTTATGGTACAAAGTGTACAATTTTTACAGATCACAAGAGCCTACAACACATATATAACCAGAAGGAGCTGAATATGAGGCAAAGACGTTGGGTTGAGTTGCTGAACGATTACGACTGCGAGATAAAGTATCATCCAGGGAAGGCGAATGTGGTCGCCGATGCCCTAAGTCGAAATGAGAGGATCAAGCCAATAAGGGTTAGGGCTTTAGAAATGATTATCCGAACCGATCTTTCCTTGCGCATTCGTGCCACGCAGAAAGAAGCTCTCAAGGAAGGAAACCTTGAAGAAGAATATCTCCGTGGGATGGAGAAGCTACTGGTACCAAACGAGGAAGGAACGTTATGCTTTGAGAAAAGGATTTGGGTTCCTTTGTTTGGAGGTTTAAGGAAGGTTATTTTCGATGAAGCTCACAAGTCGCTGTACTCTATCCACCCTGGAGCGGATAAGATGTACCAGGATCTTAAAGATTATTATTGGTGGCCTAGGATGAAAGGCGATGTTGCTGTTTATGTGAGCAAATGTATAACATGCGCTAAGGTTAAAGCTGAATATCAGAAGCCTTCAGGACTTCTGCAACAACCCGAGATTCCCAAGTGGAAATGGGAACAAATCTCCATGGATTTTATTACAAAGTTGCCAAGAACGCCAAGAGGCCATGACACTATTTGGGTAATAGTGGATCGATTAACAAAGTCAGCACACTTCTTACCTATCAGAGAGAAGGATAATACGAGCAAGTTGGCCGAAATTTACATGAGAGAGATCGTTACGCGCCATGGAGTACCTCTCTCAATCATTTCCGATAGAGACGGAAGGTTCATATCAAGGATTTGGCAATCCTTCCAAGAAGCTTTTGGCTCGCAATTGAATATGAGCACCGCATTTCACCCGCAGACCGACGGGCAAAGCGAGCGGACGATACAGACTTTGGAAGACATGCTGAGAGCGTGTGTTATGGATTTGGGCGGTAGCTGGGATAAGCATTTGCCTTTGGTCGAATTTTCATACAACAACAGCTACCACACCAGTATTGGTGCCGCTCTATTCGAAGCTCTTTACGGACGCAAGTGTCGATCACCCCTATGTTGGGCTGACGCAGGTGATAGACAGCTTGTTGGTCCCGAAATCGTCCAAGAGACGTCAGACAAGATTGCGCAGATCCGAAAACGCATCGAAGCAGCTCGTGAAAGACAGAAAGCCTATGCAGATCCAAACCGGAAACACTTGGAATTCCAAGTTGGAGATATGGTTTTATTGAAAGTTTCACCCTGGAAGGGTGTGACACGCTTCAGAAAGCGTGGAAAGTTAAATCCACGCTACATTGATCCTTTCAGAGTTTTGGAAAGAATAGGACTAGTAGCATACAAGTTGGACTTACCTGCCGAGCTGAATGGAGTTCACGATACATTTCATGTATCCAACCTGAAGAAAAGTCCAACTCAAGATACCATTGCCATTCCCATCGACGAGATTCATGTTGACGACACGCTCCATTTCGTTGAAGAACCGGTTGAGGTTACAGATTGGAAAGTAAACAAGACCCGCCGGAGCAGTGTCAAGCTCGTCAAAGTTCGTTGGAATGCCAGACATGGTCCTGAATACACCTGGGAGCGTGAGGACCGGATGAAAGAGAAATACCCCCACCTATTTCCTAAGAACCCTGCATCTACAAGCAGAACTTAAAATTTCGGGACGAAATTTTTATAACGGGGGGAGAATGTGACGACCCTCACTAAACCAGGTATCCGTACGACTTAATTAATAATTAATTACTGCTTAATTACTGTGCTTGTTTGAAATTACTGATGAACTGCTACTTGATTTCTGATACATGCATATACCTGCATCATACTTTACTTACCGTCACTACATTATTTACATGTTGAACCTTAGTGACAAACATGATGCACAAAAAGCACAGTAGCACTATAAACGGATAACCTATTGAACATGCTGATAAAGCCAGCATCAGGCAGACACTGCCTCTAAGGCCTGTATGAGCCAGAAATATTTTACTACACTAGTGGTGAGTGTAGGGATACAAGGGTTGTAGAACTGCGTCTCTAGGAATAAGTTACAATGACTGGATGTGCCTAAAACGTGCTCTAAGCACAAAAACTCAGCACTTTAATAAACAATCCAGCTTTTAGCTAACTAATAAAGTGCCAAAACATGAGAAAAATGTTACTAGACACTTTCCAAAGTGTCGGGAATAAGTTGTGTCACTAAAAAGGGTATTAACGACACTTTAAAGCTTGTTTAACGCTTTAACGGATTACTATCCAACCGAACAACCGGACTATACCCGGAACATGAAAATATTGTTAATAACATTACTTATCTTTTTCTGAGCCAGTTAGGGTCCCTGAATACCCTAACACCCGCAATAAAGCACAACACACTACTAACCGGGTTAATCCCTAAACTTAACTAGATTAACCTAACTATTAACTAATGTTTAGTTGGATTTGAACCAAACTACCCCCCCCCCTTTACAAACCGTCCCCAAGAGGGGGGACATCCTTTTGTCCTTCTTGATTATTTAATTACATTTGTTTAATATCAAAGTGACATGAAATCCAATGGTTAAAGAACTTAAGTTTGTCTATAAGAGCTAGAGATTACACACTTGATCATTCACCACTTAGCATTCACCAAACACTTCCTCTCTCTCTCTCAAAGGCTTCGGCCGAACACCCCCTATATCATTCCTCCACATTTCGATTTTGATCTTCACATTCCAAGTCCATACAAGCGTTAAGGATCGCGGATAAGAAGGCTTGGTGCATTCGGAAGGCGAAGGACCTCACTCTATTGCTTTTATCCTCTCATTTTGCGTCTAGATTCTCCCCTAGCCTCGAGCTAGTAGTAAGTTGCTATAATCACCCTCTCGAACTATTTTGAAGTGGTTAAAATGATTTGTAACGGTTAAAACTCGTAAACATGCAAGTTGAAACATGAAAGTCTACTAAAAACACTAAAAGTGATGGTTAAAAGCTTGTTTGTTGTGTAAAACTTGTAGTATTTGATTTGTGTAGTTATTTGGACCCGATCTATGTTGTGGTAGCTCGGATCATCGTTTAACCCGGATTGGTCATGATCTTGGATCATGACATAAGGTTGTTTTTGAAGTAACAAGGGTCAAAGGATGAAACTCTACCACACACGAATCGTGAACTTGTGTAAAAGCGATTTAACTTGTGAAATAGTGTTTAAAACTAGTAGATCTACGGATCTACAAGCGGTATTTTCAAAGAACCAAGTATCAAAGAAATTATGTTTTCTAAAGACGGATCTTACACTAACAAAAAATAATTTTTAGAACACACAAGTGTGTAAACACTTGTGTAGCACAAAGTTTCGACAAAATAACTATTTTTATAAAAGATGACGAGAAGTTGTAAAAACGGAATTTCTCTAAAAACGAGGTTTTTACAAAATCGGATGGATTTATATAGAGATCCGCTAAAAGTAATGGGATTTACTTCATAATATTAGAAAACCACAAGTTCATGTGATTTATGCGATATACATATTTATTTACTAGTTTGTTGTTTTGGACATTGTTTTGATTGAATGAAAAGAATGTTGGTTTGATTTATGAAAGAAAATGATACGCTTGAAAGCGTGGCCACCTCCAGTTACAGGGGAAACTCTGGCGAAATTTTTCCAAAAACCTAACACTTAGAAATATTTTCACTATAAGTGTTAGAAATACTTTTCGACTTGTTTTCAAATTATAGATTTCGCCACGACTTTATTTACAAAACATCGGAGGTGGGATTTCACAAAATAAAACTTGGTAAATATATATTTAGTATATATTTTTCATAAAGTCACTTGATATGTGTTTATGATTGTTTTGTGAAAATACTAGTATTATTTTTAGGGTAAAAATAATACTATCGAATGTTAATGGATCCAAAATAATACGAGCGCTTTCACGATAAATATATAAGTTACACCGGTAATTATTATTACCACTCGATCGTTAAAACGTAACTTACACATTTTAAGGAAATATTCATGAACGCGTATTTTTGTTAAAGTATTATTTTGGGGAAAATTATGTGTAATAGAAAATATAATATTTTTGAGAAGAATATTTATATTTGGGATTAGAAATAAAATATATTTTAAGTGAGACTTAATAATATATTTCGAAATTATACGAACACACATGTATTAAATCCCCCATCCTTGGGAAGGAAAATGATTACCAAGTATACAGAATGTAAACACGAAATAGTTGTCTAACTATTTTCCGAAAACTTAAACCTTAAAGCAAAGGCACGGCCGTCCGTCTAATAAAGTTAGTACGTGTAGGTCGTCACACAGCTGCTTGATTTGGAGGTATACTTGGTAGAGACGCACCACTGTGAGTTCATGTCCCCCTTTTCTCTTAACTGTTTTCAGTTTTCTAAACTACGGGGGTGAAATACATGTTACTTTGATTACAAGTACTTTATACATGGTATGGTTAGCGTAAGGAGGTTTACTACTTAGATCATGTGAGTGGGTAGGAGCAACATGAGGCCATTAGTCCTCATGGTAGGACCGAGGGACAGGAGCGGTAGATCTATCTGGGTGTAGCGAGCCCAGCCCCAGGCCAAACTAGAAACGGACCTCGGGGTGACTTTGTGCCCGACGCATAAATCTGCTAGGTTTGAGTCTCCCTACTTGCACTTCACACATATCAGTGGCCTTGCAAACCATTGGTGATCTCAATTCCCTTATGTGCTACATACCAGGATTTTTTTTATACTTACAAAGATTTATTTACTCACTTACACATGAACTCGCTCAACATTATTGTTGATTTTTCAACTTACATGTATTTCAGGGAATTAAAGGATCTGGCGCGGTATGACACGTTTTCCCGCTGCACTAGTTACGAGGTCATCCGGGTTTAGGGAATGTGACTCTTTCCTGGACAAGTCACAGTCCTTAAACTATGCTTATGTTATGTTGTGTTTGTTGAACAATGTTTATGTCATTAGGATGTGTCTCCGTTAAGACAATGTTATTGTATTTGGTTTTTAAAACTTAATCGAATGGATGATCTTGCATGGTTTTATTTCATATAGCTTTGTTATGGTTAAGCTATGGTATTAAGAAGTCACACCAAATTAACCACGCTTCCGCAAAGCCAGGGTGTGACATAAATAGCCTCCAAACGAAATCATTTGTAACTTTGAGATTTCCGGTACCGAAGTGTTGCCGATGTGTCTACTAATCTGAAAACTTGTTAATTCGATAATACTAGACGTTTTGAGGTGAATCAAGTTGTTTTACAAGTCTATTTCATTGTTTCCGCCTTTGAAATAGATAAGAACTCCTCTGATTGACTCGTTTGGGTCACAAAACGATCCTACAAGTGGTATCAGAGCTCAGGAGGAAGAGTTCTTGCCAAAACAGCTGTTATTTCTGATTTCTACACCTTCTTTTGCAAAATTCACAAAATTTTACGGTCTGAATTTCACATATTATAAGTAAAACAGTGTTTTAACGAATCCTTGAAAGAATTGGACCTTAATTCGATCTAAAACTGGTAAAATACGTAATACCGTTTGAATATCAGATCGCATAAGATAACGTCAGCAGCATTTCAAACGAGATTAGCACTTGATTCCGCTTGAAAGTGGTATTTCGCTTGAAAAGTACACCTAATTCCGCTTGAAATTACCTGATTTCGCTTCAGTGTGTGATTCCGTTTGAATCGTTCCAAACGAAATTAGTTATTTCGCTTCAAGTAGTAATTCCGCTTGAACTGATTTCGCTTGTGACAGCTATTCCGCTTGAAAAGGGATTCCGTTTGAGAGTTGATTTTGTTTGAGAGAGAATTTCGTTTGAGGAGTAATTTCGCTTGTATTGATATTTCGTTTGAACTTGTAATTTTGTGAAAAATTTGCCAAATCATGGAAAAGGAATTCTACAATGCGTTTGCTACACCTATTGCCCCTGTTACTGCTGCCGAAACATTGTACAGTGAGAATGAAACAGGAACTTACCAAAAACCACCTAAGCTAATGTTCATTGAAGATTTTAAAGGTTGGCAAAATCGATTTGAGAACTGGGTGCAAGCATATAAGTTTGACGCATGGTGTGCTTTAAACAAAGATTATGAGAAACCGAAAAATGAGCGTGGGCTTGAAAAAGCTTTTTGTGATTTTTCTGAGAGTGATAAATTGAAGTATACAAGTGAGAAAATGATGATTAGTCTTCTACAACAAGCAGTAAAAGAAGATATCTTTGTTTTGCTTCAACATGAGGGTACTGCTAGGTCGATTTGGACGGCATTGATTCAAAAGTTTAAAGGAAGTGCAGATATGATCAAGAACAAAAAGGCTTTGCTGAAGAAATCATTTGACATGTTTGTAGCTTTTGATCATGAAACAACAAAAATGACCATTGATAGATATTGTCATCTTGTTTTGGAAATGGGAAGATTGGACATAAAGAAAGGTGATGAGGAATGGGTTGATAAACTTGCTGATGCTTTACCACAACAGAAATGGGGAACTTATTTGTTGATTCTTAAATACATGAGAAAATCTGAAAACATGAATCTGCCACAGTTTATACAGAAGATTGAAGAGCAAGAGTTGGATATTCAGAAACAGCAATCATGAAGAATCCAAATGCTCAACAAGATGTCAGTTTATATTACAGAGGAAACAAATTTGAAGCTACTCCCAGCCCAAAGATCCAAACTGGTTTCAGTGCTGATAGTTCTTCTGGAATGAAAAGTAGTACTGTGACTCAGAGTGGTGGATCTTCGTCTTCGTATTCAAGCTTTGATCCAAATCATACAACATCAAGTCCTCAAAGACATAACTCAACAAATCTTCAATGTAATGTCACTTTAAACATTCAAAATGGTCAAAGTCTGTCTCCAGAAATAGCCAAACAACACATGGCATCACTCGTTGCTATGTTGGAATCTTATGAAAGTTTGATTGCTGGCAAGATTGGAAATCCGATGCTTACAAAAGAAGATTATGACCAAATTGATGCTGAAAAACTTGAGTTGATGGATGTAAAGTGGAGTTTAGCCAGTGCTGTTCGAAGAGCAGAAAAATTCACACAAGTCACTAGAAGAAATGACCTTCATGAATTGTCTAATTTACCATTAGGTTTTGACAAATCTAAGGTTACATGTTTTCGTTGTCATGAAAAAGGTCATTTTAAGCGTGAGTGCAAAAACAAAAAAGCTGATGGAAGACAAGATCAGTCTGGAAAGAACAATTATTATCAGAAATCAATTTTTCATCAGATTACTCAACAAAAGGAACCAAAAACTGCTCATGCTAGAATGATCGAAGATGCAAATAAGAAAGCTTATTTTGGTATCATTGATCAAGATGATGAGAAAGTGGCTGAAGGTTTCAGCTGGGATAAATACATACCACCAGGTTCAGGTCTTGTTGCTAGAATTCTGGATGAAGATGAGGCTAGTCAGAAAAAAATCCCAATTTTTCCAGATCTAGGAAGTGATATTGATACCGATGATGAGGAAGAATATCTTAACAAAGCTAGAAAAGGCATAGATCCTGACAGTTTTAATTTGTTTTTTTGCAGATAAAGTTGAGTTGCTGAATCAGAAAAAGATTGCCAGATTGAGGAGAGAGCTGGAAGCAGCAAGAATTCTTGCTGATGAAAAAGCAAAGATAGAAGCTAGAGAAGCTAATGTTGATCAAGTAGCTGAGAAAGTAGTAGAAAAAATCGTTGAAGTGGAGAAAGTGGTAGAAAAAATAGTTGAAGTCGAAAAAATAGTTGAAGTTGAGAAACTTGTCGAAGTTGAGAAAATTGTTGAGATAGAAAAAATTGTTGAAGTTGAGAAACTTGTTGAAGTTGAAAAGACTGTTGAGATTGAAAAGATAGTTGAAGTCATTAAACCTTGTCAGAAATGTGTGGAGTCTTGCACACATTGTGAAGAAAAAGACAAGAAGATTAGTGAGTTGGAAGAGCTGAAAGAAAATTTGTTGTCTAATTTGAAGTATGTGAAAGAGTCATATGATGTTTTGAATAGAACAGTTGATGGTATGAAAAAGACAAACTCAGAAATTGATGCTGCTATGTCAAAAATGAGCTCAACATTAATGATGAAACAGAAGATCATCAATGAGTATATTGAAGATTGTGCTAAGCTGAAGCAGGATTTAGAGCTTGAAAAGATTGAGAGTGAAAGGATTAAACGTTTGTTGTTGAGTTATACAACATGTGATTATTTGATTGATCGTGTTTATCCTACTGTTGCAGGTCTTGAAGCATTCAAAGAGGAAAAGACTGAAGATACTGATACTGGTAAGAAACAAAGTGTCAAGTATAACAGATGTCCGCCCCCGATCCATGAAAGTTATTCTCCCAGAAAGCCAAATGAGGAACGTGTAAATAAGGCTCTCAACATCAAGTTAAAGTCTGAAATCATTGATGAATTACCAGACAATATTGATGTCACATTCACAGCGTCTGACACTGATCATGAGTCTGAGTTGTTAAAGAAAGTCGTCGATCAGGTGTTGGATATGGATGAAGAGTCAAAGTCGGAGTCTAAATCTGAAAGTTTGAGTTCATCAGAAAAGAGTCCGAGTTCACCAGTTAAAAGGGTTTACAATAAAGAATTCCTGTTATCAAAATCTAATTTGAATGACGAACCAATCAAAGTGGCATATACTTTGAATGATTCAGACAAATTATATTCTGATGAGGAATTTCCAATAAGAAGTGTCAAAACGGAAATGATCAAACAGATTTTCAAATTAACAGAAATTAATATTTCTGAAATAAAAGATTTAAATCTTCATGAAACACCTAAAAGGTACACTTCAAGAGTTCCACAGAGATTGAACAAGAAAAAAGGTTATGGTTATGGTTCAGGTTATCGAAAGAAACCAAACCATAATGGTAATTTCAAAAAGCAAGGTTTAGGTTTCATTCCCTCTGAAAACTATAAAAATGAGAAAAATTATAAACCAAAAACGAAATTTGTTGCAGGAGGAAGTTCTGAAGAAGAGCAGAAGAAACCATTCTGGAAACAGTCAAACAAAGAGTTTCTTGCTGAAGTTAAGAAGAATATGTTGAAAGAATCTGAACGAAGGGTTGATAGAAGAACTTGTTTTAAATGTCAAAAAGTTGGACATATTGCTTGGAATTGCCAACAGTTCAACAACACAAAACAGGGAGTTTCTTTTAACTCAAAATTGAAAGAAAAATGTGTTGATGAAAAGAAACAACCAACTGAGAAATCTAAAGTGTTTGAAAATTCGACTTTCGAAACTGGTGATGTTTCAAAACGTTTTTACAAAAGAAAAGTCGATTTGAACAAACAAACATGGGTTGTAAAATCTGAGAGTAGCTCTAACAATGAATCTGATTCCATAAAATCAGAGGAGTCATCTGTTGAGAAAAAGGTTGATAATTCCGTTCCAGAAATAAACGAGGAAAACTTTCCGGTATTGTCAAAAGATAATCTGAAATCAAAAGGTAGGTTTGAAATTTCAGGTCAATTTTTTGTTGGTAAGAAAGAATTTGATGCTGAAAAGGTGTTTAATGGAAATGTTAAACATATTTTTGGAAAGATGGTTGACAGGAAAGTGAAGAGTGCAAAAGAATTTTACAAATCAAAAAGATGGTGGGATAGATGTGTATCACCCAAGGATGGTCAGGCTTGGGTGACAGCATTTTCAAACTAAAATTCTGACTTGCCGGAGCTCCCAAGTTGGTAATCGTGGAGCAGGAATCGGCATCCTTTTACAAGTGGTTATTTGGTAAACCTACAAGTGGTAGTTGTTTTTAAAATTGTTTTACTTTGAATTTTTACAAGTAGTTTTGGTTGATAAGTGAATTTATAAGTGGTTGGAGAAGGTTTTCACTTACAAGTGATAAATCAGGGACATTAAGTTATACTTGATTTTCTACAAGTGGTATTTGATATGAAAACAAAGTGATGATAACCCCTATCTTACAATGTGATAAAATCAACAAAACTTATTTTCCGGAAAAACCATTTGATTTAAACAAACTTAAGTGTTTTGAAATCATAATGGGAAAATAGTTTATTGAGAGGGGGAGTTCTGATTGTTTATGCCTAGTGGATGGCGAATTGAAGCAATTCACAACAGTTGTCACTTTACGTGTACAGTTTGTTTTCAAAATTCTTTAAATGCTTTTAAATTTTAGGGGGAGTAAGAAATTTTAGAAAATCCAATCAGAAAATCCAAAAACATTTGAAAATTTGAAAAAGTCAAAAACATGATAAAATCAAAAATGAGTTTTGTTGTATAAAAGAGGAAATGATAGTACATCAGTGGACAATCACAGCATGCTAAAGAAATGGAAAGAAAAGTGTGATAAACGGTCTCACTGATGTTGTGCCAGTAGGTTTTTGCACATTTATTAGATTGTGTCGAGATATAAACCTAAAATTCAAACTTGCTTATATCGTGGGGAACATCTCTCGGATATATGGGTAACCCCCGAAATCTTGTTTGAAAGGTCCCTTTTTCTGAGATACTAGGTCTTTATACTCAGTGATATCTGGGGTATTATCCCGGGACTTCTGATTTTGCGGAAGCAATGGCCTAGTCCCCGTATAATACTTTCTGCTTGCTTAAAATATAGCATCACCCTCAGTACAAAAAAATGATGAAACATTGAAAAATTCTAATCATGTGCTGTTGAAACAAAAGATCCTCTAAAGGGGACACACCAAAAGTCGAAGCCGTCATCTCTCTGCTGAACGGAAGTTCTGACCTGAGCTCTCACGGTCCTCGCAATTTAACCCTTACAGATATCATCTAGGTATACTCACCTGTAAGACTGAATATTGGGATCTGGATACGAGAGTATATTCTGAGGTGGGACACGCGAATAAGTTTAAGTCTCTAAAACATTAATCTCGTATCTCGAAATAGTTGAACTTTGTGTGAAAATTTAAGTGGATCAGTATACTAACAATCTAAGTGAATCGTTTAGAACTTAAAATGTATAAAGCTTAATGGTGTTGTTGATTTGTCTCAAAAACTGATATGATCCTCTTACACAAACTCACAAAAATATTGTATGTAAATATTTCTTTACTAAATTTCTTTAATATCAAAAATCCAAAAAGATTTTCAGTGTGTTTTAGCTTAATTTTTGATAATACAAAAAGATTTTCGACAACTGATGTTGAAAAGCTGATTTTCAAAATTCCAAGTGCTGAACATGACGAACTGGTTTGGGAGTGAGTGATAAAAGTTTTTCTTATAAGTGGTTCATCAGAGATTAATATGTTAAATCATTTTGTACGATATTTGAAAATGATGTGTTAAGTTTGTGTCTACAAGTGGTTAGCAGAGTTTAAATTTGTCAAATTTTATATTTGTGAAATTTATTGTTGGGTAGAGATTTGTGCAGGAATCAGTAGAGCCAGGAATTGGTCCTGATCCTGTAAAATCCAGACTACGATCCCAGTACAATTCAAGGGGGGACTCTGCTGGTAGAACAACATCCGAGGAAGAAAAGAGTCTGTAAATGCAAGAGTCAGAATCGAATCCTGATCAAGAGAATATAGAGTTAGATTGAGATTCTGGACAAGAAAGATAAAAATTGAGGATGCTTACTCTGTCAGATATTTTGGAAGAGCCCAAAGACTGATAAAGACTGAAGACGTTGAAGATTCGACACTGAAGACTCGTCAACATCCGAGGGGGAGTCTGTTGGTGCAGACGTCTGTCGACTTCGTCTTGTATCTAGTCTTGTACTAGAATTGTTAGATCAGGGCACGTTGTACGAGGAAAATAGGAGGTTTTAGGTGTGACTGAGTTAATTTCGTTTGTAAGTGACATGTGCTAGTTTAAACGAAATCAACTTGGTTAATTCCATTTGAAATGGCAACTGCCACTTTCAAACGGAATCAGCTCATCTATAAATAGCCTCCAAACGAAATCATTTGTAACTTTGAGATTTCCGGTACCGAAGTGCTGCCGATGTGTCTACTGATCTGAAAACTTGTTAATTCGATAATACAAGACGTTTTGAAGTGAATCAAGCTGTTTTACAAGTCTATTTCATTGTTTCCGCCTTTGAAATAGATAAGAACTCTTCTGATTGACTCGTTTGGGTCACAAAATGATCCTACACCTCCCTTACACAAAAGGATAAGAAGTATGAATGGGGAGATAAACAAGAGGAAGCTTTTCAGCTGCTCAAGAATAAGCTTTGCGATGCACCTATTTTATCCATACCCGAAGGCACCGATGACTTAGTGGTATACTGCGACGTCTCACGTCAGGGATTGGGCTGTGTGCTAATGCAGTGACAAAAGGTTATCGCTTATGCTTCGCGCCAGTTAAAGGTTCATGAGAAGAACTACACCACGCATGATTTGGAATTAGACGCAGTGGTGTTTGCTTTGAAGATTTGGCGGCATTACCTTTATGGTACCCGATGCACGATCTTTACAGATCACAAGAGCCTTCAGCACATATTCGATCAGAAAGAACTTAACATGAGACAGCGACGTTAGGTAGAGCTGTTAAATGATTATGATTGCGAAATCAAATATCATCCAGGAAAAGCGAATGTGGTGGCAGACGCCTTAAGTCGGAAAGAGAGGATTAAGCCCATAAGGGTTAGGGCCTTGGAAATGATTATTCAGACAGACCTCTCGTTGCGTATTCGTGCTGCACAGATAGAAGCTCTTAAGAAAGAGAATTTAAAGGCGAATATCTCCGTGGGATGGAGAACAAGTTGGTACCCAATGAGGAAGGAACCTTGTGTTTTATGGGATGAATTTGGGTTCCTCTCTTTGGTGGTCTTAGAGATGTTATTTTTTATGAAGCTCATAAATCGAGGTACTTGATCCATCCAGGATCAGACAAGATGTACCAAGATTTGAAGGATTACTATTGGTGGCCAAGACTTAAGGGCGATGTGGCTACTTATGTTGGAAAGTGTTTGACTTGTGCCAAGGTAAAGGCCGAGTATCAGAAGCCTTCAGGTCTTCTGCAGCAACCCAAGATACCCATGTGGAAATGGGAGCAGATCTCAATGGATTTCATAACGAATTTGCCCAAGACTCCCAGAGGTCATGATATGATTTGGGTAATCGTGGACCGTTTGACAAAGTCTGCGCACTTTTTGCCAATCAGAGAAAAGGATAACACAGGTAAGCTAGCTGAGCTGTACCTAAGGGAGATAGTAGCACGTCATGGAGTGCCTATCTCGATTATATCAGATAGAGATGGGAGATTTGTGTCAAGGATTTGGTAATCCTTTCAAGAAGCATTTGGTTCACAGTTGAATCTGAGTACTGCTTTCCATCCACAGACGGACGGTTAGAGCGAAAGAACGATACAGACGCTTGAAGATATGCTACGTGCTTGCGTAATGGACTTGGGTGGCAGTTGGGACACTCACCTACCCTTGGTTGGGTTCTCCTATAACAACAGCTACCATACAAGCATCCAAGCTGCACCGTTCGAGGCTCTCTACGGACGCAAGTGTCGATCACCGTTGTGCTGGGCAGATGCAGGTGATAGACAGTTGGTTAGTCCCGAACTGGTCCAAGAAACAACAGATAAGATCATGTGTGACAACTGTCAAATTTGCATGTATCCGTACAATTAATTAATATTAAATTTGTGCTTAATGACTGTGCTTGATTTCAACTGATGATTAAACTGCTTTCTGATTACTGTCACATACATACATATGCATCACATTTCATACTGTCACTCCATTGATTACACACAAACTTTAGTGACAAACTTGATGCACAAAGCACAGTTAGCACAGTGAGCGGATAACTCAGAAACATGCTGACAATGCCAGCACATAGACAGACTATATATTGAGGCCCAGTATGAGCCAGGGACAAGGTACTACACTTGTATGGAGTGTAGGGAAGTAAGGACCATAAAACAGCGTCACTAGGTGATAGTTTAAGTGCCGGAAGGTGCCTAAAACCCACTCTAAGTGCAAAATTCTGCATTAATTAACCAAATTCAGCATTTTAATATGCTAGTAATGTGCAAAAACATGGGGAAATGGTCCCGTATGCTTTCCTAAGTGCCGGGAATTAAAAATGTCACAAAAAGTAATATAAAGGACACTATACGGAATAACTTAGCATTTTAACGGAACGATATCTAACCGAACAACCGGACATTACCCGGAACACAAAAATATTGTTAAAAACATTGTTTCACTTTTTCTGAGCTAGTATTGGTTCCCGAACACTTGAACACACTACATAATACATGGTACACACTAAACATATGACATTACAATTAACCCCCCTACTAATTACCTTTTTACCATTTGAATTATCATCTACCCCCCCCCCCCTGTTATGACCGTCCCCTAAGGGGACCCACTCCAAAAATATCTAATCTTTCAAGATCCTTGCTAAATCTCTTAGAAATCTTCTTGGGATATGCTTAGATATGTTGGTACTTGTGAGAACATGCTAACCATTGGATAAAAGCTTTGGTAATTATAAGAACCAATAACATATTCATAATCTCCACTCAACAACAAACTCCCCTCCCACATTAAAGCTTGCGGCCGAACATACCCACCCCACCATCACATTTTTCGATTTTCCTCCATTAAATCCAAGGTTGTCTTGAGGTGCTAATAGGTGAATTCGAAGGTGTGGGACACTCGGAACTTGAAGGACCACCTTCGTTTGCTATTATCCACTCATTTTCTCCATTGATCTTCCCTAGCTTTAAGCTAGTTGTAAGTTTCTTTGATCCTTGTTTACTTCACATTTTTAGTGGTTAAAGATTTCATTATGATGAAATCATATGAACACTAAAAGAACCTACACTTGAATCATAAAACATAAGCTTAAATAAGATGAAACATAATGAAATAATGGTAGTATGATGTTAGTTGAATGTGTTGATGATTTCTTGATGATTACTAGTAATATGATGGTTAGTCATCATATGAGACTTGTTAAGTTATGATTAAAAACATGGCTTAACAAGTTAGGGATGATTATGTGTACATGAAATAATCATCCACTAGTGAAGACATGAACTTGAAAGTAGGATGATTTTTCTTGAAAAATAATAAACCAAGTAAACTAGTAATCTTGTAAATCCAAGTCTTGAGAATGGTTTTCTTAAATAAACCAAGATTAAATGATGATTTTTGAAGGGTTATGACTTTTGTTAAACCTACACTATTTTAGTAACAAAATAGGTGTAGTAAGTCTAGTAAAACATGAAAATATTGTAAGCAAATATTTTTGTAAAATAAGTTCACAAGTTGTGAACATCTAAAAACCCCGAGAGTAAGATTTTAACAAAAGTAAACGCACTTTGGAGGGTAACTAAACCCACTAAACACCCCACTAAGTTACTACGCGTATTTATGAAAAACCAAGTTCATGTTGTCATGTAAAGTGCATTGTTTTCGCACTTGATAGGTGTAATATTGTTTAGTAACTTATGGTTAATTGTTTGAATGATTTTCGAAAAGAAAATGATATGCTAATAGCATGGACACCTCCATTTACAAAGGAGACTATGGCGAAATTTTCCAAAATTCCAACACTTAGAAAATATTTTCTAAACAAGTGTTACGAGTATACTTCTAACTTTGTTTTTCAAAATAAACTTCGCCATAGGCTTTGTTACAAAAATACAAAGTATCGGAGGTTGGTTTTCGTGAATAAAAATGGGTAAATATATATTTAGAATATATATTTTATACTAAGACACTTGTGTGAATATTTGCATATTTTGTGAACTAGTTATATTCTTTTAGGGTAAACTAATATAACTTACAACTACCATGGAAAATTACAACTCCAAAATAATACCAAAAATCACACGGAATAAATATTTAAGTTATACGCTTGATATGGTGAAACCAAACGCAAAGACATAACTTAAAAAATATTCCGGGAAATACTCTTACAAATATATTTTTGGTAAATACTATTTTGGATATGAAAGAATGAAAATATGATTTTTGTACGTATTACCAAGTTATATCATATTTTTGGACAAGGAGAAAATATATTATTTTTGGGAGATAAAATATATTTTCTTGGATATTCTGAAGGTATATATGATTTTGGGAAAAATATATATTTTCGGGAAATACAGTATTTTTAGATAAAATAAGTTTATATATTTTCCAAATGGGACTTGAAAATATATTGTTTTGGAAATATATATTGGGAATATATCAGTATATTTTTAATGGGAATAATACACCGGAATACGACGCCAATACATGGCTAAATACACACATACAAAAATACAGATACACATGTATGAGATACCCCCCCCCATCCTTGTGAAGGAGATATGAATATAAATACTTGAGAAGTATTACCACGAAAATATTGATTAACAAATATTCCATAATTTATAAATATAATTTAGAGTTAAAATACTGATTATTTTAACAAATAAATTATATACTTGGAATACTACCAAAGACACTTTAAAACGTAACTCAAAGGCACTAATCAATACTAAGACAAGGCACGACCCGCTCGTCTAACAGACCGTAGTACGCATGTAGGTAGTCGTGCGTTCTAGTGGAAGCTTCGAGTTACATTGGATACGAAGACGCAAAACAGCGAGTTCATGTCCCCCCTTTTCTCTTAACTGTTTTCAGTTTTATACTTCGCGGGTGAAATACATGTTACATACTGCTTACAAAAAATTACCATGGTATGATTAGTTAAGGAAAGTTACTGCTAGATCACGTGAATGGGTAGGCCATTAGCTTAAGACCAGTAATCCTTGTATAAGGACCGAGGGGCATGAGTGATAGATCTATTGGGTGTTGCGAGCCCCACCCATGGGTCTGCGAGTGGCCGCATGTGGTGACTATGTCATTCCACCGGAGGGGCCGGTACGAAATACGCATACTGGTTTGAGTACCCTATGCCATGTCACTTTTTAATGTATTAGCTACACATTAATTGATCTATTTTTCCTTATTGCTTCATACCAGTTTACACGAACATACATACATACAAAGGTTTTCAAGAATGATTCGTGCACACATACTAAACACATGAACTCGCTCAACTTTTGTTGATGTTTTTAAACTACATGTATTTCAGGGAACTAATAAGTGGATCTGGCGGGCGTTGAAAGTTTTTATGCTGCGTTTGAAACAAAGATGTCATCCATGGTCTTTGGGTTTGGTCGGTGTGTCTTATTCCTGGACGAGACACGTCTCCCAAACCTTGGTGTTATTTACTATCTTTCGATGAGTCCTTAGCAAACTCATAAACATTTTGGTATGATTGTAAAACTTAAATTTGAAGTCTACGTTTTTAAACATTATTGTTATGTTTTAAACTTATTCAATGGATGACAAACCAATGGTTTTATCATATAGCTGTTGTTATGATTGAATGCAATGATATTAAGAAAGTCACACCATAACCACAACCACGCTTCCGCAAAAGTCAGGGTGTGACAGCTTGGTATCAGAGCTTCGATCGTAGCGAACTAGGATTCTTTCTCGAGTCTAGACTACGATCATTAGGGCTCTCACGAAAATGTTTTTACGACATGTTTTCATTGCATACACAAAACGTCCAGATCCAGGGAACAAACATTTTTACGAACAAAAGGCACAAGTACACATTTCAATATTTATGTTTATAATTCAGTCTTAGAGACTGAGGGAGGATCAGTCTTAGAGACTGGGGAGAATTAGTTGGTCTTAGAGACCAGGGAATTAGTCTTAGAGACTGAGGGAGGATCAGTCTTAGAGACGGGGGAGATTCGGTCTTAGAGACCAGGGAGTTAGTCTTCGAGACTGGGGAGATTTGGTCTTAGAGACCAGGGAGTTAGTCTAAGAGACTAGGGAGTTCAGTCTGAGAGACTGGGTGGGATAGTCGGGGAAAACTAGGACGAATATGTGGATACATGATTACATTATTAATTGTCTTTATTTGCAATACACAAAGTGTTAAAGATTACTGTGAATATGCATGCTATGACTATTATGTACCGGCACACACGTCACCTTCCTCAGGGAACGAATTTTCCAGATGATGATGACCCTACGGCCACCGCCACAGATGATGAGACTGTACCTACGCCAGAGATATTTACGTCAGACACTGAGAGTGACCCTGACATGCTGACCAAGGATGAGGACGACTTCCAACCGTCCGCGCTGCCAGACTTTGGTGATGAATTACCCTTGCTAATGGCTTCCTTGACGAGAATCTTCCTGTCATTCTTGTTTCGGTCCACGACCACCTTACCATTTGGACACTTCGGTGGAGAGCACCTCCTGGCTCCGATCCTCGACGCCGTACCTCTCGTGGTTATTTCCCCCGAGGATCTGCCTCTTCGACAAATTGTTTGATGACGACATTAATTTGCTTGTTGATGATCCTCCCGTTGACACCCAGGATGATGGAAAGTTAGATGAGAACGTTGTTACTAATTTTACGTTTTGAGATCCCTGTTATCAAGCTACCCTCTAATTTTAGTATACATTCGATTTCAGACTCCTTTGAGTCTGCGTCATTTACGGCCTTACAGACGGTCAGTTTACCGCTTTTTGCTACTGACTCGGACGACGACACCACTATGACTGTTGCACTACCACCTGCTCGAGATCCAACACACTTACACGATCTAGGGTCTGCTCCTGAGCCAGCTCCTTTTCCTATTGAGACAGCTTGATGTTGCACCTGTTGATCCCGCTGAAACATGACCTTATTTCTTTTGGACTACCATACATTGCACTCTTTGTACCAGGCCAAGTGCATGCACCTATTGATTCTCCTTTCATTAAGACATTTACTGCTGCACCTGCACCCGCTGATGTTGCTCCTATGAAAACCGACGTCCATTGCACCGACATGTCTACCGCTTTCTTTCAGGACATACCCGCACCCCGGGAAGGTACTCCAGGTCGGCACCCGCATAACGATTCTTTTGCTACAACAACATTTTTCCCGACCTCACAGGCCGCACCGTTTGCTACAATCACCACTACAATGCTGAACGAACCATTTCGATGGTTCCTATAATACACTATGCTGATTTTAGACCCTTACCATCCCTCACATTATGGAGGCTACACACGGGATGAGTGCTCCTGTAACATCAGCTACAGTTTGAGGATATAAGTCGCAAAGTTTTGGAGCTCGAGTTGACACCACAACCTCCACCCTGTTTATTGCCAGTATACTTTGATCCTCCACAATTGTCAAAGACTTCTTTTGCGCTCTCACCTGCTGCTATAACGCCTTTCCCAGGTTTTTGATGCTCGTTTCTTTACTATCAAGCGGCAGATCAGTTAACTACTTCGATGTATATACAAGCTCGAGGAGGAGTTTACGCATGCTAGCAGTTTACTTTTCTTTCCTCCTCCACCTCAGTCACCAGTGTAGTTGGTTTCTGGAATTATGCAGATTACATTACTCTTGGGTAAAGACACTACAAATAAGTTGGGATTGCAGAGACTTTTTAAAGACCACTTTTGACCACGTGATTTTGATGCACTGACAGACTTATTGGGCAAGGGTAGGGTGACCCTGTGTCCCATTTGACGTGATGCACTTCGTAGACAATGTGATTGTGGTTGGTAAATAATGAAAACTCAGTCGCTATATTCTCACTAGACACGTTATTGATTTGCATGATTGTGCAGTAATTGTAATGCTACGTGCTTGCTTGTTATGTTCTCATTAAATATGTTCCTACCTAAAAGTTGTACTATAATGATGCCATTATATGATTGCTTATATACGTATGTAAATACACCTCTGAAGTCTTATTTGTTAAGTAGAGGCTTGTGTGCTCGTGTCCTTAATAAGACCTGACCTAACCGACCTTCTTCTAGGAAGATGTCGACTCAAGGGAACACCGATACCAACAACCCTCTGCCGACGACAGAGGCGGAATTTCAAGAACGCATCTTACAGGTCATCGCACAGTACGGGGCCCTTCACTCTGAGCGCAACGGAGGTACCTCAGGAAACAACCCACCCAACGGTAATGTTTAGTCCCTTAAGACACATTACAAAATGTTTGGACATTTCCACGAGTGCCTTGCTAATACCTTACGCGAATAATGTGGCTTATATCGCAGGCTGCACCTACAAGCAGTTCTTGGGCTGCCAGCCCCTGCATTTCGATGGCACAGGGGGTGCCGTAGCCTTTGTACGCTAGGTGGAGAAGACGGATTATGTTTTACGTGTGAGCAAATGCGCCCCAGAGCATCAGGTTACGTACGTTTCCGGACTATTCCAAGATGGGGCTTTGTCATGGTGGAAACTCCAGGTTCAGACAATGGGCGTGGCTGATGCGTATGCTTTGACATGGAATCAACTGAAAAAACTGATGCACAAGAAGTACTGTTCAAGAACGGAAAGCCAGAAGATGGAAACAGAGTTCTGGAACTTGAAGATGGAAGGACCAAAAATAGCTGAATACGTGGAGAAATTCCATATTCTATCGCGTATTGTTCCCTACATGGTAGATCCAGAGTTTAAGAAGATTGAGCGTTTCATTTGGGGATTGGCACCCCAAATCATGAGCATGGTGACGACATCAAAGCCTGCAACGATCGTTGAGGCCATTGATCTAAGTGTGACCTTGACTGAAGAGGCAATCAGGTTGAACAAATTTTCAACCTCTGAGGAGGTGAAGGAGACTCATGTAGAGTCCTCTGGAGACCACAAGAGAAAGTTCGCAAACTTCAAGCAGGGTACTCAGACGACTAGCAACAACAAGGCCAAAAAGGGAAAAGAGTACATGGGTAAACTACCTCAATGCGACAAGTGTCGGCGACATCATACCGGGCGACGTAAAAATGGAAAGTGTGACAACTGTGGCAAAGTAGGGCACAGCAGGGAAACGTGTTGGCATGAGACGAAACGTGGAAAGAAAGGTAAGGGATGTTATAACTGTGGTGATATGGGGCACTTTAGGAAAGATTTCCCAAGGGAGATTAAACAAAATCGTGGGAAGAATGTCTAACACCGGAGCTAGGGAAGCACGCCAGGATCCAAATGTGGCCATCGGTACACCTCATAGTAGTCAATGTTATGCGTCTGTGCTATTTAACATTATTGTCGAATTTTAGCTTCAGGATATACTTGTTTTAGCAGTACGTAAGAGAGATATCCAATACTTGATAAGAACTAGTTAAGGAGAAGTCTTGACGTGGTAACTGGGATGGACCAGTTGTCAAGCAATCGAGCGGAGATTGATATCCACATCCCGATGGCGAACGAAGGAATGATCATAACCCATGAAGCAGGATACGCCTCTACAGATTACTAATTACTTGAAGGCACAAAAATTGTTGCGTAAAGGATGTGTTGTTTTCTTGGCTCATGTCGTGGACAAGGGAGCCGAAGAACCAAAACTCAAAGATATTCCCGTGATAGGGGAATATTCTGAAGTCTTTCCCGAAGACTTGCCAGAATTATTTCCTTAATGACAAGTCGAATTTTGCATCGATTTGATTCCGGGCGCCGCGCCTGCTGTTAATGCACCTTAAAGACACATTCCTCCGGTGTTGCAAGGATTGACAGTGTAGCTCCAGTAGCTGATAGGGAAGGAAGATAACAGACCAAGTTCCCACTTTGGGTAACCCCAGTTTTGCTCGTCAAAAAGAAGAACGATGAATTTCAAATAAGCATCAACTACCAGGAGCCGAACGACCTAACCAACAAGAGTTGATAACTCTTGCTAAGGATTAACGAACTATTTATTTAACTAACTATGAGGATTCAACTACTATTTCACGACTGATCGATGATCGAGTGTCATTAGCTGTGACTTCAGGAAGAAAGTATACCAGAAAAATTGTGGGACAATAACTTGTTTTAACATACACAAGAATGGTGTTTCCTACACGATGCACAGAACGATTCTACACCAAATACGAAACTCTGAGAATCTAGGAAACATGTACTTAGGACCATCGGGAAACCAGGTCCAAATTCACAAAGGTTGTTACTTAGGAACCACATCTGTTAACTCAAGCAGACATCATTAACCTGACATATATGCCAGTTCCGTTGACCAAACAGAAAGTACTTGAATTTCTTTTACTTCTAGTGAGTAGATGTTTGCATCTCTACTCCCCTTAATGGTAGTTGCATCGCGTTAATCTTCTTCGCTGAGAGCGAACACACATTTGCTTCAATACTTGGTCATTTCTTCATACTCATTGTTTCATTACTTGAAAACTCATATGTTACGCATGCACCATTTACCACGCATGAGGTTTCATTTCGAATAGACACTTCATTGAAGTTCAAATATTATGTTGCTAAATCTAATTACTGATTGGTGATTCGAATGGCCTACATTATTGTAATTGTTGGCTCTTTCACTATCAAGTCAACACACTTTCTTAAAGCTCCTTTTATTTCAAGTGCACTCATGGTTTATCTTCGTGGCCATGCTGAGATTCCCTTGTTGATACCTATGTTCATTGTCGGGCCACGCTAAAACCAAGTTCAATTGCTCGAACTTGCCTATGTCACATATTCAATTTAAAACGCCATATGATGTATTGAGAGCATCATATTCGAATTTATTCTTGCAAAGATTCTCTTGTTTCAAGTCGTAGTAGGTTTGTCTGGTCTACGACTCCATTAAATCGTTGTTGGTTTTGACACCTTGCGGTGATATTTTCACATAATTAAAGCTTGCGCTAATTTGGTTACGCACCCTACACACAGATTTAATTGTCTAATTATTCATTCTAAATCCGTTTTGGTTATCACAATTAAAGCAGTCTCAACACAGTTATGTGTTAAGACAACAGTACGTAGATTCATTTCATAGCACGGTGTACCTCTTAACAATTCTTTCATTGTCAATCGAATGCCTTGTGGCACTTAATACTTTTTATCCTCGATCAAAAACAGTGGCTCTTTGATGTTCCGTATTCAACTGAAAACTTTATGACATCGTGTAAATCAAATCTTCAGACTATTTCAGCATACTTTTATTTGATTTCAAACACGGTGAACTTGTTCAGGCACCACTAAATTTGAAGCTTGTCAATACGACACCTTGTGGTGTCATTGCGAATTTGTAGCTTGTGCTAATCATGGTCAACTACTTCACACAAAACTACACATACTTTTGTTTGACTTGTCATTCAAACATTCCTAATGCAACTACGAACTAAGACAAAAATACACCAGATTCGCTTACATTTCATTCGGTGTATCTTCGAAATTCAAGAGTGTCAACACACTAATCCTTACCATTTATTTATTCGAAAATTGACAAGATCATTTTCATGTTCAAGTTGTTGATTTTGGGTTCATATGGCGGAGGCTATGGTTTGTGAAAACTCGTTGCATATTGCGATCGATCGTTTGAGGATCCTATTTGTCAAAACTCCTCTTCTGTGAAACCCCTGCTAACTGAATTACACTAGACTATACGTCAAATACGTCTTGCACCTTTGACATCAAATGCTAAAAGCACACACCTTTTAACCATAGGATTCGGGTTGTTACATATTCTTGGACTCACCTGATGTGAGTAAGCTTTGATTCGGTTTGGTGATTATCTACCTCGGTATTATTCATATACATACACGTGTGACGTAACCATAAGGAGTTAAGTTAGTACAAAATTCGAGGACGAAATTTTCTTAACGGGGGGAGAATGTGACAACTGTCAAATTTGCATGTATCCGTACAATTAATTAATATTAAATTTGTGCTTAATGACTGTGCTTGATTTCAACTGATGATTAAACTGCTTTCTGATTACTGTCACATACATACATATGCATCACATTTCATACTGTCACTCCATTGATTACACACAAACTTTAGTGACAAACTTGATGCACAAAGCACAGTTAGCACAGTGAGCGGATAACTCAGAAACATGCTGACAATGCCAGCACATAGACAGACTATATATTGAGGCCCAGTATGAGCCAGGGACAAGGTACTACACTAGTATGGAGTGTAAGGAAGTAAGGACCATAAAACAGCGTCACTAGGTGATAGTTTAAGTGCCGGAAGGTGCCTAAAACCCACTCTAAGTGCAGAATTCTGCATTAATTAACCAAATTCAGCATTTTAATATGCCAGTAATTTGCAAAAACATGGCGAAATGGTCCTGTATGCTTTCCTAAGTGCCTGGAATTAAAAATGTCACAAAAAGTAATATAAAGGACACTATACGGAATAACTTAGCATTTTAACGGAACGATATCTAACTGAACAACCGGACATTACCCGGAACACAAAAATATTGTTAAAAACATTGTTTCACTTTTTCTGAGCTAGTATTGGTTCCCGAACACTTGAACACACTACATAATACATGGACACACTAAACATTTGACATTACACTTAACCCCCTACTAATTACCTTTTTACCATTTGAATTATCATCTAACCCCCCCCCCCCCCTTGTTATGACCGTCCCCTAAGGGGACCCACTCCAAAAATATCTAATCTTTCAAGATCCTTCCTAAATCTCTTAGAAATCTTCTTGGGATATGCTTAGATATGTTGGTACTTGTGAGAACATGCTAACCATTGGATAAAAGCTTTGGTAATTATAAGAACCAATAACATATTCATAATCTCCACTCAACAACAAACTCCCCTCCCACATTAAAGCTTGCGGCCGAACATACCCACCCCACCATCACATTTTTTGATTTTCCTCCATTAAATCCAAGCTTGTGTTGAGGTGCTAAAAGGTGAATTCGAAGGTGTGGGACACTCGGAACTTGAAGGACCACCTTCGTTTGCTATTATCCACTCATTTTTTCCATTGATCTTCCCTAGCTTTAAGCTAGTTGTAAGTTTCTTTAATCCTTGTTTACTTCACATTTTTAGTGGTTAAAGATTTTATTATGATGAAATCATATGAACACTAAAAGAACCTACACTTGAATCATAAAACATAAGCTTAAATAAGATGAAACATAATGAAATAATGGTAGTATGATGTTAGTTGAATGTGTTGATGATTTCTTGATGATTACTAGTAATATGATGGTTAGTCATCATATGAGACTTGTTAAGTTATGATTAAAAACATGGCTTAACAAGTTAGGGATGATTATGTGTACATGAAATAATCATCCACTAGTGAAGACATGAACTTGAAAGTAGGATGATTTTTCTTGAAAAATAATAAACAAGTAAACTAGTAATCTTGTAAATCCAAGTCCTGAGAATGGTTTTCTTAAATAAACCAAGATTAAAAGATGATTTTTGAAGGGTTATGACTTTTGTTAAACCTACACTATTTTAGTAACAAAATCGGTGTAGTAAGTCTAGTAAAACATGAAAATATTGTAAGCAAATATTTTTGTAAAATAAGTTCACAAGTTGTGAATATCTAAAAACCCCGAGAGTAAAATTTTAACAAAAGTAAACGCACTTTGGAGGGTAACTAAACCCACTAAACACCCCACTAAGTTACTACGCGTATTTATGAAAAACCAAGTTCATGTTGTCATTTAAAGTGCATTGTTTTCGCACTTGATAGGTGTAATATTGTTTAGTAACTTATGGTTGATTGTTTGAATGATTTTCGAAAAGAAAATGATATGCTAATAGCATGGACACCTCCATTTACAAAGGAGACTATGGAGAAATTTTCCAAAATTCCAACACTTAGAAAATATTTTCTAAACAAGTGTTACGAGTATACTTCTAACTTTGTTTTTCAAAATAAACTTCGCCATAGGTTTTGTTACAAAAATACAAAGTATCGGAGGTTGGTTTTCGTGAATAAAAATGTGTAAATGTATATTTAGAATATATATTTTATACTAAGACACTTGTGTGAATATTTGCATATTTTGTGAACTAGTTATATTATTTTAGGGTAAAATAATATAACTTACAAATACCATGGAAAATTACAACTCCAAAATAATACCAAAAATCACACGGAATAAATATTTAAGTTATACGCTTGATATGGTGAAACCAAACGCAAAGACATAACTTACAAAATATTCCGGGAAATACTCTTACAAATATATTTTTGGTAAATGCTATTTTGGATATGAAAGAATGAAAATATGATTTTTGTACGTATTACCAAGTTATATCATATTTTTGGACAAGGAGAAAATATATTATTTTTGGGAGGTAAAATATATTTTCTTGGATATTCAGAAGATATATGATTTTGGGAAAAAATATATATTTTCGGGAAATACAGTATTTTTAGATAAAATAAGTTTATATATTTTCCAAATGGGACTTGAAAATATATTGTTTTGGAAATATATATTGGGAATATATCGGTATATTTTTAATAGGAATAATACACCGGAATATAACGCCAATACATGGCTAAATACACACATACAAAAATACAGATACACATGTATGAGATACCCCCCCATCCTTGGGAAGGAGATATGAATATAAATACTTGAGAAGTATTACCACGAAAATATTGATTAACATATATTCCATAATTTATAAATATAATTTAGAGTTAAAATATTGATTATTTTAACAAATAAATTATATACTTGGAATACTACCAAAGACACTTTAAAACGTAACTCAAAGGCACTAATCAACACTAAGACAAGGCACGACCCGCTCGTCTAACAGACCGTAGTACGCATGTAGGTAGTCGTGCGTTCTAGTGGAAGCTTCGAGTTACATTGGATACGAAGACGCAAAACAGTGAGTTCATGCCCCCCCCTTTTCTCTTAACTGTTTTCAGTTTTATACTTCGGGGGTGAAATACATGTTACATACTGCTTACAAAGAATTACCATGGTATGATTAGTTAAGGAAAGTTACTGCTAGATCACGTGAATGAGTAAGCCATTAGCTTAAGACCATTAATCCTTGTATAAGGACCGAGGGGCATGAGTGATAGATCTATTGGGTGTTGCGAGCCCCACCCATGGGCCTGCGAGTGGCCGCATGTGGTGACTATGTCGTTCCACTGGAGGGGCCGGTACGAAATACGCATACAGGTTTGAGTACTTCCTATGCCATGTCACTTTCTAATGTATTAGCTACACATTAATTGATCTATTTTTCCTTATTGCTTCATACCAGTTTACACGAACATACATACATACAAAGGTTTCCAAGAATGATTCGTGCACACATACTAAACACATGAACTCGCTCAACTTTTGTTGATGTTTTTAAACTACATGTATTTCAGGGAACTAATAAGTGGATCTGGCGGGCGTTGAAAGTTTTTATGCTGCGTTTGAAACATAGATGTCATCCATGATCTTTGGGTTTGGTCGGTGTGTCTTATTCCTAGACGAGACACGTCTCCCAAACCTTGGTGTTATTTACTATCTTTCGATGAGTCCTTAGCGAACTCATAAACATTTTGGTATGATTGTAAAACTTAAATTTGAAGTCTACGTTTTTAAACATTGCTGTTATGTTTTAAACTTATTCAATGGATGACAAACCAATGGTTTTATCATATAGCTGTTGTTATGATTGAATGCAATGATATTAAGAAAGTCACACCATAACCACGCTTCCACAAAAGTCAGGGTGTGACATCATGCAGATCCAAGAGCGCATCAAGGCGGCTCGCGATCGACAAAAGAGCTATGCAGACCAAAAACGTAAACCTTTGGAATTCGAAGTGGGTGATATGGTTTTGTTAAAAGTCTCACCTTGGAAAGGTGTGGCATGCTTTGGGAAGCGTGGTAAGTTAAACCCATGATTTATCGGACCGTTCAAAATCCTGGAAAGAATTGGTTCCGTAGCATACAAGTTGGAGCTACCAGCAAAACTAAATGGTGTTCATGATACATTTCATGTATCTAACCTGAAGAAAAGTCCAACTCAAGAAACAGTGGTTATCCCTGCTGACGAAGTTCACATTGACGACACACTCTACTTTACCGAAGAACCCCGTTGAGGTTACTGACTGGAAGGTTAACTAGACTCGGAGGAGTAGTGTTAAACTCGTCAAGGTTCGATGGAACGCGCGTCACGGCCCAGAGTTTACTTGGGAGCTTGAAGACCGCATGAAAGCAAAATACCCGCATTTGTTCTCCAACACCCCTGCAGCTAGTAGTAAAGCTTAAAATTTCGGGACAAAATTTTCTTAACAGGGGGAGAATGTGACAACTGTCAAAATTCCCGGTATCCGTACAACTATTAATCCAGGATTAGTGCTTAATGACTATGCTGAATTACAATTAATGCCTTGAACTGCTTTCTGATTATTGCTTTATACATACATGTGCATCACATATTGCATAATGTCATATCATTATTGCATGAGAACTTTATTGACTCAAATGATGCACGAAACACAGTTAGCACAGTTATCAGACAAATCAGGAAAATGCTGATGGAGTTCAGTATATAGACAGACAATGTGTTGAAACACAGAACGAGCCAGAAACCAAGTATTACACTAGTATAGTGTGTAGGAAAGTAAGGATCACAAAACTGCCTTCCTAGAGATAGTTTAAGTGCTAGAAAGTGCCTAAAACTCACATAAACTGCAGAATTATGCAGAAAATCAGCAAATTCAGCATTTTAACACTCTAGTATCATGCAGAAATATGGTTAAATGGTCCTGAATGCTTTCCTAAGTGTCGGGAATCAAAAGTGTCACAAAAGGGTAAATAAAGCACACTAAACTGCATAGTTTAGCACCTTAACGAACCGGTAACAAACTGTCACACCCCCAAAATCCACAAGCGGAGTATCACCGCATGGAGGCGTGACTACCAGGATCAAGCCACCAATCATATTGAACAATGTATTTAAAATAGATAAAATCCAACCACGCAATATAATTGGTGTTCAAAAACTAGTTAACCAAGTTCAAATTAAACAGTGGAAGCATAAAACGTAAAACTAAAACATAAGTTCATAAAGTTTAAATGTTTAGCATGGCACACCACTGTCCATGCCCCACAACGATCACGCCTCCTCGTGCAAGCTCCATAAATACCAAACGACCTGCAAGGCATGTAACAAGGAGTCAACAACAAAGTTGAGCGAGTTCACAGTTGGTTGTTTAGTTTTAAAGGTTTGTTTTGAAAACCATAAGTTGTTTCGTAAACCATGAGTTAACTAGTATCTTTGTTTTTCCCCAAACCATATCCATAATCAGTGGGGGCTTCCCCATGTGAACCACTAGACCGTTACCATATCGACTACTGACGAAAGTAAGTTGTGCCCTAAGTCAATGTCTATCATCATTGACTGTTTGCCATGATCCATTAGTACACGCCCGTCCTACCGGCACGGTGTGAGGCTTGTCAACCCTAATAGCGCTATTAACTAATGACCCGCTCGCCATTGGCCCGGCGATTAAGTCGATATAAAAATGAGGGACTTAATGATAGAGTTTTGTCTAGTAAGTTTAAGGTTGTTGTCCTACCCAAGGAGGACGAACGTACGTATTCTACCTAAGGAGAATACGCAGGATTAATATTGGCATCCTACCCATGGAGGATAGCAGTACATATCCTACCCAAGGAGGATATGCAGATTTCGTTTTAGTTCTTTAACACATTCCCAACCACCGGGAATCCCATGCCTTAGAAAGAGTGTGAACTCACCTTGGGTTGCTCGGTTGAACTCTTTAAAAATAGCTAACAGTCGAGGTTGGTCAATCACGTCCTAATATGATTACCATTTAGTTTATTAATAATTTCAATTAAAGCACAAAGTTCCTACACGTATCTATCACATAATATGCACTCACTTTAACTGATCATGCCCATACATACCTCCCTCCTATAACTACTCAAGAGCAAGTATACGAGATCCCACATAACACTTTTATTGACATACATTGTTTTCGAGTAATTTAGACACGCGAATCACCACATACACTTTTATGGATCATTATCGGACAACACAACTGACATTTAGACACGCGAATCACCACATACATTGTTTCAGCTTTAACATCTAAAACTGGGTTGTTTTCGAGTAATTTAATAAAATAGTTAACTTATTCCAAAAAATTCCCAAACTTTTACAGAATGTTTTACACACTCCAAATATTATTGTGTAAAATCTCGGGATCCAATTCATTACCCATTATTTTATAAAAACCATTTACTGGGCTGCAATCAGATTTGTTACTTTTTGACTGCAGTCCATGGAAAAATTCATTTAAAATTCATCGTAAGTCCAAATGACGAAATTCCAGTGGGAGAATTACAAAGACATTAGTTTCCATCTACAGTACAAATTTTGTGACCTAATTCTACATAGATTTCAAGTTATGACGAAAAACATAACACAATTTTTCTGCAGTAAAAACGCAGCTTTTGCTGCTGTACAAAATGGACCTTTAAAAATAGTAAACGGCCTCGAAAAAATATGATTCCAGTGCCATTTGATTCGTTTTTCGAAAACACATAATTTAGGCTTCAGAAAATCAATTTTTTGATTTATAACGGTCCATTTACAGCCAACTGAAGTTGGCTGTAAATGTTACTCAGCATGCTGTTAGTCGCTTAAACGTTACTAAAACACGCACATATGATCACAACACCTTCTAATTTGTTAAACCATATTTTTAATCATACTTTAACAAGTTCCATATGATGATCAATCATCATATTACTAAAAATCAACATGTAATCATCATCCATTTACTAAGCAATATCATCCTAACAACATTTCACCATATTTCATCTTTGTGTAACTTTATGTTTATGATTCTTGTTATTTTCATCATACTACATCTTTTAAACATAAATTTAAAAGTAAACAAGAGTTATGAGAGGTCTTACTACTAGCTTTAAGCTAGGGAAGAATACTAGAGAAGAAGATGACAAAGATGGATGATGAAAGCAAATGAGAAGGATTCTTCAAGATCTTCAAGCTTCAAGCTCCATGTATCACCTTCTAATACTTGAAACAAGCTTAAAAATGGAATGATGGTGGTGACAAGGTGGTGGTGGTGGCGGCACAAGGGTGAGCCGAGAGGGAAAGAGAGAGGTTGAGGGAGTTGGGTGAAGTTGTGAGATATGGAAGGATATGGAATGATTTTGGTGATCTTGCAACCCATACTTGTAATCTCTTCCTCCATATTTTGGCTACTCATACAAGCAAGTAATCTAATATAATATTGAGATGAAATCTAGTGGTGGGGTCCTCTTGTGGGCCGTAAATCATCAGGGGGGGGGGGGGGGTAAGTGTAACTTGCAATGGTAAGTAGGTAAATATTTAGGAGGTTAAGTGTAATATCTAGTGTTATATGTGTATGGTGCATTATATAATGTGTTGGGGTATTCGGGGACCATAACTAGTCCAAAAATAATAAGATAATGTTTCTGACAACATTTTGGTGTCCCGGGTAATGTCCGGTTGTTCGGTTAGATACCGGTTCGTTAAAGTGCTAAGTTGTTCCGTATAGTGTCTTTTATGTAACCCCTTGTGACACTATTAATTCCCAACACTTAGGAAAACATTCAGGACCATTTAGTCAATTTTCTGCACAATCATTAAGCACAATTTAATATTAATTAATCGTACGGATACCTGCAAGTATGAGGGTTGTCACACGAACCGAACAACCGGACACTACCCGAAACACCAAATTTTCACTAGAAGCACTGTTTTAACATTACCAAGCTAGTTATGGTCCCCGAACATCATAACACACTATATAAATATCTAGTAACTAAATCCCTAACTTTACACTTGATTTCTAACCAAATAGCTAACTATTGGTTTAAACCTACACCTATAACCCCCCCCCCCCCCCACCCACCTAGTGGACGGCCCAACATGGCCCCCACCATGAGATTTTCTTTTAATTTAATATTGGATCTTGTTTCTCTTTAATAGACATATAATCCAATGGAAAATGAGAAGTTAGCATGTTAAAAGATTAACCATCAAGTCTATAGTTTCATTTCATCACAACACATTCAACACACTCTTCTCTCTTCTCTCTTACTTGTTCATGACCGAGAACAACCCCCCACACACCACCTTCATTCATTCAACTTCCATACATTCCAAGCATATACAAGGGTGTTAGAAGGTGCACAAAGGAGCTAGGAGCTTGTAGAAGTTCAAGGACCTTCACCATTTGCTTTTATCCTCTTCTTTTCTTCTCTTGATCATCCCTAGCCTTGAGCTAGTGGTAAGAACACTAATCTCTTCATTTTACATCTTATTCAAGTGGTTAAAAGATGATACATAATGTTAATCTTGAAGAACACTAAGAATCAAGAGAATGAAACATGAACATATGCTTAAATCATGAAGAAATCATGTTATTTATGTGTTGTTATACTTGTTGATTGTTGATTACTTATGTAAATGATGTAGATCATCATATGATCTTGCTAGATCATGATTAAAAACATAATCTAGCAAGATGAGAGGACGAAAATGTTAGAGATTAATAGATCATCCTCATGAAAGACATGAACTTGAAAGAATATATTGTTTTCTTATAAAATGATGATTAAAGTGAGTTGTAAGTCTTGTAAATCTAAGATTTCAAGAATGATTTTTCAAGAAACCAAGTTAAAAATACAAGTTTTACTTAATCTTGGTTCTTAAATAAATAAACCACATTTTTAAAGGTTAAACAAGTGTAGAAACACTTATGTAACAAGAAAAATCCAAGAAGAAACATTTTTAGAAAATGTGATTATAAGTTGTGAAGAACTAACTTCTTTAAAAATGATGTTTTTAAAGAATTAACCACACTTTAAAGGGTAACAAGACTTACTAAATACACTAGTAAGTTACTACAAATTTTTGTAAATTTTCAAGTTCATGAAGTGGTAGTTTATGCTTGTTTTTGGCAAAATTGGTAAGTGTAGATTGTTTATTGTTGATTGATTGTGTTGATTTACAAAATAAAATGATATGACTTCAAGGTATGGAAACCTCCATTTTTAGGGGAAACTATGGCAAAATTTTTCTAAAAATTAAACACTAAATATTTCTAAACAAATATTTACAAGTATATTTCAAACCATGGATTTTCACATACAGTTTGCCATAAATTTCACTACAAAATTATAAATATTGGAGGTTGGTTTTTATAAATAAAAGTGACTAAATATGTATTTAGGAAAATACATATTTAGAGGTCACTATGTGTGTGATTATTTGTATACTATGTGTATTAGTTATATTATTTTAGGACTTGAAATAATATAACTCATCAAAATACCAAAAATTACAATCCAAAATATTACCAAAAATTCCAAGGAATAAATAAACAAAGAATACCCAAAATATTGATGAAACCGAACAAAGGAATATAACTCACAAAAATATTCCGGAAACTTATTCACAAGTATATTTTGGAAGATAATATTTTGGATACCAAGAGAACAAAAATATGATTTTTACAATTATTACAAGATTATATCATATTTTTTACAAGGAGAAAATATATTATTTTTGGCAAGTAAAAATATATATTTTCTTGGAATTATTAGAAGATGTATTATTTTTTGAAAGAAATATATATTTTCTCAAACAAACATGAAATACATTATTTTTGGGAGAAAATGTATTTTCTTAAGCAAACTTGAAATATATTATTTTTGGAAGAAAAATGGATTTATATATATTTTCTAAGTTAGACTTGGAAATATATTATTTTTGAGATTTATAAATATTTTTGCCAAGGGAAAAATTATAAATAATTTTTCTAAGTAATATTTCTTAAAATATATGTATATATATATATATTTGGAAATATATATTCATGTATTTTTACTAGAGATATTATTCCGGAAAAACCTATACAAAATTAAGTATAAGAATACTTAACAAGTACAAGAAAATACGTATTCTTGTACGCATAAATACACTCCGGAATACGACCCCAATACATGGCAAAAATATACAAGTATAAGGATACGAATACAAATACACCCATCCTTGGGAAGGAAATACATATATAAATACTTGAAAAGTATCAAGTTAAAATATATTGTTTTAACAATTATTCCAAAATTTAACAAATATAATTTAAGTTAAAATATTTGTTAGTTTAACAAATAATTATATGACTTGGAATAATATTGAAGACACAAAGGAACGTAACTCAAAGACACAAATTAATACTAAGTCAAGGCACGACCCGCTCGTCTAATAGATCATAGTACGTTGTAGGTAGTCGTGTACATCGGAAGAAGCTTTGAGTTACCATTGATTTCGAAGAACACAAGACTGTGAGTTCATGTTTCCCCCTTTTCATTTAACTGTTTTCAGTTTTATAACTTCGGGGGTGAAGTACATGTTACAAATTGTTTACAAACGTTTATATGTGGTATGGTTAGCTAAGGAAAGGTACTGCTAGATCATGTGAGTGGTGGGTATAACGCTTAAGACCATTAATCCTCGTTGTAGGACCGAGGGACATGAGTGATAGATCTATTTGGGTGTAGCGAGCCCCGCCCATGTGGACCAGGGTTTGGCCCATGAGGTGACTATGTCTTACAGCCGGAAGCCCGGTGCAAAGTCTGCTAGGTTTGAGCCTTCCTGCATCACGTCACACATATTAATGGCCTTGCAAACCATTAATGATATGTTTTCCTTGTTGCTTTCATACCAGGGTTTACAAACATACATACATACTTTCAACGATTACAAAGGTTTATTCATGCACACAAACAAACACATGAACTCGCTCAACTTCGGTTGATGTTTTCAAACTACATGTATTTCAGGGAATTAAAAGTGGATCTGGCGGGCATTGGAAGTTTCAAGTAATGTTGAGAATAAAAGATGTCATCCGAAGTCTGAGGATTTGGATAGTGTATCTTATCCTATATAAGACACATCTTTCAAAGTCCGGTTTTATTTAATGTCTTTTGTCGAGTCCTTGTGAACTCTTAAACAAGTTGTATGGTTGTACTCGGATTTGAAGTCTATGTTTAAAACAATGTTGTTGTTATGTTTTAAAACTTAATGAATGGATGATCATCTTTAGCTTATCATATAGATGTTTGTTATGGTTGGATGCAATAATATTAAGCAAGTCACACATAATCACGCTTCCGCAAAAGTCAGGGTGTGACACATGTGTTTTGTATGTGAGCTTGAATAATCTTGTAAACATTTGTAAGTATTCCTCCGTAATCCGGTATGAAAGCGTCTATGAACAGATCATTAATGTGTAGCTAAGACATTAATATGTGTGCAATGGTGTAGGAAGGCTCAAACCTTTGCGGATTTCGTACCGGGCCACCCGGCTGGAACGACATAGTCACCACATGGGCCAACTCGCGGACCCATGGGTGGGGCTCGCAACACCCAAATAGATCTATCACTCATGTCCCTCGCTCTTTATACACAGATTAATGGTCTTAAGTTAACGCCTACCCATTCACATGATCTAACAGTTCATTCCTTACCTAACCATACCATTTGAAAACGTTTGTAACATGTATTTCACCCCCGAATGTTATAAATCCGAAAACAGTTAAAAGAAAAGGGGGACATGAACTCACAAGTTTGCGTCTGGTGTCTTGTGAACTCAAAGATCTTTTCCTCGGGTTGTACAACTACCCACACACGCGTTACGTTTATTAGACGATTAGGTCGTGTAACGACTCTTAGTCTTATTTGTTAAGACTTATTTTGGAAATCTGGTATACATTGAGTTACATGTTTGATGTACATTATATAATTCCAAATTATATAATTATTAGTTAAAATAAGAATATTTTAACTTAGACTATTTTTATTCAATTATTTGGAATATTGTTAAAAATAATATATTTTTAACTTAGTTTATCATGTATTTCTCACATATGTATTTTCCAAGTATAGGTATACTTGTATTTGTGTATTTTGCCAAGTATTGGTGATGTATTTCTAGTATGTATTTATACGTATAGGAATACGTATTTTCTTGTATTTATTAAGTATTTTATACTTAATTTGTGTATAATTTTCCGGAATATTATTTTTGTATAATCTAAAATCACCAACTTTCTACTCTTAAAATATATATATTTTAAGAGAATTTTTATTGAAAAATACCTATAAATTTTGCTTGGCAAAAATAAGTATATTTTCATATATATCTTAAAAATAATATATGTTTACAAGGTAAAATGACTAAGAAACCCTTTAGTGGGAAAGGGCAATAGATTTCTTAGGTATCATACATTCGAATGTATGTGATCCTTTTAAGCCAATGACTAGGCATGGTGAAAGATACTTCATTACTTTAACCGACAACTATAGTAGTTATGGTTATGTGTACTTGACACAAAGAAGAAGTCTTGAAACGTTCAGAATCTTCAAAAGGTGAAGTACAAAATCAACTCCTTTAAAGTTCTTCGTTTTGATAGAAGAGGAATCGAACTCTATTAGATATGGTTCGATCTATGATGGCTAGGAGTGCATTATCTCTATCACTTTGGGGTTACGCTTTGCTCTCAGTGGCTCGTATATTAAATATGGCCCAAACCAAGAAAGTGGATAAGACACCTTTTAAATATGGCATGGAAGGGCTCCATCATTATCATATTTGAAAGTATGGGTTGTGAAGCTTATATGAAGCAATACACCCCAAACAAGTTGGAAGTACGATCCACTAAGTGTATCTTCGTAGGATATCCTAAAGATGATATAGGATATTATTTCTACGATCCAACAGAGCAAAAGGTATTTGTTGCTCAAAAGGCTGAGTTCTTGGAAGCTAAGTTCCTTGTGGAAGGAATTAGTAGAACAGTGGAACTTGATAAGGATCGAGAACCACAAGCCGATACACGTTTGGTTGATACTAGCATTCAACAAGAGGTTGTTGAAAATGATCAAGTAGTTGATCAACACACACAATACGTTCGCAAATCTGGTAGAATTAGTAATCCACCTAAAAGATATGGATCTTTCATGGATGGATGCTACGTGGTAGATTCGGGTGAACCAACCACATACCATGATGCAATGTCAAAATTCGATTGTGACAAATGGCTTGAAGCCATAAACGTAAAGATGCAGTCCATGTATAACAACCAAGTATGGAAATTGGTTGTAGCACCTCTTAACTCCAAAGTAGTTGGAAGTAAGTGGGTTTTCAGGAAGGAAACCGATATGCATGGTAACTTGGATACTTATAAAGCGAGACTTGTAGCAAAAGGTTTCACTCAAACTCAAGGGGTTGATTATGATGAGACCTTCTCGCCAGTGGCAATGCTAAAGTCAATTAGGATATTATTTGCCATAGCTGCATATTATGACTATGAGATTTGGCAAATGGATCTCAAAACGACTTTCCTTAATAGATATCTTGAGGAAGATGTCTATATAGTTAAGCCTGAAGGTTTTGTTAATCCAAAACATCCTGACAAAGTATGCAAGTTAAAGATATCAATCTATGGATTGAAACAAGCATCTAGAAGTTGGAATCACCGTTTTGATGAAGAGATTAGGGAATATAGATTCATCAAAAAAAACGTTGATAAAGCTTGTGTGAATAAGGAGGCTAGTGGGAGCATTATTACTTTCTTTGTATTATATGTCGATGACATTCTACTATTTGGAAATAACATTCCAACCTTGGAGGGTGTAAAAGCCTAGCTTGAAAGTTGTTTTTCCATTAAGGATTTTGGTGAAGTCGCCTATATTTAGGAATAAAGATCTATAAGGATAGGTCAAGGCGCTAGATAGGTTTAAACTAAAGTGCATACATTGACAAAGTCTTGAAAGGGTTCAAGATAAAGAACTCTATGAAAGGTTTGGTACCTATTCAAAGAGAGGACAATATTGAAAGCGTTTCAATGTCCAAGCTCAAAGGATGAGCAAGAAAGATTGAAAGGAATCCCATATGCGATAGCTATAGGATTCACTATGTATGTAATGATATGCACTAGAACGGACATGTCATGCGCTTTAGGCATGACGAAAAGATACCAGTAAGTAACAGTCATTGGGTGACTGTTATATATATATTGAAATACCTTAGAAGGACTAAGGATATGTTTCTAATATATGGATCTGGTGAAAAGAACTCGTTGTAAAAGGGTTACAAGGATGCGAGTCTCGGAATTCGTTGTAAAGGGTTACATGGATACGAGTTTCCAAACTAATCGAGATGGTTCTCGATCACAATCAGGGTAACATTGTCCACTACATAATCAAAATACATCGCCGCTTCATTGATTATGATAATTCATATGGATCTGCCACTTGAATTATTGCCGATCTAGGGGAAGTCCCTACCATTCAGGAACCCTAGAGATCTTTGTGATAACGATGGTGTGATTGCTTAAATCACGGAACCTCGTGTACATCAAAAGACTAGGCACATTGAGCGGAGTTTCAACTACATAAGGGATGAAGTTGAAAAGAGAAAGATATGTATTCGCAAAGTTCACACTGATCAAAATATTGCGGATCCACTCACGAAGCTCCTTGAATGGGCAAAGCATGAAAGGGTCATACTTGTGCCTTAGGACTTCGATATTCTAGTGATTGGATTTGATCTATTTTGTATTTGGATATTGGAACAACTGTTATTATAACTCATTATGGTATTTTGACTTATGTTCCATATTAGCATGTTTAAATCCGTGAATAAGTTACTTATTCTAAATGTCCGTAGTCGATCATACTTGTGGGAACAAATATGAATGTAAGACTATTATGAACTTGGATTGGTAGATATTCATGAAGTACGAATATAGAGCAAGGCGTTGCTGCCAAGGTTCATAGATATTTGTGGGATACAAATATTGGACTGACTCGCTCTCAAATATTACTGCATGGAATCATTTGTGATTGGTCATAAGTAAATTTGAGTAAAGGAGAATATCATAGTATCCTCAGACCTGAGATACATATTGGGTCTTGATATTCACCAAATATTATACCTTGACTTTTTCTTCGCTGTCAATAATATGACAGTACATAAGGCTAAGCTCAGGTGTGGTACAAGGTGATTGTGAGAGACGTATGTAGTCAAGATGGGATTTGTTCCTCTTATTCGTTGAGAGTAAGATTTCTAAGGCCTGCAAAAGTTAAATCAACAGAGAGTGATCACACTGTGTCTCTGGATTTGACATGACATCTGTAACGAAAGGATAAATGATAGATTCACCTAAATCATTTCAAGTAAGGGACTTGAAGAGGATGATGTTATTGAATGGCACATATAGTCATACGTATTAGGGGTAGTAAACCGTAGTTAGGCGTTATTTACTACTTGCATCAATCTTCTATGTATCTTGTGCAAGTGGGAGATTGTTGGACTCTGTATGCCCAAGACACATATTAAATTGATGTGGCTAGTACGTTATGATCCAAGTCGAGTCATACCCAATAACAAGCTAGACAAACACTTACAATATTTATTTATGATATGATCAAATAAATAAATATCAACACTTAGAATATTTAGAAATTGGTTTTCTAAATAATTGCACTTGACAAACTAATAAATTATATGGATAATTTATTTTAGAGAGAGTATTTTATTTTGTTATTTAATGGGTTAAATAACATCATAAAAATAGCATAAGTCTTATAACATATGATGTTATATTTTATAAAAGTTATAAAATATATATATGTAAGACTTATATTTTATATAAAAGAATTGTATTTTTTTTTTATATAAAAAGCTAGGCCGCCCCCCCCCCCCCTTCCCAAGAAATAAAGTGGCCAATAATGTTCCTTGCATGTTGTCATAAGTTAGAGGCCTCTTGATTGGGAAGTCTTCTCAAGAAAAGATGGTCCAATCAAATAACATGCAAATGCATGTGTTAGAGGATCATTGATTGGGCAAATGGGGTGGCATCTTCTCTCACTTACTTTAAGAGTATTTTGTGTCAAAAATGGAAGTTAGAACTTGAGGAACATGGCTGAAAATGGCTGCCAATTTTCGTCCTCATGATGCTCATCCAAGAGAGTTTTTTCAAGTTGAGAAATCAAGTGTAAGACTCTCTAACAATCGGGTCATGTATGGTTGATCTATTGGTGAGTTTCAAGTTCACATTTCAAGTGCAAGAACTCAACAAAAGGCCCTCATATTTTCGGCCATGAGATGGTCTTCAAGAGGCTTTTCTAGTGAGTTCATAAGTGTAGAAATCCTAGCTAAACGCAAGGTGTTTGTTGGAAAGCTTGGGGTATACAAGCTTGAGGTCTTCTACACTTGGAGGCAACCGTTCAAGAAGCATCACCTTCTTCATATCCATTACTCCTTGTACTTCAAGAAGGTAGTTTTCTAAACATCCTATGGTTGTGTTTGATAGTATACATCTCATATATGGATCCGGGTTTTGGGATTTTGCATATAAATAGTTTTATATCTTATAAAAGTAACATGTTTTAAACTTATTTTCCGCTGCGTTTTTATTTCATATGGATGAAATTACTTTGATAAACATGTTAAAATCCCATCAATGGCATCTAGAGCCGCTTATATGAGTGCTTGCTTCAATGGACTTAAAATTTTCGGGTTTCGGGTTTGGTGAAAACCCTATGGCCGAAATTTTAAGTATGGTTATCCCTTTGTTTTTCAAGATTATATTCTTACATGCATAAATGAATCTTGAAAAATTATTTCATATGGATGATTTGTTTGTTTGGACAAAACTAACCTTTTCGGTTTTTTGGACATAGCCGAAAATGGTTATTAAAAGGGAACCATTTTTTTTATGCTTCTTGAAATTAATATAAATATATATGTGGATATATATTTTGGTGCATATGACCTAGCCATGACCTTGTGTTGAATGTTTGTGTTTGTGATTTATATTAATTATTTCAAAGGTTGTAATAATTATTATTTTGTCTTCCATTTGTAAAGATATGTAATTTATTTATTTTTCATTTGACATGTAAAATAAATAGATTAGGTGCATTTTATTTTACTAGAAAAAATGTATTAGGATATATTTTGTAAAAGAAGATGCACACAAAAATGTGGTTTTGGGTTTTGCCAATTTCGAGCATAAAGGACTTCATAGTTCTTAACGGGATTTTAGCCCGAAAACCAAAACACATTTTCGGAGCCCAAAGGAGTTTGGAGCTGAATTAAAGTACATTTTGGAAGCTCAAAGAAAGTGGAGAAATCACAACACAAAAGGGAGACTTGAAGCATTTGGATGCGGGATCAAGTGGGAGTTCAACGACACAATACTTGTGTCAATATTCACCCTTTAGGAAGGACCTTTTGGCACACTTGTTTCGGCTAACAAGTGTGGTCAAAATAGTTGGCTATGGTTATGCACCTATTGTTATATATGTTGTGCTTGTGTGGTTGTTTATTTATGTTGTTTAGATGATATTTGGATATGCATGCTTAACAAACTAATAATCAACAACAAGCGTAAAATTGGTTCTTGACAAGATCATTAAAATTGGTTAATAAAAGGTTATTAAAAAAATTAATGATTTTATAATAAAATGGGTTTTATTAGAAAGAACCTTGAAAATTTATTTTCACAAAAGTACCAAGGATTTGAATGCATGCAAATATATGGTACATAAAGTTTTCTAAACTAGAATTTTGAAAACTCAAAATCCCTTTTATAAAACAAGTCAAACACCATCCTTTTATACAACACTCGAAACACTTGGGAACTCTTTCGTGGGATAAAGGTCACCTAACCACATTTGAGGGAACTTGTATATTCGAGGTGGGTTTACCATGTTTGTGGGATAAAGGTCACCTAACCACTTATGTGTATAAACTCACACGTGTGTATAAGTTGGACGACTTGATTTGGAAACCATGAACTTAGGGTCACCGAAGCATGGCGAACAAACGGTGTTGATGGGATTAAACATGCCAACTAAACATAAAGATGTTTAACCGATCCCATATGTCTAGAAGTTGCAAAGAGTTGCAATTGTCAAACGTTGACTACCTTGTTAATTTAAATAGAGGGATAAAGGTCACCTAACCAATATTTAAATGTAACGTTGGATTCTAGATTTTAATTATTAATTGTCTATGAGACACAAAGGGTATTAATGATTAAAATATAATAATATCGAAAATACTAAAATTGAACCTTGTTAAATTTTGTAGATGGCCGCTAACAATATTACCCAAACCGTCCGTAACCTATCACTAGAAAACGATCCTAATCCCGATGAACATCTTATGGAAGATAAGGATGCCTATAACGATTGGATTAAGTATATCAAGGATACTATGCAAGCCTCTTGCCTCATGTTAGGAATTATGATTTCCGAGATTCAAAAGGTTTTTGAACATCATGAGCATACGACATGATTACCCAATTGTAGGAAATGCTCCTAAGGGTAGAACACTTCGAAACAGTTCGAGCGCTTCATGCATGTCGAATGGAGGAAACCCAATCGGACTCATCTTATGTTTTAAGATGAAAAGCCACATTGATCATCTCGAAAGGCTCGATATGGATAAAAGGATTTTATCCATTCTAACGATCAATGAGGGTGGCAACAAGAAAGGGCATCACCCCGACACCAAAGCAAATGTTGCAAATGGAAACGGGTAATTCAAAGGGAAATAAATAGAAAGACTAAAGCGAAACCACCGAAACCAAAAGAGAAGAAGGCAGAGGTTGCCATGAACGATCCATGCCTTGAGTGTGGTCAGATAGGGCATTTAATTAGGAATTGTCCAATCTATCTCAAAGAGTTGAAAAAACAAGAGGGATGCTAGGCAAACCTCAGGTACAATCTTAATGATACATATTGACCTTAATGTTATTTCTTCTAACACATGGGTATTAGATACCGGATGTGGAACTTATGTTTGCAATTTGTTGCAAAAGGTTCAAAAGAAATAAACATTACAAGAAAGAAGACTATGTTTTGAAACTTCCAAATGGTTTGGAAATTGTTTTAAAATGTTTTGAATGCTCCTAGTTTGACTAGGAACATTATTTAAGTTTCCCTTTTGAGACAATATGTTTTGATTTATAGTTTGTAAACAATGACATTTATATTTCGATGAATGACATGTTTTACTTTAAAACTATGCCTTCAAATGGTAGTTATGAATTGGTTCATAACAATACATCATTTGATAGTTCAATGTACCAAGCAATCACCAACAAACTCAAAATGGATTTGAGTGAGACTTATCTTTGGCATTATCACCTTGGTCATATAAACATATGTCGCATGTAAACACTTCGAAAGAATGATCTTTTGGAAACAAATGAAATTGGTTCATTTGAATCTTGTTTACAAGGTAAAATGACTAAGAAACCCTTTAGTGGGAAAGGGCAATAGATTTCTTAGGTATCATACATTCGAATGTATGTGATCCTTTTAAGCCAATGACTAGGCATGGTGAAAGATACTTCATTACTTTAACCGACAACTATAGTAGTTATGGTTATGTGTACTTGACACAAAGAAGAAGTCTTGAAACGTTCAGAATCTTCAAAAGGTGAAGTACAAAATCAACTCTTTTAAAGTTCTTCGTTTTGATAGAGGAGGAATCGAACTCTATTAGATATGGTTCGATCTATGATGGCTAGGAGCGCATTATCTCTATCACTTTGGGGTTACGCTTTGCTCTCAGTGGCTCGTATATTAAATATGGCCCAAACCAAGAAAGTGGATAAGACACCTTTTAAATATGGCATGGAAGGGCTCCATCATTATCATATTTGAAAGTATGGGTTGTGAAGCTTATATGAAGCAATACACCCCAAACAAGTTGGAAGTACGATCCACTAAGTGTATCTTCGTAGGATATCCTAAAGATGATATAGGATATTATTTCTACGATCCAACAGAGCAAAAGGTATTTGTTGCTCAAAAGGCTGAGTTCTTGGAAGCTAAGTTCCTTGTGGAAGGAATTAGTAGAACAGTGGAACTTGATAAGGATCGAGAACCACAAGCCGATACACGTTTGGTTGATACTAGCATTCAACAAGAGGTTGTTGAAAATGATCAAGTAGTTGATCAACACACACAATACGTTCGCAAATCTGGTAGAATTAGTAATCCACCTAAAAGATATGGATCTTTCATGGATGGATGCTACATGGTAGATTCGGGTGAACCAACCACATACCATGATGCAATGTCAAAATTCGATTGTGACAAATGGCTTGAAGCCATAAACGTAAAGATGCAGTCCATGTATAACAACCAAGTATGGAAATTGGTTGTAGCACCTCTTAACTCCAAAGTAGTTGGAAGTAAGTGGGTTTTCAGGAAGGAAACCGATATGCATGGTAACTTGGATACTTATAAAGCGAGACTTGTAGCAAAAGGTTTCACTCAAACTCAAGGGGTTAATTATGATGAGACCTTCTCGCCAGTGGCAATGCTAAAGTCAATTAGGATATTATTTGCCATAGCTGCATATTATGACTATGAGATTTGGCAAATGGATCTCAAAACGACTTTCCTTAATAGATATCTTGAGGAAGATGTCTATATAGTTAAGCCTGAAGGTTTTGTTAATCCAAAACATCCTGACAAAGTATGCAAGTTAAAGATATCAATCTATGGATTGAAACAAGCATCTAGAAGTTGGAATCACCGTTTTGATGAAGAGATTAGGGAATATAGATTCATCAAAAAAAACGTTGATAAAGCTTGTGTGAATAAGGAGGCTAGTGGGAGCATTATTACTTTCTTTGTATTATATGTCGATGACATTCTACTATTTGGAAATAACATTCCAACCTTGGAGGGTGTAAAAGCCTAGCTTGAAAGTTGTTTTTCCATTAAGGATTTTGGTGAAGTCGCCTATATTTAGGAATAAAGATCTATAAGGATAGGTCAAGGCGCTAGATAGGTTTAAACTAAAGTGCATACATTGACAAAGTCTTGAAAGGGTTCAAGATAAAGAACTCTATGAAAGGTTTGGTACCTATTCAAAGAGAGGACAATATTGAAAGCGTTTCAATGTCCAAGCTCAAAGGATGAGCAAGAAAGATTGAAAGGAATCCCATATGCGATAGCTATAGGATTCACTATGTATGTAATGATATGCACTAGAACGGACATGTCATGCGTTTTAGGCATGACGAAAAGATACCAGTAAGTAACAGTCATTGGGTGACTGTTATATATATATTGAAATACCTTAGAAGGACTAAGGATATGTTTCTAATATATAGATCTGGTGAAAAGAACTCGTTGTAAAAGGGTTACAAGGATGCGAGTCTCGGAATTCGTTGTAAAGGGTTACATGGATACGAGTTTCCAAACTAATCGAGATGGTTCTCGATCACAATCAGGGTAACATTGTCCACTACATAATCAGAATACATCGCCGCTTCATTGATTATGATAATTCATATGGATCTGCCACTTGAATTATTGTCGATCTAGGGGAAGTCCCTACCATTCAGGAACCCTAGAGATCTTTGTGATAACGATGGTGTGATTGCTTAAATCACGGAACCTCGTGTACATCAAAAGACTAGGCACATTGAGCGGAGTTTCAACTACATAAGGGATGAAGTTGAAAAGAGAAAGATATGTATTCGCAAAGTTCACACTGATCAAAATATTGCGGATCCACTCACGAAGCTCCTTGAATGGGCAAAGCATGAAAGGGTCATACTTGTGCCTTAGGACTTCGATATTCTAGTGATTGGATTTGATCTATTTTGTATTTGGATATTGGAACAACTGTTATTATAACTCATTATGGTATTTTGAGTTATGTTCCATATTAGCATGTTTAAATCCGTGAATAAGTTACTTATTCTAAATGTCCGTAGTCGATCATACTTGTGGGAACAAATATGAATGTAAGACTATTATGAACTTGGATTGGTAGATATTCATGAAGTATGAATATAGAGCAAGGCGTTGCTGCCAAGGTTCATAGATATTTGTGGGATACAAATATTGGACTGACTCGCTCTCAAATATTACTGCATGGAATCATTTGTGATTGGTCATAAGTAAATTTGAGTAAAGGAGAATATCATAGTATCCTCAGACCTGAGATACATATTGGGTCTTGATATTCACCAAATATTATACCTTGACTTTTTCTTTGCTGTCAATAATATGACAGTACATAAGGCTAAGCTCAGGTGTGGTACAAGGTGATTGTGAGAGACGTATGTAGTCAAGATGGGATTTGTTCCTCTTATTCGTTGAGAGTAAGATGTCTAAGGCCTGCAAAAGTTAAATCAACAGAGAGTGATCACACTGTGTCTCTGGATTTGACATGACATCTGTAACGAAAGGATAAATGATAGATTCACCTAAATCATTTCAAGTAAGGGACTTGAAGAGGATGATGTTATTGAATGGCACATATAGTCATACGTATTAGGGGTAGTAAACCGTAGTTAGGCGTTATTTACTACTTGCATCAATCTTCTATGTATCTTGTGCAAGTGGGAGATTGTTGGACTCTGTATGCCCAAGACACATATTAAATTGATGTGGCTAGTACGTTATGATCCAAGTCGAGTCATACCCAATAACAAGCTAGACAAACACTTACAATATTTATTTATGATATGATCAAATAAATAAATATCAACACTTAGAATATTTAGAAATTGGTTTTCTAAATAATTGCACTTGACAAACTAATAAATTATATGGATAATTTATTTTAGAGAGAGTATTTTATTTTGTTATTTAATGGGTTAAATAACATCATAAAAATAGCATAAGTCTTATAACATATGATGTTATATTTTATAAAAGTTATAAAATATATATATGTAAGACTTATATTTTATATAAAAGAATTGTATTTTTTTTATATAAAAAGCTAGGCCGCCCCCCCCCCCCTTCCCAAGAAATAAAGTGGCCAATAATGTTCCTTGCATGTTGTCATAAGTTAGAGGCCTCTTGATTGGGAAGTCTTCTCAAGAAAAGATGGTCCAATCAAATAACATGCAAATGCATGTGTTAGAGGATCATTGATTGGGCAAATGGGGTGGCATCTTCTCTCACTTACTTTAAGAGTATTTTGTGTCAAAAATGGAAGTTAGAACTTGAGGAACATGGCTGAAAATGGCTGCCAATTTTCGTCCTCATGATGCTCATCCAAGAGAGTTTTTTCAAGTTGAGAAATCAAGTGTAAGACTCTCTAACAATCGGGTCATGTATGGTTGATCTATTGGTGAGTTTCAAGTTCACATTTCAAGTGCAAGAACTCAACAAAAGGCCCTCATATTTTCGGCCATGAGATGGTCTTCAAGAGGCTTTTCTAGTGAGTTCATAAGTGTAGAAATCCTAGCTAAACGCAAGGTGTTTGTTGGAAAGCTTGGGGTATACAAGCTTGAGGTCTTCTACACTTGGAGGCAACCGTTCAAGAAGCATCACCTTCTTCATATCCATTACTCCTTGTACTTCAAGAAGGTAGTTTTCTAAACATCCTATGGTTGTGTTTGATAGTATACATCTCATATATGGATCTGGGCTTTGGGATTTTGCATATAAATAGTTTTATATCTTATAAAAGTAACATGTTTTAAACTTATTTTCCGCTGCATTTTTATTTCATATGGATGAAATTACTTTGATAAACATGTTAAAATCCCATCACAAACAAGTTTACTACATACACTTAAACAACTTTGATCTTCATGTTTTTAAGCTTTATGTTCATGATCATACTTATTTTTTGTTGAGATTCTTTAGATTATCAAGTTACATTATGCTTTAACCACTAAAATTAAGAGTAGAAACAAGATTAAAGAGGCTTACTACTAGCTCTAAGGCTAGGGAAGAACAATGTGCAAGATGAAGAAGATTTGAGGTGGATAAAAGCACTCCAAGATGGTCCTTCCACTTCCTATGCTTGCAACCTTCTTAGTGATGCTTGAAACACCTTAGAATCACCTTAGAATGTATGAAGAAGCACTAGAAAATGAAGATGATGGAGGTGGATGTTGGGCCGTAGCTTTGAGAGGGAGAGGAAAGTGATGGTGTTGTTTGTAAGTTGAAAATGATAAGGATTTGAAGACCTTTGGTTTTTATAAAAGTAACTTCCAACAACTAATTACATATGGGTTAATGTGTTCCAAATCAAAACAACAAGTCTAATAAACAAATCAAAAGAATTAGGGAATGTGGGGCCCATGTTGGAACCGTCCACAATGGGGGGGGGGGGTCTTGGTTTGGTTTTAACTCTTAGTTAGATGATTTAGTTAAAATGTAAGTGTTATAGTTAGTGTTTAATGTGTTTAGGGGTTCTAAGATGTAATATGGTGTTTGGTGATCATAACTAGCTTCATAACATTAAAACAATGTTTCTAGTTAACTTTTGGTGTTTTGGGTAGTGTCCGGTTGTTCGTTTGGTTACTGGTTCATTAAGGTGCTAAATTGCGCAGTTTAGTGTGCAATATGATGTCTTTTATGACAGTTTGATTCCCGACACTTATCAAGGTATTCTGGACCATTAAACCTTAATTCCGCATTATAATTTGAGGTTTAAAAGCTGAATTTTGCTGTTTTCTGCATAATTCTGCAGTTTTAGTGTGTTTCGTGCACTTTCTGGCATTTAAATCATCACTAGGAAGGTAGTTTCATAATCCCTACTTTCCTACATACAATTCTAGTGTAACTCTTGGTTCCGGGGCTCATTCTGTGTTCTAACATCATGTCTGTCTGAGTACTGAACTCCCGTTAGTACTTCTAGTTTGTCTGTTTATTGTGCTAGTCTCATTTTGTGCATTAACTGAACCATACCGGGTTGCATGTAATAATGATAAGCAATCATGCAACATGTAATGCATTTGTATGTTCTTGAAAGTAATCAGAAAATCATTCATTTCATTAGTTCAAACATGCACAGTCATTAAGGTACAAATTACTGGTTATACTCTACGGAATACATGGAAAAGTGCCAGTTGTCACATATTACTTGTAAATTTGTTAGATCCATGCATAACCAATAAATCATCTATATTTCCAGATCTGGGTTGAAACTTCTTGTGATATCCTTCAGATCTGTCAAGTGTGATTATAGATTTTAAAATTTATACTAAACGAATGACAAGCCTTGTGTGAATCGTTTTTGAAACGTGGATTTCGTAACAAAAAATGAAAATTATATCCGTGAACAAATTTGATGTTCATAATTAATGCTAGGGAAAAGAAGTTGCAAAATTCTTTCTTACATCATCTTAGAGATTCTAAACTCTAATAAAAGGCTATTAATTTATTTTTTGCCTACATTTGAGAGCTCGTGGGGTGGAATGGTGACTAACTAATGACTGTCAGAACAAAGTTCTTTTAGCTTTGTTATTTTAAATTATTAAATAACAAGAAACAAATCGTTGTCATACATCCAGTTTTAAAACATGTATTGTAACGCTTCGCTTTTTCGTAACTTTTCTTAATTAGAAAACGTGTCTTGTATTTCTATTTTTGGAAAAGCTTGTTCCTTTTGTATTTCGTATTTCGTTGTAAATCCGAGATTGTGATCGTAATGAAATCCATGGTTTTATACAAATTATAACATGCTTATTCATTCATACTTATATGTTTCGATTCATTATACATTTGGGAGGTTTGAGTTTTTAGCATTTAGCTTGGGGGGGGGGGGGTTGGGGGTTAGGTTTTTTTAGGTTATTTTGTTGTGTTCACATTGGTTCTCGCGGTTCTCGCAATAAAGGTGGTTCTCGCATGAACCCTACCCTATATATATATACTAGGTTAATGCCCGTGTAATACGCGGGATCAACCAAAACCATATTATTTACTTTGAAATGTAATATTCTGTACAAACGCATACATTGGAAGAAACAAACAGAAAATTATTAAATCCCGGAAAAAAACTTCCTGGTAGACTACATTTGTTGTTTTACTCATTACATTCCCATCTTTGTCTAGTATAAGCAACTTCACACCGGCTCTGCTTTTGACTCTAGATAACGCAACATAAAGCTGACCTTGAGAAAAAACTGGATATTTCAAATACAATCCAACCCTTGATAGAGATTGTCCTTGACTTTTGTTTATAGTCATTGCGAAACATACATTTAAGGGGAATTGTCGTCGTTGAAACTTGATAGGAATTCTTTTATCCGACGGTGTCAAACTGATTCGTGGAATAAATGTTCTTGTCCCTATGTTTCCTCCGGATATAATCTCAGCCTCTATAACACGTTTATAAAGTTTAGTAATTCGTAGTCTCGTACCGTTGCATAAACCATTTTGTTGATCGATATTATGAAGCAACATTACAGGTACACCGACTTTAAGGACTAATCGATGATTAGGTAGACCAGATATTTTAAGACCATTCAGAACATCGGGAGAATATAGTCTGACATGTGCTTCGTTCTTTGCTTGATCAGTTTGACAAATACTATAAGAACTCAGATACTCCACTTCATCACCAGGAAACGAAGCAAGCAATCTTTCATTAATTTCTTGAACAACCTCATTTGTTGGTGCCAGTATAGCTCTTTCAGCAAAATAATCTTTATCTTTGTACAGTTGAAGACGTGAAGGGTATACAAAGTCGATCAAAGCTGACATAGGGTCCACAGAGCAATTGATTAACAGATCTTCAGGAATATCTATCACCACCTCACAATCGTCACTGCCACCAATTTCCCCTCCCCCAACACGAGCAACCAATTCGCAAAATTTTTAATCTCCTCTATATTAGATGTGTTGGCTCCTACAGTTAACCTCATGTTTTTCGTTAACGTAAGGACCTTGCAAGTACTCCAAATATACGACGACGTGATTGAAGCATTAACGATTTCTCGCCTACTGCCATTTGGTACAACCGGAAGTATCTGTCTAAAGTCACCACCGAACACCATAACTTTACCACCAAAGGTCATCTCACATTTGAAGATATCTTTCATTGTTCTGTCAAGTGCTTTAAACGCATGTTTATGATTCATCGGTGCTTCATCCCAAATTATCAATTTCGTTTTCCTTAATAAATCAGCTACGTCATCATCCGGTTTAATAAAACACATCGAGCTTTCTGTTAAATTCAAAGGTATATGAAACCTTGAATGTGCAGTACGTCCACCAGGTAACAAAAGAGATGCGATTCCACTTGATGCAACGTTTAATACAATATCTCCTTTACATCTAATGGATGCAGATAATGTCTTCCATAGAAATATCTTACCAGTCCCTTCGTAGCCATAGACGAAGAACAGACCACCCGCATTACTATTAACTGCTGCAATTATCTCATCAAACACTAAACGCTGCTCATCGGTTAGGCTTCTTAAATTATTATCAAACTCAATGGCAGTAGCGCTTACATCGTACCCAAGCTCGTCAGCAATTAAACGGTTGTCTGCTGAATAATTGATTCACTATACAAGAAGAACAACATGGACTTCCTCTTTATGGCTCTGAATGTAACCAAACATCTCATCACAGTACTCGTCCCATAAGGTGCAGTTTAACTTGATACCCATACATAAATAGAAATTAAAAAATTCAGAGGATATCAGGAAAGAATAAATATATAATACTAAAGTTTCAATGAATTTAAATTAGCTAAATCAATAAACAGACTCTTCATCCAGCAATTGCAAGTTCATGTATTTGCTATCTTTTCCCATCTTCGTTTTGGTCACTTCTGGTTCAGACCTTTCATCTACATATCCAATAAAATCTGTAAAAAAAATTGATTAAAACCAAATATACTCAGCACAAAAGCAAACATTTAAAAAAACTATATTTATATATTATATTAATTTCCGATGTGGTTGTTATATATGATGAAGTACACACTTCCATCAAAGTTCTCACACTTTTTAACAGATGTATGAAAGTTTAAGCTAATAGCATGTTGCTTGTCAAAGTGTTTGAAATTTGACTTAATCACAGAAAGTTGAGATTTATAAATGTAATAAGACTCATTTTCATTAAGAAAAAATTCATGTTTTTTCATAAACTTGTTCCAAACAGTAGCCTACATCTTCGTCCCCTAATCAAAAATAGAAAATGAAAGTCGTTAATATAAACAGCAAAAAAAATAATAATAATAATAAACTACATTTTTTAAATAAAAATGGCATTCAATCTCTAACCTGCTCATCAATCACCACCATTTCAATAGCAAGGGTTTCGCCTTCTCTCTTTGGATTCACACGCATCCAAAGTCTTAAAACCTTCACCTTTATGGTAAACAACTTCGATCTCCAATCAAGATTGTTTAACATAATCACATTATTTTCATCCATTTCGATGAAATAGCACCAGAATATAGATGATTGATGATGAAACTGCTTTGAGTATGATAGAAATTCTAATTAGTAAGTAAATATATATACGAAATCAGTTAATTTATTTACGTAAACTTGAAAATTAACTTTATTAATAGAATAAATAATTACCGTAACTATATACTTTTATTTATAGAAATGGATTGACATTTCTTAAAAAACTACAAATCATTAAAAATTTTGGAGATATTGTAACAACTGTGCTTGTAATCATTGTGAACAGTTCTATTATCAATAAAACAATGTTATTTGATCCCAATGTTTGTTTGGTTGTGTTTTATATTTTTCATGTTTTGACTTTTATGTAATTTCAAACTCTATATCACTTTCTGGAGAGTTATACGCAAACTGGTGCGTAAACGTACTCAGTTTAATGCGAAAAATACTCCGGAACATCAACATATACTCAACATACCTTAAATAACCTTTACATAACTTAGAAATAAGTTTTGAAGGCTTTGGTATGGCAAAAACAAGTTAATTCGCTTACAGGGACTAAATATGACAAACTGCGAAAGTATGTCAATTTGAGCTGTAACGAACATTCCGAAACATGACCATAAGTTAAACACACCATAAATATCCTTTACATAGCTTAGAAATAGGCTTTGAGGGGTTCGGTGTGCTAAAATAAACTTTTGGGTCATTCAGGGACTAAAAGTGTCAAAAAGTGCACAAGTTTGCATTTTTGCGTATAACTTACGTTCTGAATACATCTGGACATCCAAAAATTTATGTAAGCATGACTATATTATATTTTAGTGTTCGCCATAAGAAAAATCCATTCGTCGCGTCATTTGGATCATTTTTCGCGCTTGTGCGCATTCCGTCGTAATTAAGCGAACATCGCGTTCGTACGACCAAACGAACCAACACCCGGCATATTTTTGAGCATGTTTCATGTCCACAATGTTTAGGCATCATTTTAGGGCCTTAAAGTTGGCTTTACGGGCCTTAGAAGTGTCGGAAATGGGCTTAAACACGTGCAGGGACTGAAACTGTCATTTCTGAAACTTTGTTCTGATCTGTGACTGCTAGGCGGCCCGCCTCAGTTCCTAAGCATCCTCAGGCGGCCCGCGAGGCACCTTCTGACCAGATTAAATGAATTTAACAGCAGATTGCAGCTGTTTGATCCTCACCCACACATTCTAAATTGCTTAGTCAGATGATAAGGACCATTTTTAGGCACCACAACTTGCCAACACTTGTACGGTTACGATTAAGGCACGTTTTCCATGAAACGATCTTAACGGTGGACCGAATACTATAAATACCCCACCCCCCATGCTTCAAAATCACAAGAACTTTGATTTGAGAAACTCTAAGTTGAAACTATTGTTTCATACCTGAGATTTTTGAATCGAGGTTAGCATTCGGGGACCCTTCGTAAGTATTCTTTCGTTCTTTTCCTTATTTAATTGCTTTTCGAGTCAGAAAGTCAAACTTTGTTTGACTTTCAGCGTTGACCAGTAATGGTCAATGCGAAGTTCGTTTGAACTTCGCAACGTGAGTGTAATCACGTTGGTTATAGTCCCTTGGGACTATGCCCACTGATTACCACGTTGTCTAGGGTCGTAGGGTAGGCGATCTAATAAATCGCCTATACCTTCGAACCCAACCCATTTGGTCGATCATTAGGATCCGACCAAACACATTAGGTGACCATAGTAGGTAGGGAATAACCTTCCGACGTTATACCCTATGGTCACATCGTTTAAATAGTTGTATGATAGGTAGTTTATATGCCTTAGGTAAATTACCAGAATACCCTTTTCATGTATAATTGGTAATTAAGCATATGTAACCTAAACCTTTGTCACATAACTGATTATGTAACATGTTTAGGCATATAACACTTGTCATAGGACTAGTTAGGCGGTCCGAACGCGTTTCACGCGCACGACGCGTTAAAGTAGCATAAGCTTCTTAAACGGGTCGCAATGGGTCGTAAACAATTATGTTAGGTTTCAATTAGTATGTAGGCTTTGTTGAACCATACTACACGAGTCTCCATACTCATTTGGTTTACAAACCCTCATGCTACCCGATCTTCCGATTTAGGTCTGGTTTATTAACATAAGTTACCTATATTAGGTGCCGTTTGATTCCGTGATCTATACCATTGTTTGGTTGTCACTCCAGGACTACTGAGTAATATCAAGTGAGTACATAGACCCCTCTTTTACTGTTTTCCAAACTGTTTTGGGGTGGAACACATGTGCCTACTTGTTACTTTCATGCTTTCCTGTTTTCACATCATATACCGGCTATGTTTGTTAGTACATTATAGTATATGATTTCATTACATTTCATGCTAGGTGTGCCCATTGTGTGCATTACTTGGTACATTGTTTTACATTACATTTCATGCTAGGTGTGCCCATTGTGTGCATTACTTGGTACATTGTTTTACATTACATTTCATGCTAGGTGTGCCCATTGTGTGCATTACTTGGTACATTGTTTTACATTACATTTCATGCTAGGTGTGCCCATTGTGTGCATTACTTAGTACATCGTTTTACATTACATTTCATACTAGGTGTGCCCATTGTGTGCATTACTTAGTACATAGTTTTACATTACATTTTCACGCTACGTATGTTCATTTGATTACATACTTAGTGCATCACATGCTTACATTTTTGGTATGACATTTGGTTTGTTTAACATGGAACAATACATTCATTAACATTGATCATGCCATTCGTTAGTAGGTAGTGGTACCATAGGAATTGACAACTCCCGTTCCGGACATCCCAGGGAAAGGGGATGAAAGGAATGACCGAATTCGATATACATAATTAAGATAAACCTTTAATTTGTTTAAGGGTTTATCGCCACAGTCTCAAGGCTTGGATGTATGCATTTTAACAATACCGCATAAATGTTTGTATCAGTATAGCATGCATTTGTTACACACAACATGACTTTGATTTAAACTGTGTTTTACTTCAATACCTTGTTGTTGTGCATTTTACATATGGTTTAAGTTGATACATTTCACTTACCATACATGACATTTTTGGTTACACATTACATGATCTACATTGAACATAGACATTTTGACATTGATATACATATTTGGTGGTTTACATTGGACATAGACATTTTGATATGGTTTACACAATAACACTTGACAATTGGTTTGTACATGAACAAGTTACATTGGTGGTTGTTTGGGTAAGTGATTTGAGTAACGAGGTGTGTGTAATATGGTACAAACATGGTGGATACGCCGCTGGTACTTCCTATATATAAATGTTTGTATAATATTACATAGCGCAACGTTATTTAAACCATTTCAGTTTGATACATATAACATTTTATACACATAACAAACTTTTCACAAGACATTGTTTTACAAAATAGTTTATTTTATACAATTCATTTTACAGGGTTATTCATTTAACCTTACATTTACTTATACATATCAACTGATCTTATCGTTTTTCAAATGATTTACAAGACAAAGAAAATTACAAGGTTCATGACTAAACATTTTCTCAAATACAAGTCATGAATCCTATTTTCACAAACCTATGTATCTCACAGGCATTTTTATGCTGACGTACCTACTTTCACATGTGTTTTCAGGTGCTTTTCCGTAGGATGATGATCATGACACTAGGGTGGACCTGTGCCTTAGAGACTTAAAATGAAGCTAGACTATGTTTAATTATGTTATAAACTCTTTTGTTTACTGTTCAAGACAATGTAACACCCTTGTTTGATAAATAAAATACAAATTTGTATGCCATGGTTATGAAACAATTTATTCTGTTACGACACGCCCCGATGTTTCCGCCGCGATTTGTTGTTTTACGCGGTCGGGGTGTGACAGAAGAGTTGGTATCAGAGCCAATGGTTATAGGGAATTAGGTTATTAGTAATGCTTTGACCTAGACTATAACTTTTCTAGGACCCTAACACAAGTTATCTTGTGTTTAGATCTTAAAACATGTACATCACCTATCCTTAGGTGATTAACAAAACAAGAACCAAATTTTCCGAATCGATTTTTGAAAAACAATCATCTGTTTTTGAATGATTTATTACAAGGTTTTGAACCCTCAATTGTAAGGTTTTGAACCCTCTGTTATATGGTTTTGAACCCTTTTCAGTTTAGTTTTTGGCCTTGTGCCTTCAAATTTTCAAAATCCCGTCAAACGTTTTGGGTTTTAAATAATGTGAACATGTGCAAACTGGAAGGGTGAATGCCTGTATTCTGGGTTTTCTGTCTAGGCAAGCACTTCGTATACATCTCATCAGACGCGAGACCAGTTGTGCTTACCTGGGAATTCCTGGGATGAGTGTTCACTTATAGGCGAGCATGTCTTCATTATACATTATTTTTGACCCATTTACTTTGATTAGTCACTGTAATTCGTTTGTTTGCTTGGTAATGCGGACGAATGACCACCATCTTTGCTTTTGTTGATTTTGTTTCATCTCATTCTCTTCATCCAATCATCTCACTCATTTCCTTTCATGTTTTTCTCTTTTAGAATGCCTCCTCGACGCGACAATCTGATTGCGACTGCCGAACTGGCAGAAATTATTGCGGAGCAAATGGCTGCTCAATTTCCGAATCTCTTTGCTCAATGGAACCAGGCCAACAACAACAACAATGTTCCATGCAAATACAAGGATTTTAACCAGGCTAAACCACTCAAGTTTAGTGGTTCTGAAGGAGCAACTGGGCTTCTTCAGTGGTTCGAAAGCATTGAGAATACTTTTCGCCACGTGCAGTGCCCGGATAATCGCAAGGTCGAGTTCTCCTCGAGCGTGTTTCAGAAGAGGGCTCTTACATGGTGGAATGGGGTAATGAGAGACCGAGGTGCGGAAGTTGCTCTCGCACAGACATGGGCTGAACTTAGAGCCCTTATGATGAGGGAATTATGTCCTCGCCATGAACAGCGAGCGTTGGAGAAAGAGTTTGATGTTTTGAAGCAAGATAGTGGTGAGCGCAGGGCTTATACTGATAGGTTTGAGGAGTTGAGCTTGCTTTGCCCGACTATGGTTACCCCACTTGACAAGGCTATCGAAAGATACATCGACGGCCTACCTGACTCAGTACAAGACATTCTTACTGGTAGTGAACCTGCCACACTCCGTCAGGCGATCGAGTTATCAGCGACATTGACTGAGTCGCAGATTAGAAAGGGAAAGCTACACAGGAAGGGTGACAAGGGCAAGAAGCAGTCGGCTGACAAGGAAGATAGCAAGAAAGGTCAAAACAAGAATGGGAAGGACTCTGGTTCTTCGAAAAGGTCAAGGAAGCGTAAGGCTTCCCAAAATTTTGCTATCACTGCCCAAGCTAATCAGGCAGCTCCCAACCAACCCGCACAGCTTCCAGCAAAGAAACCCTATACAGGGAATGCACCTTTGTGCAATAGATGCAACAGTCACCATCAGCCGCAACATCAGTGCCGTTTCTGCACTAGCTGTGGGAAGTCAGGTCATCTTGCCGATGTTTGTCGGTTTGCTCAGAATCGCGCAGTTCAAAACCCGGCTCAACAAGTTGCACAGCCTCCTGCTCAGCAACAGGGTCAAGCTGCACGACTACAATACCCACCGGGTGCTTGTTATAATTGTGGGGATCTGACCCACTACAGAAACCGGTGCCCAAGGCTAGCCAACCAGAACCAGAACCAAAACCAGAATCAGGCTCCGGCTCCGGCTCGAGGCCGAGCCTTTAACATGAATGCCCAAGAGGCACAGGCTGACGATAATGTGGTGAACGGTACGTTCTTTATTAATAATCAGCCTGCATCTGTTCTTTTCGATTCTGGTGCCGATAAGAGTTTCGTGTCATTATCTTTTGAACCTATGCTTCGCGTGTCTAGAACGAAACTAGGAAAACCTTTGACAGTAGAAGTTGCTAGTGGTGAACCCATTATTCTTGATTCTGTTCTTCGCAACTGCCAGTTGAATCTTAACGACCATCTTTTTCCTATTGACCTCGCGCCTATGCAACTCGGAAGCTTCGACGTTATTGTGGGAATGGATTGGTTATCCAAGCATCACGCAGAGATAGTTTGTTCTGAGAAGATTGTTCGTGTGCCGCTTTCGACAGGCGAGATCCTGCAGGTTCAAGGTGAGAAGCCTACCGGTGGTCTCAAACTCATGTCTTGTTTTAAAGCTCGGAAGTATCTACGGAAGAACTATGTGGCTTTCTTAGCACATGTTACAGAAGATAAAGGCAAGGGTAAGTCTATTTCAGATATTCCTGTCGTTCGGGATTATTCTGAAGTGTTCCCTGAAGATTTATCTGGTCTACCTCCAGCACGCCAAGTCGAGTTCCGCATTGATCTCGTACCAGGTGCAAATCCCATTGCCAGAGCTCCATATCGTCTTGCACCATCTGAGATGCAAGAGTTGTCTAAACAGCTTCAGGAGCTCTCTGACAAAGGTTTTATACATCCTAGTTTTTCACCTTGGGGTGCTCCCGTTCTTTTTGTCAAGAAGAAGGATGGATCCTTTAGGATGTGTATCGATTATCGTGAGCTTAACAAGCTTACCATCAAAAATCGATATCCCCTACCTCGCATTGATGATCTCTTTGATCAGCTACAGGGCGCTTCCTATTTTTCGAAGATTGATCTACGATCCGGATATCATCAACTTCGTGTACAAGAAGAAGATATTCCCAAGACAGCATTCCGCACTCGTTATGGGCATTATGAATTCACAGTCATGCCATTCGGTTTGACTAATGCTCCTGCTGTTTTCATGGACTTAATGAATAGGGTCTGCAAACCTTATTTGGATCAGTTCGTCATTGTTTTTATTGACGACATCTTGATTTACTCTAAGACGCGAGCTGATCACGAGCAGCATCTTCGTCTTACTTTGGAACTCCTAAAGAAAGAGCAACTTTTCGCCAAATTCTCCAAGTGCGAATTTTGGCTTAAAGAAGTTCAGTTTTTGGGGCATATTATCAACGAACGAGGTATTTAGGTAGATCCCTCCAAGATCAGTGCGATTAAGGATTGGGATACACCTACTACTCCTACTGAAGTTCGTTCTTTTCTTGGTCTAGCGGGTTATTATCGCCGCTTCATAGAAAACTTCTCGAAGATTGCAGTTCCTCTAACTGCTCTAACTCAGAAGAAAATGCCCTTTTATTGGGGATACAAACAAGAGGAAGCTTTTCACCACTTGAAGCAGAAGCTTTGCGATGCGCCTGTTCTATCATTGCCTGAGGGTGATGATGATTTTGTCGTGTATTGTGATGCATCGAAATTGGGTCTTGGTTGTGTTCTGATGCAAAGGAACAAAGTCATAGCCTATGCATCGAGGCAGTTGAAGATTCATGAGAAGAACTACACCACTCATGATCTTGAGTTGGGTGCAGTTGTTTTCGCTCTAAAGATCTGGAGACACTATTTGTACGGTACAAAATGTGTGGTTTTCACAGACCACAAAAGTCTTCAGCATATCTTCAACCAGAAAGAACTCAACATGAGGCAACGACGTTGGGTTGAGCTTTTAAACGACTATGATTGCGAAATTCGCTACCATCCTGGTAAGGCGAATGTCGTAGCTGATGCATTGAGTCGTAAGGAACGTACTAAGCTTCATTGTGTACGTGTTCAATCTGTTATTCAAGCTCGATCCGATATTCAAGCACGCATTTCTCAAGGTCAACAATCTTGTGTTTCACAAGGTTTGATGGATAAGGAATTTCCTTATCACATAACACCTGCTCTGGAACTGAAGGACAATGGATCATATTACTTCATGGACCGTTTGTGGGTCCCAAGCCAGGATGATCTTCGTGCCTTGCTTATGGATGAAGCCCATAAGTCTCGTTATTCTATTCATCCGGGCTCAGATAAGATGTATAAGGATCTTCGTATTCACTATTGGTGGCCTGGTATGAAGAAAGACATTGCCTTATACGTATCAAAATGCCTTACTTGTCTTAAGGTTAAGGCTGAACATCAGCGTCCTTCGGGTTTATTGGTGCAACCAGAGATCCCAGTTTGGAAATGGGAAAACATTACTATGGATCTTGTTACCAAACTCCCGCGCACAAAGAAAGGTCATGATGCCATCTGGGTAGTCGTTGATCGTCTTACAAAGTCAGCATATTTCTTGCCAATCCGTGAGGATTTTCCTGCTGACAGACTTGCACAAATCTATGTGGATGAAATTGTAGCTCGACATGGTGTTCCGTTGAACATCATTTCTGACAGAGATGCTCGTTTCACTTCTCATTTTTGGAGAACCATGCAATCTGCTATGGGGACCCAACTTAATCTGAGCACAGCTTATCATCCGCAAACGGATGGTCAATCTGAGAGAACAATCCAGACTCTGGAGGATATGCTAAGAGCTTGTGTGATCGATTTTGGTGGTAGCTGGGATTCACATCTTAAATTGATTGAATTCTCCTACAACAACAGTTATCACACTAGCATCAAAATGGCTCCTTTCGAGGCTCTCTATGGTTGAAAATGTCGTTCACCAGTCTGCTGGAATGAGATCGGCGAGGCTCAACTTACTGGACCTGCCCTCATTTTAGAAACTACTGACAAGATCAAGAAAGTTCGTGATAACCTTCAGGCAGCTAGAAGCCGTCAGAAGATTTACGCGGACCCAAAACGCAAGGCCTTGGAATTTCAAGTCGGTGATCGTGTATTACTTAAGGTCTCACCTTGGAAAGGTGTGATCAGATTTGGAAAGAAAGGAAAACTTGCACCAAGATACGTTGGACCATTCAAGATCGTCGAAAGAATCGGAAAGGTAGCCTACAGACTTGAGTTACCTCCTGAACTTGGAAATGTTCATCCAACTTTTCACGTGTCCAATCTCAAGAGGTGTTCAGCTGATGAGAACCTCCACATACCGCTTGACGAAATTCGTGTTGGCAAAACACTGAAATTTGTTGAGAAGCCGGTGGAAATCATGGAACGTGAAGTCAAGTGGCTCAAACGCAAGCGCATTCCTTTGGTCAAAGTTTGCTGGGAAGCTAAACGTGGACCTGAGTTTACTTGGGAACGCGAAGACCAAATGAAGGCGAAATATCTACATCTTTTTCCTCGAGTTTCCTCTAAATAAATTTCGGGACGAAATTTCCACAAGTAGGGGAGACTGTAACAACTGTGCTTGTAATCATTGTGAACAGTTCTATTATCAATAAAACAATGTTATTTGATCCCAATGTTTGTTTGGTTGTGTTTTATATTTTTCATGTTTTGACTTTTATGTAATTTCAAACTCTATATCACTTTCTGGAGAGTTATACGCAAACTGGTGCGTAAACGTACTCAGTTTAATGCGACAAATACTCCAGAACATCAACATATACTCAACATACCTTAAATAACCTTTACATAACTTAGAAATAAGTTTTGAAGGCTTTGGTATGGCAAAAACAAGTTAATTCGCTTACAGGGACTAAATATGACAAACTGCGAAAGTATGTCAATTTGAGCTGTAACGAACATTCCGGAACATGACCATAAGTTAAACACACCATAAATATCCTTTACATAGCTTAGAAATAGGCTTTGAGGGGTTCGGTGTGCTAAAATAAACTTTTGGGTCATTCAGGGACTAAAAGTGTCAAAAAGTGCACAAGTTTGCATTTTTGCGCATAACTTACGTTCTGAATACATCTGGACATCCAAAAATTTATGTAAGCATGACTATATTATATTTTAGTGTTCGCCATAAGAAAAATCCATTCGTCGCGTCATTTGGATCATTTTTCGCGCTTGTGCGCATTCCGTCGTAATTAAGCGAACATCGCGTTCATACGACCAAACGAACCAACACCCGGCATATTTTTGAGCATGTTTCATGTCCACAATGTTTAGGCATCATTTTAGGGCCTTAAAGTTGGCTTTACGGGCCTTAGAAGTGTCGGAAATGGGCTTAAACACGTGCAGGGACTGAAACTGTCATTTCTGAAACTTTGTTCTGATCTGTGACTGCTAGGCGGCCCGCCTCAGTTCCTAAGCATCCTCAGGCGGCCCGCGAGGCACCTTCTGACCAGATTAAATGAATTTAACAGCAGATTGCAGCTGTTTGATCCTCACCCACACATTCTAAATTGCTTAGTCAGATGATAAGGACCATTTTTAGGCACCACAACTTGCCAACACTTGTACGGTTACGATTAAGGCACGTTTTCCATGAAACGATCTTAACGGTGGACCGAATACTATAAATACCCCACCCCCCATGCTTCAAAATCACAAGAACTTTGATTTGAGAAACTCTAAGTTGAAACTATTGTTTCATACCTGAGATTTTTGAATCGAGGTTAGCATTCGGGGACCCTTCGTAAGTATTCTTTCGTTCTTTTCCTTATTTAATTGCTTTTCGAGTCAGAAAGTCAAACTTTGTTTGACTTTCAGCGTTGACCAGTAATGGTCAATGCGAAGTTCGTTTGAACTTCGCAACGTGAGTGTAATCACGTTGGTTATAGTCCCTTGGGACTATGCCCACTGATTACCACGTTGTCTAGGGTCGTAGGGTAGGCGATCTAATAAATCGCCTATACCTTCGAACCCGACCCATTTGGTCGATCATTAGGATCCGACCAAACACATTAGGTGACCATAGTAGGTAGGGAATAACCTTCCGAGGTTATACCCTATGGTCACATCGTTTAAATAGTTGTATGATAGGTAGTTTATATGCCTTAGGTAAATTACCAGAATACCCTTTTCATGTATAATTGGTAATTAAGCATATGTAACCTAAACCTTTGTCACATAACTGATTATGTAACATGTTTAGGCATATAACACTTGTCATAGGACTAGTTAGGCGGTCCGAACGCGTTTCACGCGCACGACGCGTTAAAGTAGCATAAGCTTCCTAAACGGGTCGCAATGGGTCGTAAACAATTATGTTAGGTTTCAATTAGTATGTAGGCTTTGTTGAACCATACTACACGAGTCTCCATACTCGTTTGGTTTACAAACCCTCATGCTACCCGATCTTCCGATTTAGGTCTGGTTTATTAACATAAGTTACCTATATTAGGTGCCGTTTGATTCCGTGATCTATACCATTGTTTGGTTGTCACTCCAGGACTACTGAGTAATATCAAGTGAGTACATAGACCCCTCTTTTACTGTTTTCCAAACTGTTTTGGGGTGGAACACATGTGCCTACTTGTTACTTTCATGCTTTCCTGTTTTCACATCATATACCGGCTATGTTTGTTAGTACATTATAGTACATGATTTCATTACATTTCATGCTAGGTGTGCCCATTGTGTGCATTACTTGGTACATTGTTTTACATTACATTTCATGCTAGGTGTGCCCATTGTGTGCATTACTTGGTACATTGTTTTACATTACATTTCATGCTAGGTGTGCCCATTGTGTGCATTACTTGGTACATTGTTTTACATTACATTTCATGCTAGGTGTGCCCATTGTGTGCATTACTTAGTACATCGTTTTACATTACATTTCATACTAGGTGTGCCCATTGTGTGCATTACTTAGTACATCGTTTTACATTACATTTTCACGCTACGTATGTTCATTTGATTACATACTTAGTGCATCACATGCTTACATTTTTGGTATGACATTTGGTTTGTTTAACATGGAACAATACATTCATTAACATTGATCATGCCATTCGTTAGTAGGTAGTGGTACCATAGGAATTGACAACTCCCGTTCCGGACATCCCATGGAAAGGGGATGAAAGGAATGACCGAATTCGATATACATAATTAAGATAAACCTTTAATTTGTTTAAGGGTTTATCGCCACAGTCTCAAGGCTTGGATGTATGCATTTTAACAATACCGCATAAATGTTTGTATCAGTATAGCATGCATTTGTTACACACAACATGACTTTGATTTAAACTGTGTTTTACTTCAATACCTTGTTGTTGTGCATTTTACATATGGTTTAAGTTGATACATTTCACTTACCATACATGACATTTTTGGTTACACATTACATGATCTACATTGAACATAGACATTTTGACATTGATATACATATTTGGTGGTTTACATTGGACATAGACATTTTGATATGGTTTACACAATAACACTTGACAATTGGTTTGTACATGAACAAGTTACATTGGTGGTTGTTTGGGTAAGTGATTTGAGTAACGAGGTGTGTGTAATATGATACAAACATGGTGGATACGCCGCTGGTACTTCCTATATATAAATGTTTGTATAATATTACATAGCGCAACGTTATTTAAACCATTTCAGTTTGATACATATAACATTTTATACACATAACATACTTTTCACAAGACATTGTTTTACAAAATAGTTTATTTTATACAATTCATTTTACAGGGTTATTCATTTAACCTTACATTTTCTTATACATATCAACTGATCTTATCGTTTTTCAAATGATTTACAAGACAAAGCAAATTACAAGGTTCATGACTAAACATTTTCTCAAATACAAGTCATGAATCCTATTTTCACAAACCTATGTATCTCACAGGCATTTTTATGCTGACGTACCTACTTTCACATGTGTTTTCAGGTGCTTTTCCGTAGGATGATGATCATGACACTAGGGCCGACCTGTGCCTTAGAGACTTAAAATGAAGCTAGACTATGTTTAATTATGTTATAAACTCTTTTGTTTACTGTTCAAGACAATATAACACCCTTGTTTGATAAATAAAATACAACTTTGTATGCCATGGTTATGAAACAATTTATTCTGTTACGACACACCCCGATGTTTCCGCCGCGATTTGTTGTTTTACGCGGTCGGGGTGTGACAGATATTTAGTTGTATTACAAAATATATAATACTAATGAATTCACATATACATACAAAACCTATCGAAATACATACACTACATTTATTCAAAAGAATCATAAAACTATATTCTGCAGGCGTGCATGAAAAAGACACATATTTGTAGTACCACCGAAAACAATAAACATATACGATAAATCAAATTAAATATTACTATTGTGATCTTGAAATTTTACTTTTTAACTCTTTTTTAATTTAATAATAGGTGTAAATTACGTTGGATTTGTTAATAATGAAAATTTAAGAATTTTGCCGATTTAATTAAAATTATGATACAGTTTGGTAGTATATTAATGTAATATTTTGGTTTAATTTGATTTTTTTTAATAAAGTTAATGGATTAATTAAATGTGGCATGATTTTAATAGTTTTAAAAATCATTGGTTACCTAAAAAACATAACAGGTCTACCTGCGGTTTTTAAAAAACTTCCATATAAAACATTTAAAATCTGTTTTTACTTTCCAAAAGTAAATAAAACAGCATTAAGAATTTTGATTATAATTCATATAAAAGTTTCTTTTTATAATTCGAAAGCTGAAACTTCACAATTAAGAAACAGATTGAAAGGAAATTCAGTTACTAATCTACATATTGAAAGGAAAAACTGTTACCATATTAAAATTTACAGAACCAATATTTGATTAAAGGAGATATTTGAAAGTTTAAAAAAAATTACATTTACTTGGATCAGATTTTTTTGTTAAGATGATTTAAAAGATTGATTTTCATGAATTAAATTATTTAGCAATGTCATTCGTTGATTTAAACACTTGAATTTAACCAAACATAATCCAAAAGTTTTGTTAAATATGTTCAATGCTTTAATTATACCATAATCTAACAAACACACAATTTCAATAGTTAATCATTTCATTTTCAAATAGAATATTAACATGATATTGTTAAACATATAAGTCATAAACTTGTAGGGAAGTTCATATAAACACCAAAAGGTAGCAAAAAACTTAATCAAAGTCAGGACACAAGCATGCTAACTCTACTGATGCTAATAGCCACACATAAAAATGGCCGCAAAAAAAGTATCACCAACATATATCAAGTCATAACGATCATCATAATGACCGCACCAAAAGAATACTACTAATCATTGTCTAACCACAACCTTTTTGTTCAAAATATACTACCAACACAAACCATATACCTTCACCAGCTCAGTTGTAAAGCAACATACCTTGACTTTTAACATATATCATCTGAAACTGGGAACCATATACCAATTGTTTGTCTCTAACAAACTCTCTCATACCGGTAACATTGTAGCGCGGACAGCCTTGCGAGAACTCCACACCAACAGCCACGTCCCAAGTTCGACCAGCGCCGTCCTTGATGGTCAAATCCATCTTTCGATCCAAGCCATGCGTTTATGCCCACTTCTTTTTCAGACGCTACAAATAAGAATACAACTTTTTACAATAAAATTTTGTAAACACTGGTATTAAATTAATTAGTAGGAATATAACCAGAAATTTTACATTAATAGTATCAAGAAGTAAATAATAGAAACTTACAAAATGATTGTCAACAACAAAAGTAATCGGTACTTCGTCATCATCACTCTGTTCAATACCAAGTGGAGCAATCAGAATAGGCACTTCATCATCAGACACTTTAATCAACTCATCAGTTGGTTCTTTTTTGGTAACACAGAGTTCAGGTGGGAAAGTTAGAAGGGCAGGCTTACAGCTAAAAACACTCAAATCAAACGTCCTCAAATCAACCATTTCAAAAACCAACAAATGATCATCCGTTATAGACATCTCCTTCTTAATTCGACTCCAACCTGTAGTAATGTAAAGCTCATTGTCAAAAACATCCATCCGAACAAACCATTTACGATTTCCAGCCGACTGCACCACAACAGGATATGAAGGACAGGTATTCAGCATCTTGTGATGAACAAACAACCTGTTCACATACTACACATAGTACAAAACCATATATTAGGATCGATGGTATACATGACATACAAAACAATGTATGAATGCAAGGATAAAATAATTTACAACTGTATATGTCCAAGTACCATGCAGTTGTCTCGGTCTTTTACATTTCCAGGTTTGTAGTAGAAATAGTCAGAAGGCGCAAGAGAAATGTCTTGATAAAAGTAGAACAGTCGGAACGAAGATAAAGCTTCTTCATACTGGAAAACAACCCACGAATTGTCTGGTAACTTCAATGACGTGACCACATCCAACCATCTGTTGTAAAGAAAGTAGTCGCCTGCAAGGTTCATCACTTTGACCTCGAAGATCCTCCCATCGAGGGTCCGAATGACTGCATTCTTCTCTGGATAACGGTACGTCTTAATCCAGTCACCATAACCAGCAGGAAGCTTCTGTAAAAGGAAAAGGCAAGTATCGTTAATGGAAATTATAATATCAGTACTCACAAAGTCTTATATTAAAGAACAATTTTTTTAAATGCTTATAATATCAATACTAACCAACGATTTTTTGTCGTTCTTCCACACACGGGCAGCGAATCCGTACACCATCTCGCCTTTAAACTTATGTACAGTAAATGACAGGATCAATGAATGAATTTAACTTAGGATCAATAAACCAACGTATATAACATTAACAAAATAAAAGTTCAAATAAGACTTTCATCTAAAGATTGTTTAGTATAAAAAAACAACAAAAATCGGCGTTTCACTTTCACTATTGAGTATAGACAGTCAATGTGGTCATCTACAACACAAAACAAAAAGTCCATATAAAATCGCTTTTCAAATAACATTCATTAACTTATAACCATAAAAAACAAAACATAATCCGTCAAACACCATAATCACTTATTTAGAACACTAAAGAACAAACTGTACATATAAACAACATCAAATGAAATTTACACTTTCAATATTGAGTATCGACGATCAATATATTCATCAAGAGATGGAATAAAAAACAACATAATGTATTTCAGTACTACAAATTGTATAAAAAAGTTCAATAAAAAAACCCTAAAGCTTAAGAATGATATGAAAGTTCAATACAAAAAATTACAAATGTATAGATTAACAATGATCAATATTGACATCAAAAAACAAATAACCAACCAATTCAGAAACAAAACAACTTCAAATCGGCATTGATTGCTGATGAGTAACAGACGATACTGAACGATTACATCCAAATATAGAGGAAATTCAAAACAATAAATCAAATAGGATATCAAAAAGTAACAACAAAGGATTAAGTTATTCGAGTATCAAATCATATTAAAAACCAATATAGAGCATCAGTAACATCAAAACGACTGATGATAAACAACAAAATCGTGTATTACAAACCCTAACGTTCAAACTGTAAACAAAACCAAAATCAATCGGGGTTTAAATTTCATCAATAACTACAAACAGGGGCTATGTTCATCAAAAGATGGAACCAAAATAATAGAATCAAAACAAACGAAATCTTGTGCCAAAAAACAATAACAAACAGACAATCTAACAGAGATATTTAACTAACATTCAATCATTAAATCAATATTTAACCCTAACGAATCAAACATAGAATAATCGATTATAATATCGTCGATTAAAACCCTAACTATGATCATCATCAATCAAACGAAACAAAATCTTGTGCCAAAAACCAATAACAAACAGACAATCTAACATTGATATTTAACTAACATTCAATCACTAAATCAATAAACAACAAAACCGTCACGGTTCTCGCATTGGTTCTCGCATGAACCCTACCTATATATATATATATATATATATATATATATATATATATATATATATATATATATATATATATATATATATATATATATATATAGGTAGAAGATCCTGTACATTAATCTAAAAGTGTGAGAATGGTGAGAAATATTGTGGTGATGACATGTGTCCTCAATCTAAATTAATTTAAAAGGGTAAACAAGTAATTTTCTTATTGATTTAATTAATTGATAACCTTCCATAACCGCCACCCTTAATTATAGGAATACGAATTAATAATTAATCTACGAATTTGTGTCATCTCGTTCAGAACTGTATAGTGTTATATATTTTTATATAGTGTTATATGGTGATATATGGTGTTATATAGTGTTTTTTGGTGTTATTAGTGTTATTTAGAGTTATATAGTGTTATATAGTGTTACATAGTGTTATATGGTGTTATATGGTGTCACATAGTGTTATACGGTGTTATATGGTGTTATATAGTATTATATGATGAATGTATAGTGTTATATATTTCTTATAGAAGTTACATATTTCTGGATTTTTAGAATGCCCGAATTTTAAAATAAGTTTAAAATTGAATCGCCAGAATTTAGGAGATGTTACCTAATTTGAAACATATACAAAGACACTGTTACCCCTTTAATTTTCAAATCAGTCCAAATAATTAAAACACAACTTATAATTTGGTCCCTATTGATCTCAACCATTAGATCAAAGATCTAATGGTCTAAAACACTTCTCACACTTTTGAATTAATGTACACTATCCCAACCCTATAAATATATATATATAGGATTAGGTTCAAGAGTGAACACTAGTGTAGCTTACGAACTGAGTGAACTAATCCTGGTCATACACGTGTGTAGATCAATGGCCAGGATTTGATGTTGAAATACACTAGTGTATTTTACGATTTGATGATGAGGTCCTGGCCATACACGTGTGTAGATCAATGGCCAAGATTTGTTTACTCAGTTCGCAAATACACTAGTGTTCACTCTAGAACCCCACCATATATATAGAGGAAGGTTAACGTACATTACGGCTTAACGTACATCACGTACGACAGGTAATTACGCACGTTCATTTTAAAATCACGCACGTTATAACTCAAAAATCCAAAATCATGCATGTTGAAACACAATAATCACGCATATTGAAAACATTAATCACGCATGTTATAGAACAAATCATGCACATTGTTGTACGTGAAGTACGTTAAGCCGTAATGTACGATATACTTTTTCTATATATATAGGGTCAGGATTTAGAGAAAACGGTAGAAAGTGCGAGAACGGTGAGAACTCTTATTGATCGTCCGATCAAAACAATCTATGGACTAGATTGGCGCGGTGGCATTTTCGTAAATAACATCAATTTTATTACGTGGACGCGCTTCATTAAGGGTAAAAAAGGTAAAACATCATTTCTCACATAAAACGCCATTGAAAAATAAAACGACAAATAAATACAAAACGCCAAACCTTACATCCGGATAAATGTTAATTACATTTTTTGTTATAAAAATAGTATCCCGCCTAAACTACGCGCCAAAAAAAATTCTATAAATAGAAACGTCTCACCACCTTCCGTTTATCACACCAAAAAAAAAACACAAAAAAAAGTGATTCCTAATAAAAAATACAACTCAATATAAAACGCCAAAAAATACAACGATTGCAAACAACTTTTCTTTGATACTCAGTAATGTTCTGCATGAAGTTTCGCCGAATGATTTGTTACGTGAGTGTAGTAAGATTTTGCTGCAGAGATGGACAAAATTCAAAAAAGAGGGACTGATGACACCCATATGTCATTCTGTCATCTTTGTTCTTGAAGAAGGTTTGGATGATTAGAAGAGACCCATATGACAGTATGACATATGAGTGTCATCAGTCCCTCTTTTTTCAATTTTGTCCATCTCATGCAGCAAAATCTTACTACACTCACGTAACAAATCATTCAGCGAAGCTTCATGCAGAACATTACTGAGTATCAAAGAAAAGATGTTTGCCGTCGTTATATTTTTTGGCGTTTTACATTGAGTTGTATTTTTTTAGCAACAACTGTGTGTTTTGTGTGTTTTTTTGGTGTGATAAACGGAAGATGGTGAGACGTTTCTATTTATAGAAAAAATTTTTGGCGCGTAGTTTAGGCGGGATGTTATTTTTATAACAAAAAAAATGTAATTAACATTTATCCCGATGTAAGCTTTGGCGTTATATATTATGGCGTTTCATATTTTATGGCGTTTTTGTAGCTAGAGAGCTTAAATAAAAACACAGAAAAAAGTACGCGGTGATAAAATTGGCGTTTTGTATTTATTTGGCGTTTTATTTTTCAATGGCGTTTTATGTGAGATATGGTGTTTTACCTTTTTTGCCCTTAATGAAGCGCGTCAACATAATAAAATTGGTGTTATTTACGAAAATGTCACCGCGCCAATCTAGTCCCTAGATTGTTTTGATCGGACGATCAATAAGCGTTCTCACCGTTCTCACACTTTCTACCGTTTTCTCTATATAGGGTCAGGATTTAGAGAAAACTGTGAAAAGTGTGAGAACGGTGAGAACGCTTATGGATCGTCCGATCAAAACAATCCATAGACTAGATTGCGTGGTGGCGTTTTCGTAAATAACACAAATATAATTATGTGGGACGCGCTTTATTAAGGGTAAAAGGGTCTTTTTACCGCTCATATCCAAAACGCCAAATATGATAAAACGCCAAACAAAAAATAAAACGCCATTAAAAACAAAACGCCAAAAATTAAAAATAAAACGCGTTGAATATTACAGGAAGATGAAACAACACAAATAACTGAATTACAGTTATTAACATTTATTAGAAGAAATTCCCACCTAAATTACGCGCCAAAAACATCATTATATAAACAAACGTAAAAACAAAGCTTAAATAATCACTTCAATCTATCCATTTTCTGAAGAAAAAAAAAACATCTTTAACCAAAAAACGCCAAACTAAACAAAACGCCAAAAATGGCAACAATCGTTTCGTGGAGATACACTCTGGGAATCAGGCGATACGTCATCCATTTTGACAACAGAATGAGGGTGTATGTTAAGACAATCAGGGCTATTCTGAAGATGGAAGAAGAGATACAGAGGCAAATCCTATCCATTGGCATCGCTCTAGACAACGAATGCCATGAAACGCATATGCTTATGAAAGCATTAACCAGCAAATTTGGACCAATCAAAGGAAATATGAAGCCAGACCCTGTCATGACATCATGGCGTTTTGATGATGAAACAGACATGGTGACGATTACATACGACAGTGGAGAGCAGCAAGTCTACTGGCTAGAGAACATCATGACAAAGCAGGGACTGAGTTTCATGGAAGAATTGCATAACGCCACCTGTACCAACCCAGAAATAGACTCAAAATTGGAGTTAATGCAAGACATGTTCAGGTGGAGGCTTCAAAATCTTCAGGAACAAGAAGCTGATGAAGGTGAATATGATTACATGGATGAAGACTCCGATGAGGAAGAAGATGACACAACTGATGGATACTATTCAGATAAAGTACCTTCTGACGAAGGATTTTAATTTTTTTTTTTTTCGTCTTTTTTTTCTTCAATGTAATCTTTTTTTTAAGATAATTAAATGATATATTTCTATCTTTATTAGCAAAACGCCAAAAAAATACTAAAAAATGGTTAACCCTAACAAAACGCCAAAAATAACAAAAAATATCTTTCTTGCTTAAAATTTTATTTACTCCGTTATTCTATTTTGACATGTTGTTCTGCATAAGGTCATTTAAAAAAAACGCCAAACTTAAAAGATGGGATGTCAATAACCTATAAAACTGATAAAAGCTAATCAACTCAGAAAATACAAAAAACAGAAACTGAAAAGACAGTTACTTTATTACTATCATTTATTACAATAAAAAGTCCCGCCTAAACTACACGCCAAAAAACTCCTATAAGAGAAGGGTCTATACACATTGAAATTAAACACACCCAGAAAAACACAAAAAACGCCATATCCTCTAGAAACAACTCTCTTTAAAACGCCACAGATGGCAAAGCTTTCACTGAAATGCATCCTTTTTCTGAGGGGGTTAACTCAATAATATTTTGCTGAATGAGATGGACAAATATTCAAGAAAAAGAGACTGATGACATTGATATGCCATCATGTAAGCTATGTTCTTTATGATTATTTGAATGGAATAAACAGATCAACACAAGGATAAAATGCCACCAAACAAGAATATCACACCAAAAAACAGGTTGCCACTAAGCAGCTACTACTAAAAAAAAAGGGTTTATGAAGGAAAGTTGGCATCTAGCTAAAGTATTCAAAAAGGTTCAAAACGCCAAAAACAAATTCAAGAAAAGAAGAAACTGATGACATTGAAGATTCGGAAGAAAAATTAGATTACCATTTTGTATTATTTTTGTTTTCATTTTATATTGTTTTGATATCAAGAAATATGTTGTTTTGTTATATAAATAAAATACATTATTATAAATAAAATATATTATTATATAAAACGCCAAAAACTACAAACACCAAAACGCCGGTAGTATGAAAACTGGGAGAACAGCTGCTGGCAAAAGCACCTTGTAAAAAAGGGGTATTAAACGCCAAAATATTCACTAAACGCCAAAAAAATTGGTCTTCTGTAATCTTATGCAAATTTTAATGACTCGTAATGAATTTTTATACAAAAGGCCAAAAAGGCCAAAAAATTAACCAGAAAACGCTATAATGCCAAAAAGTTATATATGTGACACAAAAACAATTAATTCAACTCCAAAAACTTTAAAAAATACAATTAACGCCAAAAAAAACATAGACGCCATAAAATATCATACCGCGTAGGGAAAATAAAAAGAAGAATGAAAAGACAAAAAAGCCCCTCTGCCCTTCTCTATGACGCGGGACACTTGTTGGGCCAGGATGCGTTCTCACCGTTCTCACACTTTTGAGCGTTTTCTCCTGATCCCGTTTCTATATATATATATATATATATATATATATATATATATATATATATATATATATATATATATATATGGTCGGGATTTGGAGAAAACGGTGAAAAGTGTGAGAACGGTGAGAACGATTATGGATCGTCCGATCAAAACAATCAATAGACTAGATTGCGCGGTGGCGTTTTCGTAAATAACATCAATATTATTAGGTGGGACGCGCTTCATTAAGGGTAAAAGGGTCTTTTTACCCCTCATATTCAAAACGCCATCATATGATAAAACGTCATACAAAAAATAAAACGCCATTAAAAACAAAACGCAAAAAATTAAAAATAAAACGCGTTGAATATTACAGGAAGATGAAACAACACAAATAACTGAATTACAGTTATTAACATTTATTAGAAGAAATTCCCTCCTAAATTACGCGTCAAAAACATCATTATATAAACAAACGTAAAAACAAAGCTTAAATAATCACTACAATCTATCCATTTTCTGCAAAAAAACATCTTTAACCCAAAAACGCCAAACTAAACAAAACGCCAAAAATGGCAACAATCGTTTCGTGGAGATACACTCTGGGAATTAGGCGATACGTCATCCATTTTGACAACATAAGGAGGGTGTATGTTAAGACGATCAGGGCTATTATGAAGATGGAAGAAGAGATACAGAGGCAAATCCTATCCATTGGCATCGCTCTAGACAACGAATGCCATGAAACGCATACGCTTATGAAAGCATTAACCAGCAAATTTGGACCAATCAAAGGAAATGTGAAGCCAGACCCTGTCATGACATCATGGCATTTTGATGATGAAACAGACATGGTGACGATTACATACGACAGTGGAGAGCAGCAAGTCTACTGGCTAGAGAACATCATGACAAAGCAGTGACTGGGTTTCATGGAAGAATTGCATAACGCCACCTGTACCAAACCAGAAATAGACTCAAAATTGGAGTTAATGCAAGACATGTTCAGGTGGAGGCTTCAAAATCTTCAGGAACAAGAAGCTGATGAAGGTGAATGTGATGACATGGATGAAGATCAAGATGAAGACTCCGAGGAGGAAGAAGATGACACAAGTGATGGATACTATTCAGATAAAGTAACTTCTGATGAAGGATTTTAATTTTTTCCCTTTTTTTTTTGCTATGTAATCTTTTTTTAAGATAATTAAATGATATATTACTATCTTTATTAGCAAAACGCCAAAATAATACTAAAAATGGTTAACCCTAACAAAACGCCATAAATAACAAAAAAATATTTTCCTCCTTACTATTTTATTTACTCCGTTATTGTATTTTGTCATGATGGTCTGCATAAAGGCCATTTAAAAACAACGCAAAACTTAGAAGATGGGACGTCTATAACCTATAAAACTGATAAAAGCTGATCAACACAGTAAATACAAAATACAGTAACTGAAAAGACAGTTACTTTATAACTATCATTTATTACAATAAAAAGTCCTGTCTAAACTACGCGACAAAAAAACTCCTATAAGAGAGTGGTCTATACACAATGAAATTAATCACAACCAGAAAAACACAAAAACGCCATATCATCTTGAAACCACTACCTTTAAAACGCCACAGATGTCAAAGCTTTCACTGAAATATATCCTTTTTTTAAGAGGGTTAACTCAATAATATTTTGCTGGATGAGATGGACAAATATTCAAGAAAAAGAGACTGATGACAGTGATATGCCATCATGTGAGCTTTCTTCTTGATGATTATAGGCATGGAAGAAAGGGTTCAACTAAAGTGTAAAATGCTATTTTAGATTCCATTATTACAAATAGCATCAAGCAAGAGTTGATCTTTAATGACATGCCACCAAACAAGAATATCACACCAAAAAACAGGTTGCCACTAAGCAGCTACTACTAAAAAAACGGGGTTTATGAAGGAAAGGTTGCATCTAGCTAAAGTATTCAAAAAGGTTCAAAACGCCAAAAACAAATTCAAGAAAAGAAGAGGCTGATGACATTGAAGATTCGGAAGAAAAATTAGATTACCATTTTGTATTATTTTTGTTTTCATTTTATATTGTTTTGATATCAAGAAATATGTTGTTTTGTTATATAAATAAAATACATTATTATAAATAAAATATATTATTATATAAAACGCCAAAAACTACAAACACCCAAACGCCGGTAGTATGAAAACTGGGAGAACAGTTGCTGGCAAAAGCACCTTGTAAAAAAGGGGTATTAAACGCCAAAAAATTCAATAAACGCCAAAAAAAAATTGGTCTTCTGTAATCTTATGCAAATTTTAATGACTCGTAATGAATTTTTATACAAAAGTCCAAAAACACCAAAAAATTAACCAGAAAACGCTATAACGCCAAAAAGTTATATATGTGACACAAAAACAATTAATTCAACGCCAAAAAGTTAAAAAAATACAATTAACGTCAGAAAAAAACATAGATGCCATAAAATATCATACCTCGTAGGGAAAATAAAAAGAAGAATGAAAAGACAAAAAATGTGACAACCGGTGATTTACGGCTCCTAATTACGTAATTAACGGGTGATTAACGCGACAATAAATAGTGTTTAAGACGCAAATTAACTTAATTAGGCCTTTGGAGAGCCTAGAAACGGCTAACCGGCTTTACAGGGCGTGAACGGTGATTTACGGAAAGATCCGGTGAATATTAAGCGACAACGAACTGATGCCGTACAAAATACTGACAACGTCGACAAGTATGAATGTTACACGAATATTTTATGTCTATGAAATTAATTTTGTGAATTTATTGGGCTTCCGTGCGACACAAATGCAAACGTGAACTTAAAACGCGATGGTAGGAAACGCATCGGCAACAAAACGGAAGCGACGGAGACGCCTGTCACCTTTAGCATTTACATTTTACGCTATATTTAAGTCCGTAATGAAATTTTAGTAACAACAGTCGAAACCGGATCGAAAAACGGATTAAAGACGGCAACGATGTAATTTTTCGCGATTATTACCGTTACCGACGCACGAACGGGCGTGCAAACAACGACTACCGACCGTATTTTATGTATTTTAATACTAAATTTTTTTCTTTTGATGTTAAACGGAGTTCGGGTTTTGACAACGGGTCTCGTAGGAATTACGGGCCACTTACACACGAGATGGGCTTGTGGGCCCTGGGCCCAAGCCCAAAACCCGCAAGCCTAAACCTGCACATAATATATTATCGGTTTTCCTACATAATCTATACAAGATCTTACAAGATCCTATAAAATCTCTATAAGATCTTTATAAAATCTATGCAAGATATACAAAATCTATATAAAATCTAATCAAGATTTACAAATCTCTACAATCTTACCAAAATCTCTACTAAAGATTTTTGTCCCTAAACTTGAAACACACAAGATCTAGGCAAGATCTCATACATCTTTATAAAAGGGGCTTATGTGCAGACAACAAACACACTGTATCTCTCTTCTCCTCCATTTCATGCTTTGAGAAAACCTTAAACACTCTAAACCTAACACACACAAAACAAAACAAAAAAAAAATATACCTCAGACCCTTAATCCCTCCCCTCTCCGTCTGCGATTCTCGGTAACCCAAACCAGAGCCGGTTGCCGGAAGCGTTTCTGGACGGCGACACGCCCCCCCCCCCCTCTCTCGACACTTTCAACCTCCATCTCATCTACACCTTATTGTATCCATGTTCACGCACAACCTGCTGTTCTAGAGAGAAACCCGAGAGAAGGAGCATCAGAGGGAGAGAATCAAAGAGACGAGGTGGGTGGTGTCGACCACCATCTCCGACGAGCTGCGACGGCGGCGAAGGCAGCGCCGCCGTGAGCGGCGGCGGTTCTGATTTCCCTTCGACAAGCTTCCGTGAGTCTTGAAGATGATGATGTCCGGTGAGTGTTTCAGGTTTTATTCAGGTGACTCCAGGTTTGGATTCAAGCTTTGTTACGGTTCAAATTTTGGATTCGGGTAAAACTGTGGTCCGGGTGACGTCTCGGGTTGCGGGTCAGATTTGTGTCGAGTTTTTGGGTTTCTTTCGGGTCAGATTCAAGATGTTCGGATCAGTTTTGAGTTGCGGTCAAAGGTCGGTCAATCTGGTCAACATTCAGTCAACGGGTTTTGGTTCGGCTCGGTTCTCAGGTTCGAGTCAAGCCTGGTCAACGGTCAGAAATTTCGTGGTTCGGGTCGACTCGGTCAAACTCAGGTCAACACTGAGTTGACTCGGTCAACTTAGTTAGGCGGTTCGACTTTTCGACACTAAAGATGGTAAATGTTTAAGTCGTGACTAATAACGTTGTTTTATTTTATATAGTTTTGTTAAATACGCGATATCGAGCTCCAACCGAACCGACTAGTATTTACTTTATATTTTGCCGTACGAATGATATTCATATTGGTTATTGAACATTGATTGAATTTTGAAAGATTAACGACAACTTGTGTTGTCGGGGCGTCCAAAAACAAAGGAAACTCTGCCCGTTTTTCGAGAAAATCCGTAAAATAATTTCGTTTTATTATAACACAAAGTTATCGGATTTAAATAATCTTTTATAAAAACAATTGTATAATTCTCGTTAACACGTTATGATATACAAAAACGACGATTCGGATATTACTTACAATAATAAGTGTAGTTATTATGCTTATTCTAAACTACGAGATTTCGACAATTCTTATATAAAATAAATAAATAAATATAGTCGATATATTTATTTCGAATAACAAACATTACGACTCCTTTTATAAAATAAATATAATTCATATATTTATTTCGGATATCAAACAACACGACGATTCTTTTATTAAAATAAATATAGTTTGTATATTTATTTTAAAATAGCAGACAACACCAACTCTTTTATAAAAATAAATATAGTTTGTATATTTATTTTAAACATCAAACGGCTTGTACTCTTTTATAAAAATAGATACAACCTATCTATCTATTTCAAACGTTCAACAACTCGATCATACTCTTGTAAAATAAATATAACTTTTTATATTTATTTCAAAACGCCTAAACGACATCTACACATACTTTGACGAATATATACAAGACGCAATATATGATGCGAATTTGTTATATGTTATTTTTATATAAACATTCTTTTTATATACGTGCGACTTCTCGGGACGACTAATGCTACCATACCGACATATTTATATATTTTTATATAAATATTCACATATTTTAAATCTCTCGAGAAGCTAAGTCTTTCTAAGACCTATTAACTATTACCGACATTAGGCGAAACTTAACGAGTATAACTTAATCGTTACTATTAAGTTATCAATTTACCGTTGAATCGTTCGGTTAACGATTCGGTAGAGCTCGGACACGTAGTTTAGCTACATTTATATTAGAAACTTATTAGATATTCCGTGTTAGGAATATTGTAGAATGCACGCTAGCAAGTCAAGTCCTAGAAACGACATCACGAAGTCGTAATTAGCTAGCTTCGCACAAGGATATTCAGGTGAGTTCATAACCCCACCTTTTTACGGTTTTACATTTTTATAAATGTTTTCGGGGTGGAAAGACATGCACGTTTTGCAGAAAACACACAAAGTTCTCGATGAACAAAGACTGCATATTTTTATACAAAGCACGTTTTGCAAGAACATACAAAGCTTTTGACCGAACGAAAACTCATATTTCTAAATCATATTACGAATGGATTTCGAGGAACTCAAATGGTTTACGAATGGATTATACTAAATATACCGGTTTTTACAAAACAAATGCGTATTATCAAAATGTGAATGATTTTCATGACTAGGGATGGATCGTCTGGTGATATATATAGAGACTGGGGAGTTGGCCTTAGAGGCTGGGGAGGTTCAGCCTTAGAGGCTGGGGAGGTTCAGTCTTAGAGGCTGGGGTAAAATGCATGTTACAAAAGGATTACAGACATTTTATACATGGTATGATTAGCTTAAGGAGAGTTTACTACTAGATCATGTGAGGGGTGGGTACAACACTTAAGGACATTAATCCTCGTCGTAGAACCGAGGGACATGAGTGATAGATCTATTTGGGTGTAGCGAGCCCACACCCATGAGGCCGGGGCGGCCCATAGAGGTGACTATGTCTTCCAGCCGGAAGCCCGGTACAAAATTGCTAGGTTTGAGTTCTTCCTGCACCTTTTCACACATACCATTGGCTTTGCAACCCATTGGTGATCTCTTTTTCCTTATTGCTACATACCAGGGACATACATACTTACAGAAATACTTGATTTTTACAAATTACATACCATGTTTTATACAAATTCAAAGCATAGGATTATGCGGGCATGGAGTCAAAGTCAGGGTGGGCATTGACGGTTATACGGACATTACAAATACGAGAGTTTACAAATACATGGTTTTACGAACATAATGCGTTACAAATACAAAGTTTCCATATAACTTGGCAAGAAAATGATTTCTAAATTCGTTTTCTCAATATTATTTCACAAACCGGTTATTCAAAAGATTTATTTCAAATCTTTTACAAACAAACTATGAACTTGCTCAACTTTATGTTGACTTTTTCGCATGTTTCTTTCTCAGGTTGCATTTCAAAGTTAAGGCACGGTTGGAATAGGGGAACCATGTGGATTCGAGTACTTAGTGGGCGTTCGTTTTCTAGAAGTCTTAGCTATATTTGCTTCCGCTGTGCAATGAAGATAACAGTCCAGTCACTCCAGCTCTGAAAATTTCGGGGTGTGACAGATTGGTATCAGAGCTATAGGTTACAGCGAATAAGGTTTTCTGTAGGAATACCTAGGCTCTAACCTCACTTTCTCTGGGACTTAGATCATTAAGACTTTGAATACATACAGAACGCCTAGTACTCGAATATGGTCTCCAACCGTTGCCGAAAAACAAACAGTCAAAATTTTGTTTTCAAACATTGTCACACCCCGACCACGTAAAACAACAAAACATGGCGGAATCGTCGGGGAGTGTTGTAACAGAATCATTGTTTCATAACACATGGACAATTGAAATTTTGTTTTATTGATTAAAAGAGTTACAATGTCTTAACAAACAAAGAAGTATAACATAATTAACTAGTCTTGCATCTTTTATTGTCACTAAGGCCCAAGTCCGCCTATGTGTATCTTGATCAATCCTATGCATCATTTCCTGAAACACATGTGAAAATAGGTACGTCAGCATAAAAATGCCTGTGAGATACATAGGTTTTGTGAAAATAGGATTCATGACTTATAAGTTTGGAAAAAATTGTTTAATAATAGTCAGTCATGATCCTTGTAAAATGTTTTGTTTTATAAATCATTTGAAAAACGATGATGAAGTAGATGATATGTAAAAAAGTAATGTAAGGTTAAATGAATAACCAAGAAAAATGAGTTTATATATGATAAGTTGTTTGTAAAACAATGTCTTGTGAAAAATATGTGATTTGTATAAAATGTTATATGTCTAAATTGAAATGATTCAAATAACGCTACGATATGTAATACCATACAAGCACTTATATATAGGAAGTACCAGCGGCGTATCCACCATGCTTGTATCATATTACACACGCCTCGTTACTTAAATCACTTTACCCAAACAAACCACCAATGTAAATTGCCCATGTCTAAACCATTTGTCAAATGTCTTTGTGTAAATCATGTCAAAATGTTTATGTCAAAATGTAGTCCATGAATATGTATATCAATATCAAAATGTCTATGTCAAATGTCAATTATGTAATGTATAAACAAAATGTCATGTATGGCAAGTGAAATATATATATTTTTATATATCTACTGAGCCATAGATAAAAATGCACAAAACAATGTATTGAAGTAAAACGTGGTTTAAATCAACGTTATGTCTTGTGGAAATGCATGCTATACTGAATATAAACATTTATGCGGTAATGTGAAAATGCATACATTCAAGCCTTGTGACTGTGGCGATAAACCCTTAAACGAATTTAAAGGATTATCTGTGTTATGTTTATCGAATTCGGTCATTCCTTCCATCCAAACATACCTAGGATTTTAGGAACGGGAGTTGTCAATTCCTATGGTACCACTACCTACTAACGAACAGCGTGATCAATGTTAATGAATGTATATTGTCCCATTTAAACAAACCAAATGTCATACCAAAATGTAAGCATGTGATGAATAACAAATGTACTAAGTATGCAACAAATGAATATACATAGCATGTGATGTGATGTAATGTAAAACAATGCACTAAGTATGCACTAAATGGACATACATAGCGTGAAATGTAATGTAAAACAATGTACTAAGTATGAACTAGATGAACATACATAGCATAAAATGTAATGTAAAACGATGTACTAAGTATGCAACAAACGGACATACATAGCAAAAACATAATGAAATCATGTACTATAAATGTACTAATGAACATAACAAGCATATGATATGAAAACAAGGAAAAGCACGAAAGTAACAAGTAGGCACATGTGTTTCACCCCAAAAATGTTTGGAAAACAGTAAAAGAGGGGTCTATGTACTCACTTGAGGGTGCTTAGAAGTCTTGAACAACAACCAAGCAAAGCTAGAGGGATCACGGGAACAAACGGCACCCTATATAAATAACTACATAAATAACCGGACCTAAATCGGGAGATTGGATAGTATGAGGTTTTGTAAACCAAATGAGTATTGGAACTCATATGATATGGTTTAACAAGGCCTACATACTAAAATGAAACCTAACATAAGTGCTTACGACCCGTTATGACCCGTTTAGGTAGCTTATGCTACTTTAACGCGTCGTTCGCGTAAAACGTGTTTGGACCGCCTAACTAGTCCTATGACAAGTAATATATGCCTTAACATGTCTAATATTGTTGCCTAATCAGTTTAGATGTCAAAATTTAGGTTACATATGCTTAAAATGAATTTATGTGCAAAAAGGGCATTTTGGTCATTTTCCTAAGGCATATAAACTACCTATCATACAACTAACTAAACGTCGTGACCATAAGGTATAACCTCGGAAGGTTATTCCCTATACAACTATGGTCACCTAATATGTTTGGTCGGATCCTAATGATCGACCAAACGGGTCGGGTTCGAAAGTATAAGCGATTGATTAGATCGCTTACCTTTACGACCCTAGACAAGCACAAATCTAAAAGTGACGAGCTAAACATGCTAAAACATGTTTAGTTAAGTTAGAAAACAGGTTTTGGTATCAAAACAAATGGTTTTGATACCCAATAGTAGTTTGGTTACAAAATACGCAAGAATACGCATTTTGGCCGAAACTACGACTCGTCACTGAGCCTAGATAACGTGGTAATCAGTAGGTATAGTTGCTAGGGACTATAATCATCGTGATTACGCTCACGTTAGGAAGTTCAAACGAACTTCGCATTGACCATAAACTGGTCAATGTAGAAAGTCAAACAAAGTTTGACTTTCATGCTAAAATGAATGAAAAGAACGAAGGAACACTTACAAAGGGTCCCCGCAAGTATTTGATCTGATTCTCTCTCAGGTAGGAAGCATATACTTCCACTTAGAGAGCATGAATCAGATTCAAATTGTGGGTTTGAGCAAATGGGGTGGAGGGGTATTTATAGTTTTCGTAGAACCATTAGGATCGTTTCTTGAAAACCGAGATTCAATCCCAGCCGTACACATCAAGCCCATAGATTTACAAAACCAGGGGAGCCCCTAGAAATGCTCAAAACCATTTGCACAAGTGTGGAACCGCTGGATCAAGCTGGAATCAACATTCTGCTGATCTGGGAAGTCCTTACGGACCGTATGGATAAGTGATTACGGTCCGTAAGCCTTGTGCAGACCAGCAAAGTTTGAAAAATGGCAGAATAGGCCCCTGTGACTCCGAACTTGATTTTTGATGTGTTTTGACACGTTTAAGCCCCGTTAACCTCATTTTAAGGCTCTAATATGAAGTTAAAGTATAGGGAACTTGAAATATGCTCAAAAATATGTCGGATGTCAGTTCGTTTGGCCGTACGGTTACGTTGTTCGGTTAATTACGACGGAAGTCGTAACGGACGCGAAAACGATCCAAATTGTGAAACGAATGAAGTTTTATCATGCCAAACACTAAAATAAAATATTTTAATGCTTACATAAATTTTTGGATGTCCAGATGTATTCAGAACGTAGGTTATGCGTGAAAATGCAAACTTATGCACTTTTTGACGCTTTTAGTCCCTGAATGACCAAAAAGTTTATTTTAGCACACCGAACCCCTCAAAGCCTATTTCTAAGCTAAGTAAAGGATATTTAGGGTGTTTTTAACTTATGATCATGTTCCGGAATGTTCGTTACAGTACGAATTGACATACTTTCGCAGTTTGTCGAATTTAGTCCCTGTAAGCGAATAAACTTGATTTCGGCATACCAAACCTTCCAAAACTTATTTCTAAGTTAAATAAAGTTTATTTAAGGTACGTTAAGCCTATGTCACTATTCCGGAGTGTTTGTTGCATTAAACTTGTTATATTTACGCATCAGTGCGCGTATAACCTTCCAGAAAGCGATTTAGAGCCTGAAATCGAACAAGAGTTGATATGTGCAAACGATACACATATTTATACAAATCCCAAGTGTGAGATACAATATTTCATTGATTTAGTATTTGTTTGATGGCCGTGGAGGCACAGGTGTCACAAACATACTCTAAAGTTGTGATTTACACACGGTACATAAAACAATTACATACAGTACACAAAACTCTGAGAGTTTAGGAAACATGCATATGAAACCTTTGGAAACTTATGATGAAGTTCATTAAAGGTCATCACGTAGGAACCGCGAATATTAACTCGGGCACACACTATTATCCATATTGTCTATGATATTTTAACTTCCCGAGCAGGCAGCCTACGCATAACGAAACGCTAGTGCACGAGAATACATGGAACTCAAATTTTACGTCAACGGATGTCGGACTACATCACATTCTACACGGAACGAAACGCTAGCGCACAGGTATATGTGAAACTTAAGCTATACATCAACAGAGGTTGAAATACGACACATACGACTATCGAGGCGAGGCCTTTGAAAAGACACGATGGCGTAATTCAACGACGATGCTAATCCTGTCAGCAAGAGAACTATCGATCAGGATGCGATGGTTTGTCACACGGTCCTGCAAACGACACGAATTACACCAAGGAGAGGATGCATACCCCCGCATTCTCGCTATCTCATTTAAAAACGAATATGCTATGTTCGACATTCCATGGTAATGTCACTTAACAACCGGATATCACACGCGACCCCAGGTAAAGTCCTCAATTTTCTTTTATTGAAATTTCGACTTTCACATTTACTGAGTAGATTTTCGTATCTCTACTCCTCTTAAATGGTCATTGTATCAAGATCATTTCTTTCAGTATAGCGAATATTCATTTGCTTCATTTCTTAAAAATTCATATTTTACGCATGCATCGTTTGTTACGCATGTGGTTTCGTTTCAAATAAGCGTTTCGTCAAAGTTCAAATGTTATTTCGCTAAATCTAATTATCGAATTGTGATTCGAATGACCTGCATTATCGCAATTGTTGGCTCCTTTGTTATTAAGTCAACACATTTTCTTGAAATTTCTTTTCTTTTCAAGTTACATACATGGTTTTTCATTGTAACCATGCCAAAAGTTTTCTTGACGATTGACGTGATTGTCGTGGGTCACGCAAATTTAATCCCAATAACAACTATATAGATAGCGGTAAGTGGGTATCGAACACAGGGAGTTTGTGGAATATGTGCTATCTCGATGTATGTCTAACTTGACTAAATTAATCTAATTGCAAATAAAATAAATTCAAGAGTTTTGGCGATTGGATTTAATTACTAGATTAAACTAAATTAAATTACAAATCAAAGTTAAGTTTTGTAAAAAGATAAGAGAATAGTGATCATCCCGAGTTTCAAGTTTTAAGTGACAACTAACATTCATGTTCAACTGGAAAGAACCACATAGACATGGCTCATGTAAGATCAATTGTTTGTGATGAAAGGGAACTAAGTACTCGGATTCCTAGAACGCGAGGTTGTTACCCGATGACCAATCAACACATATCCAACCCTAATCCCTCCCATGATATCTCGATTGCCAACGGCACCAAGAACGTATGGTTTAGAACTATGATCAAACACACATTAACAATTTACAAACAATCAATCAAACACCATAATAAACTAACAACACATGCACAGTCTAATATTCCAGAAATTAAAGAACAAGCATAATTGTCACAAATAAAACCTTACATCCGAGACGATCACCAAACAAATCTAGCCGCTCATAGTGTTATGAACCATCATCACAATCGAACCTTTGTTTATTGGAATCAAACACAAAGTCTTCATGTTTAGACTAATCAAGAACACAAGAGAAGAGACCAAAATCGCCCCTCCCCCCTTTCAAAACTGACAATGATGAAGTCTGTCAAAAGACACAATAAAAACTGATTTAAATGTGGCAGTTACATGTTTCCTCGCAGCCGTCACCGTAATTTACGGCTCCACCGTAAATTACGGTGGACATAAATATGTTACGGTTCAAACTTCCTGATTTACGGTGAGAAAGTGGTGCAATTCAAGTCCACCGTAAATTACGGTTAGACCGTAATTTACGGTGATGAATTTTCTTCTCCGTTTCATCATTTGTTTCACATGTGCCGCCCAAAAACACCAATCAAACAAATCCACAATGTATTGTTGGCCCAATCAACCGATAACGTGCAACCCATAAATACATATGCCGTCCAAAAGTCCAAACCCACGTGATGTTGATGCTGAGATGATTATGTTGTTTAGCGGCCCAATTATAGGAGTCCATGTGCTCCTTTGATGATGTCCACCTTCACAAAAGTCCAACATGTGCCGCCCACAATCAGCACCCACATGTGCAGCCCTAAAGATAATGGTGATGTTGAGTTGTTGACTTTGTGACGTGCTCTTCTAATAAGTTTCGGCCCAATCATGGGAGTCCACAAGTCTCCTATGTATATGGCGGCCCAATCAGAGAAAAGCCCAGCCGCCCACATGTTGATGATGATGATTGATGATATTTGTTGTTTCATAATGTCAGCTCACCAAAAGTCCACCTTCACGTGAAGATGTGTACCTCTTTAATGTTATTGACTTCTGTGTCTTTGTGATGATATTGTTTATATGAGCCCAAGAACCTTTAATAATGGCTGCCACTATTCTCACCGAATTTTGTGAGTAATATAATATGATCATCAACAATTTAATGCCACTCCTTACACACTTTAACACCTGCAAATCCAAACAACTCGTAGTTACCAAATTCAAGCAATTAACCGAATAAAGTATGGGATATGCACGTATTTAGCTCATTTAAGGGTTGTCCCACGGACCACCCGTCACATCCCCACACTTACCCGTTGCTTGTCCCAAGCAACTCATTAAATCAATTTCAACTCAAGCGATGCGATCAATGTAAACCAAGCTAAATGTGCCGTCCTTTTACTAACTTCCAATCATACCACAAGACACACCCCTCACAAAAATCTCTCGGTTACAAAAATTATTAGCATAATGCTAAACCACTCAATGCGCGTGTGTGTGTGCGCGACAATAAGCTTGTATACAAATCAAGTTTCCTCCTAACAAATGTCTAACATGCTTTAGAATCAAAGGGACTTGCGGGTTGCAACGGGGCTAGGTGTAAAGGTAGGAAAATGGTGAAATACATATGAAAGAGTTACTTGATTTGACCCGGGTTTTTTTTTTTTTTTTTTTTTTTATGTCTACTACTACGAAGCAAACACCAAATATATACAAAGCTTCTTGACATTTTCACTATTGCAACCAATCACTTCTTTTGTATTTTTCATATTTTTCTCTTTTTTTTTTTTTTTTTTTTTTCATAACACATCAAACTCAACAATATATACAAGAACATCAATACTACATACTAAATCTCCTAAACCGGGTCATCTCAAAAGGTAAAATTTTGTAGGAAGTAGGCTCGGGTCACAATCGAATGGTCTAAGGCTCAACATGGCTTTCTAAGGACCAAACCCCCACCCCTCACAATACCAAGCTCATATATGTAACGTATGAGGTCCAACCCACCAATCCCGCACTCTCACACATCTCGACGAGGCTTCCTAAAAGTCCCCTATCATTTCCAAAAGCATGCTAATTCTAGGATTTAACAAGAATTCGTACACAAGTTCTATTAACACAACAACACACACCGCCACTCAAACAATGAAATATCAATAACAATCATGTGTGGCTCAAATCCTCACCAAGAAAAGACTAGGAATGGGTGTCGGTGTGTCAAATGGTACAATATCAAGCTTTCAAATTTTAACAAGTTTCGCTCGGATTCACAAAAAATTTAAAATTCCTCAAAAATTCCCCCCATCCCCACACTTGGGATACATTGTCCCAATGTATGGTTTTGAGGGAAAGATCGCTTTTAACCAACAACATCAACCTTTGCTTAAATTCTCAAACCCCAAATTTCTTTTTTTTTATTTTAATTATAACTAAAAACACCACCAACTTTCACAACCCACCAAACAAACAAATTAATTAAACACCACCCATCCGCCCAACCGTAAACTTAAACATGAATATATACAAAGGGGCACAAGATGAGAACAAGACACGACCTGATTAGTAAATCAGCAGTGTTGGTAGTGATGCAGCTGCGGTAATCGAACCGGTTCAAAAACATCTCTTAGATTCGCTGATATCTCAACAGGGATGTTGCCAAACATCCCCACACTTGAATCATTGTATCCGCGAGGGTTGAAACGTAATAACCTGCCAACACACAAACACAACACCAAAACAAAACCAAACAAAGCAAAACAAAACAAAACAAAACAAAACACAAATACAATACTCTACATACTCGGGCTGCCTCCCGAGAGCGCTAAGTTTAAAGGTCTTCAGCCAGACCATACCTGATATGCGTTATGGTGGTCTTAATGCACACTTACCCGCAGCATTTCCAACAAATGCCCGGAAATTTACATGCCATCTCCATAGATTTGTCAGTCTATTTGGCATGTTAAAGTTGCTCCTGCGGGCTTTGCTAGTCCACTTCATGACACATACGTTAATGTCTGGTAGTTTCACCCTTCTCATCTTGTTCCTCGAACCCTCTTCCCCACACTTGTTAATTTGAATCATTGATATAGGAAGAGGTTCGGTGCACATATCCATCCCATCAGCCTGCTCTACCTCATAATCTGCACACATCATCTGATCTACAAGTGACTCTTCATCAGATAAAGGACTCATTGGTGTGGTATTATCCTCCACAACCTCCTCCTTCATGTGAGAATAATCTCTAATATCGTCAGGTAATGGTGAGAGGCGTTCTTCTATCTCTATCTTCAATTTTAAAGTATGACACTTCGAAACCAAGCAGCTGATTCGGTCTTCATTGGACAGGTTGGGTGTTGCTAAATATTGCTCGAGTTTGGACAAAGTTACTTCCAATACAGCAAGCTCTTTTTCCTCCTCGGTCTCATAAACATAAACACCCTCGGGCTCAGAATATTCTTCGGGATGATATTGTCGATATCCCTGATACGGTCTATAAATGCGTGCTTCCATCATCTTTTTATTCCAATACTTCGGGTTTTCCGAATACACCGGGCACACATCATAATCATAAGTGTGATCGCGACCGCAACAAAAACATAGACTATCCATCCTTTCCTCATAATAAACTTCCTCATCCCGATCGTATCCATATGAATAATAGTCATCCTCCATTTCTGATTCATAATCGTCAACATATGATGGAGGTGGAAGCTGTGAAACATAAGACACCGGTTTTCCATGTGCCCTCCTGTAGTGAGCCTCGTGGCAACCAATACATGGATGTCGTGGACCCCCGCACAATCTACACGTAGATAAGCTGAAATTTGTGTAACGCCCTGTCATCCTGCACAACACAACTCAACTACCAAGTGTAAATCATGAACATAAAAGAAATCTTTTTGGATTTTTTTTTTTATTAATTTTTTTTTTAATTTTTTTTTCAAACTACTACACAAGATAACACACGTTGCGCACTACTCCCTGGCAACGGCGCCAAAATTTGACGTGATGTCGTGGTCACAATCAAATTTAATCCCAATAACAACTATATAGATAGCGGTAAGTGGGTATCGAACACAGGGAGTTTGTGGAATATGTGCTATCTCGATGTATGTCTAACTTGACTAAATTAATCTAATTGCAAATAAAATAAATTCAAGAGTTTTGGCGATTGGATTTAATTACTAGATTAAACTAAATTAAATTACAAATCAAAGTTAAGTTTTGTAAAAAGATAAGAGAATAGTGATCATCCCGAGTTTCAAGTTTTAAGTGACAACTAACATTCATGTTCAACTGGAAAGAACCACATAGACATGGCTCATGTAAGATCAATTGTTTGTGATGAAAGGGAACTAAGTACTCGGATTCCTAGAACGCGAGGTTGTTACCCGATGACCAATCAACACATATCCAACCCTAATCCCTCCCATGATATCTCGATTGCCAACGGCACCAAGAACGTATGGTTTAGAACTATGATCAAACACACATTAACAATTTACAAACAATCAATCAAACACCATAATAAACTAACAACACATGCACAGTCTAATATTCCAGAAATTAAAGAACAAGCATAATTGTCACAAATAAAACCTTACATCCGAGACGATCACCAAACAAATCTAGCCGCTCATAGTGTTATGAACCATCATCACAATCGAACCTTTGTTTATTGGAATCAAACACAAAGTCTTCATGTTTAGACTAATCAAGAACACAAGAGAAGAGACCAAAATCGCCCCTCCCCCCTTTCAAAACTGACAATGATGAAGTCTGTCAAAAGACACAATAAAAACTGATTTAAATGTGGCAGTTACATGTTTCCTCGCAGCCGTCACCGTAATTTACGGCTCCACCGTAAATTACGGTGGACATAAATATGTTACGGTTCAAACTTCCTGATTTACGATGAGAAAGTGGTGCAATTCAAGTCCACCGTAAATTACGGTTAGACCGTAATTTACGGTGATGAATTTTCTTCTCCGTTTCATCATTTGTTTCACATGTGCCGCCCAAAAACACCAATCAAACAAATCCACAATGTATTGTTGGCCCAATCAACCGATAACGTGCAACCCATAAATACATATGCCGTCCAAAAGTCCAAACCCACGTGATGTTGATGCTGAGATGATTATGTTGTTTATCGGCCCAATTATAGGAGTCCATGTGCTCCTTTGATGATGTCCACCTTCACAAAAGTCCAACATGTGCCGCCCACAATCAGCACCCACATGTGCAGCCCTAAAGATAATGGTGATGTTGAGTTGTTGACTTTGTGACGTGCTCTTCTAATAAGTTTCGGCCCAATCATGGGAGTCCACAAGTCTCCTATGTATATGGCGGCCCAATCAGAGAAAAGCCCAGCCGCCCACATGTTGATGATGATGATTGATGATATTTGTTGTTTCATAATGTCAGCTCACCAAAAGTCCACCTTCACGTGAAGATGTGTACCTCTTTAATGTTATTGACTTCTGTGTCTTTGTGATGATATTGTTTATATGAGCCCAAGAACCTTTAATAATGGCTGCCACTATTCTCACCGAATTTTGTGAGTAATATAATATGATCATCAACAATTTAATGCCACTCCTTACACACTTTAACACCTGCAAATCCAAACAACTCGTAGTTACCAAATTCAAGCAATTAACCGAATAAAGTATGGGATATGCACGTATTTAGCTCATTTAAGGGTTGTCCCACGGACCACCCGTCAACGATACATGTATTTATTGCCGGCTTGCGCCAAAACCAAGTTCAATTGTTTGGACTTGTCCATTAAACATATTCAATTCAGAGCATCATATGATGTATTGGGAGAATCATATTCTAAATTCGTTTTAACAAGTGTTTCATTTGTTCCGAGTCGAAGTAAACTTTTTTGGCATTCGACTCCATTAAATTGTTTGTTGATTTCGACACCTTGTGGTGGTATTTTCACTTATTTGAAGCTTGTGCTAAACTCGTTTACATATTTCATACAAAACACAGGTGATACTTGTTCGATCACCGCTATATTTGAATCGTTTCATTCATTGCGACACCTTGTGGCGTCGGTATAACTTGCAGCTTGTGCTGATCACGATCGAGCGTTTCATGCAAACTATTATATTTGAGATTGTTGATTCTAAGTTCATCCAGTGGATGTTATTGCTTCTAGAACTCATTTACATGTTATAAACGTTCATATGGAATTCGATTGGTCGAAGTTCCTATTCATTATTGGATCCTTGTTAACTTAGTCGCACTGGTGACTATATCATTACGTCTCGTTCCCTTTGACATCAATTACTGAGACACATTTCTTTTAAACCATTGGGATTCCTATTGTGGAGGAATGTCCTTGAATTCACACGATTTGAATAAGTCTTGATCCGATTTTATGGTCATACACTTTGATACTATTTGTAATTACCTACACATAACGTAACTCTAAGGAGTTAACGTAGACTAAATTTCGAGGACGAAATTTCCGTAACAGGGGGAGAATGTGACAACCGGTGATTTACGGCTCCTAATTACGTAATTAACGGGCGATTAACGCGACAATAAATAGTGTTTAAGATGCAAATTAACTTAATTAGGCCTTTGGAGAGCCTAGAAACGGCTAACCGGCTTTACAGGGCGTGAACGGTGATTTACGGAAAGATCCGGTGAATATTAAACGACAACGAACTGATGCCGTACAAAATACTGACAACGTCGACAAGTATGAATGTTACACGAATATTTTATGTCCATGAAATTAATTTTGTGAATTTATTGGGCTTCCGTGCGACACAAATGCAAACGTGAACTTAAAACGCGATGGTAGGAAACACATCGGCAACAAAACGGAAGCGACGGAGATGCCTGTCACCTTTAGCATTTACATTTTACGCTATATTTAACTCCGTAATGAAATTTTAGTAACTACAGTCGAAACCGGATCGAAAAACGGATTAAAGACGGCAACGATGTAATTTTTCGCGATTATTACCGTTACCGACGCACGAACGGGCGTGCAAACAACGCCTACCGACCGTATTTTATGTATTTTAATACTAAAATTTTATCTTTTGATGTTAAACGGAGTTCGGGTTTTGACAACGGGTCTCGTAGGAATTACGGGCCACTTACACACGAGATGGGTTTGTGGGCTCTGGGCCCAAGCCCAAAACCCGCAAGCCTAAACCTGTACATAATATATTAGCGGTTTTCCTACATAATCTGTACAAGATCTTACAAGATCCTATAAAATCTCTATAAGATCTTTATAAAATCTATGCAAGATATACAAAATCTATATAAAATCTACTCAAGATTTACAAATCTCTACAATCTTACCAAAATCTCTACTAAAGATTTTTATCCCTAAACTTGAAACACACAAGATCTAGGCAAGATCTCATACATCTTTATAAAAGGGGCTTATGTGCAGACAACAAACACACTGTATCTCTCTTCTCCTCCATTTCATGCTTTGAGAACTAAACCTAACACACACAAAACAAAACAAAACAAAACAAAACAAAAAAAAAAATATACCTCAGACCCTTAATCCCTCCCCTCTCCCTCTGTGATTCTCGGTAACCCAAACCAGAGCCGGTTGCCGGAAGCGTTTCTGGCCGGCGACACGCCCCCCCTCTCTCGACACTTTCAACCTCCATCTCATCTACACCTTCTTGTATCCATGTTCAAGCACAACCTGCTGTTCTAGAGAGAAACCCGAGAGAAGGAGCAGCAGAGGGAGAGAATCAAAGAGACGAGGTGGGTGGTGTCGACCACCATCTCCGACGAGCTGCGACGGCGGCGAAGGCAGCGCCGCCGTGAGCGGCGGCGGTTCTGGTTTCCCTCCGACAAGCTTCAGTGAGTCTTGAAGATGATGATGTCCGGTGAGTGTTTCGGGTTTTATTCAGGTGACTCCAGGTTTGGATTCAAGCTTTGTTACGGTTCAGATTTTGGATTCGGGTAAAACTGTGGTTCGGGTGACGTCTCGGGTTGCGGGTCAGATTTGTGTCGAGTTTTTGGGTTTCTTTCGGGTCAGATTCAAGATGTTCGGATCAGTTTTGAGTTGCGGTCAAAGGTCGGTCAATCTGGTCAACATTCAATCAACGGGTTTTGGTTCGGCTCGGTTCTCAGGTTCGGGTCAAGCCTGGTCAACGGTCAGAAATTTCGTGGTTCGGGTGGACTCGGTCAAACCGGATGGACTCGGTCAAACTCAGGTCAACAGTGAGTTGACTCGGTCAACTCAGTTAGGCGGTTCGACTTTTCGACACTAAAGATGGTAAATGTTTAAGTCGCAACTAATAACGTTGTTTTATTTTATATAGTTTTGTTAAATACGCGATATCGAGCTCCAATCGAACCGACTAGTATTTACTTTATATTTTGCCGTTTTTACGAATGATATTCATATTGGTTATTGAACATTGATTGAATTTTGAAAGATTAACGACAACTTGTGTTGTCGGGGCGTCCAAAAACAGGGGAAACTCTGCCCGTTTTTCAAGAAAATCCGTAAAATAATTTCGTTTTATTATAACACAAAGTTATCAGATTTAAATAATCTTTTATAAAAACAATTGTATAATTCTCGTTTACACGTTATGATATACGAAAACGACGATTCGGATATTACTTACAATAATAAGTGTAGTTATTATGCTTATTCTAAACTACGAGATTTCGACAATTCTTATATAAATAAATAAATAAATATAGTCGATATATTTATTTCGAATAACAAACATTACGACTCCTTTTATAAAATAAATATAATTCATATATTTATTTCGGATATCAAACAACACGACGATTCTTTTATTAAAATAAATAGAGTTTGTATATTTATTTTAAAATAGCAGACAACACCAACTCTTTTATAAAAATAAATATAGTTTGTATATTTATTTTAAACATCAAACGGCTTGTACTCTTTTATAAAAATAGATACAACCTATCTATCTATTTCAAACGTTCAACAACTAGATCATACTCTTGTAAAATAAATATAACTTTTTATATTTATTTCAAAACACCTAAACGACATCTACACATACTTTGACGAATATATACAAGAAGCAATATATGATGCGAATTTGTTATATGTTATTTTTATATAAACATTCTTTTTATATACGTGCGACTTCTCGGGACGACTAACGCTACCATACCGACATATTTATATATTTTTATATAAATATTCATATATTTTAAATCTCTCAAGAAGCTAAGTCTTTCTAAGACCTATGAACTATTACCGACATTAGGCGAAACTTAACGAGTATAACTTAATCGTTACTATTAAGTTATCAATTTACCGTTGAATCGTTCGGTTAACGATTCGGTAGAGCTCGGACACGTAGTTTAGCTACGTTTATATTAGAAACTTATTAGATATTCCGTGTTAGGAATATTGTAGAATGCACGCTAGCAAGTCAAGTCCTGGAAACGACATCACGAAGTCGTAATTAGCTAGCTTCGCACAAGGATATTCAGGTGAGTTCATAACCCCACCTTTTTACGGTTTTACATTTTTATAAATGTTTTTGGGGTGGAAAGACATGCACGTTTTGCAGAAAACACACAAAGTTCTCGATGAACAAAGACTGCATATTTTTAGACAAAGCACGTTTTGCAAGAACATATAAAGCTTTTGAATGAACGAAAACTCATATTTCTAAATCATATTACGAATGGATTTCGAGGAACTCAAATGGTTTACGAATGGATTATACTAAATATACCGGTTTTTACAAAACAAATGCGTATTATCGAAATGTGAATGATTTTCATGACTAGGGATGGATCGTCTGGTGATATATATAGAGACTGGGGAGTTGGCCTTAGAGGCTGGGGAGGTTCAGCCTTAGAGGCTGGGGAGGTTCAGTCTTAGAGGCTGGGGAGGTTCAGCCTTTGAGGTTGGGGAGGTTCAGTCTGAGAGACTGGGGTAAAATACATGTTACAAAAGGATTACAGACATTTTATACATGGTATGATTAGCTTAAGGAGGGTTTACTACTAGATCATGTGAGGGGTGGGTACAACACTTAAAGCCATTAATCCTCGTCGTAGGACTGAGGGACATGAGTGATAGATCTATTTGGGTGTAGCGAGCCCACACCCATGAGGCCGAGGCGGCCCATAGAGGTGACTATGTCTTCCAGCTGGAAGCCCGATACAAATTTGCTAGGTTTGAGTTCTTCCTGCACCTTTTCACACATACCATTGGCTTTGCAACCCATTGGTGATCTCTTTTTCCTTATTGCTACATACCAGGGACATACATACTTACAGAAATACTTGATTTTTACAAATTACATACCATGTTTTATACAAATTCAAAGCATAGGATTATGCGGGCATGGAGTCAAAGTCAGGGTGGGCATTGACGGTTATACGAACATTACAAATACGAGAGTTTACAAATACATGGTTTTACGAACATAATGCGTTACAAATACAAAGTTTCCATATAACTTGGCAAGAAAATGATTTCTAAATTCGTTTTCTCAATATTATTTCACAAACCGGTTCTTCAAAAGATTTATTTCAAATCTTTTACAAACAAACTATGAACTTGCTCAACTTTATGTTGACTTTTTCGCATGTTTCTTTCTCAGGTTGCATTTCAAAGTTAAGGCACGGTTGGAATAGGAGAACCATGTGGAGTCGAGTACTTAGTGGGCGTTCGTTTTCTAGAAGTCTTAGCTATATTTGCTTCCGCTGTGCAATGAAGATACCAGTCCAGTCACGCCAGCTCTGAAAATTTCGGGGTGTGACAAAAAAGCCCCCCCGCCCTTCTCTATAACGCGGGACACGTGTTGGGCCAGGATGCGTTCTCACACTTTTGAGCGTTTTCTCCTGATCCCGTTTCTATATATATATATAGGGTCGGGATTTGGAGAAAACGGTAAAAAGTGTGAGAACGGTGAGAACGATTATGGATCGTCCGATCAAAACAATCAATGGACTAGATTGCGCAGTGGATTTTTCGTAAATAACATCAATATTTTTAGGTGGGACGCGCTTCATTAAGGGTAAAAGGGTCTTTTTACCCCTCATATTCAAAACGCCATCATATGATAAAACGCCATACAAAAAATAAAACGCCATTAAAAACAAAACGCCAAAAATTAAAAATAAAACGCGTTGAATATTACAGGAAGATGAAACAACACAAATAACTGAATTACAGTTATTAACATTTATTAGAAGAAATTCCCTCCTAAATTACGCGCCAAAAACATCATTATATAAACAAACGTAAAAACAAAGCTTAAATAATCACTTCAATCTATCCATTTTCTGCAAAAAAAAAAAAAAAAAAAACATCTTTAACCAAAAAACGCCAAACTAAACAAAACGCCAAAAATGGTAACAATCGTTTCGTGGAGATACACTCTGGGAATCAGGCGATACGTCATCCATTTTGACAACAGAAGGAGGGTGTATGTTAGGACGATCAAGGCTATTCTGAAGATGGAAGAAGAGATACAAAGGCAAATCCTATCCATTGGCATCGCTCTAGACAACGAATGCCATAAAACACATATGCTTATGAAAGCATTAACCAGCAAATTTGGACCAATCAAAGGAAATCTGAAGCCAGACCCTGTCATGACATCATGGCGTTTTGATGATGAAACAGACATGGTGATGATTACATACGACAGCGGAGAGCAGCAAGTCTACTGGCTAGAGAACATCATGACAAAGCAGGGACTGAGTTTCATGGAAGAATTGCATAACGCCACTTGTACCAACCTAGAAATAGACTCAAAATTGGAGTTAATGCAAGACATGTTTAAGTGGAGGCTTCAAAATCTTCAGGAACAAGAAGCTGATGAAGGTGAATGTGATGTGATGTGTGAAATATGTTTTAATTAAATTCAACAAGTTTTAAAAATTTGAAAAACCTGTAAACCACACACTACCGGCAAGTGTACCGGTCGTAAGTAGTAAAACAAGCAAGTCCGAGTATCGAACCGTGGACACAATCTAGCGACTCTTGATACTAAACCTCTATCGAGCCCTAGCCTAATAATTTGTTTGTTTGAGAGAATGGTTTTAACTAATTACTAAATAAAGCAAATAAATAAACTAAGATAAAACAAAGTAGAAGACTCAGGAAACTGAAGGAAAACTCAAATGCTAGGAGAAAACAGCTACCTAGGTCTAGAATCCTACCCGTAACTTACAACTCTCGGAATTGGATAATGGAATGGCTACCGGGTTTCTAAAAATACGACTAACTCAAGAAAACCCTAAAGACTGCTAGATCACCTCCCGGTCTCACTAACATCTCTCGGACAATCCTAAAGTGGTCGTGTAAATCACCGGTTACTAGATCAGATCACCTCCCGGTCTCACTTCACTAGGGAATGCTAAGGTACCCAAATGACTCGCTCACCTCCCGGTCTCGCTAATCACAACACACCCTAAAGTATGAAGGGGTAATCTAGGGTTGATGATAACAACTCAAATTTGCTAGGAACTAAGGAAATCAAGCTAGGTTCACCTCCCGGTCTCACCTTTACCCAAAACCCAAGAACTAGACAAATTGACACTCTATCTCCTCCCGGTCTCAAGAGTGGCAAAACACTAATTTCAAAGACTCACAAGGTTGCTTATAGGGTTATCTAAGACAAGAAACCTCTAGATTATACCACTAACACAAAGTCTATGGAAAATCACGTGTAACCCTAAATCTGAGACTACCAAAGTAACAAATGTAGAGAAAACGCAAAGCAACAATCATGCAATTCAATTTCTATAAGCATTCATACGCATTATCATCAACAACACAAAGATATTTTACCAAAACATTAAGCCAAAAATTATATTATCCAAAACCGAAAGTTATAAGTCACAAAATATTCATCAATATGACCTAGGTAGCATAAATGTTTAGCTACTCATGTTCAAGAACGAAACACAAATAAATTTAAAGTCATAAAATTCAGCAAACATGTCTAGTATATCAAGTTTCAACAACCCAAAAATAATAAACGATGTCTAACCGAATAAAAGCAATAAACTTTATGCCAAGTTTCTTCAACACAAGCCTTCTCTTTCTTGAACTCCAGAAGTTCGTCTTTTTTTTACGCTTCTTCTCTGCCGTCTGCCTCTTGTTCGTGTCTATTTTTCTATTCTGCCGTCAATCCACAATATATATCCCTCAAATTTGCGTGAATGTGTATCTTTATCAAACTAAATGGGCTTCGGCCCAACAAGCACTCCTCTGATATCAAAATCAGCCGCCCAAATCTTGCGTGAATTGCCTTTGTCCAATCTAATAGTAACAATATGGCCAACTAACTCCAATATGGAACAACTTCAACAAATAAATCTTTTTCTTTTTCGTTTTGTCGTCCACCCCAAAAATATAATATGTAGGCTTTTCAATGAATGATATAATATAGAGTTTAATGGCCTCGGTCCAATCACGGAAAATAGCGGTGAATTTTAATTCAGTCACTGGCGTTCCACTCTGGCCAACTGGCTGGTTATTTTCATATTAATCATTTTTGCTCCATTTGCACCAGGACCTGCCAAAACACAAAATAATAAAATACAACTGTATAAAGACTAAAAATGACTCAAAAACTATAAAAATAATATACAAAATACACGGATAAATGACTGTGTTTTTCAACACATCAAATATCCCCACACTTTACCTTTTGCTTGTCCCCAAGCAAAATCCTAAGCAACATGTCCAACTTAAACACTTAACAACAACGCAAGTCTCGAACAAATTATAACGCGAACTACGAAATCATCAAACACAGCGGTTTCGCAAGACTTACAACGTTCAAAAGGTGAAGAATCATAATATTTAAATGAAAACGGGCCTACCTAATCAAGTTTTTCTTACCTTTAAGCAATCAATTATGCATTGTCAACACCCCTCACAATTTCCCTCAACCCTCGGCTAATATATATAATATTTCGAGTGAACTCTCAAAACCAAACTATGAAGCATACTATCATAAGCTTGTACGTCAATCAGATCTCCACCTAAATGTTTAAAATTCAACACGGATCAAGAGGACTTTATTAGGTAGGTAAGGGCTAAAGGTAGGTTATTTTTTTATTATTTTTTTTATTTGGGAAGAATTGGCTAAACACATGATCACACGATAAACCGGATAAGTACGAAACAAATACTAACATACTGGTCATTTTGACCCACAACTTTATTTTATTTTTTTTTTCTTTCTATATTTTTCATATTTTCTTTTTTGCTTTTTCTCTTTTTCTCTCTTTTTTTTTTTTTTTTTTTTTTTGGGAAAAACACAAATGACATAACACGATCCGGTTATCAAATCAACAATGGGTAACAAACGAATGGTTTTAGGCTCAAAGTTGTGTATCTAAGGGTAGTGGTGAAACGGGTCAAACACAAAGGCTTCACAAATAGGGTGATCCTAATGCCTCTATCATATCCATGTCAAATCCTAACCAAAGGTCTCAAACTGTATCAAAACGCACAAGTTCTAAAGTAATGCAACAAGTCGGTAAACACACATGAAACGAAAATAGTGATCATAAATACATGAAACATATAAAGGCTCAAATCTCACTATCATGTGGAAAATAGGGCTACCGATATCGACAATACACAACCAATTAACTCTCTGGCTCCATCCACTATCCTAGGCATCCCAAAACCTTTTACTTCCCAAAAACCGATTCAGTCAACCTACTATCCCGCAACTTAAAGAAACATGCGCTCTCGACTCGTAAATTCGACAATTAAACCGCTTTTGACCGACGTTTTGAAAAGGTTTTTGTTTTCTACGCGCTAAAGGACCGGGACTCGCAACAACCTCAATTTTTTTCACTTTTTCAATTTTTTTTTCTTTTTCTTTTTTTTTTTGATTTTTTTTTTTTGACTCAAATCTAGCTAAAAAGACGTAGTCTCCCATCCCCACACTTAAACTCTACATGGTCCTCAATGTAGAATGAAAGACCACTAAAAAAAAACTACAAAATAAAATCCTAATATAATATACAAAAATACAACGAATCGGAAAGGACTTAGCTGTTAGGATAAAAATCAGTGCCAGTTGCGCGTGTCATCAATCCGAACCCGTACACGATCGTATAGCATTTCATTCGCGATCGGCTTTGACTCTGACTAGTACACTTGGTAAATGCCTTGAAATTTGAAAAGCAGCTCCAAAATCACCCGAATGGCGATTGAGTACGGGTGGTACGATTCAAACCTGCATAAACAAAAACAAGCAAAACCAAAGCAATACCGACTCGACACAACTAAATTAGACTCATAGTACAAACTAAGACTCAAAATAAAATAAAACAAATACGAAACACTACAAAAAAAATATATATATACAATTCTACAACAAGTTATCATAACTCACGGGGGATCATAAAGATCAAACTCACCCCTGAACCTCTCACTAGGGCCTCTAAAACAATTACTCATACTGAAACTCTTCTTTCTCCAAAAGTCGTCATCAAACCAGCTCCACTTATGCTCGCTCGTGGGGAATTTGTACCTCGAGTTACACACTAAAATACCATCCCCACACTTAGTTTCCTTCACACCTCCCGAACTAAACTCTCCCCATTCATCTTCCTCTACCGAACTCCAAGAACTATCTTTAAACTCAACCTTACCTTCTACAACTTCCACCTTTTCCTTAAACCTAACATGCTTCTCTTTCTTCGTATCACTCTCCATCCTAACATCTCCAATTCCCTTCAACTCTTGCCTAATTACCGAGGGCGTCCCTACCTTCTCGGCATTCTTTCCATTAACATGGAATGTAACCGTGTCATCCGTGACACCAAGAGTTATCTTACCGCCATAAACGTCTATTATAGCTTTCGCGGTAGAAAGGAATGGACGACCTAAGATGAGTGAAACACAAGAGTGTCCACTAGGATCCTCGCCCATGTCTAGAACAACAAAATCAGTAGGATACACAAACTTACCTACTTTCACTAGCACGTTTTCAACTATACCTCTAGGAAATTTCACTGAACGATCGGCCAATTGAACATTCATGTAGGTCGGGGTAGGCTCTCCTAGCTTAAGCTTCTTAAACACAGAATATGGCATCACATTTATACTAGCTCCTAGGTCGGCCAAAGCAGTCCTAAACTCATAACCCTCTATCTCACAAGGAATGGTGAAACTTCCCGGATCTGGCATCTTTGTGGGAAGTTTGTTTGAGATCACCGCAGAACATTCCTCACTCAATGTAATAATCGAAAGATCCTCAATTTTCTTCTTATTGAGAATGTGTCCTTTGAGAAACTTGGCAAATTTAGGCATTTTAGCCAAAGCCTCAAGGAAGGGAATGTCTACGTGGAGCTTTTTGATCATCTCCAAAAACCCATTATACTGAGCAATTTGCTTCTTATTCAAAAGTCTCATAGGGTACGGAGGAACGGGCTTATACACTTCAACCGGTTCTTCTACATTCTTATCTTTCGGTTTAACCACCTTCTCAACTACCTTTTCCGGTTCTACCTCTTTCTCAACAACCCTCTCAGGTTCTATCACCTTTTCTATCTCAAACCACTCATCAACAAGTCCTGTGCTCCTACCACTACGTGTGAACACGGCATGTAACTGGGCATTAGGGTTAAGCTGGGTGGTGCTAGGGAATGAACCTGCGGGCCTCTCAGTCATCCTACTCGCCATCTCTCCTACGGTTCTCTCTAGGCTCTGTATGGTGGACCCCTGATTCCTAAACATCAACTCAAAGTCCTGATTTTTCTTTACCTGCTCCTGATATCTAGCCTCACCCTGCATCACTATCGACTCTAGGAGTTTGTTAGTCCTATTCTGGCTCTCCTCATTCCTCTTCAGAAACTCGCTCAACTCAGATTTAGACTCTCCACTGTTCTGCCCATCAGCAGGGGTCTGAAACAGACTCTGGTGAGGCTGGAATCCAGGGGGATTCCTGTCCTGCCAGTTCGAGGTTTGTCGTGACTGCCATCCAGAGTTGTAACCCTGGCCTCGTTCCTGGTTCTGGACAAAACTCAACTCCTCCTCAGATCCTACCGGGCAATCTACCGTCTCATGCCCACCTCTACACACCTCACACTTAGAGCTAATCTTAACCTGAATGTCCTTGACCATCTTTGTCAAGGATTCGACCTGGGCGGCTAAGGCTACACTAGAATCTACCGTATGAATACCTTTAGGGGCAGCAGTAACGCCCCCGGAGCCTGGCTCGGTATAAGTACTGGTGGCTAGATCCTCCATCATCTCAAGACACTCAGCAGCAGTCTTGGTTTTCATCATGTTTCCTCCTGCTGTGGAGTCAAGCAGTCTCTTAGTCGCTTCAGAAACTCCATTATAGAATTTCTCCACGACTCTCCACTCCTCAAGCCCATGGTGTGGGCACTTGTTCAACAGCGCCTTAAACCTATCCCAAGTCTCGTAGAAAGACTCCCCCGGCTGCTCAGTGAATGCGTAGATAAGATTTCTAAGACGAGCTGTCTTAGCAGGTGGGAAGTATTTCTGAAGGAATTTGGACTGAAGATCATTCCAAGTGGTGATTGCTCCCTGTGGGAGGGAGTCCAACCAGATAGCAGCCTGATCAGTGAGTGAGAATGGAAACAAACGAAGGTGAATGGCCTCCTCAGTGACGCCCGTAAGGCGGAAAGTACTACAAACCCTACCGAATCTAGTCAGATGAGCATGTAGGTCCTCGTCTCGTAAACCATGGAACTGGACCGAATGGGTAATGGTGTTGATCAAGGTGGGTGGGATGGTCCAGTTGTTCGCCTCTACAGCAGGAAGTGTGATGCTCGAGCGAACGGTGGTGGGAGCAACACTAATGTGATCAGCAACGGTCCTACGATCAGCCATAACTACAGAAAAGACAAGATCAGAAAGAAGTACCTGTGGCTGGCGTAAACGACGGTGAAACTCGCGTTCGGGTTCAGAGAATGGTGAAGTATCAGGTGGGCCCGAGGAACGTGTGTGCATACACTGAAAAGCAAGTATAAAATGGCACGAATCACAAACAAGCTAGCTAAACAAGTAGGCACACAGAACTAGCAAGTATCCTAAAAAAAACAGCTATTTATTTATTTATTTATTTATTTTTTTGGTTTTTATTTTTTTTTACTAAGAAATAAGAAAAACAACTAATCTAATAAAGCAGTAAAATGGCTAAATCCCCGACTCGGGTCGTCCTCAAAAGCGCACTGTGTCCCCGGCAACGGCGCCAAAAACTTGATGTGTGAAATATGTTTTAATTAAATTCAACAAGTTTTAAAAATTTGAAAAACCTGTAAACCACACACTACCGGCAAGTGTACCGGTCGTAAGTAGTAAAACAAGCAAGTCCGAGTATCGAACCGTGGACACAATCTAGCGACTCTTGATACTAAACCTCTATCGAGCCCTAGCCTAATAATTTGTTTGTTTGAGAGAATGGTTTTAACTAATTACTAAATAAAGCAAATAAATAAACTAAGATAAAACAAAGTAGAAGACTCAGGAAACTGAAGGAAAACTCAAATGCTAGGAGAAAACAGCTACCTAGGTCTAGAATCCTACCCGTAACTTACAACTCTCGGTTTCTAAAAATACGACTAACTCAAGAAAACCCTAAAGACTGCTAGATCACCTCCCGGTCTCACTAACATCTCTCGGACAATCCTAAAGTGGTCGTGTAAATCACCGGTTACTAGATCAGATCACCTCCCGGTCTCACTTCACTAGGGAATGCTAAGGTACCCAAATGACTCGCTCACCTCCCGGTCTCGCTAATCACAACACACCCTAAAGTATGAAGGGGTAATCTAGGGTTGATGATAACAACTCAAATTTGCTAGGAACTAAGGAAATCAAGCTAGGTTCACCTCCCGGTCTCACCTTTACCCAAAACCCAAGAACTAGACAAATTGACACTCTATCTCCTCCCGGTCTCAAGAGTGGCAAAACACTAATTTCAAAGACTCACAAGGTTGCTTATAGGGTTATCTAAGACAAGAAACCTCTAGATTATACCACTAACACAAAGTCTATGGAAAATCACGTGTAACCCTAAATCTGAGACTACCAAAGTAACAAATGTAGAGAAAACGCAAAGCAACAATCATGCAATTCAATTTCTATAAGCATTCATACGCATTATCATCAACAACACAAAGATATTTTACCAAAACATTAAGCCAAAAATTATATTATCCAAAACCGAAAGTTATAAGTCACAAAATATTCATCAATATGACCTAGGTAGCATAAATGTTTAGCTACTCATGTTCAAGAACGAAACACAAATAAATTTAAAGTCATAAAATTCAGCAAACATGTCTAGTATATCAAGTTTCAACAACCCAAAAATAATAAACGATGTCTAACCGAATAAAAGCAATAAACTTTATGCCAAGTTTCTTCAACACAAGCCTTCTCTTTCTTGAACTCCAGAAGTTCGTCTTTTTTTTACGCTTCTTCTCTGCCGTCTGCCTCTTGTTCGTGTCTATTTTTCTATTCTGCCGTCAATCCACAATATATATCCCTCAAATTTGCGTGAATGTGTATCTTTATCAAACTAAATGGGCTTCGGCCCAACAAGCACTCCTCTGATATCAAAATCAGCCGCCCAAATCTTGCGTGAATTGCCTTTGTCCAATCTAATAGTAACAATATGGCCAACTAACTCCAATATGGAACAACTTCAACAAATAAATCTTTTTCTTTTTCGTTTTGTCGTCCACCCCAAAAATATAATATGTAGGCTTTTCAATGAATGATATAATATAGAGTTTAATGGCCTCGGTCCAATCACGGAAAATAGCGGTGAATTTTAATTCAGTCACTGGCGTTCCACTCTGGCCAACTGGCTGGTTATTTTCATATTAATCATTTTTGCTCCATTTGCACCAGGACCTGCCAAAACACAAAATAATAAAATACAACTGTATAAAGACTAAAAATGACTCAAAAACTATAAAAATAATATACAAAATACACGGATAAATGACTGTGTTTTTCAACACATCATGATGACATGGATGAAGATCAAGATGAAGACTCCGAGGAGGAAGAAGATGACACAAGTGATGGATACTATTTAGATAAAGTACCTTCTGACGAAGGATTTTAATTTTTTTTCCACTTTTTTTTCTTCTATGTAATTTTTTTTAAAGATAATTAAATGATATATTACTATCTTTATTAGCAAAACGCCAAAATAATACTAAAAATGGTTAACCCTAACAAAACGTCATAAATAACAAAAAATATTTTCCTACTTACTATTTTATTTACTCCGTTATTGTATTTTGTCATGATGGTCTGCATAAAGGCCATCTAAAAAAACGCTAAACTTAGAAGATTGGACGTTTATAACCTATAAAACTGATAAAAGCTGATCAACACAGTAAATACAAAATACAGTAACTGAAAGGACAGTTACTTTATAACTATCATTTATTACAATAAAAAGTCCCGCCTAAGCTACGCGCCAAAAAAACTCCTATAAGAGAGGGGTCTATAAACAATGAAATTAATCACACCCAGAAAAACACAAAAACGCCATATTCGCTAGAAACCACAACCTTTAATACGCCACAGATGTCAAAGCTTTCACTGAAATGGATCCTTTTTTCTAAGAGGGTTAACTCAATAATATTTTGCTGGATGAGATGGACAAATATTCAAGAAAAAGAGACCGATGACAGTGATATGCCATCATGTGAGCTTTTTTCTTGATGATTATAGGCATGGAAGAAAGGGTTCAACTAAAGTGTAAAATGCTATTTTAGACTCTATTATTACAAATAGCATCAAGCAAGAGTTGATCTTCAATGACATGCTACCAAACAAGAATATCACACCAAAAAACAGGATGCCACTAAACAGCTTCTTCTGAAAAAGACGGGGTTTATGTAGGAAAGTTGGCAACTAGCAAAACTATTCAAAAATGGTTCAAAACGCCAAAACAAATTTAAGAAGATAGAGGCTGATGACAATGAAGATTCGGAAGAGAAATTAGATTACAATTTTTTATTATTTTGGTTTTCATTTTATATTGTTTTGATATCAAGTTATATGTTAATTTGTTAACTAGTTCTCTATAAAAAAATAAAAATAAATAACATTATTATATAAAACGTCAAAAACTACAAACACCAAAAAGCTAGAAGTATGAAAACTGGGAGAACAGCTGCTGGCAAAATACCTTGTAAAGGGTATTAAACGCCAAAAAATTCACTAAACGCCAAAAAAAATTGGTCTTATTGTAATCTTATGCAAATATTAGAGACTCGTAGTGAATTATTATACAAAACGCCAAAAAAATTAACCAGAAAACTCTATAACGCAAAAAAATTATATATGTGACACAAAAACAATTAATTCAAAGCCAAAAAGTTTAAAAAATATGATTAACGCCAAAAAAAACTTAGACGCCATAAAATATTATACCGCGTTGGGAAATAAAAGAAGAATGAAAAGACAAAAAAACCCCTCCGCCCTTCTCTATGAAGCGGGACACGTGTTAGGCCAGGAAGCGTTCTCACCGTTCTCACACTTTTGAGCGTTTTCTCCTGATCTCGTTTCTCTCTCTCTCTATATATGTATATATATTGGTTAATAACCCAAATAACCATAACCGCCGATTAACCGACTATCGGTTATGATAATGGTTAACACTTTTTGATTAATCGAACCCTCGATTAATTCTACAACTAGCAATAAAGGAACGTTGCCTTTGAATAATTCTACCACGAACAATAAAGGAAATATGCTTTATGTTTACCATATGTATTTCAAGGGACTATTTTTGTAGTTTCAAACAAACGAAGTTTCTTCCCTTTTTCGTGCATGTTTGGCTAAGCTTTTCAAAACAATTTATTGACTTATTGACTTTTTGGAAAAGTCAGTATGGAGTGACTTATTGACTTATTGGCTTTTCCCCTCACATACACCCTCGTTGCCAAGCTTATGACTTTTCAAAATAAGTCAATAAACATGCCCTTCTTTCAACTCCTCAACGACTTCAACTCTCTCCAAACCATGATGATATTAACTCCAAAGTTGAATCAGAATTGATCCAGTTCATCAATGGCAGAAGCAGTAATCGTCGGAGCACTGGTAGGAGACGCTGTCTCCAAATTATCAGACGCAATCATACACGTTATGAAAACAACCTCCCAATTCAAATCGAAGCTAACTCAATTACAAGATACTGTAACGAGAATCAAATCGATCATAGACGAGATCCAGAAACTTAACAAAGTATTAGACCGACCGAATCAGGAAACCGAATTGTTTATCGCTCAGCTAAAAAGCGCACAAGACCTAGTTCTCAAATGCGAGCATATCAAATGGAATTTCTACAAGAGATACCGTCAGTCATTGAAACTGGACGATTTGAATGCATCGATGTTGAGATTTTTTCAGATTGATGTTCAGTTGCAGGAGGCTAGAGATGTAAAGGAAGTGTTGGTGGTGGTGAAGGATGTGCAGAACAGAATGGATCGGAGGAGCTCGGGCGGTTGGGCGTCCAGTGTTCCGTTGCTTAAGGGAAATGTTATAGGGTTTGATGATCGAGTTAGGGATTTGAAGGTGGAGGTGTTTAAGGATTGGGATGTTGATGATTGCGCGGTTGTTGTTGTTTCGGCTGCTGGAGGTTGTGGGAAGACTACCTTGGTTACAAAGTTTTGCCATGATCCTCAAGTTCAAGGTATTAAAATTTCGTCCATCATGATTCATTTGGAAATGATGTAGATGTTTGTTATATTAATTTTGCTTTTTTTTTTCTAGAAATTAATCTGATAAATATTAAACACTGATTTAGAACTGGCTACTAAAAATTGTGTAATTAGAACTGGACACCAATGTGGGCCTAGCCCACTTGGTAGAGGCATACAAGAGCTCTTCTTGGTGCAGACTTGGCCCAACCACTTTTAAGATAAGTCTTCAGAGGGTTAAATGTTGGAAATTGGGTGTGTGAATGAATGTCTCAATTTGGTAAAACTCCTTGTCCCACATAGGTGTAGGAACAAAAGAATAGATTATTTATAAGGTAAAAGGTTTACCTCACTAATATATCTATATGTCATGTTTTACCACAACTCCTACCGGCGCGCGCGCATGGGGGGTGCAAACAATGGAACCGGAATTAGTTGAACTTCTGTTTTTGAAACTGAAATAAATGAATGATCATTATTTCGTTTTAAATTCTAACAGTTTTTAGTCATGATTATCAGTTTCGTAACCGATATACTAATGACCATTATTTGGTCTTTAATTCGCTGCAATCAAGAGCAGGATTTCGGTTATGGTTCTGGCATTATAAGATGAATGCTAGGCTGATCAGTTGAGACACACCGAAAACAATCTCCTCTCTCGATCTCTCTGCAGCATTCTCCGGTTTTCTTTCAGGCAAGTGTTTAAGTCCGGCAGTACGCTGTTGCTGCTTCGGACCGGCGTACCCTGGGAACAGACGACGAATCTGTTTAAGGGAATTGTGTCAAACACAAGCCCGGTTCACTCGTTTACTGTTTCTCCATTTTACTACATTCTGTCCAGCTTTTATTCAGTTCTTTTACACAGTTTTACTAACATTAAACAACACCACCGTCCACCGTCCACCACCAGCCACCGTCCACGTCCACCACCCACCACCATCGTCTGTACACCACCACCAGTTTATTTTAGAAGTTTACATACGTTAAAGAAAAAGGGAACCCGACTTAGGGATGGTAATTGTGTTGCAATAGACACACTTTAAATTGTGTAATTCGAACATGATCTGTGTAACCTACTTATCTAAACGAGTCAAACAAATTGGAGTTGTAACTAAGTTGTAAATGGTTTGCTGGTGTGTAATAAATTGGTTAAGTGGGTGGTAAATAGGTTGACCTTCCAAAAATTTTTTTTTTTCTAGTTTTGAGTGGGTTGACGGTCAACCGGCATATTCAAACCGGTTAAGCAGGTCAACCCAAATGCTAACTTGTTTGTTAAATGAGATAAACCAAAGCACGATATGTGTATCACGGGTTAAGATAACAACCCAAAATCTATTTATTATCATGTCAGTTTAGGTGTCTTCCAAGGAAATGCCGCCCTAAACTTGGTTCGGTACAATTCTAAGACCAGTCAAAAGCAAATTTCTGATTCTTTTGATAATTTACAAATTCACATTAGTTAAAACTGTACCCTCCATGCAAAAGAATTCCCAACATATTTCATGTCTCAAGTTGATGGAATCACTTTCTATAAATTTTCTTGGTGAATCATCTCTCAGCCAGCAGGCCATGTTTGTCGCAATGGCCCCTCACAAACGCACGCCCATCCTGCAGGGTACCCCCATGTCTCCAACACAGACACTAATACCATACACAATGCACAATGTAAACTAGCCAAAATTTTTACTGACTAGTTATGTATTTAGCATATTTCTTTGATTGGATGACTTTTGTTTTCATTTAAACAGGAAAATTTCGTCAACACATTTACTTTGCTACTATCTCAAATACCCCAAACTTAAAGGTCGTCGTTAGGAATTTACTTCAGAAGAACCAGGGTGGTCAGCAGCCCGATTTTACAAGCGATGAAGATGCAATCCAGCAATGGGGGAGCTTTTTGGGTGAACATAAATCTGAAGTGCTGTTAGTATTGGATGATGTGTGGGATGCTTCCATTGTTAAGGCCTTTAAATTCAAGTCACCTGGATACAAGATTCTGGTCACATCTAGGAGCACATTTACACAGTTTCGTACATATGAATTGCATCTTCTGAATCATCAAGATGCCACCAATCTGTTTCGCTACTCAGCATTTTCAGAAGGTAGAAATGAATGTTATATACCAGATGACCTGGTTCACAAGGTAGAATGAAACCTCCCTATAAAACTATTATTCCATTTCTTTTTCTACAGATATGTGTGTGTGTTTATATACGGGTGCACGTTCTTTACCAACTAATAGTAGAGAATTGCGAGCACCATTTAAGAACTTGTACGTGATGCCTTGAAGATATATATGCAGAGAAAAAGAGAGTTCAGTTATATGGTTACATAGATGCCTTATATACACAGTTAAAGCAATAGGTACACGCGCCTATGTGTTTCCCGCAATTATCTACTTGGTGCAAACGAGCCGAGCCCGAGCTCGATTAACTTATGAGAGCTCAAGCTCGAGCTCAGCTCGATTAGAGCTTTGTTTTTGAAGCTTGATCTCGGCTCGTTGGTAGTTTCGCAAGCTCGAGTTCTGCTCGTTTGTTATCTATTAGTTAGTATAAAAAATAAAAATAATACATAAATAATAGTCGTTTTGGCTCACGAGCTCTGTAAGTAAAGCTCGGGATCGGACTCGTTTACTAAACAAGCTTATTTTTAGGTTCAGGCTCGGCTCGTAAACAAGTTTAAATAAGCTTGTCTCGGCTCGTTTACTAGACAACTTTAAATAAGGGGTAAATGTTATTAAATACTAATAAAAACCAATATTACACTAAGGCTCGATAAGGATCGACGAGCAGCTTCACATGCCAGGTTCGAGCTCGTGCTCGATAAATAAACGAGCTTTATTTTAGGCTCAAGCTCGGCTCAGCTCATTTCAAGCTTTTTCTCGAGCCGATCTCTTGCAGCTCGCAAGCCACTTGGCTCATTTGCAACCCTACTTTAAATTGATTCTGCACTAAACGACCCTCTCTCTCTATGTATATTTATTTGGCCCTTTTTGGTAAATTTATAAGAAAATGTAGCTAAACAATATAAATGGCTTTATGTAGTTGGTGAAATGTTGCAAGAGGCATCCGCTGGCGCTTAGTGTGATTGGTGGTTTGCTAAAAGGTACACACATGGCAAAGTGGCAGTTTATGTTAAACAAGTTGTCGGAAGGGTTTGGACAAAAGTCTGTTCTTGATTTGGATGAGGATATGCGACTTCGCCTAGCAACAAGTTTGGATGTGTTCAAGGAAGGATCTGAAATCAAGGAATGTTACTTGGATTTGGGATTATTTCCCGAAGATCAGAAGATCGCGGCCACAACACTCATGGATATCTGGATCAGTTTATATAAGCATGACGAAAAGGGATCCGCTACCCTAAACAACCTCTTTGAGCTCTCTTCCAAAAACCTTGCTACTTTGTTGCCAATAAGGTTCTATATCTTTTGAAAATTACTGGTTGTTTATACACATAGACACACACATACATGTATTATATAGGCTAAGGGTAAAATGAAAACTCTACTTGTGAGAACTTAAAGAACTCGGCCTTACAAAAGGTTTTTTCAAAAATTATTTTACCAAAAATCCTAAAAAAATCACTCCCCCCCCCCCCCCCCCCAAAAAAAAAAAAAAAAGCTTTTGTTGATTTACACCACCCGTGGAAATCCTTAGAGTTGGCGTAAATGCTGATGTCAGCATCTTTTTACAGCAACTGAAAATGCCACTTCGAATATTTTTTATTGATCTTTTTTACAACTGTGTTTGTAACATTTTAATTTACGCGTGTGCAAAAAATGGGGGCAAAAGTAAACTCACACAGGAAGTCGGAGTTCTCTAAGTTCTCACAACTCAAGGGGGTTTTCTCTCTCTCTCTCTCTCTATATATATATATATATAATGTGTGTGTATACACACACCCTTAAAGTCTGATATGTGAGGAAAGATTCAATTTCATATGGTTGCAGGAAAGACTCACTCGCGATTGCTAACTATTGCGATGAAAATGCTGTCATGCAACATGATATGATGAGGATGCTTGCTATTAACATAAGCAGCCAAGAGCCTTTAGAAGATAGAAAGAGGTTGATTATAAATGCAAATGATCAAAACATTCGTGAATTGCCCCAAACCATCAACGCACGTCTGTTTTCCATTTCCACAGGTATTTTTAACACATCATATCTTGTCACAAGTGTATCAATCTATATCCTTAACCCTCTAATGCATGCTACTGATATGACAGATGAAGCATTCTCTTTCAAATGGAACGACATTCGAGCCCCTAAAGTGGAAGTTTTAGTATTGAACTTCATGTCAAAGATATACTCATTTCCTCAGTTTATGCAAAACATGGAGAGTTTAACGGTTCTAATTGTCACAAACTACGGGTATTACTTCTCAGACCTTCACAACTTCCCTGCACCACAATATTTATCGAGTCTCACCAGCATTAGGTTGGAACATGTTTCAATATCTTCGATAAGTGCATCAATCCTAGGCTTAGTGAACTTGCAGAGACTGTCCTTGATCATGTGCAAAGTTGGCAACGCTTTCGATGAAATCATCATCATCATCATCATCATACTCAGTATATCCCACCAATAGCAAAAGCTAAGGTAGGGTCTGAGGAGGGTGGGATGTAGACAGCCTTACCTCTACCCCGTAGGAATAGAGAGGCTGCTTCCAATGAGACCCCCGGCTCGATTGTGGTTTTGCATCAAGCCTTGGACATAAGGCACATAACACTCAGCAATTGAGACAAACGCCAATTGGTGCATGTACCCCCTTGTCTTTCGGCTATCAACGCCACCACATGATGCATGATTAACCATCCCCTCTTTTAACGTTATTTTCACGAAATTAGTAAAATAACGTTAAAATTAGTGCACTTTTGCTTTTGCCCCCCGAGCGCCCACACATATATACATTATATGTGCATACCGCAAGCGGGGCTTAAAATCCCCAACAAGTTTCCAAGCCTTTTGGAGCTTGATATCGACTCGTGTGATGACTTTGTTACATTTCCTACAATGTTATGCAATCTCGTTCACCTGAAGAAATTGAGCATCACCAACTGCCACGAGCTGAGTTCACTGTCAGAAGGGTTTGGAAACCTAACAAATTTGGAAGTTTTACGTCTTGCGTCGTGCTCAAACCTCAAATCGTTGCCTGAAACGATGAGTAACCTTCAGAAACTAAGTGTCGTTGATCTGTCCCATTGTTTACATCTGTGCAATCTGCCAACACATATAGGTGAGTTGGGTAGTCTAAGAACAATTCATATGAGAGGTTGTACAGGGCTGCATGAGTTACCCGTATCTGTTAAGGATTTATGTCCGCTGGAAGTTATTTGCGACGAAGAAACCTCTTTGCTATGGAGTCATCTCAAGGGTGTTAAAGTACAAGTGATTGAAGAAGATAGATTCAGTACCTTTTTGGAGATCGTCCCCAGAGAGATGCATTATAATTAACATAATCATGTTTTTGTTTAAATCACGCCCCGCTTGCGGTATGTGCATATAATGTATATATGTGTGGGCCATCGGGGGGCAAAAGTAAAAGTGCACTAATTTTAACGTTATTTTACTAATTTCGTGAAAATAACGTTAAAAGTGGAGGACGGTTAATCATGCATCATGTGGTGGCGTTGATAGCTGAAAGACAAAAGGGTACATGCACTAATCGGTCTTTGTCTCGATTGCCGAGTGTTATGTGCCTTATGTCCAAGGCTTGATGCAAAACTACTATCGAGCCGGGGGTCTCACTGGAAGCAGCCTCTCTATTCCTACGGGGTAGAGGTAAGGCTGTCTACATCTTACCCTCCTCAGACCCTACCTTTGCTTTGCTATTGGTGGGATTTACTGAGTATGATGATGATGATGATGATGTTTTTGTTTAAATATGTATCAACTCAGCTTTTGAATTTTGTTTGAGGTTTATTCTTGAGTGATATTTATTTGATTAGGTTGGCACCTTCATAACTAGTTTAATACCCGTCCGGTGGACGGGATTATTATGTAGTAATGACAACTAATTTTCTTTGCATTCTAAACAAAAACAACATTTGTTTAATATCAAAGTACAATTCAATTAACTTATAAGAAAAAAATGACTGAGCAAAATACAAGAAACGACAAAGCAATATCAAGGACCTTTCCATTCTTTTCAAGTGTTATTTGGCATGTCATGTCGTCAGAAGACAACAGAGCTCCATTATTTTCTAATAGAACAAAAAGTCAGGAAGGTAATACGGGTGAAGAAACTGAAAACAAAGAAGGTTCACTTACTTTGAGGCTAAATTGTTTTTTTAACGTCAACATGTACAAAACCATATAAACAAAAACTGAATGCGCCATGTCATCGGGACAGTCATTATAATAGAGGAGTTTACAGTTTGTACATCTTGCTAATCATGTCGTGTACCTCTTTTATAAACAGTAAAGGTTTCCGAATTAGGACAAACCAATAGAAGCAAGTGATTTTCATAAATATGTTGTGATGCACAAAAAACATACCTCCAAGGCCATGACAGCATCTTCCATTCCCATTAGTTTTTTTTTTTTTTTTTTTTTTTTTTATGTGTAATTGTGTATCTTTTTTTTGGCCATATAGTCAGCACACCTGAGAGATCAGCCTGATAGACCAAAAACGAATTTCCCAAATGACCAAATTAAAAATATAGTGAAAATTTATCATTATTTATTCTTAAAGAAAAATAAAAGATATAGCCAACAGAAGATTCTGCAACGATCTCACCTTTGACCAAGAAATCTTCCAAATTTTTTATGACATGTTTTGCCGGAAAAATGTGTAAAATCCAAATCTAACCATGCATTTTGAATATCCGGAACCCAAACACTTCTTGTAGAGTATCAATCCTACAAAAACACAAGTCCAACATCCAAACATTACGCATGAAAAATATAACACGCAGTAGAACAAATAGTTTATCCTATTTGATTCTTTGTCATTACCTTCTTTTTTTTCCACCATAAGAACCCGTTTGGGAAAACTCACAATGCCTTACCAACATTTTTAAAAGTTTCTTCATTTACTTAAAGGTAGTACCATTCTTTTAACGTTCCCAGTAGGAAAAACTCATGATAGCTAGCTTACGAATGCCACTCATGCCGGTTGCAATTTTTAGGTGAATATAGTTGGAGCTTATAGTGCAACAATGCAAAACCAACCCAAGTCAAAATGCCCAAAAACTATTTAGTCAAACTGAGACATCCACTGACAAAAGGCTTTGAAATTTACTCCCTTCTATCCTGTATTTTCTAACTTCCATTGTTTCATGAATGGATAATGTAAAACTAAACTAACTTACACAGAGACATTTCTGAACACACTTCCATTGTTAAAAAAAAAAAAAAAAAAAAAAAAAAAAAAAATTACACATAGACATTTCTGAACACACTGTAAGCTCCCAAACTAAACTAACTTACACAAACAAAGTAAGTTAACTAAGAGATTGCATACTAAGGATGAGCAAATGGTACCAGGTACCGGTACCGACTTTCCCGAACTGATTTTCGGTACCGACATATAGCGTTTTTGGTACCAGTACCTAGGATTTTCGGTACCGGTACCCATCTTTTGGTATTTTCGGTACCGCTTGGTATCAAGCTCATCCCTATTGCATACAACCTTACATGCCCCGCGTGTGATATAACAGTATGATTCGGGCATGCCTATATATTGTAGAGTTCCATGACACTACTTTTCTAACTTGCATTACATTAAACAACTTACGGGCGTCTTCTAAATGCCCTTAATTCATATACCTTGTGATCAACCATAGATGAGTAGAATTTCATACCTATTTCAATAAAAGAAACATATAATATAAAGTGTTAACCATTCTGCCATTGAACATAGTATTTGTAACCACACTGAAACTGATGATTAGATATTTCCAAGGGGGATGTCTTACACACCAGTTGCGTTTTAACATTGAATAGATCCAAATATTCACCATCGATGCCGATAGTACCACTTTTCGCCAATCCCTATCATCTACTGAATTGGTGAAAGCCAAATCAGTGTGCATGAACCGATGTTGATAAAATATAATATACCTCAGATTCATCAAGTGCTAGCAGCCTCTCCGACATTTGTCTTATCGGACTTGAGAAAAACGAATGCCACCGTCACCACCACAGCAACCTAAAGAGTTGTCTACAGAAATAGTTGAACATCAAGGATGAGTATAAGCATTCCATGATATAGTAGAACCATTCAACAACTCTAAAGAATCAAATAAAATGGATACCTGGCATTACTCCTCAACAGTGTTGTAGTTAATAATTTCATGAGCAGCAACAACATCCTATTTTTCAAATGTAAAAGTCAGTGTTTCTGTCTTTTTGTGCTTTAAATTTGGGGTGTTCATAAACAGACAAATCAACTAAACGTCTATAAATATGTACATGAACCATCTTTATTAATTAAATTATACATGTACATGAACGGTCTATGTACATGTACATGTACATGAATCGTCTATATATATGTACATGAACCATCTTTAAATTTGGTCCGATCTACCCACCCGACCTGGCCCGGCCAGTTTGGTTTATTGGCTTCATATAAGTATAAAATCATAGTTAGCGGTTCAGCCCAAAACTTTTGTCAAAACCAGCTGAACCGGATTGTGAACACCCTACTTGAAATTAGGATGAGCATTAGGTACTGGGTACCGGTACCGAACCTCATCCCTATTTGAAATGTACATAATCATTAATCACAATTACATAACTAACCGTGAATGCGACACCCATTATAGGGCATTTGTCAATAGTTACGTTGTTGACTTTCCCTGGACAAAACAAATATTATCTTGAATAAAATTTGTAATCAAGGAAAGCATAGGCAAACTGGTAGCAAGAAAATATACTAAAAGAACACAACTGTGATACCTTTAACTTGTAGTATAGAGTCCTTGCATCCAAACATGTACGCTGTTTGTTTTGAGTCACACTTATCAATCAACAAATCCTTCTTCCTAATTTGATTCTCAACAACCCATCTGCATAGCACAACAAAGGGTATACACCTCTATTAGCAACTTGATGCAAATTTCTTGTGTCAATCATGAGGCAAAGTGTACTCACTTGCATAAATTTATTGTTCGTTTTCTTATTGAGATGTTCATGTGAAAGTAGATTAACCAACGCATACTATTTGCCTAAAATACATTACCAAATCCACCTTACCTTGTTCATTCTTCTTGATATGATGACGCAGCAATCGTCGTCTTCAACACAAACCTGCTCATTAAGATCCAAGATTATACGTTTATGAATTTCATTATGAGATCAAAATATAGTTGTTGCTCAACCCAACGAAGATTAAAAAAATTAATTCATGTCATAATCAATTAACACAAAAAAATTGAATTCATGTCATTAATCAATTATAAAGTTAGAAATACCTAAATGAAATTAAAATCACATTAGTGATACCCGATGTAAAAGGGAGATAAAATTAGCAATACCGAAGTGAAATTGAGATCAAATTAGCATTACCCAATGTGAAACTAAAATCAAATAAGTGATACCCAATGTAAAATTGAGATAAAATTAGCAACACTGAAATGAAATTGAGATCAAATTAGCAATACCCGTGTGAAATTGAGACAAAACTAAATCAATTAGTTATACCGAACGTGAAATTGAGATCAAATTAGTAAGATTTAGATAATTGTGTGACTTACAGTTCCAGAGGCTACGATTAGCTCTATGTACGCGAGATCTAACGCCGTCGATGACACATGAATTCCAAAAAAAACGTATGCTGGTTACGAAAATTAAATCTGCAAACACGTAAATAAAATCACCATTTTTAAAGAAAAAAACCCATTAGAAATACATGGGAAATCTGATTCTCAAATGAAAATTGAAGAACAGTGGAATGGAAAGTCGAAGAGGAAGAAGACATAGAAGTCAAAAGTATGAAGAAAAACTTACCGTTCATCAAGTATTTGGGAGGCTGATGAGGCTTCTCCATGATTCCAATTGGACATGTTGAAGGCATCCAACTTAACCTCTTCAGACGTCAAACCCTAAAAGAACATATACGAGTGATTGATTCGGCTACGGGAGATTCAGCAAGTGATATATAGGAAGGGGATAACCATCCAATTTTGTAACCATGATAAACCGCAGATACCAGCCACGATGTGGGGAAGCAGTTGAGCAGAGAAATAGGAGGATAAAGGATAATGGGGAAAATGGGTTTGGGATCATGGTGGAGGTTGAGAAAACCACAAGAAACTGCTATAAACTACTCTGAACTGCCATCACAGCAGTTATTTGTGTGAGTTTAAAATGGTGAATATTGATCTAACAGTTAGTTAGACTTAATGAGTTTAATATATATATATATATATATAATTACCTTTGCATCCCTTTAATATGACTATTTAACATGTTAAAGAAATTTATGACTTCAAGTTCTTTTATTGTCTTTTTGGGTTTATATTTAACATATAAATTTATTTATCTTTTATAACTTTCAATATATATTTTTATATGAATTTACATAATATGCATATTTTCATCATAGTTCAATATAAATTTTATAAGTGAGCCTTAACATTTTATAAAGTTTACTTTGTAAATACACACACTGCATATTTAAAAAAATGTAAAAGAAAAGAAAATTTATATGTTTTAAAGCATACACGTTTACCCCATATTATTTAGAGTAATTACAAAATTAACCTTTTGGTTTGCTTAAATTACACATTTAGACCCTAACGTCTCGCAGTTACATTGTATGTCTCTGTTATGAGGTTAAGTGGCATCTAAAAATCTAGAGCCCCACTAAATTTAACAACCAGGGTTGTAATCGAGCCGAGCCGAGCCGAGCAAGACTGGGCTTGAACTCGAGCTTAAACTTAAACAAGCCAGCTCGGCTTGACTCGTTATTTTTTTAAGCTGAAAAGTCGAGCTTGTGCTCGTGCTCGCCTCGTAAAAACTCCGACCAGGCTTGTTAATTTTTTTTAACTTTTTTATTAATTTTTTTATAAATATTTACAAAATAAAAAACAAAAATAAATAAATTTAACACCCATTTCTATATATATATGTGTGTGTATGTAGACATACACGTACATATGAGTCGCTGAGTCGAGCCATAGAGCCGAGCTACGCGTCGAGCCACGAGCCAAGAACCCCTGGCTCGAGCTCGAAAACAAAACGAATTTTTTAAAATGAGTTTCGAGCGAGTCCCGCAAGTTTTCTGAACACCCTATTAACAACGATGCTTTTACGTTTAGCTCTAGTGAAGTAGATACATCGATGAACCAATTTACATTTCATAAATTAGGAACAATTTTGTGCATAAGGTGTTATACTTCATGTTTTGGAGAGTTTTCAAAAAAAAAAAAAGTTAATTTTTTAACTTTAACCCAAAAGCTTTTTATATTTTGTAATTTTAACCCATATAAATTGTTTTTTTTTTCACTTTTAACTCAAAAGTTTCATTATTTTCAATTTAACCTCACAATATTTTTACCTTCAAGTTTGGTCCCTATATTTTTCATCTTTTGCAAATTTTCGTTTTACGTTTCTTTCTAAATTTTGCGAGTTAAGACGTCGCGACGTGTGTGTGTCATTTAACGTTTTTTTTTTCGTTCAAAATTATGCGAGTCAACACGGCGCAACATACATGTGTGGTTCAATGTTTTACATTTATTTTTTTTGTTTGACAAGTTTATCGCAACGCGCGGGTCCTGGATCGACTCAGTGTTGGTAGTCGTTGACGATGGTGTGGCATTAGTGCTATTTAGTATAGTTTTACTGTGACACCTCGAAAAATTCATGTCCAATAAAACAAAGACACGTGTCATGTAAGATAAACGTGTCATAAACCCGGATCAAGTTAAAGGATGTATGGTAGGATTAAAAAATGTCGACATGTTAATAAATACCTCTGAGCGACCTATTTACAAATCCCAAATCTTAATACATTCCATAAACATTCAACGTTCAAATCCGGTTAATTTGATAATCTAAATTGGTATATGGATTTAGTTTTATGGTTCTTACGACAAGTCCTTAAAGCATTCAACACAAGAGTCCAAGATGTGTAAGTACATGCAAAGCATGCAAAGTCTGCACACTTGGTCCCCTCTACTGGAAAGAAACATAAAAATTCGAATTATGATAGATTGCATGGTCAAGGCCTAAGAAATCACAGATTTTTGTCTTCTGATGAAGGCTTACGGACCGCAAAGGTGAACCCATACGGTCCGTAAGCCAGCGGAGCTGGGCATTTTTGATCAAGTCGGTTACGGACCGCAAAGCCAAGAGCTTACGGTCCGTAAGCGAGTCTTACGGTCCGCAAGGCTTAAGGCTTACGGTCCGTAAGACCGTCGCTGGCAGCAGAATTTTGGACAGATGCCTGTTAAACAAGTTACACCGCCTTATAAGAGTGGTATTCGAAAATCAGGGGCCCTATAACTGGTTTTTAGCATCATAGGGACACCTGGGAACATCTTGCAACATTTATAGACCAATGTGTGATAATCTTATGGAATTTAGCCCACTATATAAGAAGAACAAGTTGCAACATTTTTGTTCACTTCATTCAAACTCACTTCAACTGATCTCTGGAGCTCTCTGGAAAGCAACCAACTTCTCTTAGGATCCATAAGCATACTTAGGACTCTTGTAAGCGTCCTTAATCCTCTTTATTTCAGTTTAGCTTAGTTAATTAGCTAAAAGTCAAACCGTCGTAATTAAGGTTTGACTTCAAGATTAAACAATAATTGTTCAGTCAAATCTCGAATTAAAAGTACCTATAAGTAGGTAATTATGTGGGTAATAAACCCTTAAAAGGGTACTCTCTGATTCCCTCTCTAACTAGGTCAAATGTCGGGTCAAACCTAAACTTAAAAAGTCAACAGAAAGCTTATTTTCAAATTAGCACATAATTAACAATGTAGAAGCTATGCAACCTGTTTTATCATTAATATAACTTGGTAATTAATGTAAGAACTTGTCTATACATGTTCAACCCGACAATTTTCAGTTTAGGCCCGGTTCGGAACCGTAAGTCGCATAATTTGACTTTTGCATTGACTTTCGATTCTGACCCATTGTTGCATGTTTTAGAAATGCTTTAGGGCCCTATTAGGACCAGGTTTCATGTTAGTATAACCCTCTGTGATTATACACCTTGGTTCAATAGTTATCAGATTCGTATGCATGATCCCGTTAATTGCTTATGTGTTGACTATTATGCCCATATAACCTTAAAACGTGATTTTTGAAAATGTAAAAGAGTAGAAACCTTAGTTACTGATTTATAAACTTGCATCCAAAATTTGACATCAGTTGGAGGTCTAGATCAAGAGTTATGTTCAATAGCGTAATTAGAAAGCTTTTGGTTAATTAAACGACATAATTAGCATATAGCCTAGTTTGACCCACTTTTTGATATCAAACTATTTACCCACTGATGTAATATAATAATTTGGGATTTTAAAAGATTTTTAATTAATTTTAGGCTGAGCATAACATAGGGTTGTAGCTTTAATTCGGTTATTGCCGGTTTTGCCCTTTTGAGCTATAAAATGAGTTTTACAAATCTTTTTGACCCCAAACCCTTTTGCTACTGATTTTATATGATAAATAAATTATTTTAAACCTTCTGAAATAATGAATATACCAGCTTTCTATATAGAACCCGGAAATGGCTCCAAATCGCCTTTTTAAGCATTTTTAACGCATAGTATGCATCAAAACTATTTTACACATATAAGGTTGATACCTACTGATATTTTAAGTATATTTTTATACATTAGCAGTAAGCTAAAGTTTTAAACTCAGAATTCCAGATTTGACCTTTAAAGGCTATGTGAAATTACCAAAATGCCCCTACGGTGCATAGTTTGGTTACAATGGATAAACTTCACATATATTTAGTACCCTACTGTTATGAATTATAAAAATGAGTATTTTTACTAATTATATCAGACATGTAACTCATATTATTATTTAAACTCTTTTATAACCTTTTAAATGACCAAAATGCCCTTACGGGGCATAGCTTGAGTCTAAATTCGTTTCGGGCATAATAGAAGATATCTTACTGATGTCACAACATATTTAAGGCATGTTAACTTAGGAAACATGTATATGGCTCTTATGGTTACCCGTTACGCATCCTCCGCGTTCGGTTCGGTTTATGTAACTAGTTTGCATAAATTGACCGAAACGGGTCAAACCTTATCATTTTAATCTCAAAATCCAGAATGTGTTTAGTTTACCCATATTATACAAGTCTTCAAACTTGTCGGGTCTAAATCACATTCTATTCCGATCTTCGCTTACTCATGCGTTTGAACCGAATCTTCCTTTAAAACTAACCGGTCTAAGTTAAGACCCGTTAGAAATCTAATAGGTTATTAAAAACCTTCATTCCAGATATAGGAGCCCAGTAAAAGCTATCTGTACTTGCTGATTTGATATACGGCTGGGATTGAATTTATATTTAGCTCAGGTAAATACTTTTAACTTATTTTCCCTATACGGGCTTGGGGTACGGTATATAAAATAACGCTTGGTCGGACATTGCATCTTCAATTGTATGAAGGTTAAATCATTGAAATGTCCTGTTTGAAAATGTTTTGTTTGCTCAAAGCCTTTGGGGGGTTAATGACCATGTCCTGGATATCCTTGGCATCATTTTACGAAATGGCCACGACCTAAGCACGGGGTGTAGGCGTACACCCGTCAGTGCCTAAATAAATAATGTGGTGTGTCTATTGATCTTTAACCCGGCACAAACCGGACTACTGAACGCATAAGAAACATGTAATTCTTTTACAAGTATTATATTCAAATAATTATCCCAAGTTATAAAAAGTTTTGTGCCACGTGCATTCAAATTCAATTTCATTAAACCTTTTCAAAATGAGTCAGTTAATTGTATTTACCAGTGTAAACTGACATATTTTCCCAAAAAGGTTAAGTGCAGGTACTACTCGAACTAGGCTGGCTTTCTCCTAGCGTCCGCAATAAGTCTCGCAAGCTTGGATGTCATAAAACTGTTGAACAATGTTTCCTTTTCATTTTGATCCGCCTGTGGATCCGTTTCAACTATTTTGTGATACTTAATATTACAATTTATTAAAGTTGGAATGAATCTATCTTTTGCTTCCGCTGTGCATTTAAATATTGTGTTGTTTGACTATGATGATATCAACTACGTCACGATACTCCCCACCGGGCCCACCGGTAATACGTGGAAATATCGGGGTGTGACAGGTTGGTATCAGAGCCAACACTGAGTGAATTAAACACTAGCCTTTTTGTGTTTAATCTCAGTTACACAATTGCACATTCCTCAAATTTTCGAGTCTAGACAAAGAACATAGGACAAATCCTGATTTTGCTTTATTTTTGTCTTTTATATTTTGTTGTTATCTTTGTTTATGTTGACAGGTTTAAATATGCCGCCAAGATGCTTTAGGGGAAAAGGAAAAGGACCAGTAGCAGGCCACGACCATGAGGCCGGGCCGTCTCAAAGACGAACCTCACCTGTCAACATGCGTACAAGTCCCCAGGGGGACTGGAGGGCACATCTACAGCCAGCGAGGCGGTCTGTCTCGTTAAGCTCGTCACCGTCTTACCTTCACTCTTTTGGACCCCATTCAGAAAATGAGCCCGAAAACCCTCAGCCTTCTTTTATCCCTCTTCAGAGGTCCAACTCTCATCACTCCTTTGATAACCCATCACATATCTTCTGTAGCCGGTTCAACCCGGCCAACTACCTCGAAGAACCATTGGGTGTTAACCCATTGGGACCGGAAGATCACTTTTCTGGAGATCACGCCATGGATATGGATGAGGATACTGACCCCACTGAACCACCGACCGGTACCCCCACACATCCTATTGAAATCTCTGATGGATCATCTTTTCAGGGATCACCCTACCGTGGTCCTGACAGCTACCAAACGAGATTCAACCAATATGAATGGTACTTTACACCTTCTTACCATTCATTACCACATCAGCAGCAGCAGCAGCAGCAACAGGATCCTTCCGGGGATTCACGCTTTGTGGCAGTTACCCCGCCACCACCACCAGTTCAGCAGCAGCCTCCTGAGCCACCAAGGTGAAGGAGAATGAACGCACGAATGTCCATGCAAGGAAGAGTGCGTATCAGCACCCCGCAACCATCGAGTGGCAGCCACTACCTGCCGCTCCAAGAAGATTAACTCATGGGGGGACCTTCAAACCCCAACCTGGAAGTGAACTCTGCACCTGTCGTGCCACCACCATTGGGCTTTGACAACCTAATTCCCACGTACACTGGCCCAGCAACATATAATCCCTTTGAGCAGCCGGCTCACACCAGCTTCAATTATGCTGAGATCGACCCATACTTGGCAGCGTGGAACTACAACGCTCTTAACCCTGAAGGGCCCTACGGAACTCCTTGGGGAGTTGGTTACCCAGCTTATGGATACCAACAACAGCCGCCTCTTCGACCTCCACATCAGCCGCAGCCGCAGTCGCAAATACCTCGGTTTTCCCCGCCAGAACATGAGGAAATTCTCCAAAGATTGGATCAGGTTGAGCGGGAAGTTCACAGAGATCGCAGGGAACGACAAGGCTTTTTTAAGGGATTGTCCAATTTAATAAAAGGAAAGAGCAAGAAGGACCGTTGAATCCTTTAAATTGTTGGTTGTATTTCCTTACTTCCAATTCTGCCCCTGCGTGGGCATGTCTTTTGTTTAACCCCTGCGTGGGTATGCCTTTTGTATTTTGCCCCTGCGTGGGCATGTTTTCTGTTGACCCCTGCGTGGGTATGTTGTTTATTTAAGCCCCTGCGTGGGCATGTTATTTCATTTGGAAGTCCCGTTCAGGGCAGACTCGTATTTTAAATTCACGTGATGAAATGGTTAAATTTAAATCCTTATTTTCAGTTACATGCATGAATAAAATATAAAATAAATAATAGCAATATTTTATAAGATCTATCATTATATTAAAAAGATAAAATCTAAAGGGACAAGACCTAGCCTTTGCGTCATTTTAAGACAAGGCCAAGACGGTAGTTCCCCAATTAGTTTCAGATCCTTATCAACATCTCAATTTAGGATTGTTCTGCGTTAAATGTTAAATAAGAATCTTAAAGGTAAAACCTAGCCTAAATGTCATTGCAGACATGGCCAAGATGGTAAAACCTATTTCAAAAGATTCAAAACCTTGTTAACATCTGAAAGCATGTTAACATGCTTGACAAATGTGATTCGATAAAATCACATAAGTCATTCTTAAATTGGGTTATTCTAAATTCCCTTATTTATATACTCACCCCTTAAGGATGAAGTGCCCACGGGCTATAATTAACGTCCTCTGAGACTAAAGAAAGTGGTAGCCTGTAGCTCCCTGTCAAGAAAAGGTAAGCGAACTTTGATTCAAACCTTAATATCTCGGTTCTGTAAAATCCTGGCTTATAAACTAAACTCGTCTACGTGACTAGGCCTTTTGTGCCATTACTAACTTATAATTTAGGATTATGATAAAAATCTTAAATAATTATATATTTAACAAATTAACTAAAATGGCTATTAAAACCATGGTTAATAAATCATCATGAACGATAGTACTGTTTAGGCTTCTAAAAAAAACCTTGTCCTTATTTTCTTTATGTAGCAATTAAAGCTACATGACTAGGTCAGAAGAAGGAAACAGTCATCCGGTGGAAAACCATGAAAATACTAAGATACATGTGACCGGTGCTGAGCTGCAAGCATTAGTAGATAATGCTGTTACAAGAGCTATAGAACGGCAATATAATGAGTCTAACGGGACTCGGAGTAGGACCCTATCCACACCGCACTCAAAACCTAAGACTCAATCGGAGGCTCATAGCAAGCCACCCTCTAAGAAAGAGGAACCAAAGAAAGATGATGATCGACATTTATCTAATCAAAACAGTGTTCCATCAAAAAGGATAGTGTTTGATGATAAACCACGTACCAAGTCTTGTACCTATAAGTACTTAGTTTCCTGCAAACCCCGGGATTTCACTGGGGAGGAAGGGGCAATTGATTGTATGACCTGGTTGGATGAGATGGACACGGTAGTTGACATCAGCGGTTGTGCTGAAAGGGATGTAGTGAAGTATGTATCCCAATCATTCAAAGGAGAGGCACTAGCATGGTGGAGGTCTCTCATTCAAGCTGCTGGAAAGATTCCGCTCTATAATTTGTCATGGGATCAATTCGTTGCTCTCATTAAGGAGAATTATTGCCCGCAGCATGAAGTTGAAAGAATTGAATCAGATTTCTTATCGTTGGTGATGAAGAATTTAGATTCTCAAGCTTACCTCACCAGTTTCAATACCCTATCTAGGCTGGTTCCGTATCTCGTAACCCCGGAACCCAAAAGGATCACTCGTTTCATTAGGGGCCTAGCCCCAGAAATCAAAGCCAGTGTTAAGGCATCCAGACCTGCTACTTTTAGATCAGCAGCTGATCTATCTCTGTCTCTTACCTTAGACGCGGTCAGGCTAAGATCGCTAAGAAACATTGATACTGAGAAAAGGAAGCGTGAGGATGATAACTCACGGCGATCAGATAAGAGACATAGAGGAAACAATGACCACAAGAAAGGTTCTGGATCCAAGAAAGATGGTCATCAATCGGGAGATAAGCCCAAATGTAAAATATGCAAGGAACAACATTTCAGAAAGTGCAGATATGAGTCGAAATCCCAGTCCCAGCCAAGGGCATGTGGGATTTGCAAGTCTTCTGAGCACAAGACCTTAGACTGCAAGAAAATCAAGGATGCTACGTGCTATAGCTGCAATGAAAAAAGGGCATATCAGATCCAACTGCCCAAAACTTGCAAAGAAGACTGAGGATGGGAAGAAGACCAATGCAAGGGTCTTCCGAATGGACGCAAAGGAAGCTGTTCAAGACGACAATGTGATCACAGGTACCTTCCTCATAAATGATGTCTATGCAAGAGTACCTTTTGATTCAGGAGCTGATAAGTCATTTGTAGATAATAAGTTTTGCAAATTGCTGAATCTACTTGTTAAGACCCTAAGTGTGAAATATGAGGTGGAATTAGCTGATGGTACCCTAGAAACCGCGTCAACCATGTTAGATGGATGTTTCATATCCATTAGGAACCATTCTTTTCCTTTGTCCCTACTTCCTTTGAAGTTAGCCGGTTTTGACATAGTTATAGGCATGGATTGGTTATCTCGTAACTAAGCCCAGATAGTGTGCAATAAGAAGCAAGTGGTGATCAAGACTCCGTCCGGTGAGCCAATTACCATTCAGGGAGATACCCAGTATGGACTGCCTGAGCAAGTGTCTATGCTCAAGGCATCTAGATGTCTGAAGAAGGGTTGTATCATTTATATGGCACAAGTAACTATTGATGAGCAGAAAACCAAGATTGAAGATATTCCAGTCATTTCTGAATATCATGAAGTATTCCCTGAAGAACTACCTGGTTTACCACCAGATAGGCAAGTAGAATTCAGAATTGACATCATTCCCGAAGCAGCGCCTGTTGCAAGAGCACCTTATAGGTTGGCACCAACGGAGATGAAGGAATTGAGGACACAATTAGATGAATTGCTAGCCAAAGGTTTTATTAGGCCTAGGTCGTCTCCTTGGGGAGCGCCAATCCTATTTGTCAAAAATAAGGATGGATCGATGCGTCTGTGCATCGATTACCGTGAGCTTAATAAGGTCACTATCAAGAATAGGTATCCTTTGCCCAGAATCGACGACCTGTTCGATCAATTACAAGGGGCAAGCTACTTTTCTAATATCGATTTGAGGTCAGGCTATCATCAATTGAAGGTTAAAGACGAAGATGTTCACAAGATTGCATTTAGGACTCATTATGGTCATTACGAGTTCCTAGTGATGCCTTTTGGGCTCACTAATGCACCTGCCGCATTCATGGATCTCATGAATCGCGTCTGCAAGCCTTACTTGGATAAATTTGTCATCCTTTTCATCGACGACATTCTCATTTACTCGAAAACCAAGCTGACCATGAGAAGCATCTCCGTTGCATTCTTAAGCTACTTCAACAAGAAAAGCTCTATGCCAAATTTTCAAAGTGTGAATTTTGGCTTCGAGAAGTCCAATTCCTTGGACTTGTTGTTAGTGAGCGTGGTATCCAAGTGGATCCCGCTAAGATTGAAGCTATTACAAACTGGCAAGAGCCCAAGACGCCTATGGAGATTCACAGCTTTCTAGGACTGGCAGGATACTATAGGCGATTTATTGAAAACTTCTCAAGGATTACGGCACCCCTAACTCTACTCACCCGCAAGAATAACAAGTTTGACTGGGGGCCTAAGCAGCAAGAATCTTTTGATATTCTGAAGCAAAAGTTGAGCAACGCTCCTGTATTGACATTGCCTGATGGAATTGATGAATTTGTGGTATATTGTGATGCATCGCACACAGGTATGGGTTGTGTGCTTATGCAGAAAGGCAAAGTCATTGCCTATGCTTCACGACAGTTAAAGGTGCATGAGAAAAATTACACCACCCATGACTTGGAGCTGGGTGCCGTTGTATTTGCACTAAAACTATGGAGACATTACTTGTATGGAACCAAGTGTGTGATTTATTCAGATCACAAGAGCCTTCAACACTTGTTTAATCAGAAGGATTTAAACATGAGGCAGCGACGTTGGATGGAAACTTTGAATGATTATGACTGTGAAATAAAATACCATCCAGGCAAGGCAAATGTGGTTGCCGATGCCTTAAGCAGGAAGGAAAGAGTGAAGCCTATAAGGATCAATGCCAAGAACATTGAGATAAAGAATAGTTTGAACGAAAGGTTGTTAGCTACACAGAAGGAAGCTGTGTTGGAAGCTAACTATCCTGATGAAAAGCTAGGAGTAACTGAAGAGCAGTTATCTTATGGCAAGGACGGAATTTTGAGACTAAATGGACGAATTTGGGTTCCAGTTTATGGAGGACTTCGAGATGTTATCCTCCAGGAAGCCCACAGTTCCAAATATTCCGTTCATCCTGGAGCTGATAAGATGTACTAGGATCTGAAGGTAAACTATTGGTGGATAGGCTTGAAAAAGTCTATAGCTGCCTATGTAGCTAAATGTTTGACGTGTGCGCAAGTCAAAGCTGAACATCAGAAGCCGTCAGGTTTATTACAACCACCTGAAATTCCCACTTGGAAATGGGAAATGGTGACAATGGATTTCATCACCAAGTTTCCAAAGACAAAGAAAGGGAATGATACTATATGGGTGATAGTAGATAGACTGACTAAGTCAGCACATTTCCTACCCATTAAGGAGACTTATAGCTCCGACATGTTAGCCCAATTATACGTAGATAAGATTGTATCTCTGCATGGCGTACCAGTGTCAATTATCTCTGACAGAGATACCAGATACACATCACATTTTTGGAAAAGTTTCCAACAGTCTTTGGGCACGCGCTTAAATTTCAGTACGGCTTACCATCCTCAGACGGACGGGCAGAGTGAACGTACCATCCAAACTTTGGAAGACATGCTACGTGCATGTGTAATTGATCTAGGTGGTAGTTGGGATAAGCACCTGCCATTGACCAAGTTCTCCTATAACAATAGCTACCATACAAGCATTAAGGTTGCGCCTTTTGAGGCATTATATGGTAGAAAGTGTAGAACGCCTGTTTGTTGGGCAGAAGTAGGGGAAGCTCAATTGTCAGGACCTGATTTAGTCCTTGAAACGACGGACAAGATTGTCCAGATTCGTGACCGCCTGAAAGCTGCCAGGGATAGGCAGAAAAGTTATGCTGATGAAAGGCGAAAACCTCTAAAGTTCGAGGTTGGTGATAGAGTTTTGCTAAAAGTATCACCCTGGAAGGGAGTAATGCGATTTGGTAAGAAAGGTAAACTAAGCCCAGGGTATATAGGACCATTCGAGATCATCGAATGTGTGGGATCAGTGGCTTATAAGTTAAACTTACCTGAAGAGCTCAGTGGTATTCACAATGTATTCCACATCTGCAATCTGAAGAAATGTCTGCTGATGAATCGCTAGTCATACCACATACGGATGTGCACATAGATGAGAGCTTGAAATTTGTGGAAAAACCTTTGTCGATTGAGGATCGACAGGTTAAGAAGCTTCGGAGGAAGCATGTGCCTATTGTGAAGGTTAAATGGGATGCCCGTAGAGGTCCCGAATATACGTGGGAGTTAGAATCCACCATGAAAGAAAAGTACCCTCAATTGTTTCAGTAAATCTCGAGGTCGAGATTTCTTTTAAGGGGGTGAGGATGTGACACCTCGAAAAATTCATGTCCAATAAAACAAAGACACGTGTCATGTAAGATAAACGTGTCATAAACCCGGATTAAGTTAAAGGATGTATGGTAGGATTAAAAAATGTCGACATGTTAATAAATACCTCTGAGCGACCTATTTAAAAATCCCAAATCTTAATACATTCCATAAACATTCAACGTTCAAATCCGGTTAATTTGATAATCTAAATTGGTATTGGATTTAGTTTTATGGTTCTTACGACAAGTCCTTAAAGCATTCAACACAAGAGTCCGAGATGTGTAAGTACATGCAAAGCATGCAAAGTCTGAACACTTGGTCCCCTCTACTGGAAAGAAACATAAAAATTCGAATTATGATAGATTGCATGGTCAAGGCCTAAGAAATCACAAATTTTTGTCTTCTGATGAAGGCTTACGGACCGCAAAGGTGAACCCATACGGTCCGTAAGCCAGCGGAGCTGGGCATTTTTGATCAAGTCGGTTACAGACCGCAAAGCCAAGAGCTTACGGTCTGTAAGCGAGTCTTACCGTTCGTAAGGCTTAAGGCTTACGGTCCGTAAGACCATCACTGGCAGCAGAATTTTGGACAGATGCCTGTTAAACAAGTTACACTGCCTTATAAGAGTGGTATTCGAAAATCAGGGGCCCTATAACTGGTTTTTAGCATCATAAGGACACCTGGGAACATCTTGCAACATTTATAGACCAAGGTGTGATAATCTTATGGAATTTAGCCCACTATATAAGAAGAACAAGTTGCAACATTTTTGTTCACTTCATTCAAACTCACTTCAACTGATCTCTGGAGCTCTCTGGACAACAACCAACTTCTCTTAGGATACATAAGCATACTTAGGACTCTTGTAAGCGTCCTTAATCCTCTTTATTTCAGTTTAGCTTAGTTAATTAGCTAAAAGTCAAACCGTCGTAATTAAGGTTTGACTTCAAGATTAAACAATAATTGTTCAGTCAAATCTCGAATTAAAAGTACCTATAAGTAGGTAATTATGTGGGTAATAAACCCTTAAAAGGGTACTCTCTGATTCCCACTCTAACTAGGTCAAATGTCGGGTCAAACATAAACTTTAAAAGTCAACAGAAAGCTTATTTTCAAATTAGCACATAATTAACAATGTAGAAGCTATGCAACCTGTTTTATCATTAATATAACTTGGTAATTAATGTAAGAACATGTCTAAACATGTTCAACCCGACAATTTTCAGTTTAGGCCCGGTTCGGAACCGTAAGTCGCATAATTTGACTTTTGCATTGACTTTCGATTCTGACCCATTGTAGCTTGTTTTAGAAATGATTTAGGGCCCTATTAGGACCAGGTTTCATGTTAGTATAACCCTCTGTGATTATACACATTGGTTCAATGGTTATCCGATTCGTATGCATGATCCCGTTAATTGCTTACGTGTTGACTATTATGCCCATATAACCTTAAAACGTGATTTTTGAAAATGTTAAAGAATAGAACCTTAGTTACTGATTTATAAACTTGCACCCAAAATTTGACATCAGTTGGAGGTCTAGATCAAGAGTTATGCTCAATAGCGTAATTAGAAAGCTTTTGGTTAATTAAACGGCATAATTAGCATATAGCCTAGTTTGACCCACTTTTTGATATCAAACTATTTACCCACTGATGTAATATAATATTTTGGGATTTTAAAAGATTTTTAATTAATTTTAGGCTGAGCATAACATAGGGTTGTAGCTTTAATTCGGTTATTGCCGGTTTTGCCCTTTTGAGCTATAAAATGAGTTTTACAAATCTTTTTGACCCCAAACCTTTTGCTACTGATTTTATATGATAAATAAATTATTTTAAACCTTCTGAAATAATGAATATACCAGCTTTCTATATAGAACCCGAAAATGGCTCCAAATCGCCTTTTTAAGCATTTTTAACGCATGGTATGCATCAAAACTATTTTACACATATAAGGTTGATACCTACTGATATTTTAAGTATATTTTTATACATTAACAGTAAGCTAAAGTTTTAAACTCAGAATTCCAGATTTGACCTTTAAAGGCTATGTGAAATTACCAAAATGCCCATACGGTGCATAGTTCGGTTACAATGGATAAACTTCACATATATTTAGTACCCTACTGTTATGAATTATAAAAATGAGTATTTTTACTTATTATATCAGACCTGTAACTCAGATTATTATTTAAACTCTTTTATAACCTTTTAAATGACCAAAATGCCCTTACGGGGCATAGCTTGAGTCTAAATTCGTTTTGGGCATAATTGAAGATATCTTACTGATGTCACAACATATTTAAGGCATGTTAACTTAGAAAACATGTATATGGCTCTTATGGTTACCCGTTACGCATCCTCCGCGTTCGGTTCGGTTTATGTAACTAGTTTGCATAAATTGACCGAAACGAGTTAAACCTTATCATTTTAATCTCAAAATCCAGAATGTGTTTAGTTTACCCATATTATACAAGTCTTCAAACTTGTCGGGTCTAAATCACATTCTATTCCGGTCTTCGCTTACTCATGCGTTTGAACCGAATCTTCCTTTAAAACTAACCGGTCTAAGTTAAGACCCGTTAGAAATCTAATAGGTTATTAAAAACCTTCATTCCAGATATAGGAGCCTAGTAAAAGCTATCTGTACTTGCTGATTTGATATACGGCTGGGATTGAATTTATATTTAGCTCAGGTAAATACTTTTAACTTATTTTCCCTATACGGGCTTGGGGTACGGTATATAAAATACCGCTTGGTCGGACATTGCATCTTTAATTGTATGAAGGTTAAATCATTGAAATGTCCTGTTTGAAAATGTTTTGTTTGCTTAATGCCTTTGGGGGGTTAATGACCATGTCCCGGATATCCTTGGCATCATTTTACGAAATGGCCACGACCTAAGCACGGGGTGTAGGCGTACACCCGTCAGTGCCTAAATAAATAATGTGGTGTGTCTATTGATCTTTAACCCGGCACGAACCGGACTACTGAACGCATAAGAAACATGTAATTCTTTTACAAGTATTATATTCAAATAATTATCCCAAGTTATAAAAAGTTTTGTGCCACGTGCATTCAAATCAATTTCATTAAACCTTTTCAAAATGAGTCAGTTAATTGTATTTACCAGTGTAAACTGACGTGTTTTCCCAAAAAGGTTAAGTGCAGGTACTACTCAAACTATGCTGGCTTTCTCCTAGCGTCCGCAATAAGTCTCGCAAGCTTGGATGTCATAAAACTGTTGAACAATGTTTCCTTTTCATTTTGATCCGCCTGTGGATCCGTTTCAACTATTTTGTGATACTTAATATTACAATTTATTAAAGTTGGAATGAATCTATCTTTTGCTTCCGCTGTGCATTTAAATATTGTGTTGTTTGACTACGATGATATCAACTACGTCACGATACTACCCACCGGTAATACGTGGAAATATCGTGGTGTGACATTTACGCCCCCGCCATAACGCGGGGAACTTAAATCTAGTTTGTCATCAATAAACAATAATAAATGATTAGAATGGTATGATGGATGACAAAAAGATTGGAAGTTTGAATTCTGCAGGTTGCACATGTTAAAGTATTTATCCTAGAAAGATCTAGGAATTGCTATTAAAAACGAACAATAATAAATAGAGTAAATTACAAGTTTTGTCCTTTATGTTTACATCAAATTGCAGGCGGTGTCCTTTAGCGCAAAAGTTGACTAGTTTTGTACTTAATGTTCCAAAATCTTGCACGTTATGTCCTTTAGGCCAAATCCAGTTAGATTTTTTGGTTAAATCTGATCATGTGCCTTGCACATGAAGGCAATCTTGTCATTTCATCATTCCAAGGACTATTTTGTAAATAAATTTTATGCAGGGACTATTCTGTATTAAAGTTATAAATAAAAAAATTATATCTTCAAACACAATCAACCATTCTCTTTCTCTCTCTGAAACAAAATAACCAGATACTTACCCCCTCTATCTACTCACTCTCTCTCTCTAAAACAACCACCACAACTCATCTGTCGTTGACACCAGCCACCACCGCACCCACCTAAGACAACCACCTCTCTCTACTCTCTCTCTCTCTCTCTTCACCTTATGACGCAACCACCATCGTTTCATCTCCTCCCCTACAACCACGACTGTCTTCACCATGGCCACTGTCGTCTTCACCATCCAACCACCACCTCCTCCACTGCAAGCACCAACTCCAACGCCACCTCCCCCATCGGAACCCTAACCCCAAATAGATCAGACAACACCCCTCTCTCCCTTTAACTCTTTCTCCTCTCTCTAAAAAACCTTTGCTCTCCACACTCTCTCTCTACAATACCTACAAAACCTCTGCTCTCTCTCTCTCTAAAAACCTCTCTAGATTCATATTAGGTTTTGTTCTTTGATTATCACATCAATGGTGCTTCAAAATACCACAAACCCTGATTGTGATTTTTCACTATTTTTGTGTCTTTTCAAGATTTTCCACATTCCACAATCTCCGATGCCGTGGACTTGATCTATTGAATCTGCACAAGCGAATCAAAGATATTTGAGATAAAAATGATTGTGTCTTTTCAAGATTTTCTTGAATATATGTGTAATTAAAATCCAGGCCTCTGTTTTGATTTGGGTTTTTGATTTATTATATGATTTTTGAAATATATTTTGGGGTTTTGATCTGCACAAGTTTATGGGCTGAATCTGGTACTTGTTTTATCGGCTTTTATTGCACATGGGATTTTCAGATACAAATATTTTATTTTGGAACAAAAAAGTGCAAATTTGGTTGATTTTATGAAATCTTGAATTGTGCAAAAAGTTTGGTTACATGAGCATCTGTTACTTTGAAATTTTAATTTGTGTAGAAAGTGGTACTGGTGGGATGGACTAGTGGTGGTGGCCGGTGAATAAGGAGAGAGAGAGAGAAAGATGGGGGAGGTCTACAGTGGTGGGAGGTGTACGTGGTGGGTTGATGGTGGTGGTGGTGGGTGAAGGGGTGGCTGCCGGAGGTGGTGGAGAGCAGGGTGGGTCGTCGGCAGGGGCGGAACCACATGATGCCAGTCGGGGTCCAAGGACCCCAATGTTTTTAAAAAAAAAAATAGTAGAACCGGTATGTTAAATTTTTCAAGGACCCCATAAAATAAATTCGTTGGACCCCATAGTATTAAAAGTAAAGATGGTATGGTGGTAAATGTACCTGTGTTTCAACAAGTAGGTCTCAAGTTCAATTCTTACATCCCTTGTTTTTTAGTTTATTTTTTCCATCAAAATTAAACTAGTGTTTTAAAAAACCACAACTACTCATTGATTCTCTAATTTGCTTTTTTAAAATGATAAATTTAATGTCTCCGAATATTTTTATTTCACATTTGATTACCAAATAAGACTTTCAACATATAGTGGCGTTAAAAAAGGCTTAAACAAAATTTTAAAGTTATGTGAAGTAGTTGTGTTATTTAGGTAGCTATTGGTTTCAAGCAACTTATTAATCACCACAATTTGATAACTTCATTCTTAAAAATGGTTCTTAATAATGTAGTGGTTTCTTGTCCACTAAATGCTTCTTGTTAGACTTCTATATAATTGTGGCCTTTATTGATCATCTAAATATAATTAACCATATGACATTATTATCCTAAATATTAATTATAAGTCATTATTTGATGGAAATAATGACATTAGGAAGAATGTGTAGGGTTACCCTTTGAGTGTCCATAACATGAGAATAAAAGGAGAATAATCTACACCAAATAAACACTCTCCATTTTTTACATTTCTCTAAATCTTGATCCATCCCAAGTGGACACTCTAAAGTGGAACCAAGAACATCTTGACGGGTAGAATGGCTTCGTCATCATCAGCAAAGATAACCATACCATCAAGTACGTATCTTCATTTGGTGTCCATGTTTATATGTATGATATGATTGAATAACATGATTATATGCTTTATTTTTATACATGTTTAAAGATATAATCAACATGTGGTATCAGAGCACTATGTTGATTATATCAATTCAATCATAATGAGAATTTATTCGATGGTATGTGATTTTCATGATAAATTTACAATTTTTTTGAAATTGTATAAAGTGTTCTTCAGTAAATTTCACAAATCCGAATTCATAATTTAAAATAGGTAACTGGATTATGTGTGATATGAATTAGAAGATCATAAACTGTTTTATTTTTCAATTTATGATATTATTGAATTATTTTAATAGATCACTGAAAATTTTCTTTCTAATTGGTGATATCATTGATTTAATTTAATTCAATATTATATTCTTTGATTTGGTTTGACGGCAATGTTTTTCCACATGTATATGAATTTATTCAAAGTCATAGCTATAGATACTGTTCGAATATGTGATGTAGATAATTTATCCCTTTTTGAAATATCTATTGCAAAATAATGTCCTTTTGGATATATTTGCCTAAAGTGATGGTGGCATCTTAGTACATATTAAAGATTGCATAAATAGAATTTGTAGACATATTCTGTTTGTTTTCCCTAAGTAAATTAGTTTAAATTAATGGTCATATTTGATGCATGCCAATACCCTATTGTATGGTTTTTGTTTTACTAATTTTCAAGCCTAGTTGCATAAATATGAATCTTATGGTTTCTTCATATTCATATGTATTGGTTATTTTAGGTTAAGAATGAAATAATTTTATTAATGAGACTAGAATTAACGCACTTGAATTGTTTAATGTAATTAAATGAGGTACTTGATAAGACCCTTGGTATTCGTTGTTTAATGTAATTGAATGAGGTACTTGATAAGACCCTTGGTATTCGTAATTTAAGTTCAATCTTATCATTTACTCCACAAATAAATAGAACTTAATTCATGTATTATGAAATATGTTCATTATGAAATTTATGTGACCTTTGATGGACTAGGAAACAAATTGTATTTTAGTATTATTTCTAGTTTTCTAGAACAAATAATTATTGTTTCCTTTTAGTTTCTTTCAAAGTAAATGATGCTATTCCATTTTATGTAATTACATGTATTGTTTTACAATGAACCTAAAGCCAAATGGTTTAATGATACATATAATAAATTATAAGCCTAATTACATGGATATATCATTTCTTGCCCAAAGGTGTTATGATATGTTTGTGTGCTTAATTTTATCATATATACGCGCGTTCATAATTCATGAATTTTGGTCAAAGCCAAAGCGAAGCCAAAATTCAAGTAGAACATTAAGTCGGTTTATTGTGTTAATAATGCATGAACTTTGGTCAAAGCCAAAGCGAAGCCAAAGTTCATTCCGAACAATAAGTTAGTCTATTATGGTATGTTTATAATGCATAAATTTTGGTCAAAGCCAAAGCGAAGCCAAAGTTTATGTAAAACATCAAGACAGTATATTTTTTTTATGTATGTTCATAATGTCTGAATTTTGGTCAAAGCCAAAGCGAAGCCAAAATTCCGATAGAATCTTAATTAATCTATTAGTTTGGTGTTATAATAGATTTTGTCTTCAATGTACTTATCTTTGTCTGCCTTGCTTGATTACCCCTAAATAGATTACTCCAACTCTTCTGTTTGTATTGATCTAGCATCCACTTTTAGCCCTAGCCTTGGAATTGAATTATTGACTGGGGCAAACTTTGCCACATGGAGGGATACGGTTAAACTTACTCTTGGTATGGTGGATCTTGATTATGCCCTGAGGCATGACCCTCCTGCTGCTCTGACTGCTGAAAGCACTACAGATCAGAAAATAGAGCATGAAAAATGGGAAAGGTCTAACAGAATGTCTCTTATGGTTATCAAGAATTCTATCTCAACTGCCATTAGGGGAGCAATACCTGATTCAGAGAATGCCAAAGAATATCTGAATTCAGTTGAGGAGCAATTCAAGGGATCTTCTAAAGCACATGCGAGTTCTCTAATTTTGAAGATGCTTACCACAAAATATGAAGGGACTAGTGGTGTGCGTGAGCACATAATGATGATGAGCGACATGACCCATAAGTTAAAGGGATTAGACATGGAAATAAGCGATGGTTTTTTAGTACACTTCATCATGACTTCTCTTCCTGCACGTTTTAACGCTTTTAAGATCAACTATAACACTCAGAAAGACAAATGGTCAATGAGTGAGTTGATAGCAATGTGTGTGCAGGAGGAGGAACGTTTGAAACTAGAACAACCAGAAGTTGCTTATATCGCTACCACTAAGTCAGTGAAAAGGAAGGGAAATTTTAAAGGGGAAAGTTCCAAAGTCCAGAAAGTTAATTCAAATACTGTTTCCAGCTCTAATGTCTCCAAGGGACAGTCTCGTTGCAAGTTCTGCCATAACAAAGGGCACTTGCAACGAGATTGCTCAAAATTCAAGGAATGGCTGGCTAAGAAAGGCACTGATGCATTTATGATAATTGAATCCTTTAATATTAATGTACCAATTAACACATGGTGGGTTGACTCTGGTTCAATGGTTCATGTTACCAATTCCACACAGGAATTCCTTACAATCCAGAGGCTGGAAAGAAACCAAAGAACACTTAGAACAGGAGGAGGGGAAGAACTTGAAGTTGAGGCCATAGGAACCATGCAACTTATTATGAAAAATGGTCATTGTATTAAACTTTATGATACATTATATGTACCGAAAATTACTCGGAATTTAGTATCAGTATCAAAGTTAGACAATGATGGTTTTGAAGTTTTACATGGGCATGGAAAGGTCACTATTAGTTTAAACTCCCAAGTTCTTGGTTGTGGTTATCTGGATGGAAATCTCTATAAGTTAGAACTAGATGATAGTTTTTCGAAATCTTTGTTGTCATATAACGTAAATGAGAAAATCAACAAACGAAAACGAAAACGCAAACATGATTTGGAAACATCATCTAAATTGTGGCATCGACGTTTAGGCCACATCTCATGAGACAGAATGATAAGACTCGTGAAGGATGGTGAATTACCAAATCTTGATTTTAGCGATTTTGGAACATGTGTTGAATGCATTAAAGGGAAAAAGACGAATAAAAATAAAAAGGGTGCCACAAGGAGTTCTGGATTATTAGAACTCATACACACTGATATTTGTGGACCTTTTCCACCTGGCATTACTGGCCATACGTCTTTTATTACTTTCATAGATGATTATTCTCGATACATGTACCTGTATTTGATTAAAGAAAAATCTGAATCACTTGAAATGTTTAAAACTTTTAAGGTTGAAGTTGAAAACCAACTTAGCCATAAGATAAAGGTAGTGAGATCAGATAGAGGGGGTGAGTATTATGGTCGACATACAGACATTGGTCAAGCTCCCGGTCCTTTCTTTAATTTTTGTAAAGAACACGGGATAGTGAACCAATTTACCATTCCGGTACACCTCAGCAGAATGGTGTTGCTGAGAGAAGAAATAGAACCCTTATGGACATGATAAGAAGTATGTTGGCAAACTCGAATTTGCCTAAATTTTTATGGACTGAGGCATTGAAGACAGCCGTTCTTATACTAAATAGGGTTCCTTCTAAATCTGTCCCAAAAACTCCTTATGAAATTTAGACAGGAAAGAAACCAAGCTTAGAGTATATGAAAGTATGGGGTTGTCCTGCTGAAGCTACACTTTATGATCCTTTGAAAAAGAAAATTGACATGAGGACAGTCAGTTGCTATTTCATAGGATATCCCGAACGATCAAAGGGATATAGATTTTACTGCCCTTCACACGTTACCCGTATTGTGGAAAGTCGAATTGCTGATTTTATAGAGAACTTTAAGGTCAGTGGGAGCAGTGAAAGTGGAGTCTTTAATTTCCAAGAAGTGCAAGAGGAGGGGGGGATGGGCTTTTCAAATTTAACTCCTATTACACCTCTTGTACATAACACTGCACCACCCCATGTTTCCACTGAAATTAATGCTCCTAACGTCCCTAATAATGAAGGCACATCAAACTCACAAGAGCATAACCAAATTCCTGAACCAGTTAATGAACTTGTTGAACCTGAAAATCAGCTTAGGAGGTCATCAAGGCCAAGAAGGCCCACTAACTTTGATGATTATGTAACCTACCTTAATGAAGCTGATTTGGATTTAGGAAAGTATAATGATCCAACCTCTTACAGTGAAGCCATTGGTAGTGATAAATCTTCTGAGTGGAATAAAGCTATGATTGATGAGCTTGATTCCATGAAAAAGAATGGCGTTTGGGAATTGGTTGAATTGCCCAAAGGGGTAAAACCCGTAGGATGTAAATGGGTATTCAAAACCAAATTAGACCCAAATGGAAACGTCGAATGCTACAAAGCACGATTGGTTGCTAAAGGCTATACTCAAAAAGAGGGAATCGATTATCAAGAAACCTTCTCACCTGTCTCACGGAAGGATTCTTTGAGAATCGTTATGGCATTGGTAGCTCATTTTGATTTAGAGTTACATTAGATGGATGTCAAAACTGCTTTCCTTAATGGTGACTTACATGAAGATGTGTTTATGACTCAACCTGAAGGCTTTAAACCTAAAGGTCAGGAACACTTAGTCTGTAAGTTACAGAAATCCATATATGGGTTAAAACAGGCATCACGTCAGTGGTACTTAAAATTTGATGAGATTATGAAAAAACAAGGCTTTATCAAGAATCAAGTGGATCAATGCACCTACCTCAAAATGAGTGGGAGCAACTTTGCTATACTTGTCCTTTATGTGGATGATATTCTTTTGGCGAGTGATAGTTTAGATTTGTTGCATGAGTCAAAGCGATTACTTTCGCAAAATTTTGACATGAAGGATCTCGGAGAAGCCTCTTACGTAATAGGCATCGAAATACACCGAGATCGTACAAATGGGATATTAGGTCTATCCGAGAAGGCCTATATTGATCGTGTTCTTACACGTTATAACATGCAACAAAGCTCTCCATCAGTGGCTCTGGTAGTTAAGGGAGATGTTTTTGGCTCTTTTCAGTGTCCAAAAACAGAGGTTTAAAAGGAGCAAATGAGATTGATACCTTATGCTTCAGTAATAGGAAGTTTGATGTATGCTCAAGTCTGTACTCGTCCCGATATTGCATATATTGCTGGAATGCTAGGCCGATATCAATCTAATCCCGGCCTAGATCATTGGAAAGCAGCAAAGAAAGTGTTGCGATATCTACAAGGAACGAAAGACTATAAATTGACATATAGAAGAACTGACAACTTGGAAGTAGTAGGCTATTCCGATTCTGACTTTGCTAAATGCAAAGATGATAAAAAATCGACTTCGGGGTACATCTTTATGCTTGCAGGTGGACCAATTTCATGGAGGAGTCATAAGCAACAGTTAACAACAACCTCAACGATGATGGCAGAATATGTTGCAGTGTACAATGCAACGTGCCATGGGATGTTGTTAAGAAATCTCATCACTGGACTCAAAGTCGTTAACTCCATATCACGACCATTGAAGATTTACTATGACAACTCAGCTGCTGTTAGTTTCTGGAACAGTAACAGTTCGAGCGGAGCTGGTTTATACCTCGATACAAAGTTTTTGTTCGTTCGAGAACGCGTAGAGGAAAATAATATTTGTATCGAGCACATAAGCACTAAAGATATGCTAGCGGATCCGATGACTAAAGGTCTACCGCCCAGAACTTTCCAAGATCTTGTAATGAGAATGGGTTTTAGTAAAGACCTTGTATGAAAGCATACACTGTGTATGAACGATTATTATTTCCTTGAATGTTTTATTTTGTCTATGCTAATGTTTGTGCGCACCTTATGATTTATAGACAAAACTTATGTAAGGTAATTACTTACCCTAAGGATTTTATTTCAGTCATTTTGGTTTTATGATTAAGTGTTTTATATTGAGACTTTAGTATGACTGTTGGGGGTCTCGAATTGACTTCAATTCGAACGACTGTAACTCTCTACTATGGTTTCAACATGAGACTTGATGAGTATTTTAAACTTGGCCAAAATTACTTAATACTCATCGTTAATGATCACTCGGCCAAGTGGGAGAATGTTAGACTTCTATATAATTGTGGCCTTTATTGATCATCTAAATATAATTAACCATATGACATTATTATCCTAAATATTAATTTTAAGTCATTATTTGATGGAAATAATGACATTAGGAAGAATGTGTAGGGTTACCCTTTAAGTGTCCATAACATGAGAATAAAAGGAGAATAATCTACACCAAATAAACACTCTCCATTTTTTACATTTCTCTAAATCTTGATCCATCCCAAGTGGACACTCTAAAGTGGAACCAAGAACATCTTGACGGGTAGAATGGCTTCGTCATCATCAGCAAAGATAACCATACCATCAAGTACGTATCTTCATTTGGTGTCCATGTTTATATGTATGATATGATTGAATAACATGATTATATGCTTTATTTTTATACATGTTTAAAGATATAATCAACACTTCTACCTTATTTTCTAGCCCCGACCCGACCCGACTACGATGACCGACCCGAAAATTTTAATGTTTGGTTGTGAAAAATTCTAACACAAAAACTGGACCCCAATGAAAAAAAATCCTGGGTCCACCACTGTTTACTATTTAAAAAAATAACATATATATACATCGAATTTTTTTTAAATCTTGGGCCTTATGTGGAGGTTCTCCCCGCAAATCATAGCCGCCACTGATGTGACTCATCAATGACAACATATTTTTCAACATACGCATATGTGCATACCGTTACTAGTGTGTTTTAGAGATTTAAAGCATATACAAATTTGTAGGTACGTAAAAATCTTAACAAACTAAGTGTAGGTAAGGAGATATACAGGGAGATGATCAAATAGAAAGTTTATTTTTGCTAGAAAGGATAGGAAGCAATAAGATTATGACATGTGGCAAAATTTAAAATAAAGAGGAATGGTATTTTAGTCAATCGTACCAAATCTTCTTCCTTCTTCTTCCCCAGTAACTTCAAAACCCACCATTTTCAAAACCCATCATCTTCAACCTTTTCTTCACTTTCTATCTGAATAATCACTACATTATAGTGCAATTTTCATCACCAATTAATGATTCAAACACCCAATCAACGTGTTCTTTAACTTTTTTGAAGAAACCCAGTTTAACTTCATACAATATCTCATTTTTCCTATGATTTTGAAGCGAATCACTCGATCCGTTCGATTTGAACGCTGATAAGTGTTTCTATCATTCAAATTTCGTCAATCGTTGAAGAAATCGGCTTCGATCCATGTAAGAAATTCATGAATTGCATTTTTACGATATGGGTTTTTGAATTGAGCCATTACGTTATACGGGGGTTCCAAGGGGGCAACGCCCCCTTGGTGGGGGTCCGGGGGCAGCGCCCCTCGTAGCAGGGTCCAAGGGGCAGAGGCCCTGGCTGGGGTCGAGCTGCGTCACAAAACTTTAATTGTCACACCCCAACTGATGGCGGAAACATCGGGGCGCGGCACTGAGCGAAACAGGTTGTCCAAGAGAAATCCATAACACTAAAATTATCGGATATTTTAACATCATGTCCCATACCACAATATATCAGATAAAAATAGTTAATACAGACATTGTTTTCTCAAAGACAAATATAAGGCTGTTCTGACAACTTAGATTTTATAATGTTCGTTTCTAGACTCTCCTAAGCTCAATTCCCTGAAAGCAAGCAAAGCATCCTAAGCATTCAAACACCTGTCACATACGTTAAAATAGAGGTCAATACACATAGTGTAAAGGTGAGCATACATGTTTAATAGTATAGTAGTAGCGAAAGCGAGTTTACGCATAACCAGCATTAAACATGTATAATGTGAAGCAAGTAAGTTATCGACAATGAAATATGCACAAACGTGACTGCGAGTTGTAGAATGCGCAACACATATCACCACTGTGACATGTGAGAAAAGCCCTTAACAACCCCTGTCCACGACAGGTGCTGAGTCCAAACTATAGTACTATCGTTGCTAAGGTGTCAGGCAACAATCACTGTGTAAACATAACATACAAGCATTCATCGAGTAACACATATAACATGTAGTAACGGTTAGTGTATAAAATGTGTTTGCATTGTGTGATCAATGTGATTTGATATAAGTAACGTATGTAACACCCAAAAGTGCTTAAAGCAAAAAGGGATCGAGTATACTCACCGATAGTGCTTAATAACTAAACACTCGCTTGGATTGAAGGGAGCACTGAGAGATTAGCCTGAACAGTTAATGATATCATAAGAGAATGAGTGATGTACTGAAAAGTACATATGTTTATAGTGTATATTTTTGGTCAGTTTTCAGTTGTTTCGAGTCTGTTTTAGGTTAGAACTATGATACTGCTGACGTTAAGCTTTGATTTCAGGTCCCGTAGCTTAAAGTGTTGAAAAATGAGTAAAAACGAGCAGTTCGGAAGAAAAACGGGATTCGTACGCGCGTCGGAGAAGCTGGAAATCAGAAAATAATAAAAAAATTAAGAAATCCACTTTTGGAGGCGAGGCGTGACGCCACACCCCCCCTCGCGTCACGCGAGGGGCTTGATTTTGACCGGATTGATTTTCCAGCTAGGGTTTGACTTTTATTTCCAAAAAACCTAATCAGAAACCCTAATTACGAAATAGTGAGAGTTTGGAGCATTCTTTGAAGGCAATCGGAGATTTGAAGGCACGGGAATCATTGGTACGAGTCAGAGTCGAAGAATCGAAGAATCAATCGGGTTTTCTAATCCCTTGTTTTGTCGATTACTTTCTTTGAACTTTGTTACAATGAATTTTTTGTTAGACATCTTTGTTTTGTGTTTAATTACTGAGATGCTTGGCTAAATATTTAAATCACCTAGACTATGATGAATGGATTGATATAAAGATTTTACCTTTTTCGTTATTTGCACGATGTTTATGGATTGATTGTGTTTAGTAAAAGGTTTGATTTAATGATTTGATGTGTATGCGTGCTTTGATTCGGTTTATTATTGTTATTTGCTTCATATGATTCTTAGTGACGGTCTATATCACAACGTAGAGTCATATTAGGGTTTAGGGTTTCGGTGAGTGTCTATATCACATAAGAAAACCTTCACTCTTTAGGGAGAATCGCGCGATAACCTCTAGAAGTAATTGATAATAATTTGCTAGGTCTTAGTGTTCTACTAGTCCTAATAACTGGGAAGTGAGGGGCTATTGGTAGGTCTTACCCGGCGAATTGCTTTAGATAGGCCTTGGGAAAGGTTATGTCTTGGTTTACCTGTCGGTCTTATTAGTCTATCAAGTCAAATCTATTACTTCAAACTACCCTAGACCTAGGATTGGGAAAGAATAGGTCAACATTAGGGTACTTACACAATAATTAGACGACTGAGAAGAAATCTAATAACCGGTAGAATTAACGGCCTAGGTAGTGCCACAGGTTTCTCCTTGAGAATGGTCGAGGGGCCTCGATGGTTCTTAATAGGTTTAGTATTTTAAGATCCCGGTTCCATAACTCGTGCATTTAACTTAATTGGTAATCTCTTAAAAACAATCCAGGATTCTTGTCTAGGTGGTCTAGTTCTCACATAAGAAAAGTTCACAGTCATCATTCGTTTTTAGTCTAGTCTTAGTTAACTTAGTAGTCTAATATAGATTTCCTTAGTTTTCAGTAACCCCCCCCCCCTAAAACAAATAAACAGTTTGAGTCGTGTCTGTCAGAGTCTGTTAGAGTCTAGTATACGTGATAAATAGAGTCTCGTGGTTCGATATCCGGACTTCCTAGGTTATACTACATTGATCGGTACACTTGCCGATTGTGTGGTTTAGGTCGAGTCTAGAATTAAAGCTTTTTAGTGTCTAGTTTAGAGAGTCTTATTTAGTTAATTTTTGTAGTCTGTTTAGCACACATCAAGTTTTTGGCGCCGTTGCCGGGGACTCTTGGTAATTGCGTTCATTAGCTTTGATAGATTTACTTGACAAATACGTGCTACGTGTTTACTTTGTTTTGTGTCTTTTATTTTCGTCTTGAGTCGTAGTAACTATTGTTTGTTTTTCTTGTGTTCAGGTTTTTGCTTGTAGTGGATGCCACATCTGCGCTCGCACGGACCGCCACCACCAGTCAAGCAGTCATCATCTCAACTGGGCGAAGGCCCACAGGTTACTTCTACATCTTCATCTCGTTTCCCCAACTTTGATTTCACCCCGTTACCCACCCCACCTCCTACACCACCACCTTCGCCAAACCATTCACCTAAAACCTCCCCTAAGGTCACCCCACCCGATAGCCCTACTTCTAGTACCTCTAGTAATCTAGAAAACTTAGAACACATGGCTAACCCTAGGCAAACCGTCCATCAGCAGGCCACTCAGAATTTCACCGGCCTTGCTTCACCCATCACCGTTCCACCCATAGTCAGTGAGAATTCATGGCAGATTCCCTCCTATGCCATGCAGGCCATAACCAATAGCATCCAATTCCATGGCCGAGACGATGAGGATGCCCCGGCCCACATCAACCGTTTCTCTAGGATGCTAGCTACCTTTAGCCTTAGCGGTGCACCCAATGATGCTACCTACTTACAGCTTTTCCCGTTTTCACTAGCTGGCCGTGCGGCTACTTGGTTGGACTCTCAACCAACCGGTACCTTTACTACTTGGGCGGGGCTTCGTCAAGCCTTTTTGAATAAGTATTTCCCGCCCGCAAAAGCCTCACGACTTAGAGACGAAATCCATTCCTTCCGCATGGGGTCCGACGAGCCCTACTACCTTGCTTGGGAGCGGTTCCAAAACCTTTGTGCTCGTTGCTCCCAGCACGGTCTATCTGATTGGGCCTTATGTGAGAAATTCTACAACGGTCTCACGCAAGAGACTCGTGATAGGTTTGATACTAACGCGGGGGGGGGGGGGCATATGATGGGTATTCTTACAGTAGCTGAGTGTTTAGAGAGGTTTGAGGCATTTGCTCAGTCTCAATCCCAATCACGTTCCGATAAGAGGTATCAAAGTGGTAATTCAAATACCACTACTAGTGCACCCGCCCGAGGGGTGAACCATGTCACCATGGACCCTAGTTTAGCCTCTGTTTTGGAAAACATCACTCGAGAGCTTAAGGAGATTAGAGCTAAGGTTGATAAGTGTGAGTTTTGTCGAGGTGGTCACGATACGAATGCGTGCCCATTGCTTGTAGGAGAGGAGCAGGTTGACTACTTGGGAGGAGGTTTTGGTAGAGGTCAGTCTAGTGGTTTTGGGGGTAATAATAATGTTGGTTCGGGTTGGCGAAATAATAATAATTTTAATAATAATAACAATTTTCGCTCGAATGGACCTCCTGGTTTTCAAATAGCTCAAAATCCAAATAGGGGTCTAGGTTCACTTTTTAGTGGGAGTTCGAATGGGCAGGTTAAGGATGGGGGGTCGAATAATCAGGTTCAAATAGGTCAAGGTCCAAGTTTCGATTTAGGGGGTAGCATGGAAAGAATGGAGGCTATGATGGGCCAGCTAGTTGTTAGGGATCAAAATACCCAAAAGAAACTTAGTGAACATGACCTTATGTTGAAGAATCACCAGGCTGCGGTCCAAGACCTTTCTAGGGTTGTAAGTGATATGTCTAGGAAGTTAGATGAAAGATTACCCGGTCAGTTTGCAGCTAACACCCAACCTAACCCGAACGCTCATGTAAAGGCCATTACCACTCGTAGTGGCAGAATAGTAGGGAACCCTAGTGTTGAGGAGAGAGAGGTTGATGAGGATGGTGATATTATTGATGAAGTGATTGAGATGGAGGCTCCCGGCAAAGTGCAATCTAGGTTAAGCCCAGCAAGTACCGCACACCCCGGTGAGTCTCAAAGTGAGAAGAAAGTTGAGAAAAAGCCCATAGACGTTAGACCTTCACCCTATGTGAATCATGCGTATGTTCCGTTTCCCTCACGTCTTAAGAACCAAAAATACTCACGGGAATACGGGCAGTTTCTAGATATCTTCAAGCAATTGAAGATTAATCTTCCGTTTATAGAGGCACTCCAGTCCATGCCAAAATATGCAAAATTTTTGAAGGACCTTCTTAGGAATAAGGAGAAATTAGGTGAGTTGTCTAATGTCCTGTTGCATGGAGGGTGTTCAGCCATTGTCTCAAATAAGCTTCCTGAAAAGCTTACCGATCCCGGTGTGTTCACTATTCCTTGTCTATTCGGTAGTAACACAAACACTAGAGCCTTAGCCGACCTAGGTGCTAGCATTAATTTGATGCCCTTTTCACTTTATGAGAAGCTAGACTTAGGCGAGCTTTCACCTACCCGAATGACATTGTCTTTAGCTGATAAGTCCGTGAAACACCCGAGAGGAATAGTTGAGAATTTGCTTGTTAAGGTGGATAAGTTTGTTTTTCCGGCCGATTTCGTTATTCTAGACATGGAAGCCGATGAAAACATACCGCTGATTTTAGGACGGCCATTCTTAAACACCGCCAAAGCTCTCATAGATGTCTCTTTAGGCACCATCACACTTAGAGCGGGCGAGGAATCGGTAGTTTTTAACGTTATGGATTCGAGAGGGCCTAGTGATAGAGTGCAGTCGGTTTCGTTAGTGGGGGAGTGTGAGAAAAACGAGAGAGATGAGAAGAAGGATGTGAGTGATGCGAGTTTAGAGAAAGTGACAGGATTTAAGTGTGGGGACCCACCGGATAGAAAGTTAGAGGAATTAGAGGAGAGAGTGGAGCGTTTAGAATCTAGGATTGAGACACTGAGAAAACCTCAGTGTGGGGATAACTTTCGGTACGAAGAGTATAGATTCAAAACGCTAGATGAAGAGTTGAGAGGTTTTGAAAGAGATAAAGGTTTTCGGGTTGATTTGGGCGATACATATAGTGGTGCTACAGCCCGTGAGAGTATGTTTGGAGGTGAGCTGCATCTCCATGATCCTCCGTAAGCGTATGAGAAGTTGCTACGCGTTTGTAGAGTTTGTATATTTTGTATCTGCGTTTATTTTTCGTCTTTTAGAGTAGTTAGTATTGTTTTTGTTAGTTTTTCGGGTCTTTGGTTGTGGTTTGAGTCGTTTGCAAGAGTGCTTTGCTGAAGAGTTGCAGGAAATCGTGAGAAGAATAAGCTTCCAGGTACATTTGATACTTAGAAAAATTTTTGGAAGTGATGGATGGTTGAAAAATTTCGAGAAAAAAATTCTAAGGCATGAAAAATCATTTTTTTTTGCGAGACATTCTGTGAAAAACGACCCCTGGCGTGACGCCAAGGGCCGTCGCGTCACGTCTAGGGGTGAAGTTCAAATTAAAATTTTTGTGACCCGCCGCGTGACGCGTAGCCATCACCGGGATCCCTCGCGTCACGCGAGGCCCTCCTGAACCGGTTTAGACTTGTTTTGGCCTTTCAGTTTGTATTGTGAGTCCTTTATTTTGTATCTTGAGTCTAAATTAGTAGTTTGAGTCATTTTTAGAGTCGGTACTGCGTTGGGTTCTGTTTTGCTTTGATTGTGCAGGTTTGGGTTGTACCACCCGTACCCAATTGCCATTCGGGTGATTCTGGACTTGTCATTTTTGATAAACCCAAGCAGACTAGGCAACGATCGCGAATGGAATGCTAAACGATCGTTCGTGGGATTCAAGACTCGTACGGCTGGCACTGACTTTTGTCCTATCCAGCTAAGTCGTTTCCCATTTTGTTGTTGTTGTTTTTTTTTTATTATTTATTTTTTCGTTTGCAGTTTCTTTTCTTAGGTAGTTGTTGAGTCGTATTTTCGTTCTTGCATTAGGGACAATGCAATCTCTAAGTGTGGGGATGGGATACTTGTAAATAGTTGAGTCATAAATATGAAAAACACAAAAAAATTAAAAAATTGAAAAATAAAAAAAAAAATTGAAAAAAATAGAAAATGTCTTTCGAATAAAAAAGAAGTTTGCAAATTAAAACGGAAAATGATAGAAAAAATGAATTTTTGCTCGGGTTCGAATAATAATAATATGAGATTATAATAAACCGAGTTTGCGTCTAGTTTGGGATATGTGGATAGGCCCGGGTTTGGTTTTAAGTCCCTTTGAGTTAATATACCTTAATTGTTGGTCTGCTAGTGGGTTTTCGCCTGGGGAAATATGGGAAACTAAAACCGCCAAAAATAGTATAAGGGATGCCGTTATAAGCTAAGATAGTTAGAGTTTTTTATCATATCTCGCTGAAAAAAGAAAAAAAATAGAATAAAAGTGAGCTAGAAACTAAATGAAAGTAACACAGGCCTATGTAATCCGAGTTGGGGATAGCGACTCTACAGCCGGAATGCCTCTGGGATGTGTGAAATCGACTTGCCGAATAAAAGTACCAAAACCTATGTAATCTGTGATTGGGGATAGCGACTCTACAGTCGGAATACCGCTGGGTTAGGGAAAGCATCGTCTAGTCTCACGAATGAATGAATGAAAAAAAAAAAAAAACAAGCAAGAAAAAAAAATGAAAAAAAAATAGATTTGATTTCAAACTCTCTTTATCTTGGTATAAAACGGTTAGGAAATAACCCAGTGGTTGTTCCTTTTGTCCTATAAGCTTGAGGTGGGAGTAGGTGGACCGTAGATTCTAGTGTGAGACCCTAGGTAGACTGACCGCACTTAAATTAAATTCACATGATAAGGGCTTAGGATTGGACTTGGGTTTAAAGTGGACAAGTATATTCGCAATCGCGGCTAACGCAAATCTTGGTTTTAATTAATTATACCTATACTTTTGACCCGGGTAATTGTTTGTTTCTGATTCCGTTGCATAATTCTTTTTCGAGGACGAAAAAAGAGTAAGTGTGGGGATGTTTGATGTACTGAAAAGTACATATGTTTATAGTGTATATTTTTGGTCAGTTTTCAGTTGTTTCGAGTCTGTTTTAGGTTAGAACTATGATACTGCTGACGTTAAGCTTTGATTTCAGGTCCCGTAGCTTAAAGTGTTGAAAAACGAGTAAAAACGAGCAGTTCGGAAGAAAAACGGGATTCGTACGCGCGTCGGAGAAGCTGGAAATCAGAAAATAATAAAAAATTAAAGAAATCCACTTTTGGAGGCGAGGCGTGACGCCACTCCCCCCTCGCGTCACGCGAGGGGCTTGATTTTGACCGGATTGATTTTCCAGCTAGGGTTTGACTTTTATTTCCAAAAAACCTAATCAGAAACCCTAATTACGAAATAGTGAGAGTTTGGAGCATTCTTGGAGCATTCTTTGAAGGCAATCGGAGATTTGAAGGCACGGGAATCATTAGTACGAGTCGGAGTCGAAGAATCGAAGAATCAATCGGGTTTTCTAATCCCTTGTTTTGTCGATTACTTTCTTTGAACTTTGTTACAATGAATTTTTTGTTAGACATCTTTGTTTTGTGTTTAATTACTGAGATGCTTGGCTAAATATTTAAATCACCTAGACTATGATGAATGGATTGATATAAAGATTTTACCTTTTTCGTTATTTGCACGATGTTTATGGATTGATTGTGTTTAGTAAAAGGTTTGATTTAATGATTTGATGTGTATGCGTGCTTTGATTCGGTTTATTATTGTTATTTGCTTCATATGATTCTTAGTGACGGTCTATATCACAACGTAGAGTCATATTAGGGTTTAGGGTTTCGGTGAGTGTCTATATCACATAAGAAAACCTTCACTCTTTAGGGAGAATCGCGCGATAACCTCTAGAAGTAATTGATAATAATTTGCTAGGTCTTAGTGTTCTACTAGTCCTAATAACTGGGAAGTGAGGGGCTATTGGTAGGTCTTACCCGACGAATTGCTTTAGATAGGCCTTGGGAAAGGTTATGTCTTGGTTTACCTGTCGGTCTTATTAGTCTATCAAGTCAAATCTATTACTTCAAACTACTGATTTCGTTTGAGAACTATTTATAGGCTATGTGATTTCGTTTGAATGTGTCATGTACCATTTCAAACGGAATTACCCCATTCAAGCGGAATTAGCCTATTCAAGCCCTAAACCTCCTATTTTCTCGTACAACGTGCCCTGATCTAACAACTCTAAGTTCAAGACTCGATACAAGATGAAGTCGACAGACGCATGCACCAACACGGCGTCTATCGGTGTAACTTTTCTGACGACTCTGAGCTTTCAGCAGATTGTCTCGGATTTGGAGGATTTTGTCAGTCGTTTCTTGCAACAGCTCAGGACCGGTAATTTGCGCGTCTCCGATCTCGTGCCATACAATAGGCGATTGACATTTTCTTCCGTATAATGCCTCAAATGGTGCCATTTGGATGCTAGAGTGATAACTGTTATTGTACGAGAATTCGACTAAAGGTAAATGCGAATCCTAATTACCACCAAAATCTATAACACACTAGCGAAGCATGTCTTCGAGGGTACGAATCGTGCATTCAGTCTGACGGTCGGTCTAGGGATTGAAAGCAGTACTAAGATTGAGAGTAGTATCGAGAGCAGATTGAAATGTTTCCAAAAGACGTGAGGTGAATCACGGTCAAAGATGATATCACTTGGCATCCCGTGTCGAGAAATAACCTCGTCGGTATAGATTGGAGCTAATCGTTCTACCTTGTAGTCTTCCCGTATTGGTAGAAAGTGAGCCGATTTAGTAAGACGGTGAACGATAACCCAGATGCTGTCGTGACCTGATGGCGTGCGCGGAAGTTTCGTTATAAAGTCCATAGCTATACTCTTCCATTTCCACATAGGGATCTCGGGTTGTACGAGTAAACCAGAGGGGTGTTCATGCTCAGCCTTAACTTTGGAACAAGTCAGGCATTTCGAAACATAGATGGCGATATCCTTCTTTATGCCCGACCACCAGTACTTGTAGTGAAGGTCCTGGTACATCTTATCGGCACCAGGATGAATAGAGTATCGTGATTTGTGGGCTTCGTCTAGCAGGATCTGTCGTAAATTGGTACGCTTGGGAATCCAAATTCGGTCTAGATAATGGAATATACCATTCGATTTATTCACCAGTTGTTCGCCGTTATTGATAATCATTTCTTTCTTCAAAGTGCGTTCGGTAAAACAAGAATGTTGGGCGTCACGGATAAGAGCTTCGAGATTGTGTTGGGCTTGGGTATTACGAACGCTATGCAAATAGCTTCGTCGACTGAGAGCATCGGCAACGACGTTTGCTTAGCCTGGATGGTAACGAATCTCACAGTCGTAATCGTTGAGGAGTTCAACCCATCGGCGTTGTCGCATATTCAATTCTTTCTGGTCAAAGATGTGTTGTAGGCTCTTGTGGTCGGTGAAGACCGCACACTTGGTACCGTAAAGGTAGTGTTGCCAAATCTTTAACGCAAAAACAACTGCACCAAGCTCAAGATCGTGGGTTGTATAGTTCTTCTCGTGGATCTTGAGCTGTCGAGAGGCGTATGCGATAACCTTGTCTCGTTGCATGAGAAGACAACCAAGACCGAGGTTAGAGGCATCGCAGTAGACTACGAAATTGTCGTTTCCATCAGGCAGTGAGAGCACAGGAGCGTTACAGAGCATAAGCTTGAGCATTTGAAAGGCCTCCTCTTGTCTGGTTCCCCAAACAAAAGGTTTGTCCTTGTGCGTAAGAGAGGTGAGAGGGACAGCGATTTTCGAGAAGTCTGCGATAAATCGGCGACAGTAACCCGCCAACCGAGGAATGAATGAACTTCGGATAGGTTCTTTGATGTAACCCAACTCTTAACTACTTCAATTTTCGCAGGATCGACATGAATACCTTAACTATTGACGATGTGACCCAAGAATTGAACCTCCTCAAGCCAGAATTCGCACTTGGAGAACTTTGCATAGAGACGGTTTCCCTGGAGTAACTCAAGAACCAAACAGAAATGTTGCGAGTGTTCGGGTTTTGACTTGGAATAGATCAGGATATCTGTCACACCCCGAAATATCAGAGCTGACGTGACTGGACTGGTATCTTCATTGCACAGCAGAGTGTTTGAGCTAAGACTTCTAAACAGTGAACGCTCGCTAAGTACTCAAATCCCCAAGGGTTCTCCTATTCCAACTGTTCCATAGTTTTGAAAATGCAACCTGAGAAAGAACATGCAAAAAATCAACATAAAGTTGAGCGAGTTCATAGTTTGTTTGAAAAAGATTTAAAATAAATCTTTTTGATAACCGGTTTTAAAGTTGTTGAGAAATATAATAAAATCATTTCTTTCTCGGCATGTTATATGAAAACTGTGGGTCTAGCCTGCGAGAGTCTTTGTGCATTGCACGTGTGAGAATGGGCCGAGCCCAAAATAGTCTTTGTAAGCAGGACCAACTCCTCCTCTTACTCGTACATAAGTTTAAAACGTTACCAAAGTTTGTAAATCCATGTATTTGTGAGTTTCCATCAAATGAATCTTAAAAACATTGGAAAATTTGAGTATCAAAAGTTGGTATGTAAGCGTCTATGAACCTAATGATCATTAATGTGTAGCTAAGACATTAATATGTGTGCCGACATAGGAAGCACTCAACCCGGTAGACGATTTAAGTGTCGATTCACTTCGACAGGGACACAAAAGCACTCTAAGTGGCCGCACAAGAACCGTGAGTGGGGCTCATCCGTACCCCATAGATCTACCCCCTGTTCCGTGGTCCTTAAAAGGATTAATGGTGCCTAAGTTAGCGCCTATTCGAACGTGATCCAAGAATTCATTCCATAGCTTAATCATACCCTAGTTAATATGTATTTCAAAAGAAAAGGGGGACATAAACCCATTGGGTTGTCTCGTTGTTCGTACGCAGACCAACCCAGTCCAGTTGTAGTAACTAGGACATTCCCGTCACTAGTCATGAAAATCATGCACGTTTTGTAGAACCTGTATGTTTAGTATAAATCGTTCGTAAACCTTTCGAGTTCGTTGAAATTCATTTGCAACATTGTTTATAAATATGAGTTTTCGTTCATCGAAAAGTTGTTTATTTTTGCAAAACTTTCATGTCTTTCCACCCCCGAAAACGTTGGTAAAAAATGTAAAACTAGAAAAAGTGGGGGTTATGAACTCACCTTGACATTCTTGTGCAAAGCTAGCTTAACGTGATTATGTGATGTCATTCCAAAAATGTGAACTCGCTAGCGTGCAACTAGAGCATTCCTAATCAAGGAATAATTATAAGTTTCTAATTAACCGACGTAGCTAAACTACGTGTCCGAGCTCTACCGAGTCGTTAGCTAAACGACTCTAAAGTAGTGTTATCTTGACTTAGAGTAACCAATCTATGGTTTTTTGATCCCGTTTAAAATCGGAATAAAACTAAGTCTCGAGATCGACTTAGTTTTCGAGTGGTTTTAGGGTATATATATGTTCATATATATAAATATAAATATATTTACAAAGTCGTGTTAAACGTTTGAAATATGAATCCCGAGTTCCGAAGTTTGAAATAAATATAAAAATTATATTCAGTTCGTAAAAGAGTTTAGAATCGACGTTTGAAATAAATATAAACCGTTAAACTTGTCTTATACTTCTCGATATAAATATGACTAATTATATTTACTTTGTACAACTGTCGAATATTAGATATTTGGAAGATAATTTCCGATTTTTCGACCTTTGAAATAAATATAACAAATTATAGTTATTTTATAAAAGTGTTCGAGTTTTCAATGTTTTTGAAATAAATATATAAACGATTATATTTGTAAACAATTAACGACGTTTGAAATAAAAGTATACGATTTTATTTGATTTGTCAATTCGTTGAAAACTCGTTTCTTAAGTTATGAAGTGTCGCCAAAAAAGAGCATACCTTATATTTATTTTTACAAAATGCCTTGAATTCCGATCGGCGTCGTTTTTATAACAAAATCGTTTCATTTGTCGGGTTTTTACAAAATTCGGGCAGAGTTCCCTCTGTTTTTGGACGATCCCGACAACCAATGTTTCGATTTATTTTCAAAATTCAATCAATTTTCGACTATATAAACACAATGTATAAAATTTCGTAACAAGTCACTTAAGTAATCGGTTCGAGCTCGGTCGCGTAACTAACTAAGAATCTAAAATCTATAGTAATCTAACTAAATTTCGTGTCCATTAAAAGTTACCGGTTCTCGCGTTGCCGACATTGACTTTCGTTGACCGTCTGTTGACTGAGTTGACTCGGTTTGACCGAGTCAACCCGAGTCGAACCAAACCTTGGCCCAAACTGTGACACCTGGGTCATTGCGACCATCAAACAAATACCAAACCAATGAAATATTTTATTTCATACTTGGGATTTGTAAAAATATGTGTATCATTTGCACATATCAATTTTTGTTCAATTCTAAACTCTAAATCGCTTTCTGGAAGGTTATACACGCCCCGATGCGTAAATATAACCATTTTAATGCAAAAAACACTCCGGAATAGTGACATAGGCTTAACATACCTTAAATAACCTTTACATAACTTAGAAATAAGTTTTGGAAGGTTTGGTATGCCGAAATCAAGTTAAATCGCTTACAGGGACTAAATTTGACAAACTGCGAAAGTATGCCAATTTGAACTGTAACAGACATTCCGGAACATGACCATAAGTTAAACATACCGTAAATATCCTTCACATAGCTTAGAAATAGGCTTTGATGGGTTCGGTGTGCTAAAATATACTTTTGGGACATTCAGGGACTAAAAGCGTCAAAAAAGTGCACAAGTTTGCACTTTCGCGCATAACTTACGTTCTGAATACATCCGGACATCCAAAAATTTATGTAAGCACTAAAATATTTTATTTTAGTGTTTGGCATAAGAAAAATCCATTCGTCACGCATTTCGGATCGTTTTTCGCGCTTATGCGCATTCCGTCGTAATTAAGCGAACATCGCGATCGTACGGCCAAACGAACCGACATCCGAGATATTTTTGAGCATGTTTTGAGTTCCCTATACTTTAACTTCATTTTAGAGCCTTGAAATGAGGTTAACGGGGTTCAAACGCATCGAAAATAGCTTAAACGGGCTGCAGGGACCATTTCTGCCATTTTTGAAACTTTGCTGAAACTGGTAGGCAGTGGCGTAGCGCGAGCACCTCATGCCTAGGCAGTGGCGCCACGCAAGCGCCTCATCTGGACAGAAACATTGTATTTGGTCCATTTTCACTTTCGCACTTGGTTTTGGCAATACCGTGGGCTCAAATGGTTTTGTAAAACCACTATCTTGAGGTGTGTGGCCAAGATCAAATCACGGTTAACGAGGAACGATCTTAACGGCTCTACAAATCCTATAAATACCCCACCCCACTTCTTGCAAAAACCACTAGAATCTTGATTTGAGAAGCTCTAAGTTGAAACCATTGTTTCATACCTGAGCTACTTGGATCGAGGTTAGCATTCGGGGACCCTTCGTAAGTATTCCTTCGTTCTTTTATTGCTTTTCGAGTCTGAAAGTCAAAATTTGTTTGACTTTCTGCGTTGACCAGTTTATGGTCAATGCGAAGTTCGTTTGAACTTCGCAACGTGAGTGTAATCACGTTGGTTATAGTCCCTTGGGACTATGCCTACTGATTACCACGTTGTCTAGGGTCGTAGGGTAAGCGATCTAATAAATGGCTTATACCTTCGAACCCAACCCTTTTGGTCGATCATTAGGATCCGACCAAACACATTAGGTGACCATAGTAGGTAGGGAATAACCTTCCAAGGTTATACCCTATGGGCACATCGTTTGAGTAGTTGTATGATAGGTAGTTTATATGCCTTAGGTAAATTACCAGAATACCCTTTTCATGTATAATTGGTAATTTAGCTTATGTAACCTAAACTTTTATACATAACTGATTATACAACATCATAAAACATGAATAGGCATATAATACTTGTCATAGGACTAGTTAGACGTCTCAAACGCGATTTGCGCGCACGACGCGTTAAAGTAGCTTAAGCTACCTTAATGGGTCGCGATGGGTCGAAAGCACTTAGGTTTGGTTTCATAGTAGTATGTAGGCTTTGTTAAACCATACTACATGAGTTCCCATACTCATTTGGTCTACAAGCCCTCATTTTATCCGATCTTCCGACTCAGGCCCGGTTTATTTATATGGTTTTAGACTGCCGATTGATTCCGTGCTCCCTCTAGCTTTGCTTGGTTGTTGTTCAAGACCTCTAAGCATTCTCAGGCGAGTACATTATTCCCCTCTTTTACTGTTTTCAACTGTTTTGGGGTGACTCATATGTGCTAAATGTCTTAACAATGATTTCAAGAACGATTACAATGGTTTCAAAAACAATTACAATGTGGTTTCAAGAACGATAACAATGGTTTCAAGAACGATTACAATGGTTTCAAAAACAATTACAATGGTTTCAAGAACGATTTCAATAAAGTGAACAAACTTGTTGGTTGTAGTTACATAACCAATGACATTCATTAGCAATGATCAAGCCGACCAGTATTAGGTTATGGTACCATAGGATCTGACAAATCCCGTTATTCTCTATACCCATGGTTATGTGTGGGTATTTTGGGTAACGACTGAATCTGTAATTATTAATTTACCCTTTGGTAAGGGTTTGTTAAGAACGAGAACGAGTTGGAACGATGAACGAGTCAAGAAGGTTTGAATGTTATTAGAAAATCGACCATAAAGTAGTTTCACAATTAAAACAAGAACGATTTGAACGATTTCACAAAATGTTTTAACGATTGGGTAAACATTTGGACATGATTTACAATTGATCATGCATTTCCATGAAACATAGTATTGATTTAAACCAAGTTTTACTTCAATACTTTGTTTTGTGCGTTTCACCTATGGTTTAGTTGATGCATTTCTCTAGCCATACATATCATTTTGGTTACACATTACATGGTTTACATTTGACACAAACACTTTTGATATTGGTTATACATAACATGATTTACATCTTGACATGAACATTTTGACATATTATTCCAATACATTTGGCAGTTGGGTTACACATAGACATCTTACATTGTTGGTTTGGTTTGAGTAAGTGATTTAAGTAACAAGGCGTGTGTAATATGATATAAGCATGGTGGATACGCCGCTGGTACTTCCTATATATAAGTGCTTATATGGTATTACATATCGTAGCGTTGTTTAAATCATTTCAATTTAAACATATAACATTTTATACAAATAACATACTTTTCACAATACATTGTTGTACAAACAACTTAACTTATACAAACTCATTTTACATGGTTATTCATTTAATCATGCATTATTCTCTTATTTATACATATCATCTGAACTTATTATTTTTCAAATGATTTACAAAGACAAAGCAAATTACAAGGTTCATGACTAAACATTTTCTTAAACAGAAGTCATGAATCTTATTTTCACAAAACCTATGTACTCGCCAGCATTTCCTTGCTGACCTCGTTTTCACATGTGTTTCAGGTATTGTTGAAAGATATCGATTGATAGGATGCATGCTCACATAGGACTGGACAAGGCCTTAGTGACTCAATAACAATGATAGACTATGTTTAAATTGTGTATTTAGATTTCCAGACGATGTAATTATTCAATGTTTAATAAAACGAAACACTTTTTGGTATCCATGGTTATGAAACATTAATTCTGTTACAACACTCCCCGACGTTTCCGCCACGTTTTGTATGTTACACGTGGTCGGGGTGTGACAGAAAAGATGGTATCAGAGCCAATGGTTATAGGGAATTAGGTTATTAGTAATGCTTTGACCTAGTCTATAACCTTCTTAGGACCCTAACGCGAGTTTACTTGCGTTTAGTCATAAAACAATACCGTCACCTATCCTTAGGCGACGACCACAACAAGAACATAAAATTCAAAACCGCTTTGAAAACTAATCATCTGTTCTAGGATGATTGATTACTAGGTTTTGAACCCTCTGTTATATGGTTTTGAACCCCTTTGAGTTTTCAAAATCTCGTCAAGGTTTTGGGTTTTAAATAATGTGAACACGTGCAAACTGGAAGGGTGAATGCCTGTATTCTGGGTTTTCTGTCTAGGCAAGCACTTCGTATATATCTCATCAGACACGAGACCAGTTGTGCTTACCTGGGAATTCTTGGGATGAGTGTTCACTTATAGGCGAGCATGTCTTCGCGATACATTATTTTTGATCCATTTACTTTGGTTAGTCACTGTGTGTCGGTTGTTGCTTTGTAGTAACAAACAAATGACCACTATCCTTGCTTTCATCAGATTTGTTTCATCTCATTCTTTTCGTCTAATTCTCTCACTCGTTTCCTTTCATGTTTCCTCTTTTAGAATGCCTCCTCGACGCGAAAACCAGATAGCGACTGCCGAATTGGCAGAAATCATTGCGCAGCAAATGGCTGCTCAATTCCCAAACCTCTTTGCTCAATGGAACCAAGCCAACAACAACAACAATGTTCCATGCAAATACAAGGATTTTAACCAGGCTAAACCACTCAAGTTTAGTGGTTCTGAAGGAGCGACTGGGCTTCTTCAATGGTTCGAGAGCATTGAGAATACTTTCCGCCACGTGCAGTGTCCTGACAATCGCAAGGTCGAGTTTTCTTCGAGTGTGTTTCAGAAGAGGGCTCTCACATGGTGGAACGGGGTTATGAGGGATCGTGGTGCAGAAGTTGCTCTAGCACAGACATGGGCTGAACTTAGGGCCCTTATAATGAGGGAATTCTGTCCTCGTCATGAGCAGCGAGCTTTGGAGAAGGAATTTGATGAGTTGAAGCAAGATAGTGGTGAGCACAGGGCGTATACTGATAGGTTTGAGGAGTTGAGTCTGCTTTGCCCGACAATGGTTACCCCACTCGACAAGGCTATCGAAAGGTACATCGACGGCCTACCTGACTCGGTACAAGACATCCTTACTGGTAGTAGCCCTACCATACTCCGTCAGGCGATCGAGTTAGCTGCGACTTTGACTGAGTCACAGATTCGGAAGAATAAGTTACACAGAAAGGGTGACAAGGGTAAGAAGCAGGGGTCTGACAAGGAGGATAGCAAGAAAGGTCAAAACAAGAAGGGTAAGGAAGGTGAGACGTCAAAGAAATCAAGAAAGCGAAAGGGTGTTCAGAACTTTGCTGTTACAGCACAGACTGCTCAGAACCCGCGGAACCCACCAGCTCAGCCACCTGCAAAGAAAGCATATGCCGGTACCGCACCTCATTATGCACGCTGCAACGGTCATCACGCGGTACAACAAGCTTGCTGGCAATGCACGACGTGTGGTAAACTTGGGCATTTGGCCAATGTTTGTCGTTTGGGACAAAATCAGGCTGCTCAGGTTCAAGCTCCGGTTCAAGGGAATGCTGTGAGATTCCCACTGGGGTCATGTTTCAACTGCGGAGAGATTGGTCACTTCCGCCACAACTGTCCGAGACTAGTGAATGCAAATGCTAACGCAAACCCAAATGCGAACGTCAACGTCAATGTGAATCCAGCACGTGGTCGAGTGTTTAACATCAATGAGGCACTCAATGATGAAGGAGTGAACAATTAGCATTTTGTATTTCCTCTGGTTGTTATCTTGTAACATTTAAAGACAATGCGGTTGTTATATAAATAAAAATTTGTGGTTTTATTTTTTAACTAATGCAATTGTATGAATGTTTGATCTAACCTTATGATGTCAACACAAAGACAAAACTACTTGTGAGGTTCTGTCATTTTTATGATCACTTGTGATCTCCCTAAGAACCTCAAACACTTGTTTCTTTTAAATCTAAAGTATCTTATCGTCTTGCACCGTTCGAGATGCAAGAATTATCAAAACAGCTTCAAGAGTTGTCTGATAAAGGATTCATCCGTCCGAACTTTTCACCTTGGAGAAACTCCTGTCCTCTTTGTGAAAAGAAAAATGGATCTTTTCGAATGTATATCGATTAACGTAAGCCTAGTAAGCTTACCATCAAGAATCGATATCCCCTACCTTAAATCAACGATTTCTCCGATCAACTGCATAGCGTTTCATGCTTTTCCAAGATCGATTTGCGTTCTGGGTATCATCAACTTCGTATTCTCGAAGAAGATATTCCCAAAACGGCTTTCTGCACGAAGTATGGCCATTACGAGTTTACAGCCATGCCTTTTGGATTGACAAATGCTCCAGCCATCTACATGGACTTAATAAATAGAGTCTGCAAGTCTTATTTGGATCAGTTCGTCATTGTTGTTATTGATGACATCTTGATCTATTCATGTCCCGAGCCGATCACGATCAACACCTTCGTTGACATTGGAACCCCTAAAGAAGGAACAAACTTTTCGCTAAATCCTCCAAGAGGAAATTTTGGCTTAAAGAAGTTCAGTTTTTGGGTCATGTAGTCAACAAGCAGGGTATTCATGTGGATCCATCCAAATTGCTGCAATTAAGGATTTGATTCCTTGTATGCTTTAAATACCCGTGTCCAAAGATAACAAATTTAAGGGTCAAATTAAACAATTATGCGATTATGCGATTATGTGATATGTGTTTATGTGTTCTCCTTTATGTTTTTGTGTGATCCGATTTTCAAATCCTCATAGAATCTTTCATATATTCATATGAGGGATTCATAATAGGATATTCAAAAGGTACTACCTTAAATCCTTAATGGGCTTCTATGTAATAGTTAAGACCCTTGGATTATATAGTATCGCTTCATGATTCATAAGAGATCCTTTTAGTGGTCTAGTCTAAAAGATTGATTCACAATTTGGTTAAAGAATGACATCTAGTGATGTAGCTGAACAGACTCCTTGATAGTCTATTTAGATCATTTATTGATTTAATTAAAAGGACTTTATGGCGGTCTAGTCACACTCATCACAGGATTGTTCATTTGGTTTTACCCTACACATTATAAAATAGACTGTGTGAACTGTGCAAGGAATTGTCTAATTATGGACGCGTACATAATTATGAAATTTAGTGCACAGAAACCCAGTAAGATTTGTTATGTGTAAGAACCGATAGTGACAACAATAACAAAATGAGAATGATGTAATGGAGGTACGGTGGACGCATCAATGGCGCTTCATATACTTGTATATAAGTGTCCCTCTTACATTGCAAGCATAATTTTATTAAGGTTACTAGAAGTTCAGAACCCTAACCAATGTTGTTCGATCTTTTCAACTTCATGTTTCAAACTCTCACAAGTTTCCTCTAAACAAATTTCGGGACGAAATTTCCTAAAGTAGGGGAGACTGTGACACCTGGGTCACTGCGACCATCAAACAAATACCAAACCAATGAAATATTGTATTTCATACTTGGGATTTGTAAAAATATGTGTATCATTTGCACATATCAATTTTTGTTCAATTCCAAACTCTAAATCGCTTTCTGGAAGGTTATACGCGCACCGATGCGTAAATATAACCAGTTTAATGCAACAAACACTCCGGAATAGTGACATAGGCTTAACATACCTCGGAATAGTGACATAGGCTTAACATACCTTAAATAACCTTTACATAACTTAGAAATAAGTTTTGGAAGGTTTGGTATGCCGAAATCAAGTTAAATCGCTTACAGGGACTAAATTTGACAAACTGCGAAAGTATGCCAATTTGAACTGTAACAGACATTCTGGAACATGACCATAAGTTAAACATACCATAAATATCCTTCACATAGCTTAGAAATAGGCTTTGAGGGGTTCGGTGTGCTAAAATATACTTTTGGGACATTCAGGGACTAAAAGCGTCAAAAAAGTGCACAAGTTTGCACTTTCGCGCATAACTTACGTTCTGAATACATCCGGACATCCAAAAATTTATGTAAGCACTAAAATATTTTATTTTAGTGTTTGGCATAAGAAAAATCCATTCGTCACGCATTTCGGATCGTTTTTCGCGCTTATGCGCATTCCGTCGTAATTAAGCGAACATCGCGATCGTACGGCCAAACGGACCGACATCCGAGATATTTTTGAGCATGTTTTGAGTTCCCTATACTTTAAATTCATTTTAGAGCCTTGAAATGAGGTTAACGGGGTTCAAACGCATCGAAAATAGCTTAAACGGGCTGCAGGGACCATTTCTGCCATTTTTGAAACTTTGCTGAAACTGGTAGGCAGTGGCGTAGCGCGAGCACCTCATGCCTAGGCAGTGGCGCTATGCGAGCGCCTCATCTGGACAGAAACATTGTATTTGGTCCATTTTCACTTTCGCACATGGTTTTGGCAATACCGTGGGCTCAAATGGTTTTGTAAAACCACTATCTTGAGGTGTATGGCCAAGATCAAATCACGGTTAATGAGGAATGATCTTAACGGCTCTACGAATCCTATAAACACCCCACCCCACTTCTTGCAAAAACCACTAGAATCTTGATTTGAGAAGCTCTAAGTTGAAACCATTGTTTCATACCTGAGCTACTTGGATCGAGGTTAGCATTCGGGGACCCTTCGTAAGTATTCCTTCGTTCTTTTATTGCTTTTCGAGTCTTTTCGAGTCTGAAAGTCAAACTTTGTTTGACTTTCTGCATTGACCAGTTTATGGTCAATGCGAAGTTCGTTTGAACTTCGCAACGTGAGTGTAATCACGTTGGTTATAGTCCCTTGGGACTATGCCTACTGATTACCACGTTGTCTAGGGTCGTAGGGTAAGCGATCTAATAAATTGCTTATACCTTCAAACCCGACCCTTTTGGTCGATCATTAGGATCCGACCAAACACATTAGGTGACCATAGTAGGTAGGGAATAACCTTCCAAGGTTATACCCTATGGTCACATCGTTTGAGTAGTTGTATGATAGGTAGTTTATATGCCTTAGGTAAATTACCAGAATACCCTTTTCATGTATAATTGGTAATTTAGCTTATGTAACCTAAACTTTTATACATAACTGATTATACAACATGATAAAACATGAATAGGCATATAATACTTGTCATAGGACTAGTTAGACGTCTCAAACGCGCTTTGCGCGCACGATGCGTTAAAGTAGCATAAGCTACCTTAATGGGTCGCGATGGGTCGAAAGCACTTAGGTTTGGTTTCATAGTAGTATGTAGGCTTTGTTAAACCATATTACATGAGTTCCCATACTCATTTGGTCTACAAGCCCTCATTCTATCCGATCTTCCGACTCAGGCCCGGTTTATTTATATGGTTTTAGACTGCCGATTGATTCCGTGCTCCCTCTAGCTTTGCTTGGTTGTTGTTCAAGACCTCTAAGCATTCTCAGGCGAGTACATTATTCCCCTCTTTTACTGTTTTCAACTGTTTTGGGGTGACTCATATGTGCTAAATGTCTTAACAATGATTTCAAGAACGATTACAATGGTTTCAAAAACAATTACAATGTGGTTTCAAGAACGATAACAATGGTTTCAAGAACGATTACAATGGTTTCAAAAACAATTACAATGGTTTCAAGAACGATTTCAATAAAGTGAACAAACTTGTTGGTTGTAGTTACATAACCAATGACATTCATTAGCAATGATCAAGCCGACCAGTATTAGGTTATGGTACCATAGGATCTGACAAATCCCGTTATTCTCTATACCCATGGTTATGTGTGGGTATTTTTGGTAACGACTGAATCTGTAATTATTAATTTACCCTTTGGTAAGGGTTTGTTAAGAACGAGAACGAGTTGGAACGATGAACGAGTCAAGAAGGTTTGAATGTTATTAGAAAATCGACCATAAAGTAGTTTCAAAATTAAAACAAGAACGATTTGAACGATTTCACAAAATGTTTTAACGATTGGGTAAACATTTGGACATGATTTACATTTGATCATGCATTTCCACGAAACATAGTATTGATTTAAACCAAGTTTTACTTCAATACTTTGTTTTGTGCGTTTCACCTATGGTTTAGTTGATGCATTTCACTAGCCATACATATCATTTTGGTTACACATTACATGGTTTACATTTGACACAAACACTTTTGATATTGGTTATACATAACATGATTTACATCTTGACATGAACATTTTGACATATTATTCCAATACATTTGGCAGTTGGGTTACACATAGACATCTTACATTGTTGGTTTGGTTTGAGTAAGTGATTTAAGTAACAAGGCGTGTGTAATATGATATAAGGATGGTGGATACGCCGCTGGTACTTCCTATATATAAGTGCTTATATGGTATTACATATCGTAGCGTTGTTTAAATCATTTCAATTTAAACATATAACATTTATACAAATAACATACTTTTCACAATACATTGTTGTACAAACAACTTAACTTATACAAACTCATTTTACATGGTTATTCATTTAATCATGCATTATTCTCTTATTTATACATATCATCTGAACTTATTATTTTTCAAATGATTTACAAAGACAAAGCAAATTACAAGGTTCATGACTAAACATTTTCTTAAACATAAGTCATGAATCTTATTTTCACAAAACCTATGTACTCGCCAGCATTTCCTTGCTGACCTCGTTTTCACATGTGTTTCAGGTATTGTTGAAAGATATCGATTGATAGGATGCATGCTCACATAGGACTGGACAAGGCCTTAGTGACTCAGTAACAATGATAGACTATGTTTAAATTGTGTATTTAGATTTCCAGACGATGTAATTATTCAATGTTTAATAAAACGAAACACTTTTTGGTATCCATGGTTATGAAACATTAATTCTGTTACAACACTCCCCGACGTTTCCGCCACGTTTTGTATGTTACACGTGGTCGGGGTGTGACACAAACACCCGAACGACCTCTGAATCTAACCCAAACCATAATCATTTACTGTTGTTGACTGGCTGACCTGGTTGACTGAGTTGACCCGCTGTTGACCTGAGTTGACTCGGGTGTTGACCGAGTCAACCGGGTTTGACCCGAACCCGAACACGATTCTGTGATGGAGTGGCCTGTTAACACAACCACCACCACTGCCCTGTCGCCACTGTCGCCGGCGACTCTTCGCCGTCACCAACATCAACAAAATCATTCAAAATCTGTCGGAATCACATCTCTCTTTCAGATCAAGATAAAAAAATGACGAGGGAGAAGGGTTGTATACACTTTACCGAAAAAAAACGTCACCGAAGAACTCACAGAGTCATCTTCAACCTCATGTTGTCATCACATCACTGCCTGGCTCACCGTCGAAACCCACAGCCGCCACTGGATTTCTCTCTCCTCTCTCTCTGAACTCGCTCTCTGTCTCTCTCCCTCTCTCTGATCTTGATCGATCTGTCACACGGCACCATTACCGCCGTCGCCGTGAGCGGTGGAGAGGGTCGACTCCCCTTTCACTCACCGCTCTTCTCTCTCTTTTCTCATACTCTCTCTCTCTCTCCGCCACTCTGTCCTGTCGCCACCGTGTGCCGCCGGCATGGCGATGGCTGGCCATCTACTCGAAGAAACAGGGGTTGGGGTGGTACAAGATGGGGATGTAAGGAGTTAGGGGTACCGGAGCACCGGCCGAACTTGGCTCTGGTCGCCGGTGCCGGAAATATACAGACAAGGGAGAGACGAGTGCACTGTTGGTGTGTGCGTGTTAGGGTTTCAGGGGAAATGAGAACAAAACAACTATAAGGACTTATTTATAGTTAGGTTTTATGAAGTGGGTTGGGCCTAAAAGCCCGTTAACGAGTTTTGAGTGGCCCAATAATAATTCTGAAGCCCGTTTTCTAACCCGATTTTCGTATAACTGCATAAAATATAATCTTAGAGACGAAACACCTAAAAATTTACATCAGATATCGATATTTGACGCGTATAATCCTCGTCGCGTTACAACGCGTAAATTGTTCCGTCTGTCATTTCTAACCCGTTTTTCGATCCGTTTTCAACTACGGGTAATAAAATTTAAAACAAAGCTAAATATATCATAATATATTAATATTGAGACGGAAATTCGAGCCCGGTGCTTCCGTTTCGTCGTTGATTGTCGGCGCGTTACTGTTTCCGCGTTTTTCGTTCACGTTTGCACTTTGTGTCGTTCGAAAGGATAATATTTTGCAAAACCACATTCATAAATATAAGTTATACATATGAACTTCGTATTTTTCGATGTTGTCAGTAGTTTGTACGGTGTCAGTTCATTATCGCTTAATATTCAGTAGATTTCACGAAAATCCTCAAACGCGCACTGTAACGCCCGATCAGCGTTCCTAGGCATACCAAGAGACAAATTAAGTTAATTCGTGCCTTAATCACTACTTATTATTGGCTTAAATGTTTGTTAATCGCGTAATTAGAAGCCGTTAAGTACCGGTTGTCACAATATCATCGATGAACACGATGACGAAGCGGTCGAGAAAGGGTTTACACACGCGATTCATTAGATCCATAAATACTGCGGGAGCGTTAGTCAAAACAAAAGGCATAACAACAAACTCGTAGTGACCCTATCGGGTTCAAAAGGCGGTTTTAGATATATCTTCTTCTTGAATCTGTAGTTGGTGATAGCCTGAGCGTAAATCAATCTTCGAGAAGCACGTAGCACCTTGTAATTGGTCAAACAAATCATCGATTCAAGGCAAGGGATAGCGGTTCTTGATAGTAAGCTTATTCAATTCCTGGTAGTCGACGCACATCCGGAACGATCCGTCCTTTTTGACGAAAAGGAATGGCGCGCCCCAAGGAGAGGTGCAAGGGCGAATGAAGCCTTTATCAAGTAGTTCCTAGAGCTGACTCAAGAGTTCGCGCATTTCAAAAGGAGTGAGATGATAAGGAACTCTAGCAACAGGATTTGCTCCAGGAATGAGATTGATTCGGAAATCGATATCATGAGTGGGAGGTAAACCAGGTAAATCATTAGGAAAGACGTTAGGAAACTCACGAACCACAGACACCTTGTCTATTGCCTTAACTTCCTTTTCCTCCGCTACTACAATGTGTGCCAAGAAAGCTTGGTATTCCTTGCGGAGATACTTGCTAGCTTGAACACACGACATGAGTTGTAACTTCTTCGAAGCGACTTCGCCATAAACACACAATTGATCTCCGTTCGTGAGAGAGAAACGAATCATTTTATCGAAGCAAACAATTTCAGCTTGATTCTCCCGAAAGAAATCCATACCTACTATGACACAAATACTATTTATACGCTGACCGTTATTGTATGTTACTTGTTACTCGATGAATGCTTGTATGTTATGTTAACACAGTGATTGTTGCCAGACGCCTTTTCAACGATAGTACTATTTGTTTGGACTCAGCACCTGTCGTGGACAGGGGTTGTTAAGGTTACCACTTCACGTGTCACAGTGGTGATATGTGTTGCACATTCTACAACTCACAGTCTAGTCTGTGCATATTTCATTGTCGATAACCTACTAGCTTCGCACTATACATGTTTCATGCTGGTTATGCGTAACGCTTTCGAACTCTACTATTACTATTAAACTTGCATGCTCACCTTTACACTATGTGTATTGACCGCTATTTTAACGTATGTGACAGGTGTTTGAATGCTTAGGATGCTTGGTTGCTTTCATGGGAATCGAGCTTAGGAGATTCTAGAAACCAACGAACAATTTATTTAAATCTGAGTTGTCGGAACAGTTTTGTTTGTTTTTGAGATATCTATGTCTGTAATAACTTATTGCTTGATGAGTTATGGTATGGGACATAATATTAACTATCCGGTAATTTAGTTGTTATGGAATTTCTCTTGGACAATCTGTTTTGCTCAGTGTCGCGCCCCGATGTTTCCGTCATCGGTTGGGGTGTGACAGATTGGTATCAGAGCCATAACTATAGGGAATTAGTCAAGACTCGACCTAGTCCGGGTCGATGTCTTCGAAACAACCTAGTCTATAGTCTAGGTACCAACAGACCGACTTGTGCGTGCCCGGTATGGGTTTCGTACGAGCTTACTCGCTATCTCTCGCTCGCACTCGCTTACACTACACTCTTGTGCGAACATCGCATACTACAGTTTCGCGCAAGATCAGCCTTTCCTGTGACACCTGTGTCACTTCAACCATCAAACAGATACAAAACAAATGAAATATTTTATTTCATACTTGGGATTTGTATAAATATGTGCATCATTTGCACATATCAATTCTTGTTCGATTTTGAGCTTTAAATCTCTTTCTGGAAGGTTATACGCGAACTGATGCGTAAATATAACCAGTTTAATGCAACAAACACTCCGGAACAGTGACATAGGCTTAACATACCTTAAATAACCTTTACATAACTTAGAAATAAGTTTTGAAAGGTTTGGTGTGGCGAAATCAAGTTTATTTAATCACAGGGACTATTTGCGTCAACTTGCCAAAGTCTGCCTTTTGTAAGGCAACGTACAGTCCAGAACATGATCATAAGCTAAACATACCATAAATAACCTAAACATAGCTTAGAAATAAGCTTTGAGTGGTTCGGTGTGTGAAAATATGCTTATTTGATCTTACAGGGACTAAAAGTGTCAAGAACGGCGTAAGTTTGCATTTTCGCGCATATCTTACGTTCTAGCCACATCTGGACATCCAAAATTTTTGTACACACTAAAATATTTTTATTTTAGTGATCGGCATGCAAAAATACCATTCGTCGCTTAATTTGGTTCGTTTTCGCGTCTGTTTGAGTTTCGTCGTAATTTAACGAATAACGCGACCGTACGACCAAACGAGCCGACATCCGAGAGTTTTCCGAGCACATTTTGAGTCCTCTAAACTTTATTAACCTTGTAGAGCCTTGAAAATGGCTTAACGGGGGTCAAAAAGGGCTGAAATGGGATTAAAACAAGTGCAGGGGCCTAAACTGTCAAACTGGAAACTTTTGCTGATCTGGGGAGGCCAGGCGGGCCGCGTAAGTGTTCCCCCATACCTTACGCGGGCCGTGTGAGATTCCCAATGACTAGAAATTAGTTTTTCAGCTGTAAGGTTGAGTTTGCATCCAGTGCATTCGAGAAGCGTGCTCTTACATGGTGGAACGGTGTTATGCGTGATAGAGGTGCCGATGTGGCAATGACACAAACCTGGGAAGAGCTTCGGGCTCTAATGATGAAGGAATTCTGTCCTCGACATGAGCTCAGGGCTTTGGAATGGGAATTTGACGATCTTAAACAAGACAGCGGTGAACATCGAGCCTATATTGAGCCTGTTATGCCCTGCCATGTTCACGCCTGTGGATAAGGCGATTGAAAAGTACATTGATGGTCTTCCTGACTTAGTTCAGGATATCGTTACTTGCAACAACCCTACTACTGTCAGACAGGCCATTGAATTATCTGCCACCCTGACTGAATCTCATATCAGGAAGGGTAAGCTTTTTCGAAAAGGCGACCTAAGACCATCTGACAAGGCTGCTCAAGTTGAACCAAAGGAAAAACAGGCCGAGGTATCCAAGAAGAAGAAGCGTAAGGCTTCTCAAAACTGCGCCATAACTGCTCAGAACAATCAGGTTGCACCAAATCAGCCAGCACAACCTCGTAAGAGGAAAAATTATGTTGGTACCGCACCCTTGTGCAACAAATGCAACCGTCATCATCTGGAGCAAGAGCAGTGTCACAAATGTACCCACTGTGGAAGATTGGGACATTTGGTCAATACCTACCGTTATGCAAATCCTGCTGCTATTCAAGCACGGTTCCCACGTGGGTCGTGTTATAACTGTGGTGACCTTACTCACTACAGAAACAATTGCCCAAGACTTGAGGCAGATAGCATCAAATCGGGGGAAGTAAGAACTGCTTGTAATCCCTTATTTATAAACTAATATTAAAATAATAACCTGACCTTGCAGGACTGTATCCCTGCTGACTCAGACCAATAGGTTAAGGGTAACATCGCTTTCACAAGAGGGGCCTACCACTCTTCGCATTAATAACTTACTTAATTATCTTTCAATAATCCGACCTTCCGGGACTGTATCCTGCTGACTCAGACCAATAGGTTGAGGGTAACGTCGCCTTTACAAGAGGGGCCTACCAGTATAACTAAGATAATCTTTTAAAAAGCTCAAAGTGCGGAAATCATCAAAGGATACATAAAAGAGGAGTTGGAACCAAGTGATTCCTTCTTGTCTATTTGTTTTCCTTACATTTGTATTTTTATTTTCTAGTTTATCTTTTAAAACCTTCAAAACTTTTTATCAAAATTTGGTTAAATTAGATGTCACACCCCAACCGATGGCGGAATCATCGGGGCGCGACACTGAGCGAAACAGATTGTCCATGAGTATCCATAACAACTATTAATTACCAGATACTTAAACGTCATGTCCCATACCATAACATATCCAAATAAAACATTCATTACAAATAATTGTCTCTCAAACAAGTACTGATCTGACAACTCAAATTTCAAAATAGACAATTTATTTATTTGTTTCTAGGTCTCTTTCCTAGCGTCGATTTCATCACACAGCAAACAAGGCGTCCTAGCATCTTATGCACTTGCCACATACGTTAAAGTAAAAGTCAATACACATAGTGTAAAGGTGAGCATACAAGTTTGATAATAGCATAATAGAGTCGAAATCGTTTATGCATAACCAGTACGTACAACGTGTGATGTGAAGCACGTTAGTTATCGACATGATCCTATTGATACCAATGACTGCGGGTTGACTGCCCAAGGCAGTTCGTGTGACAACTGTCAAAAATTCAGGTATCCGTACAATTAATTAACCATGATTAGTGCTTAATGACTGTACTGAATTGCAATTAACTGCTTTCTCATTACTGCCATATACATACATGTGCATCATACATTGTTTAATGTCATACCAATATTGCATGAAAGCTTTATTGCCTCAAATGACGCATTAAGCACAGTGAGCACAGTTATCTGATAAGCCTGGAAAATGCTGAAAGAACTCAGCACATAGACAGAAAGTGCATTGAGACACACAATAAGCCAGAAACCAAGTATCACACTAGTATAGTGTGTAGGAAAATAAGGATCACAAAACTGCCTTTCTAAGTGATAGTTTAAGTGCCGGAAAGTGCCTAAAACTCACTCAAAGTGCTGAATTCAGCAAAATTCAGCATTTAAACAATCTAAATTTATGCAGAAATGTGGTTAAATGGTCATGAATGCTTTCCTAAGTGTCGGGAATCAAAAATGTCACAAAAAGGTACATAAAGCACACTAAACTGCAAAGTCTAGCACTTTAACGAACCAGTAACCAACCAAACAACCGGACACTACCCGAAACATCAAATTTACACTAGAAGCACTGTTTTAACATTACCAAGCTAGTTATGGTCCCCGAACATCATAACACCCTATAAATATCTAGTAACTAACATAACTAACTAACACTTGATATTTAACCCTAAAGTAACTAGTATGGTTAAAACCTATGCTAGACCCCCCCCACCTAGTAATCGGCCCATACTCATACCATACATCAAGATTTCATTCAAATATTATAATGGATATGGTTCCCTTTTATTTGACATAAAAAACAAGGGTAATTGAGAATGCATGGATTATATATGTAACCATAAGCACTAAACTCTCATTCTCACACACACTAAAAACACACAAATCCTCCTCATCCCCTTGGAGCTCTCGGCCGAGATCACCCACACCCACACTCACCTTCATTTGATCTTTCTCATATATTCCAAGCATTCACAAAGGTGTTAGAGATCATACAAAGAAGCTAGGAGCTTGTGGAAGATCAAGGACCTCTCTTGTTTGCTTTTATCCATCTCATAACTTCTCTTGATCATCCCTAGCCTTGTGCTAGTGGTAAGAGTCTTGATCTTGCTATATTACTTCTATTTTAAGTGGTTAAAGAAGAATCATAATCAAAAACTTGAAGAACACTAAAGATCATAAGAATGAAACATGAACATAAGCATGTTTAATGAAGTAATCTTGATGAATATGAGTTGTTATGCTTGTTGATCATTGATTGTTTGTAGAAATGATGTTGATCATCATATGATCTTGCTAGATTATGATTAAAAACATAATCTAGCAAGATGAGAAAATAGAAATGTTGTAGGATGATGGATCATCCACACATGAATCACGAACTTGAATGACTAAATGGTTTTCTTGAAAAATAATGATCAAAGTAAGTTATTAATCATATAGATCTAAAGATTTATGAATGGTTCTTTAAAGGAACCAAGTTAAAAATATGAGTTTCATTTAATATTAGTTCTTACATAAACAAATCTTATTTTTAATGGTTAAACAAGTGTAGAAACACTTGTGTAACAAGAAGAATGCATAAAGAAATATTTTTAGAAAATATGATTTGAACTTGTAAACATCCATATTCTTTAAACATAAAGTTTTTAAAGAACTAATCACATTTTAAAGGGTAACAAGATTTACTAAGAACACTAGTAAGTTACTACAAATTTTTACAAATATTCAAGTTCATGAAATAGTAGATTGTTACTTGTTTTTGGCAAAATTGGTAAGTAAAGGTTGTTTATTGTTGATTGTGGATTGATTGTGTTGATTTTTACAAAAGAAAATGATATGCTTGAAAGCATAGAAACCTCCATTTTTAGGGGAAACTATGGAAAAATTTTCTAAAAATCCAAACACTTAGAAAAATATTTATTAACCAACACTTACAAGTGTATTTCAAACCTTAAATTGTTACAAAAACTTTGCCATAGATTTTGTTACAAAAATATAAATATTGGACGTTGGTTTTCATAAATAAAAATGACTAAATATGTATTTAGGGAAATATGTATTTAGAAGTCACATGTGTGTGATTATTTGTATACTTTGTGTATTAGTTATATTATTTTAGGACTTGAAATAATATAACTTACAAAAATACCAAGAATTACCATCCAAAATATTACCAAAATTCCAACGAGTAAATGTACTCATTTACACAAAATAATGGTGAAAACAGAACTATGGAATAAGACTTGCAAGAATATTCCGGAAATTTATTCGCAAGTATATTTTTGGTAAATAATATTTTGGACACCAAGGAAACAAAGATATGATATTCACAATTACTACAAGAATATATCATATTTTTGACATAGGAAAATATATTATTTTTGGCAAGAATGAAAATATATTTTTAGAAGATATATTATTTTTAAGAAATATATATTTTCTCACACAAGCATGAAATACAATATTTATGGATGAAAGATATATTTTCTAAAATAAATATGAAATATGTCATTTTTGGGAAAAATGAGTTTATATATATATTTTCCAAGTTGGACTTGAAAATATATTAATTTTTAGAACTTATAGGAGAATACAAATATTTTTGCCAAAGAAAAATTATAAATAACTTTTCTGAGTAACATCCCTTAAAATATGTATTTTGGAAATATATATTGGATCTTTATTAAAGATAATATTCTGGAATAATTAATATGAAATTAAGTATAAGAATACTTAAGGAATACAGTAAAAATACGTATTCTCGTACGTATAAATACACACCGGAATACGACCCTAATACATGGCAAAATATACAAGTATAAGAATACGAATACAAATACCCCCATCCTTGGGAAGGAAATACAAGAATAAATACTTGGGAAGTATTAAGTTACAATAATATCATTTTAATAATTATTCCAAAATTTAATAAATATAATTTAATTTAAAATATTAATTATTTTAACAAATAGTTATATAACTTGGAATAATATCGAGGACACAAAAGAATCGTAACTCAAAGACAATAATACTAAGTCAAGGCACGACCCGCTCGTCTAATAGATCATAGTACGTTGTAGGTAGTCGTGTTTACCGAAGGAGCTTGAGTTACGTTGGTTGAAGACGCAAGACTGTGAGTTCATGTCCCCCTTTTCTTTAAACTGTTTTGTTTTATAACTTCGGGGGTGAAGTACATGTTACGAAATGTTTACATACAATTACAATTGGTATGGTTAGCTTTGGAAAGTACGGTAGATCATGTGAATGGGTAGGCGCACTCCTAAGACCATTAATCCTCGTGTTAGGACCAAGGGGCTTGAGTGATAGATCTATTTGGGTGTAGCGAGCCCAAACCCATGTGGACCGGGGTTTGGCCCATGAGGTGACTATGTCTTACAGCCGGAGGCCCGGTACAAAATCTGCTAGGTTTGAGTCTTCCTACGCCATTGCACGCATGTTAATGGCCTTGCAAACCACTAATCGATATGTTTCCTTGTTCTGCTTTCATACCGGGATTTGAAAAAACATACAATACATACAATGTTACAAGGTTTTATTCATACACACAAACAAACACATGAACTCGCTCAACTTTTGTTGATGTTTTCAAAATACATGTATTTAAGGGAATTAATAGTGGATCTGGCGGGCGTTGGATGTTACAAGCTACGTTAAGAATAAAGGATGTCATCTGTTGTCTTAGGGTTTGGGTAGTGTGTCTTATTCCTGGACGAGACACATCTACCGAAGCCTGATTTTATTTAGAGTCTTTTGATGAGTCCTTTTGGAGCTCTAAACAATTCGTATGGTTTGTAAAACTTGAATTTGAATTCCTATGTTTTAAGATAATGTTGTTATTATGTTTCAAACTTAATTAATGGATGGCCATCTATGGTTTTTATCATATAATTGTTGTTATGATTGAATGCAATGGTATTAAGAAAGTCACACCATAATCACGGTTCCGCAAAAGTCAGGGTGTGACAGCTTGGTTACAGAGCTTTGATTGTAACGAACTAGGATTTCTTCTCGAGTCTAGACTACAATCATTAGGGCTCTCACGAAAATAATTTTTACAAACCTGTTTTCATTGCATACACGAAATGACCAGATCCAGGGAAACAAACATTTTTACAAACAAAAAGACACGAAGCACATTTCAAGGTCTATGTTCATGGTTCAGTCTGAGAGACTGGGAGGTTTAGTCTGAGAGACTGGGTGGCTCAGTTTGAGAAACTGGGAGGTTTAGTCTGAGAGATTGGGTAGTTCAGTCTGGGAGACTAGGTGGGTTAGTCTGGGAGACTAAGAAGGATACGTGATTACATTGTTATTGATTGCATGTTTAATGTTAGTTGTTGATATATGTGCATACGTTGTGATTGTTTTGTTACAGACACTGTGTCATCATCCGAGAGTGGTTTGTCCGATATCGATGACCCCATGGCTGTAGTCTCAGATGATGAGATTGCACCTGAGCCAGAGATCTTTACTTCTGACACCGAGAGTGACCCGGAGATGATGTCCGACGATGATGACGACTTTCAGCCCTTTGCGCTGCCCGGCTTCCGAGATGATTTACCGCTCGCTGATGGTATCCTGGACGAGGATCCGTTTGTTATTCCCATTCCTGTGCACGATCACCTTATCATCGGTCATCCCGATGGTGAGCAGGTCGTGGCACCGATCCTCGCTCCTGTTCCTTTAGTGGTCATTCCTCCTGAGGATTGGCCATTCGATGATCTTTTTGACGATGATTTTGACTTGTTTGTCGATGGTCCTCCCGATGACGCTCATGGTGATGGAGAGCTCGATGAGGACGTTGTTGCTATTCCACTTCGGGGGATTCCCGTTATTGAGATTTCATCTGATTCTAGCTTACATTCTGTTCCCGATTCCTTTGAGTCTGTTTCATCATCCGCCTTGCATGCAGTTGGACTGTGACGATACGCCATAGATTCTGACGATGATACAGCTATGTCAGCTGCACCGATTCCTCTACATGACATTGAGCCTGGACTTGAGCTTGATTTTTCCCTGATGACCAGCCTGTTGATGCACCCGCTGATCCTGAGCCGATACCTGCATCTGAGCATGTGCCTGATCATGACCCTATTCTATTTGGCATACCTGACATTGCACCACTCATACCAGATCCGATTCCTGCACCCGCTGACCCTCCTGTTATTGAGCCAGTCACTCCCCCATTTGCACCCGCACCTATTGATGTTGCTCCTTTTCATCCAGTTGAGTCAGATGTGCACCGTGTCAACCTGGCTATTGTTTTCTTACAGGATATACCTGCACCCCGTCTAGGGGAAGGCACTTCTAGCCAGCGGCCTAGCCATGACCCACATGTATCAGCAGCTTTCCCTCATATGCCTCAGTCTGCACCTACTGCTCATTTTACTTCTTCACCACTGGATGAGCCACTTAGATGGTTCCCACCTTACACCATGCCGATTTCTGATCCCTACCATCCCTCACATTTTACTGGTTATACACGGGATGAATTACATTTGTCATTGCAGCTTCAGTACGAGATCATGAGTCGCAGGATTTTAGAGCTTGAGATGACACCGCGACCTTTGCCATGTCCGTGTCAGCCTACTTTTGTTCCCCCTCGTTCATCACCATCCCCGTTTTCACATCCTCCTGCACCGCTTACTCCATTTCCTAAGTTTGATACTCAGTTTCTTACCGTTAAGCAACAGATCAGTTATCTGTTGCGTCATGTCTATGATCTTGAGGAGGAGCTAGCACATGTGCGCAACTTGCTTTTTGTTCCTCCACCACCATCAGCATAGCCGTTTTTGGTTTTATGTAGGTAGCTTGCTTTTGATGAGAGCACCGCTATTGAGCTGAGCTAGTAAAGCCTTTTGGAGACCACCTTTTGACTGTATGACTTATGATAGATTGATAGACCTTTGGACAAGGGTAGTGTGTGTGACAACCCTCGAATTTACATGTAACTTACAGTTTATTAATAATAACAAAGTGCTTGACGACTGTGTGGAATTACGTAACTGCTTTCTGATATCTGTGTTATATTTACATGTGCATGTTGACACACTAGTAGTGTACAGAAAAGTCATTAAATAGTCTGTTATGACTTCCTGAGTGTTAAAAATTAAAAACGTTGCAAAAATATATAAGTAGGACGCCTTACGGATTAATTAAGCGGTTTAACGGAACAGGATCGAACCGAACAACCGGACTTTACCCGGAACATAAAAATATTGCCATTAACATTGTTTATCTTTTTCTGAGCCAGTTAGGGTCCCCGAATACCCTAACACCCGCTGTAATGCACAACACGCTAGTAACCGGATTAAGTCCCTACTTAACTTAACTAATACTTAACTATTAGTTGGAATTGAACTAGGATGCCCCCCCCCCCCCCCCAACCGAACTCGTCCCCTAGGGGACACACCCATGTCCTTTATGTGATTAAAATATTCATCCTTGCCTAATATCAAGGGAGCATAGTAACCCTTGGTTAATGAACTTGAAATTGTCTATAAGTAATAAGCTTAAACCATCATAACCATCACCACCAACACTTGAACAAAACACACTCTCTCCCTCTCCTTGGAGCTCTCGGCCGAAGACACCCACACCCATCCATCACCTTTTCGATTTCCTTCAACCCATTCCATACATCTACAAGTGTTAAGGAACGCGTATAAGGAACCTTGGTGCATTCGGAACGCGAAGGACCTCACCCCATTGCTTTTATCCACTCGATTTTCGACTAGAATCTTCCCTAGCCTCGAGCTAGTAGTAAGTTGCTCTAAACACCCTCTTGATCTTGTCTAGAGTGGTTAATAAGAGATTTGTCGGTTAAAATTGTGAACATATAAAACCAAAACTAAAAAGTCTTGATAGAATGATAAACTTGTTGGTTAAAGAGTAAATAATGATGAAACATGGTAGTACAAGGTGAATCTGAAATATATGAGTATTAGTTTGCTGTAAATAACTTATAACCTGTTGTAAATCATTATTAGAAGGAATGGTAATCATATGTGTGCGTTTTAGTAGCCGTTAGACTGAAAACAGCTTGCTGATGTGTATTTTCAGCCGCCTTTAACAGGCTGTAAACAGGTCATAAACTTAACAAAAAACCAATATTTTGAATCTAAAATATGTCATTATAAAATACGGTTCTAATGGCACCGGAATCGTAATTTTTGGACTCCCTTTACTATTTTTAAAGTGTTAATTTGTAACAGCAACTTAAGCTGAATTTTGACAGCAATAAATGGGTGTCGTACTTTCAGTCATAACCTGAGTTTTGTGATCAATCGGACCATGAAAATTTTACTGTAGATGACAACTGAAGTATTTGTAATGATCCCACTGGAATTTCGCAAATCGGACTTACGATGAATTTTTAATAAATTGTTTCGTGGACTGTGGTCAGAAATACATAAATCTGAGTTCAGTCCCGAATATGAATTTTTATAAAATGTGGGTAATGAACCGGACCTCGATATTTTTACACAATAAAATATGGAACGTTTACGACATTCTGTAAAAATTTGGGAATTTTTGGAATAATTTAACTATTTTATTAAAATGTCCGAAAACAGCCGGTTTTGAATATAAATGCTGAAATGACATAAGTTGTGACTCGCGTGTCTAAATGTCAAGTATGCTATCTGTGAATGATCTAATATGCTATATATGTTATGTGTATTATCGTATGTTTGATTATGAGTGGGGAATGGATGGGAAACATACATGGGCATAAACAGTTAAAGTAATGCATGTTATGTGCTAGATACGTGTAGGAACTTTGTGCTCTAATTGAAAGCCACTAAATGACTAACTGATAAATCATACTAGGACGCGATTGACCGACCCTGACTGTTAGCTATATTGAGAATCTAACCGAGCAAACCGAGGTGAGTTCACACTTTCTAAGGCATGAGATTCCCGGTGGTTGGGAATGGGTTAAAGAAATTAAAACGGGATCTACATATTCCCCTTGGGTAGGATATGTACGGCCATCCTCCATAGGCAGGATGCCATTATTAATCCTACGAATTCTCCTGGTGCAGAATACGTACGTTCGTCCTCCTTGGGTAGGACAACAACCTTAAAACTAGCTAGACAAAACTCTATCATGAAGTCCCTCAAATTATATCGACTTAATCGCCGAGGCCAATGGCGAGTGGGTCATTAGTTAATAGCGCTATTAGGTCTAACAAACCTCACACCGTGCCAGTCGGACGGGCATGTACTAATGGACTATGGCAGACTGTCAGTGATGATAGACACTGATATAGGGCACAACTTATTTGCGTAGCAGTCGATATCATTCCGTCTAGTAGTTCAAACGGGGAAAACCCCCACTGATCATGGTTATGGATTGGGTAAAGAAAAAGGATATGGATAAACATACTTTCAACTACGGGGTAACCCCCACGGCAAATAAGCCAACGAAAGTCAAACCACGCTTTTCAGAAACAACTTAAAACTAAACAACCAAACGTGAACTCACTCAACTTTGTTGTTGACTCGTTGTTACATGCCTTACAGGTCGCTAAATGCTTGGAGCTTGCACGGGGAAGGAGTCGTTGTGGTGTACGGACTGTTATGTTCCGTGCTTAATATTTAAATCCTTATGAACTTACTAAACTTGCGTTTTGAAACTTTAACTTATGAACTGCGAACTTATGTTTTGAACTTTACGTTTATGCTTCCGCTGTCTAAATTAAAACTTGGTTAACTAGCTTTGGTCACCAATCGTATTGTGGTTGGTCTTATTTACTTAATTACGATGTTCAATATGATTGGTGGCTCGATCCTGGTCATGTCACGCCCCCAAGCGGTGATACTCCGCATGGTGGAATTTTGGGGGTGTGACAGATTGGTATCAGAGCCATTGGTTATAGTGAACTTGGTTTTTAAAAAAAAAAAGGAAAGGCTTTTGATAAAACCAGACTATAACCTGTACAGTGCTCAACGATCCACAACGACGCTTCGCTCCATGTGCAAGACTCGACACCATAAGTGGTATGATTTATGTTATATTGTCGGTTAGATAGTTCTCATTGTGCATTAGATAATGTGATAATTGCTATTTGAACCTTGTGTGCTTACTCTCTAATGCGGTCCCATACACTCACACACTTTCGTGACACTTTCCTCACTTACGTTGCTTCATTATGAAGATCATGAGCGGACGCGAAAGACGTATCAACCTCACTCAAGCCCAGTTGACAGCTTTGATCAACGAACGAGTTGCGGAGGCACTCGCAGCTAACCCTGCAGGAGGTATAACCTGCCATACCAACTCACCTTAGGATGTTTAGATCCTACCTTCACAAACCAACCCTCGTGCTTAACCATGCCTATTATTCTCGCACTACAGGTCAACATGCTCAACCTCCGGTGTGCACGTTCAAGACGTTCATGGACTGCCGACCTACCACTTTCAGTGGCACCGAAGGAGCAGTGGGCCTTCTTCACTGGTTTGAAAAGCTTGAGACTGTTTTCGAGATGTGCGAATGCCCCGAAGACCGTAGGGTGAAATATGCTACCGGAACACTTGAAGGAGCTGCGTTAACCTGGTGGAAGGCGCAGGTTCAACTACTAGGACTGGCAGTTGCTAATGCCACACCCTGGAATGGTTTTAAAGAGCTGATCAAGGAGGAGTACTGTAGTCGGGATGACATCCACAAGCTAGAAGTGGAATTTTACAATCTGAAGATGACAGGATCTGAGATCGAGGCGTATACTAAGAGGTCAAACGAGCTGGCCATCTTGTGTCCAACCATGGTGAACCCTCCCATCAAACGAATTGAGCTCTATCTCAAGGGCCTTGTACCAGAGATTCAAAGTCACGTGACTTCAGCCAACTTGGGTACCATCCAGCAAGTCGTCAAACTGGCTCATCGTCTCACCGACCAGGCGGTGGAGCAAAATAGGCTACCCAAACGTATCAGTGCCACAGCTACTTCTGATGCACCTACCGATAACAAGTGAAAATGGGATGGGAACTCCGAAAAGGGTTCTACTTCAGTTCAGTCTCAGCAGCGAAAGACTGATGACTACCAGAGTCCTGGTCAGCAATCTTCTGGTAACCAAGGACATGGTGGATACCGAGGAAACCACCCCAAGTGCAACCGGTGCAACAAGCATCACAGCGGGCAGTGCAACAAAGGTCGATGTCAGAGATGTCAAAAGCTGGGTCATGAAGCTAAGGATTGCAGGAGCCCGCGTCCTGTGAATCAGAATCGCCAACAGCAACAAGCTCCACAGACCCATCAGCAGCAACAACAACAGGGCAATAAAGGATGCTTTCAGTGTGGCGCTGAAGGCCACTTTAAGAGAAACTTCCCCCAACTGAACCGGAATCAGAACAACAACGACCAAGGAAACGGGAACCACAATGGGAACAACAATGGAGGCAACAATGGAGGCGGCAATGGGGGAAACAACAATGATAATGGAGCAAGGGGTCGTGCGTTCGTGATTGGTCAGGGAGAAGCAAGGAACGATCCCAACGTTGTGATGGGTAAGTTTCTTCTGGATGACTTCTTTGTTACTGTTTTATTCGATTCGGGTGCCGATACTAGTTATGTGTCCTTAAAAGTTAGCCAAATGCTTAAGCGCACTCCAACACTCCTGAACACCAAACACACGATAGAGCTAGCAAATGGTAAAAGTCTTGAAGCCACACACGTAGTTAAAGGTTGTAACCTCGTCTTAGCTGGTCAGACTTTCTCTATCGATCTTATTCCTATCACACTTGGTAGTTTCGACGTTGTTATTGGGATGGATTGGCTGTCTCATCATCAAGCGGAGATTGTTTGCAAGGAGAAAATCGTCCGCATTCCTCGTTCTGGTGAAGAACCTCTCATGATTCGCGGCGACAAGAGTGGTGTTGTCGAAGGCATCATCTCTTTCCTTAAGGCCCAGAAGTGTTTGCGAAAGGGCCACACTGCCATTCTAGCACTCGTTACTGACACATCCACGGAAGAGAAGAGAATTGAAGACATCCCTATTGTGCGCGATTTTCCCGAGGTATTTCCTGAGGAATTACCTGGTCTTCCGCCTCATCACCAAGTTGAGTTTCAAATCGAGCTAGCTCCTGGAGCAGCGCCAGTAGCTCGAGCACCATATCGTCTAGCTCCATCAGAACTCGAAGAACTATCCACACAACTACAAGAACTCTTGGAAAAGGGTTTTATACGTCCTAGCTCTTCGCCCTGGGGAGCTCCAGTCTTGTTCGTAAAGAAGAAGGATGGTACTTTCAGAATGTGTATTGACTATCGCGAGCTCAACAAAGTGACTGTGAAGAATCGTTATCCTCTTCCACGTATTGACGACTTATTCGACCAGCTGCAAGGGTCGAGCTATTACTCTAAGATTGATTTGAGATCGGGATACCATCAGCTGAGAGTCCGAGATGAGGACGTCTCCAAAACAGCATTCAGAACTCGTTACGGCCATTACGAGTTTCTGGTTATGCCATTCGGGCTAACGAATGCACCGGCGGTCTTCATGGATCTCATGAACCGAGTGTGCAAGCCTTACCTGGATAAGTTCGTTATTGTGTTCATCAACGACATCCTGATCTATTCCAAGAGTCAGGAGGAACACGAGCAGCACCTACGACTTATGCTGGAACTTCTTCGAAAAGAGCAGTTGTATGCCAAGTTTTCGAAATGTGACTTCTGGCTTCGCGAAGTCCATTTTCTAGGCCATGTGGTAAACAAGGATGGGATTCATGTGGATCCATATAAGGTTGAATCGATCAAGAACTGGCCTGCACCCCGTACACCAACAGAAATCCGCCAATTCTTGGGTTTGGCAGGATATTACAGAAGGTTTATCAAGGATTTCTCAAAGATCGCGCAACCTCTCACTTCACTGACCCAGAAGGGTGTCGTCTACCATTGGGGTGATACACAGGAATCCGCTTTCCAACACCTAAAGGATAGACTTTGTAGCACGCCTATCCTCTCATTGCCTGAAGGCACAGAAGATTTTGTAGTTTATTGCGATGCATCCATCCAAGGACTTGGTTGCGTGTTGATGCAACGTGACAAGGTCATTGCCTACGCATCACGCCAACTCAAGGTTCATGAAAGAAATTACACTACTCACGATCTGGAGCTGGGAGCAGTTGTTTTCGCACTTAAGATATGGAGACATTACCTGTACGGTACCAAGTGCACCATTTACACCGACCACAGGAGTCTCGAGCATATCTTCAAGCAAAAAGAGTTAAACATGCGACAACGCCGATGGGTCAAACTCTTGAATGATTATGAATGCGCTATCAAATATCATCCGGGCAAAGCCAATGTTGTGGCCGACGCCCTCAGTCGAAAGGATACCATACCTAGGCGTGTACGTGCATTACAGCTTACCATCCAATCTAACCTTCCCTCTCAGATTCGTGATGCTCAGGTTGAAGCATTGAAAGCAGAGAACATCAGGGCTGAATCTTTACGAGGATCGAGGCAGCGGCTGGAACTAAAGGAAAACGGTGCCTACTATGTTAACGGACGCATCTGGGTTCCATTTTATGGCAACTTACGCGAGCTTGTGATGGATGAAGCACATAAGTCTCGTTATTCTGTACACCCTGGTTCGGACAAGATGTACCACGACCTCAAGACTACGTATTGGTGGCCTGGCATGAAAGCCCACATAGCAACCTACGTCAGTAAGTGCTTGACTTGTGCGAGAGTCAAGTCTGAATATCAGAAACCATCAGGCCTACTTCAACAACCGGAGATCCCGAAATGGAAATGGGAGAAAATTTCCATGGATTTCGTTACCGGCCTGCCTAGATCTCAACGCGGAAATTATACCATTTGGGTGATCGTAGATCGACTGACCAAGTCTGCACATTTTCTGGCTATCAAAGAAACGGATAAGTTTTCTACTCTTGCAGACATTTATCTAAAGGAAGTGGTGTCAAGGCACGGAGTGCCAACCTCTATTATATCTGATCATGACGCGCGTTTTACTTCTGAACTGTGGCAAGCAATGCACAAATCCTTTGGCTCACGTTTAGATATGAGCACCGCTTATCACCCACAGACGGATGGGAAATCTGAACGCACCATCCAAACCTTGGAAGACATGCTTAGGGCATGTGTAATCGATTTTGGTAATGGCTGGGAAAAGCACCTCCCGCTAGTGGAGTTCTCATATAACAACAGCTACCACACCAGCATCCAAGCCGCTCCATTTGAGGCATTATACGGACGCAAATGCCGATCGCCTCTCTGTTGGGCAGAAGTTGGTGACAGCCAAATCACTGGCCCATAACATGTGGTAGACACCACCGAGAAAATTGCTCAGATACGACAGCGAATGGCGGCAACTCGTGACCGTCAGAAAAGCTATGCTGATAAAGGAAGAAAACCACTCGAGCTCCAGGTTGGGGATCGAGTGCTACTCAAAGTCTCACCTTGGAAAGGTGTAGTCCGCTTTGGTAAACGAGGCAAACTCAATCCGCGTTATGTCAGACCATTCGAAGTCACCGAGAAAATTGGGAAAGTCGCCTACAGGTTGAATCTACCTGAAGAACTCAGCGGAGTTCACAATGTTTTCCATGTGTCGAATCTGAAAAAGTGCCTGTCAGATGAGACCCTCATAGTTCCCCTCAAGGAACTCACAATCGACGACCAGCTGCGATTCATCGAGGAACCTGTAGAGATTACTGATCGAGATGTTAAGATCCTCAAGCATACCAGGATACCTCTGGTCCGAGTTCATTGGAATGCTCGTCGTGGCCCAGAGTATACCTGGGAACGCGAAGACCAAATGAAACTCAAGTATCCCCAGCTGTTTAAGAAAAACGCAACCACTACTGAGGCTGAAGCTACTGCAGAATTTCGGGACGAAATTCCAAATCAACGGGGGGATGATGTGACGCCCCAGGAAAATCTGGAAAACAACGCAACTTAACTAGCTTCCTCAGTAACCACGCGCTAAATTTCGGGACGAAATTCTCTTAACAGGGGGAGAATGTGACAACCCTCGAATTTACATGTAACTTACAGTTTATTAATAATAATAAAGTGCTTGACGACTGTGTGGAATTACGTAACTGCTTTCTGATATCTGTGTTATATTTACATGTGCATGTTGACACACTAGTAGTGTACAGAAAAGTCATTAAATAGTCTGTTATGACTTCCTGAGTGTTAAAAATTAAAAACGTTGCAAAAATATATAAGTAGGACGCCTTACGGATTAATTAAGCGGTTTAACGGAACAGGATCGAACCGAACAACCGGAATTTACCCGGAACATAAAAATATTGCCATTAACATTGTTTATCTTTTTCTGAGCCAGTTAGGGTCCCCGAATACCCTAACACCCGCTGTAATGCACAACACGCTAGTAACCGGATTAAGTCCCTACTTAACTTAACTAATACTTAACTATTAGTTGGAATTGAACTAGGATGCCCCCCCCCCAACCGAACTCGTCCCCTAGGGGACACACCCATGTCCTTTATGTGATTAAAATATTCATCCTTGCCTAATATCAAGGGAGCATAGTAACCCTTGGTTAATGAACTTGAAATTGTCTATAAGTAATAAGCTTAAACCATCATAACCATCACCACCAACACTTGAACAAAACACACTCTCTCCCTCTCCTTGGAGCTCTCGGCCGAAGACACCCACACCCATCCATCACCTTTTCGATTTCCTTCAACCCATTCCATACATCTACAAGTGTTAAGGAACGCGTATAAGGAACCTTGGTGCATTCGGAACGCGAAGGACCTCACCCCATTGCTTTTATCCACTCGATTTTCGACTAGAATCTTCCCTAGCCTCGAGCTAGTAGTAAGTTGCTCTAAACGCCCTCTTGATCTTGTCTAGAGTGGTTAATAAGAGATTTTTCGGTTAAAATTGTGAACATATAAAATCAAAACTAAAAAGTCTTGCTAGAATGATAAACTTGTTGGTTAAAGAGTAAATAATGATGAAACATGGTAGTACAAGGTGAATCTGAAATATATGAGTATTAGTTTGCTGTAAATAACTTATAACCTGTTGTAAATCATTATTAGAAGGAATGGTAATCATATGTGTGCGTTTTAGTAGCCGTTAGACTGAAAACAGCTTGCTGATGTGTATTTTCAGCCGCCTTTAACAGGCTGTAAACAGGTCATAAACTTAACAAAAAACCGATATTTTGAATCTAAAATATGTCATTATAAAATACGGTTCTAATGGCACCGGAATCGTAATTTTTGGACTCCGTTTACTATTTTTAAAGTGTTAATTTGTAACAGCAACTTAAGCTGAATTTTGACAGCAATAAATGGGTGTCGTACTTTCAGTCATAACCTGAGTTTTGTGATCAATCGGACCATGAAAATTTTACTGTAGATGACAACTGAAGTATTTGTAATGATCCCACTGGAATTTCGCAAATCGGACTTACGATGAATTTTTAATAAATTGTTTCGTGGACTGTGGTCAGAAATACATAAATCTGAGTTCAGTCCCGAATATGATTTTTTATAAAATGTGGGTAATGAACCGGACCTCGATATTTTTACACAATAAAATATGGAACGTTTACGACATTCTGTAAAAATTTGGGAATTTTTGGAATAATTTAACTATTTTATTAAAATGTCCGAAAACAGCCGGTTTTGAATATAAATGCTGAAATGACATAAGTTGTGACTCGCGTGTCTAAATGTCAAGTATGCTATCTGTGAATGATCTAATATGCTATATATGTTATGTGTATTATCGTATGTTTGATTATGAGTGGGGAATGGATGGGAAACATACATGGGCATAAACAGTTAAAGTAATGCATGTTATGTGCTAGATACGTGTAGGAACTTTGTGCTCTAATTGAAAGCCACTAAATGACTAACTGATAAATCATACTAGGACGCGATTGACCGACCCTGACTGTTAGCTATATTGAGAATCTAATCGAGCAAACCGAGGTGAGTTCACACTTTCTAAGGCATGGGATTCCCGGTGGTTGGGAATGGGTTAAAGAAATTAAAACGGGATCTACATATTCCCCTTGGGTAGGATATGTACGGCCATCCTCCATAGGCAGGATGCCATTATTAATCCTACGAATTCTCCTGGTGCAGAATACGTACGTTCGTCCTCCTTGGGTAGGACAACAACCTTAAAACTAGCTAGACAAAACTCTATCATGAAGTCCCTTAAATTATATCGACTTAATCGCCGAGGCCAATGGCGAGCGGGTCATTAGTTAATAGCGCTATTAGGTTTAACAAACCTCACACCGTGCCAGTCGGACGGGCGTGTACTAATGGACTATGGCAGACTGTCAGTGATGATAGACACTGATATAGGGCACAACTTATTTGCGTAGCAGTCGATATCATTCCGTCTAGTAGTTCAAACGGGGAAAACCCCCACTGATCATGGTTATGGATTGGGTAAAGAAAAAGGATATGGATAAACATACTGTCAACTACGGGGTAACCCCCACGGCAAATAAGCCAACGAAAGTCAAACCACGTTTTTCAGAAACAACTTAAAACTAAACAACCAAACGTGAACTCACTCAACTTTGTTGTTGACTTGTTGTTACATGCCTTACAGGTCGCTAAATGCTTGGAGCTTGCACGGGGAAGGAGTCGTTGTGGTGTACGGACTGTTATGTTCCGTGCTTAATATTTAAATCCTTATGAACTTACTAAACTTGCGTTTTGAAACTTTAACTTATGAACTGCGAACTTATGTTTTGAACTTTACGTTTATGCTTCCGCTGTCTAAATTAAAACTTGGTTAACTAGCTTTGGTCACCAATCGTATTGTGGTTGGTCTTATTTACTTAATTACGATGTTCAATATGATTGGTGGCTCGATCCTGGTCATGTCACGCCCCCAAGCGGTGATACTCCGCATGGTGGAATTTTGGGGGTGTGACAGTGTGTCCCTGTGTTCCCTTTTGATACAATACATTTGTAAAACATGTAACTGTAATTGTGGTCGATGACTAATGGAAGCTCAATCGTAATGTTCTCATTAAATACGTTGTTAATTTACTTGTTTATGCTATGATTGCATGCTTACTTGTTATGACCCACGCTATTATATACATACTACTCATTATATACATAAGACCTGCCCTATACAATCATCTTTATAGGAGATGCCTCCTCGAAGAAACAATCAGTTGCCCACAACAGAGGCAGAACTGCAAGAACGGATTTCACAAGCAATCGCACAACATGAGGCCTTGCGATCTGAACACAGCGAAGGTACCTTAGGAAATAACCCACCTCACGGTAATGTTTAAGTCACTTAAGATACATTACGATACGTTTGGACATTCCATGTGCGTTTGCTAATGCTTACTGTGAATGATGTTGCTTGTACAGGCTGTACTTACAAGCAGTTCCTTGACTGCAAGCCTCTGAATTTTGACGACACTGGAGGTGCTGTAGCTTTCGTTAGATGTGCGGAGAAAACCGATTATGTGCTGCGGATGAGCAAGTGTGCTCCAGAGCACCAAGTCACTTACATTTCTGGACTATTCCTAGACGGAGCTCTATCCTAGTGGAACCTTTAGGTTTAGACTCTAGGAGAGGAAGCAGCATATGCTATGACTTGGGATGAGATGAAAGAACTGATGTGCAAGAAGTACTGCTCGAGAGCTGAAATTCAGAAGTTGGAAAACGAGTTCTGGAATCTGAAGATGGATGGTCCCAAGATTGCTGAGTATGTACAGAGATTCCATGACCTGTCTCGCGTTGTCCCCTACATGGTAGAACAAGAGTTCAAGCGAATCGAACGTTTCATTTGGGGATTGGCACCCCAAATTATGAGCATGGTGACTACTTCAAAGCCTCCAACGATCACTTAGGCCATTGACTTGAGTGTGGCATTGACTGAAGAAGCGATTACATTGAACAAGTTTTCGATCTCTGAGGGAAAGAAGAAGGAGACTCATGTTGAGTCATCTGGAGAGAACAAAAGGAAGTTCTCTAATTTCAAGAAGGGTACCCAGGGAATCAACAGTGGTAACAAGAAGAGAGATGCGAATCCACCAGCCGAGGTTAAGACTGATGCTGCTATTTCTGGTGCTAAAGTTAGAGGAAAAGGATATATGGGCACCCTGCCCAAGTGTGATGTATGTCAGTTTCATCACGCTGGACGATGCAGAGCTGGAAAGTGTGAAACGTGTGGAAAAGTTGGCCATGTCAAGGAGTCATGCTGGTATGGTGCCGTTCGTGGGAGCAATGGTCAGAGAGGAAATGGTAATGGTAACGGAAACGGAAATGGTTACCGTGGTGGAAATGACTATGGAAACCACAATCAAGGAGGAAATGGCGGTAATGGAAATCGTGGTGGTTCTGGAAACCAAGCCGGTAATGGAAACCGCAACCAAAACAACAACCAGGGTGGTACTGGAAACAAGCAAGGATGCTTTAGTTGCAGAGAGGTTGGGCATTTCAAGAGAGATTTCCCAAAGAACAACCAAGCTCAGGGGAGAGTCTTTAACATTGGAGCTAGGGAAGCTCGCCAGGATCCGAACGTATTTACGGGTACGTTCCCTATCAACCAACACTTTGCATCTGTACTGTTTGATACTGGTGCCGATTATAGCTTCGTATCCCTAGAATTTAAGAATATACTTGGGTTAGTTGCCAGTAAGCTAGATATTCCATACTCGATAGAACTAGCTAATGGAAAGCTAGTAGAGGCAAACGAAGTAATTAGAGGCTGTGTAATAGAGCTCGGAGAGCATGAGTTTACGCTCGATTTTCTACCAGTTGAGTTGGGAAGTTTTGACGTGGTAGTCGGAATGGGTTGGCTATCAAGCAACCGAGCTGAGATCGTATGTCATGAGAAGATCATTCGCATCCCGATGGTGAATGGAGAGACGATTTGTAGGATCGTTTGTATGACCAAAACGAGTCGTTCAGAAGAGTTCTTGGATCAAATCAAAGGCGGAATTCAATGATTTAATCTTCGTTCAGCTTGTATTACACTTAAAATCACTTTACTAGTCTCTTGTATTGATTTGACAAAGATATACAGGCTAGACACACTCCGGCAGAGCTTCGCTACCGGATCTCAAAAGTTACAAATGAAAGACACAAGCACCCTATATATACACACATGATTTCGTACGAAATGGTTATGAGTCATTTCGTGCGAAATGACTACATCACACATGTTTTCACGTTTTCTCGTATTTCATGCCTTGATCTTTCAATTTTAATACAAGACTTGAATGAAGACGAAGTCGACAAACATATGCACCAACAGACTCCCCCTTGGATGTTGACGAAGTCTTCGGTACGAGTCTTCAGTACGTCAAAACTTCAGTCTTGAACAGTCTTCATGCTTTTTCAAAGTATTTGACGCTGAAACATTCTTCAACCTCTCTCTTTTTCTTCAATCACCATTATCAGCTCTTCTCCAGAATCTGAGTTTGGTTCTTTCACTCTTCAAACTCCCATTTGCTAACAGACTCCCCCTTAAGTTGTTCCGGGATCGCAGTCTAGAATTTGTAGCTTAGGATCGAAAACCTGGCATTAATCCTCAGGAATCAAAACCTAGCTTTTTCAACGTTTCCTGCACATTCTCTACCCAAAACATAAGTTTTTATTTATATCACTTTGAAAAACTTACTGATAGAGAGCATTCATTCACCAAACATTAATAGTTACATCAAGTTCAAATTAATGACTTTGATTAACTAATCATACAATCATTCTCAAAAACATTTCTCATTTAAACAAACTCTCCCAACCCACTATCGTTCATCATGTTTAGCACTCGGAATTTTGAAAATCAGCTTTTCAGCATCAGTTGTCGAAAATAAGATGAAATAAAATCTTTTTGATTTTTCAAAATTTTATGCTAAAACACAACCTTTTTGGATTTTCCTTTAATAAAAGCAGTAAAGAAATATTTACAAACAATATTTTTTGTGAGTTTGCGTAAGAGGATCATATCAGTTTAATGAGACAAATCAGCTGCACCGTTGATCTAAAAATTACCATTAAAGTTTTTAAACAATTCACCCTAGATCATCGATATTGTGATCCACTTAAACTCTTCTAGGATGTCCGTAATGCTTACTGATACAATTATGTAACACCCGTGTCACTCCAACCATCAAACAAATGCCAAACCAATGAAATATTGTATTTCATGCTTGGGATTTGTAAAAATATGTGTATCGTTTACACATATCAACTCTTGTTCGATTTCAAGCTCTAAATCGCTTTCTGGAAGGTTATACGCGCACTGATGCGTAAATATAACCAGTTTAATCCAACGAACACTCCGGAATAGTGAAATAGGCTTAACATACCTTAAATAACCTTTACATAACTTATATATAAGTTTTGGAAGGTTTGGTGTGGTGAAATCAAGTTTAATCGCTTACAGGGACTAAAGTTGACAAACTGCGAAAGTATGCCAATTTGAACTGTAACAGACCTTCCGGAACATGACCATAAGTTAAACATACCATAAATATCCTTTACATAGCTTAGAAATAGGCTTTGAGGTGTTCGGTATGCTAAAATAAACTTTTGTGTCATTCAGGGACTAAAAGCGTCAAAAAGTGCACAAGTTTGCATTTTTACGCATAACTTACGTTCTGAATACATCCGGACATCCAAAAATTTATGTAAGCACTAAAACATTTTATTTTAGTGTTCGCCATAAGAAAAATCCATTCGTCGCGTCATTTGGTTCGTTTTTCGCATTCGGGACCAGATTCGATGTATTAGCCGTTGTTTAATTCACAACCACACATTCTAAACTTGCTTAGTCAGCGGATAAGGATGGAATTTAAACACCTAAACACCATAACTTTGCAACACATGTATGGATGGAATTTAAACACCTAAACACCACAACTTTGCAACACTTGTACGGCTTGGATTAAGACACGTTTTCCATGAAACGATCTTAACGGTTCAACGAAAACTATAAATACCCCATACCCCCATTGCTTAAACTCACAAGAATTCTGATTTTGAGAGCTCTAAGTTGAAACCATTGTTTCATACCTGAGTTCTTGAGTCGGGATTAGCATTCGGGGACCCTGGGTAAGTATTCTTTCGTTCTTTTCCTTATTTTACTGCTTTTCGAGTCAGAAAGTCAAACTTTGTTTGACTTTCAGCGTTGACCAGTAATGGTCAATGCGAAGTTCTTTTGAACTTCGCAACGTGAGTGTTATCACGTCGGTCATAGTCCCTTGGGACTATGCCCACTGATTTCCACGTTGTCTAGGGTCGTAGGGTAGGCGATCTAATAAATCGCCTATACCTTCGAACCCGACCCAGTTTGGTCGATCATTAGGATCCGACCAAACACATTAGGCGACCATAGTAGGTAGGGAATAACCTTCCGAGGTTATACCCTATGGTCACATCGTTTAAGTAGTTGTATGATAGGTAGTTTATATGCCTTAGGTAAATTACCAGAATACCCTTTTCATGTATAATTGGTAATTAAGCATATGTAACCTAAACCTTTGTCACATAACTGATTATGTAATATGTTTAGGCATATAACACTTGTCATAGGGCTAGTTAGGCGGTCCGAACGCGTTTCACGCGAACGACGCGTTAAAGTAGCATAAGCTACCTAAACGGGTCGTAATGGGTCGTAAACAATTAGGTTAAGTTTCATTTAGTATGTAGGCTTTGTTAAACCATATCATATGAGTTCCTACACTCATTTGGTTTACAAACCCTAATACTACCCAGTCTTCCGATTTAGGTCCGGTTATTAACATAGATACCTATATTAGGTGCCGTTTGATTTCCGTGATCTCTAGCATTGCTTGGTGGTTATCCTAGGACTTCTGAGCAATCTCAAGTGAGTACATAGACCCCTCTTTTACTGTTTTCCAAACTGTTTTGGGGTGAAACACATGTGCCTACTTGTTACTTTCATGCTTTCCTGTTTTCACATCATATACTTGCTATGTTCATTAGTACATTATAGTACATGATTTCATTGTGTTTATGCTAGGTGTGCCCATTTGTGTGCATTACTTAGTACATTGTTTTACATTACATCACATGCTACGTATGTCTATTGTTGCATACTTAGTACAGGTCGCATGCTACGTATGTCTGTTGTTGCATACTTAGTACAGGTCGCATGCTACGTATGTCTGTTGTTGCATACTTAGTACAGTTCACATGCTATGTATGTTCAATCGTTGCATTGTTCTTCATACTTAGTACATTTGTTATTCATTACATACTTACATTTTGGACGCATATTACATGATTTACATTGATCATGCATTTACTACACAAAACATAACTTTGATTTAAACCAAGTTTTACTTCAATACTATGTTCTTGTGCATATGGTTTAGTTGATGCATTTCACTAGCCATACATATCATTTTGGTTACACATTACATGATTTACATCTTGACATAAACATTTTGACATATTATTCAATACATTTGGCAATTGGTTTAAACATAGACATCTTACATTGTTTGGTTTGGTTTGATTAAGTGATTAAGTAACGATGCTTGTGTAATATGATACAAGCATGGTGGATACGCCGCTGGTACTTCCTATATATAAGTGTTTGTATGGTATTACATATTGTAGCGTTATCTGAATCATTTCAGTTTGATACATAGAACATTTTATACAAATAACCTATTTTTCACAAGACATTGATTTACAAACAATTTATCTAATACAAACTCATTTTACATGGTTATTCATTTAACCGTACATTATTTATATATATCATCTGATCTTATCGATTTTCAAATGATTTACAAAACAAAGCAAATAACAAGGTTCATGACTAAACATTTTCTCAAACAAAAGTCATGAAACCTATTTTCACAAAACCTATGTATCTCACCGGCATCTTTATGCTGACGTACCTATTTTCACATGTGTTTTTCAGGAACTGTTGCGTAAGATGATCAAGATACACATAGGCAGACTTGGGCTTTAGTGACAATAAAAGATGCAAGACTAGTTAATTATGTTGTAATTCTTTGTTTGTTAAGACATTGTAACACTTTTAATCAATAAAACGAAACTTCAATTGCCATGGATTTGAAACAATTAATTCTGTTACAACACTCCCCGACGTTTCCGCCACGTTTTGTATGTTCTACGTGGTCGGGGTGTGACAGAAAAGATGGTATCAGAGCCAATGGTTATAGGGAATTAGGTTATTAGTAATGCTTTGACCTAGTCTATAACCTTTCTAGGACCCTAACGCGAGTTTACTTGCGTTTAGTCAATAAAACAATACCGTCACCTATCCTTAGGCGACGACCACAACAAGAACATAAATTTCAAAACCGCTTTAAAAACTAATCATCTGTTCTAGGATGATTTATTACAAGGTTTTGAACCCTCTATTGTAAGGTTTTGAACCCTCTGTTATATGGTTTTGAACCCCTTTGCATTTTCAAAATCTCGTCAAGGTTTTGGGTTTTAAATAATGTGAACACGTGCAAACTGGAAGGGTGAATGCCTGTATTCTGGGTTTTCTGGCTAGGCAAGCACTTCGTATACATCTCATCAGACGCGAGACCAGTTGTGCTTACCTGGGAATCCTTGGGATGAGTGTTCACTTATAGGCGAGCATGTCTTCGCGATACATTATATTAACCCATTTACTTTGATTAGTCACCATCTCATTTGTTTGCCTTTGGTAACAAACAAATGGTCGCAATCTTCATGCGTTGTCATTCTCTTTTGACTATCTTTCGCTTGTTTCCTCCTATGCCTTTCGTTATCTTCAAGATGCTTCTTCATCGCAACAACAATGTCCGAACCAGGTGCTGCAACTACCCAGCAAATAGGCGTCATACTCCAGAGGACCGATGATTTAGCTATCACCATGACTCGTCTGAGGGATGAAGCTGTATAAAGGGAACTGTTCCTTGGTGCAATTAATACCACTGCCATTATCCAAATCAAATAGCCTGTTACAAATGTAACCACGGTGGACGATGGAAACATTTGGTTAACATGTGCCGCTTTGTAATCCAAAGCAAAGCTGTTACAAATCCTGCTGTTGTTCAAACTTCAAACTCTGCTTCATATGTCGCTTGACATATCTGGCGCCTCAACCTCATGAACTTTCTACCTTGTGTATCGACGTAAGCACGCCTAGTGCAAGGTGTCGGAACACTCCCGTTACACAAACTCCAAAAATCCATGTAGGATCTTTCTATCCTCATAATTAGATCCTTGTGGATGGGTATCATTCATCGGAGTCCTTAATTGAATTCTTTGTATGATTCAATACGTACATCACAATTCAATAAGGACAAAGCCGAATTCCTTTTAATATTATCCTATCTTCATAGATAGATTCTTGAAATGATTAAAGTGCCAAATGAAATCCACGAATTGGATTCCTGGTGTGCTTTAAGTATCCGTGTCCAAAGATAACAAATTAATAACCAAGTTAAACAACTATGTGATTATGTGCTTATGTGTTTCCTTTTATGTTTTTGTGTAATCCAAGTTTTGTTATCCAAATCCTCGTAGAATCTTCCATATCTTTGTGTACTATATTAAATCCTCAATGGGCTTTTACGTTGTAGTTAAGTCCCTTGGATTATATTGTACCATTCCATAATTAGACCCCTGAGTGGTCTAGGTAAACAGATTGATCCAAAAATCTGGTTAGGAATATCATGTGATGATATAGCTGAAAGGACTCCTTGGTGGTCTAATTAAAAAGATCATGTGTTGATCTGATTAAAAGGACCCTATGGTAGTCTAGTCACACTCATCACAGGTTTGATATTTTCTTCCCCTACACATCATGAAATGCACTGTGCGGACTGTGCAAGGAATTACGTAATTATGGACGCGTACATAATTATAGAATTTAGTGCACAGAAACCACAGCAAGTTTTGTCATGTATCTAGAGTTAATTCTGTTCATTTTTGTTTCTGAAGATGTAAAATGACTCATTCGGTTCATTTTTGTTTCTGAAGATGTAAAATGACTATTCGGTTCATTTTTGTTTCTGAAGATGTAAAATGACTATTCCGTTCATTTTTGTTTCTGAAGATGTAAAATGACTCATTCGGTTCATTTTTGTTTCTGAAGATGTAAAATGACTCATTCGGTTCATTTTTGTTTCTGAAGATGTAAAATGACTATTCCGTTCATTTTTGTTTCTGAAGATGTAAAATGACTATTCTGTTCATTTTTGTTTCTGAAGATGTAAAATGACTCATTCGGTTCATTTTTGTTTCTGAAGATGTAAAATGACTATTCCGTTCATTTTTGTTTCTGAAGATGTAAAATGACTCATTCGGTTCATTTTTGTTTCTGAAGATGTAAAATGACTATTCCGTTCATTTTTGTTTCTGAAGATGTAAAATGACTCATTCGGTTCATTTTTGTTTCTGAAGATGTAAAATGACTCATTCGGTTCATTTTGTTTCTGAAGATGTAAAATGACTATTCCGTTCATTTTTGTTTCTGAAGATGTAAAATGACTATTCTGTTCATTTTTGTTTCTGAAGATGTAAAATGACTCATTCGGTTCATTTTTGTTTCTGAGGATGTAAAATGACTATTCCGTTCATTTTTGTTTCTGAAGATGTAAAATGACTATTCTGTTCATTTTTGTTTCTGAAGATGTAAAATGACTCATTCGGTTCATTTTTGTTTCTGAAGATGTAAAATGACTATTCCGTTCATTTTTGTTTCTGAAGATGTAAAATGACTATTTCGTTCATTTTTGTTTCTGAAGATGTAAAATGACTATCCCGTTCATTTTTGTTTCTAAAGAATGCCTGTTGAAAATAACTCTGTTCATTTTTCATTTCTGAAAAATGTTAGTTAAAGAGAAATTACAGGATTATGCCTTGCTTATCTTTGATGGTTACTTCACACAAAGCCACAGATAGACTCCTACGAATTAATTTCGGGACGAAATTTCCTAAAGTAGGGGAGACTGTAACACCCGTGTCACTCCAACCATCAAACAAATGCCAAACCAATGAAATATTGTATTTCATGCTTGGGATTTGTAAAAATATGTGTATCGTTTACACATATCAACTCTTGTTCGATTTCAAGCTCTAAATCGCTTTCTGGAAGGTTATACGCGCACTGATGCGTAAATATAACCAGTTTAATCCAACGAACACTCCGGAATAGTGAAATAGGCTTAACATACCTTAAATAACCTTTACATAACTTATATATAAGTTTTGGAAGGTTTGGTGTGGTGAAATCAAGTTTAATCGCTTACAGGGACTAAAGTTGACAAACTGCGAAAGTATGCCAATTTGAACTGTAACAGACCTTCCGGAACATGACCATAAGTTAAACATACTATAAATATCCTTTACATAGCTTAGAAATAGGCTTTGAGGTGTTCGGTATGCTAAAATAAACTTTTGTGTCATTCAGGGACTAAAAGCGTCAAAAAGTGCACAAGTTTGCATTTTTACGCATAACTTACGTTCTGAATACATCCGGACATCCAAAAATTTATGTAAGCACTAAAACATTTTATTTTAGTGTTCGCCATAAGAAAAATCCATTCGTCGCGTCATTTGGTTCGTTTTTCGCATTCGGGACCAGATTCGATGTATTAGCCGTTGTTTAATTCACAACCACACATTCTAAACTTGCTTAGTCAGCGGATAAGGATGGAATTTAAACACCTAAACACCATAACTTTGCAACACATGTATGGATGGAATTTAAACACCTAAACACCACAACTTTGCAACACTTGTACGGCTTGGATTAAGACACGTTTTCCATGAAACGATCTTAACGGTTCAACGAAAACTATAAATACCCCATACCCCCATTGCTTAAACTCACAAGAATTCTGATTTTGAGAGCTCTAAGTTGAAACCATTGTTTCATACCTGAGTTCTTGAGTCGGGATTAGCATTCGGGGACCCTGGGTAAGTATTCTTTCGTTCTTTTCCTTATTTTACTGCTTTTCGAGTCAGAAAGTCAAACTTTGTTTGACTTTCAGCGTTGACCAGTAATGGTCAATGCGAAGTTCTTTTGAACTTCGCAACGTGAGTGTAATCACGTCGGTCATAGTCCCTTGGGACTATGCCCACTGATTACCACGTTGTCTAGGGTCGTAGGGTAGGCGATCTAATAAATCGCCTATACCTTCGAACCCGACCCAGTTTGGTCGATCATTAGGATCCGACCAAACACATTAGGCGACCATAGTAGGTAGGGAATAACCTTCCGAGGTTATACCCTATGGTCACATCGTTTAAGTAGTTGTATGATAGGTAGTTTATATGCCTTAGGTAAATTACCAGAATACCCTTTTCATGTATAATTGGTAATTAAGCATATGTAACCTAAACCTTTGTCACATAACTGATTATGTAATATGTTTAGGCATATAACACTTGTCATAGGGCTAGTTAGGCGGTCCGAACGCGTTTCACGCGAACGACGCGTTAAAGTAGCATAAGCTACCTAAACGGGTCGTAATGGGTCGTAAACAATTAGGTTAAGTTTCATTTAGTATGTAGGCTTTGTTAAACCATATCATATGAGTTCCTACACTCATTTGGTTTACAAACCCTAATACTACCCAGTCTTCCGATTTAGGTCCGGTTATTAACATAGATACCTATATTAGGTGCCGTTTGATTTCCGTGATCTCTAGCATTGCTTGGTGGTTATCCTAGGACTTCTGAGCAATCTCAAGTGAGTACATAGACCCCTCTTTTACTGTTTTCCAAACTGTTTTGGGGTGAAACACATGTGCCTACTTGTTACTTTCATGCTTTCCTGTTTTCACATCATATACTTGCTATGTTCATTAGTACATTATAGTACATGATTTCATTGTGTTTATGCTAGGTGTGCCCATTTGTGTGCATTACTTAGTACATTGTTTTACATTACATCACATGCTACGTATGTCTATTGTTGCATACTTAGTACAGGTCGCATGCTACGTATGTCTGTTGTTGCATACTTAGTACAGGTCGCATGCTACGTATGTCTGTTGTTGCATACTTAGTACAGTTCACATGCTATGTATGTTCAATCGTTGCATTGTTCTTCATACTTAGTACATTTGTTATTCATTACATACTTACATTTTGGACGCATATTACATGATTTACATTGATCATGCATTTACTACACAAAACATAACTTTGATTTAAACCAAGTTTTACTTCAATACTATGTTCTTGTGCATATGGTTTAGTTGATGCATTTCACTAGCCATACATATCATTTTGGTTACACATTACATGATTTACATCTTGACATAAACATTTTGACATATTATTCAATACATTTGGCAATTGGTTTAAACATAGACATCTTACATTGTTTGGTTTGGTTTGATTAAGTGATTAAGTAACGATGCTTGTGTAATATGATACAAGCATGGTGGATACGCCGCTGGTACTTCCTATATATAAGTGTTTGTATGGTATTACATATTGTAGCGTTATCTGAATCATTTCAGTTTGATACATAGAACATTTTATACAAATAACCTATTTTTCACAAGACATTGATTTACAAACAATTTATCTAATACAAACTCATTTTACATGGTTATTCATTTAACCGTACATTATTTATATATATCATCTGATCTTATCGATTTTCAAATGATTTACAAAACAAAGCAAATAACAAGGTTCATGACTAAACATTTTCTCAAACAAAAGTCATGAAACCTATTTTCACAAAACCTATGTATCTCACCGGCATCTTTATGCTGACGTACCTATTTTCACATGTGTTTTTCAGGAACTGTTGCGTAAGATGATCAAGATACACATAGGCAGACTTGGGCTTTAGTGACAATAAAAGATGCAAGACTAGTTAATTATGTTGTAATTCTTTGTTTGTTAAGACATTGTAACACTTTTAATCAATAAAACGAAACTTCAATTGCCATGGATTTGAAACAATTAATTCTGTTACAACACTCCCCGACGTTTCCGCCACGTTTTGTATGTTCTACGTGGTCGGGGTGTGACAAATTAGGGTACATTAGATAGCACTAAAGTCTTATGCGCCCCACGATCTTAGCATATCCCCTCATCATGCAATACACTGACTCACGTAATGCCTTTAAACTTTCATCAACTGTGATTTGTGTAAAAACAACGCAGAATGTTTAAACATTAACAATCAGGTCGATACTTCCATATACGCAGAGAAAGTCCAATGTTTAAACAAAATAAGAAATAAAAATAAGTTGAAATTGTTTAGGCTTTAACCACCAGGTCGATACTCCCGTATACGCAGAGGTGATCCAAAGCTTAAACGAAACACCAAAGAAAATAAGGCAGAAAGTTTAGGCAATAACATCCAGTTCAATACTCACGTATACGCAGAGGATGTCCAATGCTTAAACAAAATAAATAAATAAAAGAAGTTTAAATCTTTTAAAATGAAAACACAAAATCACAGTGACTTTTCAGCAAAGTTGTGAAAGCTCACAAACTTAACCGGTTTTATGTCTTTCGACAATCAGCAATTTCCGAGCAGGCACACAGTCAAGAAGGACAAAACTAAGTACTATGCGTTTGACCGTGTTTCCCACCAGACTTAGGCTTTTTGTTTTATGTTTGTATCATTTTCGCAAAAGTACTAGTCTTAGCTGAGCCTATCGACACATCCCTAGTGAGACTGTTTAAAACTTTATAAAACTTCACATTTCTCTAGCGTGCACTGATAGTCCACTGATGTACTTTCATTTCCTCTTTTTACACAAACTTTTTTTTTTACTTTTTCACTGTTTTTGGATTTTGAAATTTTATCATGTTTTTGAATTTTTCAAATTTTCAAAATTTCTAAATTTTCTACTCCCCCTAAAATCAAAATATGTTTCAATTTTGATTTTCTGGGAAAATTTGAAAGCAACAAACTGTACAAAGTAAAATGATAAACTAACGAGAATTGCTTCAATTCGCCATCCACTTGGCTTAAACAATCAGAACTCCCCCTGACAACAAACTATTTTCCCATTATGATTTCAAAACACTTAAGTTTGTTTTAATCAAAATGGTTTTTCCGGAAAATTAGTTTTGTTTGTCGTTTCACAAACATGGGGTTTTCATCACATTGTCCTTTCACAATCCACTTGTAAAACTTAACACTTTTCGGTTTTTCACAAAAAACAATATCACTTGTAAGTTAAATCAAGTACAACTTAATGTCCTTGATTAACCACTTGTAAGACGAAATATCACAGATATGAATTTCTCAAGAAAGATGTCGATTCCTACTCCCCAATTACCAACCTGGGAATTCCGGCAAGTCAGAATTTTAAGCAAAGAATGCAGGCACCCAAGCCTGACCAGCCTTGGGTGTGACCTTTTCAATTTCACTCGGGGTTTGAGCATATCTTTTTGATTCATAAAATTCTTTAACCCCTTTTACCTTACCCTCGACCATTTTTCCAAAAATATTTTTCACTTTTCCATTGAACGCCTTTTCGACATCAAATTCTTTCTTTTTAGAATAGAATTGATCCGAAATTTCCACTTTACCAACTTTTTGTTTAAAATTTTCAGTCCGTAATGGTGGAAAGTTGACATCATCCATTGGCGGAACTGAATTTTCTCCTTTTTGCTCAACTGGTGACTCTTCTGACTTTGACGAGTCAGATTCATCGCCAAAACGTGACTCCTTTGCTTCCGAAGAAACAAATTCATCGCCATCCATTATTGGAACCGTTTGATTAACCAATTTTTTCCTTTACTTTCCCTTTTGTCCTCAGATTTGTATCGGATGAATTCGTTTTACTTGACTGATCATTTTTTGTTGAGTGAAGCGATTCATCAGAACTTTTATCTGAATTAACAGTTGTACCCGAGGAAAAAATCTTTTCAAGATACTCCCTCACTTTCTTTCTTTTCTTTCTCAGTCTATCTTTCTGCCCTTTTGATAATTTCACTTTTTTTTCTTTGGGCCTTTCTTAAATTTTGATAGAGTTCTTCACCATTTTATGAGATTCAGCCCTCGATTTTCCCTTTGATTTCATTGGGCAATCTCTGGCAATGTGACCTCTGATTTGACATTCATAGCATATTCTTGTTTCAAATCTCTGATTCTAGCAGTTAACAGCAATGTGCCCTTGAAAACCACATTTGTAACACACTCTGTTATCATACCATTCTCCACCTTCAAGCCAAATACTTAGATCATAACATTGTTTGGCCTTGTGATAATCTTGACTTCTCCTGTAAGTTTGATTTGACTTTTGAGCACTGTGGTCAAACCTGCACCACTTATTACCAACTTTTTGTGAGTTTTGATTTTCAAACTTTTGTGGTTTTTTATCACGATTGGATGATTGAACTGATGAGCTTTTATTTTCTTTTTGAAAATCTTTTGAAATTTTTACTTTTTGTTTTTGTTCTACAATCTTCTTAACAGGTTTTTGCGTTGAGCATTCACCTCGTTCAGTAGATTGTAAAACAGTTTCTTGAAACTTTTCTTTTAATTTCAAAAATATTTTCTTTTTCTCATTTATCTCATTTTCATCATCAGATTTATCATCACAATCTTCAATTATGACTTTGTCATAATTTGTGACATTGTCACTTATTGGAATTTCATTGATCGGTTTTGGACATAATTGATCTACTATCGCTGATGAGGTTACAAAACCTTTCAATTTCTTTTCAAGATCATCAATTTTATTTTTAGCACACTCAACTTCATTTTCAAGTTGAGTGATTTTCTCAAGAAGAGAATTTATTAAATTTTCATTTTCAAATTTATTTTTATCTAAAACAGATTTTTCGTTTTCTAAAACTTTTATTTGATTTTGAAATTCTGTTTCTTTTTCTTTTAAAACTTTGTTTTCCAATTTTATCCAAAACACATCTTCATTTTCTAAAATTTTTTGTTTATTCTCAAAATCTTTTTCAATTTTCAACTTTTCATTTTCTAAAAATGTTATTTTATGTTGACATTCTTTTTTCATTTTCTTTTAAATTTTTGTTTTCCAATGTCAAACTTTCCACATCTTTCAACAATTTGACATTTTCTGATCCAGATTTATCACATTTTGAGCACACTGTTTCAGATCTTGAAGTTTCATTTTTCTCGGATTCTTCATTCTTTGGGATTAACTCTGTCTCTGTATTGAATATACCTGCACAAAAAATTTTAACAAAATAAAGAGGGTTCAAATTATCATCTATATAACAACCCCTCTTAATATCACATTTCATAACATTTTTTGCTGCAAGACACATATTGACTCTTCTTCTCATTTCAAGAATCACTTCCAAACTCATTTTATCTATGTTCTTTTCTATCTCTTTTATCAAATTATTCTTTTTCTTATCATTTTCATAATTGTGTATTTTAAGCTCTCTGATGAATTCTTTTGGATAAAAATTTGAAAATCTAGTATCATTTTTCAGTTTATTCAAAAATTCATCCCACTCTGACGGTAACGCGTCTGCAAATCTTGATATCATTTCAGCATTTGACATCCTTATATCGTACCTTTTTAAATTGTCAATTAAATGATCATACCGATTTTCCAACTCATTCAACATTTCATTTTTCTTACACAAAAAATATTCAAGTCTTTCAACCCAAACATTCTTATTCTCATCTCCTTTCTCATTAACCCAATACCCATCAAACCAATCATTTAACCTTTCAAGGTTATCGTTTTCCTGTTTGTCAAACATTTTAATCTCACTTTAAATAACCTGATGTGATGTTTACTCAAACCGTGCAATCTGTGTGTTCAAACCTTCAAACGAACTGAACCGTTACAAATGACACAAGGTACTCGTGCAATCTGTAACAATAACTCAATCAACCTGGTTTTACTAAAATGACCTGGTCCAAATGTACTTAATCATACAACTTTAGTGGCCCAAACTTGTAACCCAATATCTAATTTTGATTCAAATGAAACACCAGTCCAAAGTCCAAACAATCAACAATTTCACGGCCCAAATTCAACCATGATGCTTATCCTCTTGGGCCAAAGTATTCACTTGTTAAAAACTGACAATACTTTTGATTGGGCCAATGATATCGATCTGACATACCAATCAATATTTCACATGCAAAGTCCGACAACTTTGAAATTACTCAATTTCTGATTGGGCCATTTGATTTATATGAATATGATTTTATTGGACCACAATGTCCATTTAACCGACACACTTTAATTCCTTACAGATTTAATTGGACCTATGAACGGTATTATCACATGGCCCGAGAATCACATGTATTGGCAAACTATTTAATGGCTGACACCTTTATCTATTCACATGCAAATCTGGCCGATAATATTATTAATCACATGCAACTATTAAGCTTCTATTGGGCCGCTTGTTAAGTGGACAGTCAATATGATTTTAACCTTTTGATCGTGATTGGGCTGAACAATTAGAGGAATAACAATACTTTCACTCACATGAACTGCTGAAAAATGTTGACAGGCTTTTTCAAACAATATGACTCACGCGAATTAAATTTTGTTTCAAACGAAATGAAGTTATGTCACGCGAAATAGAGATCTGATGAAAAATGATGACACATTCACACGAAATGAGCACCTTCAAACGAAATAGACTCCATTTCGTACGGAATGAGATTTCTTTCAAACGAAATGAGATTATTTCAAATGAAATGAACGACTTTCATACGAAATAGAATTCATTTCGTGCGGAATAACATGTTTTCAAACAAAATGATTACTTTTCATGCGAAATGAGTACACTTTCAAGCGAAATAGCTCATTTCGTGCGAAATGAAGCTGACGTCACGCGGTATCGGACACAAAATCTCAAATTTCTCTCAAACGGCTTGGAATTAGGATCTGAAACTTTGTAGGGTTATAGATCAGGTATTTTCACACAACATATCAAAAAATCAGCTAATTTGGACCGTAAAAACCCGTTCAATTTTGAAAAATTCAGTAAAAAACGTGAAAGAATGAGTAGAAGTTAGAATTTTCCAGTGAAAAAAAGCTAAATGGTAAGAACTCTCCTTCCTGAGCTCTGATACCACTTGTAGGATCGTTTGTACGACCAAAATGAGTCGTTCAGAAGTGTTCTTGGATCAAATCAAAGGCGGAATTCAATGATTTGATCTTCGCTCAGCTTGTATTGCACTTGAAATCATTTTACTAGTCTCTTGTATTGATTTGACAAAGATATACAGGCTAGAGACACTCCGGCAGAGCTTCGCTACCGGATCTCAAAAGTTACAAATGAAAGACACAAGCACCCTATATATACACACATGATTTCGTACGAAATGGTTATGAGTCATTTCGTGCGAAATGACCTTTCTCATTTCGTGTGAAATGACTACATCACACATGTTTTCACGTTTTCTCGTATTTCATGCCTTGATCTTTCAATTTTAATATAAGACTCGAACGAAGACGAAGTCGACAGACATACGCACCAACAGAACCGACATCAGAGATGTTTTTGAGCATGTTTCATGTTCCCTATACTTAAACTTCATTATTGAGCCTTGAAAATGGGTTAACGGGGTTTAAACGCATCGAAAATGACCTAAACGAGTTGCAGGGACCAAACCTGACAATTTTCAAAAGTTTCTGTTAGCTGGCATGTGGTGGCGTTGCGCCACCACTATATGGTTTTGCAGTGGCATGACGCCACAGCCTCATCTGGGCAGAAAATTCATTTCCAGCAATTTTCAGCAACCGACTTGAAGTTCAGGGTCCTAAATGTAACTTTTTCAATACCGTTTGATGGTTTTGGGACACCCTTAGTATTCCAAAACAATGTGCCACACTTGTAAGGTCTAGATTGAAGCTCAATTATCGAGGAACGATCCTAACGGTTCTTCAAACTCTATATAAACCCACCATTTTCACTTCATCTTCTTTACACTTGATCTCAATCATCTTCTCTAAGTTGAAGCTCTCCTTGTGAAGCTTCATACCTGAGAATTTTTGAGTTCAAATCTTCATAGCTTGGACCCTTTGTAAGTTTCCTTCATGCGTGTTCTTGTATTTCATGCATGAAAGTCAAACAGTGTTTGACTTTCTGCTTTGACCACGAATTGGTCAACACAAAGTTCGTTTGAACTTTGCAACATGAGCGTAATCATGATGGTTATAGTCCCTTGTGACTATACCTACTGATTACCACGTTGATTAGGCGTAGTGACGAGTCATAGTTTCGGTCAAAATGCGTATTTATGCGTATTTTGCAACCAAACTATTCTTGGGTATCAAAACCATTTGTTTTGATATCAAACTTATTTTCTAACTTAGTTAAACATGTTTTAACATGTTTAACTTGTCACTTTTAGTCTAGTGCTTGTATAGGGTCGTAAGATAAGCGGTCTTAACAACCGCTTAGACTTTCGAATCCGACCCGTTTGGTCGATCATTAGGATCTGACCAAGCATATTATGTGACCATAGTTGCATAGGAAATAACCTTCCGAGGTTATACCTTATGGTCACTTGGTTTAATTAGTTGTATGATAGGTAGTTTATATGCCTTAGGTAAATGACCAAAATGCCCTTTTCATGCATAATTGGTAATTAAGCATATGTAACTTAACTTTTGTCACTTAAACTAATTATGTAACATGTTTAGGCATATAATACTTGTCATAGGACTAGTTAGGCGTCTCGAACGTGTATTTTCGCGAACGACGCGTTAAAGTAGCGTAAGCTACCTTAATGGGTTGTAACGGGTCGAAAGCACTTAGGTTAGGTTCTGTTTTAGGATGTAGGCTTTGTTAAACCATATCATATGAGTTCCAATACTCATTTGGTTTACGAGACTTCATTCTATCCGATCTTCCAATTTAGGTGTCTATTTATTGACTAGGTGATCCGATTAGTACGTGCTACTTGATTTCCTTGGTTTGCCTGAGCTTCGTTGAGTTCGTTAGATCAAGGATACTTGCAGTTCAATGTAAGTACATAGTTCCCCAATTTTACTATTTTCAATTGTTTTGGGGTGATTCATATGTGTTAAATGTTTTCGATGTTTTTAATGATGGTTTTCGAAATGATTAATATGGTTTATATTAAATTAATAACGATTTTGATAATGTGAACAAACTTGTTGGGAGTAATTACATAACAAATAACATTCATTAGTGTTGGCCAAACCGACCAGTATTAGGTTATGGTACCATATGATCTGACAAATCCCGTTATTTGACTGCACCCATGGTTTATGTGGGTAACGACTGAATCTGTGATTGTTAATTTACCCTTTGGTGGTTTATTAATGCGAGAATTTGTGATGGACGAGTTGCGAAGGTTTGGATGTTATTAGCGAGGCGACCAAAAGTAGTTTTCACAATTAAAACGAGAATGATTTAAATGATTTAAACAAGTTAAACGATTTTGGAATGATTTAAACGAGTTAAACGATTTTGGAACGATTTAAACGAGTTAAACGAATTGAACAAACGATTGGTTTTTGGATAGTGTTTAGATAACGGGACGGGTGTAATGTGATGAAAACATGGTAGATACGTCGCTGATACTTCTTATATATAAGTGTTTTCATCATATTACATACAGTGGCGTTATTTAGTTCACTTGGGTAAATGATTTTGAAACGAGGTCACACAACGATGTTTTCTAAATAATATAAACCATACGAGTTTTATTAATGAGGTGATTTTCAATTTGATTTAATTAAACAAATGTTTTGGGTTAAGAAACATGGCTACAAGATTTTATAAGTTATAACCAACTTGATTTGAGTTGGTTAATTATGTTGCAATATTATATACTTTTCAAAACATGGTTTTTAATAAGGTTTTACAACATGTAAACGAGCCATGAATCCGATACTCTCATAAAACCTATGTGCTCGCAAGCATTTCTTTGCTGACTTTGTTTTTACATATGTTTCAGGTGTTGTTGAATGATGTTGATTGCTAGGATGCATGCTCACATAGGATCTGGACGAGGCCTTAGTGACATAATAACAATCATAGACAATGTTTAGTTTGTTTGTTTTGTTTAAGACAATGTAAATTACCTAATGAATCAAGAAAACAAAACTTTTTAAATCCATGGTTGTAAAACAATAATTTTGTTGCTCCACTCCCCGACATTTCCGCCGCGGTTTCATTGTTTTGACGCGGTCGTGGTGTGACATGAATGAAGAAGGAATCCATGTGGATCCCACCAAGATCGAGGCGATTAAGAATTGGGAAGCTCCGAAGATGCCAACCGAGATCCGACAGTTTTTGGGATTAGCAGGGTATTATCGCAGATTCATTGAGAATTTTTCTAAAATCGCTCAACCGCTGACCTCCCTTACTCAAAAGGACAAGAAGTATGAATGGGGAGATAAACAAGAAGAAGCTTTTCAGTTGCTGAAGGACAAGCTTTGCGATGCACCTATTTTATCCCTGCCCGAAGGCACCGATGACTTCGTGGTATACTGTGACACCTCGCGTCAGGGATTAGGCTGTGTGCTTATGCAGTGACAGAAGGTTATCGCTTATGCTTTGTGCCAGTTGAAAATTCATGAGAAGAACTATACCACGCATGACTTTGAGTTAGGCGCAGTGGTGTTTGCATTGAAGATCTGGCGACATTATTTGTATGGCACCCGATGTACGATCTTTACCGACCACAAGAGCCCTCAACACATATTCAATCAGAAGGAGCTTAATATGAGACAGCGACGATGGGTTGAGCTGTTAAACGATTATGATTGTGAAATCAAATATCACCCAGGAAAGGTGAATGTGGTGGCAGACGCCTTGAGTCGAAAAGAGAGGATTAAGCCCATAAGGGTTAGGGCTTTGGAGATGATCATTCAAACACACCTCTCGTTGCGCATTCGTGCTGCGCAGAGAGAAGCTCTCAAAAAGGAAAACTTGAAGGATGAATATCTCCGTGGGATGGAAAGCCAGTTGGTACCCAATGAGGAAGGAACATTGTGTTTCATGGGAAGAATTTGGGTTCCTCTATGTGGTGGCCTTAGAGATGTGATCTTTGATGAAGCTCATAAATCAAGGTACTCGATCCACCCAGGATTGGATAAGATGTACCAAGATTTGAAAGATTTATACTGGTGGCCAAGATTGAAAGGTGATGTTGCAACTTATGTTGGAAAATGTTTGACCTGCGCCAAGGTAAAGGCCGAGTATCAGAAGCCTTCAGGTCTTCTGCAGCAACCTGAGATACCCATGTGGAAGTGGGAGCAGATCTCAATGGATTTCATAACCAAGTTGCCAAAGACACCCAGAGATCATGATACGATTTGGGTAATCGTAGACCGTCTGACAAAATCTGCGCACTTCTTGCCAATTAAGGAAAAGGATAACACAGGTAAGCTAGCTGAGCTGTACCTAAGGGAGATAGTTGCACGCCATGGAGTGCCTATCTCAATTATATCTGATAAAGATGGGAGATTTGTGTCAAGGATTTGGCAATCTTTCCAAGAAGCGTTTGGTTCACAGCTGAACCTGAGCACCGCATTTCATCCACAGACGGACGGCCAAAGTGAGAGAATGATTCAGACGCTTGAAGATATGTTATGAGCTTGTGTAATGGACTTGGGTGGCAGTTGGGACACTCACCAGCCTTTGGTTGAGTTCTCCTATAATAACAGCTACCATACAAGCATTCAAGCTGCACCTTTTGAAGCTCTCTACGGACGAAAGTGTCGATCACCGTTATGCTGGGCAGATGCAGGCGATAGACAGCTAGTTGGTCCCGAATTGGTCCAAGAGACGACAGATAAGATCATACAGATCCGAGAGCGCATTAAGGCGGCTCGTGATCGACAAAAGAGCTATGAAGACCAAAGAAGGAAACCTTTGGAATTTGAAGTGGGAGATATGGTGTTGTTAAAAGTCTCACCTTGGAAAGTTGTGGCACGCTTTGGGAAGCGTGGAAAGTTAAACCCACGATTTATTGGACCGTTCGAAATCCTGGAGAGGATTGGTCCTGTAGCATACAAGTTGGAACTACCTGCAGAACTTAATGGTGTTCATGATACATTCCATGTATCTAATCTGAAGAAGAGTCCAACTCAAGAAATAGTGATCGTACATGCTGATGAAGTTCACATTGACGACACACTCCACTTTACCAAAGAACCTGTTGAGGTTACTGATTGGAAAGTTAACAAAACTCGGAGGAGTAGGGTTAAACTTGTTAAGGTTAGATGGAACGTACGTCACGGCCCAGAGTTTACTTGGGAACGTGAGGACCGCATGAAAGTGAAATATCCGCATTTGTTCCCTAACTCCCTTGCTGCTAGTAGTAAAGCTTGAAATTTCGGGGCGAAATTTTCTTAACAGGGGGAGAATGTGACAACTGTCAAAAATTCAGGTATCCGTACAATTAATTAACCATGATTAGTGCTTAATGACTGTGCTGAATTGCAATTAACTGCTTTCTGATTACTGCCATATACATACATGTGCATCATACATTGTTTAATGTCATACCAATATTGCATGAAAGCTTTATTGCCTCAAATGACGCATTAAGCACAGTTAGCACAGTTATCTGATAAGCCAGGAAAATGCTGATAGAACTCAGCACATAGACAGACAGTGCATTGAGACACACAATGAGCCAGAAACCAAGTATCACACTAGTATAGTGTGTAGGAAAATAAGGATCACAAAACTGCCTTTCTAAGTGATAGTTTAAGTGCCGGAAAGTGCCTAAAACTCACTCAAAGTGCTGAATTTAGCAAAATTCAGCATTTAAACAATCTAAATTTATGCAGAAATGTGGTTAAATGGTCCTGAATGATTTCCTAAGTGTCGGGAATCAAAAGTGTCACAAAAAGGTACATAAAGCACACTAAACTGCAAAGTCTAGCACTTTAACGAACCAGTAACCAACCGAACAACCGGACACTACCCGAAACATCAAATTTACACTAGAAGCACTGTTTTAACATTACCAAGCTAGTTATGGTCCCCGAACATCATAACACAGTAACTAACATAACTAACTAACACTTGATATTTAACCCTAAAGTAACTAGTATGGTTAAAACCTATGCTAGACCCCCCCCCCCCACCTAGTAATCGGCCCATACTCATACCATACCTCAAGATTTCATTCTAATATTATAATGGATATGGTTCCATTTTATTTGACATAAAACCCAAGGTTAATTGAGAATGCATGGATTATATATGTAACCATAAGCACTAAACTCTCATTCTCACACACACTAAAAAACACACAAATCCTCCTCCTCCCCTTGGAGCTCTCGACCGAGATCACCCACACCCACACTCACCTTCATTTGATCTTTCTCATATATTCCAAGCATTCACAAAGGTGTTAGAGATCATACAAAGAAGCTAGGAGCTTGTGGAAGATCAAGGACCCCTCTTATTTGCTTTTATCCATCTCATAACTTCTCTTGATCATCCCTAGCCTTATGCTAGTGGTAAGAGTCTTGATCTTGCTATATTATTTCTATGTTAAGTGGTTAAAGAAGAATCATAATCAAAAACTTGAAGAACACTAAAGATCATAAGAATGAAACTTGAACATAAGCATGTTTAATGAAGTAATCTTGATGAATATGAGTTGTTATGCTTGTTGATCATTGATTGTTTATAGAAATGATGTTGATCATCATATGATCTTGCTAGATCATGATTAAAAACATAATCTAGCAAGATGAGAAAATAGAAATGTTGTAGGATGATGGATCATCCACACATGAATCATGAACTTGATTGACTAAATGGTTTTCTTGAAAAATAATGATCAAAGTAAGTTATTAATCATATAGATTTAAAGATTTATGAATGGTTCTTTAAAGGAACCAAGTTAAAAATATTAGTTTCATTTAATCTTGGTTCTTACATAAACAAATCTTATTTTTAATGGTTAAACAAGTGTAGAAACACTTGTGTAACAAGAAGAATGCATAAAGAAATATTTTTAGAAAATATGATTTGAAGTTGTAAACATCCATATTCTTTAAAAATAAAGTTTTTAAAGAACTAATCACATTTTAAAGGGTAACAAGACTTACTAAGAACACTAGTAAGTTACTACAAATTTTTACAAATATTCAAGTTCATGAAGTAGTAGATTGTTACTTGTTTTTGGCAAAATTGGTAAGTAAAGGTTGTTTATTATTGATTGTGGATTGATTGTGTTGATTTTTATAAAAGAAAATGATATGCTTGAAAGCATGGAAACCTCCATTTTTAGGGGAAACTATGACAAAATTTTCTAAAAATCCAAACACTTAGAAAAATATTTATTAACCTACACTTACAAGTGTATTTCAAACCTTAAATTGTTACAAAAACTTTGCCATAGATTTTGTTACAAAAATATAAATATTGGACGTTGGTTTTCATAAATAAAAATGACTAAATATGTATTTAGGGAAATATGTATTTAGAAGTCACATGTGTGTGATTATTTGTATACTTTGTGTATTAGTTACATTATTTTAGGACTTGAAATAATATAACTCACAAAAATACCAAGAATTACCATCCAAAATATTACCAAAATTCCAACGAATAAATGTACTAATTTACACAAAATAATGGTGAAAACCGAACTATGGAATAAGACTTGCAAGAATATTCCGGAAATTTATTCGCAAGTATATTTTTGGTAAATAATATTTTGGACACCAAGGAAACAAAGATATGATATTCACAATTACTACAAGAATATATCGTATTTTTTGACAAAGGAAAATATATTATTTTTGGCAAGAATGAAAATATATTTTTAGAAGATACATTATTTTTAAGAAATATATATTTTCTCACACAAGCATGAAATACAATATTTATGGATGAAAGATATATTTTCTCAAAAAAATATAAAATATGTTATTTTTTGGAAAAATGAGTTTATATATATATATATATATATATATATTTTCCAAGTTGGACTTGAAAATATATTAATTTTTAGAACTTATAGGAGAATACAAATATTTTTGCCAAAGAAAAATTATAAATAATTTTTCTGAGTAACATCCCTTAAAATATGTATTTTGGAAATATATATTGGATCTTTATTAAAGATAATATTCCTGAATAATTAATATGAAATTAAGTATAAGAATACTTAAGGAATACAGTAAAAATACGTATTCTCGTACGTATAAATACACACCGGAATACGACCGTAATACATGGCAAAATATACAAGTAAAAGAATACGAATACAAATACCCCCATCATTGGGAAGGAAATACAAGAATAAATACTTGGGAAGTATTAAGTTACAATAATATTGTTTTAATAATTATTCCAAAATTTAATAAATATAATTTAAGTTAAAATATTAATTATTTTAACAAATAATTATATAAGTTGGAATAATATCGAGGACACAAAAGAATCGTTACTCAAAGACAATAATACTAAGTCAAGGCACGACCCGCTCGTCTAATAGATCATAGTACGTTGTAGGTAGTCGTGTTTACGGAAGGAGCTTGAGTTACGTTGGTTGAAGACGCAAGACTGTGAGTTCATGTCCCCCTTTTCTTTAAACTGTTTTGTTTTATAACTTCGGGGGTGAAGTACATGTTACAAAATGTTTACATACAATTACAATTGGTATGGTTAGCTTTGGAAAGTACAGTAGATCATGTGAATGGGTAGGCACACTCCTAAGACCATTAATCCTCGTGTTAGGACCAAGGGGCATGAGTGATAGATCTATTTGGGTGTAGCGAGTCCACACCCATGTGGACCGGGGTTTGGCCCATGAGGTGACTATGTCTTACAGCCGGAGGCCCGGTACAAAATCTGCTAGGTTTGAGCCTTCCTACGCCATTGCACGCATGTTAGTGGCCTTGTAAACCATTAATCGATCTGTTTCCTTGTTCTGCTTTCATACCGGGATTTACAAAAACATACAATACATACAATGTTACAAGGTTTTATTCATACACACAAACAAACACATGAACGCACTCAACTTTTGTTGATGTTTTCAAAATACATGTATTTCAGGGAATTAATAGTGGATCTGGCGGGCGTTGCATGTTACAAGCTGCGTTAAGAATAAAGGATGTCATCCGTTGTCTTAGGGTTTGGGTAGTGTGTCTTATTCCTGGACGAGACACATCTACCGAAGCCTGATTTTATTTAGAGTCTTTTGATGAGTCCTTCTGGAGCTCTAAACAATCCGTATGGATTGTAACACTTGAATTTGAATTCCTACGTTTTAAGACAATGTTGTTATTATGTTTTAAACTTAATTAATGGATGACCATCTATGGTTTTTATCATATAGTTGTTGTTATGATTGAATGCAATGGTATTAAGAAAGTCACACCATAATCACGCTTCTGCAAAAGTCAGGGTGTGACAGTTCGTAACACATATTCACCACTGTGAACCATGTGATTAATTGTCCTTAACAACCCCTGAGTGAACAGGTGCTGAGTCCAAACTATACTACTATCGTTGCTAAGGCAGGTAGACAACAATCTATGTGTAAACATAACAAACAAGCATTCATCGAGTCACGTATACATACAGTAGCGGTTAGCTTTAAAGTATTGCGTAGTGTGTTTGATGTGATTTAGAATAAGTAATGTATGTAACACCCAAAAGTGCGTAAAGCAAAAAGGGTTCGAGTATACTCACAGCGGTAGAGTTTCTGGATTGAAGGGAGCCCTAGAGTGAGATCAGCCTGAATAGTTAACGATAGTATAAGCGAAAGTTGGCGCGTAAAATGGTGAAGGGTAATCAAGTATCGGATGGCCAGTCGATCGGGTGGTAATCCGTTTGGATGGTCATCCGATCGGATGGCCATTCGATTGGATTGTCACCTCGCTGGGTGAGGATGTGTTTGTGTATGATGGTTTGACTTTTGAAGTTTTCGTTGTAGCATTTTGAAAATAGATAAGTATCTCTACCCTTCAGGTCGGTCGATCGAATGGTCGCTCGATCGGACGGCGATCCGATTCTCGAAGCTTCTCAGTGTGAGAACAAGTTCACAGCGGGACAGTCACTCGATCGGATGGCAATCCGATCGGGTGGCAATCTTGTGCATTGAACATGTTGAAAATTGTTTAAGTGTCAAAGTTCTAACGTCACATGATCGGACGGTCACTCTATCGGATGGCAATCTGATCGGGCGGTAATCCGTTCAACGTTCAGATCCTTGAATAGTTAGAATAAAAGTTTAAGTGTTGAACCAATGTGCAACCCGATCGGATGGCCGGTCGATCGGATGGCAATCCGATTGGACGACAATCCGTCCCGACGATCTGATCGTCTTGGCACTTGATTTTGTTTGAAGTGTTGTAGTTTGAACGAGATGTTATGATAGCTTGTTTAAACAATAGGAACCTCATCTCGACCCAAGTGACCCGACCGGACAGGAATCACTCTAGTCCGACCAGTACACGGTTCAAGACGGTGGTTCATGTTCAAACCTGAAATCAACTATCTCTCGGATAGAATTCAGATCTAGCACTGATACATCACTAAGAATGAGTAGAAGATTAGAACAAGCTCTGATTCCATCGGGTTTGAGTGCATTGAGTGTAAAAGAGTTGAAAGAAAGTTAGAAAACCATCTTTCAATCCTTTTCACCATGAATATGTTCAGATCTATGCAAGATCCTTGTTCATTCATGTGGAAATCGTCCAGATCTAAGTTGTTCTTGGTGGATTGAAGCTAAAACATGAAGTTCATAAGAACACCATGATGACATCATCCTAGAACACCTCAAATCCACTGATTTCATGGTTAAAAGTTGAGATTTGAAAGAGAGAATGATGAAGAAGTGTGTGTAGATCATAGAAGTACAAGATTTAGGTTGAAAACTTACAAGAATCGTGAGAAATCGAAGGAAATAGAGCTTGAATGCGGCTGGTTCGAGTAGAGAGCTGTCACCATCAAGTGAGGTGACAAATGGGGGTATTTATAGGGTTTCCTAAAAAGGAAAGTGGGGAAAAGGCTGGTCGATCGGGTGGCAGTTCGATCGGGTGGCAGCCCGATCGGGTGACAACTCGATCGGGTGGCAACCCAATCGGATGCAATCCGATCGGTTGGCCACTCGATCGGTTGGCCACTCGATCCGAGTGTTTGGCGCGACGAGTTTTGTCGTTTCGATTCGCGTGTTGTGCATTGCGAAGCGATTTGAGAGGGCGATGCGATAGTATTTCCCATTAATCCCAACAACTATATCTAACATACAATCATCCTAAATAACCTGCGATTAGCATTTGCGATTTGTTTGCGATGCGATAGATTTACGATTGCGTTCAATTGATTACCACAACATAATATAAATAAACATGCACAAATAACACATAAGTAACACACACACGTAAAACAACATCTAAAACGCATAATTCGAGTTGCGAGTGAGATTGCGATTAGGTCGATTAGCGATTACTATGCGATAATTAGCGATTAACCTCGATTATTAACAAGTACTCCACATAATACAACTAATGCGATAACATAAATAGATTATCTACAAGTTAAAGAAGTCAAAACAGTAGTTAAGCAAGGAGTGGCAGATCGCAATTAGCAATCTTTTCTTCCTTTGACTTCAATCTTGACTTTGACTTTGACTTCTGAAACACGGGGTGTTACATTAGACGTTAACGATAAGCTGGTATTAAAGCTCTTGTGTCCTTGGATGACATCGGTATCTTACCATCACTATACTACATCTGCGATGGGTGCACTTGCCCTAACGTGTGTAGAGTGATAGTATTGTATCGTGTTTTATAAATTTAAAGCTTGATTCATGAGTAAAAAGTGCTTAAAATATATCAAAAAATTTATACACACCCGCACACATGTCACTCAGTCTAGTGTGCGGCCAACTATTTAATGTGCGGCCTACTTAAAATCATGCGGCACACATATAAGTGTTTGGTCATGCAGTATGCAGTTATACCATGTGCATCAGGTGTGTGTGCCCTACTAGGAGTGTGCGGCATGAGTGGGAATGTACGGCGTAGGGGTGTGTGGTCAGAAGTGTATGGCTTCATGAGGTGTGCGGATGGTAGTGTGTGGTGTGAGTAGTGTACGGCACCGAAGTGTGTGGTACCCACTTAGATTCTGCTGTAAACATTCTTGTTACCATATCACACTTACCATTAATTTCATCATGAAATTTAAACTAACATAGTTGCATATTTCCAGCAGGTTGAGATTAAATTGTCATGGAATCAATCATATCCTAATCATTCAACAAATCATGTCATACAAAATCATCACAACATTAACATTATACCAACCCTAGTTTTCATATAAACAGATCTATGTTTTTAATATCATCAATAATCATCAAAACTCTTTTGTGCATAAACCCTAGGTCATCAACCTAACATCATGAAAAATTTTCCAGAATTATATAAGCAGTTGTTATTATTAACAACATATTGATGTGTGCAAAATGCAACATATAAATTACATCAATAGAGGCATAAAACCAACCCTTTTTAGTACTAATGTTGGAAAAAGCGCGTTTCTTTCTTTCTTTTGAATTTACAGGACCAAACGAGCTTAAAAGAACAAAAGGAACAAATAAGCAGCCAAAACCAACATATATACAAGAAGAAGGAATAACGTGACATGCCCGACCCCTCGGCAACATCTCCTAAAACAAAAACAAGAAAACAGAAACTGACCACGGGGCCGTGCCCAGCCAGGCATGGGGCGTGGTCAGCCCTAACACAACAAGATAAAAGCTGCAGAAGCTTCTACGCCCACCACGGGGCCGTGCCCAGCTCACCATGGGGTGTGGCCAACTCTTAGATTTGTAGAATCTTGATAGTACAGCAAAGAGTTGACCACGGGGCCATGTCCAGAGGCCACGGGGTTGTGTGGGGCCCTCTACTAACAGCTGCAATTAATGAAGGAAGAGAAGAAGACTGGTCACGGGTCGTGCCCAGTGGACACGGGGCCGTGGCCGGAGCCCTGTTCTGGCTATAAATAGGGGTGCTTGGTTCACTTCAAAGGCATCCCTTGGCAAACCACTTCTCTCCCACTTTGCCACCACTCCACCACCACTACAACACCAACACCCACCACCATCATCCAACTATCATCTTTAGAGTGTGTAGTAGTCTAGGGATTCAAGATTGATTGTAAGAGTTCTTGTCAATCAAAGGCCATGTTTGACTAATCTCTTACATCACTTGGTGAAGACAAGTATTTAATGTATTACTTTTGATTTTTAATCTTTCGGCACTTTTTAATTGGGTTTGTATTAATGACTTTAATAACTAGTTTCTTATATTGAAAGTGAATTTTCTTTACCATTTCTTCATGATGTCATTGATTTGCTCATTCGTGTCTTTACGGGCTATATAAAGCGAGTTAAATACCTGGAAGGGGGTTAGGAGGGGGGTTTGGTAAAGTTCTTGTCTCGTTCAGTGTATAGATCCTGCGAGGACTTGGTTCAAGCTTACTAGGACCTCTTTCAATGCCCCAAAGGTATTGGATGGCGGGGGTGCGAATAGCTTAAACCCCTCCAACTACTATTAAAACTTTAAACCGGCTTCTTGGGATTGTATCCTTGCTGACTCAAACCACTTAGTCGAGGGTAACGTCACCTTCAAAAGAGGGCCTACCACTTTTCGCATTAATAACTTACTTAATTGTCTTTCAATATTCCAACCCTTTGGGATTGTATCCCTGCTGACTTAAACCACTGGGTTGAGGGTAACGTCACCTTCAAAAGAGGGGCCTTCTACTATAACTAAGATAATCTCTTAAAAAGTCTGAAAGTGCGAAAATCATCAAAAGATACATTAAAGATTAGTTGTATCCAAGTGATTCTATCTTGTCTATTTGTTTTTCATTTTATTTCTTTTTTGATTTTAGATTTATTGTCACACCCCCAAAATCCACACGCGGAGTATCACCGCTTGGAGGCGTGACATGACCAGGATCCAGCCACCAATCATATTGAACAATGTATTTAAAATAGATAAAATCCAACCACACAATATAATTGGTGATCAAAAGCTAGTTAACCAAGTTCGAATTAAACACCGGAAGCATTAAAGGTAAAACCCAAAACATAAGTAATAAGTTCTTAAGTTTAAATGTTTAACATGGGACTCGACAGTCCATGTCCCACAACGACCTCCTCCTCGTGCAAGCTCCATAAGCATCTAGCGACCTGTAAGGCATGTAACAATAAGTCAACAATAAAGTTGAGCGAGTTCACAGTTGGGTGTTTGTTTTAAGTTGTTTTCGAAACGTGGTTTGTCTTTAGCTGGCTTACTTGCCGTGGGGGTTACCCCATAGTTGAAAATATGATTAACCAATTCCTTCTTTCCCAAACCATGACCCGTGGGGGCTTCCCCATGTGAACCACTAGACCGTTACCATATCGACAACTGACGAACAATAGTTGTGCCATACGTCAATGTTCTATCATCATTGACAGTTTGCCATAGTCCATTAGTACACGCCCGTTCGAACGACACGGTGTGAGGTTTATTAAACCTAATAGCGCTATTAACTAATGACCCGCTCGCCATTGGCCTCGGCGATTAAGTCGATATAAAATGAGGGACTTAGGTGATAGAGTTTTGGCTAGTAGTTTAAGGTTGTTGTCCTACCCAAGGAGGATGAACGTACGTATTCTACCCAAGGAGAATACGCAGGATTAATATTGGCATCCTACCTATGGAGGATGGCGGTACATAACCTACCCAAGGAGGATATGTAGGTTCCGTTTTAGTTCTTTAACCCATTCCTAACCACCAGGAATCCCATGCCTTAGAAAGAGTGTGAACTCACCTTTGGTTGCTCGGTTAGACTCTCAAAAATAGCTAACAGTCAAGGTCGGTCAATCACGTCCTAGTATGATTACCACTTAGTTTATTAGTGACTTCAATTAAGCACGAAGTTCCTACACGCATCTATCACATAACATGCATCACTTTAACGGTTCATGCCCATATAAACTTCCCATCTATTCCCATCCATAAGCAAACATACGACATTGCACATAACACTTTCATATAACATGTTAGATCAATCTCAGATAACCTACCCGACATTTAGACAATCAAATTACTACTTATGTCGTTTCAGCTTTTACATTCAAAACTGGGCTGTTTTCGGGAATTTTAATAAAATAGTTAACCTATTCCAAAAATTCCTAACTTTTTACAGAAGATATTAAACGATCCAAATATTACTATGTAAAAATATCGGGATCCAATTCCTTACCAATATTTTATAAAAATTCATTTACCGGACTGCAATCAGATTCATCACTTTCTGACTGCAGTCCACGGGATAATTTATTAAAAATTCATCGTAAGTCCGATTGATGAAATTCCAGTTGGAGAATTACAAAGACATCAGTGGTCATCTACAGTATAAATTTCATGAGCTAATTCTACACAGATTTCAAGTTATAATAAAAAACATAACACACATTTTCTGCAGTAAAAAATGCAGCTTTTGCTGTTGTTACAAAACGACCCTTTAAAAATAGCAAACGAAGTCCAAAAATTATGATTCCAGTGCCATTAGAACCGTATTTCAAAATAACACGTTATAGACTCTAGAAAATCAATTTTTCGTTAAGTTATGACATGGTTATAGCCGACTGAAGACGGCTGTAACAGTGTGACAGTTTCCTGTTTTTAGCTTATAGCGCTCTAACGCAAGTTCTATTCGTTCCGTTAACATGTTTATTTATCAACAACGACATTTAACATCACTTGCAGCAGGTTATTGTTTATTTAACTAAGATTTATCATGTCAAGTACCATTGTTCATAACAGATTTCAAGAGTACAAGTTTTCATCAAGTAACCATTATCAACATAAACAAGACAACATCATACTAGCATTATTTCATCCTATTATATCTTTTAACCATTAAAGTAGGAGTAAACAAGGTTAAATCAAGATGAAAATGTGATGAATAAAAGCACACTAGGAAGGTCCTTCAAGATCCGAGTGTTCCACACCTTCTAATTCACCTTTGTGCACCTTGAAACAAGCTTGGAATGGAAGGATGAGGGTTGTAAGGTGGTGGTGGTGGCGGTTCTTGATGGAGCCGAGAGGGAGGGAGAGAGTATGAGGGAATGGGGTGATGATTATGAGGATATGAAGAGATATGGACATGATCTAGTAAAGATTCACACATATCTTATAAGATTTCTTACAAATCTTGACAAGATACACAAGCAACCATCTAATATAATATTGAAACAAAATCTTATGAGTGGGTCCCCCACATGGGGTCGTAGATATGGAGAAGGGGGGGGGGGGTTAAGTGTAAAATTTCATGGTAGATGGTAAGTATTAGTTCAATGCAAGTATATGTTTACATATGTTAGTTACTAGAGAATTTAGTGGGTGTTAGGGTGTTCGGGGATCATGACTAGCCAAGAAATAATTAAACAATGTTTCTTGCAATATTTTGGTGTCCCGGGTAATGTCCGGTTGTTCGGTTAGATACCGGTTCGTTAAAGTGCTAAGTTGTTCCGTTTAGTGTCTTTTATGTATCTTTTTGTAACACTTTTAAATTCCCAACACTTAGGAATGCATACATGACCATTTTGTCAATTTTCTGCACAAGACTAGTATGTCAACAAGCACATGTAAGTATGACGCAATAATCAGAAAGCAGTTAAGTAATTCAGCACGGTCATCAAGCACTTTAATTAACATTAAATAATCGTACGGATACATGTAATTATGAGGGTTGTCACATTCTTCCCTTGTTAAGAAAATTCCGTCCTGAAATTTAGCGCGTGGTTACTGAGGAAGCTAGTTAAGTTGTGTGGTTTACTGGTTTTCCTGGGGTGTCACATTTATTTTCATGTTTAAAAACTCTTTTAAAAAATTTGAATCGATTAGACGTTGACGATAAACCGGTACTAAAAGCTCTTGTGTCCTTGGACGACCTCGGTATCTTACCAACATTATACTACGCTCACGATGGGTGCACTTGCCCAAGTGTGTGTTTAGTGTTAGTACAATATCGTGTTTTATAAGTTTAAAACTTGACTAATGCGTAAAATGTGCTTAAAATATTAATAAAATCATATCACGCTATACGCACACCAATAAAAAAAACCCTTATTATCTTGCAATACTGATTATTTAATCATCACTCCAACGATCAACCAGATTCAAATCAATTTGTGCATAAAATCCTAAACCATATTTTGACTTTATTCATACCAATACAATCAACAAGTATGCACTTAACCAATAACCACAAAGAATGCAAGACAAATCAATGATAAATATATACTAACCGAGGAACTATGAAACGAATAAGTGTATGCTGCCATCGTCCCTGCCCCAATCCTATTACAGCTATCATGTGACACCTGGGTCACTGCGACCAGCAAACAAATGCCAAACCAATGAAATATTGTATTTCATACTTGGGATCTGTATAAATATGTGTATCTTTTGCACATATCAATTCTTGTTCGATTTCAAGCTCTAAATCGCTTTCTGGAAGGTTATACGCGCACTGATGCGTAAATATAACCAGTTTAATGCAACGAACACTCCGGAATAGTGAAATAGGCTTAACATACCTTAAATAACCTTTACATAACTTAGAAATAAGTTGTGAAGGCTTTGGTATGGCAAAATCAAGTTAAATCGCTTACAGGGACTAAAGTTGACAAACTGCGAAAGTATGCCAATTTGAACTGTAACAGACTTTCTGGAACATGACCATAAGTTAAACACACCTTAAATATCCTTTATATAGCTTAGAAATAGGCTTTGAGGGGTTCGGTGTGCTAAAATAAACTTTTGGGTCATTCAGGGACTAAAAGCGTCAAAAAGTGCACAAGTTTGCATTTTCGCGCATAACTTACGTTCTGAATACATCCGGACATCCAAAAATTTATGTAAGCACTAAAATATTTTATTTTAGTGTTTGGCATAAGAAAAATCCATTCGTCGCGTCATTTCGATCGTTTTTCGCGCTTATGCGCATTCCGTCGTAATTAAGCGAACATCGCGTTCGTACGACCAAACGAACTGACATCCGACATATTTTTGAGCATGTTTCATGTCCACAATGTTTAGGCATCATTTTAGGGCCTTAACGTTGGCTTAACGGGCCTTAAACGTGTCGGAAATGACCTTAAACACCAACAGGGACCAAAACTGTCATTTTGGAAACTTGTTTTCTAATCAGAAGCTCCAGGCGGCCCGCCTGAGTTTTTGTGTATCCTGACGCGGGCCGCGTCAGCCTCCTAGACCAGATTCAATGTTTAAACAGCCTGTTTGCAGCTGTTTTGCACTCCCAATCTCTCTTCCACATGTCAATTCCTTATGGTGGGTGGCCATTTGACATACCAAAACATTCCAACACATGTACGGGTGGGATTCGAGCACGGTTTCCATGAAACGATCTTAACGGTTACCCGAAAACTATAAATACCCAACCCCACCCATTGCAAAACCCACAAGAATCTGATCCTAGAAGCTCTAAGTTGAAACCATTGTTTCATACCTGAGCTACTTGGATCACGATTAGCATTCGGGGACCCTTCGTAAGTATTCCTTCGTTCTTTTATTGCTTTTCGAGTCCGAAAGTCAAACTTTGTTTGACTTTCTGCATTGACCAGTTTATGGTCAATGCGAAGTTCGTTTGAACTTCGCAACGTGATTGTAATCACGATGGTTATAGTCCTTGGGACTATGCCTACTGATTACCACGTTGTCTAGGGTCGTAAGGGTAAGCGATCTAATAAATCGCTTATACCTTCGAACCCGACCCGTTTGGTCGATCATTAGGATCCGACCAAATACATTAGGTGACCATAGTAGGTAGGGAATAACCTTCTGAGGTTATACCTTATGGTCACGACGTTTAAGTAGTTGTATGATAGGTAGTTTATATGCCTTAGGTAAATTACCAAAATACCCCTTTGATGCCAAAATTCATTATAAACATATGTGACATAACTTTTGACATCTAAACTGATTTGGCGACAATATTAGGCATGTTAAGGCATATTCTACTTGTCATAGGACTAGTTAGGCGGTCCGAACGCGTTTCACGCGAACGACGCGTTAAAGTAGCATAAGCTACCTAAACGGGTCGTAATGGGTCGTAAGCACTTAGGTTAGGTTTCATTTAGTATGTAGGCTTTGTTAAACCATATGACACGAGTCCCCATACTCGTTTGGTTTACGAACCCTCATTCTATCTAAATCCTCCGATATAGGTCCGGTTTATTAACATAGTTACCTATATTAGGTGCCGTTTGATTTCTGTGATCTCTAGCATTGCTTGGTGGGTATCCTAGGACTTCTGAGCAATCTCAAGTGAGTACATAGACCCCTCTTTTACTGTTTTCCAAACATTTTGGGGTGGAACACGTGTGCCTACTTGTTACTTTCATGCTTTCCTGTTTTCACATTATATACTTGCTATGTTCATTAGTACATTTATAGTACATGATTTCATTACATTTTATGCTATGTATGCCCATTGCGTGCGTACTTAGTACATTGTTTTACATTACAGTTCACATGCTATGTATGTCCATTGCGTGCGTACTTAGTACATTGTTTTACATTTACATTTTATGCTATGTATGTCCATTTGTTGCATACTTAGTACAGTTTTTTTCATAACATGTTTACATTTTGGTATGACATTTGGGTTGTTTACAATGGAACAATACATTCATTAACATTGATCACGCCGTTCGTTAGTAGGTAGTGGTACCATAGGAATTGACAACTCCCGTTCCTGAAATCCTGGGTAGGTTTGGATTGGAAGGAATGACCGAATTTGATATACATAAATTAGATAAACCTTTAAATTGTTTAAGGGTTTATCGCCACAGTCTCAAGGCTTGGATGTATGCATTTTCACAACACCGCATAGATGTTCGTATCAGTATAGCATGCATTTCCACAAAACATAGCTTTGATTTAAACCATGTTTTACTTCAATACTTTGTTTTTGTGCATATGGTTTAGTTGATATATTTCACTAGCCATACATATCATTTTGGTTACACATTGCATGATTTACATTTGACACATAAACATTTTCGACATTGGTTATACATTGCATGATTTACATCTTGACATAAACATTTTGACATATTATTCAATACATTTGGCAATTGGTTTAAACATAGACATCTTACATTGGTGGTTTGTTTGGGTAAGTGATTTAATTAACGAGGCGTGTGTAATATGATACAAGCATGGTGGATACGCCGCTGGTACTTCCTATATATAAGTGATTGTATGGTATTACATATCGTAGCATTATTTGAATCATTTCAATTTGGACATATAACATTTTATACAAATAACATACTTTTCACAATACATTGTTTTTCAAACAACTTATCTTATACAAACTCATCTTACATGGTTATTCATTTAATTTTACATTTATTTATATATATATCATCTAATCTTATCGTTTTTCAAATGATTTACAAGGCAAAGCAAATTACAAGGTTCATGACTAAACATTTTCTTAAACAATAAGTCATGAATCCTATTTTCATAAACCTATGTATCTCACAGGCATTTTTATGCTGACGTACCTATTTTCACATGTGTTTCAGGATTTGATGCATAGGATCTATCAAGATACACTTAGGCGTACTTGGGCCTTAGCGACAATAAAAGATGCAAGACTAGTTATTTATGTTATGTTTCTCTGATTGTCAAGACATTGTAACTCTTTTATTCAATAAAACAATATTTCAATTTCCATGTGTTATGAAACAATGATTCTGTTACAACACTCCCTGATGTTTCCGCCACGTTTTGTTGTTTTACGTGGTCGGGGTGTGACAGAAAAGTTGGTATCAGAGCTCATGGTTATAGGGAATTAGGTTATTAGTAATACTTTGACCTAGTGTATAACCTTCTTAGGACCCTAACGTGAGTTTACTTGCGTTTAGTCATAAAACAATACCGTCACCTATCCTTAGGCGACGACCACAACAAGAACACAAATTTCAAAACCGCTTTGAAAACTAATCATCTGTTCTAGGATGATTGATTACTAGGTTTTGAACCCTCTATTGTAAGGTTTTGAACCCTCTGTTATAAGGTTTTGAACCCTCTAAGTTTTCAAATCTCGTCAAAGTTTGGGTCTTATAATGTGAACACGTGCAAACTGGAAGAGTGAATGCCTGTATCCTGAGTTTTCTGTCTAAGGCTAGACTGTTCGTACAAATCTGCAGTATCGGACCAGTCACTCTTACCTGGGAACTCTTGGGGTGAGTGTTCACTTATAGGCGAGCATGTCTTCAGTGATACATTAATATGATCCGTTTACTTTGATTAGTCACCGTCTCATTTGTTTGCCTTAGGTAACAAACAAATGATCGCAAATTCTTATGCATTGTCATTCTGTTTTGATTATCCAATAACCTTTCACCTGTTTCTTCCTATGTCTTTCTTTTTCCTTCTAGAATGTCTCTTCCTCTCAGCGACGGTCAAATGTCCGAGCAAACAGCTAAATTTGCCCAACAAATAGGCGAAGTGATTCTGAAGTCTGTGGATTTAGGCATTGCCATGTCTCGCCTCAACAATGAAGCCTCTCGTCTCAACAATGAAGCCTCTCGTCTCAACAATGAAGCCTCTCGTCTCAACAATGAAGCCACTCAAGAGTCACCAAAGGAAGCAGAAGTCAAGCCTGCACCAAAATCAAGGAAGCGTAAGACTTCAAGGAAACCCGCAGCAGTTGCACCTAATCAAGCGGGACCTAGCCAAGTGACAGCACTACCAGCCAGGAAGCCATACAACGGAACTGCACCCTTGTGCAACCAATGTACCCTTCATCATCACCCTAGTGTGAAGTGCCGCAAATGCCAAATTTGTGGACTTAAAGGTCATACAGCAAGAGTTTGCCGAGCTGCAGTTGCTCCAAAGCAAGCTGGTGACTCTGCTCAAGCTCGTTTTCCGCCTGGATCGTGCTACAACTGTGGTGAGACGAGCCATTTCAGGAACAAATGCCCAAAGCTTGCTAACGCAAATCCAACCTTTGGATGAGCATTCGGCTGAACAAAGGATGTTGCTGTTTTATGCCTTTGTTTATTTTGTTTTTCTTGTATTGTGAAACGATCTGTTGTGTTCATAAATAAATTATTGTTCACAAATTCTGATGTACAATTGTAGTTACATATTTGTATGTCATTACCTATAATACCTACATTAAGGAACTATGTTCCTTACAAACTACACTTGTGATTCTCCCTTTCAAATGATCGCTCATGATTCCCTCGAAAATTTTAAGTACTCGTTTCACTCTAAGAAACAAAGTACAGAAAATACAGTGACATTATGAGTAATCATGCTTTTGCACATCTGTGCCTTTGAATCCTTGGTTAGATAACTAAGGATATTTCCAAACCTCATACCCATTACATTCTGTTTTTTTTCAACATGCATAACATAAGTTTTCCAAACAACCTCTATAATTTCAAAAACATCGTCTACGTTTCAAAAATAACCTTCATGACTTCAAAATGTTATTAATACGGTATATATCAAATGCATGACTTCAAAAGCATCATTCATGTTTTCAAAAACCTTATACATAATTTCAAAATTCATCTCGCATGATTTTAAAACATTTTATAAATATACCTACCTAGTACACCTACTTTATGATTTTAAAAGTATTATATATAAGGTTTCAAAAATGTTAAACACATTTTTCTTAAAAGAACCCCATGCATAGTTTTCAAAAATATTTTCCTCATACATTGACTTAACCTTCAAATTCTGCTTCATATGTCGCCTTGACATATCTAGCATCTCAACTTCATAAGCATTTTTACTTCATGTTTTGACTTAAGCACATCTAGTGCAAGACTTCAAAACATCTTCAACTTCTAAAATCCATATGGGATCTTTTTATCTTCACAATTAGACCCTTGTGGATGATTATCATTCAAATCAAAATCCTTAATTGGATTCCTTTTGTACCAAAATTCGAACATTTCGGTTCCTTATAATCGAAATCGAATTTTTCTTTTAAAAATCTTTCTATCTTTATAGTTAGATTCTTGATAATGTTTAAAGTACCAAATGAAATCCACGTAATGGATTCCTAGTGTGCTTTAAATACATGTATGTTATCAACAAAACAAATTAACAAATAAACAATCTTTGTGGTTATACGACTATGTGTTTATGCATCTTGTGTTTTCTTTTATGCATTTTGTGTTTTTGTATAATCTGGATATTCGTTATCCAAATCCTCATAGAATCTTTCATATCTTCATATGATGGGTTCGTAGTAGGATATTCAAAAAGGTACTACCTTAAATCCTTAATGGGCTTCTATGTAATAATTAAGACCCTTGGATTATATAGTACTACTCCATGATTCATAAGAGACCCTTTTAGTGGTCTAGTAAAAAAGATTGATTCACAATTTGGTTAAAGAACGACATCTAGTGATGTAGATGAACAGACTCCTTGATAGTCTATTTAGATCATTTATTGATTTAATAAAAGGGACCCTATGGTGGTCTGGTCACACTCATCACAGGATTGTTCATTTGGTTTTACCCTACACATTATAAAATAGACTGTGTGAACTATGCAAGAAATTGTCTAATTATGGACGCGTACATAATTATGAAATTTAGTGCACAGAAACCCAGTAAGATTTATTATGTGTAAGAACCGATAGTGACAACAATAACAAAATGAGAACGATGTAATGGAGGTACGGTGGACGCACCAATGACGCTTCATATACTTGTATATAAGTATCCTTCTTACATTGCAAGCATGATGTTATTAAAGTTACTAGAAGTTCAGAACCCTAACCAACGTTGTTTGATCTTTTCAACTTCATGTTTTCAAGCTCTCACAAGTTTCCTCTGATAAAATTTCGGGACGAAATTTCCTAAAGTAGGGGAGACTGTGACACCTGGGTCACTGTGACTAGCAAACAAATGCCAAACCAATGAAATATTGTATTTCATACTTGGGATCTGTATAAATATGTGTATCTTTTGCACATATCAATTCTTGTTCGATTTCAAGCTCTAAATCGCTTTCTGGAAGGTTATACGCGCACTGATGCGTAAATATAACCAGTTTAATGCAACGAACACTCCGGAATAGTGAAATAGGCTTAACATACCTTAAATAACCTTTACATAACTTAGAAATAAGTTGTGAAGGCTTTGGTATGGCAAAATCAAGTTAAATCGCTTACTGGGACTAAAGTTGACAAACTGCGAAAGTATGCCAATTTGAACTGTAACAGACTTTCTGGAACATGACCATAAGTTAAACACACCTTAAATATCCTTTATATAGCTTAGAAATAGGCTTTGAGGGGTTCGGTGTGCTAAAATAAACTTTTGGGTCATTCAGGGACTAAAAGCGTCAAAAAGTGCACAAGTTTGCATTTTCGCGCATAACTTACGTTCTGAATACATCCGGACATCCAAAAATTTATGTAAGCACTAAAATATTTTATTTTAGTGTTTGGCATAAGAAAAATCCATTCGTCGCGTCATTTCGATCGTTTTTCGCGCTTATGAGCATTCCGTCGTAATTAAGCGAACATCGCGTTCGTACGACCAAACGAACTGACATCCGACATATTTTTGAGCATGTTTCATGTCCACAATGTTTAGGCATCATTTTAGGGCCTTAACGTTGGCTTAACGGGCCTTAAACGTGTCGGAAATGACCTTAAACACCAACAGGGACCAAAACTGTCATTTTGGAAACTTGTTTTCTGATCAGAAGCTCCAGGCGGCCCGCCTGAGTTTTTGTGTATCCTGACGCGGGCCGCGTCAGCCTCCTAGACCAGATTCAATGTTTAAACAGCCTGTTTGCAGCTGTTTTGCACTCCCAATCTCTCTTCCACATGTCAATTCCTTATGGTGGGTGGCCATTTGACATACCATAACATTCCAACACATGTACGGGTGGGATTCGAGCACGGTTTCCATGAAACGATCTTAACGGTTACCCGAAAACTATAAATACCCAACCCCACCCATTGCAAAACCCACAAGAATCTGATCCTAGAAGCTCTAAGTTGAAACCATTGTTTCATACCTGAGCTACTTGGATCACGATTAGCATTCAGGGACCCTTCGTAAGTATTCCTTCGTTCTTTTATTGCTTTTCGAGTCCAAAAGTCAAACTTTGTTTGACTTTCTGCATTGACCAGTTTATGGTCAATGCGAAGTTCGTTTGAACTTCGCAACGTGATTGTAATCACGATGGTTATAGTCCTTGGGACTATGCCTACTGATTACCACGTTGTCTAGGGTCGTAAGGGTAAGCGATCTAATAAATCGCTTATACCTTCGAACCCGACCCGTTTGGTCGATCATTAGGATCCGACCAAATACATTAGGTGACCATAGTAGGTAGGGAATAACCTTCCGAGGTTATACCTTATGGTCACGACGTTTAAGTAGTTGTATGATAGGTAGTTTATATGCCTTAGGTAAATTACCAAAATACCCCTTTGATGCCAAAATTCATTATAAACATATGTGACATAACTTTTGACATCTAAACTGATTTGGCGACAATATTAGGCATGTTAAGGCATATTCTACTTGTCATAGGACTAGTTAGGCGGTCCGAACGCGTTTCACGCGAACGACGCGTTAAAGTAGCATAAGCTACCTAAACGGGTCGTAATGGGTCGTAAGCACTTAGGTTAGGTTTCATTTAGTATGTAGGCTTTGTTAAACCATATGACACGAGTCCCCATACTCGTTTGGTTTACGAACCCTCATTCTATCTAAATCCTCCGATATAGGTCCGGTTTATTAACATAATTACCTATATTAGGTGCCGTTTGATTTCCGTGATCTCTAGCATTGCTTGGTGGTTATCCTAGGACTTCTGAGCAATCTCAAGTGAGTACATAGACCCCTCTTTTACTGTTTTCCAAACATTTTGGGGTGGAACACATGTGCCTACTTGTTACTTTCATGCTTTCCTGTTTTCACATTATATACTTGCTATGTTCATTAGTACATTTATAGTACATGATTTCATTACATTTTATGCTATGTATGCCCATTGCGTGCGTACTTAGTACATTGTTTTACATTACAGTTCACATGCTATGTATGTCTATTGCGTGCGTACTTAGTACATTGTTTTACATTTACATTTTATGCTATGTATGTCCATTTGTTGCATACTTAGTACAGTTGTTTTCATAACATGTTTACATTTTGGTATGACATTTGGGTTTTTTACAATGGAACAATACATTCATTAACATTGATCACGCCGTTCGTTAGTAGGTAGTGGTACCATAGGAATTGACAACTCCCGTTCCTGAAATCCTGGGTAGGTTTGGATTGGATTGCATGATTTACATTTGACACGTAAACATTTTTGACATTGGTTTTACATTGCATGATTTACATCTTGACATAAACATTTTGACATATTATTCAATACATTTGGCAATTGGTTTAAACATAGACATCTTACATTGGTGGTTTGTTTGGGTAAGTGATTTAATTAACGAGGCGTGTGTAATATGATACAAGCATGGTGGATACGCCGCTGGTACTTCCTATATATAAGTGATTGTATGGTATTACATATCGTAGCATTATTTGAATCATTTCAATTTGGACATATAACATTTTATACAAATAACATACTTTTCACAATACATTATTTTTCAAACAACTTATCTTATACAAACTCATCTTACATGGTTATTCATTTAACCTTACATTTATTTATATATATCATCTAATCTTATCGTTTTTCAAATGATTTACAAGGCAAAGCAAATTACAAGGTTCATGACTAAACATTTTCTTAAACAATAAGTCATGAATCCTATTTTCATAAACCTATGTATCTCACAGGCATTTTTATGCTGACGTACCTATTTTCACATGTGTTTCAGGATTTGGTGCATAGGATCTATCAAGATACACTTAGGCGTACTTGGGCCTTAGCGACAATAAAAGATGCAAGACTAGTTATTTATGTTATGTTTCTCTGATTGTCAAGACATTGTAACTCTTTTATTCAATAAAACAATATTTCAATTTCCATGTGTTATGAAACAATGATTCTGTTACAACACTCCCTGATGTTTCCGCCACGTTTTGTTGTTTTACATGGTCGGGGTGTGACATAACAGCACCACCACAATGTCGTCGCTTCCGTCTGCGTTGGTCCCCATGTCACCTCCGTCTTGAGTAGTCTTCCAGATCCAACAATCACACCTTCTTCTCTGAATGTTGCGGTTGCTGTCGCTGGCTTCCTTGTGCTGCCGAGCTCCACCAGAACACTCACTACCTTGATCATCTCGACACCACAGTGACCACCACAGTCTAGTAGCACCGCCGCGCGCCGCCGTGGGTTCAGGCAGTATGATAACCCTCCTAAAATATACCCTAAAAATATTTATAACATCCCTATACACCCTATAATACACCCCGTATACGTATAACGGCCCAAAATACCTTTAATTTTGTAAAAAAATAAATAAAATCAAAATTCTTGTGGCGCTCGCCGGCCGCGAAGACTTTGTCTTCGGCTTACGCGGGGCGCGAGAGATGGTCCACTAGGCGAGCCCCTGAGCTGCCATGTGGCAGCCTCGTGTCGAACCTATGCGTGTGACCAGACAAGGCTAAGGCCTACCCGACCTACATCGCGGGGCGCGAACGCCCCTTGTGTATCCTTTGCGGGCCGCGAGGAAGTGCTGTATCAGCACTATAAATAGGATCGATCGGCATCAGTTGCAAACCGTTCAAAACTCGAAATTCTCTCTAAATTTCTGAATCTTAGAAAGTATATCGGGTATTATACCCACTAAAATAGCGAAGCTCTGCCTCGATGTAAGTATCATAACCCCCCGTTACGTATTAGATACGCTGCCCGATTGATATAGTGCTCCGTAACGGCTGTCGAGGCTCTGCCCGACGTAGTCGTTGGAGTTTCAGTCTCGGGGAGGGTATAACTAATGTAAATTGGGTTATTATACTAACACGTGTGCATTATTTAAATTTGATAGATTGTAACCTGAAAGTCATAGGAAAAAACCCTAAAGTAGCAATGTGAGTAATCTCCTTTTTGCAAACTATTTTTACAAAACCTTAAATATTTTAAAATAATTAGCAGTGATTGAGTCTTTGTAATTCTTCATTTACTGCCGGTATGTTGGGGTTTTGTATACAAAATGTGGAACACGTTACCATTGGACAATGAGATAGCCAATGTGTAATATGACCCACCAGTCAGGATTGACAGCACTGAATGAGTAATTGTGTAGATATAAACATTGTAATCGCTCTCAATACTTTGAAATGATAAAACCTGTTTTGATTAAATTGGGATTCACACACCAGTATTTTCCACTGACAAAAATGTTTTTAAACGTGTTTCAAGTAACAAAATGTGAAAGCCAATTAGAAGCCAGCTGGACAACACTGAAGGCTTGGAAAAGTGGCTATAAAAGTTACCTAAATAAAGAAAGATGTTTTATTCAATAAATTAGGGTTTATCCCTATAAACATGTTTGTAATGAAAATTTGGGAATTTCCCATGTGTTTATTATTATAAAATTGTGGTATTTTACTCTGATAAAATATTTCCTAACTACGGTCCTAATGTAATTTCCGCCGCCAAATTGATAAACATCGATACCACTGATACTGGCTTGCGACCTCCCGTTCCCAGGTGATTAGGGGCCGGGGGTTGTGACAGAAGGTGGTATCAGAGTTACAGCCACTGATTTCTGCCACATAAGTGTTCTACTGACACCAAAATTTTATCCATTATGTTAGGAAATAATCTATGGGATTACAAGCATATCTGTATTTATTGTTTTGTGTTAATTGACAATTTGTTAGTTTACAGTATGAGTGATCAAGGACCATCGGACGCTTATCGTCAATTGTCCAGTTCTCCTAAGGACGAAGGAACTTCTTCCCAGCCTACACCCTCGGGGTATTCAGCTGACACCGAAGAAGGGATTTTCATATTCAAAGCACAATCCGAAGAGCCATTCCCTACCAAAAAGAGAGGATGGTTCAGTCGGGGAGCTCACGAGCGTAGGAAAAGGATGAGAAAGTTACAGCAACAGCGAGCTTTAGCAGCTGCGAACAGGGAAATGAATGCCCAAACTCAGGATATAATCAATAGAAGACTGGCCAATTTCAACATACTAGCTACCACAGCCGCAGACCCAAATCTAGAATAAATCATAGCACCACATCCATTACCTTTGTTCCCAACACAACCCATGGACATCGAACCAAACCGAGGAAACCAGATCCCAGTACCTGCCTTCGACCCAGCCGAAATCCCTAGAGTCCCAGCACCCCATCCTCCGGACTATGACCCATGGTTTGACGACCACAGGGATTACCAACAACTCTACCCACTAGAGGAGCCCATACAAAACCCAGTAGCACCCTATCCAAACCTTGACCCTCTAGACCCATATTTTGATAATGACCAATATATCAGGGAGATACTAGAAAACCCGTACCCTTACGAAGAACCAATGCCACAGTACCCTGACCCGATACCAGCACCCGCACCACCCATGAGCACTAAGAATATGCAAGAACTTCGCACCTTTGGTGAGGATTTGTTAGATGAAAGTGAAAAGATAAGACAAATAGGGGAGAGACTCGTCTGGAAATGCGACGAGCTTAATATGCAATATTGGATGAACCCCTATTAGTAATAGTATTAATAATATATATATATATATATATATATATATATATATATATATATATATATATATATATATATATGCATGTAGTTTGAAAAAAAATCAACTAAAATAGATAATCTTATAGCTACTGATGCATACTAATATTGTGTTTTAAATTCCAGTTGTGATTGTAATAGATATAGATGCATATATATAAAATAGAGTAAAGGTAGCAATGTACGACGATTTTGGATCAATGTGTTGTTGTGTGATTGCTCGCATTAAATATTGTTTTATGATATTAATATTTGGTAAATGTTTATAATCCAGATGGACAACGAAGTGAATCAAGAAAACCAGAATAATGATAATAACGACAATCAATTAGATAACAGTGCCATCCAACACATAGTGACACAAGGGATTATAGACGCTATGCCATATATTATCAAAACGGTTAAGGAAGCAGATAATAATAAAAGTAACATTGGAAGTAAACGACCACCTACTAAACCCAGTCACAGCGTAAACAATGGACCTCTACTTCAAGTGCCTATTCCAAAAAGAAGAAGAACCATGTCTTATGGTTGTTCTTACAAAGAATTCTGGTCTTGTAAACCAATAGAATTCTCGGGCAATGAAGGAGCCATTGCCGCTCTACGCTGGATAGAAAAGACTGAGGCAGTCTTAAAAATAAGCAAGTGTGCAGAGGAAGACAAAATCATGTTTGCTTCCAATCTGTTTAAGAACTCAGCTCTAGAATGGTGGAACACTATTCTCCAGTCTAGGAAAAGTGACAGAACCTATAATATGGAATGGACTGAATTTAGGAATATTGTTGAAAGGAAATTATGTCCTCCCAATGAAAAGGAACAGACAGCTAATAAGTTCGTAAACCATAGAATGACTGGAGTAGACTGTAAGGGTTACACTACTATATTCTTTGAATATGCTAAAATAGTGCCAATCCTAGCATCATCAGAACCGGAATTAATCTCCCGTTACATCTGGGGATTAATCAGTGAGATTAGACACATAGTAAAGGCATCTAGACCACAAACCATAGAAGAAGCGGTAGAACTAGCAAATACCTTGACTGATGAACTAGTGCGTACCCAAGAAGAAAACCAAAGGAAGAACCTAGCTCAAAAGCTTACCCAAGAATTTCGCTACGGTAATTCCAATCATGGGAAAAATATAGGTTCTACCTGTACTCCTTACTGCAAGTATTGCAAAAGAAAGCATTCTGGAAGATGCTCTATATATTGCAATTTCTGCAAAATATCTGGACACAAGGAAGAAGACTGCAGGAAGAAACCTAACAATAAGATATGCTACAACTGTGGAGAAAATGGACATATTAAGCTGAACTGTCCAAAATTAGCTCCAGCCATGAACAACAAGACTACTAAAAATGCTAGAGCATTTGTTCTAACTGCTAAAGAAGCAAAGATGATTCCGGACGTGATTGCCGGTACGTTTTTAGTTAATGATGTTTTTACTAAAGTATTATTTGACTCTAGTGCGAACCAAAGTTTTATTAATACTTCATTTTGCAAACTTCTCAATCAACCATTAACTAAACTCCAACAAGAATGTCTAGTAGAGACCGCAAATGGAGAATCCATTAAGATTACTGAAATCTTGCAGGGAGCAAAAAGAGAATTTTTAAATCAAAAGTTTATCGCAAATCTTTATCCAATGAGTCTGGCAAGATTTGATATTGTATTAGGAATGGATTGGTTAGTAGCCAATAAAGCCAGTATTCTATGTGATCAAAATTCAATACAAGTAAATTCATCAAAGGGTGAAAAGATCACAATTAAAGGAGATAAGCCATTTAAATCCACAAAATTCATCTCTGTGATGAAAACAGCAAGTTATGCTAGGAAAGGATCATTAGTGTATATGATTTCCATAATCATTAACACTAAAGGAAAAGAATTGAAAGATATTCCCTTAGTATCTCAGTTCTCAGATGTATTTCCAGAAGAGCTACTAGGACTACCACCAAACAGAGAAGTCGAATTTAAAATTCATCTGCTACCAGGGACAGCACCAATTGCAAAGACACCCTACCGTTTGTCACCAGCAGAAATGCAAGAATTAAAGAAACAATTGGACAAACTATTGGAGAAAGGATTCATACAACCCAGTTCATCACCGATCTTGTTTGTCAAAAAGAAAGACGGGTCAATGCGTATGTGCATTGATTACCGAGAATTGAATAAGGTCACGATTAAAAATCGGTACCCATTACCAAGAATCGATGATCTGTTCGATCAATTGAAAGGAGTTCGATTCTTTTCTAAGATCGATTTACGCTTAGGATATCATCAATTAAAAGTACAGGAAGAGGACATTCCTAAGAGTGCTTCTAGGACAAGGTATGGCGATTATGAATTTACTGTCATGCCATTTGGTTTAACCAATGCCCCAGCCGCATTTATGGACATGATGAATCGAATATGTAAGCCATATTTGGATAAATTCATAATTGTCTTTATAGATGATATTCTTATTTACTCTAAGAGTAAAGAGGACCATGCGGCGCATCTGCATGCACTCCTAAATTTGCTGAGAAAAGAAAAGCTTTATGCTAAATTTTCAAAATGCGAATTCTGGTTAGAAGAAGTGTAATTCCTTGGACATTTAGTTAATCATGAAGGAATTCATGTGGATCCCACAAAGATTGAGGCAATTACTAAGCGGAAAACCCCTGAGTCACCAACGGAGGTTAGAAGTTTCCTAGGACTGGCAGGTTATTATAGAAGGTTTATCCGAGATTTTTCTAGAATAGCCATTCCTTTAACAAAACTAACCTGTAAGTCTGTTAAGTTTGAATGAGGACCAAAACAAGAAGAAGCCTTTAGAATTCTTAAGCAAAGATTAACCAACGCACCCATACTAGCGTTACCAGAAGGAACTGAAGACTTTGTAGTCTATTGTGACACTTTTAAGTTAGGTTGGATGTGTGTTGATGCAACGTCAAAAGGTTATAGCCTATGCGTCTAGACAACTTAAGAATCATGAAGAGAATTATTCAACCCATGATTTAGAATTAGGAGCCATAATTTTTGCCCTAAAAATTTGGAGACATTACCTTTACGGAAGTAAGTTTACCATTTTCACCGATCATAAGAGTTTAAGGTATGTTTTTGGGCAAAAGGAATTAAATATGAGACAGAGACGCTGGATGGAAAATCTTAGTGATTATGATTGTAATATCCAGTATCATGCAGGAAAGGCTAATGTAGTAGCTGATGCTTTAAGTCGAAAGTATCATGAAAAGCCAAAAAGAGTACGTTCTCTTAAATTAAATCTGCAGATAGATTTAAATAAACAAATTAGAGAAGTACAGGAATCAGTAATCAAGGATGATACTGAAAAATTGAAAGGAATGATTAAGGAGTTAGAACAAGGAACAGATGGAATATGGAGATTCCATAAGAAAAAGGATGTGGATACCCAAACAAGGAAACCTACACCATCGAATATTAGAAGAAGCCCATAAGTCTAAGTATACGATACATCCTGGAAGTGATAAGATGTATCAAGACTTAAGAAAGAATTTCTAGTGCATAGGAATGAAAAAGGATATAGCAGCTTATGTTGCCAAGTGTCTAACTTGTTCACAGTTCAAAGCTGAACATCAAAAACCCTCAGGTTTGTTGCAGCAATTAGAAATGCCAATATGGAAATGGGAATTGATAACAATGGACTTTGTTACCAAATTACCCAAGACACGAAAAGGTAATGATACAATCGGGGTGATTGTAGATAGGTTAACTAAGTCTGCTCATTTCTTACGATGAAGGAAACCTTTAGTATGGAACAATTAGCCAAATTGTATGTAAATGAAATAGTTTCATTACATGGAATTCCTTTATCAATTATTTCTGATAGAGATAGCCGTTTTACTTATCATTTTTGGACAAGTTTCCAAAAAGCAATGGGAACCAAGCTAAATCTAAGCACCGCTTATCATCCTCAAACAGATGGACAAAGCGAAAGGACGATTCAGACAATGGAAGATATGCTTAGAGATTATGTAATTGATTTCGGAGGAAATTGGGACGATCATTTACCATTAATAGAGTTTTCCTACAATAACAGCTATCATACCAGTATCAATGTTGCACCATTCGAAGCACTTTATGGACGAAAGTGCCAAACCCCAGTCTGTTGGGCAGAAAGTGGAGAAAAGCAAATGTCTGGACCCAAGATAGTACAAAAGACAACAGACAAGATTATTCAAGTCAAGGAACGACTAAAAGCAGCACGTGATCGACAAAAGAGTTATGCTGATAACAGGCGAAAGCCATTGGAATTTCAAGTAGGAGACAAGGTATTATTAAATGTTTCTCCTTGGAAAGGAGTGGTGAGATTCATCAAGAGGGGAAAGTTGAGCCCCAGGTATGTTGGACCCTTTGAGATTATTAGCAGAATAGGAGCAGTAGCTTATCAGCTACAACTGCCAGAGGAAATGGCAGGAATACATGATGTATTTCATGTGTGTAATCTCAAAAAGTGTTTAGCCGATGAAACATTAGTGGTACCTCTTAAGGACATAGAGGTAAATGAGAAGCTAAAGTTTGTAGAGAAGCCTCTACAAATTGAAGATAGAAAAGTCAAGAATCTCAAACATAAGAGATTGGTTCTGGTCAAAGTAAAATGGGATTCCAAGAGAGGACCAGAATACACTTAGGAGCTTGAATCAGAAATGCAGAGGAAATACCCACACCTGTTCCAATAGACCTCGAGGACGAGTTCTAAAACAAGGTGGGGAGGATATGACAACCCTCCTAATATATACCCTAAAAATATTTATAACATCCCAATACGCCCTAAAATACAACCCGTATACGTATAACGGCCCAAAATACCTTTAATTTTGTAAAAAATAAATAAAATCAAAATTCTTGTGGCGCTCACGGGCCACGAAGACTTTGTCTTCGGCTTACGCGGGGCGCGAGAGATGGTCCACCAGGCGAGCCCCTGAAGTGCCACGTGGCAGCCTCGTGTCGAACCTATGCGTGTGACCTAAAAAGGCTAAGGCCTACCCGACCTACGTCGCGGGGCGCAAAAGCCCCTTGTGTATCCTTCGTGGGCCGCGAGGAAGTGCTGTATCAGCACTATAAATAGGATCGATGGGCATCAGTTGCAAACCGTTCAAAACTCTAAATTTCTGAATCTTAGAAAGTATATCGGGTATTATACCCACTAAAATAGCAAAGCTCTGCCTCGATGTAAGTATCATAACCTCCGGTTACGTATTAGATACGCTGCCCGATTGATCTAGTGCTCCGTAACGGCTGTCGAGGCTCTGCTCGACGTAGTCGTTGGAGTTTTTGTCTCGGGGAAGGTATAACTAATGTAAATTGGGTTATTATTGTAACGTCTGCATCCCTAGACTTTTAGCTTTTGTCACTTTTAGTCCCTAAACTATGTGATACTTGATACTTTTTATACATGATGAAACTTATGCTATGATTCTATAAGACTATGATTCTAAGATACTATGAAACTATGATTCTAAGATACTATAAGACTATGATTCTATGATACTATGATTCTAAAAGACTTGATACTTTGGTGCTTGACTCTTGAGGTTCGTAAAACTTGAGAGTTGGTTGAACGAGGGACTGGAGTTTTGTCACTGCCGGAAACTATGGAACCTATGAAACTTGGAAACTTTGGTGTTAACAATGTAATCTAGTTATGAGAATCTATTACCCAACAATGCACAACGCAACGCTTAATCTAACTCGCAGAATGAATCAAAGACAGTAACGTGGAAAAGATGGGATTGGCCGAATGGCAATCCGATCGGATGGCCATTCGACCGAGCTACCATCCGATCCGCTGCACACCGCCTTCACTTACTCTGACACTATAAATAGACCTGTCACATCACCATTTTCACTGATGTGACAGCCTCACTCGATCCAGACGCACGCACTCCTCTTTTCTTCCATTTCTCGATGATTTCGGTACTTTTTTACACTAGATTCTTGTACATCTTTGATCTATACACTATTCTCTACATGATTCTCTTTCGAAATCTCACTTTTCACCATGAAATCTCTAAGATTTGAGCTCTTGAGGATGATGTCATCATGGTAATTTGAATAGACTGTTGAGTAATGTCATCCCGTTCAAGATCTAGCTCAGATCTAAGGAATTTCATGTGTTTTTACACTAAATCTTTACTCAATCTATACTTTTCAACCAAAAATTATGTTTATCTTCATCTTTTCTTAAGACTTTTATCAAAAATAGTGAGATCTGGATTCAAACGGAATGTAGACTTAAAGATTAGTCTGAAGTTGGTTTGGAGAAGGATTGTCGTCGGAAAAGATGACCAGAGTATGAATTCTGACATAAGCACCGTCATGAACAGGTGACTGAACGGACTGGGGTAATTCCCACCCGATCAGCTCGGCTGTGCATTGATGGGCTTACCGTTGTCTCAATGCATCCCATGTCGTCGTTGTTTAAACAGAAACTTAGAAACTTTACAAGTTAGGAATGGGACAAGGACAACCCGATCGAGTGGCAATCCGATTGGATAGCCATCCGATCGAACCGCCATCCGATCAGGTGACACTTGCCTCTAAATCCTAACACTTGGATACTTTGAACCCCTTGATCGTCGAATGACAATCCGATTAGATAGCCATCCGATCGAACTACCATCCGATCAGGTGGCAATGTCTCCTACCTTAAACACTTAAATCTTGATCGTCGAATGGCAATCCGATCGGATAGCCACCCGATCGAACCGCCATCCGATCAAGGTGCCACTGTGCTTTAGAATTTTTCAACACTTAGAAACTTTTCAGAAACTTGGTAACAATTTGGAAACTAAACACTTGGATCGAATGGCCATTCGATCGAATGGCCATCTGACCGAGTGGCAATCCGTCACTCACTCACCGTGGCCATCCTAATCGAATGGCAATCCGATCGGATAGCCATCCGATCAAGATGACTGATCTGACACTTGGTTTGAATCTCGTTATTCTGCTCGACTCTTATCTTTTGTAATCTAATCAGGCTAACTCTAAAGAGCTCCCTTTGATCCAATAGCAGTTAATCTGTTAAACAATCACTATGAGTATACTCGATCCCTTTTTGTTTTAAAATTTGGGATGTAACATGTATTCTATTAAACTATGATACTTGAAACTTTTGGAATCTAAAATCTATCCTATGTGGTGTGAAACTTGTGATTCTTGTATTCTATTTGTGCTATGTGGACGTTTAATCTAAGGTGTGTAGTTCCGCCTTAACAATAGTAGCGCTATAGGAGATGCACCTCCCCATTATTCTCGGGGGTATTGTTAGGAGGATTCTAGTTTTCCTTGAGACTTGGGAAAACAACAAAGCATCGGGATACTTGGGCTATCACTTGTTGGACTACGAACACTAGCATGGCTGAAACTATTTTGTTACACTTACATATGGATGTGAGGCTTTTAATCTAGTATGCTATTATTCAAACTTGTATACTCGCCGGTACATTTTTGTACTGACCCTATTTTAATACATGTTGCAGGCTGACAGGATGCTAGGAATCTTGGAATCAAGCTAGGATGATGCTTAGAAACTCATCTAGATAAATAAGTTTTGAACAATATTTGAGACTTGATGTACTATGATACTTGATGATGGTTGTTTGGTTTTAGACAATGTTTGAATCAATCTAAATTATAATGAAACTATTTAGTGTTATGAATCTCATGAGCAATCTGAACGCTTAGTGCTCGCACATCGATGTTTCCGCCATCGGTTGGGGTGTGACAGATTGGTATCAGAGCCATAACTATAGGGAATTAGGATAAGTAGGAATACTTGCCCTAGTCTATAGTTCTAGGAATCTTGATTCTTATCTGTTGTTTAAGACTTATGCATTCTACCGTACATGCTTCCTAGCAGCACAATTTCCTGCTAAACGTACATGCCTTTCCTAAGGCTGACACAATAGACACTTGATACTTGAAAACACTGTAAATCAGTGTTTGTATTTTGCATGAAATTGCCCTCAAGTCAGGAGTGACATCCAAACCTTGATGGGAAATTTCCTGATTATATTCTAATAGGTCTTATTTGCTGATAAGTACCGACGCTATTAGGGTACAATGTTGTCAAGATAGAGGTGAAACTCAGACCTTGATAACTAGTCCCACTCTTTGATTTTTATGTCTCACCAAAGCCTCGAAACTTCCAATCAATTAGGAACGTGAAATGACCGAAAGGGCGAGTATCGTAGGCCTAACATCGATGACGTATTTGCCTAAGTAAGTCAAGACATGTTGCCTCAATTCGAAAGGAGTTCGAATCACTTTGGTTAGTCTCTGTTCCTCTACCCGGAACAATCTATGTTTTATGAGCCTATCTTTTATGATTATCTCGATTTTTATGTGTGATTTTAAACTTGATTCTTCGTCTAACTTGACTCTCCGTTATTTTGAGACTTTTACACAAATAGCACGTGTGTCCGCAATCTAAAACCATAATTCTAATCTCAGAATCAAACTAAATTTATAAAGCTTTATTCTATCATGATAGCCTATGTGGGAATCTTGATAGACTACGATACTATGTGAATCTATCTGATGAATCTATGTGTTAATGTGGTTTTGAAACACTAAATGGAACTTGGCATAGAAATACGAGACAAAAGTGACGTGTCTGAAACATAGTGGATACGCCGCTGGTACTTCCTATATATAAGTGTTTCAGGCATGTTACCAACTTTCGTACCAAGTACCATGCGAAACTTAGCGTTTTGCAGACCGGTGATGAGGTTGTTAAATTCTAAAACTATGGGAAACTACCTGTGTAATCTAAGTGTAAACTATGTGTACTCTAGCATAATCTACGTGTAATCTAAGTATGTGTTATTTGAGAAACAAAATACGAAACGTAGCCTAGCGCCAAAGACGAGGCGGACGTGGCATGTCCGAAACATGGTGGATACGCCACTGGTACTTCCTATATATAAGTGTTTCTGGCATGTTACCCAACCTTCGTTCCACGCGCTAAGCGAAGTTCGTAGTTTTGTAGGCTCGGGTTGAAGTTGTGGAATCTATTTGGTTAATCTATGTGGTTGAATCTATTTGGTAAATCTATGTTGTGAGAAGTGGTGAAAACTAATGTTGTGGTTAACGAAGCGTGACACCGATGATGAGGGGGACATGGCATGATTGAAGCATGGTGGATACGCCACTGTTACTTCCTATATATAAGTGCTTCCGTCATGTTTCTGAACTTTCGTAGCACGTGCCATGCGGGATTTGGTTGTTTGTGTATTGTTAACACGAATCTATGAGAATCTATTGGAATCTATTGGAAACTATTGAATTTCTTGGAGTCTATGAAACTATTGAATCTATGAATCTATTGGAACCTATTGAATCTATTGGAATCTATGAGAAACTATCGAAGTCTAATGAATCTATTGGAATCTATGTGAATCTATTAGAGTGATCTATTTAAATCTATGATGGTGATAATGAGTGTGTTTGCGACACGTAACATGACACCGAATACGAGGCAGAAGCGATATGCCCGAAGCGTGGTGGATACGCCGCTGGTACTTCCTATATATAAGCGTTTTTGACATGTTGCCAAACTTCGTACAACTTGCCTTGTGAAGGTCGTAGGTTGTGGTGTTGAAACTATTGTGAACTATGTGAGTCTTGATGAATCTTGAGTCTTAATCTATCGTGTGTGATTCTATACTGTGAGACTTGGTGGATCTAGACTTATACGATCCTCTTGTTGGAACATTAGGATGTCTTCCCGAAAGCTCTCCGACACTCTCAAGAGATCCAGGGAAAAGTCTCAGAAAAAGATGATGTCCTTCATGGCCGACCAGATCGCTCGAGTCGTGCCAAAGATCGTCTCTGAGATCCAAGGATCGAAGACTCTGCCTTCTTCTGTTGACTCTAAGACGGAGAAAGAAAAGTATACAAAGTTCAACTACAAACATTTTATCTCTTGCAACCCTAAGTCTTTCACAGGCAGTGATGGGGTGACTGCTATGCTCGAGTGGTTTGACAGCATCGAGGTTACCTTCATTAACAGTGAGTGCCCAGAGCAGCTAAATACTAGAAGTGCAATGGGAATGTTTCAAGGCAGAGCGTTAGAGTGGTGGACAAATGACAGAAACATCCGTTCGAATGAAGAAGCCTATGCTCTTCCATGGGCTGAGGTGCGAGAATTGATGATGCTTGAATTCCGCCCTCCTCATGAACAACTGAAGCTTGAAGAAGAGTTCTGGCACTTGAAGTAGATTGGTGATAATAATCTGGCTTATACTACCCGTTTCAAACATCTCAGCTTGATCGTTCCTCACTTGGTTTCTACTCCTAAGCGCATAATAACCAAGTACATCAATGGTCTACCTCCTGCTATGCGCGATTCTATTAAAGCAGCTCAACTCAGAACTATTGAGGAAGTCTACCTTCTCGCAGTCAGTCTCAACAACAATCGTGTTCGTGATAAGCAGTTTGCTAACCCTGCCTCTTCTAAATCTGCACATCAAGTTACCCAACAGCCAAGTGGCAGCAAGAACAAGAGGCGAAAGTCTCAGGGTTCAGGATGCAATGCTATTGTTCCTACTGCGAATCCGTTGCTAAGCCTGCTCCTTCTGCTACCGTACAGAACACTGCTGCCCCAGAAGTCAAAAAGTAATACTCTGGGTCTTACCCCAAGTGTACCACTTGTAACTTTCACCATCCTGTTGCTTCTGCATGTCGTTTGTGCACCAACTACAATTGCTACGGTCACATGACTCCCTATTGTCGACAAGCTAACCCAGCTCAACAAGCTCAGCAAGCCCCAGCTCAGGCAGCCCTACCAGCTCTCCCAGCTCCTCCGCAGAATATAAAGCCAGACAATGCTATTCGTGCGTGCTACAAATGTGGAGATACTACTCACCTCCGTAACCAGTGTCCTCAGCTGAACCAGGACCAGCAGCCAGCCGCTCGTGGACGAGCGTTCAATCTTAATGCAAATCAGGCTCGTAAAGACAATGATGTCGTTAATGGTACGTTTCTTGTGAATAACCTTTATGCTTTGATTCTATTTGATACTGGTGCCGACAAAAGCTTTGTATCCGTAGAATTTGAGTCATTGTTAAACTGTGTACGCTCTATGTTACCTAAGTCGTTTTCGGTAGAGATTGCCGATGGAAAGTCTATTCTAGTTGACTCTATACTCTGTGGTTGTTCCTTGACTCTTAAAGACCACGTGTTTACTATTGATCTAATACCCATGCAATTGGGTAGTTTTGATGTCATTATCGGTATGGATTGGTTGCATAAGAACCATGCCGAGATTGCTTGTCACGAGAAGTTTGTTCGTCTACCTCTACCGTCTGGTGATATCTTGCATGTCTATGGAGACCGACCTTCGAAAGGACTGAGGCTGATGTCATGCACACAAGCGAGCAGGTGCTTACGTAAACAGAACTTTGCTTTCTTGGCCCACGTGGTGGAACAAAAGAGCAAGGGGAAGAACATAAGCGATGTTCCAGTAGTGTGTGATTTCCCCGATGTCTTTCCTGAAGATCTACTTGGTCTTCCACCTCCTAGAACCGTTGATTTTCGTATTGATCTCATACCTGGTGCGACACCTGTCGCCAAGGCCCCGTATCGTCTTGCACCTTCCGAGATGCAAGAGCTATCTAGTCAGCTCCAAGAACTACTCGACAAGGGATTTATTTGTCCAAGTACCTCCCCGTGGGGTGCTCTCGTACTATTCGTCAAGAAGAAAGATGGTTCGTTCCGTATGTGTATCGACTACCGTGAACTTAATAAGCTTACCATTAAGAATCGTTATCCTCTCCCCTGTATCAATGATCTATTTGACCAACTACAAGGTGCGTCGTGTTTCTCAAAAATCGATCTTCGTTCTGGTTATCATCAGCTTCGAGTTCTCGAAGATGATGTACCCAAAACCACATTTCGCACTCGTTATGGACACTACGAGTTCGTAGTCATGCCTTTTGGATTGACCAACGCACCCGCTGTGTTCATGGATCTAATGAATCGTGTTTGTCAGCCCTATTTGGTTTGTTTTGTGATAGTCTTTATTGATGATATTCTCATTTATTCTAAAACTAAAGCTGATCATGCTCGACATTTACGCTTGATGCTTGAACTCTTACGTGGTGAACGTTTGTATGCTGAATTTTCTAAGTGTGAGTTCTGGATTAATGAAGTACAATTTCTTGGTCACATCGTTAGTAAGCAAGGTATTCATGTTGACCCGTCTAAAATGAAAGCTGTGAAGAATTGGAGTATGCCTAAATCTGCATCTGAGATTCGTTCCTTCTTTGGATTGGCGGGCTATTACCGCCGATTCATTTTGCACTTCTCTAAGATCGCTGTTCCACTTACTTTGTTGACTCGGAAAGAGAGACCTTTTACGTGGGGTCCCGAGCAAGAGGAATCTTTTCAGAATCTTAAGACTCTATTGTGTAATGCTCCTGTTTTAACTCTCCCTGATGGGAATGATGACTTCGTGGTATATTGTGATGCCTCGAACCGCGGTTTGGGCTGTGTGCTCATGCAGCAGGACAAGGTTATTGCTTATGCCTCTCGTCAACTCAAGGTACATGAGAAAAACTATACTACTCACGATCTGGAGCTTGGTGCAGTTGTGTGTGCATTAAAGATATGGCGACACTACCTGTATGGTACTAAGTGTGTGATTTTCACTTACCATAGGAGCCTTCAGCATATCTTTGACCAAAAGGAACTGAACATGCGACAGAGACGTTGGGTGGAATTGCTTAACGACTACGACTGCGAAATTCGCTATCATCCTGGCAAGGCGAATGTAGTGGCCGATGCCCTTAGTCTTAAAACTCATGTGAATGCTATTCGTATCTCTAATGATCTCCATGCGTGTGTTCGTGACGCTTAGTATTTGTCAGCAAATGAAGGAAGTCTAGAAGTAGAAATCCAAGGAGCTAAGATTGAACAATTCGAAACTAAACCGAATGGATTCCAATACTACCTCAATCGCATATGGGTACCGGATCGCAAAAATCTCCGTGAGCTCATTATGAATGAGGCTCACAAATCCCGTTACTCTATTCATCCAGGCACCGATAAGATGTATCATGATCTGCGTATGACTTATTGGTGGCCTGGTATGAAGAAGGACATTGCTGTATATGTTTCTAAATGCCTTACTTGTACGAAAATTAAGGCTGAACATCAGCGTCCTTCAGGCCTCTTAGAACAGCCCAAAATCCCAGTTTGGAAATGTGATTGCATCGCTATGGATTTTATTACTAAGCTACCCCGTACACCTTTTGTCCACGACAACATCTGGGTGATTGTTGATCGTTTGACCAAATCAGCCCACTTTCTGCCTATTCGTGAAGATTATAAAGTGGAGAAACTAGCTCGAATCTATACTGATGAGATTATATGCCGTCATGGCATACCTCTTGACATAATCTCGGACCGTGATGGTCGTTTTACGTCACGTCTTTGGCAAACCTTTCAATCCGCCATGGGTTCTCACTTGACTCTTAGCACGGCTTTCCATCCCCAAACGGATGGAAGACCGAGCGAACTATTCAGACCCTAGAGGATATGCTCCGTTCTTGTGTCATCGACTTTGGTGGTAACTGGGATGTACATTTACCATTGATTGAGTTCTCATACAACAACAGCTATCATTCTAGTATTCAGATGGCTCCTTTCGAAGCTTTGTATGGCCGCAAGTGCCGATCTCCTCTCAGTTGGCATGAGATTGGTGACAAGCAGTTTACTGGCCCTGAAATCATTAAAGAGACAGGATAAGATTCTTCAGATCTGTGATAACTTGATCAAGGCCAGGAGCAGACAAAAGAGCTATGCTGATAATAGGCGTAAGCCTCTGGAATTTGATGTTGGTGACCGAGTTCTTCTCAAGGTATCTCCCTGGAAGGGAGTAGTTCATTTTGGTAAGAAAGGAAAGCTCGTTCCTCGCTACGTGGGTCCATTCGCGATACTCGAAAGGATTGGCAAGGTAGCGTATCGACTCGACCTGCCACAAGAACTAAACAACGTGCATCCAGTGTTCCACGTGTCTAACCTACATAAATGCCTAGCCAACGAGGACCTACAAGTTCCCCTGGAGGACTTGCAAATTAATGAAGCTATACACTTTGTGGAGAAACCGGTCGAAATCATGGATCAGGGTGTCAAGCGACTGAGGCGCAACAAAATTCCCATAGTCAAGGTTCTATTGGAAGGAAAGCGTGGCGCCGAATTCACTTGGGAACTGAAAAGTGAGATGAAGGCCAAGTACCCGCAGCTCTTCGAGCAGCCTTCTACCTAGATTTCGAGGATGAAATCCCCTAAAGGAGGGGAGACTGTAACGTTTGCGTCCCTAGACTTTTAGCTTTTGTTACTTTTAGTCCCTAAACTATGTGATACTTGATACTTTTGATACTTGATGAAACTTATGCTATGATTCTATGAGACTATGATTCTAAGATACTATGAAACTATGATTCTAAGATACTATGAGACTATGAATCTATGATACTATGATTCTAAAAGACTTGATACTTTGGTGCTTGACTCTTGAGGCTCGTAAAACTTGAGACTTGGTTGAACGAGGGACTGGAGTTTTGTCACTGGCGGAAACTATGGAAACTATGAAACTTGGAAACTTTAGTGTTAACGATGTAGTCTAGTTATGAGAATCTATTACCTAACAATGCGCAACGCAACTCTTAATCTAACTCGCAAAACGAATCAAAGACGGTAACGCGGAAAAGATGGGATTGGCCGAATGGCAATCCGATCGGATGACCAACCGATCAGATGGCCATTCGACCGAGCTACCATCCGATCCGCTGCACACCGCCTTCACTCACTCTGACACTATAAATAGACAAGTCACATCACCATTTTCACTGATGTAACAGCCTCACTCGATCTAGACGCACGCGCTCCTCTTTTCTTCCATTTCTCGACGATTTCGGTACGTTTTTACACTAGATTCTTGTACATCTTTGATCTATACACTATTCTCTACATGATTCTCTTTCGAAATCTCACTTTTCGCCATGAAATCTCTAAGATTTGAGCTCTTGAGGATGACGTCATCATGGTGATTTGAATAAACTATTGAGTAATGTCATCCCGTTCAAGATCTAGCTCAGATCTAAGGAATTTCATGTGTTTTTACACTAAATCTTTACTCAATCTATACTTTTCAAGTAAAACTTATGTTTATCTTCATCTTTTCTTAAGACTTTTATCAAAAACGGTGAGATCTAGATTCAAACGGACTGTAGACTTAAAGATTAGTCTGAAGTATGTTTGGAGAAGGATTGTTGTCGGAAAAGATGACCAGAGTATGAATTCTGACATAAGCACCGTCACGAATAGGTGACTGAACGGACTGGGGTAATTCCCACCCGATCAGCTCGGCTGTGCATTGATGGTCTTACCGTTGTCTCAATGTGTACCATGTCATCGTTGTTTAACAGAAACTTAGAAACTTTACAAGTTAGGAACGGGACAAGGATAACCCGATCGAGTGGCAATCCGATCGGATAACCATCCGATCGAACTACCATCCGATCAGCTGACAATGTCTCCTACCTTAAACACTTAAATCTTGATTGTCGAATGGCAATCCGATCAGATAGCCACCCGATCGAACCGCCATCCGATCAAGGTGCCACTGTGCTTTAGAATCTTTCAACACTTAGAAACTTTTAAGAAACTTGGTAACAATTTAGAAACTGGACACTTGGATCGAATGGCCATTCGATCGAATGGCCATCCGATCGAGTGGCAATCCATCACTCACTCACCGTGGTCATCTTAATCGATTGGCAATCCGATCGAATAACCATCCGATCGAACAGCCATCCGATCAAGATGACTGATCCGACACTTGGTTTGAATCTCGTTATTCTGCTCGACTCTTATCTGTTGTAATCTAATCAGGCTAACTCTAAAGAGCTCCCTTTGATCCAATAGCAGTTAATCTGTTAAACAATCACTGTGAGTATACTCGATCCCTTTTTGTTTTAAACTTTGGGATGTAACATGTATTCTATTAAACTATGATACTTGAAACTTTTGGAATCTAAACTCTATCCTATGTGGTGTGAAACTTGTGATTCTTGTATTCTATTTGTGCTATGTGGACGTTTAATCTAGGGTGTGTAGTTCCGCCTTAACAATAGTAGCGCTATAGGAGATGCACCTCCCCATTATTCTCGGGGGTATTGTTAGGAGGATTCTAGTTTTCCTTGAGACTTGGGAAAACAACAAAGCATCAGGATACTTGGGCTATCACTTGTTGGACTACGAACACTAGCATGGCTGAAACTATTTTGTTACACTTACATATTGATATGAGGCTTTTAATCTTGTATGCTATTATTCAAACTTGTATACTCGCCGGTACATTTTTGTACTGACCCTATTTTAATACATGTTGCAGGCTAACGGGATGATAGGAATCTTGGAATCAAGCTAGGATTATGCTTAGAAACTCATCTAGATAAATAAGTTTTGAACAATATTTGAGACTTGATGTACTATGATACTTGATGATGGTTGTTTGGTTTTAGACAATGTTTGAATCAATCTAAATTATAATGAAACTATTTAGTGTTATGGAATCTCATGAGCAATCTGAACGCTTAGTGCACACACCCTGATGTTTTCGCCATCGGTTGGGGTGTGACAATTATACTAACGCATGTGCATTATTTAAAGTTGATAGATTGTAACCAGAAAGTCATAGGAAAAACCCTAAAGTAGCAATGTGAGTAATCTCTTTTTTGTAAACCTTTTTGCAAACTATTTTTACAAAACCTTAAATATTTTAAAATAATTAGCAGTGATTGAGTCTTTGTAATTCTTCAATTACTGCCGGTATGTTGGGGTTTTGTATACAAAATGTAAAACACGTTACCATTGGACAATGAGATAGCCAATGTGTAATATGACCCACCAGTCAGGATTGACAGTACTGAATGAGTAATTGTGTAGATATAAACATTGTAATCGCTCTCAATACTGTGAAATGATAAAACTTGTTTTGATTAAATTGGGATTCACTCACCGGTATTTTCCACTGACAAAAATGTTTTTAAACGCGTTTCAGGTAACAAAATGTGAAAGCCAATTAGAAGCCAGCTGGTGATGTGTGCAAAATGCAACATATAAATTACATCAAATGTGGCATAAAACTAACCCTTTTTTAGTACTAATGTTGGAAAAAGAATGTTTTTGTCTTCCTTTTGTATTTTCAGGATTAAATGAGCTCAAATGAACAAAAGAAGCAAAAAGGCAGCTAAATCTAACATAAATACAAGAAAAGGAATAAACGTGGCATGCCCGACCCCCCGACAGCATCTTCCCAAGCAAAAACAAGAGAACAGAAGGCTGAACACGCCCCGTGCTCAATGAGCACGGGGGCGTGCCCAAGTGTCTGCAGAAAAGACAAAGTTGTAGAAGCTTCTATCACCCACCACGGGGGCGTGCCCAGCGGACACAGGGTCGTGGTCAACTCTAAGATTCGCAGAATCTGGGGAAATCTTGATAGTACAGATACGCTTCTGCACACGGGTTCGTGCCCAGCGGACACGGGGGCGTGGTCAACTAATGCAGAAAAACTGCAATTAATGAAGACAGAGAAGAAGGGTGGACACGGGGCCGTGCCCAATGGACACAGGGCCGTGCCTGAGCTGCTGTTCAGGCTATAAATAGGGGTGCTTGGCTCATTTGCAAATCATCCCTTGGCACACCACCTCTCTCACACTTCACCCACCCTCCACCACCATCACAACACCATCATCCACCACCATCATCCATCATCCATCATAGAGTGTGTGAGTCATCTCGGGATCCAAGATTGATCGTAAGAGTTCTTGATAATCAAAGGCCATGTTTGCCTAAGTCTCTTACATCACTTGGTGAAGACAAGTGTCTAGTGTAATACTTTTTTATTTTTAATCTTTTCGCACTTTTTATTTGGTTATGTATTAATGACTTTAATAACTAGTTTCTTATGTTGAAGGTGATTCTTCCTTATCGTTTGTCTGTGGTGTCTTGGCATTATTTTACTGTTTATATAAAATAAAAGATTTTCACCATTCATATCTCCACGGTCTATATGGAGGTATGTTAGCTACCTGGTCGGGGGTTAAGGGAACGGTTTGGTAAGAGTCTTGCCTTGTTCAGTGTATAGATCCTGCAAGGACCTGGGTCAAATTTAGTAGGACCTCCTTCAATACCCACCGGTATTGGATGGCGGGGTCCAAACTCTTTGATCCCCTCATATGTAAGCTACTATTAAAACTTTAACCCGGCTACTTAGGACTGTATCCCTGCTAACTCAGACTACTTAGCCGAGGGTAACGTCACCTTCAAAAGAGGGGCCTACCACATTATGCATTAATAACTTAATTAATTATCTTTCAATAATCCGACCCTTTAGGATTGTATCCTTGCTGACTCAAACTACTGGGTTGAGGGTAACGTCACCTTCAAAAGAGGGGCCTACTACAATAACTAAGATAATCTCTTAAAAAGTGCAAAAGTGCGGAAATAATCAAAGGTTACACTAAACACGAGTCGGATCCAAGTGATTCATCTTGTCTATCTGTTTTTATTTTTATTTTATTTTTCAGCATTTTAGTTAGTTTTTATTTTCTAGTTTAAAACATTTTTTCTAACTTTTGATTTGATTAGACGTTGAGGATAAACCGGTATTAAAAGCTCTTGTGTGCTTGGACGACCTCGGTATCTTACCAACACTATATTACGCTCACGATGGATGCACTTGCCCATATGTGTGTTTGGTGTTAGTAAAATTTCGTGTTTTATAAATTTAAAACTTGACTAACGTGTAAAAAGGGCTAAAAATATACATTAAAAACCTATAACACACCGCTCACATCAAGTTTTTAGCGCCGTTGCCGGGGACACAAGGATTTTAAGAAAGTTAGGAATCAACGGCCTAATCGTTTTTTCTAATTTTTCTATTTTTTTTTAGGATTTTCTTAATTTTTTCAGTTTCTGCAGAGCTCAGCACGGGCCGTGCCAGGTCGGACACGGGCCGTGCCCAGCATTGTTACTGGCAGTTTTTATTTTCTGAGTTACAGAGAGTTGAGCACGGGGCCGTATCGGTGCAACACGGGGCCGTGTCGAACTCCCCAGTAACAGGGATCCGAAAAACAATTACTGTATCTCCGACCACGGGCAGTGTTCATCTGAGCACGAGGCTGTGGTGAATCTTCTGACCAACGTTCTTCTTTGTTTTTATTGCAGGACTCGGAACCCAGGCGCCACATCTGAATTTTCCACGTAGTGTATGAGCTCCAGTTCTAGTAGAGACATAAAAGAATCCCTAGACGAACCCGAACGCTTTCTAAGAAGAAGACTTAAAGCTAAAAACCAAGAGAAAGTTTCAGGGGACCCACTTCCAATGGCGGACCAACGTACCCTCATGGATTACCTACGACCCACAGTAGGTAATCTCGGCGCCGCTATCAATGCACCGAATGTTGAAGCCAATAACTTCGAACTTCGACCGCATTTGATACAAATGCTTCAAAACTCCGCAACCTTCATGGGCTTGCGGACGAGGATCCCCATCTACATATTACTAATTTCTTAGAAATATGTGATACCTTTCGGATCAATGGAGCATCAAACGACGCCATCCGCCTTTGAATGTTTCCATTCTCACTAAAAGACCGAGCTAAGGCTTGGCTTAACACCCTCCCAGTTGGCTCGGTAAACACCTGGGATGAACTAGCCCAAAAGTTTCTATATAAGTATTTCCCTCCTGCTAAAACGGCTAAACTAATGACTGAATTTAATACATATTCACAAGAGGATGGGGAATCCTTATATGAAACTTGGGAAAGGTTCAAGGAGCTACTAAGAAAGTGTCCTCATCACGGTCTTGCGGTATGGCAACAAGTATCCACTTTCTACAATGGGTTGTTGCCACACACAAGACAAACACTTGATTCTAGCTCCGGGGGACTTTTAGGTAATCATCGCCCAAATGAAATATATAATCAAATTGAGGAAATTGCTCAAACCAATTTTCAGTGGCACACTCCCCGAGGCAATAAATCTATTGCCCTGGGCGCCCATAAGGTTGATGAAAGCACTTCTTTACAAGCTCAAATCGAGGCCCTTTCTTCAAAAATCAAAAAAGTTAGAAATGGCAAAAACGGTCTCGGTTATGGCCTGTGAGGGGTGTGGTGGGCCACATGAAAATTGGAGTTGTATGAAAGAATTAGATGATCAAACGGAAACGGTAAACTACATCGATAATAGACCTAGGCCGTCGGGTCCTCCAACGGGTACCTACAACCAAGGATGGCGTAACCACCCTAACCTTGGTTGGAGAGAACCCGGCAATAGTAGTAACCAACAAAATCTAAACCAACGAACAAACTTTCAACAACCAAGAATCGAGTCACAAAATTTCTCTCAACAACAAGGTGGACGAGAAAGGCTTGAAGATACTGTATCTCGCCTCATCTCCGACACCGAAAAGAAAAACTCGGATCGATTTCAACAATTGGAATCGAATTTTAGAAATCAACAAGCTAGCATTCACAACATTGAAAAGCAATTAAATCCAATAGCTCAGAATTTCTCCGAGAGACCACAAGGCACGTTACCGAGTAATACCGAAACCAACCCAAAGGCATAAGTACATCTCATCACGTTGAGAAACCGTACCGTGGGTCCCGAGGAGGCTCCATTACCACCAACTGAAGCTAATCTAGCCAAACCGCAAATCCAACCACGCCCCAACAAGAGAAGGCTTCTCCACCAATTCAAGAGCCTACTAAGACTCCTCCGATTCCATACCCCGGTCGGTTGATTCGACAAAAGACCGATGAGCAATTCGCAAAGTTCAAAAATTTACTAAAACAATTGCATGTTAATATTCCATTTATCGAAGTCCTAACTCAAATGCCTAAATATTCAAAATTTATGAGGGACTTCCTCACTCATAAAAGGAAAATTGAATCATTGCAATTAGTTAATTTAGGCGAAGAATGCTCCGCCTTGCTACTCAACAAACTCCCGCAAAAGAAGATTGACCCTGGAAGCTTCACAATTCCTTGCTCGATTGGGGAAACCCCATTCGCAATGCACTAGCCGATCTCGGAGCTAGCATTAACCTCATGCCCGCATCAATGTTCAGCCGACTCGGCCTAGGGAAAACAAGCCCTACAAAAATAAGCATACAACTTGCCTATAGGTCCATCAAATATCCACAAGGTGTCGCTGAAAATCTATTGGTCAAAGTCAGCGAATTTGTCTTCCTGGCCGACTTTGTCATGCTAGATATGGAGGAAGATACCGAAGTACCACTCATCTTAGGGAGGCCATTCCTAGCTACGGCCCAAGCGGTGGTAGATATGAATGATGGAATGCTAACGTTGAGGATTGGGGACGAGGAAATGAAGTTTGGAGTTGGAAAAAGAGTAGAAGACGACGACCCGGTCAACTACATGAAGGTCATAGACTCAAGTTTGGGTGACGCTCTTCGATGGTGTAGCATGGGATGCAAAACATCCCACTTGAGTGCCATATGACCAGGCTTTGGGTCTAGCCAAAGACCCTTATAAACGTGGCGCACCACGGAAAAATTCCGCAGAACTATCCTTAGCTTAGTTTAGATTAATTTTTATGTTTTCTAGTTTAGTTTTAATTTGCAGGAATAAAACACACTCGGGATGGTGAAGGATGCCAAGGAAAACTTGAACCAGCACCCCATGCACAAAAACAGGGCCACCCGACAAATTTTTCTTCATTACAGCAAGTTCAGCACGGGGCCGTGCTCACCCAACACGCCCCGTTCCCAGCCATCTGTAGAAAATGCCCAGTTCAGGTAACTGGACACGGGGCGTGCTCGCTGAACACGCCCCCGTGCCCAGGCTTCTGTTTCTTTTTACTCATTCTTGTTACTGGCGATCTGAACACGGGGCCGTGCCCGGACACCACGGGGCCGTGTCCAGACGCCCAGTAACATAATTTTTTGCTTTTTCACACCTTTTTACACATTCAATCAACCTAAAAACTTATTTTTGGGACGCATTGAGGACAATGTGTAATTTAAGTGTGGGGGGGGGGGTGCTAAAACCTTGAATCTTGCAAGTCCTAATTACAAGCCTTACACAAAACTCTATTGGAACCGCTAATCACCCCAATTTTTTTCAAAAACTTCTCATTTTTTTACTTGTCTAGGTTTAATTTGGGAGTTTCAAGTTCTAAAAAAGTTATATTTTTACAAATTTACAACTGATAACGTCGTGATAAAAAGAACCAACATAAGAAAATTATGAAACGGCATGACAAGTTTAGTTAAAATTTGATTATATACTTGATCACATAGAAACCCATTCCCACAAAAAGTGAGTTTTGAGCCTTTATTGAGCATACAAATACATATCTTTAAACTAATTGCTCATTTTTCGTTTCTTGTGTGAATAGCCGCTTGGTTCTTACGACTCTAGAACTTGCCACGACAATACATTCCCGGTCCTTACCAACTTAAACCCGAGTAAGTAAATGATGGAGGCATTAGGACTAACCCTTTTTATTTCTACACCATTATTTTTCTTTTTTTTACCACCTACCCAAAATCCCCCTAGTTAATCCCTTTGAGCCTAAACCTTTTCATTTCTTAAACCCAAAACAAACACCATTTTACCCATCAAAACCTTTTTATTTTAAACCCTTTGTTTTAGTAACAAGCTCGGTTTTTCTTATCACTTCCTAATATATATATATATATGATGAAGCCAAAAATAAACAAACAAGTTTAACAAAAACAAATTTGTTTGAAGAATTGCTTCATCAAAATAAAAAGTTATGAAAAATAAAAAGTCTCACGAAAACCGATGCTTTTTACGCCTTTCGCCCTTTTCTACTAACCATTAACCCACCACCTACCTTTAACCCAAGCCTAACCCTTCACCCAAAAATTCATCTTGATATTTGCAAAGATGTATAGTTAAAAAGGAGGAGGATTGATTGCTTGGCAAGCTTATGGTAGGAGTAAGTTCCATGCCGCTCTCGAGTGATTCACTAAAAAAAAAACAACAACAACAACAACATTTTCGGCCGAGTGTTGAGTGATCCCCGTGAGGTATGTGAACTTGTATATAAGTGGAATTTTAAAAAAGGCATGTTATGGCCTAATAAGTAATTTATCTTATGTAATGTTTTAAATAAATCATGACGAATAGGATTGTAAATAAATAAAAATAAAACTTAATAAAGAATCTTGGAAATCCCGACACTCTATGACAAGCCCAAAAACCTTCTCTTCTACCCATTCCATTTGGGAGTGAAAAGCCACATTATAAAGAGTTTTGCTTGAGGACAAGCAAAGATTCAAGTGTGGGGGTATTTGATGTGTGCAAAATGCAACATATAAATTACATCAAATGTGGCATAAAACTAACCCTTTTTTAGTACTAATGTTGGAAAAAGTATGTTTTTGTCTTCCTTTTGTATTTTCAGGATTAAATGAGCTCAAATAAACAAAATAAGCAAAAAGGCAGCTAAATGTAACATAAAAACAAGAAAAGGAATAAACGTGGTATGCCCGACCCCCCGACAGCATCTTCCCAAGCAAAAACAAGAGAACAGAAGGCTGAACACGCCCCGTGCTCAATGAGCACGGGGGCATGCCCAAGTGTCTCCAGAAAAGACAAAGTTGTAGAAGCTTCTATCACCCACCACGGGGGCGTGCCCAGCGGACACGGGGCCGTGGTCAACTCTAAGATTCGCAGAATCTGGGGAAATCTTGATAGTACAGACACGCTTCTGCACACGGGGTTGTGCCCAGCGGACACGGGGGCATGGTCAACTAATGCAGACAAACTGCAATTAATGAAGACAGAGAAGAAGGTTGGACACGGGGCCGTGCCCAATGGACACGAGGCCGTGCCTGAGCTGCTGTTCAGGCTATAAATAGGGGTGCTTGGCTCATTTGCAAACCATCCCTTGGCATACCACCTCTCTCACACTTCACCCACCCTCCACCACCATCACAACACCATCATCCACCATCATCCACCACCATCATCCATCATACAGTGTGTGAGTCGTCTCGGGATCCAAGATTGATCGTAAGAGTTCTTGACAATCAAAGGCCATGTTTGCCTAAGTCTCTTACATCACTTGGTGAAGACAAGTGTCTAGTGTAATACTTTTTATTTTTAATCTTTTCGCACTTTTTATTTGGTTATGTATTAATGACTTTAATAACTAGTTTCTTATGTTGAAGGTGATTCTTCCTTATTGTTTGTCTGTGGTGTCTTGGCATTATTTTACTGTCTATATAAAATAAAATATTTTCACCATTCATATCTCCACGGTCTTTATGGAGGTATGTTAGCTACCTGGTCGGGGGTTAAGGGAACGGTTTGGTAAGAGTCTTGCCTTGTTCAGTGTATAGATCCTGCAAGGACCTGGGTCAAATTTAGTAGGACCTCCTTCAATACCCACCGGTATTGGATGGCGGGGGTCCAAACTCTTTGATCCCTTCATATGTAAGCTACTATTAAAACTTTAACCCGGCTACTTAGGACTGTATCCCTGCTGACTCAGACTACTTAGCCAAGGGTAACGTCACCTTCAAAAGAGGGGCCTACCACATTATGCATGAATAACTTAATTAATTATCTTTCAATAATCCGACCCTTTAGGATTGTATCCTTGCTGACTCAAACTACTGGGTTGAGGGTAACGTCACCTTCAAAAGAGGGGCCTACTATAATAACTAAGATAACCTCTTAAAAAGTGCAAAACTGCGGAAATAATCAAAGGTTACACTAAACACGAGTCGAATCCAAGTGATTCATCTTGTCTATCTGTTTTTATTTTTATTTTATTTTTCAGCATTTTAGTTAGTTTTTATTTTCTAGTTTAAAACCTTTGAATAAACTGCCATTTTGGTCCCTGTGGTTTGGCCAGTTTTACCACTTTAGTCCAAATCTCAAACTTATTACATCCAGGGCCCTGTGGTTTGCATTTTGTTGCCATTTTAGTCCAAAACTCAAAAAGTCTGATTTTTGAGTTATTTTTTGACCCTTTTTTGTCCTGTTGTGGAAGGGTAGTTTGGGCATTAAAGTTTCATTAATGTATTTCATTAATTAAAAAAACCATATAATAATAAAATACCCCTTATATTACCACACAATACATCATCATCTTCAACCTTCTTCCTACGAGTTATCAAAACCCTAACCAGTTATCAAAACCCAAAAAAACCCTAACCCACAGGAGATCGAAGATCGACAATGGTGGTTTGCACTTGTGGAGCCTCAACGTCACTGAGAACGTCATGGACAACACAAAACCCAGGTCGTCGTTTTCACCGGTGCAACAAACCATCAAGCTGTGGATTCGTTGCTTGGGCTGAGCCACCGAAGATTGAGAATCCAGCTGTGATGATTCCTGCATTGTTGGACACCATCAAGCGGCATGAAGAGAATGCAAGACAGATGTTTGCTCGGAACATGAAGCTTGAAGAAGAAGCTAAAAAATTGGGACAGGAGAAGAAGATGCTTAAAGTTATGTTAGGTTTCAGTTTGTTATTGTTCATGTTTTACTATGTTAAGTCTGGTTAGGGTTTGACTTGTGTTTGGATTTTGTAATCAAGCTGCTAATATGGTTGGGGCTTTTTGTATGGATTTTGTAATGGAAAGTTTGGGCCTTTTTGTAATGAATCTTGTAATGTGTTGTGCATCTAATCTGTTATGTCAATGTGCCGAAATGTGCCGACATATGCATCTAATTTGTTGTGCATCTAATGTCTTATGACAATGTGCCGAAATGTGCCGACATGTGAATCTAATGTCTTATGACACTATGTGCAGTTTACCATATGTGCACCAAATGTGCAGTTTCATATGTGCACCAAATGTGCAGCCAATCTGCACCAAATGTGCAGCCATTCTGCACCAAATGTGCAGCCAAACAGATCTGCAAATATGCAGCATTTAACCTAAGAAATGTGCACCCAAATACCAAATATGCATCATTTAACATACCAAAACAGATCTGCAAAGTGCAGTCTTTAACATTACATAAACAGTTTCATGATCTAACATACCGAACATACATAAACAGTTTCATGATCTAACATACCAAACATACAACCATTAACACTAAAAGTTAAGCAGTTTGACATGATCTAATACCAAACATACAACCAAAACAGTTTGTTGCAAACTGTAAACATCACAGTTTGAAACAAACTGCAAAAATGTCAAATGTAGCCAACTATAGTCCATCTAAGCTTGTGGGCCCCCCTGACCTTGTGCCCATTTCATTCTACAAGTTCTTTTGTTATGCCCCACACACTTGCAGATTTTACATGTGACTGAGCCTCCCTTCCTTGGCAACTTACCAGTTGCAGGGATGATGTTGCTGACATTGACCACAGATTCTGCAACTTTAGCCTTCTTTTTTTCCTTTGAAGCTGCAACTTTAGCCTCTGCAATCTCCTGTGCAGACTTCTTTCGTTTCTTTTTTGGTCTCCCAATTTGGACATGATACTTTGGAGGGATCAAATTGGTTGGGCATGCAGATTTAGGCCACAAATCACTGCCATTAACTGGTTCTACATTATGCTTGTAAACCTCAACCCAAGAGTCAACCCAATACACTGGATGTACCCATTTTTCAGGAACTCCATCACCTTTACCATGCAATCCCATGTTCCAGATACATGCCACTGCATGTCTACATGGGATGCCAGTCAGATCCCATCTCCTACAAGAGCATGTTCTTTCATCTAATACCACAACTCTCTGGTCTTGGTGGTCATTGAAGTGTGTGCTAACCTGAAACTTTGTTCCTCCACTCCAGATTATAGTGTATTCTACAGCCTCAGTCTTTGCAGTTTGAAGCACAGCAGTAGCAGCTGGTGTTAATGGGCCTTTGCACTTGCCAATCTTGTTATTCACCACAACAATCTTCTTCATAAGGTACTCTCTGATATACTCAAGGCAGGTTATTATAGGCTTGTCCCTACCTTGAATCAATTGCCTATTGAATACCTCACAGATGTTATTCAGCAAAATATCACACCTAGCCCTGCCTGGAATATGTGCAATTCAATTAATTAACATGATCAAAACAAGTCAACTGAAAACAATTCAAGTGGTAAATTACATACCTGTGAAGTAGGCTCTGACCCAATGTTTGGTTGGAATTTCTTTTAGCCAATCATGTAGTCCTTTGTCCTTATCAAGAACTGCCTTCATAGCCCTTTCAAACTCAGGAACTGTTGATGCAGATGCACAGTTCCACAACAGGTTTTTGTATTCATCACCACCCCATTTTGATTTCATATTTTCATGTATATGTCTCAGGCAATATCTGTGCTCTGAGCTTGGATACACTTTCAGTATAGCAGGTATCAATCCCTAGCATCATAGTTACAAAAAGGGTTAACATTGTAATAAGAAAATGCAAAAACAAGTAAATCATTGAACAATAGGGTTACCTTTTGCCTGTCAGTTATGAAGGTGAAATTACTGTTAGGTTCCAGTTCAAGATCATCACCTAAACACTTAAGAAACCATGTCCAGCTTGCAGTTGTTTCAGCCTCCACCACTGCATAGGCAACATGATAAATCCCATTGTTGCCATCCACTCCTACTGCTGTGAGAATCTGGCCAGGGAATGGCCCTTTCAAAAAACATCCATCAAGCCCCAGTATAGGTCTCCCTATCAATTTAAATCCAGCCTTTAATGCACCTAAGCAAACATATATCCTCCTGAATTGCCTTGTTGGACTTCTAGGATTGCCACAAGGTTCAACATCTATCTTAACTGTGCTTCCAGGATTAGATCTAAGAAGCTCCTCACAATAATTCCTGAGATTTTCATACTGAGCCCTATAGTGACCCTGCACTTTTTCTGTTGCCTTCATCTTAGCCCTAAAAACTTGGTGCAAAGTCACTTCAACTTGATATTTCCTTTGAAGATCTTCCTGTAGAGCTTTAAGTGGTATCCCAGGATTGTTTTTCACAGTGTGTTGAATTTTTTTGGATAACCAGGCAACTGTGCACATTCTAACATCTCTGGTGTTCAGACATACATGTTCTTGGTTTAGGGTTTTAACAACCCAAGAGCCTGCCTTTTTAACTTTAGAAACATAAACCATCCAAGGGCAAGTGGGTGGTGTATTCTTTTTAGGGTTAGGTCCAGGCCCATCTTCATTTGTTGTTCCCACTTGTGAGGGCCCACCTCCATCATTTATTTCACAACTACTCAGTTTTGGAATCCCACCCACACATATGACACGGAATCTGCTGTTGTCATTCCTTATAATATGGAGTTGTCTCCTAGTGTCAATTGCATGATTCTTGACCAACATTTTAATACTATCCTTATCAGGAAATGACTGGCCAATATAAAAGGGACATTCACCAGATTTTTTAGACCTTCTTTTGTCTTTCCTAACACTCCTACAAACTCTTTGAAGAGCTGTGTCACCATCTGAATCAGTTAAACTTTCAAAGCCATCTAAATCAACCTAATCATCATCCTCATCTACATCAACTTCCTGTTCATTTTGTTCACTAATGTCAGCATCTACTTCAGCATAATACTCTTTCATATCAACACTATAATCTTCCACAACATTATCTTTATCAATGATGTAATCTGGATCATCATCTTCCTCATCCTGAACCTCCTTATCAGTTCTATCTTTCCTATTCTTAGCCTTTACGCTTTTCCTATGAAATGACTTTACACGTTTGCTAGGGGTGGTATCTACACCTTCTGCACTACCTTCACATGATCCTTCATAACTACCATCAACACTCTCACTTTCACTATCTTCATCCTCCTGATCACTATCCTCACTGTCTTCATCCTGCTCATCACTAAGGTCTACATATTCAGGTTCCTTTGGAACATCCTTTTTTGAAAACCTGTTAACATGTTGAATATACACCTCTAGCACCTTGTTTTTTTCAACATAACTAATCATTCTCAATACATCACTATCAGTGCCTAGAGGCCTTAAACCTAACACTAAATCTTCCCCTGGAACCCTAAAATGGTAAACCACAACATCATCTTCTGAATAACCAAATGCTAACAACATATCATTCATCACTATCAATGAAAACATATCGGAATTCACATTATCAACGTAGTCTACCTTACCCCCGCCATATTCAAAATCATCCTCGTCAGTGAAAGCACTACCATGGTGCACTTTCAGGGTGAATAAATCGGGATGATTTGCTGTGGAATAAGAAAAAAACTTTCAATCAGAAACAGGGGTTTTCAAATCCAGTTTATCAACATCAAATACGTACCGTATTTTACTTCTGGATCAAAATGGACGCCTTCTTTTCGAACACAGCAGCTAAAATCATCCCCATCGTCGTCCATCAGAATCGTTTTGGCAAGATTGCAGATCGCCGGAGTTTGTTTAGGGTTTGAGAAGATTGAACTGAGAACAGGGGTTGAAGAGGATGATGTATTGTCTGTGAAATAATAAGATAATAAGGGGGTATTTTATTATTATATGGTTTTTTTTAATTAATGAAATACATTAATGAAACTTTAATGCCCAAACTACTCCTCCACAACAGGACAAAAAAGGGTCAGAAAATCAGTCAAAAATCAGACTTTTTGAGTTTTGGACTAAAATGACAACAAAATGCAAACCACAGGGCCCTGGATGTAATAAGTTTGAGATTTGGACTAAAGTGGCAAAACTGGCCAAACCACAGGGACCAAAATGGCAGTTTACTCAAAACGTTTTTTCTAACTTTTGATTTGATTAGACGTTGAGGATAAACCGGTATTAAAAGCTCTTGTGTCCTTGGACGACCTCGGTATCTTACCAACACTATACTACGCTCATGATGGGTGCACTTGCCCATATGTGTGTTTGGTGTTAGTAAAATATCGTGTTTTATAAATTTAAAACTTGACTAACGTGTAAAAATGGCTAAAAATATACATTAAAAACCTATAACACACCGCACACATCAGCTGGACAGCACTGAAGGCTTGGAAAAGTGGCTATAAAAGTTACCTAAATAAAGAAAGATGTTTTATTCAGTAAATTAGGGTTTATCCCTATAAATATGTTTGTAATGAAAACTTGTGAATTTCCCATGTGTTTATTATTATAAAATTGTGGTATTTTTCTCTGATAAAATATTTCCTAACTATGGTCTTGATGTAATTTCAGCCGCCAAATAGATAAACATCGATACCACTGATACTGGCTCGCGGCCTCCCGTTCCCAGGTGATTAGGGGCCGGGGGTTGCGACAGGCAGAACCTTAGATGCGCTGCTATTGTCTTTTACTACTGTGACAATCACCCAGATCCGCCTTGATCTGTCATTAATCACCACTGATGAGATGAAGGGTAAGAAGAACGGTGGGGCCACCGCCGCACACCACCGTGCGCCACCGCCTGCAGCTGTCGTGGATGGTTAGCGACCCACTAGTTCATCCCTCACCCTTGATCTCTCTAATTACACACACACAAGAGTGTGTTATGTGTGGTGAGAATGGTGATAAGGTGTGTGTGAGTTGTGGAAAGAACATGGAAGTTGGAGGCTAGGGTTTTTTAGAAAGAATGGGGATATAAGGAGAAGATGATCTTATATACTTAGGGTTTGGGGTGAGTTGGGTTGGGCTTAGAGGAAAACTAGGCCGAGGACCAAAAGGCTTAGGGAGTGCGCAACTGCTAAGGATTGTGTGACTCAGACCTTGTGTGCGGCTAGATTTCTAATAACAAAACATTCATATTTTAACAACCAACTCACAGCATTCACATATAAACAAATAAAAATCAAACACATTTATCGATTCCACATAATGTACGCAATTACAACGTATAATCAAATGCGAAGGGAAAGGATACGAAGTTAAAGATCATGAGGTTAGGCAATACTAATCTTGAAAGTACAAGTTGCCACATGACTAATTCATATTTTGGTGTTTTTCTTACCAAAACAATCCAAAACATCATGCCTAATTCCAAAACATGATGCCTACATGTTAATTTCTATGTCTTCTCACACTTCTTATGAAAAAGGTCCTTTTTACAGGAACCTCACCCTATACACACACACACACTAGGTTATAGACCGGCGTATTAAACAAGTTGAATAAGGACAATATCTTACGTAAAACTGTGTAATACACGAGACTATAACCTAGTGACTTAGATAATAATAATAATTCATAATAATAATAAGAGAAAAATGCCCGGATAGTCCCTGTGGTTTGCCCATTTTTCACCTTTAGTCCATAACTTTCTAAAATTACAGCTATAGTCTCCAACTTTTGCAATTTCGTTCCCGGATAGTCCCTGGCGCGGATGGAGGTTAGTTTTTGGTGTTAAGTGGATGTGAAATGACCAAAATACCCCTGTTCAAAATTGATAAACAGAGTAGATTTAATATTAATTCTATATAATTAACTACATAAACAATACTCTACTTTAACCTATAGTGATCTGATTATAGGGGTGTTCGGCAATGCTTTTTGAAAGTAATTCTCTATAATTATGTTTACAAGTTGCAGGTAATCAGTTTCTAGTGTTTGAGATCATAAAATTAGTGTATATATAGGTGCAATTAGATTAACTAGCATAGCAAAAAACAAAATCACTATAATATCCCCACTCAAACGTCGACTATGCTATATATTTTTCTCAATCCTTCTTTCCGGTGCCATTATTTCACCTGTATTTTTTCAATCACTCTATTAGTTTAAATCATTACTCATATTCTGTTTCCAGCTGAACCAGAATAATCTTCGACAGTGTGTCTCCGCCTGTGGGCACTAAGTGAAAATGAAGAAGGCATTCAGGGACATGTAATTAACAAAATTATTATTTTTTCGAAAATGATGAGTTATGATCGGAGATCTTACTCTGTGTTCGGCGGTGAGGATCTTGAGTTCCGTTGGTGACGATGAGAGTGAAGAAGACGATCGGAAACATAGTGAGATCAAGACGAAGAGTGAGAAGATTAGGGTTAATCAGGATCTGGTAATGTATCTCACTACCAACTGAATTGACCGGGATCTGGTGACGATTACAATGGCAATAACTTAAAATATGTATTTTGTTTCAATTGGAGGATGGTGGATTGGTGGCAGTCGGTGGTGATGGAGCTGGGTTTGACTGATGGTGGCAGTGATGGTAGAGGTATGGTTATGGTGGTTGCAGGGGATGCTGACTTTGACTGAAATTATTATTTAATAGTAGGGATACTGAAGTCATTTCACATCTATTTAACACCAAAAACTAACCTTCATCCGCGTCAGGGACTATCCGAGAATGAAATTGCAAAAGTTAGGGACTATAGCTGTAATTTTAGAAAGTTAGGTACTAAAGGTGAAAAATAGGCAAACCACAAGGATTATCTGAGCATTTTTCTCTAATAATAATAATATAATAATTACAAATAAATTATAATAACAATAACAAAATATCCAACTTGTAATATAAAATAGAGAAAAATGCCCGGATAATCCCTGTGGTTCGCTCATTTTTCACAATTAGTCTCTAACTTTCAAAAATTACAGCTATAGTCCTCAACTTTTGCAATTTTGTTCCCGGATAGTCCCTAGCGCGGATGGGGTTAGTTTTTGGTGTTAAGTGGATGTGAAATTACTAAAATGCCCTTGTTATTAAAAAATAACTTAAATGTAAAAAGAAATATATTTAAATGAAGTGGGGCCCACCATTCTCTTCATCATCACCCCAACCCACCCTCAAGGTGATGTTCGGTGACGGCTCCGGTGAAGGAGGATGTTAGCTGGTTGAAGGACGATCGCACAAATCATCTTCTCCGGTTCACGATGTTAGCCAGTTTACTTTGTTTCCTCAAATTGTTTTAAATCAACTTCACAGCAAATTCGAGCTCTTAGAAATATGTATGTATGTGTGTCTCTGTTTATACTACGTTTCACTTCAGCATTATGGTTTTTGTACAAATTTTGCACCTTGACTACGTTTCACTTCAGCATTATGGTTTTTGTACAAATTTTGCATCTTGACATTTCTTTAAATGAATTGAATTGCTCAGGTGCATATTAAACTTGACTGCAATGATCTCTTGGATGCAAATTTACATTGATACATACCACAAATCTCTGCCTTTTCACACAATCCATCCAGATCCACTTTCTTACTATGTAGATATTCTTTTTTTCTGAGCAGATCTTAAGAAATGGACTTGGGGAGGCTTAGGTGGTAGCTTTTTCTTCTTTTTACCCATTAGATAAAATGAAACCATAGCTATGAACTCGAAAAACACAAGATCTATACCCTAATTAACACTCACCGTGAACAACAGGAAATAGAAAACGATAAAGGTGAGGAAGGATGGTGAGGATCGGGGTGATTAGGGGCAGAATGTGGTGGTGAAAGGGTGATTCATGGTAGAAAGGAGGGGTTAGGTTGGGGTAATGAAGATGAGGATGGTGTACCACCTTTTATAATGTTTTATTTTGTTTTATATTAAGGGTAATTTAGTAATTTCACACCCACTTAACTGATAAAACTAACCCCCATTCGCGCTAGGGACTATCCGGGAACGAAATTGCAAAAGTTGGGGACTATAGCTGTAATTTTAGAAAGTTGGGAACTAAAGGTGAAATAAGGGCAAACCATAGGGACTATCCGGGTATTTTTCTCTATAAAATATAAACATACGTACGGGGTTAAAAACAAAAAATCCAACTTGTAATATAAATAAACCTAGGCATGATTCTCACATCAATAATAAAAGCGACCCCCAAACAACTAATTTTGACAAAGCTGAGTAGCTGACTTTCTACCCCACCCATTTGATTGGTAATTTGCATCAACACAACACTCGTGTGTCTGGCGGAGTGATCGTTATATATCTTCGACAGTTTAGGATCTGTGCAACTCGAGAGTGACAATGGTTGGCCCAAGTTCGTGCTCTTTGGTTCCTCAATCGTTCAATTAAGCTTTGGCAAGGAAGGTTGGGGTGCCATTCTCGCAGACATTTACTCTCGTAAGGTTCGTACTTCCCTCTTCATTCTATTATGAAGTTTTTAGATATGGGTTTGATTTCATTACGGTTACTAGCAGTTGTAAAAAAATCCGGGCCCTATCCGTTGTGCGTTGCGGCGATGTCAAACACGACGAAAAATTATAGACCACAGTCAACCGACTCGTTTCCGAACTAAATTTGCGTTGAAACGTACCATTGAATGAAAACGTATTATATTTGACCCGATTTGTTTCCAAATAAAATTTACGCCGAAATGTAGACCAACTCAAAACGTACATGATGTGCAATGGTGACGTAAGCGACATGATAAAATTTACAATCGACCCGACTCGTTTCCGAACTAATTTACGTCGAAATGTATAGCAACTCAAATTTATACCGTCGAATGAAACATATACACTTAACCCAATTTGCTTCCAAACAAAATTTATCTCAAAACGTTCATAAACATAAATAATCTTGTATTTAGTTAAATAATATAAGGGAAAACGTTCAACAAAAAAAAGCCCCTAAAATTACATAATTTTGTTGTGTTAAAATTTGAATTAGTTAAGGTCTTACACCCGTCCTTCAAATAAAATATTAATGAATTATTAATAAAAGAAAACTACATTTTAATATCCTGTGAACTTCATTTTCAAATGAAGATAACTAGTTGATTTTCCGAATCCGCGTTGCGGCGGGGATCCAATGTCTGCAAAACGCATGCCAACAACGGCAAGCGGATACCGAATATCAAAACATAGATAAAAATGACGTAGTAACGATAGTTACTCCGTCCTAAAAACGTTTTTAAATAATCTAATACATAATAGTAGGACCCACACGTCCTACATATTGGAAATTCGGTTGTTTTCAGTTCAGTTATGACATTACTAACACGTTAAAATATGGTTGAGCTTGGTACCGGTAGTGGCACCGAAAGTACCGATCCCGAAAATAATCGAAATTAGGTACCGGCATCGAAAATGCTTGGTACTATACGGTATGGCATTTGAAGGTAAAAATAAGTAAATACAGGTATTGTGCTAGACCGGTGTCGAACCGAAAGTAACGATTCTGAAAACGCCAAAAGGTGGGTACCAAATTGGTACCGAAAATGATTTGGTATAGTAAATTTGGTACTGATACGATACCGGTTTGATTACAGGCTTTGATACCATTTGCTCATCAATAATTTAAATATCCAAGTTAATTTTATATGTTACAATTCATTCATTACAGAAAATGACAAAAAAGAAAACAAAAGAAGTTGTGTATATAAAACCTCATTCAAACGAAATACAATTTACTTACCACGTGTATGAAAAGCAATCTAAACAGTGCAATTAATTGCGTTGATGTTAGGGATGAGCTTGGTACCGAAAACCCCCAAAAGTGAGTACCGGTGCCGAATATATCTGGTACAACACCGGTACGGTACCAGTATTTGAGGGTAAAAATCGGTATCGAAAATATCAAAACCGAATCGATACCGAATATGTGCCTGGTTTGGTAAATTTGACACCGATACCGGTACCATTTGTTTATCCCTATGTGGTGTTACTATTCATTTGATTGTGTTTTCAACATATAGGTAATTAGAAGAAAACTAGATTTGACATATCCTGTGAACTTCATTTCCCAATTAGAAAAACAAAGAAAAAAAGTCGGCCAGAAAACAGATTCGATCCGGGTTCTTCTCTCGGGTTTTTGGGTTTTTCAGATCAGGTTTTTTTGCTAAGAAAATGGAGTCTACCAACTATATCATGTAGTATATATAACTTATATATTATATGTAAAATATATAAATTCTAACAAAATTTACTGCCGACCAACCGGGACTTTAAATCCCTCGGTTATTGGGTCCCTTTTTCTTAGCAAAAAACCTGATCTGAAAAACCCAAAACCCGAGAGAAGAACCCGATGAAAACCCCTACATCGTATGTAACGTAATACAAAAATATTTGAATGCATCTATTACATTTGTGTAGGCAGACATATTTGTGCGAGGATATGGTGGTTGGAACTCGAGGAAAGCGGTACAAGTTCTAGACGAAGTGTTTCCCAAGGTAATTTCTTCATTTTACCAGCTTTCATATGAATAACATACAAGTGTTTTTGATTGCCACGTGAGCATCCTATCTTAGTACGTAAATGGGTCAATCATCCTACTTATGTTCTCTATCACATAAAACAGGTTAAAGAAATTCTAGCCTAAGACTGGAAGGTAGGGTGAGGGTCATCCCTGGCCGCCACGTAAGCGGGTGTGAGGATGGGCCTAAAGGGAATGGACCAAGAGGGTGGGGGATGAACTGCTTTATGTATATATATGTATGTATAGGTTTATGTGAGAGGAGGTGGCCCGGCTAGATCGGCTGTGGGCAAACGAAGAGGACGCGGACGGTCCTAGGGGGCCGATGTGTAGGCCCGTTGCCGGCCCGGGACGCCCCTAGGACGTCCCCCATACCGACCAGTCTAAAAGGAAACGAGTTGAGTATCACCTCACCCAAATTGATTTTAAAATGCATAAACTTCCTAAATCTTCTTATTCAAAGTTAACATCATTACTGAAACAATACAATTTTAGTAAATCTAATTTGCCTAATACCTCTCTCCCTATGTTTTGTTTTTTTTTTTTTTTTTTTTTTTTTTTTAGGATGATGCAGTACAACCATCTCTGGTGATAGTTTATTTTGGAGGTAATGATTCAGTGCGTCCACGTCCGGATGACCCTCATGTACTTCTTCCTGAATATGTTGAAAACATGAGGAAGATATCTATCCATCTCAAGGTTAAGCTTACCAAAATATATGATTATATAGGGGGAGGTTCATTTGAGAAGAAAATTAAATTGAGAAGAAAAAGAATAAATGGTACAATTGTAAAACATTAAATAGTTTTTCTCTCATCTCATTTATTATTATTTTTTACTAATTAATTAGTCATAAAGAGTATCATCATACACACTAAAATTTTTGCCTAGACACATCAAAATTTATCCTACACGTTTTTGAAATTTATCCTACACATACTGAAATTTATCCTACACACCTCATAATTTATCCTACACTTTAAATTAATTTTTTTCTTCTTTGAAAATATATATATTTTTTTAAATAAGTTACAAATTTAATTTAGTGAGCTATTAAAAAGGAAGACTAAGAATTAATGATCTATCTAATTTTACCAATATACCCTTACACCCATATTAAATACAAAAATTAAATGAAGTAAAATGAAGCATTATTATTGGTTGAAGTTTGTTCTTTTTTATTCTTACAAAAAAATTCTTCTCATTTGAACCCTCCACTATGTCCTTATTGCACTATATATGATGTTTTCAATAATAACCGAATTAATTTTAATTTTTCTATAAATGTTATTCATCCTAGTAATGTATTCTAATACAACCATATATGTATTGTTGTTATCAGAGCCTTTCAAAGAAGACACATATAATATTTCTTACTGCTCCGCCTGTAAACGAGGCTCAAATCCTACAAGTTTTCGGGTGATATTATTGTAACTGACCTAAGTTCCTCAGATTTTTTATTTTCCTTGTGATTAACTGACATGCATTTTTATATCTCAGAATGGACGGTCGCAAAAATGAACTGTGCCAAAAATACGCAGATGCTTGTGAAGAATTGTGCCAAGAGATGGGGATTAAGGCTATTAATCTTTGTAACGCGTTTAAGCAACATGATAACTGGATGACAACCTCCTTTACGTGAGTAGCCAAAGCTTATTTCCATTGCGCAAACCCTCAAAACTCGTTTTAATTCAACAACTTAGACTTAATTGAAAAAAAATATATACTTTTTAAAAGCCTATAGTTGCTTGTATAATGTTTAATATATATTTTTTGAGAAATAGTGTTGCAAGCACACAACCCATTTCAACCTGTACTAAAGAGTTAACTATCTTGACCCGTTACCCAACTTGACTTACCTGTCTTTTGCTACCTATTAAGTAATCGCATATGACGAGTTGATGGTTGACTAATTATGTTCCCGATAACAGAGATGGAATGCACCTAACACCAACCGGGAGCAAAATAGTGGCAAAAGAGATACTAAAAGTCCTCAAGGAAGCTGACTGGCAACCGAGTTTATATTGGGAAGATTTGCCTATAGAGTTTGCTTAGAATTCAATTAAAATATCTTTCGTTTATCCAATGAAGTTTCAGGCTGTATGACTTCCTTGAATGTGTTTATGTTGTTTTTAGACAAAATTACAGAAAACTTCCTTTACTTTTCCGTAAAACTGCATTGTACGTTCTTGATGTTTAAAACTTAAAAGTAGCACTTGTTGTCCTTCACATTTATTTTTGTTTCATGTTTCATCCTTTATTGTAAACCCATTTAATTTTTGTAGTTAAGTGACATCGCTTGCTATTCACGTGATGGGCAAAACAGTCATTTTAAACTTCTACCTTGTGTAGATGTCAAACTCATCTCTTTTATCAGACCTTTAACCCTAAACCTTATTATCAAACTCGTCCTCACAATCTGATATCGATGCCAATATCAACCAAAAGCCGTATTTTTTTCGGTGACGACTGTGTATTTCTCGTGTGGGAGACAAGCGATGATCAAAACTTCTTGGGCCCCTCGAAATCTATGTTGTCAATTTTATTCATGTCCATTCAATGTGATTCTGTATGCATGTGAACTATTTCTTCCTAGTTACGTTTTCTACCCTAATTGTTTATTCAATTATCATGTAGCTGTCACAATGTACAAGTTTCATTGAATGGGACCCCAAGATGTGTCAACGATTGATCGATACAATTCTAGGTCTATTAAGGCCAAGGAATGAGCTTGGAGCTTCAAAATAACGAGCTTCAAGCTAAACTATTGAATCTGTGATTGTATACTAGGGTTTGAGAGAAAAGATAAACGTGTTCTTGTATTAAGAATTGGTAAATGATAATATTCACATAAGGTTTACATATATACTCGGCCGGTTAAATTGATAACCGCCAATACATATACTTAGTACTGTAAACGAACCGAACGAACACGAACGACGCCTTGTTTGTGTTCGTTCGTTAAGGAAATAAATGTGGTCACGAACGGTTCATGAACACTTATCGAACCAGATTTTATGTCCGTGTTCGTTCATTAAGGAGATGAGCGTGTTCACGAACGGTTCACGAACACAAGCGAACACAAATAAATTTGGCGAACGCGATGAAGGATAAAAGTGGATGGCCCAGAGAGTAGCACTAGAACTTGAATCTCTTATTGTGGAACGGAGGTAGATCATATTCGTCGATATAAATAATGAGAAAAGAAAGGAAATGGTGCATAAACAAGGTGAAAGAGGGTTTCCTAGTTTAATTGTTAGGGTAATGATATAAATAAAAGTTTAATAGTATAAAAAGTATAGATAAAATATATGAAAGTATAAAAATCTTTAATTAAAACACGAAGATACGAACATAAACGAACGCAAATGAACGAATGTTCACGAACACCTTACCGAACGTTCACGAACACAATTGAACGAACGAGACCTTTGTTCATGTTCGTTCATTTAACTAATCGAACGGAATTTCTTGTTCATGTCCGTTCGTTTATTAAACGAACGAACATAAACGAACTTCCCGCCGAACGGTTCACGAACTATTCGCTGAACGTTCGGTTCGTTTACAGCCCTACATATACTTAACATAATAATAACAATAATAAACGTTACATATACATAACAGAACTATATAAATATGTATTATATCTAGCCTAAATCTTTTCTCCTAATACCCTCCCGTAAGCTAGATGGATGTAATGTGCAGGAGTTCCTTAAGACGTAGATACTCTTTCGGCTGCAATGCTTTTGTCAGTATGTCTACAGCTTGTTCCTTCGTTGTGCAGAAACGAACTTCCACTTCATCATTCTTGATTAAATCTCGAATAAAATGATACTTGACCCTGATGTGTTTGCTTTTCCCATGATACACTAGATCCTTTGCCAGACATATAGTGGATTTATTGTCACACAGAATCGTCGGAGGACAATCCATATTTACTTGGAGAATATTCAGAATTCCTTTTATCCATAATGCTTGACATCCGGCTAAAGATAAAGCAATATACTCCGCTTCAGTTGAAGATAACGCCACTACCTTTTGTTTCTTAGATTGCCAAGCTATTGCACCTGATCCGAAATGGAATACATACCCAGAGGTGCTTTTGCTGTCATCTACGCTTCCTGCGTAATCACTATCACTAAATCCAACCAATTTTCCTTTACTACCTTTTGAGTAAACTATCCCGTGATTCAAAGTCCCTTTGATGTATCTCAGAATCCTTTTTCCTGCTTCCCAGTGACTTCTCTTTGGTCTTTCCATAAATTGACTGATTTTGTTCACCGCAAACATAATATCAGGTCTGGTATTTGTCAGGTACATAAGACAGCCAACCAAACTTCGATATATGTTCTGGTCTATTTCATTTCCTGGATCATTCTTTGATAATTGAAGTCCATATTCCATTGGAGTTGAGATTACATGACACCCTTCCATTTTAAAATTTTCTAATAAATTCTTGGCATATTTCTGTTGTGATAAACTAATATTCCCATTATCATAGTTTACTTCCATGCCAAGGAAATAATGAAGAATTCCTAGATCGGTCATTTCGAATTCACTTTTCATCGAATTCTTTAATTGTTCTATTATTTCCATAGAATCACTAGCTAAAATTAGATCATCCACGTAGAAGCAAACCACCATTCTTGTATTGTTTGTAATCTTGATGAACAGTGTGTGTTCATATGCACATTTTTTGAACCCATGTGATCTAAAATATCCATCTATCCTGCTATACCAAGCTCTCGGAGCCTGCTTTAAACAGTACAAAGGCCTTTTAAGATGGCATACCTTTTGTTCTTCTCCTCTCTTAATGTAACCCTCCATTTTTTCGATGTACACTTGTTCCTTTAGGTTTCCATTCAAGAAGGCCGTTTTTACATCCATTTGATGTAAGTGCCACCCATAATGTGCAGCTAGTGCTAGAACAATCCTGATCGTATCGAATCTAATTACCGGAGCAAAAGCATCTTGATAGTCAACCCCATACTTTTGATTATAACCCTTGGCCACCAAACGTGCTTTATAGTTGCTTATATTTCCATGCTCATCGTATTTTGTTTTATAAATCCACTTCACTCCGGTAGGTTTTTGATCCTTCGGAGGATCCACTAGTTACCAGGTTCCATTCTTTTGTATTGATTGCATCTCTCTATCCAAAGCTTCTCTACATTTTCCGTCTTTAAATGCTTCACTATATGATATGGGATCTGCATCAGCATAGAGTACAAAGTTTGCTACATCATTGGTGACAGTTTGACCTCTTTTATACAATTCGTCCACTTGAGCCTTGGTAAGAGGTTGTGAGTCTTGATAAACCTCCGAGATGCTTCGTGTTCTTAATTCTTCATTTTCTGAAGAAGATGATGAGTCTACCTCTTCTTGATGGCCATTCTGTTCTTCTGACTCTTCACCACTTAAGATATTTCCTGTCTGATCATTCCTCTCTAACTCTGTGGTCACGTTTGAAGAATCTACATCTGGATCTTTAATTTCTTCGCCTGAGTTGCTTAATCGAATATAAGAGGTTTCTCTATTTGCATAATTTTCACCCCACTCTTGACTTTCATCGAACACCACATCCCTGCTGATGATAATTTTGTTAGTTAATGGGTTATATAGTTTGTACGCCTTGCTGCGCTCACTATAACCAACAAATATTGCCTTCTCTGCTTTGTCATCCAGTTTTCCACGATGTTGTTTTGGAACATGTGCATAGGCGACACATCCAAAGACTTGTAAATGTCCAACACTATGTTTTCTTCCACTCCATGCTTCTTGTGGAGTCATATTTGGTACACTTTTAGTACCGACTCGATTCAGCAAATATGCAGCACATGCCACAGCTTCTGCCCAGTATGAATGTGATAACCTTTTCATTTTAAGCATGCTTCTACTAAGTTCCATAAGTGTTCTATTTTTCGTTCGGCTACACCGTTTTGTTGAGGAGTGTAACTAGTAGTGAGCTGATGGTGAATCCCATTCTCTTTCAGGAAAGCTTGAAATTCATGGCTACAATATTCTCTTCCTCTATCGGTTCGCATGGTTTTTATCTTAAATTCAACTTGGTTCTCTACAGTCTTCTTGAAGTTCTTGAAGTAACTTAGTGCATCAGATTATAACTTTAGAAAATAAACCCATGTTTTTCTTGAGAAATCATCTATGAATGTGATGAAATACTTGCAGCCTCCTATCGATGTTGTTCTCAGAGGTCCACATATATCAGAATGGACGAGTTGAAGCGGCTTATCAGCATACCACACTGCTTGTTTCAGAAATGGTTTTCTTGCATGCTTTTCTTGCATGCTTCCCAAATATGCATCCTTCACATACGTTGTTTGTTGACTTAGAGATCCTTGGTAATCCTTTTACAGTTTCATTTGTTCCCATGCTATATAAGGTGTCAAAACTGAGATGTCCATACCGGCGATGCCATAGAGTGGTCATGTCCTGTGTCATCATGTTGCAAACTCGATGTATTATGTCATGGTTCAGATTCAGAGGAAACATTTTGTTTCCTGTCATCTTGATTGATCCGATACACACTCCAGTTGGGTCTCTAATCATACATTCTTGATTAGCAAATCTCCCCTCATATCCTTTTTGTACTAATTGTCCTACACTCAACAGATTATATTTTAAGCCTTGCACATAGAATACGTTCGGAACTCTCTTATCTAATCCCTTTACTTTAATCGAAACATCATCGCATCCTAACACTTCTAATCTCTTATTGTCTCTAGTTCTCACTTCCATTCTTTCGGATTCATCTAATGTAATAAATAAACTCTTATTCCCCATCATGTGATTGCTACATCCGCTATCTAAGTACCAACAATCCTCTTTTGTTATTTCTTCCATGTTAAAAATCATGAACATTGTTGTTTCATCACTTCTCTCTTCGGACTCGTTTTCATGCAAGAGAGCGTTTTCACTCCTGTCATTCGTGTCTCTTTGTTGACAAAACCGTGCAGTATGCCCTAATTTCTGGCTGTTATAACAGCGAATCGGTCCGTTAAATCTTCCTCTTCCTCTACCTCGTCCTCTATTAACATAATCAGATCTATATTGTCTTGATTGGTCTGAATTGTTACTTTGTACTTGGAATACTTGTTCCATTGGGGCATCATCATATTCTTTTAATCTTAATTCGTGTGACTGGAGAATACCGAGCAACTCTTTCGTAGATATTGTAGTTAGATCTTTTGATTCTTCTGTTGCCACCACTACCGATTCGTATTTACGTGTTAGACTTCTAAGAATTTTTTCTAAAATTCGTTGTTCTGTAATGTTTTCTTCGTTTAAACGTAATTGATTCACTATAATTGTGGATCTATTTATATATTCCTCTATCGTCTCGTTTTCTTTCATTCTTAGGGCATCAAATTCACATCTCAGGGTTTGGAGTTTTACCGTTTTCACTCTGTGTTCTCCTCTGTATGCCTTATGCAGGACATCCCATGCCTCTTTAGAAACTCTGCACGTTGCAATTCGTTCGAATACAGTTTCATTGACCGCTTGAAAAATTATGTGTAGAGCCTTCTTATCTTTCTTGACCTTTTCTTTATGTATGTTCCGATCATTTTCAGAAGCATCATTTGGAAGATTATTGTATCCTTCTTCCACCATTGTCCATAGTTTTGCCCTAGTAATTTTGGAATCTAGGTTTGTATACCTCCGTTCATCGTTGTCATGAGTGTGTTTAAATGGATTTTGAATTATGGTATTGAAGATTTGTTTTGAACGATTGGAAGAATCAGTAATACTCGGATCGTTGTGGCTCTGATACCGCTTTATTGAATCTGTGATGGTATACTAGGGTTTTAGAGAAAAGATAAACGTGTTCTTGTATTAAGAATTGGTAAATGATAATATTTACAAAAGGTTTACATATATCCTCGGCCGGTTAAATTGATAACCGCCAATACATATACTTAACATAATAATAACAATAATAAACGTTACATATACATAATAGAACTATATAAATATGTATTATATTTAGCTTAAATCTTTTCTCCTAATAGTTACGTTTTCTACCCTAATTGTTTTTTCAATTATCATGTAGGGGTCACAATGTACAAGTTTCATTGAATGGGACCCCAAGATGTGTCAATGATCGATCGATACAATTCTAGGTCTATTAAGGTCAAGGAATGAGCTTGGAGCTTCAAAATAACGAGCTTCAAGCTAAACTGAATGCAAATGAAGCTGAATCAAGGAGAATTAGAAGATATTTCATTTTGATACGTTTTGTTTTTACTGTTGTTGCTAGGTACCTCATGTAACAATTGTAATTGAATGGAAAATATGCACCTTTTGTAATGGCCTTTTAAAATGGAATGGAAAATTTGCACATGTTCTTATATGTCTTTCCTAGTTGTAAGGTAATGAAAAATATGCGACTGTTATATGCTATTTTGATTATTAGTTTGATATGAACCTGATTACTAGTATTTCGTTCCTCTTTAGTATCGTATTTTGTTAGCTTCTTCGTATTATATTTGTTTGCATGTGTGTTGTTTGACAAATTTTCTTTGGTTTTGGTCTTTGATGATTTGGTGAGACTTTGTCTTTGGTTCTTTGTGTTCTGATTTTGGTGTGAAGGATTTATTTATATTGCATTAACAGACTTGCGGTCGAGGATGGTGAGTTTAATCTCATCTGAGACATTCATTTGTTGTTTAGTATTTTGACGATTTTGTGATGTCTATATGTTATTGCCTTTTGGTCGGTGTGGCTGGCTTTTTAGTTGTCCAAGACTACTTATGATTTAACCTTAGTTCTATTATTGATTGTTCTATTGTTCTTTTCGTCCGTGATGCTATGCTGAGACTTTACTTGTAAGTAAGCTTTTGTTCCTTAATATTTATATGTTTCTATATGATCAATGATAGTCTTTTGTGGTTAGTTTGTTATACAATTTTTTTTTGTTGATGGTTATGCCGGCGTATGTGTTTGTTTGCAGAATGGTGTATAAGGATTTGGTCAATTGTTGTAGTTTCTGCTGACTCTAACGCACGTTTTCCATATCTATTTGTAAGATGTATGTTTATGCTTGTGTTTTTGGTTTTAAAGTTTTTGGCATTTAGATTTGTTATGTAAAAATAGTTATTACTAATATGTCTGGACGTAAGAGGTTACATGTCGTTTCATCTGATTTCCTGCTATTCGTGTGGTAACTGTCAAAATGTTTGTCGATTTTGTGGTGCTTTGTTTTGGATTGGTGAAGAGGTCGCGTCTACTTCATTCCTTGGTTGTTTCAGTTATACTCAGTGTTGTAAGGTAGGTCGGGTTGCTTTATTCTATCGTTATAGTCCCTATAGTAGTTTTATCAATTCATTTTTAGGTGGCGTCATGAGGTTTGATGCTTTGATGTTTTGTTTGTTGTTTTTGGGTGGCGTATTTAGTTACTTTTTCTTGTATATGTGTTTTTGAAACGAACAATTGTTGTCAAACTGTGGGTTACTTAGTTCATGCTGTGAGGATTCTTTAGATAGCCGGTTGCAACTGATAAGTTGAGCCTAACAATCTACGTTATACATTGTTAATTGCTAATAATCTGGTGCATTGCAGGTTGTACCTTTCCTTTTGTTGTAAGTTTAGCTTTGTTGCTTTACCAGATGCTTATTCACTGTAACCTACTTATTGGCTATCACAAGTATGACTTCATTGTTAGCCTACATATTGCAGCCATGTTTCTTAGCTTCTTTAGTTGTCTTTTATTTTGCTTCATGCTTTATGTTTACTTTAGTTGATACGATTTATGATTATTTGATGTGCATGTGTGTTCTTGCCGGATGCCTTCCTCACGCATGGATCTTACTGTTTTGCAACAGCTTGAAAGGCTTTTGGAAGATCTTATCGAATTGGATCGATTGGTGTCCGAGAAGCTTAACGACTTAACCACGAGAGTTGGTAGCATACATGAGAAGCAAGCTGAGTTAGAAGTCTCTATTGACGCACATTATGCGCGCTACGTAGGCCAAAAGGATGTTAAAGTCTAGCTTTAACATTACTTCATAGCACGTATATAAATTTGATTGTAAATTTTATATGTCATATACAATGAATGCTTTTGTCACTAAACTTAATACTTTACTTTGCCTGTTTATATATATTTTCAATCGTATTAATATATAAAAATAATTTTATAGCTTTAGATTACTTTGTATGTTCTTATGTTGTAAGAGCATTCGCATCTCTTCCACCAAATTCAGTGAGTATGTTCTTTATATTATAAAAAGTGGAGGAGAGATAAAATGTTACTGTTCATCCGTATATTTGAGGGAATACTGTTCATTCTCTATAATTTTTTAATATATTTTGAAAGTGGTTTTGAGTAAAGCAAAACGACAAAAGTAATAATAAAGATATAAAAATATTATTATTTAATTGAAAGAAGAGAGGAAATATAATGTTTTTTTATGTAATTACAACGCAGAAATGATAAGAGAGATGTGAATACTCTAAAAACCAATTATAATACCAACAAAAGTCAACGGTATATAACATCAATGGAAGACAAGGTATATGAGTTAATGGAGGATTCGAGTTGACAACCAAATTTGTTTTTTGTTTTGTTTTATATTGGGAATTGTTATAAACCAGACATTTTAGGCCCAACCCATTACTTATGGGCTTTAGGGTTTTAGGTTTTATCGTTATGTTTACCTATATATTGTAATGTTGAATAGAATGAAGCTGAAAATTCAGTTTATCTCTATTTCTCTTTGGTTTTTATCACCTTATCAGCACCTCTGCTCTATACTTCTTTGATTGTTGAAGATCCCTCATTCTCTAATTTGGTGGTTGGCTGGTTGCTGTCCTTGACGCCATTTTTTCCATCATACGTTCGGTTTTCTATTCCAGATTCATCCATTCAGGTATGTAACAGCCTTAAATCTCCTGTTTATTTTATTTGGATGATATACTTGTTTCTTATTAGATAGCATATACTAGTACAGAGCACAATAAAGTGTGTTTTCTAAAATTGATAACAAAACAAAATCTTTACCAAGGAAACTAGTAGAAAGATATATATCATTTGTTTATACTAAATCATACATAAACACTCTGTACATATTGTCACCCTATATGTTCGGTGGTTACTGCCACCATATATTACGTATTAGATGTGAACGCGTAATGGAGATCCCGTTTTGTTGCGGCTGTTTTCCTCTAGCATGATTCCGGTGATCCCTCTCGTGACAAGCACCGCTGTCGACCACCACCGTCTATCACACCACCTCCATTCAAATCAGAAATAATAGGTGCAACTATGGTAAACCCTTACCAGAGACCCCTCACTGTTGATCGCCGGCCACCGGCATACTATGTTCCGTTTTTATACCCCCATCGATCTATGCTTTTAGTTTTCGGGCTTTTCTGTCTAGATTCCAGTAACCACAACGTGAAAACCATTGTTACCAACCACCACTGATTTTTCCGGCTTCATTCCGGTAACCACATCTAGTAAAGCATCATTGTTGCCACCGCTGACTTTTTCAGCCACACCACATTTTCAGCTATTTTTACGTGGCATTTAAGGTTAACAACCCTGCAAATCGGAACGAGAGGGTGAAACTATAGGAGCGAAGTTTCAGGAGAAAGGAAAGAGTATTATTTTCTACTTATTTACACCCTCTTTGCTACATATATTATTTTAACTAAATTATTTCAACGTCTCAGATAATCTCATCTCATCCAACGGACACTTTACTTTCTTCCAGACTATTCTAATGTTAGATGAATATTAACATTTTTTTTCTTGATAAACAATATAATATGCTACATATTGTTTTAACAAAAGAATTGACAATTAATGATTATGCAAAGTTTTTTTTACTACGTGAATATCAAATCGTCACAATCTAACATATTTTTTTTTGGTATTATAACATTAGGCATTAGTAAACATGCAATTTGTCTCCGTTTACGGATCATTACGTGGATGTTAAATATCCATGTGATTTTGAATTTTCTAAATGGAATTGAAAACTTAGTTTTACTTTGGTCCCATATTTTATATAAACATTTTTTGGTTATTGGAGTTTTCGATGGGAAAAAGAACCGGAGGGTGGTTTTAAAATATATGTGTTAATAATAATTATTATTTAATGTTTTGATCCAACTGTCCTCCATTACATATCAATAATAATTGTTTAATATTAGTTTTGATCGAACATTTTTTTTAATTAGAATGACACTTTTTAGTACGAATATATGGTGGGATACTATTTGAATTCCAAATTTAACCCAATATAATGTTATCGAATTGAATATCCATGTGATTTTGAATTTTCTAAATGGAATTGAAAACTTAGTTTTACTTTGGTCCCATATTTTATATAAACATTTTTTGGTTATTGGAGTTTTCGATGGGAAAAAGAACCGGAGGGTGGTTTTAAAATATATGTGTTAATAATAATTATTATTTAATGTTTTGATCCAACTGTCCTCCATTACATATCAATAATAATTGTTTAATATTAGTTTTGATCGAACATTTTTTTTAATTAGAATGACACTTTTTAGTACGAATATATGGTGGGATACTATTTGAATTCCAAATTTAACCCAATATAATGTTACCAGACAACCACATTACAGGATACAAAATTTATAAATGACTTTATTTTCCTTCTCTATTTTATTAACATACTTAAAGTTTAGAACCTGCAGTTCTAGCAAAAGAGAACCCAAAGTTCTCATACAATATACATTTCATTGGAAGACTTGTTTTTAAAATGCCTTATTCTTTCCTTTGTATATAATATGTCGAACTTATCGAAACTTGAATTTACCGCACTTGAATTAACTTTTATTTATTTTTTATTTATTTCCTGAAGAAATATGCATGCTAGCTCCTGTAGAGCTATTATTGGTGATGAATGTCTAGTAGATAGCGGTAGTACTAACTCTATTCTCAAAGATATGAAATTTTTCTCTGAGTTGTCTCCGGCAGAGACACCGATTAGTACTATATCTGGTGTCAGTAACCTTATCGAAGGCTACGGCAGAGCACACATAACATTATCTTCGGGTACCAAATTAACTATTGATAATGCATTATTTTCTAGTACATCCAGAAGAAATTTACTTAGCTTTAAAGATATTCGAAAAAACGGTTACCACCTAAAAACAATATCTGAAAATAATATTGAATATCTTCAAATTACTTCAAACAAAAATGGCAAAGAAACAATTGTTGAACAATTAGAAGCCTTATCCTCTGGATTATATTGTACTAATATCAATCCTATCGAATCATACATGGTGAGTAACCAAAAGCTGTTAGATAAAGACACATTCAATATATGGCATGACTGTCTAGGTCACCCACTGGGTTTTCTTAGTAAGGTTTTTAGTGAGGCAGCATAGCTGATCCAATAGTATCAGTTTATTTATTCAGGTCCTGAAGTACCTACTTAACATCATCCTGAAGTATGTTATTGAACTGTGTATAATTCTAAATGTTTAAGGGGGAGTGTTATAAACCAGACATTTTAGGCCCAACCCATTACTTATGGGCTTTAGGGTTTATAGTTATGTTTACCTATATATTGTAATGTTGAATAGAATGAAGGTGAAAATTCAGTTTATCTCTATTTCTCTTTGGTTTTTATCAGGAATAACATTTTATTATACGCAATTTTAATACTTGATTTTAAGGGTGTGTATGGGTCGGTTTTGACCAAAAACGATAACCATAACTGATCGGTTATGGTGGTTATGGTTATTCGGTTTTGATGATTATAGCGGGTCGGTTATGGGTGGTTAACCGTATATTTAGCTTAGCTAAAAATAGCTTAATTTTTTTTAACATGGAATAAATTGTTATTGCATATTTGTATATATTAGTATATTATATAGTATTAAAAAATACATATAATCTATAATATTATAACAATTATTATTGAATATTCAAAAAAGTGATATGATACATTCCATAAATTCAAATAAATATTCAACCAAAACCAAAAAATGATATGAAAAACCGATAAGTACTAAAATTCTTCAGTCAAAAACATCAAATATTAAAAATATGGTGAAAAGCCCTTAATCTTACAAAGATTTATTACATGTCGGTTCGGTTCGGTTATGGTGGGTATGGAAAAAATGATAACCATAACCGACACGCTACTTTCGCTTTTCAAAAAAATCATTAACCGACCCACCGGTTTTTTATTTGGTTTGGTTTTTTCGGTTCGGTTCTGTCGGTTAAATCGGTTATAGTTCGGTTAGTTCGGTTTTTTGCACACCCCTACTTGATTTTACCTTGCACTATTATAACAACCCTCCAAAATATTTCCGACACCCCTAGTATATTTAAACTGTCCCTATATGCCTTAAAATGCACCCCGTATGCGAAAACCGGACCCTAACTACCATATATCATTAAAAATAAAATAAAAACAAGATCCAGTCCTCGCTCGCGGGCCGCGAACGAGTTGGTGGCGATCTACGCGGGTCGCGACAGCTCGTAGTCAGGGCGAGCCCCCAGGCCGCCACGTGGGAGCCTCGTGTCAAGCCTAGTGGCCGAATCAGCACAGCTAGGGCCTACCCTAGTTGGCTTCGCGGGGCGCGAAGGACCCCTGTGTGGTCTACACGGGGCGCGAGGGCCCCCTGTTTCAGCCCTATAAATTGAGTCGAGAGGCCTTCAGTCCAAATCGTTCAGTCTTTTCTTTCTCTCTCGAATTTCTACATAGTAAACATAATTTTCGGGCATTATACCCCCTAATTAACGAAGTTCTGCCTCGTTGTAAGTATCATAACCCTGATTACGTATTAGATACGCTGCCCGATTGATCCAGGGTTCCGTAACGGCTGTCGTGGTTCTGCCCGACGTAGTCGTTGGAATGCCGTCTCGGGGAGGGTATTACTAATGTAAATATTGGGTTATTATACTAACGCGTGTTTATTTGTGTAATTAATAGATAATCACCAGGAAATCCTTAAGGAAAACCCTAAGACAACAATGTGAGTAATCTCCTTTTTGCAAATTGTTTGTACAAAACCACCTATGATTAACATTATATTAAAAAGTGATTGAGTATTTGTATTCTACAATTATCGTCGGTATGTTGGGGTTTTATGCACAAAATTTGTTACTACATTGTGAGTAGTAACATGACCACAAGTTGGGTTGACAGTACCGTGGGTGGTAATTAAAGTAGATGGAAACAAATGTAATTGCGCGACCGCCCTCAATGCTGTAGACTGATAAAACCTGTGTTGATTAAACTGGGATTCGCTCACCAGTATTTCCCACTGACCAAAATGTTTCTAAACGCGTTTCAGGTAACAAAATGTGAAAGCCAAATAGAAGCCAGCTGGACTGCACTGAAGGCTTGGAAAAGTGGCAATAAAAGTTACCTAAAAAAAGAGATGTTTTTATTTAAATAAAATAGAGTTTATCCCTATGAAAATGTGTGTACTTGAAACTTGGGAATTCCCCATGTGTTTAACATTATAAAAGCGTGGTATTTTACTCTGATAAAATATTTCCTAACTACGGTCCTGATGTAATTTCCGCTGCCAAAATGATAAACAACAATATCACCAAAACTGGACGCGGCCGCCCGTTCCTGGGTTGTTACGGGACGGGGCTGCGACAGAAGGTGGTATCAGAGCTAAGCCACTGATTCAGCCACAGAAGTGTTCTGCTGACACCAAGATATTATTCAAAATGTTAGGAAATTAATTACGAAAATACGTGTATATCTGTATTTTTATTATTGTGTGTTATTTGACTATTTGTTAGTTTACAGTATGAGCGACCAAGGACCTTCCGACGCCTACCGTCAGTTGTCCAGCTTACCTAGGAGCGAAGGCACCTCTTCATAGCCTACCCTCTCAGGGTATTCAGCTGACAATGAAGATGGGATATTCGTGTTCAAGGCTCAATCTGAAGAGCCATTCCCCCCTAAAAAGAGAGGATGGATCAGCAGAGGTGCGCATGAACGTAGGAAGAGGATGAAAAAGTTACAACAACAGCGAGTTTTAGCAGCCGCTAAGAGAGAAACAGATGCTCACACCCAAGAGATGCTCAAAAGGAGTCTAGCAAATTTTCATATTCTAGCAACCACAGCTGCAGCCCCTAATTTAGAGCAACTCATAGCACCCCAACCATTACCCTTGTTTCCCACACAACCAATGGAGATTGAAGTCAACTCGGAAAACCAAATCCCAGCACCAGTCTTTGACCCAACTGAGATACCTAGAGTACCAGCACCTAATCCTTTAGACCCAGACTACGATCCCTGGTTTGACGACCATAGGGATTACCAGCAACGCTACCCAATACCAGAAGAACCCATGCCAAACTTAGCAGCTTACCCAGGTCTGGACCCTCTAGATCCCTGTTATGATAATGATGAATACATTAGGGAAATTCTAGAGAATCCATATCCTCAGGAAGAACCAATGCCACAATACCCAAATCCCATACCAGCACCTGCACCCCCAATGAGCACAGAAAAAGTGCAAGAACTCCGAACCTTTGGTGAGGAGATTTTAGAAGAGAGCAAAAGGATGAGACAAATAGGAGAACGACTCGTCTGGAAATATGACGAGCGTAATATGGACTTTTGGATGAACCCCTATCATTAGTAATAATAATAGTAATATAATAATAAATATATATATAATATGTGTGTATGTTTGAAAACAATATATGATAATATATATGTTGTAGTATAGACCACCTCGTGGTTAGTGATGCATACTAGTATTGTATTTTTATTCCAGTTGTATTGTAATAATTATAGATGCATACTATAAAATAGAGTAAGTCGCAATGCTCGACGATTTTGATCAACATGCTTGCCATGTGATTGTTTGTATTGGATATTGTCATGTGATATTAATACTTGGTAATTGTTTAAAATCCAGATGGCCGACCCAGCAAATCCAGAAAACCAGAATAATGAAAATCAAATGAATAATAGTGAAATTCGACACCTTGTAACCCAAGGAATTAGAAATGCTATGCCAGCTATTATCCAAAATGTTAGGGATGCAGAAAATAATGATAAAAGTGGTAATGGAAGTAAACGAACCCATACAGAACCTAGTCACAGCATGCACAATGGACCCATACTTCAAGTGCCCATTCTTAAAAGAAGAAGAACCATGTCTTATGGTTGTTCTTATAAGGAATTCTGGTCTTGTAAGCCAATAGAATTCTCGGGCAATGAAGGGGCCATCGCAGCTCTACGCTGGATAGAAAATACTAAGGCAGTCTTAAAAATAAGCAAGTGCACAGAAGAAGATAAGATAATGTTTGCCTCCAATCTGTTTAAAAACTCAGCCTTAGAATGGTGGAACACTATCCTCCATTCTAGAGGAAGTGACAGGGTTTACAATATGGAATGGGAGGAATTTAAGAATATGGTAGAAAGTAAATTCTGCCCTCCCAATGAAAAAGAACAGATAGCAAACAAGTTCTTAAACCTTAGAATGACTAGAGTGGATAGTAAGGGGTACACTAATTTATTCTTTGAATATGCTAGAAAAGTGCCAACCCTTGCATCACCAGAACCCGTGTTAAACTCCCGCTACATCTGGGGATTAATCAGTGAGATAAGGCATGTAGTCAAGGCAGCTAGACCTCAAACTATTGAAGAAACCGTAGAACTGGCAAACACCTTGACTGATGAATTAGTGCGTAAACGAGAAGATGATCAGAGGAGAAACCTAGCTCAAAGGCTTACCCAGGAATTTCGCTATGGTAATTCCAACCGTGGGAAAAATATAGGTTCTACCTCTGCACCTTACTGCAAGGCTTGCAAGAAGAAGCATTCAGAAAAATGCTCCACTTAGTGCAATTTCTGCAAGATACCAGGACACAAGGAAGAAGATTGTAGGAAGAAACCTAATAATGGAATGTGCTTCAACTGTGGAGAAAAAGGTCACATCAAGCCGAACTATCCGAAACTAGCTCCAGCCCTGAACAACAAGACTACTAAAAATGCTAGAGCATTTGTTCTGACTGAAGAAGAAGCAAAGATGATCCCGGATGTGATCGCCGGTACGTTTTTAGTTAATGATGTTTTTGCTAAAGTATTATTTGACTCTGGTGCAAACCAAAGTTTTATTAATACTTCATTTTGCAAACTTCTCAATCAACCATTAACTAAACTCCCACAAGAATGTCTAGTAAAGACAGCATATGGAGAAACCATTAAGATTTATGAAATCTTGCAGGGAGCAAGAATATAATTTTTAAATCAAAAATTTATTGCAAACCTTTACCCAATGAATCTGGCAGGATTCGATGTTGTATTAGGAATGGATTGGTTAATAGCCAATAAAGCTAGTATTCTATGTGATCAAAAGTTAATCCAAGTAAATTCACCAAGGGGTGAAAAGATCACAATCAAAGGAGATAAACCCTCTAGATCCACGAAATTCATCTCTGCGATAAAAACAGCCAGTTATGTAAGAAAAAGATCATTAGTATATTTGATTTCTATAATCATTAATACTAAAGGAAAAGAATTGAAGGATATTCCAGTGGTATCCCAATTTTCAGATATATTTCCAGAAGAATTACCAGGGCTACCGCCAGACAGAGAAGTTGAATTCAGAATCCACCTACTACCAGGAACAACACCAATTACCAAAGCACCTTACCGTTTGGCACCCGCAGAAATGCAGGAACTGAAGAAACAGTTATAGAAATTATTGGAGAAAGGATTCATACAGCCAAGCTCATCGTCATGGGGAGCACCGATCTTATTCGTCAAGAAGAAGGACGGATCAATGCATATGTTCATTGACTACCGTGAATTGAACAAAGTCATGATTAAAAATCGGTGCCCATTACCGAGAATCGATGATTTGTTTGATCAGTTGCAAGGAGCTCGATTTTTCTCTAAAATCGATTTACGATCAGGATATCATCAATTAAAGGTACAGGAAGAGGACATTCCAAAGACCGCTTTTAGAACCAGGTATGGCCATTATGAATTTACTGTCATGCCATTTGGTCTAACCAATGCCCCAGCTGCATTTATGGACATGATGAACCGAATATGTAAGCCATATTTGGATAAATTCATAATTGTCTTTATAGAAGATATTCTTATTTATTCTAAGAGCAAAGAGGAACATTTAAAGCATTTCCACGCACTTCTAAGTTTATTGAGAAAGGAAAAGCTTTATGCAAAGTTTTCAAAGTATGAATTTTGGTTAGAACAGGTATAGTTTCTTGGACATTTAGTCAATCATGAAGGAATTCATGTGGACTCCACCAAGATCGAGGCAATTACTAAATGGAAAACCCCTGAGTCACCAACCGAGTTTAGAAGTTTCTTAGGATTGGCCGGTTATTATAGAATGTTTATTCGAGATTTTTTCTAGAATAGCCATTCCCTTAACTAAGTTAACCTGTAAATCTGTTAAGTTTGAATGGGGACGAAAACAAGAAGAAGCCTTTAAAATCCTTAAGCAAAAATTCACCAACGCACCCATACTAGCGTTACCCAAAGGAACTGAAGACTTTATAGTCTATTGCGACGCTTCTAAATTAGGTTATGGATGTGTGTTGATGCAACGTCAAAGATTATAGCTTACGCCTCTAGACAACTTAAGAATCATGAAGAGAATTATTCAACCCATGATTTAGAATTAGGAGCTATAATTTTTGCCCTTAAAATTTGGAGACATTACCTTTACGGTAGTAAGTTTACCATTTTCACTGATCATAAGAGTTTAAGGCATGTTTTTGGGCAAAAGGAATTGAATATGAGACAGACGCTGGATGGAGATACTAAGCGATTATGATTGTGATATCCAGTATCATGCAGGAAAAGCAAACGTAGTAGCTGATGCCTTAAGTCGAAAGTATCACGAAAAACCAAAAAGAGTGCGTTGTAACGCCCTGCCCTTTTGTACTTTCTTTAATTAGAAAACGTGCTTTATATTTCTATTTTTGGAAGCTTGTTCCTTTTGTATTTCGTATTTCGTTTCAAACCGTTGTAAACCCGAGACTTCGATCGTAATGAAATTATATTTTTTTCACATGTTTATACGTGTCGCAATACTTGGGTTATACGTTACCAATCTCGAATGCATACGCGCAACCGATACATGACATACTGGTACTCATAGCTTATACGTGCTTGTTAACTATTAAATACGTGGTTAAATTCTGTTAATAATAATAATAATAATAATAATAATAATAATAATAATAATAATAATAATAATAATAATAATAATAATAATAATAATAATATACCAAACATCAACTTATGTTGATGTAGTATTATTACTACTAAAGACAAAAAAATATATAAAGATGGACAAAGGAAGCAGCTCACGGTTTGATTTGGGCAGCCTTAAATTGTTGTTTTTCCATAATGTCTCGATCACCTAAAGTTACATATGAGTAAATGGATGATTATATTATTCATTTATCTAATTTATACTAATAAACCTTTAACCATTGTTTGTACTAAAAAAAACATGGAAAATACATGGCTACTTACAGCCATGCGACCCAGCTAATTAAAGCAGACTAAATTGCTTTGTTTTAATATATAACCACCAACAACATGTAATATCATAACTACTTATCATACTTTACTATTGTATCCAATATTATGTCACAAAAAAAAAAACAAGAAGAAGGTTAATGGCTGAATACAGCCTTGCGTGCGCAGCCATGAGAAATGTTTAGTTTTGTTTTTTTTTTAATGCCAAAGTCCCAACTAATCATATTAAATGCCAACCAACCCAACCCTAATCCATCACCTATATAAACCAAGCCATCTCCAAATATTTTTCACTTTTCTAAACATTTTCAACTCTCTCTAATCACTCCCAAATCACCCAAATTCGCAGCTGATTGCAGAAGTTCGGGCAGAAGCATACCTCTTCACAAAAGTGAGCATAACTCACTCAATTCTTGTCCGATTTAGTCCATTCTTTTTCCTATGTGCTTGGATTGACCTTAGCTTCGATTCCATGGGTGTTTCACAGTAAATAAGTCCCTGGAACTCCGGCAAAAAGGCTCCAAAGTTCACTGTTCATTTCTGATTTTCATCTAATCTTTACTAAACGTGTTTAACTTGAGTCTAACTCATCTCAAACCTATGTCCTTATGCTTAAAACCACTTCTATGGTTAGTTAGGCTTAAAAACAAGGTTGAGACATTCAAAATTAGAGGTTAAACCTCATATACATTCTGTTTTGTTTATGGTTTTTGACCCACAAGTGATTTCAAGCTTCAAGCTTGATGAAGGTGTGATTGTGGGCTAACTTGGGTTGTCCAACATAAAATCCCCACATTACATGATGATTTCTCACAGTGTAGTGGGCTAATTTGGGTTGTCCAACATAAAATCCCCACATTACTTGATGATTTCTCACAGTGTAGTTATTTATATTCTTGATGATTTCTCACAGTGTAGTTCATGACCCTCCTTGTATGTTTTTACATCAAGTGTAGTGGTGAACCATAAGAGGTACCTAAATGGAAGACTATTCTTCCTACCTCCTACATGATTTCCATGATACTAGAGGTACCTAAATGAAGATTTAATCTTCTACCTCATGCTTGACTATTGGACATAACAATACGTATAATACTTATATGTATATACTATCCAATATTTGAACCCTTGATGGTGAATTTGTGTTCATTCGTCAAAATATTAGAATAACATCATCTAAAGCATAAGACTTGTTACGATTCTAATGAGTATATTACTCATGAAAACATTAACCCTTAAGGTTCCATAGTGTCAAATACAAGTACTTATGTTAAAGGATGATTACTTTCATATACATATGTTCTTGTGTTTTAATTTCCTAAATCCTTAATCTACCGTTAATCTCCGTTACTCATATACTATGTTTCTTCGCGTAGAAGGACTTGGTGTTCCAATCCCTAATCAACAACAACTCACTCGCGGATTCAAGTAGATAACTTGCAAAACCGTGAGTATACTCGCAACCCCCTTTTTATGTTTACCACTTTTTGGGGTGTGACATGTTTAACTACTAAACTACACCTAAACTTATTCTTTATGCAATGCACGAAAACAATCCTTATACATGAATACTATGTTGTTATGCTTGATGCTTACACGTGGACCATACTTATGTGATATGTTTTAGTCATTAGCTTTCACGAGCCTCCATTTGACATGTATAGCGCTATAGGAGTAACGCACCGCCCGTAGACTAGTGGTCATGTTGAATTATATCATTTTGCGTAAACAGAGGGTTGACTAGAAATATTGCATGCCATGTTAGGTTGATCTTGTATAAACTAAGTTGCCATGTGGATTCGTTTTTAAACTTTTATACTTATACATATTCATAAACTTGTATACTCACCTTTGCTTTTGCATTGAATTGTATTTTAAACATGTTACAGGTTGATGATTGATGATGCTATGAAAATGGACTAGCAAAGATGCCTAGATACTCACTTAGACGTTTAGGTTTAAAGTGTTGTATCAATTTTGTTATGTTATGTTTGAACAATGTTGTTATTTGAATTTCTTGTAATGTTTTGACAATTTATTATGAAATGAAATCGGTTGAATATTGTCACAAATAGTGTTATGAAGTCTCTTACAATCTCGAACTAGTCCCACTCCGATGATCCCGCCATTGGTTGGGATGTGACAGATTGGTATCAGAGCCATAACTATAGGGAATTAGGTTGAATTGCCATGTTCGACCTAGTCTATAGTAGGAACCATATTTTTTTACCATTCTTGATTCTTGCTTAAAATATTAATCTTCCTACTTTGCTTCTTTCTCTCCTTTTTGGTCTTAATACTTACATAATGTCTTTCCTAAGACATTTTACACAATACACTTGAAGACTTGAAGACACTCTTTATACAAAAGAGACGAGTTTACCAAAATAGGCGTGAAACCCACAATTTGGTGAACGAATCTCATTCCGCTTATTCTTATTTTGTATGAAATTTCGCCATTTAGCTAGGAGTGAAATCCACATCTAAATGGTAAATTTCCAATTCGAACTCTAGTGGACCCTCATCATAGTGTCGAAATTATATTTTGACCCGATGAGTACCAACCACATTAGGGTACGAAATCGTCAAGTTAGGGGTGAAACCCGCACCTTGTCAATTGAGTCCCATTCCTCGATTTTCGTTCTCTCCAAAGTTTAGATTGTTTCGATCGATTAGAGACGTGTAGTAACTGGAAGGGTAAGATACCGTTAATCGCTTCTCGACGAGGGTATCTTACCTATAGGCCAAAACACGTTTCTCTAATTTGAAAGGACTTTCGATTCACTTTGGAATATTCGACGTTTCTCTACCCGAAACAATCCTATGTTTTATGAGCCTCTCTTTTATGTGATTCAATTTATATGTGATTTTATACTTGTTACCTCGTTCATTTCAAAACCGTTACACAATTCGCACGTCTAGCGCAATCAAAAACAATAATAATTATCGTGAACAAACTAAATTTATACTCTTTTCACGCATTCATACGTGTTTATACTTGTTGAATACTTGTTGAAATCATGCTAACTATGTGAACCATACGTGTTACATAATGTTTACATGTTTAAAACTTGCAAACTTATTTTGAATTTATGATCAAGTCTTATTCTTTTCCTTTTCTTTCGATTCCTTAGATGTCGTCCAACGGTGCTTCCAAGAAAACCAAGTCAAAGAAGGGTTCGACCTCCAACGCCAAATCCAACTCAATGTCACAAAGGGATTGCTAAAGTTCATGGCCAAGCAAATGGCTAAGGTCATACCTGATATTGCGAGCAAGATTCAGCCAAACACCGACTCACCGCATGGCTCTGTCGACTCAAAGGCAGACAAACCCAAATCAACCTTTCAATTCAAGCAACTCATGGCTTGTAGACCCTTGGAGTTTACAAGCAAAGATGGCGCCACCGCCATGATGAATTGGTTTGACGCAATTGAGCTTACTTTCTTGCAAAGTGGTTGCCCTGATGAGCTACGAACTTCGAATGCAACTGGAGTCTTCCGCTCGAGGGCACTCGAGTGGTGGACCACCGAACGCAACAAGAGGGGAAACGATGTTGCACATGCTATGCCTTGGGACGAACTTAAGCAGCTTATGAAGGACCATTTCTGCCCCCTCACGAACTCCAAAAGTTGGAGAATGAATTTTGGAACCTTACTCAGAAGGGGAGCGACATGGATGGTCTGATTACGCGCTTTAAACAACTTAGTGTCCTCTGTCCTGGACAAGTCGACTCCGTCCCCAAAACCATAGCCAAGTTCATTCGTTGTGTTGCACCTTCCATCACCAATCATCTTGCCACTGCTAACCCTAAAACCATAGAGGATGCCTATACCATAGCCACCGAACTTAACAACAACTGCGTTCTTCAGGGAGTCTACGATAAGGTTTTGTCGAAGAATGCTCACCAAGCTGTTACTGATACCACCAATACTACCACCGTTGTTGAACCTTTGTCCTCTCAATCCAAGAAAAACAAAGGCAAGAAGCGGAAGGCTTCGAGCCAAAATTGTGCGGTCGTCACTCCTCCAAACCCACAACCCTTACAAGCTTTAGCCGCCGTTGCCCCCGCAAATACCGAACCACCAAGGCAAGGCTATGTTGGATCTCATCCCAAATGTCCTACCTGTTTGTTTCATCATCCCACCAACGTACCCTGCCGCAAATGTGCCAACTGTCAGAGGTATGGTCATTTTGGTAACCGATGTCGAAACTTCCCTCAACCTCAAAATGCTCCTGTGCGAGCATGCTTCAAGTGTGGCGATCTCAATCATCTCGCCAATGTTTGTCCCTAGCTTTATCAGCCTCAACAACAGCAGCAGCAGCAACGACCGCCACAACAGCAGCAACAGGCTCAACAACCTGCTAGAGGCCGAGCTTTTGTCATCACTGCCGCTCAGGCTCAGAACGCCAACGATGTCATTACAGGTACGTTTCTTGTGAACCATGTTTATGCTTCTTGTCTATTTGATACTAGCGCCGATAAAAGTTTTGTGTCGCTAGAATTTGAACAATTGCTTAAGTGTAAACGCTCTAAGTTGCCAAAATCTTTTGTTGTCGAAGTCACTAATGGTAAATCTGTCACTGTTGATTCCGTTCTTCCCAATTGTTCCTTGAATCTCAATGATCATACGTTTTCAATCGACCTTATACCTATGTAAATGGGTAGCTTTGACATCATAGTAGCCATGGACTGGCTTAGGCGAGTTCGTGCTGAAGTTGTTTGTTCTGAAAAGTTTATCCGCCTTCCTTTTCCAAATGGTGATTCTCTACACGTGTATGGTGAGAAACCTTCTCAAGGTCTCAAACTTATGTCGTGTATCCAAGCAAACAAATGCTTACGCAAGGGTACCTTCGCCTTTCTCGCCCATATAGTGGAAAAGAAGGACAAAGGCCCAAGCATAAGTGACGTCCCCGTTGTACGTGATTTTCCCGACGTGTTTCTCGACGATCTTCCTGGTCCGCCTCCTTCTCGTTCCGTCGACTTTCACATTGACTTAGTGCCTGGCGCTACGCCTGTCGCTAAGTCTCCTTACCGTTTAGCACCCTCTGAGATGCAAGAGCTCTCGAGTCAACTCCGAGAGCTTCTTGATAAAGGCTTTATAGGCCCTAGTACTTCTCCTTGGGGCGCTCCTGTATTGTTCGTTAAAAAGAAAGATGGGTCATTCCGTATGTGTATTGACTATCGTGAGCTCAACAAGCTTAATGTCAAGAACCGATACCCTCTTCCGCGCATCGATGATCTCTTCGATCAATTGCAAGGCACAACCTACTTCTCAAAGATTGATCTTCGTTCTGGGTATCATCAACTTCGAGTCCTCGAAGAAGATATACCTAAGACCGCCTTTCGTACACGTTATGGTCATTACGAGTTTGTGGTCATGCCCTTTGGTTTGACCAATGCACCTGCTGTTTTCATGGATTTGATGAACCGCGTGTTCAAAGCATACTTAGACCGTTTCGTGATCGTCTTCATCGACAATATTCTTATTTATTCAAAGACACAAGGAGAGCATGAGCGACACTTGTGTCTTATCCTTGAACTTCTTCGTACTGAACGTCTATAAGCCAAATTCTCCAAGTGTGAATTTTGGTTAAAAGAGGTTCAATTCCTTGGTCATACTGTCAATGAACTTGGTATTCACGTTGACCCCGCTAAAATCGAAGCTGTGAAGAACTGCATCGCACCTAAGTCTCCGTCTGAAATTCGTTCGTTTCTCGGTCTTGCTGGTTAGTATCGTCGTTTTATCTCTAACTTCCCGAAGATCGCTGTTCCTTTGACTTCTTTGACTCAAAAAGAGAAACCTTTTGTTTGGGGTCCCGAACAAGAGGAATCTTTTCAAACGCTCAAGGAGATGCTTTGTAATGCTCCTATCCTCGCGCTTCCTGATGGTAACGACGACTTCATTGTGGATTGCGATGCTTCACACCTTGTCCTTGGTTGTGTGCTTATGCAACGAGACAAGGTCATCACTTATGCGTTAAGGCAACTCAAAATACATGAGAAAAACTATACTACTCATGACCTTGAACTTGGCGCAGTTGTTTTTGCGTTGAAGATTTGGCGGCACTACCTTTATGTTACTAAGTGTGTGCTCTTCACCGACCATAGGAGCCTTCAACATATCTTCAACCAAAAGGAACTGAACATGCGTCAACGTCGTTGGGTAGAACTGTTAAACGACTATGACTGCGAAATCAAATACCATCCAGGTAAAGGGAATGTAGTAGCCGACGCGCTTAGTCGTAAAACTCATGTGAAGAGTGTCCGTTGTCTCCAACTCGTTAACGATCTTTAATGCCGCATTCGCGAAGCTCAATATGCCTCTATTAACGAAGGTAGTCTCTCTGTTGAGATATAAGGTGCTAAGGAACATGAACTCGTGTCTAAATCTGATGGTATTTTATACTATCTCAATCGTATCTGGATCCCTAATCGTGAAAACCTTCGAGACTTTCTGATGAAGGAGACACACAAATCGAAGTATTCCGTTCATCCTAGCGCTAACAAGATGTACCATGATATGCGTACGTCATACTGGTGTCCTGGGATGAAGAGGGATATTGCCTCCTACGTTGCAAAATGTCTCACTTGTTCGAAGGTAAAAGCTGAACATCAATGTACCTCTGGCTTACTCGAACAACCAGAGATTCCTGTCTGGAAATGGGAAAGCATTGCCATGGACTTTATCACTAAACTTCCTCGTACTTCTTTTGGCCATGACAGTATTTGGGTGATCGTTGATCGATTGACCAAATCAGCTCATTTTCTTCCCATTCGTGAAGATTTCAAAGTCGAGAAATTGGCTAGAATCTACACTAATGAGATTATCTGTCGTCATGGTATCCCCATTGACATCATTTCCGATCGTGATGCTCGTTTTACGTCTCGCCTTTGGCAAACTTTTCAATCTGCTATGGGTACTGTTCCTAACCTTTGCACCGCTTTCCATCCTCAGTCAGACGGTTAAACCGAGCGCACTATCCAAACTTTAGAGGATATGCTTCGTTCTTGCGTAATAGATTTTGGTGGAAACTGGGATTCACACTTGCCTTTGATCGAATTCTCGTACAACAACAGTTATCATGCGAGTATTCAAATGGCACCTTTTGAAGCATTGTATGGTCGCAAGTACCGTTCGCCTATTTGTTGGCACGAGGTTGGTGAATCTCAATTCACTGGTCCCGAGCTTATACAAGAAGTGACAGACAAGATTTTACAGATTCGAGACAATTTACTGAAAGCCAGGAGCCGACAAAAGAGTTACGCTGACAAGCGTCGCAAACCCTTGGAATTCGAGACAGGTGATTTGGTACTTCTCAAAGTGTCCCCTTGGAAGGGTGTAGTTCGATTTGGTAAGAAAGGAAAACTCGCACATCGCTACGTTGGTCCTTTCAAGATACTCGAAAGGATTGGCAAGGTTGCGTATAGACTGGACCTACCTGAAGAACTCAACAATGTACATCCTGTCTTCCACGTGTCAAACTTAAAGAAGTGTCTAGCTGACGAAGGGCTTCAGGTTCCACTCGAGGACCTTCAAATCAACGAGACCTTGCATTTTGTGGAAAAACCCGTCGAAATCATGGATCAAGGAGTTAAGTTATTGAGGCGCAGTAAAATTCCTATCGTCAAGGTTCGATGGGAAGGTAAACGTGGCGCTGAATTTACTTGGGAACTCAAGAGTGACATGAAGACGAAGTATCCGTATCTTTTCGCTACATCTTCCTAAATTTCGGGACGAAATTCCCTAAAGGAGGGGAGATTGTAACGCCCTGCCCTTTCGTACTTTCCTTAATTAGAAAACGTGCTTTGTATTTCTATTTTTGAAAGCTTTTTCCTTTTGTATTTCGTATTTCGTTTCAAACCGTTGTAAACCCGAGACTTCGATCGTAATGAAATTATATTTTTTTTCACATGCTTATACGTGTCGCAATACTTGGGTTATACTTTACCAATCTCGAATGCATACGCGTAACCGATACATGATATACTAGTACTCATAGCTTATACGTGCTTGTTAACTATTAAATATGTGGTTAAATTCTGTTAACAACAACAACAACAAATAATAATAATAATAATAATAATAATAATAATAATAATAATATACCAAACATCAACTTACGTTGATGTAGTATTATTACTACTAAAGACAAAAAAATATATAAAGATGGACAAAGGAAGCGCTCACGAATTGGGCAGCCTTAAATAGATGATATACTAGTACTCATAGCTTATACGTGCTTGTTAACTATTAAATATGTAACTATTAAATATGTGGTTAAATTCTGTTAACAACAACAACAACAAAAACAAACATCAACTTACGTTGATGTAGTATTATTACTACTAAAGACAAAAAAATATATAAAGATAGACAAAGGAAGCAGCTCACGAATTGGGCAGCCTTAAATTGTTGTTTTCCCATAATGCCTCAATCATCTAAAGTTACATATGAGTAAGTGGATGATTATATTATTCATTTATCTAATTTATACTAATAAACCTTTAACCATTGTTTGTACTAAAAAAAACATGGAAAATACATGGCTACTTACAGCCATGCGACCCAGCTAATTAAAGCAGACTAAATTGCTTTGTTTTAATATATAACCACCACCAACATACTTATCATACTTTACTATTATATCCAATATTATGTCACAAAAAAAAAACAAGAAGAAGGTTAATGGCTGAATACAGCCTTGCGTGCGCAGCCATGAGAAATGTTTAGTTTTGTTTTTTTAATGCCAAAATCCCAACTAATCATATTAAATGCCAACTAACCCAACCCTAATCCATCCCCTATATAAACCAAGCCACCTCCAAACATTTTTCACTTTTCTAAACACTCTCAACTCTCTCTAATCACTCCCAAATCACCCAAATTCGCAGCTGATTGCAGAAGTTCGGGCAGAAGCATACTTCTTCACAAAAGTGAGCATAACTCACTCAATTCTTGTCCGATTTAGTCAATTCTTTTTCCTATGTGCTTGGATTGACCTTAGCTTCGATTTCATGGGTTTTCACAGTAAATAAGTCACTGGAACTCCGGCAAAAAGGCTCCAAAGTTCACTGTTCATTTCTGATTTTCATCTAATCTTTACTAAACTTGTTTAAGTTGAGCCTAACTCATCTCAAACCTATGTCCTTATGCTTATAACCACTTCTATGGTTAGTTAGGCTTAAAAACAAGGTTGAGACATTCAAAATCAGAGGTTAAACCTCATATACATTCTGTTTTCTTTAGGGTTTTTGACCCACAAGTGATGTTCAAGCTTCAAGCTTGATGAAGGTGTGATTGTGAGCTAACTTGGGTTGTCCAACATAAAATCCCCACATTACTTTATGATTTCTCATAGTGTAGTTATTTTTATTCTTGTATTATTCATAGTTCATGACCCTCCTTGTATGTTTTTACATCAAGTGTAGTGGTGAACCATAAGAGGTACCTAAATGGAAGACTATTCTTCCTACCTCCTACATGATTTCCATGATACTGGAGGCACCTAAATGAAGATTTAATCTTCTACCTCATGCTTGACTATTGGACATAACAATACGTATAATACTTATATATATATACTATCCAATATTCGAACCCTTGATGGTGAACTTGTGTTCATTCGTCAAAATATTAGAATAACATCATCTAAAGCATAAGACTTGTTACGATTCTAATGAGTATATTACTCATGAAAACATTAACCCTTAAGGTTCCATAGTGTCAAATACAAGTACTTATGTTAAAGGATGATTACTTTCATATACATATGTTCTTGTGTTTTAATTTCCTAAATCCTTAATCTACCGTTAATCTCCGTTACTCATACACTTTGTTTCTTCGCGTAGAAGGACTTGGTGTTCCAATCCCTAATCAACAACAACTCACTCGCAGATTCAAGTAGATGACTTGCAAAACCGTGAGTATACTCGCAACCCCCTTTTTATGTTTACCACTTTTTGGGGTGTAACATGTTTTACTACTAAACTACACCTAAACTTATTCTTTATGCAATGCACGAAAACAATCCATATACATGAATGCTATGTTGTTATGCTTGATGCTTATACGTGGACCATATTTATGTGATATGTTTTAGTCATTAGCTTTCATGAGCCTCCATTTGACATGTATAGCGCTATAGGAGTAACGCACTGCCCGTAGACTAGTGGTCATGTTGAATTATATTATTTTGCGTAAACAGAGGGTTGACTAGAAATATTCTATGCCATGTTAGGTTGATCTTGTATAAACTAGTTGCCATGTGGATTTGTTTTTAAACTTTTATACTTATACTTATTCATAAACTTGTATACTCGCCTTTGCTTTTGCATTGAATTGTATTTTAAGCATGTTACAGGTTGATGATTGATGATGCTATGAAAATGGACTAGCAAAGATGCCTAGATACTTAGACGTTTAGGTTTAAAGTGTTGTATCAATTTTGTTATATTATGTTTGAACAATGTTGTTATTTGAATTTCTTGTAATGTTTTGACAATTTATTATGAAATGAAATCGGTTGAATTAAATATTGTCACAAATAGTGTTATGAAGTCTCTTACAATCTCGAACTAGTCCCACTCCAGTGATTCCGCCATTGGTTGGGGTTTGACATGCGTTCTCTTAAACTAAATCTGCAGGTAGATTTAAATGAACAAATTAGAAAAGCACAAGAATCAGTGATCAAGGAAGATACAGAAAAATTGAAAGGAATGATTAAGGAACTAGAACAAGGAACAGATGGAATTTGGAGATTCCATAAGAAAAGAATGTGGATACCTAAATTAGGAAACCTACGCCACCGTATATTAGAAGAGGCCCATAAATCTAAGTATACGATGCATCCTGGAAGTAATAAGATGTATCAAGACTTAAGAAAGAATTTTTGGTAGATAGGAATGAAAAAAGGATATAGCAGCATATGTTGCAAAGTGTCTAACCTGTTCACAAGTTAAAGCTGAACATCAGAAACCCTCAGGTTTGTTGCAACAATTAGAGATGCCCGTATGGAAATGGGAATTGATAACAATGGATTTTGTTACTAAATTACCCAAAACAAGAAAAGGTAATGATACAATCTGGATGATTGTAGACAGGCTAACTAAGTCAGCTCATTTCCTACTCATGAAGGAAACTTTCAGTATGAAACAATTAGCTAAATTATATGTAATTGAAATAGTTTCATTACATGAAATTCCTTTATCAATTGTTTCTGATAGGGATAGACATTTTACCTCTCATTTTTTGACAAGTTTCCAAAAAGCAATGGGAACCAAGTTATAAGCACCGCTTATCATCCTCAAACGGACGGACAAAGCGAAAGAACAATTCAAACAATGGAAGCCATGCTTAGAACTTGTTTAATTGACTTCGAAGGTAATTGGGACGATCACTTACCATTAATAGAATTTTCTTATAATAACAGCTATCACACAAGTATCAATGCTGCAACATTCGAAGCACTTTACGAACGAAAGTGCCGAACGCCAGTCTGTTGGGCAGAAATGGGAGAAAAACGACTATCCGGACCCGAGATAGTGCAAGAAACAACCGACAAAATCATTCAAGTCAAAGAACGACTAAAAGCAGCACGCGATTGACAGTAGAGTTATGCAGATAACAAACGAAAGCCATTGGAATTTCAGGTAGGAGACAAAGTGTTATTAAAAGTCTCTCCTTGGAAAGGAGTGGTAAGATTCATCAAAAGAGGAAAGCTAAGCCCCAGGTATGTTGGACCTTTTGAGATTATAAAAATAATAGGACCTGTAGCCTATGTTGGTGCATAGATGTCTGTTAACTTCGTCTTTATAGAGTCTTGTATCTAGATAGGATAAACCAGTGCACAGCAGGATAGAAATTAGGTTTTACATGTTAAAAGGGGTAATTTCGCATGAAATCGCTAGTGCTATTTCGTACCAAATTACACAAAGTAATTTCGCATGAAATAGCAAGTGCTATTTCATACGAAATTATCTCCCCTATATATAGTGGACCTGCTGTTTCATTTGTAACGTTCGAGATTTCAGATCCGAGGTGCTGCCAGTTTGTCAAACGATCAGAATTGCTTTGAAATCAATAATAAAAGGATAATTAAGGAGAATCAAGATGTTTCACATCTATATCACTGATTCCGCCTTTGATATGGATCATAAACTCTTCTGATTGACTCGTTAGGGTCACACGACGATCCAACAAGTGGTATCAGAGCTCAGGAAGAAGAGTTTATACCAATTCAGCTTGTTTTCATCACTTCTACTCTTCCTTTTCAAAATTAAACGAGATTTAACGGACAAAATGGATTGAATTTCACATATATCACGTAAAACACCGTTTTAATGAATCCTTGAAAGAATTGGACCAAAATTCGAACAAAATCTGGATCAATTTGACAAAATGGTGGCCGAAATGATGATGTCATCATTATTTCGCATGGAATAGCCTTTTAATTTCGCACGAAATTACACTTTGTGATTAATTTCGTTTGAAATTGCTGATTGGTTTCACACGAAATTAGATTTCGTTTGAGGATTTCATACGAAATCACTATTTCGCACCAAATTGGCTTAATTTCGTTTAAATCTAAGCTGATTTCGCACGAAATTATCTTTCGCTTGGTAATTTTGCTTGAAAACAATATTTCGTGTGAAAACTCTTATTTCGTTTGAGTTGATATTTTGTTTGAAGGCTGTTCATTTCGTTTGAACTGATTTCGTTTGAACTGATTTCGCTTGAACTGATTTCGTTTGAAACTGTTTTGTTAAAATAAAAAATTTTTCTAAGTGTTTATTGATTGTTTCAGATACGTGAAGATGGATGATTTTATGAATCCATTCAGCGACGTTTTTGCTTTCACGGGAAACACCGGAGATGATACATCAAACAACACAAATGAAAATGCTCCGAGTGCGAAGAAAACTCTTTCTGATGCTTTGAGTGTGGAGAGTGCATATGGCACATACAACAAACCTCCCAAACTAATGGCGATTGAAGAATACAATAGATGGGCTAAAAGGTTTGAAGAGTGGCTAAAAGTGTTTGCGTATCAAAGTTGGAAGAGCATGAAGAATGGTTTCAATATGGGAAGATCGGATTATGAAAATATAGCAGATACTGATGTAGAAAGTTTTGTTGCTGAATAAAAATGCATTGCATTGCTTCATCAGTCTGTGAGAGACGACATAATATCGTTGATTAAATACACAAATTCGAAAGATCTATGGGAGAAACTGAGAGTGAAATGTGTGGGTAGTGCTGAGATAGTTAAAAACAAAAAGAAGTTGTTAAGAAAAGAATTTGATTTGTTTGGATGTTTGAAAAATGAATCTGTGTCAAAGATGATCGAAAGATTCGGGCATTTGAAGATGGAACTTGCTAGACATGGAATCATTTATACTCAAGAAGAATTGGTTGACAAACTGTTTGACTCGCTGCCGGATGAGAAAGACTGGCAATATTTTGCTTTGATGTTGAAGAACACAGTAAAGTCAGAGGATCTGATGGTTGATCTGTTAATCGAAAGATTGGAGAGTCATGAATTGGAGATCAAGAAATCAAACAAAGTCAATAATTCCTCATATCAGCAGAATGTTGAGCAGTATTATCGAGGTAGTATGATCCCAAAGAATGTGTCTCCCAAGACAGCTTTCTCAGCTGAAAGTTCTAACACGTCAAATCAAGAAAATTCAAGCAGTGGTTTTCATAGTGGTTCTTCATCTACTACTTCAAGTCAATCAGTTCCAAAGAATTTGTTTCAATGTAACATTGCTGTGGATCTCAAGAATGCTCAAAATTTCAGTGAAGAATCCACAAAGCAGCAAATGGTATTTTTAGCATCTTTCCTAGAATCATACGAGAGCCTTGTTGCAGGCAAGATTGGAAACACTAACCTCACCAAGGAGGACTATGATCAGATCGACCCAGAAGAGATGGAGTTGATTGATATCAGATGGTGTATGGCTAGTGCGGTCAGAAGGGCACAAAGGTTCATGGAGATTACCGGCAGACATTCTATTGGTGGACCTTCCACAAAACTTGGTTTTGATAAATCAAAGGTCACGTGCTTCAGATGTAAACAAAAGGGACATTTTAAATGTGAATGTCGAAATGCACCTGCTGATGATACTGCAAATCCATTCCGTGAAGATTACTACAAAAGAGCAATTTATCATCAGAACAAATCTGAACCTCCCAGAATGAAGCAGCTAGAAGATACCCCCAAAGAAAAATCAAGAGCTCTTGCTGTTATTCATGATGACGAAGGTTTCGATTGGAGTGAACTGCTACCAGAAGAGGATGCAGTGGGCTATGCGTTTATGACAAAGATTGTTCCTTTCAAAGACAACAAAATAGAAGAAGTATAATTCATCAACAGAAGAATGCAAGCCCAATTCAGGATTAGTAGAATTTATCATACATATAAAGAAGCTAAAAAGGCGAAAAGATGGGATGCTGATAGAGAATGTTACCTTGATCCCAAAGGAAACATTGCTGTTGATCCAGATTATGTTAGTGTTGAAGCTCTCACTGAGCAAATTGCAGCAGAAGAAGAAGCTAACCAGAGAATGTGGTGGGGAGGAGGAGAAGCTGAAGAAAAAGAAAAAGAAAAAGAGAAAGAATCGCAGCCAAAGAAAGTTGATGACGGGATTATTGATACGTCATAAGAGTTTACTGCTGAGAATTTAAAGAAGATGGCTAACAAAGTGCTTGCTGCGAAAGAGCTAGAGGTAGTTTCTGGTTCTGGATCTGAGTCTAAAAGCAAGGTCAGTCAGAATGATGCAATCAATGAGTCAGGTAAGAAAACTAAAACTGAGAGCGACTGCAAAAATTGCATGAAAGACTGCAAGGTTTGTAGTACAGTTGCTTACCTCAACGGTAAAAAGGTTGAAGAACTGACAGGAAGAGTCAGAGACGTTGAAGATCAGATCTTAAACCGTGACAAAATGTTAAAAGCTTCAAATGAACGTTTAAAAGATTTATCTGAGAAAATTGAAAATGATAAAATTGACGTAGAAAGAATTAGGAAAGAAAATGCAAAACTAATTCATGAAAATCGTCAACTTTCAGAAAATTTTGAAAAGCTAAAACGAGCGGTAAAAGATTCTGATGAGAGAAATGGTAAGACAAACAAAGAAAATGTTCAACTGAACGGAGTTCTTAGGGTAAAAGAAGAGCAAATTAATCAACAATTGGATGAGATTGCTAAGTTGAAGCTTCAGTTTCAAGAAGCTAAAATTGAGAATGAATGCATCCAGTTTAAACTAAACAGTTACAACTCCGCAAGTTTTGTTCTTCAACATATCGTTCCTAAACCAATTAGGAAGAACAAAGCTAGCGAAGACGTTTATTCGGATGGAACCGGGGTTGGGTTTCATCTGGTTCCACCGCCAGTTCTAAACAATTTTTCAAAGAAAAAATCAGGGTTGGTTAATGATGAAGAAGAAAATGAAGTTAAGCTTCCAGACACGATTGATGTTGTTGGTGCACACATCTGTCGTCTTCGTCTTATGTCGAGTCTCAGTTTCATTACGGTTTTGATCAAGACATCATGTCATCTTACACATTGATGACATCATGAATATGACTGTCACACCCCGGCCGCGTTAAAACAACAAACCGCGGCGGAAACGCCGGGGAGTGAGGTGACAGAATCATTGTTTCAACAACCATGGTAATAAAAATTATGTATTATTAAATTAAAGTTTACATTGTCTTGGGAATTAAATAAAACATAACATAATAATTGTCTTTTAAGTCACTAAGGCCCGTGTCCGCCTAAGTGTAGCACAAACATCATCATGCATCAGCACCTGATACACATGTAAAAATAGGTACGTCAGCATAAAAATGCCAGTGAGATACATAGGTTTTGTTTATGCAGGATTCATGACTTGTAGTTTAAAAGAAGTATTTAACCAAAAATAGTCATGAACCTTGTAAAATGTTTTCTTTTATAGAATCACGTGAAAATCGATATGAAAATCAAATGATATAAAAGAATTATGCATGGTTAAATAAATAACCAAGTAAAAGTGAATTGTATAAAATATGTACTTTGTATAAAAATGCCGTGTCCTTGTAAAAATATTTCATGTCTTTTGTCAAGTGGCTTAGGAAACGTAACAATGTATAATACAATAAAAGCACTTATATATAGGAAGTACCAGCGGCGTATCCACCATGCTTTTATCGTATAACACATAGCCCCGTTACATAAGTCGCTTATCATTACCCAACAAAATGTCATGTTTAATGTCAAAATGTTTATGTATAAGCCATATTTAATGTCACGTGTAACAATGTATTATGTATAACCAATGGAATGCATAGCAAGTAGGAAAACATCTACTTAAACTATGTAAAAATGCCAATGTGAAACATATGTCATGTACGGTGAATAAAAGAATCTACTCAACCCCGTAGGAAAAATGTACAAAACAATGTTTTTGAGTAAACCTAAGTTTAAATCAAATGTTATGTTTTGCAGAAAAACAATGCTTTATGATTACAAACATTTATGCAGTAATGTTAATCGCATACATTCAAGCCATGCGACTGTGTCGACAAACCTTTAAACAAATTAAAGGTTCATCTAAGTTATGTAGTCGGATTCTGTCATTTCCAACTTCCAAACAAACCTAGGAAGTCGGAAACGGGAGTTGTCAATTCCTATGGTACCATTACATACTACCGAGCGGCGTGATCAATGTTAATGAATGTATTATTGTCCCGATTAAACATACCAAATGTCATAACCAATGTAAGCATGCTATGAAAACCATTTACTAGGTATGCTAAGTAAACATGCCTAGTAGAAATGTCATGTAAAACAATGCGTACATATGCTAAGCAAACATACGTAACAAATGTGTAATAAATCAATGCTCTAGCATGCTTAACATACATAGCAAAACATAATGAAAGCATGTACTAAATATGTACTAAGTGAAACTAGTATGTTTATGTCACAAAAGCATGTAAAACAAGAAAGTAACAAGTATGTACATGTGAATCACCCCAAAGTATTTGAAAACGTAAAAGAGGGGAACTATGTACTCACTTGGGGTTGCTAATTAGTCTTGAGAATAAGACCAATTTAAGCTCCAAGTATCACGGAATCAACCGGCACCTAGTATAGGTAACTATGTTAATAATCGGCTCCTAAATCAGGTGATAGGATAGAATGAGGTTCTATAAATCAAATGAGTATTTAAACTCATATGGTATGATTTATTAGACCTTACATTCTGATTGGAAAGCCTAACTAAGTGCTTTTGACCCGTTTCGACCCATTATGGTAGTATAAGCTACTAAAATGCGTCGTTAGCGTAAGACTATGTTCGGATGGTTAACTATGTGCTATGCCAAGTCTTACATGCCCAATTATGCCTAAACATGTTACTAAATCAGATTATATGTCAAAAATATGTTCACATAGTCAAAATACGGATTTATGCTTCAAAAGGGCGTTTTGGTCATTTACTATGGGCATACAAGCTAACTAGCAAAAGACTAACCAATCCTAGGTGATCATAAAGTATAACCTCAGAGGTTATTTCCTATGTAACTATGATCACTAAGTAAGCTTGGTCGGATCCTAAAGATCGAACAATCGGGTCGGGTTCGAAAGTCTAAGCGGTTGTTTAGACCGCTTAACTAACGACCCTAAACAAGCACCAAACTATTAGTGACGAGTTAAACATGTCAAAACATGTTTAACCTACTGATTTGGTATCAAAACAATGGGTTTTGATACCCGAAAATAGTTCCGTTGCAAAACGCGTGCTAAAACGCATTTTGACCGAAACTTTGACTCGTCACTATGCCTAGTTAATGTGGTAATCAGTAGGTATAATCACTAAGGATTATAACCATTGTGATTACAATCACATTGCAAAGTTCAATTGAACTTTGACTTGACCAATTGACTGGTCAAACTGAAAGTCAAACTCTGTTTGACTTTTTAAACTAGTAAGCAATAAAAAGAATGAAAGAATGCTTACTAAAGTCCTTGCTATCTTTTCTACAAAGAAGACAAGTCCCAAATCAGTTGAGAGAGCTCCCAATCAGATGTAGAGAAGAGAATGGAGGAAATGAGCAAGGAATTCAAGTGAATGGTCTTGCTATTTATAGTTGTTGCAAGATCATAGGATCATTCCATGTGTTTGTGTGGCCAACAAGGAATAATCTTGACCCTACAATTGTTAAGAACTGATTGGGAACCTTGGTGATCACACAAACTTGCCCATCACACAAAGAAGTTACCATAACAGTCCCCGAAGTAACAACAGATTGCTAAAAATGAATTCTGGTCGCTGGGCCATCCTTACGCACCGTAAAGATAAGGCTTACGGTCCGTAAGTCATCTACTTTCAGCAAATGTCAGTTTTGGTCCCTGTACTTGGATAAGCTCATTTCAGGCCCTTTTGACCCCCGTTAAGCCATTTTCAAGGATCTACAAGGTCAATAAAGTTTAGAGGACTCAAAATGTGCTCAGAAAACTCTCGGATGTCGGCTCGTTTAGTCGTACGGTCGCGTTATTCGTTAAATTACGACGAAACTCAAACGGACGCGAAAACGAACCAACTTAAGCGACGAATGGTATTTTTGCATGCCGATCACTAAAATAAAAATATTTTAGTGTGTAAAAAATTTTGGATGTCCAGATGTGGTCAAAACGTAAGATATGCGCGAAAATGCAAACTTACGCCGTTTTTGACACTTTTAGTCCCTGTAAGATTAAATAAGCATGTTTTTGCACACCGAACCTATCAAAGCTTATTTCTAAGCCATGTTTAGGTTATTTATGGTATGTTTAGCTTATGATCAAGTTCCGGACTATACGTTGCCTTACAGAATGACAGACTTTTGCAGTTTGACGCAAATAGTCCCTGTGAGCGAATAAACTTGTTTTTGCCATACCAAAGCCTTCAAAACTTATTTCTAAGTTATGTAAAGGTTATTTAAGGTATGTTAAGTTTATGTTGCTGTTCCAGAGTGTTTGTTGCGTTAAATTGATTACGTTTACGCATCAGTTTGCGTATAACTCTCCAGAAGGTGATATAGAGTTCAAAATCGATCAAAAATCAACATGTGCATAAAATCAAACATAAATACAAACATTGGGATCAAAACACACTGTTTTATTAATATTGTATTGTTCAGAGTCTGCAAAATGATAAAACAAGCACAGATGTCACAGTCTCCCCTACTTTAGGAAATTTCGTCCCGAAATTTATTTAGAGGAAACTTGTGAGAACAAATGCGGATATTTTGTCTTCATCTGGTCCTCACGTTCCCAAGTAAATTCTGGGCCACGTTTGGATTCCCAGCGAACCTTGACCAAATGAATCCTTTTGTTCTTTAGCTGTTTGAATGTACGGCCCACTATCTCCACAGGTTTCTCAACGAAGTGCATCGTGTTATCAACACGAATTTCATCAAGTGGTATGTGGAGATTCTCATCAGCTAAACACTTTTTGAGATTGGACACGTGGAATGTCGGATGAACATTTCCAAGTTCAGGAGGTAGCGCAAGTCTGTAGGCTACTTTTCCGACTCTTTCAACGATCTTGAATGGTCCAACATAACGTGGTGCAAGTTTTCCTTTCTTTCCAAATCTAATCACACCTTTCTAAGGGGATACCTTGAGTAGGACATGATCACCGACTTGAAATTCTAAAGGTTTGCGTCCTAGATCCGCATAACTCTTTTGACGGCTTCTAGCTGTCTGAAGGTTATCACGAATCTTCTTGACCTTATATGTAGTCTCTAGAATGAGTTCAGGTCCAGTAAGCTGAGCTTCACCTATCTCATTCCAGCAGACCGGTGAACGACATTTTCGACCGTATAAAGCTTCGAAAGGAGCCATTTTGATTCTCGTGTGATAGCTATTGTTGTAGGAGAATTCGATCAACGGTAGATGCGAATCCCAACTACCACCAAAGTCAATCACACATGCTCTAAGCATATCCTCCAGTGTCTAGATTGTTCTCTCAGATTGACCATCTGTCTGCGGATGGTATGCTGTGCTCAAATTAAGTTGGGTTCCCATGGCAGATTGCATGGTTCTCCAAAAGCGAGACGAGAATCGAGCATCTCTGTCAGATATAATGTTCAAAGGAGCACCATGTCGAGATACAATCTCATCAACATATAATTTGGCAAGCTTGTCAGCAGATAAATCCTCGCGGATCGGCAAGAAATGTGCTGACTTTGTAAGACGATCAACAACAACCCAAATGGCGTCATGACCTCTTTTAGTGCGCGGTAACTTGGTAATGAGATCCATAGAAATGTTCTCCTATTTCCAAACCGGAATCTCTGGTTGCTCCAACAATCCAGAGGGATGTTGATGTTATGCCTTAACCTTAAGACAAGTAAGGCATTTGGAAACATATAAGGCAATGTCCTTCTTCATACCCGGCCACCAATACTGGGTTCAAAGATCCTTATACATTTTGTCTGCACCAGGATGAATAGAATAACGAGACCTATGAGCTTCATCCATTAGCAAGGTGTGAAGATCATCTATACTTGGAACCCACAGACGGCCCATGTAATAGAATATCCCAAAGTCTCTCAGTTCAAGCTCAGGATTTGTATGACACGGTAATTCTTTACCCATCACGTCTTGTGTAACACAAGTATGTTGAGCCTGAATTATGCGGGATTGAATGTCAGATCGAACCTGAACACAATGAAGCTTGACACGTTCCTTACGACTCAATGCGTCAGCCACGACATTCTCCTTACCAGGATGGTAGCGAATTTCGCAATCGTAGTCGTTTAGGAGTTCCACCCAACGTCGTTGCCTCATGTTTAGTTCTTTCTGATTAAAAATATGCTGGAGACTTTTGTGGTCAGTAAACACTACACACTTTGTACCATAAAGGTAGTGTCTCCAGATTTTGAGAGCAAAGACTACTGCACCTAACTCAAGATCATGAGTGGTGTAGTTCTTCTCGTGTATCTTTAGCTGTCTCGATGCATAAGCTATGACTTTGTTTCTTTGCATAAGAACGCAGCCAAGGCCTAAGTTGGATGCATCACAGTACACGACGAAATCATCGTTACCCTCGGGCAAAGATAGGATAGGTGCATCACAGAGTTTCTGTTTCAAGGTCTGGAAAGCTTCTTCCTGTTTGGATCCCCACTCAAAAGCTTTGCTCTTCTGAGTTAGAGCAGTGAGAGGAACCGCAATCTTAGAGAAGTTTTCAATGAAACGGCGGTAATAACCCGCTAGACCAAGAAATAAACGAACCTCGGTAGGAGTAGTAGGTGTATCCCAATCCTTAATTGCACTGATTTTGGCGGGATCTACATGTATACCTTGTTCGTTAATGATGTGCCCCAAAAATTGAACTTCCTTAAGCCAGAATTCGCACTTAGAGAATTTGGCGAAAAGCTGTTCTTTCTTTAGAAGCTCCATTGTAAGACGAAGATGCTGTTCATGATCAGCTCGCGTCTTAGAATAGATCAAGATATCATCAATGAATACAATGATGAACTTGTCCAAATAAGGCTTACAAACCCTATTCATCAAGTCCATGAAAACAGCAGGAGCATTTGTTAAACCGAAGGGCATAACAGTGAACTCATAATGACCATATCGAGTACGAAAAGCAGTTTTGGGAATATCTTCTTCGAGAACTCGAAGCTGATGATACCCAGAACGTAGATCTATCTTTGAAAAGCAAGTAGCGCCCTGTAGCTGATCAAAGAGATCATCAATGCGAGGTAGGGGATATCGATTCTTGATGGTAAGCTTATTAAGCTCACGATAATCGATACACATCCTAAAAGATCCATCTTTCTTTTTCACGAATAGGACAGGAGCGCCCCAAGGGGAAAAGCTCGGACGGATGAATCCTTTATCAGAAAGTTCCTAAAGCTGCTTAGATAACTCTTGCATCTCAGATGGTGCAAGACGGTAAGGTGACCTAGCAATGGGATTTGCACCAGGCACAAGATCAATGCGAAACTCAACTTGGCGCACAGGAGGTAAACCAGGTAAGTCTTCAGGAAATATCTCAGGATAATCCCGAACAACGGGGATGTCTTGAGTAGTCTTACCCTTGCCTTTATCCTCTACAACATGTGCCAAGAAGGCGACATATTTCTTTCGTAGGTATTTTTGGGCTTAGGTACAAGACATGAGTTTAACAGGTTTCTCCCCATGAACTTCTAAGATCTCACCAGTCGAAAGCGGAATACGGACAATCTTCTCAAAGCAAACCACCTCAGCATGGTACTTGGCTAACCAATCCATTCCCACTATAACATCAAAGCTGCCGAGTCGCATCGGTGTGAGGTCGATAGGAAAAAGATGGTTATTAAGGTTCAATTGGCAGTTTCGAAGAACGGAATCGAGTACAACGGGTTCACCACTAGCTACCTCTACTGTCAAGGGCTTTCCTAGTTTTGTTCTAGTCATCGAAAGCAAAGGCTCAAAAGCTAAGGACACAAAACTCTTATCGGCACCCGAATCAAAAAGAATAGAAGCAGGATGGTTGTTAACAAGGAACGTACCGTTCACCACTTCGTTATCTGCGCGAGCCTCGTTTGCATTCATATTAAAAACTCTACCACGAGCCGGTGCCTGATTTGCGTTTGCCAACCTCGGGCAATTGTTCCTGTAGTGGGTCAGATCCCCACAATTGTAACACGAACCAGGCGGAAAGTGAGGTCGTGCAGGATTATGGGCAGGGTTTTGCACAGCTTGGTTTTGAGCTGCCTGGTTTTAGTTAGGAGCAAAACGGCAGGTATTTGCAAGATGACCAGATTTGCCACAATTTGTGCAGATGCGGCATTGCAACTATGGCTGGTGGTGGCTGTTACATCTGTTGCATAGAGGTGCATTTCCAGCATACTGCTTCTTGGTAGCAGGTTGTGCAGCCTGATTCTGTGCTGCCTGATTAGGAGCAGCCTGATTAGTCTGAGCAGTGACAACGAAATTCTTGGAAGCCTTACGCTTCCTTGATTTCTTTGAAGACTCAGCAGCCTTCTTGCCCTTTTTCTCAGTGGCGCTATCAGACTGTTTCTGCTTCTTGTCACCTTTTCTGTGGAGTTTACGCTTCTTGACTTGTGATTCAGTAAGGGTTGCAGCTAGCTCAATGGCCTGTCGGACGGTAGTAGGGTTGCTACCAGTGACAATATCCTGAACAGGATCCGGCAAACCGTCTATGTATTTCTCAATAGCCTTATCCAAAGGCGTGACAATTGTAGGACAGAGCAAGCTTAACTCCTCGTATCTATCAGTGTAAGCCCGGTGTTCACCACTGTCTTGCTTTAAGTCATGGAACTCATTTTCAAGTGCCCTCTGCTCGTGACGAGGACAAAATTCTCTCATCATGAGAGCCCTAAGTTCCTCCCATATCTGACCCAAAGCAACCTCAGCACCTCGGTCTCTCATTACCCCATTACACCAGGTAAGAGCCCTCTTTTGAAATACACTCGACGCAAACTCGACCTTTCGGTTGTTCGGACACTGAACATGGCGAAAAGTGCTCTCAAGACTCTCAAACCACTGTAGGAGCCCAGTTGCTCCCTCAGAACCACTAAACTTGAGTGGTTTAGCCGAGTTAAAACTTTTGAAATTGCACGGTGCATTATTGTTATTGTTGGCTTGGTTCCATTGAGCAATGAGATTGGGGAACGCAGCAGCCATTTGCTGTGCGATGATTTGTGCCAGTTCGGCATTCGATAGCGGATTTTCACGTCGAGGAGGCATTCTAAAAGAGGAAACATGAGAGAAAACGAGTGAAATGACGTGATGAAAGAAATGAGATATCAATAAAATCGACAAAAAGCAAGGATGGTGGTCATTTGTTTGTTACCATAAAGCAAACAAACGACACACAGTGACAAATCAAAGTAAATAGGTCATAATAATGTATCACTGAAGACATGCTCGCCTATAAGTGAACACTCACCCCAAGAGTTCCCAGGTAAGAGTGACTGGTCCGATATTGCGGATTCGTACGAACACTCTAGCCTTAGACAGAAAACTCAGGGTACAGGCATTCACTCTTCCAGTTTGCACATGTTCACATTATTTAGACCCAAACTTTGACGAGATTTTGAAAATTTGGAAGGTACAAGACCAAGAGAAATCATCTAAGGATAGATGATTGATTTCAAAATCATTTTGGAAAATTTTGTTCATGTTTTGGTAATCACCTAAGGATAGGTGACGTGTATTGTTTTAAGATCTAAACACAAGTAAACTTGTCTTAGGGTCCTAAGAAGTTATAGTCTAGGTCAAAGCATTACTAATAACCTAATTCCCTATAACCATTGGCTCTGATACCAACTCTTCTGTCACACCCCGGCCGCGTTAAAACAACAAACCGCGGCGGAAACACCGGGGAGTGAGGTGACAGAATCATTGTTTCAACAACCATGGTAATAAAAATTATGTATTATTAAATTAAAGTTTACATTGTCTTGGGAATTAAATAAAACATAACATAATAATTGTCTTTTAAGTCACTAAGGCCCGTGTCTGCCTAAGTGTAGCACAAACATCATCATGCATCAGCACCTGATACACATGTAAAAATAGGTACGTCAGCATAAAAATGCCTGTGAGATACATAGGTTTTGTTTATGCAGGATTCATGACTTGTAGTTTAAAAGAAGTATTTAACCAAAAATAGTCATGAACCTTGTAAAATGTTTTCTTTTATAGAATCATGTGAAAATCGATATGAAAATCAAATGATATAAAAGAATTATGCATGGTTAAATAAATAACCAAGTAAAAGTGAATTGTATAAAATATGTACTTTGTATAAAAATGTCGTGTCCTTGTAAAAATATTTCATGTCTTTTGTCAAGTGGCTTAGGAAACGTAACAATGTATAATACAATAAAAGCACTTATATATAGGAAGTACCAGCGGCGTATCCACCATGCTTTTATCGTATAACACATAGCCCCGTTACATAAGTTGCTTATCATTACCCAACAAAATGTCATGTTTAATGTCAAAATGTTTATGTATAAGCCATATTTAATGTCATGTGTAACAATGTATTATGTATAACCAATGGAATGCATAGCAAGTAGGAAAACATCTACTTAAACTATGTAAAAATGCCAATGTGAAACATATGTCATGTACGGTGAATAAAAGAATCTACTCAACCCCGTAGGAAAAATGTACAAAACAATGTTTTTGAGTAAACCTAAGTTTAAATCAAATGTTATGTTTTGCAGAAAAACAATGCTTTATGATTACAAACATTTATGCAGTAATGTTAATCGCATACATTCAAGCCTTGCGACTGTGTCGACAAACCTTTAAACAAATTAAAGGTTCATCTAAGTTATGTAGTCGGATTCTATCATTTCCAACTTCCAAACAAACCTAGGAAGTCGGAAACGGGAGTTGTCAATTCCTATGGTACCATTACATACTACCGAGCGGCGTGATCAATGTTAATGAATGTATTATTGACCCGATTAAACATACCAAATGTCATAACCAATGTAAGCATGCTATGAAAACCATTTACTAGGTATGCTAAGTAAACATGCCTAGTAGAAATGTCATGTAAAACAATGCGTACATATGCTAAGTAAACATATGTAACAAATGTGTAATAAATCAATGCGCTAGCATGCTTAACATACATAGCAAAACATAATGAAAGCATGTACTAAATATGTACTAAGTGAAACTAGTATGTTTATGTCACAAAAGCATGTAAAACAAGAAAGTAACAAGTATGTACATGTGAATCACCCCAAAGTATTTGAAAACGTAAAAGAGGGAAACTATGTACTCACTTGGGATTGCTAATTAGTCTTGAGAATAAGACCAATTTAAGCTCCAAGTATCACGGAATCAACCGGCACCTAGTATAGGTAACTATGTTAATAATCGGCTCCTAAATCGGGTGATAGGATAGAATGAGGTTCTATAAATCAAATGAGTATTTAAACTCATATGGTATGATTTATTAGACCTTACATTCTGATTGGAAAGCCTAACTAAGTGCTTTTGACCCGTTTCGACCCATTATGGCAGTATAAGCTACTATAATGCGTCGTTAGCGTAAGACTATGTTCGGATGGTTAACTATGTGCTATGCCAAGTCTTACATGCCCAATTATGCCTAAACATGTTACTAAATCAGATTATATGTCAAAAATATGTTCACATAGTCAAAATACAGATTTATGCTTCAAAAGGGCGTTTTGGTCATTTACTATGGGCATACAAGCTAACTAGCAAAAGACTAACCAATCCTAGGTGATCATAAAGTATAACCTCAGAGGTTATTTCCTATGTAACTATGATCACTAAGTAAGCTTGGTCGGATCCTAAAGATAGACCAATCGGGTCGGGTTCGAAAGTCTAAGCGGTTGTTTAGACCGCTTAACTAACGACCCTAAACAAGCACCAAACTATTAGTGACGAGTTAAACATGTCAAAACATGTTTAACCTACTGATTTGGTATCAAAACAATGGGTTTTGATACCCGAAAATAGTTCCGTTGCAAAACGCGTGCTAAAACGCATTTTGACCGAAACTTTGACTCGTCACTATGCCTAGTTAATGTGGTAATCAGTAGGTATAATCACTAAGGATTATAACCATTGTGATTACAATCACATTGCAAAGTTCAATTGAACTTTGACTTGACCAATTGACTGGTCAAACTGAAAGTCAAACTCTGTTTGACTTTTTAAACTAGTAAGCAATAAAAAGAATGAAAGAATGCTTACTAAAGTCCTTGCTATCTTTTCTACAAAGAAGACAAGTCCCAAATCAGTTGAGAGAGCTCCCAATCAGATGTAGAGAAGAGAATGGAGGAAATGAGCAAGGAATTCAAGTGAATGGTCTTGCTATTTATATTTGTTGCAAGATCATAGGATCATTCCATGTGTTTGTGTGGCCAACAAGGAATAATCTTGACCCTACAATTGTTAAGAACTGATTGGGAACCTTGGTGATCACACAAACTTGCCCATCACACAAAGAAGTTACCATAACAGTCCCTGAAGTAACAACAGATTGCTGAAAACGAATTCTGGTCGCTGGGCCATCCTTACGCACCGTAAAGATAAGGCTTACGGTCCGTAAGTCATCTACTTTCAGCAAATGTCAGTTTTGGTCCCTGTACTTGGATAAGCTCATTTCAGGCCCTTTTTTACCCCCGTTAAGCCATTTTCAAGGCTCTACAAGGTCAATAAAGTTTAGAGGACTCAAAATGTGCTTGGAAAACTCTCGGATGTCGGCTCGTTTGGTCGTACGGTCGCGTTATTCGTTAAATTACGACGAAACTCAAACGGACGCGAAAACGAACCAAATTAAGCGACGAATGGTATTTTTGCATGCCGATCACTAAAATAAAAATATTTTAGTGTGTACAAAAATTTTGGATGTCCAGATGTGGTCAGAACGTAAGATATGCGCGAAAATGCAAACTTACGCCGTTTTTGACACTTTTAGTCCCTGTAAGATCAAATAAGCATGTTTTTGCACACCGAACCTATCAAAGCTTATTTCTAAGACATGTTTAGGTTATTTATGGTATGTTTAGCTTATGATCAAGTTCCGGACTATACGTTGCCTTATAGAACGGCAGACTTTTGCAGTTTGACGCAAATAGTCCCTATGAGCGAATAAACTTGTTTTTGCCATACCAAAGCCTTAAAAACTTATTTCTAAGTTATGTAAAGGTTATTTAAGGTATGTTAAGTTTATGTTGCTGTTCCAGAGTGTTTTTTGCGTTAAACTGATTACGTTTACGCATCAGTTTGCGTATAACTCTCCAGAAGGTGATATAGAGTTCAAAATCGATCAAAAATCAACATGTGCATAAAATCAAACATAAATACAAACATTGGGATCAAAACACACTGTTTTATTAATATTGTATTGTTCAGAGTCTGCAAAATGATAAAACAAGCACAGATGTCACAATGACATCATCATTGGAACTCAATATACAAAAGAGAATCAAAGTTCACGTGAAAGATAGTTCGGTAGAAGACAAAATAGTTTAAGTGTTGAGATGTTGATTTCGCTCCAACCTACATGTGTAGGTGATTCAGCCCGGAATCATAATAGTTAATTCCGCTCCAAACGTTGATGTGCAGTTACGAGCGGAATCAGGACAGTATATATAGGTTGTCTAGGAGCGAGATCAGTAGTTCAGTTCTTGTATTCCATGCCAAAGCTCTGCCGGTGTGAGATTTGAATGTAATCAACATCAAATCAATACAATCAGTAGTTAAAGTGAAGATCAAGCTGTTTCTACGTATGTTACTTGTTTTCCGCACCAGTAACTGATTAAAACTCCTCTGAATGACTCATTCGGATCAGTCGATCGATCCTACAATTGGTATCAGAGCCAGTTGGAGGAGTTCTACAGTTTTCAGCCGTTTTTGATTGAATATTCTTGCTTCTACATCTTCTTTCATCAGTTCAGGAAGTTTTAACGGTCCAAATTTGGTCAAAATTTCACAGATTGTTTAAAATTGGACATAGACAAATCCTAGAAAGTTTCATAGCTAAAATTAGCTTAAAAATGGACCAAATTGATCTCCGAACTGATTCCGCTCCTACGGATGTTGTTTGATTTCGCTCCAAAACTGCTGTTGATTCCGCTCCTAGCTGCCAAACTTCTGATTTCGCTCCAAAACTAGTTGTTGATTCCGCTCCTGGTTGCCATTTCTTGAGATTTCGCTCCAAATTATGTGCTGATTTCGCTCCAGGATATCATATCACTGATTCCGTTCCAGAAAATTTTTTGATTCCGCTCCAAGTTTCAAAGTCTGATTTTGCAAGATGACAAGTTTAATCAGACCCATGTGCTTTCATTTAAAGCAAAGTTGATTTTGCATGTGAATATTGTGCGGCCCAATGAAAATTTTGAAAGATTAAAGGTTTTGTCGTTGTGAAGTTAAATCAAGTTTGCATGTGCCGACCATATTATTTGTTTGTGTGAAGGTCCAATGAAATTGTGATAAGAGTGTCGGCTACTTGAAATAAACATTTAAATCTAACAACAGATTTTCAGCCCAATCATACACGACCCAATAGTTTTTGAGATCCAAATGTGTTGATTGAAGCCCATTTCTTTCATCATTCCAATTAATATCTGTAGATCAATATCGAAATTCAGTTTGGCAGATTACTTTTTCGCTTGAATCTGATTGTTAGGGTATTCCGCTTGATTTACAAGAACCATGGACAACGATTTCTACAACGCGTTCGCTACATCTTCGGTTACTCCGGCTTCGATTGCTCAAAACATGAATTTGGAAAATGAAACTGGAACAACACAAAAACCCCCGAAACTAATGAGCATTGAAGAATATTACGGATGGAAGGATCGCTTCGAAAACTGGGTTCAAGCTAACCATCTCAGATCTTGGGAATGTATTCTGAAGAAGTATGTTCTACCATGGACAGATTTACAAGTTATCAAAGAACTCTCAGAATTTAGTGGCAAAGAACGTGACATGTACCGAGCTGAAAAAATGATGATCAGTTTACTTCAGCAGGCTATCAAAGAAGACATCTTTGTGTTGCTACAACATGACAAGACTTCGAAGTCAATCTGGGATGCTCTGAAAGTTAAGTTTGAAGGTAGTGAGAACATGATTAAGAGCAAGAAGGCATTGCTCAAGAAAGAGTTTGATCTGTTCAGTAGCTTACCGGGAGAAGATACAAAGAAGCTGATAGAACGATACTGCCACTTAGTGCGATCCATGTCGATGCTGAGTATTACAAAAGATCGTGAAGAGTGGGTAGACAAGTTAGCTGATGCGTTACCGCAGAAAGAGTGGGGAACCTACTTGAAGATTTTGAAAAACACCGGGGTTTATGATGGATTAACGATTTCTCAGTTTATTGAGAAGATTGAAAGTCAGGATCTGGAACAGCAAAAGATTGCAAGGATGAACAGTCCAAGTGCTCAACAGGATGTAAAAATGTACTACAAAGGTAGTGTTCCGATTCCAGAAGCTGAGAGAAGTCTGAAAATCCAGACTGCGTTTAGTGCTGGGGATTCTACAGAAAAGGTTGACCAGAGTTCTACTAAAAGCAGCAGTGGATTCTCTTCATTTCCAAGTGTTAATCCAAAAGAGTCAACTACAAGTTTTCACTCTCAAAGCACAAAGACAGGAAATGGTTATGTGATTCAGTGTAACATTGCTTTGAATCTTCCAGACAGCCAAAGTTTTTCTGAAGAAGTTGAGAAAGATCATATGGCTCTACTTAGTTCTGTATTGTTATCTTATGAAGAATTGGTTGCTGGTCGTATCAGGAATCCTATGCTCACAAAAGAGGATTATGATCAAATAGACGCTGAAGAAATGGAACTGATGGACATCAAATGGTGTCTAGCTAGCGTTCTTAGGCGTGCTGAAAAGTTCAAGACGATTACCGGGAGAAATGACTTTCTTGATGCACATGTTTCTACTTTAGGTTTTGATAAATCTAAAGTTACTTGTTTTCGATGCAGGGAGAATGGACATTTCAAACGGGAATGCAAGAACAGGGAAGCTAGTGGAGCTCAGAATCCGTTTGGAAAAGACGATTATTACCGGAAAGCCATTTATCAGCAAGTTGGTCAGCAGCAACAGCTAGAACCGCAGGTGGCTCATGGTAGAAGAATCAAAGATTCAAAGAGAGCGTGTTTGGTGGATTTTAACTGGAATAATTACATATCTCCTGAAAGCAAAGCGTGCTTAGTCGATCAAGATGATGAACGGCTACCTGAAGGCTTCAGCTGGGATATGTTTGTTGATGAAAAAGGAGATTTTAAAGCGTTCATTGCAAAGATTGTGAAAGAACCTGATATGTTTACTGCATGGATGAAATCTATCGGTGAAACTGTAAAGTCTGTTGCATCTGATGAAAGTTCGCAGAGTGCAGATGAAAGCTCACAAAGCTCAGATGACAGTTCAGAAAAAGAAATTGTTTTTGATCACACACCACCTGTTTCTGGTTCATCGGATGCTAGTTCTGAACAATCTGTAGAGTTTGATCAGTCACCAACTGACGTTAGCAGTGATGATGAGGAAGAAAAACATATTAACATTGCTTAATCTCATCTGTCTCCTGAGAGTTTTCATTTTTATTTTGCAGATCGTTTGAAGAAACTGAAGGAGAAACAGACTGCAAAAGAACAAAAAGAAATGAAGTCTGAAAATGTTGCTGAGGAAACTGCTGAGATTGAAAAGGTGACTGAAGCAGAAATAGTTGTTGAAGTCGAGAAGATTATCGAAGTAGAAAAAATTGTGGAAATCTTCAAGCCTTGCACAAAGTGTTTGGAACCTTGCAAGGAATGTGCAGTAAAAGATGAAAAGTTGGCTGATCTTGAAAAGATGAAAGAGCAATTACTGTTCAATCTAAATTATGTGAAAGAATCTTATGATGTTTTGAACAGAACAGTAACTGGTCTTCAAAAGACAAACTCTGAAAGAGAAAATGCTTTGACGATGATGAATGCAACATTGATGACGAAGCAGAAAGCTATTAACTTTTACATCAAAGAAAGTGCAAAATGGAAGCAAGAGTTGGTGACTGAGAAGATCGAGAATGAGAGAATTAGACGTTTATTACAAAGTTATTCTAGTTCTGATTATCTTATTGATCGAATTTATCCGACTGTTGCAGGTATGGAAGCTTTCCAAGATGACAAGTCAAAGAAGAAAGATAGTGGTAAGAAACCGACTGTTACCTATAACAAGTGTCCACCTCCAATCTGGGAAGGTTATTCTCCTAGAAAACCAAATGAGGAGCAAGTCGAAAAAGCAGTCAATATAAAGCTAAAAACCGATACAACTGATGATTTACCAGAAAATATTGACGTAGTTTTCACCTCGTCTGACACTGATCATGAGTCTGAGTTAATCAAAAAGGTGGTCGATCAGGTGTTGGATACTGATGAGGAGTTTGAGTCAAAGTCTAAGTCTGGAGGGTCAAGTTCGTCAGTCAAAAATTCAAAACCGATGGTTAAACGATCTTATAGTAAAGAGTTTTTATTATCAAAGAAGAATTTGGATGATGAAACATTTGAAGTAGCATACACTTTAAATGATTCTGACAAATTATACTCTGATAAAGAGTTTCCAATAAGAAGTGTTAGAATTGAAATGATCAAAAAGGTTTTCAAAATGACAGAAATTAAGATTTCTGAAATAAAAGATTTAAATCTTACTGGAAAACCTAAAAAATACACTTCAAGAGTTCAACAACGTTTAAACAAGAAAAAGGGTTACAATTTTGGTTCTGGTTTTCAAAAGAAACCAAACTATAATGGTAGCTACAAAAAGAAAGGTTTAGGTTTTATTCCACCAAGAAATTATAAAAATGAGAAAAATTCTAAAACAAAAACAGAATTTGTTTTAGGTGGAAGTGCAGAAGAAGAACAGAAGAAACCGTTCTGGAAACAATCAAACCAGGAGTTTCTTGCTGAGAAGAAAAGGAATGGAACTGGAGTGTTTCATCCAAAAGAGACTCGAACCTGTTTCAAATGCAATGAAGCTGGTCACATTGCATGGAACTGTCCGAAAAATGCTAAAACTAAACAGGGAGTTTCTGAAAAACTGAAAGAAATAGTTGTTGACGTTGAACCACCAACCGAAAAATTCAAAATGTTTGAAAATTCAACTTATGAGATTGGTGAATGTTCTAAAAAGAATTTTTACAAAAAGAAAGCAAAAGATAACCAAGTGTGGGTTGTTAAGAAAGTTGATGAGAATGTCGGCGATGAATCTGGTTCCACAAAGCTAGAAGAGCCACAAGGTGAGGTAAAAGAGGTAAATTCTGTATCTTCAGTGAATGATGATGAATTTCCGTCACTGACGTTTGAAAAGATTAAGCAAAAGGTTGGTAAGGTTGAGATTTCAAATCAATTCTTTTCTGATAAAAAGGAATTTGATGTTGAAAAAGTATTCAATGGGAATGTTAAGAAAATTTTTGGGAAAATGCTTGATGGGAAAGTAAAAGGGGTTAAAGATTTTTACACAACAAAGAAAGCAACTTTTAACTCAACTGAACAAGAGCTAAAAGAGCTAAAAACACCCAAGGTTGGTCAGACTTGGGTGGAAATTCTTTTCCCGTAAACATCTGACTTTGCCGGAGATCCCAAGTTTGTAATCGCGGATCAGGAATCGGCATCTTTCTTAGTAATTGATTGTGTGATTGAATTTTAAAAATAGTTAAATTTTTACAGGATAAGTGTGAATTGCCGGAGCTTCCAGGTTGGTAAGTGTGAAGCAGGAATCGACATCTTTATTGATAAAATGATTTTGTGTAGATGTGATTTTCCTACAAGGTTGATTGATGAAGGTTTAAACTTACAAGTGGTAAATCAAGGACATTAAGTTGTACTTGTTTTTCCTACAAATGGTTAATCAAGGTCATTAGGTTGAACTTGATTGGATCAAACTTACAAGTGGTATTAAAATAACAATGTGATGAACCAAACCCCTAACCTACAAGTGGTGAAATCAACAAAACTTATTTTCCGAAAAAATCATTTTGGTTAAAACAAACTTAAGTGTTTTGAAATCATTATGAGAAAAAAAGTTTTGTGAAAGGGGGAGTTCTGACTGTTTATGCCAAGTGAATGGCGATTTGAAGCGATTCGATATCGGTTGTAAAGTTTTTGTACAGTTTGTTTTCAAATTTCCTGAAATGTGTTTGCATTTTAGGGGGAGTAAAAATTTTCAGAAAATCCAAAAACATTAGAAAATTTGAAAAAGGCAAAAACATGATAAAATCAAAAATGAGTTTTTGTGTCAAAGAAGAGGAAATGATAGTACATCAGTAGACAGTTGCAGTATGCTAAAGAATTGTATTGTTTAAATAGCATTAAACGGTCTCACTGGTGATATGCCGATAGGTTTTTACACATTTAGTAAGCTTTTTCGGGATATAAACTTAAATTTAAACTTGCTTATTTTGTGGGGAACACTACTTGGATATATAGGTAACCCCTGAAATCTCGTTTGAAAGGTCCCTCTTTCTGAGATACTAGGTCTTTATGCTCAGTGATATATGGGGTATTATCCCGGGACTTCTGATTTTGCGGAAGCAATGGCCTAGTCCCCGGAGAATACTTTCTGCTTGCTTGAAATATAGCGCCGCCCTCAGCAAATTGATGAAACAATAAAATTGATAGTCATTGTTGTTGTAATACAAAAGATCCTCTAAAGGGGACACACCAAAAGTCGAAGCCGTCATCTCTCTGCGTATACGGGAGTATCGACCTGAGCTCTCACGGCCCTCGCAATTTAACCCCTTACAGATATCATCTGTGGTATACTCACCTGTAAGACTGAATATTGGGATCTGGATACGGGAGTATATTTAAGAGGTGGGACACATGAATGAGTTTAAGTCCTTAAAACATCTAACTCATATCCTGAATCAGTTGAAATTTGTGTGAGAATTTAAGTGGATCAGTATATCGGCAATCTAAGTGAATTGTTTAATTCTTATTGTGTAACTAAGCTCAATGGTACTTGTGACTTTTCAAGAACTGATATGATCCTCTTACACAAAACTCACAAAAATATTGTCTGTAAATATTTCTTTACTGCATTTCTTTACATTAAAAAATACAAAAAGATTTTCGGTGTGTTTTAGCATAAATTTTTGAAAAATCCAAAAAGATTTTCGACAACTGATGTTGGAGAGTTGATTGTCAAAATTCCAAGTGCTAAACATGATGACATATTTGTGAAAAGAAGTATGCGTTTGAAAATCAAATGTGTTTTGATCAAATTCTAAAAGTGGTTCATCAAGATTATTGAGTTATTTTTTAGGGAGAGTTAGTGTTAGTGCATACATTGAATTGTTAAATTTAGAAAATTTACTTTGAGGTAGAGATTGTGCAGGTTTAAGTTTGAGCTAGGTGACAATCCTGAGTTGGATAAAAGCCAGGTTACAATCTTGGAACAACCTCCGGAAGAGCCAGGTCATTCGATCCTGACAAGCTTGTGTTTTAAAGAGCCAGGTTTCCGATACCTGAAGACTAAGAGTAGAGTGTGAAAGTAAGACTACGATCCTGAAGCAGATGATGCTGAAGAACTAAAGGAATGCCAGCACATTGCAAGGGGGAGTCTGTTAATGCTGATTGAAAGAGTGAAGCTCAAAGATTGATAAAGTCTGAAGCTGAAAAGACTCGACACTGAAGACTCGTCAACATCTGAGGGGGAGTCTGTTGGTGCACACATCTGTCGTCTTCGTCTTATGTCGAGTCTCAGTTTCATTACGGTTTTGATCAAGACATGATGTCATCTTACACATTGATGACATCATGAATATGACATCATCATTGGAACTCAATATACAAAAGAGAATCAAAGTTCACGTGAAAGATAGTTCGCTAGAAGACAAAATAGTTTAAGTGTTGAGATGTTGATTTCGCTCCAACCTACATGTGTAGGTGATTCCGCCCGGAATCATAATAGTTAATTCCGCTCCAAACGTTGATGTGTAGTTACGAGCGGAATCAGGACAGTATATATAGGTTGTCTAGGAGCGAGATCAGTAGTTCAGTTCTTGTATTCCAGGCCGAAGCTCTGCCGGTGTGAGATTTGAATGTAATCAACGTCAAATCAATACAATCAGTAGTTAAAGTGAAGATCAAGCTGTTTCTACGTCAGTTACTTGTTTTCCACACCTGTAACTGATTAAAACTCCTCTGAACGACTCATTCGGATCAGTCGATCGATCCTACAGATGTCACATTTACCACATCATCTGATGAAGATAGTGTCCAATATGAAGTTGTGAAAAGCATGGTTGAAAATGTTTTAAAGTCTGAAAGTGACACTACTGATGATGATGAATGCTTTTTGGACAAATATATTTCGAAATCAAAATCCAAAAACAACTTAAATGAAGAACCTAATCTTATGATGTACAAGATGGCGGGATCTGATAAGTTGTATTCGGATTGTGATTTTCCTTTGGAAAATGTGAATGTTGATAAATTGAGAAATGTGTTCAAGTTGAATGAGATTGATGTGTCTAAAATTGAAGGTTTGAAACATTCCAAAAGGAAATTAAACTTTGAAAAAGATAAAGCTTACTACAAAAAACCCGTTGTACCGCCGCGTTTTTCTAACAACAATCAAAACAAATGGTCGGGTGGTTATAAGGGTGGTAAGAATTATCAAAGAAGGAATTTTCAAAACAAGAAGTTTGTTGAGAAAAAGGTGTTTGTAAAAACCTCAAGTTCTCATTCCGAGCAGGAATCTGAATTTTTTCAAAATCAAATGAAGAATTTTTTGAAGAGAAGGCCTCACAGCCTCAGACCTAAGGCACAAGTCGGGTAGTTGATACCCGTACATGCTTTAAGTGCAACAAAGTTGGACATATTGCACGAAAATGCACCAACCTAAAGCCTAAGTCTGAAGTTGCTGAGAGTCAGAAAAAAGAAAGCTGATGCAAAAGGCAAAGCTCTAATGGTTGTTGAGAAGAAAGTTTTGAAAAATGAAAACACCAAGATCAAAACTGAATCTGTAAAGAATGTGGTAACTAAAACTGATAAGTTTTACAAACGGGTTGCTTCGCCTCAACAAGCATGGAAGCCAAAATCAGTGGTAAAGGAATTAAGTTCTTCAAAACCAAAGGTGTCTGAGACTGCAAAAACATCATTTTCAACTAAGAAGATGTATGTACCTTTGGATTACTATGAGAAACTTGAACCACAAGAGGCTACTACTTCTAAAAAGAAGTATGTACAAAAGAAAGACCAATCGTCTGGTCAACCTCCTAAAAATGATTTCTTTTTATACAAAGAGGTTGAGATTGGGTCTGAAGAGAGCTTAAGGATGAATGACAAGAATTTTCCGCCATTATACACTGCAAAAACTCACCTCAATGTCAAGTTACCCGAGTCGAAAGAGGCTTGGGTGGCATCAAAATCTAACTAAAGTGTTTGTGATATGTGCAGGAGCTTCCAAGATCCGTTTCACGTTGGATTATGGATAGTGGAGCTTCTCGGCACATGACAGGGAAGAAAACCCTACTGTACGATGTTCGAGGGTTTAATGGAGGATATGTGGGATTTGCAGGCAATCAAGGTGGTCGAATAGTTGGTGAAGGAACTTTATTGAATGGTATCGTCACTTTTGAAAGAGTAAACTACATCGCCGAGCTTGAAAACAATCTTCTGAGTATCTCTCAGATCTGTGATCGTATGTATACAACACACTTTACAGATAAGGAATGTTTTATTTTGAAACCAGGATTTGTTGTTCCCGAAGAGTGGGTTATCATGAGAGCACCAAGAGTCAATGAATAGTACGTGTTGGACATGAGTGTAGCAACTACTACCATGGGTCAGGCTCACTATTTTATGTCAAGAGCAACAGAAAAAGAATCACAATTGTGGCATCGAAAAAATGGGCCATATTCATTTGCGAAAAATGAATCACCTGGTGCATAACGACTTAGTAATTGGTGTTCATGTGAAAGGTTTTCATCTTGAGGGGGAGTGCATTAGCTGTATCAAAGGAAAGCAAAAGAAGAAATCTCACCCTGGAAAGAAAGTTAACTCAGTCTCGAGACCGTTAGAGAGACTTCATATGGATCTTTTTGGTACAGTGAATGTCAAAAGCATAACTGGTGATCTTTACTGTCTAGTAGTAACAGATGACTATTCGAGATTTTCATGGGTATCATTTCTGAAGTCAAAAGATGAGACATTTGAAAGTTTGATGACGTTGTTCAGAAAAATTGAAAACTTGTACCAAACTAGAATCAGAAGAATCAGGAGTGATAACGGTACAGAGTTCAAGAACAACAAGATGGAAGAATATTGTGATGAGAGAGGTATACTGCAAGAATTTAGTGCTCCTTACACTCCACAACAAAATGGAGTAGCTGAAAGAAAGAACAGGACACCAATTGAAATGGCTAGGACAATGCTTGCTGATTCCAAATTACCAGTCAACTTTTGGGCAGAAGCAGTATCAGCGGCTTGCTATACACTCAACCGGGTTCTTACAGTGAAGAAATTCAACAAGATATGTTTCGAGCTAATCAACAACCGCAAACCTAACCTGAAGTATCTGGAACCGTTTGGGTCTCCTTGTACAGTTCTAGAACCTTATGGCAAATTTGGTGCAAAGAGCATTGAAGGAATTTTCATGAGTTATGCAAGTCCATTAAAACGAGTCTTTGTTCCAAGCTTGAAGCGGATTATCGAAGCACACAATGTTGAGTGTCAAAGTTATACCATGCCACCTCAGAATCCCAGCGATTCATGGCGTTTTAATTACGATACACTGTGGGATTCGTTTGACATAGAAGAAGAACCAGATTTCTTTGACGAGTTGGATATTCTGAGAGAATATGAAGAATCACAAGAAAGTTTCCCAGCAGAGCCTTCTAGACGTAAATTTCAAACTTCCAAGGATGATGAAGCCGGTCCAAGTAATGCTGGAGAACATGATGATATTCAACAATCCTCATAACATGCTCCTGATAATCAGACGGCAGTAAATGATAATCTAGAATTTGATGATAGGCCTATATTTGATCGTGGTGATTCAGATTCTGAGGGGGAGCAGATCCAGATTTCAAGTCAAACTATTCCAGTCAGTGAACAAGGTGCAAATCAGAATGTCACAAATTTGGAAGGCGAGGTAGATGTTCCAGGCGAGGTGATGCCGAGAACTCTTTCGTACCATCCAGAAGAATTAATAATTGGAGAATTACAATGTCACACCCTGTCTTTTGCGGAAGCGTATGATGTGTGACTAGCTTTTTATCATTGCATTCAATCGTAATAAACAACTACATGATCAAAACGATGTTCATCCATTCATGAAAATTTGAGTATTACAAACACTTGTTATTTAAGTTTTCAAAACACGACCTTTGACAAGGTTACTATTCAACAAAAGTGGATGACATCTAAACTTGTAGTCTACTTCTAGTTACGACACTTGCGCCCAAGATCCATCCTGTCACCTGAAATACATGTAATTTTGGAAAACATCAACATAAAGTTGAGCGAGTTCATGTGTTTTTGTATTTCACGTTTTTATACTTTGTATGAAAACATAGTATGTGTCATGTATAATTCAAATCTTTCTTGAGTACCCCACGTACTCAAGTATAATTCCCGCTTTCTTAAGTACCCCACGTACTCAAGTATCATTCAAGTTTTCTTGTGTACCCCACGTTTTAAATGATTGTTTCTACAAGGACATTAAGGCACGTGAGGACATAGGGAGCATTAGTATATTCTCCTTCAAGGCATGTGAGGACATAGGAGCATTAGTATTTTCTCCTTCAAGGCATGTGAGGACATAGGAGCATTAGTATTTTCTCCTTTAACTGTGTCGATTACCCTCGACTGTGTCGATTAATTTCGACTGTGTCGATTTCCCTCGACTGTGTCGATTAACCTCGACTGTGTCGATTAACCTCGACTGTGTCGATTTCCCTCGACTGGGATACCGAAGCACTCAAGAGGTCACATAAGGACCCTGAGTGGGGCTCGGCCGTACCCGTTAGATCTAACCCTCGTCCCTAATTAAGTATTAATGGCATCTCAACATCTAGTTTAAGCTCACATGATCTACTATTTTCTAGGCTTTTCTTAAAGCTCCTCATATTGCACTCACCACGAGTGCTTCTCGTATTCTTTTGTATTCTCAAATCATATTGCACTCGGTACTCGTTCTCACCAAGAGTGCTTCTCGTATTTTTTACCATTTGTAAAAATTGTAATATTTGTAACATGTATTTCACCCCCGAGAGTTATAAAACTGAAAACAGTTAAGAGAAAAGGGGGAGCATGAACTCACAACTTTGCGTTCCTTGCGTCGTAAACTTCACCGGATTTGCTTAACTAGCGTCGTGACCTATACATGTTTTCTTAACGTTAGTCACTAGACTTGTATCGCACAAGTACAGTCACTATCTCTTGTATACGTATTCTTGTGTTAAAAATATTCTATATTTTTAACTACGTATCTTACTTATATTATTTTCTCTAAAATTAATATAAGTATCTCGTGTTTAGCACTTTGCACCCGAATTATGTATCTTGTATGTTGTATGTGTATTTTTATGTTTATACTCCTCATGAGTGTTTAGTGTATTTTTAAGTCTTAATACACTAGCACGTATAACACATACTATATACACTTAGCACAAAAGTCGGTGATAAAATAATAAATAATATATATTTTTCTCTCAAAAATATACATACTTATATCCATTTTTATTCTTGAAGAAATCCTCATTTCTTATCACCAAAAATTAGGGAAACCTTGGTAATACTTTAAATACATTTTTAGGGAATAAGTTTCCCAAAAACTTATATTTTTCTAAGTGTCAAAATTTATAAAAATTTTGACAGAGTTTCCCCTAAAAATGGAGGTTTCCCATGTTTTCAAAACATGTGTTTATTTTCTTTTAAATCGTCAACAATCATCAACAACAATTATCAACAACAATCATCAACAACAATCACTAATTTCTCCATTTCATGAACTTGAATATTTACAAAAATGTGTAGTAATTTACTAGCACATTTAGTAAGCCTTGTTATCTTTAAAAATAAGTTTAATTTCTTAAAAACTTTATTTTTAAAGAATATGAAGTTTCACAACTTCTAGTCGGTTTTTACGAAAATTATTTCTTTGTTAAAGCTTTTGTTACACAAGTGTCCACACACTTGTTTGTTCATAAAAACACCTCTACTTCATGAAAGATCCGGTTTTAAAACATGGTTTTGTCTTACAGTTGGTCTTTCGAAAATACCACTTGTAGATCTTTAGATCTACTAGTTTAGAACTCCATTTCATGAGATAAATTGTTTTTACAAAAGTTCATGTTTAATAGTAGTAGTGTTCATCATCTAGTCCTTTTTATACTTTAACATACACTAGCTCATGTTCTAAGAACATAACCTAGCCGGGTTAGATGACGATCCGAACTACTACTAGCATTAAACAACACAAAATAATCATCACAAAACAAGTTTAACAAGTTTTACACAATTATCCATCTATTAACCATCATATTCATCACTTTAATAGACTTTTAGTTGGTGATTTAGTATGTTCATGATTTTCAACCGACAAATCTCTTATTAACCACTCTAGACAAGATCAAGAAGGTGTTTTAGAACACTTACTACTAGCACAAGGCTAGGGAAGTTCAAGTGTATAAATGAGGTGGATAAAAGCAAATGGAGAAGGTCCTTCAAGATCCGTTGCTTGCAACCTTCCTAAATAGGCTCGAGACACCTTAGAATCACCTTGGAATGTATTGGAATGGATTGAAGATGAAGGTGTAGGGAGGGGGTGCTTGGGCCATGAGTTAAGGGAGGGTGAAGGAGAAGATGTGGTGTGTTGTTATGAATGAGAAATGATTCACAAGACTTACTTATAATCCATGTCTTGGGTTTTTCCATTGGTTTTTGTGTTCAATACAAGGGAACAAGGTCTTTTAATTTAATCAAAAGAAATCACAAGGTGGATCCCTTGTCTATAATCAGTCATGGGGAGAGGGGGCATCTAGTTGCATTTCAATTCCAAGTTACACAATTTAGTTACAAGTTAAGCATTAGATTTAGGGGTTTGAGTATGTTAAGTAATATATAGTGCGGTAGGGTGTTCGGGGACCCTAACTAGCTTAGAAAAATAAAAACAATGCTTCTAGCATTATTTTGGTATTCCGGGCAATATCCAGTTGTGCGGTTAGACACCGGTTCGTTAAAGTGCTAAATCACACTTTTTAGTGTCTTTTAAGTACCTTTTTGCATCCTTTCAGTTCCCAACACTTAGGGAAATATTCTGGATGATAAAACGACATTTCTGCAAAATATTCGTATGTTTAAATGCTGAATTATTGCTGAATTATATAAATTCTGCACTTAAAGTGCGCTTCGGGTGCTTTTTAGTGCTTATTTTTGCTTTCGCAATGTCTATAAATTAAACCCTTATATGAACTCTTGGGTTTTAATGTACTTTTGTCGTCGGACCTACACCTAGGCCTCAATTCTAATGTCTGACTGCTTTCTACAGTTCTGTTGACACGATGTGTCTTACCGGTGAGTTTACTAATATTTCTGACGCAACGCTCTCGTTTATGCATAAAGCTATATTTTTGTAGCACAAAATGTGCATGAATTCACTTGCATGGAATTCAGAAATTTATTTGTCTGGTAACTAGATCATGTACAGTCATTAAAGCATAAATTACTGTTCATCTAGTGTACGGAATGTACGGAAAAGTGACGGTTGTCACAGTCTCCCCCCGTTAAAAGAATTTCGTCCCGAAATTCAAGCGATGCCATCAGTCGCAGGGGAGTTGTGAAACCAATATGGTCACTTAGATTCATGATTTGTCTTCATGTTCCCATGAAATCTCTGGGTCATGTCATGAATTCTATCATACTCAAGTAGATCAATCATGACTTTTCTGTGTCTTGTGGACTCTTGGTCTCTAACCTCAACAGGTTTCTATAGTATCACGGACTCTTGGTCCAAAACCTTAACAGGTTTCTATAGCATCACGGACTCTTGGTCCAAAACCTCAACAGGTTTCTATAGTAATTCTTGTCGTTTGTCATTGACGTGAATCTTATTTGTGGGAACAACGACTGTTCCTTAAGTCAGACTCCTCTACAGACTAGACACATGAATGTGTCGCGATCACTACTGATCTTTTTCTGGGAGCTTCATCTTGTGAGCAATGGTTCTGATCCCTACACCGGGGATTCAACCTTTTCGTTTTCCAAAACATACTACGCCTTCTCTAGGCGAGGCTCTCATTTTAGTCATACTTCTTGTCTCAGATTCATACGATTTCTGCCGCTCATCGGCGTAATCTTTCTGTATTCTGCTGGCTGTCCTGATATGATTACATATCTGAACGATCTCGCCTCTAGTTTTCCCTGGGCCATCTCGGGCCAGTTGATTGTTTATTTCTGGTCTCCGTTCAACATGACGGGAATTGACTCAATATGTTCCGTCTAAAGTTTCACACGAAGCGGTTTAAATGGCAGTGTGATATAAACTGTTGTAGGAAGACTCCACTAAGCGCAAGTGAGTGTTCCGACTTTTCATCAAAGTTTATCACACAAGCGCATATTGTGTTCACACAGTCTGCATCGTTCAGCAGCTCAGTTCATAATCAAGTTCTTACGATCATCGGTGTGTTGCAACCCTCGTGATCAATAAAGGTCGTGCAACGTTTTCTTTCAGGTAGTGACGTCTAGTTTGCGGCGCGCAATTACTGTATCTATCTCAAGGTCTCTTCTCATGATTCCTTAATCAATGTGCCGCGTATGCAATGTTGTGGTCTCGTTGCATTGACGTACAATCGAGACTTTGTCGAGAGACGTCACATAATTGCAACTCTAGCTCCTTAGCTCTTGGTTGCAGGGTTGGCGTGAATCTCGTTCTTATCTACCATGTATCTTCAATTCTCCCTTCGCGAACCCGAAATCCGCTTTTCGTCATTATTGCACATAATTGTGCTTTCTCTAAGAGTTGCAAGGTAAATGGCAGCTGTTGTTTACGACCTTCCTTGGTCGTTGGCCATATAAGCATGTAGCCAATAAGTATGATCGTAATCCATCCAGGCATGGCTTACACGTTCGATTCATGAGGTCCATGAATATTGTCAATGCAAGTGTTAAGCCAAATGGTACGACAAGGAACTCGTAATGCTCGAAGCGAGTCCTATAGGTCGTTTTAGGGATATTTCCACTTGTATTCACAGTGGAGGACCTCTTGTCCTCAAGTTGATCCTTGGCAAAGGATTCTGATTCTCAATTTTCTGAAGTTTATGTAAAGTGGAGACTACCAACTTTCTCCTTGTCTCCTTAACTAAGGATGTTATGTCCTTAATTTCTTCTGTCTAGCAGCTCTTGCAGTCATATCAGAGGTTCATGCTTCGCTGGTGAAGCTAGTTGGTATGGCGTCATTCGTCACTGGTGCTGCTCCTGGCACGCGATTTATTCTGAACTCCTCTCGCCGCTACGGAGAGGCGTTCCTGGCAAGTCTTCCGAAAAGGCTACTGGGACTTCTTCCGTCGCAGGGATGTTCTCAGTCTCTGCAGTCTACTCGGAGGCGTTTCCATGCCTCTTCGACCAATGAGGGATGCCGTAGATCTGCCGCCTTGTGGAGTCTAGCATCCTTGCACCTATTGCAGAAAAGTTGGATTTCATCAATCCGCAGGAGGGATGCGTCTGATTTTCTCATATCGAACGTCTTCAGCTCTATACTTGGATTTCTGGTCCATGATGATTATCATATTACGACTTCGCGAGTCAATGGTAACAGAAGGTTCCGGCCTTCTGAGTCCCTAAATGCAATCCTTAATTGCTTCGACTGTTTAAACTAGCCTTCTTTATGCCCGTTTCTAAGGAATACGGGACGTCTATTTTACTAGGCCAAGCGGTTTCTTAAGTTCTAAGCATGCAAGGTTAAAGTTGATGCCAGTATTAATTAAAAGTAGATGCATTAGGTTGGTTAATAGGGAACGTACCCGTAACCGCATCTGGATCCTGGCGTGCTTCACGAGTTTCGATCGTGAAAACCCTTCCTTGCTTGTTTCTTCTCAGGGCAATTCTTCCTAAAGTGCCCTGGTTCACCACATTTGTAGCAGCCTGGTATTCTCTTATTTCTTCCATCTGGGTCCTTCGCCCAACAGGCGTCCTTGCTGTGCCCTTCTTTTCCACACTTAGGCCTCAGACATCGACCTTCATGGTGAAAATTGCATTCTCCGCACTTCGGCTTAGTCCCCGAGTATATTTTACCACCAGCCTTATTAGTGGCTCCATCAGTTTTCCTGTCATGCGGTGGTTTCACCTTCTTTCTTTTGTTTGCTTTAGAGCTTCCATAGCGGGCTTGGGTGCTTATCTTTAGATTCGAAGACTTCCTCTTCTTATTGCCTGATGACTCCACATGAGTCTCTTTCTTGTTATCCTCAGATTCCGAAAATTTCCCCGCATGTAGAGCTTCTTCAGTAAGGGTGACACTCATATCGATAGCCTCTGCAATGGTTGAGGGCTTTGAGGTAGTAACCATGCTCCTGATCTGAGGTGCAAGTCCCCAAATGAATCGTTCAACCCTTTTGAATTCCGGTTTGACTAAGTAGGGGACGACCCTAGACAAGTCGTGAAATCGTTGGACATATTCATGAATCTTCGGTCAGTCCATTTTCAAGTTCCAGAACTCCACCTCAAGCTTCTGGATTTCAGCTCTAGAACAGTATTTCTTTTCCATCATTTCCTTGAGCTCGTCCCAGCTTAGTGCATAAGCAGCATCCGCACCAAGGGTTTGAACCTGAAGGTTCCACCAGGAGAGTGCGCCATCTACGAATAACCCTGAGATATAAGTAACACTCTGTCGGGGCGAACAGTTACTCATTCTTAGAATGGAGTCAGTCTTTTCTGCCCAACGAACAAATGCAACGGCACCTCCTGTGCCATCAAAATTCAATGGCTTGCAGTCCAGGAATTGTTTATAGGTGCAGCCAGTTGGAGGGTTATTTTCAGTAGTGCCATCGCTGTGCTTAGAGCGGAGGGCTTCATGTCGCGCAATTGCCTGTGAGATGCATTCTTGTAGCTCGGCTTCCGTCCTTGGCAGCGTACTGGTGTTTGTGTCTCGCCTGGGCGGCATTCTCTTCTGCCAAAATGGTATGAAGTAGGTTAGACAATATTCCACAATTGTCTTAGCACCATAAGTCATCATGTAATCACCCAATTTCACATGTGTATATATAATCAATGTATGGGCGAGGAAACAATTACTGAACCTTCACATAGGCTTGCCAACTTGGCTTTGTAATAAATGAGCTCGAGGCTACATCGTCTCGGTCATTCAAGTTTTAGTTATTTCCTGCTACATTGATTTTCTTAGGTCTTTAGCTTTACTGGTGCGTATATTTCCCCTTTGATGGGGTTGTTTGTGTAGAGGTGATAGGGAGTGTATCGTCGCTGATTCTTCCTGAATGTCATTCCACCTCTCTTGCTTAAATATCGTTTTCTCAAACGTCTCTTATGAAGGTAGTGGTGTCAGTCACGAAGTAGGCTAAGACAGGCTTCCTACTTTCTAACGTGCTAAAGCACTGATCTATGTGTTGTTCTACCAAATGAAGGTGAGGACACCTATAGATAAATTTTGTATGGTTTTCATTAGCTTGACCCGCAGAGTCCACCAGGATTCCTGTGCACTACAAGTCGTTATTACGTGGGCCCCCGTAATAATAAATTGTCTTGCACAGTTACCCCAAATTTTCTCTCGTCCAAGCAGATGATCAATCAAGGAGGGGACACTACTGTCCTTATACCTCTATCATGGAAAGGACCTTTGCGATGGTCCACGCGCCAACATTCGTCATCGTTACGCGCGTATAGGCACGATGATTAGATGGGATAGGAATAGAGAGAATTCCTAGTTGTTGGAGGGGCACCTTCGAGATGAACACTTCATCTTCCTTTTCTGGTCAAGTATGTCGTCAAACTTGCTTCACATAAGCCGCAGGGATCTCGTCCCGTTGATTGAGAATTCGATCAAGGTTGCCGCCTCTGCCTCGTCATCATCACCGTAGTTAGGCATCTTCACGATCGAGAGGGAAGAGCAGCCATCTCCTACGGAAGCAAGCTCAGCATCTTGTTTGGTAATCACTCCCAGCCATGAGCTTTGCAAAGGATGCGAGGTCGGTAGCTTCATCGTGCGAGTCACGTACAGTAATAGGAGTCAGAGTCGAAAGTATCTTATTCACGTCAATAATCATTCCGTACACTTATTTGTATGTATGTATATCAATAACATATATACTACTTAGCATAATCAAGCAATTTAATGCATTATATTACGTATAACTCTCGTTTTTGGGGGGTCATTTTGTTTTTGGCAAGTCTAACTCGTGTAGACTATACTTTGGTTGGCACCTTATTTTAAAGGTATTCCTCACTAATGTCCTTGCCTTGTCACTTTTGAAAAGTGTCTGACTTATGGATCTTGGCGCTTTCGTGAATGCAATGAAAACCTTTTTGTAAAATGTTTTCGTGAGAGAACTCTAGTGATTGTAGTCTAGACTCGAGAAAGAATCCTAGTTCACTACAACCGAAGCTCTGATACCAAACTGTCACACCCTGTCTTTTGCGGAAGCGTATGATGTGTGACTAGCTTGTTATCATTGCATTCAATCGTAATAAACAACTACATGATCAAAACGATGTTCATCCATTCATGAAAATTTGAGTATTACAAACACTTGTTATTTAAGTTTTCAAAACACGACCTTTGACAAGGTTACTATTCAACAAAAGTGGATGACATCTAAACTTGTAGTCTACTTCTAGTTACGACACTTGCGCCCAAGATCCATCCTGTCACCTGAAATACATGTAATTTTGGAAAACATCAACATAAAGTTGAGCGAGTTCATGTGTTTTTGTATTTCACGTTTTTATACTTTGTATGAAAACATAGTATGTGTCATGTATAATTCAAATCTTTCTTGAGTACCCCACGTACTCAAGTATAATTCCCGCTTTCTTGAGTACCCCACGTACTCAAGTATCATTCAAGTTTTCTTGTGTACCCCACGTTTTAAATGATTGTTTCTACAAGGACATTAAGGCACGTGAGGACATAGGGAGCATTAGTATATTCTCCTTCAAGGCATGTGAGGACATAGGAGCATTAGTATTTTCTCCTTCAAGGCATGTGAGGACATAGGAGCATTAGTATTTTCTCCTTTAACTGTGTCGATTACCCTCGACTGTGTCGATTTCCCTTGACTGTGTCGATTTCCCTCGACTGTGTCGATTAACCTCGACTGTGTCGATTTCCCTCGACTGGGATACCGAAGCACTCAAGAGGTCACATAAGGACCCTGAGTGGGGCTCGGCCGTACCCGTTAGATCTAACCCTCGTCCCTAATTAAGTATTAATGGCATCTCAACATCTAGTTTAAGCTCACATGATCTAGTATTTTCTAGGCTTTTCTTAAAGCTCCTCATATTGCACTCACCACGAGTGCTTCTCGTATTCTTTTGTATTCTCAAATCATATTGCACTCGGTACTCGTTCTCACCAAGAGTGCTTCTCGTATTTTTTACCATTTGTAAAAATTGTAATATTTGTAACATGTATTTCACCCCCGAGAGTTATAAAACTGAAAACAGTTAAGAGAAAGGGGGGAACATGAACTCACAACTTTGCGTTCCTTGCGTCGTAAACTTCACCGGATTTGCTTAACTAGCGTCGTGACCTATACGTGTTTTCTTAACGTTAGTCACTAGACTTGTATCGCACAAGTACAGTCACTATCTCTTGTATACGTATTCTTGTGTTAAAAATATTCTATATTTTTAACTACGTATCTTACTTATATTATTTTCTCTAAAATTAATATAAGTATCTCGTGTTTCGCACTTTGCACCCGAATTATGTATCTTGTATGTTGTATGTGTATTTTTATGTTTATACTCCTCATTAGTGTTTAGTGTATTTTTAAGTCTTAATACACTAGCACGTATAACACATACTATATACACTTAGCACAAAAGTCGGTGATAAAATAATAAATAATATATATTTTTCTCTCAAAAATATACATACTTATATCCATTTTTATTCTTGAAGAAATCCTCATTTCTTATCACCAAAAATTAGGGAAACCTTGGTAATACTTTAAATACATTTTTAGGGAATAAGTTTCCCAAAAACTTATATTTTTCTAAGTGTCAAAATTTATAAAAATTTTGACAGAGTTTCCCCTAAAAATGGAGGTTTCCCATGTTTTCAAAACATGTGTTTATTTTCTTTTAAATCGTCAACAATCATCAACAACAATTATCAACAACAATCATCAACAACAATCACTAATTTCTCCATTTCATGAACTTGAATATTTACAAAAATGTGTAGTAATTTACTAGCACATTTAGTAAGCCTTGTTATCTTTAAAAATAAGTTTAATTTCTTAAAAACTTTATTTTTAAAGAATATGAAGTTTCACAACTTCTAGTCGGTTTTTACGAAAATTATTTCTTTGTTAAAGCTTTTGTTACACAAGTGTCCACACACTTGTTTGTTCATAAAAACACCTCTACTTCATGAAAGATCCGGTTTTAAAACATGGTTTTGTCTTACAGTTGGTCTTTCGAAAATACCACTTGTAGATCTTTAGATCTACTAGTTTAGAACTCCATTTCATGAGATAAATTGTTTTTACACAAGTTCATGTTTAATAGTAGTAGTGTTCATCATCTAGTCCTTTTTATACTTTAACATACACTAGCTCATGTTCTAAGAACATAACCTAGCCGGGTTAGATGACGATCCGAACTACTACTAGCATTAAACAACACAAAATAATCATCACAAAACAAGTTTAACAAGTTTTACACAATTATCCATCTATTAACCATCATATTCATCACTTTAATAGACTTTTAGTTGGTGATTTAGTATGTTCATGATTTTCAACCGACAAATCTCTTATTAACCACTCTAGACAAGATCAAGAAGGTGTTTTAGAACACTTACTACTAGCACAAGGCTAGGGAAGTTCAAGTGTATAAATGAGGTGGATAAAAGCAAATGGAGAAGGTCCTTCAAGATCCGTTGCTTGCAACCTTCCTAAATAGGCTCGAGACACCTTAGAATCACCTTGGAATGTATTGGAATGGATTGAAGATGAAGGTGTAGGGAGGGGGTGCTTGGGCCGTGAGTTAAGGGAGGGTGAAGGAGAAGATGTGGTGTGTTGTTATGAATGAGAAATGATTCACAAGACTTACTTATAATCCATGTCTTGGGTTTTTCCATTGGTTTTTGTGTTCAATACAAGGGAACAAGGTCTTTTAATTTAATCAAAAGAAATCACAAGGTGGATCCCTTGTCTATAATCGGTCATGGGGAGAGGGGGCATCTAGTTGCATTTCAATTCCAAGTTACACAATTTAGTTACAAGTTAAGCATTTGATTTAGGGGTTGAGTATGTTAAGTAATATATAGTGCGGTAGGGTGTTCGGGGACCCTAACTAGCTTAGAAAAATAAAAACAATGCTTCTAGCATTATTTTGGTATTCCGGGCAATATCCAGTTGTTCGGTTAGACACCGGTTCGTTAAAGTGCTAAATCACACTTTTTAGTGTCTTTTAAGTACCTTTTTGCATCCTTTCAGTTCCCAACACTTAGGGAAATATTCTGGATGATAAAACGACATTTCTGCAAAATATTCGTATGTTTAAATGCTGAATTATTGCTGAATTATATAAATTATGCACTTAAAGTGCGCTTCGGGTGCTTTTTAGTGCTTATTTTTGCTTTCGCAATGTCTATAAATTAAACCCTTATATGAACTCTTGGGTTTTATTGTACTTTTGTCGTCGGACCTACACCTAGGCCTCAATTCTAATGTCTGACTGCTTTCTGCAGTTCTGTTGACATGATGTGTCTTACCGGTGAGTTTACTAATATTTCTGACGCAACGCTCTCGTTTATGCATAAAGCTATATTTTGTAGCACAAAATGTGCATGAATTCACTTGCATGGAATTTAGAAATTTATTTGTCTGGTAACTAGATCATGTACAGTCATTAAAGCACAAATTACTGTTCATCTAGTGTACGGAATGTACGGAAAAGTGACGGTTGTCACATACAATCAGGCGTTCACACTAGACGTCAAATTGACCAAGGCCTTACTTGTTTTTATTCTACAGTTTCTCCGTTACAAACTGAGTTTTCACTTAGTTGTTTTATTTCGCAGATTGAGCCGCGAACATACAAGGAAGCGTTAACTGAAGATTCTTGGGTCAACGCGATGCAAGAGGAGCTGAGTCAGTTTGAGAAGTTAGGAGTGTGGAAATTAGTAGATTTGCCTGATGGTCACAGGAAGATAAACACCAAGTGGGTGTTCAGGTGTAAGAGAGATGATCGTGGGGTTATTATTCGTAACAAAGCTCGACTCGTAGTCCAGGGCTTTAGTCAGCAGGAGGGTTTGGATTTCACTGAAGTGTATGCTCCGGTTGCTAGACTTGGAGCAATCAGAATCTTCCTAGCATTTGCATCTTGGAAAAATTTTAAAGTTTATCAGCTAGATGTTAAATCGGCGTTTCTCTATGGGAAGGTAAAAGAGGAGGTATATGTCGGACAGCCACCGGGCTTCACCGATCCAATCCACAAAGACAAGGTTTACTTACTGGATAAAGCTCTGTATGGTTTACACCAGGCCCCGAGAGCTTGGTATGAGACATTGTCTCAACATTTGCTTGCCAACAGCTTCATCCGTGGAAAAGTGGATGCCACTCTCTTCACCAAAGAAGTCGACGGACATCTTCTAATAGTTCAAATATACGTGGACGACATCATATTTGGGTCAACAAATGAAAATTTGTGCAAAGATTTTGAAAGAGTTATGAAGCAAAAATTTGAAATGTCATCGATGGGTGAGATGAAATTCTTCTTGGGACTTCAGGTTGATCAACTGCCTAAGGGATTTTTCATACATCAGACGAAGTATGTTAATGATATCTTAGAGAAATTTGGGATGTCAGGTTCTACTCTAGCTTCCACCCCGTTAGCGACAAATCATGGGATAAACCCTGATCTCACCAGAGAGAAGGTAGATGAAACATTGTATCGTTCCATGATCGGATCGCTGATGTACTTGACAGCTTCTAGACCCGATATCATGTATCCAACCTGCCTTGTAGCAAGATTTCAATCTAACCCGAGAGCTTTGCATATGGTGATTGTGAAACGGATATTACGCTACCTGAAAGGAACTCCATCATTGGGGTTGTGGTATCCAAGAGAAGGCGATTTCACGCTCGAAGGGTATTCCGATTCCGATTTCGGATGCTGCAAAGTTAATGCTAAATCAACAACAGCAGGGTGCCAGTTTTTCGGACCACGATTGGTTACCTGGTAATGCAAGAAGCAGACCTCTGTAGCTTTATCCACATGTGAAGCCGAGTATGTATCTGCTAGCAGCTGTTGCTCTCAGATCTTGTGGATCCAGCAACAAATGAGAGACTACGGTTTGCAATTTCTTAACACCCCTATCTTTGTTGATAATGAGGCAGCGATAAACATTACTAAAAATCCTGTTCATCACGCTAAAACGAAACACATTGAAATTCGTCATCACTTCATCCGAGACTGTTTCGAGAAGAAGTTGATACGAATTGAGAAAATCCACACTGACGAACAAAAAGCTGATTTACATACCAAAGCGTTTGATAAAACTCGTTTTCAATATCTTTTAAAATTGAACGGTGTGAAGCTTTTATCGGTGGTTGAAGAGATTCTTGGCGTAGATAAAGGTACCAATGTAGATGATGTTGAGACGCAATCTGCAATGGTTTGTCGATTTTTTACTTGTTTTGGTATTTAGGGGGAGGTAGGTTAATATTTTCAGAAAATACAAAAACAGTAAAAAATTTCAAATATCCAAAAACATGAGATATTTTCAAAATACAAAAAACAATAGAAAACTGAAAAAGAGCTTATGTAAAAAGGGAAAATGATAGTACATTGGCTTGACAGTCACAGTATTCTAAAGATATGTAAAGTTTAAAAAGAGTTAAACAGTCTCGCTGATGATATGCCGATAGGTTTTTACACATTTAGTAGATTTGTTCGGGATATAAACTTAAATTCAAACTTGCTTATTTCGTGGGGAACAATACTTGGATATATAGGTAACCCCTGAAATCTTGTTTGAAAGATCCCTCTTTCTGAAATACTAGGTCTTTATACTTAGTGATATCTGGGGTATTATCCCGGGACTTCTGATATTGCGGAAGCAATGGCCTAGTCCCCGTATAATACTTTACTGCTGCTTGAAATAAAAGCCTGCCCTCAGCATAAAAAATGATGAAACATTGAAAAATGCTAATCATGTGCTGTTGTAAAAAAGATCCTCTAAAGGGGACCCACTTAAAGTCGAAGCCGTCATCTCTCTGATTTTGCGGAAGCAATAGCCTGAGCTCTCACGGCCCTCGCATTTAACCCCTTACAGATATCATTTGTGGTATACTCACCTGTAAGACTGAATATTGGGTTCTGGATATGGGAGTATATTCAAGAGGTGGGACACATGAATGAGTTTAAGTTATTAATACACCTAATTCGTATCCTGGACAGATTGAAAATTGTGTGAGAATTTAAGTGGATCAGTATATCAACAATCTAAGCGAATTGTTTAATTCTGAGTATGAAATCAAAGCTTAATGGTACTTGTGACTTGTCGAATAGCTGATATGATTCCCTATCACGCTCACCAAAAATATGTTTGTAAATAGTTTACATTTACTGTATTTCATTTCTGTTTAAGCTTTCTAGTTTAGAAACTTTATTCAAAATCCAAAAAGATTTTATATTTCTGCTTTATTTTTCTGACAAACCAAAGTGGAAAGCTGATCTTCAGATTCGAAATTTGAAGCAGGTGCAGGAAGTTTCTGAGCTGGACAAAAGAGTTGTGAGCTTATCTTGTTAAATTTGTGAAATTGAAATGTCTAAACAAGTTTATTAAATTGAAACTTGTAATTTTCGGATAATGTTTTGAAAAATGTTGAACAAAAGTTAGTTTTGTTTTGTCTTGGACCAACCAAGGTCATTAAGTTGGACTTGGTAGATAAATTAAGTGCCTAGGGTCATTAACTTGGACCTAGTTACTTAAGTGGATTATTAAAACTGATAAAAACGAGAAAAGATGTTAAAGGAGAATAGATTGTAATGTTATATTCTTGAGAAGCAGGAAACAAGATCCCCATGGCAAAGAAAGTATAAAGATTGAACCAGAATTCAAGCTCCAGCATATTGAAAGGGGGAGTCTACATTCTGGATCAATATTCAAAGGGGAGTTTTGAAGATAGAGATTGAAGGATGCTTTCAGTGTCAGACAAATTGGACAAAGAAGAAGATAGATCAAGACTAAAAGACTGAAGATTTGATGCTAAAGACTTCGTCAACATCCAAGGGGGAGTCTGTTGGTGCATAGATGTCTGTTAACTTTGTCTTTATAGAGTCTTGTATATAGAGAGGATAAACCAGTGCACAGCAGGATAGAAATTAGGTTTTACATGTTAAAAGGGGTAATTTCGCATGAAATAGCAAGTGCTATTTCATACGAAATTATCTCCCCTATATATAGTGAACCGGCTGTTTCATTTGTAACGTTCGAGATTTCAGAGCCGAGGTGCTGCCAGTTTGTCAAACGATCAGAATTGCCTTGAAATCAATAATAAATGAATAATTAAGGAGAATCAAGCTGTTTCACATCTATATCACTGATTCCGCCTTTGATATGGATCATAAACTCTTCTGATTGACTCGTTAGGGTCAGACGACGATCCAACAGCCTATCAGCTACAACTGCCAGAGGAAATGGCAGGAATACATGATGTATTTCATGTATCTAATCTCAAGAATGCTTAACTGATGAATCACTGGTAGTACCTCTTAAGGATATAGAGGTAAATGAGCAGTTAAAATTTGTAGAGAAGCCTCTACAGATTGAAGACAGAAAGATCAAGAATCTCAAGCACAAGAGACTAGTTCTGGTCAAAGTGAAATGGGATTCCAAGAGAGGACTAAAGTATACATGGGAGCTTGAATCGGAAATGCAAAAGAAATATCCACACTTATTCCAGTAGACCTCGAGGACGAGTTCTAAAACAAGGTGGGGAGGATATAACAACCCTCCAAAATATTTCTGACACCCCTAGTATATTTAAACTGTCCCTATACGCCTTAAAATGCACCCCGTATGCGAAAACCAGACCCTAACTACCATATATCATTAAAAATAAAATAAAAACAAGATCCAGTCCTCGCTTGCGGGCCGCGAACGAGTTGGCGGTGATCTACGGGGGCCGCGACAGCTCGTAGTCATGGCGAGCCCCTAGGCCGCCACGTGGCAGCCTCGTGTCAAGCCTAGTGGCCGAATCAGCATAGCTAGGGCCTACCCTAGCTGGCCTCGCGGGGCGCGAAGGACCCCTGTGTGGTCTACGCGGGGCGTGAGGGCTCCCTTTTTCAGCCCTATAAATTGAGTCGAGAGGCCTTCAGTCCAAATCGTTCAGTCTTTTCTTTCTCTCTCGAATTTCTGCATAGTAAACATAATTTTCGGGCATTATACCCCTAATTAACGAAGTTCTGCCTTGTTGTAAGTATCATAACCCCGGTCACGTATTAGATATGCTGCCCGATTGATCCAGGGTTCCGTAACGGCTGTCGTGGTTCTGCCCGACGTAGTGGTTGGAATGCCGTCTCGGGGTTGGTATTACTAATGTACATATTGGGTTATTATACTAACGTGTGTGCATTTGTGTAATTAATAGATAATCACCCAGAAATCCTTAAGGAAAACCCTAAGACAGCAATGTGAGTAATCTCCTTTTTGCAAATTGTTTTTACAAAACCTCATATGATTAACATTATATTAAACAGTGATTGAGTATTTGTATTCGACAATTATAGTCAGTATGTTGGGGCTTTGTATAAAAAATTTGTTACTACATTGTGAGTAGTAACATGACCACAAGTCGGGTTGACAGTACCGTGGGTGGTAATTAAAGTAGATGGAAACAAATGTAATTGCGCGACCACCCTCAATGCTATAGACTGATAAAACTTGTTTTGATTAAACTGGGATTCACTCACCAGTATTTCCCACTGACAAAATGTTTTTAAACGCGTTTCAGGTAACCAAATGTGAAAGCTAAATAGAAGCCAGCTGGACAGCACTGAAGGCTTGGAAAAGTGGCAATAAAAGTTACCTAAATAAAGAGATGTTTTTATTTAAATAAAATAGGGTTTATCCCTATGCAAATGTGTGTACTTGAAACTTGGGAATTCCCCATGCGTCTAATATTATAAAAGCGTGGTATTTTACTCTGATAAAATATTTCCTAACTACGATCCTGATGTAATTTCCGCTGCCAAAATGATAAATAACAATACCACCAAAACTGGTCGCGACCGCCCGTTCCCGGGTTTTTAGGGGACGGGGGCTGTGACAACTATATCTTTGTGAAGAGAGAAGACATCACATATCAGAATGTCACGCCGATACTAGTTGTAAAATAAAGAGTTAAATGCCATTTTAGTCCATGTGGTTTGGGTCATTTTGTCAGTTTAGTGCAAATGTTTCATTTTTCACCTGTGGTTCTATAAAGGTTTCACCGTTGCTATTTTAGTCAACTAAGTTAATTTCGTCCATTTTTTCTGTTAACGAGAAGGCCAATTCGGTCATTTTATATGGCTAAATTGCCCTTCTATTTAACAGAATTACATATAAAATGACTGAATTGGCCTTCTTGTTAACAGAAAAAATGGATGAAGTTAACCTAGTGGACTAAAATGGCAACAGTGAAACCTTTTTGGACCCACAGGTAAAAAATGAAATCTTTAGACTAAATTGAAAAAAATGACCCAAAGTCCCAAACCATAGGAACTAAAATGACATTTAACTCTAAATAAAATAAAATATCACATATATAAATGTCATGTTGATACTAATTATATACTATAAATTTGCAACATGTTGCAATAGAAGTCGTACCTTTCGCATAAACTCTTTTTTGACAAATGTATGTTATACTTGGTTACATAATATAAATTAGCAACAAGGCATTGAGGTGTTGTACGCCATCTTTTAAGGGTTTTTCAAAAAAAAAATGATATTTTGCTTTAAACCCAAAACTACTTGATTTTGCAGTTTTAACTCAAAAGTTTTTTAGTTTTTCCAATTTAACCTCACCAGTGGCGAAGCTTGAAAAAAATTTTCGAGGGGTCGGAAGGCATTAGACCTAAAAAAAATTTCTATGTTCGGTCGGGCAACGGTGATTCGATTCGGGTCGGGTAGGGTGTCGGTGATTCGGGTCGGGTCAAACATTAATATCAAATTAAAAGCCGTTCTCAAACATTAAAACGTAAACATTGTTTAACAAACAATTGAATAAAGATACCAAAACATTAAAAAGAAGAGGAAGGTGGGTGCCCGGTTTAGTTGGATGAAGAATTATAGTTCTGCTCGTCTTCCTTTAAGATTTTTGAATTCTTCAATTATGGACTCCGAATCAAAGTTCTCAGCAATCTCCTTTTCTATGTAAATCACCATACTGTTTGCTAGATACTGATCGGACATCTTATTGCGAAGGCGATTCTTAAATATTTTCATTGCTGAAAATCCTCTTTCCGTTGTTACAGTCGAAACTGGAAGTGTTAAGATTAGTCAACACACTCTTTCAACTAATTTGTACATGTTATTTTTCTGACATTCCACAATAGTTTTGCAAAGTTCAGAAAGAGTTGATACCCCACTTAGCTTAGGATTATTTATCCTTTCAACTTGAAAATTATCCAACTGACCACGTAACTGCACCCTCTCTTGCTCTGTAAAATCTTTAGGATAATATTTCTCAACAAGAAGAACAATCTGATCAATATTAATCTTTTTTGAACATAAAGTCGCACTAAGAGATAACAACTCTATCGCTTGCTCATTGAATCTACTATCCAGCTCATGTAGTTGTTTGTCCAACGTCTCTGTAAACAAATCTACCCGATAATAATGTTCGAATGTAACATGAAGATCTATTTTACGAGGCCGATACCGAGTAGAAGTATATGGAGCACTCATATCAAGCATATCTATGTCATGCCTTTCACAAAAAAACGAACCTTTTCAAATAAAGAATCCCATCCGCTGTTTCTAAAATTAGTTAGACTAGCCTTTGTTGCAGAAACTAACTCCATTGCATTAAGGATGTCTTGGGATTTCTTTTGTAATGCTTGACAAAGCGTATCAGTTTTTGCCATTACTTCTTTCATCAAGTGAAGAACAAGCACAAACTCAAATGATTGCAAGTAACCGTAAGCTATATTAGCATCTCCACGTTGAGAACTAGTAGCATGAGCCGTGTCTTCAATTATTCCCTTGAGAACAGCACGGGTGACTGTAAGATTAAATATATTATGGTATAATATTTAATCTAGTAGCCATTATAATCATTTACATTATATGGATCAAAATATATAACAACCTATTAAATAATTAGTTGGTAATTGTTGATGGGCCTAATTACCCTTATTAACTAATTAGGGTTTCCTCCTAGGTGCATATATAAGGAGACTAATGTAGAGGTTTTAAGGTTAGACTTCAACATAACCTTATTAGTTCATAACATCAATCGTCTCTCTCCCCCAACCGAACAACCCTATTCGGTTTCATCATCACCATCATTAGATTGCACCCTAAGGAGGAACCAGATTAAACTGACAATCATGTCAAACTCTGTTGCTGCGTCTCCATCTGGATTCTCTACTGACCTGTCTGATGCAATCAAAGGTATGTTTTCATGTTTTCACTTACGTTTAAACAGAACCGTTCAACATGTGGTATCAGAGCATATGTTGATTAGTCAGTTCTGTTTTGTATCCGAAAATCAGGTATAAAACTGGAAAACAGCTTTGAAAACACAATAAATTCCGTTTTTTGCCATCCGAAATCCTCATTACGGATGATTTCGGATGATTACGAATGTGGGTTTAATCATCTTGAATGCATCTCGGATCATTACGGATCATCTCGGATCATTACGGATCATCTTGTATCATTACGGATCATTACGGATCTGGAGTGTTATCATTACGAATGCATTACGGATGAATTATTTGAATGATTTTATCTTAGGGTTCATCACATGTTCATAAGAAAATTCGAAAATTCCTTAAGTTTTGGAATGAATTTGGATTATTGGATGTTTTCTTGTTTTGATCTATTTTTATCTACTAAACAATTTTCGAAATCTGTTATTGTTATTAATGGATATAATTTTTGAAATAAACAGATAAATATAACTAATTTTTAAACAGGAAACATAATCCCATAATCTCAAAATTTTGGATTTTGAACCTTATCAATTAATAACTGCTTAAATTAAGGGTTCTGTAACTTGAGGAACACATTACGGATGAACATTTCGGATGACCATTCCGGATGACCATTCCGGACGAACACCTGTTGTCCATTACGGATCAATAACTGTCTGATCATTACGGATCATTCCGGATGAACATTTCGGATGTACATTGCGGATGAACATCTGTTCGTCCATTACGGATCAATAACTTCCTGATCATTTCGGATCATCTCGGACTAAGTATCACCATTTCGGATGAATCAAAGACATAATTCATCTGAAATCATGAGTGTTCATAAATTTTCAGGACTTATTCGAAATCCTATTATTTTATTAAGCAGTTAATATGAACTAAAATTTAGCACATGAGTGTTCATAAATTTTCAAGACTAGTTCGATCCGCGCTAACAGGTGGTTTGCTATTAAATGATTGGTTTTGTAAATACTTAGTTAATTAATAAGGATCAAATAATGTTTTACAAAACCAAAATGGCTTTACTTGAATGAGCTTCTGATGTATCATTTCTGGCCAAAGCTGATTTGATACATCTACTTATCATCCAAGTATTACTAAAGCTATGTTAAGTGTGCATCATAAACATGAATGTCTTAATATCTGGCCAAAGCTGATTTAATTCCTTCATAGATGGCATACTTAACAAGTGCATAACTAAAGTGATTGTCTCAATTTCTGGCCAAAGCTGATTTGTTACAACCACTTTGCACACATGCTTAAATGATTACACTTCTGGCCAAAGCTGATTTGTCTTCGTTTAAGTAGAACTTTAAATAAGTCCGTTATTTTGATGTTAGTAATAGACACATCACAACCTCTTCACATAATGATCCTTATATTAATGATCCTTCATTAATTTTATGATAATTTCGTCTGCCTTATCTTTTAGTACCCATAATTTTACTCACTGTAATTTTCTTCTATAAATCTATATCTCATCCACTCTAATTCCTAAACCTAAAATGTTTGCTTTATTTAAAGTTTCTATAAGATTAGCTCTTAAAATTAAATCCTTGATTATCACTTAAGACACGATAATCCTATTGCTCTCTTCTTATAAAGCACTACAGAAGAAAAGTAGAGCATGATGAATAGGACAAATCGAACATGATGTCTCTTATGATAATCAAGATCTCTCTAAACACAAATGCTATTACTAAGGTTATTCCAGATTAAGTCTTTCCTAAGACTAATCTATTATTGTGGAATAATCACAAGAACTCCTAAGATGCATGCCTTCATTTAAAATTTCTAAACTATAAAGTTAAGTGGTATATGTGAATACATTATAATGTACAATACCATGACCCATAAAGTTAAGGGTTTACGCATGGAAATAAGTACATTTTCCAGTACATTACATACTAAGATTTTCACTTGTACAAATTTGATGCCTTATAAATCAACTATAACACTAAAAAATACCAAAGTATAATGAGTGTGTTGATAAGCAACATATGTACAAAGAAATAAATGTTTGAAGCTGGAAAAATAAATTATTATTCACCTTACAACCACTAAAACCTTAAAGGAGGATTGTTCTAAGGTCCATAGTCAAAATACGAGTACAAAATTCCAACTCTAAGGTTCTTCAAGGGAGAATCTCACAGCATAATTATGCTATTGAACTAGGCATAAGCAACGAGACTATCCATTATTCTAAAGAACAGTTGGATAAATTAATTAGATAGTCACTTACTAATGATATTTAAGTCTGGTAATTTTAATATTCCTATTAACACATGATTAGTTGACTCTAGTTCTAAACGTTTCCTTACCAGAAGTCAACAAATAACTAACATGAGAGTTAGTGACAAAATTAAATGTTAAGGCTATAAGAACCATAATAAGCAGTCTTCTAACAACGCCTTTCGATACCTTATATATTCCGAAGATTAATCAGAATATAGTATCATAATTAAGCAATGTTATGAAGGTTGTGAGGTTTGCATAGTCAACATAAAGTCACACTATATCTGGATTGAAACATTACTAAGATGGAACTAGATGATACCTTACACTTTCATAACCTTTTGTCATCATGCAAATGAGAATTTGACAAAAGGAAAATGAGACTTATAAATTTCATCCATTATAACTAAAATTTATGAGAAATCATGACATGGTTAATGAGGATGATTTTTTATCTACTCTCATTCTAAGTGATTTTAAATCATGACGTTAAAGCCCTAAATATTACTTGGCTTAAAGAATAAGTATGGGTCCATCATAAGTCATTCATTGACATTTATGGAACTTATTCCAAATGGAATATTCAGACATAATTCATTTATCATTTAAAAGACTATCAACTTGTATCTAAATTTTGTCGCATATGGTCCACGGTCTTAGAAGAAATCTATTCATATATACACTTAATAAGATTTCTATTAGATATGTCCCTAAGTTTCTTATGACATCTGGACATTAAGGGAATCAAATAAAATCTAACGTATATATGATAGGTTCCCACGTCACTTACCTCATTGAAACTTCTCTTGTAGCATTTGTAGAGATATCAAAGATCAGTGGGAGCATTAAGTGTCTTAATAATAACTTGCAATAGTTGCAAGAGGTGGGGAGTGAAAACTTTATATTACTTCAATTTACACCTCTTGTACAAGATACAGCTCCATCTTGACGCTGTTCTATCATAACTTGTCTCATTAAAATCTAATGCTACACTTACAAAAGTTTCATTGTTGCTTAATTGTGGGCACACTTAGATTTCTTACCTAAACTAACATAATCCTCAACAAGAGAAACTATAACGACTAACGTCATTAATTTGTTTTTCTCTATTAGAATTAGTTGGTTGTTAAGTATTGACCCTAAGCATGCTGAGTTCCTAAAGATTTCTAAGGTCAGTGGGAGCAGTCAAAGTCCTTATCATGACTTGCAAGGAATATAAGAGGCGGGGGGAAGAGTGTCATTAAATTTCACTCCGATTACACCTCTTGTACACCATACCGCACCAACTCTTACAAACTTAGAATCCTGAAAATGATAGCAACCTAACCAAGAGCTAATCCATAAAGCTGAAACTTCTAATAAACCCAATAATTAACTCAGGAGGTCATCTAGGTTTAAAAGCCTACTAACTTTGATGATTACATAACCTCCCTAACTGAAGTTGAAATGGATTTTGGAAATGTTTAATGATCCTATCTCTTCAAATTAAGCCATTAGTGTCAATCAATCCTCTGAATTGAATAAAACTGTTTTCTAGTAAAACTGATTTTATATGTTCGTATAACGTTTGGGTTTTGATTGAATTACCTAAGAGTGTTCATAACTAAACCAAATCCTGAAATAAGCGTTAAGACACGAAGAGGCATGATTGATTGTCAAAGGTTGTACTCAGAAAGAGATAAATTATTAAAGAATCTTTATTACATATCTAACAAAAGATTTCTTTGAGGATCATCACTGTTCTAATAGCTTATAACACTTTAAAGCTATATTAGATGAACATTAAAAACAATTTTCCCTAACAAATGGCTGACATATTTACATGTTCATAAAACAACCTGACAGTTCTAAACTGAAGGTTAAAGAACACTTTATTTGTAAGCCAATAAAATCCATGTATGGGTTAATGCAAACATCATAATGTGATGAAATCTTAACGTAATTATTTTCATCAAGAATCAAGTGGATTAATGTACCTACCTCAAAATGAGTGGGAGCAACTAAAATAAACTTGTCTATATGGATGATATTCTTTTGACAAGTATATGTTACATAAGTCAAAGCATTGTTAACACAAACTTTGATATAATAGATCTCAGAGATATCTCTTATGTAATAGATATCATAACATATCGAGATAGACCCAATGGGACATTAGTTTCGTTCCTTAAGTTTAACATTAAATGGGTCCTTACATATGTAACAAACAATACTGCTCTCCTTTAGAGGATAATAAGATAAATGAGATTATTTATTTACGCTTTAGAAGCCTTATGTAAGTTCAAGTCTATACTCGTTTGGATATTAATCATATTGCAACACACTAGATATGTCTAGATTATTGTGAAGCATCTAATGGAGTATTACAATATCTTTAAAAGAAACGAGAGGCTATAATTTGAAGAAGAAGGGAGAACCAAAACCGGTTATTACTTTAATTTTGTGATATTCAAAGATGACAAAATGTAATTTCGGGTATATCTTTATATCAGCAGAAAAAAAAAAACTAACTCATGGAGGAGTCATAATGGACTGATATCAACAACCTAAGTTATAACGACATAATATAGTCACTAAATGTTGTTGGAAATTTATCAGTGGACTCATAAGTTTATTAACTCCATATAATTAATGTTTTGAAGACTTAGTGTGATAAAGTCAGCTACCATGACTCCTTGAACAGTAACAGTTCGAGAGGTGCTGCATTAAATTTCGATACACAATTAATTATTCGTTTATGAACGAATTGAAGAAACTAAGTCTTTGTATCGAATACATTCATGATATGCTTAAGGATCCTATAACTGAAGGGCTATTACCCATAAGTCTTATTAAGAGAGCTCATAGACGGGTATTAATTGATGGTCGTGCGCAATTGCATATCGTACTATGAATGACTAAGTATTAGTTAATTTTCCTTATCAGTTTGATTTTGTATGTCTCTTAGAATATGTTCAACCGGTATAATGACATATAGACAAATAAAGTTACAAATCAAACAAAGGGCTTATGCGTATTTTGATCATAACGATTAGGCTTTAAATTAAGGCTATAGTATGACTAATGGGGGTCCTGAGTCGCATAATGATTCAACGGCTGTATTTCTCTGCTATAGTACTTGTTTAAGGCTAAAATGAGTGTTAACTCCTGATCAGGCTTATCTAATACTCATAGTAAATGATTACTCGGCTAAGTGGGAGAATGTAAGATTAAATATATTATGGTATAATATTTAATCTAGTAGCCATTATAATCATTTACATTATATGGATCAAAATATATAACAACCTATTAAATAATTAGTTGGTAATTGTTGATGGGCCTAATTACCCTTATTAACTAATTAGGGTTTCCTCCTAGGTGCATATATAAGGAGACTAATGTAGAGGTTTTAAGGTTAGACTTCAACATAACCTTATTAGTTCATAACATGAATCGTCTCTCTCCCCCAACCGAACAACCCTATTCGGTTTCATCATCACCATCATTAGATTGCACCCTAAGGAGGAACCAGATCAAACTGACAATCATGTCAAACTCTGTTGCTGCGTCTCCATCTGGATTCTCTACTGACCTGTCTGATGCAATCAAAGGTATGTTTTCATGTATTCACTTACGTTTAAACAGAACCGTTCAACAGTGACATCAAACATGTTAACCAAACTACAAACAGATTTAAAATGGGAACCCCAACGTGTATCACCGGCCTTTCTTAATGTCCCTACCTGATTTTGTCCTTTTCCTGATTTGATTTCACCCAATTCTAGTAACTTTTTAATCTCATCCGCCTTCGCCATTTGTAACTCATCATGGCGCATACTAGAAGCACAAACCACATTAATTATAAAAATTAGGTTTGAGAAGAATTGGTGTACTGGAATCACATCTCTTGAGACACAAACCAAGGCAAGTTGTAACCTGTGAGTAAAAAACAAAAAAAATGTAATAATCATAAGAGTATTGTAGTTAAACCGAATAAAGAAAGTTAAAAAAGAACAACTATAAACTTGTGAGCAAAGCAGTGAACATAATACACATAAGGACTATATTCCCGGACAAGTGCTTGCAATCCGTTCCATTCTCCTCTCATATTGCTAGCACTATCATAGCCTTGACCACGAATTTTACTAACATCAAAACCGTAATGCAATAGTGTATTCCAAAAATTTACTTTTAAGGTCGCTGATAAAGTATCTGTAACATGAACTAAATCCAAGAACTTTTCTCGTATCACTCCTTCAGCATCAACAAATCTTAAAACTATCGCCATTTGCTCTTTTTTCGACTCATCCCGTGACTCGTCAACCATGACACAAAACCATGAATCCCCCACTTCGCTTCGTATATGCTTACGAACTTTATTAGCCATAATGCTAAGAATTTCTTGTTGAATATCAGAAGACGTATACTTGCAATTATATGGAGCATTTTGGAAAAGAACCTTTGCAACATCATCATTATAATGGGCTAAAAGTTTTAGCAATTCACGAAAGTTACCTTGATTCTTAGATGTCGAAGATTCATCATGTCCTCGTAAGGCACAAGCATGGTAAGTCAACCAACGAACTACATCAATTGTGGTTTTTAATCTTAACCGGTTCTTCCTAATTTTCCCGTCACTTTTCCTTTCTATGAAATTGTCAGGGTGTGCTTCTTGATTCAACAAGTTCGTATACAATAGAAAAGCTTTTTTATGATTTGAAGATTGAATGTGCTTCAACAATGGGCATTTATCCCTATCATTAACCTTTTTCCAATTGTCAAAGCCTTCTCTAGTAAACGCACTATGACCGTGGCTCTCATTCGGTTTATCATTACATAAATAACAAAGGAAACAATAAGCCTTGTGTTTCGTTGGAGAATACTCTAACCAATTAGGGAACATATCAAACCAAGCATATTGAAATCTACGAAGATTGTTCTTTGGACCCCTAGGCTTATACTCATCTAGCTTTATTTGATACGCTCCTAATGATATATAAGCTAGTCTTACTTGTTCCCGTATATTAACTGGATATTTCCACATTAGGAGTCGCTTAGCGGGATCTCTTTCTAGACTACTAACATCCACTTCATTGATGTTAGTCGGATTTTGAGGAATGTTTTGATTCGCCTCATTATTCACTTCATTAACCGGTGGAATGTTTTGATTCGCCTCATTATTCACTTCACTAACCGGTTCACTTGTTGAAGCTTTTTGACGTTTGTTCTCATTGTTTCCATCAACAATTCCCTGATTTCCCTCTACTTGTTCTTCATTTTCATTCTTTCTTTTGAAAAAAGAGGTTATGCATTTATTCTTCCCCATGGCAATCTAATAACAAAAGTGAACAAATCACCCTAAGTTTCAAAAATTCTAATAGCTAGAGAAAGATTCAACAAGTTTAGGGCTAAAACTCACACCTAATTTCAACCTAATTCATATAAATTAGGGCCCTAAACCAAACCTAAACATAAAAATTAACATACCTGAGGATGATTGAACAAGTGAAATCTCAAACTTGAAGTCTCTTGAAGTCGAACAGTCGAACAAGCAGCAGGCCAGCCAGTCGCTTTCCCCCAGCCCCCTGCGTTTTTTCTTCTGTTTCTTCTGTCTGCGCACAGTCGAACAAGCAACAAGTACCCAGCTGATTATTGCCTTATTGGGTTTAGTTTCATATTGGGTTTAATTTCATAAATGGGCCATGAGTTTTGATTTGGGTATTTTAGGCTTATGATAAACATACATAACACACTCTTTTATTTGGGCTGATTTAGTATGTTATTTGGGTTATATAATTTATTGTTTAGAAAACCGGAGGGGTCGAACACGTATATACATAATTTTTTTTTAGAAAACCGGGGGGTCTAACAAGTATATACATAATTTTTTTTTAAAACCGGGGGGTCTAACACGTATATCCCTAAAAATTTCTATACGAAAAACACATACGTAACACTACTAACCGAAAAGTTCGGAGGGTCGGGCGACCCCCCCTGCCCCTCACATGCTGCGCCCCTGAACCTCACAACTCTTATCTTTCAACTTTGATCCCCTATGTTTTTCATATTTTGCAAAAACTTTCATTTTACGCTTAGTTCTAAATTTTGCGAGTTAACACTGCACAATGTGTGTGTGTGGTTCAGTGTATTTACGTCGTCTATTTTTTTCCCGTTTAATAAGTTCATTACAACGCGCGAGTCGTAAATCGAGTTAGTTATTATTTTTTGTGTTTTATATGTTGGTCTAATTTCTGCACGTTAAGACGCCGCAACTTTAATGTTGGTAATCGTTGCCTATAGTGTGGCATTGGAGCCATTTGTCACGGTTTTACATCCCCGCCACAGCGCGGGGGGCTTAATACGATAGGTTATTTATATGGATACAAGTCATGTAATATAGTAATTATGATACCATTAATTATATTGAGCTTATTTGGTGAATTATTTATTTGTATAAGATAGTAATACAAACTTAACCGACAAAAAAACATATTTAACACATTGTAAATCTGAATCTGATCAACAGCATGTCAATTTCGTTGGCTGTGGCGCAAAGCGCGCGGGTCCATCTTCTTTTTTTTTTGAATGGCAAATTTGGATCACTGACGGATCACTGACGGACCACTGGAGTATCATCGTGCCACCAACAGAACCACCTGATCATATCCATCTCCACTAGGCATAATGCCTATACACCAATTCAGGAGGAAACCCAATAAATATAAGAAAAACCCCCTTGTGAGAATCGAACCCAGGACCTATTGGTCCAAATTCTTATCTCACCCCTAAGATACCACTAGGCTATAAAGCCATGGGTGGGTCCATCTTCTAGTTGTAAAATAAAACTGAAATAAGAAAACAATTATTATTATTATTATATTATACATATTAAAAGGTAGTGCTCATGAATAGTAATCAAATATTTTTATAATATTGTTTATAATTTTGATTTATACATATTAAAAGGTAGTGCTCATATTATACATATTATTTATTAATTTAAATTAATTGACGATGAATAGTGTTTTTAATTTTTTAAATATTTATTTTTGAGTTTTTTAATAAAAGATTATTTATCATTTGGTTTATTTTTTAATACCTAGCTCATGTTAGTTTTTTTAATCTAACTGTGTAACTATACTTTTTAAACATTGTGGTACAGTTTTTCATGAAAATGGATATCGTGCCGCTATCATATCAAAGAGAACCGGAACCGACGATGTATAGTATTTACTTTTTTTATTCAAAACAATATATACGAGTGCCGATAACAATTTTAAAAATGTATTTTTTTATTGTAAACTATACGAGTCTCGATATGTGACGCATCTAATCGATTTCGACCAAATAACATCGGTATCGATGTCGGCAATATTAGAAACCAGTATTCTTTTTTAAGGTTTTTGATTGATATAAAAGATGTGTCGATATCCTTTTAAACATATCGCGAATTTATTTCTTTAGTTTTCTCTTTCAGTTACTATAGCGAGTGTCGGTATTGAAACGAACCCAACCGAAGTGATAATAACTGAGTTATCGCCGCATAGCGCGGGGGAAAACCTACTATACATATGAATTCAATCTCTTCATGAACAGTAACAAAAATTTTGATTTTTTTATTACCATCACTAAAGAAAGCAATACTTTATTTCATAGGAAATGAGTGACAGATACCTAATTGATAATGTGATTTTGATTTCCAATCATAAAGAACTATAAAAAAGATTATATACATTTTCATTACTTAATTAGGTATTATTATTTTTATTAATTATAATTATATTATTTTATTTCTATTAGTCATAATTATATTATTATTATGATTATGTTTCAATATATTTTGTTTTTTAATAACTTTTAAGATAAAATACGATGTTTTATAAATTAACGTTGTTTACCCTTTTTACGTTATTCTAATAATATAGTATAATGCCTTATAAAACTTTGAATATACGTTGTGACATGCTTATTTTATCTGCATTTCAATAAAAGCTTTGTTCAAAACTGAACGAGTCAATTATAATTTGTTTTGTTCTCTACCATGAAAAACCAAATCGATATTGTCCGAACACCTCGGTAACGGTGTAGAGTACCTTTTATATCATAAGCTATAAGCGAGTGTCGATGATGAACGAAATGGATATCATCCGATCAACATCGGTACCATGTCAATTTTAACCGAACATCGGTACCGGTGTTTGTAGTTTTGAAACCTTAATCGATATTCAATCTTATAGTTTTTATCGATGTAAAACATGTGTCGATTTTCTAATGGGCACATCATGACTTTATTTTTTGGGGTTTATCTTTCGGTCGCTAAGTGCTGATCACGATATAAATGCTTTACCTAATCGAACCGATGATACCAACCGACTTCCCACCGCAACGCGTGGGGGGAAGTCCACTAGTTTACATAAAAAATAAATCAGATACAAACACTTGTCTGGCGGAGTTATCGTGAATTTGGGACACTCGACTCGAGAGTGACGATGGTTGGCCCAAGAAGGCCACAGCTCGTGCTATTCGGCTCCTCAATCGTTCAGTTTAGCTTTGCGGAACAAGGCTGGGGTGCCATTCTCGCAGATATTTACGCTCGTAAGGTCCGTACTTCCCTCCTCCTCATTCCTTTGTGTTTTATATTACGATTTGTTCGACTCCACTTGTCAATTATGCAATTTCCAAGTCAATATCGGTGAGAAATTCGCCCAATTGTTAGTGCAAATTGTAATTACATACGTTTGTACCAATGTAAATTTGCAATTTTAGGGTTTGGAATGTAATGATACTAATTGGTAATGACATGCACTCACCACAGCCAGTAGAACCTGAATTGTCTTGTGATTCACAGATGATGATTGATCCTTTAGTGAAACCACAGCCAGTAGAACCTGAATTAACTTGGCAGTTTATTTCCTATACTTTACAAGTTGTTATTCTAGCTTCCTAGGTAGTACTTAGTTAATTTATTTTTCCCTCTAATGTGTTATAGCATATGTGTTGAATTTTAGTCAATGAAATTTTCGACTGTCTCTTTGAGTGACCGGTTTTATTCTCCATGGATAATCCAAGAGGGTGGTGTTCTATGGAACCTAATCACAAGTGTAGGTGGTGTTTTCTGTATGCTAAACTCGTATTAGGCAGCTCATCGGTTTGAACGTGTGGTGAATCTGTATCGCGATTCGCATTTGATCAGTTGCCTCTCTGTTTCAATTTGATTTCAAGTTCCTAGCCGTTACGTACTCTGTTTTATATCATTTTGCGCATATGCATATGCTGCATCTCTTTAATGGGGAGGGGGTGGTGATCACTCATCACTCACAACCTTTTTTAGTGGAAATGCCCATCACTCACAACACCCAACAATAAACCCTCACACCTCCTCACATCCTTCCATCATGCGTCAATTTTATCACGGTAACAACAATTCACGCGTTGAACTTTGTTGGTGGCGTGGTTTGTTTGCGTTTTCCACGCGTGAAGAAATCCATCACGGTGAAGAAATCCTCCCACACCGCCTGCCCTTATTATTATTATTATTTTTTTTATGCCAGTGTTTTGTATTTGACACCTTCCAAAATACTTTGTGTGATGTTGTAGAGTGTATGGGGGCATGCCACTAGATTATGTATGTATATCCTTCTGTTATGTATGGACTGGATTATTTTTTAAAAGAGGGTAACACAAAGAATTTGAATGTATTTGCTGCTATATTATTAGTTAATATCTGTTCAATTTCAAATGGTGCAGGCGGACATATTTTTGCGAGGCTATGGTGGTTGGAACTCCAGGCAAGCGGTACAAGTTCTAGATGAAGTGTTTCCAAAGGTTATTTCATGTTATCTGTTCAACTTAAAAACCCAAGTCATATATTTGAACAAATATAGTGCCTAATACTTTAAGTATATTTTTTAATTTCCATACATAGGATGATGCCATACAACCATCTCTGGTAATAGTTTATTTTGGTGGTAACGATTCAGTGCGTCCACGTCCAGATGGCCTAAGTAGTCATGTACCTCTTTCCGAGTATGTTGAAAACATGAGGAAGATATCTATCCATCTCAAGGTTAAGTTTAACACAATATTTGATCATGTCATTATTGAACTACCAGCGGAAACATTTCATTTGGTAAATAGTATGCTAATACAATCCATGTGTTGTTTGTTACCAGAGCCTTTCAGAGAAGACACGCGTAATATTTCTTACCGCACCTCCTGTAAATGAGGCTCAACTGCTACAAGTTTTGGGGTGACATGATTATTACTGACCGAAGTTTGTTAATTTTTTATATTTTCCTACTGATTCATTGACAAATCCCTTCTATATTATAGCGTTGATGGTCGCAAAAACGAATTGTGCCAAAAATATGCGGATGCTTGTGAAAAATTGTGCCAAGAGATGGGGATTAAGGCTATTAATCTTTGTGACGCATTTAAGCAGCATGATAACTGGATGGCAACCTGCTTTACGTGAGTATATATGTGCGTTACGGGTAAAATCGCAAAGTAGCTTAAAAGAAAACGAGACTATAGTTGAAATAATATACGTTGTATACTTGTATAACCATATGACACACCAGATGCTTATGTAAAATTTGATTTTTTTGATGGGTCAACCCAACCCCAACTTGTACCAAGGCCGTTTTGTTTTGACCCGGCCTTTTCACCATTTGCTCCATGCTTTGACTTGTTTGACTTTATGACAGAGATGGGATTCATTTATCACCGATCGGGAGCAAAATAGTTGCCAACGAGATACTAAAAGTCCTCAAGGAAGCAGACTGGAAACCGAGTTTATCTTGGGAAGATATGCCTATGGAGTTTGCTTAGCATCCAAGATCCATTGTTGTCGGTCCTGACAAGATGGTTTTAATGTTATCATTTATTGAACAAAGTTTCACGTTGTATGACTTCCCTGCATGTGTTTGAGATGTTTAGCCATAAGGTTGGTGGTTATAATGTGGAGATGTACCACACCGTATTTGACTTTAGTTTTCATCTTTCATTTATCTTCAAAATCAACAGCAGATTCTTATGTGTAAGGTAGGTATATATGCTGACTAATATATCTAACCGTAAAACATTTTAAAAAATATAAAAGAAATTTCTGGGGGAATACAAGTCAAACTCAAATTGATGGATTATGTTCTTAGGGAAACAAGCTTCCTCACACTTTGGGTATATTTGGCATGGAGCTTTTTATGAGCTTCTAGATTTAAGCTTTTAAGAAAAAGCTTATACTCAATAAAAAGTCTTGTTTGGTTAAAGGAGTTTGAATCTTTTAGGTTAGCAGTTTGAAGCTTTTGGTTGAACGCTCCTATTAGTAGCGTTTAGAAGGAGCTACAAGCTTTTAGGAAAAAATGACTATTTTAACCTCTAAAGATAATAATTTTTTTAATACACAAACTTTAAAATTTTTAGTTATTTCCATTTTGATCATTTTATACATTTTATTAAAAGCTCCAGCTACTCTACCAAACACCAAATATATTTAAAAAGCTACAGCTAACAGCTTCCAGTCACCAGCTACTGTTGCCAAACATACCTTTTGTCGACCAATTTGCACCCATTTTGTTTAAGAATAGCTTGATTATGATCCGTTTGCTTATGAATGAGCCGGATTTCTAACAAGACAAACGGGTCAATATGGGTTTCTGTAATAATATAGTTTTTGCCTTTTTGGTGCCATTTTTAATACACTAATTATTTATCTATTTTTAATACACTAATTATTTATAAATAGTATCATACAAAGTGCGTCAAAGCCAACTAAACCGACCCGTTTTGACACTTAACAAAGCGTTACAAAGGAACTTAAAAGAAGTCATTATTTCAATGGATGAATAGTGATAAAAAAAAACTGGTCTCTTAAGTTAAAGCATCCTTTACCCAGCAAGCAACATGTACACGCAGAAAAATGCAAATGAGATATTTCCAAGGAGACCGGAGGTAGCTAACATAGCCTTCACGAAATGAGAGGGTTGAGTAATGGGTATTTTTTGGTACAATTGGGTTCACCTAGAACACTATTGGTCAATCTTGTTATAATATAACAAGAATTAATACAAAATTAATGCTAAAACTTTAAAAACTTTAGAAATGTTATAAGAGAAAGAAGAAGAGAATTGTATAACTTATGAAAGTGTATACATGAGGTGCATTTTTTCTTTTATCTTGAGCTAGTATTTATACTACAAAAAGATTAACTATTTGGTAGACAAGATTAATTATTTAGTAGATAAGGCTATCCATAAGTTTGACAAAGAGTTCATCCACTTGCTTGGTAAATCTAGAGGTAGATCTTGATCTTCATGGTAAATCATTTTGTAATATTATAACACTCCCCCTTGGATGACACTTTGCAAACTTCGGGGTCTTTATATACTGCCTTATTAAAAACCTTGCTAAAGAAAAACCCAGTGGAAAAAAACCTTAGCTAAGGGAAAAAGAGTGCAGTCTATAGCTCCCCTTCAAGTTTGCAATTTGTAAGGAATCACATTCTCCGTACATGACGCATGCCAATGTCATGAACATGTTTCCTGAAAGTTGCTGTAGGTAGTGCTTTTGTGAAAAGATCGGCTGAATTGTTACTGGATTGGACATATCTCATCTCGACCTGATTGTCTTTAATAAGGTCCCGAGTATATGCAAAGAATCTTGGTGGTATATGTTTTGTTCTGTCACTTTTGATATACCCTTCTTTCATCTGAGAGACACAGGCGGCATTATCTTCATGGATAGGAGTTGGACTTCGATCTTTCTCTAGCCCACAAGAAGTCACAATGTGTTGTGACATAGATCTTAACCATACACATTCTCTTGAAGCTTCATGTAGTGCAATGACTTCAACATGATTTGAGGATGTTGCGACAAGTGTTTGTTTCTGAGAACGCCATGAAATCGCAGTTCCTCCGTTCATAAATACATATCCAGTTTGAGATTTTGCTTTATGAGGATCAGATAAATAACCTGCATCTGCATAACCAACTAACCCTTCTTTTGAATCGTTGGGATAAAACAAGCCTAAATCAACAGTACCTCGAAGATATAAAAAAATATGCTTAATCCCATTCCAGTGCCTTTTAGTAGGAGCTGAACTAAATCTTGCCAACAAGTTCACTGCAAAATAAATGTCAGGTCTCGTACAATTGGTAAGATACATAAGTGCTCCAATTGCACTGAGGTATGGTACTTCTGGACCAAGAACTTCTTCGTTGTCCTCACAAGGACGAAATGGATCATTTTCGACATTAAGTGATCTAACGACCATTGGAGTGCTTAAAGGATTTGCCTTATCCATATTGAAACGTTTCAACAGCTTTTCAGTATAATTCGTTTGATGCACAAGTATTCCATTGCTCATATGTTCAATTTGTAAACAAAAGACAATATTTGGTTTTTCCAAGGTATTTCATTTCAAATTCTTTCTTTAAAAGAATAATTGCTTCATGAATTTCTTTTTGCGTCCCAATTATATTTAGGTCATCAACATATACAGCTATGATCACATATCCTGATGTTGTCTTTTTAATAAAGACACATGGACAGATAAGATTATTTGTATAACATTTACTTGTCAAATAGTCGCTCAAACGATTGTACCACATCCTTCCCGATTGTTTCAACCCATATAAAGATCTTTGTAATTTGATCGAATACATTTCTTTGGGTTTTGAACTTAACGCATCAGGGAGTTTAAATCCTTCAGGAACTTTCATATAGATGTCACTATCAAGTGATCCATACAAGTAAGCTGTAACAACATCCATAAGACGCATTTCTAACTTTTTAGAAACTGCTAAGCTGCTTAAGTATCTAAAGGTTATTGCATCCATAACGGGAGAATATGTTTCTTCATAGTCAATCCCTGGCCTTTGTGAAAAACCTTGAGCTACAAGTCTCGCTTTATACCTTGTAACCTCATTTTTCTCATTTCGTTTTCGTACAAAAACCCATTTATACCCTACAGGCTTTACAGCCTTAGGTGTAACAACAATAGACCCAAAAACCTTTCATTTGTTGAGTGAATCTAATTCAGCTTGCATAGCGCCTTTCCATTTATCCCAGTCATGTCTATTTTGACAATCATTGACAGATTTTGGTTCAGGATCATCATCTCCACCCATGATGTCACTTGCTATAGAATAAGAAAATATCTCATCAATATTTTCCATTTCATATCGGTTCCATATGGTATGTGTATGACCATAGTTTATTGATATCTCTTTGTTAGTATCATCAATATCTTCCTCATGAGAGGTTTCGGTATTTACTGTTTTATCAATATCATTCTCTTTGTGGTCAATTTCCTTTACAAGTGCTTTTCTTTTTCGAGGATTCTTATCCTTTGAACCGATTGGCCTTCCACGTTTTAAACATTTTTGAGATTCATGAGCTATCTTATTATCTATTACCTTACTTGGGATCTCAACTCGAGCTGGAGCATTAGCAGTTGGTATATGAGATTTAGTAACTCTGTTTGTATCAGTAAAAGCATCAGGCAATTGATTTGCAATGTCTTGCAAGTGTATTATCTTTTGAACCTCTGTCTCACATTGTTTTGTTCTTGGATCAAGATGAGACAATGAAGGCACACACCATGAGACATCATTTTCTCGTTTTTTATTTTCTCCCCTAATGCTGGGAACATTGCCTCATTAAAATGACAGTCATCAAAACGTGCTTTAAATACGTCACCCGTTAAAGGTTCAAGATATCGTATGATGGAGGCTGTTTCATATCCAACATATATTCCCAACCTTCTTTGAGGACCCATTTTTGTGCGTTTTGGTGGTGCAATAGGAACATACACTGCACACCCAAAAATTTTAAGGTTGGAAATGTCTGGCTCATGGCCAGAAACAAGTTGTAGGGGGGAGTAGTTATGATTTGTACTTGGTCTCACACGAATCAGTTATCCAGCATGTAAAATTACATGACCCCAAACCGACACAAGAAGTTTTGTTCTCATTATTAATGGTCCAGCGATTAGCTGTAAACGTTTCATCAATGATTCAGCTAAGCCATTTTGTGTGTGTACATGAGCAACAGGGTATTCGACAACAATTCCCACAGACATGCAATAATCATTAAAAGCATGTGATGTAAATTCACCAGCATTATCAAGTCTCACCCTTTTAACAGTGTAATCAGGGAAATGTGCTCGTAGTTTGATAATTAGAGCAAGAAATTTTGCAAAGGCAACATTACGAGTTGATAATAAAGAGACATGAGACCATCTGCTGGATGCGTCTATCAAGACCATGAAATATCTAAACGGTCCACATGGTGGATGAATTGGTCCACATATATCACCTTGAATTCTTTCAAGAAACATTGGTGATTCTTTGTCAACTTTTAAGGACGAAGGCCTTGTAATTAGTTTTCCAAGTGAACAAGAGGTACATAGAGGCATTTTATCTGATTGGGGGATCTTCTGATATTTCAATGGATGTCCATGTGTGTTTTCAATAATTCTTTTCATCCTTGTAGATCCTGGATGGCCTAGTCTGTCATGCCATAAGTTAAATGTCTCAGGATCACAAAAACTTTCTTTTACTTCCATATGTGCTTGAGGCACATTAATGTGTGTATAATGCAAACCAGAGTGGAGCATTGGCAGTTTTTCGAGTATATGATGTTTTCTCATGATGTGCAAATATTTTTTATTATCAACAGTCCTTGACTGAGTATCATATCCGTTATGATATATGCTTTTGAAACTCAACAAGTTTCATGTTGATTTTGGGGAAAATAAAGCATTCTCTATTAAGAGCTTTGTACCATTTGTTAATATTAAATTAGCTTTTCCCACTCCTTCTATCAAGTTTGTAGGACCTGATATTGTATCAACGGTTCCTTTTGTTGGTTTCAACTCATAAAAATATTTCTTAGATTTAAGTATAGTGTGTGTGGCTCCACTATCCGCTATACATATATCTGCATCATTTGTCTGCTCTTGTGCTCCAATGGTATTCATTTTAATCTTGAAATATAAAGAGAAATAATAATAAGTGTATAACGAAGGCATTATGATTTATTTTTTTAATAAGAAGTTTATTTATTAGCTAAAAACATTACATGAAAAGAAAGATTAATGAAACATAATAAAGATAGTTATAATAAAGGAAATTACATAATTGTTGCATATAATTATTGTGGTTTAGCAACATTTATTTCAGATTTCCATCTCATTAGTATAGTCGGTGACATTCAGTTCGACGTTGATATCATTAAAATTATCCACATGGTTCATCTCCTTTTCTTTTCTTTTGAGAGAGGCTTGGTAAAGTTCACATAAATGTGAAGGTGTACGACAAACCTTTGACCAATGGTTTGTACTTCCACATCTGAAACAAGAAGTGCCATTGTTTTCGGACCTACCAGCTTCATTCCTTTTGTTATACTGGTTGGAATTGATATTTTGTGGAGTGTGGTAATTGGGGGTTCTTTGATTTCGACCACGATCATGACCGTGACCACGTCCACGACCATGGGAATTACCTCGGAAATTATTATTTATTTTGAAGGAATAGTTGCGACCATTACCTTTACCAAAATGGCCACGGCCACGGCCTCATCCCTATTTTCTTGCAGAGTCTTTAGTATCATAATTAATAACAACATTTGCTTCTAGAATGGCTAATGATCCAGTGGGACGAGCTTGATGATTTTTCATTAGTAGCTCATTGTTTTTCTCTGCTACGAGGAGAAATGAATTTAGATCAGAATATCTTTGAAACCTTTGCAACTGATATTGTTGTTGGAAGTTTATATTTCATGCATGAAATGTGGAGAAAGTTTTCTCCAACATATCTTCCTCCGTAACAGTTTGCCCATAGAATCGGACCGCGTTGAGCATATCCTGAACAAAGCAGAGGTGTATTCATTCACCTTTTTAAAATCTAGGAATCTGAGATTGTTCCATTCATCTCTAGCAGCGGGAAGTAAAACTTCCCTTTGATTATCAAATCTGCTTTTTAACTCTTCCCACAAAACGTATGGATCCTCAAAATTTGAATATTAAAATTGCAACATCTCATCAATGTGTTTGTGGAGGAAGACATCGGCCTTTGCCTTGTCTTGATCGCTACATTTATTCCCTATCGTTATCATTTCCAAAACACCCATTGATTTGAGATGTCGCTTAACATGTGCCGTCCACGGCATATAATTTTCTCCGGTGATATTAAGAGCTGGGAATTCAATTTTTGCAATGTTTGCCATTTTGTTGCTAAACATAAATACGATATATATTAAAATCTAAATACTCATTAAAAATGAGATAACATACAGAGGTACAACTATAAACAAATAAATGAATACATAAGTACCAAAAAGATGAGGTGGAAGCTCATATATTAAGGTCGGCAACAATATTAATATTATGCCGGCGAATATTAAAACCGGGTGAATCATCTTCGGAATTTTTCTTGAATAATCTTGAGAAGAAGAGTGTTTGTTGTGAAAAAATGAGATTGATAATTGGTAATTTATAGTGGTAAATTATAACCGTTTTGCAACGATTATATTACCGTTTTATAGCCGTTATATAACGGTTATATATATATATATATGTATTTATAATAAATGATGAATTACAGATATGTTATTTTATAAGATATAAAATTAGAATGCATAATAATAAGAATAAAAATGTTAGTATACATAAATAAACGTAAACTCTAAATGAAATGTGAGCGTGTGTGTATAAATAAAAGTTAGTTGCAATAAAAGTAAAAGTTAGATGCATAATTAAATGTTAGAATGTTAGTAATCCCATTGTTATGAAATATGTATGTTAAAATGTTCTTTAGTACTTAATTTTTTTTTTTCAAAGTAAATTATAAAGTTAATGATGTGCTTACATTGCTTGTGATGGATATCTTTGGGCTTAAAGTCTTCTTTGATTAGTATATAAGCGACTCATGCTGATAACGTGTTATAATATAACAAGAATTAACACAAGATTAGTGCTAAAACTTTAAGAACTTTAGAAATGTTATAAGAGAAAGAAGAAGAGAATTGTATAACTTATGAAAGTGTATACATGAGGTGCATTTTTTCTTCTATCTTGAGCTAGTATTTATACTACAAAAAGATTAACTATTTGGTAGACAAGGTTAACTATTTGGTAGACAAGATTAACTATTTAGTAGATAAGGCTATCCATAAGTTTGACAAAGAGTTCATCCACTTGCTTGGTAAATCTAGAGGTAGATCTTGATCTTCATGGTAAATCATTTTGTAATATTATAACAAATCTTTTTTTAGTTTTTATTTTTATAAATATTTGGAGCTAATTATAATTACAAATTAATATTATATTGTATTATGTTATTGATCGAAACCACTGCAAGGTATGGGACATGTCCCACATCAGTTGTATGGGTAATCAATGTGGGGTTTATATACCAAATGGGCTCTCTCACCCACCAGACTAGTCTTTTGGGTTGAGTTCTCTCGTTTGGTAAATGATCGATTTAGAGAAGAACACTAAAGAGAAGAGAAGGTTTACTCAATCAATCGATTTCATACACAACCATGTTGAGCGCATACCAGATTTGGAATCACCAAGTTTTTGGCTTTCTGCCAAAACATTATAAAGTTCTTACATAAGTCGTTTACTGCATTAAAGTAATAAAAGTCTTCCAAGTCCAAGGTATCACTTTTCACACCCCTCCAAAACATTATAAAGTTCTTACATAAGTCGTTTACTGCATTAAAGTAATAAAAGTCGTTTACATGCTTGAACAAACAATGCACGTATGAGGATAACGCTTAGTAGGCGGATAAATGGAAGAGTAAATTACAAAAATTGTCCTTTATGTTAACACTAAATTGCAAAGTGTGTCATTTGTTTTCAAAAAGTACAAAAAACATACTCGATGTTTGTAAATCACTGCGCAATACGTCCTTTAACCCTAACTCAGTTAGTTTTTATGGTTAAATCAGAGTAGATTGGTAATTTTACTCTTTTATTTAAAATCTATTTAATAAATAAAACAAAAATAGAATTTTAAAATAATAAAACTAGATATATAAAAAGATAAATCAGTCTCTCTCTACACTCTCATTCTCTCATTCTCTCTCTCTCTCTCTCTTTAACTCTCTCTTGTTCTTTATTCACACCACCACCACCCACCCTACCACCACCACCACCACCTACCCCCCACCGGCCATCACCAACTTCCCCCATAAGCACCAGCACCTTCCGCCACCGGCCATCACCACCTTCCCCCAAAACCACCGGTACCTTCCCCCACAACACCACCACCACAGCCTGCCACCATACCATCTACACTTAAATCCCCAAATCGATCAAACTAAACTGAAATCACATCAAAACCTAAAAGAGCATTACAACAAAACAAAACAAATTGCAAATCAATAACAATTCCATCAATCATCAATCATCTGGTATAACGCTCCATTCATATATTAATTTGGGGGAAGGTGGGGGAACAAATAGCTATAGAGTCAATAACTATCACTAATCAGATCATAAATAGTCAAACTACACAATCGTCTGTATAAAACCTAATATCTATTAGAGTCTATAACTAACAACAGAAACAGAGCATCGATCTAATCAAACTGACTATGATTCACAGATCATGTAACACCCCGCGTTTTTGAAGTCAAAGTACAAGTCAAAGTCAAAGGAAGAAAAGATTGCTAATTGCGATCTGTCACTCCTTACTTAATTATTGATTGTACTTCTTGACTTGTAATCGAATTCTTTAATTTGTGTACTTTAGTTGTATTATGTGGAGTATCTGTAATAATCGCAGTTTATCGCTAATCGACTTATCGCTGATCTTATCGCTATCGCATCGCAACTCGAACTATGTGTTCTGGATATTGTTTTACGTGTGTGTGCTACTTTTGTGTTACTTGTGTGTGTTTATGTTATGTTTGTGGTGGTTAATCAAAAACGCAATCGCAACTCTATCGCAACGCAATCTCATGGCAAACTCGAGATGTAAGGTTACTAATGTGGTTGTACGTTAGTTAGGATTACTTGTGTAACTATTGTTTCATACTATCGCATCGCTACTTGAGATGGCCATCCGATCTAGCCGCCCTTCGATCCATCACTTGTGCACCCCCTTTCCTCTTTTGTCACCTATAAATAGCCCTGTCACATCACTGTTCATGATGTGACAGCTCTCTCGTCTGACCAGCACGTTCCAGCCCTCTTTTCTCTCGATTTCTCGCAATTCTTGTAAGTTTTTCACTCAAAATCTTGTACATCTATCATCTGCACACACTTCTTCATCCTTTTCACCATCAAATCTTCACTTTTAACCATGAAATCGGCTGATTTGAGGTGTTCTAGGATGATGTCATCATGGGGTTCTTATGAACTTCAAGATTTGACCTCATTCCACCAAGAGCAACTCAGATCTAACTGATTTCAACATGTTTAAACACTGATTTCGCATAAATCTAAACATTCTCAGAACTGAAAGGATTGAAAGATGTTTTCATAACTTTTCTTTCAACTCTTTTACACTCTTGCACTCAAAACTGATAGAATCGGAGCTCATTCAGGCCTTCCACTCATTCTCTAGTGATGTGTCGGTTTGAGATCTGATTCCTATCAACGAGATAACCGACTTAGCGGGTTAAACATGAACAACCGTCAGGAGCAGTTAACTGGTTAAGTAGGGGTGATTCCCGTCCGATCGGATAACCTGGACTTGGAGGAGTTCCCGTTGTTTAACACGTGGTCAAACCGTCTCGGTCAAACCGCAAACTTTTCAAACTTAGCAAAATAATCCAAGTTTCAAACGACCAGGTCACTGAACGGACTACCGTCCGATCGGATTGCAATCCGATCGAACGACAATCCGATTGGATGACCCATGGTCCCAAACACTTAACATTTTACAATTTTCAACACACAAGTTTAACCAAACGAATGGTCATCCGATCAGACGACCATCCGATCGAATGACCATCCTGCTGTGAACTTGTTCTCTAAGAAATGTCTCTCTTAGAACGGATCGACATCGTGCGAACAGCCATCCGACCGGACGACCGTTCGACCAGACGACCGTTCGACCGATAGAGAAATCTCCGAGTTTTGAAAATGCTACAACGAAAACTTCAAAGCCATCATACACAAACACAACCTTCCCAAGCGAAGGACAATTCGACCGAATGGCCATCCGTCCGGATGACCATCAGTATGGATTGTCATCCGATCGAATGACCATCTGTCCGGATTGTCATCCGATCGAATGGCCCTTCGTCATTCAGTTCACTCATCACCGTTTAACGCACTGTTCATCGCTTACGCTATCGTTCTGTAATCAGGCTAACTTTCCAGTGCTCCTTTCAATCCAAAAGGGTGTTTTACTTGTTAAACACTATCTGTGAGTATACTCGAATCCCTTTTTGCTTTACGCGCTTTTGGGTGTTACATACATTACCTATATCAAAACACATCAATCACATAATGCAAAACAATTTATACGCAAACCACTCTGCATGTTATACGTGTGACTCGATGAATGCTTGTATGTTATGTTTACACAGTGATTGTTGCCTGACACCTTAGCAAAGATAGTACTATAGTTTAGACTCAGCACCTGTCGTAGACGGGGGTTGCTAAGGGTATTTCTCACATGTCACAGTGGTGATATGTGTTGCGCACTCTACAACTCGCAGTCACGTCTGTGCATATTTTATTGTCGATAACCTACTTGCTTCACTTTGCTACATGTTACATGCTGGTTATGCGTAAACGATTTCGCCATCTATCTACACTATTAAACTTGTATGCTCACCTTTACACTATGTGTATTGATCTCTATTTTGACGTATGTGACAGGTGTTTAGGATGCTGTGCTTGCTAGCTTTTGTGGAATCAAGTTAGGAAGAGTCTAGAAACAAACAAACAATTTATGAGTTGTCGGAACAGTATTTTATTTGTCGTCGAGAACAAATTGTCTGTAATAACTGTGTTACTTGATATGTCATGGTATGGGACGTGATGCTTAAATAATTGGTAATCGTAGTTGTTATGGAATCTCTTGGGCAATCTGTTTTGCTCAGTGCCTCACCCTGATGTTTCCGCCATCGGTTGGGGTGTGATAGATCAGAGCATCATTAATAATCAATCAAAGTATAGGAATAATGATAAATGGAGTATATGACTCACCGTCCATCATAACGATCTAGTTTTCATTTTTTGCTTGTGGGCCCAAAAATGTTTCACCGCTGCCATTTTACTCGACTGGGTTAACTTCATTAATTTCTGTTAACGAGAAGGGCAATTCGGTCATTTTATATGTAATTCTCTTAACTAGAAGGGCAATTCAGCCATATAAAATGACCAAATTGACCTTCTTATTAACATAAAAAATGGATGAAGTTAACCTAGTGGACTAAAATGGCAACGGTGAAACATTTTGGGACCCACAGACGAAAAATGAAACTTTTGAACTAAACTGTCAAAATGGCTCAAACCACAAAGACTAAAATGACAATTAACTCTAATTTAAATATAAAAGATTAAATAAAGGTAAAAAAGTTGGTGATGATATGTAGATGAAGGTTTGGAATGGTTTCGTATTAGAGGAAATATGAAAGTTTTTAAGGTTGGATTGAAATGTGATTTGACATGTTGAGGTGAAGGTTTTCAGTGGTTTGAAATAGGGGCAAATATATAATTCGGTTTTCAGTTAATTCAGTTTTTTGTTAATTTAGTATTTGCTCACCGATAACCGGTAGGTACGCGCAATGCGGCAGGAAAAACATACATTGCCACAGTGTACATTGTTTGGTTGGTAAGATTATTATCTTAAACCAAAATCGAGGTCATCGATTAGTCTATTTTATTAACCGATCCTTTTTAAGTTAATCAATTTGTTTTATTCAGTTAGATTGACCGTTTTTGGTTTGATTCATTTAATTTCGGGTAATAAGCAAAACTAAACTTGGGTTAAAACTTTTGATTAGAAATAGATGGAATTTAGGTATATATACATGAAATGGATGTATAGGTACATCAAATTGAGGTATAAATACATAAAATGGGGGTATATATATGAAATACATGAACTGAAGGTATAAAAGCTAGATATATATATAGGTACAAGATCAGGAGAAAACACCCTAAAGTGTGAGAACGGATCCTGGCCCAACACATGGCAGGGGGCACTAAATGATATGCAGGGGTACGATTGTCCTTTTGTACGCTACCTCCTTATTCGTGTTATAAATCTGTTTCAAATTAAAACTCCAAAGACTTCCTATTAGCTGTTACCTCCTTTCCAAGCTTTCTCAGATCTATGGCGTCTAATGTGAATTCTGTTCGACAAAGTAATATTCGATGACGTTTCATATTTTTGTTTCAGCAAATCATGCAACACATATACAACAGATATGGCGTTTTGTTCGTTTATGCTTGTTTCATTGTTTTTTTTTTCAAATTAATATTTCATAATGTGTTGTATGCTTTCAATGGCGTTGTTCATGTATCGAATTTATTCGTGTTTGAGTTGGTAGTTAAACAATTAGTAAGAAATGATAATTGGAGTTTTCATTATTAATTTTAATTGCCGTTTGAGATCTAGTATATATCTTATGTTTTTACGATCACTGTGTTATCTCAGACGAAGTTGCTTCATCGATTGAAAGGTTCTACCCCAAAACTGGTTTACCATTTATTATTCTTGACGTTAGTGAAGAAATAAAGCCCAGAATGGACATGATATTCACAAGCCTCGATGATTGTTATTCAATGTATGTTACGTATGCCAAGGCTTATGGTTTTTAGTCAGGAAAGGGACTGAAAAGATAAAAGCCAAAGGTGTATTATATTTTAAGTATTACATGTGTACGAGAGCTGGGGTATATAAGGACAAGAAGGTTGATACGTTGGACCCCAATCAAAAGGAACGTTTAGTGCGATTCAACTTTTCAAAGAGGACTGAATGTGGTGCACTGTTATGTGTAACTTTTGAGGCTGGATCATGGAAGGTCTATAAGTTTGTCGAGGAGCACAACCATGATCTTGTTAAACATCCTGATAAGCATTTTCTTCCAACTGAATTACACCTCACTCAGCTCCAGAAGCATGTTATACACAACATGTCGATTTTAGCCGTTTTTACCGCATAGTTTTGCATCAAACGTTACTAGAATCATCCCAAATCGTATCGACTTGATATTTTAACATAATGCATGTTATTACTGAATAAAATGGTGCACATACTCATGATAACTTAGATTTCATGCAAACTACATAAATCATACAAGTTTTACCCATTTTACCACTTTTCAAGTTGCGTGTATCACATGCAAGGCTATCTAACCTATGACAAAGTTTCCTATCATTATAACACTTCAAATAATACTATTTTTAGTGTTCTAAATCTGATTTAAACAATATTTGTCATATCATAACATTTTCCTCATTTCTTGATCCCATAATCCTCATGCATGCTCATGTACAAGCTTCTAATGCATGCCATCATAATCTCATCATTTCACATGAACTTAAATGCATCTATACTCATACTAAATTCATGTTCATCTATTCCAAAACATCTTCATCACATCATCATCATGTTAACATAAATGCAAGATACACTTCTATTTATGAACATATGACAAAAATCTCACATGTATGTGTATATACATATACATACACGACACACACACACATGTGCATACAAACATCCAAAAATCCAATTTTCATAACTACCTTTAATCATAGAACTTTCTATAAAATTATTCCTTGATCATGCATGCATCAAGTTTCACATAAATCACATCATCAAAATCAAATAACATCAAAAACTAAATCTCAAATCCATACATATTAGCATTTTCGGCCATATTAGTACACACACTAGTTCCATTTCAAATTTTATATAAAAACCCATTTGTTTTAGATTTCAATTTGTGAAGTATTCCAAGATTCAAGAGAAACTTCCAACATTAAGAACAACACCAAGAATCAAGAGTATATATTTTTTTAAAAATTAATTTTTATACCTTCAAGATTCAAGTAGGTTTTTGACAAGATTTTGATGTTATGGAGCTTGTTTCTTCTTGGAATCACCTTGGAAACATTCTTGGATCTTCACTCGAACTTGAAAACACCTTGGATTTAACTTGGTTCTCACAAGAACACTCAAAATTTCGAAATTATTGAGGTGTGGAGGGGTGTTCGGCCGAGATATGAGTAGGGAAGAAGAAGATTTGTTTTGATTTTGCAAGGGGACATGAGTGGAGTGTTTAAATGCACCAAATGATTATTGCTAGTCCCTAGAGCCAACACTTGGCAAAGCTCTAGAAAAGGTGGGCATGCAAGCCACCACATGTCTCATTCTCTCTCCTAAATACATCCATTCACAATGATTACGCCTATTCCTAATCCTAAATGGAAGCATATACACACACACACACACACACACACACACACATATATATATATATATCATATGCTTTAAACTGGTATTTTACTGATTACCGGGTATTTTAACTCGCGTTTTAATCCCGTTTTAAGGTGTTTTAATTTATTTTTATCACTCTTTAAAAATAAACTCGCCATATTATTACTGAAATAATTGTCAGTTTCCTCGCCATATTATTATTGAGGTGTGGAGGGGTGTTCGACCGAGATATGAGTAAGGAAGAAGAAGATTTGTTTTGATTTTGTAAGGGGACATGAGTGGAGTGTTTAAATGCACCAAATGATTATTGCAAGTTCCTAGAGCCAACACTTGGCAAAGCTCTAGAAAAGGTGGGCATGCAAGCCACCACATGTCTCCTTCTCTCTCCTAAATACATCCATACACACGTATATATACATATACATATATATCATATGCTTTAAACTGGTATTTTACTGATTATCGGGTATTTTAACTCGCGTTTTAATCCTGTTTTAAGGCGTTTTAATTTATTTTTATCACTCTTTAAAAATAAACTCGCCATATTATTATTGAAGTAATTGTCAGTTGCCTCGCCATATTATTATTGAGGTATAAAGGGGTGTTCGGTCGAGATATGAGTAGGGAAGAAGAAGATTTGTTTTGATTTTGCAAGGGGACATGAGTGGAGTGTTTAAATGCACCAAATGATTATTGCAAGTCCCTAGAGCTAACACTTGGCAAAGCTCTAGAAAAGGTGGGCATGCAAGCCACCACATGTCACACCCCCAAAATCCACTTGCGGAGTGCCACCGCTTGGAGGCGTGACTGACCAGGATCCAGCCACCAATTATATTGAGCATTAGTTAATAATAAGGGTGATCACCAACCATAACAGTTAGTAAGCATCATAGTTTAAAGTTCAAAAGTTTAAGTTCCCATAATAGTTTAAGTAAGTAGCGGAAGCATAGGCAAAATAATTTAGACAAGGTTCATAGTTCAAGTTATTTAGAACCCAACACATGGGCTTAGACGACCACTACACTTCCCAAGCTGCAAGCTCCTGAGTCACTGGGTACCTGCAAAGCATGCAGTAGGGTATCAACAAAAAATGTTGGCGAGTTCACGAGTTGTCCAGTTTTAATTACCAAAAACTTGTTTCACCAGTTAATTTATCCGTTTATACATGCGACGGGGAGCTACCCCATAAGTAAGCGACTAAACTGTTTTTACAATACCGAATACTATTCATCCGTACGTTTCCGTAGAGTGCCCCGTTTGTCAATGTTCTATCATCATTGACGGTTGCCAGAGTACATTAGTTCACGCCCGATCCCATACGCGGGCACGGTGTGAGGTTGGTGAGACCTAAATAGCGCTATCAACTAATAACCCGTTCGCCTGACCCCGGCGACTAATCGGTATTAAGAAGTGAGGACTTGAGTGATAGAGTTTTGTTTAGTGTTGCTTGTTGCATCCAGTATAAACAGTAATTAACTAAAAGTCCCGTTTAAGGGGAGAGAAGTAGGTTTGTATCCCTTACGAGGGGATAGCGTTGCTTAAGTTTTCGTTTCCCAACCACCGGGAACGCATGCTTTATTAGTTGTGAACTCACCTTGGGTTGCTCGGCAGTTTAGTTTACTTGGTTAAGTATGCTGGTCACCACGTCCTAAATGGTTACCAGTATAGGTCAGGTTCGGACATAAGTAATCACGTATATCTACACCTAGCTAACACATTGAATGCACAACATATAATTAACAGTAAATCAGCACATGGCATATTTGCATAGATACAAGCCCCAAACATATTTGTCACATAGTCCAGTTAAACAGAAGCCCAAACAGAATACACTAAGGCCCAATAACTAAGGTAGTTATGCCCAGTCGTGACCATGCGGTTTTGGACTCGAGAACATACGGTCTCGAGTCGCAACCAAGGGATTTTGAATTGTGAATGGCTGGTCTCGAGTGGTGTATACGGTCTCGGGTTGTTATGGTTGGTTTCGAGTCGCAATCACGTAGTCTCGAGTCGTCATGGTTTGGTTTCGAGTCGCAATCACGTAGTCTCGAGTCGTCATGGTTTGGTTTCGAGTCGCAATCACGTAGTCTCGAGTCGAGACAGGAGGTCTCGACTCGCACACCTGATGAACCAGACCTTCTAGAACCTGCCCGATGTACTATCCAATGGAATTGAGATTTCATGCAAATTGTGTACTACCCCCAATAAACATGTTTTCTTGTCTATGCCCCAATCCAAACGGATCAAACACACCATATTCAAATGTTCATCTCACATTCAACATTGTTCATCATATGTTCATATCACATTTGGCACATATTCATAAGGTTCTTCATGAGATCACTCAAGCATGAAATGTAGGATCGGATTCCGACCTAAACGAGTCGTTTGGAAGAGTTCTAGTCCGTTTCAGAGGCGGAAACTAAGAAACGGATCAGTAAACAGCTTGTTTCACACTTAATTCCTCTTGTATATTGATATAACAACGATTACAGTCAAGAGGTATACCGGCAGCACTTCGGTAGACAAATGTTGGAACTGTTACAACTGAACTCACAACTAACCTATATATAGCAGTTAGATTTCGCTTGAAGACTTCAAGCGAAATCCAAATAATAACAATTCAAGCGAACCTAACATGTTGACTATTACATTCAGATTTCAAGCGAAATTGACAAAAACCATTTTGTCTTGAAGCGAAAACATCCAACAATCTGATCCATGCACTTTTGTTTTGTCCTTTTGTGAGGATGATGTCACTAGTGATGTCACGTGATGATGTCACTAGTGATGTCATGCTTGATAAGATCCGAACCGAACCCGAGACTTGATATTAAGACGAAGACGACAGATGTGTGCACCAACAGACTCCCCCTCAGATGTTGACGAGTCTTAAGTGTCGAGTCTTCTCAATCTTCAGTCTTTATCAGTCTTTGATCTTCCTTCACTCTAACTTTCTTCAACTAATCTCCTCCTCGGATGATGTAACTCTCTCTAACAGACTCCCCCTCAAAACATGCTGGGATCGTAGTCTGGCTTTTACAGTATCAGAATCCTCAGGTATCGGAACCTGGCACTCTATCTTCAGGTTCAAGATTGAAGCCTGGCTATACCTGCACATCCTTAACCCAGAAATAAATTTTCTAAATTTAACAATTTGAATGCATCAATAACAACTCTCATATGCATCAACAATCACTCTCCCTCAGATCACATACACATGATGAACCACTTGATGATTTAAAAACATATTTTGACAATTAAGACATACTCCCCTTCACATCAATGTCATCATGTTCAGCACTTGGAACTTTGAAAATCAGCTTTCCAACATCAGTTGCCGAAAATCTTTTTGGATTTTTCAAAAATTTATGCTAAAACACACACAAAATCTTTTTGGAATTTTCTGAAAGACAGAAATACAATGCAGAAAAGAAATATTTACAAACAATATTTTTGTGAGTTTGTGTAAGAGGATCATATCAGTTTTTGAGACAAATCACCAACACCGTTAAGCTTCATTTCATTTCATTTAAAGTTCTAAACGATTCACTTAGATTGTCAGTATACTGATCCACTTAAATTTTCACACAAAATTCAACTGTTTCGAGATACGAATTAGTGTTTTAGGACTTAAACATCTACATGTGTCCCACCTCAGTATATACTCCCGTATCCAGACCCCAGTATTCAGTCTTACAGGTGAGTATACCTAGATGATATCTGTAAGGGGTTAATTGCGAGGGCCGTGAGAGCTCAGGTCGATCTTTCGATACGCAGAGAGATGACGGCTTCGACTTTAGGTGGGTCCCCTTTAGAGGATCTTTTGAATTACAACAGCAATGACTATCAATTTTATTGTTTCATCAATTTGCTGAGGGCTGCGCTATTTTTCAAGCATGCGAAAAGTATTCTCCGGGGACTAGGCCACTGCTTCCGCAAAATCAGAAGTCCTGGGATAATACCCCAGATATCACTAAGCATAAAGACCTAGTATCTCAGAATACGGGACCCTTCAAACAAGATTTCAGGGGTTACCTATATATCCTGGAGGTGTTCCCCACGTAGACGCAAGTAAATTTTATGTTTATATCTCGTCACAATTTACTAAATGTGCAAAAACCTACTGACATATCCACAGTGAGATTGTTTATCACATTTTTACTTTACATTTCTTTAGCATGTCGTGACAGTCCACTGATGTACTATCATTTCCTCTTCTAGACAACAAAACTCATTTTTTATTTTATCATGTTTTTGTCTTTTTCAAATTTTCAAATGTTTTTGGATTTTCTGAAAATTTTTACTCCCCCTAAAATGCAAACACATTTTAAGAAATTTGAAAACAAACTGTACAAACAACGTGACAACCGATATCAAATCGCATCAATTCGCCATCCACATGGCATAAACAATCAGAACTCCCCCTTTCACAAAACTATTTTCTCATAATGATTTCAAAACACTTAAGTTTGTTTTAACCAAAATGATTTTTCCGGAAAATAAGTTTTGTTGATTTTACCACTTGTAGGACGGGTTCATCATCTTGTTCATTCAATCACATATATGAGGATTACATCAAGTTCAAACTAATGACCTTGACAAATCACTTGTAAGATCTAACCTCTTACCACTTGTAAAAATATCCAACACAATTAATCACAAGTAGGAATAAAACATCTACACAAACCATTTTACCAATCAAGATGCCGATTCCTGCTTCACACTTACCAACCTGGAAGCTCCGGCAAGTCAGGTTTTTCAATGAAAGAAAATATCCACCCAAGCCTGACCAGCCTTGGGTGTTTTCAATTCAGAAGCAGTTGGGGTGTAAGTTACTTTCTTCTTAGCATAAAATTCCTTTACCCCTTTAACCTTCCCATCAATCATTTTACCAATCATCTTTTTAATGTTTCCATTAAACGCTTTCTCAACATCAAATTCTTTCTGTTCAGAATAGAATTGATTTGAGATCTCAACTTTCCCAACTTTTGATTTAAAATATTCAGTCCTCAATGATGGAAAGTTCTCATCATCCATTGGAGGAACTGAGTTTTCACTTTTTAGCTCAACCTGTGGCTCCTCTGACTTTGTGGAATCAGATTCATCGCCAGATTTTACCTCTGATTTCTTAACAACCCAAGCTTGGTTGTCAAGATTTCCCCTTTTCTTGTAAAATCTTTTTGAACATTCACCAACTTCATATGTAGAATTTTTAAACACTTTGAACTTTTCAGTTGGTGGTTCAGTTTTGTCAACAATAACTTCTTTCAGTTTTTGTGAGACTCCCTGTTTTGTTTTTGTTGCTTGGGGACAGTTCCATGCAATATGACCAACTTCATTGCATCTGTAACAGGTTCTTGTCTCCTTTCTTTGATAAGCTTCATTCTTCACTTTCTTTGCAAGAAATTCTGTGTTTGATTGCTTCCAGAATGAGCTTTTTGATTCTTCTTCATGGCTAGTTCCTGCAACATATTTTGTATTTGTTTTAGAAATTTTCTCATTTTTATAATTTTCAGGTGGAATAAAACCAAGTCCTTTCTTTTTGAGCTTACTATTGTGGTTTGGTTTCTTTTGAAAACCAGAACCAGAATTGTAACCTTTTTTCTTGTTTAACCGTTGTTGAACTCTTGAAGTGTATTTTTTAGGTTTTCCAGTAAAATATAAATCTTTAATTTCAGAAATATTAATTTCTGTCATTTTGAAAACCTTTTTAATCATGTCAAAACAAACACTTCTAATTGGAAACTCTTTATCAAAATATAATTTGTCAGAATCATTCAAAGTATATGCAACTTCAAATGTTTCGTCATTCAAATTAGATTTTGACAACAAAAATTCTTTACTATAAACCCGTTTTCCCGACGACTTTGAACTCTTTTCGGACAAACTCGAACTCCCGACTGACTGACACGAACTTTCGGACTCGGACTTTGACTCTGACTCCTCATCCTTATCCAACACCTGATCGACCACTCGTTTTATCAGTTCTGACTCATGATCTGTGTCGGACGCTGTGAACGTGACATCAATATTATCCGGTAAAACATCAGTTATCTCGGATTCTAGCTTAATATTGACCGCCTGTTTTAGTTCTTCCTCGTTAGGTTTTCTAGGCGAGTAACCTTCCCAAATCGGAGGCGGACACTTATTATAACATACACCCTGTTTCTTACCAGTATCCTTTTTCTTCTTTGTCTTTGTTTCTTCATCTTTAAAAGCTTTAAATCCTTCAACTGTTGGATAAATTCTATCGATTATGTAATCACAACCTTTGTAACTTTGCAGCAATCTTCTGATTCTTTCATTCTCAGCTGCTTCACTATCCAACTCTTTTTTCCTCTTTGCACATTCTTCTATGTACATGTTGATCTCTTTTTGCTTTGTCATCATGGTAGCATTCAACATCTTCAAAGCTTTTTCCCTTTCAGAGTTAGTCTTCTCCAGACCATTCACATGTCTGTTCAATACATCATATGACTTTTTCAAATTCTTTACATCAAACAACAATTTTTCTTTCAACTTTTCTAACTCACTAAACCTTTCATCTTTTTCTATACACTGTTTACAAGACTCTAAACATGTAAGACAAGGTTTTGTGATTTCAACGATCTTCTCAACTTCAACTATCTTTTCAACTTCCACAATCTTCTCAACCACTTTGACCTTTTTCAAATCTTTTGCAGCTTTCTCCTCTTTCAGTTTCTTCAATTTTTCTGCAAAATAAAATTCAAAACTATCAGAAGATAAGTGAGTTTTTCCAATATTAATCTGTTCAATTTCTTCATCACTATCACTTGTCTCTGACGAAATGTTTTCAGATGAAACAGATCCTTCATCTTCACTTTTCTCTTCATCAGATAATACTTCCATCCATTCCTTCAGCATTTCCGGTTTTCGAATAATATGAGCAATAAACGCTCCAACATTTGAATCAGCTGGAATGTACTTGTCCCAGCTAAATCCTTCAGCCATTTTCTCATCATCTTGATCAACGATACCGTGGTAAGCTTTCCTGTTTGCATCTTCGATCATTTTTCCATGAGCTGTTTGTGGCTCTTTTTGTTGATGTGGTTGATGAGTGATTTGCTGATAAATGGTCTTCCGATAATAATCATCTTTCCCAGCAGACTCCTTTGCTCCTCTCGGTTCCTGATTCTTGCACTCCCTTTTAAAATGGCCTTTCTCCCTGCAACGAAAACAAACAACTTTAGATTTATCAAATCCAAGATTAGAAAGATTTGCATCCAAGAAATCAGTTCTTCCTGTAACCAATCTAAATTTTTCTGCTCTCCTCAAAACGCTAGCTAAAGCCCATTTAATATCCATCAGTTCTAGCTCTTCTGCATCAATTTGGTCATAATCTTCCTTTGTGAGCATCGGATTGCCAATTCTTCCAGCAATTAACCCTTCATAAGACTCTAATGCAGTGACCAATAATCCCATATGATGCTTTACAACTTCTTCAGAATAATTTTGACCATTTTGAAGATGTAGAGCTACATTGCACTGAATTGAATGCCCATTTCCAGCAGATACACTTTGAACACCTGGAGGATTCACCGTTGAGAACCCACTTGTGTTGACTGATCCTTGACTGCTTGGAGTAGATTGATTTCCAGCACTAAATGCAGTTTGGATCTTTGGACTTGCTTCAACAGTTTGAATATTTCCTTTGTAATACAATTTGACGTCTTGTTGATTGCTTGAACTATTCATTCTTGCAATCTTCTGTTGTTCAAGATCTTGTGCCTCCAGTTTTTCAATAAACTGACCAATCGACAATCTGCTAAACTGTCCAGAATTCTTCAGAATCATGAGATATGTACCCCATTCCTTTTGTGGTAAAGCATCTGCAAGCTTTTCCACCCATTCTGCTGGAGTTTTAGTGATCTTCAACTGGGACATGGTGCGTACAAGATGGCAGTATCTTTCAATGAGAGTCTTTGTAGTCTCACCAGGCATGCTTGTAAACAACTCAAACTCCTTCTTCAGTAACGCTGCTTTACTCTGGAGCATCTCTGTACTTCCTTCAAACTTCTTCTCAAGAGCTTTCCAGATCGAAAACGCATTTCCATCATGCTGAAGTAAAACAAATATATCCTCTGTTATAGCTTGCTGCAACAGACTTATCATCATTTTCTCTCCTTTATAACTTTCTCTCTCTTGATCTGAAAACTCCGAGATAATTTTATCAACATTCATAGCAGTCTGTGGTCTGATGTATGCTGTTTCAATGCTTTCCCAAGCTCTCAGATGGTTTGCCTGAACCCAATTTTCAAAGCGATTCTTCCAACCATGATACTCCTCAATTCCCATAAGCTTTGGGGGTTTTTGCATTGTTCCTGTTTCGTTTTCTGCTTTCATGTTTTGAGCAATTGTAGCCGGAGTAGTCGAGGGTGTAGCAAACGCATTGTAGAACTCGGAATCCATTTTTTTTAGCAACTTGAATCTCTTGTAGAAATCGACAAATACCTTTACACAAACAACACACAATCAGTTAAAAGATTTATCAATTAATCGAAACAAATTGGTACTCAGACTGGCGATTTTTTTTGTGCGGACTGAACGTTGACCAACTGTGCGGACTTCTAGGACCCGAATCGAAATCAAGTGACTTGACCCTTTGAAATCTTTGAACTTCAAACCGTATGAACTGGACAACTATCACGCAGCTTGACCACACAAAATGACTTGACTGACAAGACGGACTGATCAATCCGTGCAAACCGACTAAACTTCAATCCTTACAACACCAAAACTCAAACCATACGAGCTGACAATACAACATATAACATCATGTAATAGGACCTACAACACTTTTAACAATTTAATATGTATAAACCAAATAGATTTGTAGAAACAAACAATCACATGCAACCTCTTGATGATGCTATTGATAACCACAAACAGACATATACACACAATTCAACACATGCACATGCACATGCAAATAGAATCTTTAACACATCTCGATGTATTCAGCTTTTCACATGCAACAACATATCAATAAGCAGTCATTTTTCATGTTCCAATAAAACCAATACTCTTAAACATAAAACCCATCAATATCTTTAATGAACCGATTTTCAATATTCATTTAACCGACATTTTTTAGACTTCACATGCAAACATGATTATCAATTTATCATGACTGACAATTGTTAATAAATGGTTCAGACACAGCACATGATTATCAATTTATCATGACTAAACAATTGTTAATAAATGATTCACGTGACCTGAATTTGTTTCACATTACACGATGTATATTCAATCGGTTCACATAACTCGATGCATTTTCACAACAGACGATGCATGTTTTAATCGGTGAGTCACAGATTTCAAGCAAAACAAGATCAATATCAATCAGAGAAACAGTATCTCAACGTAGCAGATTGAAGCGAAATCTCAGTTTTCAAGCAAAGTACACAGTTTCAAGCGGAATCTATGTATTATATATCAGATTCAAGCGAAATCTGATGATGTCAGCAATAACGAACTGATTTTAGTCTGATTGAACAAGATTTAATCCGTTTTTAGATCTGAAATTCTCAAGGGTTTGTTAAAACATGTTTTCGCACGTATTGTGAAAGTTTGAACCGATTTTGTCCGTAAAAAGTTTAAAATTTTCGAAAAGAATGGTGTAGAAACAGAAATCGTGATGAACACAGGCTGTTTTTGGCAAGAACTCCTCGTCCTGAGCTCTGATACCAATTGTAGGATCGGATTCCGACCTAAGCGAGTCGTTTGGAAGAGTTCTAGTCCGTTTCAGAGGCGGAAACTAAGAAACGGATCTGTAAACAGCTTGTTTCACACTTTAATCTTCTTGTATATTAATTTGACAACCTTTACATTCAGAAGAAAAACCGGCAGCACCTCGGTATAACTCTGAGACCAATGTTACAAATGACAAGCACACTATCCTATATATAGCAGTTAGATTTCGCTTGAAGACTTCAAGCGAAATCCAAATAATAACAATTCAAGCGAACCTAACATGTTGACTATTACATTCAGATTTCAAGCGAAATTGACAAAAACCATTTTGTCTTGAAGCGAAAACATCCAACAATCTGATCCATGCACTTTTGTTTTGTCCTTTTGTGAGGATGATGTCACGTGATGATGTCACTAGTGATGTCATGCTTGATAAGATCCGAACCGAACCCGAGACTTGATATTAAGATGAAGACGACAGATGTGTGCACCAACATGAAATATAAAGATTAAGTAAATCTTGCATCATCTTATTGAACACACATTTGTCCCAAAACATCTAGCATAAATCGAATAACAAGATCATACCACATAAATCGGATAACATAAATCGGATTAACAAAATTATCTAACAAAACATCTAACATGAATCGGATAGCCTAATCATTTTCCCTACAAAAACACCTTAACAAGACATTATCATATCATAGCTCACACACATTATTCATCATATTACCAAGTCACTAATCATACAAGAATTCATACAACAAGACCTCTAAACTAATCATGCATCTTAATCATTAAGCACACATAATTTTCTTAGCATACATTGAAACACTAACCGGTTCCAAAGTGTGGAGGTGTGTAGGGATTCACCGAGGTCCGAGAGCCCTTCCTTAGCCGATGGTGATTCCGAGAAGAAAAGAGGAGGGTGTTGGTGGAGCTTTTAGGGTTTTAGTGATTAAAGGAATGTAGGAGAGTGTGGGTGAGTGTGGGAGAAAGTTTGGTGCAATGAGGGTTAATGAGGCTTTATACTCATTCCAAGTTAGTGCACCCTAATGGGCTTTCGGGTGGGCTAAAGGGGGTGCGGCCCAACTGTTCACTCGAGACCAAGCGGTCTCGAGTCGGATCCTTGTGTCTCGGTTCACATTTATACACGCATACATATTTTATACATAACATACATATACTAAAATCACATAGCACAACGGGATAATTCACATCTTTCATTTAATAACGTGTATATATACACACAACGTAATTACAAGGTGTTTGCTCGGAAAAACCTAGAGTGTCACATTATCCCCAAGTTTTAAGAACTTTCGTCCCGAAAGTTAAGGCAGTCACTGACAAGCTAGTGTAAATGAGAATGTTTCAACGGGGTGTCACATCATCCCCCCGTTAGTTTGGAATTTCGTCCCGAAATTCGGTTGTAGCTTCAGTGCTGGGAGTTTCATTTGGGAACAACTGGGGATACTTGCGCTTCATCTGGTCTTCCCGCTCCCAGGTGAACTCTGGGCCACGGCGCGAGCTCCAACGAACTCGTACGAGAGGTATCTGGCTACGTTTGAGGGTTTTGATTTCCCGATCCGTGATCTCAATCGGTTCCTCAGTAAAGTGTAGCTGTTCGTCAATAGTAAGTTCCTTGAAAGGAATGACGAGTGTCTCATCCGACAGACACTTCTTCAGATTAGACACGTGGAAGACGTTGTGCACAGCACTCAGTTCTTCCGGCAGATCCAATCTGTAAGCGACCTTACCGATCTTTTCGGTAACTTCAAAGGGTCCGACATATCGCGGATTAAGCTTGCCCCGTTTTCCAAAACGAACCACACCCTTCCAGGGTGAGACCTTAAGTAGAGCCCGGTCGCCAACCTGGAACTCTAGCGGTTTCCTATCCTTATCAGCGTATCTCTTCTGACGGTCATGAGCTGCTGCCATGCATTGCCTAATCTGGGCAATCTTTTCTGTAGTGTCTACTACATGTTCCGGGCCTGTGATCTGGCTGTCACCAACCTCCGCCCAGCAGAGAGGCGATCGGCACTTACGGCCGTATAATGCCTCAAAGGGTTCCGCCTGAATGCTGGTGTGGTAGCTGTTGTTGTAGGAGAATTCCACTAACGGTAGGTGCTTCTCCCAATTCTTGCCAAAATCGATCACACATGCCCTAAGCATGTCTTCGAGGGTTTGGATGGTGCGTTCAGACTGCCCATCCGTTTGTGGGTGGTAAGCGGTGCTCATGTCTAAACGTGAACCAAAAGATTTGTGCATAGCTTGCCACAACTCAGAAGTAAAACGTGCATCTCGATCGGAAATAATAGAGGTTGGCACTCCGTGCTTCGAAACCACTTCCTTTAAGTATACCTCTGCTAAGGTAGAGAACTTGTCTGTCTCTTTGATAGCCAAGAAGTGGGCAGATTTAGTTAATCGATCTATTATCACCCAAATGCTGTCATTTCCACGTTGAGACCTAGGCAAGCCGGTAACAAAATCCATGGAAATTTGCTCCCATTTCCATTGCGGGATCTCTGGCTGTTGGAGTAGGCCTGAGGGTTTCTGATACTCAGCCTTGACTCTTGCACAAGTCAAACATTTTCCGACATAGGTTGCTATGTGGGCTTTCATGCCAGGCCACCAATAGGTAGTCCTTAAGTCGTGGTACATCTTATCTGAACCTGGATGAACTGAGTAACGAGACTTATGGGCTTCATCCATCACGAGCTCGCGCAAATTCCCATAAAGTGGGACCCATATACGTCCGTTTACGTAGTAAGCACCATCTTCTTTTTGCTCTAACCTTTGTCTCGATCCTCGTAGGGACTCAGCCCTGATGTTTTCGGCTTTCAATGCCTCAGCCTGAGCGTTACGGATCTGGTTAGGGAGGTTCGAATGGATGGTGAGCTGTAAGGCGCGAACACGCTTGGGTTTGGTCTCCTTTCTGCTGAGGGCATCGGCTACCACATTAGCCTTGCCTGGATGGTATTTAATCGCACACTCGTAGTCATTTAGGAGTTCGACCCAGCGGCGTTACCGCATATTCAACTCCTTTTGTTCCATTATGTGCTGGAGACTCTTGTGATCAGTGTAAATCGTGCACTTGGTGTCGTACAAGTAGTGTCTCCAAAGCTTGAGCGCGAAGACCACAGCTCCAAATTCTAAGTCATGCGTTGTGTAGTTCCGTTCGTGGGTCTTGAGTTGTCGCGAAGCGTAGGCAATGACCTTCTCGCGCTGCATCAGTACGCAACCAGGTCCTTGAATAGAGGCGTCGCAGTAAACAACAAAATCGTCGGTACCTTCAGGTAAGGAGAGGATAGGAGCACTGCAGAGGTTCTTCTTTAGTTCCTGAAAGGCATTTCCCTGAGCATCACCCCATTTGTAAGCAACACCCTTCTGAGTGAGGGTCGTAAGTGGTTGAGCGATCTTAGAGAATCCCTTAATAAATCTTCGATAGTATCCTGCCAATCCCAAGAATTGGCGAACTTCGGTTGGAGTCTTAGGTATGGGCCAATTCTTAATGGATTCGACCTTAGCGGGGTCAACATGAATCCCTTCCTGATTGACGATGTGCCCAAGGAAATGGACTTCTCTAAGCCAGAAATCACATTTCGAGAATTTGGCGTATAGTTGCTCATTGCGAAGGAGTTCGAGAATGAGACGCAGGTGTTGTTCATGCTCCTCTTGGCTCTTCGAGTAGATTAAGATGTCGTCGATAAACACAATTACGAACTTGTCGAGGTAGGGTTTGCATACTCGGTTCATGAGATCCATGAAGATCGCAGGGGCGTTGGTCATTCCGAAAGGCATAACAAGGAATTCGAAGTGACCATAGCGGGTTCGGAAAGCAGTCTTAGAGATGTCCTCATCGCGGACTCTCAGCTGGTGATAACCCGATCGCAGATCGATCTTAGAATAATAGCTCGACCCTTGCAGCTGGTCGAACAGGTCATCGATGCGGGGAAGTGGATAACGATTCTTGATGGTAACCTTGTTCAGTTCGCGGTAATCAATGCACATTCGGAATGTGCCATCTTTCTTTTTGACGAAGAGCACTGGGGCTCCCCAGGGTGATGAGCTAGGACGGATAAAACCTTTGTCCAAAAGTTCTTGTAGCTGAGTAGAGAGTTCCTTGAGTTCTGCAGGAGCTAGTCGATAAGGTGCACGAGCTATAGGTGCTGCTCTGGGAGCTAGTTCGATTTGGAATTCGACCTGACGGTGAGGAGGGAGTCCAGGTAGTTCCTCCGGGAATACTTCGGGATAGTCGCGTACAACTGGAAAATCTTCAATCTTGTTTTCCTTTTTCTGTGTGTCAGCAACGAGTGCTAAGATAGCGGTGTGTCCCTTTCGTAGACACTTCTGGGCCTTTAAGAACGAAATGATGCCTGTGACTTCTCCGCTCTTGTCGTCTTGAACTATAAGGGGTTTGCCAGGGGGACGGGGAATACGAATAGCTTTCTCTTGGCAGAGGATTTCAGCTCGATGTTTGGATAACCAATCCATACCAATGATGACATCGAAGCTTCCAAGTATGACGGGGAAAAGATCGATACGGAAGATCTGACCAGACAATTCTAATTTGCAGTCATGTATCACGTGTGAGGCCTCGAGGTTTCTACCATTAGCTATTTCAACGATGTGCTTAGAGCTTAGCGGCGTAAGAGTGAACTTAAGTTTCTTACTAATACGTAGGGATACATAACTAGCATCTGCTCCGGAATCAAACAATATGGAAACGTTACGATCATTAAGTAGGAACTTACCCGCTACAACGTTGGGGTCATTCCTGGCTTCTCCAGCTCCAATCACAAAAGCCCTTCCTCTTGCACCATTCCCAGCATTGTTGTTATTGTTCCCAGCACCCTGATTGTTGTTGTTCTGATTCAGTTCAGGGCAATCCTTTCGCATGTGCCCCATTGCTCCACACTTGAAGCATCCACGATTGTTTCCTTGTTGCTGCTGTTGCTGTGGTTGTTGCTGATTCTGCCTAGCTGGGAACTGGCTTCGGCAGTCTTTGGCTTCATGCCCCATCTTGTTGCATCGCTGACATTGACCTTTGCCACATGGCCCACTGTGATGTCGGTTACATTTGTTACACTTAGGGTGGTTTCCTCGATAGCCACCCTGTTGCTGAGGGCCCTTGTTGCTTTCAGTCTTCCTTTGTTGAACTGGGGCCTGAGTGGGGTTAGCATCCTTCCCCTGACTTCCATCCCACTTTCGTTTGTTATCGCTAGAAGTTCCAGCAGTAGCACCGATCCTCTTGGGCAACTTGCCCTCTTCCACAGCCTGATTGGTGAGTTTGTGAGCAAGACGAACCACGGGCTGTATAGTATTGAGGTTGGCTGAGGTCACATGACTTCTGATTTCTGGGACCAAGCCTTTGATGTACAATTCGATCCTTCGGTACATAGGTCGGGACATGTTTGGGCAAAGTGCAGCATAGTCGTTGGACTGCTTGGTGTAGGTCTCAATCTCTGATCCAACCATCTTGAGCGCATAGTACTCGTTCTCGAGTTTGTGGATGTCATCCCGGTGACAGTACTCCTCTTTGATCATGTTTTTGAAATCTTCCCATGCAGTTGCATTAGCAATTTCCAGACCAAGCATCTGAATCTGTGCTTTCCACCACGAAAGTGCGTTTCCTTCAAGCGTACCAGTTGCGTACTTAACCCAGTTAGCAGGGGGACACTCGCAGACAGCGAAGACAGCTTCGGCCTTTTCAATCCAGTGCAGAAGGCCGATGGCACCCTCAGTGCCGTTGAAAGGGAGAGGCTTGCCATCCATGAAGGTTTTGAAAGTACAAGCACGTGGCTGTGCAGGCGCAGGCTGACCTGTTGCGGGAAGTGAAGCGAATAGGTTTAGAGGTGGAAAGACGATGTGGGGGTAAGATCTAAACATCCTAAAGTAACGAGTTTACCTCCAGGGTGAGCTGCGAAAGCTGCAGCCACCGTGTTGAGCAAGTTAGCGAATTGAGCCTGAGTCATGTTAACGCTTCCTCTTCCGCGTCCACTCATTGTCTTCATAACCAGAAAACACAGTATGAGTGTGATGTCGTAATGTAGCGAGAATGAGTTAGAAGAGAGATGTGTATCTATCTAATTAGGCATACTAGTATGTATAGTAGAGCAGTCAATATAAGATAAACAAGCAAGTAAACACAAGTCCGAGCTATGAGGTCTAATATGCCGAGTCTTGCCCTTGGAGCGTAGTGTCGTCACGAGTCACGGGTTATAGTCTGGTTTTTCTCAAAAGACTCTTCTTTTCAAAACCAAGTTCACTATAACCAATGGCTCTGATACCAATATGTCACACCCCCAAAATCCACTTGCGGAGTGCCACCGCTTGGAGGCGTGACTGACCAGGATCCAGCCACCAATTATACTGAGCATTAGTTAATAATAAGGGTGATCACCAACCATAACAGTTAGTAAGCATCATAGTTTAAAGTTCAAAAGTTTAAGTTCCCATAATAGTTTAAGTAAGTAGCGGAAGCATAGGCAAAATAATTTAGACAAGGTTCATAGTTCAAGTTATTTAGAACCCAACACATGGGCTTAGACGACCACTACACTTCCCAAGCTGCAAGCTCCTGAGTCACTGGGTACCTGCAAAGCATGCAGTAGGGTATCAACAAAAAATGTTGGCGAGTTCACGAGTTGTCCAGTTTTAATTACCAAAAACTTGTTTCACCAGTTAATTTATCCGTTTATACATGCGACGGGGAGCTACCCCATAAGTAAGCGACTAAACTGTTTTTACAATACCGAATACTATTCATCCGTACGTTTCCGTAGAGTGCCCCATTTGTCAATGTTCTATCATCATTGACGGTTGCCAGAGTACATTAGTTCACGCCCGATCCCATACGCGGGCACGGTGTGAGGTTGGTGAGACCTAAATAGCGCTATCAACTAATAACCCGTTCGCCTGACCCCGGCGACTAATCGGTATTAAGAAGTGAGGACTTGAGTGATAGAGTTTTGTTTAGTGTTGCTTGTTGCATCCAGTATAAACAGTAATTAACTAAAAGTCCCGTTTAAGGGGAGAGAAGTAGGTTTGTATCCCTTACGAGGGGATAGCGTTGCTTAAGTTTTCGTTTCCCAACCACCGGGAACGCATGCTTTATTAGTTGTGAACTCACCTTGGGTTGCTCGGCAGTTTAGTTTACTTGGTTAAGTATGCTGGTCACCACGTCCTAAATGGTTACCAGTATAGGTCAGGTTCGGACATAAGTAATCACGTATATCTACACCTAGCTAACACATTGAATGCACAACATATAATTAACAGTAAATCAGCACATGGCATATTTGCATAGATACAAGCCCCAAACATATTTGTCACATAGTCCAGTTAAACAGAAGCCCAAACAGAATACACTAAGGCCCAATAACTAAGGTAGTTATGCCCAGTCGTGACCATGCGGTTTTGGACTCGAGAACATACGGTCTCGAGTCGCAACCAAGGGATTTTGAATTGTGAATGGCTGGTCTCGAGTGGTGTATACGGTCTCGGGTTGTTATGGTTGGTTTCGAGTCGCAATCACGTAGTCTCGAGTCGTCATGGTTTGGTTTCGAGTCGCAATCACGTAGTCTCGAGTCGTCATGGTTTGGTTTCGAGTCGCAATCACGTAGTCTCGAGTCGAGATAGGAGGTCTCGACTCGCACACCTGATGAACCAGACCTTCTAGAACCTGCCCGATGTACTATCCAATGGAATTGAGATTTCATGCAAATTGTGTACTACCCCCAATAAACATGTTTTCTTGTCTATGCCCCAATCCAAACGGATCAAACACACCATATTCAAATGTTCATCTCACATTCAACATTGTTCATCATATGTTCATATCACATTTGGCACATATTCATAAGGTTCTTCATGAGATCACTCAAGCATGAAATATAAAGATTAAGTAAATCTTGCATCATCTTATTGAACACACATTTGTCCCAAAACATCTAGCATAAATCGGATAACAAGATCATACCACATAAATCGGATAACATAAATCGGATTAACAAAATTATCTAACAAAACATCTAACATGAATCGGATAGCCTAATCATTTTCCCTACAAAAACACCTTAACAAGACATTATCATATCATAGCTCACACACATTATTCATCATATTACCAAGTCACTAATCCTACAAGAATTCATACAACAAGACCTCTAAACTAATCATGCATCTTAATCATTAAGCACACATAATTTTCTTAGCATACATTGAAACACTAACCGGTTCCAAAGTGTGGAGGTGTGTAGGGATTCACCGAGGTCCGAGAGCCCTTCCTTTGCCGATGGTGATTCCGAGAAGAAAAGAGGAGGGTGTTGGTGGAGCTTTTAGGGTTTTAGTGATTAAAGGAATGTAGGAGAGTGTGGGTGAGTGTGGGAGAAAGTTTGGTGCAATGAGGGTTAATGAGGCTTTATACTCATTCCAAGTTAGTGCACCCTAATGGGCTTTCGGGTGGGTGCGGCCCAACTGTTCACTCGAGACCAAGCGGTCTCGAGTCGGATCCTTGTGTCTCGGTTCACATTTATACACGCATACATATTTTATACATAACATACATATACTAAAATCACATAGCACAACGGGATAATTCACATCTTTCATTTAATAACGTGTATATATACACACAACGTAATTACAAGGTGTTTGCTCGGAAAAACCTAGAGTGTCACACCACAAGTCTTCTTCTCTCTCCTAAATACATCTATACACACGCATATATACATATACATTTATATCATATGCTTTAAACTGGTATTTTACTGATTATCGGGTATTTTAACTCGCATTTTAATCCCGTTTTAAGGCGTTTTAATTTATTTTTATCACTCTTTAAAAATAAACTCGCCATATTATTACTGAAATAATTGTCAGTTGCCTCGCCATATTATTATTGAGGTGTGAGGGGTGTTTGGCCGAGATATGAGTATGGAAGAAGAAGATTTGTTTTGATTTTGCAAGGGGACATGAGTGGATAAAAATTAATAACCATCTTGTTTTAAAAGTAACAACATTATTAAAAGTTGTTTAAAATATTCGATAGTTATTAGTTCTTGGATTTGTTTAAACGTTTCATTTACAAACTACAAATGATAGGTTAGAAACTTTTCTTATATATAGATACTAGATTATTTAAACGATGTTTTCAATAAGTTCGTTTATACAAGATAAAATATTTTAATCATCGTGGTCAGCAATGTATCACTCTCTACAACGGTTTTGTGTTGGGTCAGTATCAGTTATGTGTGTGGCTGACTTTTGTTTCCGTATCAATTTCTGTTAAAGTTTCAGATCAGTTTGTGTGTCAGCTATTGTATCAGTCTTGTGTCTGTATCTGTTTTCAGTACTCGTGTCAGTAATTGTTTCAGTTCAGTCTTAGTCCTGTTATGTTTTTCTTTCCACTGATATAACTTTACTTGTACTGTTGATTTCTCCGTTACTGAGCCATTTTTGGCTCAACCATATTTTTCTTTTTGTGTTTGTATTGATAGTTTTACAGGTAATCTGGGACAATATGGGATTTTAGTGAGGAGTGTTAGGAAGTTGCTGACCAAGATGCTTTATTTTCAGTAATGTAATAAAATGTAATCAGGATCGTTTATTTATTATTATGGATTGGTTTTTAGTTTTGATATCTATAAGAGTGACACATCAGCCCTATTCGGGTCGGGGTGTTACAATTATGGTATCAGAGCTAAGGCTCTTTCCTGTAGAAAACTTAAACCTTAAAAAGTAAACATGTGAGGTAATGGGTAGACGTTGGTTTAGGATATCCACTTCTGATCAACCCTTATAGTCATTTGTATTTGTCTTTGAATCTATTTTTTGTAGGAATTTATGTGGGTAATTGCTACTAGCATATTATGCGCTTTGACCGTGTCGAATAATAAACATATTCTTTAGTCATTACGGTTTCGTTATCGAATTCCTCCTGACACTTGGTGAATAACATGATTGGAGTGAGTATGACATCGAACGAACTCGACTACGTGCCACAATGACCTTGTTACCGTACGTGCTTCAATAAGTGTCTCACATTAATATATACCCAAGCGTAATCGGCACACCTACTTTAGTTATCATCTAGTAATTGACCATGATTCATATATCGTCACTCTATCTTTCCTTACATTTTGGATAGATCATTGAGATGCATGACAGGATGACCATTAGGGCACGAATGTAAGGTAACTGACGATTACGGTCATGAACGTAATCGTGAATTACAGGTACATATGTGCGCTTTTAGATTCCTATTATGTAGATCGATGACTATGTGAATGTTTTAAGATCCTAAGATTTCATCGTACTTAATAAAGATCATTGCTCGTTGTTTGATGTTACACGTTTACATACTTATGATGCGCATATCCGATTTCGTAGAGCTGATAACCTCTCTTTAGTTTCAACCTTAGAATATTACTAATCTTGACATATTGAGTATGTTTCATATTTGAAATTATGATGAGATTTAAAGTATGTTTTGTATATGTTATAGTTGAATTTGCTTGTAAATCATACTTAATAATTTCAATGACGAAGTTTTATTTATAATTATAACTCTTGAAAAAAAACAAAAAAAAAAAAAAATTAATAACCATGTAGTAAACAAAAGTTCTAATTGTTATTGAAATGGATAATATGGATGTACTAGATGAAATTTTATTAATAAGTAAGTTGAATTTTGTGTTTAAAGAAATATATATAATATGAAAGCTATTAGTATTTTGAGCCATGCAACCCAAATTCAATTTGCTTATGACCAACAAAAAGAAAGAAACTTGATTTTTACTCTTTGTTCTCATTCATAGCATTTACTCAAACTTTATTATTATTTATTTTATCGAATTTTGAATTCCATTTATAGAACCAACCAACAATCATAGGATTTTGACTACCCTTCATTGTCACTGACTTATAATTTTTTTTAAAACCCTTGGCTCCACTTGAAATAGCATTCCATTCATCACCTCTATTTCACTCGAACCTGAACGATACCCTCCGGTCGTCAGAGATTGCCGCCTTAATGATGACTGTCGTTAGTGTCATGCAAAAAACCTAATTAACCTAGGTAGCTAGGGTAAGCAGGGTATCAATCCAGGGGAGTATGTGGTCAGTTAAGTTTTCTATTTGATTAACTAAAAATAACTAAAATAAACTGAAAGTAAAAACTGAGCGGTTTAATTGATTATAGAAAAAACTAAACTAAACTAAACGGTTGAAACAATAATAAAACAAAGCAACTCCCTCCAGATTTCAGGTTCTAGGTTTGACACGTTCTGAGTTAATTAATTTAACAGAACCACATAGACATAGCTCTGTTAACGTTTATTTACCAATTGTGATAATTAAGGACCATTTTCCCAGACTGACCTAACAGCGTGGGGTTATCTCAAAACTACCAACAATACGTTACCAACCCACCTACCTCTCTAATATAAGCCAATTACTAGAACTCTCGGCCATTGAAAGATAAAGCAAGTGAATATAAAATAACGCAAGTCTGTTACAACCCGTTCATAAATCAGTTAAACTAGCAATTAATTATATCAAGTCTACCCTCTTTATGTCACACCCAACCCGCTCAAAGTTTTGTCGTCAACCGAACACGTTGTAAAGAAGGAACTCAAAATATAAACAAATCACAAGTCAACTGAATCAATCAAGTTAAATATCTGTCACATAAATAACATAGATTGAAAGTATAAAAAAAAACTCAGACATGGTAAAACCTACTAAACCGTCCATCGGGAGGAAGCCGCAAAAAGCCTAGCCGCTCATGGTTGTCTTCACAACTTCGGTTGTCATCCCGACTTGATCAAACGTGCACCAGTGGTTTCAGAGATGAAAAAAATAATATCAAATTAGTTCCCCCTCCTCTCCGTATGGCGGCTATATATGATGATAATCTTGAGATCATGATCTCATGGCATTTTATTAATCGGCCCACCATATATGGCCCAAAAGGAAAGTCCACGTCCAACTATATGTGTGTGTCTCCTCTTTCATCAATGATTGGCCCAATCCAAAAATCTTGACTTCTTTTGTGTGCCTATTCACGTGACCTCCCCAAATCGTCCAGCATGTGTTTCCCTCCAAAATTCCAAGATGATGATGATGTTTTAATGAGTGGCCCCCATGTTCCCCAATGGCTGCGCATATATTGGCTGCTTCTCAACTTTGTGAATGCCTCAGTAATGTGTAATGATGAGATTATATTATGTTCATAAAAATAAGTGATGCCCTTCACTTGAGTTAAAGCTCTTATCAAAGTTGTTCCCCTGATGATGATCGATTGATGGAAAAAGTGAAACCCCAGTATGTCGGCTAGCAATTATGTGTGATCATTCAAATAAGATGGTGCCCTACACGTGTGTTCATGCCTTCATATGCTCTGGACTTCAAACTTTTATATTTCTTGCAACTCCAAGCTAGTATTCAGTCCGAAACCAATCCCGAACAACACCACTTAGTATGATATCTCTCCAATAATTATCCGTGCTTGTCCCGTTTTATCACTACGCTCTCTAACTTTACCGAATTAATCTGATTAACCTGTAAAACCATAAAAACTCGTAGTTAACACATTCAACGCGCATAATCACTTACAACACAATAAAACACTTATTATAACACACTTAACGATCGTGTTTTGCACTCTTCATCACATCCCCACACTTGACTTTGATTGTCCTCAAGCAACCATTACAGACAATACTCACCTTATTAACAAATCACCATCAAATCCCTTACCGAATCAACAATTTAAGTTCCCAAGTCATACCCGTCCCATAGACTGACACAATCGAGATTGACAATCTGACAATTGAATGATACGCATTTAAAACAGCTTAAGACTTGCCTAACTAAAACTAACATGCTTATATTACTACACACATGCCACACGCCCCTCACAATAATCACTCCTCTCGGCTTAATCAAAACTAGCGTGTAATGTGCTAATATGTACTTCACTCAATACCAAATATGCTACCATGCAATCATAAGCTTGTATAGCAATCACACCTCCACCGTATCAAATAACGTAGCACATATCAAAAGGACTTTTGGGTTTTGGGTTAAGGGTAAAGGTAAGGATATATTTTTTGGTTTTTATATTTATTTGGCGAACACAACGAATATACCAAACCATGACAACTTTATTCACAATAACTACTAACACTTTGGGTTATTTTCGACCCATTTATTTAACACGAACATAATAATGATTTTTGTTCTTTCTTTTTTTCTTTCTTTTTTTTTTCATTTCATTTTTTCTCTTTTTTTTTTTTAACATACTAACACAGTTGTCATTCATGGTTGGTGATCAAACGGATCAAACGAGGTGTAACAAACGAAGGGTATAAGGCTCAACATGGTTAACTAAGGTGGGTGGAATCAACAATCAACAAATAACACAACGAAGGAATCCTAATGCCTTTATCATCTATGTGCATACGCTAAACCACAGTCTTAGCATGTATCAAACCACACAAGTTCTAACACAAAGCAACATATGGCCTACTCTCAGCAATTGAACATTTATAGCAATTCACTAACAACTAGTAGGCTCAAATATCTCACCGAATAGAAGGAATATGGGTCACCGACACATAGCATGTGTAATTCCTAAAGCATGTTACCCCTAGTTAGGCATCTCTTCTCAACTATTTTCTAAACTTGTCAGAAATACTCTCATGAAACTTAAAGGGACAACCATGACTAGGGATCTAAGTTAGTTTAATATCAGTAGGAACCCTTAAGCGATTGAAAATGTCGGTTTTCATGTAGTTCAAACATACTTGAGAAACAAAAATTTTCAAAATTTTTCAATTTTCAAGCATTTAAGATCATCAATCCTACCAACCCTCTCTCAAGTTACCACATCCCCACACTTGGGATACATTATCCCCAATGTATGGTGTAATTTACAATCTAAACTCGAGAGATACCACCTACATACCATGAATGGCTAACAACCTAGACGTCTCGACACAAAAAACCACTCCCAACACAAAGACTCACACCACCAAAAACACAAAAACAAATAAAATAAAGGATAGAGAGACACATTGACCTGATCAGTAAATCAGCAAGTGTCTGTAGCGGTGCAGCTGCTGTGATCGGACAGGGACGTAAACTCATCTTGGATTCTCTGACATCTTGTCGGGGATGTTGCCAAACATCCCCACACTTGAATCATTGCATCCGCGAGAATTAAACGTAGTAACCTGCCAAAACAGAACCAACACCAACACCAAAACAAAAGAAAACAAAACACGAATACAATACTCTACATCCTCGGGCTGCCTCCCGAGTAGGGGTGTTCAAAAAAATCCGAATCCGAAACCGAATCCGAAATATCCGAAAATCCGTATCCGAAATATCCGAAATTTCGGATATCCGAAAATCGGATAATCTGAAAATTCGGGTTCGGATTCGGATTTCAGTTTTAAAAATTTTTGGATATTCGGATTATCCGAATCCGAAATCTTAAAAATAAAAAAAATAGATATATTTTAATATATTAAATCCATTAACCTAAAATAGATATATCATGTTTTATTCTTTCAGTACTACGCGCATTCACACTTAAAAAAAACTAGGGTTTCGTTCAAGTCTCATTCACATCGCCGCTCTCCCTCGTTGATCCTCTCTGATCTTCAAGTGCCATCCGTTCGTCTTCAAGCTCCGTTCGTCTTCAAGCACCACTCTCCCTCGTCGAGCCTCTCCGATTCGGCGTCACCATCGTCGAGCCTCTCCAATCCGGCGTCCCTAATCTATAAGTTCTATATCTAACAGTAAATTTCGGTTTTTGAGATGTATATCTAACATACTAGATCGTTTGAGATGTGTATCTAACCTGTACATGCTAATTGATTGTAGATACTTGGATATTGTTTGGTTTGTGAGTTCATATCTTCATCACAAATCTTCTAATTTCTACTACAACAGGTAACAACTTTAACAATGTAATCGTTATTTATCAATTTAGATATAGTATGTTAGCTTTCATTGGTGTATTAGATCTAGTAATTTGTTGTTCCGGATTTGATTCCTGAATTGTTGTTCTATATTTTCTTGTAGAGTGAATGGAAAATCCTAATGAAAACAACTTAGATTGTGAGTTAGTTTTTGAAAATCCTGATGAAAACAACTCAGATTGAAGATACCATTTTTGATATTGAGAGATTGGAAGAAGGTTGTAATGATAATAAGTTATTATTTGATTTTTTGTACATATGTATTCTTAATTGCTGTGTTTTTTTTTGTTCTATTATTGTAGATATGATGGAATTAACATTGGAACAACCCACCATCATCATTGATGAAACAGTTGATGAAACGAGAGAGTCCGCTTAACATACTTTTGTTTTAAAAAATGGTTGATGTTGAGCAATTTTGAAGGCATTATTTTCCAGCAATTTTGAAGGTTGATATGTCCACTGTCCAACAATATGTCCAGCAATTTTAAAGGCTGATGTAGTTTGTTTATCCATGTGTTTGATAGATAGCAATTTTGAATATTCTGTGGTGTTTAAGCTTGAATTTTATTATCAGTTTGTTAAATGTATTAGATATTATAAACTCTGGAAATTGAATACAGGTTTTCACCGTAAACAGGTTTAGTTTTGATCAACTTAGAAAACTGATTTTTTGGTTTTTTTAAGTTCGGATATCCGTTTGGATATCCGCACCCGAATCCGAAATTTCGGATTCGGGTTCGGATATCAATATTCACTATCCGAAATTTTCGGATATCCGATTTTCGGATATCCGAAAACCGGATAATCCGATCTTGAACACCCCTACTCCCGAGAGCGCTAAGTTTAAATGTCTTCAGCCAGACCATACCTGATATGCGTTATGGTAGTCTCAATGCACACTTACCCAAAACATTTCCAACGAATGCCCGGAAATTTACATGCCATCTCCATAGGTTTGTCAGTATAATTGGCATGTTCAAACTGCACCTGCGGGTTTCGTTAATCCACTTCATGATGTATACCCTGATGTCTTGTTGTTTCACCTTTCTCATCTTCTTCCTCGAACCCTCTTCCCCACACTTATTAATTTGAATGATTGATATAGGAAGAGGTTCGGTACACATATTCATCTCCTCAGACTGTTCTGCCTCATCATCTGCACACACCATCTGATCCACCAGTGACTCTTCATCAGATAAAGGACTCATTGGTGTGGTATTATCCTCCACAACCTCCTCCTTCATGTGAGAATAATCTCTAATATCATCAGGTAATGGTGAAAGGCGTTGTTCTATTTCTATCTTCATTTTTAACTTTTGACACTTGGAAACTAGACAGCCGATTCGATCTTCATCGGAAAGGTTGGGTGCTGATAAATACTGCTCGAGTTTGGACAAAGTTACTTCCAATATAGCAAGCTCTTTCTCCTCCTCGGTCTGATAAGTATAAACACCCTCGGGCTCAGAATATTCCTCGGGATGATACTGTCGATATCCCTGATACGGTCTTGATATGTACGCATCCATCATTTTTTTATTCCAATACTTCGGATTTTCCAAATACACCGCGCACATATCAGAATCATAAGTATGATCACGACCGCAACAAAAACATCGTCCATCCGTCCTTGGCTCATAATAAGCATCCTCGTCCCGATCCCATCTGTCAGAATAATAACCATCCTCCACCTCTGAGTCATAATCATCGAAGTGTGGTGGAGGTAGAACCTCTGAAACGTAAGACACCGGTTTTCCATGTGCCCTCCTGTATTGGGCCTCGTGGCAACCGATACACGGATGACGTGGACCCCCGCACAATCTACACGTAGAAGAGCTGAAATCTGTGTAAGGCTCTGTCATCCTGCACAACACAACTCAACTACCAAGTGTAAATTACGAACATAAAAAAAATATTTGGGTTTTTAATTATATTTTTTTTAATTTTTTTTGAAAAGCTAACTAAAACAAGAAAACTAAACTAAGCGCACTAACTCCCCGGCAACAGCGCCATTTTGATGACTGTCGTTAGTGTCATGCAAAAAACCTAATTAACCTAGGTAGCTAGGGTAAGCAGGGTATCAATCTAGGGGAGTATGTGGTCAGTTAAGTTTTCTATTTGATTAACTAAAAATAACTAAAATAAACTGAAAGTAAAAACTGAGCGGTTTAATTGATTATAGAAAAAACTAAACTAAACTAAACGGTTGAAACAATAATAAAACAAAGCAACTCCCACTAGATTTCAGGTTCTAGGTTTGACACGTTCTGAGTTAATTAATTTAACAGAACCACATAGACATAGCTCTGTTAACGTTTATTTACCAATTGTGATAATTAAGGACCATTTTCCCAGACTGACCTAACAGCGTGGGGTTATCTCAAAACTACCAACAATACGTTACCAACCCACCTACCTCTCTAATATAAGTCAATTACTAGAACTCTCGGCCATTGAAAGATAAAGCAAGTGACTATAAAATAACGCAAGTCTGTTACAACCAGTTCATAAATCAGTTAAACTAGCAATTAATTATATCAAGTCTACCCTCTTTATGTCACACCCAACCCGCTCAAAGTTTTGTCGTCAACCGAACACGTTGTAAAGAAGGAACTCAAAATATAAACAAATCACAAGTCAACTGAATCAATCAAGTTAAATATCTGTCACCTAAATAACATAGATTGAAAGTATAAAAAAAACTCAGACATGGTAAAACCTACTAAACCGTCCACCGGGAGGAAGCCGCAAAAAGCCTAGCCGCTCATGGTTGTCTTCACAACTTCGGTTGTCATCCCGACTTGATCAAACGTGCACCAGTGGTTTCAGAGATGAAAAAAATAATATCACATTAGTTCCCCCTCCTCTCCGTATGGCGGCTGTATATGATGATAATCTTGAGATCATGATCTCATGGCACTTTATTAATCGGCCCACCATATATGGCCAAAAAGGAATGTCCACGTCCAACTATATGTGTGTGTCTCCTCTTTCATCAATGATTGGCCCAATCTAAAAATCTTGACTTCTTTTGTGTGCCTATTCACGTGACCTCCCCAAATCGTCCAGCATGTGTTTCCCTCCAAAATTCCAAGATGATGATGATGTTTTAATGAGTGGCCCCCATGTTCCCCAATGGCTGCGCATATATTGGCTGCTTCTCAACTTTGTGAATGCCTCAGTAATGTGTAATGATGAGATTATATTATGTTCATAAAAATAAGTGATGCCCTTCACTTGAGTTAAAGCTCTTATCAAAGTTGTTCCCCTGATGATGATCGATTGATGGAAAAAGTGAAACCCCAGTATGTCGGCTAGCAATTATGTGTGATCATTCAAATAAGATGGTGCCCTACACGTGTGTTCATGCCTTCATATGCTCTAGACTTCAAACTTTTATATTTCTCGCAACTCCAAGCTAGTATTCAGTCCGAAACCAATCCCGAACAACACCACTTAGTATGATATCTCTCCAATAATTATCCGTGCTTGTCCCGTTTTATCACTACGCTCTCTAACTTTACCGAATTAATCTGATTAACCTGTAAAACCATAAAAACTCGTAGTTAACACATTCAACGCGCATAATCACTTACAACACAATAAAACACTTATTATAACACACTTAACGATCGTGTTTTGCACTCTTCATCACTTAACCACCATCGCAAATACTAGCCGTCATTGTGTGTTACATCGCTGCAAATGTCGCCATGACTAGCCGCTATTCAAACCATGGCTCTAGCTCTGTCACCGCGCTACTCCACCGTGATCACCACCGCACTGGTTAGCTCAGTTTACTACATCGGACTTGTCACCTACATTCAGTTTAGCCACAATTAACGCTTTCTTGTATCACCGCTCTTGCCTTACTCTGAATTGTTTCAGATTAGGATAACACATTGATTTTTTTTTCTCCAGATTTGATTACATGACTTTGGTTACGTTTGGATTGTTCCGGCGACATATATATAATGAAAGCCTACACTATAGCTTAATCGTTTCTCTGTTAGACCTACTTTAGATTAAGCTTTAGACCCACAAATTTGATTAGTATGGAAGATGGAAGTACCGAAATTTTGATACAGTAACATGTTCGTTCCTTTTGTTTTGCTTGACCACATTAACTGTAAAGGAGGAACCATATGTTCTTATCTGAGATGAATGTGTTATGTGCAAGAAGACCATTCCTTTTGTTAAAGTTCTATGGAAGAACCATTCTGAACGTGAAGCTACTTGGGAAACGGAAGACACCGTCCGCTCGCAATATCCGAATCTGTTCACGTCTTAGCTCTTCGTAGTTACAGTTAACTGGATTTATCTCATTCTATTTTGTGTTTTTTTCTTGGGTAAAGATCATTCTATTTTGTGTTAGTTGACTTTGTTTTGTTCGCATTCTAAGTTTGATCTGTTTCAGTATCCGTTTATTTGTCATCTAGGAGTCTATACGTTAGTATCTTTTATATATGATTATAAGATCATTAAAGTTTGTTTAGTATCTCTGTTAGGGGGGACGGGGTGGTTCACTAGTGATAGAAACTATCACTCCCATTGTCCAATCATATCATGCCATGTCATCAACCAAATTTCTATCACTAGTGATAGAAATGTAGGCGGGGTGGTATCACTAGTGATGGAATTCTATCACCCAATATTTATATACATGTGTGTGAATATATACATGTTTCGTGTACAGGTGTCATTTGAAGAAAGCCCCCATGCAGCCTTTATTTAAAAGTTCCACACGTGTCATTTGAAGAGATGCCCACATGCAGCCTTCTTCTACCTCCTGCTGCAGCCCTGCCATCTGGTCCCATCATCGTTCCAAAATTCAACAATTTCAACGCGTGCTCGGTTCAACGCGTTTAATTTATAACGCGTGGTGGCTTGGTCGGCGGCGGTGTGCCGTGATGAATCAACGCGTTGTGGGGTGGTATAACGCACCACCCCGTCCCCCCTTAGGTCGGTTAGTTGTGCGTTATACGAACTTAGCAATTTCGAGGACGAGATTTTTTTTAATGGGTAGAATTGTAATACCCAAAAATTTGAAAACCCTAAGACAATAAATATCTATTAATTACGTCGGTTCTAAATGAATTAAATACGTTTTAAAATAGACTAAACTATTTATCACTTTTAACTGTACTAGTTATTTAGTATAGAGATTATTTTGTAAATCGTATTCATAAATAATAATATGGTAAGTATAACAACTGATATTGTAACAAAATATATGCATGATTGCCAGTTCATACTATTTGTAGATTTAAAACAAATAAAGTCTGACATGTTAGAAAAGTAATTAATCAATGCATATTTTGAATTGTTTTTTTTATAATTCCAATCGGAAATATCGCCGAAATTGTGTCCAAATTAATTCGTAATTAATTTATTTACTACACAATCTTGCAAGAAATTAAAAGAACCGATTTCCTGTATTTCTAAACGCATCATTTTGTATAAATCAAACCATGGTATCATTATTGATCAAGTTCCGACCCTCTTTTGTCTCACTCCGTCCGTTCAGAACCCGGAGTCAACTGTATTCGTCTGCCGGAAACCGCAAGCTCTTCACAGCCTCACCACTTTCGTCGGTCACAACCATCGCCACCACACACCATTTCGGCGCTCCACCATCAGACGATATTCAACCACCTAGCCCTGGTGACTCGCAACCATCCGCAACCACCACATCAACACCCATAATCTGCCGCGCCACCTTGATGAAACCACCACACACCGCCACTATTTCTGTTCAGCTACCACAATTGTTCGATCAACCGGTACCACTCGCTGTTGCACCCTTCGAACCGCCACCACTGTTGTTTCGTTCTTCCGATCAGGAGAGGTAAGTGACCAACTTTAATGTTATTTCGTTTCTGTTCCGGTAACTTTAGCATGGGATATGGATTGGGTTTGAACTTCCGACGTCACGTTATTTTGATAGAACGTTGTATGAGAGTATCGTGTATGTGTGTCGTCATGTGTGAAAGTGAGTGTGTGTATGTGCGAATAGGGTGTGTGAGTTGTATGTGTGCGTATGTATTTTGATATGTGTGTGTGTCTGTGTGTATTGCGGGATGTGTGCATTAATATACATATATTTAGGTATGTGGAGGTGTGTTGTGATGTTGTGTGTATGTGTTGCATGGTGTGTGTGGAAAAATGTGATGTGTGTGCTAGTATGTACGTGTGTTTTGTATGTGCAAGTGATTTGTTTGTGTGTTTGTTGTGTTCATGGGTGTCTATGTGTTATGCATGTTATAGTATGTGTGAGTTAACGTGTGTGTTTAGTATGAGTGTATGAAATTTCATAATTATTAACATATAAACAGGGGCGGACCTTGGTTATGCCCAAGGTGGGCGGGCGCTAAGGGTGTTCATCGGGTTTTTTCTTCATGCTTCTTGTTTTTCGGGTCGGGTTGTTCGGGTTTTTGTCTAGGAAAAATTGACCCGATAACCGACCCATTTAAAGTTCGGGTTAGTTGGTTTTGGGTTATTCGGGTTTGGGTTGGTTCGGGTTGTTCGGGTTTTTGTCTAGGAAAAATTGACCCGATAACCGACCCATTTAAAGTTCGGGTTAGTTGGTTTTGGGTTATTCGGGTTTGGGTTGGTTCGGGTCGGGTTGTTCGGTTTTCGAGTTTAGATGTAAAATGAAAAATTAAATTTTTTTTTTACAAGATATCATCAAAATTCATATTGCTACTTTAAAAATATTATTAAAGTTCAAACATTATTTGACAATATGCTATTATAATATTTAAAAGTCACAAAACTTAATGTTTCATATATTAAAGACTCCAAACCAAAACACTTCTATAAGAAAAAAACAATAAATTTTCAGGTTTTTTTTCGGGTTTGTGTTTCGGGTTTTTCGGGTCGGGTTGTTCGGGTTTTTGGTAGGAAAAAAGTGACCCGATAACCGAACCATTTAAAGTTTGGGTTGGTCGGGTTCGGGTTTCTCGGGTACGGGTTTTTCGGATATTCGCTAATTCGGGTTCGGGTGGCTTTGAATTCAGGTCGGGTTTCGGGTTTTGGATAAAAATGAACAGCCCTAGCGGGCGCACCCCTTGAAAAAAAAATTTAGTGTATATTTTAGGCAAAAAAACCCGACCGCACCCCTTGAAAATATGCTTGAGCCACTCATCCGCACCCCTAGCAAATAATTCCTGGGTCCGCCACTGCATATAAAACCTATCTTATGAGCAGATTGATATCGGTTAAAATCCATATTTTGATTGTGTAAAATTTGGTTGGATTATATTATTAAACTACACTCGTTATCAACGTGATATCTTATATTTTATAGATTGTCACGATTAAGAACTTGTTGTGAGTATTAAACCAAAAACGTATTTTATTATTGGGAATGTTTAGTTTGCGGCCGTCGGGAAATTCAATGAACGATGTTTTAGCTTACATGAAATTTAACAAAACTAATCAAGATAAAAATATACGGGATCTAAGTTGGCAATATATTTAAGGAGGAATTCGTTTTGGATTTTGCTTTGCTTTGCTGAATCAAGGTACGGATTCTTTGGTCTTCTCATCAGAGTATTTTTTTTTATCATATCCGTCACTTGGCAGTACGGATTTTGTCTGTTTCAGTTAGTTGTTTCAATTCACATTTATTATTTGACAAGTTCGTAGTAGCATGCAATAGACTTTGGCAATTGTAATCATTGTTGCATGTTCCCATGAGAATCAGTTTAAGTTACCTATAAACAAGGTTTAAAAAAACGGAAACGAGTTTCGAGGCGTTTTCCCTTCGCCTCACGAGGCGTAAGCCTCGAGGCGAACCGAGGCGTAAGCCCTAGGCGGAATTAAAAAATAAATATAAAGATTTTATATATTTTAAAAAATAAATACTAAACGTAAAACATATAACTTTCCTAATGTAAATAAACTTGTGAGAATTGTTTTGGGTTAAATATGATAAAAGTTTAATGTTTAAGGGTCCTAATGTAAGTTTTTGTAAATGGAATGAATAAAAAAGCTGTCATTTTCTTCAGTAACCCTAAAGTTACGCCTCCATCATCTTCTCCATTCCTGAAACCCTAATTTTTCTTGGTCACTCATCGCTACAAGCCAGGTACGTCTCCATCTTTAATCTGCCTCTTTCAGAATCGACCCTGTTTTCTTCAGTAACCCTTTAAAACCCTAATTTCTCTCTCCTAAAAAGACATGTACGCCTCTTAATTTCCGTTCCGCCTCGACAAGAAACGTCCGCCTCATACCTTTGAGGCGTACGTATAAAAACAAGCAGTGAGGCGCCGCCTCAGATTTGATTTTTTGACGTTTCGCCTCGAGGCGCGCCTCAAAACGGACGCCTCGAGCGTTTTTTTAAACCATGCCTATAAATGACATGGCCTAAGTTTCTGTACTCTGTCACTCGAGCATGTCTGGCTTGCCGTTTGGGCTTCAACGACATGACACTTATCGTGACAGTGCGTAATAAAAGTTCACGGCGTCTCTAGTTTGTGCTTGTGTAGCACGTGGCCCCTAGAGGCGTATAGATCGATCTTAGCTCTGAGTTTGAGTTTGTTTGTCTGGTGATGGAATAATGGGTGCACGCCACACTCACCATCTCATAGGTGCATGGACTAGCTAGCTGTGTACCAGTCTGTTTCTGTTTCTAGCTTTGGGTGCTTCTGTGTTACACAACTTATTTTGTTGACATATAGTTGTTGTGCAAGTTAGTATATGTCTCTGTATGTGAATATGTTAAGTATCTATTTTGATATGTCTGATAAGTTTGTACGCATCTGGTTATGTTTCCGATTCTGATTATGTTCAGTATCCGATTCTGTTATGTATTAGCTATGTCTGCTTTGACTCTGTATCTGTACCGGTTTTGATCAGTTTCGTCTCAGTCTCGATTTGGATTTAGATTCGTGTTATACGTTTAGTTTGTGTCCGTCAATATCTGTATTCAGTATATGATTAGTGTCTGTTCGATAATTGTCGTTGAATCTGTCTTTGTTTCGTGTCGATTTTTCTGATCGTTTTAAGAAATTTGGTAAGGATTTTTATTATTTTACATATAAACTCAGATTATCTAAATTATTTTGTTTACTAAATGTATATCTCTAAAGTTATAAAACTGTTATTTTGACTAAATAAATAACTTATATATTGATTAATTAATAGATATGAATTTGATTTTAAGCTTTATTTAAAGATAATAATTTCGACAATCCTTTCTTTTAAAGGTTATAAGCTTTTCAATGGTATTTAAAATGTTTAGGCTTAGGTTTGTTTTTTTTTGTTTCTGTATGGGCTTTCCATGTCGGTTTACGTAACTTTTATAAGTATTTCATTTGAAATCTAGTTTATTACATTTATTATATTTCTTAATTATAACTTTTCAATGTTAGAAAATTAGTTCTTTTTGTCTAATGTTGATGTGCTATAAAATGTGATAAATTATTTTATTTTGATAAAAATTCAAACGCTCAATATAAGAAAATACTTTTGCACACTATCTAGTTTTAAAAGTAACAACATTATTAAAAGTTGTTTAAAATATTCGATAGTTATTAGTTCTTGGATTTGTTTAAACGTTTCATTTACAAACTACAAATGATATGTTAGAAACTTTTCTTATATACGGATACTAGATTATTTAAACGATGTTTCAATAAGTTCGTTTATACAAGATAAAATATTTTAATCATCGTGGTCAGCAATGTATCACTCTCTACAATGGTTTTGTGCCGGGTCGGTATCAGTTATGTGTATGGCTGACTTTTGTTTCCGTATCAATTTCCGTTAAAGTTTCAAATCGGTTCGTGTGTCAGCTATTGTATCAGTCTTTTATCTGTATCTGTTTTCAGTACTCGTGTCAATAATTGTTTCAGTTCAGTCTTAGTCCTGTTATGTGTTTCTTTCCACTGATATAACTTTACTTGTACTGTTGATTTCTCCGTTACTTAGCAATTTTTGGCTCAACCGTATTTTTCTTTTTGTGTTTGTCTTAATTGTTTTACAGGTAATCTGGTAATCTGGGACAATATGGGATTTTAGTGAGGAGTGTTAGGAAGTTGCTGACCAAGATTCATTATTTCAGGAATGTAATAAAATGTAATCAGGATCGTTTATTTATTATTATGGATTGGTTTTTAGTTTTAATATTTGTAAGAAGCCCTATTCGAGTCTGGGTGTTACAGGTATTCAAGCTAAATGATTGATTTAGAGAAGAACACTAAAGAGAAGAGAAGATTTACTCAATCAATCGATACCCGTTTCTTTATTATCATTCCTTGTGTATACATGACTAACAACTAATACTGTACTTACAAATACCCCTTGTACAATACAACAATTACAAACACCCCTTGTACTGTCCATTCAAGGTTGCACCGGCATGCATAACCATGTCGACGACCAACACATTTTCGACACGTTCCTACACGGCCATGTTGAGCGCATACCAGATTTGGAATCACCAGGTTTTTGGCTTTCTGCCAAAACATTATAAAGTTGTTACATAAGTCGTTTCCTGCATTAAAGTAATAAAAGTCTTCCAAGTCCAAGGTATCACTTTTCACACACCTCCCAGATGACCATGCTGACTCTACATGCTTGAACAAACAAAGCACGTATGAGCATAACACTTAGTAGGCGGATAAATTATAACTAAACTAACATAGATATAACGGAGACAACCAAATCACGCATAACAGAGACAACAAGATAACAAAGACAACCATTGTTAGAGATGCACACAATAGATTAGTTTATTAGAATGGTAAGACATGAGACTAATGATAAATTTATTTTGTTGTTTTGGTAACCTTTATTTTGTAACTGACGTAAGTTACCAGATTAATATTAAAGAGGCAAAGATCTATAACCGTTGAATGATTAATGAAAGAGTGATTTAAAAGTGAATCTTGTTATATTTTTGCCTAATCTAAAATACGGATTCCACACGTAATTGACTAGGTTAATCAGATTAGACCTGAGCTTATTGGATTGAAAGCGGGTCCTCACAGGTTTAACCATAAACGAATCCGTAGAATGACTAACAACTAAACAATGTGAAGAACATGGGGCTTCTACCTATAATTATAATAGATTATGAATATTACATAACATGACAATTATTAAACCACAAAAATTGAACCTTTACCAATCCAGTAAGATAGATCCCTTATACTTCCACAGGAACCCAACCAGGTACAAACCATACTTATCCTACAAACCATAAGAACAGATCCTAGCACTTAAAAAAAGTTAAATTAGCACATGCTAAAATAATACATACATAAAAGTAGCACTTTTGAATTATATTAGCACATGAAAATTAATCAAGATAATTGATTTTAGCACATATGTGAAATGATATCAGTACTTTTCTTTATCATCACATTAAAAACAAAAGGAAGATCCAAAAAAAGAATTAATTGGTTGTTAGCATAATTATAAAGAATTCAAGATAATTAATATTATTTAGGTTATCATTTTACCATTTCTGTATAATTGGTTGGATGCTACATATCACTTTTTAAATTGTTCTTACAATTTGTATATGAAATGTGGTTTGTATTAGATCCTACTCCCCAACCATAAGCCAATTTCCCTGACTTCTTGATATATCTCTCCCGTGTCATCTTGTCCATCATAGTGGGCCTACCAATCAGGCCAACAATCTATGCAATACTATTATCACTTCATTAATTTATAGTAGATCCAAGTTGAAACCTTTGAAGGTTGAGAAGGGTTCCCCTTATTGGGGCGTATACGGTATAATGTGAAATAAACCTAATGTATCAGATTTAAACCCACTCATTCTAATGGCCTTGAGGTGTCGTTTCCTCAATTTTCAGTTACAATCGTCAAAGCATTAAAAATTTCGCATGCATCTAGTGTAACCTTGAACTCCGAAGATTGTAAAAAGTCATTTTTTTCTTTTCCTATTAGCATGTAGAAACACAATGTAATCAACTTGATGATATATTTTTTACTTCTATAAATTAACTCTGAGATGCTTAAATTATCATCTTAATGTTCATACTAGTCCCATCCTTACCATTTCTATTGTTTTAAGTTTCTAAAGTCATTTAATTTTTTTTAACTCTCTCTTTCTCTTACCATTTCTTTATTTAATCTTCTTGTAGTTCTATTCACGAAGCTTCATACAGACCGTGCTCTGTTGAGTGACAAGGATTTGACAAGAGTTTGCAAGAGTGAGCAGGCAATGCGATCAATACATTTGATGATAAAGTTAAAGATAGAGATGTGTCATTTGATTTGTTAAGAGGACTCTGGTATGGAAATCAATGAAGATGAGGTCAAGGTAGTCTTGAATTCTAAGAGATGTATTTGGTAAAGTAAAACGATTGTTGGGTCAGTGATGACAGGTTTGAAGAGGATACGAGAAACTCGTCTATTGATTCTTGAAGCTTTACACCATTTTGATTATGAGGATCACTTAGGGGAGAACAAGTATGCGAAGACATTAGATAATTTGAAGAATTATAAGGTTGCTGGAGATCCATTCTGTCACACCCCAACCGATGGCGGAATCATCGGGACGCGACACTGAGCGAAACAGATTGTTCAAGAGAATCCACAACAACTATCAAATTACCGAATATATAACGTTAATATCTCATACTACTAAGAGATAAAGTAACAATAGTTATTACAGATAATTCTCTCAAAAACAAGCAAACTGTTCCGACAACTCAGATTTAAATTATTTGTTTCTAGACTCATCCTACTTGAATTCCATATAGCAAGCATCCTAGTATCTCAAACACCTGTCACATACGTTAAAATAGAGGTCAATACTCATAGTGTAAAGGTGAGCATACAAGTTTAATAGTATAATAGTAGCGAAAGCGAGTTTACGCATAACCAGCATGTAACATGTATATTGTGAAGCAAGTAGGTTATCGATAATGAAATATGCACAGACGTGACTGCGAGTTGTAGAATGCGCAACACATATCACCACTGTGACATGTGAGAAAAGCCCTTAACAACCCCTGTCCACGACAGGTGCTGAGTCCAAACTATAGTACTATCATTGCTAAGGTGTCAGGCAACAATCACTGTGTAAACATAACATACAAGCATTCATCGACTAACAGGTATAACATGCAGTAACGATTAGCGTATAAAAGTGTTTGCGTTGTGTGATCGATGTGAATTGATATAAGTAACGTATGTAACACCCAAAAGTGATTAAAGCAAAAAGAGATCGAGTATACTCACAGAAAGTGCTTAATAACTAAACACCGTCTTGGATTGAAGGGAGCGCTGGAGAGTTAGCCTGATTACAGAACGATAGCATAAGTGAAGAACAGTGCGTAAGGCGATGCGAAGTGACTGAGTGTCGAAGGGATATCCGAACGGATGGTCATCCGGTCGGATGGCCATTCGGTCGGTTTGCCATTCGCTTGGGATGGATGTGTTTGCGTATGATGGCTTTGAAGTTTTCGTTGTAGCATTTTGAAAAGAGAGAAGTATCTCTACCTTTCAGGTCGTTCGATCGAACGGTCGTCCGGTCGGATGGCGATCCATCCAAGTGAGACATTTCCTAGAGAACAAGTTCACAGCAGAAGGGTCATTCGACCGGATGGTCATCCGATCGGATGGCCATTCGCTGGTTTTGGTGAGGTTTTGAAAATGTTGTAAAAGTTCAAGTGTTGAAGACTATATGTCATCCGATCGGATTGTCGTTCGATCGGATGGCAATCCGATCGGACGGCAGTCTGTTTGGTGACTTGTTCGTTTTGAAATTTGTTAAGTTTGGGAGTTTGATCAAGACGGTATGACAACGTGTTAAACAACGGAAAGTCCCTCAAGTCCAATTTATCCGATCGGACGGGAATCTCCCCATTCTCACCAGTCAACTGTTCTTGACGGTTGTTTGTGTTCAACCCGTGAATCGGTCGTCTCTTTCGATGAAATACATTCTCAGCCCAACCCTTCACTATAGAGTGAGTAGAAGGCCCGAACGAGTTCTGATTCTATCGGTTTTGAGCTAAAGAGTGTAAAAGAGTTGAAAGAAAGTTATAAAAACATCTTTTAATCCTTTTAATCTTGAGAATGTTTAGATTTATGCGAAATCAGTGTTTAAACATGTTGAAATCTTTTAGATCTAAGTTGTTCTTGGTGGAATGAGGTCAAATCTTGAAGTTCATAAGAACCCCATGATGACATCATCCTAGAACACCTCAAATCAGCCGATTTCATGGTTAAAAGTGAAGATTTGATGGTGAAAAAGATGAAGAAGTGTGTGTAGATGATGGATGTACAAGATTTGAGGAAGAAACTTACAAGAATCGCGAGAAATCGAAGGAGAAAGGCCTCAGAAGTTGAAGAGTCGCACCAGAGCTGTCACATCACTGTTTGTGATGTGACAGGTGCTATTTATAGGATTCCAAAAAGGGAAAGGCGGTGCAGTGATGGATCGGATGGCAACCAGATCGGATGGCCATCCGATCGGATGGTCATCCGAACGGATGACCATTCGATCGAAGTGTCGCCGTGTGTTGAGTTTGGATGTTTCATTTTGTGCGTTAAGCGTTGCGATGCGTTTTGAGTAAGCGACGCGATAGTATTACCCATTAGTTACACAAATAACCTAACTACTAAATACCATAAATAAAATCCTAAATCTCGAGTTTGTGAGATTGCGTTGCGATATAGTTGCGATTGCGATTTCGATTAATTACCTCAACAAAAACATACATGCGCAAGTAATACATAATTGCACACACACGTAAAAAAATATCCATAACCTGTAATTTGAGTTGCGATGCAATAGCGATGTGATTAGCGATTAAACTGTGATTAAATAGCGATTTATTAACAAGTACTCCACATAGTACAAGTAAAGCAATTTAAATTAGAGTATCGACTACAAGTCGAGAAGTACAATCAATAATTAAGCAAGGAGTAACATATCGCAATTAGCAATCTTTTCTTCCTTTGACTTTGACTTTGACTTGTACTTTAACTTTCAAAAGTCGGGTTACAGCCTCCCCTACTTTAGGAAATTTCATCCCGAAATTTAGGACGCAGGCGTAATAAACAGTTGTGGATACTTTGCCTTCATGTTACTTTCGAGTTCCCAGGTGAACTCGGCGCCGAGTTTGCCTTCCCAGCGATTGGTGAGATTCGTCTAGCAGAATTTGTCGTAAGTTGGTACGCTTGGGAATCCAAATTCGGTCTAGATAATGGAATATACCATTCGATTTATTCACCAGTTGTTCGCCATTATTGATGATCCTTTCTTTCTTCAAAGTACGTTCAGTAAAACAAGCATGTTGAGCGTCACGGATAAGGGCTTCGAGATTGTGCTGGGCTTGAGTATTACGAACGCTATGCAAACAGCTTCGTCGACTGAGAGCATCGGCAACGACGTTTGCTTTGCCTGGATGGTAACGAATCTCACAGTCGTAATCATTGAGGAATTCAACCCATCGGCGTTGGCGCATATTCAGCTCTTCTGGTTAAAGATGTGTTGTAGGCTCTTGTGGTCGGTGAAGACTGTACACTTGGTACCGTAAAGGTAGTGTCGCCAAATCTTCAACGCAAAAACAACTACACCAAGCTCGAGGTCGTGGTTTGTATAGTTCTTCTCGTGGATCTTGAGCTGTCGAGAGGCGTACGCGATAACCCTGTCCCGTTGCTTAAAAACACAACCAAGACCGAGGTTAGAGGCATTGTAGTAGACTACAAAATCGTTGTTTCGGTCAGGCAATGAGAGCACGGGAGCGTTACAAAGCATAGCTTTGAGAGTTTCAAGAGGCCTCCTCTTGTTCGGTTCCCCAAACAAAAGGTTTGTCCTTGTGCGTAAGCGAGGTAAGCGGAACAGCGATCCTCGAGAAATCAGTGATGAATCGGCGATAGTAACTCGCCAATCCGAGAAAAGAACGAACTTCGGACGGGTTCCTTGGTGTAACCCAACTCTTAACAGCTTCGATCTTCGCAGGATCGACATGAATACCTTGACTATTTATGATGTGACCAAGGAATTGAACCTCCTCAAGCCAGAAATCGCACTTGGAGAACTTGGCATAGAGGCGGTTTCCCTTGAGTAACTCAAGAACCAAACGTAGATGTTGCGCGTGTTCGGTTTTTGACTTGGAATAGATCAGGATGTCATCGATAAACACGATGACGAAGCGGTCGAGAAAGGGTTTACACACATGATTCATTATATCCATAAAGACTGCGGGAGCGTTGGTCAAACCAAAAGGCATAACAACAAACTCGTAGTGACCGTAGCGGGTTCGAAAAGCGGTTTTGGGTATATCTTCCTCCTGAATTCGTAACTGGTGATAGCCTGAGCGTAGATCGATCTTTGAGAAACACGTAGCACCTTGTAGCTGATCAAACAAATCATCGATTCGAGGCAAGGGATAGTGATTCTTGATAGTCAGCTTATTCAATTCCCTATAATCGATGCACATCCGGAATGATCCGTCATTCTTTTTGACGAAAAGGACAGGCGAGCCCCAAGGAGAGGTGCTAGGGAGAATGAAGCCTTTATCAAGCTGTTCCTGGAGCTGACTTAAGAGTTCGCGCATTTCAGAAGGAGCTAGACGATAAGGCGCTCTAGCAACAGGGTTTGCTCCAGGAATAAGGTCGATTCGAAAATCGATATCACCAGTGGGAATTAAACTAGGTAAATCGTCGGGAAAGACACGAGGAAAATCACGAACCATAGGCACCTTGCCTATTGCCTTAACTTCCTTTTCCTCCGCTACTACGATGTGTGCCAAGAAAGCTTGGTATTGCTTGCAGAGATACTTGCTAGCTTGGACACATGACATGAGTTGTAACTTCTTCGAAGCAACTTCGCCATAAACACCCAATTGATCACCGTTCTCGAGAGAGAAATGAATCATCTTATCAAAGTAAACAATTTCAAAAAGATTCTCCCGAAGGAAATCCATACCTACTATGACATCAAAGCGACCAAGCTGCATCGGGATAGGATTGATCGGGAAAACGCGACCATTGAGATCGAGAGTACAGTCACGCAGAACGGAACTAACAGTGACGGTTCTTCCAGTGGCAACTTCTACATCGAACATTGATGGGAGATTAACGCATTTACGGTTTAGGAGCCTTTCGAATTCGAACGATACAAAACAGTTATCGGCTCTAGTATCAAACAAACATGAAGCATATATACCATTTACAAGAAACGTACCATTAACAACGTTGTTGTCTGCCTGAGCCTGACGGGAGTTGATGTTGAAGACCCGCCCGCGGGCTGCTTGTTGAGCTGGCTGCTGCTGCTGCTGGTGTTGTTGCGGTGCTGGCTGCTGCTGCTGGGGCTCTTGCTTCTCTACCTTGTTTGGGCAGACGTTTGTGAAGTGGTTGGGATCACCATAGGTAAAGCAGGCTCATGCGTGAGCAGCGGGAGCAGGAGTTGCTTGCTGGCCTTGCAGAGCTGGTAAAGCAGGAGCTTGAGCTGGGGCTTAGTGAGGACCGATACGGCAGTTAGCGGTGAAATGGCCGTACAGGTTGCAGTGAACACAAAACCGGCATGCGATTCCAACCGGGTGGTGATAAGTACAAGTAGGGAAGAGCGGGTGTGGACCAGTATAAGCACGCTTTGCTGGCGGTGCATTGGCCACAGGCGCTGCTACTTGGCGGTTTTGCGGTTGAGGTTGGGCAGGCACGTCTTGGAGTGGAGGGGCAGTTACTAGAAAGTTCTTGTTGCTGGAGTTGCTGTTCTTTCTCTTGCGGCATGAGGACCTTGAAGATTGCGATGTGGCGGTTTCAGCGGTGGAAGCAGCGGTAACATGGTGCAGATTCTTGGAGGCTTTATCAAAGTAACCAGCCCTGACTCGCTTGTCGTTGATCTCAGCAGTGAGCAGGTAGGTTTCCTCGATAGTTGTCATCTTCACAGCTTGAACGAAGTCAGCGACACAGTCCGGTAGAGCACGGATGTACTTCTTGATTGTAATATCGGGAGTAGTAACTTGACCCAGACAGATGATACTCAGCTGCTTGAAGCGAGCAGTTAAACCAGCGTTGTCGCCACCATCCTGTTTGATATGCCAGAATTCGTCCTCCAGCTTCTGAAGCTCGTGGGGAGGGCAGAACTCCTGCATCATGATTTCCTTCAACTCATCCCACGTCAGCCCATAAGGTGCATCATTTCCTCGTTTGTTTCTCTCGGCAGTCCACCAATCCAGAGCCCTGGATTGGAAGACGTCGGTGGCGTTAACAGTGCAAAGGTTTTCCGGACAGCCACTCTAACGCAGGGTGACTTCGATTGAATCAAACCATTGAAACATGGCCATAGGCCTGTCTTCGCAGGTAAATTCTTTGGGACCACACGTTTTGAACTGCTTGAAGCTAAAAGTAGCTTTAGGTGAGTCTGTCCTGGATTCTTTTGAGGACTTGCTAGCGTTTTTGTTCAGCTCCCTAACAATTTGCGGAATGACTTTTGCCATCTGGTTAGCGACTAGTGTAGCGATGCGTTTGTCCTCATGGTTGCGACGTGCGGAGCGAGCAGTGTGTGATCCAAATGACGACATTTTCTGCAAACAAACATCGTCACATGGCTCAGACACAATTTCGATTAACCCTAGTATAGTCTAGCGATTCACCCAAGTCTACTTAAAGCACAGGAACACATCAATTCACAAAATCACGTAGGCATATAATTCACAGAAGCACGTAAGCACATAAACACATAAGCACGTAGAGCACCGAAACACATGAGGACACACTATTTTTGCACATGTTGACCTATATATATCACACGTATTCACCTATTTTTCATAGCGTCGAAAAGCGATCGAGTATTGCGGGTACGAATAGCGAGTAGTGAGTACACATAGAGTGGCATAGCGAGTAGTATAGCATGCGATTTGTTGGCGTTTTGAGATAAATGTGCAGTGTGAGTTGTGCGTGTTGATCAAAGCGAACAGCGAAAAGCGAGTAAATCACCAAAAATCGAAACACATAAACATGTAAAACCACATAAAACACTAAAAATTCACATAAAATCAATAATTCTCAGAGTCAGCGGCGGGTGAATTCCAGAATCGAAGCGCATAAAATCGAAGAGGGATTGTCTTGGCTTGAGAGACGTTGACTACCCAAAGTGGTTCGACTATTCTCAGGGACGTCAAGTACGCGCTTTGGCCTAATAGACTGTGCTCTATCACCGACATGCGGTGATTGGCACGCATCTTTTTCGGTTATTCACGCTACTCGAGTTGTTGGAATCCATCAAGACTTTGGTGAGAGGTTTGTAAAACCAAAATAGAGAACGGAACAAGTCATCAAGGTTCGGGTTTCATCCCTGACTTAACGACTGCATTCCTATTTGTGTGATAGAATCACGAGATAGATAAGGAGAATCGCGTCGATGTATGGATTTCACTCCTGGTTCAACGCAAATTCACGTGTTGATATTAAAAATAGCGTGTCGAGCGGGTGATTTGGTCGAGAGTTTGCGGTTTTCACACCTAATCTCAACCAGATCCTCCATTAGGGTGTGTAGCCAGCCTTAGGAAAGGCTGATCTAGCGCGGAACAGTAGTATGCGATGTTCGCACAAGGGAGTAGTGTACAGCGAGTTCGAGCGAGAGTATCAAGTAAGCTCGTGCAAAACCCCTACCGGGTTTGCACAAGTTGGTTCTGTTGGTACTTAGACTACAGACTAGGTCGATTCTAAGACATCGACCCGGACTAGGTCGAGTCTCGCCTAATTCCCTATAGTTATGGCTCTGATACCAATAGGTCACACCCCAACCGATTGCGGAATCATCAGGGAGCGACACTGAGCGAAACAGATTGTTCAAGAGAATCCACAACAACTATCTAATTACTATCGTTGCTAAGGTGTCAGGCAACAATCACTGTGTAAACATAACATACAAGTATTCATCGAGTAACACGTATAACATGCAGTAACGGTTAGCGTATAAAAGTGTTTGCGTTGTGAGATCGATATGAATTAATATAAGTAACGTATGTAACACCCAAAAGTGCTTAAAGCAAAAAGAAATCGAGTATACTCACAGAAAGTGCTTAATAAATAAACACCATCTTGGATTGAAGGGAGCGCTGGAGAGTTAGCCTGATTACAGAACGATAGCAAAAGCGAAGAACAGTTCGTAAAGCGATCTGAAGTGACTGAGTGTCGAAGGGATATCCGAACGGATTGCAATCTGAATGGATGGTCATCCGGTCGGATGGCCATTCGGTCGGTTTGCCATTCGCTTGGGATGGATGTGTTTGTGTATGATGGCTTTGAAGTTTTTGTTGTAGCATTTTGAAAACAGAGAAGTATCTCTACCTTTCAGGTCGTTCGATCGAACGGTCATCCGGTTGGATGGTGATCAGTCCAAGTGAGACATTTCCTAGAGAACAAGTTCACAGTAGAAGGGTCATTCGACCGGATGGCCATTCGCTCGGATGGCCATTCGCTGGTTTTGGTGAGGTTTTAAAAATGTTGTAAAAGTTCAAGTGTTGAAGACTATATGTGATACGATCGGAGTGTCCTTCGATCGGATGGCAATCCGATCGGATGGCAGTCCGTTTGGTGACTTGTTCATTTTGAAATTTGTTAAGTTTGCGAGTTTGATCTAGACGGTATGACAACGTGTTAAACAACGGAAAGTCCCTGAAGTCCAATTTATCCGATCGGACGAGAATCTCCCCATTCTCACCAGTCAACTGTTCTTGACGATTGTTTGTGTTCAACCCGTGAATCGGTCGTCTCTTCCGATGAAATCCATTCTCAGCCCAACCCTTCACTATAGAGCGAGTAGAAGGCCCAACGAGTTCTGATTCTATCGGTTTTGAGATAAAGAGTGTAAAAGAGTTGAAGGAAAGTTATAAAAACATCTTTCAATCCTTTTAATCTTGAGAATGTTTAGATTTATGCGAAATAAGTGTTTAAACATGTTGAAATCTCTTAGATCTAAGTTGTTCTAGGTGGAATGAGGTCAAATCTTGAAGTTCATAAGAACCCCATGATGACATCATCCTAGAACACCTCAAATCAGCCGATTTCATGGTTAAAAGTGAAGATTTGATGGTGAAAAAGATGAAGAAATGTGTGTAGATGATGGATGTACAAGATTTGAGGAAGAAACTTACAAGAATCGCGAGAAATCAAAGGAGAAAGGCCTGAGAAGTTGAAAAGTCACACCAGAGCTGTCACATCACTGTTTGTGATGTGACAGGTGCTATTTATAAGATTCCAAAAAGGGAAAGGCGGTGCAGTAATGGATCGGATGGCAACCCGATCGGATGGCCATCTGATCGGATGGTCATCCGAACGGATGACCATTCAATCGAATGGTCATTCGATCGAAGTGTCGCCGCGTGTTGAGTTTCGACATTTCGTTTTGTGCGTCAAGCGTTGAGATGTGTTTCGAGTAAGCGACACGATAGTATTACCCATTTGTTACACAAATGACCTAACTACTAAACACCATAAATAAAATCCTAAATCTCGAGTTTGCGATGAGATTGCATTGCGATATAGTTGCGATTGGGATTGCGATTAATTACCTCTACAAAAACATACTTTCACAAGTAACACATAATATCACACATGTCATACCCCGGCCGCGTAAAACAACAAATCGCGGCAGAAACGTTGGGGTGTGTCGTAACAGAATCATTGTTTCACAACCTTGGATTAAAAGTTTTGTTTTTTTGAATTATTGAACTCATTGTTTTATTACAAACCAAATAAGTACAAATAATTGTCTCTCAAGTTTTAAAGTCGCTAAGGCACGAGTCCATCCTATGTGTAGCATGCATCAACAATCATCACGTAGTAGCACCCGAAACATATGTGAAAATAGGTACGTCAGCATAAAAATGCCTGTGAGTAACATAGGATTTGTGAATTAGATTCATGGCTTTGGATAACACAAGAAAAAGGTTTTATGTTTTCAAAAATAGCCATGAATCTTTGTAAAAGTTTTGTTTCTAAAATGCATCGTTTTTGTAAAATGTTTATAGTATATACGAAAATATACTTTGGTTTTGAGATAAGCGGATGAGTAGTATATCTAAATATACTTTAGTTATGAAATAGTTAAATAGATAGTATATTAGAATATACTTTAGTTTTGGAAATAATAGATTTGGTAGTATATCATAAGTATACTTTGGTTTAAGAGTGAAAGACATCGGTAGTATAATACATTATACTTTGGTTTTGTAAATAACATATCAACTTATGTTTTGGATTTGAAAATAGCACATCAACTATGCATTGGTAGTATATTAAAATATACTTTAGTTTGTGAAATAACAGAGTCGGTAGTATATCAAATTATACTTTAGTAAACAATATCACGTTGGTAGTATGTCGGAACATACCTAAATCGTGGTTTGATAGTATATCAAACTATACTTTAGTAAACAATAGCATATCAAATTATGCTTTGGCAAAACAGTATCACGTTGGTAGTATATCGAAATATACCATATGTCGCGACTTAGTAATACATTTAAACCTTAGTGCATCAAACTACACTTTAGAGACCATAGAAATACCACAAAGGCAAATTCTATTTGGTTAAAATTTTGGTTTCTGACATTCCATACAACAGGAATGGGGTGTCTAGTCCTATAACGCTATTTCGTACTACCAATAGGCTTGATCATTGTTAATGCATGTATAAGTAACAGTTAAAATGAACAAATAGTTTTAACAAACGTTGGAAAACAGTGTTTAAACCATGGATGATAGTTCAATTCGTCAAAAGATAGTACTATGCATGTGCAATCATATAGTCGAAATCATGAAAATAGCGTATCGGCACATATGTATCACCCCAAAACATTTGAAAACGTAAAAGAGGGGACTATGTACTCACTTGAGATTGTAAGTATCCTTGATTAAGTGTCCTAACAAAGCTCAGAAATCAAGGAATCAACTGGCACCTAGTATGGAATCACTACATTAAACAATCAGTATCTAAATTGGAAGATCGGGTAGAATGAGGTCTCGTAAACCAAATGAGTATTGGAACTCATGTGATATGGTATAACAAAGCCTACATTCTAAATCGGAACCTATCCTAAGTGCTTACGACCCGTTACGACCCATTAAGGTAGCTTACGCTACTTTAACGCGTCGTTCGCGCGAATGCGCATTCGAGGCGCCTAACTTGTCCTATGACAAGTTTTATATGCCCTAACATGTTTAAGTATGTTGCATAATCAGTTTAAGTGGAAAAATTTAGGTTACATATGCTTAAATACAAATTATGCATAAAAGGGCATTTTGGTCATTTTCCTAAGGCATATAATCTACCTATCATACAACTAATTAAACTAGGTGACCATAAGGTATAACCTTGGAAGGTTATTCCCTATACAACTATGGTCACAAAATATGCTTGGTCGAATCCTAATGATCGACCAAACGGGTTGGGTTCGAAAGTCTAAGCGGTTGTCAAGACCACTTGACTTACGACCCTATACAAGTACTAGACTAAAAGTGACGAGTTAAACATGTTAAAACATGTTTAACTAAGTTAGAAAACTGGTTTGATATCAAAACAAAGTGTTTTGATACCCGAAAATACCTTCGACGCAAAATACGCATAAACACGTATTTTGACCGAAATTTTGACTCGTCACTTCGACTAATCGACGTGGTAATCAGTAGGTATAGTCACAAGGGACTATAACCATCATGATTATGCTCACGTTGCAAAGTTCAAACGAACTTTGTGTTGACCAATTCATGGTCAAAGCAGAAAGTCAAACACTGTTTGACTTTCATGCTTATAAAGCATAATAAGCATGAAAGAAGCTTATAAAAGGTCCAAGCAAGGAAGAATTCAACCAAAATACTCAGGTATGAAGCATAAGCTTCAACTTAGAGCAGAATTGATTCAATTTGTGAGGAATGAAGTGAAGAACCCACTTCTATTTATAGCAAGCTTGGATTAACAAGATCATTCCATGTGTTAGGAGTTTAAATCTTGGCCATACACTTGTGGAACATGGTTTTGTATACAATGGGAGCTTGAAAACCAATCCAAAGTATTGAAAAATTTGCATAAAAGACCCTGAAATTCAAGCTGGTTGCTGAAAATGGAATTTCTGTCAAAATGCACTCATCACGTCGCGCCACGGAAAAGGGGGTACCCCGTCGCGCGATGCCACCACCTCCCAGATACAGAAACTTTCACAAAATGGCAAGAATAGTCCCTGCAGCATGTTTAAGCCATTTTCGACGCGTTTAAACCCCGTTAACCCATTTTCAAGGCTCTACAAGGATGTTAAAGCATAGGGGACTTGAAACATGCTTGAAATAATCTCGGATGTCGGTTCGTTTGGTCGTACGGTTGCGTTATTTGGTTAATTACGACGAAACACGAACGGACGTGAGAACGATCCAAATTTCACGACGAATGGTAATTTTGCATTCCAATCACTAAAATAAAATATTTTAATGATTAAAATTTTTTTTGGATGTCCGGATATGTTCAGAACGTAAAATATGCGATTAAATGCAAACTTATGTACTTTTTGACGCTTTTAGTCCCTGTTGATCAAATAAGTTTATTTTCGCATACCAATCCCCTCAAAGCCTATTCTTAAGCTATGTAAAGGACATTTAAGGTATGTTTAGCTTATGATCATTTTCCTCAATGTTCGTTACAGCACGAATCGACATACTTTCATAGTTTGACACAAATAGTCCCTGCGATCGAATAAACTTGTTTTCGACACACCAAACCCTCCAAAACTTATTTCTAAGTTATGTAAAGGTTATTTAAGGTATGTTAAGCCTATATCACTATTCCGGAGTGTTTGTTGCGTTAAACTGATTACGTTTACGCAGCAGTTCGCGTATAACCTTCCAGAAAGCGATTTAAAGCTCGAAATCGAACAAGAATTGATATGTGCAAATGATACACATATTTATACAAATCCCAAGTATGAAACACAATATTTCATTGGTTTTGTATTCGTATGATGGTTGTAGAGGCACAGGTGTCACAGTCTCCCCTACTTTAGGAAACTTTGTCCCGAAATTTAATTTTAGAGGAAACCTGTGAAGACATCTGTGATTGTTTCGCTTTCGAATGAATCCTTCATACCCTAAGTAAAACTCTAGGCCACGTTTGGATTCTTAGTGAATTTGTTAATTGTCAAGGTGATGTCGTTGTTGTAACAAAAATATGGAGCTTTGAACAACGGATATGAGAATGTTTCCTATGTAGACTATTATAGGAAACTTGTGTGTGCTCGAAATCGGAGTTGGAGAGTGTAAGATAAAATAGCGTTGGTCAAAGTCCAGGACTTCTAGTAATTGAAATAACGCTATGTTCGCAATGTAATAAGGAACACTTATATATAAGAAGTACCAGCGGCGCATCCACCATGTCCTTTTTACATTGTTCTCTCGTTATTCTTATCACTATAGGTCTTAACACATGACAAAATTTGCTATGGTTTCTGTGCACTGAATTCCATAATTATGTATGTATCCATAATTACGTAATTCCTTGCACAGTCTGCACAGTTCATTTCTTAATGCGTAGGTGAAAAATCAATCGAACAAACATGTAATGACTTGACTAGACCACCAAAGGATTTTTTAACTAGATCAATGAACGATCTTTTTAACTAGATCTACACATGATCTCCTTAACTAGACCGTCGTACGATCTTTTTAAATAGACCACTAATGGGTCTTTTTAACTTTGAATCAAATAATCGTTTTGAAATAGCACTTTGGAATCCAAGGTTCTTACTATCTGCATTGAAAAGCCCCTTGAGGAATTTAAGATAGTACTTTGAGTATCCTTCTGAGAATCTAACATATGAAAATACGAAAGATTCTACCAAGACTTAGATAGCGAGCTTTAGAGTTACACATAATCACATAATCGCATCTTCGTTAACTTAGTTATTAGCTCGTTCATTAACTTGAATTAATGCATTTAAAGTACACCAGAAATCCAATCAAGGACTTCAATTGGTACTCAGAACATCCCCAAGAATCTAACTATGAAGATAGTAAGATCTTATAAGGATTTGGCTTTGTCTTTGTCGTATCGTAACATTCGTATTAAAGCGCTCAAGGAATCCAATTAAGGATTCATGAAAGTACCTTTAGGTATCAAATCAAGGATTTGAAATGGAATTTCAAGTATTGTTTAAGAATTTGTAACTTGTACCTTGTACTTTGTTTCTTAAAAGAAACGAGTACTTAGGATTTTCAGGGAGATCACGAGTGATCATAAAATGAAAGAATCACACGAGTAGTTTGTTTTGTAAGGAACATGGTTCCTTGGTGTCGGCATCGTAGGGGTATATCACACATACACACAATCGTATCAGTCTTGTAAATAAAAGTGAAACAACAAATTTATTTATATAACAACTGAATTGTTTCAAGCGTCAAAGATAACAACAAGGAAAATACAAAAGTCTAATTGTTCACTGCAGCATTGTCATTTGCGTTTGCCTCATTTATGTTAAACACTCGTCCACGTGCTGGACTTACGTTAACAAGCCTTGGGCAATTATTTCAATAGTGAGTAAGATCACCACAGTTATAGCACGATCCAGGTGGAAACTATGCTTGAGCAGCAGCAGGATTTGCAGCAGTTTGGTTTTGGATAGCATAACGGCAGGTATTGACCAAATGACCCAATCGCCCACAGTGGGTACATTTGTGACACTGCGTTTGTTCCAGATGATGACGGTTGCATTTGTTGCACAAGGGTGCGGTACCAACATAGTTTTTCCTTGTACAAGGTTGAGCTGGCTGGTTTGGTGCAACCTGATTGTTCTGAGCAACCACAACGAAGTTTTGTAAAGCCTTACGATTCTTCGACTTTTTGGAGGACTCAGTCTGTTTATCCTTTGGTTTTTCTTGTGCAGACTCGTCAGATGATTTCGGGTCACCTTTTCGGAAAAGCTTACCTTTCCTGATCTGGGATTCAGTCAGGGTAGTAGATAGTTTAATGGCCTGTCTGACGGTACTAGGTTGCTACCAGTAACAATGTCCTGAACTAGGTCAGGGAGACCATCAATGTAATTTTCGATCGCCTTATCCAAAGGCGTAACCATGGTAGGATATAACAGGCTCAGTTCCTCATAATGGTTAGTGTAGGCTCGATGTTCACCGCTGTCTTGCTTAAGATCGTTGAATTCCCTTTCCAAAGCCCTGAGTTCATGATGAGGACAGAACTCCTTCATCATTAGAGCTCGAAGCTCTTCCCAAGTTTGTGCCAATGCTACATCGACACCCCTATCCCTCATTACACCATTCCACCATGTAAGTGCTCTTTTCTGGAATACGCTCGATGCAAACTCAACCTTTCGCTCATTTGGGCATTGTACATGATGGAACGTGCTTTCGAGACTCTCAAACCATTGTAGGAGCCCAGTGGCCCCTTCAGACCCAGTAAATGTGAGTGGCTTAGCTGAGTTGAACTGCTTGTAGTTGCACAGAGCATTGTTGTTATCGTTTTTTGCTTGGTTTACCTGGGTTATTAGGTTTAGGAGTACAGTAGCGATTTGCTGAGTGATAATAGCTGCGAGTTCGGCGTTAGTTTGAGGTTGTGCATCTCGTCGAGGAGGCATATTCTAAAAGAGCAAAGAAACATGAAAAGAAATGAGTGAGATGATATCGGATAGTAAGAATTGAATATTTAAAAGAATGTCGAACAAGCATGAAGATTGTGATCATTTGTTCGTTACCTAAAACAAACAAATGACACTGTGACTAATCAAAGAAAATGGGTCATACTAATGTATCGCGAAAACATGCTTTAGCCTATAAGTGGACACTCACCCCAAGAGTTCCCAGGTAAGAGTGACTGGTCCGATTATATGGATTTGTACGAACACTATAGCCTTAGACAGAAAACTCGAGGTACAAGCATCCACCCTTCCAAATTGCACGTGTTCACATTATTTAGACCCAAACTTTGACGAGATTTTGAAAACTTTGAAGGTTCAAAACCTTATAATAAATCATCTAAGTAGAGATGATTGGTTTTCGAAAACGGGTTTGTAATTTGTGTTCTTGTTTTGGTTGCCACCTAAAGATAGGCGACGGTATTGTTTTAAGACTAAACACAAGATAACTTATGTTAGGGTCCTAGGAAGGTTATAGTCTAGGTCAAAGCATTACTAATAACCTAATTCCCTATAACCATGAGCTCTGATACCAACTTTTCTGTCACACCCCGACCGCGTAAAACAACAAATCACGGCGAAAACGTCGGGGAGTGTCGTAACAGAATCATTGTTTCACAACCATGGATTAAAAAGTTTTGTTTTATTGAATTATTAATGTAACAACCTTGATTTTCAAACATGTACTTGTTTGATACACATATCACATCTTGAGATGCAATTTGTTTGATACATGTTTAGTTTACTGTTGCTACATGTTTTACCGGCCCAAACACGTGAATGTTTGCAAATTTGATTAAGTTTCGTACTTACAAACAAGGCTACGTTAATTACAAGTGCCTAATGTGTCATTATGTGAATGTATAAGTTAAAGGACTCCTTTGTCATTCCCTGAAACTTGTTTAAAATATTTGATATTAAATCTGTATTTTAAAACCGTCACTATTTTGCAAAACATAAGTCCGGGGACTAAATTGTTAATTCTCAAACTTAAAAGTTTGAGTTAAAAGTGTAATTTTTGAAAACTATAAAGTTTAGGGTCCTTTATGACATTTTTGAAACTTATTTTATAAATAAAATATAAACTTTTTAAAACTTTTAAAACTATAGGGTTTAAAATGTCATTTTTGAAACTTATATTTTAAATAAACTAAATATATATATTTTTGAATTAAAAGTCCAAGGGCCATTAGGTCATTTTATCAAACTAGTAGTTCAGGGACTAGTTTGGACATTTTTAAAACTGTTTTTGGTTAAATTACCCTAACCGGGTTAAATAATATAAAAGGAATTCTTGTTTAAAGACTAACCTAGTTAGTCTTTTCTAGTTCACAAGTCCAGGGACTGTTCCTGTCATTTCTAAAACTAATTTAACCCAAAAATCTAACCAGGTTAAGTTTTATATAAGGTTTCTATTATAAAACATAACCGGGTTAGTTAATCAGTCAACTATTTCAAGGACCAAAGGTGACTTAACCGAAACAACAGGGACCGAATTGCAAACTCGTTTTTAAACCGGTAATATACCGCTTGATTGCCGGATTCAACTCCAAATTGCAACCAGACAAGAATCATTGTTCCAATACCCATTCTGCTTGATCCCACTCGACATATAAACCCGTCCAACACTTCAATTCCACCGAACCATGCATTTATGTTTCCGAAATCAAAATATTTTTTTATAAAATGTTAGTGGGAATCGGAATCTGTATTACCAGCTTGTTTGTGAATCAATTGGAACGTTTTATACATCCCCTGAACCCCCACAAACCTTACAACACTTTCGAAACACTCAAACATATCGAAGACCACCTCTGTTCTTGATCGCCGGAGTTGCAGACAAACCGGTCGCCGGACTTGAATCGACCCGCCAATCCCGACGTTACCGGAGCTGTCTTAATTCACCGTTCGGTATAATATCAATCACTCTTTGATCCTGTAAATTTAATTGAATTATAAACACTGTTTGATAGGGTAATTTATCGTGTTGACTTTCTGTTGACTGAAATTGGGGAAGAAGATGATAATTTCATCTCTTTTTATTTTAAATACAGATTTTTCATTAATTCATAACAATTCGATAATTATTTGTTAAAATCCAAAATTTTTATCATAAGTTATTTGAGTACTGAAGCATTTAACAAAGATATAAAAGTCTGCAAAACTTTTATAAAACTATTTTATTTTAATTAAAAACAGTTTTAACTTTAAAAACTTGTATTAATTCGGATTTTTGGAATTTATTATTGAAATTTTTATGTTATATATATTAAACAGTATACCTGGTAAAAATAATTTTTATCATGATATTTGATACTGTTTTGATATTTTTATAATTAAAACAGTTAATTTACATGTTTTATTAAGTTGAATTTAATTAATTAAATTATTCTAAGGTTGTATTTTATATCCGAAATTATTTTTATAATATTATACATGTTTTATTGAGGTTATTAAAAACCAGAAATCTTATGTTATATTTTGCATGTCATTTTTTTATAATAAACTTATTAAATCAGTTTATTTGTAATAATCCTTTTTAATTCCAGATTATATTTATAAAAATTATTCAAGGCCATAATATTTATTTTAAATCTGTATTATTGCATGTCAATATTTAAAAATATTGTTTCTAATTTTTCTGTTTTAAATAATTATTTAGGTAATTATTTACACAATTATCCAGTTATTTCATTTTTAACAAATAATTAAACTGTTTATTTAAAATATAATTATTTTAATCTGATTTATGCTTGTTATATAATTAAAATGTCATTTTTAATTATTCTGCCCTAAATTAATTATTAGATAATTAAATTGTATAATTATCATATTTTTCTGAAAATACATATGTTTTGATAATGCAGAAAATAATTTATACATCCTATAATTAAACTTGGACTTTTGGATTATATTTTTTTAAATTCTTAAATTATACAAACTGTTTACATAATTTTTATAAGTTAACATATATATATATATATATAGACTTAATAGTATAATTATATATATCTATATATATTAGTTGTTTAAATATACAAATAATAATGTTTTATTTATTATTTGTATAACCTAGTATTTTATATAAATACTTCTCAAATTTATCAAGTTACCAAGTGTTCCCCAAGCAGATTGTCAAACCGTACAACACAAAACCTTGTCACCCGTTTATACAAAATCACAGTGTTGCCCTTGTTAATGCTATGTTCCATATGTGTTTGTTTCATGCATGTTTATAAAGTAGCGTGGAAAGACTTGTTCCTGCCAACTCTTATCTATATACTTGTTTGGGATTTATTTCGCAAAAAAGGTGAGTTCATAGTCCCCATTTTCTGTTTTTCAATATTTTCGGGGTGAAACATATGTAATAATGTGATACAAACTCATTTGCATTCTGTGGCTATCTTGATTGTTTTCTTGCAATTGCTTGATTACTTGATGCTTAACCTACATTCATTAACTCCGATCAAGCCGAGCGGTACATTATAGCGCTATAGGGGTGACGGCCCCATCCGACTTCCAGTTCAGCTCTATTGTTGTTGTTGTTGTTGTTGTTGTTGTTGTTGTTGTTGTTGTTGTTCATGTTATTCAATGCGGAAGTCTGGGTGATCAATGCCGTGTTACGTCTACAAGGTTTGAATGTTAACCAGGCGGGACTTGTTTCATCCAATTGTTTAGAACATATCAAATGTCACATTGTTGAACATTTTATTTCATTATCACATTATTTGTTTATTGCCAAACTAACCAAAACCTATGAACTCACTCAACCGTTTGTTGACCCAAATTGTTTTTAACATATGTTTCAGGTGTTGATGTTGAAGTTAGATTTTGCAAGGATCACATAGGATTGCAGGACAAGTGCCTTAGCTTAAAATAAACACAAAGACCTTTGTGAACAATGTGTTGTATTTGTTTGTACCAGTTTGGATGTGAATGCAATCCTATCAATCAACTTAATCATACTTCAACTTTAATTTAATTACCATGTGCTCATATGCATTCTATCAAGTTTTGTGATGCCCTTGACGTTTCCGCCTCCGTGTCAGGGTGTCACAGGTTGGTATCAGAGCCATGGTTATAGGGAATTAGGTTATTAGCAGTGCTTAAACCTAGACTATAACTTACCTAGGACACCTATCCACTAGATACTCTGTCCGTTTCCTTATCTCTATCCCTATTCTTACTCTTGAAACCGAAGCCTCGTCACGACGGATTTCTCTTGTTTAACTTTTAGGCTACACAAGTTATTCATCATATGTCCTCAGGTGATTCAAAAATCTTTTTTCAAAACCTCCTCTGATTTTTACTCTCGTCAAAGTCTTGGGCCCTAATAACGAACTCGTGCAATCTGGAAGGGTGGGTGCCTGTATTCTGAGTCTTCTGTCTAGGCAAGCACTTTGTATAAATCTCATCAGACGCGAGACCAGTTGTGCTTACCTGGGAATTCTCGGGATGAGTGTCCACTTATAGGCTAAAGCATGACTTCATTAAGTTATAAGAACCCAACTACTTTGATTAGCCACTGATATTGTTTATTTGTGAAATAAATGATGTCCATCTTGTTGTGCCTTTCTCTCGTCTTCATTGATTTTATGAAACTATTCCATCAAAAACATTTCATTCCGACTCCTATGACCTTATGTTTTCCCCTACTGCTTGTAGACACGTAGCTGGTCCAATGACTCTCTTGCCCATGATTTTCCTAGCCATTAAAACACAATCACACTTCATCATTTTACCAAAGACAATTGTTCTCAAACAGAAACCAAACCAATTTTTCTCATACCTATAGATATTATAACATCGTTTTACTAAAATTCTTTTAAAAAAATCAATAAATCATTTACTTTTCACTAAGTTCATCATGCTAAATTTCCCCTCAAGGATCAACGTTTCCACGAGAACCTTCAAATTTCAAATTTCTTAATAATGCAAACTTACTATACACCGCACGATATGTCGTTTAAAATTTAAGACCATCGGCAAGAAAACTTCATAGGAACCGACAATTTTCGACTTATATAAACCCTTTTTAAAACAAAAGTAATTTCTTACAAAATATGGCATGCATAACTAGTAAGTAATTTATATTCTTTTTACATATATGAACTAGATCCTTCTTTGCAAAACAAACTCAGATTACCTTATTCGGTAAACTCAACGTTTTACACGCGCATATAATCGTGCACGTTTTAGTCGATATCACGCGAAGATTTCACCTATGCCATCCGTTTTACATCCTCAATCTCTCGATCGTTTTATATGCCTAAATTTGTTTTATACTATATACACAATCATATTTATTAGTATTCACACTCATAGTCATATTCATAACCATACGTTTTTAAGCTTAACCTCATACTCATATCCACGTTGTTATACTCATAAGTGTTATTAGTCACACTTATACTTATATCCATACATTTATAGTCCAAAGTTTATACATTGTACGTTTATACCCATACTCACAATGATACCATTACATCACACGATATTAATATTCGTACTCACATTCATGCATTTTACGTTTATATTCACGCTTATACTTTACGCTTGTACCTACACTCATACTCCCAAGTTAGCAAGGGTTACGGATCGAAAACCTCAAGGCTTAGGAGTTTACAACCCGTAAGTATATATACGACCGTTGTATAACGGTCACATACAACGGTTACATAGCCGTTGTAAAACGGCTATATTCCACCCCTATAAATGACCAATCAACAAACTCATTTTATTCGCAACAAAACACTCTTTCTTCTCACTCTCTTCAAAGATGCATCCGAGTCGCCTGGTTCTGGTGTTTGCTGGTGTGATGCTTGGAGTATTACTATTTTTAATTCTTAGCCTTCCACCAGAAGAAATGGGTCACTTTTATTTCGTATACTGTTTCGTTATTGTACCATTGTATTATATTTGTATCATGATGAGTCTATGAATGTCGTGTTTAGTGTATTCATTTTAGAAATAAAATATTAATGTTTTCAAAGTGTGTTGTGTTGTGAATAAAACCATTTAGTCCATATATAATCATGCATTACGAATTCACACTTATATTCACTTCCCCTCGTTTGCACAAATATTCCCATACGTACTCACACTTATACGCTTTTTATACTTAAACATGTTTTATACATATATTCATATACATTTCACTTATCCCTACACATATACGATTATGTTTACATTGACATTCACAGTCATGTTGATACTCACTTATTCAAAAGTGCTTACACTTTAAATGCGGTTCATACATTTTGCTCAAACTTGTACCCACATTTATACTCATTTTCCATACCCGATATGCCTATACTTATAATCATGCTCTTATTCATACATTTGTGTTATGCTCGCATACGTGTTCATATTTAAACTTATACTATGTTTACGCTCTTATTCATACTCAGAATATTATACACACCTACTAATTCAATTGTTTAAACAAAGCAATTTTCTTTGACCATGACCATAATTTATCACTTGGCAAGATAAGCTATGCAGACTGTGCAACGAGTCAAGTAATTATGGGTGCACACATAATTATGAGATTTGATGCATGGAAACCATAGTGAGTCCCGTTAAGTGTGATGGCATAAAATCTAGAGTGATTAGATAACGAGGCGATTGTAATATCATAAGAACATGGTGGATATGCCGTTGGTACTTCCTATATATAAGTGTTCTTATTGTATTATTTGTCGTAGCGTTATTCAAGTCACTTGAGGATTTTATGTTATCCCAGACCCATTTGTGTTAACTTAAACAAGAATCAAAAGCTTTTCATAAATATTCATTTCCGTCTCTGATGAAGTATCCGTTGGAAAAATGAACTAGCTACTCATTTTTCGCTTCTGAAAGAGATATCCGTTGGGAAATGAATATCTGTTTGTCTAAATCCTTCATTTCCGTTTCTGATGAAGTATCCACTGGAAAATGAATTACCCATTCATTTTCGCTTCTGAAGAAATATCCACTGGGAAATGAATTATCCATTACTTGCTTATTTGTACACACATTTGTTTGCATAACATTTACATTACATATCTAGCATAGCATGGTGCCACACAAAACAATTTTTATACAATGATCCTCATAAATTCCTCGGAATTTGCAGCACCAAACAATGACTTGATTATCATTGCAATTACATCCTACGGTCTCTTTCGAATAAATTTCGGGACGAAATTTTCTAAAGTAGGGGAGACTGTAACAACCTTGATTTTCAAACATGTACTTGTTTGATACACATATCACATCTTGAGATGCAATTTGTTTGATACATGTTTAGTTTACTGTTGCTACATGTTTTACCGGCCCAAACACGTGAATGTTTGCAAATTTGATTAAGTTTCGTACTTACAAACAAGGCTACGATAATTACAAGGGCCTAATGTGTCAATATGTGAATGTATAAGTTAAAGGACTCCTTTGTCATTCCCTGAAACTTGTTTAAAATATTTGATATTAAATCCGTATTTTAAAACCGTCACTATTTTGCAAAACATAAGTCCGGGGACTAAATTGTTAATTCTCAAACTTAAAAGTTTGAGTTAAAAGTGTAATTTTTGAAAACTATAAAGTTTAGGGTCCTTTATGACATTTTTGAAACTTATTTTATAAATAAAATATAAACTTTTTAAAACTTTTAAAAGTATAGGGTTTAAAATGTCATTTTTGAAACTTATATTTTAAATAAACTAAATATATATATTTTTGAATTAAAAGTCCAAGGGCCATTAGGTCATTTTATCAAACTAGTAGTTCAGGGACTGGTTTGGACATTTTTAAAACTTTTTTTGGTTAAATTACCCTAATCGGGTTAAATAATATAAAAGGAATTCTTGTTTAAAGACTAACCTAGTTAGTCTTTTCAGTTAACAAGTCCAGGGACTGTTCCTGTCATTTCTAAAACTAATTTAACCCAAAAATCTAACCAGGTTAAGTTTTATATAAGGTTTCTATTATAAAACATAACCGGGTTAGTTAATCAGTCAACTATTTCAAGGACCAAAGGTGACTTAACCGAAACAACAGGGACCGAAATGCAAACTCGTTTTTAAACCGGTAATATACCGCCTTATTGCCGGATTCAACTCCAAATCGCAACCAGACAAGAATCATTGTTCCAATACCCATGCTGCTTGATCCCACTCGACATATGAACCCGTCCAACACTTCAATTCCACCGAACCATGCATTTATGTTTCCGAAATCAAAATATTTTTTTATAAAATGTTAGTGGGAATCGGAATCTGTATTACCTGCTTGTTTGCGAATCAATTGGAACATTTTATACATCCCCTGAACCCCCACGAACCTTACAACACTTTCGAAACACTCAAATATATCGAAGACCACCTCTGTTCTTGATCGCCGGAGTTGCAGACAAACCGGTCGCCGGACTTGAATCGACCCGCCAATCCCGACGTTACCGGAGCTGTCTTAATTCACCGTTTGGTATAATATCAATCACTCTTTGATCCTGTAAATTTAATTGAATTATAAACACTGTTTGATAGGGTAATTTATCGTGTTGACTTTCTGTTGACTGAAATTGGGGAAGAAGATGATAATTTCATCTCATTTTATTTTAAATACATATTTTTCATTAATTCATAACAATTCGATAATTATTTGTTAAAATCCAAAATTTTTATCATAAGTTATTTGAGTACTGAAGCATTTAACAAAAATATAAAAGTCTGCAAAACTTTTATAAAACTATTTTATTTTAATTAAAAACAGTTTTAACTTTAAAAACTTGTATTAATTCGGATTTCTGGAATTTATTATTGAAATTTTTATGTTATATATATTAAACAGTATACCTGGTAAAAATAATTTTTATCATGATATTTGATACTGTTTTGATATTTTTATAATTAAAACAGTTAATTTACATGTTTTATTAAGTTGAATTTAATTAATTAAATTATTCTAAGGTTGTATTTTATATCCGAAATTATTTTTATAATATTATACATGTTTTATTGAGGTTATTAAAAACCAGAAATCTTATGTTATATTTTGCATGTCATTTTTTTATAATAAACTTATTAAATCAGTTTATTTGTAATAATCCTTTTTAATTCCAGATTATATTTATAAAAATTATTCAAGGCCATAATATTTATTTTAAATCTGTATTATTGCATGTCAATATTTAAAAATATTGTTTCTAATTTTTCTGTTTTAAATAATTATTTAGGTAATTATTTACACAATTATCCAGTTATTTCATTTTTAACAAATAATTAAACTGTTTATTTAAAATATAATTATTTTCTGCCATGATAATTATTTTAATCTGATTTATGCTTGTTATATAATTAAAATGTCATTTTTAATTATTCTGCCCTAAATTAATTATTAGATAATTAAATTGTATAATTATCATATTTTTCTGAAAATACATATGTTTTGATAATACAGAAAATAATTTATACGTCCTATAATTAAACTTGGACTTTTGGATTATATTTTTTTAAATTCTTAAATTATACAAACTGTTTACATAATTTTTATAAGTTAACATATATATATATATATAGACTTAATAGTATAATTATATATATCTATATATATTAGTTGTTTAAATATACAAATAATAATGTTTTATATATTATTTGTATAACCTAGTATTTTATATAAATACTTCTCAAATTTATCAAGTTACCAAGTGTTCCCCAAGCAGATTGTCAAACCGTACAACACAAAACCTTGTCACCCGTTTATACAAAATCACAGTGTTGCCCTTATTAATGCTATGTTCCATATGTGTTTGTTTCATGCATGTTTATAAAGTAGCGTGGAAAGACTTGTTCCTGCCAACTCTTATCTATATACTTGTTTGGGATTTATTTCGCAAACAAGGTGAGATCATAGTCCCCATTTTCTGTTTTTCAATATTTTCGGGGTGAAACATATGTAATAATGTGATACAAACTCATTTGCATCCTGTGGCTATCTTGATTGTTTTCTTGCAATTGCTTGATTACTTGATGCTTAACCTACATTCATTAACTCCGATCAAGCCGAGCGGTACATTATAGCGCTATAGGGGTGACGGCCCCATCCGACTTCCAGTTCAGCTCTATTGTTGTTGTTGTTGTTATTGTTGTTGTTCATGTTATTCAATGCGAAAGTCTGGGTGATCAATGCCGTGTTACGTCTACAAGGTTTGAATGTTAACCAGGCGGGACTTGTTTCATCCAATTGTTTAGAACATATCAAATGCCACATTGTTGAACATTTTATTTCATTATCACATTATTTGTTTATTGCCAAACTAACCAAAACCTATGAACTCACTCAACCGTTTGTTGACCCAAATTGTTTTTAACATATGTTTCAGGTGTTGATGTTGAAGTTAGCTTTTGCAAGGATCACATAGGATTGCAGGACAAGTGCCTTAGCTTAAAATAAACACAAAGACCTTTGTGAACAATGTGTTGTATTTGTTTGTACCAGTTTGGATGTGAATGCAATCCTATCAATCAACTTAATCATACTTCAACTTTAATTTAATTACCATGTGCTCATATGCATTCTATCAAGTTTCGTGATGCCCTTGATGTTTCTGCCTCCGTGTCAGGGTGTCACAATTAAACTCATTGTTTTATTACAAACCAGATAAGTACAAATAGTTGTCTCTCAAGTTTTAAAGTCGCTAAGGCACGAGTCCATCCTATGTGTAGCATGCATCAACAATCATCAGGTAGTAGCACCTGAAACATATCTGAAAATAGGTACGTCAGCATAAAAATTCCTGTGAGTAACATAGGATTTGTGAATTAGATTCATGGCTTTGGATAACACAAGAAAAAGGTTTTATGTTTTCAAAAATAGCCATGAATCTTTGTAAAAGTTTTGTTTCTAAATGCGTCTTTTTGGTAAAATGTTTATAGTATATACGAAAATATACTTTGGTTTTGAGATAAGCGGATGAGTAGTATATCTAAATATACTTTAGTTATGAAATAGTTAAATAGATACTATATTAGAATATACTTTAGTTTCAGAAATAATAGATTTGGTAGTATATCATAAGTATACTTTGGTTTAAGAGTGATAGACATCGGTAGTATAATACATTATACTTTGGTTTTGTAAATAACATATCAACTTATGCTTTGGATTTGAAAATAGCACATCAACTATGCATTGGTAACATATTAAAATATACTTTAGTTTGTGAAATAACAGAGTCGGTAGTATATCAAATTATACTTTAGTAAATAATATCACGTTGGTAGTATGTCGGAATATACCTAAATCGTGGTTTGGTAGTATATCAAACTATACTTTAGTAAACAATAGCATTTCAAATTATGCTTTGGCAAAATAGTATCACGTTGGTAGTATATCGAAATATACCATATATCGCGACTTAGTAATACATTCAAACCTTAGTGCATCAAACTACACTTTAGAGACTATAGAAATACCACAAAGGCAAATTCTATTTGGTTAAAATTTTGGTTTCTGACATTCCATACAACAGGAATGGGGTATCTAGTCCTATAGCGCTATATCATACTACCAATCGGCTTGATCATTGTTAATGAATGTATAAGTAACAGTTTAAATGAACAAATAGTTTTAACAAACTTTGGAAATCAGTGTTTAAACCATGGATGATAGTTCAATTCGTCAAAAGATAGAACTATGCATGTATAATCATATAGTCGAAATCATGAAAATAGCGTATCGGCACATATGTATCACCCCAAAACATTTGAAAACATAAAAGAGGGGACTATGTACTCACTTGAGATTGTAAGTATCCTTGATTAAGTGTCCTAACAAAGCTCGGAAATCAAGGAATCAAGTGGCACCTAGTATGGAATCACTACATTAAACAATCGGTATCTAAATCAGAAGATAGGGAAGAATGAGGTCTCGTAAACCAAATGAGTATTGGAACTCATGTGATATGGTTTAACAAAGCCTACATTTTAAATCGGAACCTATCCTAAGTGCTTACGACCCGTTACGACCCATTAAGGTAGCTTACGCTACGTTAATGCGTCGTTCGCGCGAATGCGCGTTCGAGGCGCCTAACTAGTCCTATGACAAGTATTATGTGCCTTAACATGTTTAAGTATGTTGCATAATCAGTTTAAGTGGCAAAATTTAGGTTACATATGCTTAAATACAATTATGCATAAAAAAGGCATTTTGGTCATTTTCCTAAGGCATATAATCTACCTATCATACAACTAATTAAGCTATGTAAAGGATATTTAATGTATGTTTAGCTTATGTTCAAGTTCCGGAATGTTCGTTATAGCACGAATCGGCATACTTTCACAGTTTGACACAAATAGTCCCTGCGATCGAATAAACTTGTTTTCGACACACCAAACCCTCCAAAACTTATTTCTAAGTTATGTAAAGGTTATTAAGGTATGTTAAGCCTATATCACTATTCCGGAGTGTTTGTTGCATTAAACTGATTACGTTTACACATCAGTTCGTGTATAACCTTCCAGAAAGCGATTTAAAGCTCGAAATCGAACAAGAATTGATATGTGCAAATGATACACATATTTATACAAATCCCAGGTATGAAACACAAGATTTCATTGGTTTTGTATTCGTATGATGGTTGTAGAGGCACAGGTGTCACAACACACACGTAAAACAATATCCATAACCTATAATTCGAGTTACGATGTGATAGCGATGCGATTAGCGATTAAACTGCGATTAAATAGTGATTTATTAACAAGTACTCCACATAATACAACTAAAGCAATTTAAATTAGAGTATCGATTACAAGTCGAGAAGAACAATCAATAATTAAGCAAGGAGTAACAGATCGCTATTAGCAATCTTTTCTTCCTTTGACTTTGACTTTGACTTTCAAAAGTCGGGTTGTTACACATTCACACAGGATTTCTTCCGAATTTTGAAATTGTTTATGGGCAACAACTAGTGTTTCTTAAGAAGCTTCTACTAAAGTAAAACCATAAGAACGTGTATTTGGAAGTTATTCTTTTGTTGGAAATTGGGAGCTTTATAGGAATAAAGGACATCGAAAAGATTAATGCACATGTTGAAGACATTGACCTTGAATTAAGGAGATAAAGATTAAGATGGGTTATGGATAATTTTTGGTGAATTATTATTAAGGCTTTTATATTTAAATTACGGATATTTATATGCGTTTATCTAGTTAGTTATTTTATTAATTTAAAATAGAGTTTGAGTTGGGTTAGGATTAGAATAAATTAAGTATAAATGTGGTTTTTGATTTGAAGGAGAAGTTAGAAAAGAAATTCGGATGTTAGTTTGCTGATGAAGATGATGATCCAATAAATGTTGAACAACGAGATCGAACAACTGAAGAGAGAGCTGCAACTGATGCTGAACATGAAGCAGGTTTAAGTGTGTATTTTGAAGCTGCACATAAAAAGAAAAGGAAGCTGCCACCAAAGAAGCAAAGTAACAAACAAATGCTGATCATGAAAAATCAAGACGTGAATCATCTCGATGAAAACTTTCAAGTTAAAGATCCAACGAAGAAATCTGATCGGTATGTGATGGAATTGGGCAAGAGTCACTATGACAAAGTTGGGAACAAATCTGGGATTACTAGGGAGAATGGACATAGAGTATACTACTCCAAGGAGTCTCAATTTGAAACATGGATGAAGATGGATTTGAAAAATCTACTACGAGCTCCTTATCACTATTCGGATACAAACCAGCATGGCAGAGGATGGGCGTTCTTGTCAAAGTAAGAAAGGGAAGTCAAGAATGATTTTCCTTCAATGAATTATGCTGAATCATCTGTGAAGAAGAATCGTGGGATTAAATTCTTGCCGTATCACACACGCGTTGAAGGTTAATCCAGTAATATGCAGTGACACCATCAGAGATTTCTTGTTGTCAGCTAAAGTCAATAGAAGTGGAGCGGATGGTAGAGGAGCTATAGAAGCCAAAGTGCAGGGAAAAGATATAGTTGTTACTGAAGCGATAATACGGGAAGTGTTGAAGTTTAGTGACGAACCTCATCATCCTACATCGTCTGGAAGAGATAAAGTCGTTAAGGCACTGCGTCGAATGACCCATGAAGGTGATTACCCGACATTGTTGAAGAAGTTGTTTCCACCCTATTGGAGACTTTTGGTGCTTGTGTTCCTACTCTGTATATCAGAAAATAAAGGTGGTCTAGACCAGTTGAATCAGATACAAGCTTCTGCTATGGTTGCCCTTGTAAACGACTGGGAGTATAATTTCTCTGCTTTCATTTTTGATGACATGCGAAAGATGTTAGAGAACCCAAAGAAGAAGATCTTTATGCTCTATCCTCATTTCCTTCAAATGATCCTTGATGCGAAATACCCAGAACTGGTCAAGAGCGATAACTTGTTGAATTTGAAGCCAATGGGTCCCAACTGTTTTGAGGCAGTGAGTAGAAATCGAGAAAGTATACGTTGGAGAAGCATGGGAAGTTTGGACCGGTTGTAGGTCAGATGCCAGCCCCAAAACCCCTAAATGCTACAATTGCTGAAGAACATGACGTACAATTTGTGGGGGTTGCGGTGAGACCAGAGATTGAAACCGAAGACTTAGTAACTGATGACGAAGGTACTGATAGTGAAGTGGAACGAATGGAGTCTGAGAACGCTGAGGTACCGGTTAGAGAATTGTCGTTAATGAGTTTTGAGAATCTTGCTGCACTGATAGAAATAATAAAAAGGATTTGAACGAGTTCTTTTAAATCGTGTTTGCGTGTTCATTCAAGGGCCTGTTTGTCTAAGAGATGTAAATCTGTTGAAGTTTAGTATTGAAAGTCTTATGATCATGAATGCTAAGTTTGCAATTAATACGGAAGATGCAGCGCGACTTATGATGGATTAGATCAAGAAAGCGGTTGATTTATTTTTGGAACATGTCAATAAGCTTGGTGAGACTGCCTACCTTTGCCCTATTAAGTTATGGAGGATTTGACTAGCAGGGGTGTTCTTTGTTACACTCCTTTTGCATTTAGCAGGGGTGTTCTGTGTTACACTCCTTCTGCATCTAGCAGGAGTGTTCTCTGTTAATGTAGTTTAAAGTCAACAACCCTAATTGTTCCCTTATATATACTTGTCATTCATGTCTGTAAATTTTTTGAGCACCTAATACAGAAGAGAACTAGTTGTGGGAGTGGATGCAGATCAAGCTTGATCGAACCACTATAAATCCCGTGTTCTTGTTATTTAGAGTGCGTGAGTGTGTGTGCTTGCTACATATTATTGTATTGTTTGTGTGATTTGTCTTCTGGTCCTAACACAACACCTGGTATCAGAGCTCAGGCTCTTGATCGATTCACACAAACTAGATAAGAGGTGAAGAAGAACACTTACTTATTGAAGAAAAAGCCGTGGTCTCGAGTTTCAGTCACAGTCGCAGACATAGCATCTAGGGTTTCTGAACCAGCCGCCGCTAGCACAGCCGCCATCACCGCTGTCAGTTCCTAACTCTGATTAGGGCTCCGATTGAAGACTCTGCTGCATATTGCGACTAGGGTTTCGATAACCCAGTAGCCGCCGCCTAGGGTTACAAAAGTGAAGACCATTGTTGCTAGATATCGCATCTAGGGTTCCAAAATCGAAGATTAGGGCTTTTGATTTTGCACTTTGGTGACTGATTTTGTGGAATGCAGAGAGCAGAGCGCAGGAAGAAGAAAGAACTGGGCGTTCTTTTTTTTTCTCTCTAAGGGAAAATCGAGTTTCTCTTATTTGCAAAAAGTCCCCTCAACCTTTGGCAAGGATCTTATCAACCTAAGAACTTAGAGAAACAGAATCGTACGCTAGTGATCAGGTGTCATTTGTTTCAATTATTTCAGTGCTGATTTTCCTTTTAGTCTATTTTTTCGATTTTAGTTTCGTTTAGTTGTGTTATTTGTTATCATGGTAGAAGACGGGAAGGTGTAAATTGAAAAGTTTGACGGGAAAAAGTTTGGTTGGTGGAAGATGCAGATTGAAGCATTACTTTGTCAGAAGGACTTAGATGTAGTGCTCGAGGATGAAAGGCCAGAAAAATGCCACAAGCAGATTGGGATAGGATGGATAAGAAAGCTAGAGCAGTGATAACGCTTTCTCTATCGGAGAATGTTGCATTCAACAACCAAAAGGAGACCTCAGCTAGAGGAATGATGGCTGCATTATCGAACATGTATGAGAAGCCTTTTGCAGCAAACAAGGTTTATCTTATTCGAGAGCTTCTGAATACTAGGATGAGGGAAGGTGATTCAGTTACAGCTCACATCAATAACTTAAACTCGATATTGTCTCGTTTGGTGTCTGTGAACATCAAATTTGATGATGAGGTTCAAGCCCTATTGGTATTGTCCTCATTACCCGATAGTTGGTCCGGAACCGTAATTGCTATTACGAGCTATTCGGATATGAGCAAGTTTACGTTTGTGAAGATGCGAGATCTCATTCTGGGCGAAAATGTCAGAAGAAGAAATTCAGGTGGATCATTGGGTGATTTAATGCATGTTGGCAGAGGTAGGGAGAATAACAGAAGTAGTGGAAGTAAGAACAGAAAGAGGAGTCAGTCAAGGGCTCGAAATGGTGTGACCTGTTGGAATTGTAAAGAGGTTAGACATTTCAGGAATCAATGTCCAAATGAAAAGAAAGAAGTTAACGCCACAGTAGACCACTCAGATGATGAAGTTTTGATCTGTAATGTGGAAAGCAGTGTGGATTCCTGGGTTATGGATTCGGGTGCTTCATTTCACGCTACCCACAGCAGTGAAGCACTACGGAATCTTAAAATTGGGGATTTTGGTAAGGTACGACTTGCAAATGATGAAGTCCTAGATGTCACAGGCATGGGTGATGTTGACTTAGTTACTTCAGTCGGATCTACTTGGACTTTGAGAGACGTGAGAGTCATTCCAAGCTTGAAGAAAATGCTTATTTCAGTCGGGCAGCTGGATGATCAGGGCCACGAGGTTAAGTTCGATAGTGGACATTGGAAGGTAATTAAGGAAAATTTAGTAGTTGAACGTGGCAAGAAGAGGGGCTCATTGTACATGGTCAGTGTACCGCCTGAGGGAGAGGTTCTCCCAGTTCAGAAGAAGACCAAGATCCGGTTCACAGAATCTCATGGGCAGAAGAAGGTTTGCTTTTCAGATGGCAAACCCAGAGTCACAGGTCAGATTCAGGTTGAACGTGCTAGAAAAGGTTCAGTAAAACCAGTCAGGGGCATTCGTGGCAGTGGGAGCACGGGTCGTGCTTCAGTCAGAGTTACCAGACGACAGTGGGTTAAGAGAACCAGTTTTCCAGCTGTCAAAGTCTCTCCAGTTGATTATCTGCTTTATTCATAGAGTGTTTGTTCTCAGGATGTTCCAGGATCAGGTTGTTCGTGTCAGTGGGAGCCGATAGGGACAGAGAACGAGTCACGAATAGTGACTGATGAGTTGAAGCTCAGTGGGAACTTCAACGGGCCTTCAGGTTAACCGATGAGAAGGCCGCCCACAACTAGTGAAGATGAACTGTTTATAGAGGTACTTATGAATATGAAGTTGCATGGAGTGCAGTTTGAAGTTGTCAAAGCGTCCAAGTGGGAGATTGTTGGGTTGTGGAGGATTTGACTAGCAGGGGTGTTCTTTGTTACACTCCTTCTGCATCTAGAAGGGGTGTTGTGTGTTACACTCATTCTACATCTAGCTGGAGTGTTCTCTGTTAATATAGTTTAAAGTCAACAACCCTAATTGTTCCCCTACATATACTTCTCATTCATGTCTGTAAATTTTTTGAGCACCTAATACAGAAGAGAACTAGTTGTGGGAGTGGATGTAGATCAAGCTTGATCGAACCACTATAAATCTTATGTTCTTGTATTTAGAGTGCGTGAGTGTGTGTGCTTGCTGCATATTGTTATATTGTTTGTGTGATTCGTGTTATGGTCCTAACATGCATAGTCGATATTCAAAAAGCAAGACGTGTTGTATTCCAGAGAATCGCTAGCCACCAAGCAAATAGTTAATCTCCACTCCATCAGATAACTCGTTTTCAACGGCAGGCGATTAACAGTTGGGTTTTCATTGGATATTACAAACGTAATAAAAATAATGTACATAGCAAATGATTTTAGGCGTTACTTTAGTATGCTTTTGTTACTCAAAAGTTTTGCTAATTTGTTAATTTTTAAAGGTGTGGGGCATGAAACTTTGCTAGGAAAGAGAGACTATAATAGTATAAAGGGCAATTGGATTTTAACACCTCAAACTTTGAAGAATTGGCCGATAACACCCGCAACTAACACTTTGATCTGTGACACCCAAACTTTTAATTTTGTTTGTCATTTCACCACTCAGTTAAAAAATGAGTAACTGAGTTAGTCTTCCATCCTAGATGGCATCCTACGTGGACTATTTTTGACAATATTAAATCCTACATGGCATTTATGACGTGGCACAAGACAAGATCCCTTAATATCAAAGACTACCAGTGACACAGAAACAATTTAACACATCCTCATTCAACTTTTTCAGATCTGTAACTTCCAAATCAAACATCAAAATTCAAATCGAGAATCGTTAGGGTTCTACTCACAACAATGGGGATCAGATTCATATTAATGGTGAACAAGCAAGGTCAAACTCGTCTTGCACAATGTCTCGCTCGTAACGAGCAGCAGGTAAAACCGACAATATGTTGGAAAGTTGTTGCATCTGTATATCTGTGAAAGATCTATCCACCACCACCAAGAACCGACACCTTCAACCATCAAGAACCACCACCCCTTTCTCTACATCTCTCTCTATCCCTCTACACCACCACCGTCAACCATCAAAAACCACTCCATCAACTACCACCGCCCACCACTGCCCCACCTTCCGCCATCGAAATAGACCCACTAACCACCATCATCTCCGGCGAACAACAACAAAACACGAAACCCTAAATCACAAATACGTCAATATAGAAACATAAACAAAACATGAAACCCTAAAACCATTATCTCCAACCACCATTATATTCGGTTTTGGGTTCTTCGAAACGGAAACGAGCAGTGGGTTTTTTTTTTCCGATTTGCAGATCTGTTTGAAGGCTTGAATCGGAGGTTAATTTAGGTTTTATTTGTGAGGCTGTAAATCGGTGGTTGTGGGTTTGGAGGGTGGTGGCGGGAGGTGGTTGTTGGTGAACCGATGAAGATGATGATGATTCGAGGGTGGTGGCTGTAAATCGGTGGTTGTGTGTAATGATAAACCGATGAAGATGATGATGATTCGATTTTGTATAGTGAACCGTTGAAGATGATGATGAACCGTTAAAGATGATGATGATTTGATTTTGGGGTGAAGATGAAGAACGATGAAGATGATGATGATTTGATTATATTGAGCAGGGTTTTTTGGGAGATTACCTATACATATGTATATATTAATTACAGTAATTAAAATATACACATAAGTCTCCAAATAATCCACCTCATCTTGCCATTTGCTTCTTATAACATGTATTTGCCACGTCATGGGTGCCATGTAGGATTATTGATGCCAGCTAGGATGGAAGACTAACGCAGTTACTCATTTTTTTAACTGAGTGGTGAAATGACAAACAAAATTAAAAGTTTGGGGTGTCACAGATCAAAGTGTTAGTTGCGGGTGTTATCAGCTAATTCTTCAAAGTTTGAGGTGTTAAAATCCAATTGCCCTAGTATAAAATCGTGTCTTATTGGGCAACTGGCTCCATTTTCTCTCTCTTCAACCAAGCAAGCTTCTCTCTCTCTCTCTCAATTAACATATACGCTATCCTTGTTAAATCAAACATATTCTTTCCTCCGCAGAAAAATAATGAGCACCAATGATCGGCTCGCAGAGGGGGATACTACCGGCTGTTGAGGTAGGAGTTGAGGTGGGATTTGAGATCTAAGCTTCAGCCTCGATCCATTTATTAAAGCATTCTCTCTGGCATCAGCAAAATGTCTGTGCTCAAAGATTCAAGACACCAGAAAATATCATTAAAGGAGATCGAAATAGCGACCAAAAACTTCCAAGAATGTATTGGAAAAGGTGGGTATGGAATGGTTTACAAAGGAGAACTTTTATTTGATGGAAAACCAACAACAGTTGCTGTAAAACGGTTAAATGAGCAGTTTGGACAAGGGTTAAAGGAGTTTTTGATAGAGATCCAGCTGCTTACCAGTCAAAACCATCCAAACTTGATCTCTCTTATTGGTTACTGCGATGAGGGAAAACAGAAGATCATTGTTTATGAATATGCTGAGCATGGAAGTTTGGATCAGTATCTTAGGCGTAATAATACCATTTATGCTCTTACTTGGCTCGAAAGACTCAAAATATGTGTAGACGCTGCGCGTGGACTCAACCACCTTCATAATCATGTTGGAAAACATCAAACCATAATCCACCAGGACATAAAAAGCTCAAATATTTTGCTGGATCACAACTGGGTTGCTAAAATTTCTGATCTTGGGTTATCCAAGTTGTCTTTATCAGGTTTAGATAGAAGTGCTGTTGTTTCTCATGCTTGTGGCACACGTGGCTATTGTGAACCAGAATACTTTTCTACTGGAATTGTGAAGAAAGAATCTGATGTATATTCTTTCGGCATGGTACTATATGAAGTTTTTTGTGGGAAGTTGTGCTTGGTTGATGATGGTACGGGCTTCTTGTTATCAGGGCCATTAGCCAAAGACTACTACCTAAAGAAGAAAGTGAGTGAGATTGTGGATCCGGGTGTAAGAGCACAAATGAGCTTGGAATCGATGAACAAATTTGCAACAATTGCATACTATTGCTTGCATGATGATCGGGGACAACGACCAACTATGGATCTTGTCGCTAAAGAGCTCGATGAATTACTTCAAATACAGGTATTGTATATATAGTTTTCTTGATGTCTAGAGTGAAATAATGAAAATATCAAATAACATATATTAAAAGGTTACTTTAAGGCTTAAGCTTTTGAATTTTTTTATGGCTACATTTGAACCTCCACTATGTGAATGGATTTAATCACACGTAAACCAAGTAATTTGAATGTGGCTTTTAGTATTTATTTTTAATCCTCATTTGAACATATAGAGATATATAGTACTGTTGGATATAGATAAGACATTCGGTGAATACCACATGTAAACCAAGTAATTTGAAAGTTTTCATGGCTTTTAGTATTTTTTTTTTAATCCTCATTTGATCATATATAGATTATAGTCCTGTTAGATATAGATAAGACATTCGGTGAATACAATGTGTGTATATATTTATATATACATTGGTTTTGTTTTGGAATATCTATTTACACATTTTGTTTTTAGCTAACAATGTAATGCCTTTGTTTGATTGTCCTTATTTCATTAACAGTTATCGTCATACGCCTCGGAAACTTCACACGAAACAAGGTACTCACCTAATACATGTTTTCTTTGTTAGCCGATAATGTGGCTACACATTATTGGCATGTGTTCGTAATTGATTTCGTAAATATATTTGTATATTTAGACGATTACGAAATCAATTACGAACACATGCCATTATCGGCTAATTAAGAAATTAATTACAAACACATGCAAATGATGTGTAGCCACATTATCGGCTAACATTCTTCTTAACATGCTACTTTTATATTATTATCGTCTTTAAACTGTTAATGATCTTGTATGTAAATTCTAGTAAAAGTAGATCACCCATTCTTTTAATTTCCTAGTGGTATGTGAAAACACAATGCAAATGAACTTATGAATATGATGGACTATTTATAGATTTATTATAGTAAGTCAAAAGTACTCCTAAAAATCTTTTGATAGTAAGTCTTAAAATTCTCAAATGAAATGATTGATCTATGTTAATTTGCCTAACATATCATGTAGTCTTCATTCTTCAATTTAGAAGTGCAGAAATTTATGATTCAAACAAACAAATACAAAACAAAACAAGAAATAGCGACAAAACAGGTGACAAAATCTTATTAAACCAACCCAAAAAATTTACCCCCAAACACCCAGAGATCTTACAATCGTAAGATCAAAACAATACAAGATACAGAAAGTATATAGATGATCATCCACTGATGATCATCAACACAACAATACAACCAATACAACTTAATAATCTCTCAGATACAGTTGAGAGATTATTCATACAAATCTCCGATCTCAAACCCAAGCGAAGAACAATAACAAGAGAGAGAAAGTAAACTGAACAACTAATGAAAGAGAAGGATATGAGATCCTTTTATAGTGTGAAACTTAACAAGTTTCACTTTAGTCCAAATCTTTTATCCAAGATGATCGCAGCCCTCGAATAGTTTCACAAAGCACCCTTAGATATTTTATCAGTAGTTGGGCATGTTGCAACAACCCAAACAACTAACAAACACATCAGAAAAGAGATAAGCCCAATAACAATAATAATAAGCCCAAACCAAATGAATGACAAGTCCAGAAATGAATGACAAGTCCAGATAATTTTAACATCCCCCCTTCATTCAATTGGTTTAAACAGATCAATTAAACCTAGTTGTTTACAAAATTCTTCATGCTGTAAAACATTCAGACCTTTTGTAAATATGTCAGCAAGTTGACTTTCAAAGTCAACTTTAATAGGATTTATAAGACCATCAGCCACTTTTTCTCTCAAAAAATGCAAATCCAATTCAAAATGTTTAGTCCTTTCATGAAACACCGGATTAGCTGCTATTGACATAGCAGCTTGACTATCACACTTCAAAACCATAAGTAATTGACATTTAATGCACAGTTCAGACAACAAATTTCTTAACCACATAAGTTCACAAGTAGCTGAGCACATAGCTCTGTACTCAGCTTCTGTAGTCGATCGTGAAACAGTGGTTTGTTTCTTGCTTTTCCAAGAAACAAGACACTCTCCTAAAAACACACAATAACCAGTTACTGATTTTCGAGTAGACAAGCACTTTGCCCAATCCGAATCAGCAAACCCATACAAATCCAACTTAACACTTTTCTTAAAACTTAACCCTTTACCAGGACTTTGTTTTAAATACCTTAACAACCTTAAAGCCAAATCTAAGTGCACCTCTTTTGAACTATGCATAAACTGACTCAAAAACTGAACAGTATAACTAATATCAGGTCTTGTAAGAGACAAGTATATTAGTTTCCCAATTAGTTTTTGAAACCCAGTCACATTTTTAAGCAACTACTGGCTTTTATCAATTTTAGAAGTGACCAAAGAACTTTGTTCTATAGGTGTATTAACAGGTTTACAACCTAAATACCCAAATTCATTTAAGAGTTCCAAACAATACTTTCTCTGACTAAGACAAACAATTTTTTTTATCATACAATACTTCAATATCTAGAAAATATTTCAAAACTCCTAAATCTTTTATTTTAAACGTTTCATTTAAAACATGTTTAACATTTTTAATTTCATCATCAGAATTTCCAGTAATCACAATATCATCTACATACACCAACAGAAACATTGTTACACATTCTTTGGACAAAATAAACAAGGAATGATCACATTTGCTTTGTATAAAGCCAATATTTAACAAAACATCAGTCAATCTTTCATTCCATTTCCTAGGTGCCTGTTTAAGGCCATACAAGGACTTAACAAGTTTGCACACTTTTGACTCACTTTTAGAATAGTATCCTTATGGTAATTTCATATACACATCTTCAGTAATAGTACCATGTAAGAAAGCATTATCAACATCAAGCTGATATAAAGGCCAACCAAAATGCACAGCCAAAGCTATAACAGTTCTAACAGAAACCATTTTGACCACAGGTGAGAAGGTCTCTCCAAAGTCAAGACCTTCTCTTTGGTTAAAACCCTTAGCAACTAGTCTGGCTTTAAATCTTTCTACTTCTCCACTAGATTTATATTTAGCTCTATATACCCATTTACACCCAATAGCCTTTTGGCCTTGAGGAATGTTGGATCAACGTGTGACCCTAACGAGTCAATCAGAAGAGTTTATGATCTATTTCAAAGGCGGAATCAGAGAAATAGACGTGTAACAGCTTGATTCTCCTTAATTATCTTCTTATTATTGATTCCAAAGCTTTTACCGATCGTTTGACAAATCGGCAGCACCTCGGATCTGAATCAGAAATGTTACAAATGAACTAGCAACACACCTATATATAGTGAACTAATTTCGCTTGAAAGTGGCATGACCATTTCAAACGAAATCACATTATCTAATTTCGCTTGAAATGGTCAGTGGCCATTTCATGCGAAATTACCCACTTTCACATAAAACCTAGCTTTTAACCTGCTATGTGCTAGCTAATCCTATCTAGACATAAGACTCTATAAAGACGAAGTTAACAGACATTTGTGCATCAACAGACTCCCCCTTGGATGTTGACGAAGTCTTTAACATCAAATCTTCAGTCTTTAGTCTTTGTCCATCTTCTTTTTCTGTCCAATTTGTCTAACAATGTAAGCATCCTTCAATCTCTATCTTTAATCAACAACTAGCATGAATCACAAAATCTGAATCTTTAACAACCTTCAAACTTCCCTTGGAATGTAGATCCAGAAACTGTATCTGACTTTTAAGTTTTCAGACTCCCCCTATCAGATAGCTGGGATTTGCTATGCTGCTTTCAATAACGAACTTTTCACCTGCACAATCTCTACCTTAACATAAGATTTATGATTATGACAATTTCAAACCAAACTTAACATTTGACTTCATTTGTTAGTTTTGTCAGAATTTATAAATCCACTTAAGTATCCAGGTCCAAATTAATGACCCTGAGAACTTAATTTGTCTACCAAGTCCAACTTAATGACCTTGGTTGACCTGAAACAAATCACACTGACATTTTGTACAAACTAGTTCAACCAATTTTCTGAAATTTACAAGTTTCAAATTAATGAACTTGTTTTGACTTTACAATTTTACAGATTTAAAATGTTAAGCTCTCAACTCATCTTCCAGCTCAGAAACTTTCTGCATCTGCTTCAAATTGCGAATCTAAAGGTCAACTTTCCACTTTGGTTTGTCGGAAAATAAAGCAGAAATGTAAAATCTTTTTGGATTTAGAATAAAGTTTCTAAACTAGAAATGAATTACAGAAATGAAATGCAGTAAATGTAAACTATTTACAAACATATTTTTGATGAGCGTGTTAGGGAATCATATCAGCTATTCGACAAGTCACAAGTACCGTTAAGCTTTGATTTCATACTCAGAATTAAACAATTCACTTAGATTGTCGATATACTGATCCACTTAACTTCTCACACAAATTTCAATCAGTCCAGGATACGAATTAGGTGAATTAAGAACTTAAGCTCATTCATGTGTCCCACCTCTTGAATATACTCCCGTATCCAAATCCCAATATTCAGTCTTACAGGTGAGTATACCATAGATGATATCTGTAAGGGGTTAAATTGCGAGGGCCGTGAGAGCTCAGGTCAGAACTTTCGTTCAGCAAAGAGATGACGGCTTCGACTTTTGGTGTGTCCCCTTTAGAGGATCTTTTTTACAACGGCACATGATTAGCATTTTGCAATGTTTCATCATTTTTTATGCTGAGGGCGGTGCTATATTTCAAGCAAGCGTAATGTATTTTTTATGCTGAGGCCATTGCTTCCGCAAAATCAGAAGTCCCGGGATAATACCCCAGATATCACTGAGTATAAAGACCTAGTATCTCAGAAAAAGGGATCTTTCAAACAAGATTTCAGGGGTTACCTATATATCCAAGTAGTGTTCCCCACAAAATAAGTAAGTAAAGATTTAGGTTTATATCCTGAACAAACCTACTAAATGTGTAAAAACCTATCGGCACATCATCAGCGAGACTGTTTAAGACTTTTAAACTTTACATATCTTTAGCATACTGTAACTGTCAAGCCAATGTACTATCATTTTCCCTTTTTACACAAGCTCTTTTCTGGTTTTCTATTTTTTTTAATTTTGAAATATCTCATGTTTTTGGATTTTTGAAATTTTTACTGTTTTTGTATTTTCTGAAAATATTTACTCCCCCTAAATACCAAAACAAGTAAAAACTCGACAAACCATTACAGATTGCGTCTCAACATCATCTACATTGGTACCTTCATCTACGCCAAGAATCTCCTCCGACACCGATAAAAGCTTCATACCATTCAATTTTAAAAGTATTGAAAACGAGTTTTATCAAACGCTTTGGTATGTAAATCAGCTTTTTGTTCGTCAGTGTGGATTTTCTCAATTCGTATCAACTTCTTCTCGAAACAGTCTCGAATGAAGTGATGACAAATTTCAATGTGTTTCGTTTTAGCGTGATGAACAGGATTTTTAGTGATGTTAATCGCTGCCACATTATCAACAAAGATAGGGGTGTTGAGAAATTGCAAACCGTAGTCGCGCATCTGTTGCTGGATCCACAAGATCTGAGAGCAGCAACTGCTAGCAGATACATACTCGGCTTCACATGTGGACAAAGCTACAGAGGTCTGCTTCTTGCATTGCCAGGTAACCAATCTTGGTCCGAAAAACTGGCACCCCGCTGTTGTTGATTTAGTGTTAACTTTGCAACATCCGAAATCTGAATCGGAAAACCCTTCGAGCATGAATTCGCCATCTTTTGGATACCACAACCCCAGTGATGGAGTTCCTTTCAGGTAGCGTAATATCCTTTTGACAATTACCATATGCGACGCTCTCGGGTTAGATTGAAATCTTGCTGCAAGGTAGGTTGGATACATAATATCGGGTCTTGAAGCTGTCAAGTACATCAGCGATCCGATCATGGAACGATACAACGTTTCATCTACCTTCTCTCCGGTGAGACCAGGGTTTATCCCATGGTTCGTTGCTAACGGGGTGGAAGCTGGTGTAGAACCTGACATCCCAAATTTCTCTAAGATATCATGAACATACTTTGTTTGATGTATGAAAATTCCCTTAGGCAGTTGATCAACTTGTAGTCCCAAGAAAAATTTCATGTCACCCATCGATGACATTTCAAATTTTTGCTTCATAACTTTTTCGAAATCTTTGCACAGATTTTCATTTGTAGACCCAAATATGATGTCGTCCACGTAAATTTGAACTATCAGAAGATGTCCGTCAACTTCTTTGGTGAAGAGAGTGGCATCCACTTTTCCACGGATGAAACTGTTGGTTAGCAGGTGTTGAGACAATGTCTCGTACCAAGCTCTCGGGGCCTGGTGTAAACCATACAGCGCTTTATCCAGTAAATAGACCTTGTCTTTGTGGATTGGATCGGTGAAGTCCGGTGGCTGTCTGACATATACCTCCTCTTTTACCTTCCCATAGAGAAACTCCGATTTCACATCTAGCTGATAAACTTTAAAATTTTTCCAAGATGCAAATGCTAGGAAGATTCTGATAGCTTCAAGTCTAGCAACCGGAGCATATACTTCAGTGAAATCTATCCCCTCCTGCTGACTGAAACCCTGGACTACGAGTCGAGCTTTGTTACGAATAATAACCCCTCGATCGTCTCTCTTACACTTGAACACCCACTTGGTGTTTATCTTCCTTTGACCATCAGGCAAGTCTACCAATTTCCACACTCCTAATTTCTCAAACTGACTCAGCTCCTCTTGCATCGCGTTGACCCAAGAATCTTCAGTTAGTGCCTCTTTGTATGTTCGCGGTTCAATCTGCGAAATAAAACAACTTAGTGAAAACTCAGTTTGTAACAGAGCAACTGTAGAATAAAAACAAGTAAGCCCTTGGTCAATTTGACGTCTAGTGCGAATGCCTGATTGTAATTCTCCAATAATCAGCTCTTCTGGATGGTATGAAAGAGTTCTCGGCATCACCTCGCCTGGAACATCTACCTCGCCTTCCAAATTTGTAACATTCTGATTTGCACCTTGTTCACTGACTGGAATTGTGTGACTTGAACTATGGATCTGCTCCCCCTCAGAATCTGAATCACCATGATCAAATATAGGTCTATCATCAGATTCTTGATTATCATTGACCGCCGTCTGATTGTCAAGAGATTGCTCTTGTTCCGAAGATTGTTGAACATCATCATGTTCTCTAGCATTACTTGGACCGGCTTCATCATCATTGGAAGCTTGCCGTTGACGTCTAGAATACTCAGCTGGGAATCTTTCTTGTGATTCTTCATATTCCCTCAGAATATCCAACTCGTCAAAGAAATCTTGTTCTTCTTCTATGTCAAACGAATCCCACAAATTATCGTAATTAAAACGCCATGAGTCGCCTGGATTCTGCGGTGGCATGGTATAACCTTGAAACTCAACATTATGTGCTTCGATGACCCGCTTCAAGCTTGGAACAAAGTCACGTTTCAATGGACTTGCATAACCCACAAAAATTCCTTCAATGCTCTTTGTACCAAATTTACCAAAAGGTTCTAGAACTGTACAGGGAGACCCAAACGGTTCTAAATACTTCAAGTTCGGTTTGCGGTTATTGATCAGCTCGAAACATGTTTTGTTGAATTTCTTCACTGTAAGAACCCGGTTGAGTGTATAGCAAGCGGCTGATACTGCTTATGCCCGAAAATTGACAGGTAATTTGGAATCAGCAAGCATCATCCTAGCCGTTTCTATTAGCGTCCTGTTCTTTCTTTCAGCTACTCCATTCTGCTGCGGAGTGTAAGGAGCACTAAATTCTTGCAATATACCTTTCTCATCATAATATTCTTCCATCTTGTTGTTCTTGAACTCTGTACTGTTGTCACTCCTGATTCTTCTGATTCGAGTTTGGTACAAGTTTTCAATTTTTCTGAACAACGTCATCAAACTTTCAAACGTCTCATCTTTTGTCTTCAGGAAAGATACCCATGAAAATCTCGAATAATCATATGTTACTACTAGACAGTAGAGATCTCCAGTTATACTTTTGACGTTTACAGGACCAAACAGATCCATATGGAGTCTCTCTAGCGGTCTTGAGACTGAGTTAACCTTCTTCCCAGGGTGAGATTTCTTCTTTTGCTTTCCTTTGACATAGCTAATGCACTCCCCCTCAATATGAAAACCTTTTACATGAACACCAATAACTAAGTCGTTATGCACCAGGTGATTCATTTTTCTCAGGTGAATATGGCCCATCTTTCGATGCCACAATTGTGATTCTTTTTCCGTCGCTCTTGACATAAAACAGTGAGCCTGACCCATGGTAGTAGTTGCTACACTCATGTCTAACACGTACAAATCATTGACTCTGGGTGCTCGATTGATAACCCACTCTTCGGGAACAACAAATCCTGGTTTCAAAATCAAACATTCTTTGTCTGTAAAGTGCGTTGTATACATACGATCACAAATCTGAGAAATACTCAGAAGATTGTTTTGAAGCTCGGCGATGTAGTTAACTCTTTCAAATGTGACAATACCATTCGATAAAGTTCCTTCACCCACTATTCGACCACCTTGATTTCCTGCAAATCCCACATAACCTCCATTAAACCCACGAACATCGTACAGTAGGGTTTTCTTCCCCGTCATGTGCCTAGAAGCTCCACTATCCATAATCCAACATGAAACGGATCTTGGAAGCTCCTGCACATATCATAATTACTTAGTGAGATTTTGAAGCCACCCAAGCCTCTTTTGACTCAGGTAACTTGACATTGAGGTGAGTTTTTGTAGTGTAAAGTGGCGGAAAATTCTTGTCATTCATCTTTAAGTTCTCCTCAGACCCAATCTCAACCTCTTTATATAAAAAGAAATCATTTTTAGGAGGTTGACCAGTTGATTTGTCTTTCTTTGGTACATACTTCTTTTCAGAAGTAGTAGTCTCTTGTGGTTCAAGTTTCTCATAGTAATCCAAAGGAACATTCATCTTTACCGGAGTGGTAGAAGACGATTGTTATTCTTTTTCAGAAATCTTTGATTTTGGAGAACTTGAATTCTTGTCAACTGATTTTGGTTTCCATGCTTGTTGAGGCGAAGCAATCCGTTTGTAAAACTTATCCGTTTTAGTTACCACATTCTTTACGGATTCAGTTTTAATTTTGTTGTTTTCATTTTTCAAAATTTCTTCTCAACAACCATTGGTGCTTTGCCTTTTTCATCAGCTTTCCTTTTCTGACTCTCAACAACTTCAGACTTAGGCTTTAAGTTGGTGCACTTTCGTGCAATGTGTCCAACTTTGTTGCACTTAAAGCATGTACGAGTATCAACTACCCGACTTGTGCCTTCAGTCTGAGATTGTGAGGCCTTTTCTTCAAAAAATTCTTTATTTGATTTTGAAAAAATCTCAGATTCTTGCTCGGAATGAGAACTCGAGCTTTTAACAAACACCTTTTTCTCAACAAACTTCTTGTTTTGAAAATTTCTTCTTTGATAATTCTTACCACCCTTATATCCATCCGACCATCTGTTTTGATAGTTGTTAGAAAAACGCGGCGGTACAACATGTTTTTTATAATAAGACTTTTCTTTTTCAAAATTCAAATGCCTCTTTGCACATTTCAAACCTTCAATCTCAGACACATCAATCTCAATCAGTTTAAAAACATTTTTCAATTTATCCACATTCACATTCTCCAAAGGAAAATCACGATCCGAATACAACTTGTCAGATCCTGCCATGTTGTACATCACAAGATTAGGTTCTTCATTTAAGTTGTTTTTGGATTTTGATTTTGGAATGTATTTATCCAAAAAGCATTCATCATCCTCAGTAGTATCACTTTCAGACTTTAAAACATTTTCAACCATGCTTTTCACAACTTCAGATTGGACACTTTCTTCATCAGATGATTTGGTAAATGTGACATCAATCGTGTCTGGAAGTTTAACTTCATTTTCTTCTTCATCATTAACCAACCCTGATTTTTTCTTTGAAAAATTATTTAAAATTGGTGGTGGAACCTGATGAAATCCAACCCCAGTTCCATCTGAATAAATGTCTTCGCCAGCTTTGTTCTTCTCAATTGGTTTAGGAACGATATGTTGAAGAACAAAACTTGCGGAGTTGTAACTGTTCAGTTTCAACTGGATGCGTTCATTTTCAATTTTAGCTTCTTGAAACTGAAGCTTCAACTTAGCAATTTCATCCAGTTGTTGATTGATTAACTCTTCTTTTACCCTAAGAACACCTGACAATTTAACATTTTCTTTGTTTGTCTTACCATTTCTCTCATCAGAATCTTTTACCGTTCGTTTTAGCTTCTCAAAATTTTCTGAAAGTTGACGATTTTCAAGAATCAATTTTTCATTTTCTTTCCTAATTCTTTCTATGTCAATTTTATCATTTTCAATTTTCTCATTCAATTCTTTTAATCTATCATTTGAAGCTTTTAACATTTTGTCACGGTTTAAGATCTGATTTTCAATATCTCTGACCCTTCCTGTCAGTTCTTCGATCTTTTTACCACTAAGGTAAGCAAGTGTACTACAAACCTTGCAATCTTTCATGCAATTTTTGCAGTCACTCTCATTTTTAGCCTTCTTACCTGACTCATTGATTGCATCATTCTGACTGACCTTGCTTTTAGACTCAGTGCCAGAACCAGAAACTACCTCTAGCTCTTTTGCAGCAAACACTTTGTTAGCCATCTTCTTCAAATTTTCAGCAGTAAATTCTTGTGATGTGTCAATAATCCCATCATCAATTTTCTTTGACTGCTGCTCTTTCTCTTTTTCTTTTTCTTTTTCATACGTTTCAGCTTCTCTTCCTCCCCACCACTCTCTCTGCCTGGCCTCTTCTTCGTCAGCAATTTGTTTAGTGAGAGTTTCAACATCAACAATTTTTGGATCAACACCTATGTTACCCTTGGGATCTAGGTAACATTCTCTATCAGCATCCCATCTTTTTGCCTGTTTTGCTTCCTTGTATATATAACGGATTCTAATCTTCCTGTCTTGGGCTTTCATCTTTCTGTTGATATATTTCTCTTCTTCTGTTCGGCTATCTTTGAAACGAACAATTCTTGTCACAAACGCATAGCCCACTGCATCCTCTTCTGGTAGCAGTTCACTCCAATCGTATCCCTCATCATCATGAATAACAACAAGAGCTCTTGATTTTTCTTTGGGGTTATCTTCAAGCTGCTTCATTCTGGGAGGTTCAGATTTGTTATGATGATAGATTGCTCTTTTGTAGTAATCCTCTCTGAATGGATTTGCAGTATCATCAGCAGGTGCATTTCGACATTCACGTTTAAAATGTCCCTTTTGTTTACATCGAAAACACGTGACCTTTGATTTATCAAAACCAAGTTTTGTGGACGGTCCTCCAATTGAATGTCTGCCTGTAATCTCCATGAACCTTTGAGCTCGTCTAACTACACTAGCCATACACCACCTGATATCAATCAACTCCATCTCTTCTGGGTTGATCTGATCATAATCCTCCTTGGAGAGATTAGTGTTTCCAATCTTTCCTGCAACAAGGCTCTCGTATGATTCTAGCACAGATGCTAAAAACACCATTTGCTGTTTTGCGGATTCCTCACTAAAGTTTTGTGCATTCTTCAGATCCACAGCAATATTACATTGAAACGGATTCTTCGGAACTGATTGACTTGAAGTATTTGACGATGAACCACTATGAAAACCACTGCTTGAACTTTCTTGATTTGACGTGTTAGAACTTTTGGCTGAGAAAGCTGTCTTAGGAGACACATTCTTCGGTATCATACTTCCTCGGTAATACAGCTCAACATTCTGCTGATATGAGGAGTGATTGACTTTGTATGATTTCTTGATCTCCAGCTCATGACTTTCCAGTGTTTCGATTAACAAATCAACCGTTAGTTTCTCCGACTCGATTGTATTCTTCAGCATCAAGGCAAAGTATTGCCAGTCTTTATCATCCGGCAGCGAGTCAAACAATTTGTCAACCAATTCTTCTCGAGTATATATGACTCCATGTCTTGCAAGCTCCATCTTCAAATGCCCGAATCTTTCAATCATTTTTTACACAGATTCATTTTTCAAACATCCAAACAAATCAAACTCCTTTTTTAACAACTTCTTTTTGTTTTTAACTATCTCGGCACTACCCACACATTTCACTCTCAATTTCTCCCACAGATCTTTTGCATCTGTGTACTCAATCAACGGTATTATATCGTCTCTTACAGACTGATGAAGCAATGCAATGCACTTTTGTTCAGCAACATATCTTTCTATATCATCAGTTTCTGTCATATTTTCATAATCCGATATTCCCATATTGAAACCATTTTTCAAGCTCTTCCAACTTGGATACGCAAACGCTTTTAACCACTCTTCAAACCTTTTAGCCCGTCTATTGTATTCTCCAATCGCCATTAGCTTGGGAGGTTTGTTGTATGTCCCAAAAGCACTCTCCACACTTAAAGCATCAGAAAGAGTTTTCTTCGCACTCGGAGTTGAAACGTTTTCATTTGTGTTGTTTGATGTATCATCTCCACTGTTTCCCGCGAAAGCAAAAACGTCACAGAACGGATTCATGAACTCATCCATCTTTTAAGTATCTGAAACAATCAACAAACACTTAGAAAAATTTTTGGATTTTAAAACAGTTCAAACGGAATCACTTCACGCGAAATCAGCTTCAAACGGAATTAAATTTCACGCGGAATAACTCTTTTCAAGCGAAATATCTTTTCATACGAAATACCCAATTCAAATGGAATCAGGTTTGATGCGGAATAGCTGATTTCGTGTGAAACTTTCAAACGGAATCTGATTTCGTGTGAAGTAAGTAGCAGTTTCAAACGGAATCAGTAATTTCGTGTGAACTAACAACACTTTCAAACGGAATAAGTGATTTCGTGTGAAATCAAAGCAGTTTCAAACGGAATTAACCACAAAAAGCCAATTCCATGCGAAATCACAAGTGCTATTTCGAGCGGAATTAGGATGACATCATCCAATAGGCCACCATTTTGTCAAATTGATCCGGTTTTTGATCGAATTTTGGTCCAATTCTTTCAAGGATTCATTAAAACAGTGTTTTACATGATATATGTGAAATTCAGTCAATTTTTTCTGTTAAATCTTGTTTAATTTTGAAAAGAAGGTGTAGAAGTGATGAAAACAAGCTGAATTGGTATAAACTCTTCTTCCTGAGCTCTGATACCACTTGTTGGATCGATGTGTGACCCTAACGAGTCAATCAGAAGAGTTTATGATCTATTTCAAAGGCAGAATCAGAGAAATACACGTGTAACAGCTTGATTCTATTTAATTATCTTCTTATTATTGATTCCAAAGCTTTTACAGATCGTTTGACAAATCGGCAGCACCTCGGCTCTGAATCGGAAAAGTTACAAATGAACTAGCAACACACCTATATATAGTGAACTAATTTCGCTTGAAAGTGGCATGACCATTTCATGCGAAATTACCCACTTTCACATAAAACCTAGCTTTTAACCTGCTATGTGCTAGCTAATCCTATCTAGACATAAGACTCTATAAAGACGAAGTTAAAAGACATTTGTGCATCAACAAGGAAGGTCAGTTAGAACCCAGGTATTATTTCTGAACAAAGATTCCATTTCTTTGTTCATTGCCTCTATCCACCTGGGATCATTAGCTGCTTCCTCATAACAAGAAGGCTCAACTGTTTTATTTAACGAAGTAGTAAAACACAGATTATCAACATTCAAGCATGAATAATTGACAACTTTATCCAAACTATACTTAACTTTACTATTTAACACAAAATGTTCAAATCTTTTTGGCAAAATAACTTTTCTATTTGACATCCTAAAAGTAGAACTTGTTCCCTCAGATGGGTTGATCTCATCATTTGAAGTACTAGTGTCCTCTGCCCTATCAGACCCTTCACTACTACTACTTTCAACTCCAACTGTGGAATGTTGATGTTCAACATTGCTTGGAGTGGCAGACGTAGAGGGGATTGGTTGCTGATCATCACCAGTAACCTCATGAGACTCATGACTCCCCTCTTCATCATTGGGAATTATAGGATTATTGGTTAATACTTCAATACTATCAAAAAAATTTAAATGATTCAAACTATCAGTTAAAGTTTTATCTTGATTGGTTAACTAATTTGATTTATAAGGAAAGACAGTTTCATAAAATTTTACATCTCTAGAATAAAATTCTTTTTTATTATCTAAACTCCACAATTTGTAACCTTTTTTTTTAACATTTGAATAACCAATCAAGATACACTTTTCAGCATTACAAGACAACTTATCTAAATCATTTAGAATAGTACTAAAGCATAAACAACCAAATATCCTAAGATGTGCAAGAGAGGGTTTAAAACCAAACATTAACTCATATGGACTTTTTCCTAGAAGCACATATGAAGGTAACCTATTAATAAGATAAACAACAGTCAACACACAATCAGACCAGAAACTAAGTGGAACACCACTTTGGAACAACAGAGATCTTGCCAAATTTAAAAGATGTCCATGTTTCCTCTCAACCACACCATTTTGTTGTGGTGTGTAAGAGCATGACGTTTGATGCAAAATGCCTTTAGATTTACAAAAACTGTCCATTTTACTATTTACAAATTCTGTTCCATTATCACTTCTAAAGACCTTAACTTTTTTTTAAACTGAGTTAGTATTAACTCATAAAAGTTTTCAATATTTTCAAACACTTCCATTTTATTCCTTAATAGATAGCACCAAACAGCTCGAGAATAATCATTAACTACAGTTAAGAAGTATTTAAATCCATCTCTACTAGTAACCTTATATGGTCCCCAAACATCTAAATGAATAATATCACCTACATTTTTTTTGTTTTATGTTCACTTAATGGAAAGGGAACCCTGACTTGTTTTGCCCTATGACAAGTTTCACATGGATATTTGGCAACATCAACAACACCTATATCACCTTTTAAAATCGAAAAGATCTGATCAGCAGGATGTCCTAACCTACTATGCCACAAATTACTGTTGTTCAAACTATTAAAACACAAATTAACAGAATTACCATCTTTATTTACAAAGTATAGACCATTATCCTGTTTACCAGTCACCGGGATTCTCCCTATATTTCGAATCCTGAAGCAAACAAGTGTTTTCATTAAAAACAATAGTGACTTTATTATCTTTAGACAATTTATACACAGACAAAAGATTAACACTGTAAGTTGGAACAAAGAACACATCAAAACGACACCTTTAGCAAGTTTTATACTACCAATTTTAGACACTTTAGCCTTGGTTCCATTTGGATGAGACACAGTTAAGTCATACTCAGACACATCAATACAATCAAACATATCCTTATCAGTTTTGACCATGTGCTGGTTAGCATCAGAATCACAAATCCAATTATAATCAAATCCAAAATTGATTAAGCTAGAACAACACACAAATTTGCCTAAGGAATTAAAAACATAACTAGACTCACCTCCCATATTAGAAGGTTGAGGATCAATACTGGTTTTTTCACTCACAAGGCTCAAAAGTTTAGCAACCTGTTCTGGAGAAAAAGGTGATACAGAAGGAACAGAAGACACATTTGATCTAGAGTTTGAAAAAAATTTCCCAACCTGACCTCCAGGCTTCCTTTTGAATCCTGGAGGGTACCCAACCAACTCAAAACATCTATCAATAGTATGACCAAGTTTATTACAGTGAGTACACTTAAGATTAGGATTAGGACCTCTAAATTCCTTCTTTTTTTTGCTCAAAAGACTGATTAGTTTTAGAAACAAAAGACACATTTTGATTTTTTGTTCCTATACTTGCATTTCTATGTGATTCTTCTCTGGACACAATTGAAAAAGCAACTTTGACTGAAGGTAATGGCTCTCTAGTTAATAAGTTTGTTCTTACAGGTTGATAGACATCATCTAAACCCATAAGAAACTGCATTAGTTTAATTAAGGTAGAAAAGTCATTATAGTCTTTAGCAGCTTGACATGAACATGTAGGCAGTTGAAGCACAGCATCAAACTGCTTCCACATTGTGTTTAGCTTATGATAATATTCAAAAACTGAACTACCACTTTGAGTAATACAATTAATTTTTTTTATACAAATCATACACTATAGAGCCATCAACTTTATCATAAGTTTCTTTCAGATCTGTCCAGACTTCAGAGGCTAATTTTGAAAAAACTTGTCCTAAGTATGATTCTTCTGAAACGGAATTTAATAACCAACTTAAGACAACTGAATTACATCTGTCCCACTTACCACTTAAAACAACATCCTTAGAATTCTTTTTACATTTTCCATCTATGAAACCAAATTTGTTTTTTGCTTCTAAAGCCAACTTCATTGCACTAGACAAGACCCTATAGTTTTCAGTTCCTTTTAATTTTATACCAACAATAGTCAAAGAACTTGAATCACTAGGATGCAAAAACAAAGGATCTCCTATATCCAACTTACTAATCAAGGTCTGAGAAGAACCAGTCTGAGTAGGACCAGTATTATCACCCATGATGAGAAAGAACAATAGAATACATTCACAAATACAAACAAGATATAGATAACAACTCATAGAACAACAAACAAGACAGATACACAAAATACTCTAAGGCGAAGCTGTATCAGTGTCCAGATTCCAGGTTCATCACTTATAGTGCCTGGACAGGTCTTAATACAGGAGCCAAACACTAAGACAACGACCCAATATAACAACAACAAATAACAAAGAGAATACACAAAAAACAGATAATAATCAGAAACACAACAGTCAAACAAAGCTGCCGGTCCTCACTACCCCGACTTCAACTATTCCAATCAACAGAAAATAAAAGAGGGAGAGAAGAACAATCTCACAGTGGGTGCAAAGCAACTCCAAAATTTATCAGATCTGTAGTTTTCGAGAACTAGCAGATCCAATAAAGACAATAACAAAAAACAACACTACTAGTCAGTTTGCTCTAAATCTTCGAGGATTTAGAGACCAACACAGAGTGTGTGAAGCTACCAGAAGAGAGGAGATCTTTCACAAAAACCAAGAAACCCTAGCTAGGGTTTCAGTTGCTCGTATACATAAAATATAGCACTCCCAAGATCTAGATGATCTATCCAACGTCAACAACAGATCTGCAACCTTGAAGCAGACCTAACACAAGAACAACAAGAAAATCAGATCAACAGCGGAAATAAGACCGGATCAAGAGCATTTAGCTCTGATACCATGTAGAAATTTATGATTTAAACACACAAATACAAAACAACATAAGAAAAAGCGACAAAACAGGTGACAAAATCTTATTAAACCAACCCAAAAAATTTACCCCCAAATATCCAGAGATCTTACAATCGTAAGATCAAAACAATACAAGATACGGAAAGTATATAGATGATCATCCACTGATGATCATCAACACAACAATACAACCAATACAACTGAATAATCTCTCAGATACAGTTGAGAGATTATTCATACAAATCTCCGATCTCAAACCCTAGCGGAGAACAATAACAAGAGAGAGAAAGTAAACTAAACAACTAATGAAAGAGAAGGATATGAGATCCTTTTATAGTGTGAAACTTAACAAGTTTCACTTTAGTCCAAATATTTTATCCAAGATGATCGCAGCCCTCGAATAGTTTCACAAAGCACCCTTAGATATTTTATCAGTAGTTGGACCTGTTGCAACAACCCAAACAACTAAAAAACACATCAGAAAAGAGATAAGCTCAATAACAATAATAATAAGCCCAACCCAAATGAATGACAAGTCCAGAAATGAATTTGACAAGTCCAGAAATGAATGACAAGTCCAGATAATTTGACAAGTCCAGATAATTTTAACAAGAAGAAAGATATAGTTGTTGAAACTTCATGCTGTTTTTACTACTGGTTTACTCATCTAATAACGTATATCGTCTGCACCCATGGCTCCCATCATTTCTATTGTTTTCTTCCAAACTTCATGTTAAAATTACTTAATAATCTTATCCTATGTGGGCTCCATCTCTTACCAATCTTCATGCCTTTGTTTGATCTTGTGTAACAGTTTATCACATGCGGCTTCTTACGGATCAGATGTTAGGGTGCAGGGTTTGGACAAGACTTTGCAAGTTCGGGCAGACAATGTGATTAATTGCTTGGATTCAGGAGTTGAAGACTGAAGCATGTCGTTTGACATGGAGAATGAAGTGACCTTTTTTGTTGAAATAAATCAAGATGAGGGGAAGGTAGCCTTGAATCCAAAGTTAGTTAAGTTGGTGGAAGATTATCAAGAGATAAACACTCAAACGCTTGGCTTATGTGATTCCTTGAGTGCCTGTTTGAAGAGGGTATGAGAAACCCATCTGTTGCTTCTTGAAGCTTTACACTATTTTGATAATGAGGATGGTGGCGATGGCAATAGGCATGAGAAGAAAAGTTCAGGAATTTTAAGGCTGCTGGTGATCCATTTACACGAGATTTCTTCAGGATTTTTAGTTTTGTTTATCGGCGACAAATAGCCTATCTTGAGAAGTTACAAAGAAAGAAAGTAAAGTTGTGCAAAAAGTTGGATCAGACTTGGTTGAATAATGGTATTGAAGGGCAAAAGGAAGTGATCAGTTTCATGCAAGTGGTGAGTTATTTAGCGATCAAGGAATCAGGGAGGATTCAGTTTCTTGTAAACAAGTTGCAGATGGATATCGAAAACTTTATGAGGAATGCTGAGTTTGCAATTAAAATGAAAGATGCAGTCAAATATGTGATCGAAAATATGAAAGAAAAGTTTGATACATTTTTGAAGAATCTAGAAGAGCTAGAGAAGATGCTTATCATTTACATTGTCAATATTCAAAAGGCCAAAACAGTTAACAGAATCATTAAGCCACCTGCAAGTAATCAATAGACAATAGTAGATGTTTTTTTGTACGAGGCAAACGTACATTGTGTCATCTGTGAAGAATGGTTGAACAATGAAACTTTCTGGATTTTATTTATTCTATAGACATGTTTGAGACAAAGGCTTAATACTCCAACCTTTCACATTATCTTTTAAAATTTGCCAACTATTAATAGAATTTCCAAAATTAGCATAAATACGTTGGATGTGTCCAAAAAAGCTCTTTCCTTTAACACAACTATTAGCTATATCACATAATATAAGTTTAAGTGAATGGCTACCACAAGGAGCGTAAAACGCTCTAAGATTTTGTTTTAAAAATCTAGTTTGGACTCCTTGGCGTGACCCTTTCATGTTTGCCCCATTGTCATACCCAGGGGCAGACCCACATGGAGTGGGTCGGGGTCCCCGGACCACATTGTTTTTTAAAAAAAATTAGTCGATCCGATATATTAAATTTTATAAGTACTCCATAAATACAATTATGTGGACACCATATAAAGAAAAGGAAAGCTGGTGTAGTGGTAAACCATTCTATTTACTAACAAGAGGTCATTGGTTCAATCCTTGTATAGCCTGTTTTTCCAAAAAAAAAATTTTAAATCTAATTCAAACCTCGCTTTGACTTGAATGAGGACCTACCCAAAAATTTTAACGTTTTGTTATAAAAATTTTTAACGCCGAAAAAAATGGACCCTATTGGAAAAATATCTTGGGTCCGCCACTGGTCCTACCCTTGGCCATGCATGTCACCAATTTCAAGACCAAGAGATTTTAACTCCGCACAAGTAACATCAAATAACCCTTCCCAGTGGTATTATTAGCAATCAAAAACCCTAAAAAAGACTCCTCAATAATAACAGAATTAGATGATATCTTTACATACGTCACTATGATAGTCATCTGTTCTTGGTGACTTGAATCGGGTGTACAATCTAGTATGATTGAGTAGTACTTTGCTTCTTTTAAGTTCTTGATGAGTTCTTTTTTTAATTTCATCGTAAGCATAAGTATAATCTCATTTTGGATGCTGTGTCCAAGGTAATGCACATGAAGATTTCCACTAGTGATTCGCTGCACATGCTCTTTGATGACCGGATCAAACTCTTCCAACATCTCAATGATACCCAAGAAATTTCGATTACCTATTAAACACCATTAACAAATAAGAATTAAACTCAGTTATTACAATTAAGTACAAATAAGTAATTGGTGGAACTAAAAGAAAATAATTTACCATTACATTTTTCATACAACTTTTCCTTTTTTCCTCGAAATGCTAAATTATGTTTAGCTAGAAACTTTACTAAGGCAACGATTCTCAAAAGGACTTGTTTCGAATAATTTGTTTCTTTCTTTAATCTGTCGTGTTGATCTTTATCAATTGTTTGGTTCTCTCTCAATCTTTTACGCATATCAAACCACATTTTCATATGTGTGAGATGATATAATGTAACTTCATGTGCTTTCACTCTACCGGTAGCATGGTGCCAATCATTGAAACCTTTACCTTCCAATCTACCTTTAGGAGCCCCAGTTCTAAACACTTTACAACAAAAAACAAAACATCTTATCTAGTTCTTTTGAATATACTAGCCATTCTATGTCACACTTCTCCAAATTTGATAATGTTCTTGTATAAATAGTGCCGAAAATCGACTATTATATTGAATAAGTGAACCAAATTCTATACTAGTATCTCTTATAGGACCTTTCGCGACCAATACCTTAAGCTCATCCGCATTAAGTCCTTCCCACCTTCTTGGATCAAATATATCCACACGTTCTTGCTCTTGTCGGTTTTCAAGATTTTCTTGTTGCTTTTCAACGTCTTCTACTTCCACACTTTCTTCCTCGTCTTCTACTTCCACATGTTCTTGTTCTTGTTCTTGTTCTTGTTCTTGTTCTTATTCATGTTCCTGTTCCCGTTCTACTTCTACTTCAACATCTTCTTGTTGATTTTCAACATTAACTATAGGTGGAATAGGCGCCAAAAACTTTTGTATAGCACCGGTGTGAGACTTCACCAATTCTTCCGCTCGTTTCCTTTTTCGACGTTTTTGCCATCCGGATGCTTGTTTAGGAGCCATTAACGCCTAAAAATAATAATCGATGTTCACTTAACAAGATACGGGTTCAATCAACAATTAACAATCACAAATATTAACAACAATTAACTGACTAACAACAATCAACAATCAGAATCTTCTGATGTTAACAAAAAATTAACAATCACAACAATATCATCAAGTATTAGAATCTGATGACAAATAACAATAACAACAATTACTAGACCTTTTAACTTCATGATGAAAACAACCAGCAAATCAAACTGTGAAACAATTACGATCATATGAAATCAAACATTCAAACAATGAAACAATTACCGAATTACGCACTATGCCATCGAGTTCTGAACTACGATGTTCGTTCTGTCTTCTCGTTTCTGTGTTGTCGTTCAATTAATCAATGGCAGTCCTGCAATTCCTTCTGTCGTTCGGTTTTTCCAAATCCAATTGTCGTTTCAGTTTCCGTGTTTTTTTTTATTTTTTATGTTTTAAAATCTTGTTAGTATTGGGTTGGGTTCAATAAACCTAATGTATTTGGGCTAAATTATAAAACATAAAAAGGTATTTGATAATGGGCCTCTATATTGGATTTGGTATGTATTTACAAAAATGTTAAATAAAAATAACATATATATATAACGAACTTTTTTTAAATCCTGAGCCCCTCGAAATCGCGGACCTTGTGCGGAAGACCTCCTCGCACACCATAAGAGCCGCCCATGTTGAAGAGAGAAAAGGCAGATTTGGATCACGTCAAATTAGTTATCTCCGAATAACTGTGAGTTGTAAGTTCCTATCTTGCGGATACTTCTAGTTCAGCCTTTTTCCATACACCCTAAATTTTAAGGTCATTTAGAGCATTCACACTGGACCCCTTATATTTATGTGAGTGAGTTGGTTATATTACAAAAAAAGGGATAAAGAAGGAACCCTGTCCCTGGTACCCCATAGGATACCCATCATCCCACCCAACAAGGGTTATGATGTCGGTAAATTACCTCTGCACACCATCCATATGAGCTGGGCACCACAAGGGACGAACCCGCGCCACTACAGCTTCACATGTGGGCAATGAACTTCATTGGTAGTGGGTACCACTGTTCATCTGTAAATATATGAGAAACACTTTTCAGCTCTTATAAATTTTTTTTTATATTTTAAAAGTGGTTATGAGTGGAAGAGAGGGAAAATGGAATAATAAAGGTATAAAAGGTATTATTTAATTGAAAAGGAGAAAGAATGGGTCCGTCACTCGTAGCATAAAATGTCTACTCATTTCATAATATAATATCGTAGTTATTGAAAATTACATGAGACATTCATCGTCACCGTTCTATGATTTATTGTTACCCGTGTTGTATTGAATTATCGCCTATAATATGCATGCGATAGGATTACATTTTTATTATACTCATTCTCACATGCTCCCATGAGTTTTGTTATTTATTATTTATCATTGGCTAGATGTGACATAGCCTTAGTGTACCGTTAGTGTTTTTTTGCCTTGACTTGAGTGAATCGTTTTTTTGACCTCGATACCCGAGCATATCCACCTATGGGGACATAGGGCGTCATCATAGGCACAGTTGACATGCACCATCCGTGGCGGTGCGAAAGGCCCACGACGCCTGTATAATGTATTGTGTTCTCAGTGATTGCACTTATTGATTATTGAGAGGCGTATGGATCGATCCTAGGAGTGAAAGTGAAAGTGTAAGTGTTAGTGGTAGTGGGACATGTGTGAGTGCCTACATCCCCTCTACATAGTGGTGCATTAGAACTGCAACTAATGTATAAAGTGTTACTGTTTATTTTTATTGGCTCACATGGGTATTTCTGATACACCTTTATGGTGTTCACTAGTGATCATTCAACGTAATGTATTGTTTCCATCGTTAAAGTATTATTGCTATTATTTCTCCGTTACTTGGCAATTTTGGCTCAACCATTTCTTTTTGTTGTTTCTTTTATTATGTCTTAAACAAGTACCCAGGGAAATCGGGGGAATGTGTGAAGAGTGATAGTAAAATGCTAGAGTTGGAAGCAAGGAGTTTAATAAAACTTTATATTTAATAAATTTAGATACTTATGTTTTTCTGTAGAGAGTGTTGTGTCATTTTGAGGATTTTTGTTTTAAACCTATGGAATTAATGTTTTAATTAAGTTATTGTTTTGGTCAAAAAATACCGAAGTAATTAAGTGATCAAATTAGTTAAGTGAGGTAGTGTGCTAAGAATGTGTATCGAAAATATGCTGATTAAGTTGTTTGTAAAAACAGTTTTCAGGATAAAGCTCAGGATATCAAGCTGTATCAACAATCAAACAATGAGCAAAAATGTAAAGGGTGACACGGGATGTACGAGGAAAGCTCTTGATCAATCTAGATCGCCGGCACAAAACCTCGGGAGCTGACAATCGCAGCTGCCTTGTTCTTCTTATTGCTTCAAATGTCAGGATACAGTGCAGCATATGATGCGGATCAACTAAGTGTTACAATGTCATTTCGATACAAGTGTAAGAGTGTTGTGAGTGTTTGTAGCTAGAGAGAAAGTGTGTGGGAGAGATTGTGTGTGTCCGTATCTGATCTGATCAATCCTTTTTATAGTAAAAGAAACTAACTAACTAGCCTATTATTCTGGGATTTAACGAATATTCCATATGTGAACGTTGTAGTCCACGTCTTCCGGCTCCAACGTCCATAATTCAAGAGATTTGCCCGAGTCTCGAGGAGAAGAAGTCCACTTGAACGTTATAGACTTGTTCCAATAATCTGCATGTGAGTTAATTAGTTACCACCAGGATATCGTATCAGGAAGTTACCAATATCCTGATCCGGTATCCTGGTCACAACAAAAGAAACTTAGTCATAATATACGAGCAGAAAACCACCCATAACAATTGTCCCCAAAATATATCTGTTGGTATACCAATTCCAACGGATATATTTTAAAGCTTATCTTGTAAATCGAGGTTATTAAGTTGAAGCGACGATTGATGTGACATTGTGCAAATTCCCATGCGATATTTACTCTTTGCCCCGTATATCCAGCCTCTATTTAGCCGACTTATTCTTTATTATGATCATCATATTTCAAGCAATTTCTCAGGTATTTTCCTTCTCTCTTCCTCTCCTCTATTTTTCTTTGCTTAAATTTCTTGTTTCCTGGTTGAAACCTTTCATGGCCTCACGAACAAGATCACGTTCAAACGAGCCAGCCCCAACCCTCGAAAGTCAAAACCTTCTTCGAGAACCGGAAAAGGAGATTTGCTCCTTCAACAACGCCGACATTGCCGCGTTGAAAGATTCTGGTGCCTTTCCTGCTGGAGTGATCATTCGTCCTTTTGATCGGGAGGTCCGATCAGACGCGATATCAAAGGAATGGGTGTGCTCTTTAGCCTATCCTTTCTCCTTGGGACTCCAGTATCCTTTTCCACCCTTCATTTCCTGTTTTTCGAACTTACTGGCCTCAGTTATGCTCATATAATGCCAATGGTGTGGCGAGTTTTAATAGTGTTAAACCAAATTAAATCTCGCCATTTTCCCGATCTGTGCGTAGAAGTTCTCCCCATATCATATCGATTGAGATCCCATGGTAATAGCCGCTTCCTTCTATTCTCCACCTCTAAGAACCCCTTAATCCTTAAGGCCACTAAGAATGAAGATCAGTGGCAACGAAAGTTCTTTTTCGTAAAAAAGGATTCTATCGACAAGGGTTTTGACCTGCCAGTTAGATGGTTGACTTCGGGTAGGATTAAGGTTTTAGGAATATCCCCAAATATATCTTAAAACTATATCCTTGACTGACATCTTCATTTCTTGTGCAGCAAATTTTAGAGATCTAGCCCCTCCAAGCGCAGAATCGGAGCCCAGGATCAAATAGATCTATCGACTTCCTGTCAGTGAAAGAACCTTCTCCCTGAATCTCATAAGCTCAAGTCAAAAATCAAGTTCAGAAATGTCTGGTAAGTATATGAATAGACTAATTACAGAATACGAGTGTTAAGAGTTAAATATTTTTCCCTTTTTTATAGTGCCGATTGTCAATCTTGAAGGCTTCCAGCTTGATAAGCTGGACAGTTACTCTAGCCTTGCGCCTGTTAAGCAAGAAACCAATCCTAAGCCAGCTGCCACGCCAAAGCCTACCGGTTCGAAAACTGCTACTGCACCCAAGGCTCCCCCAGCATCCAGGACTCGAGCCTCCAGCTCCCGTAAGAGGAAGGAAGCAGACTACCCTGCTACCCCCACGTGTTCCCATTCGAGAACTATGGGTTTACAGAATCCAGCAAATTCATGACCGGCTTCCTTAACCAGGTTCGTATCCTTGACCTACATCTTGCACCATATGCTGGTTATAAATGTCAATAAAGGTTAATACCTATTTCCTTGTTTTGTAGGGTCTTGAATGCCTAGTGTTCCTCTATGAAGACGCATGTGGTCTAAACATGATGCTAGAAAGTAAGCTGAAAAAGGCTGAAGCCACCATTGCGGACCAAGCAGCGATTGCCACCGCCAAATCAAAGGACTATGAAGCCAAGTACAAGGCAATGACCCAAGAGCACCAGTCTGCCATCCAGAAGATCACCCACGAGGCCCAAGCCAAGTCTGATGCTGCCCAAGTTCAACACGAGCAGGATATGGCTTCATATCGGGAAAGCCTCAAGAATTCTGTTGTCATCTCCCTCCTCCAGGCTAGACTGAAAATGGCCTATGAGGCTATGGCTCTGGGCTTCGAATATCCTTCATGGAACATCAAGGCTTGAGAGGTGAAGCTGAAAGATCTTGGTGGTAATCCCGTGGAGCCTCCTATGAAGTCTGCTGTAGAGGAGTCTGCTATGGTGGTGGATGATGCTGGTGCTCTGAAGGATGTTGGTGGCAATACTGGGACGAATGCCAAAGAGGATGCTGGAAAGGATGCTGGAGAGAATGAAGCCATGGTGGAAGAGGGTGCTGCCCCTTAAAAGCAGTGAAGTGGGTAATGATGGATATTTGTGCCTAGGCCGAAGCCCACTTTTTTAAGTTTGATGGTTGTGGTTTGTAATCCCTGAACAATTTACTTTTCCCGCACTCGAACAATTTACGTTTCCTGTACTTAAAACAATATGATGGCCAAAGGTGGATGGGTCCTGAGTTTCAGGATGAAGCCCTTGGTCATCAATCAGTATGGTTTATTTTGAAAAATATAACGGGTGGAGGTGGATGGGTCTCGGTTTGAGATGAAACCTCCAATCGTTATGTAAATATGGTTAGAAACTAATTGTGCTTTTGGTGGATGGGTCTCAGTTTGAGATGAAACCAAAAGCACAACTTTTGCTATGTTAAAAATATAACCTCCTTTTGACCTTATCTATCATTGTCTTATTTCAATTTTTGTTATGCATTGCTTAGTTTGAATTTCAATGTTCCAAACTTAGTGCAATTAGTTCTTATGAAAATATCTTGATCAGCATACTCGTAAATATCCTATTAAGACTTTCGTCAAATAGGGTTTTTATAACTCAAACAATTTAGATAAAGTTTTCAAAGAAAAGGACAGTTCATTTTTATTTTACAAAGTTTGTCTCGATAACACTTGTTTGACTAGAATACAGTTTTAGTTTTTAATCCAAGTATCATGTCCCAAATATTCCAACCAAATATCCTGAAACATTTTCTAAAAATATGTTCTGAAAATATATCCTAAGAACATATCCTAATCAGGATAATGATAATTTCAAAGATCTAAACGATTTAGATAAAGTTTATAAAGGAAAGATCATACCAGAAGTAGAGTGCAACCCTACTCTCAATCTTCAATCCTTTTACAATTCTTCCAACGAAGATGTCCCCAGTCTGGGACACTTAGTGTACCCGATCCAAGCTTGATTCTTCGAACTTTGCACAGTTGCTTCAGTAGGAATGTCCCCTGTGCATTATGTCTTTGAATACTCAGAAAATTTCTAGACATCAATTGCAACTGTTCGAATAATTTTTATATTACAGGGGATAAACCCTAAAATGTACTGGAGATAAATCCTTAGTGTTCCAAGGATAAACCCATAAGTATTCTGGGGAAATCCCAAGTTTTCATGCGCTACAGGCGGGAGTGTATAAACTCTAAGACTTAGAAAGGTGAAAACATTTACACCTTAGAGAGTATGAAAATACCCTTCCGTGAGAGAGGGCCATCAATCCTCATATACCTTAAGGATCCAGGATATAGCCAACAGTAACGAAATTGTCAGCCACTTTTACATGAACTGGTCCCGCCACCTTGAACTATCCCTGGATAACATGCGCTCCAGGCGGGGTGTTTAAACCCAATTCATGAGAAAGGTGAATACCTTTAAACCTGTGAAGGGATCAGGATCCCTTAAACGTGAGAGAGGGGGCCAATCCTCTAATTTTCCGAAGTATCCTGAGTATGTATCTTGGAGCTATATCCCGAAGCATATACTGCAAAATAACTGTAAACAAAGGTGGGTGTTAGCCTGGCTAACACCCCTCCGATGCTTAAGTTAATATTGGGTTCAAAATAATAAATAATATCAAATATATTAAAAGAGATAGAATTCATACCATCCTGAGTTAGAAATTAAATTCTATACTCACTTGAAATAGAACTTTAGGTGTATAGCATTCCAGGATCTTGGTAGCATATCCCCCTCTATATTCTTGAGTCAGTATGCTCTTTTCCCTGATTCTGATTCAATCTCATAAGGTCTTTCCCACTTAGGAGCTAACTTTCCATCAGCAGGATTAGTAGTATTCTGAAAAGACTTTCTTAATACCCAATCTCCAACCTGAAACCTTCTAGTCCTTATGTTCTTGTTATATGCTGCCATCCTTAGCTTTGCTGCATCTCTTGTCTCATCAATAGTATCCAATTCTTGGCATAGGGCTTCAGGATTCTGCTCAGGATCCCGGAGGTTCGATCTCGCTGTAGGTATCACCATTTCTGTCGAGATCACTGCCTCTGCTCCAAATACTAAGGAGAATGGATTTTGACCAGTTGCACTTTTTACTGTTGTCCTATCAGCCCATAAAACAAAGGGTAATTCTTCTGCCCATCTTCCTTTCTTAGCTCCAAGTCTTTTCTTTAAATTGTTGACAATTATATTGTTCGAGGATTCTGCTTGTCCATTTTCTTGAGGATGTACTGGAGTAGATGTGATCATTTTGATTCCCCAACTCTTGCAAAAGTCAGTAGTCCTCTTACTTATAAACTGAGAACCATTGTCACAAATTATCTCGGCTGGTACCCTTAACCTGGTCATGATATTCCTCTTTATGAAGGATACTACTTCCTGGTCTCTGACTTGAACAAATGCTTCAGCTTCAACCCATTTAGAGAAATAGTCAGTCATTGCCAGCATAAATACTTTTCCTCCTGGAGCTTTTGGCAATTTTCCTACTATGTCCATCCCCCACTTCATGAATGGGCAAGGGGAAGCAATAGGATAAAGTGGTTCAGCAGGTTGATGCAATATGTTACTGTGCCTTTGACATGCATCACACATTCGGGCATATTCTGCAGCATCTTTCCTCATTGTAGGCCAATAGTATCATGTTCTTAATACCTTTGAGAATAACGACCTATCCCAGTATGGTTACCACAATCTCCCTCGTGTATATCCTGAAGCACTTCTTTAGTTTCGGGATCCTCCAAGCACCTCAGGTATGGTCCTGCGAGAGATTTCTTATACAAAACATCATTTATAATAGTGAATTGTGATACCTTCATTCTAAATGCCTTAGGATTCTCATCCTTTGGGATGTGTCCTTCCTTGAGATATCTCATAATTGGAGCCGTCCAGGACTTAGGATCCTCCTCGGGATACTCATCATCAGGATCCTGGATACTTACTACTTCCTTATCCTGAGATTTGAGAAGATCCATCGCATGATACAGGATATGTAGTATTGGTATTTGGGTTCCCTCCGGTATCCTGACTGACGATCCTAGATTTGCTAAAGCGTCGGCTTCAGCATTATCCTCTCTTGGTACCTGTTCAAGTGTAAAAACATCAAAATATCCTGCTAATTTTTTGAGAATTTCGAGATACTCGATTAACTTCTCACCTTTAACAAATAATCAACATATACTTGCAGACTCTTAATATTCATGTTTCTAGCCAATTCTAATCCTGCGATCAAAGCTTCATATTCTGCTTCATTATTAGTGGCAGGAAATTCACATCTAATAGCCTGGGGTAATATGTCCCCCTGTGGCGATTTTTGTAGTATACCCAATCCTACACCTCTAACATTAGAATGCACCATCAATATATAATGTCCAGGATTCTAAATTTTCTCCTAGCTGTTGTACTTCTAGGTCTACTTCATTTTGAATATCACTACTGAAATCAGCCACAAAGTCAGCTAGAGCCTGAGAATTTATGGCATTTCTAGGTTTATATACTAGATCATAGGCACTTAACTTTACTGACCATTTAGCCATCCTACCTGACATCTCGGGTTTCCTAAGCACGTTTTTAACAGGATTGTTAGTTCTAACATGAATCCTATGTGTTTCAAAATAATGCCTAAGCTTTGTCGATGCCATAACTAAGGCCAATATTAATTTTTCTAAATGAGAATATCTAGTTTCAGCATCTAATAAACTTTTGCTAACATAATAGATAGGATATTGCTGACCTTCGTGATCCTTTACAAGAACAGCACTTATAGCATTCCCTGATACTGCGAGATACAGGGATAACGGTTCACCGTCCTCAAGCTTCATTAATAGAGGTGCAGTTGAAAGATACTGCTTCAAATCCTGCAAGGCTGCTTCATGCTTCTCTCCCCATTCAAATTTCTTATTCTTCTTTAGGATACCATAGAATTCCTTGCATTTTTCCGAGGATCTTGATATAAACCTGTTTAATGCTGCTACTCGCCCTGTTAATCTTTGAACATCTTTCATATTTGAAGGTGATTTGATGTCCAAGATAGCTTTAATCTGCTCCGGGCTTGCTTCTATACCCCTTTTGGTTACCATGTATCCTAGAAACTTTCCTGCTCCCACTCCAAAATGGCATTTGGCAGGATTTAGTTTCATGTAGTATTGGTCCAGGATATCGAATGCTCCCTTAATATCCTGGAGGTGATCCTCAGCTTTTTTAGATTTTACTACCATGTCATCGATGTACACCTCCATGGTGTCCCCCAGCTTGTCTTTAAACATCATGTTCACCAATCTTTGGTATGTTGCACCTACATTTTTTAAACCAAAATGCATAGCAGTATAACAAAAAATACATGTTGGTGTCATGAAAGCAGTATCCTCCTGGTCTGAAGGTTCCATTTGGATCTGCTGAAATACTGAGGATGCATCCATGAAGGTTAACATCTCATGGACGGCAGTAGCATCCACCATTGAATCAATATGAGGTAGAGGAAATGGGTCTTTGGGAAAAGCTTTGTTTAAGTCTGTGTAATCTACACAAACTCTCCATTTCCCGTTTTTCTTTTGCACCACAACTACATTTGCTAACCGTTTGGGAAATTTCACTTCCCTAATCATCTTGCTCTTTAATAATCTTTCAACTTCTTCCTGAATGATAATGTTCCATTCTAGAGCAAACTTCCTTCGTTTCTGTTGGACAGGCTTAAAAGACCTATCAATTCCGAGTTTGTGAGTTATAATATCCTTGGAAATACCTGTCATATCCTAGTGTTTCCACACGAATGTTGACATCCTGCATTTCAAAAAGTTAGTCAATTGATTTTCAATATCCTGAGGGATATTGGTTCCTACGAGCACCGGGATATCTGGAATTTCCTAATCCAGGATAATTTTCTTTACATCCTGCTCGGAAGCCTCCACGATATCCTGGGCTTGCATCTTTAATTGCTATGCTGCATTAGGCTTGGTTGAGGATTTCATCGAGGATGAGTAACATTCCTTTTCCTCTTGTTGATCACTATCCACCTTGACTACCCCCCAAGGAGTAGGGATCTTGATGCATTGATGATAGGTTGACAGCACAGCTTTCATATCATGGATCCACGGCCTACCCAATATAATATTGTAGCAGGATAAGGAGTCCATCACACAAAAGCGCTGCATTGAGTTGACCCCTTCAACATATACTGGTAACTTTATCTCTCCCACGGTATTCCTGGCTTCTCCACTGAACCCCACGAGCACAGTGGATTTCGAAGTAATATCCATCAGGTATACATTAATCCTCTTCAATGTCTCCAGCTGGATTATGTTGACGGAGCTGCCGTTATCCACCAGTGTCCTGCGCACAAAATGGTTAGCAACATATAAAGCTATTACCAAAGCATCATGGTGAGGATCCTGGACAGTATCCCTGTCATCACTATCGAACGTGATCACTTTATCGGTTGTGAGGGCTGACATCCTGGTTGGTTTATCTCCCCTCTCTGCTTTAGCTTCCTTTGCATGTCTTTTTGCTACAGAATATGATGTCCCACAAATGTCGGATCCTCCTGAAATAAAGTTAATTATCTTGGCATCCGCAGGAGGTGATGCTACTCGTTCAGGATCCTTCTCAGTATCCTGACCCTTATTCTTTTTTCTTCCCAGGAGATCCTTTAGATATCCTTTGCTCAGGAGATAGCTTATTTCTTTCCTCTGAGCAATGCAATCCTCGGTAACATGTCTGAAATCCTCATGGAAGGCACACCACTTGGATTTATCCTTCCAATCAGCTTTTTGTTGGTTCTTCCTAGGCCACCTTGCTTTGTCTCCTAAGCCTTGCATAGCATACATCAGTTCAGGTATATTAACAGAAAAACAATATTCTGATAACTCAGGATACTCCTCAGGACCCTCGTCTTCAACAACATTCACTTTCTTGCTGTCATTTCTGCCATATGGCTTGGAACGGTATGGCTTGTACGAGGATTCTGACTTCCTGTTGGTTGATTCGTAAGATGAAGATGAATTCATCCTCTCTTGCATCTTCTTGTCATCTTCCAGCCGAATATATCTTAAAGCCCTGTTCCGAGCTTCATCCAGGTTCCTGCAGGGATTCATTACAAGATCCTGGTAAAATTGGGAATCCTTTTGCAATCCCTTCTTAAAAGCCTGCACAGCTGTCGCAACATCAAGATGCGGGATATCTAAGGATTCCCGGCTAAACTTGTTCACATAATCTCTCAAGGATTCCTGAGGTCTTTGAGTTATCCTATAGAGATCACTGGTTAGTTTTTCAAAACTTCGACTGTAAGAAAATTGACTATTAAATAAATTCACTAAATGAGCAAATGATGTAATTGAGTGAGGAGGAATGTTTAAGAGCCATTTTAAGGCTGATCCTGTTAAGGTAGAACCAAAACCCTTGTAGAGGCATGCTTCCTTGAGATCTGGAGGGATAGGATTGATTTCCATCCTTTCCCGATACTGGGCAATATGCTCTTCGGGATCCGTGGTTCCATCATAAAGCTTCATGTTAGGGGTCGAGAAATCTTGTGGCTATCCTGTGATACTTCTGGGATTGGCTAGACTACTCCAGGTACACTGGATATCATGTCCTTTAACTTCTAAAGTTCCCTGGAAAGCGCTGATGTCATACCTGCATCCTGCAAAGATCCAATACCATTAGTAGCAAGATTATTATTATTACACATGTTACCAGTCTGAGGATTCTGGCCATATCCTGAGCTTTTCACAGTTGACACCCTGACCGAAGAGGGTATCTCAGGAGTATGATTCTGAGAATGGCTAGACACAATATTTTCCCTGTTATCCTCAGTATATACTGCAGAACTGAAGTTCAAAGCTCTAGGTTGCAAGGGAGTGACAGTATCCTCAACGGGCCTGCTTGTGCTAGATTTCAAGAGTTGTATCTCTCTTATCAGCATTTGGTTGGTCTCCTGCTGTTGCCTCATCTGTTCCTGTACACTACCAAACAAAGTTAGAATTTCTTCATTAGAGGCCAAAACAGGAGCAGATCCCTGAATGTTGCGAGCGGGGATGACATCCTGAGGCAGTGAAGAGGCTTGCGTCCTCGAAGGAGGTGGTGGAAGCACCGAACCAATAGTTGCAGAGGTTGTAGCAGACACGGTGGAAGAGCTCATATTTGATCTCGAGGCCATTGAAAATAGTGTAGCAAAAAGTTTTGAAAATAGAAAACCAAGTAATGATTTTGCAAAGCTATTAGTAGAAATAGCACTACTTGCCCCACGGTGGGCGCCAAATTGTTTTGGTCAAAAATTACCGAAGCAATTAAGTGATCAAATTAGTTAAGTGAGGTAGTGTGCTAAGAATGTATATCAAAAATATGCTGATTAAGTTGTTTGTAAAAACAGTTTTCAGGATACGGCTCAGGATATCGAGCTGTATCAACAATCAAACAATGAGAAAAAATGTAAAGGGTGACACGAGATGTATGAGGAAAGCCCTTGATCAATCTAGATCGCCGGCACAAAACCTCGAGAGCTGACAATCACAGTTGCCTTGTTCATCTTATTGCTTCAAATGTCAGGATACAGTGCAGGGTATGATGCGGATCTGTTAGTGAAGTAATGTCTATCGCCCTCGTCAATCCGAGCCATAGCGAGAAACTGAAGATAACGAGTCTTTATAGTGTTATATCTAGTCAAAAGGCAAGGTGGCAGTCTTGTAATTAATGAGAAGTTTCATTAAAAGCCTTGGCCTATAAATAGGAGCTTTATGTGTTAGATTTAAGACTTTTGCTCATTTGACTTTTAGGAGATCTAAGCTTAGAGAGGGAAAGTCTAGAGAGAGAAAGTTCTCTCACGTGATTCTCGGCACTTTGTACTCTTCATAATCAATTGAATCACGGTTATAGTACGTTCTTGTGTGTTCGGTCACGCACGTTCACGGATTCCGCACGTCGAACGTGTTGTTACGCAATCGTTTGGTGTCAAAACCGATCCTACAAGTGGTATCAGAGCAGGAGCTCGATTGCACTGATCAAACATATAGATTCGTACCAGATTACATCAATTTCAGATCCGAATTGCATCATTTCTTCATCTTCTACTCATTCTTTCACGTTTTTCACTGATTTTCGTCAAATTGAACGGGTTTTTACGGTCAAAAATTCATGATTTTTTGATATGTTGTGCGAAAACACCTGATCTATAACCCTACCAAGTTTCAGATCCTAATTCCTAGCCGTTTAGGAGAAATCTGAGTTTTTAGGTCCGTTTTCGTTTGAAATTAACATATTCTGTTTGAAAACAAGTGCTTCCGTTTGAAAATCGATCTTATTCCGTTTGAATCCGACATATTTTGTTTGAAATCGGGTATCTCGTTTGAAAATGCATGGTCATTACGTTTAAAACATGTGGTCCGTTTGAAACATTGGGTTGATTCCGTTTGAGGAATGTATTCTGTTTGAGAATACCGTTTGAAGCTGCCTATTCTGTGTGTAATCGTAATCTCGTTTGAAAATGTCTCAGCAGTTCATGTGATAATTCTGTCCACATAGTGTCTCGGTTCAATCAATATTAAAATCAAATTAAGTAGTGCATTGGCCCAATAAGATTGAATTGAAATTTGTAGTTGTCGGAAATAACTTCAAGATTTGCATGTGATAAAAGGCAATAGTTCAATTAAAATCGAATCTTGATAAGAGATTTGTCAGCCCATGTGAACGAACTAATCTCATAGCTGTCCACTAAATAGAAGGTCCAATAAAATTGAATTGCATATTGAAGTTGTTGGCCACTGTTGTAATTCACGTGATACAATCAATTGCACCAATTGAACGGCCCAATCAAGTTTGAATACAAAGATTGTTGTCTGCCAAACATAGTAAGTGGCCCAATCAAATTGTTGAGTGATTCTAAATTGTTGGCCACATTTAATAGAATTCAAGACGTTTAACAAAAAATTTGTGGTTAAAATGTTTGACGAGAAGGAAAACGTTAAACTTGAAAGACTAAACAATTGGTATAGTGGCTGTTATCTTGAGAAAAAGGAGATTGTGGTTGAAAGATTTAAATATTTATGTGTAGGAAATATGAGAACTTTAAAGATATGGAAAAGCGATATGATGATTTACTTAAAGGTTTGAGAATGAATTACTTAAAGATATCAGATGTTGAACATATATCTAAGTTTGCAGATGCATTACCTTTGGATTGGGATGAATTTTTGGGAAAACTGAAAAAAGATTCTAAGTTTTCAAAATTTAGTTCAAATGATTTCATCAGAGAGCTTAAAACACACAATGATGAGAATGAAAAGAAAAAGAAAGAGTTGATAGAGGAATTAAAAAGAAGTTCAGAATATATAAGTTTGGACATAATTCTTGAAATAATCAAAAGAATTAGAAATGGTATTGATGTAAGAAGTAGGATGAAATATGATCTCAAGAGAGGTTGTTTTTTAAATGAAGATTTGAATCCTGCTGATACGGTTAAAATTTTTCTTGCAGGAACGTCAAAGAAAGAAGAATACAAGAAGGATGAAACTTCAAAATGTGAAGTTGTGTGCTCAAAATGCGAAAAATCAGAAGCAGAAAATGTCAAACTCTTGAAAGATGTGGAGAATTTGACATTGGAAAACAAAACCTTGAAGCTTGAGAAGAAAGCTGACGATGAACAGATTCTGGAGTTGCGCTTGAACTGTGAAAAACTGAGATCTGAAAATGACAAACTTTTGAAGAATGTTGAGAGTTTGTCATTAGAAAACAAAATTTTTTTAAAATTAGAAAATGATTTGAAAAATCAAATAAAAATTTTAGAAAATGAAAAATCTATTTTTGGTAAAAATAATCTTGAAAAGCAAATGGAAATAAATTCTCATCTTGAGAAAAACATTCAACTTTTAAAAGGAGTTGAATATGCTAAAAATAAAATCAAAGAGTTAGAGACGAAATTGAAAAGTTTTGAGACTGTGTCATCAATTCCAGATCTTGCATGTTCAAAACCGATCAATTCTGTTCCAATAAGTGACAATGTCACAAATTTTGACAAAGTCAAAATTGAAGATTGTGATGATAAAACTGATGATGAAAATGAGAAAAATGAGAAAAGAAAAATATTTTTGGAATTAAAAGAAAAGTTTAAAGATACTGTTTTACATTCTACTGAAATAGGTGAATGCTCAAAGCAAAAACGTGTTAAGAAGAGTGTAGAACAGAAACAAAAAGTTAAAAATTTGAAAAATTTTAAAAATGAAAATAAAAGCTCATCAGATCAGTCATCCAATCATTGTGAAAAACCACAAAAATTTAAAAAACAAAACTTACAAAAAGTTGGTAATCAGTGGTGCAGGTTTGACCACAGTGCTCAAATGCCAAATCAAGGATACAAGAGGAGACATGAGTACCACAAGGAAAATCAATGCTATGATCTGAGCGTTTGGTATGAAAGTGGTGAATGGTATGATAACAGGGTGTGTTACACATGTGGTGTTAGAGGACACATTGCTGTTAACTGCCAAACTCAGAGATTTGAAACAAGAAGATGCTTTGAATGCCAAATCAGAGGACATATTGCAAGAGATTGCCCAATGAGATCAAAGGCAAGGTCGAGGGCTGAATCTCATGAAAAGGTGAAGAACTCAGTCAAAATTGAAGAAAAGCCCAAAGAACAGAAAGTGAAGCTTTCGCAGGGGCAGAAAGACAGACTGAGGAAGAAGAGAAAGAAGGCAAGAGAGTATCTCGAAAGGATTTTGTCCTCGGGTACAACTGATAATCCGAGAAAAAGTTCTGATGAATCAATTTGCTTAACTAACAAGGATCAGTCAAGCAAAACGAATTCATCAGATGCAAATCTGAGGACAAAAGGGGTGATAAAGAAAGAAAAATTAACTAATCAAAACAACGAAAAATCAAAGAAAGTTAATTTTTCAGACAAAGCTTTTATCAAAGTTTTTAAATATGTAAAAGACTGTGAAAGAATTTGTACATCACAGGTTGATAAGTTTGGAAAGCTTAAAAATTGTAAGCATTGGGTTCCAATAGAGAATGGCGATGAATTTGTTTCTGAGAAAACAAACGAGCCATCTTCTGACAAGGAATTTGTTTCTTCGGAAGCAAAGGAACCATGTGTTGGCAATGACACTGACTTGTCAAAGTCAGAAGAGCCACAAATTGAGATAAAAACTGTTAAACCCAAGGCTGGTCAGGCTTGGGTGAATCTGTTCAAGTAAAATCCTAACTTGCCGGAACTCCCAGGTTGGTAAGTGTGGAGTAGGAATCGGCATATTTCTTGAGAAATTCAGAGGTTGGTAACTGTGATATTTCGAATTACAAAAGATTAATCAAGGACATTAAGTTGTACTTGATTTATTTTTTCCGACAAGTGGTTAAAGGAAAACAATGTGATGAAACCCCGAGTTTGTGAAAAGACAAACAAAACTAATTTTCCGGAAAACCCATTTTGATTAAATCAAACTTAAGAGTTTTGAAATCATAATGGGAAAATAGTTTGTTGTCAGGGGGAGTTCTGATTGTTTATGCCAAGTGAATGGCGAATTGAAGCGATTTGATATCAGTTTGTCACTTTCCTTGTATAGTTTGTTTTCAAATTTTCCCAGAAAATCAAAATTGAAATATATTTTGATTTTAGGGGGAGAAAAATTTTAAAAAAAAATTAGAAAATTTGAAAATATCAAAAACATTGAAAAAGTTAAAATGAGTTTTGTTGAGAAAAGAGGAAATGATAGTAAATCAGTGGACTATAACAGCATGCTAAAGAAATGTAATGTCAAATGTGATAAACGGTTTCACTAAGGATGTGACGATAGGCTCAGCTAGACTAGTAGATTTGCGATAACGATACAAACTAAATGAAAAAGCCTAGTTCTAGTGGGAAACATGGTTGAAAGCATAGTACTTAGTTTTGTCCTTCGTGATTGTGTACCTACTCAGTAATTGCTGAATGCTAAAAGAGCATAAAAACCGGTTAAGTCTGTGAACTTTCACAACTTGCTGAAAAAGTCGCTGTGAGTGTGCATTTCATTTTGAAAAGATTTAAACTTGTTTTATTTCTTTATTTTGTTTAAGCATTGGACATCCTCTGCGTATACGTGATTATCGACCTGGATGTTATTGCCTAAACGTTCTGCTTTATTTTCTTTGGTGTTTCGTTTAAGCTTTGGATCACCTCTCCGTATACGGGAGTATCGACCTGGTGGTTAAAGCCTAAACAACTTCAACTTGTTTTTATTTTCTTATTTTGTTTAAACATTGGACTTTCTCTGCGTATACGGAAGTATCGACCTGATTGTTAATGTTTAAACATTCTGAGTTGTTTTCGCACATATCACAGTTGATGAAAGTTTAAAAGCATTACTTGAGTTAGTGTATTGCATGATGAGGGGATATGCTGAGATCGTGGGGTCCATAAGAATTTAATGCAAAATTAATATACCTTAACGTATCGGTAAGCATTTCAAAAGTTTTTAGATTGAGCTTAAGAGGACAAATATATCGTCAATCAACGTGAATCGTTTAGAACTTAAAATGATTAAAGCTTAACGGTGCTAGTGATTTGTCTCGTAAACTGATATGATCCTCTTACACAAACTCACAAAAATATTGTCTGTATATATTTCTTTACTGCATTTTCTTTAAATTCGAAATCCAAAAAGATTTTAGTGTGTTTTAGCATAAATTTTTGAAAAATACAAAAAGATTTTCGACAACTGATGTTGAAGAGCTGATTTTCAAAATTCCAAGTGCTAAACATGATGAACTATATTGGGTTGGGAGAATATGTTAAAAACTTTGAATGTTAAATACAAATGTTTTGAAAGATTGTGGGTTTAGTTAATCAAGGTCATTCACTTGAACTTGATGTAACTATTTTTATTAATGAAAGAATGATTTCTACCAGTAAGTTTCTTAAATCTAAATGTTATAAATTTGTGAAACTTATGTTGAGGTAGAGGATGTGCAGGTTAACCAGGTTTCAAATCCTGAGCAGATGCAGAATAGAGCCAGGAATTGATCCTGAACTTGTGAACATGTGAAGGCCAGACTACGATCCCGACAGCTGAGTCTAAGGAGGAGTCTGAAAACAAGCTCAACGCAAGAGGAAGCGTGTATTCAAGAAGCCGGGTGATTACCCTGAAAGAGCTTGTATCCAGAAAGCAAGGTGTCGATCCCAAAAGCACGGAAGCTTGACGAAAGGGGGAGCCTGAAGAAAGAGACTACGGAGAGGGAGAGCAACTGAAGCTATAGACAGATCCATGGGGATTCTGTTCGAGAAATAGAAAGACAAGACGCTACGAGATTGACTGCGGCAATATCCAAGGGGGAGTCTGTTAGTGCAGTAATGTCTATCGCCTTCGTCAATCCGAGCCATAGCGAGAAACTGAAGATAACGAGTCTTTATAGTGTTATATCTAGTCAAAAGGCAAGGTGACAATCTTGTAATTAATGAGAAGTTTCATTAAAAGCCTTGGCCTATAAATAGGAGCTTTATGTGTTAGATTTAAGACTTTTGCTCATTTGACTTTTAGGAGATATAAGCTTAGAGAGAGAAAGTCTAGAGACAGAAAGTTCTCTCACGTGATTCTCGGCACTTTGTACTCGTCATAATCAATTGAATCACGGTTATAGTACGTTCTTGTGTGTTCGGTCACGCACGTTCACGGATTCCGCACGTCGAACGTGTTGTTATGCAATCGTTTGGTGTGAAAATCGATCCTACAGGATCAACTAAGTGTTACAATGTGATTTCTATACAAGTGTAAGTGTGTTGTGAGTGTTTGCAGCTAGAGAGAAAGAGTGTGCGAGAGATTGTGTGTGACCTTATCTGATCCAATCAATCCTTTTTATTGTAAAAGAAACTAACTAACTAGCCTATTATTCCGGGATTTAACGAATATTCCATATGTGAACGTTGTAGTCCACGTCTTCCGGCTTCAACGTCCATAATTCAACAGATTTGCCCGAGTCTCAAGGAGAAGAAGTTCACTTGAACGTTATAGACTTGTTCCAATAATCTGCACGTGAGTTAATTATTTACCACCAGGATATCGTATCAGGATGTTACCAATATCCTGATCCGGTATCCTGGTCACAACAAAAGAAACATAGTCAGAATATTAGTCAGGACATACGAGCAGAAAACCACCCATAACAGTTATTACTTATCTCTGATTACCGAATTGTATAACACGTCAGCCCTAATTGGGACGGGGTTATATTATAAGGAATGATTGTAAGTGGTTTTTGAGTGGTTGTGAGTGTAGGAGAGAGAAAATATATGGGAATGTCACTGTTTATTTGTAAATGTATGGGAAACACAATAAAGGTATAAAAAGTATAATTTAATTTAAAAGGAAAAAGAAAACGTAATGATTTTAGTGTACTTATATGGATATATATATATATAGAAACGGGATCAGGAGAAAACGCTCAAAAGTGTGAGAACGATGAGAACGCATCCTGGCCCAACACGTGTCACGTGGCATAGAGAGGGGTGGAGGGGCTTTTTTGTCCTTTTATCTTTCGCATTTCCCAATATTGTTTTATTTTTGGGGTTTAAGATTTTTGGCGTTAACCAAATTCAATAATTAATGGCGTTTAATGGTTTCATTGTATTAACATTTTGGCGTTTATGGCGTTTCTCAAATCGTATGCCATTGGAACCCCAGGGGGTCAGGAAATCCTTCTGAATGGCGTTTTTTCAAGGCGTTTTAAACAAGATGGCCCATTGTTCTATTATTTTTTATATACATTTTGGCGTTTGTGGTAACTTGGCGTTTTACAATTGTAAAATTATATTACAACCACATGGAAAAAAAATAGAAGCGAAGAAAATAAATTAAAAATCATAATCGGATCTCTCTTCACAATTTTCACTGTCATCAGTCTCTCTCTTCTTTAATAGTACAATTACTGTCACCAAATATATGGCGTTTTATGTAAAACTTAACAAACCCATCAGTTTGATTATTTTACCTGCTCGTCTGTTGAAGTGGCTTTTTGTGGATGTTTGGGGACATAGATCTATGACGCGTGGGTGGGTTTTTCACTTTTTCTTCATCTTGATCTTCATCTTTATAATCATCGCACTCTTCAGTGCCATTGATCCCTTTTCCTCATCCAAGCCTTATTCAAGAACAAAGAACACAAAATGACATTCGATTGTCATCAGTATGTTTTTCTTGAAGATTTGTCCATCTCATGCAGCAAAATCTTTCTGAGTTACTCCTCTCAGCTAACAATCCATTCAGTGAAACTTCACGAAGAACAATACTGAATATCCAGGAAAGCATACTAGCCATCTTTGATTTTTTTAATTTTTTTGGCGTTTTACAGTTAGTGGTATTTAGTAGTATTTGGCGTTTGATTTTTTTGTTTGATTAAATGGAAGTTGCTGAGAGTTATTATTTTATAGGATTTCTTTTGGCGGCGTAGGTTAGGCGGTGCATTATTATAATAAAGTATTCGTCGTTTCAGTTACTGTTTGTAATTATTGTTTTTGATAAGCTTTTTTCTTTGAAGTCTGTAACACGTCACGTCTTTCAAGTTTGGTGTTTTAGATTCTAATATAATAAATTTTCAGTCTCTTCATTTTTACTGTTTTGTAGTTACTGTTTCTAGTTACATTTTCAAGTTTGATTTTGATTTTTTTTTATTTTTTGGGTTTTTTTTATAATACTTTTCCAAAGTACTTTTATTATGGTTTGGGAGTTTTTAGGGGCGTTTTACGGCATGATAGCGTTTTAACAAGCATTTTGGCTGTCTGGTGTTTTTATTATATATGGTGTTTTTATTATATAATAATCAACTGAAAAAGAAAATTAAAAAAATATATATATAAACAATTGATCTTCCAAATCTTCACTGTCACCAGTCTCTTTCTTCTTTTTTGAATCATCTTAATTGGCTGGTTCGACTTTTGTATGATTTATTTTGTTTTTTTGTTTTTCAAGTAGTTTTTTTTGTGGCTGTTTGGAAGTACAAAGTCTGACATCAGCATCTTTTTCTTGAAGATTTGTCCATCTCATGCAGCAAAATGTTATTGAGTTTAGACCCTTTAACCAACAATCTTGAATTTTCCAATGAACGATGTTTGATTTTTTAATTTTGGCGTTTTACCGATAAAAAGAACGCTACCAAAGAAAAGCACTTTAAACCTCAAAATTTGATCATGCAAAAATCAATAATGTTTTGCTGTATGAGATGGACAACATTGTTAATCCTCGGTTAAGAAAGATAACTGACAATGTTGTCCACCCCATACAGCTAAACTTTATTGACAACAAACCTCAATAATGTTTTTGTATGTTTTGGCATTATAAATTGGATGGAAGTTGAGGATAAGTCAATAAGATTTTATTCAATGAAATGGACAATATCCTCACTTAAGGATTTTGTCCATTACATTGAGCGAAAGATTACAGACAACCAAACTGAATTTCAAAAAACGTTTTGGTTTAGAAGATATTTGATGTTTGGGTTTTTTGGCATTTCTAAGATGAATGGTATATATTAAATATGGCGTTTGGGGTTTTGTGTGTGTTTTTAATTGAAGGTCTGAGATGTTGTATATATAGGATTTTTTTGGCCTTTTTTTAGGCGGGATTTTATTATAATTAAGTTTGGCGTTTTATATCTAATGGCGTTTTTAGTTAGAAGGGAGTGTGATTTTTGTTTGGCGTTTTATTTTCATGAGATGGCGTTTTGTGTGGAGAAGTCAAAAGACCCTTTTACCCTTAATGAAGCGCGTCCGCGTAATAAAATTGATGTTATTTACAAAAACGCCACCGCACCAATCTAGTCCATAGATTGTTTTGATCAGACGATCCATAAGCGTTCTCACAGTTCTCACACTTTCTACCGTTTTCTCTAAATCCCGACCCTATATATATATATATATATATATATAAGGATTCGATTGTGAATGCTCTTAGTAATCAAACAGGGTACATTTTCGCCTAGAAAATTAAGGATGTGAATATTAAATTTGTTCAAATATGGTACATATCATGTAGGAATATAATCATTCTAATTTTATTTGATAATCATTGCTTATAGAGGTTTTTTTTACTATATTATATTTAGTTTTTGCTCAGGTTCAAGAGTCACTTAAATATATTTTGCACTCACTTAGCTTAGACTTGCCCATGTCGCAAATCTCTAACATAGGGTACCATCTTACAAGTTTCATAGCATTAACTAACTTGTAAGAGTTACTTTCTAAAAAAATAGATTTTTTCATGATAATAAACAAACCTCACACTTTATGTTTTATGTGTTGCTACAGTAATATAAACAACAATAATATTGGGAACTAGATACCTTATAACCTTTCTCCAAACTTGGAAAGACTGTATTGCTCTTTTTGCATCTTTCGGTTTACTTCATACACTTTTCTTGCACTTCTCATGTGTAAAGTAATCTTGTAATGTGAAATTTTTTGGATGTGGCTACAGTGGAAGCCTTCCATATTCTATATCACTAATGACATCTCTAAAATACTTGTTAGTTGTGACAACCGACAAATTTACAGGTTAATCTGCATAACCTAATCACGGTTTATTTATCTAATTACATGCGTTTAGACTTAATTTTGTGTTAATTGATTCCATAAGTCTAGCGATTTCTGGGGAAATGCATAAGTATTTGCATTTAGCATAATCGGTATGGCCTCATCATGTTACAATGAAACTGATGGCATTATTAATGAGCGTTGGTGGTAATCCGCTTAACTTTACCTGATAGGATACGGTATTAAACCCGGCCCGAGCGGTCGGGCTTCCCGTTACTTGTTGCTTTTATATTAATTATTTATTATTGTTGCTTACTAACCCAACCGCGAGGCCCAACGCGATGTAGTTTACACTACTTTGGGCCGGGGCTTGTAGAGATAACCCCTAACTGGGCCTGGTCCATTGAGGTTAGGGGAGGCCCATATCCCCCTATATAAAGAGGTGTTCACCTCATTATTGGAGGAATGAATGGAGCCGCCACACTTTTTGTAGCTGGAAACAGGAGAATCCTCTCCTACCGGCAATCTCTACAGCTCCACTTTCTTCTCTTCTCCATTGCAGATCTAGGTTCGAGAGGAAGAACAAGATGTGATTCTTCACCCTCATGGAGAAAGCGGTTCAATCACCCCGGCGGTGATTCCGTGTTTCTTCATTGGCGCCCACCGATCTAAACTCTCCACAGCAATCACACCTCGTTTCTCTTTACTCGATTTTCAGATCTCGTTCTTTTTACATGCTTTCCATGTTTCAAACTTCCAGATCTGTTGCCGTACAAGATCTTCTCAAAACAATGATTTCCGGATTCATGTTTGGTGGGGCCCTAGACCTCCATTAATGAGGCTAACCACCATGAATATATCATATCAGGTAAGTTATTTAATTCCTTGTGTTTGATGTAAGTCACTTTTTTGACAAGTCAAGACATGAAAGTCAAAACAATATTAATGGCTGGCAAAGGGTTTTACAAATAAAAACAATTTCCGAATTCTCTCACATCATATCAGGAAATTTAATATTTGTTGCCCATGAAGAATCATGGGATTTCGTGATTAATAAAATAATAACTTTGAATTTGGTCTTGGGAAAAGGATCTCTTTCAACTCTGTTATTTTAAATTATTTATAAATATTATAAAACAAAGTTACAATAGCTGAATAGCTGTCGTCCACTCATCTGTCCTTTTTAAAGGAAACGTGTGTACAGCTGTTTACAGCAAATAAAGCTGGCAACCATGTGGTCCGAAACTGCCATTAAATAAAGGTCTCTGTCCTTGTCCTTTTTCATTTTAAAAGTCATGGCTATTCTTAAAGCCATTAGTGACCATCAACCCATAAGCGCATGCTTGAGGGAAGTCTCGTGCTAGTCGTTGCAGTCCGCCGCCACGGATGAACTCGGTCACGCGAGGACTTTTTATTCCTGAACACGCTCCGCACCGAGTACACCGCCTGACAGACACGCTACGCTGCGCAAGTAACTCCGCCACGCGAGTGACTCTGCCGCCAGAGCACACCGCCCGTCATAAACTGTCGCGAGTGACTCTGCGCGCGAGTACACCTCTGCCAGACATTACCCACGCGCGAGTAACTTGCCAGACACTACCCCGCGCGAGTAACTCCGTCACGCGAGTACACCGCTGCCAGACACCCCACGCGAGTAACTCGCAGCAAAGAGCACACGGCGCGAGTAACTCCATCACGCGAATACACCGCTGCCAGACACCCCGCGCGAGTAACTCCGTCACGCGAGTACACCGCTGCCAGACACCCCGCGCGAGTAACTCCGTCACGCGAGTACGCCGCCTGCCTTGAACATATATATTTTTCTGGTTTGATAACTGATTTAAATGTCGAGGTTAAAATGAATTCATACTTATTTTAAAGTTCAAGTGAGGTTAAACCATACAAGTTCAAAGTGACAGTTACTTTAGTCTTTCCAAAACTCAAGACTTTATGTTATGGGGCCCTGTGGCCTGTACCCTTAGGAGACTTGCATGGGCCTCCCATTCACATGATTTCTCAGCCCACTGAAGTTCCAACAATGGCCCGTTTACTCTGGCGCGCGAGTACACCGCTGCCAGACACCCCCGCAAGAGCACACGGCACGAGTACCTATGCCGCGCGCGTAACTCGCCGCAAGAGCACACGGTGCGAGTACTACCCCCGCGTGGGTAACTCCGCCACACGAGTACGTTGCCTGCCTGACTCACTATGCCGCGCGAGTAACTCTATGGGTGGCTATTTGTTAATATTCTAAACATTTGCTTCTGTATTTAAAGGCATTGATTTAATATAAAGAATAAAGAGAAAGGGTTTTCTATACTACAGTTTATTGTTTTGTGATTCTCATCATCATGAAATCACTAAATGACAAACTTGAGGGGCACATTTTATACTCCCTAGATAATTTAACATATACATATATATTATTCCTCAACCATGTGCATGGGGAAATCAAATTAAATAGGTCATCTCTTTGATGTTTATTACTTTGCATACTACATTGGGTTGGCCAATTATTCTCTTTATGCAAGATTGTGTAGAAAGCATTGTATAATAAAGGTTATACGAAATGTACTCCCCTCGTGTTGTAAAAGTTTTTTTACAAAGAAATAAAATGAGAGAGAAAAACACATTGCAAAAGGCTCTCGGACATCACTTTCAAAAGCCTGAATGCTCATCATTCTTAATTCAATATTCTTGACATCTAAATGCTCATGAAAGTTAATGGATTTTTGGCGCGCGTGGTCAAACAAAGCCATCCCGTTGACGTTTTCAAATAAAACATTAACATTGGATGTATTTAAACAAAATATTCAAATCTGAGGACCTGTAACAAATAAAAAGCATAAAAGTGAGATTTTATTGCTACTATACCGACATGAGTCCATTTCTTTTGTTTATGCAAAAACGTGATATGCATTATACGAGTGCATTCGTTACTTCTCTATGATCAATTTTAGTACAATGCAACTAACAGCTATGTGACAGCAATAGACAAATCACACTAGCATGCATGGTGTAACACCATTTCGAGGTTCAAAATTGCTTTCAGAATATTGCGAAGTATGGATGCACGGAACAAACACCTCCTAAGGATGAAGTTTCGGTATAACGCTTTCCACATATCACTTTATCACAATTTACCATGTCAACTTATTTGCAGGTTAGGCAATACATTCAATCAGTGAAACGCGACGAGCGATCCTCAAGCACACCGATGAAAGCCTAAAAAGCTGCTCCACATACGAGCACGTAAGCCGCCACGCGCGCATGCTCCTTCACATATGAGCACATAAGTCGCCGGCTAGCGCATGCTCTTTTCCATACGAGCAAGTAAGTCGCCACGCACGCATGCTCCTTTACTTACGAGCACGCCGGTCTCCATAGGAGTCTGCTGCTCTACATACGAGCATCTCAGCCTCCATGCGAGCCTGCTGCCCCACATACGAGCACGTAAGTCGCCATCTGCGCATGCTTCATTACTTATGAGCACGTAAGTCGCCACGTACGCAGGCTCTTTTACATACCAGCACGTCGGTCTCCATACGAGTCTGTTGTTCTACATACGAGCATCTCAGTCTCCATGCGAGCCTGATGCTCCACACATGAGCATGTAGGTCGTTATACGAGCTTGCTCCTTTTACATATGAGCACGCCAGTCTCCAGGCGAGCTTGCTGCTACACACACAAGCACGCTAATCTCCATGCGTCCCTGCTGCTTTACATACGAACGTGTGTGTCGCCCGAGCGTACATGCTTAGCCATATATGAAAACGCTTACAAAACGTAAACTGTGCTACAAATGCACGCACCACTTTGGGTATAAGCAAAAACACATTGGCTAAAATAAAGTTTCGCTTACACCTACAATCTTCAAGACAAGCCACATCTCCTTGCTTCACGCCACATTGCTGTTGTGGCACACCGGAGGATTAGCGCGGGTTTGGGATTCCACTTCATTATCCTGACGCAACTTTATGCCAATTCTCATTCGCGATAACCTGCTCAAAGTGGATTAACACGTGCAAATATTGTAGACAGCACTTTACACAGATTCAAAAATTATGTATATACGTATGCTTCATGGCCTAAGACGCGCGCACTGTGCGAAGTCACCAAGAAGTGAATATTTTAGAGTAGCCACACGACTGTGTGCGTACTGCTAAAGCTGGGCCACACTCGCCTGATAAAGGCGAACCGTCAGTGATGACATAATGATCGCCGTGTCAGCAGTCAACTCAAGGGTCACCATCAACAACATTTGCACCAATCTGTCAGAATTCAAAATTTGAGAAATGCCTCGCCTAAAATTACAACGAAACTTCATGTTGAAATTAGCAAGGGTTGCGCCGCATGCGTCATCAGCCAATGATCATGCGTGCCGGCTCTCAAAAGCAACACGTATCAATTAGCAAGCCTGGTAGCCGCGCCGTAGTAATTGACAAACACTTACACGCGCGCCAGCCACCAAGACCTAGCAAATGATTTATAGACCAGCACGCCTTTCCTTTTCCTTTTTTCTGAGTCCAGAGCTCCAACCATTCACTTCGCGCATGGAAGCAGCACTGGACTGGGGGGACTTGAAGGGGTATGGTCCCAAAAAGCCACGCAGACCATACTCCTTATACGTTAATCAAACTAATCTACAGACCACGCGCGGACTGCTTAGACAAAACCAAAGCCGCGCACGAGATTCAAACAGGATTGAAGATCAGATTCAGCACTTAGCATCCTGAATGAAGGCCCTCAATCCCTAAACATTGCGCCGGCTGGTTGAACACACACCTAAGGCCGTGCTAGGGTGGCGGTGCAGGTTCATTCCAGGAAGCATGAAAGGTACGAGTGGCAGAAGAGCAAGCTAATCAGCGTCCAACAGGTTGTATTCTATCGCGCTCCACGTTTAACAATCGTGCATGAGGCAGAAGGAACGCAAGGATGCCTACGTGGCACCAATCAGGAGGCGGCGACAACTGCGCCATGGTCTCCACTTACCTGTTGATGTCAGAGAAGACAACAAGGACGACAACCGGACACGTGGCTCCAATCAGGGTGCGCCAGCATCGAAGATCTTCTAGAAGACACTAACGGTTGGCACCAAAGGGACAGAGCGGATATTCCTTGTCGTCGTCTTCAGGCCCAAGGCCCATCAGCCCATCTCCTTCTAAACTACTCCGACTATAGATAGGGTCCTTCATACACAGGAAGGACTGTAGCTAAGCTCAGGAAGGATTAAGAAGATTAACCCTTATGGTCGAAACATAAACCCAACTAATAAACCTAAAGTTAGCTACGTACGCGCAGCCTTGACAAGCTCGTGGCAAGGCGCCAATAGTAACTGCCCGCAATCAAACAGCGTGCTCCAGGTCTGCCCAACCAGTATCATGTAATATTCACCGCCCCATTATCTCTACTCACAGCGAAAGACAGACGCAACAAGCATGGCCAACAACTTTCCCACACCCGGGCGACAGGTAAGCCTAAAAGTCAATCTTTACTTTCGAGCCCTCCTAACAAGTCTAGTACTCCTACCACGCTTGCACGCGGGAGCAGCACTAGACTGGGGGACTTGATAGGGTACGGTATTAAACCCGACCCGAGCGGTCGGGCTTCCCGTTACTTGTTGCTTTTATATTAATTATTTATTATTGTTGCTTAGTAACCCAACTGCGAGGCCCAACGCGATGTAGTTTACACTACTTTGGGCCGGGGCTTGAAGAGATAACCCCTAACTGGGCCTGGCCCATTGAGGTTAGGGGAGGCCCATATCCCCCTATATAAAGAGGTGTTCACCTCATTATTGGAGGAAGGAATGGAGCCGCCACACTTTTTGTAGCTGGAAACAGGAGAATCTTCTCCTACCGGCAATCTCTACAGCTCCACTTTCTTCTCTTCTCCATTGCAGATCTAGGTTCGAGAGGAAGAACAAGATGTGATTCTTCACCCTCATGGAGAAAGCGGTTCAATCACTCCGGCGTTGATTCCGTGTTTCTTCATTACCCGTGGTGGTTATCCAGTTAACATTTTGGTATCAAAATTGCACCAATATGCGGAACATTAAACCGATGTCATTATCATGTGTTCAATGTGAATAACGGGTAAAAACTTATTTGCAACAAGTAAGCATTGTAATTATCCAGTAAATCAGACAAGTATCGTTTTAGTTCGTTTCAATGCCTAAACTTATAATTTTCACCAAACAAATGCTAGTATACGATCAATTAGTGACATTGATTAGAATTGGGTGTGAAACCTTGATCCTAGCCTTCCGTCTCTTCAAAATCACCTCTTGCAGCTCCAACTTCATCCAAGATTCAGAAATTTCCCCATCAAAAATCGTCATTAGGATTTTAAATATGTTAACTTGGGCTATAATTCTCTTTTGTACAAAAACAGGGCTCTCGCGTCACGCGAGGGGTATTGGACAACATGGTCGCGTGGCGCGACAAACTTTAAAAACGCGGTGGCATCTTTAGTAAATTGGACAAATTGGAACTTTTGCTAGAAATTAGGGTCCTCGCCTCATGCGGGGGAAAGCTCCAAACCCTGCCACGCGGTGCGACGGGGTATATTTATGCATTTTTATTTGTTTGGTTTCAAACTCACTCGTGACGCTCCCGAAAGCTTGGTTTTCTTCGTCTTTGCCCATTTTCACATCCTTTTCCATCCGGACACCTGCAAAACACCAATGACTTATTCGAATCTGTAGAATGACTAACAACTAAACAATGTGAAATACATGGGCCTTCCACCTATACTTATAATAGATTATGAATATTACATAACATGACAATTATTAAACCACAAAAGTTGAACCTTTACCGATCCAGTACGGTAGATCCCTTGTACTTCCACAGGAACCCAACCATAAGCCAATTTCCCTGACTTCTTGATACATCTCTCCCGTGTCATCTTGTCCATCGTAGTGGGCCTGCCAATCCGGCTAACAATCTATGCAATACTCTTATCACTTCATTAATTTATAGTAGATCCAAGTTGGAACCTTTGAAGGTTGACTAGGGTTCCCCTTATTGGGGTGTATATGGTGTCATGTGAAAAGTACCTAATGTATCATATTTAAACCCACTCATTATAATGGCTTGAGGTGTCGTTTCTTCAATATTCAGTTACAATTGTCAAAGCATTAAAAATTTTGCATGCATCTAGTGTAACCTTGAACTCCGAAGATTGTAAAATAGTCATTTTTTTTTTCTTTCCTATTAGCATGTAGAAACACAATGTAAATCAACTTGACGATATAATTTTTACTTATATAAATTAACTATAAGATGCTTAGATTATCATCTTGATGTTCATACTAGTCTCATCCTAATAATTTCTAATGTTTTAAGTTTCTTAAGTCATTTAAAAAAAAACTTTAACTCTCTCTCTTTCTCTTACCATTTCTTTATTTAATCTTCTTGTAGTTCTATTCACAATGCTTCCTACAGATCATGATCTGTTGAGTGATAGGGATTTGACAAGAGTTTGCAAGACTGAGCAGGCAATGCGATCAATACATTGGATGATGACGTTAAAGATAGAGATGTGTCATTTGATTTGTTAAAAGGACTCTGGTATGGAAATAAGTGAAGATGAGGTCAAGGTAGTCTTGAATTCTAAGATATGTATTTGGTAAAGTAAAACGATTGTTAGGTCAGTGCTAACAAGTTTGAAGAGGATATGAGAAACTCGTCTATTGATTCTTGAAGCTTTACACCATTTTGATTATGAGGATCACTTAGGGGAGAACAAGTATGCCAAGACATTAGATAATTTGAAGACTTTTAAGGCTGCTGGAGATCCATTCACACAGGATTTCTTCCGAATTTTGAAATTTGTTTGTGGGCAACAACTAGTGTTTCTTAAGAAGCTACAACTAAAGCAAAACCATAAGAACGTATATATGGAAGTTATTCTTTTGTTGGAAATTGGGAGCTTTATAGGAATAAAGGACATCGAAAAGATTCACTAGTACAAAAATAACCCTTTTTAAAACGGTGATCTAGACATTTTAAAACGGTTGGCCAACCATTTTAAATTCATATGTTTTAAAAGGTAATGGACCGGTTTAATTAAGACGCAACCGTTTTAAAAGGCTTGCACAAAAAATCACGTTCACAAGTGTTTGTGGGGATTATGAATGTTTAAAAAAAAAATAATACAACCGTTTTAAAAGTGTTGTTTTTTTAGATAATGAGTGTTTTAAAAGACAATACAACCGTTTTAAAAAGTGGTCTTCATGAGTTTATGAGTGTTTTAAGAATACAAATCAACCGTTTTAAAAGTGTTCTTTTATGAGTTTATGAGTGTTTTAAAAAATCAAAACAACCGTTAGGTTGTTTTAAAAGTGGTTGTTTATGACTGTTTTAAAAAGAAATATATTGTTTTAAAAATGCTTTACAAAAAATGTTTTTCATCATTCAATTACCTCTAATCATGAGGTTATATTATATACAATAACTAATTATATGATTCAATTAATAATTTAAAAGCATTACTAAGCCGTTCAAATGAAAATAGATATATAAATATAAAGGCATTACAAATCTGGTTCTTCAAAACATAACACAATTGTTCTAATTTTTCTTTACATAACCCATTAATACAAGTTTCGGCTAAATAATATCTACTAGAAATCCTTAATAAGTTGAATTGAACCCTCTAGCACACATCCATATTGCTATGAATTCAACCCCTGCAAAAATAACGACAGGTTAAAACGTTAAACTTATAACCTGAATGTAGTATGTAACTGGAGAAAGAACACGTCAACATCAATAGAGCCAAGCTAATACATGGTTTCAAGTTAATTCTAGTTTTATCAACACCAAATCAGTTTATAAATACTCTTATTATTGTGAGTATTAACTATGTCATACAATTAACTAAATAAAACCTTAAACTTGAATCGCTAAACTAACATATTGGACGAAATGTGTTTCGAAGCAGACCAAAATTCACGACTATCTGGTCTACATGATTCCAAATGTACTTAGATACTCAAGGCAGCATGGGATTCACATAATAACTAGAAACCATAATCTTAACAATAAAATTTAGCTAATTTAAGAATTTACAGCTATTTTACTTCATAATAACCAGAAACCACATTAGATGTGTATAGAACGCATCGGATAGTGAAACTACCAAAATATTGACACCCCAAAATCTATACGCAAGAAACTGCATGCTAACAATATCAAATCAAAGTTAAAACTAACCTGATTCTTAGAAGCCATTAGCAAATTGTTTACTCAAAAATCCCGGTGAATCGGTGAATCGTCAGGTAGAATTTGCTCTCTCCTTTACTGCATAATATAATATAAATACATAAATTAATTATGATGTTGATAATTCATTAGCTTCTGTAAGTGGAAACATTATAGCAGATAAATACTTTTCCCAATTATGAGTAGCAATGTTCGCGGTTAAAGTGTAAGAATATCATGAACCATTATACATGTGGCACTATTACCAGCCAATAAATCCTAACACACTTTTTATTAATTACCAACAAGGTCACAAGCATACCATATATATGCTCTAGATTACATATTCATACAAAATAACATGAAAAGAAGATAAAGGCTTACCATGTAATTGCACAAACGTCTTTAATATGTTTTTTACAAATTTATCAATTTCACACCGAGTAAGGGGCCTAGAATTGTACATCATCTTGAACGAATAAATGAATAAAAGTTAGATTACAATTCAATATGCATTATAGTTCAACATATAAAAGATATAAATATACAAAATATTCTTACAAGATATTCTCTGCAGGTAATCAAAAAATCATACATAGCGTTCATCACATAATACCCACATTCCCATGTTTCACTTTGATGACACTAAATATATGAATTAACAAGTCACTAGTTAAAATATATAAATAAACAAACCGTAAAGAAAATGATGAAAAACTTACATTTTCCATTTTCCACGTTATTTTCGTTTTCGTAGCTTTTTCAAATAACTCAGTGATCTTGTAACATGATGCATCCTTTTCCTCATTGCTTGAATTGATAATATATCCATACTAGTTTTTTTTCTACGTTGTTGCGATGAATCATAATTAATGAATAATGACCCCTGCATTATTATGAAGTTTTTTAGAAAACTAATATGTTAGTACTTAAATAAATGAAATAAATAAATTCAAGAAAAGGAGAAAAAATAAAACTAATACCCGTCTAAATATGATGCAATAAAATATTGCCTTTTCTTATGATACTTCATGACAGATTTAATATGATTTATGGCAAAGTTTTCATTTGCTTCAGTTGTATTTAATACAATATAATGAGGATTAAAATACGCAGTTTTATTCAAGTTGTTTATCTCTCCCAAAGCATATAATTCATAAAAGCAAAGAAAGAAATATTATAAATTAGTATCACTTAGTTATATTTTCATAAAATGTTGCCATAAAATAAATAAAATAACTGAACAAAAAATCAATGTACTTAGATAATATACCAATTCAAAGTTCCGAGGTCCGCCCATTTGTCAAGAGATAGTTTAATTAATTCCTTTATTTCAACATGCTCAACTTCAGGTTTCCTATACATTCCGTTTGGCGAAGTAATCGCAATCGTTACGCTTTAAGTGCCAATTCTTCTACTAATCTATATATGTTTTCAGGCCGCCTTTTCTTTACCTTTCTCAAAAGTTTAGCAATGTTTGTATTTTTTTTTCTTTGGTTTGGAAACATGTGTTGTACGAACAGGCTCAATAGAGACAAGCGGTGTAAGAACAGGCTTAGTGGAGACAGGCGGTGTGGGAACACGCTCCATAAAGACAGACAGTGTAGGAAAATACGGTGTAGGAACATGCTCACTACGAACAGGTAGAGTAGGAGCATTCTCAATAAGTTTAGGATCAACAACATCCTTGGTATGAGTCGGATGTTTCGGAATCTCGGTATTTAGCTACATTAACAAATGACTTATGAAACCATTTATTATAACTATATATATATATATATATATATATACACACCAAATCCGTAAAACTCACTCCAGTGTTTACTTCTTCTTGAAATTCCATGTGTCCTTGAAATGTCATGTGCCCTTCCCCAAACTACACTAGCAAAGAAAATATATTTTATTTCAACTATATGTAAATTATTAGTTATAAAGAAAAAATTACCGGAGCTGGCATATAACACTCAGAATAATCGGATGTTTGCTGATGATAAGGATTTGATTTTTGACGAGAATTGGTGTTTAAAAGCTGTGTCATAAAACAAATATTGCTAATATAACAATAAATAAAGTAATATACGGCTACATTTTTGTAAAGAATATACTTTTAGGCTTTTCTAGGCCATTGAATAAATTTTCCTTGTGTACTACCCATATCAATTACTTCCTCAGGCTTCATTGTGTACGGTGGGATAGGATAAGCTTTAAATTTTCCTGTTACACCATCTACATAGATTTTTATGTAATCAACATGCATCGGGTTGTTATCTAAAATCCTATGAGAAGAAGGATAAGCTTGCCCATGTCCTAAAATCATGTTGGGGAAGGAATCGTCGAATGGCCATATAAGCTCACAAGTAGTGTTTGACTACAAACACGTAAATATTGTTAGTAAATGTTGGTGCATGTGTCTGTCGACTTCGTCTTGTATCAAGTCTAGTATTAGAATTGTTAGATCAGGGTGCGTTGTACGAGAAAATAGGAGGTTTTAGGGTGTGTTTAAGGTAATTTCGTTTGAAGTGGGTAATTCCGCTTGAAAGTAACATGTGTCATTTCAAGCGGAATTAACTACACTGACACATTCAAACGGAATTAGATCCCCTATATATACCTTCCAAACGAAATCATTTGGAACTTCTGCGATTCCGGTACCGAACTGATGTCGACGCGTCATTTGATCTGTATTGTTGTTAAATCAATAAAACAAGACGTTTAATAGTGAAACAAGCTGTTTTACAAGTCTGTTTCTTAGTTTCCGCCTCTGAAACAGACGAGAACTTTTCTGATTGACTCGTTTGGGTCATGTACACGATCCTACATGTGGTATCAGAGCCCAGGAGGAGGAGTTCTGCAGTTTTCAGCTTGATTTCATTGTGTTTTCTTACTTCTACACCTTCTTTTCACAATTGAACAACTTTTCACGATCAAAATGATCTGAATTTCACATATCATAAGCGAAATGATGTTTTAACAAATCCTTGAAAAAAATGGATCTTAATTCGACTTAAATCTGCTAAAATTGATAATTCCGTTTGAAATTCAGATCAAATATGTTGACATCATCCTAATTTCGTTTGAAATTGCACTTAATTCCGTTTGAAATATGTAATTCCGCTTGAGTATTTCACATCAGAAGTGTTATTCCGTTTGAGAGTTCAAACGAAATTAGTAATCCCATTTCAAACAGATATTCTGCTTGAAATTTCAAACGAAATCAGTGATTCCGTTTGAAGAGTCTAATTTCGTTTGAATACTTAATTTCGTTTGAAGATTGTATGTGCAGGTTAATTTCGCTTGAAGAGGTAATCTCGCTTGGAATAATTCCATTTGAGACCTAATCTCGTTTGAAAGTACCTGTTTTGTGAAAAAGTTTACCGAATCATGAGTGAAGAATTTTACAACGCATTTGCTACATCTCCGACTACTCCGGCTACCATTGCTCAAAGCATGAATTTGGAAAACAAAACTGGAACTATGCAAAAACCCCCTAAGCTAATGAGCATTGAGGAGTATTACGGTTGGAAAGATCGGTTTGAAAACTGGGTTCAAGCAAATCATTTGAGATCTTGGGAGTGTATTTTTAAAAAAATATGTGCTACCACGTACTGATCTGCAAGTTGAGAAAACAATCTCTGAATTCACTGATAAAGAACGAGAAATGTACAAAGCTGAAAAGATGATGATTAGTCTACTTCAGCAAGCTATTAAAGAAGACATCTTTGTATTACTTCAACATGACAAAACTTCAAAATCAATTTGGGATGCTCTTAAAATTAAATTTGAGGGAAGTGAGAAGATGATCAAAAGTAAAAAGGCATTGCTTAAGAAAGAATTTGATCTATTCACAAGTCTACCAGGGGAAGATACAAAGAAACTAATTGAAAGATATTGCCACTTTGTACGTTCTATGTCATTGTTAAGCATAACCAAAGAACGAGAGGAATGGGTTGACAAATTAGCTGATGCTTTTCCTCAAAAAGAATGGGGTACATTTTTGATGATCTTAAAGAACACCGGAGAATATGATGGTTTGACAATTTCTCAGTTCATCGAGAAGATTGAAGGTCAAGATCTTGAACAACAAAAGATTGCGAGGATGAATAATCCGACTGGTCAACAAGATGTGAAAATATATTATAAAGGCAGTGTTCAAGAGGTTGAAATGAGTCCGAAAATTCAAACTGTTTTTAGTGCTGGAAACTTATCCGGAACTATTGATCAAAATCCAAACAGTAGCAGTGGATTCTCTTCATATCCGAGTGTTAATCCAAAGAGTTCAACTTCAAGTTTTCATTATCAAAGTTCAAAAAATGGGAATGGTTGTGTGATACAGTGCAACATTGCATTGAATCTTCCAGATGGTCAAAGTTTTTCTGAAGAAATTGCAAAAGATCACATGGCGTTACTTGCAACTGTGCTACAATCCTATGAAGGTTTGGTTGCAGGAAGGATCAGAAATCCTATGCTAACGAAAGAGGATTACGATCAGATAGATGCTGAAGAAATGGAGCTCGTGGACATCAAATGGTGCTTAGCTAGTGTCTTGAGAAGAGTTGAAAAGTTCAAAATGATTACAGGAAGAAATGATTTCTTGGATGCACATGTTTCTACTTTGGGTTTTGATAAATCTAAAGTTACTTGTTTTCGATGCAGGGAGAAAGGTCATTTCAAAAGAGAATGCAAAAATCAGGAAGCGAGTGGAGCAAAAAATCCACAAGGATCTAAGTGTGAATATAAAAAGATCCCATATGGATTTTTAGAAGTTGTAGATGTTTTGAAATCTTGCACTGGATGTGCTTAAGTCAAAACATGAAATAAAATGCTTATGAAGTTGAGATGCTTGATATGTCAAGGCGACATATGAAGCAGAATTTGAAGGTTAAGTCAATGTATGAGGAAAATACTTTTGAAAACTATGCATGGGGTTCTTTTAAGAAAAATGTGTTTAACGTTTTTGAAACCTTGTATATAATACTTTTGAAATCATAAAGTAGGTGTATTAGATAGATATATTTACAAAAATGTTTTAAAATCATGCGAGATGAATTTTGAAATTATGTATAAGGTTTTTGAAAGACTTGAATGATGCTTTTCGAAATCATGCACTTGATAAGAAAATGTATTGTGTTAATATTGTCTTCAGACTATATGAAATATTTTGAAATTAGAAAGGTTGGTTTTGATAACATGGCCAATGTTTTTGAAATAACATAGACAATGTATCTAGAAAAAAATGTTTTCAAACTATATGAAATGTTTTGAGATCATGAAGATTGTTTTGAAATACTTGTACTGTGTATGTTGAAAAATCAAAATGTAATGGGTATGAGATTTGAAAATACCCTTAGTTATCTAACCAAGGATTTAAAGGTAAAGATGTGCTGAAGCATGATTACTCATAATGTCACTTTATTTTCTGTACTTCGTATCTTAGAATGAAACGAGTACTTAAAATTTTCGAGGGACTCATGAGCGATCATTTGAAAGAGAGAAACACAAGAGTAGTTTGTAAGGAACATAGTTCCTTAGTACAGGTATTATAGAGAATTTCCATACACTCATGTAACTAGGCTTGTATATCAGAACTGCGAACAACAACTTTTATTTATAAACAAAACATATTGTTTCACAATACACGAAAACAAACGAAACAAAGGCATAAGACAGCAACATCCTTTGTTCAGCCGAATGCTCATCCAAGGGTTGGATTTGCACTGACAATCTTCGGGCAGTTGTTCCTGTAATGGATCGTCTCGCCACAGTTGTAGCAAGTACCACGCGGAAAACGAGCTTGAGTTGGGTTGACTTGGAGTTGATTTAGACCACCTTGGTTCGGGTTACATCGACAAGCACTTGCCAGGTGACCAACTCGTCCACATGATACACACCGATGACACTGTAAGTGAGCTTGGTGATGCCCCTTACATTTGTTGCATAATGGTGCCGTTCCCTTGTATTGCTTCTTAGCAGGTGGTGTTGCCTTCTGGCTAGGCCCTGCTTGATTTGGTATAACTGCTGCGGGTTTCCTTGAAGCCTTACGCTTCCTTGATTTTGGTGCTGGCTTGACTTCTGCTTCCTTTGGTGGCTCTTGAGTGGCTTCATTGTCGAGACGAGAGACTTCATTGTTGAGACGAGCCATGGCAATGCCTAAATCCACAGTCTTCTGAATCACCTCGCCTATTTGCTGGACAAATTTGGCTGTTCGCTCGGACATTTGACCAGTGCTGAGAGGAATAGACATTTTAGAAGGAAAAGAAAGTCATAGGAAGAAACAAGTGAAAGGTTATTGGAAAATCAATACAGAATGGTAACGAATGAAAATTGTGATCATTTGTTTGTTACCTAGGCAAACAAATGAGATGGTGACAAATCAAAGTAAATGTGTCAAAAATAATGTATCGCGAAGACATGCTCGCCTATAAGTAAACACTCATCCCAAGAATTCCCAGGTAAGCACAACTGGTCTCGCGTCTGATGAGATGTATACGAAGTGCTTGCCTAGACAGAAAACCCAGAATACAGCCATTCACCCTTCCAGTTTGCACATTTTCACATTATTTAAAACCCAAAACCTTGACGAGGTTTTGAAAACTCAAAGGGGTTCAAAACCATATAATAGAGAGTTCAAAACCTTATAATAAAGGGTTCAAAACCTAGTAATCAATCATCCTAGAACAGATGATTAGTTTTCAAAGCGGTTTTGAATTTTATGTTCTTGTTGTGGTTGTCGCCTAAGGATAGGTGACAGTATTGTTTTATGACTAAATGCAAGTAAACTCGCGTTAGGGTCCTAGAAAGGTTATAGACTAGGTCAAAGTATTACTAATAACCTAATTCCCTATAACCATGAGCTCTGATACCAACTTTTCTGTCACACCCGACCACGTAAAACAACAAAACATTGCGGAAACATCGGGGAGTGTTGTAACAGAATCATTGTTTCATAACACATGGAAATTGAAATATTGTTTTATTGGGTAAAAGAGTTACAATGTCTTGATAATCAAAGAAACATAACATAAATAACTAGTCTGCATCTTTTATTGTCACTAAGGCCCATGTCCGCCTAAGTGTATCTTGATCAATCCTATGCTTCATTTCCTGAAACACATGTGAAAATAGGTACGTCAGCATAAAAATGCCGGCGAGTACATAGGTTTTGTGAAAATAAGATTCATGACTTCAGTTTAAGAAAATGTTTAGTCATGAACCTTGTAATTTGTTTTGTCTTTGTAAATCATTTGAAAAACAATAAGTTCAGATGATACCTATAAATAAGAGAATAATGCATGGTTAAATGAATAACCATGTAAAATGAGTTTGTATAAGTTAAGTTGTTTGTAAAACAATGTATTGGGAAAAATATGTTATTTATATAAAATGTTATATGTCATAAACTGAAATGATTCAAATAACGCTACGATATGTAATACCATACAAACACTTATATATAGGAAGTACCAGCGGCGTATCCACCATGCTTGTATCATATTACACACGCATCGTTACTTAATCACTTACTCAAACCAAACTACCAAAGTAAAATGTTCGTGTCTAATGTAAATCATGTAATGTATAACCAATGTCAAAAGTGTTTATGTGTCAAATGTAAACCATGTAATGTGTAACCAAAATGATATGTATGGCTAGTGAAAATGTATCAACTAAACCATATGCACAAGAACATAGTATTGAAGTAAAACTTGGTTTAAATCAAAGCTATGTTTTGTGGAAATGCATGATCAATGTAAATCATGTAATATGTAACCAAAATGATATGTATGGCTAGTGAAAATGTATCAACTAAACCATATGCACAAGAACATAGTATTGAAGTAAAACTTGGTTTAAATCAAAGCTATGTTTTGTGTAAATGCATGCTATACTGATACGAACATCTATGCGGTGTTGTGAAAATGCATACATCCAAGCCTTGAGACTGCGGCGATAAACCCTTAAACAACTTAAAGGTTTATCTAAATTATGTATATCGAATTCGGTCATTCCTTTCATCCCCATTCCCAGGATGTCCGGAACGGGAGTTGTCAATTCCTATGGTACCACTTCCTACTAACGAACGGCGTAGCTAATGTTAATGAATGTATTGTTCCATTGTAAACAACCCAAATGTCATAACAAAATGTAAGCATGTAATGAAAACGATGTACTAAGTATGCACGCAATGGACATACATAGCATAAAATGTAAATGTAAAACGATGTACTAAGTATGCACGCAATGGACATACATAGCATAAAACATAATGAAATCAAGTACTATAATGTACTAACGAACATAGCAGGTATATGATGTGAAAACATGGAAAGCATGAAAGTAACAAGTAGGCACATGTGTTTCACCCCAAAACAGTTTGGAAAACAGTAAAAGAGGGGTCTATGTACTCACTTGAGATTGCTCAGTAGTCCTTGAGTAACAACCAAACAATGCTAGAGATCACGGAATCAAACGACACCTAATATAGGTAACTATGTTAATAAACCGGACCTAAATCGGAAGATCGGATAGAATGAGGGTTCGTAAACCAAACGAGTATAGAGACTCGTGTCATATGGTTTAACAAAGCCTACATACTAAATGAAACCTTAATCTAAGTGCTTTCGACCCATTACGACCCGTTTAGGTAGCTTATGCTACTTTAACGCGTCGTTCGCGTAAAACGCGTTCGGACCGCCTAACTAGTCCTATGACAAGTGTTATATGCCTAAACATGTTACATAATCAGTTATGTGACAAAAGTTTAGGTTACATATGCTTAATTACCAATTATACATGAAAAGGGTATTCTGGTAATTTACCTAAGGCATATAAACTACCTATCATACAACTACTTAAACGATGTGACCATAGGGTATAACTTCGGAAGGTTATTCCCTACCTACTATGGTCACCTAATGTATTTGGTCGGATCCTAATGATCGACCAAACTGGGTCGGGTTCGAAGGTATAAGCGATTTATTAGATCGCTTACCCTACGACCCTAGACAACGTGGTAATCAGTAGGCATAGTCCCAAGGGACTATAACCAACGTGATTACACTCACGTTGCGAAGTTCAAACGAACTTCGCATTGACCATAACTGGTCAACGCAGAAAGTCAAACAAAGTTTGACTTTCAGACTCGAAAAGACTCGAAAAGCAATAAAAGAACGAAAGAATACTTACGAAGGGTCCCCGAATGCTAATCCCGATCCAAGTAGCTCAGGTATGAAACAATGGTTTCAACTTAGAGCTTCTCAAATCAGAATTCTAGTGAGTTTAGCAATGGGGTGGATGGGTATTTATAGTTTTCGGGTAACCGTTAAGATCGTTTCATGGAAACCGTGCTCGAATCTTGTGCGTACACTTGTCACAAAGTTGTGGTAACTTAAAAATGGTCCTAATGAGCTGAATGTGCAGTTGTGAGTGTGTGGATGAGGTTTAAACAGCTGGAATCAGCTGACTAAGCGTTCTTATCTGATCAGGGAGGCTGAGGCGGCCCGCTTCAGGATCAGACAAATCTAATGCGGGCCGCATGGCCCTTCTGATCAACATATAACTTTCAAAAATGACAGTTTCAGCCCCTGCACGTGTTTAAGGCCATTTCCGACACTTCTAAGGCCCGTAAAGCCAACTTTAAGGCCCTAAAATGATGCCTAAACATTTTGGACATGAAACATGTTCAAAAGTATGTCCGATGTCAGTTCGTTTGGTCGTACGAACGCGATGTGCGCTTAATTACGACGGAATGCGCACAAGCGCGAAAAACGATCCAAAATGCGTGACGAATGGATTTTTCTTATGCCAAACACTAAAATAAAATATTTTAATGCTTACATAAATTTTTGGATGTCTGGATGCATTCAGAACGTAAGTTATGCGCGTAAATGCAAACTTGTGCACTTTTTGACGCTTTTAGTCCCTGAATGACCCAAAAGTTTATTTTAGCACACCGAACCCCTTAAAGCCTATTTCTAAGCTATGTAGAGGATATTTAAGGTGTGTTTAACTTATGGTCATGTTCCGGAATGTCTGTTACAGTTCAAATTGGCATACTTTCGCAGTTTGTCAAGTTTAGTCCCTGTAAGCGAATTAACTTATTTTTGCCATACCAAAAGCCTTCAAAACTTATTTCTAAGTTGTGTAAAGGTTATTTAAGGTATGTTAAGCCTATTTCACTATTCCGGAGTGTTTTTTGCATTAAACTGGTTATATTTACACATCAGTGCGCGTATAACCTTCCAGAAAGCGATTTAGTATTAGAATTGTTAGATCAGGGTGCGTTGTACGAGAAAATAGGAGGTTTTAGGGTGTGTTTAAGGTAATTTCGTTTGAAGTGGGTAATTCCGCTTGAAAGTAACATGTGTCATTTCAAGCGGAATTAACTACACTGACACATTCAAACGGAATTAGATCCCCTATATATACCTTCCAAACGAAATCATTTGGAACTTCTGCGATTCCGGTACCGAACTGCTGTCGACGCGTCATTTGATCTGTATTGTTGTTAAATCAATAAAACAAGACGTTTAATAGTGAAACAAGCTGTTTTACAAGTCTGTTTCTTAGTTTCCGCCTCTGAAAAAGACGAGAACTTTTCTGATTGACTCGTTTGGGTCATGTACATGATCCTACATGTGGTATCAGAGCCCAGGAGGAGGAGTTCTGCAGTTTTCAGCTTGATTTCATTGTGTTTTCTTACTTCTACACCTTCTTTTCTCAATTGAACAACTTTTCACGATCAAAATGATCTGAATTTCACATATCATAAGCGAAATGATGTTTTAACAAATCCTTGAAAAAATTGGATCTTAATTCGACTTAAATCTGCTAAAATTGATAATTCCGTTTGAAATTCAGATCAAATATGTTGACATCATCCTAATTTCGTTTGAAATTGCACTTAATTGTGTTTGAAATATGTAATTCCGCTTGAGTATTTCACATCAGAAGTGTTATTCCGTTTGAGAGTTCAAACGAAATTAGTAATCCCGTTTCAAACAGATATTCTGCTTGAAATTTCAAACGAAATCAGTGATTCCGTTTGAAGAGTCTAATTTCTTTTGAATACTTAATTTCGTTTGAAGATTGTATGTGCAGGTTAATTTCGCTTGAAGAGGTAATCTCGCTTGGAATAATTCCATTTGAGACCTAATCTCGTTTGAAAGTACCTGTTTTGTGAAAAAGTTTACCGAATCATGAGTGAAGAATTTTACAACGCATTTGCTACATCTCCGACTACTCCGGCTACCATTGCTCAAAGCATGAATTTGGAAAACAAAACTGGAACTATGCAAAAACCCCCTAAGCTAATGAGCATTGAGGAGTATTACGGTTGGAAAGATCGGTTTGAAAACTGGATTCAAGCAAATCATTTGAGATCTTGGGAGTGTATTTTTAAAAAATATGTGCTACCACGTACTGATCTGCAAGTTGAGAAAACAATCTCTGAATTCACTGATAAAGAACGAGAAATGTACAAAGCTGAAAAGATGATGATTAGTCTACTTCAGCAAGTTATTAAAGAAGATATCTTTGTATTACTTCAACATGACAAAACTTCAAAATCAATTTGGGATGCTCTTAAAATTAAATTTGAGGGAAGTGAGAAGATGATCAAAAGTAAAAAGGCATTGCTTAAGAAAGAATTTGATCTATTCACAAGTCTACCAGGGGAAGATACAAAGAAACTAATTGAAAGATATTGCCACTTAGTACGTTCTATGTCATTGTTAAGCATAACCAAAGAACGAGAGGAATGGGTTGACAAATTAGCTGATGCTTTTCCTCAAAAAGAATGGGGTACATTTTTGATGATCTTAAAGAACACCGGAGAATATGATGGTTTGACAATTTCTCAGTTCATCGAGAAGATTGAAGGTCAAGATCTTGAACAGCAAAAGATTGCGAGGATGAATAATCCGAGTGGTCAACAAGATGTGAAAATGTATTATAAAGGCAGTGTTCAAGAGGTTGAAATGAGTCCGAAAATTCAAACTGTTTTTAGTGCTGGAAACTTATCCGGAACTATTGATCAAAATCCAAACAGTAGCAGTGGATTCTCTTCATATCCGAGTGTTAATCCAAAGAGTTCAACTTCAAGTTTTCATTATCAAAATTCAAAAAATGGGAATGGTTGTGTGATACAGTGCAACATTGCATTGAATCTTCCAGATGGTCAAAGTTTTTCTGAAGAAATTGCAAAATATCACATGGCGTTACTTGCAACTGTGCTACAATCCTATGAAGGTTTGGTTGCAGGAAGGATCGGAAATCCTATGCTAACGAAAGAGGATTACGATCAGATAGATGCTGAAGAAATGGAGCTCGTGGACATCAAATGGTGCTTAGCTAGTGTCTTGAGAAGAGTTGAAAAGTTCAAAATGATTACAGGAAGAAATGATTTCTTGGATGCACATGTTTCTACTTTGGGTTTTGATAAATCTAAAGTTACTTGTTTTCGATGCAGGGAGAAAGGTCATTTCAAAAGAGAATGCAAAAATCAGGAAGCGAGTGGAGCAAAAAATCCATTTGGAAAAGATGATTACTATCGAAAAGCTATATATCAACAGGTTGCTCATCAACCACATCAACAAAAAGAACCACAAACTGCACATGCTAGGATGATTGAAGATGCAAATAAGAAAGCTTATTATGGTATCATTGATCAAGATGATGAGAAAATGGCTCCAGGATTTAGCTGGGATAAGTTTGTGGATGAGAATGGGGAGTTTAAAGCTTTCATTGCAAAGATAGTTTAAGAACCTGATTTGTTTACAGAATGGATGAAAGCGATTGGTATTCATGAGAAGAATCAAGAAGAAGAATCTGTTTCATCCGATGAAAGTTCAAAAGAAGCAACTGTTTTTGATCAAACACCATCTGATTCTGTTTTTTCAGATGATAGTTCTGAAAAGACAATAGATTTTGATCAATCACTAACTGATGACAGTAGTGATGATGAGGAAGAAATGCATATAAATATTGCAAAAACTCATTTATCTCCTGAAAGTTTTCAATTTTATTTTGCAGATCGCTTGGAGAAATTGAAGAAGAAACAAGCAGCAAAAGAGTTGAAAAAGATGAAGGAAGTTAATGTTGCTGAGAGGAATGGTGAAGCTGAGAAGGTGATTGAAGCTGAAACAGTGATTGAGGTTCAGAAGGTCATCAAAGTTGAAAAGATTGTGGAAGTCATCAAACCTTGCTCAAAGTGTTTGGAATCTTGCAAGCAATGTGCAGAAAAAGATGAGAAGTTGAGTGAGCAAGACAAGATGAAAGAACAATTACTGTTTAATCTTAATTATATGAAAGAGTCGTATGACGTTTTGAACAGAACAGTAACTGGTCTACAAAAGACTAATTCAGAAAGAGAAGATGCATTGACTATGATGAATGCTGTGATGATGACAAAACAGAAGGCGATTAATCATTACATTGAAGAATGTGCAAAGTTAAAGCGGGAGTTGGAAAATGAAAAGATAGAAAATGAAAGAATCAGACGGTTATTACAAAGTTATTCTAGTTCTGATTATCTGATTGATCGAATTTATCCAACTGTTGCAGGACTTGAAGCATTTAAAGATGAGAAGCCAAAGAAGAAGGATACTGGTAAGAAGCAGAGTGTTAATTATAACAAGTGTCCACCTCCAATTTGGGAAGGGTATTCTCCTAGAAAACCGAATGAGGAGCAAGCCAATAAGGCTGTCAATATAAAGTTAAAATCCGAAACAACTGATGAGTTACCAGAAAACATTGACGTCACGTTCACATCGTCTGACACTGATCATGAGTCTGAGTTAATAAAAAAGGTGGTCGATCAGGTGTTGGATACAGATGAGGAGTCGGAGTCAAAGTCTGAGTCTGAAAGTCCGGGATCATCATCAGTCAACAGTAAAAAAATCGTCGGTTAAACGGGTGTACAATAAAGAATTCATGTTATCAAAATCTAATTTGAATGACGAATCAGTCAAAGTGGCATATACTTTGAAAGATTCAGACAAATTATATTCTGATGAGGAATTTCCAATAAGAAGTGTTCAAATTGAAAAGATCAAAAAGGTTTTCAAAATGACAGAAATTAATATTTCTGAAATAAAAGATTTAAATCTTACAAAAAAACCTAAAAAGTACACTTTAAGAGTTCAACAACGATTAAACAAGAAAAAAGGTTATAGTTCTGGTTTAGGTTTTCAAAAGAAACCTAACCATAACGGTAATTTCAAAAGAAAGGGTTTAGGTTTTATTCCACCAGAAAATCATAAAAATGATAAAATTTCTAAAACAAATACAAAATTTGTTTCAGGAGGAAATGCAGAAGAAGAACAGAAGAAGCCTTTCTGGAGACAGTCAAACTTGGAGTTTCTTGCTGAAAAGAAGAAGTTTGGAGCTTATCAAAAGAAAGAGACTAGAACCTGTTTCAGATGCAATGAAGCTGGTCATATTGCTTGGAACTGTCCTCAGACTATAAAGACGAAACAGGGAGTCTCAGAAAAACATAAAGAAATTATTGTTGATAAAACTGAACTTCCAACTGAAAAATTCAAAGTTTTTGAAAATTCAACATATGAAGTTGGAGAGTGCTCAAAGGCCAGGTTCTATAAAAAGAGAGCTAAGCATGACAACCAAATGTGGGTTGTTAAAAAGTTTTATGAGAAACTTGGCGATGAATCTGATTCCACAAAGTCAGATGAGCCACAGGTTGAGGTTAACAAAGAAAACTCAGTACCTCCAATGGATGATGTTCATTTTCCACCATTGAGGGCTGAAAATTTTAAATCAAAAGTTAGGAAAGTTGAGATCTCGAATCAGTTCTATTCTGAGAAGAAAGAATTTGATGTCGAGAAAGCGTTTAATGGATATGTGAAAAAGATTTTTGGAAAAATGGTTGAGGGTAAGGTGAAAGGGGTAAAGGATTTTTATGAAACAAAGAAAGCAACTTATTACCCAGATGAAGTTGAGGAGGAAACATCCAAGTTTGGTGAAGCTTGGATGTCAGTTTTTCATAAGTAAGAAGTTTGACTTGCCGGAGCTTCCAGGTTGGTAAGTGTGAAGCAGGTATCGGCATCTTTCTTGAGAAATTCACGAAAGTGATTTCGAAAGGGACATTAAGTTGTACTTGATTTTCTACAAGAAGTATTTGTTGGTCGATTCTTAAAATTGTTAAATTTTTCAAGTGATTTTGAGAAAAACAATGTGATTAACCCCTAACCTACAAGTGGTAAAATCAACAAAACTTATTTTCCGGAAAAATCATTTTGGTTAAAACAAACTTAAGTGTTTTGAAATCATAATGAGAAAATAGTTTGTTGTAAGGGGAGTTCTGATTGTTTATGCCAAGTGGATGGCGAATTGAAGTGATTCGATATCAATTGTCACTTTACTTGTACAGTTTATTTTCAAATTTCTTTAAATGTGTTTAAATTTTAGGGGGAGTCAGAATTTCAGAAAATCCAAAAACATTAGAAAATTTGAAAAAGACAAAAACATGATAAAATACATAATGAGCTTTGGTGTCGAAAAGAGGAAATGATAGTACATCAGTAGACAGTTACAGTATGCTAAAGAAATGTAATGATTAAATAGCGTTAAAACGGTCTCACTGATGATATACCGATAGATTTTTACACATTTAGTAAGATTTTTTGGGATATAAACTTAAATTCAAACTTGCTTATTTCGAGGGGAACACTACTTGGATATATAGGTAACCCCTGAAATTTCGTTTGAAGGATCCCTCTTTCTGAGATACTAGGTCTTTATGCTCAGTGATATCTGGGGTATTATCCCGGGACTTCTGATTTTGCGGAAGCAATGGCCTAGTCCCCGGAGAATACTTTACGCTTGCTTGAAATAAAAGCCTACCCTCAGCATAAAAATGATGAAACATTGAAAAATGCAAATCATGTGCTGTCGTAAAAAAGATCCTCTAAAGGGGACCCACCAAAAGTCGAAGCCGTCATCTATCTGCTGAACGGAAGTTCTGACCTGAGCTCTCACGGTTCTTCACATTTAACCCCTTACAGATATCATCTGTGGTATACTCACCTGTAAGACTGAATATTGGGATTTGGATACGGGAGTATATTCAAGAGGTGGGACACATGAATGAGTTTAAGTTCTTAATACACCTAATTCATATCCTGAATCAGTTGAAATTTGTGTGAAAATTTAAATGGATCAGTATATCGGCAATCTAAGTGAATTGTTTAATTCTTATTGTGTAACTAAGCTCAACGGTACTTGTGACTTGTCATAAACTGATATGATCCTCTTACACAAATTCACAAAAATATTGTATGTATATATTTCTTTACTGTATTTTATTTCATTCAAAAATCCAAAAAGATTTTAGTGTGTTTTAGCATAAATTTTGAAAACTTCAAAAAGATTTTCGATAACTGATGTTGGAGAGTTGATTTTCAAAATTCCAAGTGCTAAACATGATGAGCATGTGGTGAGGGGGAGTTTGTGTTTAAATGGAAAAGATTTTGAATAATTGTTTACAAGTGGTCATCAGAAGCTTTTATAATGACAAATCATTCTGGAAAGATATCTGCTTGTAGTATATAAATTTCTCAAATGTTAAATTTGTGAAATTTATTTCTGGGTTAAGAATGTGCAGGTTTAGCCAGGTTTCGAACCTAAACATGTAAAAAGAGCACATAATCAAGTTGCAATTCTGAAAGAAAGAGAAAGAAGTTTGAGGATGCTTTTCAGTGTCAGATACTTCAGTGAGCGATCAGACTGATAAAGACTGAAGACGTTGAAGACTCGACACTTAAGACTCGTCAACATTCGAGGGGGAGTCTGTTGGTGCATGCGCCTGTCGACTTCGTCTTGTATCAAGTCTAGTATTAGAATTGTTAGATCAGGGTGCGTTGTACGAGAAAATAGGAGGTTTTAGGGTGTGTTTAAGGTAATTTCGTTTGAAGTGGGTAATTCCGCTTGAAAGTAACATGTGTCATTTCAAACGGAATTAACTTAGTTAATTCCGCTTGAACTGACACACTGACACATTCAAACGGAATTAGATCCCCTATATATACCTTCCAAACGAAATCATTTGGAACTTCTATGATTCCGGTACCGAACTGCTGCCGACGCGTCATTTGATCTGTATTGCTGTTAAATCAATAAAACAAGACGTTTAATAGTGAAACAAGCTGTTTTACAAGTCTGTTTCTTAGTTTCCGCCTCTAAAACAGACAAGAACTTTTCTGATTGACTAGTTTGGGTCACCTACACGATCCTATAGTAAATACTATAAAATACACCTATCTTGACAAGTGAACAATGACACACGCTCATTTTATGACATCTACTAAAAGATAAAAACTTATGTCGACTATTAAGAAGCTATTTGCACATAGAGTGGTATGAAGAAAACTTTACCAGGGCATCAATTACATAAGAGCAGAAAATTTAAGTTGCATAATGGGTCAAATGTAGAAATCAGACAAAATGAAACAACTTGAACAACTTAAACGTGTCAAAACTGCCATATGTTTGAATGTTAACAGTTAATTGAAAAATAAGAATCTCAGCTGATCAAAGTGATTTGTTGTATGTTTAATTTTCATACCGCATCATGTAAATTTAAGTTTTTTTTTTCACAATATTAAGAGAGTAGCAGTAATCTCTACTACTGAACTAATAGATGGAAAAAAGAGTGAATACTAGCATGCTTATGAACTACTCTACAAACAGACCTAACAACAAAATTCAAATAAGCACGTTCAGCCAAAAGAAAAAAAAACAGGTTTTATCATACTGTTGTGCTTGATTTGATTTTTGAATCAAGACTAGAGCAAATTGGAGCCTCTGAAAAGCATGCCGGCCTTATCGTGTTTGCATTTTTTATGTTAATAAGAAAGAATTCGGGTCCTATCAAACTGGTATGAGAAAAGCCATCTCGCTGAAAGGTCTATTTAATCATAGATTATTCATCAAATTAAGCATGGTGCTATCCTATGCTAATCTCCTATACATACAGCTACTTATTAAATGCTACCACCATGTATAATCTTATATATAATAAACGAATCACTCCATAATTATTGAATTCACCACGATATTAGAAAACTGTTTTTATTGGTTAAGTCAACGGACATAGAGTACATAGAGTTGTCCAAAACGGCGTCACTCATGCCATTTCAACGAGTCGATTTGCGACATGTTTAGTTTCTTGGACCGTTTAAAAGTGACCCCATGTTGATCCGGCCCGTTTACAAAGGGTCATTTGAGTCAACCTCGTCAAAGACGAAGGGTTAACAATTTTCATAACTCAGTGTTCGGAATAATGTCGAACTATGAGAAACGAGTTGACTTAGTCTCTCCTCGGATGACGTAGTTTGTTAAAGAGCGAAATTGTCGGGTGGTGGTTAGCTGTCCTAAGAAAGGCGATGTTGTCGGGAAGCTTGTGCTGTTGGTATATGTGTATGCCATTAGTACCCTTTTATGACGTACAAGGCGCGCCAAGAAAGGTGTTTTTCTACTAGTGTGCAGTCGTGTTAAAAAGAATAGTAAACAGACGTTAAAATACGGTACCTCAATTTCAGGTAGACTAATAACTGAGCTCGCCTGAGCCGTTGCAACTAAACGATATTGGTCCCTGATGTGCGTAAAATACAACATATAAATTGTATAAATACGGCGTAAAATCAACCATTTCGGTACTAATGTTGGAAAAGCTTCTACTTTTTTCCTTTTTAATTTACAGGGTCAAAAGAGCTTAAACGCACAAAAGGAGCAAAATAACAGCAAAAACCTACATAAATACAATGAAGGAGGATTGACACAACTCGCCAAGCCCACATCCACATCCAAACCAAGAAAATAGCAAGATCTGAAGATCTGGCACGGGGCCGTGCCCACCAGGCATAGGTCGTGCCCAGTTAGAATTCTCTACAAAACAAAAAGACAACAACAAAAGACAAATCAGAAGATTGACACGGGGCCGTGCTAAGGCAACATGAGGCGTGGTCAACTCTGAGATTCACAGAATTTGAGATAGTACAGCAAGTACATTGGCCACGGGCCGTTCCATTGACCTATAGGGTCATGTTTGTACGAGGTCTGACACTGCAGTTAATGAGGAGGAGAGAGATTGAAGGCCACGGGGTCGTGCCAGGTGGGCACGGGCCGTGTTGGACGTCTGACTTCAGCTATAAATAGGGGTGTTTGGTTTCATTCCAATCCATCCTTTGGCAAACCACTTCTCTCACACTTGCCACCACTCCGCCACCATTACAACACCAACACCCACCACCATCATCCATCTTCCATCATTTAGAGTATGTAGTAGTCTCGGGATCCAATATCGATCGTAAGAGTTCTTGTTAAACAAAGGCCATGCTTGGCTAAACTCTTACATCACTTAGTGAAGACAAATCTTTTATGTATTACTTTTTGATTTCCAATCTTTGGCTCCTTTTTATTTGGGTATGTATTAATTACTTTAATAACTAGTTTTTTTATATTGAAGGAGAATTTATCTAACCCTTCTTCATATGTTGTTGATTCACATAGACGTGTCTTTACGGTCTATATAAAGCGCGTTAACTACTTGGAAGTGGGTTAGAAGGGTGGTTGGGTACTTCTGTGTCTCGTTCAGTGAATAGATCCTGCGAGAACCTGGTTCAAGCTTAGTGTACTTCACGGTTTGGGTGGTACTGTTCCACCCAGAAGATAGTAGGAAACCACTTGAATCCCTTATTTATAAACTACTGTTAAAACTTTAAAACAACCATGCAAGGACTGTATCACTGCTGACTCAGACAAAAGGGTTGAGGGTAACGCTGCCTGGAACAGGGCCTACCACTGTTTGCATTAATAACCTACTTAATTATCTTTCAATAATCCGACCTTGCGGGACTGTATCCTTGCTGACTCAGACCAATAGGTTGAGGGTAACACTGCTTGGAAGGGAGCCTACTATTATAACTTAAAGACAATCTCTTAAAATGCTCAAAGTGCGAAAATCATTAAAGGATACATAAAAGTGGAGTTGGAACCAAGTGATTCCTACTTGTTTATTTGTTTTTCCTTATATTTTATTTTTGCTTTTTAGTTTATCTTTTTATAAATTTAAAACCTTTTTCATCAAAATTTGGTTAGATTAGACATTAACGATAAGCTGGTATTAAAAGATCTTGTGTCCTTTGACGACCTTGGTATCTTGCCATCACTATACTACGTCCGCGATGGGTGCACTTGCCTTAACGTGTATGTAGAGTGATAGTATTATATGGTGTTTTATAAATTTAAAACTTGAATTTGCGAGTAAAAAGAGCTAAAATATATCTTAAAAATATATACACACCGCACCACGTCAGTCCCTTTGCACTTCGTCTATCTCTTCTATTACTCTATCAACTCCCTTATACAAAACTAAAGTTTATCTCATCTAATTTACACATTAGCCTTTTTTATCAAGTGAACCATCATAATCTAGTTTATAATCCGATTCACAAATTTGTAGGCATAGTGTTTTTTTTTATTCTTTAGAGACCTGAAACTGAAAATGGACTTAATAATCATAACACTCAAACATAAAGATATCATCAATATGAATCTAAATTAACCACAATTGAGTATAAAAAAGAAATCACACCCATTATCTAAGTCTCTAACGGCAGCCATGATTTTTAATGTGAGAGGTAGGGACCAAATAATATAAAACATCACTTTCACTTTTAAATACTATAAAAACCTAACAAAATCAAAGATGTGGGGACATATGAGACCAAATAACAAAAAAAGGCACAAAACAAAAAAAGTGCATAATATATTCATCCCTTAAATCCTAAGAAATGTTGAACCCCAAAGTTGATTAAAGCAAATAGCTCCAAGGCTTGAAAGAATTCTCCCCTATTTCTCTTCAAAATAAGAAGTAATGGTAGATTTTCAAAGCAAAGTGATGTGCGTAAAATGCAACATATAAATTACATCAAACAAGGTGCAAAAATCAACCCTTTTTTGGTACTAATGTAGGAAAAAGCATGTTTTGTTGTTTACTTTTAATTTTCATGATCAAAAGAGCTTAAACGAACAAAAGGAACCAATTAACAACAGAAACCAACACAAATACAAAGAAGAAGGATTGACACGACTTGCCGAACCCCCATCCACATCCAAACCAACAAAAATAACAAAAACAGAAGCTTAGGCACGAGGTCGTGCCAAACTCAACATGGGTCATGGTCAACTCCAAGATTCGCAGAATCTGAGATAGTATAGCAAGTACATTCACCACGGCCAGTGCCGTTGACACACGAGGTCGTGTTAGTACAAGACCTGACATCTTCAGTTAATGAAGGGAGAGAAAGTGAACACCACAGGGTCGTGCCAGGTGGGCACGTGGCCGTGTGAATGATCTGTTTCCAGCTATAAATAGGGGTTCTTGGTTTCATTCCAACTCATCTCTTGGCAAACCACTTCTCTCACACTTGCCACCAGTCCACCACCACCACTACAACACCAACACCCACCACCATCATCCACCTTTCATCTTTTAGAGTGTGTAGTAGTCTCGGGATCCAAGATCGATCGCAAGAGTTTTTGTAAAAAAAAGGCTATACTTGGCTAATCTCTTACATCAATTGGTGAAGACAAATCTTTTATGTATTACTTTTTATTTCCAATCTTTGACTACTTTTTAGTTGGGTATGTATACTAGAAATACTTAGGAAAGTTAATAATCAATTAATGTGTTGTGGAACTACCAACGAGATTAGCCAAGCATGGCCTTTGTTCGACAAAAACTCAAACGATCGATCTTGGATCCTAAGACTACTACACACTCTAAATGATGGAAGATGGATAATGGTGGTGGGTGTTGGTGTTGTAATAGTGGTGGAGTAGTGGTAAGTCTGTGAGAAGTGGTTTGCCAAGGGATGGATTGGAATGAAACTAAGAACCCATATTTATAGCTGAAGTCAGACGTCCAACACGGCCCGTGCCCGCCTGGCACGGCCCCGTGGCCATCAATATTTGTCCTCTTCATTAACTGTAGTGTCAGACCTCATACTAACACGGCCCTGTACGTCAACGGCACAGCCCGTGGCCAATGTACTTGCTGTACTATCTCAGATTCTGCGAATCTCAGAGTTGACCATTCCTCGTGTTGCCTTAACACGGCCCCGTGTTGATCTTCTTATTTGTCTTTTGTTGTTATCTTTTTCTCCTGCAGAGAATTCTAACTTCTAACAGGCCATGACCCATGGCTGGTGGGCATAGTCCCGTGGCAGATCTTCTGATCTTGCTATTTTCTTGGTTTGAATGCGGATGGGGGCTTGGCGAGTTGTGTCAATCCTCCTTCATTGTATTTATGTTGGTTTTTGCTGTTATTTTGCTCCTTTTGTCCGTTTCAGCTATTTTGACCGTGTAAATTAAAAAGGAACAAAGTGTTGTTGCACTATTGTGGATACAGCTCGTTGCAGTTCTCCCGTGTTTTGAAGTGAAGGCCGGGATCAAGATATCCTCCTATCTCGACCCGGTACAATGTTAACAGTCTTCATGGGACTCTCTTATCACAAACAATAGACTTGGTCAATGTATATTTGGATTATTACACCCACGAAGAATGAAGAAGGTTCGTGCATGATTATTATACCCATGAAGAATGAAGAGGGTTCATGCATGATTATTTATTGATGAACAATGAAGTCTTCGTTGGATTGTCATTTGATGAAGAATGTTTGTTGTACATTGATTGTTCACCACGAAGAATCAGTCTTCGTGGTGATGGAGTGTTCGTTGGAATGGTCCACGAAGATTCCATTCTTTGAGGGCCTGCTGAATGTTCGTGAGCCCAGTAACCACTCTTCGTAGGGTTACTGGGTGTTGGGTCTATAAATACAGGCACTTGTTTATCATTTCAGCAGAACACATGATAGAACACAGTGAGAGTATTCAAAGAGTTTGTATGTTATCTTGTATCATCTCTGTAAACAAACTCCTTTGGTTGAATACATTTGGACTTTAATCGTTGAATCTTGTTTTTGTGTTTGTGTTCTTTGTCTTGGTTACATACCCGCTTGGATTCCGCACTTGCGGGTGTGTTCGGTAACAACGAGAAGGTGTTCTAGATCCTCCTCTAGGGACCTACAAGTGGTATTAGAGCCTCTCTTCCTTGTTAAAACCAAGCTTAGTGTGTTGTGTTTTGAACTAGCTTTTGAAGGTTTTTGAAAGTTTATTGCGTTTAAAACAGAGTATTCAAGTTTTTGATACAAAAATGGGTTAAAAGTTTTGAAAAACTTGTTGTTTGCAAAAAAAAATTCATTTAAAAACCTTGTTAACACACATGGAGACATGTTAAAATCGGGTTTTTCTTAAAATTTCTTGCAAAAATTTGTGTTCGCCATTTTTTCCGGTGGATTGTTTGGCCGGAATTGTCATCAAAATTTCTTTGTGGAGAAGATAGCTTTTAAATTTTTCTTGAAAAATGGATTTTGAATGATGGTTGCTTTAGACAGCTAGCCACCAATAGCCACCAACTTTATGCAAAGAACCATTTTTAGTCACAAATCAACTGTTCACCTAACTTTTCCTTTACAAACCATTTCCCAGTTTTTCTTTCATGAAAGTCAATGAAGAACCAACATATTTCTTAAACTTTTAAAACTTATCTTATTTTCACGAAAGACTAGGATTCTTCGTGAGTTGTTTTCTCGTGGGCTGGCCCATCCTTCTTTGTTATTCGTTGGTTATTTTCAATCATTAGGCCATCCAATCTTTCATGGACTAACATTTGTGGACATTAGTAATGGGCCTTACCTATTCTTTGTGAGGATTGGGCCTGACTTTCACTTCTCGAAGTACTTGTTTTCTTTATGGGCCTGGTATACATTCCATACTTCGTGAAATTGGGCTTTGGGATATTATTTACTTTTTCGTGGGTGTAGACAATTATTTCAGCAAGTGTGTATCTTTCGTGAACAACTATTATTTTTTGTGGTCATTAATATTTCACAGAAGCTTCACAGAGAATTCATAGTTTGGTTTTTAGTTGGTTATTTTCATTTCACTATGAGTTCAGATATGTATGGTTGGAAACCTGATCCTGAGATGTATTATGGAAATTGTGGAGGTACTAGCACTATTACAAGAAATATGTATGGTGAACCACAACCAGGTGCCTCAGCTACAAGACCTGCTCAACATGCTCAGCTACAAACGGTTTTTGTCTCAAGCACATATATGTATGGAACACCACAACCAGTTGGGGATAATATGTATACGAGTAAGGATTTAGTGCCTTCATGGGCTCAGTCTCCCACACCCTCGTCCTCACCCATTCCAACGCAAAAGGGTTCAGTGCCATCTTGGCTTCAGTCTCCCACATCATCAAATAACCCTCCACCATCAAAAGTCAATCTACATGATAAATCTACTGTCGATTGTGATCCGATAATTCAGTTGGAGAACAGTGGTCAAATAAGAACGGCGTTTTATGCTGAAATTGTCAAGAATGTCAGTGATGGTGAGTCCTCAGGAAATGATGACAGTTCTGAACATGGCAGTAGTTCAGTAGAAGATGTTACAAGTTCAAGCGAGGATGGATCTTAATGTGAATCATCGAGGGAGGTTGTTGATTCTGTGGCAAATGAGTTAATGTCTGAGGGTGAATCCAGTCAGGTATGTGTCGATAAACCAAGTTCTGATAGGTGTGATAGTTGTGTTAACTTGAGTGCTAAATTGTCTGATTTGCAAAGCAAATTGTCTGACTAGCAAAGCAAATATGACGTGACATTTATCCACAATCAAAGTTTGATCGTGGATCTTTCAAAGTGCATAGAGGCCAACATGTTTCATAAAAATCATGAAAAAGAGTTTAGAAAGATAATTAACGCATTAAAGGAAGATAAGTCCGAGCTAACAAAAATGGTTTCAAGAAAACAAACTGCGATAAACAATTACATCAATAGGCTCGAGGAAACACAAAAGGAATTGGCCTGTGTTAAGTGTGAAAGTGAGGCGATCCAGCTTAAGTTAGATAGTTATTCAAACTCGAGGTATGTGCTGTACACGGGTTTCTTAGGATGTTGGGTAGTCTTGATTGCACGCATCAGGAGTGGGCGACTTGTTCAACCGCTTGGAAAGAGCAACACTATCGTGGTGACTATGATGGTCCAACCCTAATACTAGAACCGGTCACGTCTCAAGATTCATGGATTTGGCATGCGTACTTTGGCATGGCCGGTGCAAACAATGATATCGTTGTTTTACAATCTTTGTATCTTTTTGACTATGTCATAGATGGTGTTACACCAAATACTTCATTCTACGCAAATGATGTGGAGTATAAGTGTAGGTATTATCTTGTCAATGGTAATTATCCAGAGTAGGCTACATTGGTGAAAACTCTTTCATATCCAGATTACGACAAACGATTGTGTCACACCCCGACCACGTAGAACATACAAAACGTGGCGGAAACATCGGGGAGTGTTGTAACAGAATTAATGTTTCACAACCATGGAAATTGAAGTTTCGTTTTATTAATCAAACATGAAAGTTTACATTGTTTTAAATAATAACCAAAGAGTACATAACATAAATTAACTAGTTCTTGTCTCGTTTTAAGTCACTAAGGCACAGGTCCGCCTAAGTATGTCTTGATAAGTCCTATGCATCATCTCCTGAAAACACATGTGAAAATAGGTACGTCAGCATAAAAATGCCTGTGAGATACATAGGTTTTGTGAAAATAGGATTCATGACTTATGTTTGAGAAAATGTTTAGTCATGAACCTTGTAATTTGCTTTGTCTTGTAAATCGTTTGAAAATCAATAAGTTCAGATGATATGTATAGATAAAAGAATAATGTATGGTTAAATGAATAACCATGTAAAATGAGTTTGTATAAGATAAGTTGTTTGTAAACAATGTCTTGTGAAAAGTATGTTATTTATATAAAATGTTATATGTCTCAAATTGAAATGATTTCAAATAACGCTACGATATGTAATATCATACAAACACTTATATATAGGAAGTACCAGCGGCGTATCCACCATGCTTGTATCATATTACACACGCCTCATTACTTAAATCACTTACTCAAACCAAACCACCAAGATGTAATGTTTAACAATTGTAGAAATGTTTATGTATAGTCAAATGTCTATTGTCAAATGTAAATCATGTCAACAGATACAAACGGTTCACACAGTTCAACAGTTACAAACGGTTCACATGGTTCAACAATTACAAACGGTTCATAAAATCAAATGGTTACGACGGTTTACATAGTCAAATGGTTATAACGGTTCAAAATGTAGTATAATGTGTTCATATGCTGGATGAGCATATGCAACAAAATGCAATGTAAAACAATGTACTAAGTATGCACGTAATGGACATACATAGCATAAATGTAATGTAAAACAATGTACTAAGTAATGCACACAATGGGCATACATAGCATGAAATGTAATGAAATCATGTACTATAATGTACTAACGAACATAGCAGGTATATGATGTGAAAACAGGAAAGCATGAAAGTAACAAGTAGGCACATGTGTTCCACCCCAAAACAGTTTGGAAAACAGTAAAAGAGGGGTCTATGTACTCACTTGAGATTGTTCAGTAGTCCTAAGATAACCACCAAGCAATGCTAGAGATCTCGTAATCAAACGACACCTAATATAGGTAACTATGTTAATAAACCGGACCTATATCGGAGGATCGGATAGAATGAGGGTTCGTAAACCAAACGAGTGTGGAGACTCGTGTAATATGGTTTTACAAATCCTACATACTAAATGAAACCTAACATAAGTGCTTACAACCCATTACGACCCGTTTAGGTAGCCTATGCTACTTTAACGTGTCGTTCGCGTGAAACGCGTTCGGACCGCCTAACTAGTCCTATGACAAGTAGAATATGCCTTAACATGCCTAATATTGTCGCCAAATCAGTTTAGATGTCAAAAGTTATGTCACATATGTTTATAATGAATTTTGGCATCAAAGGGGTATTTTGGTAATTTACCTAAGGCATATAAACTACCTATCATACAACTACTTAAACGTCGTGACCATAAGGTATAACCTCGGAAGGTTATTCCCTACCTACTATGGTCACCTAATGTATTTGGTCAGATCCTAATGATCGACCAAATGGGTCGGGTTCGAAGGTATAAGCGATTTATCAGATCGCTTACCCTACGACCCTAGACAACGTGGTAATCAGTAGGCATAGTCCCAAAGGACTATAACCATCGTGATTACAATCACGTTGCGAAGTTCAAACGAACTTCGCATTGACCATAAACTGGTCAACGCAGAAAGTCAAACAAAGTTTGACTTTCAGACTCGAAAGCAATAAAAGAACGAAAGAATACTTACGAAGGGTCCCCGAATGCTAATCTCGATCCAAGTAGCTCAGGTATGAAACAATGGTTTCAACTTAGAGCTTCTAAGATCAAGATTCTAGTGGGTTTTGCAATGGAGGTGGATGGGTATTTATAGTTTTCGGGTAACCGTTAAGATCGTTTCATGGAAACCGTGCTTCAATCTCAACCTTACACCTCAAAACCCTGTTTTTGTAAAACCATTAGAGCCCATGGTATTGCCAAAACCATGTGCAAGAGTGGGAATGGACCAGATCCAATGTTTCTGAGTTTCTGCTGTCTGCAGACCCCTTGCGCACCGTAACAAATATTTGTTGAGGTGCGCAAGGACCAAGGTTGGCAGAATTACAGTTTTGGTCCCTGCTGTGTAATAGGCTCATTTCCGACACGTTTAAGGCCCGTTAACCCCATTTCAAAGCTCTAAAATGAAGTTAAAGTATAGGGAACTTAAAATGTGCTCAAAAATATCTCGGATGTCAGTTCGTTTAGTCGTACGATCGCGATGTTTGTTTAATTACGACGGAATGCGCATAAGCACGAAAAACGATCCAAATGACGCGACGAATGGATTTTTCTTATGCCAAACACTAAAATAAAATGTTTTAGTGCTTACATAAATTTTTGGATGTCTGGATATATTCAGAACGTAAGTTATGCGCGAAAATGCAAACTTGTGCACTTTTTGACGCTTTTAGTCCCTGAATGAGCCAAAAGTTTATTTTAGCACACTGAACCCCTCAAAGCCTATTTCTAAGCTATGTAAATGATATTTATGGTATGTTTAACTTATGGCCATGTTCCGGAATGTCTGTTACAGTTCAAATTGGCATACTTTCGCAGTTTGTCAACTTTAGTCCCTGTAAGCGATTTAACTTGATTTTGCCATACCAAAGCCTTCAAAACTTATTTCTAAGTTATATAAAGGTTATTTAAGGTATGTTAAGCCTATTTCACTATTCCGGAGTGTTTTTTGCATTAAACTGGTTATATTTACGCATCAGTGCGCGTATAACCTTCCAGAAAGCGATTTAGAGCTTGAAATCGAACAAGAGTTGATATGTGCAAAAGACACACATATTTATACAAGTCCAAAGTATGAAATACAATATTTCATTGGTTTGGTATTTGTTTGCTGGTCGCAGTGACACAGGTGTCACAGTCTCCCCTACTTTAGGAAATTTCGTCTTGAAATTTATTCGTAGGAGTCTATTTGTGACTTTGTGTCAAATAACCACCAGAGATATGTAAGGCATAATCCTGTCATTTCCTTAACGGACATTCTTCAGAACGAAAATGAACAGACGGAGTCATTTTCCTCAACGAGTATTCTTCAGAAGCGGAAATGAAGGAATAAACAAACGGGGATTCATTTCCTCAACGGGGAATCTTCAGAAACGTAAAATGAACTTACGGAGTCATTTTCAACGGGTGCTTCATCAGAAATGGAAATGAAAGGAGAAACACACGGATATTCATTTCCTCAACGGACAAATCTTCAGAACGAAAATAAACAAACGGAGTCATTTTCAATGGTTGCTTCATCAGAAATGGAAATGAAAAGGAGAAACAAACGGATATTCATTTCCTCAACGGACAAATCTTCAGAAACGAAAATGAACAAACGGAGTCATTTTCAACGGTTGCTTCATCAGAAATGGAAATGAAAGGAGAAACAAACGGATATTCATTTCCTCAACGGACAAATCTTCAGAAACGAAAATGAACAAACGGAGTCATTTTCAACGGTTGCTTCATCAGAAATGGAAATGAAAGGAGAAACAAACGGATATTCATTTCCTCAACGGACAAATCTTCAGAAACGAAAATGAACAAACGGAGTCATTTTCAACGGTTGCATCATCAGAAATGGAAACGAAAAGGAGAAACAAACGGATATTCATTTCCTCAACGGACAAATCTTCAGAAACGAAAATGAACAAACGGAGTCATTTTCAATGGGTGCTTCCTCAGAAACGGAAATGAATAGAATTAACTTCTAGGCACATGACAAGGCTCGCTGTGGTTTCTGTGTACTAAATTCCATAATTATGTATGCATCCATAATTACGTAATTCCTTGCACAGTCCGCACAGTTTGTCTTGTAATGTTCAGGGGAGGAAAATCAAATCTTGTGATGAGGGTGACTAGACTACCATAGGGTCCTTTTAATTAGATCGACAGAGGATCTTCTTAATTAGGCCACCAAGGAGTCCTTTCATCTATATCATCACATGATGTTCCTAACCAGATTTTTGGATTGATTAGTTTAACTAGACCACTAAAGGGGTCTAATTATGAAGTAGTACTTTATAATCCAAGGGACTTAACTACAGCGTAGAAGTCCATTAAGGATTTTAGGTAGTACCTTTGGGTATCCTACTATGAATCTCTTGTACAAGGATATGTAAGATTCTACGAGGATTTGGATAACATAATTTGGATCACATGACACATAAAAGGGAACACATAAGCACATAGTCACATAATTGTTTAATTGTTATTATCTTGTTATTGATTGCTATTAACTTGGCACCTCGTACTTCGTTTCTCTTGGAAGAAACGGGTATTTAGGATTTTCGTGGAAAACGCAAGAGATCATATAATGGAAGAAATTTGGGGGTAGTCTGTTCTTCAAGGAATATGGTTCCATGATTGTTGGTTTTTTTTTAGAGGATATGTTTATACATGCAACCACATAAACATATTAATATGTAAATGAAAGATTTATTTATAAACAATGATAACAACTGTTTCTTGGACCTTGACAACAAAAGAAAATAATACATAAGACGTGATTATTTCTAAACGATGTTGTCTTCTAGCCAGCCAGATGCTCATCCCTGTGCTGGATTTGCATTAGCAAGCTTTGGGCAATTCCTTCGGAAATGACCCATCTCGCCACAGTTGAAACAAGAACCTGGTAGAAAACGACCTTGAGCGGTATTGTTGCCAGCTTGGTTTGGGGCAGCTGCAGCTGGGCAGACTCTTGCTGTATGGCCTATAAGTCCACAAGTTTGGCATTTACGGCACTTTACATTGGCATGATGATGGAGGCTACATTGGTTGCACAAGGGTGCAGTTCCATTGTATGGCTTCCTAGCAGGGGGTTGAGCTGGTTGGTTGGGGACGGCTTGATCATTGTGAGTAACCATGGCGAAATTCTGAGAAGCCTTTCGCTTCTTTGACCTCTTAGGGGATCCAGTCTGTTCATCCATGGTCTTTGATTCCTCGATTGGGTTCGATTCCTCGACCGGTTTCTTGTCACCTTTTCGGAAAAGTTTACCTTTCTTGATCTTTGATTCAGTCAAGGTTGCATATAGCTCAATGGCCTGTCTAACTGTAGTAGGGTTGCTACCAGTCACAATGTCTTGTATTGAGTCAGGGAGGCTATCAATGTACTTTTCGATTGCCTTATCCAAAGGTGTGACCATGTTTGGGCATAACATACTTAACTCCTCATAACGGTCCGTGTAGGCTCGATGCTCACCGCTGTCTTGCTCAAGATTGTCGAATTCCCTTTCCAAGGCCCTGATCTCGTGACAAGGACAGAATTCCTTCATCATAAGGGCCCTAAGTTCAGCCCATGTCTGTGCTAGAGCAACTTCTGCACCACGATCTCTCATAACCCCGTTCCACCATGTAAGGGCTCTCTTCTGGAACACACTCGAAGCAAACTCGACCTTGCGATTGTCAGGACACTACACGTGGCGGAAAGTATTCTCAATGCTCTCGAACCATTGAAGAAGCCCAATCGCTCCCTCAGAACCACTAAACTTGAGTGGTTTCACCGAGTTAAAACTCTTGAAATTGCATGGACCATTGTTGTTGTTGTTGGCTTGATTCCATTGAGCAAAGAGGTTTGGGAATTGAGCAGCCATTTGCTGCGCAATGATTTCTGCCAATTCGGCAGTCGCTATCTGGCTTTCGCGTCGAGGAGGAATTCTAAAAGAGGAAACATGAAAGGAAACGAGTGAGAGAATTAGACGAAAAGAATGAGATGAACCAAATCTGATGAAAGCAAGGATAGTGGTCATTTGTTTGTTACCACAAGGTAAACAAACGACACACAGTGACTAATCAAAGTAAATGGGTCAAAAATAATGTATCGCGAAGACATGCTCGCCTATAAGTGAACACTCATCCCAAGAATTCCCAGGTAAGCACAACTGGTCTCGCGTCTGATGAGATGTATACGAAGTGCTTGCCTAGACAGAAAACCCAGAATACAGGCATTCACCCTTCCAGTTTGCACGTGTTCACATTATTTAAAACCCAAAACCTTGACGAGATTTTTGAAAATTCAAAGGGGTTCAAAACCATATAACAGAAGGTTCAAAACCTTACAACAAAGGGTTCAAAACCTAGCAATCAATCATCCTAGAACAGATGATTAGTTTTCAAAGCGGTTTTGAAATTTATGTTCTTGTTGTGGTCGTCGCCTAAGAATAGGTGACGGTATTGTTTTATGACTAAACGCAAGTAAACTCGCGTTAGGGTCCTAAGAAGGTAATAGACTAGGTCAAAGCATTACTAATAACCTAATTCCCTATAACCATTGGCTCTGATACCATCTTTTCTTTCACACCCCGACCACGTAGAACATACAAAACGTGGCGGAAACATCGGGGAGTGTTGTAACAGAATTAATGTTTCACAACCATGGAAATTGAAGTTTCGTTTTATTAATCAAACATGAAAGTTTACATTGTTTTAAACAATAACCAAAGAGTACATAACATAAATTAACTAGTTCTTGTCTCGTTTTAAGTCACTAAGGCACAGGTCCGCCTAAGTATGTCTTGATAAGTCCTATGCATCATCTCCTGAAAACACATGTGAAAATAGGTACGTCGGCATAAAAATGCCTGTGAGATACATAGGTTTTGTGAAAATAGGATTCATGACTTATGTTTGAGAAAATGTTTAGTCATGAACCTTGTAATTTGCTTTGTCTTGTAAATCGTTTGAAAATCAATAAGTTCAGATGATATGTATAGATAAAAGAATAATGTATGGTTAAATGAATAACCATGTAAAATGAGTTTGTATAAGATAAGTTGTTTGTAAACAATGTCTTGTGAAAAGTATGTTATTTATATAAAATGTTATATGTCTCAAATTGAAATGATTTCAAATAACGCTACGATATGTAATATCATACAAACACTTATATATAGGAAGTACCAGCGGCGTATCCACCATGCTTGTATCATATTACACACGCCTCATTACTTAAATCACTTACTCAAACCAAACCACCAAGATGTAATGTTTAACAATTGTAGAAATGTTTATGTATAGTCAAATGTCTATTGTCAAATGTAAATCATGTCAACAGATACAAACGGTTCACACAGTTCAACAGTTATAAACGGTTCACACGGTTCAACAGTTACAAACGGTTCATAAAATCAAATGGTTACGACGGTTTACATAGTCAAATGGTTATAACGGTTCAAAATGTAGTATAATGTGTTCATATGCTGGATGAGCATATGCAACAAAATGCAATGTAAAACAATGTACCAAGTATGCACGTAATGGACATACATAGCATAAATGTAATGTAAAACAATGTACTAAGTAATGCACACAATGGGCATACATAGCATGAAATGTAATGAAATCATGTACTATAATGTACTAACGAACATAGCAGGTATATGATGTGAAAACAGGAAAGCATGAAAGTAACAAGTAGGCACATGTGTTCCACCCCAAAACAGTTTGGAAAACAGTAAAAGAGGGGTCTATGTACTCACTTGAGATTGTTCAGTAGTCCTAAGATAACCACCAAGCAATGCTAGAGATCTCGTAATCAAACGGCACCTAATATAGGTAACTATGTTAATAAACCGGACCTATATCGGAGGATCGGATAGAATGAGGGTTCGTAAACCAAACAAGTGTGGAGACTCGTGTAATATGGTTTTACAAAGCCTACATACTAAATGAAACCTAACATAAGTGCTTACAACCCATTACGACCCGTTTAGGTAGCCTATGCTACTTTAACGTGTCGTTCGCGTGAAACGCGTTCGGACCGCCTAACTAGTCCTATGACAAGTAGAATATGCCTTAACATGCCTAATATTGTTGCCAAATCAGTTTAGATGTCAAAAGTTATGTCACATATGTTTATAATGAATTTTGGCATCAAAGGGATATTTTGGTAATTTACCTAAGGCATATAAACTACCTATCATACAACTACTTAAACGTCGTGACCATAAGGTATAACCTCGGAAGGTTATTCCCTACCTACTATGGTCACCTAATGTATTTGGTCGGATCCTAATGATCGACCAAATGGGTCGGGTTCGAAGGTATAAGCGATTTATCAGATCGCTTACCCTACGACCCTAGACAATGTGGTAATCAGTAGGCATAGTCCCAAAGGACTATAACCATCGTGATTACAATCACGTTGCGAAGTTCAAACGAACTTCGCATTGACCATAAACTGGTCAACGCAGAAAGTCAAACAAAGTTTGACTTTCGGACTCGAAAGCAATAAAAGAACGAAAGAATACTTACGAAGGGTCCCCGAATGCTAATCTCGATCCAAGTAGCTCAGGTATGAAACAATGGTTTCAACTTAGAGCTTCTAAGATCAATATTCTAGTGGGTTTTGCAATGGGGGTGGATGGGTATTTATATTTTTTAGGTAACCGTTAAGATCGTTTCATGGAAACCGTGCTTCAATCTCAACCTTACACCTCAAAACCCTGTTTTTGTAAAACCATTAGAGCCCATGGTATTGCCAAAACCATGTGCAAGAGTGGGAATGGACCAGATCCAATGTTTCTGAGTTTCTGCTGTCTGCAGACCCCTTGCGCATCGTAACAAATATTTGTTGAGGTGCGCAAGGACCAAGGTTGGCAGAATTACAGTTTTGGTCCCTGCTGTGTAATAGGCTCATTTCCGACAGGTTTAAGGCCCGTTAACCCCATTTCAAAGCTCTAAAATGAAGTTAAAGTATAGGGAACTTAAAATGTGCTCAAAAATATCTCGGATGTCGGTTCGTTTAGCCGTACGATCGCGATGTTTGTTTAATTACGACGGAATGCGCATAAGCGCGAAAAACGATCCAAATGACGCGACGAATGGATTTTTCTTATGCCAAACACTAAAATAAAATGTTTTAGGGCTTACATAAATTTTTGGATGTCCGGATGTATTCAGAACGTAAGTTATGCGCGAAAATGCAAACTTGTGCACTTTTTGACGCTTTTAGTCCCTGAATGAGCCAAAAGTTTATTTTAGCACACCGAACCCCTCAAAGCCTATTTCTAAGCTATGTAAAGGATAGTTATGGTATGTTTAACTTATGGCCATGTTCCGGAATGTCTGTTACAGTTCAAATTGGCATACTTTCGCAGTTTGTCAACTTTAGTCCCTGTAAGCGATTTAACTTGATTTTGCCATACCAAAGCCTTCAAAACTTATTTCTAAGTTATGTAAAGGTTATTTAAGATATGTTAAGCCTATTTCACTATTCCGGAGTGTTTGTTGCATTAAACTGGTTATATTTACGCATCAGTGCGCGTATAACCTTCCAGAAAGCGATTTAGAGCTTGAAATCGAACAAGAGTTGATATGTGCAAAAGACACACATATTTATACAAGTCCAAAGTATGAAATACAATATTTCATTGGTTTGGTATTTGTTTGCTGGTCGCAGTGACACAGGTTTCACAGATTGTATTACAAGAAAAAACAAGAGTCGGCAAGAAAAGATTTCGAGGGGCTTTCGGTGTATAAAAAATAGTTGGTTTATCATTATCTTGCTTAACATGATATTGGAGGACTCGGACACGGTTTTTTGTGACGAGTATGTTGAAGGTAACCAAGCGAGGAACCCACTACTAACCTACGCTCAGAAAGAAGATGTCCGAGCAAGGATACGTGACAGAGATACACACCATAACCTTTGAGCTGATCTGACCGATCACCTATGGTTTGATCATGAACATGGGTACGATGAAGAGTGAAGATTTAGTTTTAAGTTTAAAATTTAAGTATGTATATAGTTTTGTTAGTAACTTTGTATTTTTTAAAGTGACATTATACTTTTTTTGTATTAAAATTATGTTTGTTATATTTTATTTATGTTATTTAAATCTAGTTTAATACATTTAAATTAATAATGCTTATATTTAGTTAAAAAAGTGAGTTGATATTTACACACTCTTCTTTTCTATCTCTCTGAACATACATAGATATAATTATATAGAGAGAGATAGAGTGAAAAAAGATGTTGGTTGTGAGAATAGTAAAAGCCTTAAAAAATTAATTAGGTAATAATGATAGGGTTTTAAAACATTGCAAATATATTAAAGGGGCTTTAAAGTCCATGATATGACGTGACGTGACGCTAACGAAACATCATAAAGTCCCTAAAATACCACATAAACCATCGGAACAATCAATCCACTTGTAATGAAGAACACAAAGATAGACGGCATCTCCAAAGCACTTTTCGCTTCTGACCAAATCAATAAAAAATGAGAAAATATAGGATTTTAGAAAATTCACTCAAAAGTATTCAATTCTTTAATAAAAATCAATATTGTTATAACTCTTATAGTAGAAAGTCGGTGAGTATTACATTAATGTCTACTTCTTTTTATGACTTTTACACAAATAGCCTCCTGTGTTTTTTTCATGACTTTTACATTAATGTCCTTACTTTTTGAAGCTTTTACAAAAATGGACCCTTTTGTTTTTCCACTTATCATAAAAATCCTTAACTTTTGAAAAATGTAGTTTGAACCCCTACGTTGTTACTCCATTTTACAACCCGCTAAACTTATGAAATTTGCAATTTTTACCACCCATCAACTTTTGAAAATTGCAGTCTTAACCCCTACACCTTCCCATTTCAACTATATGTTCGCCGTAAATTTAGTTTCGAATCGAATGGGGTCAAATATAATTTGTTCTCATTCGACACTATAAATTCGAGCCACTCTACGTTTCCACCCCGTTGCAACGCGCTAGGGATAAAATTTCAACCCTTAATTATGCTTTTTTTTACGTTTCATATGTATGAGTTGGGTCACATGTAAATACGTTATGATTGTATAGTATAATTTCGATTGAAATCCTAGTAGCAAGTGAGCATGTGAGAAAGCTTGTACACATCATCTTTGGACGATCCATACATGATGTCTTCCACATGCTTTTGCACCAGCAAAGGTCTTCATCTTTCTCCTTTAGAAGTTATGACAACTGGCAATTTTCCACATATTCTGTACAATGTTATGTTAAACAGTAATTTGTGCATTAATGATTGTGCCTGATTTAATTAATGACATGAATGATTTTCTGAATGCTGTCATATACATACAAGTGCATTACATGTAGCAAGATTATTTATCATTATTGCATGCAACACAATATGGTTCAATTAGCGCACGAAACAAAGTTAGCACAGTTATCAGACAAAATAGAAGTACTGGCGGGAGTTCAGTACTCAGGCAGACATGATGTTAAGACACAAAATGAACCCGAAAACAAGAGTTACACTAGGATAGTGTGTAGGAATGTAGAGATTACAAAACTGCCTTCTGAATGATTGTTTAAGTGCCGAAAAGTGCCCGAAACACTATAAAACTGCAGAATTCTGCAGAAAACAATAAAATTAAGCAATTTTCAGCATTTTAACTCCAAAATATAATGCAGAATTATGGTTTAATGGTCCAGAATACCTTTATAAGTGTCGGGAATCAAAACTGTCATAAAGGACTACATAAAGCACACTAAACTGCGTAATTTAGCACTTTAACGAACCGGTAACCAACCGAACAACCGGACACTACCCGAAACACCAAATTTTCACTAGAAGCATTGTTTTAGTGTTACGAAGCTAGTTATGGTCACCGAATATCATAACACATCCTAAAAACACTAAACAGTTATAAAACTAACCAAGATACTTGAAATCTAACCTTAATCTTTAACTTACCATTTCATCACAACTAGACCCCCCCCCCCCACAACCGGTTATGGACAAGGGTCCCACCCCTTGATTTCTTTGCAATATTTAATTAGATATGTTTATTAGAATTGTGACATAATATCCATTATATAAAAAGATGTTGGAGATTATTTTATATAGACCATTAGTCACATTCACTTCTTATTCTAACACTTCAAGCCACACTACTTCTCTTCTTCTTCTCCAAAAGCTAAGGCCCAAACACCCCTCTTTACACCTCCATTTTCTAGTTCAATTCCATGTATTCCAAGCATATCCAGGGGTGTAAGAAGCATATCTAACAAGGTGTGGAGCTTCGGAAGTTGAAGGACCTTCATCAAGAGCTTTTATCCACCTTCGTCATCATTATCTTCAACTTGATTTCTTCCCTAGCCATTTTGCTAGTAGTAAGCTTCATACAAACTAATTTTACTTCTCATTTTGGTGATTAAAACGATTATGTAATATGTTACTCATAAGAATCATAAAGAAACAAGAAGCTAATATTTCACATAAAGCTTAATAACATAAGAATCTATGTTGATTTAGTGTATGCATGATACTTGATTGTTGATTTCTTGTGATTATGATGTTGATCATCATAAGAAGCTTGCTAGATTGTGATTAAACACATCATCTAGCAAGTGAGAGGATGAATCTTGTGAAAATCAAAATGATCATCCTTTATGTGGATTATGAACTTGAATATAAGATTGTTTTTGTCTATGATGATGATTGAAGCATGTTATAAGTCTTGTAAATGGATGATTACAAAAATAGTTTTCTCAAGAAACCAAAGTTATTTACAAGATTTACAAGATCATGATTTTTAAAGAAGTTAAACATGTTTTTAGTGTTAAATCAAGGTTAGAAAAGTATTGGTAACAAGAAAAATACAATAAGAAATATGTTTAGAAAATCTTCATGTAAATTGTGAAAGACTAAATTTTACAACAATGTGATTTATAAACAAATAACCATATTTTTAAGTGTAACTAAACCTACTAAATAACATATTAAGTTACTACAAGTTTTTACAAAATTTCAAGTTCATGATTTAGTGTAAATTGCATGATTTTGGCTCATGGTAAGTCTTTAATGAATTGTTGATGATTGATGATGATTTTAAAAGAAAATGATATGCTTTTGAAAGCATGGAAACCTCCATTTTTTAGGGGAAACTATGGCAAAATTTTTATAGAATTTAAACACTTAGAAAAATATTTTTAAACAAGTGTTTATAAGTAAATTTTGATCATGGTTTTCAAATAAAAACTTGCCATAATTTTTGTTACAAAAATTACAAATATTGAAGGTTGGTTTTTTATAAATAAAAATGACTAAGTATATATTTAGGAAAATATATTAAGATGTCACAATTTGAGTGTTACTTGTATATTATGTGTATTAGTTATATTATTTTAGGACTTGAAAATAATATAAGTAACCAAGATACCCAAAATTGTAATACAAAATATCACCAAGACTCCAAGAAAATAAATATATAAATTATACCCGAATATTGGACAATCGGACAAACGAACGTGTATGGACTACACTTATATATATTCCAGAATTAAATTCATATATTTTGACAAACGAGTTAAACGGTATTTTGGAAACCAAAAGAATGGAAAGTATGATTTTTACAAGTATTACAAGATATATCATATTTTATCAAGTAGAAAATATATTATTGTTGAGGGGAGAAAAATATATATTTTCTTAAACAATTAGAAGATATATTATTTTTGAAGACAGTATATATTTTCTTAAACAAAGTAAGAATATATTATTTTGGGTGAAAATAAGATTATAAACATTTTCTAAGTTAATCTTGAAAATATATTACTTTTGAGGTTATATGAAAATATATTATTTTTGCCAAGCAAAGTTATAGTTATTTCTCTGTAAGAGTTTTTCTTAAAATGCATATATTTTAAGAATATAAATTGGTGATTTTTAGTTGATTAAAAATAATATTCCGGGAAATTAAATACAAGATTAAGTATGAAATACTTAATAAATACAAGAAAATGCGTATTCTCATACGTACAAATACACACCAGAATACGCCACCGATACTTGGCAAATACACAAATACACAAGTATAAGAATACACAAGTACAAGTACACCCATACTTGGGGAAAATACACATATTGAAATACATAATAAACCAAGTTAAAATATATTATCTTAACAATATTCCAAATAATTGGATAAATAAAATAGATTATCTTAATATAATTATTTTTATTTTAACTAATAATTATATGATTGGGAATTATATAATATGCATTCAACATATAACCCAAAGATTACCAATTCCAAAACAAGTCATAATACTAAGACTAAGAGTCGTTACACGACCCAACCGTCTAATAAAAGTTAGCACGTATGTAGGTAGTCGTACGACCAGGAGAAAGGATCTTTGAGTTACTAGGAACAGGACGCAAATCAGTGAGTTCATGTCCCCCTTTTCTTTTAACTGTTTTCAGTTTTATAACTTCGGGAGTGAAAACAAAATCTTGCTAATGAACTGTTAAATGACTTGTGTTTTTTACTTTTCAAACTTATGAATGGATGAATATCATGTTTTAATCATATAGTTGTTTATTATAATTGAATGCAATGATATTGAGCAAGTCACACATCATACGCTTCCGCAAAAGTCAGGGTGTGACAGTTTTGTATCAGAGCTTCGATTGTAGTGAACTAGGATTCCTTCTCGAGTCTAGACTACAATCACTAGGATTCTCTCACAAAAACATTTTTATAAAAAGGCTTTTCATTGCATTTACGAAAGCGCCATGATCCAGGAGTCGAACATTCTTTTTTTTTTTCAAAGGAAAGACATAGCAAAGACAAAGCAAGGACATTAGTAGGGAGGGAAAATACCCCGACTAATGTGCCAATTGAGTTATATGTGACATGTTGCATTTATTTGCTTGTATATACTAAGTAACGTTATTATCTATTAATATAAGTGCATATATACGTATGGGATTATTATTGACTGGAACGAGATACCTTCAACTTCGAATTCTATTACTGTTCTTGACTCGCACAATGCTACTATCGACCTCACGTTTATTGCGGAGCTCATGACTGAGGTAATTACTAATCTAGACCCTGAGCTTGATTCCGTAGAAGATGGCTCTTCTTCCCTCTCGAATGTGAAGGTGCCTGACTACGGTAGCGACGGCGAGGCGGTGGAGGCAACCGTGGATAGCAACCCTATCAGTAGGATGAGGTTCCTGAGGCATTTACGAAACCCGATTGACGACACTCATTTCCAGACAAAGAGAATGAGGTACTCATCTTATAGGTGCCCCTCCAGCTTCTATTACTAGAAACCCTCCTTATTCCTATTCTGTCTAAGCATTGTGCCATTTCGCGCGTAACAACAACGGACGTTGGTGCGTGGACCATCATAAAGGTCCATTCCATGTTGAAGGTATGGGGATAGTAATGTCCCCTCTCTGACTGATCGTCTGCTTGAACGAGGCAAAATTAGGATGACTATGCAAGACAATTCATTATTACGGGGGCCCACATAATAACAGCTTGTGGTGCATGGAAATCACGGTGGACTCTGCGGGTCAAGCAAATGATCACTATCTATTTGGAATTCCTATATTGTTCCAAATCCCCACCCAGTAGAACATTAACCGAGATGGTTGCTATAACACCCCACAAAGTAGGAAGCCTGCTTACGCCTGTTTCGTACTTAACACTTCTACATGTATTACGAATCGTTTGAGACTCAGTATCTAAACAAGAGAAGATGGCTAACGCTCAGGAAAGATTCACCTCAACACTGCAGGATTCTTATGTATGAACTTGTACGGTACTTACAACACCCCCAAACTTGTCCATTGTAGATGCTATGTTAAGACCCCAACCTTTGACATCCGCTTTACCCCAAGGAGGTAGCATGGCGCGAGCTGTAGTGTAACTTATTTACCGCACTCTATTCGGCATTCAGGAAGACTGGGCCAACCATATTGGGACTCAGGAAGCCCGAGCAAAATCAATGAATGCGTCACACAGCCCAGTGTGACAAAGGGGTCCTCCCCATGTCGGACAATCGAGGCCCATGAAGTATGGAATACCTATTATAAGGACGAAAATGACCACTCGATTCTCCCCTTCTCAACAGATTCCCATTCCATTTAGGCGCATGGAAGACACATGCTAGAAGATTCTTCTCGATATTTCCCCCTATCAGTACCTCCACACTCTCTATCATTTACTGCACCCCATCGTGTGGGTACTGCATTCGTGCCTGGAGACCGCTCTAAGACTACTTCAAGACACAATTTGATCACAAGGATGAAATTACGTACCCTCACAACCATACCTCTGCGTTTCCACTATTCCCTCCTACACGTGGTAGTAATGGACAACCCCATCCTTTGGGAAGTATGCCCGTTTTGTAAAGGTAAAGACTATGGAAGAGTCGGAAACTTAAGATATAATCAAGGAACAAGGTGAAGGGAAGGCCTCACCATATATGGTATAGCACTGGAAGACTTGCATCAGTTGGAGTAAGGTGACTCCGAGGAGGTTTCCTACGCAAGACTAATTGCAACAAGTTGATATGGTGTATGTAAAAGTCGATGTACCCTTAGCAAGATTTTGTTATGACTCATTTTACCTCACTACAATGATGAGATGATTATGGTGGGAAGATTTGCATAGGCCTCATTAGGAATTACCTTACCCTTATGCTTATAATACACGATGAATGAGCTTTGCTTTCATTTATCGATGACAATATTTATTCTGAAATGAATGTCTAATTTCGTCGATATGATTTATTCATGTGAGGCTCATGGAACCACAACCAAAGGACATTGGTCAGACCCAACCGCAACCTTTACCTGCAACAAGAGCAGAGCTCGAAGCTCTAGTGAGCCAGCAAGTCGCGAAAGCAATCATCCAATACGAACAAGCAACACAGCAAACAGCGGCAGACAAAGAGGAACCATAATGGGAATCGCTCAGGCGATAACTTTTGCCCTAGGTCTTACCGAGGGCGGAGTAACGATGGAAAAATTGAATGAAAGCCCAGTGAAGAAGGAGACGCATGTGGAGTCTTCTTTGGATGGAAGTAAAAGAAAGTTTTCAAACCTGAAGAAAGGCACCCCAGCAAGTCATGACAACCCAAATGCAAACAAAAGAAGGAAAGCAAACCCGCCTCGTAGCACAAAAGCTTTTAGAGCCACCAATGAGGCCAGAGGAAAAGCTTATTTGGGGACTAAGCCGAGATGTGACAAATGCAAGTTTCACCACGAAGGTCGATGCCAGAGACCTAAGTGCGACATATGTGGAAAAGCGGGACACAGTAAGGATATCTATTGGGCAAGGTATCCCAACCAAGATGGCAATAACAACAACAACCAAGGCGGAAATGGTAATGACAGAGTTCCAGGTTGCTTCAAATGTGGTGACATGGGGCACTTTAGGAAACATTGCCCTAAGAAGGACCAAGCACGTGGAAGAGAATCACGAAAGGAGCTCGTAAAGCACGCCAGGACCTGAATATTGCGACAGGTACGCTCCTTATTAACCAACACCATGCATCCATTTTGATTGATACTGGCGCCGACTTTAGCCTTGTATCTATAGAATTTAAAAACCTACTTGGTCTAGAAGCAAGTAAGCTAGGCACCCCTATGCAATAGAATTAGCAAATGGGAAAGTAGTCGAAGAGAATGGAGCTATTAAGGGTTGTACACTTGAACTTGGAGAACAAAAGTTTTCTATTGACCTGCTACCAAGATTGGTTTAGGAAGTTTTGATGTTGTAGTCGGCTTGGATTGGGTATCCAAGAACGGAGCTGAAGTTGTTTGTCATGAGAAAATCATTCGCATCCCTCTTGCGAATGATGAAACACATATAATACACGGCCTTCATACAGTTGAAACATGGATGCTGCGCCTCATAAGGCGGAAGACTGTAATATTTCACATTGGTTATAAGAGCGCAGAGGTGTCTCTAAAAAGGCTGCATAGCCTTCCTCGCTCATGCCATCAACGAGGAGACCAAGGAGCCCGAGTTAGAGGATAGCCCCGTTGTGAAGGAATTTCCAGAAGTCTTTCCCAAAGACTTGACTGGACTACCTCCACAGCGGCGAGCGGAGTTTCAGATAGATCTAGTGCTAAGAGTGGCACCAGTGGCAAAGGCGCCTTACCAACTAACTCCGTCCGAGATGCAAGAACTTTCGACTGAACTGCAAGAGCTGCTGGATAGGGAAACTTATCAGGCCGGGCCTCTTACCTGTCACACCCCGACCGCGTAAAACAACAAACCGCGGCGGAAACGGCGGGGAGTGGAGCGACAGAATTATTGTTTCACAACCATGGATTAAAAAGTTTTGTTTTATTTAGATATTAAACATTAAATATTGTCTTGAAACAGAACAAATAGTTAAACACATTGTCTATCATCGTTATTAAGTTACTAAGGCCTCGTCCGATCCTAAGTGAGCATGCATCCTAGTCACAATCAACATCATCAAACAACACCACCTGAAACATATGTAAAAATAAAGTCAGCAAAGAAATGCCGGCGAGCACATAGGTTTTGTGAGAGTGTTAGATTCATGGCTCGTTTACATGTTGTAATAACTCGTACAATTACATTAGTCGATATTAGAAAACCTTGTTTTGTAAAATGTTTGTATTGTAATATCTTCTATATATAATAAATAAAACTAATTGTGGGACACGTGTCTAATTCTAAGGGCATTGATTTTGTGGGTTTCCCCCTCAACTTATTGGATCAATTTTTTGGACCCGACCCATATCAAATACCACTTTTGCTTCTTATCTTCGCTACTTTCTCTCTCTCTTTTATCTTACAATAGAGACTGAAACCCTAAATGCCGTCCACATGAATACCCCAAAATATTGAAGACAACACCGTTCTAATATCCAATCCCACAATTAATCTCAGGTTCATTCGGTCTCCCCATCATTATTTTCTGTATTTTTTGGTTTAAATGGTTGAAACATTGCTTCCTCTAACATCGATTTGTACACTATAGCTATCGATTTGTACACATACTATTTACATATCAATTCAGGTTTGTGATTCTCTAACTCACATATTGTTGTTGTTGTTTGTTTTTTAACCACATGGTACTTCATAATTCGTATTATACACTTTGAATTGTTTTTTTCTGGTTCTGATTTGATATGTTTATGATTTGAAATGTTCATGTTTATGTAGTTTATTTATATGTGTGTGTGAGAGAGAGAGAGAGAGAGAGAGAGATTTTACATCACAATAGCTCTCGATTAGCCAAGTACTGCAGAGGAAACACGTTCTTCACTGATTTTTGCAAAACGTAACATAAGTTTCACTTTGTTGCCTTTCATTTTGTGGATTTCGAGGCTATATACCTGTGAGAATACACAGAGGCGTATGCTTCATGAGTTGTTTGGTCTCCCAATCATTATTTTGTGTTTCTTTTTGGTTTAAATTGTTGAGTCCTTAGGGTTTATCATGATTCATTAGGGTTTATCATGATTTGCTACTTTCTCTCTCTTTTATGTTTCAACAGACTGAAACCCTAAATGTGAGTGACATGAATACCCATAAATATTGAAGACAACACCATCTTCCAAGGAATACCCTTCTAATATCCGATCCCACAATTGATCTCAGGTTTGTTCGGTCTCCCAATCATTATTTTGTGTTTTTTTGGGGGTATTACTCGAATAAATTTGCTTGCCGATTTAACCAGCTTCTAGCGTTTGTTTATACAGACGGTTATGATCCCTTGCAACTTTAGTGTGAAGATGTCTGCAGAAGTCAAAAGCTTCGTTCTTCATCTGTGGAACTAATGTCACATCAGCAAGAGAAGAGGTGGCAGAACATGATAGTGTGAAGATGTCTGCAGAAGTCAAAAGCTATCTGCTAGATGGTTCTTTAGGTGCCACCTTTACCATGGTTACACGCGAGGTATTTTATTACTTATTGCTCTATGTTATATAGAAGATTATGGCAAGCAATTGGTATAATGTTTATAATTTTGGTATTTTGATTTGTTAAAAAGATTTTGTTTTGACAACATAATATCAGATGTCAAACTTGGAAATTTATGAATTAACAAGTTGCTTAAAAGGTTTGTACTACCAGATTCTTCTTAGCAAAAGTATTTTCTAAAATCCTACTTTTAAAAGTAAGTAATTAAAATGTGGGACACGAACAAGAAACTTTAGGTTAAAATATTCTCATCATACATATATTTAGGATTTAAGCTACCTCTAGAATATGTATTATTAGTAAAGCAACTAACATTTATGGAGATCTAACCATCTTTACTTTAATATATATGTTTATATTTTAATTATAAATATAAATTTATTCTATCCTGTTAGTTACATTGCTCTAAAGTCTTAAGTTTATTTATTGTTTTATCCGATTTAAAGGCTGTTTAAAAATTTCAACACAGGATTTTTTAGATAATCTTCATTTTCAAATTTTGGTCAATGATTAACTAACATATCCGACTTTAAAGGTTTTTAAATTTTTATTTGATATAGATAATCTTCATTTGTTTTTTAAGATTTAGCTAAAAAAATTAACATACAGATAGGGATTAGAAATCCTATATAAACCCCTATAACCCAATTACTAATTCAACATTCATTTGAGATTTCTCATTTCAATATCTGCGTCTTTGCTTCTTCAAATCGATGTTAGTATTTTATTTTTCTATTATCTTATATATGTTAGTCGTTTTTAGAAATTTACATTATTAATATTTGTTTTTAATCCTTCATAAAATAGCAATGGCAAACATGAATGTCACTTTCCTGAATCAACTAAACATTGATTCAAAAAACGTCACCATAAAGGTCAAGATTGTCAAGCTATGGAGGAGACCCATGAAGGATAACAAAAACAAAACCTGGTCTGTTGAAATGATTCTGATGGATGAACAGGTATATTTTATATGCGCAATTTATTAAAAGATGTGGTTTTATGATGATCATTTTTAATGTTAAAATATATGATCCAAGGGACAAAAGTTATTGCAAGTTGTCTACAAAAGTTTTTTCGCAGATTTGAGAAACATCTGATTCAAGATGATTGCCTCTTTATCCATAGGCCATCACTTGCCGAAAACAAGTTTACCTTCAAGTTTGCTGAAAAAGAACAGAAGGTTACTTTTTTCTACAACACTTTGATTACGAAATGCAATAGCTGGTCAGGATCTGGGCATGGGTTCGTTTTTGCGGATTTTAAGTCAATTATAGACAAATCCGGGTCCAATGACAATTCAATTCCTTTGGGTTCAATTTTAGGTTTGTGTTCTATAACTTTGATATTCTTCTACTTATTATACTGTATACAATTTTTAATCTTATTCATAATTTTGAACTAACTGATTATTGTTTTTTTCTTTTTAAGATTTGATTGGATATGTTGTCATATGTTACCCCATGGAGCCTACCACTACAAAATTAGGGCCTGGCAAAAGAATGACTTTAAAGCTAAGAGATTTAAAGTGAGTTTTCAAAATCTTAAACTTTGATATATACAACACCCTATTTTTAATTAATTTCAACCTTTGATTCATTTGAAATATTTCAGTAATGAAGATTTGACGGTGACTTTGTGGGATGAGTTTGCTTAGGAAATGAACGCATATTTGTCATGGAAAGATAAAGATATGCATGTGGTTTTACTTATTCATTTTGGGGTTTTGAAGCTTTACAAAGGTGATATTATTTGCCATGTAGTTAAATATATCTTATTACTAGACGCCCTTTTGATGAGAAGAATGTATTTATATATGAGGTTATTGTGGTTTTTTTTACTTTAGGGAAACGAATTGTTTCAAATGCACTTGATGCAACTAGGCTGTTCATCAATACTGATATTGCTGTTATCAAAGCATTTAAAAAAAGGTACATTGTGTTTTTCTTATTTATATGAATACTAGGTTAGAACCCGTGTATTCACGGGGTGTCTTATAGAAAAATAAGAAAGAAAAAAATCTCTTATATCATTCTTATTGCTGTAATTACGTATTAAGTTAGGGGCTGTTTGGTAGCCTCTGAATGGTCATTAAGAGGCTACCTCTTAATGGAACCATTAAGAATTTTACCAATAAGAAGGTAGAAGAATGTGACATGTGATGATTTACCATTAAGAGGTTACCTCTTAATCATTCAGACTTGAGGTTACCTCTTATTCATTCAGAGGTTTTAAACCATTAAGAGGTAGCATCTGAATGGTCATTAAGAGGCTATCAAACAGCCCCTTACATTTAATAGGAAATCAAAAGTTAAAATTATAAATAACACATACAAATGAAAAGTTGACCATGGAGACTGAATGAGATTGCACTGTCAAAAAAAACCATTGCTATAATTACGTATTAAGTTACATTTAATAATAGGAAATCAAAAGTTAAAATTATAATTAACACATACAAATGGAAAGTTGACCATGGAGAGTGAATGAGATTGCACTGTCAAAAAAAATCATTGCTATAATTATGTATTAAGTTACATTTAATAATAGGAGATCATATTTAATAGGAAATCAAAAGTTAAAATTATAATTAACACATACAAATGGAAAGTTGACCATGGAGAGTGAATGAGATTGCACTGCCAAAAAAAAAATCATGCATCTTTAGAGTCCTGTAGCTACTATTAACATGCATCTTGCATAATGCAATGTAATATAACATTTTAGTCTAACATAATTCTTTTTCTTCAGTTATCTTGAAAATTCATCAACTGGAAGTTCCTCAACTAATCACCAGTTAGGTTTGTGCATTATCAAGTCTGTTGAAGACCTATTTGTTGATGACACTATGTTTAGCCCCATTGCTTATGTTCCTTTAATAGATGAGATAATTTTATTTGATACAGAAACATTATTATTATATTATAGTATTTTGGTAATTAAAAACGTTCATTTTTAAATTACTATTTTTGAAGGAGAAAAGTGTTGTCATTGTTGGTACCATCAAGTCTATTTGTATCGAAAAGCTCTGGTACTATAATGCGTGCAATGTTTGTAAGTACAAAGTCCAACAAAAATACATCACTATTGAGAAAGAAGATAGAACATGTGGTGTTGGAGATGAGAAGGTGTTTAAATGTATCAATAAAAGTTGTAATGCTAAAGATATATATCCAGTATACAGGTTTGTAATTTTGAAAGCCGTACTCTTATTATTTTCATTTTTACTTTGACTGTGCAACTTATTACATTATTTATTAAATTTGTTTGTAGATTCAAAATACCGATAAGGGTCAAAGACTCCACTGGTACCGTTTCGCTTACACTTTTTAATCATGACGCTTTAAAAATTATAAGAAAACATGCAAAGGATCTGGTTGAAAGACAAGAATAGGTTTCATTCTTTAAACCAATTTTTTTAAGATGTTTTTCATTTAATATTGTGTAACTTCCATACAAAAATTTTGACATTTGTATAACAGTCATCTGAGTTTGAAGAATACCCGGCTGAGTTTAATGATTTGATTGGAAAAACGTTTGCCTTTCACATCAAAATCTCTGAATATAATATTAATGAGAAGAAAGAGTATTATGGCATTGACAAACTAACCAATGATTCTGACATACTTTCCAAACTTGAGAAGAAGAGAAAGAATATTGATCAGGTAAGGTAACTGTTTGTCTTTGTGATATGCCTATTTTGACTTTTTCACGAAGTTACTTTCATTTTGTATATTTCTATGAAATTCAATTATTTTGTCATTTCTTTATACTAATGCAGCATGATGAGACCGATTCAATTGGTGGTTCCATGTCGGAAGTACAATCAAACAACACTATTGGTGTGAAGGTAGTATTTAATTAGAAAATTTTATATCATTTTTTATTACAATAGTACAAGTTTTACTAAATTTTGTATGTTTTTTTAGGATATGGTGTCCTGTACTGGGGATAACACCACTCCAGTGTCAAATGCGCACGAAGTTGTTGCAAAGCCATCTTCTTTTGAACTTAAACGTAATCTTGAAGAGATTTATGATGCTGAAGATGTTTAGGGTTTTTCTTCTACTAAAGCACGTGCCGTTGACGACAGTAATGAAGCCAATGCAGCTGGGAAGTTTAAGTTGTTGGTTCCAAAACGTGAAAAATAATTTCAAGCTTCGTAGTCTATGACCAATTTTTTGTTTTGTTTGGTACTTTGAATATTTTCTATTTGTTGCATTGTTGGCGACTTGTGTTTTTCCCCATTTCTTGTCAGACGATTTGTTGATTGTGCAATGTTTTTAATTGTTCAATGGTTTATTTAATGTGTTTAGTTATGTTTACTGTGAGTTTTCTTTATTTAATGTGAGATTTCGTTACATGGAAGTAGGCCGATGCAAAATGAAAGTTCCGGTATAAATAATTACTTTAAGAATGGAAGAAAGGTAATGAAATATGATATTGCCATTAAAATTTTTTTAACATATTATTGTTTTTTTAATCAACAACTGTAATTAAGAAAACAATAAGTGAATAATATAAATGGATTTCTATTTATTAAAATGTATTTGATTTTCAGTATGCGCTGGAACTACTTGGGATGAATTGAAGCATATTAGACAGGCTGTTGGATTTTTACTTACTCATTAAAAGCCCAAGAAGACTTTGAATGAAATAACAAATGAACTTTGTCCCGTAAGAGTCTATTTTATAATTCAACATTTTACTTAAAATAATGTTGTTTTTCCTTCTATTATTCTAAGATTTCGTGTGTGATTTGTGCATACAACAATTATGCAGAATTAGCAAGATGTATTGGGATGATAAATAATTCTACATAATAGGTGGCTTAATATTTGAAACCTATATGCAAACACATATTCAAAAAAAAAAATTTAAACAATAACCCCTTTCCATATTTATCTCATAATTAACTAACCTACTTCCTTCTCAAAATTTTTAAACTAAAATTCAAATCATAATCATAAAACAACCTTGGGTACTTCTATCATAGCTTGAACTACTTTTTTTTGGAGGTTATTGTTCTTCTTCATCAACCTTATTAGAATAGCAATCCATTCAACATTTGTGAGAGACTATTTTATTCTTTTATTGTCCAGGTAAGTAACCTCTGTTTTCATATTTTGTGTCTATATCGCTAGAGTAAATATATATCAGGCAATAATCATACACCTTTGCATCTTCAAGATGTTTTTTTATCCAAACTTTTAAGCATAATTAGAACATCTATATGTTAGGAAAAGTGAATATGAGACTGTTACACATCTAAGCTTAGATGCAAAACCCTCAAAACTACGTCGTTTTGATTAAAACCCCCAAAATATTAAACTAAAACACACCATATTGTATCTTCATTTTTTTCTATGATGATTGAGTTGTGTAGATCCCTATTTCTATGAACATACAAAAGTAGCGTTAACTTCATCAACACCATGTAATCTTGTATTGATTCAAGAATTTAATTGGTATGTGTACGCATTTAACTGGTGGCATGGCTAAGCTAAAAAACTAAACACATTTCACACTTCGTCTAACTATTAAGTAATAAGAAACATTTACTTTTCGAGTCATAACAAAAAACAAAATTATAGTTTATATTTAAGGATTTAATTTCAGATTTAGGTGGTCAGAATTTGATCTTCTACCTGTATTGTTTTTTCGTTTCATTTGATTTGATCTTCTATTTGTTTTGTTTTTCGTTTCATTTGATTTTGATTTGATTTTCGATGAAAATTTAATAGCAACTACTTCTCTATGTTGAACTTAAAATTAGGAATTTTAGAACTACATCAAGAAAAAAAACGAAGATATAATATGGTAGGTTTTTAAGAATTTGAATCAAAACGACGTAGTTTTAAGGGTTTCACATCTAAGCTTAGGTGTGTGACAGTCCTATATTCACTTTCCCCTTATATGTTTGTATGTTGGCAATAGGTGGGAAAAGAGGTATGGTGTTAGGGGTGTTAAACGGGTCGTGTTCACGGGTTGACGTGTTATAATCATGGCAAAAAATACACATCCCATTTAATTTATTACATAAAATACATTGTAAAAAAAATATAATATAGTATAAATGTATTAAACAGGTCAACCCGCCAACCCGACCAGGTTGACACGAACCCGACCCGTTAACCTAAACGGGTTCGCGGGTTCAACTTGAAACTAACCCAAACCCGTTTAGACTAAACCTAAACCATTTTAGGGATGTTAAAGTATTTTGTTTAAACTAATTTGCAAACCCTGTTAACTTATAATTCTTTTACTTTGTGTTGACAAAATCATTTTTTTTTTTAAATATTGTCTTTAATTTTCTATGTAAAAGGACATGTCTAAGAGACCAAATGGTGATTCTTCATCTTCATCAAAAGCTCCTAACACTCATGGTAATTCTAATGGTAAGTTTTTAAATTAAATTTCTTAACTTAGTTTTAAAGAAGGTTACTGCATGTAATCCGAATTATTTACTAATAATAAACGTTTCGTTTTTTGTAGGTGAACTGTACAGAACCCCATTCTCTAATATTACAAATGGTATGACAAATAATATTGAATTATGATATTCATTATACTCTTACATTTGGTATGTTTATATTACAGTTATTACTCCCGACGTTTTCGCTAAAGATTCTGCAGATAGGCGAAAATTAAGAAAGCTACATTTGGATAGTAGAAAATCTAATACACTGAATAAAACTTCAAAGTCGAACAACAATTTATCATCAGCAAATAATTTCCCATCAATTCTTAAATCTTAGCAAAATATAACACCAGATAGATCTCTTACAAATCATCAGATGAGTTTTCGGAGTATTTATTCAAGTATAAACCATACAACTTCATTGAATGAGATCAACACTGGTACGAACTTTTAAATTATATACAATTGTTCTAAAAAAAATAAAACTTTATTTCAATGAAATGTATAAAGGTTTATATTGGTTTGTCAGGTATGGTAGTTTGCACTGACAATAATTCTACTCCTACAACTACTCAAGGAGGATATTCTATTTCTTCAAGTATCATCACATCCTCAAATATATCTTCTGGAAATCATCAATCATCGATCTTCTTTAACAAAGTTGTTAACCGGAAAGCATAAGTTGATAAATACTGCACGAAATATAAATCCTGTGCCAATGGTTGCCTTGACATCAGAGGCAGAATCCGATGTGCACTTTATTGAGAAAGACCCATTTAAAGGAATCTCTAAAGGTACTTAGCATGCATCATATTTTAAATACATTTATTGTCATTAATCATTTAATTTTATTAATATTATACTTATATATTCTTACCACAACTTAATTGAACAGATTACTTGGATCATGGTGAGCAGAATGTTATATGTGGAATATGTAAAGCGAGATTGTGGAAAGATAAAGGAAAAATAGAACATGACAAACTTTGTTATTTGCAATGTTGTGGATATGGCAAGGTTGAGCTTCCTGATTTCAAAGACAGTCAATCCAGCTATCAAGGTCTTTTTCGTTGTATCGATGAAAAAAGCAAGCATTTCCTGAAAAACATCCGCCGTTTTAATTCTATGTTCTCTTTTACTTCGATGGGTGGGAAGATTGATTCATCTATTAATAAAGGTAATGCTCCATACATATTCAGACTTGGCGGTCAAAATTATCATTCTATGGGAAGTCTTCTACCCGAAAATGGAGAAAAACCAAAATTTGCTCAGTTGTACATATATGATACTGACAATGAAGTTTCAAATAGACAGACATTATTCAGGTATGTATCTATAAAATTTACTTATGTCTATTTTATTAATATTCGAATGTTTCATTAGAATTTACTTATATGTTAACTTTATACATTTTTTTATTAGTCAATCATGAGACCGTTCAACATCAACATCAGAGACATTAGATACTGAGATTATATAGTATTTAAAGATTATGCTAGATACAAATAATCAGCCGGTGAAAACTTATAGGAGTGTACGAGATTGTTTCAAGGTAAATCCTCATGTTAATCTTAAGCTACGACTAATTGGTAAAAGAGAGAAAGAAGGAAGAATATACAATTTACCAACGGCTTCTGAAGTTGCTGCTTTGATTGTTGGAGACATTACTGATTCGCTAGAAAAGCGAGATATTATTGTTGAAACTCAAACTGGTGATCTACAACGTATAAGTGAGCTACATCCTTCATATCTAGCTCTTCAATATCCACTTTTATTTCCGTATGGTGATGATTGTTATGGTGTTGATATTCCTCATAGAGAACTTAGCACTTCAAGCACTAGCAAACGTCCAAATTGTACCATGCGAGAATGGTTTGCATACCGAGTTCAGGATAGGGATAATAATTTCTCATTGATTCTTAATTCACGTAGACTTTTCCAACAATTTTTGGTAGATGCTTACACTATGATTGAAACTGAACGTCTAAACTTCATACATTACCAACAGAAGGATCTTAGATGTGAGTCATATGATACTCTTCAAAACTTACAAAAGGAGGGTAAACAAGATATATCAAAAGTTGGACAACAAGTAATACTACCATCTTCTTTTACTGATGGAGCGCGATACATGATGCAAAACTATCTAGATGCCATGTCCCTATGTAAGTGGTATGGCTACCCAGATTTTTTCATAACTATTACATGTAATCCTAAATGGCTAGATGTAAAAAGGTTTCTTAAGGATACGACCGTAAATCCGGAAGATAGGCCTGATATATTATGCCGCATATTCAAAATCAAACTTGATTCAATCATCACATATTTAAAGGAGAAGGCATTATTGGGAACTGTGCAAGAAGGTACGCTACTTTCTAATATAATTTATATTTTTAATATTTAACTACATTTATTATAAAATTATATTTATATTATAAAATTTCTTTCAAATATTCTTATGTATCCTAATTTTTTAATGTAGTTGTTTACACAATAGAGTTTCACCATGCCCATATTTGTTTATTCATGGATGTTAATCATAAGCTCCCCATTGTTGACCATATTGAACCGTTTATTTCTGCTAAAATCCCTGATAAGAAAGAAGATCCAGAACTATATTCTCTTGTGAGTGAATACATGATTCATTGTCACACCCCGACCACGTATAACATACAAGACGTGGCGGAAAACGTCAGGGAGTGTTGTAACAGAATTAATTGTTTCATAACCATGGTATTCAAAGTTGTATTTTATTTATTAACATAAGAGTTACATTGTCTTAAACAGAAATTAAAGAGTTCAGAACATAATTAAACTAAGTCTTTCTTCAGTTTAAGTCTCTAAGGCACAGGTCCGCCCTAGTGTCACGATCATCATCCTACGGAAAAGCTCCTGAAAACACATGTGAAAATAGGTACGTCAGCATAAAAATGCCTGTGAGATACATAGATTTGTGAAAATTGGATTCATGACTTAAGTTTAGGAAAATGTTTAGTCATGAACCTTGTAATTTGATTTGTTTTATAAATCGCTTGAAAAACAATATGTTCAGATGATATGTATAAATAAAAGAATAATGTATGGTTAAATGAATAACCATGTAAAATGAGTTGTATAAAATAAACCGTATTGTAAACCAAAGTCTTGTGAAAACATGTTACTTGTGTAAAATGTATAAGTCCAAAATGAATGATTTAAATAACGCTATGATATGTAATATAATACAAACACTTATATATAAGAAGTACCAACGGCGTATCCACCATGCTTATATCATATTACTCACATCTCGTTACTTAAGTCACTTAAACCAACCAACAATGTATAATGTTTATGTTTAAACCAATTGTTAAAAGTCCTTGTATAAACCATGTCAAAAGTTGATAGTCCAAAAGTAGTCAAGTAATGTGTAACAAATGTTATGTATTGTAAGTAAAGTATTGTCACATAATCCAAATGTAGAAATGTACAAAACAAAGTATTTTGAATATACCAAAAAGTTATGTTTTGGAAAGTAATGCATGTTACATTGATACAAACATTTATGTGGTAAGTTAACGCATACATTCAAGCCTTGAGACAGTCGGATAGCCCTTTCAGTCAAGGTTATCAAAAGAAATGTTTTCGGATTCAGTCATTCCTTACATCCAAACATACCCGGGATGTCAGGAATGGGATTTGTCAAGTCCTATGGTACCACTACTTACTCCCAAGCGGCGTAGCTAATGTTAATGAACGTATAAAAGTCTCGTTTATGCAAACCAAATGTTATAGCAATTGTATACAAGTCATATGAAAACAATGTACTAGGTATGCTAAGTTAACATACAAAGCAGAAAAGTCATGTAAATCAATGTACTAGCATGCTATCAGTTAACATACATAACAGAAATGTAATGTAAAACAATGTACTAAGTATGCACACAATGGACATACATAGCATGAAATGTAATGAAATCATGTACTATAATGTACTAACGAACATAACAAGTATATGATGTGAAAACAGGAAAGCATGAAAGTAACAAGTAGGCACATGTGTTTCACCTCAAAACAGTTTGGAAAACAGTAAAAGAGGGGTCTATGTACTCACTTGAGATTGCTCAGAAGTCCTAAGATAACCACCAAGCAATGCTAGAGATCACGGAATATCAAACGGCACCTAATATAGGTAACTACATTAATAAACCGGACCTAAGTCGGAAGATCGGATAGAATGTGATTTAGACCCGACAAGTTTGGAGACTTGTTTAATATGGGTATTTCATACACATTCTGGATTTCTAGATAAAACCGATAAGGTTTGACCCGCTTCGGCTAATTTATGTAAACTAGTTATATAAATCGAACCGAACGCGTAATAAGCATAACGGGTATCCGTAAGAGCCATATACAGGTTTCCTAAGTTAATATGCTTCAAATATGTTGTGACATCAGTAATATGTCTTTCATTATGCCCGAAACGTATTCAAACACAAACTATGCCCCGTAAGGGTAGTTTGGTCATTTAAAAGGTTATAAAAGAGTTTAAATGTTAACCTGAGTTACCGGTCTGATGTATTCAGCAAATATACTTAATTTTCTAAGTTATATCAGTAGGGTAAAGTATATATGTGAAATTTATCAATTATAACCAAACTATGCACCGTAGGGGCATTTTGGTAATTTCACATAAGCCGTAAAGCTCAAAACTGAAGTCTGAGTTAAACAACTTTTGCTTACTGTTAAAACATTATAATTTACCTAAAATATCAGTAGGTATCAACCCTTGTATGTCTAAAATAGTTCTAGTACATACTATGCGTTAAAAACGCTTAGAAAGGCGATTAGGAGCCGTTTCCGGGTTATATACCTAAAGCTGATATTTTTATCATTCCAGAAGGCTTAAAATAATTTATTTATCATTTAAGATGAGTAGCAAAAGGTTTGGAGTCATTTGGATATGAAAAACTCATTTTATGGCCCGTAAGGGCAAAACCGACAATTACCGGATTAAGCCTACGACTATAAGTTATGCTGAGCCTAAAATTAATTAAAAATCTTCAAAAATCCCAAAATAATATATTACATCAGGGGGTAATAAGTTTGATATCAAAAAGTAGGCTTAACTAAGCTATACGCTAATTACGCCATTTAATTAATCATAAAGCTTTTATTTTGCGCTAATGAGCATAACTCTCATTCTACACCACGAATTGATCTCAAATTTTGGATACAAGTTTATATATCAGTAACAAAGGTTTCTACTCTTTTACATTTTCAAAAATCACGTTTTAAAGTGAAAAGGGCATAATGGTCAACATATGAGCAATTAACGGAAATATGCATATTAATTGGATAACTAATGAACCAAGGTGTATAATCACAGAGGGTTATACTAGTATGTAACTTAGTCCAATTAAAGCTCTGGGGCATTTCTAAAACATGCCTAAACGGGTCAGAACTGAAAGTCAAAGCAAAAGTCAAACTATGCGACTTTCGGTTCCGAACCGGGTCTAAATAGGAAATTGTCGGGTTGAACAGGTTTGGACATGTTTTTACACTAATTTATAAGTTATATTAATGATCAAACAGGTTGTATGTGTTCTACATAGTTAATTATGCATAAATTAGAAATTTAGCATCCTGTTGACTTTTTAAGAACAAGTTTGACCCGACTTTTGACCTAGTTAGAATGGGAATCAGGGGGAACCTTTTTAAGGGTTTATTACTCACATAATTACCAACTTATAACTACTTTTGATTCGACTAATCACTGGACCATTAGTGATTAATCGTTAAGTCAACCGTTAATTACGACGGTTGACTTTTAAGCTAAAAACTAAGCTAAAACTAAACTAAGGAAGGTTAGGCAAACTTACAAGAGTCTTATGAATGACCAGGGATCACTTGAGAGAAGAATTGTGCTCCAGAAAGCTCCTCAATTGCAGATGGAAGGTGTGTTCAATGTTTGTAACTTCATTGCCCTTTTATAGTGATTTAATCACCACAAATTGTTGACACATGAGTCTACAAGTGACCACAATTCTTCTACAAGTGTCCCTAAGTGTCTAGGAGGTGTTTAGGGGTCGCCCATGAAGTTAAACAACTGATCTAAGGCGGTTCTAAGCTGAAAAGCCAAGAAAAAACGATTTTCTGCATCTGGGCGCCTGATGCGGCCCGCCTAGGATTTGTTTAAGACTGACGCGGGCCGCGTCAGCCTTGAAATCAGATTTAAGTTGTTTTTAGTTGTTGCAACTTGTCCCTTGGCCCTTTGAAAGGCCAACTAAGCTTGTGTTTTGCAATTTGACCCCTTCCTAATTACATACAAGGGCTTTAGGACTTGTACCTCATTTTCTAAGTCCTCGGTTAACTTTATTGTTACCCGAAAAGTCCTAAATTTCAATGTTGACGCTTTAACCCCTTGTACACGGATTAACTTGTTTTTGCCATACCAAAGCCTTTAAAACTTATTTCTAAGTTATGTAAAGGTTATTTAAGGTATGTTAAGTATATGTTGATATTCCGGAGTATTTGTCGCGTTAAACTAAGTACGTTTACGCACCAGTTTGCGTATAACTCTCCAGAAAGCGATACAGAGTTTGGAATTGAATAAAAGTCAAAACACGAAAAATTTAAAACACAACCAAACAAACATTGGGATCAAGTAACATTGTTTTATTGATAATAGAACTGTTCATAATGATAACAAGCACAGATGTTACAGTCTCCCCTACTTGTGGAAATTTCGTCCCGAAATTTATTTAGAGGAAACTCATGGAAAAAGATGCGGATATTTCGCCTTCATTTGATCTTCGCGTTCCCAAGTAAACTCGGGTCCACGTTTAGCTTCCCAGCGAACTTTGACCAAAGGAATGCGCTTGCGTTTAAGCCACTTGACTTCACGTTCCATGATTTCCGCTGGCTTCTCAACAAATTTCAGTGTTTTGCCAACACGAATTTCGTCAAGCGGTATGTGGAGGTTCTCATCAGCTAAACACCTCTTGAGATTGGATACGTGAAAGGTTGGATGAACATTTCCAAGTTCAGGAGGTAACTCAAGTCTGTAGGCTACCTTACCGATTCTTTCGACGATCTTGAATGGTCCAACGTATCTAGGTGCAAGTTTTCCTTTCTTTCCAAATCTGATCACACCTTTCCAAGGTGAGACCTTAAGTAATACTCGATCACCGACTTGAAATTCCAAGGGCTTGCGTTTTGGGTCCGCGTAACTCTTTTGACAGCTTCTAGCTATCTGAAGGTTATCACGAACTTTCTTAATCTTGTCAGTTGTCTCTATAATGAGAGCAGGTCCAGTAAGTTGAGCCTCGCCGATCTCATTCCAGCAGACTGGTGAACGACATTTTCGACCATAGAGAGCCTCGAAAGGAGCCATTTTGATGCTGGTGTGATAACTGTTGTTGTAGGAGAATTCAATTAACTGAAGATGTGAATCCCAACTACCACCAAAATCGATCACACAAGCTCTAAGCATATCCTCCAAAGTCTGGATTGTTCTTTCAGATTGACCATCCGTTTGCGGATGATAAGTTGTGCTCAGATTAAGTTGGGTCCCCATAGCAGATTGCATGGTTCTCCAAAAATGAGAAGTGAAACGAGCATCTCTGTCAGAAATGATGTTCAAAGGAACACCATGTCGAGCTACAATTTCATCCACATAGATTTTTGCAAGTCTGTTAGCAGGAAAATCCTCACGGATTGGCAAGAAATGTGCTGACTTAGTAAGACGATCAACAACTACCCAGATGGCATCATGACCTTTCTTTATGCGCGGAAGTTTGGTAACAAGATCCATAGTAATGTTTTCCCATTTCCAAACTGGGATCTCTGGCTGCACCAATAAACCCGAAGGACGTTGATGTTCAGCCTTAACCTTAAGACAAGTAAGGCATTTTGATACGTATAAGGCTATGTCTTTCTTCATACCAGGCCACCAATAGTGAATACGAAGATCCTTATACATTTTATCTGAGCCCGGATGAATAGAATAACGAGACTTATGGGCTTCATCCATAAGCAAGGTACGAAGATTATCCTGTCTTGGGACCCATAAACGGTCCATGAAGTAATACGATCCATTGTCCTTCAGTTCCAGAGCAGGTGTTATGTGATAAGGAAATTCCTTATCCATCAAACCTTGTGAAACACAAGATTGTTGAGCCTGAGAAATGCGTGTTTGGATATCGGATCGAGCTTGTATAACAGTTTGAGCACGTACACAATGAAGCTTAGTACGTTCCTTATGACTCAATGCATCGGCTACGACATTCGCCTTACCAGGATGGTAGCGAATTTCGCAGTCATAGTCGTTTAGAAGCTCCACCCAACGTCTTTGCCTCATGTTGAGTTCTTTCTGGTTGAAGATATGCTGAAGACTTTTGTGGTCCGTGAAAACCACACATTTTGTACCGTACAAATAGTGTCTCCAGATCTTTAGAGCGAAAATAACTGCACCCAACTCAAGATCATGAGTGGTGTAGTTCTTCTCATGTATCTTCAACTGCCTCGATGCATATGCTATGACTTTGTTCCTTTGCATCAGAACACAGCCAAGACCCAATTTAGATACATTGCAGTAAACGACGAAATCGTCATTGCCCTCAGGCAAAGTCAGAACAGGCGCGTCGCAAAGCTTTTGCTTCAAGTGTTGAAAAGCTTCCTCTTGTTTGAATCCCCAATCAAAGGGTTTGTTCTTCTGAGTTAGAGCAGTTAGAGGAACTGCAATCTTTGAGAAGTTCTCAATGAAGCGGCGGTAATAACCCGCTAGACCAAGAAAAGAGCGAACTTCAGTAGGAGTAGTAGGCGTATCCCAATCCTTAATCGCACTGATCTTGGAGGGATCTACACGAATACCTTGTTCGTTGACAATATGCCCCAAAAATTGAACTTCTTTAAGCCAAAATTCGCACTTGGAGAATTTGGCGAAAAGTTGCTCTTTCTTTAGGAGTTCCAGAGTAAGACGAAGATGTTGCTCGTGATCAGCTCGCGTCTTAGAATAAATCAAGATGTCGTCAATAAAAACAATGACGAACTGATCCAAATAAGGTTTGCAGACCCTATTCATTAAGTCCATGAAAACAGCAGGAGCATTAGTCAAACCGAATGGCATGACTGTGAATTCATTATGCCCATAACGAGTGCGGAATGCTGTCTTGGGAATATCTTCTTTATGCACACGAAGTTGATGATATCCTGATCGCAGATCAATCTTTGAAAAATAAGAAGCGCCCTGTAGTTGATCAAAGAGATCATCAATGCGAGGTAGGGGATATCGATTCTTGATGGTAAGCTTGTTAAGCTCACGATAATCGATACACATCCTAAAAGATCCATCCTTCTTCTTGACAAAAAGAACGGGAGCACCCCAAGGTGAAAAGCTAGGATGGATAAAACCTTTGTCAGAGAGTTCCTGAAGCTGCTTAGACAACTCTTGCATCTCAGATGGTGCAAGACGATATGGAGCTCTGGCAGTGGGATTTGCACCTGGTACAAGATCAATGCGGAACTCGACTTGGCGTGCTGGGGGTAGACCAGGTAAATCTTCAGGGAATACTTCAGAATAATCCCGAACGACAGGAATATCTGAAATAGACTTACCCTTGCCTTTATCTGCTGTAACATGTGCTAAGAAGGCCACATAATTCTTTCGCAGATACTTCCGAGCTTTAAAACAAGACATGAGCTTGAGACCACCAGACGGTTTCTCACCTTGAACCTGTAGGATCTCGCCTGTCGAAAGCGGCACACGAACGATCTTCTCGAAACAAACTACCTCTGCGTGATGCTTGGATAACCAATCCATACCCACTATAACGTCGAAGCTTCCAAGTCGCATAGGCGTGAGGTCAATAGGAAAAAGATGGTCGTTAAGGTTCAACTGGCAGTTGCGAAGAACAGAATTAAGAACAATGGGTTCACCATTAGCAACTTCTACTGTCAAAGGTTTACCTAGTTTCGTTCTAGACACGCGAAGCATTGGCTCAAAAGACAATGACACAAAACTCTTATCGGCACCCGTATCAAAAAGAACAGATGCAGGCTGATTATTAATAAAGAACGTATCGTCCGCCTGCGCCTCTTGGGCATTCAAGTTAAAAGCTCGCCCTCGAGCCTGACCTTGATTCTGATTTGGATTCTGATTCTGGTTGGCTAGCCTTGGGCACCGGTTTCTGTAGTGGGTCAGATCCCCATAATTATAGCATGAACCAGGAGGAAAATGAGGTCGTGCTGCTTGACCTTGTTGCTGAGCAAGAGGCTGAGCAACTTGTTGAGCTTGGTTCAGAACTGCCTGGTTCTGATTAGCAGGAATGCGGCACGTAGCGGCAAGATGACAAGATCTTCCGCAGTTGGTGCACTGACGACACTGGAGGTGTGGTAGGCGATGGTCGTTACACCTGTTGCACAAAGGCGCAGTGCCAAGATATGGCTTCTTGGCTAGTGGTTGCGCAGGCTAATTTGGTGCAGCTTGGGCCTGTGCAGTAACAACATAGTTTTGGGAAGCCTTCCGCTTCCTAGACCCTCCAAAATTCTTTCCCTTCTTGTTTTCACCTTTCTTGCCATCCCCCTTGTCAGACGCCTGCTTCTTGCCCTTGTCACCCTTTTTATGCAGCTTTCCCTTTCGAACCTGTGACTCAGTCAATGTCGCTGCTAACTCGATCGCCTGACGGAGTGTGGCAGGGTTACTACCAGTAAGGATGTCTTGTACTGAGTCAGGTAGGCCGTCGATGTACCTTTCGATAGCCTTGTCGAGTGGGGTAACCATAGTTGGGCAAAGCAGACTCAACTCTTCAAACCTATCAGTATACGCCCGATGCTCACCACTATCTTGCTTCAAATTATCAAACTCTTTCTCCAACGCTTGTTGTTCATGACGAGGACAGAACTCCCTCATCATAAGGGCCCTGAGTTCAGCCCATGTCTGTGCTAGAGCAACTTCTGCACCACGGTCTCTCATAACCTCGTTCCACCATGTGAGAGCCCTCTTTTGAAACACACTCGAAGAAAACTCGACCTTGCAATCGTCAGGACACTGCACGTGGCGAAAAGTATTCTCAATGCTCTCGAACCATTGAAGAAGCCCAGTCGCTCCTTCAGAACCACTAAACTTGAGTGGTTTAGCCGAGTTAAAATCCTTGTATTTTCATGGAGCATAGTTGTTGTTAGCTTGGTGCCATTGAGCAAAGAGATTTGGGAATTGAGCAGCCATCTGCTGTGCAATAATTTCTACCAGTTCGGCAGTCGCTATCTGGTGTTCGCGTCGAGGAGGCATTCTAAAAGAGGAAACATGAAAAGAAACGAGTGAGATGATTGGATGAAGAGAATGAGATGAAACAAAATCAAAAGCAAAGATGGTGGTCATTCGTCCGAGATTTTGAAAACTCAAAGGGGTTTAAAACCATATAACAGAGGGTTCAAAACCTTACAATAGAGGGTTCAAAACCTAGTAATCAATCATCCTAGAACAGATGATTAATTTTCAAAGCGGATTCGGAATCGATGTTCTCGTTGTCGTTATCACCTAAGGATAGGTGAAGTGCATGTTTAAAAATCTAAACACAATATAACTTGTGTTAGGGTCCTAGAAAGGTTATAGTCTAGGTCAAAGCATTACTAATAACCTAATTCCCTATAACCATTGGCTCTGATACCAACTCTTCTGTCACACCCCGACCACGTATAACATACAAGACGTGGCGGAAAACATCGGGGAGTGTTGTAACAGAATTAATTGTTTCATAACCATGGTATTCAAAGTTGTATTTTATTTATTAACATAAGAGTTACATTGTCTTAAACAGAAATTAAAGAGTTCAGAACATAATTAAACTAAGTCTTTCTTCATTTTAAGTCTCTAAGGCACAGGTCCGCCCTAGTGTCACGATCATCATCCTACGGAAAAGCTCCTGAAAACACATGTGAAAATAGGTACGTCAGCATAAAAATGACTGTGAGATACATAGGTTTGTGAAAATTGGATTCATGACTTAAGTTTAGGAAAATGTTTAGTCATGAACCTTGTAATTTGATTTGTTTTGTAAATCGCTTGAAAAACAATACGTTCAGATGATATGTATAAATAAAAGAATAATGTATGGTTAAATGAATAACCATGTAAAATGAGTTGTATAAAATAAACCGTATTGTAAACCAAAGTCTTGTGAAAACATGTTACTTGTGTAAAATGTATAAGTCCAAAATGAATGATTTAAATAACGCTATGATATGTAATATAATACAAACACTTATATATAAGAAGTACCAACGGCGTATCCACCATGCTTATATCATATTACTCACATCTCGTTACTTAAGTCACTTAAACCAACCAACAATGTATAATGTTTATGTTTAAACCAATTGTTAAAAGTCCTTGTATAAACCATGTCAAAAGTTGATAGTCCAAAAGTAGTCAAGTAATGTGTAACAAATGTTATGTATTGTAAGTAAAGTATTGTCACATAATCCAAATGTAGAAATGTACAAAACAAAGTATTTTGAATATACCAAAAAGTTATGTTTTGCAAGTAATGCATGTTACATTGATACAAACATTTATGTGGTAAGTTAACGCATACATTCAAGCCTTGAGACAGTCGGATAACCCTTTCAGTCAAGGTTATCAAAAGAAATGTTTTCGGATTCAGTCATTCCTTACATCCAAACATACCCGGGATGTCAGGAATGGGATTTGTCAAGTCCTATGGTACCACTACTTACTCCCGAGCGGCGTAGCTAATGTTAATGAACGTATAAAAGTCTCGTTTGTGCAAACCAAATGTTATAGAAATTGTATACAAGTCATATGAAAACAATGTACTAGGTATGCTAAGTTAACATACAAAGCAGAAAAGTCATGTAAATCAATGTACTAGCATGCTATCAGTTAACATACATAGCAGAAATGTAATGTAAAACAATGTACTAAGTATGCACACAATGGACATACATAGCATGAAATGTAATGAAATCATGTACTATAATGTACTAACGAACATAACAAGTATATGATCTGAAAACAGGAAAGCATGAAAGTAACAAGTAGGCGCATGTGTTTCACCCCAAAACAGTTTGGAAAACAGTAAAAGAGGGGTCTATGTACTCATTTAAGATTGCTCAGAAGTCCTAAGATAACCACCAAGCAATGCTAGAGATCACGGAATATCAAACGGCACCTAATATAGGTAACTACATTAATAAACCGGACCTAAGTCGGAAGATCGGATAGAATGTGATTTAGACCCGACAAGTTTGGAGACTTGTTTAATATGGGTATTTCATATACATTCTGGATTTCTAGATAAAACCGATAAGGTTTGGCCCGCTTCGGCTAATTTATGTAAACTAGTTATATAAACCGAACCGAACGCGTAATAAGCGTAACGGGTATCCGTAAGAGCCATATACATGTTTCCTAAGTTAATATGCTTCAAATATGTTGTGACATCAGTAATATGTCTTTCATTATGCCCGAAACGTATTCAAACACAAACTATGCCCTGTAAGGGTAGTTTGGTCATTTAAAAGGTTATAAAAGAGTTTAAATGTTAACCTGAGTTACCGGTCTGATGTAATCAGAAAATATACTTAATTGGCTAAGTTATATCAGTAGGGTAAAGTATATATGTGAAATTTATCAATTATAACCAAACTATGCACCGTAGGGGCATTTTGGTAATTTCACATAAGCCGTAAAGCTCAAAATTGAAGTCTGAGTTAAACAACTTTTGCTTACTGTTAAAACATTATAATTTACCTAAAATATCAGTAGGTATCAACCCTTGTATGTCTAAAATAGTTCTAGTACATACTATGCGTTAAAAACGCTTAGAAAGGCGATTAGGTGTCGTTTCCAGGTTATATACCTAAAGCTGATATTTTTATCATTCCAGAAGGCTTAAAATAATTTATTTATCATTTAAGATCAGTAGTAAAAGGTTTGGAGTCATTTGGATATGAAAAACTCATTTTATGGCCCGTAAGGGCAAAACCGACAATTACCGGATTAAGCCTACGACTATAAGTTATGCTCAGCCTAAAATTAATTAAAAATCTTCAAAAATCCCAAAATAATATATTACATCAGGGGGTAATAAGTTTGATATCAAAAAGTAGGCTTAACTAGGCTATACGCTAATTACGCCATTTAATTAATCATAAAGCTTTTATTTTGCGCTAATGAGCATAACTCTCATTCTACACCATGAATTGATCTCAAATTTTGATACAAGTTTATATATCAGTAACAAAGGTTTCTACTCTTTTACATTTTCAAAAATCACGTTTTAAAGAGAAAAGGGCATAATGGTCAACATATGAGCAATTAACGGAAATATGCATATTAATTGGATAACTAATGAACCAAGGTGTATAATCACAGAGGGTTATACTAGTATGTAACTTAGTCCAATTAAAGCTCTGAGGCATTTCTAAAACATGCCTAAACGGGTCAGAACTGAAAGTCAAAGCAAAAGTCAAATTATGCGACTTTCGGTTCCGAACCGGGTCTAAACAGGAAATTGTCAGGTTGAACAGGTTTGGACATGTTTTTACACTAATTTATAAGTTATATTAATGATCAAACAGGTTGTATGTGTTCTACATAGTTAATTATGCATAAATTAGAAATTTAGCATCCTGTTGACTTTTTAAGAACAAGTTTGACCCGACTTTTGACCTAGTTAGAATGGGAATCAGGGGGAACCTTTTTAAGGGTTTATTACCCACATAATTACCAACTTATAACTACTTTTGATTCGACTAATCACTGGACCATTAGTGATTAATCGTTAAGTCAACCGTTAATTACGACGGTTGACTTTTAAGCTAAAAACTAAGCTAAAACTAAACTAAGGAAGGTTAGGCAAACTTACAAGAGTCTTATGAATGACCAGGGATCACTTGAGAGAAGAATTGTGCTCCAGAAAGCTCCTCAATTGCAGATGGAAGGTGTGTTCAATGTTTGCAACTTCATTGCCCTTTTATAGTGATTTAATCACCACAAATTGTTGACACATGAGTCTACAAGTGACCACAATTCTTCTACAAGTGTCCCTAAGTGTCTAGGAGGTGTTTAGGGGTCGTCCATGAAGTTAAACAACTGATCTAAGGCGGTTCCAAGCTGAAAAGCCAAGAAAAAACGATTTTCTACATCTGGGCGCCTGATGCGGCCCGCCTGGGATTTGTTTAAGACTGACGCGGGCCGCGTCAGCCTTGAAATAAGATTTAAGTTGTTTTTAGTTGTTGCAACTTGTCCCTTGGCCCTTTGAAAGGCCAACTAAGCTTGTATTTTGCAATTTGACCCCTTCCTAATTATATACAAGGGCTTTAGGACTTGTACCTCATTTTCTAAGTCCTCGGTTAACTTTATTGTTACCCGAAAAGTCCTAAATTTCAATGTTGACGCTTTAACCCCTTGTACACGGATTAACTTGTTTTTGCCATACCAAAGCCTTTAAAACTTATTTCTAAGTTATGTAAAGGTTATTTAAGGTATGTTAAGTATATGTTGATATTCCGGAGTATTTGTCGCGTTAAACTAAGTACGTTTACGCACCAGTTTGCGTATAACTCTCCAGAAAGCGATACAAAGTTTGGAATTGAATAAAAGTCAAAACACGAAAAATGTAAAACACAACCAAACAAACATTGGGATCAAGTAACATTGTTTTATTGATAATAGAACTATTCATAATGATAACAAGCACAGATGTTACTTTCATGGTCCATGTGGCAGTGTTAAACCGAATTGTCCATGTATGGTAGATGGGAAGTGTTCTAAAAACTTTCCCAAGAAATTTGCACCTCACACATGTATTGATTCAAATGGCTTCCCTGTATACAAAAGAGCAGAATCAGGTAACTATGTTGAAAAGTCGGGTGTTAAGTTAGATAATAGAAGTGTTGTGCCGTATAATAAAACACTGTTGAAGAGATATCAAGCATATATCAATGTAGAATGGTGCAACCAGGATGGATCAATTAAATATTTATTCAAGTATATTAACAAAGGTCCTGATAGAGCATCGGTGGCTTTTGAAGAAGCTGGCAAACAAGATGAACAAGATTTAGCAAGGGACGAAATAAAGGAGTATTATGATTGCAGATACATTTCCGCATGTGAAGTGTCATGGAGAATTTTTGCATATGAGGTTCATTATAGGTATCCTGCGGTTATTAGACTTCCTTTTCATTTACCAGGTCAACATAACGTCGTATATGGCGCAGATGATGATATTGATGATGTTCTCAACAAACTATCTGTTTCTTCATCTAAGTTTTTAGCCTGGATGAGCCGTAATCAAAATGATGAAAAAGCATGAAAACTAAGTTATGTTGAATTCCCTACTAAATATGTTTGGAAACTAAAGGATCGTTGTTGGGAACCACAAAAAATAGGTCGTTCAATTGGTCGAATTCATTCAGTTTCCCCATCTCTTGGTGAGGCTTCTTTTCTGAGGATTCTTCTCAACAAAGTTAAGGGACCAAAATGTTTTGAAGATATTAGAACGGTAAATGGGCAAACACTTCCTACTTTTAGAGATGCATGCTATGCGCTTGGGCTTCTAGACGATGATATGGAATATATCGAGGCAATTAAAGAAGCAAGTATTACAGGTTGTGGTTATTATCTTGGTGCTTTATTTGGAATAATGTTGTTGTCTAATACTCTATCTAGACCAGATTGCATTTCGGAAAAAAAACATGGTAGTTTTTATCTGATGGAATTCTTCACGCACGCCAAAAAAAGGAACATATGCCAGGTAAACAATTTTGATTTTCAATGTTAAAGTACTTATATTTACAATTAAAAAAAAGTAATTATTTTTTTCTTTCTCAACTTTTTTTATCACTATTTTTAAACTTAAATTATTCTTTTTGCCTAATTAATGTTTTTCTATATAAAAGATCTTTAGTATTTTATTTTGTACATTTTATAGGTTTATCACTTACCAAGGACCAAGTAAAAAATTTGACCTGGGGTGAGATTGAGAAATACTTACTACACAATAACTCTACCCTAAAGAGATGTATGCCTTACATGTATGCCTTATCCGAGTGACGACTCCATAGCTTCAGCAAATAATCGTTTGATCAATGAGGAGCTATCTTATGACAGGACCAATCTAGGTAATGAAATTCAGCCTCTCTTTAATTCATTAACAGATGAACAAAGATGTGTTTTTGAAGAAATTATCAAAGCTGTCAATGGTAATAAAGGAGGTGTTTTCTTTGTCTATGGATACGGTGGAACGGCTAAAACATTTTTATGGAAGACATTATCAGTTGCATTACAATCTAAAGGTGAGATTGTATTAAATGTTGCATCGAGTGGTATTGCATCTTTGCTATTGTCAGGAGGCTGAACAGCGCATTCTAGATTTCATATTCCTATCAATCTTAACGAAGATTCAATCTGCCACATCAAACCAAACAGTCTTGTTGCTCATTTACTAAAGGAAACAAAAATGATTATATGGGATGAAGCACCGATGGTACATAAACATGCCTTTGAAGCTCTTGATAGAACACTAAAAGACATTTTCAATTATGATACTTCAAAAAATTCTGAAACACCGTTTGGAGGTAAAGTTATTGTATTTGGTGGTGATTTTAGACAAATCCTTCCGGTTGCTCCAAATGGCAGCAGACAACAAATTGTGAATGCCTCTTTAAGTTCTTCCTATTTGTGGAGTAAATGTAAAGTCTTAAGGTTAACCAAGAACATGAGGCTAACGATTAGAGCAAATACATCTGATATGCAAGAAACAATAAATTTTGCAAAATGGCTGTTGGACATTGGTGAGGGAAAGGTCAGAGGTAACAATGATGGCAAAACAACTATAGACATTCCTGATGATCTTCTAATAAATCACTCATCTGATCCTATTCAAAATTTAATTGGCTTTGTTTACCCGTCAATTCTCCAAAATTTAAAAAATCCAGAATTTTTCCATGAACGAGCAATATTAGCACCTAAAAATGAAGTTGTTCAAGAAATTAACGATCTTCTGCTATCACTTTTTCCTGGAGAAGAACATGAGTACCTTAGCTCGGATAGTATTTGTCCATCAGAACAGTTTAATGATCCAGCACAAGAACGTATATATTCTCCCGATGTTCTTAATGGACTTAAAATATCTAGATTTCCAAATCATAGGTTGGTGTTAAAGGTTGGTGTTCCTGTTATGCTTTTAAGAAATATTGATCAACAAAATGGTTTGTGCAACGGTACCAGATTACAGATCCTAACACTTGGTAAACGCGTAATAGAAGCTGATATAATATCTGGAGGTACTATCGGTACTCGAACATACATTCCTAGAATTAATATGATACCTTCAGACAAAAAAAATCTCTTCAAGTTTCAGAGAAGGCAATTTCCACTACGTGTATGCTTTGCAATGACTATAAACAAAAGACAAGGACAATCACTATCTCGAGTTGATTTGTACATAAAGCAACCTGTATTCACCCATGGACAATTGTATGTTGCACTTTCGAGAGTAAAGAGTAGAGCCGGAGCAAAACTACTAATTTTAGACAAAGAAGGGAATGTTACAAATCAAACGACAAATGTTGTTTACAAGGAAATTTTCAGAGACTTGTGATTAGTTTTTATTTCTTTTATTTGTAATTTATATTTTTTGGTTTTTGATTGTTGAATGAAAATGTTGTTTCCTTCTTTGTTATTTTTTCATATTTTTATGTTTTATCCAACTTAAATTGTTCAACCCGTGTATCACACGGGTAGATAACCTAGTGAATATCTAACTCAAACAAGTTGGTTATAGTTTATAAAACCTTGATGCCATAAATCTTAACCCAAAACATTTGTTTATGTAAACCAAATTGTAAATCGTTCTCGTAATAAAACTCGTTTGGTTTATATCATTTAATAAACAGCGTTGCGTGTCTTCGTTTAAAAATCGTTCGTCCAAGTGAACTAAATAACGCTACGGAATGTAATATGATGAAAGCACTTATATATAAGAAGTACCAGCGGCGTATCTACCATGCTTTTATCACATTACACCCATCCCGTTATCTAATCACAAGCCAAAAACCAATCGTTCAATTCGTTTAACTCGTTGTGTTATAAAACATTGTTCAATTGTTCAAATCGTTCATATCGTTCAAATCGTTCCAATCGTTCAATCGTTCATGTTTTAATGGTGAAAACTACTTTTGGTCTTCTCGTTGAATACATTCAAACCTTCGTAACTCGTCCATCGTTCAACTCGTTTTAACAAACCACCAAAGGGTAAGTTAACAATCATCAGGTTTTGTCATTACCCAGATATCCCCACACATAACCATGGTGATAGTTTGATAATGGGATTTGTCAGATCCTATGGTACCATAACATACTACTAGTCGGCTCGGCCAAAGCTAATGAATGTCATTCGTTATGTAATTACGTCCCAACAAGTTCGTTCACATTATCGAAATCGTTATGTTTAATATAAACCATAGATTTCATTTTTGAAATCATCGTTGAAAGCATCGAAATCGTTTAACACATATGAATCACCCCAAAAGAATTGAAAACAGCAAAATAGGGGAACTATATACACACATTGAATTGCAAAGTATCCTCAATCTAATGAACTCAACAAAGCTCGGGCAAACCAAGGAAATCAAGTGGCACCTAGTAATCGGATTGCTTATGTTAATAAATCGACACCTAAATCGGATGATCGGGTAGAATGAGGTCTCGTAAACCAAATGAGTATTGGAACTCATGTGATATGGTTTAACAAAGCCTACATTCTAAATCGAAACCTATCCTAAGTGCTTACGACCCGTTAAGGTAGTCTACGCTACTTTAACGCGTATTTCGCTCAAAAAGAGCGCTCGAGACGCCTAACTAGTCCTATGATAAGTATTATATGCCCTAACATGTTTAAATATGTTGCATAATTAGTTTAAGTGACAAAATTTAGGTTACATATGCTTAAAATCAAATTATGCATGAAAAGGGCATTTTGGTCATTTACCTAAGGTATATAAACTACCTATCATACAACTAATTAAACTAAGTGACAATAAGGTATATCCTCGGAAGGTTATTCCCTATATAACTATGGTCACTAAATGTGCTTGGTCGGATCCTAACGATCGACCAAACGGGTCGGGTTCGAATGTCTAAGCGGTTGTCAAGACCACTTAACTTACCACCCTATACAAGCACTAGGAAACCTTGAATTAACAAGATCATTACATGTGTTTTTGAAAGGATCAAAGCATGATCTTGGCCATACACATGTGGCCCAAAGTTTCTAATACAAGGGAGCACAAAAACAAGCCAATGGTGTGACAACTGGCACAAAACCGGTAATTTTCGTACATTTTAATTATTATTTAATGACTGCAATTATGTGCTTAAATGTCAACATTGTCTAATTACATACTATACAAGTGAATTCATGCACGTTTTATACTACAAGATATTGCTTTATGCATTAATGAACAGCGTTGCGTCAGAAATACTAGTAAACTCACCGGTAAGACACATTGTGTCAACAATTCTGCAGAAAGCAGTTACACAATAGAATTGGGGCCTAGGTGTAGGTCCAACGACAAGAATACATTAAAACCCAAGAGTACATACAAGGGTTAACATATAGACTTTCCGGAAGCTAAAATACGCACTGAAAAGCACCCGAAATACACTTTAAATGCTGAATTCTACATATTTCAGCAAAATTCAGCATTGTAACAAGATTGTACCATGCAAAAACATGACTAAATGGTCTTGAATATTTTCCTAAGTGTCGGGAATTAAAAGGGTCACAAAAGGATACATAAAGGACACTAAACGGTGCAATTTAGCACTTTAACGAACCGGTATCTAACCGAACGACCGGAGATTACCTGGAACACTAAAATATTGCTAAAAGCATTGTTTTACTTTTTCTGAGCTAGTTATGGTTCCCAAACACCCTAACATATTATAGAATGCGTCATACACATTAAACACTAGACTTACACTTAACACCCTCCACTAAATCACTTACCTTGCCATTTAACTTTCATTTAACCCCCCCCCCCATAAAAGCAATCAGCCAAGAAGCATGGCCCCACCAAGATTTCATAATCTTCCTAATATTTCCATAATATTCCTTGGATTTTGAATTGATTATGTTTGTACTTGAAGGAGCATAAGGACTCTTGGTTAATAGGCTTTTGATTATAAATAACCATATCATCTTCACTCATCACCACTTCTCCTCCCTCCCTCTACACCTCTCGGCCGACCGCTCTCCCTCATACACTCACCATTTTCATTTCAAGATCATACAATCCAAGGTCTTCTCAAGGTGCTAGAAGGTCACTAACGAGTCTCGGTGCTCACGGAACTTGAAGGACCTCATTCGTTTGCTTTTATCCACCACATTTTCACCATTGTTCTTCCCTAGCTTTAAGCTAGTTGTAAGATTCTTGAACACCCTTGTTACTTCATATTTTTAGTGGATAAAAGATATATTATGTTGAAATAACTAGAACACTAAAAGACTTGAACTTGAATCTTGAAACATAAAGCTTACTTATGATGATATATGGATGGAATGATATTGTTTAGTATATGAATGATATTTGTTTGTTGATTACTAGAGATGATGATGTTAATCATCACATGAAGCTTGCTAGATGGTGATTAAACACATAATCTAGCAAGTGGGAGGATGATTATGTAACAACCTAGAATAATCATCTTCTTGTAAAAACATGAACTTGATGAATAAAAATGATTTCTTGTAAGATGATAAACAAAGTGAACTAGTAAACTTGTGAATCTAAGACTTGTGAATGATTTTCCAAGAAAACCAAGTTTAAAATATGATTTTTGAAAGATCTTGGTTTTTACTTAAACCTACACTATTTTTATTAGAAAAACAAGTGTATAAACACTTATGAAACAAGAAAAATACAAAAGAAATATTTTTAGAAAAATTATCTTACAAGTTGTAAATGACTAAATCCTTCAAGAATGAGATTACAAACAAACAACCATGTTCTTAAGGGTAACTAAACCTACTAAATAACATGGTAAGTTACTACAAGTTTTTACAAAACTTCAAGTTCATGATGTAGTGTAAATTACTTGATTTTGACACTCGGTAGGTGTTGAATGAGTTGATCATTGATTGTGATGATTTAAAAGAAAATAAACACATGTTTTGAAAACATGGGAAACCTCCATTTTTAGGGGAAACCATGTCAAAATTTCTATAGAATTTTGACACTTAGAAAAATATAAGTTTTTGAGAAACTTATTCCCTAAAAATGTATCTAAAAATATTTATCAAGGTTTCCCTAATTTTTGTGTTAAGAAATGATGATTTCTTCAAGATTAAAATTGATAGTAAGTATGTATATTTTTGAGAAAAATATATATATTTATTGATCACCAAATTTTGTGCTAAGTGTATGTAGTATGTATTACATGTAATAGTGTATTAGGACTTGAAAATACACTAAATACTCCTAAGAAGTAAAAATACGAAAATACACATACAACATGCTTAGACAAATACAAGAAAATATATTTATAAAAATATATTACTTGCTAGAATAAATAACTTGGGCAAATTATGAAGATGAAATGAAGTTTTGGACAAAATACATAATTCGGGTGAAAAATACAAGATACTTATATTTATTTTTGAGAAAATGATATAAGTAAGACACATAGTTAAAAATATAAATTATTTTTAACACAAGAACAAATACATAAAAGATGGTGACTTGTACTTGTGCGATAAAAGTCTAGTGACTAACGTTAATAAAACACGTTTAGGTCACGACGCTAGATTAGCAAAAACCGGTGAAGTTTACGGCGCAAGGAACGCAAAGTTGTGAGTTCATGCTCCCCCTTTTCTTTTAACTGTTTTCAGTTTTATAACTTCGGGGGTAAAGTACATGTTACTAAATGTTTACAGAAAAGTCCCCACTTTTAATCTTTTACGTACATTATAAACTTGGGGAAAATACATGTGTTATGGTATGATGGATACAAGAACTAAGGAATGATTAGTTAAATCGTGTCATGAATAGGGTACCAGAAGCACCATTAATCAACAATATACCTAGACCGCAGAACAAAAGGTTAGATCTAACGGGTTTTCGGGCAGCCACACTCTTGGTGAAAACTAGTACCAAGTAGTGCTTTTGTGTCTCAGTCGTGAATCGACAACTAGAAAAATGCCTATGGTTTGGATGCTTCCTATGTCGTGTCACATGTTAATGGCCTTGCAACCCATTAACAACCTAGATACATACAGAAATACTTGATTTATACAATATACATGCCATGTTTTCATACAAAGTATACAAACGTTCAATACAGGAACTGCATGAATTCACACCAATATTATGTTGACGTTTTTCCAAAAACTCACATGTATTTCAGGTAACTAAAGTGGATGTGCGTGCGGTCTTACTCTTGCTCTGGGATGTGGTTTATGTTTATCTATGAATAATGTTGTAAACTTTTCAGACAACGTTTTATGATGTGATGCAAACACTTAAACTATGTTTTCAGTTACGTAATGTTATGAGTATTTGAAGTTATTTTTACGAGCATGTAGTATGTTTACCATTCGTATGCAATGAGAACCTTTCATGATCACACCTCGTGCTTCCGCCTAAGTAAGGGGTGTGACAGATTGGTATCAGAGCTGCGATTGTAGCGAACCAGGATTCCTTCTCGAGTCTAGTCTACAATCTTTAGGATCCTTTCACGAAAACAATTTTTCAAAAAGTTTTTCATTGCATAAAACTTTCCGCGACATCCACTACCTGAAACTCTTTACAAAGAGTCAAGAAAAGACACTACGAGACTTAGGGTGCACTGGAGTAGCACATGTCTTTGACTAGAATTACTTGCGATTATGTGTGATAATTGATATTTACATATACTAGAAATAGAAAATCTCAGGTACTCGTGACTTTACCTGAAAGTTGTGACCTATCTGAAGGAAGAAATACGAGGATGAAACTAACTGTGCGGACTGTGCAAGGAGTTACGTAATTATGGATGCATACATAATTATGGAATTCAGTGCACAGAAACCACAGCAAGTCTTGTCACGTATAGATTCCCCCAGTACAAGAAAAGGTCAAATGTGAACACCCTTTCCCCAGCCTATTAAGTACTTTGCTGGAGTAATAATTTAGGGTATAAAGACAAGAAGCGCCAATGTGAAGTAAGATATTTTGTCCTTTACATATATTTGTACTTTGGGGAGATGTAACCCTTATGCATTTTGCTTACCTTACAAACAATGATGTGACAAGATGCCCTGATATGTGTAAGGACTCGGTGAATATCTTATAACACAACATATTTATCTATTTATGCATGCTTGTTGCTGTATAAATTGATACGTTTGGCGGATTGTTTGATGTCACTTATGTGGTATATGCCTGTGTATATATATACTCCTACTGTCTCGTATGACGATATCAAACAAATGTCTAACCCTATTGTGTGATGTTCTTTCAGAACATGGCACCTAGGAGAATTGTGAAGAATCGAGATTTTGATCAACGTCCTCCTCCCCCACTGCCAAGGACTACTGAAGAACTGAACGCCCTACTGGAAGAAAGGATCTCCGCAGCTATCGCCCAGTATGAGGCGAACTGTACTGAAGACAGTGGAGGACCAAGCAATGCTAGACGTAATGGGAATGGAGATTCTTCTGGAGGAAACGCGGTTCAAGGCTGCACTTTCAAGTAATTTCTCGACTGCAAACCGCTGAACTACGACGGCACTGGAGGTGCAGTGGCGTTTGTACGCTGGACGGAGAAGACTGAAGCCACTATCCGTATGAGCAAGTGTACCGCGGATCAGCAAGTCACTTTTGCTACTGGGTTGTTTGTTGATGAAGCGTTAACTTGGTGGAACTTGCAAGTCCAAACCCTGGGTGATGATGCCGCTTATGGCCTGACTTGGGATGAACTGAAGGAAAGAATGAGAGAGAAGTATTGCTCTCGTGCTGAACTCCAAAGGTTGGAGACTGAGTTCTGGCACTTAACCATGGAAGGTGCTAACATTACTGGTTACCCTCGAAGGTTTCACGATTTGTCAAGAGTGGTCCCCTACATGGTGACTCCCGAATTTAAGCGCGTTGAATGCTACATTTGGGGATTGGCCACAGAATTTCGCAGCACGGTAACTTCGGCCAAACCTCAAACAATCACTGAGGGTGTAACTCTGGCTGTCAGCCTTACTGAAGATGATGTCCGAATGAAGAAGTTATCGCTGAACCCAACTGAAAAGACCGAGACGCATGCTGAGTTATCCGGTGACAAGAAGAGGAAGCATTCGAATCTGAACCAAGCCACCCGCAGCAACAACAAGGGTTCCAACAACAAGAAGCGCGACCCGCCTCAGGAGGCGAAAACTCTTGCAACCATGAATGACGCTCCTGCCAAAAGATACCTGGGCACTCTGCCCATCTACAACCAGTGCAAGCGTCATCACGAAGGAGTTTGTCGCATTCCAAAATGCGAAAAGTGTGAAAAACTGGGTCATCATACTGAGGACTGTTGGGGAAAAGGAAAGAACGGGAATGGAAACCGCAACGGTGCCAGTAATAGAAATGGTGGAAATGGAAATGGTGCTGGTAACAGGAATGGTAACGGAAATGGGCAGAACCAAGGATGCTTCAGTTGTGGAAGCAAGGATCATTTCATGAGAGACTGCCCAAAGGGAAACAATGCTCAGGCTCGAGCATTTGTGATTGGAGCAAGGAACGCACGCGAGGACCCTAATGTGGTCCCCGGTACGTTTCTCGTTAACAATCACTTTGCATCCATATTATTTGACATTGGTTCCGATTATAGCTTCATGTCTGTGGAATTTAAACGTATGCTTCGAATAGAATCTAGTAGATTAGATATTCCTTATTCCATAGAACTAGCCAATGGTAAACTTGTTGAATCGGGCGAAGTTGTTAGAGGTTGCACATTAGAACTTGGTGAACGAAGATTTAGCATCGACCTCTTACCTATTCAATTGGGTAGCTTCGATGTAGTGGTCGGAATGCACTTTTTGACACTTTTAGTCCCTATTGATCTAATAAGTTTATTTTTGCATACCGAACCCCTCAAAGCCTATTTCTAAGCTATGTAAAGGATATTTAGGGTATGTTTAACTTATGATCATGTTCCAGAATGCCGTTGCCATACGAATCGGCATATTTTCGCAGTTTGACGCAAATAGTCCCGGCGATCGAATAAACTTGTTTTCGACACACCAAACCCTCCAAAACTTATTTCTAGGTTATGTAAAGGTTATTTAAGGTATGTTAAGCCTATGTCACTATTCCGAAGTGTTTGTCACGTTAAAATGATTACGTTTATGCATTAGTTTGCGTATAACTTTCTAGAAAGCGATTTAAAGCTTGAAATCGAACTAGAATCAAATCGTAAAATTGTCAAACACAAATACACAAATATTAACACCAAAACACATAGTTTTATTAATAATTGATATTGTTTTACATTGTACATCGTTTACAGATCATATGCCACATTACCCTGGGAAGCTCTAGTATTATTTGTTAGGGAGAAGGGCAACAATTTTCGTATTTACATATAGCCTGACCTAAGAGGAACTCAAAAGGGCTAATGGGGAAAAAGTATGGTGCAAAGGTTACAGGAGGATAGACAACTAACCATCAAGAATCGGTACCCCTTACCGAGAATTGATAACTTGTTGGACCAACTATAAGGTTCCAGCTACTATTCCAAGATTGACATGAGGACAGGATGACATTAATTGAGGATGAGGGAAGAAAGTATACCTAAAACGGCCTTACAGACTCGCTACGGGCATTACGAGTCCCTTGCTACGCCGTTTGGCTTAACGAACACACTGTCATTATTCATGGATCTCATGAACCGAGTGTGTAAGCCATATTTGGATGAGTTCATGATTATGTTTATTGACGACATTCTTATTTACTCAAAGACCAAGGAAGGTCATGAGCAACATCTGCAAGCTATCTCGAGGCTTTTAAGGAAAGAACAGATATATGCAAAGTTGCCAAAGTGCGAATTTTGGATTTGCAAGGTGCAATCCCTAGTCGCATGGTGAAAGAGGATGGAATCCATGTAGACCCTGCCAAGTTAGAGGCAATCAAGAATTGGGAAGCACCAAAAACCACAACCGAGATACGGCAATTTCTGGGGTTAGCAGGCTATTACAGACGACTCATAGAGGATTTTTCCAAGTATTACTCAGCCGCTAACGACCCTAACCCAAAAGGAGAAGAAGTTTGATTTGGGAGAGAAACAAGAAACAGCCTTGCAGACATTGAAGGATAAGCCTAGTGACGCGCCGATTCTATCCTTACCTGACGATACCGAAGGATTTGAAGGGTATTTTGACGTTTCTCGACAAGGTCTTGGTTGCGTGTTGATGCAACAAGATAAGGTCATCGATTACGCGTCACTTCAAGGTACGATAGAAGTGCTAGACGACGCACGACCTTGGGTTAGGAGTTGTGATGTTCGCGTTAAAAATTTGACGTCATTACTTGTATGGTACCCGTTGCACGATCTTTACTGACCATAAGAGTTCACAACGCATTTTGATCAGAAGAACTTGGGTATGAGACAGCGTAGATGGGTTGAGCTGTTGAAGATTATGATTATGAGATCAGGTATCACCCGGGTAAGGCGAACGTGGTAGCCGACGCCTTGAGTCGCAAGGAACACATAAAGCTTCTAAGGGTGCGATTCCTAGAGATGACGATACAAACTGATCTCACAGTTCAGATTCGTGAAGCCCAGCATGAAGCACTAAAACAAGAGAACCTATGAGTTGAATCACTGTGTAGTATGGAAGTGAAATTGGTTCCAAAGGAAAACATTATACTTCATGGAACGAATTTGGGCACCATTCTTCGGCAATTTACGAGCACTTATTCTAGACGAAGCTCATAAGTCGAGGTACTCGATCCGTCCTGGATTCGACAAGATGTACCAGACTTAAAGGATTGGTATTGGTTCCCCAAGATGAAGGCCGACATCGCTTTATATGTGGGTAACTACCTTACTTGCGCCAAAGTTAAGGCAGAAAACCAGGACCCGCCAGGGTTACTGCAACAACCTGAGATTCCCGTCTGGAAGTGGGAACAGATCTCTATGGACTTCATTACAAGGCTACCAAGAACACAAAGCGGACACGATATGATTTAGGTGATTATCGATCGACTCACGAAGTCTGCGCACTTTGTACCTATCAATAAGAAAGACAACACAGAGGAGTTAGCAGAAATATCTCTCAAAGAGACTATGGCATGTCAGGGAGTGCCTGTATCCATCAGGTCCGACCGATATGGTCGCGATGCGTCAAGGATTTGACAGACATCTTAACAGACGCTTGGTTTATAGTTGAATCATAGCACAACCCTTCTCCCTCAAACGAGCGACCATAGTAAACGGACGATTCAGACTTTGGAAGACATGCTACGTGCTTGTGGGATGGACTTTGGTGGGAGTTGGGATACTCACTTACCTTTAGTGGAGTTTTCCTACAACAATAATTATCACACCAGCATTCAGGCCGCCCCGTTTGAAGCTCTGTATGGATGCAAGTGTCGGTCCCCGTTGTGATGGGGCGAAGACCGGAGTTAAACGGTTTATTAACCCCGAGTTGGTTCAGGAAACTACGGACAAGATCATTCAGATACGTTACTGTATCAAGTCTGCACGTGATAGATAGAAGTCTTGCATCGACAAGCGGCAGAAACCGTTGGAATTTGAGAATTGATAATATGGTTTTACTGAAAGTCTCACCTTGGAGAGGCATGGTACGATTTTGTAAGCGTGGAGAGTTGGACCCACGGTACATTGGACCCTTCGAGATCCTAGAAAGGGATCAAAACCGTTGTGTACAAACGAAAGCTTTCAAAAGAGCTTAGTAGTGTTCGTAACACGTTCCACGTGTCTAATTGCATGAAGAGCCCTACACAAAAAGCGGTCGTCATTCCCGCAGACGAGATTTACATCAAACGACAAACTTCAACTTACTAAAGAACCCGTAGAGGTTACGGACTGGAAGGCCCACAAGACACGGAGAAGTCGTATTAAACTTATCATTGTTCTTTGGAATTCACGTCATGACCCAGAGTTTACTTGGGAGCTTGTAGACCAAATCAAATCAAAGTATCCGCACTTGTTTCACAACTCCCCTACGGCCGATAACACAACTTGAATTTCGGGATGAAATTCTTTTAACGTGGGGAGAATGTGACAACTGGCAATTTTCCACATATTCCGTACAATGTTAAACAGTAATTTGTTCATTAATGATTGTGCCTGATTTAATTAATGACATGAATGATTTTCTGAATGCAGTCATGTCACACCCCGACCACGTAGAACATACAAAACGTGGCGGAAACATCGGGGAGTGTTGTAACAGAATTAATTGTTTCAAATCCATGGCAATTGAAGTTTCGTTTTATTAATCAAACATGAAAGTTTACATGGTTTTAAACAAGAACCAAAGAGTACATAACATAAATTAACTAGTTCTTGTCTCGTTTTAAGTCACTAAGGCACAGGTCCGCCTAAGTATGTCTTGATAAGTCCTATGCATCATCTCCTAAAAACACATTTGAAAATAGGTACGTCAGCATAAAAATGCCTGTGAGATACATAGGTTTTGTGAAAACAGAATTCATGACTTATGTTTGAGAAAATGTTTAGTCATGAACCTTGTAATTTGCTTTGTCTTGTAAATCATTTGAAAAACGATACGATCAGATGATATGTATAAATAAGAGAATAATGTATGGTTAAATGAATAACCATGTAAAATGAGTTTGTATAAGATAAGTTGTTTGTAAATCAATGTCTTGTGAAAAGTATGTTATTTGTATAAAATGTTATATGTCTCAAGTTGAAATGGTTCAAATAACGCTACGATATGTAATACCATACAAACACTTATATATAGGAAGTACCAGCGGCGTATCCACCATGCTTGTATCATATTACACACGCCTCGTTACTTAAATCACTTACTCAAACCAAACCATCAAGATGAAATGTTTAACAATTGTAGAAATGTTTATGTATAGTCAAATGTCTATTGTCAAATGTAAATCATGTCAACAGATACAAATGGTTCACATGGTTCAACAGTTATAAACGGTTCATATAATCAAAGGGTTACGACGGCTCACAAAGTCAAATAGTTACAACGGTTCAAAATGTAGTATAATGTGTTCATATGCTGGATGAGCGTATGCAACAGAAATGCAATGTAAAACAATGTACTAAGTATGCACGTAATGGACATACATAGCATAAGTGTAATGGAAAATAATGTACTAAGTATGCACACAATGGGCGTACCTAGCATGAAATGTGTTGTAAAGTGATGTACTAAGTATGCACACAATGGGCGTACATAGCATGAAATGTATTGTAAAGTGATGTACTAAGTATGCACACAATGGGCATACATAGCATAAAATGTATTGAAATCATGTACTAATAGTGTACTAATGAACATAACAAGTATATGATGTGAAAGCAGGAAAAGATGAAAGTAACAAGTAGGCACATGTGTTTCACCCCAAAAAGTTTGAAAAACAGTAAAAGTGGGGTCTATGTACTCACTTGAGATTGCTCAATAGACTTTAGATATCCACCAAGCAAAGCTAGAAGGTCACGAATATCAAACGTCACCTAATATAGGTAACTATGTTAATAACCCGGACCTAAATCGGAGGATCGGATAGAATGAGGGTTCGTAAACCAAACGAGTATGGAAACTCGTGTAATATGGTTTAACAAAGCCTACATACTAAATGAAACCTAACATAAGTGCTTACGACCCATTACGACCCGTTTAGGTAGCTTATGCTACTTTAACGCGCCGTTCGCGTGAAACGCGTTCGGACCGCCTAACTAGTCCTATGACAAGTAGAATATTCCTTAACATGCCTAATATTGTCGCCAAATCAGTTTAGATGTCAAAAGTTATGTCACATATGTTTATAATGAATTTTGGCATCAAAGGGGTATTTTGGTAATTTACCTAAGGCATATAAACTGCCTATCATAAAACTACTTAAACGTCGTGACCATAAGGTATAACCTCGGAAGGTTATTCCCTATATACCATGGTCACCTAAGGTATTTAGTTGGATCCTAATGATTGACCAAATGGGTCGGGTTCGAAGGTATAAGCGATTTATTAGATCGCTTACCCTTACGACCCTAGACAACATGGTAATCAGTAGGCATAGTCACAAAGGACTATAACCATCGTGATTACAATCACGTTGCGAAGTTCAAACGAACTTCGCCTTGACCATAAACTGGTCAATGCAGAAAGTCAAACAAAGTTTGACTTTCGGACTCGAAAAGCAATAAAAGAACGAAGGAATACTTACAAAGGGTCCCCGAATGCTAACCTCGATCCAAGTAGCTCAGGTATGCCCAATGGTTCCAACTTAGAGCTTCTCAAATCAAGATTCTAGTGGGTTTTTGCAAGTGAAGGAAAGGGGTATTTATAGGATTTGTAGAGCCGTTAAGATCGTTTCTTGGAAACCGTGCTTTGATCTTGGCCATACACCTCAAGATAGTGGTTTTACAATACCATGGGAGCCCCTAGTATTGCCCAATACCATGTGCAAGATGAAATGGACCAGATTCAAAGTTTCTGCAAGTTTTCTGCTGTCTGGGTACTGCTTGCACACCGCAACACTCAGAGTGTTGAGGTGCGCAAGGACCTATTTTGGCAGAATGGCAGATTTGGTCCCTGCTAGTGTTTTGAGCTATTTCCGACACGTTTAAGGCCCGTTAACCCCATTTCAAAGCTCTAAAATGAAGTTAAAGTATAGGGAACTTAAAATGTGCTCAAAAATATCTCGGATGTCGGTTCGTTTGGTCGTACGATCGCGATGTTCGCTTAATTACGACGGAATGCGCATAAGCGCGAAAAACGATCCAAATTGCGCGACGAATGGATTTTTCTTATGCCAAACACTAAAATAAAATATTTTAGTGCTTACATAAATTTTTGGATGTCCGGAGGTATTTAGAACGTAAGTTATGCGCGAAAGTGCAAACTTGTGCACTTTTTGACGCTTTTAGTCCCTGAATGACCCAAAAGTTTATTTTAGCACACCGAACCCCTTAAAGCCTATTTATAAGCTATGTAAAGGATATTTATGGTGTGTTTAACTTATGGTCATGTTCCGGAATGTCTGTTCAGTACGAATCGTCATACTTTCGCAGTTTGTCAAGTTTAGTCCCTGTAAGCGAATTAACTTGATTTCGGCATACCAAACCTTCCAAAACTTATTTCTAAGTTATGTAAAGTTTATTTAAGGTATGTTAATCCTATGTCACTATTACGGAGTGTTTGTTGCATTAAACTGGTTATATTTACGCATTAGTGCGCGTATAACCTTCCAGAAAGCGATTTAGAGCTTGAAATCGAACAAGAGTTGATATGTGCAAAAGATACACATATTTATACAAGTCCAAAGTATGAAACACAATATTTCATTGATTTGATATTTGTTTGCTGGTCGCAGTGACACAGGTGTCACAGTCTCCCCTACTTTAGGAAATTTCGTCCTGAAATATATTCGTAGGAGTCTATTTGTGACTTTGTGTCAAATAGCCATCAAAGGTATGTAAAGCATAATTTTGTTATTTTCGTCAACGGATATTTTTCAGAAGCAAAAATGAATGAACGGAGTCATTTTCTTCAACGGGTTCTTCGGAAATGGAAAATAAAGGATTTTTAACTAAACGGATATATATTTCCCTCAACGGATATTCTTCAGAAGTGAAAACGAATGGATGATTCATTCTTCCTCAACGGGTCCTTCGTCAGAAACGGGAATGAAGGAATAATCCACGGATATTCATTTCTCTCAATGGATATTCTTCAGAACGAAAATGAACAAACGGGGTCATTTTCCTCAACGGTTATTCTTCAGAATTTGAAATGAAGGAATAATCAACGGATATTCATTTCCTCAACGGATAATCTTCAGAAACGAAAATGAACTAACGGAGTCATGTTCAACGGTTGCTTCCTCAGGTACGGAAATGAAAGATTTAACAACGGATATTCATTTCCTCAACGGATAATCTTCAGAAACGAAAATGAACTAACGGAGTCATTTTCAACGGTTGCTTCCTCAGGTACGGAAATGAAAGATTTAACAACGGATATTCATTTCCTCAACGGATAATCTTCAGAAACGAAAATGAACAAACGGGGTCATTTTCAACGGTTGCTTCCCCAGAGTTGGAAATGAAGGATAAACGGATATTCATTTCCTCAACGGATATTCCTCAGAAGTGAAAAATGAATAGCTAGTTCATTTTTCCTCAACGGATGCTTCATCAGAATTGGAAATGAATTGGGTTAACTTAGATACATGATAGAACTTGCTGTGATTTCTGTGCACTAAATTCCATAATTATGTATGTATCCATAATTACGTAATTCCTTGCACAGTCCGCACAGTTCATTTTGTAATGTTGTGGGAAAGGATATCAAACTTGTGATGACGGTGACTAGACTACCATAGGGTCCTTTTAATTAGATCAACAGAGGATCTTCTTAATCAGGCCACCAAGGAGTCCTTTCAGCTATATCATCCAGTTTAACTAGACCACTCAAGGGGTCTAATTATGAAGCAGTACTTTATAATCCAAGGGACTTATCTACAACGTAGAAGTCCATTAAGGATTTTAGGTAGTACCTTTGGGTATCCTACTATGAATCTCTTGTACAAGGATATGTAAGATTCTACGAGGATTTGGATAACATAATTTGGATCACATGACACATAAAAGGGAACACATAAGCACATAATCACATAATTGTTTAATTGTTATTATCTTGTTATTGGTTGCTATTTACTTGGCACCTCGTACTTCGTTTCTCTTGGAAGAAACGGGTACTTAGGATTTTCGTGGAAAACGCAAGAGATCATACAATGGAAGAAATTTGGGGGTAGTCTGTTCTTCAAGGAATACGGTTCCTTGATTGTTGGTATTGTAGAGGATAAGTTTATACATGCAATCACATAAACATATTAAAATGTAAATAAAAGATTTATTTATAACAACAATAACAACAACTGTTTCATAGATCGTGATAACAAAAGAAAATAATACACAAGGTTCGATTATTTTCTAAACCGCGTTATCTTCTGTCGGTCAGATACTCATCCCTGCGCTGGATTTGCATTAGCAAGCTTTGGGCAATTCCTACGAAAATGGCCCATCTCGCCACAGTTGTAGCAAGACCCCGGTGGAAAACGAGCTTGAGCAGGATTGTTGCCAGCTTGATTTGGTGCAGCTGCGGTTGGGCAAACCCTCGCTGTATGACCTATAAGTCCGCAAACTTGGCATGTGCGGCACTTCACACCAGCATGATGATGTAGGCCACATTGGTTGCACAAGGGTGCACTTCCATTGTATGGCTTCCTAGCAGGGGGTTGAGCTGGTTGGTTGGGGATGGCTTGATCATTGTGAGTAACCATGGCGAAGTTCTGAGAAGCCTTTCGCTTCTTTGACCTCTTAGGGGATCCAGTCTGTTCATCCATGGTCTTTGATTCCTCGATTGGGTTCGATTCCTCGACCGGTTTCTTGTCACCTTTTCGGAAAAGTTTACCTTTCCTGATCTTTGATTCAGTCAAGGTTGCAGATAGCTCAATGGCCTGTCTAACTATAGTAGGGTTGCTACCAGTCACAATGTCTTGTATTGAGTCAGGGAGGCCATCAATGTACTTTTCGATTGCCTTATCCAAAGGTGTGACCATGTTTGGGCATAACAGACTTAACTCCTCATAACGGTCTGTGTAGGCTCGATGCTCACCGCTGTCTTGCTCAAGATTGTCGAATTCCCTTTCCAAGGCCCTGATCTCGTGACGAGGACAGAATTCATTCATCATAAGAGCTCTAAGTTCAGCCCATGTCTGTGCTAGAGCAACTTCTGCACCACAATCTCTCATAACCCCGTTCCACCACGTAAGGGCCCTCTCTGGAACACACTCGAATAAAACTCGACCTTGCGATTGTCAGGACACTGCACGTGGCGGAAAGTATTCTCAATGCTCTCGAAACATTGAAGAAGCCCAGTCGCTCCCTCAGAACCACTAAACTTGAGTGGTTTAGCCGAGTTAAAACTCTTGAAATTGCATGGACCATTGTTGTTGTTGTTGGCTTGGTTCCATTGAGCAAAGAGGTTTGGGAATTGAGCAGCCATTTGCTGCGCAATGATTTCTGCCAGTTCGGCAGTCGCTATCTGGTTTTCGCGTCGAGGAGGCATTCTAAAAGAGGAAACATGAAAGGAAACGAGTGAGAGAATTAGACGAAAAGAATGAGATGAAACAAATCTGATGAAAGCAAGGATAGTGGTCATTTGTTTGATACTACAAAGCAACAAATGACCCCGGTGATTAAACAAAGTAAATAGGTCAAAAATAATGTATCGCGAAGACATGCTCGCCTATAAGTGAACACTCACCCCAAGAGTTCCCAGTTAAGAGTGACTGGTCCGATTATGTGGATTTATACAAACACTCTAGCCTTAGACAGAAAACTCAGGGTACAGGCATTCACTCTTCCAGTTTGCACGTGTTCACATTATTTAAGACCCAAAACTTTGACGAGATTTTAAAAACTCAAAGGGGTTCAAAACCTTACAAAAGAGGGTTCAAAACCTAGTAATCAATCATCCTAGAATAGATGATTAGTTTTCAAAGCGGTTTTGAAATTTATGTTCTCGTTGTGGTAGCTGCCTAAAGATAGGCAACGGTATTGTTTTATGACTAAACGCAAGTAAACTCGCGTTAGGGTCCTAGGAAGGTTATAGACTAGGTCAAAGTATTACTAATAACCTAATTCCCTATAACCATTGGCTCTGATAACATCTTTTCTGTCACACCCCGACCACGTAGAACATACAAAACGTGGCGGAAACATCGGGGAGTGTTGTAACAGAATTAATTGTTTCAAATCCATGGCAATTGAAGTTTCGTTTTATTAATCAAACATGAAAGTTTACATGGTTTTAAACAAGAACCAAAGAGTACATAACATAAATTAGCTAGTTCTTGTCTCGTTTTAAGTCACTAAGGCACAGGTCCGCCTAAGTATGTCTTGATAAGTCCTATGCATCATCTCCTGAAAACACATGTGAAAATAGGTACGTCATCATAAAAATGGCTGTGAGATACATAGGTTTTGTGAAAACAGAATTCATGACTTATGTTTGAGAAAATGTTTAGTCATGAACCTTGTAATTTGCTTTGTCTTGTAAATCATTTGAAAAATGATACGATCAGATGATATGTATAAATAAGAGAATAATGTATGGTTAAATGAATAACCATGTAAAATGAGTTTGTATAAGATAAGTTGTTTGTAAATCAATGTCTTGTGAAAAGTATGTTATTTGTATAAAATGTTATATGTCTCAAGTTGAAATGGTTCAAATAACGCTACGATATGTAATACCATACAAACACTTATATATAGGAAGTACCAGCGGCGTATCCACCATGCTTGTATCATATTACACACGCCTCGTTACTTAAATCACTTACTCAAACCAAACCATCAAGATGAAATGTTTAACAATTGTAGAAATGTTTATGTATAGTCAAATGTCTATTGTCAAATGTAAATCATGTCAACAGATACAAATGGTTCACATGGTTCAACAGTTATAAACGGTTCATATAATCAAAGGGTTACGACGGCTCACATAGTCAAATAGTTACAACGGTTCAAAATGTAGTATAATGTGTTCATATGCTGGATGAGCATATGCAACAGAAATGCAATGTAAAACAATGTACTAAGTATGCACGTAATGGACATACATAGCATAAGTGTAATGGAAAATAATGTACTAAGTATGTACACAATGGGCGTACCTAGCATGAAATGTGTTGTAAAGTGATGTACTAAGTATGCACACAATGGGCGTACATAGCATGAAATGTATTGTAAAGTGATGTACTAAGTATGCACACAATGGGCATACATAGCATAAAATGTATTGAAATCATGTACTAATAGTGTACTAATGAACATAACAAGTATATGATGTGAAAGTAGGAAAACATGAAAGTAACAAGTAGGCACATGTGTTTCACCCCAAAAAGTTTGGAAAACAGTAAAAGAGGGGTCTATGTACTCACTTGAGATTGCTCAATAGACTTTAGATATCCACCAAGCAAAGCTAGAAGGTCACGAATATCAAACGGCACCTAATATAGGTAACTATGTTAATAACCCGGACCTAAATCGGAGGATCGGATAGAATGAGGGTTCGTAAACCAAACGAGTATGGAAACTCGTGTAATATGGTTTAACAAAGCCTACATACTAAATGAAACCTAACATAAGTGCTTACGACCCATTACGACCCGTTTAGGTAGCTTATGCTACTTTAACGCGTCGTTCACGTGAAACGCGTTCGGACCGCCTAACTAGTCCTATGACAAGTAGAATATGCCTTAACATGCCTAATATTGTCGCCAAATCAGTTTAGATGTCAAAAGTTATGTCACATATGTTTATAATGAATTTTGGCATCAAAGGGGTATTTTGGTAATTTACCTAAGGCATATAAACTACCTATCATACAACTACTTAAACGTCGTGACCATAAGGTATAAACTCGGAAGGTTATTCCCTATATACCATGGTCACCTAAGGTATTTGGTTGGATCCTAATGATCGACCAAATGGGTCGGGTTCGAAGGTATAAGCGATTTATTAGATCGCTTACCCTTACGACCCTAGACAACGTGGTAATCAGTAGGCATAGTCACAAAGGACTATAACCATCGTGATTACAATCACGTTGCGAAGTTCAAACGAACTTCGCATTGACCATAAACTGGTCAATGCAGAAAGTCAAACAAAGTTTGACTTTCGGACTCGAAAAGCAATAAAAGAACGAAGTAATACTTACAAAGGGTCCCCGAATGCTAACCTCGATCCAAGTAGCTCAGGTATGAAACAATGGTTCCAACTTAGAGCTTCTCAAATCAAGATTCTAGTGGGTTTTTGCAAGTGAAGGCAAAGGGTATTTATAGGATTCGTAGAGCCGTTAAGATCATTTCTTGGAAACCGTGCTTTGATCTTGGCCATACACCTCAAGATAGTGGTTTTACAATACCATGGGAGCCCCTAGTATTGCCCAATACCATGTGCAAGATGAAATGGACCAGATTCAAAGTTTCTGCAAGTTTTCTGCTGTCTGGGGACTGCTTGCGCACCGCAACACTCAGAGTGTTGAGGTGCGCAAGGACCTATTTTGGCAGAATGGCAGATTTGGTCCCTGCTAGTGTTTTGAGCTATTTCCGACACGTTTAAGGCCCGTTAACCCCATTTCAAAGCTCTAAAATGAAGTTAAAGTATAGGGAACTTAAAATGTGCTCAAAAATATCTCGGATGTCGGTTCGTTTGGTCGTACGATCGCGATGTTCGCTTAATTACGATGGAATGCGCATAAGCGCGAAAAACGATCCAAATTGCGCGACGAATGGATTTTTCTTATGCCAAACACCAAAATAAAATATTTTAGTGCTTACATAAATTTTTGGATGTCCGGAGGTATTCAGAACGTAAGTTATGCGCGAAAGTGCAAACTTGTGCACTTTTTGACGCTTTTAGTCCCTGAATGACCCAAAAGTTTATTTTAGCACCGAACCCCTTAAAGCCTATTTCTAAGCTATGTAAAGGATATTTATGGTGTGTTTAACTTATGGTCATGTTCCAGAATGTCTGTTCCAGTACGAATCGTCATACTTTTGTAGTTTGTCAAGTTTAGTCCCTATAAGCGAATTAACTTGATTTCGGCATACCAAACCTTCCAAAACTTATTTCTAAGTTATGTAAAGGTTATTTAAGGTATGTTAAGCCTATTTCACTATTCCGGAGTGTTTGTTGCATTAAACTGGTTATATTTACGCATTAGTGCGCGTATAACCTTCCAGAAAGCGATTTAGAGCTTGAAATCGAACAAGAGTTGATATGTGCAAAAGATACACATATTTATACAAGTCCAAAGTATGAAACACAATATTTCATTGATTTGGTATTTGTTTGCTGGTCACAGTGACACAGGTGTCACATGTCATATACATACAAGTGCATTACATGAGACACCTGTGTCACTTCAACCATCATACAAATACCAAAAAAATGAAATATTGTGTTTCATACTTGGTATTTATATAAATATGTGTATCGTTTGCACATATCAATTCTTGTTCGATTTCGAGCTTTAAATCGCTTTCGGGAAGGTTATACGCAATCTAATGCGTAAATACAACCAGTTTAATGCAACAAACACTATAGAATAGTGAAATAGGCTTAACATACCTTAAATAACCTTTACATAACTTAGAAATAAGTTTTGGTGTGGCGAAATCAAGTTTATTCACTCACAGGGACTATTTGCGTCAACTTGCAAAAGTCTGCCGTTTCGTAAGGCAGCGTACAGTCCGGAAAATGATCATAATCTAAACATACCATAAATAACCTAAACATAGCTTAGAAATAAGCGTTGAGTGGTTCGGTGTGTGAAAATATGCTTATTTGATCTTACAGGGACTAAAAGTGTCAAAAACGGCGTAAGTTTGCATTTTTGCGCATATCTTACGTTCTGACCACATCTGGACATCCAAAATTTTTGTACACACTAAAATATTTTTATTTTAGTGATCGGCATGCAAAAATACCTTTCGTCGCTTAATTTGGATCGTTTTCTCGTCCGTTTGAGTTTCGTCGTAATTTGACGAATAACGCGACCGTACGACCAAACGAGCCGACATCCAAGAGTTTTCCGAGCACATTTTGAGTACTCTATACTTTAATCACCTTGTAGATCCTTGAAAATTGTTTAACGGGTGTTAAAAGTGCTAGAAATGGACATATGCAAGTGCAGGGTCCAAAACAACAAACTTTGAAACTGTTGCTGATCTGTGAGGGCCAGGTGGGCCGCGTAAGGCTTGACCCACATCTTACGCGGGCCGTGTGAACATGCCAGCGACAAAAAACTGATTTTTAGCAAACTGTTGCAACTTCAGGGGCTGTTACGGTAATTCTTTTGTGTGATGGGCAAGTTTAAGTGATCACCAAGGTTACTAATCATCTCCTAACACATGTATGGTTGAGATCTTTGCTTGTTGGCCACACATAAACATGGCATGATCTTGTGAACTTGCTATTACTATAAATAGCATGGCCAATTCATTTGTTTTCCACACACTTGATCTAAAATTCTCTAAGTTGGGGTTTTTATAACTTCATACCTGAGAATTTATAAGATCAAGTTCAAGCAAGGACCTTTTGTAAGCATTCCTTCATTCTTTTATTGCTTTGCTAGCATGAAAGTCAAACAGTGTTTGACTTTCAGCTTTGACCAGTCAATGGTCAACACGAAGTTCGTTTGAACTTCGCAACGTGAGCGTAATCATGATAGTTATAGTCCCTAGTGACTATACCTACTGATTACCACGTTGACTAGGCATAGTGACGAGTCGTAGTTTCGGTCAAAATGCGCATTTACGCGTATTTTGCAACCAAACTACTCTTGGTATCAAAACACTTTGTTTTGATATCAAAACCTGTTTTCTAACTTAGTTAAGCATGTTTTAACATGCTTAGCTCGTCACTTTTAGTTTAGTGCTTGTTTAAGAGTCGTAAGTCAAGCGGTCTAAACCACCGCTTAGACTTTCGAACTCGACCCATTTGGTCGATCATTAGGTTCCGACCAAGCATGATTAGTGACCATAGTTGCATAGGGAATAACCTTCCGAGGTTATACCTTATGGTCACGTAGTTTAAGTAGTTGTATGATAGGTAGTTTTTATGCCTTAGGTAAATGACCAAAATGCCCTTTTCATACATAATTGGATTTTAAGCATATGTAACTTAACTTTTGTCACCTAAACTAATTATGCAACATAATTAAACATGTTTAGGCATATAATACTTGTCATAAGACTAGTTAGACGTCTCGAACGCGCTTTTGCGCGCACGACGCGTTAAAGTAGCGTAAGCTACCTAAACGGGTCGTAACGGGTCGAAAGCACTTAGGTTAGGTTCCGATTTAGAATGTAGGCTTGTTAAACCATACCACATGAGTTCCAACGCTCATTTGGTTTACAAGACCTCATTCTGTCCGATCTTCCGACTTAGGTCCGGTTTATTTACATAGTTACCTATATTAGGTGCCGTTTGATTCCGTACTCCCTCTAGCTTTGCTTGGTTGTTGTTCAAGACTTCTAAGCACCCTTAAGTGTGTACATAGTTCCCCTCTTTTTACATGTTTTCAAGGTGATTATGTGAGTACATAGTCCCCTCTTTTACTGTTTTTAAATGTTTTGGGGTGAAATATGTGTACCTATTTGTTATGTTCACAATTTCAAAGTATAATTGATTATACATATTAGTACTTATCTTTTGACAAACTGAATGATTATTTATGGTTTAAACACTGATTTTTCAAAGATTATAAAATAAATTGTTGGATAGTACTTATTTTGTTCACCAGACCGGTTGGTAGTATGATATAGCGCTATAGGATTTGACACCCCATTCCTGTTGTCATGGAATGTCTGAAACCAATTTATTTTTCTCCATCCAAATAGGGATTGCCTTTGTGGTGTTCCTATAGTCTCAAAGGTGTATTTTGATGCACTAGGTCTGATTGAATTCTTAAATCACATTATTATTGTATATTTGATTATACTCCCAACAGTATACTTTGATATACTCTCATATGTGATATGGTACAAAAGGACATATATTTTATAAACTACTAAAACATATTTTGATATGTTATTCATAAAACCAAAGCATAGTTTAAATATGTTATTTATAAAACCAAAGTATACTTTTGGTATACTACCAAAAACGATTATTTTGACTACTAAAGTATATTTAATATACTATCTGTTTAACGATTATGGAACCAAAATATATTTTGATATATTACTTATTCGACTTTCTTAAAACCAAAGTATATTTTTATATATACTACAAACCTTTATATCAAAACATTATTTTACAAACTCATTTTACTTAATTATTTATTTATGCATCTTTCTTTTATATCATCTATTTTCTTATCACTTGTTTATAAAAGAAAACATTTTTAAGGATTCATGACTATTTTTAAAACATTCTTTTAAACTTACAAGTCATGAATCATGCATTAATAAAACCTATGTATCTCACAGGCATTTTTATGCTGACGTACCTATTTTTACACATGTTTCAGGTTCTGCTATGTGATGATTGTTGACGCATGATACACATAGGATGGACTCGTGCCTTAGTGACTTAAAAACTTGAAAGATAATAGTTGTATTTATTTGATTTGTAATAAACAATGAGTTCAATAATTCAATAAAACGAAATTATCTAATCCATGGTTGTGAAACAATGATTCTGTTACAACACTCCCCGACGTTTCCGCCACGCTTTGTTGTTTTACGTGATCGGGGTGTGACAGAAAAGTTGGTATCAGAGCCAATGGTTATAGGGAATTAGGTTATTAGTAATGCTTTGACCTAGACTATAACTTTCCTAGGACCCTAACACAAGTTATCTTGCGTTTAGTTTTAAAACAATACCGTCACCTATCCTTAGGTGACAACCACAATAAGAATACAAATTTCGAATTCGCTTTGAAAACCAATCATCTGATCTAGGATGATTTATTGTGAGGTTTTGAACCCTCTAAGTTTTCAAAATCTCGTCAAAGTTTGGGTCTAAATAATGTGAACACATGCAAACTGGAAGAGTAAATGCCTGTACCCTGAGTTTTCTGTCTAAGGCTAGAGTGTTCGTACAAATCCGCACTATCGGACCAGTCACTCTTACCTGGGAACTCTTGGGGTGAGTGTTCACTTATAGGCGAGCATGTCTTCGGTGATACATTATATTGATCCATTTACTTTGATTAGTCACTGTGTGTCGTTTGTTTGTTCGAGGTAACGAACGAATGATCGCCTTCCTTATGTTTTGTCGATGTTTTCAATACCTCTTTTGTTTTTTTTTCAATCATCGACCTCACTCATTTCTCATGTTCCCTTGTTCCTTTTAGACAATGCCTCCTCGACGTGATGCTCAATCTTTTACTGCTGAGGAAGTCGCAGCCCTTGTTGCTCAACAAATGGCTGCAGTGTTTCCAGGCGTAGTAACTCAGATTCATGAGTTATATAACAACAACAACACCCAGTGTAATTTCAAGACCTTCAACTCTACCAAACCTTTGAATTTTTCTGGATCTCAAGGAGCAACCGCGCTCCTTCAATGGTTCAAAAGTTTGGAAAGCACATTCAAGCATGTGCAATGTCCGAATGAGCGTAAGGTTGAATTTGCATCCAGTGTATTCGAGAAGCGTGCTCTTACCTGGTGGAACGGTGTGATGCGTGATAGGGGTGCCGATGTGGCACTAGCTCAAACTTGGGAAGAGCTTCGAGCTCTAATGATGAAGGAGTTCTGTCCTCGTCATGAGCTTAAAGCGTTAGAAAGGGAATTCTACGATTTAAAGCAAGATAGTGGTGAACATCGAGCCTATACTGATCGTTATGAGGAATTGAGCCTGTTATGTCCTGCCATGGTCATGCCTGTGGATAAGGCGATTGAGAAGTACATTGATGGTCTTCCTGATTTAGTTCAGGATATCGTTACTGGCAGCAACCCTACTACTGTCAGACAGGCCATTGAATTGTCTGCCACCCTGACTGAATCCCATATCAGGAAGGGTAAGCTTTTTCGAAAACGCGACCCAAGACCATCTGACAAGGTTGCTTAAGTTGAACCAAAGGAAAAACAGGCCGAGGTATCCAAGAAGAGGAAGCGTAAGGCTTCTCAAAACTGCGCCATAACTGCTCAGAACAATCAGGTTGCACCAAACCAACCAGCACAACCTCGTAAGAGGAAAAATTATGTTGGTACCGCAGCTTTGTGCAACAAATGCAACCGTCATCATTTGGAGCAAGAGCAGTGTCACAAATGTACCCACTGTGGAAGATTGGGACATTTGGTCGATACCTGCCATTATGCAAATCTTGCTGCTGTTCAAGCACGGTTCCCACCTGGGTCGTGTTATAACTGTGGTGACCTTACTCACTACAGAAACAATTGCCCAAGACTTGTTAACGCAAATCCAGCGCGTGGACGAGTGTTTAACATAAATGAGGCAAACGCGGACGACAATGCAGCAGTGAACAATTAGTCTTTTGTATTTCTTTGTCTGTTATCTTTTGACGTTGGAACAATTCAGTTGTTATATAAATAAAATTGTTGTTTCAATTTTATTTTACGAAACTGTTATGTTTGTACAACCCTACGATACCGACACCAAGGAACGGTGTTCCTTATAAGACAAACTACTCGTGTGGTTCTGTCATTTTTGTGATCACTTGTGATCTCCCCGAAAATCTTAAGTACTCGTTTCTTTTTAAGAAACAAAGACAAATCTCTATTAAGGTCTTCCTATCTTCATAGTTAGATTCTTGAAAATATTTAAAGTGCCAAACGAAATTCATGGATTGGATTCCTAGTGTGCTTTGAATACTCGTGTGCTCAATTAACAAGAAAATTAACAAAATGAAGATCAAGATAAACAATTATGTGATTATGTGCTTATGTGTTTTCTTATATGTTCCATGATTTTATGTAATTTATCCAAATCCTCATAGAATCTTCCATATTTCAATATGAGGGATTCATAGTAGGATATCAAAAGGTACTACCTGAAATCCTTAATGGACTTCTACGTTGTAGTTAAGTCCCTTGGGTTATAAAGTACTATTCTATAATTGGACCCCTTGAGAGGTCTAGTTAAACAGATTGATTTGAAAATCTGGTTAGGAATATCATGTGATGATATAATTGAAAAGATCCCATAAGTGGTCAATTTAAGGAGATCGTACGACGGTCTAGTTAAGAAGATCATGTGTTGATCTAGTTAAAAAGATCGTTCGTTGATCTACTTAAAAAGATCCTTTGGTGGTCTAGTCAAGTCGATTCTTGTTTATTCAATTGATTTTTCCCCTACGCATTATGAAATGAACTGTCCGGACTGTGCAAGGAATTACGTAATTATGGATGCATACATAACTATGGAATTCAGTGCACAGAAACCACAGCAAATTTTGTCATGTGTTAAGACCTATAGTGATGAGAATAACGAAACGGGAACAATATAGAAAGGAGCATGGTGGATACGCCGCTGGTACTTCCTATATATAAGTGTTCCTTATTACATTGCGAACGTAGCGTTATTTAAGTTACTAGAAGTCCTGGACTTTGACCAATGTCATTTTATCTTATACTCTCCGACTCTGTCTTCGAGCACACACAAGTTTCCTATGATAGTCTTCATAAGAAACGTTCTTCTGTCCGTAGTTCGAAACTCCATGTTTTGTTACTACAAGGACTTCACTTTGAGAGTTGACAATTTCGCTAAGAATCCTAACATGGCCCAGAGTTTTACTTAGGGTTCGACGGATTTATTTGAAAGCGAAACCGTCACAGTTGTCCTCACAAGTTTCCTCTAAAATTAAATTTCGGGACGAAATTTCCTAAAGTAGGGGAGACTGTGACACCTGTGTCACTTTAACCATTATACAAATACCAAACCAATGAAATATTGTGTTTCATACTTGGGATTTGTATAAGTATGAGTTGACGTTAACCCGTGCGTTGCGGCGGGTGTTGATGATCAACAAATTGCCCATCTATAACTAATTCAACAAAAAAGAATCCCCAATTTCAACATCTTTGTAATAGATCTAACATATACAATGTTGTTACCATATTACTAAGCCCACTGTTTCTTTGAATCTCACAAATAATCTAAATAAACAATTTGATACATAACACCCAAAATAAAAATATCACCGATAAGAAACGATCAATGTAAAAACAAATATCAAAAAGGATGTTTGATGTATCTAAATTGGTTGCCGAGGTCATAAAAAAATACTCAACCTTTTTGCAATTCCCAATATTTGCAATTGTTACATAAACAAACCCATAAACAACATGTAATAATATACCAAATTCATTTTTTTCATCAGCAGTATGTTATATACGTGATACAATATTCTTTGTTGAATTCACCTTATTATTAGTGCAAGTAACTAATTATAAGCATATTTTTTTAATATGTATTAAAATAATACATATCTTAAGTATTTGTAAATAACCAAACCTCCTATTTACATTTTTTTTTCACGAATATATATTAAAACCAAAGGCTACGTACTTCAAAAGGTTTATAAACTGAGATTTATAAATCTATTAGACCACACGTAGTGGTAAGGATTCTGGCGTTTTTCTCATCCAATAACGCCCAACAACGTCGAGCCCCCACCCCTCGGGGCGTTTTCCGGCGTGTTTTTGCAAAAATAAGCCATCGGCGTGATTTGAAACACGCTAAAATGGCAAATCTTTAGCCAATCAGATAAGAGCATGTGGTTTAAAGAGAGAGAGATGAAATTTTGGGGTTTGAGTTTGCTGAATTTCTTGGGTTTGCCGGAATTTTAGCCGGAGATGTTGCAAGTGTCACGGTCACGAAGATGAAGGAGGATGGAGGCGGGTGGTTGTTTTAAAAGTTTTCTCAGTTGTCACATTAGGCCCCTGTGGTTTTAAACTTCAATATCTTTAATATTTCAAGTTTAAAAAATGCTATATCAGTCCTTAAAGTTTTGTTTATTAAATGTCTCATTTGAATCTTTTATAAAACTTAAAATTTTGCAATGTAATTTTTTATTATTGTAATTTTATTTAATTTAATGAAGTATTTTAAGTTTTTTATTTAAAAAAAATTGTGTATTGGTTGGATGGGGCGTTATTGGGCATTATTCCACTACGCCACTTTTGCAAAAACGCCTAATAATGCCCCCATGCTGACTGGACTGCCACATGGTGAAAACGCTCCAGGGTGGAGTGGGGGCATTATTCGTCAAACCACTACGCATGTTCTTATAAATCCATTCATATATGATGCCTTTTTTCCTTTGGTTTCCCACTTCTGCACACACTCAATACACAAACCTAAAAGAAAATGTCACCAAAGCCATTGGAGAAGAAATCAACACCACACCACCGCCAACATAACCATCGATCCACTGCCACCACAGCACCCAATCGAACAGTAACCACCGCCTTTCAAGTTTGTAACCACATCTCTTGTTTCATCTCTTTAAACTCTTCATCATCCCTCCGTAACTATCTAAATTAGTCCGGCCAGAGATTTTGGGTGGTGGTGGGGATTATATAGGGTGTGAAACTGTGGCAAACGATTGGGAAACCGTGATCGTAGGAGATGCGTCGATTTGGTTTCTAATCATTTTTCGAAAGGTGCGTTGCGTTGGTTGTCAACCGTGAAGTCGTGTCTGTTTGGTTATTTTGAAAGTTTTTGTTAGGTTTTTTGAATATTTTTGTTCGGCGTGTCGGTTTGGATCCCCGGATTGTTTGCATGTAGCCCGGTGCATCTGTTTGGATTGTTGTTCGATTGTTTACCATAAGTTCATCATCATCGAACTTGAATTGCAGGATTGATTATACATATCAGGGAACTTGAATTGTGTTTGAAATTGAACCTTTTAAAACAAATTTTGATGTATCTTGTTGATGAACTTGGATGAAATCTAATAATATTTATGGTTACATCAAAACAAAATCAAACGGATATATTGTCAGAGAGTGACACGAAATTTTGGTTGAAGTCCAAGAGAAAGAAAAAACCAAAATCTGATTTTCTTCAATAAAATTAAAAAAACAAAGCAACCCATTAATAATCATCACACGTGTCTATGCATATATAGCCCTTCATTTTCATAAATTGAATCTTCTGTTTTGAATCGTTGTGACGGTTATGCATCACCCTCACAGTTTTGTGAGCGGTTACGGTAACGCAACCTTGCTTTTTTTTATTTTTTATTATATAGTAATAAACAAAGGGTAAAATGAAAGGGTGTATGTCAAATTAATTAAAAGGTATGACTTTTAAAGAAATAAGACATTTGTATAAGAGATATAAGGGTAAAATGAAAGGGTGTGAGGAAAATAAATTAAAAGGTATGACCTTTAAAGAAATAAGACATAACTCAAGTTGCTTTTTGTATAAGATATATAATGTGTATCGTTTGCACATATCAATTCTTGTTCGATTTCGAGCTTTAAATCGCTTTCAGGAAGGTTATACGCAATCTAATGCGTAAATATAACAAACACTCTGGAATAGTGAAATAGGCTTAACATACCTTAAATAACCTTTACATAACTTAGAAATAAGTTTTGGAAGGTTTGTTGTGGCGAAATCAAGTTTATTCACTCACAGGGCCTATTTGCGTCAACTTGCAAAAGTCTGCCGTTTCGTAAGGCAACGTACAGTCTGGAACATGATCATAAGCTAAACATACCATAAATAACCTAAAAAAAGCATATAAATAAGCTTTGAGTGGTTCGGTGTGTGAAAATATGCTTATTTGATCTTACAGGGACTAAAAGTGTCAAAAACGGCGTAAGTTTGCATTTTTGCGCATATCTTACGTTCTGACCACATCTGGACATCCAAAATTTTTGTACACCCTAAAATATTTTTATTTTAGTGATCGGCATGCAAAAATACCTTTCGTCGCTTAATTTGGATCGTTTTCTCATCCGTTTGAGTTTCGTCGTAATTTGACGAATAACGCGACCGTACGACCAAACGAGCCGACATCCGAGAGTTTTCCGAGCACATTTTGAGTTCTCTATACTTTAACCACCTTGTAGAGCCTTGAAAATGGTTTAACGGGTGTTAAAAGTGCTAGAAATGGACATATGCAAGTGCAGGGACCAAAACAGCAAACTTTGAAACTGTTACTGATCTGTGAGGGCCAGGCGGGCCGCGTAAGGCTTGACCCACATCTTACGCGGGCCGTGTGAACATGCCACCGACAGAAAACTGATTTTTAGCAAACTATTGCAACTTCAGGGGCTGTTATGGTAATTCTTTTGTGTGATGGGCAAGTTTAAGTGATCACCAAGGTTACTAATCATCTCCTAACACATGTATGGTTGAGATCTTTGCTTGTTGGCCACACAAAAACATGGCATGATCTTGTGAACTTGCTATTGCTATAAATAGCATGGCCAATTCATTTGTTTTCCACACACTTGATCTAAAATTCTCTAAGTTGGGGTTTTTATAACTTCATACCTGAGAATTTATAAGATCAAGTTCAAGCAAGGACCTTTTGTAAGAATTCCTTCATTCTTTTATTGCTTTGCTAGCATGAAAGTCAAACAGTGTTTGACTTTCAGCTTTGACCAGTCAATGGTCAACACGAAGTTCGTTTGAACTTCGCAACGTGAGCGTAATCAGGATGGTTATAGTCCCTAGTGACTATACCTACTGATTACCACGTTGACTAGGCATAGTGACGAGTCGTAGTTTCGGTCAAAATGCGCATTTACGCGTATTTTGCAACCAAACTACTCTTGGTATCAAAACACTTTGTTTTGATATCAAAACCTGTTTTCTAACTTAGTTAAGCATGTTTTAACATGCTTAGCTCGTCACTTTTAGTTTAGTGCTTGTTTAAGAGTCGTAAGTCAAGCGGTCTAAACCACCGCTTAGACTTTCGAACTCGACCCGTTTGGTCGATCATTAGGATCCGACCAAGCATGATTAGTGACCATAGTTGCATAGGGAATAACCTTCCGAGGTTATACCTTATGGTCATGTAGTTTAAGTAGTTGTATGATAGGTAGTTTATATGCCTTAGGTAAATGACCAAAATGCCCTTTTCATGCATAATTGGATTTTAAGCATATGTAACTTAACTTTTGTCACCTAAACTGATTATGCAACATAATTAAACATGTTTAGGCAATAATACTTGTCATAAGACTAGTTAGATGTCTCGAACGCGCTTTTGCGCGCACGACGCGTTAAAGTAGCGTAAGCTACCTAAACGGGTCGTAACGGGTCGAAAGCACTTAGGTTAGGTTCCGATTTAGAATGTGGGCTTGTTAAACCATACCACATAAGTTCCAACACTCATTTGGTTTACAAGACCTCATTCTGTCCGATCTTCCGACTTAGGTCCGGTTTATTTACATAGTTACCTATATTAGGTGCCGTTTGATTCCGTACTCCCTCTAGCTTTGCTTGGTTGTTGTTCAAGACTTCTAAGCACCCTCAAGTGAGTACATAGTTCCCCTCTTTTTACATGTTTTCAAGGTGATTATGTGAGTACATAGTCCCCTCTTTTACTGTTTTAAATGTTTTGGGATGAAATATGTGTACCTATTTGTTATGTTTACGATTTCAAAGTATAATTGATTATACATATTAGTACTTATCTTTTGACAAACTGAATGATTATTTATGGTTTAAACAATGATTTTTCAAAGATTATAAAATAAATTGTTGGATAGGACTTATTTTGTTCACCAGACTGGTTGGTAGTATGATATAGCGCTATAGGATTTGAAACCCCATTCCTGTTGTCATGGAATGTCTGAAACCAATTTATTTTTCTCCATCCAAATAGGGATTGCCTTTGTGGTATTCCTATAGTCTCAAATGTGTATTTTGATGCACTAGGTCTGATTGAATTCTTAAATCACATTATTATTGTATATTTGATTATACTCCCAAAAGTATACTTTGATATAATCTCATATGTGATATGGTACAAAACCACATATATTTTATAAACTACTAAAACATATTTTGATATGTTATTCATAAAACCAAAGCATAGTTTAAATATGTTATTTATAAAACCAAAGTATACTTTTGATATACTACCAAAAACGATTATTTTGACTACTAAAGTATATTTAATATACTATCTGTTTAACAATTATGGAACCAAAATATATTTTGATATATTACTTATTCGACTTTCTTAAAACCAAAGTATATTTTTATATATACTACAAACCTTTATATCAAAACATTATTTTACAAACCCATTTTACTTAATTATTTATTTATGCATCTTTCTTTTACATCATCTATTTTCTTATCACTTGTTTATAAAAGAAAACATTTTTAAGGATTCATGACTATTTTTAAAACATTCTTTTAAACTTACAAGTCATGAATCATGCATTAATAAAACCTATGTATCTCACATACATTTTTATGCTGACGTACCAATTTTTACACATGTTTCAGGTTCCGCTATGTGATGTTGTTGACGCTTGATACACATAGGATGGACTCGTGCCTTAGCGACTTAAAAACTTGAAAGATAATAGTTGTATTTATTTGATTTGTAATAAACAATGGGTTCAATAATTCAATAAAACGAAATTATTTAATCCATGGTTGTGAAACAATGATTCTGTTACAACACTCCCCGACGTTTCCGCCACGCTTTGTTGTTTTACGTGGTCGGGGTGTGACATTACATGTAGCAAGATTATTTATCATTATTGCATGCAACACAATATGGTTCAATTAGTGCACGAAACAAAGTTAGCACAGTTATCAGACAAAATAGAAGTACTGACGGGAGTTCAGTACTCAGGCAGACATGATGTTAAGACACAGAATGAACCCGAAACCAAGAGTTACACTAGGATAGTGTGTAGGAATTTTCAGCATTTTAACTCCAAAATAAAATGCAGAATTATGGTTTAATGGTCCAGAATACCTTCATAAGTTTCGGGAATTCAAAACTTTCATAAAGGACTACATAAAGCACACTAAACTATGTAATTTAACACTTTAACGAACCGGTAACCAACCGAACAACTGGACACTACCCGAAATACCAAATTTTCACTAGAAGCATTGTTTTAGTGTTACGAAACTAGTTATAGTCACCGAACATCATAACACATCCTAAAAACACTAAACACTTATAACACTAACCAAGATACTTGAAATCTAACATTAATCATTAACTTACCATTTCATTACAACTAGACCCCCCCCCCAACCGGTTATGGACTAGGGTCCCACCCCTTGATTTCTTTGCAATATTTAATTAGATATGTTTATTAGAATTGTGACATAATATCCATTATATAAAAAGATGTTGGAGATTATTTTATAAAGACCATTAGTCACATTCACTTCTCATTCAAACACTTCAAGCCACACTACTTCTCTTCTTCTTCTCCAAAAGCTACGGCCCAAACACCCCTCTTTACACCTCCATTTTCTAGTTCAATTCCATGTATTCCAAGCACATCCAAGGGTGTAAGAAGCATATCTAAGAAGGTGTGAAGCTTTGGAAGTTGAAGGACCTTCATCAAGAGCTTTTATCCACCTTCTTCATCATCATCTTCAACTTGATTTATTCCCTAGCCATTGTGCTAGTAGTAAGCTTCATACAACCTAATTTTACTTCTCATTTTGGTGATTAAAACGATTATGTAATATGTTAATCATAACAATCATAAAGAAACAAGAAGCTAATCTTTCACATAAAGCTTAATAACATAAGAATCTATGTTGATTTAGTGTATGTGATGTGCACAAAATGCAACATATAAATTACATCAATTGTTGCATAAAACTAACCCTTTTTACTACTAATGTTGGAAAAAGTGTGTTTTTGTCTTCCTTTTGTATTTTCAGGATTAAATGAGCTCAAATTAACAAAAGAAGCAAAAAGGCAGCTAAATCTAACATGAATACAAGAAAAGGAACAAACGTGGCATGCCCGACCCCCCGACAGCATCTTCCCAAGCAAAAACAAGAGAACAGAAGGCTGAACACGCCCCGTGCTCAGTGAACACGGGGGCGTGCCCAATTGCCAGCATAAAAGACAAAGCTATAGAAACTTTTATCTCCCACCAGGGGGGCGTGCCCAGCAGACACGGGACCGTGGTCAACTCTAAGATTCGCAGAATCTGGGGAAATCTTGATAGTACAGATATGCTTCTGCACACGGGGGCGTGCCCAACGGACACGGGGGCATGGTCAACTAATGCAGACAAACTGAAATTAATGAAAAAAGAGAAGAGGATGGACACGGGGCCATGCCCAAAGGACACGGGGCCGTGCCCGAGCTGCTGTTCAGCCTATAAATAAGGGTGTTTGGCTCATTTGCAAACCATCCCTTGACACACCACCTCTCTCACACTTCACCCCCCACCCACCACCATCACAACACCATCATCCACCACCATCATCCATTGTCCATCATAGAGTGTGTGAGTCGTCTCGGGATCCAAGATTGATCGTAAGAGTTCTAGACAATCAAAGGCCATGTTTGCCTAAGTCTCTTACATCACCTAGTGAAGACAAGTGTCTAGTGTAATACTTTTTATTTTTAATCTTTTCGCACTTTTTACTTGGTTATGTATTAATGACTTTAATAACTAGTTTCTTATGCTGAAGGTGATTTTTCCTTATCGTTTGTCCGTGGTGTCTTGGCATTATTTTACTGTCTATATAAAATAAAAGATTTTCACCATTCATACCTCCACGGTCTATATGGAGGTATGTTGGCTACCTGGTCGGGGTTTAAGGTAACGGTTTGGTAAGAGTCTTGCCTTGTTCAGTGTATAGATCCTGCAAGGACCTGGGTCAAATTTAGTAGGACCTCCTTCAATACTCACCGGTATTGGATGGCGGGGGTCCAAACTCTTTGATCCCCTCATATGTAAGCTACTATTAATAATTTAACCCGGCTACTTAGGACAGTATCCCTGCTGACTCAGACTACTTAGCCGAGGGTAACATCACCTTCAAAAGAGGGGCCTACCATAATATGCATTAATAACTTAATTAATTATCTTTCAATAATCCGACCCTTTAGGATTGTATCCTTGCTGACTCAAACTACTGGGTTGAGGGTAACGTCACCTTCAAAAGAGGGGCCTACTACAATAACTAAGATAATCTCTTAAAAAGTGCAAAAGTGCAGAAGTAATCAAAGGTTACACTAAACACGAGTTGGAGCCAAGTGATTCATCTTGTCTATCTATTTTTACTTTTATTTTATTTTTCAGCATTTTAGTTAGTTTTTATTTTCTAGTTAAAAACCTTTTTCTAAACTTTTGATTTGATTAGACATTGAGGATAAACCGGTACTAAAAGCTCTTGTGTCCTTGGACGACCTCGGTATCTTACCAACACTATACTACGCTCACGATGGGTGCACTTGCCCATATGTGTGTTTAGTGTTAGTAAATATCGTGTTTTATAAATTTAAAACTTGGCTAAAAAGTGTAAAAGGGCTTAAAATATACATTAAAAACCATACACACTTCACACGCATCAAGTTTTTGGCGCTGTTGCCGGGGACACGAGGATTTTAAGAAAGTTTAAAATCGACGGCTTAATCAGTTTTTCAAAACCTTTTTAAAATCGCGCGCATTTTTACATTTTTTTAGTAGTTTTTGCGTTACAGTAGGCTGAACACGGGGCCATGTTCACTGAACACGGGGCCGTGTTGCATATTTTTTTACAAACTCCCAGATACAGAGTCTGGACACGGGGTCGTGCTCGCTGAACACCCCCCCGTGCTGCACAAAACAAGTTACATTTTCTAAAACTCCCAGATACAGAACCTGAACACGGGGCCGTGCTCACTGAACACGGGGCCGTGCTCAGCCTCTGTTTCTGTTTTTATTTTTGTTTTCTGGTCCCGAGACTCTGTTGTGGTCTGCTGAGTGATTCTTATGGATCAATACTCAGGAGATTACAACTACCACTATGAGGAGGATGATTATAAAGAAGAGTATTGTACCATTTGTGGTAATCCTCATTCAGTACAATATTGTGACCTCTTTGAACCATCCCCTTCGTACACATACTATAAGGAACCTAGGTACGAGCCAACCACTTCATATACATACTATGAAGAGCCGAGGTATGAACCTTCTCCTTCATATACGTACTATGAAGAACCAAGGTATGAACCTTCTCCCTCATACTCATATCTTGATGAACCAAGGTATGAGCCTTCTTACTCCTACTTTGAGGAGCCAAGTTATGAGCCTTCACCTTCATATACTTACTATAAGGAACCATGGTGTGCACAACCCACCTCATATGAGTATTATGAAGAACCAAGTTACGATCCTTATCCATCATATACTTACAATGAGGAACAATGGTATGAACCATCTACCTCACATGAGTACTATGAGGAACCAAGGATCAAACTTCCGAATTCAAGCTTTGATGATACTTATTCAACTCAGTTTGACGAACCACCAACTATCTCACCCGTAGCCGAAAAGATAATAGAACACCTTAAAACTATCGAGCGCTATATAAAAGAAGCCCGCGCAAGGGAAGAGGAATCCCACGCAAGGGAAGAATTAACTTGTAATAAAGAAGAGATAGTTGAAGAGGTAAAAATGGAAGAACAAGTAAGTGAAAAACCGACACATGAGTTAAACAACGAAAAAGGTGAGTCCGACAACGTTAAAATTCAAGAAGAGTCTAATGTTGAAGAAATAAGTCTCTTGTCACCTTCTTTCGAAAATCATTGTTTAGTACCCACTCATGCTAAGTTTTTAAAAGAGTTAAACACTAACACTAAACTTGATGAAACGGTAAGCATTAGGTTAACAAATGATCAAACTACGCTAATAAAAGATGATCCATTTGAAATTAACATTACACCGGTTCCATGTTTCTTTCAAAATTCCTTTATTAGTAATATTACAATTGATAAAGATCTTTGTGTTAATATAATGCCAAACTACATTTTCGAAAAATTAAGTATTGGTGATTTTTCTCCACTTCAAATACCCATTTTTTTATCTAATCGGAAAACAATAAAATCTATGGGGGTAGTTGAAGATGTGTTAGTCCAAACAAATCACACGGTGGTTCCAACCGACTTTGTCATCCTTGATGACACTCCACTTGTGTTGGGACAATCTTTTGTGAAAACCCACAAAGCTTTGATTAATCGGAAGAAAAACAACTTACCCATTCAATTAGGGGTCTTCAAAAGGTGTGTCGATCTTGAACGATCAATGAAATATCCAATCGGCAATGACGGCCCCCTAATTGAAGATGAGCCAGAACCACCCGATAAGGAGGGTCTAGCCAAGGACCCTTATAAACGTGCCGCACCACGGAGGCATTCCGCGGAACTATCCTTAGTTGTAGATTAGTTTAACTTTTATATTTTCTAGTTTAGTTTTAATTTTCAGGAATAAAACACACTCGGGATGGTGAATGATACTAAGGGAAGCTTGAACCAACACCCCATGCACAAAAACAGAGCCTCCCGACATTTTTTTTCTCATTACAGCAAGTTCAGCACGGGGCCGCGCTCAGCCAACACGGCCCGTGCTCATGGTCTGCAGGAAAAACGCCCAGTTCAGGTATCTGGACATGGGGTCGTGCTCACTGAACACGCCCCCGTGCCCAGCCTTCTGTTTACTTTTGGTACTGGCAGTCTGAGCACGGGGCCGTGCTCAGCCCAACACACCCCGTGTTCAGCTACCCAGTGACATAAAATCTTGTTTTTAACCCACTTTTACACATTTTAATCAACCGAAAAACTTATTTTGAGACACATTGAGGACAATGTGTAATTTAAGTGTGGGGGGATGCTAAAACCTTGAATTTTGCAAGTCCTAATTACAAGTCTTACACAAAACTCTATTGGAACCGCTAATCACCCCAATTTTTTTCCAAAACATTTTTGTTTTTTTTTTTTACTTGTCTTGGTTTAATTTGGGAATAACAAGTTCTAAAAGGGTTATATTTTTGTTAATCTACAACCGATAGCGTCGTGATAAAAAGAACCAACATAAGAAAATTATGAAACGGCATGACAAGTTTAGTTAAAATTTGATTATATATACTTGATCACATAAAAAAAAAAAAAAAAAAAACCCATTCCCACAAAAAGTGAGTTTTGAGTCTTTATTGAGCATACAAATACATATCTTTAAACTAAATGCTCATTTTTCGTTTCTTGTGTGAATAGCCGCTTGGTTCTTACGACTCTAGAACTTGCCACGACGATACATTCCCGGTCCTTACCAACTTAAACCCTAGTAAGTAAATGATGGAGGCATTAGGACTAACCCTTTTTCATTTCTACACCCACTATAGAAAAAAAACCATCTAGTGGCACACATTTTTAATGACATTTAGGTTTTGTGCCACTAATTTTTGTTTTTTTATGGCACTTTAAGTATTTAACACCTACATTTAGTGGCATTTAACTTTTATGTCACTAATTAAGGCTTTTAATGGCATTTTGCATATGCCACCAAAATTTTCTATATGTTTTAATGGCACTTTGCATATACATCAAAAATTTTTGAACAACTCTTTTAAAATTTTCACTATTTCCCTCTTTGAAACCTAAAAATTTCCCTATAAATTTATTCTCTCTTTCACCAAAAATAAATTTCCCTCCCCCAATTCATTTCATATTCCCGCTAATTCCCTTAACCCCTCATCAATTTCCACCAATTTCCCCACTCTAATTTTTATCTCTCCAAAATCTCCTCCATTGCGTTCACTCTGTTTGAATACTACCAGTTCACGACTGCACTGACCAAAGACGATTGTGCTCCTGTTTAAATCCCGACATCAATTTGGTATGTAATCAATCATAAATCTCTAATTTTAATTGTTGCGATCCTTGTTTTCTTTCTAATTGTTGATGGATTTGTGTGCAATTTCTGTGTTTGAGGTGCACTGTAGTGTTCAATCTCACAAAAACCGGGTTCAATTCACATATATACACCGCTACAGCCCTTACAGACATGTACATGAAGTTTAAACATCAGTTTCTATATAGTGCACTCAAGGTGTTCGACGAAATTACTGAACCAAATACCAACTTAATTAACGTTGTTGTTTCTGGGTTTTGTCAGAATGGGTGTTAAAAGAAGTCTTTTGAGGTTTTTAAACGGTTTAGCGAGTTTAAACTTAGGCCCGATTCAGTTACAGTTGCTAGCTTGTTGTCGGTTTGTGATGTTTCGGTTAAAGATGGCCAGCAGGTTCATTGATGGGCTGTTAAGATTGGCGTTGAAACCTATATTTATGTAGCAACCTCACTTGTTACAATGTACTTTAACTGCAAACAGCCTCTGACTGCATCGGTTGTTTTTAAACAAATTGGTCGAAAAACTGTAGCTTGCTGTAACGCGTATATTACCGGTTTGTTGCAGAATCGGATTGTTGAACCTGTGTTTAAAGTATTTAAACAAATGCTGCAACGATCAGCCCACGACGCGAATACCGTCACGTTTGTTTCTGTGTTATCTGCTTGTTCGGATAACAAGAATTTTAAATTCAGGCTGCAAGTTCACGGGCTTCTCGTGAAAGTCGATTTAGTACTCGATTTGTTAGTCGGAACTGCGCTTTTGGACATGTATTCGAAATGTGGATATTGGCATCGGGCTTATGATGTGTTTAAAGAGCTGTGCGAAATCAGGAGTTTAATCACATGGAATTCAATGATTTCCGGGATGATGCTAAACGGCGAAGCGAAAGCGCTATCTGTTTATTCATGATGTTAGAATCTAACGGGCTTAGACCGGATTCAGCAACGTGGAATATCTTGATAAACGGGCTCTTGAATGTTGGAAAACCGGATGAAGCGTTCTTGATCTTTAGAAAAATGAAGTCGACTGGAGAACCCGTGAGTACGAAATTGTTAACTAGTTTGTTATCGGCTTGTGCGTCTGTATCGTCATTAGCAAGTGGAAAAGAGATCCATGGTTATGTTATTAGAACAAATATGAATAATGATGGCATTCTTGCCACTGCGGTTATTAATATGTACATGAAATGTGGGCGTTCGTCATGGGCGTTTTCGGTAATTGACCAGTTTTAGATAAAACTTAGAAATCCAGTGATATGGAACGCGATGATATCCGGTTATGGAAGAAACGGGGAGAGTGAATCAGCTTTTAATATGTTTGAGTGGATACAAAACGAGAATGTAAAGCCGAATTCTACTACGTTTAACTATATTTCTTATTATGACAAATTGTGCACTTATTATTTCGTGTCTTTTGTTTGTCAGGTGTGGCGCGACTCGGTCATCATTGTGCTTAGAAACCCCAAGTGAAAGTTATTAGTTTTTTGTTCTTTTCTTTGAACCGTTTAGGTCTTTTATCTTCCATATTAAGGTGATTCGCTGCTCGCAATCGGTCACAACCAGTTTTCTGGTAAAGTTCCTGCAACAATCGGAGACTTAAAGCATCTGAACAGCCTTCGTTTAGATAACAACAGGTTCACCGGCGAGATCCCTCAAGGCCACTGCCCTCTCATCTCTCACTCTCTGCCTTTGGATCGCCCCGACCCGACCCGCCACTCCAGACGACTGACACCACAAAAAAACTCGCAATCTATTCTCTGTTTTGGTAAAGTTTCTTAGATGAACTGAATTACAGTACAGATTTAGTATGTAAGAGAATGGAATTTGGTTATTTGAAAAAATTAAGTTAATTTGGTTATTGTTGTTACTGATGTTCATTAATTTATTTACCACTGGTTTGTTCTTAACTTGCACCAAATTTGTTGCTTTCTTGATGTAATCTTGTTATGTACTTATGTTCATGAAGAACTTTTGGGTTTTGATGATAGATTATTGTGTTTCTTGAAACCTCTTCTTATCACCCTAACCAAATTGACTATTTTTAGAATGGCCCGTTTCCACCTGGCAATACCCATTTGACCCAAACTAAATGAGCATTTTTAAAGCGACTTTGTTCTGACCCGTTACCCTGCCTGCCCGTTTTTCTAGGTGTAGTGCCTCTATTTAGTTGCTGGGATTTGGTGACTTGATTTAGATTCTGGTTTTCTTGAATATTGTTCATGTAATCCGTTGTATGAATTCGGTTTTGCTGAACCAGTGATATCTCTTGACACACTTGTAATCTAATAAGTGAAAATATAAACACACATACTAATGCATAAACATAGCTTAATTTATCTCATTGCACCCGTTGTAATCGAAAATATCTATATAGGAAGGGCAATGATTTTTCAGGGCTATTTGAATGTGATGTATGGGATAATGACACTAAGCATTCATAATTAAATAATTCTTTATAATGAAAATTGAAATGTGATCTATTAGATAATAATTAGATATAGTAAAGTTACATAACCAGTTTACTTTTGATAATCAGCTGGTTGCGGCTAGTATGTTACCTAAGTAGCCATGTTTCATGCGACCAAAATGTTGGCATCTGTATTAAATCCAAACCCATGAGATGTTAGAGAAATTAACTGACAAGTAACAACATGGCATAGTTCATACATCATTATTTGGTTTCGATTACTTAGAATTATTAACATCGTTCTCTGACGTATTTTCTTGGACTTTCAGTTACAAGCGCCCAAAGTACTATCCATCTGAATTTGTTAAAAGAGATGAATGAAAATGAAGATACTTGATACTTCTTGGGGCCACTGCTGTTGATGAATGACATTTAAACGGGTGTTTGTATTAATTTTTTATCAGGTACCTGAATGCATTGACAAACTTGGTAAAGCAAGAATCAAGATTTGGGTTCTCATATGTGATAAAATGGATATAGCAGTGAATATCAGGTAAGTTTGTCTTCTCTGTTTTCTTGTTGACATTTTGTTTAAATTAAGTTCATATTCCTTAAAATTCTTGCATCAATCCGTGCTTATTTTTATGCTACGGTTTAATATATTCTTTTTGACCCGACTCGTTTTGCCCCCATTGAAAATTTACATATGCAAAGCTGTATCTTTTGTTTCTGTTGGATATTGAATAAGTTGTGTTTCTTGGATTTGCGATTGTGTTTAGAGTTATATGTGCATTATTATTTAGCAAGTATAAAGAGCATTGGGTAGTGAGTTGATTATGGTACAAAATCAACTGAAAAGGCCAAGTGCTACCGTTTAATTGTAATTATTTTGACCCGAACCCTCACTGAATAAATATTTCAATTGATTTTGGGTTTGGTGTCAACCTGGAGAACGGCTGTCATTAGATTCTAGTGTCATTGATTATGTTTAAAGAGATGTACATGCAAACATGGCCGGCCCTAAGGGTGGGCGGGGAGGACCACCGGCCAGGGCCCGATGTTTCGAGGGGCACATTTTTTATGAAAAAACCCGATATGTATATGTCAAATATTTTTTTTAATAGGGTACACCCATACAAACACCAACATAAGCCCCATTACAAAACTATTCTTATGGTTTAGATTAGTTATTAACTCCTTTGGCATTAGGTTTACACCTTTGGTGAGCCCAATACCCAATTTCGTTAAGGCCTAAGGGCACATTTTTTCGAGCTCGAACAGGGTACACGAATTTTCAGGGCTGGCCCTTTATTGCCAACAATAAAAACGCTCTATTTTACATGTGGTATAAAACTAGCTATATACATGAAAAAGTCATCAATGAATGTAAACAATTTTCTTATATAACTTTACGTTAATTTCATTATATGTTCTACTACATTTATTTCATTATATCTTCTACTACATTTACTACGTACTTTAAGTTCAAGAACTTCTCTAACCGAAGGAAATTAAAATTCTGAATGAGGCGCCATAAAGGTTTTTGTGAGTTCAACTCCATCAACATAATAGCACTTTTAAATTTACTCATATTGGGTATTTAACAAATAAATATTATCTTTTTAAATTTACAGCCTTTTTTAATGCGTGATGGATTATAACAAAAATAATGTTTGTACTTCCTGTTTAGAGCCATCAGCCAAGCTAGCGTGTTTAAGCTCCTCAAACAAGCGAGTCTTTAATGAGCCGATCTTGATCCTACAGGCTGTGTTTTGAGCCGAACTCACAAGCGGAGCTCAAGTATTATCTGGCTCGGGCTTGGTCTCGGTCACATCTCAAATATCAGCTCTTTTACGTGAGAATCCGGTTAGGTTTAATTCAGAAATGACAAACCCGAGATTAACGTTTCGAGGCGATCTGAAAAGCTTTCAAACTAGCTCTCTCGTTTAATCCACACCTTCGTGAATATCCTCTTATTAATAAACAAACATAAACGAACTTCCCGCTTAACAAGTTCACGAGTAGTTCATGAACGTTCGGTTTGTTTACAGGCCTAGTTACAATCTAAACTTAACGCCTGTGTTTTTTTTCTTTTATTTGCAGGTTTCTCGGAAGCTTGTTGATGGCGGAGGGGTTGATGCTGGTCAATATGGTCCAAATTGTAATCATGTTATTGTGGATAAACTTGTTTATGTAATTCCCCTAACATGTGTTTCCTTGTTTTGGCCTTTTCTTTGTTTGTGTTGGTATAATGTATGCAACATTTTAAATAACTGATACTTTAATTATAATATATATCTGTGTTTTGTTTTTGTAGGATGATCCCCTATGTGTTGCTGCTGTAGGACTCTGTATGCCCAAGACACATATTAAATTGATGTGGCTAGTACGTTATGATCCAAGTCGAGTTATACCCAAATACAAGCTAGACACACACTTACAATATTTATTTATGATATGATCAAACAAATAAATATTAACACTTAGAATATTTAGAAATCGGTTTTCTAAATAGTTGCACTTGACAAACTAATAAATTATATGGATAATTTATTTTGAGAGAAGATTTTATTTTGTTATTTAATTGGTTAAATAACATTTTAAAAGGTTATCAGATATTGCATAAAGTCTTGTAATATGATATGTTATATTTTATAAATGTTATAAAATATATACAAGACTTATATTTTATAAAAGAATTTGAATTTTTTTTTATAAAATAAAAGCTAGGCCGCCACCTTCCCCATGGTCTTACCAAGATGTCTTGGTCCAATGAGGTTTCATGCATTTGCATGTGTCTTGATTGGGTGGTCTTCCCAAACACTTTTGGTCCAATAGGATTACATGCAAATGCATGTGTAATAGGGTACTTGATTGGGCTAAAATGGTGGCAATCTCTCTCATCTTTTATATAATCATTTTTGTATGACAAAATGAAAGAGAAGACTTGGATGAACTTGAAAAACATTAGAGAGAAGCTCTCTAAAAATCGGCCAAGATGAGGCATCCATAAAGGTTTTTCATGTTTAATATTCAAGTGCAAGAACTCTAGAAAATGGCTCCTAATTTTCGGCCATGGTGGTTGATCTTGATGGAATTTTAGTGAGTTCATAAGTGTAGAAATCCTAGCTAAACATAAGGTGTTTGTTAGAAGGCTTGGGGTATACAAGCTTGAGGTCTTCTACACTTGAAGGCAACCGTTCAAGAAGCATCATCTTCTTCATATCCATTACTCCTTGGAAGGTAGTATTCTAAACACCCTATGGTTGTGGTTTAAATATTTGATAGCATGCATGTTCGTATATGGATCCGGGTATTGGGTTTTACATATAAAATGGGTTTTATATCTTGTAAGTAAGAGCATTCTCATCCAATCCATCAAAACTTATGAGGGTGAGTTTTTATATTGTAAAGGGTAAAAAAAGTGGTTGTGAGTAGAGGAGAGAGAAAATGTTACTGTTCATCTGTATATTTGGGGGAACACAGTTCACCCAGTATAATTTTTTTAATATATATTGAAAGTGGTTGTGAGTGAAGGAAAGAGAAAAATGTGATGATAATATTATTTAATTGAAAAGGAGAGAGAAAAAGTATTTGTATTTAGTGAAAATATATTGATATAGGAGTTGTTTTTTAGTGGAATGTATGTATAATTTGATGGATTGGATGAGAATGCTCTAACATGTTTTAAATAAAATTTTCCGCTGCGTTTTTATTTTATACGGATAAAATACTTTGATAAACATGTGAAAAACCCTTCAATTGTATCAGTGCCGCTTATATGAGTGCATGCTTCAATAGATTAAAAATTTTGGGTTTCGGGTTTGGATAAAACCCTATGGCCGAAAATTTTAACATGGTTATCCCTTTGTTTTTCAAAATTATTATCTTACATGCATAAGGGAATCTTGAAAAATTATTTCATATGGATGATTTGTTTGTTTGGACAAAACTTACCTTTTCGGTTTTTTGGATATAGCCGAAAATGGTCATAAAAGGGAACCATTTTTTTTAAGCTTCTTATAATTTATATATATATGTGGATATATATTTTGGTGCATATGACCTAGCCATGACCTTGTGTTGAATGAATGTGTTGTGATTTATTTTATTAATTATTCAATGGGTTGTAATAATTATTATTTTGTTCTTCCATTTTAAGATATGTAATTTATTTATTTTTCATTTGGTATGTAAAATAAATAGATTAGGTGCATTTTATTTTACTAGAAAAATGTATTAGGATATATTTTGTAAAAGAAGATGCACACAAAAATCCGGTTTTGGTTTGGACCATAATATTCGGTCCAAAGAACTTCATCGTTCTTAACGGGATTTTAACCCGATAACCAAAACGCATTGTTGAAGTCCAAAGGAGTTTGGAGTTGAATATAAAAGACTTTTGGAAGCTCAAAGAAGGTGAAGAAATCACAACACAAGAAGAAGACTTGAAGCATTTGGATGCGGGATCAAGTGGGAGTTCAACGACACATTATTGTGTCAATATTCACCCCTTAGGAAGGACCTTTTAGCACACTTGTTTCGGCTAACAAGTGTGGTCAAAATAGTTGGCTATGGTTATGCACCTATTGTTATGTATGTTGTGCTTGTGTGGTTGCTTATTTTATTGTTTGGATGATATTTGGATATGCATGCTTAACAAACTAATAATCAACAACAAGCTTAAAATTGGTTCTTAAAAATCATTAATAAAAGGTTATTAAAAATTAATGATTTTATAATAAAATGGGTTTTATTAAAAAGAACCATGAAAAATTTGTTTTCACAAAAGTACCAAGGATTTGAATGCATGCAAATATATAGTACATAAAGTTTTCTAAACTAGAATTTTGAAAACTCAAAAATCCCTTTTATAAAACAAGTCAAACACCATCCTTTTATACAACAATCGAATCACTTGGGAACTCTTTTGTGGGATAAAGGTCACCTAACCACATTTGAGGGAACTTGTATACTCGAGGTGGGTTTACCATGTTTGTGGGATAAAGGTCACCTAACCACTTATGTGTATAAACTCACACGAGTGTGTAAGTTGGACGACTTGATTTGGAAACCATGAACTTAGGGTCACCGAAGCATGGGAAACAAAGGTGTTGATGGGATTAAACATGCCAACTAAACATAAAGATGTTAGCCGATCCCATATGGCTAGAAGTTGCAAAGGGTTGCAATTGTCAAACGTTGACTACCTTGTTAATTTAAATAATGGGATAAAGGTCACCTAACCAATATTTAAATGTAACGTTGGATTCTAGATTTTAATTATTAATTTTCTATGAGACATAAAAGGGTATTAATGATTAAAATATAATTATATCGAAAATACTAAAATTGAACCTTGTTAAATTTTGTAGATGGCCGCTAACAATATTACCCAAACCGTCCGTAACCTATCACTGAAAACGATCCTAATCCTGATGAACCTCTTATGGAAGATAAGGATGCCTATAACGATTGGATTAAGTATATCGAGGATACTACGCAAGCCTCTTGCCTCATGTTAGGAATTATGATTCCCGAGATTCAAAAGGATTTTGAACATCATGAGCATACAACATGATTACCCAATTGTAGGAAATGTTCCTAAGGGTAGAACGCTTCGAAACGGTTCGAGCGTTTCATGCATGTCGAATAGAGAAAACCCAATCGGTCTCATCTTACGTCTCTAAGATGAAAAGCCACATTGATCGTCTCGAAAGGCTCAATATGGGTAAAATGGCTTTATCCATTCTAACGATTAATAAGGATGGCAACAAAGAAAGGGCATCACCCCGACACCAAAGCAAATGTTGCAAATGGTAACGGGAAATTCAAAGGGAAAAAGATTAGAAAGACTAAAGCGAAACCACCGAAACCAAAAGAGAAGAAGGCAAAGGTTGCCATGTTCAATCCATGCTTTGAGTATGGTGAGATAGGTTATTTGAAAAAGAATTGTCCAACCTATCTCAAAGAGTTGAAAACTAAGAGGAATGCTAGGCAAACCTCAGGTACAATCTTTATGAAACATATTGACCTTAATGTTATTTCTTCAAACACATGGGTATTAGATACCGGATATGAAACTCATGTTTGCAATTTGTTGCAAAAGGGTTCAAAAGAAATAAGCATTAAAAGAAGGGAGACATTAGTCTCTTCATGGGCAATGGAGCGAAAGTTCAAGTTGTAGCCCAATGAGACTATGTTTTGAAACTTCCAAATGGTTTGGAAATTGTTTTAAAAATATATTGTGTGCTCCTAGTTTGACTAGGAACATTATTCAAGTTTCCCTTATAAGACAATATGGTTTTGATTTAAAGTTTTAAACAATGACATTTATATTTCGATGAATGACATGTTTTACTTTAAAGCTATGCTTTCAAATGGTATTTATGAATTGGTTCATGATAATACGTCATTTGATAGCACAATGTACCAAGAAATCACCAAGAAACTCAAAATGGATTTGAGTGAGACCTATCTTTGGCATTATCTCCTTGGTCATACAAACATAATTGCATACAAACACTTCAAAAGAATGGTCTTTTGGAAACAAATGAAATTGGTTCATTTGATACATGTGAATCTTGTTTACAAAGTAATATGACCAAGAAACCCTTTAGTGGTACCAACTAAATGGCAAAAGATTTATTAGGTATCATACATTCGGATGTATGTGATCCTTTTAAGCCAATGACTAGGTATGGTGAAAGATACTTCATTAATTTTACCAAAAACTATAGTAGTTATGGTTATGTGTACTTGCTGAGACACAAAGTTGAAGTTTTGAAATGTTCAAAGCCTTCAAAAGGTGAAGTACAAAATCAACTCAATCAAAGTTCTTCGTTTCGATAGAGGAGGAATCAAACTCTATTTGGATATGGTTCGATCTATGATGGCTAGGAGTGCATCATCTCTATCATTTGGGGTTACGCTTTGCTCTCCGCGGCCCGTATGGCCCCAGCCAAGAAAGTGGATACGACACCTTTTGAAATATGGCATGGAAGGGCTCCATCATTATCATATTTAAAGGTAGGGGTTGTGAAGCTTATGTGAAGCAAAACACCCCAAACAAATTAGAAGTACGGTCCACTAAGTGTATCTTTGTAGGATATCCTAAAGATGGTATAGGATATTAATTATACGATCCAACAGAGCAAAAGGTATTTGTTGCTCGAAAGGCTGAGTTCTTGGAAGCTAAGTTCCTTGTGGAAGGAATTAGTAGAACAGTGGAACTTGATGAGGATCAAGAACCACAAGCCGATACACGTTTGGTTGATACTAGCACTCAACAAGAGGTTGTTGAAAACGATCAAGTGGTTGATCAGTACACACAAAATGTTCACAGATCTAGTAGAATTAGTAGTCCACCTGAAAGATATGGATTTTTCATGGATGGATGCTATTTGGTGGATTCAGATGAACCAACCACATACCATGATGCAATGTCAAAATCTGATTGTGACAAATGGCTTGAAGCCATGAACATAGAGATGCATGACAACCAAGTTTGGGAATTGGTTGTGCCACCACTTAACTCCAAAGTAGTTGGAAGTAAGTGGGTTTTCAAGAAGAAAACTGATATGCATGGTAACTTGGATACTTATAAAGCGAGACTTGTAACAAAAGGTTTCACTCAAACTCAAGGGGTTGATTATGATGAGACTTTTTCACCTGTGGCGATGCTAAAGTCAATAAGGATATTATTTGCCATACCTTCATAATAGGATTATGAGATTTGGTAAACGGATGTCAAAACGGCTTTCCTTAATAGATATCTTGAGGAAGATATCTATATAGTTCAGCCTGAAGGTTTTGTCGATCCAAAACATCCTACAAAAGTATGCAAGTTAAAGAAATCAATCTACGGATTGAAACAAGCATCTAGAAGTTGCAATCACCGTTTTGATGAAGAGATTAGGGAATATGGATTCATCAAGAACGTCGATGAAGCTTGTGTGTATAAGAAGGCTAGTGGGAGCATTATTACTTTCTTAGTATTGTATGTCGATGACATTCTACTATTTGGAAATGACATTCCAACCATGGAAGGTGTAAAAACCTTGCTTGGAAGTTGTTTTTCCATTAAGGATCATGGTGAAGACGCCTATATTTTGGGAATAAAGATCTACAGGGATAGATCATGGCGCTTGATAGGTTTAAACTTAAGTGCATACATTGACAATGTCCTGAAAAGGTTCGAGATAGAGAACTCTATGAAAGGTTTGGTACCTATTCAAGAGGGGACAATATTGAGTGCGTCTCAATGTCCAAGCTCAAAGAATGAGCAGGAAAGAATGAAAGGAATCCCATATGCGTCAGCTATAGGATTCATTATGTACATAATGATATGCACTAGACCGGACAAGTTATGCGCTTAAAGCATAACGAGAAGATACCAACGAGTAACGGGCATTGGGTGACTGTTATAAAAATATTGAAATACCTCAGAAAGACTAAGGATATATTTCTAATATATAGATCTGGTGAAAAAGGACTCGTTGTAAAAGGTTACAGGGATGCGAGTTTCGGAATTCGTTGTAAAGGGTTACATGGATACGAGTTTCCAAACTAATCGAGATGGTTCTCGATCATAATCAGGGTAGCATTGTCTACTACAGAATCAGAATACATCGCCGCTTCATTGATCAAGATAATTCATATGGATCTACCACTTGAATTATTGCCGATTTAAGGGTAATCCCTACCATCCAGGACCCTAGAGATCTTTGTAATAACGATGGTGCGATTGCTCAAATCAAGGAACCTCGTGTACATCAAAAGACTAGGCACATCGAGCGGAGTTTCAACTACATAACGGATGAAGTTGAAAAAGGGAAAGATATGTATTCGCAAAGTTTACACTGATCAAAATATTGCGGATCCACTCACGAAGCTCCTTGAACGGGCAAAGCATGAAGGGTCATACTTGTGCCTTAGGACTTCGATATTCTAGTGATTGGATTTGATCTATTTTGTATTTGGATATTGGAACAATTGTTATTATAACTCTTTATGGTATGTTGAGTTATGTTCTGTTTTAGCATGTTTAAATCCGTGAATAAGTTGCTTATTCTAAATGTCCGTAGTCAATCATACTTGTGGGAACAAATATGAATGTAAGACTATTATGAACTAGGATTGGTGGATATTCATTAGGTATGAATATAGAGCAAAGCGTTGCTGCCAAAGTTCATAGATATTTGTGGATACAAATATTGGACTGACTCGCTCTCAAATATTACTGCATGGAATCATCTGTGATTGATCATAAGTAAATTTAAGTAAAGGAGAATATCATAGTATCCTCAGACCTGAGATACATATTGGGTCTTGATATTCACCAAATATTGTACCTTGACTTATTTCTTGGCTGTTAGTAATATGACAGTACATAAGGCTAACCTCAGGTATGATACAAGGTGATTGTGAGAGACGTATGTAGTCAAGAAGGGATTTATTCCTCTTATTCGTTGAGAGTAAGATGTCTAAGGTCTACTAAAGTTAAATCAACAGAGAGTGATCACTCTATGTCTCTGGATTTAACATGACATCTGAAACGAAAGGATAAATGATAGATTCACCTAAATCATTTTCAAGTAAGGGACTTGAAGGGGATGATGTTATTGAATGGGACATATAGTCATACGTATTAGGGGTAGTAAACTATAGTTAGGTGGTCTTTACTACTTGCATCAATCTTCTATGTATCTTGTGCAAGTGGGAGATTGTTGGACTCTATATGCCCAAGACACATATTAAATTGATGTGGCTAGTACGTTATGATCCAAGTCGAGTCATACCCAAATACAAGCTAGACAAACACTTACAATATTTATTTATGATATGATCAAACAAATAAATATTAACACTTAGAATATTTAGAAATCGGTTTTCTAAATAGTTGCACTTGACAAACTAATAAATTATATGGATAATTTATTTTGAGAGAATATTTTATTTTGTTATTTAATTGGTTAAATAACATTTTAAAAGGTTATCAGATATTGCTTAAAGTCTTGTAATATGATATGTTATATTTTATAAATGTTATAAAATATATACAAGACTTATATTTTATAAAAGAATTTGAATTTTTTTTTATAAAATAAAAGCTAGGCCGCCACCTTCCCCATGGTCTTACCAAGATGTCTTGGTCCAATGAGGTTTCATGCATTTGCATGTGTCTTGATTGGGTGGTCTTCCCAAACACTTTTGGTCCAATAGGATTACATGCTAATGCATGTGTAAGAGGGCACTTGATTGGGCTAAAATGGTGGCAATCTCTCTCGTCTTTTATATAATCATTTTTGTATGACAAAATGAAAGAGAAGACTTGGATGAACTTGAAAAACATTAGAGAGAAGCTCTCTAAAAATCGGCCAAGATGAGGCATCCATAAAGGTTTTTCAAGTTTAATATTCAAGTGCAAGAACTCTAGAAAATGGCTCCTAATTTTCGGCCATGGTGGTTGATCTTGATGGAATTTTAGTGAGTTCATAAGTGTAGAAATCCTAGCTAAACATAAGGTGTTTGTTAGAAGGCTTGGGGTATACAAGCTTGAGGTCTTCTACACTTGAAGGCAACCGTTCAAGAAGCATCATCTTCTTCATATCCATTACTCCTTTGAAGGTAGTATTCTAAAAACCCTATGGTTGTGGTTTAAATATTTGATAGCATGCATGTTCGTATATGGATCCGGGTATTGGGTTTTACATATAAAATGGGTTTTATATCTTGTAAGTAACATGTTTTAAATAAAATTTTCCGCTGCGTTTTTATTTTATACGGATAAAATACTTTGATAAACATGTGAAAAACCCATCAGCTGCCAGACAAGATGGAAAGATATTAGTCTCTACTTTGTGGGTTGATCACAGTTTCGATGTCGGAGCGCCTGTGGATACAACCTCGGTCAGTACGCAAATCCGATTGGTTTTAGGTTACATTATGAATCTATTCAGGACTGGGTCACTATTTTTATTAGGTAATGTACGTACCGGTGAGAGATTTGAATGGGATTCCAGGTGCAACGTCACTAGTTATATGTTTGACAGGATATCAACGTGAAGATCCAGAGGACATTATGGTTAGTCTATTTTCAATCTGCTATTTTTACTGCAAACTTTCTTATTATACAAGATAATGGATTTACATCATATGAAACTTTTGTTATGTGCTATATTTCAGACCATGGTTGAATTGATGGGGGCACAAGTTTCGAAACCGCTGATTGCAACCAAGGTTACTCATCTTATATGCTACAATTTTGAAGGTGTGTTGTATTAACTTTAATTCACTTATGCATTTTCTCTAGGTGGCTTTTTTACCGAACAAGATATTAAGAGCCTACCATGTTTAATTCGACTCATTATAAACTGAAAGGTAAACACTCTCATGAACTCTCTTATTGTTAGGTGATGGCAATTCTGATAACCTGAGGTATTGAAAAAACCACCCAATCTTTTGGCTGAAGAGCTTAAAGTGATGTCAAAAGAAGTAAGTTTGCCTTTTATTAACTGCTCTTACATCTTTAATAGCTATGGTTATTAGATCTAATCAATTTAACATGAATTGTGAAATTTCAGGTTGAGTATAGTCAGTTGGCTGATGTAGCAACAATAAGTAGTAAGTGCTGGGAACTATGAAGTGGAAGTATGACTACTAAGAAAACGTTAACACGATGATTATTTAACTCGCATGAAGATTGTGAAAGAGATTCAAGAACACAATGAAGTTTTGATTTTTTATTCATACACTTGTTAGTTTATTTGGATTATATGTTTGATCATTAGACTTAGAGAGACACTTATTAGACATTTAGAATCTTTGGAAGATTGATTGCGCTTTTAATTGAAGTGATTATTTTATGATTTCTACATTTTATAATTTTGTTTTTATTTTTTAATGTAAATAAATGATAATTGTAATTAATTAAATTAATATGATACGTCAATGTCATTTAATTTGATGTGATTTTTGTGGCAAAAAATATGTGCCACTAAAAGCTCAAAAGTTTGTACTGGCAGATAAAAAAGTGCCACTAAAAGCCTAAAAACCTTGTGCGACACATTGAAAAAGTACCACTAAAAGGCTTTAGCGTCAGGGCTTCTTGTGGCACTTTTTTTGTGTGCCGCCCATTCTTACAAGGTTCTTTAGTGGCACTTTCTTGTTTTTCTGTGGCACTTTTTGCATGCCACTAGATGGCATTTTTTTTTGTAGAGACCATTAATTTTTCTTTTTTTACCACCTACCCAAAATCCCCCTAGTTAACCCCTTTGAGCCTAAACCTTTTCATTTCTTAACCCAAAAACAAACACCCTTTCACCCACCAAAACCTTTTTATTTTTACCCCTTTGTTTTTAGTAACAAGCTCGGTTTTCCGTATGATTTAAAAAAAATGTTGATGATGAAGCAAAAGAGAAATAAACAAACAAGTTCATCAAAAATAACTTTGTTTGAATAATGACTTCATCAAAATAAAAATTGCAAAAATAAAAAGTCTTACGGAAACCACGCTTTTACGCCTTTCGCCCTTTTACTAACCACTAACCCAACCACCTACCTTTAACCCAAGCCTAACCCTTCACCCAAAAGTCCCCTTGATATTTACAAAGGTATATAGTTAAAAAGGAGGAGGATTGATTGCTTGGCAAGCCTATGGTAGGAATAAGTTCCATGCCGCTCTCGAGTGATTCACTAAAATACATCTTCGGCCGAGTGTTGAGTGATCCCCCGTGAGGTATGTGAACTTGTATATAAATGGAATTTTAAAAAGGCATGTTATGCCCTAATAAGTAATTTATCTTATATAATGTTTTAAATAAATCATGACGAATAGGATTGTAAATAAATAAAAATAAAACTTGATAAAGAATCTTGGAAATCCAGACACTCTATGACAAGCCCAAAAACCTTCTCTTCTACCCATTCCATTTGGGAGTGTAAAGCCACATTATAAAGAGTTTTGCTTGATGACAAGCAAAGATTCAAGTGTGGGGGTATTTGATGTGCACAAAATGCAACATATAGATTACATCAATTGTGGCATAAAACTAACCCTTTTTTAGTACTAATGTTGGAAAAAGTGTGTTTTTGTCTTCCTTTTGTATTTTCAGGATTAAATGAGCTCAAATTAACAAAAGAAGCAAAAAGGCAGCTAAATCTAACATGAATACAAGAAAAGGAACAAATGTGGCATGCCCGACCCCCCGACAACATCTTCTCAAGCAAAAAACAAGAGAACAGAAGGCTGAACACGCCCCGTGCTCAGTGAACACGAGGGCGTGCCCAAGTGCCAGCATAAAAGAGAAAGCTATAGAAGCTTCTATCACCCACCACGGGGGCATACCCAGTGGACACGGGGCCGTGGTCAACTCTAAGATTCGCAGAATCTGGGGAAATCTTGATAGTACAGATATGCTTCTGCACACGGGGGCGTGCCCAGCGGACACGGGGGCGTGGTCAACTATTGCAGACAAACTGAAATTAATGAAGAAAGAGAAGAGGATGGACACGGGGCCGTGCCCAATGGACACGGGGCATTGCCCGAGCTGCTGTTCAGCCTATAAATAGGGGTGCTTGGCTCATTTGTAAACCATCCCTTGGCACACCACCTCTCTCACACTTCACCCACCACCCACCACCATCACAACACCATCATCCACCACCATCATCCATTGTCCATCATAGGGTGTGTGAGTCGTCTCGGGATCCAAGATTGATCGTAAGAGTTCTTGACAATCAAAGGCCATGTTTGCCTAAGTCTCTTACATCACCTTGTGAAGACAAGTGTCTAGTGTAATACTTTTTATTTTTAATATTTTCGCACTTTTTACTTGGTTATGTATTAATGACTTTAATAACTAGTTTCTTATGTTGAAGGTGATTTTTCCTTATCGTTTGTCCATGGTGTGTTGGAATTATTTTACTGTCTATATAAAATAAAAGATTTTCACTATTCATACCTCCACGGTCTATATGGAGGTATGTTGGCTACCTGGTCGGGGGTTAAGGGAACGGTTTAGTAAGAGTCTTGCCTTGTTCAGTGTATAGATCCTGCAAGGACATGGGTCAAATTTAGTAGGACCTCCTTCAATACTCACCGGTATTGGATGGCGGGGGTCCAAACTCTTTGATCCCCTCATATGTAAGCTACTATTAATACTTTAACCCGGCTACTTAGGACTGTATCCCTGCTGACTCAGACTACTTAGCTGAGGGTAACGTCACCTTCAAAAGAGGGGCCTACCATAATATGCATTAATAATTTAATTAATTATCTTTCAATAATCCGACCCTTTAGGATTGTATCCTTGTTGACTCAAACTACTGGGTTGAGGGTAACGTCACCTTCAAAAGAGGGGCCTACTACAATAACTAAGATAATCTCTTAAAAAGTGCAAAAGTGCGGAAGTAATCAAAGGTTACACTAAACACGAGTTGGAGCCAAGTGATTCATCTTGTCTATCTGTTTTTACTTTTATTTTATTTTTCAGCATTTTAGTTAGTTTTTATTTTCTAGTTAAAAACCTTTTTCTAAACTTTTGATTTGATTAGACATTAAGGATAAACCGGTACTAAAAGCTCTTGTGTCCTTGGACGACCTCGGTATCTTACCAACACTATACTACGCTCACGATGGGTGCACTTGCCCATATGTGTGTTTAGTGTTAGTAAATATCGTGTTTTATAAATTTAAAACTTGGCTAAAAAGTGTAAAAGGGCTTAAAATATACATTAAAAACCATACACACTTCACACGCATCAGTATGTATGATACTTGATTGTTGATTTCTTGTGATTATGATGTTGATCATCATAAGAAGCTTGCTAGATTGTGATATGAATCTTGTGAAAATCAAAATGATCATCCTTTATGTGGATCATGAACTTGAATATAAGATTGTTTTTGTGTATGTGATGATTGAAGCATGTTATAAGTCTTGTAAATGGATGATTACAAAAATAATTTTCTCAAGAAACAAAAGTTTTTTACAAGATTTACAAGATCATGATTTTTAAAGAAGTTAAACATGTTTTTAGTGTTAAATCAAGGTTAGAAAAGTATTGGTAACACGAAAAATACAATAAGAAATATTTTTAGAAAATCTTCATGTAAGTTGTGAAACACTAAATTTTACAAGAATGTGATTTATAAACAAATAACCATATTTTTAAGGGTAACTAAACCTACTAAATAACATATTAAGTTACTACACGTTTTTACAAAATTTCAAGTTCATGATCTAGTGTAAATTGCATGATTTTGGCTCATGGTAAGTCTTGATTGAATTGTTGATGATTGATGATGATTTTAAAAGAAAATGATATGCTTTTTAAAGCATGGAAACCTCCATTTTTAAGGGGAAACTGTGGCAAAACTTTTGTAGAATTTAAACACTTAAAAAATATTTTTAAACAAGTGTTTATAAGTAAATTTTGATCATGGTTTTCAAATAAAAACTTGCCATAATTTTTGTTACAAAAATTACAAATATTGAAGGTTGGTTTTTGATAAATAAAAGTGACTAAGTATATATATTTAGGAAAATATATTTAGATGTCACAATTTGAGTGTTACTTGTATATTATGTGTATTAGTTATATTATTTTAGGACTTGGAAATAATATAACTCACCAAGATACCCAAAATTGTAATACAAAATATCACCAAGACTCCAAGAAAATAAATATATGAATTACCCGAATATTGGACAATCGGACAAACGAACGTATGGAATACACTTATATATATATATTCCGGAATTAAATTCATATATTTGACAAACGAGTTAAACGGTATTTTGTAAACCAAAAGAACGGAAACTATGATTTTTACAAGTATTACAAGATATATCATATTTTATCAAGTAGAAAATATATTATTTTTGAGGGGAGAAAAATATATATTTTCTTAAACAAAGTAAGAATATATTATTTTGGGTGAAAATGAGATTATAAACATTTTCTAAGTTAATCTTGAAAATATATTACTGTTCAGGTTATATGAAAATATATTATTTTTGCCAAGCAAAGTTATAGTTATTTCTCTATGAGAGTTTTACTTAAAATGCATATATTTTAAGAATATGAATTGGTGATTTTTAGTTGATTATTATTTCCGGAAAATTAAATACAAGATTAAGTATAAAATACTTAATAAATACAAGAAAATATGTATTCTCATACGTACAAATACACACCGGAATACGCCACCGATACTTGGCAAAATACACAAATACACAAGTATAAGAATACAAATGTACAAGTACACCCATACTTGGGGAAAATACGCATATGGAAATGCGTAATAAACCTAGTTAAAATATATTATCTTAACAATATTCCAAATAATTGGATAAATAAAATAGATTAAGTTAAAATAATTATTTTTATTTTAACTAATAATTATATGATTACGAATTATATAATATGCATTCAACATATAACCCTAAGATTACCAATTCCAAAACAAGTCATAATACTAAGACTAAGAGTCGTTACACGACCCAGCTGTCTAATAAAACTTAGCACGTATGTAGGTAGTCGTACGACCAGGAGAAAGGATATTTGAGTTACCAGGAACAGGACGCAAATCAGTGAGTTCATGTCTCCCTTTTCTTTTAACTGTTTTCAGTTTTATAACTTCGGGGGTGAAATACATGTTACAATTGTTTACAAACGTTTACCAATGGTATGGTTAGCTAAGGAATGAACTGTTAGATCATGTGAGTGGTGGGTACAACACTTAAGACCATTAATCCTCGTATAAGGACCGAGGGACATGGGTGATAGATCTATTTGGGTGTTGCGAGCCCCACCCCTGGGCCGGAAGTTGTCACACCCTGGCTTTGCGGAAGCGTGGGTCTATTTGGTGAGACTTCTTAATACCATAGCTTAATCACAACAAAGCTATATGAAAGTAAAACCATGATGATCATCCATTACTTCAAGTTTTAAAAGTAAAATACGACAACATTGTTTTAGAGTTGACACATGCAGCGAGTTTACAACATAATAAAATCCTTGTTCATAAGACACAACCACAAAACATGAAATAGACACAGTTTAGGACTTGTGACTCGTCCAGGCAAAAGTCAAAACCCTTAAACTCGGATGACATCACTTCTCCTACGCAGCATGAAGACATAGCATACCTCGCCAGATCCCTAATTTCCTGAAATACATGTAAGTTGAAAAATCAACAAAAGTTGAGCGAATTCATGTGAAAGTGAGTATGTAAAACCTTTGTAATACATTTGTATGTATGAAAATCCCTGGTATGTAGCAAATAAGGAAAAAGAGATCACCATTGGGTTGCAAAGCCAATGATATGTGTGAAGTGCTGTAGGAAGACTCAAACCTAGCAGATTTTTGCGTCGGGCTCAAAGTCACCCCGAGGTCCGTACAGTTGGGCCTGAAGTTGGGCTCGCTACACCCAGATAGATCTACCGCTAATGACCCTCGGTCCTACAATGAGGATTAATGGCCTCTAGTTTCCGCCTACCCACTCACATAATCTAAGTTGTAACCCTCCTTAAGCTAACCATACCATGTATAAAAGTATCCGTAATCATTGTAACATGTATTTCACCCCCGAAGTATAAAAACTGAAAACAGTTAAGAGAAAAGGGGGACATGAACTCACTGAAGTGCGTCTCGAAATAGTCAATCCCAAATCAACCTGCTGCGTGACGACCTACACGTACTAACTTCTATTAGACGGACGGCCGTGCCTTGGCTTAGGGTTTAACGTTTTGTTGGAGAAATAGTTAGGTAACTATTCCGTAATCACACTTCTTATTTATTTAATAGGTATATTCCTTCCCAAGGATGGGGGTTTTAATACATGTGTGTTTTATAATTCCGAAAATATATTTTTAAGTCTCACTTGAAAATATATTTTAATCACTTGTCTAAAATATTTTAACTCCAAAATATACATATTTTCCCAAAAATATTATATTTTACTTCATACAATTTTCCAAAATAATACTTTATCAAAATACACATTTAAGAGTATTTTCCGAAAATACATAAGTTACATTTTTAAAGTTCGCGTTATATTACGATACTTATATAACTTAAATATTTATTTGTGATAGCGTTAGTATTATTTTTTTGGAGTCGTGATTTCATAAAATACTCCAGTTATATTATTTTTTGCCCTAGAAATAATATATGTAGTTCGCAAAATAATCACATAATCACACAAGCGCTTTATTATGAAATATATATTCTAAATATATATTTAACAAGTTTTATTTACGAAAATCCACCTCCCACACTTGGTTATTTTGTAATAAAAATCTTGGCGAAGTTTATTTGGAAAAACAAGTTAAAAATATATTTATAAAGACTTGTCACGAAAATATTTCTAAGTGTTATATTTTTTGAAAAATTTCGCCAGAGTTTCCTCTGTAACTGGAGGTGGCCACGCTTACTAGCGTATCATTTTCTTTTCAAAATTCAATCAAACAATTCACCAATCATCAATATACAATATTAAACATCAAGTTTGTCAAAATAAGTCTAAATCGCAAACTCATGAACTTGTAAGTCTTGTAAAAATACGTAGTAACTTTCCAACATATTTAGTAGGTTTCGTTATCTTTAAAAATAACTTTATTTTCTTGAAAACCTTACTTTTAAAGAATCTGAAGTTTTACAACTTCTAGTCAAGATTTACGAAAATATTTCTTTGTCCAACTTTCTTGTTACACAAGTGTTTACACACTTGCTTTTTCACTAAAATGCTTGTAGTTTATGTAAGATCCGGGTTTTTAACAAGGCTTGTATATTTCGCTTGGTTCTTCCGAAAAACCACTTGTAGATCTTTAGATCTACTAGTTTAGAGCCTTATTTTACAAGAAAATTTTCATTTACACAAGTTCATGTTCCTGAGTGGAAGGGCTCATCATCTTGCAATTTTTACACTTAACATATTACTAGTTCATGTTCCATGAACATGATCTAGTATGGTTAGATGATGATCCGTCCCACTACTAGCAACTAACAACATAAAATAATCACATCTAGACAAGATTCACAAGATTTACACCACTAGTTACTCTTTATCCAACTAGTTCATCATTCTTTCAAGACTTTTAGTTTTGATCTTGTGTGTTCTTGAGTTTTAACCGTTAAATCACCTATTAACCACTTTAAACAAGAACAAGATGGTGTTTAGAGGCACTTACTACTAGCTCGAGGCTAGGGAAGAATCAAGACGTAAACAAGGTGGATAAAAGAAATATAGAGAGGTTCTTGAGTTTTCGAAAGCACCGAGCCTCCTTGTATGTCACCTTGCACCTTTGTATATGTAGGAAATGGTTGGACAAGATTTGAATGATGGTCAGATGGTGGTTGATGGTTTCGGCCGTAAGCAAGCAAGAGGGGGAAAGAGAGAGCAATTTTGTGAAGTGTTGAGGTGAGATAATGGTTAACTAGTATGCATATATATAATCCAATCTTGTGCTTTATCCATTAAACAATATGTCATTTAGATACTAGACAAAGGTGATTAAAATAATAAAAAATGTGGGGAGTGTGTCCCCACTCCCAACCGTTCGAACTAAGGGGGGGGGGTATGGTTGGTTTGCAAAGGTATAGTTAGGATCTAGTTAGTTTAGTTAGGATTTTAATTAGATTGTTAGTGTGTAGTGTAATATAAAGGGTGTTAGGGTGTTCGGGGACCCTAACTAGGTCAGAAAAGTATAAACAATGTCATTGACAATATTTTTATGTTCCAGGTAAAGTCCGGTTGTTCGGTTGGATATTGATCCGTTAAAGTGTCAAGTAAAGTTTTAAAGCGCTTTTTATAGTGTTTTAGTGACACAATAAATCCCCGACACTTTGGAAAGTGTCTAACATTATTTTACCAAGTTTTTGCACTTTACTAGTTATGCTAAATGCTGAATTTTTGCATAAAGTGCAGAATTTTGTAATTAAAGTATGTTTTAGGCACATCCGGTCACTATAACTATCACCTAGTGACGTAGTTTTATAATCCTCACCTCCCTACACTCCCTACCAGTGTAGTAATCTATTCCCGGCTCGTACTGGCCTTAGAGACAATATCTGTCTAGTGCTGGCAATGTTAGCATGTTTATTGGGTTATCCGTTTAGTGTGCTAACTGTGTTTTTGTGCATCAAGGTTGTCACTGATGTTTGTGTGTAAATAATAGAGTGACAGTATAAAATGTGATGCATGAGTATGTATGTATCAGAAATCAAGAAGCAGTTTAACCACAGTTGTAAGCAAGCACAGTAATTAAGCATTAATCAAATATTAATTAATTCGTACGGATACATGGTTTGGTGAGGGTTGTCACATTCTCCCCCCGTTAAATAAATTTCGTCCCGAAATTTTAAGCTCTGCTTCTAGTTGCAGGGGTCTTAGGAAATAAATGGGGGTATTTCTCCTTCATACGATCCTCACGTTCCCACGTGAATTCAGGCCCATGTCTTGCATTCCATCGTACTTTGACAAGTTTGACACTACTCCTGCGTGTTTTGTTAATTTTCCAATCCGTAACCTCGACGGGTTCTTCGGTAAAGTGGAGCGTGTCGTCGATGTGAACTTCGTCAGCAGGAATGATCACTGTCTCTTGTGTTGGACTCTTCCTTAAATTTGATACATGGAATGTATCGTGAACACCATTGAGTTCAGCAGGTAGGTCCAATTTGGTAGGCTACAAGCCCAATCGTTTGCAGGATTCTGAAAGGGGCAATGTAACGCGGATTCAACTTCCCACGCTTTCCAAAGCGTGCTACACCCTTCCAGGGTGAAACTTTCAATAAAACCATATCCCCAACTTAAAACTCTAAAGGTTTCCTCTTTGGATTTGCATAGGCTTTCTGTCGGTCGCGAGCCGCCTCGATGCGCTTTCGAATCAGTGCGATCTTATCTGTTGTCTCTTGGACTATTTCAGGACCAACAAGCTGTCTATCACCTGCATCAGCCCAGCATAAGGGTGATCAACATTTGCGTCCATAAAGCGCTTCAAATGGCGCGGCTCCAATGCTTGTGTGGTAGCTGTTGTTGTATGAAAACTCGACCAATGGTAAATGATTATCCCAGCTACCACCTAGATCCATTACACATGCTCTCAGCATATCTTCCAATGTATAAATAGTTCTTTCACTTTGGCCATCAGTTTGCGGATGAAACGCAGTGCTTAGATTCAACTGTGAACCAAAAGCTTCTTGGAAGGATTGCCAAATCCTTGATATAAATCTCCCATCTCTATCAGAGATAATCGAGAGAGGCACTCCATGACGTGCAACAATCTCTCTCATGTATATTTCCGCAAGTTTACTCGTATTGTCTTTCTCTTTGATCGGCAAGAAGTGTGCGGACTTTGTTAAACGGTCTACTATTACCCAAATAGTATCATGGCCTCTGGGCGTCTTGGGCAATTTCGTAACGAAATCCATTGAAATCTGTTCTCATTTCCATTTGGGAATTTCAGGTTGCTGCAGAAGTCCTGAAGGCTTCTGGTATTCAGCTTTCACCTTGGTGCACGTTAAACACTTGCTAACATAAACAGCAACATCGCCTTTCATCCTAGGCCACCAATAATAATCCTTAAGATCTTGGTACATCTTATCCGCTCCTGGGTGGATAGAGTACCGTGATTTGTGAGCTTCATCAAAAATAACTTTTCTTAAGTCACCAAACAGAGGAACCCAAATCCGTTTTATGAAGCATAAAGTTCCTTCCTCGTTTGGCACCAACTGCTTCTCCATCCCACGGAGATACTCATCTTCAATGTTCCTTTCTTTCAAAGCTTTTCTCTGCGCGGCACGAATGCGTAAAGAGAAGTCTGTCTGGACAATCATCTCCAAAGCCCTAACCCTTATGGGCTTAATCCTTTCTTTTCGGCTCAGGGCATCGGCAACCACATTCGCCTTCCCTGGGTGATACTTGATCTCGCAATCATAATCGTTCAACAGCTCTACCCAGCGTCTCTGCCTCATATTAAGCTCTTTCTGGTTGAATATGTGCTGTAAGCTCTTGTGATCAGTGAAGATTGTACATCGTGTACCATACAAATAATGTGGCCAGATTTTCAATGCAAATACCACTGCGCCTAGCTCCAAATCGTGCGTGGTATAATTTTTCTCATGTACCTTCAACTGACGTGATGCATAAGCTATAACCTTCTGGCGTTGCATCAGCACGCAACCCAAACCTTGACGCGAGGCGTCACAATATACCACAAAATCATTCGTTCCTTCGGGTAGCGATAAGATCGGTGCGTCACAAAGTTTGTTCTTCAACAACTGAAACGCTTCTTCTTGTTTGTCACTCCAATCGAACTTTTTATCTTTCTGTGTGAGCGTGGTCAGGGGTTGAGCGATTTTAGAAAAATCCTCAATGAATCTTCGATAATAACCAGCCAAACCCAAGAACTGTCAAATCTCGGTTGGCGTCTTTGGAGTCTCCCAACTCTTGATCGCCTCGATCTTTGTGGGATCAACATGGATTCCATTTCCATTAACCACGTGTCCAAGAAACTGGACTTCGCGTAGCCAGAACTCACACTTCGAGAACTTGGTGTATAATTTCTCCTTCTTAAGTAGCTCTAGAATAGCTCTTAAGTGTTGTTCGTGCTCGTCCTTTGTCTTCGAGTAAATCAGAATGTCGTCAATAAATACGATCACAAACTTATCCAAGTACGGCTTGCAGACTCGGTTCATTAGGTCCATGAAAACTGCAGGTGCGTTCGTCAACCCAAACGGCATAACTAGGAACTCGTAATATCCATAACGAGTCCTAAAGGCCGTCTTCGGGATGCTTTCCTCTTGTATCCTTAGTTGATGGTATCCAGATCGAAGATCGATCTTTGAATAAAAGCTTGAGCCTTGCAACTGGTCAAATAGATCATCGATTCTCGGCAAAGGATATCTGTTCTTGATAGTCAACTTATTAAGCTCACGGTAGTCTATGCACATACGGAAACTACCATCCTTCTTTTTAACAAACAGAACCGGAGCTCCCCAAGGTGAGAAGCTTGGTCTGATGAATCCTTTATCCAACAGCTCCTGGAGTTGTGTCGACAACTCCTGCATCTCCGAAGGCGCAAGTCTGTAGGGTGCCTTGGCTACAGGCGCGGCACCTGGAACCAAGTCAATGTGGAACTCTACTTGCCTTTGAGGTGGTAGTCCTGGCAAGTCCTCTGGAAAGACTTTCGGATATTCCTTGACGACTGAAATGTCTTCGATCTTCGGTTCAGCAGCTTCCTTATCCACGATGTGTGCCAAGAATGCAACACATCCCTTCTGCAAACACTTTCTAGCTTTCAGACAGCTAATGATTCTCAGCGGTGTATCATGCTTCTCTCCATGCACTACGATTGTTTCTTCATCCATCACAGGGATGCGGATGGTCTTCTCATGGCAAACAATCTCGGCCTTGTTGCTGGACAACCAATCTATTCCCACTACCACATCAAAGCTTCCCAACTCGACAGGTAGCAGGTCTAGCGTAAATTCGTGTCCTCCCAATTCTATCACGCATCCTCTAACGACTTCACCCATTTCAACCAGTTTCCCATTCGCCAATTCAATCGAATATGGAATGTCTAACTTACTAGGTGTCAACCCAAGTATATTCTTAAATTCTAATGACACGAAACTATAATCGGCACCGGTATCAAACAGAACAGATGCAAAATGTTGGTTTACAGGGAACGTACCGTTGACAACGTTTGGATCTTGGCGCGCTTCCCTTGCTCCGATGTTAAAGACTCTTCCCCGTGCTTGGTTCAAATTTGGGCATTCCTTCTTAAAGTGCCCAATGTCACCACAGTTAAAACAGCCCAATCTTCGCCCATTACCACCTCCGTTCCCAGCTTGAGTGTTGTTTTGGTTGCGATTCCCACTACCAGCTTGATTCGCAACGTTTCCACGGTTCTCATTTCCTCCGGTGTTTCCTTGTGGGCGGTTTCCATTACCACCACGGTTGTTGTTCCTAAAACCTCCTTGGCCACCCCGGCCAGCACTAGCCCAGCAAGTATCCTTCAAGTGGCCAACTTTCCCACAAGCTTCACATATTTTTGGCCCACACCGGCCAGAATGATGACGCTGACAGGTGTTACACTTGGGCTGTGTACCCATATAACCTTTCCCTTTCTTCTCAACACCGGTTGCAGCTTGGACCGGTGTGCTTGACTCGCCCTTCTGGCTTACATGGCTGGTTCCTTGTTTGAAGTTTGAAAACTTTCGCTTGTTTTCACCAGACGACTCAGCATGTGTTTCTTTCTTCTTTAGTTCAACATTTGGAAACTTGTTCAACCGAATGGCCTCCTCAGTAAGCGCCACACTAAGATCGATCGCTTCCGTGATCGTGGCAGGTTTGGATGTGGTAACCATGCTCATTATTTGGGGTGCCAATCCCCAGATAAATCTCTCGATCTGTTTAAACTCTGGTGTGACCATGTACGACACAACGTGGGATAAATCATGAAATCTTTGAACGTATTCTGCAATCTTGGGACCATCCATCCTTAAATGCCAGAAATCAGTCTCTAACCTTTGTATCTCAGCACGAGAGCAATACTTCCTTCGCATTAACTCTTTTAACTCAGCCCATGTCAACGCGTACGCAACAGCTTCTCCTAAGGTCTGCACTTGTAAGTTCCACCACGATAGGGCTCCATCCAGAAACAGCCCTGAGATGTAAGTCACTTGTTGATCGGGAGCGCATTTGCTCATTCGTAATACAGAGTCTGTTTTCTCAGCCCATCTCACGAACGCAACAGCACCTCCTGTGCCGTCGAAATTCACGGGCTTGCAGTCGAGAAACTGCTTGTAAGTGCACCCTGCACATACGTTATTATTTAAAAATGGTATTAGCGGACGTGCTATAAATATCCAAATGTATTGTAATATGTCTCAAACGACTTAACATTACCATGTGGTGGATTGTTATTGCCGTTATTGTTCGAATTGCTCCCGCTGGTTCCTCCTTGTGAGGCTGCATACTGCGCTATGGCGGCATCAATGATTCCTTGGAGTTCTGCCTCGCTGGTAGGCATACGCATCTCGCGTCTTAGAGGCATCTTCTAAAAGATGATCGTGTTGGTCAAGTCATTATAAGTAAATGAATCATACGTATTCCATTTATCAGACACATAACATCTCATGTTATAAAATATCAATAATCAACCCAACATCACATATAATGAGAATACTGCGATTGCGCTGTAATAAATCAAGACCACAATGTAAGGTTTACAAGTTCATAACTGTATCATATATCATCAGTGACTAAGGGCCACATCGCCCTAGTCTAACTATCTAGTCAGTGACAACAGCAACAAATATACAAATCATCAAAAGTCACAATCATCAAAATGCGGTCTCCCAAAAAGCTGTATAGTCTGCACAATCGCGGTCGTCTCACCAAAAGTCTACCTACGTCGAATCAAAAAGGCCTATGCTGATGGCGGCGGAGGAGGGGGGAAACGAGAAAAGAGTAGACGTCGCATATGTAACCAGTCCTCCTCCATAGTGCGATGAGCGCGCAATAAGTATGCTATCTGCTGCTCAGGAGTCCAAAAGCGAGCGGCAGAATCAGGTGAAAGTGGACGTGGAGGGTCTGATACGGCAGGTGGGGTCTGATAATGACACGGTGGTCGCTGAGCTCTCTCCAGCTCCTGTACGCGACGGGTCAGCGCCTCCTGCTGTATCATGAAAGATGTGAGAATATCCTCCGTAGAATACCCCACATGGTATGGGTGATACGGATCAGATGGTGGCATAATGGGGGGCGTAGTCCAGAGGAATGGCTCACTAGATGGAGCGAAGGATGGTACAGTAAATGGTGCAACAGTGGGAATAAGAGTAGGATGAGAAATCTGGGACACAAACTGGCCTCCTCCTGACACGAAAGGTGTATGACCAAACGGCTGTCGAGATGAACCCTCCCCAGGACGTGGTGGAGGTATGTCCTGAAGAAACGTGATAGGTAAGTCAGTGCGACTAGCATCCGTGGTATGTGTGGGAAGCAAAGGGACATCAATGGGGGCTGAAACAGGGGCTGAAACGGGGGCTACAGGGGGTGTAACAGGGAACACGAAAGGTGGGTAATCATCGTCATCATCTATCCACCCGTTGCGGGTGTGAGCGTATCGTGGATCAATATGGGTCGCAAAAGGTGCACGGTCGAACATCACCGGCATAGGGTCAGGAAATGGTGCAACAACAGGATCCTCTATCAAAAGTGGAGCGTCAACAGGAGCGTCAGCAACATGATCATCCACCAACGGTGGAGCAACAGCGGGATGATCGTCAACAGGTATGTCATCAACAAAAGGAGCAACATCAGGTGCATCGGCATGAACAGGGTCATGGTCTAATGCAGGGTCAGGAGCAACGACTGGCTCAGGGGCCACAGCAGGCTCCGGATCGACAAACTCCATATCAAAATCAGCTGGATCAGCAAACAAGGGATCGGCAGGGGCTACAGGATCCTCTAGGGGCTGGTCTAAGTGAATGAACTCAATATCCTGGTCAGGATCAAAACCAGGGGGAAACACATGATCATCATCAACATCGTGATCAAACTCAAAGTCATGTGCGGGTGCAGGTGCAGCTGATGACGCCATGTCAGGGTCGGTGTCGTGTGAGTGGTGCTGCACTCCCTGTGTGTGCAAAGATGCGGACGCCACAGACTCAAATGAGTCTGGGACAGGTGAATGAATAGGAGCCTCCTCTGTAGGAGCGTCATCAATGAGTAGGATATCATCAGCAGCAATAGGGGCCTCACCCTCAAGGTCATCCTCAAGTGGGTCCTCCTCAAACAAATCAACGTCGTCGTCAGAAACATCATCAAGTGGCATATCAACAACCGGATAAGCAGCAAGGGGTATAGGAGCAGGGATCACCGCGAGTGGTAAATCCCCAGCGAGATGGCCATCAGCAGGCTCGGCTACGACGTCAGGCAGCGCAAAGGGCTGGAAGTCGTCATCGTCTGTGCTGGTAGTATCGGAAGTGTGGACCTCGTGCTCCGATGAAACTATGTCATCTGATACTATCGCCATAGGGTCCAGAGTGTCGGAAACTCCAGTGTCTGATGAAGAAGGCATGATGTCTGTAACACAAACACACATACGCACAAACAATCAATCATATAATCAAATAAACATGTTAGTCACCAATAAAAATCAAATAATCCTCCTAGTCTCACTAGACTACCCTTCCAGCCTCTCAGACTGAACCTCCTAGTCTCTCAGACTGAACCTCCTAGTCTCTCAGACTGAATCCCTGGTCTCCCTGACCAACTCCCTAGTTGCTAAAACCAACTCCCCCAGTCTCTCTGACTGGACTCCCTCAGTCTCCCCGACTGAACTCCCTTGGTCTCCCCGACTGAACTCCCTCAGTCTCCCCGACTGAACTCCCTCAGTCTCCCCAACTGAACTATAAATCTTTGAAAAAGTGTACTTGTGCCCTTTTGTCAAAAATGTTTGTGCCCTGGATCTGGACGTAATGTATGCAATGTAAAAATGTTTTCGTGAGAGCCCTAGTGATCATAGTCTAGACTCGAGAAGGAATCCTAGTTCGCTATGATCAAGGCTCTGATACCAAGCTGTCACACCCTGGCTTTGCGGAAGCGTGGGTCTATTTGGTGTGACTTCTGAATACCATAGCTTAATCACAACAAAGCTATATGAAAGTAAAACCATGATGATCATCCATTACTTCAAGTTTTAAAAGTAAAATACGACAACATTGTTTTAGAGTTGACACATGCAGCGAGTTTACAACATAATAAAAACCTTGTTCATAAGACACAACCACAAAACATGAAATAGACACAGTTTAGGACTTGTGACTCGTCCAGGCAAAAGTCACAACCCTTAAACTCGGATGACATCACTTCTCCTACGCAGCATGAAGACATAGCATACCTCGCCAGATCCCTAATTTCCTGAAATACATGTAAGTTGAAAAATCAACAAAAGTTGAGCGAATTCATGTGAAAGTGAGTATGTAAAACCTTTGTAATACATTTGTATGTATGAAAATCCCTGGTATGTAGCAAATAAGGAAAAAGAGATCACCATTGGGTTGCAAAGCCAATGATATGTGTGAAGTGCTGTAGGAAGACTCAAACCTAGCAGATTTTTGCGTCGGGCTCAAAGTCACCCCGAGGTCCGTACAGTTGGGCCTGGAGTTGGGCTCGCTACACCCAAATAGATCTACGGCTAATGACCCTCGGTCCTACAATGAGGATTAATGGCCTCTAGTTTCCGCCTACCCACTCACATGATCTAAGTTGTAACCCTCCTTAAGCTAACCATACCATGTATAAAAGTATCCGTAATCATTGTAACATGTATTTCACCCCCGAAGTATAAAACTGAAAACAGTTAAGAGAAAAGGGGGACATGAACTCACTGAAGTGCGTCTCGAAATAGTCAATCCCAAATCAACCTGCTGCGTGACGACCTACACGTACTAACTTCTATTAGACGGACGGCCGTGCCTTGGCTTAGGGTTTAACGTTTTGTTGGAGAAATAGTTAGGTAACTATTCCGTAATCACACTTCTTATTTATTTAATAGGTATATTCCTTCCCAAGGATGGGGGTTTTAATACATGTGTGTTTTATAATTCCGAAAATATATTTTTAAGTCTCACTTGAAAATATATTTTAATCACTTGTCTAAAATATTTTAACTCCAAAATATACATATTTTCCCAAAAATATTATATTTTACTTCATACAATTTTCTAAAATAATACTTTATTAAAATACACATTTAAGAGTATTTTCCGAAAATACATAAGTTACATTTTTAAAGTTCGCGTTATATTATGATACTTATATAACTTAAATATTTATTTGTGATAGCGTTAGTATTATTTTTTTGGAGTCGTGATTTCATAAAATACTCCAGTTATATTATTTTTTGCCCTAGAAATAATATATGTAGTTCGCAAAATAATCACATAATCACACAAGCGCTTTATTATGAAATATATATTCTAAATATATATTTAACAAGTTTTATTTACGAAAATCCACCTCCGACACTTGGTTATTTTGTAATAAAAATCTTGGCGAAGTTTATTTGGAAAAACAAGTTAAAAATATATTTATAAACACTTGTCACGAAAATATTTCTAAGTGTTATATTTTTGGAAAAATTTCGCCAAAGTTTCCTCTGTAACTGGAGGTGGCCACGCTTACTAGCGTATCATTTTCTTTTCAAAATTCAATCAAACAATTCACCAATCATCAATATACAATATTAAACATCAAGTTTGTCAAAATAAGTCTAAATCGCAAACTCATGAACTTGTAAGTCTTGTAAAAATACGTAGTAACTTTCCAACGTATTTAGTAACTTTCATACAGAAACACATGAACTCGCTCAACTTTTCTTGATGTTTTCAAAATTACTTGTATTTCAGGAAACAAGATGGATCTTGGGCGCTGGTGTTGTTTTCAAGACGTAAATTCCAAGTTTAGATGTCATCCACTTTTGTTTTATAACATAACTTGAGGATATGTTAGTTGAAACTTAAGTGACTTGTGTTTGTAACTTTTCAAACTTATGAATGGATGAACATCTTGTTTTAATCATATAGTTGTTTATTATAATTGAATGCAATGATATTGAGCAAGTCACACATCATACGCTTCCGCAAAAGTCAGGGTGTGACAGAAGTAGTGTGCGGTTGATCAATCCATCCCAAGGTATTGGCACACGCGGTTGGTTTGTTCAACAAACACATTTTCTTCAATCACACCGAAGAGAAAAGTTCCCTACACGTTCATCTTGTGGACTTTGAACTTCTTGTGGAAGAAAAATCCATGAATCTTCGAAAAGCTTCAGACGTGCTGCAGGCGCGTACATTTCATTTGAATCTATCCTGTGGACCCGATCAAAACCTTAAACAAACAATTTGATGCTCATGAATTTTCTTGCCGAAGTTATCAACTTCATTCATCATCATTCTTTCTCCATCATTCCATCATCTGACATTTTTGTCTTCTTTTCTTTTTCCTTCTCCATCAATGGCAACAATATTCTCCTAGATGTAACAATGTTTCGGAGCCTTATGTCGCCAATCTTGTGCATGGACGCTCCACTATCAACAATCCTAAGACTATCAATAGTTCCTCCTGGAACATCCTGCACACTCATTCAGAGATTAGTTGGAGAGGGGGACCCAAGCCTTCACACACTTGGGTCTTGTGACATCCATTTCCCGATGATTCAGAATTGATGTAGCCCCCCCTGAAACAGTTACTTGTTTTGGTTTCCAAATCTGTTTTTGTTTTTCATTTTTAACTTCTAACTTAACAGACTGTGTTTGGATAACCTCTTGTTTTAAAACCTTTTCAATTTCTTTTCTTTGTTTCTTTTTCTGTTTCATTTCCCGTTGTTTAACAAGATGAGGGTCCTGTTTTGGTGAAACAGATCTTTTATGGTAACAGTTACCACAGGGGGCATCAACTTTTGCCTTTCCCTTGGTGAGATATGGACAATTTCTGACAATGTGCCCATACTCACCGCATTCAAAACATGATCTCCGCTCAACAAAACTCGGAGTATCATAACTGTAGGAGCTTGATGATGAAATTCGAAATCTTGAGGTACTTGGTCCTACATCACAACAGTTTGTGTGTTGTGTGTAGTTGTTTTGACTGTTTTTTTTTTTCAAAATTTTCTTTTGCATAACAAAATCCGTGTTAGATTTGTTTTCAAAAGATTCAATTTTATTAGTCCCTCGAGACTTAACGAAGTTAATCTTTTGATGCTTTTTCTTGTTTTGGCTTTGTTTGCCTTTTCCCTTTCCTTGGTGAGCGTGACTTTGCTTTCGTTGATTGTTTTGTGGTTGCAATTTTTGATTCCCATATTTCTTTCTAACTTCGGATTTTGGGATAAGAGCACACTGAGTTACTACAACTCCTGGGCTCGACTTTCCCAAAAACTTACTAGTAGAATCTTCGAAAACTTTGTCAATCAAGGATTGATTGACATTCTTGATTGGGAAATCCTTGTCTTGATGCGCCTCATATAAAAGTGTAACGTCGGTAGTTGTCGACATCCTCATATATCGTCTCGCGTAAAAGAATGAGAACACCTAATAAAGTACATTAAAATATAACAATAATAAATAATAATAAAAGTAGTAGTAATAATAATAATAATAATAATAATAATAATAATAACAGTAATAATATAAATAACAATCTCATAAAATTTATAAAAATAATAATTAACGAATAGCTTCACAAAAACTGTCAAGACTGTCACGACAAGTTCTCTCGGACATCCTTAAGTATTCGTCCCACGCATCGCTCACCATGTTGTACGCCAGTTGCCGAATTGTGGTTGTACACTTTTGTATTACAGTGAATCCAGTTTTTCGACCAACACTTTTTCTTTGTGTGAAAACTGGATATTAGCCTGCAAGATTATCAGAAACTCTTAAAAAAGGTGACGACTCATACGAAACTAACGCCTAAACTATGCATCCTAGTACAACGAATTTTCACAAAAATAATCATTCATTAAACGGTCATGAGCACCTAACCGATCTCGTTCAAGAGACGCTTGTCTACTAGACGTTGTAGACGATTCGGCTTCTTCTCGCAAATACTGAATCGCCTTCTGTAGAGTCGGATAAGCATATCCTCGATCACTCCCTCGGATGAAGGGCCAGACGAATCGGATGAAGAGTCGGATGGCATTTTTTATAAATGATTGGAGAGAATTTGTAGGTTTTAGTGAATGAGTTTGTAAAAGGTTTTAGTGAATGAGTTTGTGATTGGTTTGTGTGGGTTTTAGTGAACATATAATAAAAATTCTAAGTTTTTATTTTTAAATTTGACTGTTTCTAAACGGTCATCTTTGACCTTCTCACTCGAAATCATTGCTTGACGCCCGTTATTTGCTTGGCGAAGAGACGGATAGCCCCCCCTCATAGCGACCAGGAAATGGGGAGAGGCGCCACGGGATGCCAAAGATGGTGAGATGGCAAGGGGTGCTAAGCCACACCACCTGGTGTTATGGTCATGTCATGTGTAGACAAATTTGGTATTTGATTTTCTTTTTGGCTTTGTTGATGCCAGCTATCTTTGTTCTCTCTTGACAAATTCTTGTTGGCTTTGCTGACTCTTTAGGATGAGCTGTATGAACAAGAAAATCAGGCTGAATCATCGCTGATACAAATAATACAATACAATGATTAAGAGATGTCCGGCTCTGTCTTAGGGAACTATAAATCAAACAAGCCATCAAAATAAGTATAAAATGAAAGTAAATATAAGAAACTCATTTGGTTTAATAATTAGAAACCCTCAAGTCTTACCCATGGCTTTGCATGAGTATTATTAAAGTCATGATATCGTTAGTCTTCACTTCTTGAGGGAGTTGCAAATTAAAGTAGAGTCATTCGTCTCGGTTGCTTCTAAATTTTAATATGTATTAGATAAAGGTAAAATTCCCCTGATAGACGACTTACTAATTCACTGCGGAGGGCAACAGCTGCAACGGGAGGATAATTTGATGATCTATGTTTCGGATGGATACACTAGTTTTCGGATTTTACTAAGGTAAATGTTTTGATGGATAAGGTAGTTTTCTGATTTTACTAAGGTATTGAACTTTCTGAAATGATACCCAATGTCTGTGCTCAAAGAGTCACAACACCTCAAAATACCATTACAAGAAATAGAAATAGCAACCAAATACTTCCAAGAATGCATTGGAAAAGGTGGATATGGTATGGTTTACAAAGGAGAATTGTTACTTGCTGGAAAATTAACAACGATTGCTGTCAAACGGTTAAATGAGAAGTTTGGACAAGGGTTAAAGGAGTTTTTGACGGAGATTCAGCTGCTCACGGGTCAAAACCATCCAAACTTGATCTCTCTTCTTGGTTATTGCGATGATGGAAACGAGAAGATTATTGTATATGAATATGCTGAGCATGGAAGTTTGGATCATTATCTAAGGCGTAACAATAAGATATATGCTCTTACTTGGCTGGAGAGACTCAAAATCTGTGTTGACGCTGCCCGTGGGCTCAACCACCTTCATAACCATGTTGGAAAACATCAAGCCATAATCCATCGTGATATAAAGAGCTCAAATATTTTGCTAGATCACAACTGGGTTGCTAAAATTTCTGATTTTGGACTATCAAAGTTAACCTTATCTGGTTTGGATAGAAGTTATGTTATTTCCAATGCGTGTGGCACATATGGTTATTGCGAGCCAGAATACTTTTCAACGGGCATTGTAAAGAAAGAATCTGATGTGTACTCTTTCGGCATGGTACTATTTGAAGTTTTTTGTGGGAGGGTATGCTTCATCAAGGATGATGATGGCTTCTTGTTATCAGCCCCATTAGTCAAAGATTACTACAAAAAGAAGAAACTAGATGAGATTGTTGACCCCACTTTAAGGGAACAAATGAGCTTCGAATCAATGAACCAGTTTTCATCAATTGCATACCAATGCTTGCACAATGATCGAGATCAACGACCTCCTATGAACCTTGTTAAGAAAGAGCTTGAAGAATTACTGAAAATGGAGGTTAGTCTATGGTTTGTTTTCTTGATATTGTTATATAATAGGTAAACAATTTAGACTCGTATATAAATTACTAATGTGTGTCATGTAGTGTGCTGTACTTTCTAGGAATAAAGTTATAAAATTATGTTAATTGAAAAGTAAATCACGAATTAGCTTGGTTTCAGAAGGGCTCATACATTGCACACTCAAGCTTTACTTGTTATATATCTTAACATGCCGTTGTATTTTTTGTGCACATACAGTTGCTAACATATGCTTTGGAAACCTCGTCCATAATCAGGTGCTCATCTTTGTCTCCACATAATGCTTAATTAATATTTTCGTTTTTACAATAAGTTCATATATTATTTTCGTAAATTTAGGGGTTGCTTAGCAACATTTGAATGGTTAATTATTGAACTTGTAAGAGATCTAAACCATTAAGAGTTGAACCAGTAAAAAAAGTCTGAAACATTAAGAGCCAGTATAAAATCTTCAACCGTTCAGAGGCAAATGTTTAACCAATTCATATTAGAGGTCTTAACCATTCAGACTCGGTATAATGATTAATCATTCAGAGACAAATGTCTTAACCATTCAGACATTTGCTCGCGAAACAAACAGTTTGAACCATTTACTGCTGAACCAGTAAGAGGTTTGAACCATTAAGAGCTAAACAAACAGCCTCTTAGTTACTACGACAAGTGGACGGTAATTTAATAGAAACCATATGCGTTGCGCATGAAATTTGATAGAAATCTCTTTGGTTCGTTACCATATTTGTACGGCCAAGGACAAACCTACGTGTTAGGATGAAGGGCAGCCGCCCCCGACCAAAATCAGTGTATTTTTTAAATAAAATTTGTGAACCCACTTCCCCGCTAAAAGTTTATTAAGCCTCTTGAAAATAAATTTTAGGTCCGCTACTTCCATTTGCCAAGGCACCAACACTCAATATAGCAACCGAAAGATAAAAATTAAAATAACAAAAAAAAAAAATGAATACCGGTAACGGTTATGGTAATACCGATACCGGTATTGGTGTTGTTCGAGCGGAACCGATTCGCTTCGTCACGGCAATGGCACGGTGCCAACACCCACTATAGTTTACGAATAACACGCTATTTAGAATACAATTACATTTCCAACATTGTTCGGACATAACCGGTCCGGTTCATCCCGACACCAATGCGGTACTCACCATAACTTACGATACTAAAAAACACCTATATTCAAAGCATTACAAAACATTGTTAAAAAAAAAAAAAAAACCTTAGAAAGGAAGGCGAACTAGTATTGAAAATTAAAGAACAAATAAATAAGTTATATATGGCCCGTTCGGTTTTAAATTTAACTTTTAACGAAACGTAGATAAACATAAGTACGTTATAACAATATTTCTGAAATCTTATAAAGTATTACATTAGATTACTACAATATCTAAAAGAAAAAAACCATGTAAAAAACTAAATCACTAGGCAACTTTAATAAAATTTAAGTTTGTGCATTAATTACTTATACATTATATTTGATTTAGAATAAAATTTATATTTAAACATCAATACAAATTTTATGTTTTAAAATTTATATTAAAACATGGATGTTGTAAAATATTTTCAAAATTAATCATAACAATAAAATAATAAAAATGTAAGAACAAAACACACATGAGTTAAAAAATGTATAAAGTAATATTAAAATCGCTATTCATGAATGTCACACCTTTTACTAAAAACCAATTGAATCTCTTGCGTTTTGCGGTGTGAATTTAATTGGTATAGATTCGTTTCATTACCATATCAATACAATACAATAGGATAAAATGTCGATCGAACGCCATTAAAACGAATACTTATCAAATCGGTTTTGATAAAGTCAGTACCGCTACCGATGTTGTTGGGTCAAAATATGTTTGGTTTGTAACGGGACCGGTATTGTTACGACACACAAAAATAACACAAACTAATTATCTCTGTTTTCAAAATTGTGTGGTCGGAGACATCGGTATGATATTGAAACTCACCATAGCTTATGATTGGGGCTTGAGGCTTCACTAGATCTAGGTTATCTATAAATATATTATGTACAGTGTATCATTTTTCATCAATGTTACAATTGTCAAAGCACGAAAAATCTAATGCCCATTTAATGCACCATGCACTCTGATCACTATTGTTTTGTTCATTTTATCTCTCCTAGGTATGTAGAGACACAATGTAATTGAACTTGGTAGTTTTTTTATAAGCCCCCAAAATAAATAAGAAACCCCTTAAATACTCCATAAAATGACTGATCTATTTTCATTTTCTGAATATACATACCAATTTGGATTTGAAATTTTTAAAAATTCTATCAAACGTGTTGAATAATGAAAACGGATATTGTAGCCAAGTTGGAAGAAATATCACCTTAAAAACAGGGTGACTCAAATTTTTAATACATATATATAACACATAAAAACTAGTACAAAATATATATAACCATTCCTTTTTTATTAAAAATCATTTATTCTATCTCTCTCACACAATCACTTTTATTCGATATTCTAACAGTTCTATAAGTAAAGCTTCCTACGGATCAGATGTAGAGTTGCAGGTGTTTGACGAGTCTTTGCAAGCTCGAGCGGGCAATGCAATCAATCATTTGGATGACAGAGTACATGCTAGTGCTATGTCATTTAAGCTGGACGACGCAGTTATGGAAATCAATGAAGACGAGGTGAAGGCAGTCCTGAATTCCAAGAAATGTATTTGGAAGATTAAAACGCTTGTTAAGTTGGTTGAAGATTTTCTGGAGACCAACATGGAAACACTAGATTTATGTGATTCAGTGATGACATGTTTGAAGAGGGTTCGAGAAACTCGTCTATTGATTCTTGAGGCTTTACACCATTTTGATGATGAGGATCGTGCAAATCAGAGTAGCTATGACAAGACACTAGACAATTTGAAGAATTTTAAGGCTGCTGGAGATCCATTCACTCAGGATTTCTTCAGAATTTTTAATTTTGTTTATAGGCGACAAATCGCCTTTCTTGAAAAGCTTCGAAGAAAGAAATTAAAGTTGTTTAAATTGTTAGATCTAACCAGGGTCTATTTCCTTTTAAAAAACATTAGGAATAGTGTTAACGCACAAAAGGAAGTAATTCATATCATGGAAATCGGGAGTTATATAGCAATGCAGGACATCCAGAAGATTAGGACTTGTGTATACAGGCTAGAAATTGGTTTTGAAAGCTTTATGATGAATACTGACTTTGCAATTAGCTCGGAAGTTCCAGTGAGTATTGTAATGGATCATATAAAGAGAACTCTTATTTCATTTCCGAAGAATGTTGATGAGCTTGGCATGATGGCAAACCTTTGCACCGCCAATATTCAAAAAGCAAGAAGCGTTCTATTCAAGAGAATCATTAAGCCACCAAGAGGTGATTAGAAGCTTCAAATGTGAAATCCTTTTATATGGCTAGGGGATTAGCACTTGGGTTATATCTATACGTTGTAAACATGATAAATGATTTTTAGGTGTAGTTTTTTTTATAATGTTAACGTTTTAAAATGTGTGGCGATCCATTTCATTTTGTGATATTTTGTTTAGACTTAAATAGGGTATTTTAAGTGCAAATAATTATTGACAAAATGTGCATTCAAAAGAATGATAATAGAAAATAAAATATTATACAGTGTTTTACGCTTTTCAAATTACATGTATTAATTAAGTGCGGTCTTCATAGTTAATTATATTAAGCTATTAATAGATTTGGTAGTACCATGGTTTTGAAAACCATACCGGACCACCCTGTCAGACCAAATTTGAGTCGAACCGGTTGGTTGGACCGGGGACTGGCGGTCAAACCGGAAAACCGAGTGGTCGGACTGGATTTTGTTAAAATTTTTCCTTTTTATCCTATTTATTTTTTTATAATATTTACGACATAGCCCCGGATCTTACATCCGATCCGACCAGTTCGACCGGTCTAACTAGTAGACCTGTGATGAGACTAGTTTGACTTTCGGTCCGGTCCTGAAAACATTGGGTAAAACACTTCATTCAAACTATTAAATACATCATTCCTTAAAGCAGATCACCCAAACTTTAAAAGACATACACTCACTCAAACACCATATTAAAATAAATAATTCCTTACCATAAAAGACATAATTCCATAAAACAGATCATAGAAATTTTAACAGACATACAATCCAAACTGTAAAACACGTTGTCATATAAAACACATCATTCCTGGATAAAAAAATACGGTGTGTATATTAAAGGTAAAAAATGCTCGCTATTATGGTGTAAACTTTTTTAAAAGACAAATTATGTATAAAAAAGGTTCTTGACATTTAAAAAAGATTGAGGGACTTGCATATGGGTTTTTGAATTAAGAACACGCTGAATTTAACTTTATACCCTTAATCTAATAAATTAATCTATATCAATAATCAATAATACTATATAATATATCTCCTCTGTACTAAAAGAAAAGGTAATTTTCCCCTAAAAGGTAATTTTCCCATGAAATTTTAAGACGGCAGACAAAGGGTCATGCCTTGTTCCCTGTTCTTTCATCCTATTCTCCCAGTTTTGCCCCCAATTCAACAGTCCGTGTAAATTGAAGACGCTAATTGATGTGCCTTCTTCAATGGTCACCGCCCTATTCAATGGAGAATTTGGAAGGTCGTTGATAGGACTCTCTTTTTAAAGCAACATCAATCGTCTTCCTCATTCGGATTATTCAACTGACGGTGTCAATTCGATTCCATTTACATTTGGTTTTTTGGTCTCTTGAAATCATGTCCGATTGCAGTTGCAGGCGGCTTGCTTCCAACGAAGAAATTGCCTTTAATACTGAAATCGTCCATACATTGAACTTTGTGTTTTAACACCTTCAGTGGTGTTCATCTATAATTCTTGATTCATCTTCAATCCTACTGAAAGTCTAAAACCCTAAAATCTGTATTCATGTATATGTACATCAATATGTAGGTTTTGAAGAGGGGTTTTCGCATTCATGGTCAGCCAAGGGTTAGGATGAAGATGCAGTGAGATGATGACACATATAAAGGTCTCTATTCCATTGTATGATGAACCATTTCTTTTTTAGTACATATTTTTGTATAGTTGTATAATAATGTATTCAGTCCTGTTTTTTGTTGATTTCAAGTGTTCATATTTCTTTTAGTCAGACATGCTTTCTCTTATAAAAATAATGCTTGGAGATGTTCAGGATCTATCATTGAGAAGTAAAATCTCTCAGCCTTAATATGTGTATTTAGAGTTTTGATTAATATGTGTATTTAGAGTTTTGATCGGATAATTAGTGAGTGTGTTTTCTTAAGATCTAATGTTTAAATCACATGAACTAAACTATTGATATTCATATGATTATTATTTGTTTTTAGATTTGGGCAGACTACTCTTGATTGCCGATGAGAGCTTGTCAAATTCTTTTAGAAGGCCTCAGAAACCGTTGTTGATTTGCTCCAGATGCCTTAGTTGAAGGTTTTTATTTGTTTAATTTGTCTTTACCTCCGATTGTATTTGTCAAACAGTATGAATCCGCTGGTGATGGTAGCGATGGGTTTTTTAGAACCCTAATCCTCTACCGTTTCCGGCGGCGGAAAGGGTACGAACCCAGGCGGCACTAACTTCAGGGAATAGTCCGATGATGATGACGGGTTCATTCGAAGGCTAAACGACTTAATAAGGTAAAGGCGGTAAGATTAACAATTTCGATTAGCATATGATTATATCGGATTGCAGTCTTTTTGGTTTAATTTTGTGGTTTTCATTGTTAGACCTTGAACTAGCAATTATCGTACCATAATCCACAACCTCAAGGTCATTTATTGCTCTTATTTGGCACCACATACTGATTTATGTTAATTGTTTTTAAAGGTCGTATATCACCACCGTCCTCACAAACAAGATCAGCCATCGTCGTGAAATCGTTCGAAGCTAGCAGGTAGCCAGTGATCAGTTTTTTTTTTCACTTTTAGCCATTCCACTTTGTTGTATTGGCCCAGTAATGTTGTTTGATGATGTTTCGCTTGTGAAAAATGGAATGTAGCCAAATCGTTGTGCAAGAAGGGTATACAGATCCACACATTATATCTGACCCACTTCAGACAATATGGCACACCTCAACATCCCAAGGCAACCAGGCTTAGTACGGTTTGTTGTAAAACATGACATCGCAACCAAAGGTAAACAAACTGGTTTACTTTTGTTTTACTTGAATAATGCCTATTGTTTCTAATTTTACCATCAATTCAATTTTAATAGAATCACAACAGCAACTTCAGTCAACACCAGCCTCAAAAGCATTGACCATCTCTCCTTTCACACCTACCAAAAGACAACTTTTCGGTTCACCTGTTTATATAGAATTTAAATATTTAATTATTTTTTATTTAGTGTAGGTTGATTGGATGTACTATTGATGTTTGGGGCATACAACACAGCAAGAGTCATGGCAATATCAACGCTGCTTATTAGGTTCTTCTTGGTGGATTGAGGCATGGCTGGTTTACCTATCTTTTGGTAATTTTTGTTAATTATAGAAACTTAATATGCGTGTTAGTTCATTTGATATTTAAAAGTAAAATGCCCATATTTATAGCCATAGTTATTAAAGGCGCGAGGCGCACTCGGGGCGATTTGTTGGGCCCGGGGCCTTATTTGCGCCTAGGCGCGCCTGGGAGCTCGCTTTAATAACTATATTGGCATATATGAACCAACCTGAAGATTAAAGGCGTGAGGCGCACTCAGGGCAATATGTTGGGCCCGGGGCCATATTTGCGCCTTGGCGCGCCTGGGCGCTCGCTTTAATAACTATGTTTATAGTGTCCTGCTGGACAAGCATATGAAACTTAATGACGGATGCTTGGATCTTATATCAACTAAATCCCATTTCTCATTCTCTTTTCTGCAACAATTAGTTGGTCATGTGTGTATCATGTGACATTTTTATTTCAAATTGTTATGTCAAATCATGGATGAAACTCCTCAACTTGCAAAAGGACCTGCTAAAGTTGTGTATGAGTTATATCATGTAGTAAATCAGTATCCCTTGTCACCTAATTTAAGGTATGCTCTTAAATGCCTATTTTCATTACTTGTTTCTTCTTGTTAATTGTTAATTTGTATACTCTTTACTTGCATCAGAGATAACTGAAGTTTCTAATTTTTAGTGAGCAAATTGACACATGGAACATCTTGGCAAGGGCTAGAGATGTAGGACAAATGTTTTCAAGAAATGGATGGCCAAGTATTCCTGACACTGTAAGCCTCTTAAACACCATTTAAATAAAAACAAGTTCAGTTTCTCTGTCGCAACATATAATTCGTTAACTCTCTTGCATCAGGAGCAGCGGCTGAAGCGACTGAACCTACTTTTTGTTTGAACAACCTAGAAAGCTTTATCTAAGGCTTAAAGGGGAATTAAGTCTTTTGGTCTATGTTGTCGAAGACGCAAGGCGCAGGCGAGGCGCATCGGCCTCGCCCGGAGCCTAGGCGCAAGTTCAGTTTCTCTGTCGCAACATATAATTCGTTAACTCTCTTGCATCAGGAGCAGCGGCTGAAGCGACTGAACCTACTTTTTGTTTGAACAACCTAGAAAGCTTTATCTAAGGCTTAAAGGGGAATTAAGTCTTTTGGTCTATGTTGTCGAAGACACAAGGCGCAGGCGAGGCGCATTGGCCTCGCCCGGAGCCTAGGCGCAAGGCGCAAAAAAAAGCGTGGGCATTTTTTAAGAAAAGCGCACATAGAGAAAAAAAACATAAAAAATATGTTATGCTTTGAAAATAAATAAGATTTCACATATAAAATTAAAAAAACTATTATATATGCCATCAAGATCATGTACTGTATGAAATATTTAAAACTGTTTTCAATGTTGCCAGGTTCAGTTTTTTAACTTTAATAAAGGGTTTTGTGATTTTCTAACCCAAGATTTAAAGATTTTCAAAACCCAACCTGATGTATGACAATCAGTGGGAATTCATAATCATGAAATCTTAGTCAATATTAAGAAATTTATATACGTGTTCTTGATGGGATTTTAACCTAATTTGACCAATTGGAGGGTTTTGGGCTAAACATGATGTATTCAATTGTGAGTGATGGGAAATGGATAAAAATAAAATTAAAAATGTTTTAAAAAATATTAAGAAATGTGTCAAAATGATGAATTCATAAATAATTTGATGAATTCATAGATCATAAAAACTATAGAAGAATGGCAGATCTGTTCTTGAAACAAGCAATGCAATACTGGAAGACTCGACCCGGTTATCCACAAGCAGCCGATGAGTTTGGATCGTTCATGACGTACGTTAGGTCGTGGTCTGCAGGTCAGGCTGCTGTCTCCGTAAGTTACTTTCCCCCTCACCGGTATCATCGTTATCTATTATAGTTATTATCAATTAATTTATGATTTATCATTTGTATATTACAATAGTTAGTAACGACCTATCATTATCGTTACTTTGTTAGCTTTTTCGTTCTCTTTTTCTTAGTTTGTTCGTTTTCAGTAATTCTGTATACAGAAAATATTATCCACCGATATGGTTTTGTTTTTCGTTCCAATGTTTTTCTGTTACAAGTAAATGACTTTTGTGATCGATCGTATTTGTTCTTCGCAGCTTGCAAGCATATACAAAAGTGTAATCGGTACAGATACAAGCAAAAATCAGATAGAATTTGCTCCAAAGCTCCCCAACGTTCGTTACGAATGCACTTCTCCCAATATGTCTATGTCTGAATTGGAAGCGAAGATCGGGGCAGAGTCGAGTGTTGATTTAGTCACAGTAGCTCAAGCACTCCATTGGTTCGATCACGACGCCTTCTACAATCAAGTCAAATAGATACTGAAGAAACCACATGGTGTATTCGCAGCATGGTGCTACACGACTCCAAAAATTGATGATGAATTCGATCATGTGTTCCATAAATTTTACGCAGAATCAAAACCTTATTGGGAATCGCAACGTGGATTGGTGGATGACAAGTATACCACCGTCAAATTTCCTTTTGATCTGTTGGATGGATGTGATCACACGGGTCTGTTTGAGTTTGAAACCAAGCAGCCGATGAGTTTGGATGCGTTCTTGACGTACGTTAGGTTGTTGTCTGCATACCAAACTGCAAAAGACAAGGGCGTGGAGTTGTTGAGCGATGGTGTGATCGAGGAATTCAGAAAGGCTTGGAAGGAAGACACGAATGTAGAAAAGAGCGTTAAGTATCCGGTATTCCGGTTTATCTACGGATCAGGAAAGCTGGAGACGCGTTAAACAGGCCATATAATTTGCATGTTAAATCTGTGATATGAACAATGATTAGTGAAGTATCTCATAGGTGGTATGATGTATTTTCGTAAGGGGTGATTGCCTTTTGTACTTACCATCTTCTGTTGATATAATTAATGATGAAATAAAACGGAATTTGAGTCCATAAATTATGTAAAGTTTCTAAACGTGACAAATACATATTTCAATCAGCTCCGAATGCAAATATTTGGAAATTTTATAGTGTGTTAAATGTAAGCATGGGGTATTATTAAAGTCTGGTAGAGGTTTTTGCCTTTTGAGGGAAACTTCGGTTAGATTTGTGATATGGAGTAAATTAGGACTAATTTGGTATAATTTAGTAACATGAGTAAAGTAGGTTAAAATTTGTTGTTCAGTAATAATAAAGGTGAGCGGAGTGGGTCGGTAAACACGTCTGTACCGTGCCGTAGCACCACCGTCGTCCCGTGTTTACCGATCGGTAATGAAGTGGGGCGGTGAACCTTCACCAATTAGATGAGAGGGAGGGAAGGGGGGGGGGGGGGGGGAGATGGGTGTGTGGTGGGGTCCATTCCTTCTCAGCCAATCACACATTTTTTTTAAAATAGTTTACCTAAACTCCATTAGGTAAACCACCGCCAACGTTTTTGAGCAATAGATAAATTAATTAGGTGAATTGACGTGACACTGTTTGATTGTTTGAATGGAGAGTTTACCTATTCCAAATAGGTAAGCACTCCCTTCACCCTAAAGAAAAACTTAGTTTGGCAAAAGTGAGTGAATGAGAGGTTAAAAGAGAGGTACTACACCTCCACTAATTTTACATGTTACCCCATTATCCAGCGTGAAGGAGACAATAGATGGGTTCATGTGTTATTAAAAATCACTTTATTTGTATTCTTTTTCTTTTATTTAATTTCAAGTTAAATCACTACACACTTTGAAGGTTTAATTAGATAAAACCCCACTAACTACAATAACCTATATGACAATTTTATATTAATTTAATAGAAACTTGTTTACTTTTTAGTTACACCATACACAACGTTCGACTCTTAAGTAGCTAACACCACCCGTAGTGGGGGGTGGGGGGGGGGGTTTGGCGTTTTTTCCCTAAAAAAGGCCTAAACACGCCCATGGACCGCCCCCGAGGCGGTTTTTTCAAAAAAAAACCTCCGGAGCGTCCCTTTTTCCACGCCTTCTTCCTTATACTTGGCCAATAGCATATTTTCTTTGTTTTTAGTTTTATTTTTATTAAATTCTATTAGATTATAATGCCCCACAAGATTTCAAGCCCTACTACACCCCTTTTAACATTGTTGGGATTGAACCCTACAGAGGAACATATGATGTAAAGCCAAAACTGGTTCAGAACAGTGGATTCTACATAAGCAGTAGTTTACATTAGACTTTCCCCTTGAAAGTGATTCTTACAACTGTTGTCTACAACAACTGTTGTCTACAACAACTGATGTCCATCCAAAGACTACTAAAGACTAAGCACTGATGGTCAATTGTCACGGCCCCCGACCCGGTTTGACCCGTTTCAGGAGCCGCGGGACAGAAAATCCCGTGGTATTTATTTAATTGAGTTAACAGCGGAAGTTTTCTTCAGGATCTTTTTAAAGCTAAAATTTCCCGATTATTTTATTTCACAATTCGGGATAAACCCCGGTATTTTACAATCCTACGATTTCACGGAGAAATCTTTATATTACAAAACATGTTTCTTTGTTTTATTATGAGCCACTTTCTTAAGCTTGCAGTGCTTCACGGCACTTTTCCTGAATCACAACAGATCACCTGAAACATGTTTGAAATAGGTTTTGTCAGCGGGAAATACTGGTGAATCATTCTATTTATTAAAACGACACATTTGTTATAATTTACAGTATTAAGAGAGATTACAATGTTTCTGATATCAACCAACTACCCACAGTATTTGTCACTCGACCGGATCTGTGCTATGGTCATATCCGCCATTGGCTGCCCCAATGGTGACGATTATCAAGTAATGTATACAAAACCCCACATACTGGCTGTAATTTGGTGATTACATATACTTAATCACTGTAATTATAACTTTGAAAATATTTAAGAATTTATAAAGCATTTTGAATAAAAGAGAATGACTCACATTGCAGATTTAACACAGACAAAGTCTAGTCTACTGATTAGCCTTGTTAACCTAGTTTAAATAACAATGCACACAAAACTAGGTTAGTAACCAATACAGCATTTACGATAACTCACGAGATCAAACCCTCACATCGAATGACAAAGTGCAATACTTAAAAATCCATTGAATTAACAACGAATGACAAAGCATAAACCCTAATGTGGGCAGCACTTAAACATCCAGTGGATAGTTTGATCGATCGGACATTGAATCGTAGCAGTGATCGAGTTATTACCCTGTATTGCGGCAGCACTTCGTGAATTGTGTGTGTGTTTTGAGACTGTTTCGACTATAACTCAAAGTACAATTTGAATTTAAACGTCGAACGAACGCACAGTATCAAGTCCCACTGCCCTCTATTTATACCCAAAATTCGTCCCCCTCGCGCCACGCGAAAGATCCCCTTGTGCGCGTCGCGTGGCGCGAGAGACCCTATTCTACCCTAGAGTTGCTTCGTGTCCAGGTAGCTCAGCTGAGTTGGTTTCTCGTTAAATTTCAATTTCGACAACAAACTGTGTGGATATTACCAACTAGGGTTTACCCCCCCCCCTGAGTTTTAGGGGCCCTAATCCTGATTCCGATTATTCTGAAAATTTTAGGGTTTATGCAGAATCACTTGGGTGTCTTAATTAGGGTTTCCTATTGGACAAATTAATTTAATAATTATGACTTTTGATGAGAGTTGTTACATCCTCCCCACCTTAATAAAAATCTCGTCCTCGAGATTTACTGGAACAAGTATGGATACTTTCGCTTCATTTCAGATTCCAGCTCCCACGTGTATTCAGCTCCTCTCTTTGAATCCCACTTGACTTTAACTAGCACTAGTCGTTTGTGCTTGAGAAATTTAACCTTTCGATCTTCTATCTGAAGAGGTTTCTCAACAAATTTTAACTTTTCGTTTACCTCTATATCTTGAAGAGGTACTACCAGAGATTCGTCTGATAGACATTTCTTGAGATTGGATATATGAAATACATCATGTACTCCAGATAACTCTTCTGGTAGTTGTAAACGATAAGCAACTGGTCCTATACGTTGGATCACCGGAAATGGTCCTACGTATCTCTGACTTAGTTTCCCTTTCTTACCGAACCGTACTATTCCTTTCCATGGAGAAACTTTCAATAGTACTTTGTCTCCAACTTGGAACTCCAATGGCTTCCTTCTATTGTCTGCATAACTCTTTTGACGATCTCGAGCCATCCTTAGTCTTTCTTTGATTTGAGTTATCTTGTCTGTAGTTTCTTGTACAATCTCTGGTCCTGATAATTGACTTTCTCCTATTTCTGCCCAACATACTGGAGTTCTGCACTTACGTCCGTATAGTGCTTCGAATGGGGCAGATTCGATACTTGAATGATAACTATTGTTATAGGAGAATTCAATTAATGGTAGATGATTATCCCAATTTCCACCAAACTCTATTACACATGCTCTAAGCATGTCTTCTAGAGTTTGTATCGTCCTTTCACTTTGCCCGTCTGTTTGTGGATGATATGCAGTGCTCAAGTTCAGTTTAGTTCCCATGGCTTCTTAAAAACTTGTCCAGAAGTGAGAAGTGAAACGACTATCCCTATCTGATACAATGGAGAGTGGAACTCCATGTAAGGATACTACTTCATCTACATACAACTTTGCCAACCTTTCCATGCTAAAGGTTTCTTTCATAGGTAGAAAGTGAGCTGATTTGGTTAATCGATCCACAATTACCCAAATCGCATCATTACCTTTTCTGGTTTTGGGCAACTTAGTAACAAAATCCATTGTTATGAGTTCCCATTTCCATACAGGCATTTCTAGTTGTTGTAGTAAACCTGAAGGTTTCTGGTGTTCTGCCTTAACTTGTGAACAAGTAAGACACTTAGAAACATATCTAGCTATATCCTTTTTCATGCCTATCCACCAGAAATTATTTCTTAAATCTTGGTACATCTTATTGTTTCCAGGGTGTATGGTATACCTAGATTTATGAGCTTCCTCTAAAATCTTATTTCTTAATTCTCCCTGCTTAGGTACCCAAATCATTTTCTTATGGAATCTCCAAATTCCATCAGCTCCTTGTTCTAATTCTTTTATTCGTCCTTTCATTCCTTCAGCATCATCTTTGATTGCTGTTTCTTGAACATTCTTTAGTTGTTCCATTAAATCTAATTGTAGATTTAATCTGAGAGCACGAACCCGTCGTTGTTTCTCATGATACTTACGACTTAAGGCATCTGCAACTACATTTGCCTTTCCTTCGTGATACTGAATATCACAGTCGTAATCACTTAAGATTTCCATCCATCTCCTTTTCCTATTGTTTAACTCTTTTTGCCCAAATATATATCTTAAACTCTTATGATCTGTATAGACAGTAAACTTACTTCCATGCAGATAATGTCTCCAAATTTTAAGGGCAAAAATTACGGCTCCTAATTCTAAATCATGAGTTGTATAGTGAAGGGGTTTGCGGCTGCGATTCAGATTAGGGTTTCGATTTCTTTGTTTTTCTGATTAGTGAAGGGGTTTGCGGCTGCGATTCAGATTAGGGTTCGGCAATTCAGGTTCGGCAATCCTTCTTCAACGGTAATTCAGATTAAGGTGGTTTGTTCCTAGATTCTGATTGTTTATTACATAAGATTAGGGTGTCGGCAATTTCACTGATTAACAATCCGGCATTTCGATGATTGTTTAATTGGTGATGTGATCCGATTGCTGATTTACTCTAATTGCCGATTGAAACTCAGTGGCCTTAGCGTATTTGTTATTCAGCCCTCACTAGGGTTTTGATCGCTTTAATTGCTGATTTACTTTAAACGCCTGCATAGACATTTGATATGGCTGTTGATAAGGATGAACAAACTGAGCATAATTCAAACGTTTTTGCGAGAAAGATCCGAAGTATTGATGGGAAACCTTTTGAGCCAAGACAAACTTCACAAATTCCTACGGTTTCAGAAGTGGGTAATAAGAAGGTTCGGTTCATGTTACCGCTGAATGATACTGACTATGTTCTTGGCTGTTCGGATTCACCAGATGAGGATTATGCAGTGGTTTTTGATAAGCGAAAGGTATCATTTGAGCTCCCGCTAAATGATGTCAGTCCTGCTCGTGTGCGAAAGCAGGAACAGGGTGATAATGCTCGAGTCCAACAACATTTGTATGCTGATGTGGTACTAAACAAACAGGTAGAGCAGAGTGGTCCTAAGCGGGTTGGTAATCCAAATCAGAATCAAAGTGAGGAGGAAAGTCCTAGGAAGGCCAATGATGCGGCTAAGCAAGTTCCGAAAGTCAATTTTCGAAAGCTAAATTCAGATGCCTCATTGGATGGTGTGGATGTAGTGCTTCCGATTGATTCTGTTCGCCAAGTTAACAACAGGTTAGCTAACACTCTTTATGGTTATTTCCTGGGGGATAGAATTGCATATCCGGTTGTTGAATACTTTGTGAGAACAAATTGGAAGAAACATGGTCTTCTGAAAACGATGATGAATTCAAATGGGTTCTTTTTCTTCAAGTTTGAAGATAGAAAGGGAATGGACGCTGTTCTTGAAGGGGGTCCTTGGATGATCCGTAACAAACCTATGTTTCTCAACATTTGGTCCCCTACAAACACCCTTAAAAAAGAAGAGTTTAAAAAGGTTGCAGTTTGGGTGAAATTGCATGACGTCCCTCTAGTGGCTTATTCTGATGATGGGTTAAGCATACTGGCCTCAAAAATTGGATCTCCTGTGCGGATGGATTCGTATACTATTGATATGTGTAATGAGGCTTGGGGACGGAGCAGCTATGCTAGGGCTCTCATTGAAATATCAGCTGATCAGGATTTGAAAGGCACTATAACCATGGCTATTCCTGAATTGGATGGAAACAAATATGTTACGGAGACTATTCGGGTGGAGTATGAATGGGAACCTCCGAGATGTGCTCACTGCTGTGTGTTTGGGCATGACTCTGAGGAATGCCCTACACGTATTGGCTCAACATCCAAACCTCCTACTAACAGGCCAAAAGTAGACGAGGATGGTTTCACTGAAGTTCCGGTTAAGAAGAGTGCAAAGAAGAATGGCTTTCAAGTTAATAACCAGAAGCCTAAATTTGAGTACAGACCGGTGGATAGGAAGAAAAAGGCCGTTGCTACTTAGCAGGTTTCTACTTCCCATAAAATCCAAACTCATAATCTGTTTTCTGCGCTCGATTGTGTTGGGGAACGTGGTGGTTCAACTCAAGGGAGAAATAAAGGGGGTAGACAGATTCATGTGGATTTAGATGAGGACGGGGTTGAAGTTGTCTATGATGAAACCAATGAGTCTATGAATTCGGATACATATCCTTCGTCTTCTAGAACAGGGGCAAGCACCTCTTCCACAAAGATCTCCAATGGTTAGTTTGTCTTTGGTTCGTCTAAAGGGGCTGCCGTTTCGTGGCAACTTCATTTTAGATGATGGAGGTTGAAGATTTTGGTTATGTATTGTTTTGTCTGCTAGATATCTTTGCATGATGTGTAGTAGGCTAGGTTTGATGTGATGTCATAGGTTCTTTTATGTTTGTTGGCTTACATATATGGGGCATGTCCTGTATATGAACTAGTGTGGAATTCATCCTCACTACTTGTTCTTATTTGCGGTTTATAATAGATTCACCGGGGTAACCCTTTACCCAAAAAAAAAATCATGAGTTGTATAATTTTCTTCGTGCTTTTTCAATTGCCTTGAAGCATATGCAATTACCTTTTTGCGTTGCATAAGCACACATCCTAATCCTAGTTTTGAAGCATCACAATATACTTCAAAATCTTCAGTCCCTTCTGGTAAAGCTAGGATTGGAGCATTTGTTAATTTCTGCTTCAAGATTCTAAAGGCTTCTTCTTGTTTAGGTCCCCATTCAAATTTAACTGCTTTACAGGTTAGCTTAGTTAATGGTACAGCTATCTTGGAAAAATCCTTAATAAACCGTCTATAATATCCAGCTAATCCTATAAAACTTCTAATTTCCATTGCGGTTTGCGGAACCCTCCATTTGGTAATTGCCTCTATCTTAGCAGGATCTACATGAATACCTTCATGATTCACCATGTGTCCTAAGAATTGTACTTCTTGTAGCCAAAATTCACACTTCGAGAATTTGGCATAAAGCTTTTCTTTTCTTAACAAAGTTAAGAGTAAATGTAAATGTTCACAATGTTCTGTCTGACTTTTGGAATAAATAAGTATATCGTCGATGAAGACAATTACAAATTTATCCAAATATGGTTTACAGATTCTATTCATCAAGTCCATAAATGCTGCAGGAGCATTTGTTAACCCAAAGGGCATGACTGTAAACTCGTAATGACCATACCTAGTCCTTAAAGCAGTTTTAGGTATGTCTTCCTCTAGTACCTTTAATTGATGATATTCGGAGCATAAATCGATCTTAGAAAAATATCTAGCTCCTTGAAGTTGATCAAAAAGATCATCAATCCTAGGTAATGGGTATCGATTCTTAATTGTAACCTTATTCAATTCTCTATAATCAATACACATTCTCATCGAACCATCTTTCTTCTTTACGAACAACACAGGCGCTCCCCAAGGAGATGAGCTAGGTTGTATGAATCCTTTGCTTAGTAATTCATCTAATTGCTTTTTCAGTTCTAACATTTAGGTAGGAGCTAACCGATAAGGTGCCTTGGCTATCGGTGTAGTTCCAGGAATTAGATGAATTCTAAATTCTACTTCCCTATCTGGTGGTAATCCTGGTAACTCTTCTGGAAATATATCTGGGTATTCTGAAACTACAGGAATCTCCTTAAGTTCTTTACCCTTAGTAATAATGATTACTGAAATCATATATACTATTCCTTGCTTTCGTTCATAACTAGCAACTTTCATTACTGATATGAACTTCATGGGTTTACGCGGTTTATCTCCTGTAATCATGATTACTTCTCCAGTAGGTGCCTGAATTTCTATAGAATTTTTATCACAAATGATTTGAGCATGGTTAGCTACTAACCAATCCATTCCTAATACAACATCGAATTCAGCTAATTTCATAGGTAACAGGTTTGCAGAGAATTTATGACCTGAAAGTTCTATTTCTACTTTTTGCAAAACCTGATCTATTTTAACTGAATTTCCATCTGAGGTTTCGACTGTAAAAATCGGCCTAATGTTGGTTAAGGGTAACTTAAGAGCTTGGCAGAATAAAGTATTTATAAAAATTTGGTTTGCACCAGAGTCAAATAATACTTTTGCGTAAACGTTGTGAACTAGGAACGTGCCAGCTATCACATCTGGAATGAGTTCTGCTTCTTGAGTGGTCAGCTGGAATGCTCTGACATTCTTCTTAGTAGCTCCGTCGGTCTCCTTGGTTTTGTTGTCTGCTGGTTTGGCCAATTTAGGACATTCTGTTTTAAAATGCCCTGCTTCTCCACAGTTAAAGCAGATTATGGTTTTCTTTCTGCAGCTTTCTTCACGATGTCCTACAGTTTTGCAAAAGTTGCAGGTTACATTACATTTTCCATAATGTTTCTTTTTGCAATTTCTGCAGAACTGAGGAGTTGGGGATTGCCATGTTCTTCTTTTATTGAAGTTACTACTATTACCCACACGAAATCCTTGGGTAATTTTTAGAGCTAGTTCCTTCTTCTTGTTTTCATCCCTTGTGCGTACCAGTTCGTCAGTGAGGGTATTAGCTAATTCTACCGCATCGTCAATAGTGCGAGGTCTCGCAGCTTTAACGATATTACGAATTTCACTAATTAATCCCCAAATATAGCGAGAAATGAGTACCGGTTCTGGCGAAGCCAGCGTTGGTACCACTCTAGCATATTCGAAGAATGTAGAAGTATATCCTCGACAATCCACATTCACCATCCGATGGTTTAGGAACTTATTTGCCATTTGATCTTTTTCATACTCGGGACAGAATTTTCTTTCTACAAGACTCTTAAATTCTTCCCAGTTCATGGCGTATGCCTCGATCCTTCTTTTAGCTTGTAAAACTGTGTTCCACCATTCTAACGCCCCTTCTTTAAAAAGATTTGACGCATACATAACTTGATCTTCCTCAGCACATTTACTTATGGTGATCACTGCCTCAGTTTTCTCTAACCAACGCAGTGCTGCAATAGCCCCTTCATTACCTGCAAACTCAGCTGGTTTACAGGCAAGGAATTCTTTGTAAGTGCAACCAGGTGTTGCAGCTTTCATTTTCTTGAAAATTGGGGCTTGCAGATCATTATTGTTATTATTAATATGATTGCCTCCTCCGTTTATACTATTACTAAAATTATCGCCTTGAGTACGTTTACTAGGAATGATCGATTGAGGTTTAACAGGTTTCTGGACAGCAGCAACGATTGCTGGAATAGTATTGGCTATTCCTTGAGCCACGATATCCTCGATATCTTGCCTATTTAACAATTGCTCTTCCTGATTTTGCTCAGATTGATTTACTTCATTTACTGGTTCATTACCAATGTTTGCCATCTGATAATTAATTTATAAATAACTAATTAGTATAAAATAAGAAACAATCCAATATAACAATTAATCACACATAATTATGTAAACAAATATACAACCAAAGATTGTAAAATTTCTTTTATTCTATAGATTATATTATGATTCCATACACATTTTTATCTTACAACCGTTTTATTGTTTATTTTACACATACTGATTACTGTTATTATACAGACACAGATTCATAACCCATTTCTCCCTCGTCAACTTGCATTTTTAATAACGATGTTCCCTCTCATCATATTTCCATGAGATTTGTCCTCCTATCTCTCGGATCCTATTCCCAGCATCCATTAGCTCTTCGCCAAAATGGCGGAGTTCAGCCATATTCTCATTACTCATCGGTGGATTTGGTAAAGGTTCTGGATCGAACTGAGGGAAAAAGGAATAAGGACTGTTGATAAGGTTTTGGAACTGCCAATCATTTGTCCACCATTCGTCCATACCTAAAGGTTGGGTGTGGATTATTGGTTCTGGGATTGCTGGTTCCAAGTTCATTGGAATTTGGGTTTCAATAGGATGAGTAAAAACATTTTCATTGACAGGCTTAATAGTATCACAGCTTGTCAATATAAAATCTAACTCTTCCTGCAATGTCATTTCTTGAGTTTGATTAGAGCTTTCTCCAATTTCTATCTTGGTTTGTCTAGAACCTTTTCCAACCTCCATTTCTATTTGCTTAGAATATTCCTCAAACTGTATTCCCATCTGCCTAGAATTTTCCCCAACTTCAGTCTCCAATTCCTGCTGTCTAGAACTTTCCCCGGTTTCAATTCCTTTTCCTTTTTCTAAGGGATTGTTTATTTTAGGAATCTTCCTAGTGGCAGGTTTCCTTCTACGTACACGCCTCCATCCTATCAATCTTCTCCTCTTCTTAGGCTTGGGTTTTTCCAGCGGTGGAGCGTTGAATTCTATAGGTTGTTCCACATCAGCAAAGTACCCAGTAAACTCTTTAGAAACTTCTATGTTTACAGGGTAGAGGTTGAGATTCTCTAGGGCTCCAGATAACTCATTCATGTTGTTTAACATATATGTAAAAATAATAATTTAAAATTTTATAACATATTTTACAGATAACCTTCAAATATTATTGCATACCCTGTGACTAATTTAATACAAAGGGAAATTGACAATTAAACATACTAGGTTTTATGGTAATTTTTATTTATTTACTGGATAATATTTCTGGTTTGTAAGTGATAAGGTTGCTAATACGGAGTCGTGGTATTCTAAAGATTAGCATTTACTACTACAGTGGCTAGCATATAAAGATCCGCCCATTTTTCATCTAACTTGTCTTCCCATGGTGATTTACTGATTAATTCCTGGGTTTCCTGTTTAACTTTCTTTTCTCGGAATTTCTTTAATTTCTCCTGACTTTTTCTAATAATCAAACTTCTTTTATCAGGAGAAAGTGGTTCCTCGTATTGGGCTTTTCGAACAAATATTCCTTCTTCATGAGTTTGGGATGAACTTTCCTTCTCATTTGATGATCTATCTAATTTAAGATAGATGTTTGAAAGCTTTTTCTTACCCATACTGTAACTAACAAATAGTCATTTAATAAAACAAATAGTCACATAATGTTAATCAGGAAAAATTAAGTATTTCTAAATACTTAATTAGCTTAACTCAGTGGCTCTGATACCACCTTTTTTCTGTCACGGCCTCCGACCCGGTTTGACCCGTTTCAGGAGCCGCAGGACAGAAAATCCCGTGGTATTTATTTAATTGAGTTAATAGCGGAAGTTTTCTTCAGGATCTTTTTAAAGCTAAAATTTCCCGATTATTTTATTTCACAATTCGGGATAAACCCCGGTATTTTACAATCCTACGATTTCACGGAGAAATCTTTATATTACAAAACATGTTTCTTTATTTTATTATGAGCCACTTTCTTAAGCTTGCAATGCTTCACGGCACTTTTCCTGAATCACAACAGATCACCTGAAACATGTTTGAAAAAGGTTTTGTCAGCGGGAAATACTGGTGAATCATTCTATTTATCAAAACGACACATTTGTTATAATTTACAGTATTAAGAGAGATTACAATGTTTCTGATATCAACCAACTACCCACAGTATTTGTCACTCGGCCGGATCTGTGACTATGGTCATATCCCCCATTGGCTGCCCCAATGGTGACGATTATCAAGTAATGTATACAAAACCCCACATACTGGCTGTAATTTGGTGATTACATATACTTAATCACTGTAATTATAACTTTGAAAATATTTAAGAATTTATAAAGCATTTTGAATAAAAGAGAATGACTCACATTCCAGATTTAACACGGACAGAGTCTAGTCTACTGATTAGCCTTGTTAACCTAGTTTAAATAACAATGCACACAAAACTAGGTTAGTAACCAATACAGCATTTACGATAACTCACGAGATCAAACCCTCACATCGAATGACAAAGTGCAATACTTAAACGTCCATTGAATTAACAACGAATGACAAAGCATAAACCCTAATGTGGGCAGCACTTAAACATCCAGTGGATAGTTTGATCGATCGGACATTGAATCGTAGCAGCGATCGAGTTATTACCCTGTATTGCGGCAGCACTTCGTGAATTGTGTGTGTGTTTTGAGACTGTTTCGACTATAACTCAAAGTACAATTTGAATTTAAACGTCGAACGAACGCACAGTATCAAGTCCCACTGCGCTCTATTTATACCCAAAATTCGTCCCCCTCGCGCCACGCGAAAGATCCCCTTGTGCGCGTCGCGTGGCGCGAGAGACCCTATTCTACCCTAGAGTTGCTTCGTGTCCAGGTAGCTCAGCTGAGTTGGTTTCTCGTTAAATTTCAATTTCGACAACAAACTGTGTGGATATTACCAACTAGGGTTTACCCCCCCCCCCTGAGTTTTAGGGGCCCTAATCCTGATTCCGATTATTCTGAAAATTTTAGGGTTTGTGCAGAATCACTTGGGTGTCTTAATTAGGGTTTCCTATTGGACAAATTAATTTAGGTTGTGTTTGTTTTTTGGCCAGAAGTACTTCTGGCCACTTATGTCTGCGCCGCGCAGACGCGGGCAGACGTTTGGATGCTGCAGATTGTTTGTTTTCTCGCAGACCTTTCATTAAAAAAGGTCTGCGAGACCTCTTCACCACACAGACATGTTCCCATGTCTTCATCACACAGACACAAACCTCTTCTTGGCTATTCTTCCACACCTCCACCCCCATCCTGCCACCACCTCCACCACCTCATCTCCGCCACCACCGCCACCCCACGTTCACCCATCTCCTCCACCCGACACCCCCAATCACCTCCACCATCAAAATCGCGGTCATCATCTGTTATCATCATCATCGAACATCATCGTCATCATGAAATTTGGGTTTCAAAAACCCCCAAATCGATCTCTGTTTCATCATCATCATCATTATCGATCTCTGTTTCAGAAACCCCCAAATCGGTCGGTGAAATTAGGGTTTCAAAAACCCCCAAATTGAAGTGGTGGCGGTGCTCTGTTTCATCATCATCATCGATCTCTGTTTCATCATCATCATCATCATCATCATCGATCTCTGTTTCATCATCATCATCTCCTCCACCCGACACCCCCAATCACCGTAACCACCGCAGTCTCTCTCTCTCTGGATCTCTCTCTCTGTTTCAAAAACCCCCAAATCGAAGTGGTGGCGGTGGTGCTTGGTGGTTGAACGACGGGGGTTGAACGACGAAGACGGGGTGGGTGGCTGTTCTTGGCGGTAGATGATGGCGGTGGTGTGATGGCGGAGGTGGTGCGGTGGTGGTGCTATCTTGTAGAGAGAGAGAGTTGTGGCAGTGTGTGTTTTGTGTGTGTGTGTGAAGTGTTTTTGTAGAAGAAAAAAAAACAAATCCTCTTCTCCTTGCAGACTGCAGACATTTGGTCCACCTCTTCTCCTGCAGATGCCTGCAGATGTGGTCCGCGGACTGCATACCTTTTCCCACAGAAAAAACAAACAACACCTTAATAATTATGACTTTTGATGAGAGTTGTTACATCAATCTACTGCCTTGACTCAAGTGCTGCTGAAGACCAAAGCACTGCTAGGGCTGAAGCAGTGGTATGAAGAAACACTAGTTTAACCTGTCTTTGTATTTTGTATTGTAATCAGCTGATTGACAACAGTGCTTGTACTAGATCAGTAGTTGTAGGTTGTTAGGTTGTTAAGTGTCACTTTCATGGTGACGTCAGCTTAGATGCTTCAGTGGTTTGATGTGCACTATAAATAGAACAGTTTGCATTGTTCTATTCAAGGAGTTTTCTCCTTCAATTCCATCATCTTGTACGATCAACCATGGAGCTCGAGCTGAGGGGGAGTTTTAGTATGTAAGCATGCATGTAATCTTTTTATTATAATCCTTCGACTATAATGAGATTCACATGTTTATGAAAACTATTATTCCTTTGATTATGTTTACAAAGTTTGTTTTATTTCCGCTGCATTAGATCTCTGTTTTACATTCATTCATTGATTAATTATTACAAACAAACAAACACAATCATGAGGACCTCAGATCCTAACAATAATGGCCCACAATGCCCACATGCTGACTGTACCGCCACATGGCGCAAAACACCCAAAGGTCTTCCCACTCCCATTACATATGGTCTAAGTGTGAAGTATTATATGTATCAAACAAAATGATTTGTTTTGTTTTTGTACATGAGCATACTTAAATTGTTACTGTGCTGGTGGAGACAATAATGATGTTTTTTTAAGAAAGTGAGGACATTGGGGAGGACCTTTTACTCATTTTCTATCTGTTTTAGGCCGTGATAAGTAATTAAGTTAGTGATAAACTCTTTGATTCGTTTTAATTACTAATGACTAATATATGTTTATTGATATACATACCAATTTACCGTCAATTGTGTTAATCAGAAAAATACTCGACTTCATTCCTTAGGATATAAGTGTAGCAGCAACGAGGCTTAGCATGAAAGTTATAGGGCAATGTTTGAACCTGGGATTAAGCAGATTATTTTATCATCAATGTCAGGAGCTTCAAATCATCATGGCTTATATATATATATATTTTTTTTGGGAAGAGCTAAAGTTCATGGTGTAGAAGAGGATACTGCTGAAGATCAACTTAACTTTTGATTAAGCCATAGTGCAAACATCTCTCACTTCTCATGATGTTGTTGATGGTATATTGTTTATAATCTTTTTTCCATAAAATAATTAGACAGCAAAAGAGAATAAAAAATTCCACTCAACTCATTTGACATGTTCACGTTCGCTAATGCCTAATATTTTTACATTCGACCCCTTTAGGATAAAGTACAACCTAAATCGACCCATTTGTAAGTATTTGGGTCAGCACAACCACCTCTAAGATTCATTTTTACCCACACCTGGTCATTTTTACCTTGCTCGCTGTGACCTTGCGAAATGGAAAGCTTACTTGTTCGCTCATTACAATGTTAATCACTGGAAATGTTACATGCAACGACTGCAAAATAACTTTCTACCCATCTGACACGATATTCATGTGATTTAAACTTTTTCATGCAATTTGGTTTGTTTTGTTACATTGGGCATCGGTACCATACCAATACCCTAATAAACCGAACCGCTACCGAATGATTCCCGCCACATCGCGCGGGTTTCCTACTTTTTATCTAATCTATAATTTGAACAAGAACATTTAGGAAGAAATGTGGAAGAGGAAGAAGTAAAGCGAATTGAACTTAAAGTAACGCATAAAGGTTTTGTTTTGTTTTCTCTATAAAGTTTCGGGCATGCTAACGTTTTCGGCGCCGCAACGTGCGCGGGTTTCCACTAGTAAAAAATTATAACATACATATCACAATAATGGCATCCATTAAATCTCAAACCATTAATATAATTCATCCGATGACTCAGAACACTTCTTAGACTTTGTAGATAAAACACAATTCGTAGAGTAACTCGACCCCATATATATATATATATATATATATATATATATATATATATATATATATATATATATATATATATAGGGAGGGGCTCATGCGAGAACCACCCTTATTGTGAGAACCGCGAGAACCAATGTGAACACAACCTAAAATAGCTAAAAAAAAACCTAAAAAAACCTAACCCCCACTCCCCCCCCCCCCCCCCCCCAAAAAAAAAAAAAAACCTAAACCCCTCCCCCCCCCCCAAGCTAAATGCTAAAAACTAAAACCCCCAAAAAACCTAAAAAAACCTAACCCCCCCCCCACCCCCCCCACCCCCCCCCCCCCCAAGCTAAAATGCTAAAAACTAAACCCCCAAAAAACCTAAAAAAATCTAAAAAAATCTAAATTTTTTTTTTAATATTTTTTATGCTCAAATCGCTACTTTTAGTGGCAAAAAAAAATTTTTTAATTTTTTTTTTTTTTTGGTTCGAAAAGTAGCGATTTTTATATAAAAAATATTAAAAAAAAAGTTTTATGTGATTTTTAGCTATTTTAGGCATTTTTGGTTGTGTTCACATTGGTTCTCGCGGTTCTCGCAATAAGAGGTGGTTCTCGCATGATCTTCTCCCTATATATATATATATATATATATATATAGGATTAGGATCAAGAGTGAACAACTTCTTGAGAATGAAGTGAGTGAACTAATCTTAGCCCTTGATCATTTTTTAGAATAAAAGGGTAAGATTGACATTAGGCAAATATGTTTAATTAAAATCCTTCAATTTTCTCATCTCTTAATTCTCTCTCTCTCTCTCATTTTTAATTATTTCTCCATCATTTCTTTATCCATAGTTTTGTTTTAATTTTAACTTGAATATTGTTTTTCTTTTATTATCCGTATATATAAATATCATAATACATTGTTTTTAACTTTTTATAATTTTCAATAAATTTTAAAAAAATTCTCAGAGATTGAAATTGTAATAATTATTTTTGGGTATTAACTTTTTTTTTGAATATTTGATGAAGTTATTTATTTTTGCATACATGTGATATGTTTCGTGTTCATTAATTTCATAATTTTTATATGAATCTACTCGTGTGCATGCATAATATATTATATGTTGTTAATATACACATATGTAACCATTTCTGAATATAATACACAGATGTTTAAAAGACTGTACACATGTGTATAAACTAACAACTGTGTATCTTGGATAGACTGAAAGTTAGCGAGACTGTACACATGTGTATAAACTAACACCTGTGTATCTTGTATAAACTGATACTAGCGAGACTGTACACATGCGAATACACTTACAGCTGTGTATCTTGCATATACGGAAACTAGCGAGATTTTAGGAATTTTAATTATATTGTCTAATAAATGAAATTTTCAAAAGACGCAAATACCCTTCTGTCAATTATTTTAAAGGGGAGTTACAACATTATAATTACAATCTTGTCATTGTTTAAAAAACTCTAGATGACGTAATCCAATGGCCCAGATTAGTTCACACGGTTCACTCTCAACCTAGTGTTCACTTATATATATATATATATATATATATATATATATATATATATATATATACATATACATATATATACATATATGGTAAGGTTCATTTGAGAACCACTCTTATTGCGAGAACCGCGATAACTAATGTGAAAAAAAAAAGCACTCAAAAAAAAATTTTGTTTAATATTTTTTAACAAAAATCGCTATATTTATTTACAAAAAAAAAAAAAAAAACTTTTTTTAGTAACAGTTATCCATGCACATGTGCATATGTATCATTACTTCGACAAATTCCGTAATACGTTAGCAGTAATAGACAATTGCACTTTAATTTACAATATCATCCGTAATACACTACTTTTTACATTACCAATATTCAAAATGCACATGTGCATCATTAGGTTTAACCATGATATAACATGTTTTAGTACAAAAAGTTTGTGATTTTGAATGGAGAAGTAGGCCCATATACATGTTTTTTGGTTAGTTATATCAAGTGGTTGATGGTTTGGCTATAGTTGTTACTTTATGATTTAATATGATGATTGGATGGTATAAATGGTGTTGATATACATGTAATAAAGTGATAATATTGGTAATGGTGTTGTATTATGGATGGTAGGAGGTAATGATATTGTATTATGAATGGTAGGAGGTAATGGTAGTGTATTATGGATGGTACGATAGATGAAAGGGGAAAGTGTATTCAAAGTAGTGTACCAAAACACCTTATTTCATGTTGATACATATAGATGCACATGTGCATTTCTAATATTGGTAATGTAAAAAGTAGTGTATTACATATGGTAGTGTAAATGAAAGTGCAATTATCTAATATTTGTAATGAATTACGGAATTTATCAATGACATGACAAAAATGCACATGTGCATGTTTGTGTATTATGGACGGAATGATAGATGAAAGAGAAAGTAGTGTACCAACACACCTTATTTCATGTTGATACATATAGATGCACATGTGCATTTCTAATATTGTTAACGTAAAAAGTAGTGTATTACACGTGGTAGTGTAAATGAAAGTGCAATTGTCTAATATTTGTAATGAATTACGGAATTTGTCAAAGAAATGATACAAATGCACATGTGCATGGATAACTGTGACTCGGAATTTTTTTTTTTAAATTTGTTTAAACTTTTTTTATAAACGAAATATAGCGATTTTTCCAAAAAAATAGTAAAAAAAAATTGGGTGTTTTTTAGATTTTTTTTTAGGTATTACTGTTTGTGTTCACACTGGTTTTCACGTTTCTCGCAATAAAAGGTGGTTCCTAACGTATCGTTCTCATATATATATATATATATATATATATATATATATATATATATATATATATATATATATTGTGTGAGTTTCATTGGGAAACACTAAAACAGTGGGGAACCAAAACAAACGAACTCCGATTGGACTCATTCCAGCGGTGTTGGAACCGGCTCGTTGAACCCTAACTAGGATCTCTTAACCCTAAACCCTAAATCATAATCCCTAAGCCGGTTCCAACGCCGCTAAAATGAAAACCATCCCCAGTTGCAAGAACCGCGAGAACTCCCCTCCACCAATCAGACTATGACACATACGCACTATTATTTTAACACATAAAGGGTAATATAGTAATTTACTCAATATGTCAAATCTTTTCTAAAGTCTTCTCTCTTTCTCTCTCCATCATACATCAACAACATCAATCAGTCTCTCCCTTCTCTCATAATTTGCTTTTTTTGTCTTATTATATTTATTGTTTTTAATTAATTTTTTTGTCTCAATACATTAATTGTTTTTTTATTTAAAATCAATTTTTTTTATTAAATAAAATTTTAAAATCAGATTTTTTCAAGATTTTTTCACAAAAAAAGTTTTTACAAGACGTTTTTTTTACTCCCTGTTTTTACACCCCATTTTTACACGCGGTTTTTTTACGGGCCGTTTTACGCCCCGTTTTTTTACGCGATGTTTTTTACGTCCCATTTTTACACGTCGTTTTTTACGCCTCGTTTTTACTTTTGTAAAAAAAGTCATTCGTAAAAACAGTCTTTCGTAAAAAAAAACTTTTCGAAAAAAGTTTTTCATAAAAAAAGTTTTTTCATAAAAAAAAAGTTGTACGTAAAAAAACACGGCGCGTAAAAAAACGGCGAGTAAAAACGGGGTGTAAAAAACGGCGCATAAAAAAACAGCGCGTTATAAACGGGGCGTAAAAACGGCGTGTAAAAAAGGGGCGTAAAAAACAGGGCGTAAAAAGGCGCGTAAAAAAACAGCTCGTAAAAACGTTTTTTTTGTAAAAAATCTTTAAAAAGATTGTTTTTTTTAAATCTGATTTTAAAATGTTTTTAATAAAAAAATTTGTTTTTAACAAAAAAACAATTAATATAACGAGACAAAAAAAGAAATAAAAAACATTAAATACAAATAAGACAAAAAAAAGCAAATTTACTAAACTACCCTTTTGATATTACAATATTAAAAACATAATAAGACAAAAAGGATTTAATATTAGTTTTAATTACTTTTAATATTATTCATCCATCTCCAAGATCCAATGGTTGAAAAGTGGTTCTCACAGTTTTCACAACTGAAGTTGGTTTTCATTTTAGCGGTCCCATATATATATATATATATATATATATATATATATATATATATATATATATATATATATATATACATAGGGGAAGGTTCAAATGAAAACCACTAGTTATTGTGAAAACTCGAAAACTGATTAAAAAAGCCAAAAATACATACCAATTTTTTTTTTTTTTTTTTGCAAACCAATTTTAGCAGGTTTTTTTATTTAAAAAAAAAAATTTGTGTACTACAAAATTTTTTTTTTAAAAGTTTATTTATATATATAAAAACCAGCAATTTTTATAAAAAATGAAAAAAAAATTGTGTGTTTTTTAGGCTTTTTTAGTTAGTTTTCGAGTTTTCACAATAAAACTAGTTTTCATTTGAACCATCCCCTATATATATATATATATATATATATGAGAACCACCTCGAGTTGTAAGAACCGTGAGAACTTTTTGATCCGGGGCGAGGTGGACCAAAATTTTTTTTCATAAACGTAGATGCGTGTATTATAAACACATTTGTAAAAAAAATTCAAAAGAAAATTGCCGTGTGTGTAGTTTTGAGCCCCACAAGTTTGTGTTTACGGGTACCGTAAATTTTCCGGTAAGATTTACGGTACCCGTAAACACAAACTTGTGGTGCTCAAAACTACACACACGACATTTTTTAAAAATTTTTTTTTTACAAATGTGTTTATAATACACGCATCTACGTTTATAAAAAAAAATTTTGGTCCGCCTCGCCCCGTACGTTGTAGTTCTCACGGTTCTTACAACTCGAGGTGGTTCTCATTTTAGCGGTCCCCTATATAAATATATATATATATATATATATATATATATATATATATATATATATATATATATTTGTGTGTGTGAAAAAAGTCATTAGAGCGGGGCTAGCGTGATGCGAGCGAAAAACACACACCAATAATCACCTGACATGTTAGTTTTTTTCTTAAATGCAAAAAAGTTATAACAATTCCGTACTCAAATTAAAGATAATAAAATGCTTGTTTATTGAGTGTAATTTAAGATATATATTAACTCTTAAAAAACTATGGTTGTTTAAAAAACATGAAACGGTTGGTTTAAAAGTAAATAATATGTTTTAAAATACTTTTTATTTGTTTTAATAGTTGTTTTACTTAAATTGTTCAAATTATGAAGAACAAAAAATACTTTTTTGTCCTTATATCTATTATAACGTATTATATATATAGAAATGGGTTCTGGAGAAAACGCTCAAAAGTGTGAGAACAGTGAGAACACATTTTGACCTAACACGTGTCACGCGGCATAGGGAAGGGCGGAGGGGCTTTTTTGTCATTTTATCTTCTGCTTTTGCAGTTCCGCTTTTTCCAATATTGTTTTATTTTGTGGTTTATAAGATTTTTGGCGTTAATCAAATTCAATAATTAATGGTGTTTAATGGTTTCATTGTATTAAATTTTTGGCGTTTATGGCGTTTTTCAAATCGTATGTCATTGGAACCCCAGGGGGTCAGGGAATATATCTGAATGGCGTTTTTTCAAGGCTTTTTAAACCAGATGACCCATTGTTCTATTTTTTTTATATACATTTTGGCGTTTGTGGTGTTTTGGCGTTTTACAATTGTAAGATTATATTACAACTACAGGGAAAAAAATAGAAGCGAAGAAAATAAATTAAAAATCATAATCGGATCTCTCTTTGCAATTTTCACTGTCATCAGCATCTCTCTTCTTTAATAGTACAAGAACTGTTACCAAATATATGGCGTTTTATGTAAAACTTAACAAACCCATCGGTTTGATTTTTTTGCCTGCTGGTATGTTGAAGTGGCTTTTTTGTGGATGTTTGGGTACATAGATCTATGATGTGTGAGTGTGTTTTTCGCTTTTTCTTCATCTTGATCTTCATCTTTATAATCATCTCACTGTTCAGTGTCATTGATCTCTTCTCCTCATCCAAGCCTTCTTCAAGAATAAAGAATACAAAATGACATATGAGTGTCATCAGTATCTTTTTCTTGAAGTTTTGTTCATCTTATGCAGCAAAATCTTTCTGAGTTACTCCTCTCAGTTAATAATTCATTTATTGAAACTTCACGAAGAACAATACTGAATATCCAAGATAGCATATTAGCCATTTTTGATTTTTTATTTTTTTGGCGTTTTACAGTGAGAGGTATTTAATAGTATTTTGGCGTTTTTTTTTTTTTTTTTTTTTTTGGTTTGATTAATTGGTAGTTGCTGAGAGTTATTATTTTATAGGATTTGTTTTGGCGGTGTAGGTTAGGCAGTGCATTTTTATTATAAAGTATTCGTCGTTTTAGTTACTGTTTTGTAATTATTGTTTTTGATAAGCTTTTTTATCTGAAGTCTGTAACACGTACCGTCTTTCAAGTTTGGCGTTTTAGATTCTAATATAATAAATTTTCCGTCTCTTCATTTTTACTGTTTTGTGATTAATGTTTCTAGTTACATTTTCAAGTTTGCTTTTTTTTTTTTGGTTTTTTAATACTTTTTCAGAGTAATTTTATTATAGTTTGAGAGTTTTTTTTTTTTTTTTTTTTTTTTGGGGGGGGGGGGGCGTTTTTACGTGATGATAGCGTTTAAACAAGCATTTTGGCTGTTTTGGCGTTTTATTATATATGGTATTTTTATTATATAAACAATCAACTGAAAAAGAAAATAAAAAATAGAATATATAATCAATTCATCTTCCAAATCTTCACTGTCACCAGTCTCTTTCTTCTTTTTTGAATCATCTTAACTGGCTGGTTCGACTTTCGTATGATTTATTTTGTTTTTTTTTTGTTTTTCAAGTAGTTCTTTGTGTTGCTGTTTGGAAGCACAAAGTCTGATATCAGCATCTTTTTCTTGGAGATTTGTCCATCTCATGCAGCAAAATGTTATTGAGTTTAGAACATTTTTCAGCCAACAATCTTGAATTGCCCAATGAAAGATGTTTGATTTTTTTAACTTTTTGGCGTTTTACCGACAAAAAGAACGACACCAAATAAAAGCACCTTAAACCTCAAAATTTGATCATGCAAAAATCAATAATGTTTTGCTTCATGAGATGGACAACATTGTTAATCCTCGGTTAAGAAAGATAACTGACAATGTTGTCCACCCCATACAGCTAAACTTTATTGACAACAAACCTCAATAATGTTTTTGTATGTTTTGGCGTTATAAATTGGATGGTAGTTCAGGATAAGTCAATAAGATTTTACTCAATGAAATGGACAATATCCTCACTTAAGGAATTTGCCCATTTTTATTGAGCGAAATCTTACAGACAACCAAACTGAATTTCCAAAAAAACGTTTTGGGTTAGAAGATATTTGATGTTTGGGTTTTTTGGCGTTTCTAAGGCGAATGGGATATATCAAATATGGCGTTTGGGTTTTTGTGTGTGTTTTTAATTGAAGGTCTGAGATGTTGCATATATAGGATTTTTTTGGCGGTTTTTTTAGGCAGGATTTTACTATAATTAAGTTTGGCGTTTTATATCTAATGGCGTTTTTACTAGAATGGTGTGTGATTTTTGTTTTTGGCGTTTTATTTCATGAGATGGCGTTTTTGTGTGGAGAAGTCAAAAGACCCTTTTACCCTTAATGACGCGTGTCCACGTATTAAAATTGATGTTTTTTTACAAAAACGCCACCGCGCCAATCTAGTCCATAGATTGTTTTGATCGGACGATCCATAAGCGTTCTCACCGTTCTCACACTTTCTACCATTTTCTCTAAATCCCGACCCTATATATATAGGAGAGGATCCATTAGAAACCACCATTTATTGCGAGAACCAGTGTGAACACAAACAATAATTCCTAAAAAAAATCAAAAAAAACACCCAAAAGAATTTTTTTATTTTTTTACTATTTTTTTGGAAAAATCGCTATATTTTGTTAATAAAAAAATTAAAAAAAAATCAAATTTTTTTTTCCGAATAACAGTTATCCATGCACATGTGCATATGTATCATTTCTTTGTCAAATTCCGTAATTCATTACAAATATTAGTCAATTGCACTTTCATTTACACTACCACGTGTAATACACTACTTTTTACGTTAACAATATTATAAATGCACATGTGCATCCATATGTATCAACATGAAATAAGGTGTTTTGGTACACTACTTTGAATACACTTTCTCTTTCATCTATCACTCCATCCATAATACACAAACATGCACATGTGCGTATGTATCATTTTTTGACAAATTTCGTAACTCATTACAAATATTAGACAATTGCACTTTCATTTACACTACCATATGTAATACACTACTTTCTACATTACCAATATTAGAAATGCACATGTGCATCTATATGTATCAACATGAAATAATGTGTTTTGGTACACTACTTTGAATACACTTTCCCTTTCATATATCATACCATCCATAATACACTACCATTACCTCCTACCATCCAAAATACAATATCATTACCTCCTACCATCCATAATACAATACCATTACCAATATTTTGACTTTATTACATGTATATCAACACCATTTATACCATCCAATCATCATATTACATCATAAAGTAACAACTATAGCCAAACCATCAACCACTAGATATAACTAACTGAAAAAACATGTATATGGGCCTACTTCTCCATTCAAAATCACAAACTTTTTGTACCAAAACATGTTATATCATGGTTATACATAATGATGCACATGTGCATTTTGAATATTGGTAATGTAAAAAGTAGTATATTACAGATGGTATTGTAAATCAAAGTGCAATTGTTTATTACTGATAACGTATTACGGAATTTGTTGAAGTAATGATACATATGCACATGTGCATGGATAACTGTTACTCGAAAAAAAAAAGTTTTTTTTTGGTAAATAAATATAGCGATTTTTGTTAAAAAATATTAAAAAAAATAAAAAATTTTGAGTGTTTTTTTTGATTTTTTTTAGATTTTATTTTGTGTTCACGTTGGATCTCGCGGTTCTCGCAATAAGGGTGGTTCTCAAATGAACCTTACCATATATATATATATATATATATATATATATATGATTTGGTTCAAGAGTGAACAACTTCTTTAGAGTGAACTGAGTGAACTAATCTTGGTCCTTGATCTTTTTTTGATTAAAAGTGCAATATTGACATTAGCCAAATATGTTTAATTAAAATCTCTTAATTTTCTCAACTCTTAACTCTCTCTCTCTCTCTCTTTCATTTTTAATTATTTCTCCGTCATTTCTTTATCCATATATTTTGTTTTAATTTTTAACTTGAATATTGTTTTTCTTTTATTATCCGTATATATAGATATCATACTATATTGTTTATAACTTTTATAATTTTCAATAAATATTGAAATATTTCTTTGAGATTGAAATTGTAATTATTTTTGGGCATTAACTTTTTTTTTTTAATATGTGATGAAGTTATTTATTTTTGCATACATGTGATATGTTTCGTTTTCATTAATTTCATAATTTTAATATGAATCTACACGTGTGCATGCATAATATACTATATGTTGTTAATATACACATATGTAACCAATTTTAAATATAATACACAGATGTATAAAAGACTATTGACATGTGTATAAACTAACAAATGTGTATCTTGTATAAACTGATAGTTAGCGAAAAAAAGACAGTACACATGTGTACAAACTAACAGTTGTGTATCTTGTATAAACTAATACTAGCAAGATTGTACACATGTGTGTTATAGGTGGTTTTCTGCTCGTATATCCTGAACAATATTCTGGCTGTGTTTCTTTTGTTGTGATCAGGATACCGGATCAGGATATTAGTAACATCCTGATGTAGTATCCTGGTAGTAACTAATTAATTCACGTGCAGATTAATGGTGCAAGTCTATAACGTTCAAGTGGACTTCTTCTCCCAAAGACTCGGGCAAATCTGTTAGATTATGGACGTTGAAGCCGGAAGATGTGGACTACAACGTTCACAAATGGAATATTCGATATATCACGGATTTATAGGCTAGTTAGTTTAATTTTGTTTTACTATAAATAGGAGTGATCGGATCAGATAAGGGGAGACAATCTCTTGAACTCTCTTTCTCTCTAGCTGCAAACACTCACAACACACTTACACTTGTATCGAAATCACATTGTAACACTTAGTTGATCTGCATCATATCCTGCACCGTATCCTGATATTGGAAGCAATAAGAAGAACAAGGCAGCTGCGATTGTCAGCTCCCGAGGTTTTGTGCCGGCGACTAGATTGATCAAGGGCTTTCCTCGTACATCCCGTGTCACCCTTTACATTTTTGCTCATTGTTTGATTGTAGATACAGCTCGATATCCTGAGCCGTATCCTGAAAACTGTTTTTACAAACAACTAAATTAGCATATTTTTATATACATTCTTAGCACACTACCTCACTTAACTAATTTGATCACTTAATTACTTCGGTAATTTTTGACCAAAACAATTTGGCGCCCACCGTGGGGCAAGTAGTGCTATATCTACTAAAAGCTTTTGCAAAATCATTACTTGGTTTTCTGTTTTCAAAACTTTTTGCTACAGTATTTTCAATGGCCTCAAGATCAAACATGAGCTCTTCTACCGTATCTGCTACAACATCTGCAACGATTGGTTTGATGCTTCCACCACCTCCTCCAAGGACGCAAGCTTCTTCACAGCCTCAGGATATTATCCCCACTCGGAATATTCAGGGATCTGCTCCTGTTTTGGCCTCTAATGATGAAATTCTTACTTTATTTGGTAGTGTACAGGAACAGATGAGGCAACAGCAGGATATCAACCAAATGCTGACGAGGGAGATACAGCTCTTGAAGTCTGGTCCGAGTTGGCCTGCTGAGGATATCGTCACTCCTTTGCAGCCTAGAGCTTTGAACTTCAGTTCTGCAATATATACTGAGGATAACAGGGGCAATATTGTGCCTAGTCATTCCCAGAATCATACTCCTGAGATACCCTCTTCAGTTATAGTGTCAACTGTGAGAAGTTCAGGATATGCTTCAGGATATGGCTAGAATCCTCAGACTGGTAATGTGTCTAATAATAATAATACTCTTGCTACTAATGGTATTGGATCTTCGCAGGATGCAGGTATGACATCAGCACTTTCCAGGGAGCTTCAGAAGTTAAAGGACATGAAATCCAGTGTACCTGGAGTAGTCCAGCCGATCCCATAAGTATCCTAGGATAGCCACAAGATATCTCGGATTGCATATCCTATATGTGATGCTGAAATCCCTAAGAGATTTCAAACCCCCAACAAGAAGCTCTATGATGGAACTACGGATCCTGAAGAGCATATTGCCTAGTATAGGGAAAGGATGGAAATCAACCCTATCCCTCCAGATCTCAAGGAAGCATGTCTCTGTAAGGGTTTTGGTTCTACCTTAACAGGATCAGCCTTAAAATGGCTCTTAAACGTTCTTCCTCATTAGATTACATCATTTTCTCATTTAGTCAATTTGTTTAATAGTCAATTTTCTTGCAGTCGAAGTTTTGAAAAACTAACCAGTGATCTCTATAGGATAACTCAAGGACCTCAGGAATCCTTGAGAGATTATGTGAACAAGTTTAGCCATGAATCCTTAGATATCCCGCATCTTGATGTTACAACAGCTATGCAGGCTTTCAAGATGGGATTGCAAAAAGATTCTCAGTTTTACCAGGATCTTGTAATGAATCCCTACAGGAACCTGGATGAAGCTCGGAATAGGGCTTTAAGATATATTCGACTAGAAGATGACAAAAAGATGTAAGAGAGGATGAATTCATCCACAACCTATGAGTCAACCAATAGGAAATCAGAATCCTCGTATAAACAATATCGCTCTAAGCCATATGGCAGGAATGACAGCAAGAAAGTGAATGCTGTTGAAGACGAGGATCCTGAGGAGTATCCTGAGTTGTCAGAATATTGTTTCTCTGTTAACATACCTGAACTAATGTATGCTATGCAGGGTTTAGGAGACAAAGCAAGGTGGCATAGGAAGAACCAACAGAAAGCTGATTGGAAGGATAAATCCAAGTGGTGTGCCTTCCATGAGGATTTTAGACATGTTACAGAAGATTGCATTGCCCTGAGGAAATAAATAAGCTATTTGCTGAGCAAAGGATTCCTAAAGGATCTCCTGGGAAGAAAGAAGAATAAGGGTCAGGATACTGAGAAGGATCCTGAACGAGCAGCATCACCTCTTGCGAATGCCAAGATAATTAACTTTATTTTAGGAGGATCCGATATCTGTGGGACCTCTTATTCTGCAGCAAAAAGACATGCAAAGGAGGCTAAGGCAGAGAGGGGAGATAAGCCAACCAGGATGTCAACCCTCACGACTGATAAAGTGATCACGTTCGATAGTGATGATAGGGATACTGTCCAGGATCCTCATCATGATGCTTTGGTAATAACTTTATATGTCGCTAATCATTTTGTGCGCAGGATACTGGTGGATAATGGCAGCTCCGTCAACATAATTCAGCTGGAAACACCGAAGAGAATGAATGTATCCCCGGTGGATATTACTTCAAAATCCACTGTGCTTGTTGGGTTCAGTGGAGAAGCTAGGAATACCGTGGGAGAGATAAAGTTGCCTGTGTATGTTGAAGGGGTCAACTCAATGCAACGATTTGGTGTCATGGATTCCTTATCCTGCTACAATATTATATTGGGTAGTCCATGGATCCATGATATGAAAGTTGTGCCATCGACCAATCATCAATGCATCAAGATTCCTACCCCTTGGGGGTAGTCAAGGTGGAAAGTGATCAACAGGAAGCAAAGGAGTGTTACTCTTCTTCGATGAAATCCTCGACAAAGCCTAATGCAGCATAGCAATTAAAGATGCGAGCCCAGGATATCGTGGAGGCTTCGGAGCAGGATGTAAAGAAAATTATCCTGGATCAGGATAATCCAGATATCTCGGTGCTCGTAGGAACCAATATCCCTCAGGATATTGAAAATCAATTGACTAACTTTTTGAAATGCAGGATGTTATATCGTTCGAAACAAACCATGCTAATTGATGACCAAGGGCTTCATCCTGAAACTCAGGACCCATCCACCTTTGGCCATCATATTGTTTTAAGTGCAGGAAATGTAAATTGTTCTAGTGCAGGAAAAGTAAATTGTTTTGGATTACAAACCACAACCATCAAATTTACAAAATGGGCTCCGGCCTCAGCATCAACATCCATCATCGCCCATTTCACTGCTTTCAAGGAGCAACACCCTCTTCAACCATTGGATCCTCGCCAGTATCTGCTCCAGTATCTTTAGCAGCATCCTCACCAGCATCATCCGCCTTCTCAGCCATCTTAGCAGGCTCCTCAACAGCAGGCTTCACAGGATGCTCCATAGGGTTGCCACCGAGATCCCTCAACTTCGCCTCCCAAACTTCGACATTCCACGAAGGGCATTCAAGGCCCATGGTCTTGGCTTCATAGGCCATTTTCAACCTGGCTTGGAGGAGGGAGATAATAACGGAGCCCTTAAGGCTCTCTCGATAAGAAGCCATGTCCTGTTCATGTTGAACCTGAGCTGCATCGTATTTGGCCTGTGCTTCTTGGAGTTTTATGAACATAATGAGGAAAGATCAAGTAGATATAGCCCGAGTATAGGGGGTGATGAGTAAAAATCGCATTGGAAGTTGTAGCGTGTCACCTCAACCGTCGTTTCAACTTAATAAACTTGGTTTATGAGATAAGCTTTAAAATATATCCGTTGGAATTGGTATACCAACAGATATATTTTAAGGACAATTGTTATGGTGGTTTTCTGCTCGTATATCCTGAACAATGTTGGGTCCCGTTGACACAGGATCTGATCGTAGGAACAAGATGAATCGATTTCGTCTTAGTGTGCGGAATCCATTAAGACAAATCACAGATTTATGCAACAGAGAATTCAACGTTTAACTTCTTGTCTGTTCGTTCTATTAATCATTCTGAAAGTCACAAAGTTCCGGAGAACGTACAGACTACCCGTGCGTGTGTCAAAAGTCTTAACAAAGTTGCACCGGACCTACTATATATAGACAGACTCATGATACTAATAAGTGTTGTACGTGCGGGTGGGCTACCCGTACGTATGACTCACCCGTACGTGTGATCATCCGTGCGTATGACTTATCCGTGCGGATAAGTCATCCGTGCGTATGGCCATACGTGCGTATTGCCATCCGTACGAGTTAAACTTGTTCCAAACAACACTTTTACATACAGACCCTATTCCTGAGTTGTCCTGCTAACTACATACATACATACAATCAAACACAGAACAAAATATGACTACATGCTGACGGAAGCTACAGACGTAATGTACTAACAGACTCCCCCTCGGATGTAGCTGTAGTACCTTCCAGCATAGTCTTTAATTCCTTCTGCTGCGTCTTCGGTCACGCGCTTTCACTCTTCTTTTCTGTGCTCTTTCCTCCAACATTCTTTTTCTCTTTTGTCTTCCCTCAGTCAACCACCAATGTCTGTAGACAGGATCTCCATCACGCTTTCGTTCCCATCTTGGAATTTTGTTTTCTTCAGATTCAATTGGTGTTTGATCTGTTGGAGGAACAATTCCCAATTTACGTCTTCCCCGTTCAGCAGCTTTTTCAGCAATCTTCTTTGAACGTTGTTCACGCTTGTATACTTTCAAGAACTCATCAATCTCTAAATCTCTCCATTTAGTCTTCCAGTATCTTCCAGAGTTGATGTCTTTTGCGTAACAAACATCCACAACCTTTTGATATTGCAAAGCTTGCTCTCTATCAGTTCTCTCGTAGACTATTTTGTTGTAGAACAGACAATCGATATCCTTCTTTGAGCAGTTGACAAGCCACATAGGATCTAACACACAGATCCTTCTAGCTTCTCCTGTGGACTTGTTATTTAACGAGATTATTGCTTCAGCTGTAGTTTGATTATACAACCACCCTTCAAACTCATCGTGGAAATCTTGCTCCATCGCCCTTAAAGGCATATTCTTCAAACAACTTGGAGGTTTGAAATCCAGAGTAATATCCTTTTCACCACTTTCTAAGGTTCTGACAATCTGTTGAGGAAATTGTGGTTTCCAATCAGGATATCTTTTCTCAGCTTGCAGCTTCACGTAATTCCATAACTTTTGATCATGTTGTTTTACATCTAACCCATGGTAGAATTCTTTGATGTTCTTTGTTTTCACCAATTCGTCTATATCCCACCATGGTAGAGTTTTGATACCAGACAGGAACTCAAAATACTGTACTCCCTCTTCTCTTCTGATCGCATAAACTTTCAAGTCTTCCAAATATCCCCATGAAAGAATGTCACCCCAAGAGAGTTCTTTGTCGTGTGTAAAGAATTGTAGTGCCCGAAGTTTCTTTCTCTCTTTAGGCATGACTTTGTACCATTTCTTCCTTTCTTCTGCAAGATTTTCTCTCGGTATAGTATTTGGAATACCTTCTGCGGACACCTTCTCCACTATCTTCCTTCTAATTTCATCTTCATTTCGATCCTTGAACATTTCCGACAATGAAGGAAATGTTGAATCAATCCCAGAATAATGAAAACGAACTTCATCATCAGATGAATCTGAAGCATCCTCAACGATTACATCATTGTAATTATCAGCTTCAAAGGCATATCTTGTATCAAATACATCTTCAGAAGTTTCAGGAATCTCATCTTCAATATCGAACTTAAATTTACCTTCTTGCAACCCCAATTCCTCTAACATTTCTTCCCTTGTTCTACTAACCTCAATCACCTCTTGACTTTTATCTTGTAAGAAAATGACAGTGGGATTTGAGAGGAATACCTGATCAGAGTGTTGCTTTCCAGAAGTGTAAGTTTCTTGATGATCATCATCTTCTTGTTCGTTGATTTGATCATTCAGAAACTCCTCTATCCTTTGTTCATCAATAGGATTCTTCACAATCAATCCTGACGAACCTTGATCATCGTCATCATTCTTTTTATCATCATCATCTTTCTTGTTATCATCGTCTTTCTCTTCTTCATCGTTTTTCTCCTCATCTTCATCTTCGTCATCATCTACAAGAAGTTCTTCATCTGAATCACTAACAACCTCTCCACGAGCCTTCTTTGCTTCTTTTCTCCTTCTCATAACTTTCATTCTGTAAAAACCATCTTTTGAGTTGAGAGGCACAATGTAAGCATCACCAACAAGAACAAACTGCTTTGTCTTCCATTCAAGTAGTAACACTTCTTTGGCCTTTTTCTTCTTTTGAGCAACAGCAACTCTACGAATGATTTCTTCAGAATCAATGATTTGAGAAGGCTCTCCAACTAACATGAAATCTTGATTATGTACAACTTGTTCTTGAACAACTTGTTCTTGAGCATGTTCAGCATCAATCATTTCAGCATCAACTTGAAGTAAAGAACCACCAGCTTCTTGAACATCTTTAATTATGCTTTTGTTCTTTTGGATAGCATCCTCAGCCAGTCTTCGTTCTCTTTCAAGTCTTCTTTCTTCAACTTTCTTTACTTCAATTTCATTGAAAGCAGCATGAACATCCTTCTTCAAAAGATTTTCCACAACGGAATATAACATCTTCAGTTGTTCATCTTTCATCACTTTGTCAGCTTTCATGGCTTCCATCTCCAACTTCATTATTTTCATTTCGTTTGAAGTAGATTCACTCATTTCACTGACCACCTGATTGAGTGTTTGATTTACATCTTGGAGATTCTTGTTTAATGAAGAAATTTCTGTCAAAAGAGCTTCAATCACTTTGGTATTACTATCACCATCTTCCTTTATCTTCTTCATGATGCGTTCATCCTGGATTAACACCGTTCTAAGTTGATCATGAGCTTTCATTATCTTGTTCACTTGCCCTTTTAAAAGATCACGTTCACTTTCAGCTTTTTCTTTTTCTTTCTCAAGATCTTTGACTTTCTTTGCAAGAATTCTTACTGCTTCATTGTTGAATAAGTCATCATCAAAAGCCAGATCTTCTAAAGGATCACCTGAAGCAGATGGCATATGGCTAAAGAAATCATCTGAATCTTTTGGCCGTGAGGACGATTCTGGAATCTCTATTGTTTCTGGTACATTTGGAAATTGTGAGGTAAAGACTCCAGCATCAGTAACTTCAACGTAGTCATCGTGACTAGTCTGCTTTTCTGCTTCTGTTTCTTGTGGTTGAGGAGATTCAACATGTTGAGTATCTTTGCCATCATGTTCCTTTTGAACTTGACTTTCTCCTTTTCTTGCTCGAACACTTCTTGGAATGAGACCTGATACAACAGCTTTTCTTTTCTTGATTTGTTTCTTTGGAATCTCAGGATCATAAGTTGAATCTTCTTCGTCTGATCCCTTCTTTTTCTTTGGAGACCTTTTCTTCAACTGAACCTTTCCTTTACCAAGAGTAAGTGGATCAAGTTCAGATTCTGATATTGTGGTTTCAGAATCATCATCACTTGAAAGATCTTGAACGACTCCTTCTTGATCTTTAACACCTTCTTGATCTTTAACTCCTTTAGCAGCATCCTCATTCTTCTTTAAGAAACTTTCAAGAGATTGTGATAACAACTCAGTTCCTTCTTGAATAACAGCTGACGGCTCCAGAACTTGTTCATCTATCAGCTTGTGCTGCTGTTTTCTAGAAGACCCTGCAAAACAGATGTTTTACAAAATCATTAGAAATTTTTACAGTATAAAATTCTAATTTCCTTGAGACTCCCCCTTTCACAATACCCTTTTTCACACTCTTTGGAATAGAAACTGCAGGGGACGTCTTTGGAGTTCTCTTCCTTTTTCCATCTTTGACACACCACCATCTTGTATCCTTCTTATAGAACAAACTCATCTTGTCATCTTCGTTATCAGAATTGCTGTCTTCATGTCTCCACGCATCATTCTCTGGAGCTACATAGCTTGGATTTGAAATTTTGCAGATCATTCTCTTTGCTCCAGGATTTGGACCTTTTATCAATCTGCTGATAGTATCTGGTGTCATGTGCCTTAGGCCCAAAATGTCACTGCTTTTCTTTTCTAAAACTTGAAACTGATCATCTATCAACATCTGGACAAACCTAGGATACATAAGAAACCTCTTGCTTCCATCCTTTATATTCTCAGTCATGTGATCAAAAATTACTTGAGAAATATTGTATGGTCTGTTCAGAACAAGGCAAGCAATGATATTCATGATGTAATCCTGAGTTTCATCATATCCACCTTTTCTGTGTGATAAAGCATGAAGCACACAATGAATCATGAATTTATAAGCATGGCTAAAACATGTCTTCTGCATTCTTCCATTCACACTCCCAGCAAAACCCATCCTACACCACAATCCTTTTACTAAACGTTCAGAAACTATGGTTGGATCACTATCATTGTCTCCTAACTTCAAAACTCTCCTTATATCACCAACTGTCACTTTCATCTCTAAATCTACATCTTTTCCACTCTCATCTTTCTTTGATACAGCTGAATAAATGGTCTTATCACTTTCTTCGTATCTTGCAGCAGTCCAAAAACGTTTCACATGTGATTCATATACTACTGTCTTATCAGTTAAGGCCTTAGAAACTCTACATTCCCTCAAAAATTTTGCAACATCTTGAACTACTGTGTTCTCGGTATACACTTCATCCAAAATACAATATATATTATGAGCTTTATCCCAATCCTGCAGAAATTTTATTCATTTTTAAAAAAATTTGGGATCTCAAAATATTCTGTCAAGAAAAGACTTGGTGTATGATATGATACTTGAATGGTTATCCGTATGAATGACTTGTCCGTGCGGATAAGTTGTCCGTGCGGACAACTTGTCTACACCGCGTATAGCCACCCGTACGTACAACATAACATATCCCCGGATTGCCATCCGTGCGTGCAACATGTCATTGCCACGGGTTGTCATGCGCGCGTACAACCTGTCCTTGCTACGGATTGCCATACGTGCGTACAACATTACTTACCACGGATTGCTATGCACGCGTACAACATGACATAGCTACGGACTACCATACATGCGTACAGCATAACTTGCCACGGATTGCCATACGCACGTACAAGTTGTGCGTGCGGATACAAGTCACAGATGAAGAACAGTTTATGAACATCAAAAATTTTCTCTGGCAAAATCTAAAATTGAACATAGATCTACACAGAAAATGTTAAGGCGATCAAAACCCTATGTTCAACGATGTCTAAAACGTTCTACACACAGGTCAATTTCACAAAAACCTAGCCGACACTTCGTACGTTCAACCATCAGATCTACAAGATTTTAACATGTTATAACACAAATTAAACCGGTAAAATCCTAGATCTATGCATTCCGAACAAGAACCTATGATTTATTCATGACAAAACGAACTAACACAGGCTAGATCTGAGATTTAAGGCTCCGAAAGAACAGATACGTGATGAACAGCGATGAACAAATATTAATCAATGGATTATTGCAAATTTAAGTTAGAAAAACATACCTTTGCCATTGCTAATGTTGTGCTAACCAACGAAAACAACGATCCGTGCAAAGAATTCCGAAATCAGAAAGTCAAAGTGTGAGAGAGAAAGAGTGTTGTGCGTGCGGATAGCTTTGACTGACACTTTGACTCTCAATTTATACAATCATCAGACGCGTATGGTCACCCGAGCGCATTGCCATCCGTGCGTATGGCTACCCGTCCGGATGAACATCCGAATGAGGCACACTTTACTTTTTCAATGAAAACTTTGATTTTTCTCAACTTTTGTCAGATTATAGAAATCCACTTAAGTTGCTTGGTTCAAATTAATGGCCCAAGGAACTTAATTTGTCGACCAAGTTCAACTTAATGACCTTGGTTGACTAGAAGCAAAACATACTGACTTTTGAAAATTTTGTTCAGACATTTTTCTGAAAAATTACAAGTATCAACTTAATGAACTTGTGTTTCACACTTTCAATTTCAGATTAGACATGATTAGCTCCAAACTCATCTTCCAATCCAGAAACTTCCTGCATCTTCTATTACTTTCGAATCCGAAGATCAACTCTCCACTTTGGTTTGTCGGAAAATAAAGCAGAAAAATAAAATCTTTTTGGGATTTTTAATGAAGCAAGAAGAATAAAACAGAAAGCAGTAAAAGTAAACTATTTACAAACATATTTTTGGTGAGCGTGTTAGGGAATCATATCAGCTTCCGACAAGTCACAAGTACCATTAAGCTTAATTTCATGCTAATCATTAAGCAATTCACCTCGATTGTCGATATACTGGTCCATCTTAAATTTTTACGCACATTTCAATCTGTTCAGGATATGATTTTAGTGTTTTAAAGACTTAAACTTATACATGTGTCCCACCTCTTGAATATACTCCCGTATCCAGAATCTCAATAATCAGTCTTACAGGTGAGTATACATCAATGATATCTGTACATAATTTAGGTATGCGAGGGCCGAGGGATCTCAGGTCGATACTTCCGTATACGCAGAGAGATATCGGCTTCGACTTTTAAGGTATGTCCCCTTTAGAGGATCTTTTTGCTACAACAGCAGCGTTTATCAATTTTATTGTTTCAGCATGCTGAGGGTTTTAATGCTATATTTCAAGCATTTGCAGAAAGTATTATCCAGGGACTAGGTCAGAACTACCGTTCAGCAGAAGTCCCGGAATAATACCCCAGACATCATTGAGAATAAAGACCTAGTATATCAGATTATGAAACCTGTCAAACGAGATTTCAGGGGTTACCTATATATCCAAGTGGTGTTCCCCACGAAATAAGCAAGTAAGATTTTAGGTTTATATCCCGAACAAATCTACTAAATGTGTAAAAACCTATCGACACATCATTAGTGAGACTGTTTAACGTATTTGAACTTTCCATTTCTTTAGCGTACAGTAACTGACTAGCTGATGTACTATCATTTTCCCTTTTTACACAAACTCTTTTTGAAATTTTATCATGTTTTTGGGTTTTTGAAATTTTCTAATGTTTTTGGCTTTTTCGAATTTTTTATTGTTTTTGTATTTTCTGAAAAAATATCCCCCCCTAAAAACCAAAACAAGTAAAAATTCGACAAACCATTGCAGATTGTTTCTCAACATCATCTACAGTGGCACCTTCGTCAACGCCAACAATTTCCTCCGCATCCGATAGCAACTTCATACCATTAAGTTTCAAAAGATATTTAAAGCGAGTTTTATCAAATGCTTTGGTATGTAAGTCAGCTTTTTGTTCATCGGTATGGATTTTCTCTATTCGTATCAACTTCTTCTCGAAACAGTCTCGGATGAAGTGATGACGAATTTCAATGTGTTTTGTTTTAGCGTGATGAACAGGATTTTTTGTTATGTTTATTGCTGCCTCATTATCAACAAAGATAGGGGTGTTAAGAAATTGCAAACCGTAGTCTCGCATCTGTTGCTGGATCCACAAGATCTGAGAGCAGCAGCTGCTAGCAGATACATATTCGGCTTCACAAGTGGATAAAGCGACAGAGGTCTGCTTCTTGCATTGCCAGGTGACCAATCGTGGTCCGAAAAACTGGCACCCCGCTGTTGTTGATTTAGCATTCACTTTGCAGCATCCGAAATCAGAATCAGAATATCCTTCGAGCATGAAGTCGCCAACTTTTGGATACCACAACCCCAGAGATGGAGTTCCTTTCAGGTAGCGTAGAATCCTTTTCACAATTACCATGTGCGAAGCTCTAGGATTTGACTGAAATCGCGCCGCGAGGCAGGTTGGATACATAATATCCGGTCTTGATGCCGTCAAGTACATTAACGAGCCAATCATGGAACGATATAATGTTTCGTCTACCTTCTCTCCGGTGAGATCAGGGTTGATCCCATGATTTGTCGCTAATGGGGTGGAAATTGGTGACATTCCTGACATCCCGAATTTCTCCAGAACATCATGAACGTATTTTGTTTGATGTATGAAAGTTCCTTCGGGAAGTTGATCAACTTGAAGTCCCAAGAAGAACTTCATCTCACCCATTGAAGACATTTCAAACTTCTGCTTCATAACTTGTTCAAAATCTTTGCAGAGTTGTTCATTTGTAGACCCGAAAATTATGTCGTCCACATAAATTTGGACAATCAGAAGATGCCCGTCGACTTCTTTTGTGAAAAGAGTGGCGTCTATCTTTCCTCGAGTGAAATGATTGGCTAACAGATGTTGAGACAAGGTCTCATACCAGGCTCTCGGGGCCTGGTGTAAGCCGTACAACGCTTTGTCAAGGAGATAGACTTTATCTTTGTGAATTGGGTCGGTGAAGCCCGGTGGCTTCCCGACATAAACCTCCTCTTTCACCTTGCCGTAGAGAAACGCCGACTTCACATCTAACTGAAAAACTTTAAATCCTTTCCATGATGCAAACGCAAGGAAGATTCTGATTGCTTCCAGTCTTGCGAAAGGGGCATACACTTCGGTAAAATCTATTCCCTCCTGCTGACTGAAGCCTTGGACAACGAGTCGAGCTTTGTTTCGAATGATAACTCCTCGATCATCCCTCTTGCATTTAAACACCCATTTGGTATTAATCTTCCGGTGACCATCGGGCAAATCTACTAGCTTCCATACACCTAGCTTCTCGAATTGGCTTAACTCCTCCTGCATTGCATTTACCCATGAATCTTCAGTAAGCGCCTCTTTGTATGTCCTTGGTTCTATCTGCGAGATAAAACAACTTAATGAGAATTCAGTTTGTAAAGGAGCAACTTTTGTATAAAAACATGTAAGCCCTTGATCAAGCTGTCTTCGAGTGCGGACGCCTGATTGCAGTTCTCCGATTATTAGTTCCTCCGGATGATAAGAAAGTGTTCTTGGCATTACTTCGCCTGAAACATCTACTTCGCTCTCCAAATTTGTGATGTTTTGATCAGCAACTTGTTCACTGACTGGAATAGTTTGATTTGAAGACTGGATTATCTCCCCCTCAGAGTCTGAAACATCATGATCGAATATTGGTCTGTTTTCAGATTCTTGATTTACATTTTCTGCCGTCTGATTTTCTTGAGCAACATCATGTTCTCCAGCATTGCTTGGACCGGCCTCATCATCATTTGAAGCTTGTCGTTTTCGATAAGATTCTGCTGGGAACCTTTCATCTTCATACTCTCTTAGAATATCCAACTCATCAAAGAATTCCGGTTCTTCTTCCATGTTGAAGGACTCCCACAAAACATCATAATTGAAACGCCATGAGTCGCCCGGATTTTGTGGAGGCATTGTGTGACCTTGACATTCAACATTTTGAGCTTCAATAATTCGCTTTAGACTTGGAACGAAGACTCGTCGTAAAGGACTTGCATATCCTACGAATATTCCTTCAATACTCTTTTCACCAAACTTTCCAAAAGGTTCAAGAACCGTACAGGGCGACCCGAACGGTTCAAGATACTTCAAATTCGGTTTTCGGTTATTAATCAACTCAAAGCATGTTTTGTTGAATTTCTTGACAGTTAGAACTCTGTTGAGCGTGTAGCATGTAGCGGAAACAGCTTCTGCCCAGAAATTTATCGGTAACTTTGAATCTGCAAGCATTGTTCTGGCCGTTTCGATCAGTGTCCTGTTTTTACGTTCTGCAACTCCATTCTGTTGTGGAGTGTACGGAGCACTGAACTCATGCAAGATACCCCTTTCATCACAATATTCTTCCATATTGTTGTTTTTGAACTCAGTACCATTATCACTTCTAATTCTTCTGATACGCCTTTGGTACAAATTTTCAATCTTTTTGAACAACCCCATCAACCTTTCAAATGTTTCCTCTTTCGACTTCAAGAATAACACCCATGAGAATCTGGAATAATCATCAGTGACCACAAGACAATAAAGTTCTCCAGTAATACTTTTGACATTCACAGGACCAAATAAATCCATGTGAAGTCTCTCCAAAGGTCTTGAGACTGAATTGACTTGCTTTTTGGGGTGTGACTTTTTCTTTTGCTTGCCTTTCATGCAACTAATGCACTCTTGTTCTAGATGGAAACCTTTAATGTGAACTCCCAGAACCAAATCATTGTGCACAAGATGATTCATTTTACGAAGATGAATGTGCCCCATCTTACGATGCCACAACTTTGATTCTTTCTCTGTTGCTCTTGAAACAAAACAGTGTGCCTGACCCGTTGTTGTAGTTGCTACAGTCATGTCTAAAACATACAGATCATTCACTCTAGGAGCTCTCATGATGATCCATTCTTCAGGAATAACAAACCCTGGTTTCAAAATCAAACACTCTTTGTCTGTGAAGTGAGTAGTATACATTCGGTCACATATCTGTGAGATACTTAGCAGATTATTTTCCAGCTCAGCAATGTAGTTAACTCTCTCAAACGTGACGATCCCGTTGGATAATGTTCCTTCACCTACAATTCTACCACCTTGGTTACCCGCGAACCCCACATAACCTCCATTAAAATTTCTGACATCATACAGCAGCGCTGTCTTTCCAGTCATGTGCCGAGAAGCTCCACTATCCATAATCCAACGTGAGACGGATCTTGGAAGCTCCTGCACATGTAAAAAAAATTAATGAGATTTTGATGCTACCCAAGCCTCTTTTGACTCAGGTAACTTGAAATTAAGGTGTGTTGTTTTAGTGTAAAGTGGCGGAAAGTTTTTATCATTCATTTTAAGGCTTTCAGCAGTTCCAGCTTCAACCTCTTTGAATAAGAAAAATTCGTCTTTTTGAGATTGATTTGCTGGTTGATTTTTCTTCACCACATACTTCTTTTCAGAAGTCGATTTCTTTTTCTCATAAAACTTCAAAGGTACATACTTCTTCTTGGTAGAAGATGATGATTTTTCAGTTTCAGACACCTTTGATGAATCAACTTTCTTTTCGACAATTTTTGGCTTCCATGTTTGTTGAGGTGAGGCAACCCGTTGGTAAAATTTATCATTTTTAGTTACCGAATTCTTAACAGGTTCAGTTTTGATCTTGGTGTTATCATTTCTCAAAACATTTTTCTCAACAATCAATGGAGCCTTTCCTTTCACAACATCTTTCTTGATAGAATTCTTCACAGTTTCAGTCTTAGGCTTCAAGTTGGTACACTTTCGTGCAATATGTCCAACTTGATTACATTTGAAACATGTTCGGGTGTCAATTACCCGACTTGAACCTTCAGACTGAGGCTGTGATGCCTTCTTTTCAAAGAACTCTTCGTTTGATTTTAAAAAGATTTCAGACTCCTCTTCTGAAAGTGAACTTGAACTGTTCACAAACACCTTTTTCACAGCAAACTTCTTGTTCTGAACATTCCTTTTCTGATAATTCTTACCACCCTGATATCCTCCCGACCATTGATTTTGATTGTTGTTAGAACGACGTGGTGGAATAACAGGTTTCTTATAGTAAGCTTTATCTTTCTCAAAATTCATATGTCTCTTTGTTTGTTTCAAACTGTCCACTTCAGACAAATCAATTTCAACCAGTTTGAAAACATTTTTCAATTTCTTCACATTAACATTCTCCAGAGGAAACTCAAAGTCTGAATACAACTTATCAGAACCAGACATCTTGTACATCACAAAACCCGGTTCATCATTTGAGTTGTGTTTAGATTTTGGTTTCGGAATGTAGTTGTTTAGAAAACATTCTTCATCTTCAGTCGAATCACTATCCAAGACACTTTCAGCCATGCCTTTTATGATCTCAGTTTGAACACTGTCATCGGATGATGAAGATGAAGAAAATGTTACATCTATTGATTCTGGCAATTTTATCTCATTTGTTTCAATATCATTATTAACCAACCCAGATTGCTTCTTTGAGAAATTGTTTAGAACCGGTGGTGGAACTTGATGAAACCCCACCCCAGTTCCATCACAGTATACATCTTCGCCAGCTTTGGTTTTACCAATGGGTTTTGGAACAATGTGTTGCAAAACAAAGCTTGCAGAGTTGTAACTGCTCAGTTTTAGATTAATTCGTTCATTCTCAATTTTTGCCTCTTCAAACTGAAGTTTCAATTTTGCAATTTCATCAAGTTGTTGGTTAATTAACTCCTCTTTTACTCGAAGAACTCCTGATAGTTGAAGATTTTCTTTTGTTGTTTTACTGTTTCTCTCATCAGAATCTTTAACCGTTCGCTTCAGCTTCTCAAAACTTTCAGAAATTTTACGACTTTCAATAATCAGTTTTTCATTTTCTTTTCTTATTCTTTCAATGTCATTTTTATCATTTTCAATTTTATCAGCTAATTCCTTTGATCTATCATTCGAAGCTTTCAGCATTTTGTCACGGTTTAAGATTTGATCTTCAACCCTTTTGACTTTACTGGTCAACTCTTCAATCTTCTTACCATTTAGGTAAGTGATTGTACTACAAACTTTGCACTCTTTCATGCAATTTTTGCAGTCTTTTTCCGATTTACCAATCTTACCTGACTCAAGTGTACCATTTGAACTGACCTTGTTTGTTGACTCAGTTCCAGAACTAGAAACTACCTCAAGTTCTTTTGCAGCAAGAACTTTATCTGCCATCTTCCTCAAGTTTTCAGCCGTTAGCTCTTGTGATGTATCAATGATTCCATCATCAGCATTCTTTGACTTTGGTTTCTGTTCTGCTTCTTTGACTTTTTCTTCTTTCTCAACTTGTTTCTCATCACCACCTCCCCACCATTCTCTTTGTCTCGCTTCTTCTTCCTCGGCAAATTGTTGGGTAAGAGCATCAATATCGATGGAATCTGGGTTAATTGCAATGTTTCCTTGAGGATCAAGGTAACACTCTCTGTCGGCATCCCACCTTTTTGCTCTTTTTGCTTCTTTGTAAGTGTTATAAACTCTGCTCATTCTGGCTTGGGCTTTCATTCTTCGGTTGACGAATTTTTCTTCTTCAGTTCTAATGTCTTTAAAAGGAATAATCTTCGTCACGAATGCATAACCCACAGCATCTTCTTCAGGCAATAGCTCGCTCCAATCATAACCTTCGTCATCATGGATTACGGCAAGAGCTCTAGACTTCTCTTTGTTGTCTTCAACTTGCTTCAATCTGGGTGGCTCGGATTTATTCTGGTGATAGATTGCTTTCTTGTAATAATCATCTCTGAAGGGGTTTTCTGACTCATCGGCATATGCATTTCTGCATTCTCGTTTGAAGTGACCCTTCTGCTTACATTTGAAGCATGTCACCTTCGATTTATCAAACCCCAGCTTAGTAGATGCACCACCAATTGTCTTTCTGCCGGTAATTTCCATGAATCGTTGTGCTCTACGAACAGCACTGGCCATAGCCCAACGAATATCGATCAGCTCCATCTCCTCGGGATCAATCTGATCATAATCTTCTTTCGTCAGATTGGTATTACCTATCTTCCCGGCTACTAACCCTTCGTATGACTCCAAAACAGATGCTAAAAAGATCATCTGCTGTTTGGCCGATTCTTCATCAAAATTTTGAGCATTCTTCAAATCGATCGCAATGTTGCAAGAAAGAGCGTTCTTAGGAACAGATTGTTGTTGACTTGAAGAACTTGAAGAAGATCCCTGACTTGGAATGTTGGATGAAAAACCTCCATGAAAACCACTGTTTGAGCTTGGATTTTCTTTACTTGAAGTATTTGTGTTTTCAGCGGAGAAAGCAGTTCTTGGAGAAACATTCTTCGGAATCATACTCTTTGGATAGTACAACTCCATGTTTTGTTGATATGATGGATGATTAACTTTGTTTTTCTTTATCTCCAATTCATGACTTTCTAGTCTTTCAATCAGCAAATCGACAGTCAAACTTTCAGGTTTAATTGTGTTCTTTAACATCAGTGCATAGTATTGCCAATCCATCTCCTCTGGTAGTGAATCGAACAATTTGTCAACAAGATCCTCTGGAGGATAGTTTACTCCGTGCCTTGCCAATTCCAACTTTAAGTGTCCAAATCTTTCAATCATTTTACAAACAGATTCACCTCTTAAACATCCGAACAAATCAAACTCCTTTCTCAACAATTTCTTTTTGTTTTTGATTATTTCTTCACTTCCTACACATTTTTTATTTAACTTTGCCCATAGATCTTTTGCGTTTGTGTATTCAATGAGTGAAATAATGTCGTCTCTTACGGATTGATGAATCAAAGCGATGCATTTTTGTTCAGCTATATAGTTATCTATTTCTTCTCCTTCTGACATATTCTCAAAATCTCGTCTTTCTGAAGCAAAACCGTTCTTTAAGTTCTTCCAGCTCGGATATGCAAAGGCTTTCATCCATTCTTCGAATCTTTTTGCCCACCGATTATATTCTTCGATTGCCATTAGCTTTGGTGGTTTGTTGTAGGTACCATATACGCTTTCAACACTTAGTGCATCGGATAACGTTTTCTTTGGATTTGGATTGGGATTTTCATTTGAACGATTGGAAGTATCGTCTCCAGAATTACCTGCGAAGGCATACATCTCACTGAAGGGATTCATGAATTCTTCCATTTCAAGTACCTGAAACAATTTTCAAACACTTAGAAATTTTTTTACAAATTTTAAAACTTCACACACTTGAACCGGATAGTTATCCGTTCGAACAGGAATACGAATGATTAACAAAGTCTATCCGCACGGACGGTAATCCGCTCGGATGGTTGTGCGTACGGGTAGCTTTGACTTTTTGACTATTCTGGTTATCTGCACGGATTGTAAACCGTGCATGTAGTAACAAACTAATCCAAATTGCTTACGTGTGATCATCCGTGCGTATGACTTATCCGTGCGGATAAGTCATCCGTGCGTATGGCCATACGTGCGTATTGCCATCCGTACGAGTTAAACTTGTTCCAAACAACACTTTTACATACAGACCCTATTCCTGAGTTGTCCTGCTAACTACATACATACATACAATCAAACACAGAACAAAATATGACTACATGTGTCGATAGGTTTTTACACATTTAGTAGATTTGTTCGGGATATAAACCTAAAATCTTACTTGCTTATTTCGTGGGGAACACCACTTGGATATATAGGTAACCCCTGAAATCTCGTTTGAAAGGTTTCATAATCTGATATACTAGGTCTTTATTCTCAATGATGTCTGGGGTATTATTCCGGGACTTCTGCTGAACGGTAGTTCTGACCTAGTCCCTGGATAATACTTTCTGCAAATGCTTGAAATATAGCATTAAAACCCTCAGCATGCTGAAACAATAAAATTGATAAACGCTGCTGTTGTAGCAAAAAGATCCTCTAAAGGGGACATACCTTAAAAGTCGAAGCCGATATCTCTCTGCGTATACGGAAGTATCGACCTGAGATCCCTCGGCCCTCGCATACCTAAATTATGTACAGATATCATTGATGTATACTCACCTGTAAGACTGATTATTGAGATTCTGGATACGGGAGTATATTCAAGAGGTGGGACACATGTATAAGTTTAAGTCTCTAAAACACTAAAATCATATCCTGAACAGATTGAAATGTGTGTAAAAATTTAAGATGGACCAGTATATCGACAATCGAGGTGAATTGCTTAATGTTTAGCATGAAATTAAGCTTAATGGTACTTGTGACTTGTCGGAAGCTGATATGATTCCCTAACACGCTCACCAAAAATATGTTTGTAAATAGTTTACTTTTACTGCTTTCTGTTTTATTCTTCTTGTTTCATTAAAAATCCCAAAAAGATTTTATTTTTCTGCTTTATTTTCCGACAAACCAAAGTGGAGAGTTGATCTTCAGATTCGAAAGTGATAGAAGATGCAGGAAGTTTCTGGATTGGAAGATGAGTTTGGATTCGAAAGTGATAGAAGATGCAGGAAGTTTCTGACAAAAGTTGTGAAAAATCAAAGTTTTCATTGAAAAAGTAAAGTGTGCCTCATTTGGATGTTCATCCGGACGGGTAGCCATACGCACGGATGGCAATGCGCTCGGGTGACCATACGCGTCTGATGTCTGTATAAATTGAGAGTCAAAGAGTCAGTCAAAGCTATACGCACGCACAACACTCTTTCTCTCTCACACTTTGACTTTCTGATTTCGGAATCTTTTGCACGGATCGTTGTTTTCGTTGGATAGCACAACATTAGCAATGGCAAAGGTATGTTTTTCTAACTTAAATTTGCAATAATCCATTCAAGTATCATATCATACACCAAGTCTTTTCTTGACAGAATATTTTGAGATCCCAATTTTTTTTAAAAATGAATAAAATTTCTGCAGGATTGGGATAAAGCTCATAATATATATTGTATTTTGGATGAAGTGTATACCGAGAACACAGTAGTTCAAGATGTTGCAAAATTTTTGAGGGAATGTAGAATTTCTAAGGCCTTAACTGATAAGACAGTAGTTTATGAATCGCATGTGAAACGTTTTTGGACTGCTGCAAGATACGAAGAAAGTGATAAGACCATTTATTCAGCTGTATCAAAGAAAGATGAGAGTGGAAAAGATGTAGATTTAGAGATGAAAGTGACAGTTGGTGATATAAGGAGAGTTTTGAAGTTAGGAGACAATGATAATGATCCAACCATAGTTTCTGAACGTTTAGTAAAAGGATTGTGGTGTAGGATGGGTTTTGCTGGGAGTGTGAATGGAAGAATGCAGAAGACAAGTTTTAGCCATGCTTATAAATTCATGATTCATTGTGTGCTTCATGCTTTGTCACACAGAAAAGGTGGATATGATGAAACTCAGGATTACATCATGAATATCATTGCTTGCCTTGTTCTGAACAGACCATACAATATTTCTCAAGTAATTTTTGATCACATGACTGAGAATATAAAGGATGGAAGCAAGAGGTTTCTTATGTATCCTAGGTTTGTCCAGATGTTGATAGATGATCAGTTTCAAGGTTTAGAAAAGAAAAGCAGTGACATTTTGGGTCTAAGGCACATGACACCAGATACTATCAGTAGATTGATAAAAGGTCCAAATCCTGGAGCAAAGAGAATGATCTGCAAAATTTCAAATCCAAGCTATGTAGCTCCAGAGAATGATGCGTGGAGACATGAAGACAGCAATTCTGATAACGAAGATGACAAGATGAGTTTGTTCTATAAGAAGGATACAAGATGGTGGTGTGTCAAAGATGGAAAAAGGAAGAGAACTCCAAAGACGTCCCCTGCAGTTTCTATTCCAAAGATTGTAAAAAAGGGTATTGTGAAAGGGGGAGTCTCAAGGAAATTAGAATTTTATACTGTAAAAATTTCTAATGATTTTGTAAAACATCTGTTTTGCAGGGTCTTCTAGAAAACAGCAGCACAAGCTGATAGATGAACAAGTTCTGGAGCCGTCAGCTGTTATTCAAGAAGGAACTGAGTTGTTATCACAATCTCTTGAAAGTTTCTTAAAGAAGAATGAGGATGCTGCTAAAGGAGTTAAAGATCAAGAAGGTGTTAAAGATCAAGAAGGAGTCGTTCAAGATCTTTCAAGTGATGATGATTCTGAAACCACAATATCAGAATCTGAACTTGATCCACTTACTCTTGGTAAAGGAAAGGTTCAGTTGAAGAAAAGGTCTCCAAAGAAAAAGAAGGGATCAGACGAAGAAGATTCAACTTATGATCCTGAGATTCCAAAGAAACAAATCAAGAAAAGAAAAGCTGTTGTATCAGGTCTCATTCCAAGAAGTGTTCGAGCAAGAAAAGGAGAAAGTCAAGTTCAAAAGGAACATGATGGCAAAGATACTCAACATGTTGAATCTCCTCAACCACAAGAAACAGAAGCAGAAAAGCAGACTAGTCACGATGACTACGTTGAAGTTACTGATGCTGGAGTCTTTACCTCACAATTTCCAAATGTACCAGAAACAATAGAGATTCCAGAATCGTCCTCACGGCCAAAAGATTCAGATGATTTCTTTAGCCATATGCCATCTGCTTCAGGTGATCCTTTAGAAGATCTGGCTTTTGATGATGACTTATTCAACAATGAAGCAGTAACTAACTAATCCAAATCGTTCAGACAGCTGTCCGCACGGGTGAATGACGTCATCAAATACGAACAGCTAAACATGATTTTTGATGAATTTGATCTAGTTTTAGATTGATTCTGATTATGAAACTAAGTAGGATTATATTTTGAATGATTGCGAGTTGATTGATATCGATTTTAACAAATTTTAACCGTAAATTCTAGCTCAATTTTAGGTTTTTCTGATTTTATGGTGACAAATGAAGAACAGATGTAAAATCTAAGTAGATATAGAAGAAATCCGTCAAATTTCCGGTGAAATTTGAATCAAATCGGTAACAGAAGTCAAATCTCCGGTGAAATTCGACTTTGATCGGCAAATGAAACTTGAATTCCGGTGAATTCAGTGTTGTTGATCTCGATTCGGCTCCCTGGATGCTCTGATACCACTTGTTGGGTCCCGTTGACACAGGATCTGATCGTAGGAACAAGATGAATCGATTTCGTCTTAGTGTGCGGAATCCATTAAGACAAATCACAGATTTATGCAACAGAGAATTCAACGTTTAACTTCTTGTCTGTTCGTTCTATTAATCGTTCTGAAAGTCACAAAGTTCCGTAGAACGTACAGACTACCCGTGCGTGTGTCAAAAGTCTTAACAAAGTTGCACCGGACCTACTATATATAGACAGACTCAGGATACTAATAAGTGTTGTACATGCGGGTGGGCTACCCGTACGTATGACTCACCCGTACGTGTGATCATCCGTGCGTATGACTTATCCGTGCGGATAAGTCATCCGTGCGTATGGCCATACGTGCGTATTGCCATCCGTACGAGTTAAACTTGTTCCAAACAACACTTTTACATACAGACCCTATTCCTGAGTTGTCCTGCTAACTACATACATACATACAATCAAACACAGAACAAAATATGACTACATGCTGACGGAAGCTACAGACGTAATGTACTAACAAACAATATTCTGGCTGTGTTTCTTTTGTTGTGATCAGGATACCGGATCAGGATATTGGTAACATCCTGATGCAGTATCCTGGTAGTAACTAATTAATTCACGTGCAGATTAATGGTGCAAGTCTATAACGTTCAAATGGACTTCTTCTCCCAAAGACTCGGGCAAATTTGTTAGATTATGGACGTTGAAGACTACAACGTTCACAAAGGGAATATTCGATATATCCCGGATTTATAGGCTAGTTAGTTAGTTTTGTTTTACTATAAATAGGAGTGATCGGATCAGATAAGGGGAGACAATCTCTCGAACTCTCTTTCTCTCTAGCTGCAAACACTCACAACACACTTACACTTGTATCAAAATCACATTGTAACACTTAGTTGATCCGCATCATATCCTGCACTGTATCCTGATATTGGAAGCAATAAGAAGAACAAGGCAGCTGTGATTGTCAGCTCCCGAGGTTTTGTGCCGGCGATCTAGATTGATCAAGGGCTTTCCTCGTACATCCCGTGTCACCCTTTACATTTTTGCTCATTGTTTGATTGTAGATACAGCTTGATATCCTGAGCCATATCCTGAAAACTATTTTTATAAACAACTAAATTAGCATATTTTTATATACATTCTTAGCACACTACCTCACTTAACTAATTTGATCACTTAATTACTTCGGTAATTTTTTACCAAAACAATGTGTATACACTAACAGCTGTGTAAAATTAACATATGTGTATCTTGTATAAACTGATACTAGCGAGACTGTATACATGCGTATACACTTACTGCTGTGTATATTGTATATACGGAAACTAGGGAGATTTTAGGGGTTTTGATTATATTGTTTAATAAATGCAATTTACAAAAAACACAAATACCGTTCTGTCAATTATTTTAAAGGGAGGTTACAACGTTATAATTACAATCTTGCCATTGTTTAAAATCTCTAGATGATATAATCCAATGACCCAGATTGGTTCACACAGTTCACTCTCAACCTAGTGGTCACTCAAGAACCCTACCTTATATATATATATATATATATATATGGGAGGGCTATCTTGAGAACGCTAAATATTGTGGGAACCGTGAGAACGAATGAGAAAATCAATCAAAACCGATTTTTTTAATACAAACCTCATTCTAATTAAAATACAACATAAAAAAAAGAATTCACAAAATCAAATAATTAATTTCTCCTCTCAAAATCACTCTTACTATATTTTTTACAAATGTGTAAATATAACAAATTTACACATGTGTAAATGACAAACTTACACATGTGTAAATTTTCGTTATTTATGAATTCACGTAAATTTAAATGTGTAAATTTAATTTCTAACATTGTATTCGAATAATAATGATAAGTGCAAAAAGAAAAATTGAATTTGAATTGTTTTTGACCAAATTCTCATGGTTTTTTCATTCGTTCCCACGGTTCTCGCGATATTTAGCGTTCTCATTTAAACCCTCCCCCATATATATATATATGTGTGTGTATATATAAGGGGTTGGTTAACGTACAATGTTCCTTAACGTATGATGTGTACGCTGGGAAATTACGCACATTATAAAACTCAAAACCCCTAATCGTGCATGTTGAAAAACATAATCACGCATGATCATAATCACGTATGTACAAAATCAGAAATCACGCATGGGTAAAAATCCTAATCAAGCATGTTATACAACTAATCACGCACTATATATAGGATTCGGTTCATTGTGGAACCACTAACAGTTGCGAGAACCATGAGAACTCCTTCCATCCAAAAGAATTTTAACACATCACCTACAATCAATTTAATTTAAAAGGGTATTTTAGTCTTTTTCTCTCATTGTCACATCCTTTCTCTCTTATATCTAAAACACATCATGTCACCATTTATATGTCTTATCTCTCATTTCATCTCTTTTATACTTTTTATATTTAAAATTAGAAAAAAATATCTTAGGCTTTAAATTCAAACTTCAAAAGTATTACGTAATTTAGAAAATACAAAATATCAAAAATCATATTTATTTCTTTTTGCTCTATTTTTTCCTAATTATGACATAATGTTCTTTATAAAATGCAAACTATATTTGTCTTATATGTTTATTAGAAATACAAAATTATCGAAAATGATATCTATTTCTTTTTGCTCCATTTTCCCTAATTCTGACATAATGTTCTCTATAAAAATGCAAGCTATATTTGTCTTATATTTTATTGAGAATTTCTATTTCATTCGTTAATGTTTGATGACTTTGCACTATGATGACTTTGCACCAGGATTGCAGGTATACGATCCACCTAAACCCAACCGCCAGCTTCCAAGCCCTTATTCATGACCCATTTAAGTTCAAATAATTTATAGTGATATATGGATCTGATGCGCGTGTGGTGTCGTATATATTTAAATATATTTTAAGCCCTTTTTACACGTTAGTCAACTTTTAAATTTATAAAACACGATATTTTACTAACACCAAACACACATATGGGCAAGTGCACCCATCGTGAGCGTAGTATAGTGTTGGCAAGATACCGAAGTCGTCCAAGGACACAAGAGCTTTTAATACCGGTTTATCCTCAACGTCTAATCAAATCAAAAAGTTATAAAATTGTTTTTAAACTAGAAAAATAAAACTAACTAAAATGCTGAAAAATAAAATAAAAATAAAGACAGATAGACAAGATGAATCACTTGGCTCCGACTCGTGTTTAGTGTAACCTTTGATTATTTCCGCACTTTTACATTTTTTAAGAGATTATCTTAGTTATTGTAGTAGGCCCCTCTTTTGAAGGTGACGTTACCCTCAACCCAGTACTTTGAGTCAGCAAGGATACAATCCTAAAGGGTCGGATTATTGAAAAATAATTAATTAAGTTATTAATGCATATTGTGGTAGGCCCCTCTTTTGAAGGTGACGTTACCCTCGGCTAAGTAGTCTGAGTCAGCAGGGATACAGTCCTAAGTAGCCGGGTTAAAGTATTAATAGTAGCTTACATATGAGGGGATCAAAGAGTTTGGACCCCCGCCATCCAATACCGGTGGGTATTGAAGGAGGTCCTACTAAATTTGACCCAGGTCCTTGCAGGATCTATACACTGAACAAGGCAAGACTCTTACCAAACCGTTCCCTTAACCCCCGACCAGGTAGCCAACATATCTCCATATAGACCGTGGAGATATGAATGGTGAAAATCTTTTATTTTATATAGACAGTAAAATAATGCCAAGACACCACGGACAAACGATAAGGAAGAATCACCTTTAACATAAGAAACTAGTTATTAAAGTCATTAATACATAACCAAGTAAAAAGTGCGAAAAGTTTAAAAATAAAAAGTATTACACTAGACACTTGTCTTCACCAAGTGATGTAAGAGACTTAGGCAAACATGGCCTTTGATTGTCAAGAACTCTTACTATCAATCATGGATCCCGAGATGACTCACACACTCTACGATGGACGATGGATGATGGTGGTGGATGATGGTGTTGTGATGGTGGTGGGTGGTGGGTGAAGTGTGAGAGAGGTGGTGTACCAAGGGATGGTTTGCAAATGAGCCAAGCACCCCTATTTATAGGCTGAACAGATGCTCGGGCACGGCCCCGTGTCCATTGGGCACGGCCCCGTGTCCATTGGGCACGGCCCCGTGTCTACCTTCCTTCTCTTTCTTCATTAATTGCAGTTTGTCTGCATTAGTTGACCACGCCCCCGTGTCTGCTAGGCACGCCTCCGTGTGTAGAAGCGTATCTGTACTATCAAGATTTCCCCAGATTCTGCGAATCTTAGAGTTGACCACGGCCCCGTGTCCGCTGGGCACGCCCCCGTGGTGGGTGATAGAAGCTTCTACAGCTTTGTCTTTTATGCTGACACTTGGGCATGCCCCCGTGCTCACTGAGCACTGGGCGTGTTCAGCCTTCTGTCTTCTTGATTTTGCTTGGGAAGATGCAGTCGGGGGGGGGGGGGGGTTGGGGCATGCCATGTTTGTTTCTTTTCTTGTATTTATGTTAGATTTAGCTGCCTTTTTGCTTCTTTTGTTCATTTGAGCTCATTTAATCCTGAAAATACAAAAGAAAGACAAAAACACACTTTTTCCAACATTAGTACTAAAAAAGAGTTAGTTTTATGCCACAATTGATGTAATTTATTTGTTGCATTTTTTGCACATCAAATACCCCCACACTTGAATCTTTGCTTGTCCTCAAGCAAAACTCTTTATAATGTGGCTTTACACCCCCAAATGAAATGGGTAGAAGAGAAGGTTTTTGGGCTTGTCATAGAGTGTCGGGATTTCTAAGATTCTTTATTAAGTTTTATTTTTATTTATTTACAATCCTATTCGTCATGATTTATTTAAAACATTACATAAGATAAATTACTTATTAGGGCATAACATGTCTTTTTTTTAAATTTCATTTATATACAAGTTCACATACCTCACGGGGGATCACTCAACACTCGGCCGAAGATGTATTTTAGTGGATCACTCGAGAGCGGCATGGAACTTACTCCTACCATAGGCTTGCCAAGCAATCAATCCTCCTCCTTTTTAACTATATACCTTTGTAAATATCAAGAGGACTTTTGGGTGAAGGGTTAGGCTTGGGTTAAAGGTAGGTGGTTGGGTTAGTGGTTAGTAAAAGGGTGAAAGGCGTAAAAAGCGTCGGTTTTCGTAAGACTTTTTATTTTTGAAATTTTTATTTTGATGAAGCCATTATTCAAACAAAGTTATTTTTGATAAACTTGTTTGTTTATTTCCCTTTTGCTTCATCATCATCATCATTTTTTTTTTTGAAAGTCATAAGAAAAACCGAGCTTGTTATTAAAACAAAAGGGTTAAAAATAAAAAGGTTTTGGTGGGTGAAAGGGTGTTTGTTTTTGGGTTAAGAAATGAAAAGGTTTAGGCTCAAAGGGGTTAACTAGGGGGATTTTGGGTAGGTGGTTAAAAAAAAAAATAATGGTGTAGAAATAAAAAGGGTTAGTCCTAATGCCTCCGTCATTTACTTACTCGGGTTTAAGTTGGTAAGGACCGGGAATGTATCATCGTGGCAAGTTCTAGAGTCGTAAGAACCAAGCGGCTATTCACACAAGAAACGAAAAATGAGCATTTAGTTTAAAGATATGTATTTGTATGCTCAATAAAGGCTCAAAACTCACTTTTTGTGGGAATAGGTTTTTATGTGATCAAGTATATATAATCAAATTTTAACTAGACTTGTCATGCCGTTTCATAATTTTCTTATGTTGGTTCTTTTTTTTATCACGACGCTATCGGTTGTAAATTTGTAAAAATATAACTTTTTTAGAATTTGAAATTCCCAAATTAAACCAGACAAGTAAAAAAAATGAAAATTTTTGAAAAAAAAAAATTGGGGTGATTAGCGGTTCCAATAGAGTTTTGTGTAAGGCTTGTATTTAGGACTTGCAAGATTCAAGGTTTTCGCATCCCCCCCCCCCCCCACACTTAAATTACACATTGTCCTCAATGTGTCCCAAAAATAAGTTTTTAGGTTGATTGAATGTGTAAAAAGTGTGAAAAAGTAAAAATTTGTGTTACTGGGCGTCTGGACACGGCCCCGTGTTGAATGGGCACGACCCCGTGGTCAGAGTGCTAGTAACAATTACTTACAGAAGGTGGACACGGGGGCGTGTCGGCTGGACACGACCCCGTGTCTGGCAATAATCTGCAGAATTAAACAAACAGCAGGTCTGGGGTAGTGGGCACGGGGGCGTGTCGGCTGGACACGACCCCGTGTAGACAATCTGCAAAGGTGAAAAACAGGTTTCTGGCTTCGTTTTTCTGCTCTGGCTTTAGTAGCACTAATATTTAGTACTCTAAGCCTCGTATGTACCTGTTTTATCAATAAACACTACACCAAACCATAACAAGCATCCTAAATTACCATAGTTCAAAACATCCACATCACAAAGTTAAAAAGAAAAGAAAATGCAGAAAATAAAAAGAGTTAAAGGAAGTAAATTGTTCAACACACGGCACGCAGGCCGGAAATTGTTCAAAAGAAAAAGGGGTTAACCTGTGGGATCACCAACCAGCCGTTCCTGCCTCTACTCCTCCCGCCTAGTCCATGTCCTCTTCCTCATTGTCATCACCTCCTCCTCCGTGCCCCGCCATGTACTCCCGGATATTCCCAATGTCATCCTGAATGTCGGATATGTTTCTCTCAATTTCTCCGACCTGGGTGTACGTGTTGCTCGCCATGTTATAGGTGTTCCTGGTGCACATGAGGTTTTCCTGCAATAAGTCATGTAAGCTTTGAAAATTAGGAAAACCGCCTCCTTGTGAGGAGGATTGGCCTGGATCACCGTGGGGCTGGTACTGGTAATGAGGAGGTTGTTGAAACTATGGAGCGTGAAGGACGAGTGCCTCTTGCGGGTTCCATGCATGCCCCTGGACTCTTTGGAATCTAACCGACCCGTCTTCGGCTTCATAAATCAGGTTCATGGAGTGGCATATGTGTATGTCCACTCTTCCCGACCATGGGCTCTTTTGGAAGGACCTGGGCATGTTCACAAAGTGCTTGAAGAGACGGTATATCCACCCCCCGAAGAAGATAGGGGTTGGTGGAGTAGCAAGCCGGTTCCAATGCATGTTGCGGAGCAGGAGGTACGAAACATCGAGGTATCTGCGGTTATGAATGCAGTGAAGGACCACCAGATCTCTCAACCCAACAACGCCACTACTGGCATGCCTTTGGCTAAGAGAGTAAGTGAGGACCCTATGGATGTAACGGTAAAGCGGGTCCCTCAGCTTAGTGCTCTTAGTGTTGCTCGGGTTGTAGTGCCCTTCTCCTATTTGAGCCCAAGCGGCTTGGCGCTTGTTTTCATCCAACTCTCGAACCCCTCCGGTGTTCTCTTCATTACCCGCATCTTCCTCTGCGTACAACCCAACTATCGACCCAAATTGTGCCATCGAAATCGAGTACTTAGTCCCACCACATCGGAACTCTACCCCATCATTATCAAATGGGTCGCATCTTGAATTGAACACGAAGGTGCTATAGAATTCCAGATTGTACTCGTGGACTGAGCGAAGTCGAGTGGTTAGGGCAGCTCTTAGTGGGCCGGTAACGAGGTCGTTAAACCGGTCAAGTTGGTTCACCATTGCCAAAAGATCCATGCACACTTGTCTTGGGTATTCTTCCGGTCTGGTTCGAAGCACATCGTATCTTGCTTTAGCGTCCTGCTCAGTTGCATTGAACCATGTGAATTTCTTTGACATCTGAAAGAATACACCAAAACTTAGCATGAAACAGTGAAATTTTCGGAGAAAACTGAAAACAGTTAGCTGGACACGGCCCCGTGTTCAGCGGACACGACCCCGTGTCCAGGCGTCTGTTACTCAAAAACTTCATTTTTCGACCCGGTCCCGAAAACTTGAAAATTTTTGGTCCAGTAGGTGCGGTTTCCCCCGAAAATGAAACCCCAAGTGCCGTTTTTCCCAAAACAAACCGTTTACCCCTTTGATTTTATCTTTTTCGGTTCAAAAACAAGGGTTTGGGGTTTTTGTGAGAAATCGGGCAAATATATGAACAACACAAGTGGATTTACTTCCTATAACACTAATCTAAACTAATGCTAACAGATTTATGCAAAAATTTGAGGTTCGATCCGGATGAAGTTCAAGAACCCTAGATTTTCCCCAAATTTTTGATGTTTTAACTACATGCAAGTGCTTAATCTAACTACTAATGATGATAGAATCATACCTTGATGTTGTTAGAAGTAGATGAGACGTCGAAATCTTGCAGAAAAATCGTCTGAACCAGAGAGTTTTTGGGGAAATGGGGCGTGTGGAATGAAGAAACTGTTTGGAAAAGGGGTTTTATCCCGACAGTTGCGCGGACACGGCCCCGTGTCCAGCGGACACGGCCTCGTTCCGAGAAAAGTTTAATTTTTTTTAAGTGCTCGTGTGAGTGCCCTTGTTTCCCAAAAGCTTGGTTAGAAGACTTACCGATTTAGATGTCAACCCATTCGTTCGTAACTTACCAGGCATGATGTTGATGCTTTTATTCTTCGACCGTTTGAAGCGAGATTTCTTCCTCTTCATCCTCAATGAATCCTTGATAGAGTTTCAGCTGTTGGCCATTGACTTTGAATGGAATTCCATTCGGAGATTTAATTTCTACTGCACCGTGTGGAAAAATATGGGTGATGGAAAATGGTCCTGACCACCTAGACTTTAATTTACCAGGAAATAGTCGAAGTCGTGAATTAAACAATAGAACTTGATCTCCTACTCGAAATTCATTAGGTTTAATATGTTTGTCGTGCAAATTTTTCATTCTTTCCTTATAAATTTTAGAGTTTGAGTATGCATAATTCCTTAGTTCGTCTAATTCATTTAATTGACAAAATCAATTTTTACCGGCAAATTCTAAATCTAAGTTTACATTTTTAATTGCCCAGTAGGCTTTGTGTGCATTTTCTACTGGCAAATGACAGCTTTTTCCATAGACAAGCTTATATGGGGTTGTTCCTATTGTTTTTTTATAAGCAGTTCGAAAAGCCCATAAAGCATCATCTAATTTATCGGCCCGTTCCTTTTTATTTAACCCTACGGTTTTTTCAAGTATTCGTTTTAAACCTCTATTAGTCACCTCGGCTTGTCCGTTTGTTTGAGGGTGATATGCTGTTGAGACCCGATGATAGACCCCATATCTTGTTAAAAAAAAATTCAAGTTGATGGTTACAAAAATGGGTACCTCTATCACTTATTAATGCTTTGGGTGTACCAAAACGAGAGAATAATTTTTTCAGAAATCTTACCACGACTCTTCCATCATTTGTTGGAAGTGTCTCGGCCTCGGCCCATTTAGACAAGTAATCTACTGCCACAAGTATATATTTGTTTCCTTTTAACGGTGGGAAAGGTCCCATAAAGTCGAGTCCCCACACATCAAAGATTTCACAAACAAGAATGCCATTTTGTGGCATTTCGTTTTTGGAAGAAATATTACATGTTCTTTGGCAAGCGTCACATGTCTTGACAAGACTTTGGGCGTCTTTGTAAATGGTTGGCCAATAAAATCTTGAATCAAATACCTTTCGTGCGGTACTAGTGGCACCATGATGTCCTCCGTATGGACCTTCATGACAATGGCGGAGAATTCTTCGTGCTTCGTGACCATGTACGCACCGTCGGATGAGTTGGTCGGCACATATTTTGAAAAGATAAGGATCTTCCCAAAAATAGTGTTTTACATCAGCAAAGAATTTATTTCTTTGATGATGTGGCCAACCTTTCTTGACTATACCGCTAGCTAGGTAGTTAGCATAGTCGACGTACCATGGCTCTTCTCTGTATTCCACCATTTCTAGGGATTCCGTTGGAAATTTTTCATTGATTTGCTCGTCCCTGGTTGCCTCCAAAGCTGGGTCTTCTAAGCATGAAAGATGATCTGCAGCAGTGTTTTACGCTCCTCTTTTGTCTTTGATTTCAATATCAAATTCTTGGAGGAGTAGAATCCACCGAATCAAACGTGGCTTAGCATCCTATTTCTTGAAGAGATACCGAATGGCTGCATGATCTGTATACACTATTGTTTTAGAAAGAACAAGATAAGAACGAAATTTATCAATAGCAAATACCACAGCTAGTAATTCTTTTTCAGTTGTGTAATTTTCTTGTGCATCGTTAAGTGTTTTACTAGCATAATAAATTGGGTGAAAATGCTTTTCTTTTCTTTGTCCCAAGACAGCTCCAACTGCAAAGTCACTTGCATCACACATGATTTCGAAAGGAAATTTCCAATCAGGAGCTATCATGATAGGTGCATTGACTAGAATTTCCTTTAGGGTTAGAAATGCTTGATTGCAATCCTTGTCAAAGGTGAAAGGGGCATCTTTTTCAATTAATTTTTTTAGAGGCCTTGAGATTTTAGAAAAGTCTTTGATAAACCGCCTATAAAATCCGGCATGCCCTAGGAAACTTCTGATAGCTCTAACGGAGGATGGGGGCGGTTATCGAGAAATAGTGTCTATTTTGGCTCGATCAACCTCCATTCCTTCGCTTGAGATTTTGTGACCGAGTACTATTCCCTCCGTTACCATGAAATGGCATTTTTCCTAGTTAAGGGCGAGGTTAGTTTCCTCACATCGGGATAGCATTCGTTCAAGGTTATCGAGGCATTGGTCGTATGAATCCCCAAATATAGAAAAGTCGTCCATGAAGACTTCCATTGTCTTTTCTATCATGTCATGGAAGATGGCTACCATGCAACGTTGGAAGGTTGCGGGGGCATTACATAGACCGAATGGCATGCGTCGATAAGCAAAAGTTCCATAGGGACATGTGAAGGTTGTCTTTTCTTGGTCTTCGGGTGCTATCGGGATTTGAAAGTAACCTGAAAAACCATCCAAGAAACAGTAAAATTGATGACCGAATAATCTTTCTAACATTTGATCAATAAAGGTCAAAGGAAAGAGATCTTTCCTTGTTGCTTCATTTAATCGTCTATAATCTATACATACTCTCCATCCTGTGACGGTTCTCGTTGGTATTAATTCATTCTTTTCGTTAGTTATTACCGTCATACCTCCTTTCTTTGGAACTACTTGGACGGGACTTACCCAAGGACTATCGGAGATAGGATAAATAAGTCTGGCGTCAAGCAATTTAATGACTTCGTTTTTAACCACTTCTTGAACATTTGAATTCACTCGACGTTGTGGTTGTATTACCGATTTGTAGTCATCGTTCATTAAAATTTTGTGTGTGCACATGGAAGGACTTATTCCTTTAATATCTACAAGCTTCCAAGCGATCGCATTTTTGTGTTTTTTCAAAAGATTAATTAATTTTTCTTTCTCTAAACTACTTAATTTAGACGAAATAATTACAGGTGATTTACCATCTTTGTCTAGAAAAGCATATTCCAAACCTTTCGGAAGTTCTTTGAGCTCAAGAGGTGGGTCTTTAGAAGACTCCTTATTGGGTTGCTCATTTTGATCAAAAACTTTAAAAGTTTGCTCTATGGCTACCTCTTCTTCAACAAAGTGGTCAATCTTTTCACTTGTATCGGGTGGTTCATCTCCATCTTCAATTAGGGGGTCATTATTGCCGAATGGATATTTCATTGATCGCTCAAGATCGACACTCTTTTTAAATGCCCCTAATTGAATAGGTAGATTGTTGTACCTCTGGTTTTTCAAAGCTTCTTGGGTTTTTACAAAGGGTCATCCCAACACTAGAGGAGCGTCATCGAGGATGACAAAGTCGGTTGGGATTACCATTTAATTTGTTTGAACCAAGACATCCTCAACTACACCGATTGATTTTATTACTTTCTAATTGGATAGAAAAATGGGTATTTGAAGTGGAGAAAAATCACTAATACTTAATTTTTCGAAAATGTAGTTGGGCATTATGTTAACACAAAGATCTTTATCAATTGTGACGTTACTAATAAACGAATTTTGAAAAAAACATGGAACCGGTGTAATGTTGATTTCAAATGGGTCTTCTTTTATTAGCGAGGTTTGACCATCAGTTAACTTAACGCTTACCGTTTCGTCAATTTTAGTGTTAGTGTTTAACTCTTTTAAAAACTTAGCATGAGTGGATACTAAACAATGATTCTCAAAAGAAGGTGACAAGAGATTAATTTCTTCAAAATTAGACTCTTCTTGAATTTTAAAGTTAACGGACTCACCTTTTTCGTTGTTTAACTCATGTGTCGGTTTTTCACTTATTTGTTCTTCCATTTTTACACTTTCAACTATCTCTTCTTTATTTAATTCTTCTCTTGCGTGGGACTCCTCTTCCCTTGCGCGAGATTCTTTTATGTAACGTTTGATAGTTTTAAGGTGTTCTAATATCCTATCGGTCACTTCGGTGATAGAGTAAGGATCGGGATTATCAAAGCTTGAATCTGGTTGTTCGATCCTTTGTTCCTCATAATACCCATATGAAGTAGATGGTTCACTCCATTGTTCTTCATTGTAAGTATATGATGGATAAGGGTCGTAATTTTGTTCTTCATAATACTCATATGAGGTGGGTTGTTCACGCCATGGTTCCTCATAGTAAGCATATGAAGGTGGTGGCTCATATCTTGGTTCCTCAAAGTATGAGTATGAAGGCTCATACCTTGGTTCATCAAAATACGAGTATGAGGGAGAAGGTTCATACCTTTGGTCTTCATATGATGTGTATGAAGTTGATGGCTCGTACCTGGGCTCCACAAAGTAGGTGTATGAAGTGGATGGTTGATATAAGTTACAATATTGAACCGAGTGCGGTTCACTCCAATTAGTGCAATAATTTTCCCTATAATCATCCTCCCCATAGGTGTAGTTGTAACCTCCTGAGTATTAATCCATAAGAATCACTTAGCAGACCACAACAAAGTCTCGAGACCGGAAAACAAAACAAACAGAAACAGAGGCTGGACACGGCCCCGTGTTTAGTGTACACTGCCCCGTGTTCAGGATCTGTATCTGGGCGTTTGAATTAAAGGTTACTGGTTCGTTGAGCACGGGGCGTGTTCAGTGACACGGCCCCGTGTTCAGGCTCTGTATCTGGGTGTTTTATGAAAAATATGCAGCACGACCCCGTGTTCAGTGAGCACGGCCCGTGTTCAACCTACTATAAATGCAAAACTAAACTAAAATGCAGAAAAATGTGCGCGCGTTTTGAAAAAATTTTGGAAAACTGATTAGGCCGTCGATTTTAAGCTTTCTTAAAATCCTTGTGTCCTCGGCAACGGCGCCAAAAAACTTGATGTGCGTGTGGTGTCGTATATATTTAAATATATTTTAAGCCCTTTTTACACGTTAGTCAAGTTTTAAATTTATAAAACATGATATTTTACTAACACCAAACACACATATGGGCAAGTGCACCCATCGTGAGCGTAGTATAGTTTTGGCAAGATACCGAGGTCGTCCAAGGACACAAGAGCTTTTAATACCGGTTTATCCTCAACGTCTAATCAAATCAAAAAGTTAGAAAAATGTTTTTAAACTAGAAAAATAAAACAAACTAAAATGCTGAAAAATAAAATAAAAATAAAGACAGATAGACAAGATGAATCACTTGGCTCCGACTCGTGTTTAGTGTAACCTTTGATTATTTCTGCACTTTTGCACTTTTTAAGAGATTATCTTAGTTATTGTAGTAGGCCCCTCTTTTGAAGGTGACGTTACCTTCAACCCAGTAGTTTGAGTTAACAAGGATACAATCCTAAAGAGTCGGATTATTGAAAGATAATTAATTAAGTTATTAATGCATATTGTGGTAGGCCCCTCTTTTGAAGGTGACGTTACCCTCGGCTAAGTAGTCTGAGTCAGCAGGGATACAGTCCTAAGTAGCCGGGTTAAAGTATTAATTGTAGGTTACATATGAGGGGATCAAAGAGTTTGGACCCCCGCCATCCAATACCGGTGGGTATTGAAGGAGGTCCTACGAAATTTGACCCAGGTCCTTGCAAGATCTATACACTGAACAAGGCAAGACTCTTACCAAACCGTTCCCTTAACCCCCGACCAGGTAGCCAACATATCTCCATATAGACCGTGGAGATATGAATGGTGAAAATCTTTTATTTTATATAGACAGTAAAATAATGCCAAGACACCACGGACAAACGATAAGGAAGAATCACCTTCAACATAAGAAACTAGTTATTAAAGTCATTAATACATAACCAAGTAAAAAGTGCGAAAAGATTAAAAATAAAAAGTATTACACTAGACACTTGTCTTCACCAAGTGATGTAAGAGACTTAGGCAAACACGGCCTTTGATTGTCAAGAACTCTTACTATCAATCTTGGATCCCGAGATGACTCACACACTCTACGATGGATGATGGATGATGGTGGTGGATGATAGTGTTGTGATGGTGGTGGGTGGTGGGTGAAGTGTGAGAGAGGTGGTGTGCCAAGGGATGGTTTGCAAATGAGCCAAGCACCCCTATTTATAGGCTGAACAGAGGCTTGGGCACGGCCCCGTGTCCACCTTCCTTCTCTTTCTTCATTAATTTCAATTTGTCTGCATTAGTTGACCACGCCCCCGTGTCCGCTGGGCACGCCTCCGTTTGCAGAAGCGTATCTGTACTATCAAGATTTCCCCAGATTCTGTGAATCTTAGAGTTGACCACGGCCTCGTGTCCGCTGGGCACGCCCCCGTGGTGGGTGATAGAAGCTTCTACAGCTTTGTCTTTTCTGCTGACACTTGAGCATGCCCCCGTGCTCACTGAGCACGGGGCGTGTTAAGCCTTCTGTCTTCTTGATTTTTCTTGGGAAGATGCTGTCGGGGGGGTCGGGCATGCCACGTTTGTTCCTTTTCTTGTATTTATGTTAGATTTAGCTGCCTTTTTGCTTCTTTTGTTCATTTGAGCTCATTTAATCCTGAAAATACAAAAGGAAGACAAAAACACACTTTTTCCAACATTAGTACTAAAAAAGGGTTAGTTTTATGCCACAATTGATGTAATTTATATGTTGCATTTTGTGCACATCAGATCTCACACTCAAAAGAATACAATGCCACCTAATCCCGTTTCAAGTTTATAAGGTTAAGAGGTATTAAATCTACCGTCTTATATAAAAAAACCATTATGCTATTCCGATTAACTTATGATGGATATATGGTTGATATTGCGAGCTTTACATGATTTTGCTTTTGATCAGTTTAGCGGACATACCCCACACGAGTCACCATCCCCATGGTTAAAGCCATAAACTTCACATATTTTTTTTATAACTCCACCTAGAGGGTATGTACCGCATGAGTCGCTATCCCCGCGGCAATACCACAGGCTTCGTTTTTTTCTTTTTTTTTCAACATGTGCTCAAATGAATAGATGGAATATTTTTTCGGGCGCCACACTATTTCGGATTTGTTTTCAAAAAAAGAAACATGTGTGCCTATTTAATCGGAAAAACTTATATGTTCTTTTATTTATAACATACCTCTTATACTCTCTCCACAGTTTCAGTTTTGTCACAGCTTCTAAGGCGAGAACCCACAAGAATCCTAATTTAAGGTATTTTATATCAATCATAAGGAACTCATCAACTGGCTGGGCCTACCCACATATCCTAAGTTAGACACGTGACCGACTGTTTATTATCTCATATATATAGTAATCAAATGACAACGATCCAATTATATCTATCATTTTCCATTTATTGCAAAAACTTCCTAGAGACATTTTCTATTTTTAATTTTTTTGGATTTTTGCTTTTTTCAAATTATTTATTTATTTTTTTTTAATTTTTTATTTTTATGACACGACACTAACACTAATTAAGACACACTAGACGCTAATCTCCCCTCCCCACAATTAATTCCTACATTGTCCTCAATGAAGAGCGAAACTCACGACACACTAAAAACATAAATAAAAACACATAGGTAAATGGGACAAACTCTCCTGATTTTTAAGCAGCTGAATCATATGAGCCTCGTTCCACAACAAAAGTATAGCATTTCATTCGTGGCTGCATTCAACTTTGGATTCTTGTCTTTAAATTGTTCGAAGCACTTTCGTCCAAATTGAGATTGAGTATGGACAAAAACGATCGAAATCTGCAAAATTAAAACTCACAAGCTCCCAACACAGGTTAAACCATTAGTAAACGACGAGAAACGAGAGGAAAACAAGTTTTTATTTTATTATATATATATATATATATATATAACCAATATATACACTATCTGAGTCTCGACTAAAGCATCTGGCCCAATTTTCGCTCAAACTTACTCTGAATAACGCATCGACTACTAGGGCGCGACACGCGGAAGTAAGAGTGAAAACTCCCGCGACCCGCGGGAGCGTTTTATAAAAAAACTTTGACTTTTTGACTAGATTTCCAGCGACACGCGACAACGAAGGGGAAACCCCCCACGACATGCCTACGGGCAAAGTTTTCCAGCAGAAACACTAAATTTTTGGGGTTCCATGCCTTAGAAAATTTGTTCTTTTTTCGTGTTTTCACCTCCCGAACGATTTTTTTATGATAAGTGTTCAATAAAAACATACCTAGGGCTCCTGCTTTCATGATTCCCTTCACCGAATCATCTCATATCCCTAAAATACTCTGAAAATATACCGAAAACAACAGGAAATTGTGCAAAAACGCTCCAAAAATTATTTTTCCAGGCTGATTTTTTTATGTAATCTTATAATAACTTCCCCTACCCCCCCCCCCAAACAAGTGTGCTTTGCCCTCAACTGCACTAAAGCTTAGCCAAACCTCCTCAGACTTCACCACACTTGAATATTGGCACGGTTAGACTCGAAAACTCACATAAACACACTAACTAACTATGAAAAACAAAAATAAAAACAAACAAACCTTAGGCTGTCTCCTAAGAGCGCTAAGTTTTAGATCTTCAGCCAGATCGTACCTGTGTGATTAGTTAACGTATTCGCGCACGGTGCTCACATATAGCACCTCCACATTCTTCTTAGGACTGTTAATTTCTCGAGCATTAAAATATGGTTTTAGTCTGTAACCGTTTACCATCTGTCGAATATGATCATCAAAGTCCTCGATTTCGACATCTCAGTGCTTTCCGACCTTCGTAACACGGTACTGTCATGTCCACTTGCTCTTCAGCTTTCCAAGGAACAGTTTCAGCCTGGAATTGTACAACCAAACAAGTTGGCCAACTTCAAACACTTTCGGCTAAATCTTTGCATCGTGCACCTTCTTCATTTTATCCTTGTAAAGCTCGTCACACTCGTAAGCCTCATTTCTTATCTCCTTGAGCTCTCCTAATGCTAGCAGTCTCTCCTTACCTGTAACATCATAATCGATGTTAACATGTTTAACCGCCCAAAGTGCACGGTGTGCAATTTCTACCGGGAAGTGACAACCTTATCCATAAACCAACCAGTATGGTGTAGTTCCAATCGGCATTTTGTATGTCGTACGATACGCCCACAAAGCATCATCCAGTTTAGCGGACCAATCCTTGCGGTCGGTTCGCACGGTTTTTTGTAAAATTTCTTTGATTTGCCGATTAGATACTTTGACTTACTCACTCGTTTGAGCATGATATGGAGTGGCGATTCGATGATCAACACCAAACTTCTTAAGGATTTTGCCAAAGTTAATTTTTTTGAAATGAGATTCTCCATCACTAATGATCACATGAGGAACCCTAAATCTAGAAAAGATGTTTGATTGAACGAACTTGCAAACAACCTTATGGTTATTGGTTTTGGTGGCAATGGCTTCAAACCATTTAGATACATAATCCACTGCCACCAAAATGTATAAATTACCGAATGAATTCGGTAATAGGCCCATAAAGTCAATTCCCCACACGTCGAAGATATCGACAACGAGGATTGGCTGCATGGGCATCTCGTCCTGTTTCGTAATGCTACCCATTTGTTGACACCGCAAGCAATTTTTAGCATATTCAAACGCATCCTTGAACACTGTCGGCCAATACAATCCACATGATAGCACTTTACGTGTCGTCTTCTGCCCACTAAAGTGCCCTCCACATGCAGAATCGTGCACCATAGAAAGGACAGATGGAATATCCTCATCTTTAACACACTTCCTTATGATCTGATAAGCTCTAACTTTATACAAATCCAGTTCATCCCAGATGTAATGTTTTGCTTGTGCCCGGAAATGTGTATTCCTACTTCTTGACCAATGCTCTGGTATGATACCTGAATGAGCAAAATTAGCGAAATTAGTGAACCATGGTTGAGTATTAACATTTAATAATTGCTTATCTGGAAATGTTTCTAGAATATCATGTTCAGACCCTTCAATCTCATGCACCACTCGTGACAAGTGGTCGGCCACCACATTCTCGCTTCCTTTCTTATCACGTATTTCCAGATCGAATTCCTATAGTAAAAGTATCCATCTGATCAACCTTGGCTTTGCGTCCTTTTTCTCCATGAGATACCTGATTGTAGAATGGGTAGAAAACACAATCACTTTCCTACCACAGATATAAGACCTAAACTTGTCTAAAGCATAGACCACGGCCAACAACTCTTTCCCAGTGGTGGTGTAATTCAACTGAGCTTCCGAAAGATTCTTGCTTGCATAATAAATCGCTACCGACTTCTTGTCCACTCTCTGTCCCAGAACTGCACCTACTGCATAATCACTAGCATCACGTATTATTTCAAAAGGAAGTGACCAATCAGGTGATTGTAAAATAGGTGCCTCCACCAACTTTTGTTTTAATGTTTCAAAGGATTTTAAACAATGTTTATAAAAAATAAAAGGAACATCTTTTAGCAAGAGATTACAAAATGTTTTAGTGATAATTGAAAAATTCTTTATGAACCGTCTGTAAAAACCGACGTGTCCAAGGAAGGAGCGAACGCCTTTCACAATTGTGGGTGGTGGTAAAGTTGAGATAACTTGAATTTTAGCGTGATCTACTTCTATCCCCTTACTTGAGACGACGTGCCCCAACACAATGCCCTCTTGAACCATGAAATGGCTCTTTTCCCAACTTAGTACCAGGTTTGTTTCGACACATCTTTTTAGCACTCGTGATAATTGTTCCAAACATGCCTCAAAAGATGTGCCAAAGATTGAAAAATCATCCATGAAGATCTCCATAGACTCCCCGACCATATCTGAAAAGATACTCATCATACACCTTTGAAAGGTGGCCGGGACATTACACAATCCGAAGGGCATTCACCTAAATGCGAAAGTACCGTAAGGACAGGTAAATGTAGTCTTTTGTTGATCATCAGGATGAATAACAATCTGATTATAACCTGAATAACCATCTAAAATACAATAAAACTTCTGACCTGCGAGCTTTTCCACAATTTGATCAATAAAGGGAAGAGGGAAGTGATCTTTTGATGTTACTGCATTTAATTTCATGTAATTGATGCAAATTCTCTAGCTGGTTACCGACCAGGTGGCTACTTCCTTACCGTCTTCACCTGTAACTATATGGATCCCCGCTTTCTTGGGTACCGTTTGTGTTGGACTGTAACACCCTAGTTTCTATTTAACGGTTTTACATCAACAATTAGATGTGTAGTTAAGACTACACATGCTATAGAAATACGGGTTTACTAAAACTTTTACAAATCATAATTTATTCTACATAACGTGGTTGAGTTCGTCGTTTAAAATTTACAACGTGGCAAAGTGCGGAAGCGTGTATCTATATCGTGTTCGGTTCTTCATTGAGCTTGATCGTCTTTCGGCATCCAAAATGTATCTACATTTCATAAACATGAAATACTTTAGTCATACTGGGATTAAAACGTGTTTAAACTAGTCCGGTAACGAATATGAAAGGAGAAATCCCGACGTAAAACTCTTAATCTCAAAAGACTAAATTTTGAGATGGCCTCCACCGTAACTTACGGTGGCACCGTAAGTTACGGTGGCCACTGAATGTCAAACCCCCACCGTAAAACAGTGGGTAACCATCGTATTAATATCATCACCACCGTAACTTACGGTGGCACCATAAGTTACGGTGGTCCCTGCATCCAGCCTTTCCATTTTGCCGTTATTTGACACGAAAACTTTCGTATCTTTCAATCCGCTTATCCGTTTGACCTACCGTTTCTTCCTACATGTTTGTAATTTGATCCCCCATCAAATGGAGTTAAAATCCAACATCCGGATTAACAAGATTTAAGACTTTTAAGTCTTCGGCTTATTACCCTTTATACCAAATTTTGACCCGTTCGTAATTTCATCTAACAAACTTGTTTGTGACCCCTGTTTCTTTTGTAAACAAATTATTATGATTATTTCCTATTGCACAAGGTTCAAATCATGGGTTATTACGCATTCTTAACCCGTTTCGCTAATACTTCTATTTTGACCCGTTAAGGGTATTTAAGCACTTTCGATCCTAAAATCGCATTCGATTGCTTCTAGCATTCCATCACCACATTTCTTACCCTAATATCTCCCACTACAACTATATTTATGGTGGGTTTAATGTGGTGATCCATATATTCCAAATTTTACCCTTCAAATCATTATTTTACGGCAAAGACTATTTATAGAGTCATTGAACCAATATTTTACATCTTTCGCTTTTCATACGTATTCAAAGTATTTATTTCATCCTATCACTTATTTCCAAACAACCATTATGGTGCGTTTGCTCAATTTCGCTTACAAGGGCGTTTTAGTCGATTTTAGTCCTTCTTTTACGGCGAAGGACTTCTAGTACATGTTTGACCCAAAAAATCCGACTTTTTAACTATAGTCTTGTTTAGAACCATTATGTTTCTAAAACGTTATAATCGTAACTAAATTTATTCGGTTTACCTAAAAGATAACCAAATATCTATGTTTTAACCTTGTCTAACTCTTATAGAACTCCACATTCTACATGATGAGTTGTATCATTATACGTACCTGGCTCGGATCAATACCTTCCTTTAGTGATTGCTAATTGATAGCGATGTAAGCATCCATGTGCTATTTATTTCCTAAAATCATATCACTTGACAACCCATTAATCGATATTGTCAAAGGGTGATAATTTCACCTTTTGACCCGTTTGGTATAAATGACCAATTACCATTGTCAAATTGTCAAATATTGTCAAATTACCATTTCACCCTTAATGGCTATTATGATTTAACTTATATGATAACCATGTTTAATTTGTCATAATATGATCGAATTATCGATTTAACTCATTTTTTTAGCCATCACTATGTTTTCTTGTCATATTTGATTTTCTTGTTCCGTACGACTACACGTCGGAACATCATATCTCATTTAGGTATTCTTCTTTTTCGCAACTAATACGACGAAAGAATATTATAAATATATGACTAGTGTAAGATATACTTACCTTGCATCCCGAATACACTTTTCCTTTATGCTTGACTCGTTCGACCCGCTTTCTCCCCAAGCTTCACCTAGCTTGTTAAGCGCCAACTATCATTCATTATTCACAAGGTTGTTAGATTAGTCACTCCAAATCATGACTTTCACACCTTATGATTCTTTGACTATTTTTCTCTTTAAACTCAATAATAAATCATGAGTTTAATCCTTGTGTCAAGACGCACTTCTAATCAATTATGAACGCTTAACAAAATCCCTATTTTGTTCAAGTAGTCATTCATACGAGTTAGTATGGCGTTTATAAACACCAATACTACATTAATTTCATCAAATTAACTAAACCCATTTCATAGCAATTATGATCTTGTGCACAAATTCATGGTTTAAATCGAGCACCTTCTATTTGTTATCATGCATGTTGATTCTAAGCATAGTTATATCATCAAAATCATCATAACATCAAAACCCACTTATCTAAGTGTGTTAATTCACCAAATTCATCAATCTATAGCATGTTATGTATGATTTTCACTTAGGGTTTCGTTCCTAAGCAAGTATACATCACTATTCTAGCCATAACTTCTATAATCCATACCTAATTCGCGATTAGGATGATTATCAACTTTTTACAACTTCATGAATGTTAGAAATTCGACATACCTTAGGATCCCCTTGACTTGGTGATCACGAATATGTGCTTGAATTTCGATTTGGGTTTGATTTGCCCTTCCAATTTCTTGATTTGTGCTTGTTAGGGTTTTGGCTCTCCTTGGAGCTTTCTCCTGGTCGTTCACGAACACACTAGGTGTGTGTGTGTTTTGTTTTTGATTTTAGTAAATAATCTTTTAGATTATTCCACCTTTGGCCCCTCAAGTTTTGTTATCTATTAAGTAGGTTATAACCTACTTATTTACAATCCATATTCCCTCTTATTAACCGGGTCAAACATTCCTAGTTAGCTTAGCGGGTTCGGGAATATTTATGACTAAGTTTATTTTAGGTCCCGTCAACTCGGGCCTTTTAAACACTTTATTTATCCATAAGCCTTTGTATAACTTTTATTTAATATTAGGATAATTTATTTAAAAACCTAATATTTACCGGGTTAATTTTTTTACCACTAACGGTATTTTACCCATCGTCACTATTAACGTGGCTTGATTACCAAACCCGTTTTTGGGGTGTTACAAGTCTACCCCCCTTAAAGAGGTTTCGTCCTCGAAACCTTGCTTACATAGTTCATTGAGTTTCTAAACTCATGCATTTGACTTGAGTAATCTCTTAAGCATTATTCATACTTTAACCAATTGTTAGCATTACCAGAAAAATTATGGTAATGTCTTTTTGGTTACAGAACCTCTACGTACCTCATATGACATAATGTAACTTGAAATAACGTAATTCCGTTATTTTTACTAGTTTAGTTAACTTAGCGATTTCCATCGCTTTTATATATTATCGAACTCTTGGTGCATCCGTCACCTTGACCCGTTTAAGGGTCCTTAGTGAAATATTTCACTTTTAGCAATACTTTCTTTTGTTTTCAGATTTATTTATTCGATTCAGTCATACCGAATCCACCGCTTACAAGCAAACCAATTTTTTTAAATGACCTTGACGGGTCTCACTACTTAGACTTATTAGTCCAGTTACTTTTTACCGCTTGCTTGGTTATAGTGTAATTCTACTTCACATTACATTTTTGACCGTGATTGTGTTACATCATGTTTAATTTATATCAAAATTTCATTTTCGAAAATATCACTTTTCGAATATATCGTCTTGCGCCTATCAGTGTCAAGACTTGTATCTTTCCTGCTTTCTATTTAAATTCCTATAAGAATTTATGTTTGTAAAAACATCATTTCTTACTAAAACCGAAGTTTTAGTTTTAGGATCTTCTCTTTAACTTTTGTCAATTATCCATACCAGGATATTGACAGTCCATCATTTATTCTTATTTGGTTAAATCCCATTACCGGGCTCATTATTCTCTTGCATTTAACGCTACCTTTATCTGGCTAGCGCTCATTTGTGCCATTCGGCGTTATATTGTATTCAACATGTTTGACCTATTTATGTGAAATCCATCACTTATAAACAATCAACTTTATTCTTTATTCAACCCATTCGACTTCGAATAGTTGAATATATTTACTCACAATTTCTATATACGAGATTTTATAGTCATAACTCGTAATCCAAGTCCTTTGATTTTTCAACCCGCGTTCACGTCTCTTGGTTTACGCATGTGTTTAATTCTTACCCATCAACCGAGTGTTTTACCGAAGTCGTTATTATTGCAACCCTCCCGGTATGCATTAAGACCTCGCTTCATTTTTATATTCCGACTTTGTCTTTAAGTTTGACGTTTTACAAAAACGACCCGTTAAGGGACATATTTGCATTTTCCGGGTTCGAGTGTAAGTACACTCCCTCCCAATGCTTGTCTAAATCATTTTACATGTTTGCGTTTTCTGGGTTCGAGTGTAAGTACACTCCCTCCCAATACTTGTCTAAATCATTTTACATGTTTGCATTTTCTAGGTTCGAGTGTAAGTACACTCCCTCCCAATACTTGTCTAAATCATTTTACATGTTTGCATTTTCTGGGTTCGAGTGTAAGTACACTCCCTCCCAATACTTGTCTAAATCATTTTTTATGCTTGCGTTTTCTGGGTTCGAGTGTAAGTACACTCCCTCCCAATACTTGTCTAAATCATTTACTTGTTTCTTTGTCCCTTCTCTCGGGCTCATTATCCTAATGTAATACGCTTCCGTCACACGGCCGTGCGTTTACATTATTATCAATTATTTTGCTCATTTGATCCATTTGGGTACTTTTTAAGTTAGTCCCATTCACCCTGCCCTTACTACATCAGATGTAAATGTGCCCGCTATAAGAAACTCATGGTATCATATGCCACTACTTACTTGGCCAGAGTAAGCGATTAACACATGACACACATGACCTTTTTATAGTTTTCACATCACGCCCTATGTAAGTAACGCCTCTATTTGTTTCTCTTGGAAACAATATCCCGAATACTTTCTCTATTCGGATTTTTCCAAGTTTTCAATCTACATATGCAACTTTCAATTTCTACTTATTTGTTGGATATTACTATTTGTGCGATTATTTAAAATGTGCACCTGGTAATGTTTGCCCCAACGGGCGTTCCTTGCCATTAACCTTGCTCGCGGTCGTTACGCGATTTAGTCCTCGGTGAGCATGCCCCCTTCGTCATACTTCGGACCGTTCCTCTATCATATCCTTAATTTGTTCAACTCTTGTCATCTTTAAATGCGAATGTCCTTCAATCAAGATATTCACAAAAGTTAGTAATATCAACTTCAATAATCGCCTGTATTATAATACAAGGCTTTTTCTACTATACGCGTCAACGCGCGTATTTTTGTCAACTATATCAATCATTTAATTGGGGTAACGTGTATTACACGGTAACCCTATGTGTTGTCTACAACACTTTAATACGCTAAACCATTAGCATACATGCACTTACCAGATTTGCGATAAAGCCTCGAACCGAACACTATTCTTTGTCAAGAGCATAAGGTTTAAGTCCAAGCATGGTTCCTCCCCACCATACTCGAATCTCTTAAACCAAGGCTCTGATACCAACTTGTAACACCCTAGTTTCTATTTAACGGTTTTACATCAACAATTAGATGTGTAGTTAAGACTACACATGCTATAGAAATACGGGTTTACTAAAACTTTTACAAATCATAATTTATTCTACATAACGTGGTTGAGTTCGTCGTTTAAAATTTACAACGTGGCAAAGTGCGGAAGCGTGTATCTATATCGTGTTCGGTTCTTCATTGAGCTTGATCGTCTTTCGGCATCCAAAATGTATCTACATTTCATAAACATGAAATACTTTAGTCATACTGGGATTAAAACGTGTTTAAACTAGTCCGGTAACGAATATGAAAGGAGAAATCCCGACGTAAAACTCTTAATCTCAAAAGACTAAATTTTGAGATGGCCTCCACCGTAACTTACGGTGGCACCGTAAGTTACGGTGGCCACTGAATGTCAAACCCCCACCGTAAAACAGTGGGTAACCATCGTATTAATATCATCACCACCGTAACTTACGGTGGCACCATAAGTTACGGTGGTCCCTGCATCCAGCCTTTCCATTTTGCCGTTATTTGACACGAAAACTTTCGTATCTTTCAATCCGCTTATCCGTTTGACCTACCGTTTCTTCCTACATGTTTGTAATTTGATCCCCCATCAAATGGAGTTAAAATCCAACATCCGGATTAACAAGATTTAAGACTTTTAAGTCTTCGGCTTATTACCCTTTATACCAAATTTTGACCCGTTCGTAATTTCATCTAACAAACTTGTTTGTGACCCCTGTTTCTTTTGTAAACAAATTATTATGATTATTTCCTATTGCACAAGGTTCAAATCACGGGTTATTACGCATTCTTAACCCGTTTCGCTAATACTTCTATTTTGACCCGTTAAGGGTATTTAAGCACTTTCGATCCTAAAATCGCATTCGATTGCTTCTAGCATTCCATCACCACATTTCTTACCCTAATATCTCCCACTACAACTATATTTATGGTGGGTTTAATGTGGTGATCCATATATTCCAAATTTTACCCTTCAAATCATTATTTTACGGCAAAGACTATTTATAGAGTCATTGAACCAATATTTTACATCTTTCGCTTTTCATACGTATTCAAAGTATTTATTTCATCCTATCACTTATTTCCAAACAACCATTATGGTGCGTTTGCTCAATTTCGCTTACAAGGGCGTTTTAGTCGATTTTAGTCCTTCTTTTACGGCGAAGGACTTCTAGTACATGTTTGACCCAAAAAATCCGACTTTTTAACTATAGTCTTGTTTAGAACCATTATGTTTCTAAAACGTTATAATCGTAACTAAATTTATTCGGTTTACCTAAAAGATAACCAAATATCTATGTTTTAACCTTGTCTAACTCTTATAGAACTCCACATTCTACATGATGAGTTGTATCATTATACGTACCTGGCTCGGATCAATACCTTCCTTTAGTGATTGCTAATTGATAGCGATGTAAGCATCCATGTGCTATTTATTTCCTAAAATCATACCACTTGACAACCCATTAATCGATATTGTCAAAGGGTGATAATTTCACCTTTTGACCCGTTTGGTATAAATGACCAATTACCATTGTCAAATTGTCAAATATTGTCAAATTACCATTTCACCCTTAATGGCTATTATGATTTAACTTATATGATAACCATTAAGAGTACATGTTTCATTTGTCATAATATGATCGAATTATCGATTTAACTCATTTTTTTTAGCCATCACTATGTTTTCTTGTCATATTTGATTTTCTTGTTCCGTACGACTACACGTCGGAACATCATATCTCATTTAGGTATTCTTCTTTTTCGCAACTAATACGACGAAAGAATATTATAAATATATGACTAGTGTAAGATATACTTACCTAGCATCCCGAATACACTTTTCCTTTATGCTTGACTCGTTCGACCCGCTTTCTCCCCAAGCTTCACCTAGCTTGTTAAGCGCCAACTATCATTCATTATTCACAAGGTTGTTAGATTAGTCACTCCAAATCATGACTTTCACACCTTATGATTCTTTGACTATTTTTCTCTTTAAACTCAATAATAAATCATGAGTTTAATCCTTGTGTCAAGACGCACTTCTAATCAATTATGAACTCTTAATAAAATCCCTATTTTGTTCAAGTAGTCATTCATACGAGTTAGTATGGCGTTTATAAACACCAATACTACATTAATTTCATCAAATTAACTAAACCCATTTCATAGCAATTATGATCTTGTGCACAAATTCATGGTTTAAATCGAGCACCTTCTATTTGTTATCATGCATGTTGATTCTAAGCATAGTTATATCATCAAAATCATCATAACATCAAAACCCACTTATCTAAGTGTGTTAATTCACCAAATTCATCAATCTATAGCATGTTATGTATGATTTTCACTTAGGGTTTCGTTCCTAAGCAAGTATACATCACTATTCTAGCCATAACTTCTATAATCCATACCTAATTCGCGATTAGGATGATTATCAACTTTTTACAACTTCATGAATGTTAGAAATTCGACATACCTTAGGATCCCCTTGACTTGGTGATCACGAATATGTGCTTGAATTTCGATTTGGGTTTGATTTGCCCTTCCAATTTCTTGATTTGTGCTTGTTAGGGTTTTGGCTCTCCTTGGAGCTTTCTCCTGGTCGTTTACGAACACACTAGGTGTGTGTGTGTTTTGTTTTTGATTTTAGTAAATAATCTTTTAGATTATTCCACCTTTGGCCCCTCAAGTTTTGTTATCTATTAAGTAGGTTATAACCTACTTATTTACAATCCATATTCCCTCTTATTAACCGGGTCAAACATTCCTAGTTAGCTTAGCGGGTTCGGGAATATTTATGACTAAGTTTATTTTAGGTCCCGTCAACTCGGGCCTTTTAAACACTTTATTTATCCATAAGCCTTTGTATAACTTTTATTTAATATTAGGATAATTTATTTAAAAACCTAATATTTACCGGGTTAATTTTTTTACCACTAACGGTATTTTACCCATCGTCACTATTAACGTGGCTTGATTACCAAACCCGTTTTTGGGGTGTTACATGGACTCACCCATGTGCTATCTGAGATGGGATAGATGATCCCAGCATCCAACCACTTCAAAACTTCCTTCTTCGTAATTTCCCGCACGTTCGGGTTCAATCTCTGTTGTGTATCTAGAGCCGGTTTTGCACTTTCCTCGGTGATGATCTTATGCATAACAATGGATGGGCAAATCCCCTTAAGATCAGCAATCGTCCACCCAATTGTAGCCTGATTGGCTACCAATACCTCCATTAACACTTTTTCCGGATCAACTGATAAAATGGATGCGATAATTACCGTAATGTGTTTTTGTCTCCAACAAACGCATACTTCAAGTGCTTCGGTAATGTCTTTAGCTAAACTTGTGGAGGTGATTCAAGTGATGGTTTAAGATGAGTGTCGATGTGCTCCGGTAAATTCTTCACTTGATGTGTCCAAGTAGGCTTCAAATCCCTAACTGCCATCACCTCCAATTCCTTTTCCTCATTTTCCAATTCCACTTACAATTATGCTAAATCCCTGTCACAAACCAAGCAAGTCTCTATAGCATCATCCCCACTTTCATGAGGGTGGCACCCGTCAATAATGTCTGCCATAAAGCACTCATCATTAACTAGAGAATCAGATGCACGGGAAAAAGCATTTAATCTTACCTTACGATTCCCAAACATGATGTCGACTGTTCCATTTCAACAATCGATTAATGCATTCGCAGTTGCTAAAAACGGTCTACCAAGTATGACATTAGGTTGTTTAGTTTTTTCAATTTGAACATAATCTAAAACCAAAAAGTCAACCGGATAGTAAAACTCTTCAACTTTGTCACTGACATCACGTAAGATCCCCCAGGGCAGTTTTAACGTCAAATCGGCCAACACCATGGTGGTGCCGGCTTGTTTTAATGGTCCAAAATCGTATTGATCGTATAAACTCCCCGATAAAATGCTAACACTCGCTCCCAAATCCAGCAAGGCTCGACTCATCTTGAAGTCACCCACTTGAATGGGGATGAGAGGAGCTCCTGGATCTCGGAGCTTTGGTGGGAGGACACCCGATAAAACGGCACTTACGTTTTCAGTAAAAAGCATTTTTCTTAGGAAATTTATTATGCCGTTTTTGGGTGCAAGGCACTTTCAGATATTTTGCTTAAGCCGGAACTTGTTTGATTGCATCAAGCAACGGGAGATTTATTTTGACCTATTTAAAAACTTCCCACATCTTATCTTGTTGTGGTCTCCGTTTGGTAACAACTTTTGTGACCGGATTTATTAAAGCCATAGGAAAGGGGACGGTATTACCCTCCGTACCCTTTTCCTTTGTTTTCGACCAGTTTGACTTCTATTTCCCTATTATTTTCTTCTTGAAAAGTCACTTTTTTTATTCTTTTTAGGGCTATTAGTTTCCGGTTCAGCATCCGACTCATTTTCCTCATCTACCTCCTCCACGATACCCTCAACAAATTGTGGAGGAGACCCAATCTTGTTATCATAAACCTTACCAAAGTGATGAATACTTACATGATTAACTCTGGCATTGGATAAGCTTCTTTGATGTTGTGGGTTTTTCATAGAATAGCTCGGTAATCATCCCGACTCCTTCCTCACTTGCGCCACATCGACCGCCAATTGTGTAACACCCCAATCACATAATACAACAACACGCGACGGAAATATCAGGGAGTCACGTTACAAATTGCTCACAACCACTGGTACTAAATTGTTTCATTATTGTTAAAATTGTTTTACAGTACAAAGAATACATGAAATTTTCTTTTGTTTAAAAAAGTCTTAAGGCTCGGATGCGTTCCTATGTGTAACATGCTGGAATAATCAAAACCGGAAACATATGTGAAAATGAGAGTCAGCATAAAAGCTGGCGGGTACATAGGTTTTGTTAGCCAAATTAATGGAAAAGGGTTTAGTATTGCAATAATTTGACAACTACGAGAGTCGTCATTTGAAAATGGACTCTTTGAAGCCAAGGAATGGTAAAAAGGTTTAGCATTGCAATACATTATCTTGACTGTGAAACTTGTGACAAAGGAGTTTTGCATATGGCAATATGATTATTACTAGGTAATTTTTATGCCATTGAAAATTGTACTACGATCTTTGTAACCATATTGAAATCGGTCATAAAACTTGTGAGATTATTATTAGAAATCCAATCAAGGATTAATAATAAAAATATTGAAATCAATCATAACTTGTGTGAGCATTATTAGAAATCCAATCAAGGATTAATAATAGTACTTGGGATATCCTTCTATGAATCTAACATATGAAAATATGGAAGATTCTACAATGATTTGGATAGTGAACATTTGAATCAACTAAACACAAAAATCCTAAAGTGATTCGGATAACGTACAAGGGTAATACAAAAGAACACTTATATATAGGAACTACCAGCAGCGTATCCACCATGTTCTTATGGTATTACACTCGTTTCGTTATCTAAATCACTACTAATCACATAAACACATAATCATCAACTTGGTTATAAACTTGTACATACGTATTAAAGTACACAAATAATCAAATCAAGGACTTCAATTTAGTACTTTAAACATCCCACAAGAATCTAACTATGAAGATAGATAGACACTATAAGGATCCGGTTTGGTCACCGTGAATCATAACATTCGCATTAAAGTACATAAAGAATCCAAACAAGGACTTCAAATTAGCACTTTAAACATCCCACAAGAATCTAAATATGAAGATAGATAGATGCTATAAGAATTTAGTTCAATCTCATTGAATCATAACATACGCATTAAAGTACATAAAGAAAGGACTTCAATTTAGCACTTTAAACATCCCACAAGAATCTAACTATGAAGATCGATAGATGCTATAAGAATTTGGTTCGGTCTCATTGAATCATTGAATCACAAAATCCTAAATCCTAATGGTGATTATGATAACGCCATGAAGGGTAGTACAATAAGCACACTTATATATAGGAAGTATCAGCGATGTTTCCACCATGTCCTTATTGTATTACTCTAGTTTCGTTATCTAAATCACTAACAATCTCTACACATAAACAATAACCATCGGTGTGTAAAGAACTTCTTAGAAATCTCACTATGGAGATACAAAGATTTAAGACTGTACTATAAATATCCTACAAGAATCTAACTATGAAGATGATAGATCCTATAAGGATTTGGTTTGTGTTCTCGATCGTCGTGTCTTGCATAATAGGAACAATACACAAAAAAGCACTTAGTAAACACATATATGCCATACATTTGAGAAAAATTGATTACACATATGAATCACCCCAAAACATTTGAAAAAACGTAAAAGAGGGGAACTATGTACTCACTTGGGATTGCGTATAGGTCTTGTTCAAATGATTAAACAGAACTCAAAGGATCAAGAGTTCAAGTGTTGATATGGTTCCTAGTTTATCGGGTGACTACATGTTAGTGTGTCGAAACTTGAAAACGGGAGAACGGATAGAATGAAGTCTTATAAACCAATTGAGTGTTGGAACTCATATGATATGGTTTAACAAACTCAACATTCTGATTTGGAATGATCCTAAGTGCTTTTGACCCGTTGTGACTCGTTAAAGTAGTTTACGCTACTTTAACGGGTCATTTGCGTAAATATACGTTCGGATGGTTAAATATGTCCCATGATAAGTCTTACATGCCAAAACATGTTTGATAATGTTTTAACATCAGTTTATATGTCAAAACTATGGTTACATATGCTTAAAATTGATTTATACGCAAAAATGGCATTTTGGTCATTTTTAAATAACATAGAAACGACTCATCATAACACTAACCAAACGACGTGACCATAAGGTATAACCTCAGAAGGTAATTCCCTATACAACTATGGCTACAATATGTGTTTGGTCATATCCTAAGATCGACCAAAAGGGTCAGATTCGAAAGTCAAAGCGGTGGTCAAGACCGCTCGACTTACGACCCTAATAAAGCACTAAACATGAAGTGACGAGTTAGACATTTTGAAAGATGTCTAACTAAGTTATAAAATTGATTTGGTATCAAAACTTGGAGTTTTGATCCCGAAAATAGTTTCGTCGTAAAATGCACATTATGTCATCTTTGACCGAAACTATGATTCGTCAATTCGACTAGTAAACATGGTAATCAGAAGGTGCAATCGCAAGGGATTATAACCTTCGTGATTACGATCACGTTGCAAAGTTTAATTGAACTTTGACTTGACCAATTAATGTCAGAACCGAAAGTCTAACAGAAAGTCAAACTGTTTGACTTTTAGCTTAAAAACAACTAAAGAAATGGAATTGACTAAGGGAGAGTACTTACTTGTGTTGAAAACACTATAAGAACTCAGTAGGAGATCTCCAAAAGATGGAAACAACTCCAAGAAGATGGGAGGAAGAATTGGATTAAATGAGCAAGGAAAAGTGAAGGATTTGGTGGTTATTTATAATTGTTCAAGTGTCTTAGGATCATCACAAGTGTCCAAGGAGGTGTCATGATCCTAGGGAGGTCTTAACAAGTATCAAAAGCAGGAACAAACCAGGTATGTTCGAGATCTTGGGCTCCAAGCAAAACAATCTAGGTGTTGTCCAAAACTGCTACTTCTGGGCACCCTCTACGGACCGTAGAGGGTGACCACATACGGTCCGCAAAGACAAGGCTGGGGCAAAGTTCCCATAAATGGTAGGTTTGGCCCCTAGATTTGTTTTGTCGCGTTTTGTCACTTTTAACCCCTTTTAACCTAATATTTAGGTTGTATAAGGGTGTTATAGCATATGTAACTTGGATTTTGTCCGAAAATGTTGTGGATGTTGGTTCGTTCGGTTGTACGGTTACGCGTTTCGCAAAAATACCTAAAACGGTTTAATGAACATGAAAATGATAGAAATTGCGCAACGATTGATATTTTTGCATTCTTGTCAATAAAATACAAGATTTTATTGAATACACAAATATTTGGAATTGTATATGTGGTCCGTATTCAAAACTACGAGAGTTGGCAGACTTTCGTAGTTTGTCAGAATTAGTGCCTGAACTTGTATAAACGTGTTTTTGTCATTCCTAACCCTTCAAAACTTATATGTAAGTTATGTAAAGGGTATCTAGGGTATGTCTAGTTTAAGTATCACTTAACGAATCGATTCCAAAAGAAAAAGTTTTTGAAAGCCCGAATTTTTGCACAAGGGTTACACGACGTGACCATAAGGTATAACCTCAGAAGGTTATTCCCTATATAACTATGGTCAAAAACATGTGTTTGGTCAAATCCTATGATCGACCAAATGGGTCGGATTTGAATTTTCAAAGCAGTGGTCAAGACCGGTCGACTTACGACCCTAATAAAGCACTAAACTTGAAGCGATATGTTAGACACGTCAAAACATGTCTAACTAAGTTATAAAACTGATTTGGTATCCAAACTTGGAGTTTTGATACCCGAAAATATTTTCGTCGTAATATGCATATTATGCGCATCTTTGACCGAAACTTTGACTCATCACTTCGACTAGTAAACGTGATAATCAGAAGGTGCAATCGCAAGGATTTTAACGTTTGTGATTACGATCACGTTGCAAAGTTCAATTAAACTTTGACTTGACCAATTAAGGTCAGAACCGAAAGTTAAATAGAAAGTCAAACTGTTTGACTTTTAGCTCAAAAAAAGCTAAAATAAATGAAATAGACTAAGGGGGAGTACTTACTTGTGTTGAAAACACTAAAAGAACTCAGTAAGAGGTTTCCATAAGGCTGGAAACAAACTCTAAGAAGATAGGAGAAAGAAGAGATGAATGATCAAGAAAAAGTGAAAAATTAGTTGCTATTTATAGTTGTTCAAGTGTCACTAGATCACTACAAGTGTCCCACTAGGTGGCAAAGATCAAGGGAGGTCGAAACAAGTGTCAAATGCAGGAAAATACTTGGAAAACACGAGTTCTTGGGCTCCATGGCAGCAAAACAGCTGGCTGCAACAAGTTTCTTTCACTGGGCAGGTTTGGCTACCCACGATAGCCTAATCCAAGGCTTTCGCGCACCGCCGAGCCCTCAAACTAACTTTTGAAACTTGACAGATTTGGCCCCTGGACTTGTTTTGTCGCGTTTTGTCATTTTTAACCCCTTTTAACCCACTTTTTAGGCTTTATAAAGGTGTTAAGGCATATGTAACTTGGATTTTGCTCGAAAATGTCGTGGATGTCGGTTCGTTCGGTTGTATGGTTAAGCGTTTCGCAAAATTACGTAAAACGCTTTAACGAACACGAAAATGACCGAAATTGCGCAACGATTAATATTTTTCATTCCTATCAATAAAACACAAGATTTTATTGAATACAATTGTATTTGTATATGTGGTCCGTATTCAAAATACACGAATAGGCAGACTTTCGAAGGTTGTCAGAAATAGTCCCTGAACTTTGTAGAAACGTGTTTTTGTCATTCCTAACCCTTCAAAACTTATTTCTAAGTTATGTAAAGGGTATTTAGGGTATGTGTAGCGTATTTCCTTGTCCCGGTGTGTACATTACATTAAATGGATTACGTTTAAGTATCGGTTAACGAATTACTTCCAAAAGAAAAAGTTTTTGAATGCCCGAAATTTTGCACAAAGGTTACAGTCTCCCCTACTTTAGGAACTTTTCTTCCAAAATTTATTCGAAGGGGATCATAGAGTGTATTCAGAATAATGTAAGGATATGCAAAGCTCGAGATTCCAAAGATGCGGAGCATCATTTGGTGTTGGGAATTTTGGGGCATTCAAAGTGTGAGTAGGGATATTCAAAGTATCTCAAGGTATTTAAAACTTTAGAACTTGTGAATGTTTAAAAGTGTCATCAAGTGTATAAAAATTGTTTTGTATAGCACTATGTTATACTAAGCTCTTAGTGTAAATCCTAAACAAACAAAGGGGTGTACATTCAAGCCTAGCGATATGTACACGGTTTCTAATGTCCCATGAGGTACATCCCATGTACTATGAGCATCTCATGCATAGGAGACGGGTCAACATACCTATGGCATCAAGATTGTCACCATTAACACCATAATATACTCCCGGTCGGCTCGATTAGAGTTAATGAATGTACTTGGCTTGGACAGTGCATTCAACAAACACAAAATAATAAATAATCACATAATCACATAAAGGTCCAAGATAACATAGAATCTTCAAGTGATCCGAGTAACGTTCAGATGAATAACACAATTAGAACACTTATATATAGGAAGTACCAGCGGTGTATTCACCATGATCTTATTGCATATTACCCGTCCCGTTACCTAATCACTTTAGATCTTATGCCACCATACTTAACAAGGCTTACTATGATTCTCATGCGTCGAACCTCATAATTATGTGTGCACCCATAAGTATTCATTTTGTCGCATGGTCCAAATAGCTCATCTTGTTAAGTGATGGAAATAAATAATAAGGTCGAATTAACATCTAAATCAAATAGCACAACATCTATTGAACCAAAACGTGTTTCATACTAGCAATGATAGTACTACTTGTTCCGCATTCAGCAAAATCAGTAGCAGGTATTTCATTCTATTACAAATGTTAATATATATTTCACACTAACCAAACTGGTAGTATGCATCATATACTAAGCATGGATTGTCATACGTGTTTTGAATAGAAACAAGCTCATAGTAATTGTAGAGATCATGTGGCAGAGATTGTGTGAACGCACTAGTGTGCGATCACAATATGCTAAACTACGAGATTTAGTTCGTAATAATAAAGAACAGAATTCTCGAAGTCGGTATGTAGTTGTATATTTGTAAGACCCTTACTAGATTATAAACAATTCATCATATAAAATATGCATTTATACGACAAATATGGCATTTTACAAAAACATTCCAAAACGATGTTCACTTTGAGTTTAAAACATTCAAAATACTGATTTTAAGTGTCTACATAATTCACATTATTAAAATGAAAACGAGATCAACGCGGAAGCCTCAATTTGACGTGTGTTCGGTTCTTGTACATCGCTTGATCTTCATCTGAAAGCCTTATAACATTCACCTATATTCAAAACCACAATAAACATTAGATATGATAGTTTAATAACATATTTCATCAAGTTCTCTAAGAAAAATAACAAAAACAAACAATCTGCCAAGTTTTATACACGTCGCGTGCCGCGAGGGGATTTGTTAACTTGTCGCGTGCTGCTACGACCGTCGCGTAGCGTAGCGCGAGGGTATTTCACTTCACCCGTCGCGTGACGCGACCACCTCATTTCGACAGAAAGTTATTTTTCTTGGAGCTGCTTCTGCCCAGCTCTACCAACTTTTACATGTTATACATAAAAACTTGCATAACTTTCAAAATATATATCTGATTTGCGCATATCTTGTTTCGTAACGACCGTAATGCAGTCACCTATGTAATTAACACTCTGGTTTGCAACGATCCTGATTTATAAGCTAACGGCTTATAAATCTCTTATGCAATTATTTGGCCCGCTTCATTTTAACCCCATTTCACATATCTTATGACAAGGATTAATCCTTTGCCATTTTTACCCATTCCGGGATTATTAAAAACTAGCGTATTTCGCTCCCATTACATGGTTTGCATACGCATTTACATGGAAAGCGGTAATTAACTCCCATCGTGGAATACCCTGATGAGGACAATTACGGATCAACTGCCTGAACCGCTTCCACGACTCATATAACAACTCACCCGGAAGTTGTTGAAATTCCCTAAGCGCAGCTCTTCCCATTTTTGTTCGTTGTGGCGTATAATATTCTTCTAAGAACTGCTGCTGCATCTTTTGCCATGTGTGAATGCTTGCGTAAGGCAAAGAGACAAACCACTCGTGTGCCAAGTCCTTTAGGGAGAACTCAAATAAAACCAGCTTGACTTGATCAGGAGAGAACCCATGTCCACCTATCATGCTACAAACCGCTTCAAATTCTGCAATGTGAGCGTATGGTTCTTCAATACCCTTCCCGTGAAAGGTAGGTAGCATGTTCAGAATATGAGATTTTGCCTCAAATGATCTATCCGCATTTCCTTGTGCAACTGGCATGACAATCGGTGATGAGTGTTCCGCAATTTGTGGGCATAAGTGACTCTCAACTCCTCTGATGTTAGGATCCGGAAATCGAGGATCCCTTTGTCGATGACGTGGTTTTGCTGCTGGTGCCTGATAAACCTGCGGTGGAGTTTAATACTCGTCCCCACCTCGTGGCTGTCTCTGCTGAAAAACTAGTTGACTCCGGTTCAATGTCAGATTTTGTAAACCACCTTGATATCTCGTATAACCCACGTTTATTCCCCACTCTTCATCTCTATACACGTCGTCCCACGTTTCGGCTCTAACCCTCCACTTGATCAAACATAACACCCGACCGGTTTGGATGTGGCACAAAATTCGGTTGATTCATGACCCGCAACGGATTGGGCTGTGGTGGTAATCGGCTTTCTAATGAGTAAAATGGTGCACCAATAACGTGAAAGTCTCCACTTGGAACAGATGTTGATTGGGTGGTCATGTTTGATGGTGGTGCAATAGGTGGAGTTTGTTGAGTTGATTTTGTGGTTCAGATGTAAATGGAGGTGGTGGCATTGGTGGCATCTCGGTAATTGGTGTTTGTTGTGGTGTTTGGTGCTTTGGGGTCGATTGGTTTTCTAATGGATTCATTGTGGAAATTGCTTTTCCTTTCAAGGCGGAACGAATAAGTAGATTTTGGCGTGCCGTCTTTTCAATTTCAGGATCGAACAAGAACGGTGAAGATCTTCCTGAAAACCTGGTATGCATGCAATAAGAAATCACCTGCACACAAGAAAACAAGAAAACCGAGCGTAATACCGAACGGAACAAAAATAAACAGAAAGAAATATTTTTGGATATTTTTAGATTTTTTCAAAAATGCAATAAAACAACTAATTCTAAGCTAAAACTAAGCGCACGAAATCCCCGGCAACTGCGCCATTTTGATGACTGTCGTTAGGGTCAATCAAAAACCTAATTAAACTACGTAGATAGCGTAAGTAGGGTATCGTATCCACGGGGAATTTGTGGTCAGTGTAGAAGATTTTAACTAGAACTAGAATTATCTAACTTGGGATTTGATTAATTGATTTTACAAACAAGAAAACTAATTACGAAAATTTGTGATAAAGATGAGAAAAAGCAACCCCCACCCGGAATCTTGATTGTTGTTTAACATAAAAACCCGTTTATAAATTCAAAACACCACATAGACATGGTCTAGGAATTAATGGATTTGATTAATTATTAGAGATAGTTTTTAACATTTACCATACAATCTAACAATCTGTTTAGTTATACCAGCTACCCACCAAATTACCAACCCGCTAACAATGCAAGTATGTTGCCAATACGCTTAATAAAACGACAAGTAATTCAAATATAATAAAACGTTGCACAAATCCAAAACAAGTAGTCAAGATTACCAGTTTAACGAATTCATTAACAAAGTATAGTGAAAAACTGCACAATCTCCCATCCGAGAGCGAGCAACAAGAAGTTTAGCCACGCATGATGATCTTTACCGCAACAATTATCATCTTGGATTGGTTAGATATCATCCAACGGACTTGAAAGGTATGATTGGATGAAAAGAATGCTGAAAAGTGATGCTTGGTTCGTCTCCAATGTCCACGAATAACGGTTGTGCATGGAAATATCCAAAACCCCTTTTCAATTCTTAGGCCAATTATATAATAATCTCATCAAGTATGTCGGCTAAGAATTAATTAAATTTGTGCCCTAATTCACCCCTATTATTCCTTGTGAATGATGGTTGCTCCTTTAAAAATATGAAAAGTATGTCTTGAAACCCAAGTCTTGAACATTTAAATAAGTTTCCCCTCGTGAAGTGTGCCGCACGTCGCGGAAGAGTGAACCAAACACCCACCCCCCCCCCACGCGTGTCGCGTAGGTTCTCATCTGACCGACATACTTTAATATGTCCGACAACGTTTACTTGATACCCTAGGCGAGTCGAGGAAGCTGATCATAGCACTGTCGCGTGTCGCTGGGCTCGTCCCTTTTGACTTTTCTTCGTTTCATGTCTCGTATTAGATTGTCCAACCCGGTCTCAGCTCGCTTTCCTTGTTTAACCTTCATTAACACCTATTATGCACGAATACATCAATACACGCTAAGTATATAATAGACACTCGACTTAATATAATTAATATACTAAAAACCGACACTATTTATTATACAATGTAACTATTTTAACCCGACATCACACTACAACTTTAAAAAAACATTCGACAACGTGTATAAAAAAAGTTTTGACAACGTGCGCAAAAGAGTTTTGACAAGGTGCGTAAAAAAAGTTTTGACAACGTGAGTAAACATTTACATGAACTGAGTATGAGAACACCACTATATAAAAAAATAAATAAAAAATGTGTTGCCAACAAGCGTAAAAAAGTTTTTTTTACGCCCCCTGATTGCCGACCCGAGCTCCTCTAAACGTCACATGTAAATCTAATTTTCAAACGTATGTAAAAACGAAAGGCGCAAAATAGGTTTTACATACGTTTGAAATATGTTTTTACATAAGTTGTTAAATGTAAAATACTTTTTTACGCACGATGTCGAAAGAAAAAAAATATTTTACGCCCCTAATCGTCGGCCGAGCTACTCTAAACGTCACGCGTAAATCTATTTTTTCAAACGTATGTAAAAGCGACGCGTGTAAATGTTTAGTTTTTAGAAACGTTTGAAAATTGTTTCTCGTACATTGTCAATGTAAAAAAAAATTCGTGCACGGTGTCTAATGTAAAAAAAATATTCACGGATGGTGTCAAATGTAAAAAAAATCGCGGACCATGTCGAATGTAAAAAAAATGTTTTTTTTTTTTTTTTGTTACACACAATAAATAAATGTGATTACTCATGTTTGGGGTCCTAGGAAGGTTATTGTCTAGGTCAAAAGCAATCTAATAACCTAATTCCATATAACCATGGCTCTGAAACCAATCTGTAACACTCCAACCAACGGCGGAAACGTCAGGGTGTCACATAAAGTAGATTGTTCAAAACACATCACACTAATTGAAAGTTGCAATATATTAATCAACCAAATTACATTGTTTTCAAATAACAAAGCAATACAAAACAACTTGTTCCAAAACATCACATAGTAATTGTTTCTTATTAAAGTAAACTAAGGCAAAGTCCATATCCTATGTGAGCAACCATGAATAGAATCATAGATTAGCACCTAAAACATATGTGAGAAAACATGGGTCAACTACAAGAGTTGGTGAGCAACATAGGTTTTAATAGCATAAACATGTACCAAAAGTTGTAGTACAATTCATATGGCAATATGTATAAAACTAAGCAATTTGTGTCAACAAGAAGTGGCCACAAAGGGGTGTACATTCAAACCTTAATTGAAAGGCATGGAAATCCAAGAGTTTAACTAATTGAGTAGAAAAACCCGAAAAGGAATTCCAAGTACACATAGCTCGGTTTCTCTCATTTCCCAAAGGATACTTCTACAACACCACACAGAAGCAGGAATGGAAAGGGGTGTACATTCAAACCTAGTTCACAAGTAGGAAAAGAAGTGGGGATGCCAAATGGTTTCCTAAAACACATAGCTTGGTTTCTATCATTCCACAAATGGGTCTTCTAGAATACCACACACTAGAAACAGGAATGGGTCGCCACACCTATAGTGCTATAATATACTAACGGTCCGCTTAATCATAGTTAATGAATGCACTAGTTATGGATATTGGTTTACCACACAAGTTTCACACACAAAAAGCAGATAGTAATAACATATGCCATTAAGTAGTTGAATTGCATTAGGAAAATAGTTGTAACATATGAATCACCCCAAAAGTTTAAAATGTAAAAAAAAGGGACTATGTACTCATCTTGAGGATTGATGATGATTCCGCGTGTTCTCAAGATTACAAATGAATCCTAATAATAAGGATGGTTCATTAAGGTTTTGACCCATTATGACTTACTTATATTGTTTAAGTCATTTTACGAGTCGTATGCGTAAATATGGGTTCGGGCGGGAAATGGGTTCATGATAAGTAGAATATGTTAAAATATATTTTTGTTATGTTGTACAAACTATTTTCTTGTCAAAATATCATAATTCATATGCTTAAAGGTCATTCTTTGGTATTTTCATAAAGTTGCGTTTGGATTTCAAAAACTCATGTTTGATTTGTCATTTTGACCCATTTGGATGTGATGATCATGAGATACAAATGCAGGGATTTGTTTCCTACAGTAAGAGGATCATTTGGGTGAATCTGATTTGAAATTGATTGACCAAAGTGGCAAGAATTGAAAGTCAGATAGTTTGGTCAAAGTGTTTAAAATTCTTGACACTCGGACAAAATTAAGGTACAGAGCTAATTGCTATTAAAAGACCTAAGGGAAAGATACTTACTAACTTTAGAGGACTTCTCCAAAAGAATAGAAGAGAAAGCTAAAAAGTAGGAACAAAGAACTTCACACAAGACTTTGTAGAGCAAAGTGTGTTTTGGGATGAAAATTATGAAGTTTAGCTTGTTATTTATAGCAATGGAGAGTGCATGTGGCTTTGACAAGTGTCCAAGGGTGCCTCAATGCAAAATTAGTGTCCCCTTATGTGTCAAATGTAGGAGAAGTGTGGCAAAATAGGTGAAAGGTGGCATATTTGCAGCAAACAGCTGCTGCCGGCGATTTTCTCGCTATGTAAGGGGTTTTCCATTCGGTCCACAAGGACCTCCAGCATGCAAAATTTTGGTTTTTGTCTTTTTCAGCACCTTAACTTCATATTTTATCTTTTTAGCAAGTGTAATCCCTCAATTTAAGTTAGTTAGGTTATGAGGAAGGTTTCAAGGCACGTGTTACTTAGAATGGTTCCGGTAATTTGATGCTAAGTCATAATTGTTTTGCTAGCATGTAGGATAAAAAAAATAGATGCGTGATAAGCAGCAGAGTTGCTAAGTACGAAAATGATAGATAATCAAATCTTGAAATTTCGCTAAGGTTACAGCAAGAAACACCCTTGAGATGTTTAAATGATTAGCCTTTGTGGCAACAATGGACCCTTTGGGTAAATACATGGGTGACGGACCCTTTAGGGTCAAATTAGAAGTGATGAAACCCTGACGAAGGCAATGATGATAGCCTGCGAAAAAAAAATGACGTATTAGGTTCCCACCTTATGTAAATGTTTGTTTTCGTGCTAGTTAAATGGTCGGTGAAAATATTATTTATTTATGCAATTGACGAATAATGATAAATAATATGGGTGACGAATGATGATAAATCATGCAAGTGACGAATGATGTTTAATTATGCAGGTGATGAATGACGTCTTCTTGTGTAGTTATAGAATGCAATTAAGTGACAATTTACATGTTTTAGAAATGAGTTTTGACCAGTAATCGTACTTAATGATAAACGAGTGTTTTAGGCCATTAATTGTTATGTCTTAGATACGAGTCAGTTTGGTTAATTGGCCAATGAATTAAGATGCATTGAGGGTTGTCCATCGGTATTAGGTAATCTAATCTACATCAGAAAGAATTACGTGTAAGGTTGTTGGATGTAAGGTACGGGTGGAGTTGATAGTCGTATTGGGTGACAGGTTGGAGTTGTTAAACATTAAATGGAAGTTAAGATATTTTAATACAATGTTGGTGATTTTACAACGAAGGTGTTTTGGTATGAAATTAAGTGTTACGACGGGTTTAAAATGTGTTTACTTACACTATTAAAACTCACTTAGTGTAGCTCTCTTTTACATGTATATTAAATTATTTTGCAGGTTTGTGATTCGAGTCGGTGTTGCTCTTAGCTAGCGGATGATTTTACTCGTGATAGGGTGGGAGACATTCGGTTTGTTAATGACTAGATAACATTTTGAGTTTTAAATAATCATGTACTGTTTTTAATTGAAAATTTCCACTATGCATATTGAGAAAAGTCATATTTTTAAATAGTATACTGTGATGTGATCCGACGAAAAGGTGTCCGGTTTGGGGGCCTTGCAAGGTTTAGCTAGAAAATGTTAATTAACCATGTTAGCATCGTGGAGTTGAAATGTAAGAGAAATAAACTTTGGGAGACTGTTAATGTAAAAAATAAAAAGCACGAGTACACGAAAGGTTCCTGTGGTATACCCAGATTATGGATTGGGTCGTTAAGTATGAGAAATTACATGATTGGTCCAAACGATATCCAGATCATAACACATTGGGCTCCCAGCTTAGATGGGTTAACTTTTTTAGTTAACTGCAAGCAAAATGACTAAAATGCCCATCAATATTAAAAAATAGAATTTATCTTAATTATAAATGATTACCCCCCTTCAATTAAATTCCCTCCCGCTAAGAATGTTATCAAATTCCAACCACCAAAACCCATCTTCGACACTACCATCAACTACCACCCTTGAGGATGTTAACAGATTCACCCTACCAATGAACAAACAACTATCAGCACCATCAAAGTAGTAACACCGCCACCACTATAGCTGGCCAGGACTTATCTCCAGTACCACCATCCATCACTAAGACCATGGGGTGTGGTTTGGGTAGTCCCTTTGGGGACTATCCGCCACGTAGGCGCCACGTCAGCATGGGTGGAGGACCATCCCCTTGAGGACTACCCAAGGGTGTGGAGGATAGTCCTCCCCCCCCCCCCCCCCCTTTTATTATTTTTTTTATTTAGTAAAATAATTAAAACAAAGTAAATAAAAATAAAAAAAGTTACATTTAAATAAAAACCTAAATTACATTTAAAAAAAACTAAACATTAAAAAATACGACATAAATAAAAAAAAACCTAAAGCTACATTAAAAAACCTACAATTAAAAAAATACACAATACGAATCGTACATTAAAAAAAACTACTCGTTGTTTTCTCCGAGATTCCAAATGTGTTCGATCAAGTCTGATTGAAGATTGGCATGTGTGAAATCGTTATATAACGAGAACCTATTTAAATCTTGTTGTTCTTCGCTAACCGGAACATTATTCTGCTCCACCGCATTCTCGTCATACTCACAAATTGCATGACCTTCGTCGTCGATGATCATGTTATGCAACAAAATACAAGCATACATACAGTATCGCAACTTTTTGGGTGTAAAAGCGCGTGCTGGGTTTTCAATAATATGCCATGTTTGTTGGAGAATACCAAAACACCGTTCAATTCTTTTCTCGCCGCTTCTTGAAACTTGGCAAATTTCTTTCTTTTTTCATCTGGCGGATGCCTAACAGTTTTAACAATTGTAGAGTACTGTGGGTATATCCCATCGGCAAGATAATACCCGCGTCTGTACTCCACTCCTGAAACCGTAAACCTCATATTGGGACCGATCCCTTTTATAACATTGTCAAAAACCTCAGAATTTTGTAGAACGTTAACGTTGTTATTCGAACCAGGAATCCCAAAGAAAGCATGCTAAATCCATAGGTCTTGGGTCGCAACATCTTCTAGAATTATTGTTGGATGTCCTTGATCGCCTCGCGTATACATTCCTCGCCGTGCGGTAGGACAATTCTAACATGGCCAATGCATGCAATCAATGCTCCCGAGCATTCCTGGAAAAACGAGCCTTGATTGGTGGTGTTGATACAACTGTTGTACCTCATTGGCGCTCGGTTTTCGCAAATATTTTTTGCTGTAGAGCCTCACCACAAATTTGCAAAACTTGTATAGAGATTCTCTTGCAGTTCTTTCGGACATCTTTAAGTATTCGTCCCAAGCATCATAAGCTAGTTGACGAATCGCCGTAGTGCATTTCTGTAAGGTGGTGAAGCCCCTTTTGCCTCTAGCATCATATCACAATGTAAAAAACGGGTCATCAGCGGCTAAATCGTCGGCTATACGTAAGAACAGTCGACGATTCATTCGGAAACGACGTCTCAAAATAGTCTCCGAGTACAACGGTTCGTCGGCAAAGTAATCGACGACTAATCTTTCGTGAGCACCTACACGATGTGGCAAGTAATATATAGTAACACATATATAACTTATAAAAATAATGCAAGGCTATAAAATATAAAAATAAAAATATAACTAACCTTCTCGGTCTCTGTTGATGGCCGGGTTCCTGTTTCGTGGTTGTGACGAAACTTCCTCCTCCTCTTCCTCCAAAGTAAGTTGTGTCGCGTTTACTACCGTGTTTACAAAATATTGTACGGCTTCTCTGGTATTCGTCGAACCCGACGAAGAGGAAGATGACATTGTCTACTGAGTTAATAGCAAAAATGGTCCCTAAGGTTTGCTCACTTTTTCCACTTTAGTCCAAAATCCAATTTTTTTTAAATCTAGGTCCCTGAGGTTTGCATTTTTTTGCCATTTTAGTCCAAATTTCAAAAAAGTAAAATTTTGTCAAATTTTTTACTGAATTTTGTCTTTATCCTTATTTCTCACAAAGGCAAAATTGTCATTCTATATTATTACTAAGCAATTTATATTAAAGAAAATTAAAAAAAAAACATTAAAAGGCCCCTGTATCGATCCAAAACCCTTTTAAGGGGGTTTTTTTATTTTCTTTAATATAAATTACTTTATAATAATATAGAATGACAATTTTCCCTTTGTGAGAAATTAGGATAAAGACAAAATTCAGTAAAAAAATTTGACAAAAATTGACTTTTTTGAAATTTGGACTAAAATGGCAAAAAAATGCAAACTTCAGGGACCCAGATTTAAAAAATTTGAATTTTGGACTAAAGTGGCAAAAGTGAGCAAACCTCAGGGACCATTTTGGCTATTAACTCTTGTCTATTTTTTAGAGAAGCTTTTTTTTGAAGATAAATGTTTGGAGTGTGTGGGTGAATTTGTGTATAAAAAAGGTTAAATGAATGGGTATTTATAGGTATTAAAAAAATTTAATTTTTTTTTAAAATAGCCGTTGTTGAACGGCATTATTTAGTGGGGTGGCCCACATTCAAGCCTGTCTCAAACGGCTTGGTCTTGCCGGTTGCGCCACGACGAGCCCGGGGGGGGGGGGGTGTGGGACGAGGGCTACGAGGCTTTGCGAGGGGGACGATCCCCACACCCCTTGGTCAAATAGGTCTACCTACCGCTTCATCGTGGCCCCAAAATCACCTAGCAACCGTACCCCAACCTCAACTCAAGTACTTAACAATACCTATCAATTTGAGGGTAAGTAAAAGATTCAAGACAGTGGTCAAAATATCAATCGGAGACAAGTATGACACAAAGCTTTTAGCACTGATGTATTAGGTCAGTGCCGGTAGTAATTCATCTATTTTTCTCACCCATCAATTTATCTAGCATATAAAACTTATATGTGTTTATAAGATTGGTAATTTGATACAACAATTTGCAAAAACTTATCGTATAATTGATTGTATCAGTCCTTTGTATGGTTGCGATCAACAAGTGGCGAGCCATAAAGAAATCGGAGCTACGTGTATTGTTGTAAGAAACGGTAGGCGCTAGTCGGTTGGTTAGGTACCGACTAGCAATTAAACAAGATTAGTAGGGAATTAGGGATTAAATGGATTGGAATTTTTATATGTAATTTTTAGTTTAATATATATACACACTTATTTATATGTATTTTTTAAGTAGACGTGTTTTAACCCTTATTGACCCATTTTTTAAGCAACTTGAGGGAATTTGTAAGGTTTGATCGAAATTTTGCCGGAATCTGGCCAGAATTTGACTGTAATAGGACCATTGTTGACCGCCTAGTGATTAATCGGCCATTACCCGGTAAACCACCGATTAGTGATTAATCGACTACTAATCGAAGCCTAGGTGGGATTTCTACAACCATGGCTGTGACATTAACAACACCAGTGATTGTTTAAGGAGCTACCTAAAGCCGTTGGTTGGGATTTAAGATCTTCGTACCTAGGTGTCAAAGATGGGTCTTGGCTTGCTTTGGGTGGTGGCGCTTTGACGGAGTTGCTACTTTGGTGGCAGGAATTTGTTAACATTCTCATAGGGAGGGGGTTTAATTGAAGCGGGTAATCATTTATGATTAATATATCTCTGTCTTTTAGTCATTTTTCTTACACTTTACTAAAAAAGTTAACCCTCATCTAAGTTGGGGCCCAGTGTGTTACATTTGTACATATTATTGGGATCAAACATGTAATTTCTCGTACTTGAGGACCTAATCCGTAATCTGGGTAATACTACAGTGACCTTTCAAGTGATTTGCTCTAACTTTAACCAAGCAAACACATAAAAATGACATAAAAGTGTCCATGACTTTATAGTCTAGAGGCATCTTGGTAGTGGGATAAGACTTTGGCACCAATAGGTCGTGAGTTTGATTCCCACAAGGGGGTTTTCCCATATTTATTGGGTTTTCTCCTAAATTGATGTATAGCTATTATGCCTAGTGGAGATGGATATGATCGGATGGTTCTACTGGTGGCACGATGATATACAGTGGTCCGTAAGTTATTCAAATTTGCCGTTCAAAAAAAATGACATAAAAACAAAATTAGGCTCAAAGATAAGAATCAGCACTTCAGCAGCCTCCATAATAGTGTTACCTGTCGTCAGAACTCAAAATGTGTTTTGTTATAAACTTCTTTAATACAATAAAAAAATAAATAGCAATTTATTTGTCAATTTTGGCGAAGGAAGAAAACAAATTCAAGTGGCAACAAATGATCTTTTATTAAAGATGGGAAATTTGAGGCACTCGTCCTCGCCTTTGTCTACACCTTTTAAAATTGCATTATCACACTTTTCTAGCTTCTTTTTGACTCATTTCCTTTTTTAAAACAAACATTGTAAAATAATAATCCTTTATTTTTAAAATTTGGCACTCACTATATATTCTGGTCAATTTACAATTTGTATGGTCTATATTCTTTTGTAGTTTTCTAAATTTTTTGCCACTACACGGTCATAAAAAGATTTTTTATATGAAAATCACATAAGTTGTTAAATTGGACAAAGTATAGTAAGAGTTGTACTTCTTCAATCCGAATTTTAAAATAAATACTAGTTTAGTTTTATATGTAGTATGTTTATAATTAAAAAAAGTTTAGCTTCAATACATCTTCCTATCTTCCTATACTAATAAACGAAAATCTTTTTTGACACGTGTCACTTTCTGATGTTTTCTTACCTTATTTTCCTATTTATTTATCATTAAATAATATTAATAATTTAAACAAAATATTATATAAGAATAAATATTTAGATAAGGATAAACGTTTATTTTTATTATGATCATATTAAACAATAATAATAATAATAATTTTAAACAAAAAATTAGATAAGGATAAATATTTGTTTTTCTATAAATATTTTAAACAAAAGTTTAGATAAGCATAAACGTTTGTTTTTATTATGAGTATATATATATATATATATTGGTCGGTTATTGTACAAAATGCATTAACGTACGAAGCGTACGAGATTCTAAGTATTTTTAGACACATCGCTATAATGGTAAGTGTACTGTTATAATTGGTTTAAACTCATCGTTTATCGCACATTGCATTAACATGTAGAAAGAACACCATTTTTAAATATAACAATTTTATACTCCATTCAAAGAGAATTTAATATGATATTATATTTTATTCAACACGTACAATATACGAGTTTTTTAAAAATATATCTATTTTATTATCAAAATTACATTTATGCAACCCGTGTAATACACATGGTTCTAACCTAGTATTATTCTATACGAATTACATAGGATTATGAATAGCATCTTACAAGTAAGTTATGCGTAGGTTTAAGTACAAGCTTTTTAGATGAGTGATTTTGTTATTTGTTTTTATGTTTTTTAGTATATTATTATTGTAACTACTTGTAGAGTATGTATTGTTTTTCTTATAACTTTTAAGATACGATAGTTTATAAAAATTTTAATTTGTCGTTGCGACGTGTTTATGTGTCGATATAATTTTTATTCAAAACCAAGTTGTTAATAGTATTATACAAGTGATCTAATCACAAACATTATTCTTCCTCAAGGTTTATGCTTTTTTTATAAAGTGACATGGTTTACTTTTTCCGTCCACTGAACCTTTACGTTATTTTATAAAGTTCTGAATATACAGTTGACATGCTTTTTATCAAGCTTTCGTTAAAACTTTTATTTAAAAGTGAACAAGTCAAATATAATTCATTTTTTTGTTCTACCTTGGCGAACCAAATATCGTCCGAACATAGGCATTGCCATTCGTTCTAATGCTTTTTTCGACATTCCTACTAGTGCAGTGACGAATCAAATAGATTTCGACCGAATAACATCGGTACCGGTATCGGTAAACGGTGTTTTATTCATACCTATATTTGTTTTTATCTTTTGTGGTTGCTGCACCGATTGGTCGTATCCTACCAATCTCATAATGAACTAAATCGATACTGACCAAAAACTTGTCGCGAAACACGAAAAATCCCAAAAGTTTTCAAACAAAATTCAAAAAACCTTGATTTGATAGAGAATGTACAAAAGAAATATATGGGGCCGAGAAATATGAATGTCAAAGATAAAAATACGTGTTCAACGGAGGGTTGCATGTTTCACATGATCACATATGGTTGTTCGTTTTATTTAGTGGTGGAACTAGCCCATTAAACCAGGGGTATCTCCAAAAAATTTTTATCGTGCAATTAAACAATATAAAAAAACGATAATAAATAAAAATATTAAAAAAAGAAAATAAATAAATAATGTAAAATAAATGCCTAATAAATTTGTCATTTTTTCATAGCGTGAAGTTGTTTAATCACATCGTCGTGTTTTACTTTAAAAAACAAATACCTAAGCAGGGGTGGAACGGCCGGAACCAGTGTTATCGCAGCAGCAAACAATAGGGTTGTGGATTCTTTTATCGAGCCGGTGTTACTGGCAGCAGCAAAACAGGAGACCACTGCATAAAGGATGACCATCGGCGTTTGGTTTTCTTCCAGACACTAAGCGACGATAAGAAAGAATGCCGTCATATGTATTTTTGTGATTTTTTTGGCTAATCTAATCAGTTGGGCTTTCTAGTCAATTGAGCCATTGTTTCAATCGGCCTCCCTTATTTTATAAGTTTGGGTTGGTTAGGGGTATCCTTGTAATATTTAAGGGGTATCTTTTGTATAAAACCAAAAAAAGTATAAAAAATACATTACACATACGGACTTCAGCAGTAGCCTGTGCTACACAAAGCTTTGGTTCCGCCCCTGGTTTGATTGATTGGGAAAACTGTATCAATGAGATGAAACATATTATTTTCGGTTTATCAATAAAAAATTAGTTAATCTTAATATCAACCGGTGCATATTGTAAGTGCAGCTCTTGCTGGTAACTGTGCTTTATCAGTTCGGGTCAACAAAGTCAAAGGCCCAAGTCAAAGTTGTTGAATAAATTCGGATGGTATTTGACACTAAGGGTCCGAATTTGTTACATGTAATCATGTCTGAATTTGTGTGATATATAGACTTGTATGTTCGAATTTGTTAGCATGTTTTGTATATGTCCGAATTTAGTGATCACAAATTCGAACTAGGACTAGGAGTTTTGTTTCAGGACTCATGGAGTCCGAGTTTGTTGAGATGTTTCCCTAGCCTATATATATGTGTGTATAGGTTAAATTAGGGCAACAAGCTTTGTGCAACTCTCACAAACCCTAGGAATTTCTCAACAGTGTGTGCATATTCTAGAGAGAGAGTGACTATGTGTTAGTGAGAGAACGCTAGGTTTAGATCTTTGTAATCTAAACCAGCTTGTAGATCATGTATACTCTTTTGGTTTTTCGGTTTATGTAATCTGTGATGACTGATTCAATAATAAAGGGTTTCATCTTCTACATCTTTCTATCTTGTTTGTTTATGTTGTTTTCACGTCATGAATCAAGTGCAATGTTGGTGTTCGTCATCGATCCAGGGGGCACCGGGGACTTTCAGGTGGTATCAGAGTGTGGTTACCGATTCGGAATGGTCTAACCGCCTTCCGAATCACCATTGCTCTTGATTTGATGTTTGTTTCCACCAAACAACATGAAGACGTGAAGATTTTGAAGAAAACTTGAAGAAATTGAAGTTGTTCGTCGACTGAGATGGTTTTCTTGTTTTCCAAGTTGCTGCAGATCTGAGGTTTGATCTGAATTTGCTCTGTCCGAGTTTATGATTTTTGTTAAAGAGTCCGAATTTGTTTATTCTGTCAGAATTTGTATCTTTCCGAAACAAATGTCACACCCCAACCGATGGCGGAAACATCGAGATGAGATGAACAAATTGCTCAAAACATCATAACGCTATGTGACAATATAATTTAAATTTCATTTCACAACAAGACTAAAATTGTCATACAAAAATCCAAATAAGAACAACATTGTTTCAAACATAACATAAAAAATAATTGATTAATCTAGGTGTGTAGCTAAGTCCACCTAAATCTTGTTTCTTCTCATAACATCATCACGTCTATCAACCTGCAACATGTATTAAAATATATCAACAAAAAGTTGGCGAGTATACAAGTTTTCATACATAGCATAATATAGACTAAAAAGTTTACCTTGCTCATATCCAACATGAATAACCAATATGCAAGTTACTAATATGCTGAAACGGTGTACTATATGTTCAAACCCAAGTATACAACGCGTTAATTTTGCCTATCCCAAAGAATAACGGGAGGTTAACATGTTTAACTTAACAATACCCCAAGACTAATGGGCGGTGCGTTAATCCTATAGCGTTATAATTGTTAAGGTAGGCTAGCAAAGTTAATGAGCATATTGTGACACCTGTGCCTCCACGGCCATCAAAAAAATACCAAACCAATGAAATATTGTATTTCATACTTGGGATTTGTATAAATATGTGTATCATTTGCACATATCAACTCTTGTTCGATTTCGGGCTCTAAATCGCTTTCTGGAAGGTTATAAGCGCACTGATGCGTAAATATAACCAGTTCAATGCAAAAAATACTCTGGAACATCAAAATATGCTTAACATACCTTAAATAACCTTTACATAACTTAGAAATAAGTTTTAAAGGCCTTGGTATTGCAAAATCAAGTTAACTCGCTTACAGGGACTAAATTTGACAAACTGCGAAAGTATGCCAATTTGAACTGTAACGAACATTCCAGAACATGACCATAAGTTAAACACACCCTAAATATCCTTTACATAGCTTAGAAATAGGCTTTGAGGGGTTCGGTGTGCTAAAATAAACTTTTGGGTCATTTAGGGACTAAAAGCGTTAAAAAGTGCACAAGTTTGCATTTTCGCGCATATCTTACGTTCTGAATACATCCGGACATCCAAAAATTTATGTAAGCACTAAAATATTTTATTTTAATGTTTGGCATAAGAAAAATCCATTCGTCGTGTAATTTGGATCATTTTTGCATCCGTTACGACTTCCGTCGTAATTAACCGAACAACGCAACCGTACGGCCAAACGAACCGAAATCCGAGATATTTTTGAGCACATTTTAAGTTCCCTATACTTTAACTTCATTTTAGAGCTTTGAAATGAGGTTAACGGGGCTTAAACGTGTCAAAAATGCATCGAAAACCAAGTTTGGAGCTGCAGGGACCTAATCTGTCATTTCAGCAAAGATGATGGCTTACGGACCGTAAGCCATCACCCTTATGGTCCGTAAGGACCTCCCAGTTGCTCAGAAACTTCTAAACAGCCTGTTTCCAGCTGTCACACCCTCCAAACCCAATTGCACTTGCCTCTTCATGTTAATGAGGGGCCATTTTGGTGTTCCATGGGAATTTCAACAAGTGTAGGGGTGAGATTAAAGCCCAGATTAAGAGAAACGATCCTAACGGTTGTCCATTTACTATAAATACCCAACCCCATTCATTTGCAAAACCCACAAAATCTGATCTAAAAGCTCTAAGTTGAAGCCATTGCTTCATACCTGAGCTACTTGGATCAAGATTAGCTTTCGGGGACCCTTTGTAAGTGTTCCTTCGTTGTTTTTATACTTTTAGCGTTAAAAGTCAAACTTTGTTTGACTTTCTGCGTTGACCAGTTTATGGTCAATGCGAAGTTCGTTTTTACTTCATAACGTGAGCGTAATCACGATGGTTATAGTCCCTAGTGACTATTCCTACTGATTACCACGTTATCTAGGCTCAGTGACGAGTCGTAGTTTCGGCCAAAATGCGTGTTATTGCGTATTTTGTAACCAAACTACTCTTAGGTATCAAAACCGTTTGTTTTGATACCAAACCTGTTTTCTAAACTTAGTTAAGCATGTTTTAACATGCTTAGCTCGTCACTCTTAGTTTAGTGCTTATATAGGGTCGTAAGGTAAGCGATCTAAACAATCGCTTATACTTTCGAACCCGACCCGTTTGGTCTATCATTAGGATCCGACCAAACACATTAGGTGACCATAGTTGTATAGGGAATAACCTTCCGAGGTTATACCTTATGGTCACATCGTTTGAGTAGTTGTATGATAAGTAGTATATATGCCTTAGGTAAATTACCAAAATACCCTTTTTACGCAAAAATTCATTTTAAGCATATATAACATAACTTTTGGTATCTAAACTGATTTGGTAACAATATTAGACATGTTAAGGCATATTTTACTTATCATAGGACTAGTTAGGCATTCCAAACGCGTTTTACGCAAACGACGCGTTAAAGTAGCATAAGCTACCTAAACGGGTCGTAATGGGTCGTAAGCACTTAGGTTAGGTTTCATTTTAGTATGTGGGCTTTGTTAAACCATATTACATGAGTTTCCCATACTCATTTGGTTTACTAGCCCTCATTCTATCCGATCCTCCGATTTAGGTCCGGTTTATTAATGTAGTTACTTATATTAGGTACCGTTTGATTCCGAGATCTTCTAGCATTGCTTGGTGGTTATCCTAGGACTATTGAGCAATCTCAAGTGAGTACATAGACCCCTCTTTTACTGTTTTCAAACTGTTTTGGGGTGAAACACATGTGCCTACTTGTTACTTTCATGCTTTCCTGTTTTCACATCATATACTTGCTATGTTCATTAGTACATTTATAGTACATGATTTCATTGTGTTTTTGCTATGTATGTCCTTTGTTGCATACTTAGTACATCGTTTTACATTACATTTTATGCTATGTATGTCCATTGTGTGCATACTTAGTACATTGTTTTACATTACATTTTATGCTATGTATGTCCATTGTGTGCATACTTAGTACATTTGTTATTCATCACATTCTTACATTTTGGTATGACATTTGGTTTGTTTAAATGGGACAATATACATTCATTAACACCGATCATGCCGCTCGGTAGTAGGTAGTGGTACCATAGGACTTGACAACTCCCATTCCTGAAACCTAGGTTTGTTTGGGTGGAAGGAATGACCGAATCCGAATACATTTCTAGGTGGACCTTAGACTTTGTGCTAGGGTTTATTCTACAGTCGCAAGGCTTGGATGTATGCATTTTACAATACCGCATAGATGTTTATATCAGTATAGCATGCATTTGTTCCACAAAACATAACTTTGATTTAAACCATGTTTTACTTCAATACCTTGTTTTTGTGCATTTTACATATGGTTTAGTTGATATATTTCACCTACCATACATGATATTTTGGATACACATTACATGATTTGCATTAGACATAAACATTTTGACATTGATATACACAAAACATTTTGACATTTGATTATACATAAACATTTTACTTTGGTGGTTTGGTTTGAGTAAGTGATTTAAGTAACGAGGCGTGTGTAATATGATACAAGTATGGTGGATACGCCGCTGGTACTTCCTATATATAAGTGCTTGTATGGTATTACATATCGTAGCGTTATTTGAATCATTTCGATTTAGACATATAACATTTTATACAAATAACATACTTTTCACAATACATTGTTTTACAAACAACTTATCTAATACAAACTCATTTTACTTGGTTATTTACTTAACCATGTATTATCCTTTTATACATATATATCATTTGGTTTATTTATCACTTTTTAAATGATTTACAAGACAAAGCAAATTACAAGGTTCATGACTAAACATTTTCTTAAACATAAGTCTTGAATTCTATTTTCACAAAACCTATGTATCTCACAGGCATTTTTATGCTGACGTACCTATTTTCACATGTGTTTCAGGATATGATGCATAGGATTTATCAAGATACACTTAGGCGGACTTGGGCCTTAGTGACAATAAAAGATGCAAGACTAGTTATTTATGTTATATTTCTTTTATTGTCAAGACATTGTAACTCTTTTAATCAATAAAACAATATTTCAATTTCCATGTGTTATGAAACAATGATTCTGTTACAACACTCTCCGACGTTTCCGCCACGTTTTGTTGTTTTACGTGGTCGGGGTGTGACACATATATTGACATAAATAGTTTACATAGCATACAAGTCTAACAAGCATCATATAGTTTCATGTTAAGCATGGATAGAGATTAAAATAGTTTAAGTGTTTCATGATTTGTATAACATACATGTTGCACCCAAAGTGTAAAAAGGAAAAAGGGATCGAGTATACTCACGGTTTTGCAAGCTTTCCACTTGATAATCCCACGAGTGTTTGTTGATTAGATTGGAGCACCAAGTCCTTCTACACAAAGAAACATAGGTGTGTGATTATTGGATGGATAACGGAAGAGTAAAGATTCGGAGTTTAAATTACACGAAAGTATACATATGAGAAAGTAATCATCAAGTTATGAGTTCAAAACTCTTCCATATGGTTGAACTTGTGACTTGTAAAAGTGTGAACCGTGGGAGCTTTGGCTTTCCAATCTAGTTCCACTACCTCACTTGTGAACCTTATGTATGAACACTCAAGTAGCTTCTTAGTATCAAAGTAACATAACCCCGCCTAGCCTCCAACACTTAGTTAACTCTTTCCATGTTGTGGTGGTTCACCCAGGTTAAGACTTACTTGACTACTTGAGAATGTATTAGTTAGTTTTTATTTCTTGTTATTCATGATCCTCCGAATCTTCCTTGTGATGATTTGTGTAGTGGTGAATCCTATAACGAGGCTCATACATCCATGCTTGACTTCCATGAACTCTATGTTAGTATATGACGGACTTAATATTAGACAAATTATATAACATATAAATATAAACATAACCGAATTCTTGATGTTAATCGGATCATGATTACACGTCAAGAATATAAGTTATATTATCTTTGTTCTTTATTCCTCGTTTGTGATTCTAATGGGCACATTAGGATCCATGAAAAAACTTTAAAACTAAGTGTCCAAACGAGTGTCTAGACGAGATATACTTTTGCATACATATACTTTTATACTTAATTCCGAATCCAAACATTCCATAAACTCCAAACACCTGAACACCTTCATTTTCCTTTTCTCATCAACTCGTCAATACTTGGATGAACGGAAAGCTATTGCAATATTGTGAGTATACTCCATACTCTTTTTACCGTTTTACAATTTTGGGTGCAATATGTTTAAATATACAAAACACACTCAACATACATACTTTTATGTAATCACACAAACAATCCAATACATGCATACTAATACATTATACTTGATTCGTGTTTCTGGGTGATTCTTCTGTGACAAACTTGTCGTACGAGCCTCCCCTTAACATGTATAGCGCTATAAGAGTAACGCACCGCCCATGAACGTGAGGTCATGTTAAGTTATTCATTCATTATACTTGTGGTAATCAGAGGGTTAACTTGTTAAAACATGCCAGTTTTACGTTAATCTTGATAACAAGGTGTGCCATGTGGATTTGTTTCAATCATTTTTATACTTATGCTATGTATCAAACTTGTATACTCGCCAATACTTTGTATTGAACTATGCTTTTAAACATGTTGCAGGTTGTTGATGTTGATGCACATGGAATCTAGTAGGACATGCTTAGAAACACACTTAGACTATTAATGATGTCATTGTATTTTCATCCTTTAAAATTGTTGTATTCCGTTCATCAAATGTTGTACTTTGAATTTTCCTTGTATTGTATTAGGAAACTATTATCAATGAAATGAAACTTATTTATTAAATACATGTCACAATTAGTGTTATGAAGTCTCAAGCAATCTCGTTCGTCTCACTCTGATGTTTCCGCCATCGATTGGGGGGTGACATAAAAGCTTAATGTTTTTCTTTTAAAGAGATAACATGGGTATGAATGATCCATAGCAAGTTCAAGAGGAAGGAAGCCCTGAAGCTTTTGGAAACTTATGCTAATATTGATTCAAATTGTTATTGAAATATGACATGATCTTCTTGTTTGTGAAGGAGATGGGATTTTCGACTGGTGGTGTGTGGTGGAGTTGCTGTCAGAGGAAGGGTGGGCGTCGGTGAAAGAGGGTTTGAGGATAAACGGAGGGGCCGAGGGGGTGGTTATAGTTGGATTATCGAGACATGTTTTGGCCAGCGGCAACCCAAAACTTGTCGTCTTCCCACCCACAACCAAACCATCTAACGACGATTGGGTTCTAAAACTGTTGCTCCGGCGAGAAGCGTTACTCTGGCGATTAGGTTCTTAAATTGCAGTTTCATTCTCTCTCCCTTAACAAATTAAGTTCAGTGAACTTGTGGTTTATCAATTAGAAGTTTTGAAGTGTGTATAGGTGAATGATTTGGTGGTCAGGTTGAACAAACTTGAAAGTGAGGTGAAGAAGTATGCTTTAAATCTACGAATGTGATTTAGAGTTTGAATATTGTAAGATTAATGAAAAGAAAGCATGGTTGGGGTCATTATCATTGCAGATCAAATAAGATTCTAATTAACTGTGGTCATTGGTGTCACACCCCGACCACGTAAAACAACAAATCGTGGCGGAAACGTCGGGGAGTGTTGTAACAGAATCATTGTTTCATAACACATGGAAATTTGAAATTTTGTTTTATTAATTTAAAAGAGTTACAATGTCTTAACAACAAGGAAGCATAACATAAATAACTAGTCTTGCATCTTTTATTGTCACTAAGGCCCAAGTCCGCCTAGGTGTAACTTGATTAATCCTATGCATCATTTCCTGAAACACATGTGAAAATAGGTACGTCAGCATAAAAATGCCTGTGAGATACATAGGTTTTATTGATTTAGGATTCATGACTTGTAAGTTTAAAGAAAATGTTTAACAAAAGTAGCCATGAACCTTGAAAAATGTTTTTGTTTTATAAATCATATAAAAATCGATAAGGAAACAGATGATATAAAAGAATATGTATGGTTATGTAAATAACCAAGTAAAAATGAATTTGTATAAAATGTGTTATTTGTAAAACAATGTTTTGTAAAGATATGTTAATTGTGTAAAATGTAATATGTCAAAATTGAAATGGTTTAAATAATGCTACGATATGTAATATCATAAAAACACTTATATATAGGAAGTACCAGCGGCGTATCCACCATGCTTTTATCATATTACACATGTCTCGTTACTTAAATCACTTACCCAAACAAACCACCAATGTAAAAATGTTCATGTATAACTAAATGTAATGTTTTAAACAAATATTGAAATGTTATTGTGTAAACAAATGTAATGTAGAGTGAATAAAAAGCCTTTATTGATTAAAAGCATTTACTCGACCCTATAAGAAAGAAATGTACAAAACAATGCAATTGATAAATTATAATCAAAATTTATGTTTTGTAAAATAATGCATGCTTTACTGATACAAACATCTATGCGGTGTTGTGAAAATGCATACATTCAAGCCTTGAGACTGTGGCGATAAACCCTTAAACGAATTAAAGATTTATCTGAGTTATGTGTATTGAATTCGGTCATTCCTTCCATCCAAACATACCTAGGATGTCAGGAACGGGAGTTGTCAATTCCTATGGTACCACTACCTACTAACGAACGACGTAGCTAATGTTAATGAATGTATTTTTGAGCCATTTAAACAAACCAAACGTCATACCAAAATGTAAGCATGTTTTATGAAAATAATGTACTAAGTATGCAACAAATGAACATACACAGCATGAAATGTGATGTAAAATAATGTACTAAGTATGCAACAAATGAACATACACAGCATGAAATGTAATGTAATGTAAAATAATGTACTAAGTATGCAACAAATGAACATACATAGCATGAAATGTAAATGAAAATAATGTACTAAGTATGCACTAAATGGACATACATAGCATGAAATGTAAATGAAAACGATGTACTAAGTATGCACTAAAAGGACATACATAGCAAAAACATAATGAAATCATGTACTAATAGTGTACTAATGAACATATCAAGTATGATATTTAAAAACATGAAAAACACGAAAGTAACAAGTAGGCACATGTGTTTCACCCCAAAATGTTTGAAAAACAGTAAAAGAGGGGACTATGTACTCACTTGAGGGTGCTTAGAAGTCTTGAATAACAACCAAGCAAAGCTAGAGGGATCACGGAAATCAAACTGCACCTAATATCGATAACTATGTAAATAAACGGACCTAAATCGGAGGATCGGATAAAATGAGGTTTCGTAAACCAAATGAGTGTAGGGGACTCATGTAATATGGTTTAACAAAGCCTACATTCTAAAACGAAACCTAACCTAAGTGCTTACGACCCATTACGACTCGTTAAGGTAGCTTACGCCACTTTAACGCGTCGTTCGCGTAAAACGCGTTCGGACCGCCTAACTAGTCTTAGGATAAGTAAAATATGCCTTAACATGTCTAATATTGTTGCCAAATCAGTTTAGATATAAAAAATTATGTTACATATGCTTAAAATGAATTTTGGCGTAAAAAGGGCACTTTGGTAATTTTCCTAAGGCATATAAACTACCTATCATACAACTACTTAAACGACGTGACCATAAGGTATAACCTCGGAAGGTTATTCCCTATGCAACTATGGTCACCAAATGTGTTTGGTCGGATCCTAAAGATCGACCAAACGGGTCGGGTTCGAAAGTATAAGCGGTTGTTTAGACCGCTTACCTTACGACCCTACATAAGCACTTAACCTAAAGTGACGAGCTAAACATGTTAAAACATGCTTAACGAGGTTTGAAAACAGGTTTGGTATCAAAACAAACGGTTTTGATACCTAAAAGTAGTTTGGTTACAAAATACGCAAGAATACGCATTTTGGCCGAAACTACGACTCGCCACTATGCCTAGATAACGTGGTAATCAGTAGGTATAGTCACAAGAGACTAAAACCATTGTGATTACGCTCACGTTATGAAGTTCAAACGAACTTCATGTTGACCATAAACTGGTCAAAGAAGAAAGTCAAACACAGTTTGACTTTCATGCGAAAAAGAACGAAAAAGGACTTACAACGGATCCAAGAATGGAAGTTTTGATCCGATTACTCTCAGGTATGAAGTGTATACTTCAACTTAGAGAGCCAAATCAGATCAAATGTGAGTTTTGAAGCAAGAGGGTGGGGGTATTTATAGGAAAACCAACACCGTTAGGATCGTTCATCGAAAACCGAGCTTCGATCTGGACCTTACATGTGTGCCCATGGTTTTAGAATACCATGGGTACCCCAAAACAAGCTCCTAGTTTCATTAAAACCATGTGCAAATCAGGGGAACAGCTGGAACAAGCTGGAAATCAGATTTTCAACTTTGGTCCCTTCCTAAGATAACTATGGCAGATTGTCAATTTTGGTCCCTAAATGTGTAAAACATGGTTTTTGATGCATTTTTGACACGTTTAAGCCCCGTTAATCCCATTTCAAGGCTCTAAAATGAGGTTAAAGTATAGGGAACATGAAACATGCTCAAAAATATCTCGGATGTCGGTTCGTTTGGTCGTACGGTTGCGTTGTTCGGTTAATTACGACGAAACACGAACGAATGCGAAAAACGATCCAAATTACGCGACGAATGGAATTTTATCATGTCAATCACTAAAATAAAATATTTTAATGATTAAATAAAGTTTTGGATGTCCGGATGTATTCAGAACGTAAGATATGCGCGAAAATGCAAACTTATGCACTTTTTGACACTTTTAGTCCCTGAATGACCAAAAAGTTTATTTTAGCACACCGAACCCCTCAAAGCCTATTTCTAAGCTATGTAAAGGATATTTAGGGTATGTTTAACTTATGGTCATGTTCCGGAATGTTCGTTACAGTACAATCGGCATACTTTCGCAGTTTGTCGAAATTAGTCCCTGTAAGCGAATAAACATGATTTCGGCACACCAAACCTTCCAAAACTTATTTCTAAGTTATGTATAGGTTATTTAAGGCATGTTAAGCCTATGTCACTGCTCCAGAGTGTTTGTTGCATTAAACTGGTTATATTTACTCATCAGTGCGCGTATAACCTTCCAGAAAGCGATTTAGAGCCCGAAATTGAACAAGAATTGATATGTGCAAACGATACACATATTTATACAAATCCCAAGTATGAAATACAATATTTCATTGGTTTGGTATTTGTTTGATGGCCGAGGTGGCACAGGTGTCACAATTGGATATTGATGTGGTGGGGCAGTGGTGGTGGATGGAGGTTGTATGGTGACTGGTAATGGGTGGGGGCAACACGAGAGAGACAGAGATGAGAGAAAGACATGTTTTTATAATTTTTTTTTAAATAAAGGGTATTTTAGTCATTTCGTGAAAACTTAATGGTAAATTGGATGGAGTTATTGGAGGTGGACTGTAATTGTTATCAAAGTTAAACCACAAGAACTGTTTTGACAATTTTTAAACTAATGAACTAAAATAGTGATTTTTGACAAACCACATGGACGAAAAACGTAATTAACTCTTTAAGTAATTAACTCAAATTAGAATGATAATTGTCAAATCTTTTAAATGAATATATTACCCTAAATAAGAATGATAATTGTTAGAAACTTTTAAGTAGGGTTGTAAATGAATCAAACGTTCAGCGAACAGTTCGTGAACCGTTCGACGGAAAGTTCGTTTACGTTCGTTCGTTTAGCTTAACGAACGAACATGAACAAAAATTTTTGTTCGGTTAGCTTAGCGAACCAACACGAACAAAGGTCTCGTTCGTTCGACTGCGTTCGTAAACTTTCGGTAATATGTTTGGTTACGTTCGTTCGGTTATATTAAAAAACTAATAAATAGTAAACCTTTTATCTAAACATATTGAAAACTTGAACTCCTATTTTTTCTAAGTTAGCTAAAATTTGGACATTTAAGACGGTTTTGGAATAATTATGTCTAAGTTAGTTAAACTTTGAATAATTATATTTAAGAAATTCTGGATAATTATGTCTAAATTAGTTAAACTTGATTCACGTTCGTTTTTATTTGTTTGCGTTCAAGACCAATGTTCACGAACTGTTCACAAACAATTGAATTTCCTTAACGAACGAACACGAACATAAACTTATGTTTGGTATGCGTTCGTGAGCAGTTCACGAACATGTTAATTTCCTTAAAGAACGAACACGAAGATGACCTTATTCGTATTCGTTCGGTTCGATTAGAGCCCTGCTTTTAAATGAAAATATTACCCTAAATAAAAGATACTATGATGAGTGATATTTATATATTTAATGTAAAATATACGTTTTATATTGTAAGGAGAAAAGTAATAAATATATTGTTCGATATTAACCTTAGTACCTTAATTGTCAACATCTATCTGCGACTGGAATCCTTATGGGCCACGTATTCATAAATGCAGCACACAAGTTAAGATTTGAACTTCCTCATTACATCCTTAATGTTTTATTTGTTTACTTTCCGCCCCTAACTTTATTTATATCGCTCCTCGAAACAACATATCTTTTGTAACCTCAAATTATTAATAGAACAATGATAAGTTGGGCTACACCTGATATCTTAAGTAAAATTAAACTCATAAGCTTTTGATTATTAGACTAAGGGGTTATTTGTTTACCTCTTAATGATGCTCTTAATGATTCAGACCTCTTATTGGTTCAGTACTTAATGGTTCAGACTGTTTGTTTCACGAGCAGATGTCTGAATGGTTCAGACATTTGCCTCTGAATGGTTAAGCATTATACAAAGTCTGAATAGTTAAGACCTCTAATCTGAATTGGTCAGACATTTGCCTCTGAACGGTTAAGCATTATACAGGCTCTTAATGGTTCAGACCTCTTACTGGTTCAACACTTAATGGTTCAGACCTCTTACTGGTTCAGCACTTAAACCATTCATATGTTGCCAAACAGCCCCTAACTTGACAACGCTAGACCATAGTCATGTTCATGTACTAAGGGTGGAGGGTATGGTTCAATCACTTTAGGGTGTTTGAGTTATTCTCTAGCCAATAATATTATGCCATGTCAAGTCCCCATTCCACTTCCCATTTTGCACTCAATCACTAGGTATAGTTCAAACACCTTAAGAGTGGTAAAGAATTTAAAAGAAATTATGATTGGTTGAAAGAGGTTGGTACCCACCATTAAACTCAATCAATCATACTCAAACATTCGGTTAGTATACACCGAAACCCCTCAATCAATCATACTCAATCAAGTGGCCGGGATGGTTCACCGATCGGTGAAACCAATCACCGAACCCACTCAATCAAACCATACCATCCACCCTAATGGAATTATAACCCATTACATTTTTACCTAATGGAAAATAAAAAAAGAGTTCATTTCAACACTATTTGATATTATTGGGCTACATGCCCTTTGGTTCATTTCAAATTTAGTGACCTCAAACCGAAGCGGCCACTAAGAACAAACAACAGAAATTACATATTGACAAATTTACACCAATCTTCTCAGTTAATCTTTATAGATTTCGATCTACTGTTAAGCCACAAGAATCCTACCGTCTTTATCTCACGAATGATCCCTTCTATTTTAACCGTCTTGTTGTTGAACCTAGCCTCATTCCTAGCTCTCCAAATGCTCCAGCATCCAATTCTGATAACCCCTTGGACAACCTCTTTTTTATGACAGTTTATCCCAATTTGTTCATGCGTCTCTAGTAAGTCATTCACCGAGAATGCTAAAATAATCATATGCCAAAGAACTGAAGCGATGCAACATGAAGTTAATAAGTGTTCCAGCGTTTATTCAGATTCACCACACATCACACAAGTCGAGTCACCCACTCCAATATTCCTCCTTAGTTAATTATAACATAGCATTTAATATGATATCACAAAATAAATCTCTTATACAAACAACAATGAGTTAATTATGTTTTTAAAAGCTAACATAGCATTTAATATGATATCACAAAATAAATGCCCTTAATTACTTCTCAAGATATCAAATATCATAAAACTAATTCTTAAAACTTCTTCCTTTTTCTAACTTTTTTTTGAAAGGCATTCTTCCTTTTTTAATTAATTAAAGTTTTGTTGGATATCATCATCATCATCATATTATAGAACATATTCAAAAGAAAATAATAACATTTCTTATAATGTTTTTAAATGAGTGATATAAAACGAATAAGTAGGGTAAATATTTGCCATCATCATAACTAAAAGGACCTAACAAACCACAACTCTTATCTCACACCTCTACCCTTCACCACCTCCAATATATCTAACACATTCACAAGCATTCAAGCCGCACAAACTTGCCACTCCTTCATTCTGACATCCTCTTAATCTCTTCAAAACACCCCCACCAATCCAAGAGCATCATGGACGGCACCGGAGTGGTTGCAGTTTACGGCAACGGCTCCAACTCCATAACCGAAACCGAAACCAAAACATCAACATTCTCCGTCAAAGTGGGGCTTGCCCAGATGCTCCGAGGCGGCGTCATCATGGACGTCGTCAACGCGGAGCAAGCACGGATAGCCGAAGAAGCGGGCGCGTGCGCAGTCATGGCACTGGAGCGTGTGCCCGCGGATATCCGTGTTCAAGGTGGGGTTGCTCGAATGAGCGACCCCCAGCTCATTAAGGAGATTAAGCAGGCTGTTACAATACCCGTTATGGCCAAGGCTCGGATTGGTCATTTTGTTGAAGCTCAGATTCTGGAAGCCATTGGTATTGATTATGTTGATGAGAGTGAGGTGTTGACATTGGCTGATGATATGAACCATATTAATAAGCATAACTTCAGGATTCCCTTTGTTTGTGGCTGTCGTAATCTTGGGGAGGCTTTGAGGAGGATTCGTGAAGGGGCTGCTATGATTCGTACCAAAGGAGAAGCTGGAACTGGTATGTTTTCCTTGTTTTTTGTGTTTAGAGATTTGTTTTTTGCTTTTCAAAGTACTATTGTTTTTCGTTTTTAAAATATAAATTTTATCTTATTTGTATATTTTTAATCTATGTATATGTCATAAAAGGGTTTTCTAGCCATTCATATCCATTCCATCAAATTCTTTCATGGAGTTTTTATAATACAAGAGCATTCACATCCAACCCGCTAAAATCTGTTAGTGGAGTTTTTATAATATAAAGAGTATAAAAATTGGTTGTGAGCGGAGGAGAGAGAAAATGTTACCATTTATTTGTATATTTGAGGGGACACTGTTCACCCCCTATAATTTTTTAATGTATTTTGAAAGTGATTGTGAGTGGAGGAGAGAGAAAAAGTAATGATAAAGATATAAAAGAATATTATTTAATTGAAAAGGAGAGAGAAGATGTAGTGTTTTTTTAGTGTAATTTAGGGTGAAAATTTGATGGAATGGATGTGAATGCTCTAAAGATTATAAAAATGGTTGTGAGTGAAGAAGAGAGAAAATGTTACTGTTCATCTGTATATTTGGGGGACACTGTTCACCCTCAGTAATTTCATAATATATTTTGAAAGTGGTTGTGAGTGGATGAGAAAGAAAAGATAATGATAAATGTATAAAAGAATATTATTTAATTGAAAAGTAGAGAGAAGATTTAGTGTTTTTTAGTGTAATTTAGGGTAAAAATTTGATGGAATGGATGTGAATGCTCTAAAGAGTATAAAAAGTGGTTGTGAGTGAAGAAAAGAGAAAATATTACTGTTTATCTGTATATTTAAGGGACACTGTTCATCCTCTATAATTTTTTAATATATTTTGAAAGTGGTTGTGAGTGGAGGAGAAAGAAAATGTAGTGTTTTTTAGTGTAATGTAAGATGAAAATATGGTGGAATTGATGTGAATTCTCTATCTTCCGAAATAGTGAAAAACTTTACCCTAATCTAATCTTTCTATACGTTTATTTTGTTTGGTCTACGCTTTGGTTTTGACATCTTAGAATTTCTTGATTCAAAGGCTTGGTTTTGAAGTCTGTCAATTTCTCAATTTAGTGGTGTGACGAGCAAATGGTATCGTGTGTCGGTTTGGAACCTTTATCGAATTTTCCGAACCGATTTAAATTTTGGTACTGATTCGATACTGACATTTTGCGTTTTCGGTACTCGTCAGGTACCGTTTTTTACCTTAAAATATTGGTCGCACTGGTACTACTGAACTGTTACAAGTACCGGTACCGTACGAACTGTACCATACCAGGTATTTTCGGTATTGGTACCTATTTTTTGAGATTTTCGGTACCGGTATCGGTTTGAACCGAGCTCATCCCTAGTGTGACATGGTTTGAAACTTAAAGTTTACCATGGACATCCCTATGATCAGGTTTGCGTGTCCGAAAACAATTATGATGGTTTGAGAAATTAAAACAAACTTATAATTTCAATTTTTTATGATCATAGAGATAATTTATTTATTTATTTTTTTTCAAATTTCTAGAGGAAAAAGACACTTGCAACTGGATCTACGAGGATAATTAAATGTGTGGTAATGAACTATAAAGAAATGATTACATATTGAATACCCAAATAATTAAGGGGCACAACATGGTGTTTGGCATTTTAGATGTTACTTTTGATTGTCTAGCGTGTTGTAAATTAAGGGGCACAACATGGTATTTTTGATTGTTTAGCGTGTTGTCTAGGAATTGAGTTTAAATGGTTGGGTGGGCCAATCAAGTTTATATAATTATTTTACACTATCAATAAATTAATTACATGTGTTAAACTGTTAAATATATTTAAAAACACTATATTCGGATGTTCCTATTGTAATAATTTTTTTAGTATAATTTTTTTTCCGAACGAACAACCAAATGAAAGCCCGGCTACCTGGGTAGCCCAATGGCAAAAGATGACCAGCCCACGAATGCAGATAGTGCTTGGTAGCCCAAGCTTACCATCTTCAGTTCTTGGAAAACCCACCACCTAAAGGCCACTGAGGTAAAACCCGGTTTGAATCAGATTCGAACTTGAGACCTATGACCTCATACTCAAACCTTCACTTGCCCTCATATGCGTATTGAGCTACAAGATTTGCTTTCTCTATTAGAACTAAGTCGTATGTGAGAAATCGGTTTTAATAACAATTGCATATTATTTTGGTTATGATTTGCAGGTAACATAATTGAGGCAGTAAGACATGTGAGATCTGTGATGGGTGACATTAGGGTCTTGGCAAACATGGATGAAGATGAGGTGTTCACCTTTGCAAAGAAAATCCAAGCCCCGTATGATTTGGTGATGCAGACAAAGCAATTAGGGCGGCTACCAGTGGTGCAGTTTGCCGCTGGCGGTGTTGCTACACCAGCTGATGCAGCTCTGATGATGCAGTTGGGATGTGATGGTGTTTTTGTTGGTTCAGGTGTGTTCAAGAGTGGAGATCCGGCTCGTAGGGCTCGTGCTATTGTTCAAGCGGTCACGCATTACACTGACCCAAAGATGCTCGCGGAGGTGAGTTGTGGTTTGGGTGAAGCTATGGTCGGGTTGAACCTCGACAAGAATGTGGAAAGGTATGCTAACAGGTCCGAGTAAAGTTGACCGGGACAAGGGTGGGTTATAATAATAGCTTTGGTTTTTATTTTGATTTTCTTCTTAGCGAAAGATTCTTGTGTTGAAGAAACAAGAAAATATACAACTATTGTTGTTATTGTCACAAGTGTTTGTATTTGCGCACTATTTAATTAATCTTGATTCTCATATTTTGGTTTTGTTGTGTGTTGAAATGATGATCGATTGATGATTTGCAACAAAGATCTTTGGATATTTGTAAAGTGAATTTAAAACAAGTTTTTGGAATTGGTCCAGAAAGGTCCAGAAATATTGTATATTGTCGAGGTTTAGTACCTTAATAAATTACTATAACATTCCTTTGTGCGTTGCGGTGGGTAATAGGTCGGTATCGGTTTGATTCATTATGGTATTAGTACGGTATCGGCAGATGATATTTCACTGAAATATAAAACCCAAAAAATTAAGTTATGCTATGACCAAAATGATATCAACACGTGTTTATATCTGTCGATAAAACCATAAAAATGAATATCAATAACGGTTCTCATTGTACCAGTAGCGATGTTGTTCGTAATCAACACGCCATCAATGTTGCTAGACGATATCAGTTTGGTTTGTGACGGTACCAGCACTCTCTATAGCTTAAGTTATATAAGTTTTTCTCTATTTTATTACCAAAGTTGTTCATACGATATTGGTTCGGTTTGTCACAACAAATAACCAAAAAATTCTATATATTTGACCCATCTGATTTAAACAAAACTTTTATTGAAGAGTAGTTCAAGGTAAACACGTCATAACGGTATATTCGTAATTTTAGAAAACATAATACTACATTATTAGAATAACGAAAAGGTAAAACGACGTCGATTTACAAAAATAGAAAACAAAAAAAACCAACAAATAAAAGTGAGGTACTTTTGATAACACTTGCGTTTGTACTTCGATTACTTGTACGTTAACACTCACAACTCATTTTAAGTGTTGGATCGATCTGGTGACCCTAAACAGTCAAGTTGAGTAGTTCATCATCATTTACAAAGGCGGAATCAATGTAAACAATGTCAAACAGCTTGTTTTCTTTTAATCTTTATCTATTGATGATTTCCTGAGCTTTTTACACGTTCAAATGACAAACGGACAGCACCTCGGCTCAGAGAACAAGACCAGATTCCGCTTCAAATGACAACACACAACACCTATATATAATGATGGAGATTTCGCTTGAACATGACATTGTTCACTTCAAGCGAAATATCATGAGTTGATTTCGCTTGAACTGTACCATGTTACTTTCAAGCGAAATAACATACTTTAACACATAAAACCCTAATTTCTAACCCTGTTGTGCGCTCAAACATCCTATCTAGACATAAAATTCGATTAAGACGAAGTTAACAGACACTAGGTGCACCAACAGACTCCCCCTTGAATGTTGACGAAGTCTTCGACGTCGAGTCTTTAGTCTGTCTTTTTCCAAATTTTGTCTTAACATTGTAAAAGCTTCCTTCAATCAATCTTTATCTTCAAACTTTAATCTTCAATCTCCCATTTGAATGTTGATCCAGAATATTGACTCCCCCTTTCGCAAACTCCCCCTCTCGATAAGCTAGGGCTCTAATTCTGGTTTAAACTTTAACATTTTGATGCCATGGGGAACTTCATTCATATACAATCTCTACCCAAATATAAGATATATGACAATAACAGTTTCATTCCAAACTTACCATTCAAACTCATTTGATGATCTTGTCATAATTAGAAATCCACTTAAGTATTCAGGTCCAAGTTAATAACCCTGATTACTCAATTAATCTTCCAAGTCCAACTTAATGACCTTAGTTGATCAGAGATAAATCACACTGACATTTTGTTCAATTTTCAAACAATTTTCTGAAAATTTACAAGTTTCAAATTAATGAACTTGCTTTAACTTTCCAACTTTCACAAACTTATCATATTAAGCTCACGACTCATCCTCCAGTCCAGAAACTTCCTGCATCTGCTTTAATTCGAATCTGAAGATCAGCTTTCCACTTTGGTTTGTCGGAAAATAAAGCAGAAATGAAAAATCTTTTTGAATTTTGAATAAAGTTCTAAACTAGAAAATGAATTACAGAAGTAAAATGCAGTAAAAGTAAACTATTTACAAACATATTTTTGATGAGCGTGTTAGGGAATCATATTAGCTATTCGACAAGTCACAAGTACCGTTAAGCTTTGATTACATACTCAGAATTAAACAATTCACTTAGATTGTCGATATACTGATCCACTTAAATTTTCACACAAATTTCAATCTGTCCAGGATACGGATTTAATGTTTTAAAGACTTAAACTTATACGTGTGTCCCACCTCTTGAATATACTCCCGTATCCAAATCCCAATATTCAGTCTTACAGGTGAGTATACCACAGTTGATATCTGTAAGGGGTTAAATTGCGAAGAACCGTGAGAGCTCAGGTTAGAACTTCCGTTCAGCAGAGAGATGACGGCTTCGACTTTGGTGTGTCCCCTTTGGAGGATCTTTTTTTACAACAGCATTGATTAGCAATTTTATTGTCTCATCATATATGCTGAGGGCGGCGCTATGTTTCAAGCAATGCAGAAAGTATTATACGGGGACTAGGTCAGAACTTCCGTTCAGCAGAAGTCCCGGGATAATACCCCAGATATCACTGAGTATAAAGACCTAGTATCTCAGAAAAAGGGATCTTTCAAACGAGATTTCAGGGGTTACCTATATATCCAAGTAGTGTTCCCCATGAAATAAGTAAGTAAGAATTTAGGTTTATATCCCGAACAAACCTACTAAATGTGCAAAAACCTATCGGCACATCATCAGCGAGACTGTTTAACCTTTTTAAACATTACATTTCTTTAGCATACCGTAACTGTCAAGCCGATGTACTATCATTTTCCCTTTTTACACAAGCTTTTTTTCATTTTCTATTGTTTTTGGATTTTGAAAATATCTCATGTTTTTGGATTTTTGTCATTTTTTATTGTTTTTGTATTTTCTGAAAATATTACCCTATACTCTCCCCCTAAATGCCAAAACAAGTAAAAAATCAACAAACCATTGCAGATTACTTCTCAACATCATCATCTACAATATCTCCTTCATCAACGCCAAGAATCTCCTCCAACACCGATAAAAGCTTCATACCGTTCAATTTTAGCAAATATTGAAAACGAGTTTTGTCAAATGCTTTGGTATGTAAATCAGCTTTTTGTTCGTCAGTGTGGATTTTCTCAATTCGTATCAACTTCTTCTCGAAACAGTCGCGGATGAAGTGATGACGAATTTCAATGTGTTTCGTTTTAGCGTGATGAACAGGATTTTTCGTAATGTTAATCGCTGCCTCATTATCAACAAAGATAGGGGTGTTTAGAAATTGCAAACCGTAGTCGCGCATCTGTTGCTGGATCCATAAGATCTGAGAGCAGCAGCTGCTAGCAGATACATACTCCACTTCACATGTGGATAAAGCCACAGAGGTCTGCTTTTTGCATTGCCAGGTAACCAATCGTGATCCGAAAAACTAGCACCCCGCTGTTGTTGATTTAGCGTTAACTTTGCAGCTTCCGAAATCCGAATCGGAATATCCTTCGAGCATAAAGTCGCCATCTCTTGGATACCACAATCCCAACGATGGAGTTCCTTTAAGGTAGCGTAATATCCTTTTGACTATTACCATATGCGATGCTCTCGGATTAGATTGAAATCTTGCTGCGAGGCAGGTTGGATACATAATATCGGGTCTTGAAGCTGTCAAATACATCAGCGATCCGATCATGGAACGATACATCGTTTCATCTACCTTCTCTCCGGTGAGATCAGGGTTTATCCCATGGTTCGTCGCTAATGGGGTGGAGGCTGGAGTAGAACCTGACATCTCGAATTTCTCCAAGATATCATGAACATACTTCGTTTGATGTATAAAAATTCCCTTAGGCAGTTGATCAACCTGTAGTCTCAAGAAAAATTTCATCTCACCCATCGATGACATTTCGAATTTCTGCTTCATAACTTGTTCAAAATCTTTGCACAAATTTTCATTTGTTGACCCAAATATGATGTCGTCCACGTATATCTGAACAATCAGAAGATGTCCGTCGACCTCTTTGGTGAAGAGAGTGGCATCCACTTTTCCACGAATGAAGCTGTTGGCTAGCAGGTGTTGAGACAATGTCTCATACCAAGCTCTTGGGGCCTGGTGTAAACCATACAGCGCTTTGTCCAGCAAGTAGACCTTGTCTTTGTGAATTGGATCGGTGAAGCCCGGTGGCTGACCGACATATACCTCCTCTTTTACCTTCCCGTAGAGAAACGCCGATTTTACATCTAACTGATAAACTTTGAAAATTTTCCAAGATGCAAATGCTAGGAAGATTCTGATCACTTCTAGTCGAGCAACCGGAGCATATACTTCAGTGAAATCTATACCCTCTAGCTGACTGAATCCCTGGACTACAAGTCGAGCTTTGTTACGAACCACAACTCCTCTATCGTCTCTCTTGCACTTGAACACCCACTTGGTGTTTATCTTCCTCTGACCATCAGGCAAGTCTACTAACTTCCACACACCTAACTTCTCAAACTGACTCAACTCTTCTTGCATAGCATTGACCCAAGAATCTTCAGTTAGCGCCTCTTTATATGTACGCGATTCGATCTGCGAAATAAAACAACTAAGTGAAAACTCAGTTTGTAAAGGTGCTACTGTAGAATAAAAACAAGTAAGGCCTTGGTCAATTTGACGTCTAGTGCGAACGCCTGATTGCAATTCTCCAATGATCAGTTCCTCTGGATGGTATGAAAGAGTTCTCGGCATCACCTCGCCTGAAACATCTACCTCGCCTTCCAGATTAGTAACATTCTGATTTGCACCTTGTTCACTGACTGAGTTTGTTTGACTTGAAATCTGAATTTGCTCCCCCTCAGAATCTGAATCACCACGATAAAATACTGGCATGTTCTCAGATTCTTGATTATCATTCTGTGCCGTCTGATTATCATGAGCAACTTCATTTTGTTGAATATCATCATATTCTCCAGCATTGCTTGGACCTGCTTCATTATCATTCGAAGCTTGTCGTTGACGAATAAAAGTTTCTGCTGGGAATCTTTCCTGCGATTCTTCATACTCCGCAAAATATCCAACTCATCAAAGAAATCTTCTTCTTCCTCCTTTTCTTCTTCCATGTCAAACGAATCCCACAAAGTATCATAATGAAAACGCCATGAATCTCCTGGATTCTGCGGTGGCATTGTGTAACCTTGACACTCAACATTGTGTGCTTCAATAATCCGCTTCAAGTTGGAACAAAGACTCATTTCAATGGACTTTGATAACCCACGAAAATTCCTTCGATACTCTTTGGACCAAAGGCTCTAGAACTGTGCAGGGAGACCCAAACGGTTCTAAATACTTCAGGTTCGGTTTACGGTTATTGATCAGCTCGAAACATGTCTTGTTGAATTTCTTTACAATGAGAACCCGGTTGAGTGTATAGCAAGCGGCTGATACTGCTTCTGCCCAAAAATTTACTGGTAGCTTTGAATCAACAAGCATCGTCCTGGCCGTTTCAATTAGTGTCCTGTTCTTTCTTTCTTTCAGCTACTCCATTCTGCTGCAGAGTGTAGGGAGCACTAAATTCTTGCAGTATACCTCTCTCATCACAATATTCTTCCATTATGTTGTTCTTAAACTCGGTACCATTATCACACCTAATTCTTCTGATACGGGTTTGGTATAAGTTTTCAATTTTTCTGAACAACGCCATCAAACTATCAAACGTCTCATCCTTAGACTTTAAGAATGATACCCATGAAAATCTGGAATAATCATCAGTTACCACAAGACAGTAGAGATCCCCTGTAATACTTTTAACGTTTACTGGACCAAACAGATCCATATGAAGTCTCTCTAACGGTCTGGAAACTGAATTAACTTTCTTTTGAGGATGTGATTTTCTTCTTTTGCTTGCCTTTGATGCAGCTAATGCACTCCCCTTCCAGATGAAAACCTTTAATGTGAACACCCAGAACTAAATCATTATGCACCAGGTGATTCATTTTTCGTAGGTGAATGTGGCCCATCTTGCGATGCCACAACTGCGATTCCTTCTCAGTTGCTCTAGAAACAAAACACTGTGCTTGACCCGTTGTTGTAGTTGCTACACTCATGTCCAATATATACAGATCATTCACTCTAGGCGCTCTCATGATAATCCATTCTTCAGGGATAACAAATCCTGGTTTCAAGATCAAACATTCTCTGTCTGTAAAGTGAGTGGTATACATATGATCACAAATCTAAGAGATACTCAGAAGATTGTTTTCAAGCTCGGCAATGTAGTTAACTCTTTCAAACGTGATGATTCCATTGGATAACGTTCCTTCTCCAACTATTCTACCTCCTTGATTTCCAGCGAAACCCACATAACCTCTATTAAAATTTCTAACATCGTACAACAATGCTGTCTTCCCTGTCATGTGCCGAGAAGCTCCACTATCCATAATCCATTGTGAAACAGATCTTGGAAGCTCCTGCACAAATCACAAACACTTAATGAGATTTTGATGCCACCCAAGCCTCTTTCGAATCGGGTAACTGGACTTTGAGTTTAGCTTTTATAGTGTAAAGTGGCGGAAAATTTTTATCATTCATCTTTAAGCTCTCAGCAGACCCAACCTCAATCTCTTTATACAAGAAAAATTCGTCTTTTTGAAGTTGACCAGATGGTTGGTCTTTCTTCGAAACAATCTTTTTCTCAGAAGTAACAAACTCTTGTGGATCAATTTTCTCATAGTAATCCAAAGGAACATCCATCTTTACCGGTGTGGTAGAAGATGATTGTTTTTCTGACTCTGAAACCTTTGGTTTTTCAACAACTTTTGGCTTCCATGTTTGTTGAGGTGATGCAACCCGTTTATAAAATCTGTCATTTTTAGTTACCACATTCTTAACAGGTTCAATTTTGACTTTTGTTTTCTCATTTTTCAAAATTTTCTCAACAACCATTGGAGCTTTTCCCTTCACATCATCTTTCTTTCTTGAATTCATCACAAATTCAGTCTTAGGCTTCAAGTTGATACACTTTCGTGCAATATGTCCAACTTGATTACATTTGAAGCATGTTCGGGTGTCAACTACCCGACTTGTGCCTTCAGACTGAGACTGCAATGCTTTCTTCTCAAAGAACTCTTTGTTTGATTTCGAAAAAATTTCAGATTCTTCATCATAAAGTGAACTTGAACCATTCACAAACACCTTTTTCTAAGCAAACTTCTTGTTTTGAACATTCTTTTTCTGATAATTCTTACCACCCTGATAACCACCCGACCATCTGTTTCGATTGTTGTTATAAAAACGCGGTGGAACAACAGGTTTCTTGTAGTAAGCTTTATCTTTTTCAAAATTCATTTGCCTCTTTGTCTGTTTTAGACCTTCAATCTCAGACCGATCAATTTCAACCAATTTGAACACATTTGTCAATTTAGCAACATTAACATTCTCTAGTGGAAACTCAAAATCCGAATACAACTTATCCGATCCCGACATCTTGTACATGACAAGATCAGGTTCTTCATTTAAGATGTTTTTGGATTTTTGTTTCGGAATGTATTTGTCCAAGAAACATTCATCTTCCTCAGTAGTGTCACTTTCAGATTTTAGAACATTCTCAACCACACTTTTCACCACTTCAGTTTGGACACTATCGTCATCGGAAGATGAAGTGAATATGACATCAATCGTGTCTGGAAGTTTCACTTCATTCTCGTCTTCAAGATTAACCAACCCTGATTGTTTTTTCGAATAATTGTTTAGAACTGGTGGTGGAACTTGATGATAACCCACCCCGGTTCCATCCGAAAAGACATCTTCGCCAACTTTGTTTTTCCCAATGGGTTTAGGAACAATGTGTTGCAAAACAAAGCTTGCGGAGTTGTAACTTTTTAGTTTCAACTGGATTCGTTCATTTTCCATTTCAGCTTCTTGAAATTTAAGCTTCAACTTTGCAATTTCATCCAGTTGCTGGTTGATTAACTCTTCTTTTACCCGAAGAACTCCCAACAGATGATTATTTTCTTTAATTGTCTTACCATTTCTGTTATCAGCATCTTTAACCGTTCGTTTAAGCTTCTCAATTTTTTCTGAAATTTGACGATTTTCAAAAACTAACTGCTCATTTTCTTTCCTAACTTTTTCTTTATCAATTTTATCATTTTCAATTTTGTCAGTTAATTCTTTTAATCTGTCGTTCGAAGCTTTCAACATTTTATCACGGTTAAGAATCTGATCCTCAACACTTCTGACTCTATCAGTCAGATCATCAACATTCTTACCATTTAGATAAGTGATTGTACTACAAACTTTGCACTCTTTTATGCAATTTTTGCAGTCAATGTCACCATTAACTTTCTTACCTGACGCACTCGTTGACTCATTTGAACTAACCTGGCTTTTAGACTCAGATACGGACTTAGAATCTACCTCAAGTTCCTTAGCAGCCAGCACTTTGTCAGCCATCTTTCCCAAATTTTCAGCTGTCATCTCCTGTGAAGTATCAATGATCCTATCATCAATCTTCTTTGACTTTTCTTCTTTTTCTTTTTCTTTCTCTTCTTTCTCTTCTCTGCTTCTCCACCATTTTCTTTGCCAACCCTCTTCTTCTTCAGCAATTTGTTGAATTATGGTTTCAAGATCAAGGGTCTTATAGTCAATAGCAATGTTTCCCATGGGGTTAAGATAACATTCTCTGTCTGGATCCCATCTCTTTGCCCTTTTTGCTTCAGTGTATATATCAGATATTCTGATCATTCTGTTTTGAGCTATCATCTTTCTGTTGACATATTTTTCTTTTTCATTTCTGTTATCTTTAAAAGGAACAGGTTCAACAATCTTTGCCATAAAAGCCTATCCAATCGCATCCTCCTCTGGTAACAACTCGCTCCAGTCAAAACCTTCATCGTCATGAATCACAGCAAGAGCTCTGGAGTTTTCTTTATTATCCTCAAGTTGTTTCATTCTGGGCAGTTCTGATTTATTCTGATGATAAATCGCTCTCTTGTAGTAATCTTCTTTGAACGGCTTTTCAGAATTATCAGCATAAGCATTCCGGCCCTCTCTTTTAAAATGACCTTTCTGTTTACACTTGAAATAGGTCACTTTTGACTTGTCAAAGCCTAACTTGGTAGATGGTCCACCAATAGACTTTCTTCCTGTAATCTCCATAAAACGCTGTGCCCTTCTCACTGCACTAGCCATACACCACCTTATGTCGATCATTTCCATCTCCTCAGGATCTATTTGATCGTAGTCTTCCTTTGTTAGGTTGGTGTTGCCTATCTTGCCTGCCACAAGGCTCTCATACGACTCTAACACAGAAGCTAAGAAAACCATCTGTTGCTTTGCAGACTCCTCGCTGAAGTTTTGAGTGTTCTTTAAATCAACAGCGATGTTGCATTGAAATAAGTTCTTTGCAGCTGATTGGTTTGAAGTTGACGAAGAGCCACTGTGAAATCCACTGCTTGCACTCTCTTTGCTAGATGTGTTGGAATTTTCAGCAGAAAAAGCTGTCTTGGGAGACGCATTCTTGGGAATCATGCTTTTTGGATAATACAGCTCCAAATTCTGCTGATATGAAGAGTGATTGACTTTGTGTGTTTTCTTTATCTCCAGCTCGTGACTCTCTAGTATTTCAATCAACAAATCAACTGTAAGATCTTCAGACTTGATCGTATTCTTCAACATCAAGGCATAGTATTGCCAATCCATCTCATCTGGCAACGAGTCAAACAATTTGTCGACTAACTCTTCCTGAGAATAGATAATTCCATGTCTCGCCAGCTCCAACTTCAAGTGCCCAAACCTCTCAATCATTTTACAAACTGATTCATTTTTTAAACAACCAAATAAATCAAACTCTTTTCTTAGCAGTTTCTTTTTGTTTTTCACTATTTCTGCACTACCCAAGCATTTCACTTCTAACTTTTTCCACAGATCTTTAGCATTGTTATACTCTGTGACAACTCAAGTTTCCGACTTTCACTTTCGCATTTAATGCACGTTGACTTTGACTGTTTAGTTGTTTGACTTGTCTGACTTGTAACTGTACACTTCGTGTTATAATAAAACGTATTGTGTTTGCATGATTATGTATTTGGTTGTTAAACATAAGACTTGTTTAGAAACTTAAACTGTTACCACATCATTCACACCCGGTGAAACAGAAGTTGATTCGCCAAGAGCATCTCGATGAAACAGGATCTGTTTCGTCAACCTCATCTCGACGAAACAGGGTGTTTCGCCGAGCCCAGTTTCACCGAAGCCCATTAAGGGCCCATTCCATTATTTCGTGTATATTTACGTGCAAAGGATTCAGTTTCACACTTTTATAAAAACAACTGAAACCCTAGAACTCTCCCCACTTTGACGGCAGCCCGGTGTAATCCCTCAAGCACTCGTGAACGATCAAACATTCGTGTCATCTATCTCGGTTAGTGTGTGTGTTCGTTAATCGGTTTCATGTTTCTGTAATATCTCGATTCATGTTTGGATATATGATTGATGTGTGTTACTGCTGTGATTAAAAGAGTATGATGATGATATAGATTTCGATATGCATGATGTAGTAGGATATATACAATTCTATGCGAAACTTAATACGATCGAATACTCGGTTCCGGATGTTGTGAATATGATCTGGTTCTGAATGCACGTTAGCATCTTGATAGGGTTCGATGATGTGATGTTGTATGTTAATCGATATGATTGTACACATAACCTAGGGTTCATGCTAGACGTTAAGAACTGTGATGCTTATGTTATGATGATGCGATGATGAATTCTGTGAACGAATGATTTCTGCATGATTGATGATTTGCCGATGACGGCTGATAGCATGATTAGGGTTTCTGTGTTATTGCGTAACTGATGTCACTGATTTCCACGTAACTGACCTTCGACGAAACAGACACCTTAGACGAAACACAGGTGACGGTGAAACAGAATGTGTTTCACCGAGACCCTGAACGATGAAACAGAATGTGTTTCACCGAGACCCTGAACGACGAACCAGAATGTGTTTCATCAATATGTGTTTCATCAATATGTGTTTCACCAATTTGTGTTTCGCCATATGGGTAATCTGCACAGTGAACTGTTTCTGTAAGACTTAACTGAGTTAACTAACTGCTGTTAGATTCTATGCATGACTTGTATGATCATGAATACGTGCAATGTGCTACTCGGTGATTAGTGATGTGTTGTCCACTATGATTACACTTACGTGCCAACCTTGTGACTACAAACTGATCATGTATACATGCGTACTTTAGGACGTGATTGATTAACTGTGAGCACATAACCTAGCATACCGAGCAAACCCAAGGTGAGTTCACACTCTTACCAAGGCATGGGATTCCCGGGGTTGGGAATGGGTTGAATGATTCTTATACTTACATGATTAATGGAATTATTCCTCGGGAGGGGAAGGTTATTGGTAGATACGGCTAGACTAGTGATACATATACTCTCTCTTCGCAAACACGCCGGGATTGGCCGCGATAATAGAACAACCTTCGCAAACATGCCTAGAATGGCCGCGAACTATACTTAAATCTTCACAAACATGCCGGGTGGGCCGCGATACAAATATACCTAGTCTAGAAAACATGGGAAACCCCCACTAAACTTCGCAAACATGCCTGGAGGGCCGCGATACCATTACATACATTACATGATTACTAAACGAGCTTACGAATTACAATACGAACACTATAACTGAATAACCAACTGTGAACTCGCTCAACTAGTTGTTGACTCTCTATTACATGCCTTGCAGGACCATAGGTACTCTTGGAGCTTGCACGGGAGGCGCGGTCGTTGTGGGCACGGGTGTGACAGATTGGTATAAGATATTATATCTTCTCGGACAGACTGAAACAGCAACGCGATGCACTTTTGCTCGGCAACAAAAACTTCTATTTCTTCAGTTGATGTCAAATTTTCACCATTTTTCCCTCCATCACTGTATCCATTCTTTAGACTTTTCCAGCTGGGATACGCATATGCCTTTAACCATTCTTCAAATTTCTTGGCCCACCGACTGTACTCTTCGATCGCCATCAACTTTGGGGGTTTGTTATATGTTCCTATGCACTTTCCACACCTAAAGCATCCGACAAAGTTTTCTTTGCATTCGGCGTGTTCTCATTGGTGTTGCTAGAAGTATCATCTCTAGAGTTTCCAGCAAAGGCATACATATCACTGAAAGGATTCATGAATTCGTCCATCTTTCACATACCTGAAACAGTCAACAAACACTTAGAAAATTTTAAAATTTTGAAAAACAGCAAATCCAAGCGGAATCAGTTTGAAGCGGAATAGCTTCAAGCGGAATCAGCAAGAATTTTCAAGTGAAAACGGATATTCAAGCGAAATCTCTTATTTCGCTTGAATTTTCAAACGGAAACTGTTATTCAAGCGAAATCTGATTTCAAGCGAAATCATATTGTAATTTCAAGCGAAATCAGGAACTTTGAAGCGAAATCTCTTATTTCGCTTGAATTTTCAAGCGGAATCAACTAAAAAATCTAATTTCGCTTGAAAATACACATATTAGTTCAAGCGGAATACGAAGGATCGTTCAAGCGGAATAATGTTTCAGGCCATTTTTTATCAGTTTTAAACAGAGATGTGATCTAATACTCTCAAGGCTTTGTTAAAACTATGTTTTACGTGATATGTGTAAAATTTAGGCCATTTCAACCGTTAAATCTTGTTCAAATCAGAAAAGAAAGGGTAGAAGTGAGAAAATCCGGTGATTTCAAGCTGAATTGGTATGAACTCCTCGTCCTGAGCTCTGATACCACTTGTTGGATCGATCCGTTGACCCTAAACAGTCAAGTTAAGTAGTTCATCATCATTTACAAAGGCGGAATCAATGTAAACAATGTCAAACAACTTGTTTTCTTTTAATCTTTATCTATTGATGATTTCCTGAGCTTTTTACACGTTCAAATGACAAACGGACAGCACCTCGGCTCAGAGAACAAGACCAGATTCCGCTTCAAATGACAACACACAACACCTATATATAATGATGGAGATTTCGCTTGAACATGACATTGTTCACTTCAAGCGAAATATCATGAGTTGATTTCGCTTGAACTGTACCATGTTACTTTCAAGCGAAATAACATACTTTAACACATAAAACCCTAATTTCTAACCCTGTTGTGCACTCAAACATCCTATCTAGACATAAAACTCGATTAAGACGAAGTTAACAGACACTAGGTGCACCAACATTAAGCATTCTTTTTGTCCAGACGTGGATAAAAATAAACATGTTTAAAATTTACTAATATAATAAAACAAAAGTTATAATAGAAAATTAGAAATTTATAAAATACTGTATCATAAATAAAATACAACTTAAAAGAAAAAAAAATTATAAAAATAAATAAATTTTTAGTTACTATTTGAAGGGGTGTTGGTGCACTGAATGTCTGTTAACTACGTCTTATCGAGTCTTATGTCTAGATAGGTTAAATGAGTGCATAACAGTGTTTGAGTTAGGGTTTAGTCATGTTTTAGGAAGTCTGTCCGTTTGAGGATGGCCTGTCCGTTTGAAGAGTGTTCCGTTTGAACAAGGTATGTCATCTTCAAACGGAAGGGTAACTAGTATATATATGTGTTGTGTAGGCTCATTTGAAACGGACAAGACTGTGTGTGTGAGCGAAGGTGTTGCCGAATTTTTGTCAGAATACATTGTAAAAGCTCAGAAAAGTCGTAATAGAAAAGAATTGAAAGGAAACAAGCTGTTTGACGTTGTTTACTTTGATTCCGCCTCTGTAAACGATGATGAACTACCTTTACTGACTGTTTAGGGTCACCGGAACGATCCAACAAGTGGTATCAGAGCTCAGGACGAGGAGTTCATACCATTGCAGCTTGATTTCACCGGATTTTATCAGATTATCTTACTTCTACCTTTCTTTTCTGATTTGAACTAGTTGTCACGTTTAAACGGTCTAAAACTCTCACATTTCAAACGAAATACAGTAATAACTAATCCTTGAAAATTTGAGATCAAAATTCGACCTAAAACTGATTGAAAACACCTATACCGTTTGAAAATGTTCGTTAAAAGCTGACGTCATCCGTTTGAAGCTTGGCTATCGTTTGAAATTGGTCACATTCGTTTGAAACTGGCTTCCGTTTGAAAACAGTCCGTTTGAAAGTGACATCCCATTTGAAAGTGGTTTCCATTTGAAACTGGTTTCCGTTTGAAAAGTGATTCGTTTGAAAAGTGGTTCGTTTGAAAAGAACCATTTCGTTTGAAAGAGACTATACCGTTTGAACCATTCCGCTTGAACAGATTCCGTTTGAATCTGTCATTTTTCAAAATCAAAAATATTTCTAAGTGTTTGCTGATTTTTCAGGTACGTACAAGATGGATGATTTTAATCCGTTTTATGATATCTTTGCATTTGCTGGAGACGGTGGAGATGATACTTCTTCTAGCAACACCAATGAGAACACGCCGAATACAAAGAAAAAGTTATCGGATGCATTGGAGGTTGAAAGTGCTTTTGGAACCTATAACAAACCCCCGAAGTTGATGGCTATCGAAGAATATAGTCGGTGGGCCAAGAAGTTTGAAGATTGGTTGAGAGCTTTTGCTTTTCCCAGCTGGAAGAGTCTAAAAAATGGTTACCATGATGGAGGCAAAAGTGGCGAAACCTTATCATCACCTGATGAAATAGAATCGTTTGTTGCTGAGCAAAAATGTATTGCGTTGCTGTTTCAGTCCGTCCGAGAAGATATAATTTCTTTGATTGAATATACTAATGCTACAGATCTCTAGAAAAAGTTAAGAGCTAAATGTTTGGGAAGTGCAGAAATAGTGAAAAACAAAAAGAAATTGCTTAGAAAAGAATTTGATTTGTTTGGTTGTTTAAAGAATGAATCAGTTTGTAAAATGATTGAGAGGTTTGGGCATCTAAAACTGGAGCTGGTGAGACATGAAATTTCCTATTCTCGAGAAGAGCTAATCGACAAATTATTTGATGCATTGCCAGATGAGATGGATTGGCAATATTATGCTTTGATGTTAAAGAATACGATCAAGTCTGAGGAGCTTACAGTGGATTTGCTGATTGAAAGACTAGAAAGTCACGAATTGGAATTAAAGAAGACACACAAAGTCAATCATTCGTCTTATCAGCAGAACTTGGATTTGTATTACCCAAAGAGCATGATGCCAAAGAGTACATCTCCCAAGACAGCCTTTTCTGCCGAAAATGTTAACACATTAAACAAAGAAAGTCAAAGCAGTGGATTTCACAGTGGATCTTCGTCATCTGCAAATCATTCTGATGCAAAGAATCTATTTCAATGCAACATCACTGTAGACTTAAAGAACGCTCAAAACTTCAGAGAGGAGTCAGCAAAGCAACAGATGGTTTTCTTAGCATCTGTGCTAGAATCTTATGAAAGTCTTGTAGCAGGAAAGATAGGCAACACCAACCTGACGAAGGAAGATTATGATCAGATAGATCCTGAGGAGATGGAACTGATCGACATAAGGTGGTGTATGGCCAGTGCAGTTCGTCGAGCACAGGGTTTCATGGAGATCACAGGGAGGAAGTCTATTGGTGGACCTTCTACCAAGTTAGGCTTTGACAAGTCTAAAGTGACGTGCTTTAAGTGCAAACAGAAAGGTCACTTTAAACGCGAATGTCGAAACACGTATGCTGATGAATCTGAAAACCCGTTTAGAGAAGATTACTACAAGAAAGCGATTTATCATCAGAATAAATCAGAGCCGCCAAGATTGAAGCAGCTTGAGGAGAACAAAGAGAAGTCAAGAGCTCTTGCTGTAATTCACGACGATGAAGGTTACGACTGGAGTGAGTTGTTACCTGAGGAGGATGCGGTTGGATATGCATTCATGGCAAATTCTGAACCTAAACCTTGGAAAGACAACAGAACTGAAGAACAGAAGTATAATCACGGAAAGATGTTGGCCATGAACAGATTGATCAGAATATCTGGTATTTTTTCTGAAGCAAAAAGAGCAAAAAGATGGGATCCAGACAGGGAATGTTATCTTGACCCATATGGAAACATTGCTATTGATCATAACACTCTTGATTTGGAAACCATAATCAAAGAGTTTAAAGATGAAGATGATTATTGGCAGAAGAAATGGTGGGGAAGCGGAGAAGAGGAAGAAGAGAAAGAGAAAGAGAAAGAGAAAGAGAAAGAGAAACAAGAGAAAGAAAAGTCAAAGAAGGTTGATACTGGAATCATTGACACGACTCAAAAGTTGAATGCTGAAAACATGGGAAAGATGGCTGACAAGGTGCTGGCTACTAAGGCACTTGAGGTAGATTCTAAATCCATCTCTGAGTCTAAAAGCCAGGTCAGTTCAAACGCGTCAACGACTGAGTTAGGTAAGAAAGTCAGTGGTGATGTTGACTGCAAAAATTGCATCAAAGAATGCAAGGTTTGTAGTACAAACACTTATCTCAAAGGTAAAAAGATTGATGATCTGACTGCTAAAGTCAAAAGCGTTGAGGATCAAATTCTTGATCGTGATAAAATGGTGAAAGCTTCAACTGACCGATTAAAAGAATTAACTAACAAAATTGAAACTGATAAAATTGATCAAGAAAAGGTTAGGAAAGAAAATGAGAGGTTAGTTCTTGAAAATCGTCAGATTACTGAAAAATTTGAGAAGCTTAAAAGCACGGTTAAAGATAATGATGATAGAAACGGTAAAACATACAAAGAAAATTGCCAATTGCAATGTGTTTTGAGAATTAAAGAAGAATTAATCAACAAACAATTGGATGAGATTGCTAAATTGAAGCTTCAATTTGAAGAAGCTAAGATTGAGAATGAGCGAATAAATTTGAAATTGAACAGTTACAACTCTGCAAGCTTTGTTTTGCAACACATTATTCCTAAACCCATCGGGAAAGACAAAGCAGGCGAAGATGTATACTGTGATGGAACTGGGGTTGGGTTTCATCAAGTTCCACCACCAGTTCTAGACAATTATTCGAAAAAGCAATCTGGGTTGGTTAATCTTGAGGAAGAAAATGAAGTGAAACTTCCTGATTCAATTGATGTTACATTTTCTTCTTCATCATCTAATGATAGTGTTCAGACAGAGATTGTTAAAAGCACAGCTGAAAGTGTTTTGATGTCTGAAAATGATTCAGCTGGAGATGATGAATGTTTCTTGGACAAATACATTCCAAAATCAAAGTCCAAAAACAACTTAGGTGATGAACCGGGTCTTGTGATGTACAAGATGGCTGGATCTGATAAGTTGTATTCGGATTCTGAGTTTCCTTTGGAGAATGTAAATGTTTCAAAATTGACAAATGTGTTCAAAATGGTTGAAATCGATTTGTCTGAAGTAAAGAGTTTAAAACAAACAAAAAGACAAATGAATTTTGAGAAAGATAAAGCTTACTACAAGAAACCTGTAGTTCCACCACGTTTTTATAACAACAATCGAAACAATTGGTCGGGTGGATATCAGGGTGGTAAGAACTATCAAAGAAAGAATTTTCAAAACAAAAGGTTTGCTGAGAAGAAAGTGTTTGTGAACAGCTCAAGTTCACTTTCTGATGAGGAAAATGAAATTTTTTCAAAATCAAATGAAGAATTTTTTGAGAAGAGGGATTCACAACCTTAGTCTGAAGGCACAAGTCAAGTAATTGATACTCGTACATGTTTTAGATGCAACAAAGTTGGTCACATTGCAAGAAATTGCACCAACTTCAAGCCTAAGACTGAAGTTGTTGAGAATCGACAGAAGAAGGTTGATGCAAAAGGCAAAGCTCCATTGGTTGTTGAGAAAATTTTGAAGAATGAGAAAACAAAAGTCAAAATTGAACCTGTTAAGAATGTGGTAACTAAAAATGACAAATTTTATAAACGGGTTGCTTCATCTCAACAAACATGGAAGTAAAAAGTTGTTGAAAAACCAAAGGTTTCTGAGTCGGAAAAACAATCATCTTCTACCACTTCGGTAAAGATGGATGTTTCTTTGGATTACTATGAATAATTGGAGAAACAATCTTCTACTCCACCAGAGAAGAAGAATGTTCAAAAGAAAAATCAACCAACCGGTCAACTTAAGATAGATGAGTTTTTCTTATACAAAAAGGTTGAGGTTGGAACAGATGAAACCTTAAAAATGAATGATAAAAATTTTCCGCCACTTTACACTATGAAATCTAAACTCAAAGTCCAGTTACCTGAGTCGAAAGAGGCTTGGGTAGCATCAAAATCTCACTAAAAATTTCGGACTTGCCGGAGCTTCCTAGTTGGTAATTGTGAAGCATGAATTGGCAACTTTATTAAAATGTGTTTTTGAATCAATTTGTGATATGTGCAGGATCTTCCGAGAGCTGTTTCACGATGGATTATGGACAGCGGTGCGTCTCGACATATGACAGGAAAGACTGCATTGTTGTATGATGTTAGAAATTTCAATGGAGGTTATGTGGGATTTGCAGGAAATCAAGGTGGTAGAATTGTTGGTGAAGGAACGTTATCCAATGGGATTGTTACGTTTGAAAGAGTTAACTACATTGCTGAGCTGGAAAATAATCTACTGAGCATCTCGCAGATTTGTGACTGGATGTATACTACCCACTTCACAGACAAAGACTGTTTGATCTTGAAACCAGGATTTGTTATCCCTGAAGAATGGATTATCATGCGGGCACCAAGAGTCAATGATCTGTACGTGTTGGACATGAGTGTAGCTACTACAACCACGGGTCAGGCTCATTGTTTTGTGTCTAGAGCAACAGAGAAAGAATCGAAGTTGTGGCACCGGAAGATGGGGCATATACATCTTAGAAAAATGAATCACTTGGTGCATAATGATTTAGTTCTTGGAGTTAATATCAAAGGTTTTCATCTGGAAGGGGAGTGCATTAGTTGCATCAAAGGCAAGCAGAAGAAAAAGTCACACCCTAAAAAGCAAGTCAATTCAGTTTCCAGACCTTTAGAGAGACCACATATGGATCTGTTTGGTCCAGTAAACGTCAAAAGTATTACAGGGGATCTCTACTGTCTTGTAGTTACTGATGATTATTCCAGATTTTCGTGGGTGTCATTCTTGAAGACGAAAGATGAAACGTTTGATAGTTTGATGGCATTGTTCAGAAAGATTGAAAATCTGTACCAAAGGCGTATCAAAAGAATCAGAAGTGATAATGGTACTGAATTCAAAAACAACAAGATGGAAGAATATTGTGATGAAAGAGGTATATTGCATGAGTTTAGTGCTCCGTACACTCCGCAGCAGAATGGAGTCACAGAACACAAAAACAGGACGCTAATCAAAACGGCCAGAACAATGCTTGCTGATTCAAAGATACCGATAAATTTTTGGGCAGAATCAGTTTCCGCCGCATGCTATACACTCAACCGGGTTCTCACTGTGAAGAAATTCAACAATATATGCTTTGAGTTGATCAATAACCGCAAACCGAACCTGAAGTTTTTAGAACCATTTGGGTCTCCTTGTACAGTTCTAGAGCCTTTTGGTAAGTTTGGTCCAAAAAGTATCGAAGGAATATTTGTGGGTTACTCAAGTCCACAAAGACGTGTTTTTGTTCCAAGTCTGAAGCAGATCATCGAAGCACAACATGTTGAGTGTCAGGGGTATACTATGCCGCCTCAAAATCCCGGTGACTCATGGCGTTTTAATTATGATAAATTGTGGGATTCGTTTGACATGGAAGAAGAAAAGGATGAAGAAGAAGATTTCTTTGATGAGTTGGATATTCTAAGAGAGTATGAAGAATCGCAGGAAAGGTTCCCAGCTGAATATTCAAGAAGACCGCGACAAACTTCGAATGATGATGAAGCAGGTCCAAGCAATGCTGGTGAACATGATGATGTCCAACAAGATGAAGTTGCTCAAGATAATCAGTCGGCACAGAATGATAATCAAGAATCTGAGAACATGCCAGTATTTGATCGTGGTGATTCAGATTCTGAGGGGGAGCAAATTCAGATTTCAGGTCAATCAAACCCAGTCAGTGAACAAGATGCAAATCAGAATGTTACTAATCTGGAAGGTGATGTAGATGTTCCAGGCAAAGTAATGCCACGAACTCTTTCATATCATCCAGAGGAATTGATAATCGGAGAATTGCAGACAGGCGTTCGCACTCGAAGACAGCTTGATAAAGGGCTTACATGTTTTTATACAAAAGTTGCTCCATTGCAAACTGAATTTTCATTGAGTTGTTTTATCTCGTAGGTTGAACCAAGGACTTACAAAGAGGCGCTTACTGAAGATTCTTGGGTCAATGCAATGCAGGAGGAACTGAGCCAATTCAAAAAATTGGGAGTGTGGAAGTTAGAGGATTTGCCTGATGGTCAGAGGAAGATAAACACCAAGTGGGTGTTCAAGTGCAAGAAAGACGATAGAGGAGTTGTGGTTCATAACAAAGCTCGACTCGTAGTCCAGGGTTTCTGTCAGCAGGAGGGTATAGATTTCACTGAAGTATATGCTCCAGTTGCTAGACTAGAAGCGATCAGAATCTTCCTAGCATTTGCGTCTTGGAAAAACTTCAAAGTATATCAGCTAGATGTGAAATCGGCGTTTCTCTATGGGAAGGTAAAAGAGGAGGTATATGTCGGTCAGCCACCAGGCTTCACCGATCCAATCCACAAAAACAAGGTCTACTTGTTAGATAAAGCGCTGTATGGTTTACACCAGGCCCCGAGAGCTTGGTACGAGACATTGTCTCAACACCTACTAGCCAACAGCTTCATTCGTGGAAAAGTGGATGCCACTCTCTTCACCAAAGAGGTCGACGGTCATCTTCTGATTGTTCAGATATACGTGGATGACATCATATTTGGGTCAACAAATGAGAATCTATGCAAAGATTTTGAACAAGTAATGAAGCAGAAATTCGAAATGTCATCGATGGGTGAGATGAAATTCTTTTTGGGATTGCAGGTTGATCAACTACCCAAAGGAATTTTCATACATCAAACGAAGTACGTTCATGATATCTTGGAGAAATGTGGGATGTCAGGTTCTACTCCAGCTTCCACCCCATTAGCAACGAATCATGGGATAAACCCTGATCTCACCGGAGAGAAGGTAGATGAAACGATGTATCGTTCCATGATCGGATCGCTGATGTATTTGACAGCTTCAAGACCCGATATCATGTACCCAACCTGCCTCGCAGCAAGATTTCAATCTAACCTGAGAGCTTCGCATATGGTGATTGTGAAAAGGATATTACGCTACCTGAAAGGAACTCCATCATTGGGGTTGTGGTATCCAAGAAAAGGCGATTTCACGCTCGAAGGTTATTCCGATTCCGATTTCGGATGCTGCAAAGTTAATGCTAAATCAACAACAGCAGGGTGTCAGTTTTTCAGATCACGATTGGTCACATGGCAATGCAAAAAGCAAACCTCTGTGGCTTTATCCACATGCGAAGCGGAGTATGTATCTGCTAGCAGCTGCTGCTCTCAGATCTTGTGGATCCAGCAACAGATGCGCGACAACGGTTTTCAATTTCTAAACACCCCTATCTTTGTTGATAATGAGGCAGCGATTAACATTACTAAAAATCCAGTTCATCACGCTAAAACCAAAAACATTGAGATTCGTCATCACTTCATTCGAGATTGTTTCGAGAAGAAGTTGATACGAATTGAGAAAATCCACACTGACGAACAAAAAGCTGATTTACATACCAAAGCATTTGATAAAACACGTTTTCAATATTTGCTAAAACTGAATGATATGAAGCTTTTATCGGTGTTGGAAGAGATTCTTGGCGTTGATGAAGGAGACATTGTAGATGATGTTGAGAAGCAATCTGCAATGGTTTGTCGATTTTTTACCTGTTTTGGTATTTAGGGGGAGTATACGGTAAACAGTACAGAAAATACAAAAACAATAAAAAATGACAAAAATACAAAAACATGAGATATTTTCAAAATCCAAAAACAATAGAAAACCAGAAAAGAGCTTGTGTAAAAAGGGAAAATGATAGTACATCGGCTTGACAGTCACAGTATGCTAAAGAAATGGAATGTTTAAATGCGTTAAACAGTCTCGCTGATGATATGCCGATAGGTTTTTACACATTTAGTAGGTTTGTTCAGGATATAAATCTAAATCTTACTTACTTATTTCGTAGGAAACACTACTTGGATATATAGGTAACCCCTGAAATCTTGTTTGAAAGATTCCTTTTTCTGATATACTAGGTCTTTATACTCAGTGATATCTGGGGTATTATTCCGGGACTTCTGTTGAATGGAAGTTCTGACCTAGTCCTCGAATAATACTTTCCGTAATGCTTGAAATATAGCATCACCCTCAGCATATATGATAAGACAATAAAATTGCTTAGCAATGCTGTTGTAAAAAAGATCCTCTAAAGGGGACACACCCAAAAGTTGAGTCATGATCTCTCTGTTGAACGGTAGTTCTGACCTGAGCTCTCATGATTCTTCATAATTTATTAACCCCTTACAGATATCATTTGTGTTATACTTACCTGTAAGACTGAATATTGGGATCTGGATACGGGAGTATATTCAAGAGGTGGGACACACGTATAAGTTTAAGTCTCTAAAATACTTAATCCGTATCCTGGACAGATTGAAAATTATGTGAGAATTTAAAGTGGATCAGTATATCAACAATCTAAGCGAATTGTTTAATTCTGAGTATGTAATTGAAGCTTAACGTTACTTGTGACTTGTCAAATAGCTGATATGATTCCCTAACACGTTCACCAAAAATATGTTTGTAAATAGTTTACTTTTATTACATTTTAGTTCTGTATTTCATTTCTAGCATAGAAACTTTATTCAAAATTCAAAAAGATTTTACACTTCTGATTTATTTTCCGACAAACCAAAGTGGAGAGTTGATCTTCGGATTCGAAAGTTGAAAGCAGATGCAGGAAGTTTCTGGACTGGATGATGAGTTTGGAGCTAAACATGATAAGTTTGAAAGTTGAAAAGTTGAAACAAGTTCATTAATTTGAAACTTGTAAATTTTCAGAAAAACAAATTGAACTGAATGTCAGTGTGATTTGTCTTAAATCAACCAAGGTCATTAAGTTGGACTTGGTAGATAAATTGAGTAATTAGGGTCATTAATTTGGACCTGAATACTTAAGTGGATTTCTAAACACTGGTTAGACTACAAATTGTGTTTGTATGTTAAGTATGGTTTGATACTGTTCTTGTCATATATCTTATATTTGGGTAGAGTATATGCAGGTAACAGGAATCCCCATGGCAATGAAAAAGTCAAAAGTTTGAAGCAGAATTATAGCCCTAGCTTATTGAGATGGGGAGTTAGATTTTTGGATCAACAGTCAAAGGGAAGATTGAAGATGGAGTTAGTTTGAGTTCCTGAACCTGTGAAGAGAGAGTTTTTGCAATGAGAATATAAAATTTGGTGAAAGAAAAAGACTAAAGACTTGAAGCCAAAGACTTCGTCAACATCCAAGGGGGAGCTGTTGGTGCACTGAATGTCTGTTAACTACGTCTTAGCGAGTCTTATGTCTAGATAGGTTAAATGAGTGCCTAACAGTGTTTGAGTTAGGGTTTAGTCATGTTTTAGGAAGTCTGTCCGTTTGAGGATGGCCTGTCCGTTTGAGGATGGCCTGTTCGTTTGAAGAGTGTTCCATTTGAACAAGGTATGTCATCTTCAAATGGAAGGGTAACTAGTATATATATGTGTTGTGTAGGCTCATTTGAAACGGACAAGACTGTGTGTGTGAGCGAAGGTGCTGCCGAATTTTTGTCAGAATACATTGTAAAAGCTCATAAAAGTCATAATAGAAAAGAATTGAAAGGAAACAAGCTATTTGACGTTGTTTACTTTGATTCCGCCTCTGTAAACGATGATGAACTACCTTTACTGACTGTTTAGGGTCACCGGAACGATCCAACAAGGGGTATGGTCCGTTAGAGCCCGCGCTTCCCGAGCTCTGCACGCCAGCTACTGTGCTACCTTGAGCCTTCCCACCTATAGCATACAATTCCTCAAAGAAATCAACTACATATACAAAGTCTTCTAGACTACTTTGTTGGAAGCGAGCAGTACCTTTCCAGGATGCAGCATCAGACGCTGCGCCGGCAGTCTCTGCCTTCTTGCTAGCCGTCTCTCCTTCAACAGTCACCTTCTTTCTTTACAACCCTCTTCGGCCTCTTCTCTTCATGCTCGACTCCTAAGTTGCGCAACACAACTGCAAACATACCATGTGATGGTTTTATCTCTTGATCCGAAGAAGCTATCGACTCCTCGCTGGAAAGATAGACAACTTCTTTCCCAGCAAGAGTTATAGCCCTACATGGCCTATGGTTTGGAATGCACGCACCTTCAGTCGCAGCAGGAGAAACAGCAAATAGTTCAGCTCTGACATACATGAAGTTTGGCCGAATCTGCTCGAACCAATATTCTTCACCGCCGTGTAGCGGCCTCAAGCCCATTACACCAGCATGGGCTGGGAACGCGCGTTGATACAGCGGGACCGCTGCATTAAAACAAGAAGTTGTTATCAGAACAGATACTTCGTCCCAAACAAAGCCAACAAAGACTATTCTTCATGGAGGGGAGACTTTGGCATCACAGGTCAACGAAAGATCTGAACAGGAACGGGTAATTTGTACGAACATTGATGGGCCGACGAACAATTTGGCTGATGAACAATTTGTGTTCATTGATTGATTCTTCGTTGAATTCTTCGCAGGGAATGGGGATTCTTCTTTGGATTCAACATCAGCTGGGTCTTCGTCGGGCATTGATTGTTCGTCTACTATTGTCCTTCGTCAAACAGTTGGGTCTTTGGCACACATGGTTCGTCGTCTACCATGTCACACCCTGACTTTTGCGAAAGCGTGATTATGTGTGACTTGCTTAATATCATTTCATTCAACCATAACAAACATCTATATGATAAAACCATGATGTTCATCTATAAATTAAGTTTCAAAATATTACAACCGTCACAAACCAAGACTTCAGGTTTCAAATACAACACAACAGAGTTTTAAGTTCCATACTGGACTTCACAAAAGACACTAGAAAAAGCGAGGCATTGAACCATGTATCCTATCAAGGATAAAGCACACGATTCAAACCCTTCAGTACTGGATGACATCACTTATTTGAAGACACAACTTGATATCTTGAACGCCCTCCAGATCCATAATCAGTTTCCTGAAATACATGTAGTTTGAAAACATCAACAAAAGTTGAGCGAGTTCATATATTTTGTTTGTGTGCACGAAAAACCTTGTAAACATTTGTATGTACGTATTTGTAAACCGGTATGAAAGCAACAAGGAAACATATCAATTAATGGTTTGCAAGGCCATTAATATGTGTGCAACGGTGTAGGAATGGCTCAATCCTTTATGCATATTTCGTACCGGGCCATCCGGTGGGAACGACATAATCGCCTCATGGTCCAACCCACGTGGTCATGGGCGGGGCTCGCAACACCCAATAGATCTATCACTCATGCCCCTTGGTCCTTAAACAAGGATTAATGGTCTTAAGTTAATCGCATACTATAACACCTCGTAAAATTGTGTCCCATACTGTATCGACACGTGTCCCTAATCCTACTTATGTCAAACGATGACAAGGAAGGACTACTTTTGCCAAACAGTTAAAACTTTGAATACGAAAGGATTGAAAGTGTCAACATGCTTAAACTAAGCCTATGAGTGACATTATACGAAATCCATGTTCTCATATTAAGCCACAAGTTGGATAATCAAAACCGTTTGCGATAAACTCAAAAGTTAGTGTGTCGAAGGATTAAAAGCGTCAACATGTTAATTCTTAACTCTGATTGACCTTTTAACGAATCCGGAGAGTTATGATGTTTGATCGCACTCTTGGTAGTACCTAATATCGACCGTTTAGGGCTTTGATGCCGTAAAACGATAAAACGCACAAGTTTGTGCGTTAGAAGGGTTAAAAGTATCAACATGTTAATTCTTACCTCTGAATGACCTTTTAACAAACCCGAAGCATTGTGATGTTCGCTCATACTCTCGGAAATGCCTGATATAGGCTACATAAGGCTCTTATGTCGTTAAACGATAATATGCACAAGTTTGTGCGTTAAAAGGACTAAAAGCGTCAACGTGTAAATCTACACCTTTGAGAGACCTTTTAAACGAACTGGGAACTCCGTGATGCTTGGTCATACTCCCGGGTGTGCCTAATATTGGTCATGATGGGCATATTATTATTATTATTATCAATATTTTTTTACTTGATTATAACACAAACCATTTAGCCAATTCTATGGATGTTGATGGTTTTTAAAACATGGTATACACTTGTAATCATCCTATTAAAATCCCAAAAACACTTGGCAAGATCTTAGAGTTTCTTGAAAACTATATAAAGGCCTTAGAACTCATTAGTTCACTTGTACCATTTCTTCTTTCTATCTCTTTTGGGAGCTCTTGAGCATTAGGAGCATACCATTGAGTTCTCTTCAATCCATAGGACACTTGTAAGTGTTCCTTTCGTGGCTAGTTATTTTATTTGGCTCTTAAAGCCGAAAAGTCAAGCGTTTACGATAAACGCTTTGACTTTTAGTTAGACCTTAAACGGTCAAGCCATTGTTCGCAACGAACATGGCTACGTGATCGTAATTAGGTAGGTGTTAATCCCTCAAAAGGGCACCTCCTAAGAATCACGATTGTTTGATCAATTGACGAGTCAACGTAATATTTATTTAAAAAGTCAACAAGTCATTTTTTTAAAATAAATTGCGATATGAGTTTAGAAGTATTCTAAACTATGTTTTATCACTTAAACAACTCGGTAATAATTATTAGAACATGTGTAAACATGTTCGGCTCGTCAATTCCCGTTTTAGGGTCGGTTCGCAACCGAAAGTTGCGTAGTTTGATTTCTACATTGACTTTTGGTTATAAACCGAATTAGACTAGTATGCTACTGATTTTAGGTTCCATTATGATCGTAATATAATGTTGTATAACCCCATAAGGTTATATTACACTATCGGTTTAGGAATCTGAGTTTATGCGCATGTCTCGTTATTATGTCGTACTTTGACTATAATGCCCTTTTGTTTAAAAATAAGGTTTTAGATATAAATGAGCATGTAAATAAGTTATGTACTGATGAGTAAACATGTTTAGAATATTTTGATGTGTATAATCTGGTCATAAACTGAGCTTACGCATATAATTGTAAACTATGCTTTTAAAAGGACTAAAATGCCCTTTTACATTTAAAATGAGTTTTAAACATAAATTCTTGACAAAACTCATCATGTACTGATATGATATTATAATTAGGATTATTTGGGATGCTAAGTCAGATTGTAAACTGAGTTTAACTTCAGTCTCGTATACAATGCCGATAAATGACGATAATGCCCCTAATGGCACATAAAATGCGTTTTAAGCGTAATAATCAAACCAAACCTTTTGATTACTGATATGTTATGACAAAAAAATATTTTAACTATTCAAAGCTGGTCATAACATCAAATTTCATAAACCTTCACATAAAACGTCATTTAACGACATTAACGCCGCTTAGGCGCGTAGTATGGTTTTAAACCATATATATGAACCAAGAATTGTTACCTACTGATTATATAAAACATTTTAAATGTTTTTACAGTAGGTATAAGTCATGAACTCAGAATCTCAAATAAAGTCTCAAAACTGTGTGTGAAATGACCAAAATGCCCCTACGGTGCATAGTTTGGTCTTAAAGCATAAACCGCACAAATATTTGATATCCTATTGATATGATATCATAATTAAACCATTTTAACATAATTTTTATGACCATGACATCAGTTTACTCGCAAGCTCCTTTTATAAATTGTAAAATTACCTAAACGCCCTTATGAGGCATAGTTTGATTTTAAAACCTTAACAGGCATACAAGTTGATATCCTACTGATATTATAACTTGTTTAAAGTATATTGGCATATGGAACTTGTTCATGAATCATCTGGTTACCCGTCATCGCTTATACGCATATGGTTAGACTTACTTAACTAGTTTACCTAAGTTTACCGAAAAGGGTTTAACCTTACCGTTTTGATCTCAAAATCCAGAATGTACATTGTTTACCCATATTATACAAGTCCTAGTACTTGTTGGGTTTAAACCACATTCTATTCGATATACGCTTAATCTAGCAAACCTATTCTTAAGTATCAGGTCATATCTAAAGGGACTACCTTTGACCCGTATACATTCTAACAGAAAATAAGTCTGTTCATTCCAGACTATAGTACCCCCAGATAATCGGACTTGGGTCAATATAATTCGACTTGCGGCTTTTGCCAATTATAGTCTTGTTGATTGGAAGCTAGCAAAAATGTAAATACTCTTGACTTATTTTAGTGTAAACTTGGGATGGCAAATATGCCTCTTGGGACGGTTATTACATAAGTAAGTCGCCTATGATTGCGCAAAAGTGTATGAATACGGTTTATTCCGTTTACTTGATAATTATTGTAATTGGGGGGTATTGATACCATGTTCGGACAACCCAATGGGTTAATCAAGTATATAATCTTGTAACAAGAATAATCCCAAGATATATTTAAAAGATCTCCTACGGATTTTCTAATATGTATAAACTCTTTTCGAAAAACTATTTTTAAAACAGTCAGTTAATTGTATTTACCAGCTTTGGCTGACGTATTTTCAAAAGATTATACAGCAGGTACCGAACCTTATTATAGGCTGGGATTACGGGTCAGCTAGAATGAAGGCTAAGGAATTTGCACTCCTGAAGCTTAAGGCCTATGATGTCTAAAGCTTTGTTTATTTGGATCCTGCCTGTGGCCTTGCATCGAACGTTTGTAATTACTTTCATATATTCAAGCTTTATTTTAATAATTTCAATCCAATACTTCCGCTGCATATTATTATATTGTGATAACTGTTATCCAGCCGTCATGATTGTACCCATCCGGGCCCACTAGAAATCTGGGTGTGACAGGTTGGTATCAGAGCTACAGTTTGAGTGAATTAGAAACTAACCTTTAGTGTCTAATCTCAAATATCACAAATGCAGATTCTTTAAAAAAAAAACTCCGAGTCTAGACCTGAATATAAGACTACTCTTAATCTACATAGTAGTTATTGATTTTATACTGCCAAGACGTCGTGGGCAAGATGAAGAATCTGTGATGGGCTGTGGACTCAATGATCTCTACATGTGAGTAGCTTGAAGTTCCATATGGTGAACTACATATGTTTTGGAAACGATGACTCTGATACGAGGATGATAAACCTCGTCACCTGATGATATATCTTTTGATATTCTTGTGATATCCTAATATCATGTATCTGAAGTCTATCATATTTGATAGACATCCCGGCGATATCTCACCAAGCTAATTAAAGTAGCAACTATGGAGAGTGCACATATATCCACCTTGCACCAAAATTCTTATTCTTTGATTCAAACATTCTCTCATTCAAAAGAATAAGCAGAAAAAGGGAATCACTTTTTCTAATTCATGCTTAAAGCATATAATTTCGAGTCTTCGAGCTCGATTAATTCAAACCCATCTGGGTGTATATTATATTATATATATTCGGCAACTCTCGCCAACAATTTTTCTCCTACAGGAATACAACAATGATTTTTATTTCATTGATTTTTAGCAACTATGAATGCCAAACTTAGTTTGATAAAAGCGCCATATGATAATTGGCAGTATCTTAGTGTGTCCCATAGATTGCTTTCATGCCTGGCCAGTATGACAGTTTAATGCATGGAACCACTAAGATATCCCAACGGTCATATTGTACTGATATCAGCTAATAGTAAGCATCTAATATAATTTGGCGATATTACTGCCATAAGAAGAATCATTGCTTTTATGGAGCCCATTTTATGAATTTTCCTTCTAATAATATGAAGGTCACATTTATTGCTCATACCTTATCAAACAGATCTCTTGATTGCGCGATAGACGAGGCCAAAGGCACATGTTCCCACCAATAAGTGGTTGAAAAAGTGCAAAATGTTTGTCCAAATACGGTACGACATATCCCCAATTCTCCCGATAAGGAGAGGGGTATATATTTAAACGGTGTACTTTATTAAGCCGTACCATATACAGTGTACTTTATTGAGCTGTATCATATACGCTGTACTTTATAGAGGCATATCCCCAATTCTCCCGATAAGGAGAGGGGTATTAAACGGTGTATTTTGTCGAGCCGTACCATATACAGTACTTTATTGAGCTGTATCATATAAGCTGTACTTTATTGAAGCGTATCCCCAATTCTCCCGATAAGGAGAGGGGTATATATTTAAACGGTGTACTTTATTGAGCCGTACCATATACAGTGTACTTTATTGAGCTGTATTATATACGCTGTACTTTATTGAGGCGTATTCCCGAATCTCCCCATAAGGAGAAAGGGTATATTTTAAACGGTGTACTTTATTGAGCAGTACCATATACAGTGTACTTTATTAAGCTGTATTATGTATGCTATACTTTATTGAGGCATGTACCAAATCTCTGATTGAGGAGAAGTGCATATAATTAAAACGTCAAATGAGATGTGTCCTGGAAACTCCAACTGAGGAGAAGGACTAAAAGTGCCAACTCTATTGGGTGAAGACAAATTAGTCGAAGGACCACTAGCAATCAAGCAAATAAATCTCTTTTGAATTTACTCGGTCTACTAGTTCTTATGTAATTAAGACTAGTAAATAAGACCATGATAAAAGACTCTGTCTTAAATTTCCCACCAATGGTAGCGGTTGAAAAGGTGATTGTAGTGGAAAACTGATTCCCTTACACCAATATAATCTTAAAAATCCTTAAGTGATTCTTTTCCAGCTAGAGGACAACACTTATCCTAGATCTCCAATTAATTTCTGAATGAGTGGAAGTGAGATAGACATTTCATCCATCTATACGATGCTAATCTTCCACAAATCTCCCAATAAGGAGAAAGGGCATATATTTAAACGGTGACTGTGTCGAGCCGTATCATATACGCTGACTGTATTTAGGCGTAGTCCCAAATCTCCCAATATGGAGAGGGACTTATAATTTCAACATCAACTAAGATGCATCCCCAACCCAGGAAAAGGATTCATATTCAATACGTTGACTAAAAGGTATCATTAATATCTCCAACTAATTCCCAACTGCGTGGAAAGGAGAAAACTCTCGTCCAACTTCGTGACGATACTTGTTCCAAGTCTTCAATCATTCCAAACTATGTAGAAGGATAGGAATCGTAATACTGCATTGTCAGTTAAAACTATGACAGTTGTGACCTTTATGGTCCCCTATCTAAGGTGGTGGGTTATACCCAAGCCTTATGGTCTATATGATCAATGCGATCATGACTAATATCATTCAATACGATGATCATATTATTTAACATCCTTATAGACGTTTTGCCTATGGGCTATAATATAATGTCCAATTGTGACAAGATAATTGTAATCTTTTATGATTCCTTGCCCAAAGGGGTGAGCTATGCTCTAATATCATAGTCTATATGATCAGTGCGATCCTGACTAATATCATCAGTATGATGATCATAATCCCTAGTGATGAAGTGCCTACAGGCTATACTTTACTCTATTGTCGATAAGACAATGATAGTTGTGACCTTTATGGTCCTCTATTCGAAGTGGTAAGTTATACCCAAACCTCATAATCTATATGATCAATGCGAACATGACTAATATCATCAACATGGTAATCATACTTAACATCCCTAGTGGTGTTTCACCTACGGGTTATATTATATTGTTCATTTGAGACAATGACCGTTGTGACCATCATGGTTCCTTGTCCAAGGTGGAGGGCTATGCCCGAACCTCACAGTCTATACGATCAAGTTTGATCATGACTAATATCATCAATATGATGACTATTAGTTTAACATCCTTTTTCGATATCAATTGAATTGTCTATGGACCATATTATATCGTCAATTATGACGACAGTAGTGGTCTACGACCCCTTATTCAAAGGTAATGAACTATGTTCAAACCTTAAAGCCCTTTGATCAAATAAGATCGCGGCTCATATATATTTTAATTTTCCTTTGTGACAAGGCTTTAATGCCATGTCTTCTAATGTCCTTCGTGACGAGGCCTTTGTGTCATATCTTCCACAATCCTGTGACAGGCCCTTGTGCCATGCCTTTCACGTCTTTCGTGACAAGCCAATGTGCTATATTTAAATTTCCTTCGTGACAAACCAGTATTTTATGTTTTAAATATCATTCGTGGCAGGTCATTATGTCGTATTTAAACGTCCTTTGTGATAAGCCAATGAATATATGGCTAAGCCCATTACCAATTGTAGTAAATAGGGCTAGTGGAATTGATGTATAAACATATAGATCTATAAGATCTAATGCAAATAAATTGGTTTATTATTTAGTTCTCGAAATATTACTGATGGCTATAATTTTTTTCAGATTAACTTATGGCGAGCCTGAGTATTGGCAAAGCAAGTAAGAAAAACGGTGGTGACGATTTAAAGCACCAGAACCGTAATGACGAAGAAAATCGTCTTCGATCCATAGTTGCCGATGAAGTCGGTAAAGCCCTGGCTGGATTTATGGCCACATTTAAAGGGCCAAAGCCATCAGTACAGAAAGAGAACTCCGATATTAAACCTCATTCTAATACTCATAAGACTGAAGGGTCTCAATTCTCCTCAACTAAAAGTGAACAAAATATCAAGAGTATCAAGAAAGTTGAGTCTCATGACTCTAAGAAGGGGTGTACCTATAAATACTTTGTTTCATGTAAACCCCGTGACTTTACGGGTGATATTGGAGCAATCGATGCTCTGAAGTGGCTAGATGAAATGGAAACTGTTGTTGATATAAGCAGTTGTGCCGCCAAGGACATTGTTAAATACGTGTCTCAATCCTTCAAGGAGGATGCTCTGACTTGGTGGAAGACACTAATCCAATCCATTGGCAAGATTGCAATGTACAACCTGAGTTGGTATGAGTTTGTGGAATTGATCCGCGAAACTTACTGCCCACCACACAAGGTGGAGAAAGTTGAATCTGATTTCCTAAAGCTAACCATGAAAGGCCTCGAATGTCGAGCCTATTTATCTGAATATAGCTTCTTATCAAGACTCGTACCGTATTTAATAACCCCCGAGTCTAAGCGCATTACGCGGTTTATTGGAGGACTCGCTCCAGAAATCAATAGGATGGTTAAATCCTCCAAACCTACTACTTATAGATCCGCTGTGGATCTGGCTCTTTCTCTTACTAAAGATGAGATAAGAACAAGGGCGACTAAAGCCGAGGAGGATCACAAGCGAAAACGCGATGATACCCCAAGTACGGATTACAAAAAGGGTAAGACCAATCCGAATTATAAGCAGTCCAAGCCGAGGGAGGCAAAACCCAAATGCAAAACCTGCGGGAAGCAACACTTCGGAAAATGTTTCCGTGAGCAGACCAAAGGATGTGGCATCTGTAAGGAGATGGACCACAAGTCCCATGAATGCAAAGACTTGAAAGACGCCACCTGCTATGCATATGGCAAAAAAGGGCATATAAAGACCCGCTGCCCATAGAGGGCGACTGACGGGAAGAACAAGGCCATTAATGGCAAGAAAGGCAATGTATGAGCCTTCCAATCTGCTACAGCAGAAGCAGTTCAAGACATATCTTTACATACATGTTTCTCGTAAATGTTTTATTATTAAAAACTTATTTTAAACTCTGGAGGCAGTTAAAGCTTCATCGATTGTAAATTTAATAAAATTTTAATTCTGCCATTTCAAGACTTAAATATTATTTATAAAATCAAGTGGCCAATCTAGATGGTTTCACATATGTTATATCCTTCACAAATTAATTTATCTTTGATAATATTTTATCTATAAATCTTGCTGGAATCGATATGTTTATGGACATGGATTGGTTAGTTGAAAAACCAAATCCACAATGTCTGCAGTATGAAACTTATCGAAATTTAAATCCCCATCTAGTGATATATTCACCCTCCGTTGAAGATCAATACTATGGATTGCCTGAGGAAGCTTTTATGCTTGAGGCATCCAAGTGATTGAAGGAAGGATGTGTCATCTACATGACATAAGTAACTTTTTGATGAATTAAAATCGAAAGCTGATGACCTTTGTTTAGATGGACATGAGAAGTCCATAGCCACCTGGGAAGCTTAATATTTAGAATATTCGCAAGTGAGTCGAACACGATAGACCATTTGTGGTCTACATATTGAACTGGAAAATCCCACATAGAATTGGGAAATGGTAACAACGGATCTAATCTCCCAGCTACCTAAAATAAATCGCGGCAATGACGCGATGTAAATTACAGTCGACAAACCTACTAAGTCGACGCTTCTTGTCAATTAAGGAAAATTTATAATTCCGACAAGTTAATCTATAGATGGATAACCAAGAGTCTCCTTATGGTGTACCGTTTTCTATAGTATCGGATTAAGATACTAAATATACTCTTATCTCTGGAGAATTCCAGTAAAGTGCTTAGCTGATAAGCACTTGTCATGTTTCACCATGACGTTTAAACGTGAGCTTAAGGTTCATTGAAAAACCTTGTCCATTATGGACCATGGAATTTGAAAGTTCCAAGTTGACCTCGTAAAGAGAAATGGGATTCCCTTTGTGGCCCAAGATACTCTTGAGAATTTGAAATCTCCTATTATACGGATCGGACCGTATTACTCTGAGCAAATCTCAAGGTCGATATTTCTTTTAAGGGGGTGAGGATGTAACACCTCATAAAATCGTGTCCCATACTATATCGACACGTGTCCCTAATCCTACTTATGTCAAACGTTGACTAGGAAGGACTACTTTTGCCAAACAGTTAAAACTTTGAATACGAAATGATTGAAAGTGTCAACATGCTTAAACTAAGCCTATGAGTGACATTATACGAAATCCATGTTCTCATATTAAGCCACTAGTTGGATAATCAAAACCGTTTGCGATAAACTCAAAAGTTTGTGCGTCGAAGGATTAAAAGCGTCAACATATTAATTCTTACCTCTGATTGACCTTTTAACGAATTCGGAGAGTTATGATGTTTGATCGCACTCTTGGTAATACCTAATATCGGCCGTTTAGGGCTTTGATGCCGTTAAACGATAAAACGCACAAGTTTATGCGTTAGAAGGGTTAAAAGTATCAATATGTTAATTCTTACCTCTGAATGACCTTTTAACAAACCCGAAGCATTGTGATGTTCGCTCATACTCTCGGAAATGCCTGATATAAGCTACATAAGGCTCTTATGTCATTAAACGATAATACGCACAAGTTTGTGCGTTAAAAGGACTAAAAGCGTCAACGTGTAAATCTACACATTTGAGAGACCTTTTAAACGAACCGGGAACTCCGTGACACTCGGTCATACTCCCGGGTGTGCCTAATATTGGTCATGATGGGCATATTATTATAATTATTATTATTATTATTTTTATTATTTTTATTATTATTATCAATATTTTTTTTACTTGATCATCACACAAACCATTTAGCCAATTCTATGGATGTTGATGGTTTTTAAAACATGGTATACACTTGTAATTATCCTATTAAAATCTCAAAAACACTTGGCAAGATCTTAGAGTTTCTTGAAAACTATATAAAGGCCTTAGAACTCATTAGTTCACTTGCACCATTTCTTCTTTCTATCTCTTTTGGGAGCTCTTGAGGATTAGGAGCATATCATTGAGTTCTCTTCAATCCCTAGGACACTTGTAAGTGTTCCTTTCGTGGCTAGTTATTTTATTTGGCACTTAAAGCCGAAAAGTCAAGCGTTTACGATAAACGCTTTGACTTTTAGTTAGACCTTAAAGAGTCACGCCATTGTTCGCAACGAACATGGCTACGTGATCGTAATTAGGTAGGTGTTAATCCCTCAGAAGGGCACCTCCTAAGAATCACGTTTTTTTGGTCAATTGACGAGTCAACGTAATATTTATTTAAAAAGTCAACGAGTAATTTTTTAAAATAAATTGCAATATGAGTTTAGAAGTATTCTAAAATATGTTTTATCACTTAAACAACTCGGTAATAATTATTAGAACATGTGTAAACATGTTCGGCTCATCAATTCCCGTTTTAGGGTCGGTTCGCAACCGAAAGTCGCGTAGTTTGACTTCTACGTTGACTTTTGGTTATAAACCGAATTAGACTAGTATGCTACTGATTTTAGGTTCCATTATGATCATAATATAATGTAGTATAACCCCATAAGGTTATATTACACGATCGGTTTAGGAATCTGAGTTTATGCGCATGTCCCGTTATTATGCCGTACTTTAACTATAACGCCCTTTTGTTTAAAAACAAGGTTTTAGATATAAATGAGCATGTAGATAAGTTATGTACTGATGAGTAAACATGTTTAGAATATTTTGATGTGTATAATTTGGTTATAAACTGAGCTTATGCATATAATTGTAAACTATGCTTTTAAAAGGACTAAAATGCCCTTTTACATTTAAAATGAGTTTTAAACATAAATTCTTGACAAAACTCATCATGTACTGATATGATATTATAATTAGGATTATTTGGGATGCTAAGTCAGATTGTAAACTGAGTTTAACTTCAGTCTCGTATACAATGCCGATAAATGACGATAATGCCCTTATGGCACATAAAATGCGTTTTAAGCGTAATAATCAAACCAAACCTTTTGCTTACTAATATGTTATGACAAACAAAATATTTTAACTATTCAAAGCTGGTCATAACATCAAATTTCATAAACCTTCACATAAAACGTCATTTAACGACATTAACGCCGGTTAGGCGCGTAGTATGGTTTTAAACCATATATATGAACCAAGACTTGTTAGCTATCGATTATATAAAACATTTTAAATGTTTTTACAGTAGGTATAAGTCATGAACTTAGAATCCCAAATAAAGTCTCAAAACTATGTGTGAAATGACGAAAATGCCCCTACGGTGTATAGTTTGGTCTTAAAGCATAAACCACACATATATTTGATATCCAATTGATATGATATCATAATTAAACCATTTTTACAGAATGTTTATAACCATGACATCAGTTTACTCGCAAGCTCCTTTTATAAATTGTAAAATTACCAAAACGCCTTTATGAGGCATAGTTTGATTTTAAAACCTTAACGGGCATACAAGTTGATATCCTACTGATATTAAAACTTGTTTAAAGTATATTGGCATATGGAACTTGTTCATGACTCATCCGGTTACCCGTCATCGCTTATACGCATATGGTTAGACTTACGTAAAGCTTACCTAAGTTTACTGAAAAGGGTTTAACTTTACCGTTTTGATCTCAAAATCCAGAGTGTACATTGTTTACCCATATTATACATGTCCTAGTACTTGTTGGGTTTAAACCACATTCTATTCGGTATACGCTTAATCTAGCAAACCTATTCTTAAGTATCGGGTCATATCTAAAGGGTCTACCTTTGACCCGTATACATTCTAACAGAAAATAAATCTGTTCATTCCAGACTATAGTACCCCCAGATAATCAGACTTGGGTCAATATACTTAGACTTGCGGCTTTTGCCAATTATAGTTGTTGATTGGAAGCTAGCAAAAAGGTAAATACTCTTGACTTATTTTAGTGTAAACTTGGGATGGCAAATAAGCCTCTTGGGACGGTTATTACATAAGTAAGTTGCCTATGATTGCGCAAAAGTGTATGAATATGGTTTATTCAGTTTACTTGGTAATTATTGTAATTGGGGGTTATTGATACCATGTCCGGACAACCCAATGGGTTAATCAAGTATATAATCTCGTAACAAGAATAATCCCAAGATATATTTAAAAGATCTCCTACGGGTTTTCTAATATGTATAAACTCTTTTCGAAAAACTATTTTTAAAAGAGTCAGTTAATTGTATTTACCAGCTTTGGCTAACGTATTTTCAAAAGATTATACAGCAGGTACCGAACCTTATTATAGGCTGGGATTACGGGTCGGCTAGAATGAAGGCTAAGGAATTTGCACTCCTGAAGCTTAAGGCCTATGATGTCTAAAGCTCTGTTTATTTTGATCCTGCCTGTGGCCTTGCATCGAGCGTTTGTAATTACTTTCATACATTCAAGCTTTATTTTAACAATTTTAATCCAATACTTCTGCTGCATATTATTATATTGTCATAACTGTTATCCAGCCGTCACGATGTCACACCTTGACTTTTGCAGAAGCGTGGTTATTGGTGTGACTTCTTAATACTATAGCATTCAATCATAACAATGCTAAATGATAAAACCAAAAGATATTCATCCATAAAAATTAAGTTTGAAAATACCCCAACATACTTGTTTGAAACATCGACACCAAATTCAAATTACAAACCATAACCTGTTTTAAGGAGTTTACTATGACTCGACAAAAGACCTTACGCAAACCCGAGCTTAGAACCATGTATCTCGTCCAGGAGTAAGATACATCTCCTAAACTCTAAAGACTTGGATGACATCTTTTATTTAAACGCAGCTTGAAAACATCCAAACACCTGCCAGATCCACTTAGTTCCCTGAAATACATGTAGTTTAAAAATATCAACAAAAGTTGAGCGAGTTCATGTGTTCGTGAGTATGTATAAACCTTTGTAAACAGTGTAAGTATGAAAGTCCCGGTATGAAAGCAAACAAGGAAAAGATCACCAATGGTTTGCAAGGCCACTGATATGTGTGACGGAGTAGGAAGACTCAAACCTAGCAAAGTTGTACCGGGCTTCCGGTTGGAAGACATAGTCACCCTATGGGCCACCCTGGTCCTCATGGGTGTGGGTCGCTACACCCAAATAGATCTATCACTCATTCCCCTCGGTCCTTATACAAGGATTAATGGTCTCAAGTATCCGCCTACCCAATCACATGATCTATGGATCTTTCCTAGGGTAACCATACCAATTGTATTTGTATGTAATCCTTTTGTAACATGTATTTCACCCCCGAAGTAAATAAACAAAACAGTTTAAAGAAAAGGGGGACATGAACTCACAGTATTGCGTCTTCAGAATCATAACCCAAATCTCTTCAGTAAACACGACTACCTACAATGTACTACTGTCTATTAGACGAACGGACCGTGCCTTGGCTTAGAGTTTAACGTTTTTGAGTTACGTTTCTTATGTTCCCAATATTATTCCAAGTTATAATTACTTGTTAAAATAATAATCATTTTAACTTTAAATTATATTTAGTTTTGGAATAATTGTTAAACAATACTTTTATATTAATACTTCTCAAGTATTTCCTTCCCAAGGATGGGGGTATTCTCATACATGTGTATTCGTATTATTGTATTGGTAGTCTCAAAATAATATATTTTCAAGTCTCACTTTAGAAAATATATATGTAAACTCATTTTGTCTAAAAATAATGTATTTTAAAAAAATATATATTTTTCTCAAAAATCAAATATCTTCTAAATATTCAAGAAAATATATTTTTACTTCCTAAAAATAATATATTTTCCCCTTGTTGAAAATATGATATAACTTGGTAATATTTACAAAAATCATATTTTCGTTTCTTGTATCCAAAATAATATTTACCAAAAATATATTTAATACGGTATTTTCTGGAATACTTTGTAAGTTACGTTCTTGTGTTCGATTTCACAATATTAAGTGTGTAACTTATATATTTATTCCTTGTGATTTTTGGTATTATTTTGGATTGTAAATCTCTTGGTATTTGTTAAGTTATATTATTTTACCCTAAAATAATATAACTATTTCACCAAGCATACTAATATTCACACAAGTGTCTTTAATGTAAATATATATTCTAAATATATATTTATCCATTTTTATTTCTAAAAACTAACCTCCAATACTTGTATTTTTGTTACAAAAATTATGGCAAAGTTTATATTGAAAACCATAGTTAAAATACACTTGTAAATATCTATTAGAAAATATTTTTCTAAGTGTTTGTATTTTTTAGAAAATTTTGCCATAGTTTTCCCTAAAAATGGAGGTGTCCATGCTATTAAAGCATATCATTTTCTTTTCAAAAATCATCATAAGCATCCAACAATCAATCTACACTTACCAAGTGCTAAAAAAAGCTATCTACATAATGATCATGAACTTGAGTTTTCATAAAAACTTGTAGTAACTTGGTAGTATGTTTAGTAGACTCAGTTACCCTTTAAAGTGTGTTTTATTCTTTAAAAATCTCATTCTTGAAAGATTTGAGTGTTTACAACTTGTTAGATGATTTTTCCAAAAATCATTCTTTTGAATTTCTCTTGTAAACAAAGTGTTCTTATACCTATTTCACCACTTGAAACATGATTAGTTTCTTTAAAAACTATGTTTATACAAATCTTGTGATTTAGCTTGGTTTCTTTGGAAGAATTATATTAGAAATCATCCACTTTCAAGACTTATATCTTTGTTTAAATCATCATCACATGAAAACAAGTTTTATTGTTCAAGTTCATGTAAACATAAGACATGATGATCTTGGTTTTTCATAAGATTATCACATCAACTTACTAGATCATGTGTTTAATCACAATCTAGTAGGTTCCATGTGATGTCTAACATCACTAACACTAGAAATCAATCAACAAGAAGCAAATAATCACAAATCAACAAGATTTCATATGTTTATGAGCTTATGTTAAAGATTCATGAATATGTCTTTTAATGTTCATCAAGTTTATCAATGTACATCATCATTTAACCAACAACATATGAAGTAAATAAGGATTATGAGAGTCTTACAACTAGCACAAGGCTAGGGAAGAACACAAGATGATGGTGATGACAAAAGTGGAGGATAATAGCAAATGATGAAGGTCCTTCAAGATCCACAAGCACCAAGCTTCCTTAATCACCTCCTTACACCTTAGAATGATCTTGGAATGGTTGGATGATGGATGAAAATGGTGGTGGTGGTGGTGCTATGTTTCGGCCGAGAGGGAGAGGAGGAGAAGGAGAGAGGTGAAGGTGTTAAGTGTGGATGATTATGGTCCCTCATACTCTTCTTATAACCTCACTTAAGTTTTGTCCAATGGTTCATGTGTTTCCAATAGTACAAGCATAATCTAATCAAATCCAAGTAAGATCAATAGAGATCTTAGGAAGATTGAGAAGATCAAGGTGGTGGGGCCACCTTGAACCATCCCAAGGGGGGGGGGGGGGGGTAATTAGTTGAGTTTAAATCATAAGTAAGATGTTTAGTTAGAATTCAAAGTGTATTAGGTAGTGTTTGTGTATCTTGCATTATGTAGTGTGTTAGGATGTTCGGGGATCATAACTAGCTCAGAATTAATAAAACAATGCTTCTAGTATAATTTTGGTGTTTCGGGTAATGTCCGGTTGTTCGGTTAGATACCGGGTTGTTAAAGTGTCAAACTATTCCGTTTAATGATTTTTAAGTACCCTTTTGTGACACTTTTAATTCCCGACACTTAGGAAAGCATTCAGGACCATTTAGTCATATTTTTGCATGTGACAAACTTGTTAAAATGCTGAATTTTGCTGAAATATGCAGAATTCTGCACTTTATGTGGGTTTTAGGCACTTTCTGGCACTTAAACTATCACCTAGTGAAGCAGTTTTATGGTCCTTACTTCCCTACACTCCATACTAGTGTAGAACTTGGTTTCCGGCTCATACTGGGTCTCAAAACACTGTCTGTCTATGTCACACCCTGACTTTTGCGGAAGCGTGGTTTATTTGGTGTGACTTCTTAATACCATAGCAACAATCATAACAATGCTATATGATAAAAAAAATACGAGATGTACATCCATTAATTTAAGTGAGAAAATATCACAACATCATTGTTTAGATACATCGACACTTGAAATAAGTTACAAACCATAACTTGTTTAAAACGTTTTCATAAGACACCAAAAGACTTTAGATAAGACGAGGTTTAGAGATATGTAACCCGTCCAGGAATAGGTTACACCTCTCAAACTCCACAACTCTGGATGACATCTTTTATTCAACGCAGCTAGACACATGCATACTCTGCCAGATCCGCTAGTTCCTTGAAATACATGTAGTTTGAAAAATCAACAAAAAGTTGAGCGAGTTCATGTGTAAGTCTGTGTGTATAAGCCTTTAAAATATGTCTTGTGTGTATAAATGTCCCTGGTATGTAGCAATTAAGGAAAAAAAAATCACCAATGGGTTGCAAAGCCAATGGTATGTGTGCAAAGGTGCAGGAAGTACTCAAACCTAGCAAATTTGTACCGGGCTTCCGGCTGGAAGACATAATCACCTCTATGGGCCACCCCGCCCTCATGGGTGTGGGCTCGCTATACCCAAATGGATCTATCACTCATGTCCCTCGGTCCTACGATGAGGATTAATGGACTTAAGTGTTGTGCCCACCCTTCACAGTCTAGTAGTAAACCTTCCTTAAGCTAACCATACCATGTATAAAAATGTCTGTAATAGTTGTAACATGTATTCCACCCCCGAAGTGTAAAACTGAAAACAATTAAGAGAAACAGTGGACATGAACTCACCTTGATTGCGAGTAAGTCCAAACAAGTATGCAAATGTGAGAGTTCTTGGAAATAAGATTCTACGTCACTCTAATTGATTGAACATGCAACAATATGGAATATGTATCAACAATAATGTTTAATTGGAGAATTGGAAATCCAAAATCTATGGGATTCGGTAGTGTTTTGTTTAAATGGTAATTATGGGATTTGGATAACCTAGCAAGAGGACTTGGAAAATGAATATGATATAAAGGAATTATTTATGAAAAATACGTATTTAACATAAATAATATAATTGCAAAAATATATAATTGATTTAATATAACATTTGTAAAAATAAATCAAATATAATTAACTAGTATAATTAAATAACACAGTTAAATATAATGATTATTGGCAAAATATTGTACAAGTGATATAATTAATTTATAAAAATTATAAATTAATTTAGATGGTTTAAAATATATATTATTTGATAAATGATAAATATTTTGTTTAAAAGAATTAATATGATAATTACATAACTAATTATCAAAATAATTATATTAAATCTGAATAATTAAAAATAACATTTTTAATTATTAAACTTGATTATCACTGATTTAAATTAATTGTTATGGCCTTGGAATCATTTTAAATAAATAAAATAAATTAGAATGGTTAAAGTAACAATAAATAAGTTTAAAAAAAATGTTGCAGACCCCTGGGTTCGAACCCGGGTCTGTACTGAAGGCAAGCACACACACAACCACTGGGCTAGGCCTGGTGGTTTGTGTTTAAGTTTAGTTTATATAAAATAAATACAGAGATGAAAACTAGTCATCTTCCCCAATTAGAGTCAACAGAAAAGTCAACCTCTGCAATTCTCGATCAAAACTGGTTTATATCTAAATTAATTCTAGGGAATTATTGTATAAGCATAAATGAACAAATTGATCAAATAAAAACTAACCGGTAACGTTTAAAACGATGAAACGGCTAATTCCGGCGAGGAGTAACTCCGGCGAAGTTGCAGATTTTGATTTCAACGAATTTCGATGTTTTTGTTAACTGTGAGAGGTGTAGGAGGTTAGTGGTGATCTAAGGAACTTATATACTGGTTCAATTCGATCTCAGATCCAACATTTCATAGTAGAATCGATCCACTTTAAATTGTTTATAAAAAGTTCGAATTTACAGAAGTTTGGCACGAAAATGTGTCGAATAAGTGCTCAATTGGTTGGCAATGGGGTTGGGGACTTGTGGGTGATGATTTCAGATCGCATAAACAAATGAACAAGTGGGAATGGGTCGAAACCGGCAACTGATCTGTTATCAGATTTGATATATAATATTTAAATCTAAAGTGTTTATAAATATAATACAATCTCATAAAATAACCGGATGAGGGCTTACCCTGACCGGTCACGTAGTTGCTTGTTGTGCGGGGTGTCGCGGGTTCGATCCTTCCCTGGTGACCGGTTCGATGGTTTTAATCCTTTTTGTTTCAGAATTTATTTTAAATAAAATATTTAATTTCCTAAATAGTATACAAATGAATTTAAATTCCATATTCTAACAGCTCTGTACAGAGGATAAACTGGTTAAGGCGTTGCGGTTACAACCGAGAGGTCGCGAGTTCGAATCCCACAAGGGGCCGGTTCTTTACACAGGAGACCCCCCTTTTTTTCTGAATTTTTGAATATTTACACTTTGGTCCCTGTAGTTTCAGTTTTTACAAGAATAGTCCCTGTAGTTTTGAAAATTGCAAAAACAGTCCCTATACTTTCATAAAAAGTACATAATTGGTCCCTACAGTTTCTAAAATTTACACAAATGGTCCCTGTACTGTTTAGTTAAGTATGCTAACTGAGTTAATGTTTAAAGAAGGAAATCTTTATGAAAGGACTAACACAGTTAGGGTTTTCAGTTTATATAAGTTTAAAAATAACAGTTTTGGTCCCTTCTTCCCTACACTCCATACTAGTGTAGTACCTTGACTCTCGTTCATATTGGCCTCAACATATTGTTTGTCTATGTGCTGGCATTGTCAGCATGTTTCTGAGTTATCCGTTCACTGTGCTAACTGTGTTTTGTGCATCAAGTTTATCACTAAAGTTTGTGTGTTATAAATGGAGTGACAGTATGAATGTGATGCATATGTATGTATGATGCAGAACTCATAAAACAGTTTAATTCGTCAGTTGTAATTCTAGCACAGTCATTAAGCACAAAGTTAATATTAATTAATTGTAGGGATACCTGTAATTGTGAGCGTTGTCACATTCTCCCCCTGTTAAGAAAATTTCGTCCCGAAATTTTAGTTCTGCTACTAGATGAAGGGGTCTTAGGGAATAAATGTGGGTATTTTTCTTTCATACGGTCCTCACGCTCCCACGTGAATTCCGAGCCATGTCGTGCATTCCATCGAACTTTAACGAGTTTGACACTACTCCTGCGCGTCTTGTTAATCTTCCAATCAGTAACCTCAACGGGTTCTTCAGTAAAGTGGAGTGTGTCCTCAATATGAACTTCGTCGGCAGGAATGACTACTGTCTCTTGAGTTGGACTCTTTTTCAAATTAGATACATGAAATGTATCATGTACGCCATTTAGTTCAGCAGGTAAATCCAACCTGTATGCTACCAGACCAATCCTTTTCAGGATTTTAAATGGAGCAATGTATCTGGGATTTAACTTCCCACGCTTCCCAAAGCGTGCTACACCCTTCCAGGGTGAAACCTTCAACAAAACCATATCTCCCACCTCAAATTCCAGAGGTTTCCTTCTTCGGTCCGCATAACACTTTTGTCGATCACGAGCCGCTTTAATGCACTCTCGGATCTGTAAAATCTTGTCGGTCGTTTCCTGGACCAATTCCGGGCCAACAAGCTGTCTATCACCCGCGTTAGCCCAACATAATGGTGATTGACACTTGCGTCCATAGAGAGCTTCGAACGGTGCGGCCTGAATGCTTGTATGATAATTGTTATTGTATGAGAATTCAACCAATGCTAGGTGAGTGTCCCAACTTCCACCTAAATCCATCACGCAGGCTCGCAACATGTCTTCTAATGTTTGAATCGTTCGTTCGCTCTGTCCGTCTATCTGCGGATGAAAGGCAGTACTCATATTCAACTGAGAACCAAAAGTTTCTTGGAAGGATTGCCAAATCCTTGATACGAATCTTCCGTCTCTATCAGAGATAATTGAGAGAGGCACTCCATGCCGTGCAACAATCTCTCTCAAGTATATCTTAGCAAGCTTACTCGTTTTATCTTTCTCCTTGATTGGCAAAAAGTGTGTAGATTTCGTTAAACGGTCTACTCTTACCCAAATCGTATCATGGCCCTTGGGCGTCCTTGGCAATTTCGTTATGAAGTCCATAGAAATCTGTTCCCATTTCCATTGGGCTATTTCAGGTTGTTGCAAGAGACCTGAAGGCCTCTGGTATTCAACCTTCACTTTGGCGCAAGTTAAACATCTGCCAACATATACCGCAACATCGCCTTTCATTCTTGGCCACCAATAGAAATCCTTAAGATCTTGGTACATCTTATCCGCTCCTGGATGAATCGAGTACCGAGATTTGTGAGCTTTGTCAAAAATAACATTTCTCAGACCACCAAACAAGGGAACAAAAATTCGTTTCATGAAGCACAAAGTCCCTTCCCCGTTTGGTACCAACTGTTTCTCCATCCCACGGAGATACTCATTCTCAATATTCTTTTCCTTGAGTGCTTTTCTCTGCGCGGCATGAATGCGCAATGAGAGGTCCGTTTGTATGATCATTTCCAAAGCCCTAACCCTTATGGGCTTGATCCTTTCCTTCTGACTTAGAGCATCAGCGACCACATTCGCCTTCCCTGGGTGATACTTGATTTCACAGTCATAATCATTTAACAGCTCTACCCAGCGTCTTTGCCTCATGTTAAGCTCTTTCTGATCGAATATGTGCTGCAGGCTCTTGTGATCAGTGTAGATGGTGCATCGTGTGCCATATAAATAATGTCGCCATATATTCAAAGCAAACACCACCGCGCCTAATTCCAAATCATGCGTGGTGTAATTTTTCTCGTGGATCTTCAATTGGTGAGAAGCATATGCTATAACCTTCTGACGCTGCATTAGGACACATCCCAAACCTTGACGCGAAGCATCGCAATATACCACGAAGTCGTCAGTGCCTTCGGGTAGAGATAAGATTGGTGCGTCACAAAGCTTGTTTTTCAACAGCTGAAAGGCCTCTTCTTGCTTGTCTCCCCAATCAAACTTCTTGTCTTTCTGGGTGAGAGAGGTCAAAGGTTGAGCGATTTTCGAGAAATCCTCAACGAACCTACGATAATAACCAACCAAACCTAGGAACTGTCAAATTTCGGTTGGCGTCTTTGCCCCAGTTTTTTGATAGCCTCGATCTTTGTGGGATCCACATGAATTCCATTTCCGTTAACTACATGACCAAGAAACTGGACTTCGCGTAACCAGAACTCGCACTTCGAGAACTTCGTATACAACTTCTCCTTTTTAAGAAGCTCTAGAATAACTCTTAAATGTTGCTCATGCTCTTCTTTCGTCTTCGAGTAGATCAAAATGTCGTTAATGAACACAATCACAAACTTATCGAGGTACGGTTTACAGACTCTGTTCATCAAATCCATGAATACTGCTGGCGCGTTCGTCAAACCAAACGGCATAACCAGGAACTCGTAATGTCCATATCGAGTTCTAAAGGCCGTCTTTGGAATACTTTCCTCTTGTATCCTTAACTGGTGATAACCTGATCGTAGATCGATCTTTGAGTAAAAACTTGAACCTTGTAATTGATCGAACAGGTCATCGATCCTTGGCAAAGGATATCTGTTCTTGATTGTCAACTTATTCAGCTCCCGGTAGTCTATACACATGCGAAAACTACCATCCTTCTTTTTCACGAACAAAACTGGAGCTCCCCAAGGTGAGAAGCTTGGTCTGATAAATCCCTTGTCTAACAACTCCTGGAGTTGCGTTGACAGCTCTTGCATCTCTAAAGGTGCAAGTCGATAAGGTGCCTTAGCTACAGGCGCGACGCCTGGAACTAAGTCAATATGAAACTCGACTTGCCTTTGTGGTGGCAATCCTGGCAAGTCTTCTGGAAAGACTTCAGGATACTCTTTCACGACTGGGATGTCTTCAAGTTTTGGCTCAGCGGCTTCCTTATCCATGATGTGTGCCAGGAAGGCAACACATTCCTTCTTCAAACATTTTTGAGCCTTCAAATAACTAATGATCCTTAAGGGCGTATCACGCTTCTCTCTGTGTACTACGATCGTTTCTCCATCCGCCATTGGGATGCGAATGATCTTCTCGTGACATACAATCTCGGCTCTGTTGCTTGACAACCAATCCATCCCTACTACCACATCGAAGCTTCCCAACTCGACTGGAAGTAGGTCTAATGTAAACTCGTGTTCTCCCAGCTCTATCACGCATCCTCTGATGACTTCATTCATTTCTACTAGCTTTCCATTAGCCAGTTCAATTGAGTATGGAATGTCTAACTTACTAGCAGTTAACCTAAGTATTTTCTTAAATTCTAGCGATACAAAACTATAGTCGGCACCAGTGTCAAATAGTACAGATGCAAGGCGTTGATTTATAGGGAACGTACCAGTAACAACATTAGGATCTTGGCGAGCTTCCCTCGCTCCAATATTGAAAACTCTTCCTTGTGCCTGGTTAAGCTTTGGGCATTCTCGCTTGAAGTGCCCGATGTCCCCACAGTTAAAGCATCCCGGTCCTCGACCGTTTCCGTTCCCATTACCATTACCAGCTCGATTATTGCCTACTCCCTGGTTACCAGCTTGAATCCCACGGTTTCCTCGATTTCCATTCCCGCCATTTCCTCCCTGTTGGCGGTTTCCATTCCCATTTCCATATCCTTGCTGACCACCACTACCAGTGTCGCAACCCCCGATCCCAGATTCCCGGGAATGGGCGGACGCGATCTCAGAGTTTTGGTGGTATCAGGTATTTAATCTTGCAGCGGAATTTACATCAGGACCGTAGTTAGGAAATGTTTATCAGAGTAAAACCACCATATTTGATATTAGTAATCACATGGGCAAAACCCAAGTTTCTTATTACAATACATTTATAGGGACAAACCCCATTTTATTGAATTTAAAACATCGTTTATTAGGTAACTTTTATAGCCACATTTTTTCCAAGCCTTCAGTGCTCTCCAGCTGGCTTTCATTAATTGGCTGTTCACATTGTGTTACCTGTAACGCGTTTTAAAAGCATTTGTCAGTCGGAAATACTGGTGAGTGAATCCTAGTTTAATCAAGAAATATTTTATCAATTAAAACAGTATTGAGAGCGATCACATTGTTTATTTCTACACAATTACTCATTCAGTATTTGCCACTCGACCGGATCTATGGCTATGGTCAAATTACCCATTGGCTAACTCGTTGTCCAATGGTAATGTACTGTCATTCCTGACTTACTACTACTCGTAGTAATAAATTTTGTATACAAAACCCCATAATACAGGCAGTAATTGAAGAACTACAAAGACTCAATCACCGCTTAATCACATTGTAAAACAATTAAGGTTTTGTAAAACATTCCAAAAAGATTATCAAAAAGAGGATAAACTCACATTGCTATCTTAGACTTCTCATGAGGGTTTCCTGGATATAATCTATAATTTATACAAATGTACATTGGTTAGTATCATAACCCTTTAAAATTATTAATGATACCCTCCCCGAGACGGCATTCCAACAACTACGTCGGGCAGAACCACGACAGTTGTTATGGAACCCTAAATCAATCGGGCAGCGTAACTGTTACAAAACTAGGGTTATAATACTTACAACGGAGCAGAACCTCGCTAATTAGGGGTATAATACCCGTGTATTATAACTTTCCTACAGAAATTATGATTCGAGATTGAAATTGTGAGCGAACTGAAATGAAATCCGATGCCATCCTTATATAGGTGCTGAACTCGACTCTCACGTGGCCCGCGTAAGATAAGCACAAGGCTTACGCGGCCCGCGTCAACATGTGTTCAACGCGTAGCTTATCCGGATCAGCATGTAGGTCCGTCACGATGTCGACACGTGTCAGCTCAGGATGTCTCCTCGTTGTAGGTCTCTCGCGGCCCGCGTTAACTTAAACTATGTCTTACGCGGCCCGTTTGAACTAAAGGAATCAACGATATCAGGTTTCCACCCTGATACCGCCCGCGTGACTTGTTGAGGTGGGTCTATGCGGCCCGCTTCAACTTATAATTTCTTGTTTTTAATTTATTTTATATATTGTAACATATTTCGGCTTGGTTTTCACATACGGGGTGTATTTAAAAACATATTGGGACATTCTATAATATACTAAAGTGTTAGAGATATTATAAGGGTGTCGGTTTTACCGAGGGTTGTTACATTCTCCCCACCTTGTTTTAGAGCTCGTCCTTGAGATCTACTGAAATAAGTGCGGATATTTCTTTTTCATTTCTACTTCAAGCTCCCATGTGTACTCAGCTACTCTTTTGGAGTCCCACTTCACTTTGACCAGAACTAATCTTTTATGCTTGAGATTCTTGACTTTCCTATCTTCAATTTGTAGAGGTCTTTCTACAAACTTGAGTTGTTCATTTACCTCTATATCCTTAAGAGGTACTATTAGTGATTCATCAGCTAAACACTTTTTGAGATTAGATACATGAAACACATCATGTATTCCTGCCATTTCCTCTGGCAGTTGTAGCTGATAGGCTACAGGTCCTATTCTTCTAATAATCTCAAAAGGTCCAACATACCTGGGACTTAGCTTTCCCCATTTGATGAATTTTACTATTCCTTTCCAAGGAGAGACCTTTAATAATACTTTATCTCCTACTTGAAATTCCAACGGTTTGCGTCAGTTATCGGCATAACTCTTTTGTCGATCACGTGCTGCTTTCAGTCGTTCCTTGACTTGAATGATCTTGTCGGTTGTTTCCTGCACTATCTCAGGTCCAGATAGTTGCTTTTCCCTAATTTCTGCCCAACAGACTGGGGTTCGACACTTTCCTCCATAAAGTGCTTCGAATGGTGCAGCATTGATACTTGTGTGATAGCTATTATTATAAGAAAATTCTATTAAAGGTAAGTGATCGTCCCAATTACCTCCGAAATCGATTAGACAAGCTCTAAGCATGTCTTCCATTGTCTGAATTGTCCTTTCACTTTGTCCATCCGTTTGAGGATGATAAGCCGTGCTTAACCTTAATTTGGTTCCCATTGCCTTTTGGAAACTTGACCAAAAATGAGATGTAAATCGACTATCCCTATCAGAAACAATTGATAAAGGAATTCCATGCAAAGAAACAATTTCATTTACATACATTTTAGCTAATTGTTCCATACTAAAAGTTTCCTTCATTGGTAGAAAGTGAGCTGACTTGGTTAGCCTATCTACAATCACCTAGATTGTATCATTTCCTTTCTTTGTTTTGGGTAATTTAGTAACAAAATCCATTGTTAGAAATTCCCATTTCCAAACTGGCATTTCTAATTGCTGTAACAAACCTGAGGGTTTCTGGTGTTCAGCTTTAACTTGTAAACAAGTTAAAGATTTAGAAACGTAGGCTGCTATGTCCTTTTTCATTCCTATCCACCAGAAAATTTTCCTTAAATCCTGGTACATTTTATCACTTCCTGGATGCATCGTATATTTAGACTTATGGGCCTCTTCTAGTATATGATGACGTAAGTTTCCTAATTTAGGTATCCACATTCTCTTTTTATGGAATCTCCAAATTCCATCTGTTCCTTGTTCCAATTCTTTTAGCATACCTTTTAATTTTTCAGAATCATCCTTGATTACTGATTCTTGTGCTTCTCTTATCTGATCATTTAAATCTACTTGCAGATTTAATTTAAGAGAACATACCCTTTTTGGCTTTTCATGATACTTTCGGCTTAAAGCATCTGCCACTATATTTGCTTTTCCTTCATGATACTGGATATCACAATCATAATCACTAAGCATCTCCATCCAGCGTCTTTGTCTCATATATAACTCCTTTTGCTTGAAGATATACCTTAAACTCTTATGATCAGTGAATATGGTAAACTTACTACCATAAAGATAATGTCTCCAAGTCTTAAGAGCAAAAATTATAGCTCCTAATTCTAAATCATGAGTTGAATAATTCTCTTCATGATTCTTAAGTTGTCTAGATGCGTAAGCTATAACCTTTTGTCGTTGCATCAACACACATCCATAACCTAATTTAGAAGCATCACAATAGACTACGAAGTCTTCAGTTCCTTCTGGTAATGCTAGTATGGGTGTATGGGTTAATCTTTGCTTAAGGATTCTAAAGGCTTCTTCTTGTTTTACTCCCCATTCAAACTTAACAGATTTACAGGTTAGTTTAGTTAAGGGAATGACTATTCTAGAAAAATCTTGAATAAATCTTCTATAATAACCGGCCAATCCTAAGAAACTTCTAACCTTGGTTGGTGACTCAGGGGTTTTCCATTTAGTAATTGCCTCAATCTTTGTTGGATCTACATGAATTCCTTCATGATTGACTAGGTGTCCAAGAAATTGTACCTGTTCTAACCAAAATTCGCATTTAGAAAACTTAGCATAAAGCTTTTCCTTTCTTAACAAACTTAAAAGTGCGTGCAAATGCTTTGTATGATCTTCTTTATTCTTAGAATAAATTAGAATATCATCTATGAAAACAATTATGAATTTATCCAAATATGGCTTACATATTCGGTTCATCATGTCCATAAATGCGGCTGGGGCATTGGTTAAACCAAATGGCATGACAGTAAATTCATAATGACCATACCTTGTTCTAAAAGCGGTCTTAGGAATGTCCTCTTCCTGTACCTTTAATTGATGATATCCTGATCTTAAATCGATTTTAGAGAAAAATCGAGCTCCTTGCAGTTGATCAAACAAATCATCGATTCTCGGTAATGGGTACCTATTCTTAATCGTGACTTTGTTTAGTTCACGGTAGTCAATGCACATACGCATTGATCCGTCCTTCTTTTTAACGAACAGTATCGGCGCTCCCCATGGCGACGAACTTGGTTGTATGAATCCTTTCTCTATCAATTCGTCTAATTGTTTCTTTAATTCCTACATTTCTGCAGGTGCCAAACGGTAAGGTGCTTTGGCAATCGGTGCTGTTCCTGGTATTAAATGGATTCTGAATTCAACTTCTCTATCTGGAGGTAGTCCTGGTAATTCTTCTGAAAATACATCTGAAAACTGAGATACTACTGGAATATCTTTTAAATCCTTTCCTTTAGTGTTAGTGATTATGGAAATCAAATACACTATGGAACCATTTCTCATACAACTTACAGTTTTCATTACAGAGATAAATTTTGTGGACCTAGAAGGTTTATCTCCTTTAATTGTGATCGTTTTACCTTTTGATGAATTTACTTGAATTAACTTTTGATCACATAAAACACTGGCTTTATTGGCTATTAACCAATCCATTCCTAAAATAACATCGAATCCTACCAGATTCATGGGATAAAGGTTTGCAATAAATTTCTGATTTAAAATTTCTATTCTTGCTCCCTGCAAGATTTCAGAAATCCTAACGGTTTCCCCATTAGCTGTCTCTACTAAGCATTCTAGTGGTAGTTTAGTTAATGACTGATTTAAAATTTTGCAAAACGATGTATTAATAAAACTTTGGTTTGCACCAGAGTCAAATAATACTTTAGCAAAAACATCATTAACTAAAAACGTACCAGCTATGACATCTGGAATCATCTTGGCTTCATATGCAGTCAGAACAAATGCTCTAGCATTTTTAGTATTGTTGTTGTCTGGAGCTGGAGCTAATTTTGGACAATTTAGCTTGATATGACCTTGTTCTCCGCAATTGTAACATACCCTGTTGTTAGCTTTCTTCCTGCAGTTTTCTTCCTTGTGTCCCGATATTTTGCAAAAGTTATAATATATGGAGCATCTTCCAGAATGCTTTCTTTTGCAATACCTACAGTAGGGTGCAGAGGTAGAACCTATATTTTTCCCACGATTAGAATTTCTAGAACGAAATTCTTGAGTCAACTTCTGGGTTAGGTTCCTCCTTTGATCCTCTTCTCGGGTACGGACTAACTCATCAGTCAAGGTATTGGCTAGTTCTACAGCTTCTTCTATGGTTTGAGGTCTAGCTGCCTTGACTATGTGTCTTATCTCCCCAATTAATCCCCAAATATAACGGGAGATTAACACTGGTTCTGGTGAAGCAAGAGTTGGCACTATTCTAGCATATTTGAAGAATATTTTAGTGTATCCCTTACTATCCACACCAATCATCCTAAGGTTTAGGAATTTGTTTGCTATCTGTTCTTTTTCATTAGGTGGGCAGAATTTCCTTTCTACCTTGTCCTTAAATTCTTCCCATTCCATATTATAGGTTCTATCACTTCCTCTTGATTGAAGGATAGTGTTCCACCATTCTAGCGCTGAATTCTTAAATAGATTAGAAGCAAACAGTATTTTGTCTTCTTCAGCACACTTACTTATCCTTAAGACTGCCTCAGTCTTTTCTATCCAGCGTAGGGTTGCAATGGCCCCTTCGTTGCCCGAGAATTCCATTGGTTTACAAGACCAAAATTCCTTATAAGAACAACCATAAGGCATGGTTCTTCTTCTTTTGGGAATGGGCATTTGAAGTATAGGTCCATTGTTCACACTGTGTCCTGGTTCACTTGGTCGCTTACTGCTATGTTTACTTTTATTATCAGCATCCTTAACAGTTTGAAGTATAAATGGCATAGCATCTATAATTCCCTGTACCACTATGTGTTGGATAGCACTGTTATCCACTTGGTTTTCATTGTTATTGATACTCTGATTTTCATTAACCACGTTAATGTTACTCTGGTTATCGTTATTCAGATTTCCTTGATTTCCTTCGTCGGCCATCTGAATTTTAAACTTTTACCCCATATTAATATCACAAAATAATAGGTAATATAGTTAATCACATGACACGCAATTTAGCCAAAAACGTCGATCATTGCGACTTGTACTCTATTTTCATATACTATGCGTCTATTACACACTAGTACAGAAATAAAGATTACAATACCAACAGAAAGAAAATTACACTAGTAATATGCATCCGTACACACATATTTTATTTTATTTTTATTATATTATATTATTATTACTACCGTTTCCTCCATTCTCACATTCAAGGATATGGATTTATCCAAAAATCCATATTGCGCTCATCGTATTTCCATACGAGACACTCTCCCACCTGACGCATTCTCTCACTGCTTTCTAAAATTTCCTCCCCAAATGTCCTAAGTTCTTGAACGTTTTCTGCATTCATTGGGGTTGCAGGTTCTCGGACTGGGTTTGGAATCTGGGGTGCGGGTTCCTGATATGGGGGTGAAAGTTCCTGAAATCGGTAAGGATCCTCTAAGATCTCCCTAATATATTCATCATGGTAATAAGGATCTAAAGGGTCCATACCTGGATAGGCTTCTATGTTCTGTATGGGTGAGTATTCCTGGATAAGGTAACGTTGCACAAAGTCCCTATTATCATCCCACCAGGGGTCGTAATTTGGGTCTAAAGGGTTTGGTACAGGTACCCTAGGAATTTCTTCTGGGTTAAAGTCATGCATCTCCACCTGGTTTTCCTGGTTTTCTATCTCCATGGGTTGATCTGGGTTTGGTGGTTGTGGGGCTACTAGTTGTTCCAGACTTGGGTCAGCAGCAATTGTAGCTAGGATATGGAAATTAGCTAGGCTTCTATTAAGCATATCCTGTGTATGGGCATCGGTTCTACGTTTAGCAGCCGCTAGAACTCTTTGCTGTTGCAACTTTCGTATTCTCTTCCTACGAGCAAAAGCTTCCTTATTGAACCATCCTCGTTTCTTATTAGGGAATGGCTCTTCTGACTGAGCTCTAAAAGCAAACACTCCTTCTTCCTGATCAGCAGAATACCCAGAAAGGGCAGGCTGTGAAGAAGTACCTTCACTCTTAGGAGAATCAAACAACCGATGACTCATGTCTGAGGGTCCTTGATCACTCATACTGTAAACTAACAAATAGTCAAATAACACATAACAAATAAATATAGGTATGCATATATTTCCGTAATTTATTTCCTAACACAAAAATTAGAATTTAAGTGTCACCAGAACACTTCTTTGGCTTAGACCAGTGGCTAGGCTCTGATACCACCTTCTGTCGCAACCCCCGATCCCTGATTCCCGGGAACGGGCGGACGCGATCTCAGAGTTTTGGTGGTATCAGGTATTTAATCTTGCAGCGGAATTTACATCAGGACCGTAGTTAGGAAATGTTTATCAGAGTAAAACAACCATATTTGATATTAGTAATCACATGGGCAAAACCCAAGTTTCTTATTACAATACATTTATAGGGACAAACCCCATTTTATTGAATTTAAAACATCGTTTATTAGGTAACTTTTATAGCCACATTTTTCCCAAGCCTTCAGTGCTCTCCAGCTGGCTTTCATTAATTGGCTGTTCACATTGTGTTACCTGTAACGCGTTTTAAAAACATTTCTTAGTTGGAAATACTGGTGAGTGAATCCTAGTTTAATCAAGAAATATTTTATCAATTAAAACAGTATTGAGAGCGATCACATTGTTTATTTCTACACAATTACTCATTCATTATTTGCCACTCGACCGGATCTATGGCTATGGTCAAATTACCCATTGGCTAACTCGTTGTCCAATGGTAATGTACTGTCATTCCTGACTTACTACTACTCGTAGTAATAAATTTTGTATACAAAACCCCATAATACCGGCAGTAATTGAAGAACTACAAAGACTCAATCACCGCTTAATCACATTGTAAAACAATTAAGGTTTTGTAAAACATTCCAAAAAGATTATCAAAAAGAGGATAAACTCAACTTACATTGCAATCTTAGACTTCTCGTGAGGGTTTCCTGGATATAATCTATAATTTATACAAATGTACATTGGTTAGTATCATAACCCTTTAAAATTATGAATGATACCCTCCCCGAGACGGCATTCCAACAACTACGTCGGGCAGAACCACGACAGTTGTTACGGAACCCTAAATCAATCGGGCAGCTAACTGTTACAAAACTAGGGTTATAATACTTACAACGGAGCAGAACCTCACTAATTAGGGGTATAATACCCGTGTATTATAACTTTCCTACAGAAATTATGATTCGAGATTGAAATTGTGAGTGAACTGAAATGAAATCCGATGCCATCCTTATATAGGTGCTGAACTCGACTCTCACGCGGCCCGCGTAAGATAAGCACAAGGCTTACACGGCCCGCGTCAACGTGTGGTCAACGCGTAGCTTATCCGGATCAGCATGTAGGTCTGCCACGATGTCGACACGTGTCAGCTCAGGATGTCTCCTCGTTGTAGGTCTCTCGCGGCCCGCGTTAACTTAAACTATGTCTTACGCGGCACGTTTGAACTAAAGGAATCAACGATATCAGGTTTCCACCCTGATACCGCCCGCGTGACTTGTTGAGGTGGGTCTACGCGGCCCGCTTCAACTTATAATTTCTTGTTTTTAATTTATTTTATATATTATAACATATTTGGGGCTCGGTTTTCACATACGGGGTGTATTTAAAAACATATTGGGACATTCTATAATATACTAAAGTGTTAGAGATATTTTAAGGGTGTCGGTTTTGCCGAGGGTTGTTACAACCAGCACCATTACCAACCCAGCATGTTTCTTTTGTGTGGCTAGTCTTCCCACATGACTCACATTTCCTGAATCGGCATGGCCCGGGGTGATGATATTGGCATACATCACACTTGGGCAAAGTGCCCATGTATCCCTTCCCTCTTGCTTCAGCATCAGTTTTAGCTTCCTCTGGTGGGTTCATGTTTTTCTTACTTGCGCTGCCGGTACTCTTTTTAAAATTGGAGAATTTCCTTTTGTTTTCTCCCGAGGACTCCTCGTGAGTTTCTTTCTTCTTGAGGTCAGAGTTTGAAAACTTGTTTAGCCGGATAGCTTCCTCAGTAAGTGACACGCTCAGGTTGATGGCTTCAGTAATGGTTGGAGGCTTGGACGTCGTCACCATGCTCATAATCTGGGGTGCCAATCCCCAGATGAAACGCTCAATGCGTTTAAATTCAGGATCAACCATATACGGCACAACGCGTGACAAGTCGTGGAACCTTTGCACATACTCAGAAATTTTTGGGCCATCCATTTTTAGGTTCCAAAATTCCATTTCCAGCTTCTGTATTTTGGCACGTGAACAGTATTTCTTCCTCATGAGCTCCTTCAGCTCAGCCCATGTTAGTGCATACGCCGCCGCCTCTCCCAGGGTTTGAACTTGTAGGTTCCACCAGGATAAAGCACCATCAAGAAAGAGTCCTGAGACGTAAGTAACTTGGTTTTCAGGTGTCACACCCTGGCTTTGCGGAAGCGTGGGTTTATTTGGTGTGACTTCTTAATACCATAGCTTAATCACAACAAAGCTATATGAAGGTAAAACCAGATGATCATCCATTACTTCAAGTTTTAAAAGTAAAATACGACAACATTGTTTTAGAGTTGACACATGCAACGAGTTTACAATACAGCATAATAAAAACCCTGTTCATAAGACACAACCACAAAACATGAAATAGACACAGTTTAGGACTTGTGACTCGTCCAGGCAAAAGTCACAACCCTTAAACTTGGATGACATCACTTCTCCTACGCAGCGTGAAGACATAGCATACCTCACCAGATCCCTAATTTCCTGAAATACATGTAAGTTGAAAAATCAACAAAAGTTGAGCGAGTTCATGTGAAAGTGAGTATGTAAAACCTTTGTAATACATTTGTATGTATGAAAATCCCTGGTATGTAGCAAATAAGGAAAAAGAGATCACAATTGGGATGCAAAGCCAATGATATGTGTGAAGTGCTGTAGGAAGACTCAAACCTAGCAGATTTTTGCGTCGGGCTCAAAGTCACCCCGAGGTCCATACAGTTGGGCCTGGAGTTGGGCTCGCTACACCCAGATAGATCTACCGCTAATGACCCTCGGTCCTACAATGAGGATTAATGGCCTCTAGTTTCCGCCTACCCACTCACATAATCTAAGTTGTAACCCTCCTTAAGCTAACCATACCATGTATAAAAGTATCCGTAATCATTGTAACATGTATTCCACCCCCGAAGTATAAAAACTGAAAACAGTTAAGAGAAAAGGGGGACATGAACTCACTGAAGTGCATCTCGAAATAGTCAATCCCAAATCAACCTGCTACGTGACGACCTACACGTACTAACTTCTATTAGACGGACGGCCGTGCCTTGGCTTAAGGTTTAACGTTTTGTTGGAGAAATAGTTAGGTAACTATTCCGTAATCACACTTCTTATTTATTTAATAAGTGTATTCCTTCCCAAGGATGGGGGTTTTAATACATGTGTGTTTTATAATTCTGAAAATATATCTTTAAGTCTCACTTGAAAATATATTTTAAATCACTTTATCTAAAATATTCTGTCTCCCAAAATATACATATTTTTCCCAAAAATATTATATTTTACTTTATATAATTTCCAAAATAATACTTTATCAAAATACATATTTAAGAGTATTTTCCGAAAATACATAAGTTACATTTTTTTAAAGTTCGCGTTGTATTACGAAACTTATATAACTTAAATATTTATTAGTGATAGCGTTGGTATTATTTTGGAGTTGATACTTCTCAGTGTATTCAAGTTATATTATTTTTACTCTAAAAATAACATATCTAGTTCACAAAATAATCATAAAATCACACAAGCGTTTTACTATGAAATATATATTTAACAAGTTTTATTTACGAAAATCCACCTCCGACACTTGGTTATTTTTGAAATAAAAATCATGGCGAAGTTTATTTTGAAAACAAAGTTAAAAATATATTTATAAACACTTGTCACAAAATATTTCTATGTGTTATATTTATAGAAAAATTTCGCCAGAGTTTCCTCTGTAACTGGAGGTGTCCACGCTTACAAGCGTATCATTTTCTTTTCAAAATTCAATCAGCCAATTTAACAATCGTCAAACAACAATATTTAAGCATCAACTTGGCAAAACAAGCCTAAATCACAAACTCATGAACTTGAAAGTTTTGTAAAAATATGTAGTAACTTTCTAAAATATTTAGTGGATCTTGTCATCTTTAAAAATAAAGATTAGTTTCATAAAAACTTTATTTTTAAGGAACTTGAAGTTTTACAACTTCTAGTCAAGTTTTACAACAATATTTCTTTGTTCAACTTTCTTGTTACACAAGTGTTTACACACTTGCTTTTTCACTAAAATGCTTGTAGTTTATGTAAGATCCGGGTTTTTAACAAGGCTTGTGTATTTCGCTTGGTTCTTCCGAAAAACCACTTGTAGATCTTTAGATCTACTAGTTTAGAACCTTATTTTACAAGAAAAATTTCATTTACACAAGTTCATGTTCATGAGTGGAAGGGCTCATTATCTTACAATTTTTACACTTAACATATTACTAGTTCATGTTCCATGAACATGATCTAGTATGGTTAGATGATGATCTGTCCCACTACTAGCAACTATCAACATAAAATAATCACATCTAGACAAGATTCACAAGATTTACACCACTAGTTACTCTTTATCCATCTAGTTCATCAATCTTTCAAGACTTTATGTTTTGTTCTTGTGTGTTCTCGATTTTTAACCGTTAAATCTCTTATTAACCACTTTAAACAAGATCAAGAGGATGTTTAGAGGCACTTACTACTAGATCGAGGCTAGGGAAGAATCAAGACGTAAACAAGGTGGATAAAAGAAATATAGAGAGGTTCTTTAGTTTCCGAAAGCACCGAGCCTCCTTGTATGTCACCTTGCACACTTGTATGTAAGTGGATTAGCTAGATCGAAACTTGATGATGATGGTGGTGGCACTAGTGTTCTCAGCCGAACACTAAGGAAGAGGGAGAGAGAGAGCAAATTTTGTGAAGTGTGATTTGTGAATGAAGTCCTTATCTCTTAAGCATTCTTATAATCCATCTTGGTGCTTTTATCCATCATGTATTATGTTCACAAGATATTAGACAACACTAAATAAAATAATCAAAATGGTGGAGTGTGGGTAACCACATGGTGACCATCGATTGAGAGGGGGGGGGGGAGGTATATGGTTGGATTTCAAATGGATAGTTAGGATCAAGTTATGTTTAGTTAGGACTTTATGTAGGTTATTAGTGTGCAGTGTAATATAAAGGGTGTTAGGGTATTCGGGGACCCTAACTACCTCAGAAAAGTGTAAACAATGTCATTGACAATATTTTTATGTTCCGGGTAAAGTCCGGTTGTTCGGTTGGATATTGATCCGTTAAAGTGTCAAGCAAAGCTTTAAAGTGCCTTTTATAGTGTTTTTAGTGACACAATAAATCCCTGACACTTTGGAAAGTGTCTAACATTTTTTTACCAAAATTTTGCACTTTACTAGTTATGCTAAATGCTGAATTTTTGCATAAAGTGCAGAATTTTGTAATTAAAGTATGTTTTAGGCACATCCAGTCATTATAACTATCACCTAGTGACGCAGTTTTATAATCCTCACCTCCCTACACTCCCTACTAGTGTAGTAATCTATTCCCGACTCGTACTGGCCTTAGAGACAATATCTGTTTAGGTGCTGGTAATGTCAGCATGTTTACTGGGTTATCCGTTTAGTGTGCTAACTGTGCTTTTGTGCATCAAGGTTGTCACTGATGTTTGTGCGTAAATAATAGAGTGATAGTTTTAAATGTGATGCATGAGTATGTATGTATCAGAAATCAAGATGCAGTTTAACCACAGTTGTAAGCAAGCACAGTAATTAAGCATTAATTAAATATTAATTAATTCGTACGGATACCCGGTTTGGTAAGGGTTGTCACATTCTCCCCCCGTTAAATAAATTTCGTCCCGAAATTTTAGGCTCTGCTTCTAGTTGCAGGGGTCTTAGGAAATAAATAGGGGTATTTCTCCTTCATACGATCCTCACGTTCCCACGTGAATTCAGGCCCATGTCTTGCATTCCAACGAACTTTGAGGAGCTTGACACTACTCCTGCGTGTTTTATTAATTTTCCAATCCGTAACCTCGACGGGTTCTTCGGTAAAGTGGAGCGTGTCGTCGATGTGAACTTCTTCAGCAAGAATGATCACCGTCTCTTGTGTTGGACTCCTTTTCAAATTTGATACATGAAATGTATCGTGAACGCCATTAAGTTCGGCAGGTAGGTCCAACTTGTAGGCTACAAGCCCAATCCTTTGTAGGATTCTGAAAGGGCCAATGTAACGCGGATTCAGCTTCCCACGCTTTCCAAAGCGTGCCACACCCTTCCAGGGTGAAACCTTCAACAAAACCATATCCCCAACTTGAAACTCCAAAGGTTTCCTCTTTGGATTTGCATAGGCTTTCTATCGGTCGCGAGCCGCCTCGATGCGCTTTCGGATCTGTGCGATCTTGTCCGTCGTCTCTTGGACTATTTCGGGACCAACAAGTTGTCTATCGCCGGCATCAGCCCAGGATAAGGGTGATCGACATTTGCGTCCATAAAGCGCTTCAAATGGCGCGGCTCCAATACTTGTGTGGTAGCTGTTATTGTATGAAAACTCGACCAGTGGTAAATGATTATCCCAGCTACCACCTAGATCCATTACACATGCTCTCAGCATATCCTCCAATGTCTGAATAGTTCGTTCACTTTGTCATTCAGTTTGCGGATGAAACGCAATGCTCAGATTCAACTGTGAGCCAAAAGCTTCTTGAAAGGATTGCCAAATCCTTGATATAAATCTCCCATCTCTATCAGAGATAATCGAGAGAGGCACTCCATGACGTGCGACAATCTCTCTCATGTATATTTCTGCAAGTTTACTAGTATTGTCTTTCTCTTTGATCGGCAAGAAGTGTGCGGGCTTCGTTAACCGGTCCACTATTACCCAAATAGTGTCATGACCCCTTGGAGTTCTTGGCAACTTCGTTATGAAGTCCATTGAAATCTGTTCCCATTTCCATTTGGGAATTTCGGGTTGCTGCAGAAGTCCTGAAGGCTTCTGGTATTCAGCTTTCACCTTGGCGCACGTTAAACACTTGCTAACATAAACAGCAACATCGCCTTTCATCCTAGGCCACCTATAATAATCCTTAAGATCTTGGTACATCTTATCCGCTCCTGGGTGGATAGAGTACCGTGATATGTGAGCTTCATCGAGAATAACCTTCCTTAAACCACCAAACAGAGGAACCCAAATTCGTTTCATGAAGCATAAAGTTCCTTCCTCGTTTGGCACCAACTGCTTCTCCATCCCACGGAGATACTCATCTTCAATGTTCCTTTCTTTCAAAGCTTCTCTCTGCGTGGCACGAATGCGTAGAGAGAGATCTGTCTGGACAATCATCTCCAAAGCCCTAACCCTTATGGGCTTGATCCTTTCCTTTCGACTCAGGGCATCAGCGACCACATTCGCCTTCCCTGGATGATACTTGATTTCGCAATCATAATCATTCAACAGCTCTACCCAGCGTCTTTGCCTCATGTTCAGCTCCTTTTGGTTGAATATGTGCTGCAGGCTCTTATGATCCGTGAAAATTGTACATCTCGTACCATACAAATAATGTCGCCAAATTTTCAACGCAAATACCACCGCGCCTAACTCCAAATCGCGCGTGGTATAATTTTTCTCATGTACCTTCAACTGACGTGACACATAAGCTATAACCTTCTGGCGTTGCATCAGCACGCAACCCTAACCTTGACGCGAGGCGTCACAATATACCACAAAATCATCCGTTCCTTCGGGTAGCGATAAAATTGGTGCATCACAAAGTTTGTTCTTCAATAACTGAAACGCTTCTTCTTGTTTGTTACTCCAATCAAACCTTTTGTCTTTCTGTGTGAGCGCGGTCAGGGGTTGAGCGATTTTAGAAAAATCCTCAATGAATCTTCGATAATAACCAGCCAAACCTAAGAACTGTCGAATCTCGGTTGGCGTCTTTGGAGTCTCCCAACTCTTGATTGCCTCGATCTTTGTGGGTTCAACATGGATTCCATTTCCATTAACCACATGTCCAAGAAACTGGACTTCGCGTAGCCAGAACTCACACTTCGAGAACTTGGCGTATAATTTCTCCTTCTTAAGTAGCTCTAGAATAGCTCTTAAGTGTTGTTCGTGCTCGTCCTTTGTCTTCGAGTAAATCAGAATGTCGTCAATAAATACGATCACAAACTTATCCAAGTACGGCTTGCAGACTCGGTTCATTAGGTCCATGAAAACTGCTGGCGCATTTGGCAGCCCAAACGGTATAACTAGGAACTCGTAATGTCCATAACGAGTCCTAAAGGCCGTCTTCGGGATACTTTCCTCTTGTATCCTAAGTTGATGGTATCCTGATCGCAAATCGATTTTCGAATAAAAGCTTGAGCCTTGCAACTGGTCAAATAGATCATCGATCCTAGGCAAAGGATATCTGTTCTTGATAGTCAACTTATTTAGCTCACGGTAGTCTATACACATACGGAAACTACCATCCTTCTTTTTAACAAACAGGACCGGAGCTCCCCAAGGTGAGAAGCTTGGTCTGATGAATCCTTTGTCTAATAGCTCCTGGAGTTGTGTTGATAACTCCTGCATCTCCGAAGGCGCAAGTCTGTAGGGTGCCTTGGCTACAGGCGCGGCGCCTGGAACCAAGTCAATGTGGAACTCGACTTGCCTTTGAGGCGGTAGTCCTGGCAAGTCCTCTGGAAAGACTTCCGGATATTCGTTGACGACTGGAATGTCTTCGATCTTCGGTTCAGCAGCTTCCTTATCCACGATGTGTGCCATGAATGCAACACATCCCTTCTTTAAGAACTTTCTAGCTTTCAGACAGCTAATGATTCTCAGCGGCGTATCATGCTTCTCTCCGTGCACTACGATTGTTTCTTCATCCGTCACAGGGATACGGATGGTCTTCTCATGGCAAACAATCTCAGCCTTGTTGCTAGACAACCAATCCATTCCCGCTACCACATCAAAGCTTCCCAACTCGACAGGTAGCAGGTCTAGCGTAAATTCGTGTCCTCCCAATTCAATCGCGCATCCTCTTATAACTTCACCCGTTTCAACTAGTTTCCCATTCGCCAATTCAATCGAGTATGGAACGTCTAACTTACCAGTGGTTAACCCAAGCATACTCTTAAACTCTAACGATACAAAGCTATAGTCGGCACCAGTATCAAACAAAACGGATGTAAAGCGTTTGTTTATAGGGAACGTACCAGTAACAACATTGGGATCCTGGCGCGCTTCCCTTGCTCCGATGTTAAAGACTCTTCCCCGTGCTTGGTTCAAATTTGGGCATTCCTTCTTAAATTGCCCAATGTCACCACAGTTAAAACAGCCCAGTCTTTGCCCATTACCACCTCCGTTCCTAGCTTAAGTGTTGTTTTGGTTGCGATTCCCACTACCAGCTTGATTCGCAACGTTTCCACAGTTCCCATTTCCTCCGGTGTTTCCTTGTGGGCAGTTTCCATTACCACCACGGTTGTTGTTCCTAAAACCTCCTTGGCCACCCCGGCCAGCACTAGCCCAGCAAGTATCCTTCAAGTGGCCAACTTTCCCACAAGCTTCACATATTTTTGGCCCACACCGGCCAGAATGATGACGCTGACAGGTGTTACACTTGGGCTGTGTACCTATATAACCTTTCCCTTTCTTCTCAACACCGGTTGCAGCTTGGACCGGTGTGCTTGACTCCCCCTTCTTACTTACATGGCTGGTTCCTTGCATGAAGTTTGAAAACTTTCGCTTGTTTTCACCAGACGACTCAGCATGTGTTTCTTTCTTCTTTGGTTCAACATTTGGAAACTTGTTCAACCGAATGGCCTCCTCAGTAAGCGCCACACTAAGATCGATCGCTTCCGTGATCGTGGCAGGTTTGGATGTGGTAACCATGCTCATTATTTGGGGAGCCAATCCCCTGATGAACCTTTCAACACATTTAAACTCTGGTGTGACCATGTATGGCACAACGTGGGATAAATCATGAAATCTTTGAACGTATTCTGCAATCTTGGGACCATCCATCCTTAAATGCCAGAACTCAGTCTCTAACCTTTGTATCTCAGCACGCGAGCAATACTTCCTTCACATTAACTCTTTTAACTCAGCCCAGGTTAACGCATAAGCAGCAGCTTCTCCTAAAGTTTGCACTTGTAAGTTCCACCACGATAGGGCTCCATCTAGAAACAGCCCTGAGATGTAGGTCACTTGTTGATCGGGAGCGCATTTGCTCATTCTTAGGACTGATTCTGTTTTCTCAGCCCACCTCACGAACGCAACAGCACCTCCGGTGCCGTCGAAGTTCACGGGCTTGCAGTCGAGGAACTGCTTGTAAGTGCACCATGCACAAATGTTAGAATATACAAATGGTATTAGCGGACGTGCTATAAATATCCAAATGTATTGTAATATGTCTCAAACGACTTAACATTACCATGTGGTGGATTGTTATTGCCGTTATTGTTCGAATTGCTTTCGCTGGTTCCTCCTTGTGAGGCTGCATATTGCGCTATGGCGGCAGCAATGATTCCCTGGAGTTCTGCCTCGCTGGTAGGCATACGTATCTCGCGTCTTGGAGGCATCTTCTAAAAGATGATCGTGTTGGTCAAGTCATTATAAGTAAATGAATCATACGTATTCCATTTATCAGACACATAACATCTCATGTTACAAATAAATCAAGCACATAACATCACATGTTATAAAATATCAATCCCAACATCACATATAATGAGAATACTGCGATTGCGCTGTCATAAATCAAGACCACAATGTAAGGTTTACAAGTTCATAACTGTATCATACATCATCAGTGACTAAGGGCCACATCGCCATAGTCCAAACTATCTAGTCAGTGACAACAGCAACAAATATACAAATCATCAAAAGTCACAATCATTAAAATGCGGTCTCCAAAAGCTGTGTAGTCTGCACAATCGCGGTCGTCTCACCAAAAGTCTACCTGCGTCGAATCAAAAGGGCCTATGCTGATGGCGGCGGAGGAGGGGGAAAACGAGAAAAGAGTAGACGTCGCATGTGTAACCAGTCCTCCTCCATAGCGCGATGAGCGCGCAATAAGTGTGCTATCTGCTGCTCAGGAGTCTAAAAGCGAGCGGCAGCATCAGGTGAAAGTGGACGTGGAGGGTGTGATACTGCAGGTGGGGTCTGACAATGACACGGTGGTCGCTGAGCTCCCTCTAGCTCCTGTACGCGATGGGTCAGCGCCTCCTGCTGTATCATGAAAGATATGAGAATATCCTCCATAGAATACCCCACGTGGTATGGGTGATACGGATCAGATGGTGGCATAATGGGGGGGGGGGGCGTAGTCCAGAGGAATGGCTCACTGAATGGAGCGAAGGATGGTACAGTAAATGGTGCAACAGTGGGAGTAGGATGAGAGATCTGGGGCACAAACTGGACTCCCCCTGACACGAAAGGTGTATGACCAAACGACTGTCGAGATGAACCCTCCCCAGGACGTGGTGGAGGTATGTCCTGAAGAAACGTGATAGGTAAGTCAGTGCGATGAGCATCCGTGGTATGTGTGGGAAGCAAAGGGACATCAATGGGGGCTGAAACAGGGGCTGAAACGGGGGCTACAGGGGGTGTAACAGGGAACACGAAAGGTGGGTAATCATCGTCACAATCCACCCGTTGCGGGTGTGAGTGTATCGTGGATCAATATGGTTTGCAAAAGGTGCACGGTCGAACATCACCGGCATAGGGTCGGGAAATGGTGCAACAATAGGATCCTCTATCAAAAGTGGAGCGTCAACAGGAGCGTCAACAACAAGATCATCCACCAACGGTGGAGCAACAACGGGATGATCGTCAACAGGTATGTCATCAATAAAAGGAGCAACAGCAGGTGCATCGGCATGAACAAGGTCATGCTCTAATGCAGGGTCAGGAGCAACGACTGGCTCAGGGGCCACAGCAGGCTCCGGATCAACAAACTCCATATCAAAATCAGCTGGATCAGCAAACAAAGGATCGACATGGGCTACAGGATCCTCTAGGGGCTGGTCTAAGTGAATGAACTCAATATCCTGGTCAGTATCAAAACCAGGGGGAAACATAGGATCATCATCAACATCGTGATCAAACTCAAAGCCATGTGCAGGTGCAGGTGCAGCTGATGACGCCATGTCAGGGTCGGTGTCGTGTGAGTGGTGCTGCACTCCCTGTGTGTGCAAAGATGCGGACGCCACAGACTCAAATGAGTCTGGGACAGGTGAATGAACAGGAGCCTCCTCTGCAGGAGCGTCAGCAATGAGTAGGATATCATCAGCAGCAATAGGGTCCTCACCCTCAAGGTCATCCTCAAGTGGGTCCTCCTCAAACAAATCAACGTCGTCGTCAGAAACATCATCAAGTGGCATATCAACAACCGGATAAGCAGCAAGGGGCACAGGAGCAGGGATCACCGCGAGTGGTAAATCCCCAGCGAGATGGCCATCAGCAGGCTCGGCTGCGACGTCAGGCAGCGCAAAGGGCTGGAAGTCATCATCGTCTGTGCTGGTAGTATCGGAAGTGTGGACCTCGTGCTCCGATGAAACTATGTCATCTGATACTATCGCCATAGGGTCCAGAGTGTCGAAAACTCCAGTGTCTGATGAAGAAGGCATGATGTCTGTAACACGAACACACATATGCATAAACAATCAACCATATAATCAAATAAACATGTTAGTCACCAATAAAAAAAATCAAATAATCCTCCTAGTCTCACCAGACTACCCTCCCAGCCTCTCAGACTGAACCTCCTAGTCTCTCAGACTGAACCTCCTAGTTTCTCAGACTGAATCCCCGGTCTCCCTGACCAACCTCCCAGTCGATAAGACTGAATCCCTGGTCTCCCTGACCAACCTCCCAGTCGATAAGACTGAATCCCTGGTCTCCCTGACCAACCTCTCAGTCGATAAGACTGAATCCCTGGTCTCCCTGACCAACCTCCCAGTCGATAAGACTGAATTATAATTTTTGGGAAATGTGCTCATACTTTTTGTTTGTAAAAATGTTTTGTACCCTGGATCTGGACGTAATGTATGCACTGTAAAAATGTTTTCGTGAGAGCCCTAGTGATCATAGTCTAGACTCGAGAAGGAATCCTAGTTCGCTATGATCAAGGCTCTGATACCAAGCTGTCACACCCTGGCTTTGTGGAAGCGTGGGTTTATTTGGTGTGACTTCTTAATACCATAGCTTAATCACAACAAAGCTATATGAAGGTAAAACCATGAAGATCATCCATTACTTCAAGTTTTAAAAGTAAAATACGACAACATTGTTTTAGAGTTAACACATGCAACGAGTTTACAATACAACATAATAAAAACCCTGTTCATAAGACACAACCACAAAACATGAAATAGACATAGTTTAGGACTTGTGACTCGTCCAGGCAAAAGTCACAACCCTTAAACTCGGATGACATCACTTCTCCTACGCAGCGTGAAGACATAGCATACCTCGCCAGATCCCTAATTTCCTGAAATACATGTAAGTTGAAAAATCAACAAAAGTTGATCGAGTTCATGTGAAACTGAGTATGTAAAACCTTTGTAATACATTTGTATGTATGAAAATCCCTGGTATGTAGCAAATAAGGAAAAAGAGATCACCATTGGGTTGCAAAGCCAATGATATGTGTGAAGTGCTGTAGGAAGATTCAAACCTAGCAGATTTTTATGTCGGGCTCAAAGTCACCCCGAGGTCCGTACAGTTGGGCCTGGAGTTAGGCTCGCTACACCAAGATAGATCTACCGCTAATGACCCTCGGTCCTACAATGAGGATTAATGGCCTCTAGTTTCCGCCTACCCACTCACATGATCTAAGTTGTAACCCTCCTTAAGCTAACCATACCATGTATAAAAGTATCCGTAATCATTGTAACATGTATTCCACCCCCGAAGTATAAAAACTGAAAACAGTTAAGAGAAAAAGGGGACATGAACTCACTGAAGTGCGTCTCTAAATAGTCAATACCAAATCAACCTGCTGCGTGACGACCTACACGTACTAACTTCTATTAGACGGACGGCCGTGCCTTGGCTTAAGGTTTAACGTTTTGTTGGAGAAATAGTTATGTAACTATTCCATAATCACACTTCTTATTTATTTAATAAGTGTATTCCTTCCCAAGGATGGGGGTTTTAATACATGTGTGTTTTATAATTCCGAAAATATATCTTTAAGTCTCACTTGAAAATATATTTTAAATCACTTTGTCTAAAATATTCTGTCTCCCAAAATATACATATTTTTCCCAAAAATATTATATTTTACTTTATATAATTTCCAAAATAATACTTTATCAAAATACATATTTAAGAGTATTTTCCGAAAATACATAAGTTACATTTTTTTAAAGTTCGCGTTGTATTACGATACTTATATAACTTAAATATTTATTTGTGATAGCGTTGGTATTATTTTAGATTCGATACTTCTCAGTGTATTCAAGTTATAGTATTTTTACTCTAAAAATAACATATCTAGTTCACAAAATAATCATAAAATCACACAAGCGTTTTACTATGAAATATATATTTAACAAGTTTTATTTACGAAAATCCACCTCCGACACTTGGTTATTTTTGAAATAAAAATCATGGCGAAGTTTAATTTGAAAACAAAGTTAAAAATATATTTATAAACACTTGTCACAAAATATTTCTATGTGTTATATTTCTGGAAAAATTTCGCCAGAGTTTCCTCTGTAACTGGAGGTGTCCACGCTTACAAGCGTATCATTTTCTTTTCAAAATTCAATCAGCCAATTTAACAATCGTCAAACAACAATATTTAAGCATCAACTTGGCAAAACAAGCCTAAATCACAAACTCATGAACTTGAAAGTTTTGTAAAAATATGTAGTAACTTTCTAAAATATTTAGTGGATCTTGTCATCTTTAAAAATAAAGATTAGTTTCATAAAAATTTATTTTTAAGGAACTTGAAGTTTTACAACTTCTAGTCTAGTTTTACAACAATATTTCTTTGTCCAACTTTCTTGTTACACAAGTGTTTACACACTTGCTTTTTCACTAAAATGCTTGTAGTTTATGTAAGATCCGGGTTTTTAACAAGGCTTGTATATTTCGCTTGGTTCTGCCGAAAAACCACTTGTAGATCTTTAGATCTACTAGTTTAGAACCTTATTTTACAAGAAAAATTTCATTTACACAAGTTCATGTTCATGAGTGGAAGGGCTCATCATCTTACAATTTTTACACTTAACATATTACTAGTTCATGTTCCATGAACATGATCTAGTATGGTTAGATGATGATCCGTCCCACTACTAGCAGCTAACAACATAAAATAATCACATCTAGACAAGATTCACAAGATTTACACAACTAGTTACTCTTTATCCATCTAGTTCATCATTCTTTCAAGACTTTATGTTTTGTTCTTGTGTGTTCTCGATTTTTAACCGTTAAATCTCTTATTAACCACTTTAAACAAGATTAAGAGGGTGTTTAGAGGCACTTACTACTAGCTCGAGGCTAGGGAAGAATCAAGACATAAACAAGGTGGATAAAAGAAATATAGAGAGGTTCTTGAGTTTCCAAAAGCACCGAGCCTCCTTGTATGTCACCTTGCACACTTGTATGTAAGTAGATTAGCTAGATCGAAACTTGATGATGATGGTGGTGGCACTAGTGTTCTCGGCCGAACACTAAGGAAGAGGGATAGAGAGAGCAAATTTTGTGAAGTGTGATTTGTGAATGAAGTCCTTATCTCTTAAGCATTCTTATAATCCATCTTGGTGCTTGTATCCATCATGTATTATGTTCACAAGATATTAGACAACACTAAATAAAATAATCAAAATGGTGGAGTGTGGGTCACCACATGGTGACCGTCGATTGAGAGGGGGGGGGGTATATGGTTGGATTTCAAATGGATAGTTAGGATCTAGTTATGTTTAGTTAGGACTTTATGCAGGTTATTAGTGTGCAGTGTAATATAAAGGGTGTTAGGGTATTCGGGGACCCTAACTAGCTCAGAAAAGTGTAAACAATGTCATTGAAAATATTTTTATGTTCCGGGTAAAGTCCGGTTGTTCGGTTGGATATTGATCCGTTAAATTGTCAAGCAAAGCTTTAAAGTGCCTTTTATAGTGTTTTTAGTGACACAATAAATCCCCGACACTTTGGAAAGTGTCTAACATTATTTTACCAAATTTTTGCACTTTACTAGTTATGCTAAATGCTGAATTTTTGCATAAAGTGCAGAATTTTGTAATTAAAGTATGTTTTAGGCACATCCAGTCACTATAACTATCACCTAGTGACGCAGTTTTATAATCCTCACCTCCCTACACTCCCTACTAGTGTAGTAATCTATTCCCGGCTCGTACTGGCCTTAGAGACAATATCTGTTTAGGTGCTGGTAATGTCAGCATGTTTACTGGGTTATCCGTTTAGTGTGCTAACTGTGCTTTTGTGCATCAAGGTTGTCACTGATGTTTGTGTGTAAATAATATAGTGACAGTATAAAATGTGATGCATGAGTATGTATGTATCAGAAATCAAGAAGCAGTTTAACCATAGTTGTAAGCAAGCACAGTAATTAAGCATTAATTAAATATTAATTAATTCGTACGGATACCTGGTTTGGTGAGGGTTGTCACATCAGGAGCACACTTGCTCATCCTTATTACCGAATCAGTCTTTTCCGTCCACCTGACGAAAACAACAGCACCCCCAGTGCCGTCGTAGTTTAAGGGCTTACAATCCAGAAATTGTTTGTCGGTACAGCCATTGGATGGGTTGTTGTTGTTGTTGTTTGAGTTATTCCTGCTTGTTTCGGCGCGCGAGGCCTCATAATCTGCTATTGCTTTTGAAATACGTTCCTGTAATTCTGCCTCAGTGGTAGGCAAACGTGTGTCTCGTCATGGAGGCATCTTCAAAAAGAAAGATCATATTGGTCCGGTCATAGTAAGTATAGTAAGTAAGTAATATGCGTATGTAATAACACAATAACTCATAATATCTCATGTCATAACGCAAAATAAATAATCCAACAACGCATGTAAGTCACAATCAATGTAAGCAAATAATCATCCTAGTTTTCCCCAGACTATCCCACCCAGTCTCTTAGACTGAACTCCCTAGTTTCTCAGACTAACTCCCTGGCCTCTGAGACCAAACCTTCCCAGTCTCTAAGACTAACTCTCTAGTCTCTAAGACTGAACCTTCCCAGTCTCTAAGACTTGATGTGTAGGAAGCGGTATGTTAAAAACTTGTAAAAATGGTTAAATAAAGACAGACTAAAAAACTAAACTTTTTGACATACTTTGGCCTAATAGGTATCGGTACTCTCATTGATAGTCCCCAGGTGGGCAACGGGTCCTTTTATTTGGATTTGTACGAATGCCAGCCTAGACAGGATTTCTCAACTACCGGTACTTAACCCTTCCAGTTACTACATGTCCGACACGAAAAACACATGTTTGTAAAGAAACGTTTGTACCCTGGATCTGGAAACTTGTATATGCAATGTAAAAATGTTTTCGTGAGAGCCCTGATGATCATAGTCTAGACTCGAGAAAGAATCCAAGTTCGCTATGATCGAGGCTCTGATACCAAGCTATCACACCCTGACTTTTGCGGAAGCGTTGTTTATTTGGTGTGACTTCTTAATACCATAGCAACAATCATAACAATGCTATATGATAAAAAAAAATACGAGATATACATCCATTAATTTAAGTGAGAAAATATCACATCATTGTTTAGATACATCGACACTTGAAATAAGTTACAAACCATAACTTGTTTAAAACGTTTTCATAAGACACCAAAAGACTTTAGATAAGACGAGGTTTAGAGATATGTAACCCGTCCAGGAATAGGTTACACCTCTCAAACTCCACAACTCTGGATGACATCTTTTATTCAACGCAGCTAGACACATGCATACTCTGCCAGATCCGCTAGTTCCTTGAAATACATGTAGTTTGAAAAATCAACAAAAAGTTGAGCGAGTTCATGTGTAAGTCTGTGTGTATAAGCCTTTAAAATATGTCTTGTGTGTATAAATGTCCCTGGTATGTAGCAATTAAGGAAAAAAAATCACCAATGGGTTGCAAAGCCAATGGTATGTGTGCAAAGGTGCAGGAAGTACTCAAACCTAGCAAATTTGTACCGGGCTTCCGGCTGGAAGACATAGTCACCTCTATGGGCCGCACCGGCCTCATGGGTGTGGGCTCGCTATACCCAAAAAGATCTATCACTCATGTCCCTCGGTCCTACGACGAGGATTAATGGCCTTAAGTGTTGTGCCCACCCTTCACAGTCTAGTAGTAAACCTTCCTTAAGCTAACCATACCATGTATAAAAATGTCTGTAATAGTTGTAACATGTATTCCACCCCCGAAGTATAAAACTGAAAACAGTTAAGAGAAGAGGGGGACATGAACTCACCTTGATTGCGAGTAAGTCCAAACAAGTATGCAAATGTGAGAGTTCTTGGAAATAAGATTCTACGTCACTCTAATTGATTGAACATGCAACAATATGGAATATGTATCAACAATAATGTTTAATTGGATAATTGGAAATCCTAAATCTATGGGATTCGGTAGTGTTTTGTTTAAATGGTAATTATGGGATTTGGATAACCTAGCAAGAGGACTTGGAAAATGAATATGATATAAAGGAATTATTTATGAAAAATATTTATTTAACATAAATAATATAATTGCAAAAATATATAATTGATTTAATATAACATTTGTAATAATAAATCTAATATAATTAACTAGTATAATTAAATAACATAGTTAAATATAATGATTATTGGCAAAATATTGTACAAGTGATATAATTAATTTATAAAAATTATAAATTAATTTAGATGGTTTAAAATATATATTATTTGATAAATGATAAATATTTTGTTTAAAAGAATTAATATGATAATTACATAACTAATTATCAAAATAATTATATTAAATCTGAATAATTAAAATAACATTTTTAATTATTAAACTTGATTATCACTGATTTAAATTAATTATTATGGCCTTGGAATCATTTTAAATAAATAAAATGAATTAAAATGGTTAAAGTAACAATAAATAAGTTTAAAAAAAAAAATGTTGCAGGCCCCTGGGTTCGAACCCGGGTCTGTACTGAAGGCAAGCATACACACAACCACTGGGCTAGGCCTGGTGGTTTGTGTTTAAGTTTAGTTTATATAAAATAAATACAGAGATGAAAACTAGTCATCTTCCCCAATTAGAGTCAACAGAAAAGTCAAACTCTGCAATTCTCGATCAAAACTGGTTTATATCTAAATTAATTCTAGGGAATTATTGTATAAGCATAAACGAACAAATTGATCAAATAAAAACTAACCGGTAACGTTTAAAACGACGAAACGACTAATTCCAGCGAGGAGTAACTCCGGCGAAGTTGCAGGTTTTGATTTCAACGAATTTCGATGTTTTTGTTAATTGTGAGAGGTGTAGGAGGTTAGTGGTGATCTAAGGAACTTATATACTGGTTCAATTCAATCTCAGATCCAATATTTCATAGTGGAATCGATCCACTTTAAATTGTTTATAAAAAGTTCGAATTTATAGAAGTTTGGCACGAAAATGTGTCGAATAAGTGCTCAATTGGTTGGCAATGGGGTTGGGGACTTGTGGGTGATGATTTCAGATCGCATAAACAAATGAACAAGTGGGAATGGGTCGAAACCGGCAACTGATATGTTATCAGATTTGATATATAATATTTAAATCTAAAGTGTTTATAAATATAATACAATCTCATAAAATAACCGGATGAGGGCTTAGTCCGACCGGTCATGTAGTTGCTTGTTGTGCGGGGTGTCGCGGGTTCGATCCTTCCCTGGTGACCGGTTCGATGGTTTTAATCCTTTTTGTTTCATAATTTATTTTAAATAAAATATTTAATTTCCTAAATAGTATATAAATGAATTTAAATTCCATACTCTAACAGCTCTGTACAGAGGATAAACTAGTTAAGGCGTTGCGGTTACAACCGAGAGGTCGCGAGTTCGAATCCCACAAGGGGCTGGTTCTTTACACAGGAGACCCCCTTTTTTCTGAATTTTTGAATATTTACACTTTTGTCCCTGTAGTTTTAGTTTTTACAAGAATAGTCCCTGTAGTTTCAAAAGTTGCAAAAATAGTCCCTATACTTTCATAAAAAGTACATAATTGGTCCCTGAAGTTTCTAAGATTTACATAAATGGTCCCTGTACTGTTTAGTTAAGTATGCTAACTGAGTTAATGTTTAAAGAAGGAAATCTTTATGAAAGGACTAACACAGTTAGGGTTTTCAGTTTATATAAGTTTAAAAATAACAGTTTTGGTCCCTACTTCTCTACACTCCATACTAGAGTAGTACCTTGACTCTGGTTCATATTGGCCTCAACATATTGTTTGTCTATGTGCTGGCATTGTCAGCATGTTTCTGAGTTATCCGTTCACTGTGCTAACTGTGTTTTGTGCATCAAGTTTATCACTAAAGTTTGTGTGTCATAAATGAAGTGACAGTATGAATGTGATGCATATGTATGTATGATGCAGAACTCATAAAATAGTTTAATTTGTCAGTTGTAATTCTTGCACAGTCATTAAGCACAAAGTTAATATTAATTAATTGTACGGATACCTGTAATTGTGAGCGTTGTCACAGTCTATGTTCTGAAAATCGTCAGCATTTTTCTGAGTTATCTGCTAACTGTGCTAACTGTGCTTTGTGCATCGTTTATGTCACTAAAAGTTTGTGTGAAAAGATGATGTGACAATATGTAATGTGAAGCACATGTATGTATGATGTAGTAATCAGAAAGCAGTTAATTGTTATTCAGCACAGTCATTAAGCACTAATCGAGATTAATTAATCGTACGGATACCTGGGTTTAAGAGGGTTGTCACATTTTCCCCTGTTAAGAAAATTTCGTCCCGAAATTTTAGTTCTGCTACTAGATGCAGGGGTCTTGGGGAACAAATGTGGGTATTTTGCTTTCATGCGATCCTCACGCTCCCAAGTAAACTCTGGGCCGTGTCGCGCGTTCCAATGAACCTTGACGAGTTTGACACTACTCCTTCGCGTCTTGTTAACCTTCCAATCAGTAACCTCAACAGGTTATTCAGTAAAGTGGAGTGTGTCGTCAATGTGGACTTCGTCGGCAGGAATGACAACTGTTTCTTGAGTTGGACTCTTTTTCAGGTTAGATACATGAAATGTATCATGAACGCCATTCATTTCTGCGGGTAGATCCAACTTGTAAGCTACAAGACCAATCCTTTCCAGGATTTTGAATGGTCCAATGTATCTTGGGTTCAACTTCCCACGCTTCCCAGAGCGTGCTACACCCTTCCAGGGTGAAACTTTTAACAAAACCATATCTCCTACTGCAAACTCCAACGGTTTCCTTCTTCGGTCCGCATAACTCATTTGTCGATCACGAGCCACCTTAATGCGCTCTCGGATCTGTGTAATCTTATCTGTCATCTCTTGAACCAATTCGGGACCAACAAGCTGTCTATCACCCGCGTCTGCCCAGCATAACAGTGATCGACACTTGCGTCCATAGAGAGCTTCAAATGGTGCAGCTTGGATACTCGCATATTAGCTGTTGTTGTACGAGAATTCTACCAATGGTAAGTGAGTGTCCCAACTACCACCCAAATCCATCACGCAAGCTCGTAGCATATCTTCCAACGTTTGAATCGTTCGTTCGCTCTGGCCATCAGTCTGCGGATGGAATGCAGTACTCAGGTTTAACTGAGAACCAAAGGCTTCTTGGAAGGATTGCCAGATCCTTGATACGAATCTTCCATCTCTATCAAAGATAATCGAGAGAGGCACTCCATGTCGTGCAACAATCTCTCTGAGGTAGAACTTAGCAAGCTTGCTAGTGTTGTCTTTCTCCTTGATTGGCAAAAAGTGTGCAGATTTCGTCAGACGGTCTACGATTACCCAAATCGTATCATGACCTCTAGGTGTCTTTGGTAACTTTGTTTTGAAGTCCATTGAAATCTGCTCCCATTTCCACTGGGGTATTTCCGGTTGTTGCAGAACGCCTGAAGGCTTCTGATATTCGGCCTTTACCTTGGCACAAGTCAAACATTTTCCAACATACGTTGCAACATCGCCTTTTAATCTCGGCCACTAATAAAAATCCTTTAGATCTTGGTACATTTTATCTGATCCTGGATGGATCGAGTACCGTGACTTGTGAGCTTCGTCAAAAATTACTTCTCTCAGAACACCAAAGAGGGGAACCCAAATTCGTTTCATGAAGCACAACGTTCCTTCATCATTGGGTACTAACTGCTTCTCCATCCCACGGAGATATTCATTCTCAAGATTCTCTTCCTTAAGAGCTTCTCTCTGTGCAGCACGAATGCGCAATGAGAGGTCCGTTTGAACAATCATTTCCAAAGCTCGAACCCTTATGGGCTTGATTCTTTCTTTCCGACTCAGGGCGTCTGCGACCACATTCGCCTTCCCTGGGTGATACTTAATGTCACGTCCCCCGACCCCACCCTGGACGGAATCGGGAGCCGCGAAGCAGTTCACTGGTACCAGTGGTTATTTAGAAAAGTAGTGCAGTGAAAATTTCATCAGGACCATGAGTTAGGAAAAATATCAGAGTTTAGAAAACACCAGATTTTATTTATTAAATAGATGGGATAAAACCATGTTTTGAAAGGTAGCTTTAATATGGGATAAACCCGAATACATAAAACAACTTTTCTTAATTTAATTTTGTTAGTGCATTACGTCTATTGACTTCGTCTTGTATCATGTAACGTAATAGGATAGGTTAGGATAACCAGTGCACGAGGTTCGAGAATCGAAGTTTAGGTGTTAAGGTACTGATTTCGCTCATAAGGCATGTCATAAAAGCGAAATCAGAAACATCTGATTTCGCTCATAAGACATGTTCATATAAGCGAAATCAGGTCTTCTATATAAGGTACACATGTTGTTTCATTTGGTAAGGTTCCGGAAATTGTAACGAAGTGCTACCAAGTTGTTCTCAGGTTGTAATCAGTGTTAAATCAATACAAGGGGCATTATAATTAGTTTGAGTATCCGTTTCATTGATTCCGCCTTTGAATCGGATAGAAAACTCTTCTGATTGACTCATTCGGGTTCAACAACGATCCTACAAGTGGTATCAGAGCACAGGAGGAAGAGTTTAGCTCAATTACATCAGTTTTCTGTCTTCTACACCTTCTTTTATCATTTCAGTGAGATTTACCGGTCAAAATTCGCTCAAAATTTCACAGATTGTAGATAATTGAACATAGATAAACCCTTGAAAGTTTCAAAGCTAAAATCGACCTAAAACTTAGTATTTTTGAGGTTTCGCTTTTAGTGACTCGTGAAAATGATGATGTCATCAGCTGATTTCGCTAATAGTTCACACTTGATTTCGCTAATACAGTCATCTTTTGTCTGATTTCGCTCCAAGGGTTCAAGGATTAATTTTGCTCTTAAGGAGATTGTCTGATTTCGCTTTTAGATACATCTAATTTCGCTCCAATAGACAAGAACATGTGTGATTTCGCTCCAATGTCATCTTGATTTTGCTCCTAAGACACAAAATAGTGATTTCGCTCATAGTTACATTTGATTTTGCTTTTAAGGATCAAGTGATTTCGCTTATTGTGTTGTTGTTTGATTTCGCTCCAGTGAACATAGCTTGGTTAAAATCTGATTTCGCTCGAGAGTCATATTTCTCTCGAAAGTGAACTGTTTCGCGTCAAGATCATTTCACGACAACCAAGTGTCAGTGTATTTCATATTATTGGATATATATTAAACTGATTGAATTTGTTTGTTTGTTCTCAGGTGATTGAAGATGTCAAGCAACGATGAATAATTTTACAACACATTCTACAACGCGTTCACTTCCGAATCGACAGATAGAAGATCTGAGATGAGAGAATATTCAAGAGAAATTTCAGAGAATTTGAAGTTTGAGAACATGTATGGAAGCCAACAGAAGCCACCAAAGCTAATGAAAGTTGAAGATTATAACTGGTGGAAAAATAGATTTGAGGCTTGGGTAAAAGCTTTCGCTCCTGAAAGCTGGTTAAAACTGACAAATGGATACACTGAACCAGTAAAAGAGGGAGGAGAATTAATAGATGCGAAGGATTTCACAGACATAGATATAAAAAATGTTGTGGCTGAATATAAAATGATTACATTGATCAAACAGTCAGTGAGAGAGGATATTATCTCGTTACTTGAACAAGAGAAAACATCAAAGAGTTTGTGGGAAGCGTTAGGGAGAAAGTGTGTAGGAAGTAATGAAATTGTTAAAAATAAAAAGAAATTATTGCGTAAAGAGTTGGATCTATTCAGTTGTATGAAAAATGAATCTGTTTGTAAAATGATTGAGAGATTTGGACATCTGAAAATGGAGCTGACCAGACATGAAATCACATATTCTGAAGAGGAGCTGGTGGATAAATTGTTTGATTCATTGCCAAATGATCAAGAGTGGCAATACTTCGCTCTAATGTTGAAAAACACAATCAAGCCTGAAGATTTAAAAGTGGATTTGCTGATCGAAAGACTTGAAAGTCATGAGTTGGAGATAAAGAGATCTAAAGTCAACAATCCAGCTTATCAGTAAAATGTGGAGCTTTACTACAGAGGAAATATACCACAGGCTGGATCTCCAAAAAGAGCATTTTCTGCAGAAAGTTCAAGATCAGTAAACAATGAAAGTCTTCACAGTGGTTTTCACAGTGGATCTTCTTCAACAACTTCTGATCAATCTGCTTCAAAGAATTTATTCCAGTGTAATATCGCAGTAGATTTGAAAAATGGGCAAAATTTCAGCGAAGAGTCAGCAAAACAACAGATGGTTTTCTTGGCATTTGTACTTGAATCGTATGAAAGCCTTGTTGCAGGGAAGATTGGCAACACCAACTTGACGAAAGAAGATTATGATCAATTAGACCCCGAGGAGATGGAACTAATGGATATAAGATGGTGCATGGCCAGTGATGTTCGTCGAGCACAGCGGTTCATGGAGATCACGGGAAGGAAGTCAATTGGTGGACCATCTACCAAACTGGGATTTGACAAATCTAAGGTGACATGTTTTAAATGTAAACAAAAAGGTCATTTCAAGCGCGAGTGCAAAAATGCATATGCTGATGATTCTGAAAATCCGTTCAAAGAAGACTATTACAAGAAAGCGATCTACCATCAGAACAAGTCTGAGCCTCCAAGGTTGAAACAACCTGAAGAAAATCAAGGGCTCTTACAGTTATATATGACGATGAAGGTTACGACTGGAGTCAGGTTTGCCCGGAAGAAGATGCAGTTGGATATGCATTTGTGGCTGATGCTGATTCTGATAGATGGTGGAAAGCAGACTATGCAAGATGGGAAATCGGAAAATTAAACGAACCATTCAAAGAAGCCCAGAGAGCAAAACGATGGAATGATGATTTGGAATGTTACATGGATCCACGGGGTAATCCAGTTGTTGACGCATCAAAAGTGGATTTCGAAGCTGTAACAAATTTACTTCCAAGGCAAGCTACTTTCAACACACGAAGGTTATCTGATAAAGCATATCTGCCTGATTTGGAGAAGAAGATAAGAGAGGTTTGTGAAGCAAGTCTACCGAAGGTGGTAGAAATGAAGAAGAGAAAAGAAGAAGAATTGAAGAAGATTATTGAAGAAGTAAAGAATGTTGTGAAGATTGCTGCTGAAGAAGATCAGAAAGCTGAAGAAGAACAGAAGATAGAAGAAGCACAGAAAGAAGAAAAAGTGGAGAACAAAGAGGAAGATCAGAAAGCTAAAACAGAAGAATCGGTGCTGAAAGAGACTGAAGTAAGAAAATCTTCTGACTTGTCGAATGTTGAATTGGTTGATGAAAAAGAAAACAAGTGCAGGAATTGCATAGAAATGTGCAAAGCCTGTACTAAAAAAGATGACATTATAAAAACAAAAGATAATGAAATAGATAAACTTGAAAATGTTTTCACAACAAAATGTAAAGAAATGATTGACAAAGAAGAAATTTTGAAACTAAAGGTTGAAAAGCTGACACAGAAGTGTGAAGATCTTGAAAAGGATAATGATGTGTATAGACAAATGTGTTCAGCAAAATGTGTTGATTGTGGTGAAAAAGAAACTAAGTTTTTAGATTTACAAAAACAGTATGATTCTTTAAAGTGGTCGAGTCAGAGAGTACAAGAAGCTTATGATACTTTGAAGAGCCAAGTCAAAAGTTTTGATCAAAGATTATCTGAAACTTTAGTCACTAAAGAAATATATGAAAGAAAGTTTAAAGAAAAACAAATTGAATTAAACAAATGTGTTGATGAAATTGCTAACCTTAAACAAGTCTTGGCTGAAAAAGAAAAGGTTGTTACAAAACTTCAAAGTTATCATAACTCTTCGTACATTCTCGAACGCATTTTCAACATCACACCTGATAACAAAGATACTGACAATTGCAAAAAAGGTATTGGTTTAGAGTTTCATCAGGTACCACCACCATTGAGAAACAATTATACTTTTTATGATGAGGAAAAGGTGGCAAAGGGTTTGAACATAGCTGACCAGTTACCTGAAAGTATCGATGTGACTTACTCTAAATCTGATGATGCTAATGATTCAGAGGTGGTAAGTAAGGTTGTTGAAAGCGTTTTGAAAGATGAGTCTATAAAAGGTAAGTCTGAATCACAGGATGAAGATGAAGGAAATTTTCATGATGGTTATCTGAAAAACTCAAAATCCGAGAAAAATTTGGATGATGATTCAAAGGGATTGGTCTATACCATGATTGGATCGGACAAACTATTCTTAGATGTTGTATTCCCGATTCAGAATGTGATTTCAGAGAAGGTCGATAAAGTTTTCAAAATGGTTGAGATTGAGAAGTAGGAAATTTCAAAGTTTGTTGGTAAAAGTCATAAATCTTTTTATAACAAACCTGGTTTTAAGAAGAAAAACATGAAGGCTGGTTTGGGTTATAAAAAGAAACAGAATCGAAAACAAAATGAAAAACAGGATTTGCAACAAAAATTGAATTTTGTTCAAGGAAAAAGTTTGAAAGAAGAGGAAAAACTCAAATTTGGACAGCAGTCTAATGAGGAGTTTGAGACTATGAAAAAGAAACAACAACAGGCCAAGGACGTTTCAAGGAAAGTGTGTTTTAAATGTGATCAGATTGGACATGTTGCACGAAAGTGTCCAAATCCAAAGCCTGTTGATGTTGAAAAACAGAAATCTGAGGATGTGAAACCAAGGTCAACCAGATTTGATTCGAAACAAACTTGGAGGTACAATACAAACAAGTTTGCTTCAAATCAAACTTGGAAATCTAACTCGAATAGGTTCAATTCAAGACAGACCTGGAATTCTTACACACCCAGATTCAGAACAACACAAAGTTGGAAAACATCAGTTGATATGACAAAACCTCAACAGTTTTGGAAACCAAATATTGTTCAGAAACAAAGTGTTCAAAAAGAGACAAATTTTTACAAAAGAGGTACTCCGAAAGGTCAAATGTGGAGTGCTAAGAAACAAGTAACGATGGTAAAAGATGAAAAAGTTGAATTCAAAATTGAAAACAAAGAGTTTCGAAAATTGAATGAAAATTATTGTGTTGAAATGCCTAAGGTCCAACAGACCTGGGCTAAATTGTTCAAATAATTGATAAAGTTTGAATGTGCAGGTGCTCAACGAAGCTGAAGATTGTGAGAATGGTAGTTGGGGCAGCCTGGCACAGGAAGAGGTTGCTGAACCCTGGTTTGGTTGAACAGGGAGTTTAGTTTAATTGTTTTCTGTACATAAATAAACAATATTTCAAAAACCCTAAAAATTGAAAAATTTAAAAACCAAAAGAATATGTTTGTTTTTATATTTGCAAAAATAGAAAATTACAAAAATATGTGTTGATTGAATACGCCGAAACCCTCACGGCTGAACAAACATGATTAATTTCACAAGATTGAAAAACGGTTTTCAAACTGTAAAATATCAATGTGTTGTAAATCATGGGGGTAATTACTGCTTTTAGTGTAATCCAGTTCACAAGATGCAGAAAATGGATGGCGAGTCAAAGCTATCAGTATTGGTTGTCAAATTTTCTTTATATGTTTTTGCATTTTAGGGGGAGATATATTGTTGTCAGAATATACAAAAACATTTGAAAATTTTGAAAAAGTAAAAAACATGATAAAATTCAAAAATTGAGTTTTTGCGTAAAAAAAGGAAATGATAGTACATCAGTAGACAGTTACAGTATGCTAAAGAAATGTAATGATTAAATAGTGTTAAACAGTCTCACTGATGATGTGCCGATAGGTTTTTGCACATTTAGTAGGTTTGTTCGGGATATAAACCTAAATCTTTACTTACTTATTTCGTGGGGAACACTACTTGGATATATAGGTAACCCCTGAAATCTTGTTTGAAAGATTCCTTTTTCTGATATACTAGGTCTTTATACTCAGTGATATCTGGGGTATTATTCCGGTACTTCTGCTGAATGGAAGTTCTGACCTAGTCCTCGAATAATACTTTCTGCAATGCTTGAAACATAGCATCACCCTCAGCATAAATGATAAGACAATAAAATTGCTTAGCAATGCTGTTGTAAAAAAGATCCTCTAAAGGGGACACACCTAAAAGTTGAGTCATGATCTCTCTGCTGAACGGTAGTTCTGACCTATGCTGTTGTAAAAAAGATCCTCTAAAGGGGACACACCCAAAAGTTGAGTCATGATCTCTCTGCTGAACGGTAGTTCTGACCTGAGCTCTCATGATTCTTCATAAATTATTAACCCCTTACAGATATCATTTGTGTTATAATTACCTGTAAGACTGAATATCGGGATCTGGATACGGGAGTATATTCAAGAGGTGGGACACATGTATAAGTTTAAGTCTCTAAAACACTTAATATGTATCCTGAACAGATTGAAAATTGTGTGAAAATTTAAGTGGACCAGTATATTGACAATCTAATTGAATTGTTTAATTCTTAAAGTGAAATTAAGCTCAACGGTACTTGTGACTTGTCAAAAACTGATATGATCCTCTGACGCATACTCAAACAAAAATATTGTCTGTAAATATGTTTGTATATATTTCTTTACTGCTTTATGTTTTCAGAAAATACAAAAAGATTTTGATTTCTGCTTTATTTTCGACAACTGATATTTGAGATGCTGAGTTTCAAAATCTAAGTAAGCTGATTGTGTTTCTAAAAATAAAAAAAGTTCATTAATTTGAAACTTGTATTAAAATAAAAAATTCAAAAATAGTTTGTGATATCTCCAAGGTCATTAAGTTGGACTTGGATGATTAACTGTGGGGGATTTGGATGCTTATACTGTTAAAGAGTCAGTTTTGATCCTGTTTGATGAAATTGCAAGTTATTTGTATTTTGATGATAGGGGGAGTGTTTAAATGGTTTGTTTTTGTCAGATTACGATATCTGGAAGTTTAAAATGATGGTACTTATCAAGTGTATGAGTGATTGCAGGAAAAGTCCAGACTACGATCCCGAGAGCAGAGTCTAAGGGGGAGTCTGAAGACAAGCTAAAAGTTAGTAGAAGCTTGTAGATGGAAAGAGAGGTGTCGATCCCTAAAAGCACGGAAGCTTGACGAAAGGGGGAGCCTGCTGATGATAAAGCTGTTGATGATAGAGCCAGTGATGAGATCCTGGTGTAAGAGTCAAAGTGTGAAGCTGATCAAGAGAGTGATGGATGCTTACAATGTTACAATCTGAGTGAGGATGCAGAATGATCAAGACTGAAGAAGGTGTCATGATGAAGATTAGTCACTGAAGACTTCGTCAATATCCGAGGGGGAGTCTGTTAGTGCATTACGTCTATTGACTTCGTCTTGTATCATGTAACGTAATAGGATAGGTTAGGATAACCAGTGCACGAGGTTCGAGAATCGAAGTTTAGGTGTTAAGGTACTGATTTCGCTCATAAGGCATGTCATAAAAGTGAAATCAGAAACATCTGATTTCGCTCATAAGACATGTTCATATAAGCGAAATCAGGTTTTCTATATAAGGTACACATGTTGTTTCATTTGGTAAGGTTCCGGAAATTGTAACGAAGTGCTGCCAAGTTGTTCTCAGGTTGTAATCAGTGTTAAATCAATACAAGAGGCATTATAATTAGTTTGAGTATCCGTTTCATTGATTCCGCCTTTGAATCGGATAGAAAACTCTTCTAATTGACTCATTCGGGTTCAACAACGATCCTACAAATTTAATTGATAAATTAAGCCACTTCTGTAAGCCTTTTTGGTGCCGTATCTAACTCTTATTCCGATCTACTGTAATTACCTGAAACACGTTTTAAAAAGATTTGGTCAGCAGGAAATACTGGTGAGTTCATTCATTTTTGTACAAAATGACACATTGTTATAATATACAGTATTAAGGGTGATTATATTGTTTCTATCAACCAATTACCCCAAATCGGTATTTGTCACTCGACCGTATGTGTGACTATGGTCAGATTACCCATTGGCTAACCCGTTGTCCAATGGTGACGGGTATCAAGTAATGTATACAAAACCCCACATACCGGTAGTAATTGAAGATTACAAAGACTTAATCCCTGTAATTATAACTTTTGAAATAAATAGAGTTTTGAAAACAATTTGGTAAAAAGAAGAATGACTCACTTTATAAGCATGCAGTCTTGATTTAACAAGCTTCTTGATTCTACTCCTTCTGATAATTAAGCATATACTTTACTGTTTTGAACCTTCTGATGATTAAGCATCCATTTTGATTGTAAGAGTATGGTGTAGAATTTCAGGTAGTTAAATATTTAGTTTAACAGAGTGGAATACGTATTAGTGTAAAACCACATCAAACCTAACGATGGTCACGAGATCCAAACCTTTACGAAATTCACAAAGTATAGTCTTGTTTAGACAGCACTTTGGCATTCGTTTAACGAAATTCACAAAGTATAGCACTTTGGCATCCGTTTAACGAAATTCACAAAGTATAGCACTTTGGCATCCGTTAGTTGGTTCCTGAATCGATCGAACATAATAGCGCATCAGTGATTATTTGTTAGAACACCAACGTATAGAGAGAAGAATAGAAGAAATGAGCAAAGGAAATGAATTCCTAGGCTTCCTATTTATAGGTAAGAAGTATGAAATTTCTAGGAAGTTTCCTTTGTATTTCTAGGAAATTTCATATAGCTTTTCTAGGAAGTTACCTATATATTTTCAAGGAAGCTTCCTACCCATATATATCTTCTTATACCTTCCTTGCACCTTCCTTTGATATTATCTATCTTATATATATTTATTTTCATGTATATCTATTTAGGTGTTTAATTCACTTAATTAATCTTACTTAGATTAATTAATCTCGCATAGCTTAATTAATGTCGCTTAACTGATTAATTAATCATACTTAACTTAATTAATCATACTTAACTGATTAATTAATCTTAGCTGATTAAGTTGAACTTATCTATTAAGGTTTCTTAACCGCTAAGTTATCTTAACTACTAGGTTTACTTAACCACTAAGTTTTCCTTAATTATTAAGTTTACTTAATCGCTAAGTATTCTAGCTTAGTAGTTCCCTGGTTACAAGTTCTAATTTCTAGCTACAATGGAACTCGTATTAGTGTACTAACTCAATTCAACTTTAACGATAATCACGAGATCAAAACCCTCACAATGAATGACAAAGTATAGCTAGATATTGGCAGCACTAAAACATCCATCGGATCTGTTTCAATCGATCGGATAAAGTATCATACCAGTGATTAGAGTTATTACCCTAATAACGGGCAGAGTTTCGGGATTTAGAAGGTATAATCCCGAGCTACTATTTACTATAATAAAAGCTGAAGGAAGGAAAGGAATTGAGCAGTTTGAAACGTAGCAGTGATCGAGTTAATACCCTGGATTCGTAGCAGCGTTTCCCTAAGCGAAATTGTGATTTTGAGCAGTAAACTTTCGTTTTTGATTGAAATTTTCGAGCACAGAAGCAAGTCCCATGCACCAGCAATTTATAGCAGAAAAATAGGTTTTACGCGGCCCGCGTAAGCCTTAATAAGATCTTACACGGCCCGCGAGGGCCATAAAGGTGGTAGTAGGGTTTGCTGAGTCATCGGTGGTCTTGACACGTGGACGACACGTGTCCCTTAAGCTTATCGAAGACTTTCATGTTGTCGCGGCCCGCGTAGCCTTACCTTATGGCTTACGCGACCCGCGTGAAATCAAATTTTCTTGATTTCTTGATTTTTCATGCTCATTAGGGTTTCAGGGGTCCGGGTTTTCACTTACGGGTTGATTTGGGACATTTTTGCAGGTCCTTACACTTAATTTCACAATCGTAATCATTTAACAGCTCTACCCATCGTCTCTGTCTCATGTTAAGCTCTTTCTGATCGAATATGTGCTGTAACCTCTTGTGATCGGTATAGATTGTGCATCACGTGCCATACAAATAATGTCGCCACATCTTTAATGCAAACACCACTTTGCCCAATTCCAAATCATGCGTGGTGTAATTTTTCTCATGAACCTTCAACTGGCACGAAGCATAGGCTATAACTTTTTGTTGCTGCATCAGCACGCAGCCTAAACCTTGATGCGAGGGGTCGCAATATACCACGAAGTCATCAGTGCCTTCGGGTAGGGATAAGATCGGTGCATCGCAAAGCTTGTTCTTTAACAATTGAAATGCTTCTTCTTGCTTGTCTCCCCATTCGTACTTCTTGTCTTTCTGAGTAAGGGAGGTCAATGGTTGTGCGATCTTTGAGAAATCTTCAATGAATCTGTGGTAATATCCTACCAAACCTAGGAACTGTCGAATCTCGGTTGGCGTCTTCGGAGCCTCCCAATTCTTGATCGCTTCAATCTTTGTAGGATCCACATGAATTCCATTTCCGTTAACCACGTGACCAAGGAACTGAACCTCGCGCAACCAGAACTTGCACTTCGAGAACTTTGCGTAGAATTTCTCTTCCTTAAGCAGCTCTAAGATAGCTCTTAGGTGTTGCTCGTGCTCTTCCTTTGTCTTTGAATAAATCAAAATATCGTCGATAAACACGATCACAAACTTATCGAGGTACGACTTACAAACTCTATTCATCAAATCCATGAATACTGCTGGCGCGTTTGTCAACCCAAACGGCATAACTAGGAACTCGTAGTGTCCATAGCGAGTCCTAAAGGCCATCTTTGGAATACTCTCTTCTTGAATTCTCAACTGGTGATAACCCGATCGAAGGTCGATCTTGGAGTAAAAACTTGAACCTTGTAGTTGATCGAATAGGTCATCAATCCTTGGCAAAGGATACCGATTCTTAATGGTCAATTTGTTTAGCTCCCAGTTGTCGATACACATGCGGAAACTACCATCTTTCTTCTTAACGAACAAAACTGGAGCTCCCCAAGGCGAGAAGCTTGGTCTGATAAATCCCTTATCCAATAACTCCTGGAGTAGTGTTGACAGCTCTGGCATTTCTGAAGGCGCAAGTCGATAAGGTGCTTTAGCTATAGGCGCAGCACCTGGAACTAAGTCAATGTGAAACTCGACTTGCCTTTGCGGCGACAATCCTGGCAAGTCCTCGGGAAAGACTTCAGGATATTCCTTCAAGACCGGAATGTCTTCTAGCTTCGGCTCAGCGGCTTCTTTGGCCACAATGTGTGCCAAGAAGGCGACACATCCTTTCTGCAAACATCTACGGGCTTTCAAGCAACTAATGATCCTTAGGGGCGTGTCGTGTTTCTCTCCATGCACCATAATCATTTCTCCGTTTGTCATCGGAATGCGAATGATCTTCTCGTGACATACAATCTCTGCTTTGTTGCTTGACAACCAATCCATCCCCACTATCACGTCAAAGCTTCCCAACTCGACTGGCAGCAGATCAAGTGTAAACTCGTGCTCTCCCAGCTCTATCACGCAACCTCTAACGACTTCGTTTGCTTCTACTAGCTTTCCATTAGCTAGTTCTATCGAATATGGAATATCTATCTTACTAGCTACCAACCGAAGCATTTTCTTAAACTCTAGTGATACAAAACTATAATCGACACCAGTATCAAATAGTACAGATGCAAAGCGTTGGTTGATAGGGAACGTACCAGTGACTACATTTGGATCTTGGCGAGCTTCTCTCGCTCCGATCTTGAAATGCCCCACGTCTCCACAGTTAAAACAACCTGGTCCCCGACCATTTCCATTCCCATTACCCTGATTATTATTCGCTCCACAGTTTCCATTTCCAGCTTGATTCCCAAAGTTACCACGATTTCCATTACCGCCATTTCCTCCTTGCGGGCGGTTTCCATTACCACTTCCATAACCTTTCTGACCACCACGCCCAGTACCAACCCAGCACGTTTCTTTCGAGTGACCAACTCTTCCACAAGACTCGCATCTACCAGCTCGGCACCGTCCATTGTGATGCAACTGGCACACATCGCATTTGGGCAAGGTGCCCATGTACCCTTTTCCTTTGTTTTCAGCACCAGTTTTGGCCTTCGCTGGTGCGTTTGCCTCTTCCTTCTTACTAACACTGCTGGTACCCTTCTTGAAGTTTGAGAACTTCCTCTTGTTCTCACTCGATGACTCAACGTGTGTCTCTTTCTTCTTCTGGTCAGAGATCGAAAACTTGTTTAACCTGATAGCTTCTTCCGTCAGTGACACGCTTAGATCGATAGCCTCAGTTATTGTGGCAAGCTTTGACATCGTCACCATACTCGTAATCTAAGGTGCCAACCCCCAAATGAAATGCTCGATGCGCTTAAATTCTGGATCAACCATGTATGGTACCACGCGAGATAGATCGTGAAATCTCTGCACGTATTCAGCAATTTTCAGGCCGTCCATCTTGAGGTTCCAAAATTCAGTTTCTAACTTTTGGATTTCAGCTCTGGAGCAGTATTTCTTTCGCATGAGCTCCTTCATTTCATCCCATGTCAAGGCATAAGCAGCATCTTCTCCCAAGGTTTGAACTTGGAGATTCCACCAAGATAACACTCCATCTAAGAACAATCTGGAGATATAGGTGACTTGGTGTTGCGGTGCGCACTTGCTCATTCTAATCACAGAATCAGTCTTCTCCGTCCATTTGACAAAAGCTACAGCACCCCCGGTGCCGTCGAAATTCAACGGCTTACAGTCTAAGAACTGTTTATAGGTACAGCCTGTACAAGTAACATCATTCACATAAAGCATTACCGATCGCACATGGAATATCCAAATGTAACGTAATGTTTCTTTAATGACTTAAACATTACCAAGGGGTGGGTTGCTTCCCGAGGTACCTCCGCTATGCTCGGAGCGTAAGGCCTCGTGTTGCGCTATCGCCCGTGAAATCCGTTCTTGTAACTCGGCCTCAGTTGTAGGCAGATTGTTGTCTCTTCGAGGAGGCATCTTCTATAAGAAGATCATATAGGTCAGGTCTTATGCATATAAGTATGTAGTACGCGTATGTAATAACATTTATCAACACAAGTAAACACATAACATCCCATGTCATAACACAAACACGTAATCCAACAACGTATGTAATGAGAATGTTGCGATTGAGCTTTCATATATCAATAACCACAAATACAGTTTCACAAGTTCTACAATGTATCATACATCAAAAGGGACTATAGGGTCACATCACCCTTGTCCAAAATATCCATCATACTATAACAATAAAAAGTCAATAAGTCAAAAGTGGTCTTCAAAAAGATGTGCAATCTGGGCTCAATAGTTACACTCTCACCAAAAGTATGCTACCTGCATAAAACCAAAAACTGCTACGCTGATGGTGGAGGAGGAGGGGGTGGAGGAACAAAAAGCAACCTGCGCAAATGTGCTAAATCCTCCTCAAGAGCATGAACGATACGCAGCAGATAGCTAATCTGCTGCTCCATAGTAAGAAAACGGAAGTCAAAATCTGGGTATGGTTGGAGAGGAGCGGGCGGAGTCGCGAATGGTTACTGACAAGGACAAGGCGGAGGACGCGGAATCCTCTCTAACTCCATGACTCTGTGACATAACATCTCCTGCTGGAGCTGTAACGACAAAAGTAGATCATCCCTCGTGTATCCAGTATAATGTGAATGATGATATGGGTCAGAAACAGGCATCGTGTTGGGCGAAAACCAGATAAGTGGCTCGCCCGATGTATTAGAAGCAAAAGGTGTAGTATGCGTAAACTGTGGCACGAAAGGAAAGGCTGCTAACACAGGTGGTATATGACCACACGACTGACTCGATGGACATTCCCCTGGATGGGGTGGAGGGATATCCTGTAAGAACGTGACCGGTAGATCTGTGCAGTGAATGTCGGACACATGTGGGTGAAACTGGGCGATATCAATGTGTGCATGTATAGGTGCAGATGGGGGAGTAACATGTCTAACAAAAGGAGGCAAGTCATCATCGTCCTCGATCCACCCATTGTGGGTGAATGCATATCTGGGGTCAATCTGGGCAGCAAAAGGAGCATGATCAACGGCTACAGGTATAGGGTCCGGTAAAAGTGGTGCAACAACTAGAATGTCAACGGGTACTGGGTCCTGCTCAGGCAAAGGATCATAGGCAGGCATAGGCTCGGGTACAAGCATAGGCTCAGGGCCAGCTGGTGCAAGCTCAGGGTCAGCGGGTATCATGTCAGGATCGACAGGTGCCTCAAAAGGCTGGTCATCGGGGACAAACTCAATCTCATGCTCAGGGTCAAAGTCGTGTGGAAAGATGGGATCAAACTCATCATCAAACTCGAAGTCCTGTGGAGGAACAGGTGCGGCAGACATAGCTGTGTCAGAATCAGAGTCAGTGGGATAATGTTGCAATCCCAGTGCGTGTAAAGTAGTAGATGACACAGACTCGAATGAATCAGGACCGGAATGGTCAGATGAAATCGCAACGACAGGAATCTCGACAAGCAGAATAGCAATGACATCGGCAACTGGAATCTCGATAAGTGGAACGACAACGTCATCATCGACTGGAGCTCCATCATCATGGGCACCCTCAGGGGGACCCTCAATAAAAAGATCGACGTCGTCTTCAGACATAGCATCAAAAGGCAGATCCTCAAGAGGAAATGCAGCAAGAGGAAAAGGAGCAGGGATCTGAACAAGAAGTAGATCCTCGCCAGGAAGACCATCAGCTAGCAGTATATCATCTCCAAAATCTGGTAAAGCAAACGGCTGGAAATCATCATCGTCGTCACTCGTAGTGTAAGATGTAAAAACCTCATCCTCTGGTATGATCTCATCATCCGAAACTATGGCCATAGGGTCTACTGTATCAGATACTCCACTCTCAGAGGAGGACATGGTGTCTGTAACAAATCAATCACAACATATGCACATACATCAACAATCATCAAATAAGCATGTAAGTAGTAACAATGTAAGCATGTATGCATCCTAGTCTTCCCAAGACTATCCCACCCAGCCTCTCAGAATAAACTACTTAGTCTCTCAGACTAAACCTCCCAGTTTCTCAAACTGAACTACCCAGCCTCTCAGGCTAAACTTCCCAGTCTCTCAGACTGCCCCAACTAGTCTCTCAGACTACCCAATCTCTCAGACTGAACTACCCAGTTTGTGTCTCAGACCAACTCCCCAGTCTCTTAGACTGAATTACCCAGCTAGTCTCTCAGACTAACTCCCCAGTCTCTCAGACTGCACTACCCAGCTAGTCTCTCAGACTAACTCCCCAGTCTCTCAGACTGAAATATGAATGAATTCTTTGAAATGTATTTTGTGTCTTTTATTTGTAAAAATGTTTGTTTAATGGATCTGGACATTTTGTGTATGCAATGAAAACATTTTCGTGAGAGCCCTAATGATCGTAGTCTAGACTCGAGAAAGAATCCTAGTTCGCTACGATCGAAGCTCTGATACTAAGCTGTCACACCCTGACTTTTGCGGAAGCGTGGTTATTTGTGTGACTTCTTAATACCATAGCATTCAATCATAACAATGCTAAATGATAAAACCAAAAGATATTCATCCATAAAAATTAATTTTGAAAATACCCCAACATACTTGTTTGAAACATCGACACCAAATTCAAATTACAAACCATAACATGTTTTAAGGAGTTCACTATGACTCGACAAAAGACCTTACGCAAACCCAAGCTTAGAACCATGTATCTCGTCCAGGAGTAAGATACATCTCCTAAACTCTAAACACTTAGATGACATCTTTTATTTAAACGCAGCTTGAAAACATGCAAACACCTGCCAGATCCACTTAGTTCCCTGAAATACATGTAGTTAAAAATATCAACAAAAGTTGAGCCAGTTCATGTGTTCATGAGTATGTATAAACCTTTGTAAACAATGTAAGTATGAAAGTCCCGGTATGAAAGCAAACAAGGAAAAGATCACCAATGGTTTGCAAGGCCACTGATATGTGTGACGATGTAGGAAGACTCAAACCTAGCAAAGTTGTACCGGGCTTCCGGCTGGAAGACATAGTCACCCTATGGGCCACCCTGGTCCTCATGGGTGTGGGTTCGCTACACCCAAATAGATCTATCACTCATGCCCCTCGGTCCTTATACGAGGATTAATGGTCTCAAGTATCCGCCTACCCAATCACATGATCTATGGTTCTTTCCTAGGCTAACCATACCAATTGTATTTGTATGTAATCCTTTTGTAACATGTATTTCACCCCCGAAGTAAATAAACAAAACAGTTTAAAGAAAAGGGGGACATGAACTCACAGTATTGCGTCTTCCGAATCGTAACCCAAATCTCTTCAGTAAACACGACTACCTACAATGTACTACTGTCTATTAGATGAACGAGCCGTGCCTTGGCTTAGAGTTTAACGTTTTTGAGTTACGTTTCTTATGTTCCCAATATTATTCTAAGTTATAATTACTTGTTAAAATAATAATCATTTTAACTTTAAATTATATTTAGTTTTGGAATAATTGTTAAACAATACTTTTGTATTAATACTTCTCAAGTATTTCCTTTCCAAGGATAGGGGTATTCTCATACATGTGTATTCGTATTATTGTATTGGTAGTCTCAAAATAATATATTTTCAAGTCTCACTTTAGAAAATATATATGTAAACTCATTTTGTCTAAAAATAATGTATTTCAAGAAAATATATATTTTTCTCAAAAATCATATATCTTCTAAATATTCAAGAAAATATATTTTTACTTCCCAAAAATAATATATTTTCTCCTTGTTGAAAATATGATATAACTTGGTAATATTTACAAAAATCATATTTTCGTTTCTTGTATCCAAAATAATATTTACCAAAAATATATTTATAACGGTATTTTCCGGAATATTTTGTAAGTTACGTTCTTGTGTTCGATTTCACAATATTAAGTTTGTAACTTATATATTTATTCCTTGTGATTTTTGGTATTATTTTGGATTGTAAATCTCTTGATATTTTGTTAAGTTATATTATTTTACCCTAAAATAATATAACTATTTCACCAAGCATACTAATATTCACGCAAGTGTCTTTAATGTAAATATATATTCTAAATACATATTTATCCATTTTTATTTCTAAAAACCAACCTCCAATACTTTTATTTTTGTTACAAAAATTATGGCAAAGTTTATATTGAAAACCATAGTTAAAATACACTTATAAATATTTATTAGAAAATATTTTTCTAAGTGTTTGTATTTTTTATAAAATTTTGCCATAGTTTCCCCTAAAAATGGAGGTGTCCATGCTATTAAAGCATATCATTTTCTTTTCAAAAATCATCATAAGCATCCAACAATCAATCTACACTTACCAAGGGCTAAAACAAAGCTATCTACATAATGATCATGAACTTGAGTTTTCATAAAAACTTGTAGTAACTTGGTAGTATGTTTAGTAGACTTAGTTACCCTTTAAAGTGTGTTTATTTCTTTAAAAATCTCATTCTTGAAAGATTTGAGTGTTTACAACTTGTTAGATGATTTTTCCAAAAATCATTATTTTGAATTTCTCTTGTAAACAAAGTGTTCTTATACCTATTTCACCACTTGAAACATGATTAGTTTCTTTAAAAACTATGTTTATACAAATCTTGTGATTTAGCTTGGTTTCTTTGGAAGAATTATTTTAGAAATCATCCACTTTCAAGACTTGTAACTTTGTTTAAATCATCATCACATGAAAACAACTTTTATTGTTCAAGTTCATGTAAACATAAGACATGATGATCTTGGTTTTTCACAAGATTATCACATCAACTTACTAGATCATGTGTTTAATCACAATCTAGTAGGTTCCATGTGATGTCTAACATCACTAACACTAGAAATCAATCAACAAGAAGCAAATAATCACAAATCAACAAGATTTCATATGTTTATGAGCTTATGTTAAAGATTCATGAATATGTCTTTTAATGTTCATCAAGTTTATCAATGTACATCATCATTTAACCAACAACATATGAAGTAAATAAGGATTATGAGAGTCTTACAACTAGCACAAGGCTAGGGAAGAACACAAGATGATGGTGATGACAAAAGTGGAGGATAATAGCAAATGATGAAGGTCCTTCAAGATCCACAAGCACCAAGCTTCCTTAATCACCTCCTTACACCATAGAATGATCTTGGAATGGTTGGATGATGGATGGAAATGGTGGTGGTGGTAGTGCTATGTTTCGGCCGAGAGGGAGAGGAGGAGAAGGAGAGAGGTGAAGGTGTTAAGTGTGGATGATTATGGTCCCTCATACTCTTCTTATAACCTCACTTAAGTTTGGTCCAATGGTTCATGTGTTTCCAATAGTACAAGCATAATCTAATCAAATCCAAGTAAGATCAATAGAGATCTTAGGAAGATTGAGAAGATCAAGGTGGTGGGGCCACCTTGAACTATCCCAAGGGGGGGGGGGGGTAATTAGTTGAGTTTAAATCATAAGTTAGATGTTTAGTTAGAATTCAAAGTGTATTAGGTAGTGTTTATGTGTATCTTGCATTATATAGTGTGTTAGGGTGTTCGGGGATCATAACTAGCTCAGAATTAATAAAACAATGTTTCTAGTATAATTTTGGTGTTTCGGGTAATGTCCGGTTGTTCGGTTAGATACCGGTTCGTTAAAGTGTCAAACTATTCCGTTTAATGATTTTTAAGTACCCTTTTGTGACACTTTTAATTCCCGACACTTAGGAAAGCATTCAAGACCATTTAGTCATATTTTTGCATGTGACAAACTTGTTAAAATGCTGAATTTTGCTGAAATATGCAGAATTCTGCACTTTATGTGGGTTTTAGCCACTTTCCGGCACTTAAACTATCACCTAGTGAAGCAGTTTTATGGTGCTTACTTCCCTACACTCCATACTAGTGTAGAACTTGGTTTCCGGCTCATACTGGGTCTCAAAACACTGTCTGTCTATGTACTGAACATCGTCAGCATTTTTCTGAGTTATCCGCTAACTGTGCTTTGTGCATCGTTTATGTCACTAAAAGTTTGTGTGAAAAGATGATGTGACAATATGTAATGTGATGCACATGTATGTATGATGTAGTAATCAGAAAGCAATTAATTGTTATTCAGCACAGTCAATTAAGCACTAATCGAGATTAATTAATCGTACGGATACCTGGGTTTAAGAGGGTTGTCACATACGATTGTACCCATCCGGGCCCACCAGGAATCGGGGTGTGACACCTACCCATTCACATGATCTAACAGTTCATTCCTTAGCTAACCATACCATTTTTAATCATCAAACATTTGTAACATGTATTTCACCCCGAAGTTATAAAACCGAAAACCGTTAAATGAAAAGGGGGACATGAACTCACAGTCTTGCATTCTTCGATCAAATAACTCAAAGCTTCTTCCCAATTGCACGACTACCTACAAACGTGCTATGGTCTATTAGACGGGTGGGTTGTGCCTTGAATTTAAGTCTTAATTAGTATCTTTGTGTCTTAATATTATCCCAAAGTATATAATTGTTTGTTAAAATAATAAATATTTTAACTTAAATTATATTTACTAAATTTTGGAATATTAGTTAAAATAATATATTTTAACTTGACAAAATGTGTACTTATACATGTATATCTTCCCCAAGGATGGGTGTATTCATACTTGTATTTTTTAAACTTGTATATTTTTGCCAAGTATCGGTGGCCTATTCCAGTGTGTATTTATACGTACGAGGATACACATTTTCTTGTGTTTATTAAGTATTTTTATACTTAATTTTGTATTTACACTTTCCAGAATATTATTTTAATAAAATCATCAACATGAAAATATTCTTAAAATATATAAATATTTTAAGAAAACTTGTATAGAAAATTATTTATATTTCTTTCTTGGCAAAAATATTTATATTTTCATATAAACCTCAAAAATAATATATTTTCAAGATTAGCTTAGAAAATATTTATAAATTCATTTTTCACCCCAAAAATAATATGTTCTAACTTTATGTAAGAATATATATATCCTCGAAATATAATATATTTTCTAATTGTTCAAGAAACATATATATTTTTCCTTTGCCCAAAAATAAAATATTTCCTTCTTGTCAAAAAAGTGATTTATTTTGTAACAATTATAAAAATCATACTTTCATTTTCTTGTTTTCTAAAATACCGTTTACCAAAATATACTTATGAATTAATTCTTGAATATTTATGTAAGTTATATTCCTTGCTCGGTTTCTCCAATTTTGGGTATAAATTATATATTTATTTTCTTGGAATTTTGGTAATATTTTGTGTTATAATTCTTGGTATTTTGGTGGGTTATAATATTTCAAGTCCTAAAATAATATAACTAATACACATAATATACAAATAATCACACACATTGTTACATCTAAATATATATTATCCTAAATACATATTTAGTCACTTTTATTTCTCAAAACCAACCTCCAATATTTATAATTTTTGTAACAAAATTTATGGCAAATTTTTATATGAAAAGTCATGGTTAAAATATACTTGTAACACTTGTTTAAAAATATTTTTTTAAGTGTTTAATTTCTAGAAAAAATTTGCCATAGTTTCCCCATAAAAATGAAGGTTTCCATGCTTTCAAAGCATATCATTTTCTTTTAAAAATCATCATAGTTCATCAACAAAGCAAACAATACTTACCAAGTGCCAAAATCAAGCATTTTACACTACTTCATGAACTTGAAAATTTATAAAAATTTGTAGTAACTTAGTAGAGTGTTTAGTAAGCTTAGTTACCCTTTAAAGTGTGGTTATTTGTTTAAAAACATCATTCTTGAAAATTTTAGATCTTTACAACTTGTAACTTGATTTTCTAAAAATAATTCTTCTTGAATTTTTCTTGTTAATAATATGTTTCTACACTTGATTAACCACTAAAAATGTGATTAGTTTCCTTAAGAACCATGTTTAAGTAAATCTTGTAATTTAACTTAGTTTCTTGAGAAAATCATTTTTGAAATCACACCTTTACAAGACTTACATTATACTTTGATCATGATTATTCAAGAAAACACTTCATATTTCAAGTTCATGCTTTCACATAAGGATGATCATCTTGATTTATAACAAAATCATCCTCTCACTTGCTAGATAATGTGTTTAATCACAATCTAGCAAGTTTCATATGATTCTTAACATCATAATCACAAACAATCAACAATCAAGAAGCATAATAACACTTAAACAACATAGTTCATGATGACTTTTAGTCTTATGTTTAAGATTATGTTCTTGATCTTTAGTGTTTTTCATGATTAGTGATTTACATACACTTTTAACCAACTTAACAAGATGTAAAATGGGATTAAAAGGATCTTACTACTAGCACAAGGCTAGGGATGAACACAAGATGAAGATGATGATGAATTTGACGGTTAATAGCTTGTGAGAGAGATCCTTCCACTTCCAAAGGCTCCTAGCTTCTTATCCTTGCTTCTTACACCTTAATATCACTAGAGAATATATGGATTGAACTTGAAAGATGGTGGTGGTGGTGGCCTTGTTCTCGGCCGAGACTAGAGGGAGGAGAGGGAGAAGAATGATGTTGGTGATGGTGTGAAGAAATGAGAGTGTTATGTCTTTTGTTAGTTATATAATTCTCCAACATGTCCATAATCCATAGTGTAAGATGTTTCTAAAGGTACGACAAGATCTAATAAAATAAACAAAGAAAATCAAGGGTGGGCCACCCCCTTGTAACCGTAAGTTGAGGGGGGGGGTATAGTTAGTTGGTAATGGTTAGTTAAGTTAGTTAGTTGAAATCTAAGGGGTTTAGTTAGTGTATAAGTTCTTATGATGTTATATAGTGTGTTATGATAGTCGGGGACCATAACTAGCTTGGAAATGATAAAACAATGCTTCTAGTGAAAATTTGGTGTTTCGGGTAGTGTCCGTTTGTTCGGTTCGTTACCGGTTCGTTAAGGTGCTAAACTATGCAGTTTAGTGTGCTTTATGTTACCTTTTATGACAGTTTTGATTCCCGACACTTAGGAAAGCATTCTAGGCCATTTAACCATAATCCTGCATAATATTTAGTTGTCTAAATGTTGTTTTTTGCTGAATTCTGCAGTTTATGTGAGTTTTAGGCACTTTCCGGCACTTAAACAATCACTAGGAAGGCAGTTTTATGATCCTTACTTTCCTACACACTATACTAGTGTAACTCTTGGTTTCTGGCTCATTCTGTGTCTCATTACCATGTCTGTCTATGTACTGAACTCCGTCAGCATTTTTCTGATTTGTCTGATAACTGTGCTTACTTTGTTTCGTGCATTATTTGAATCAATAAGGTGTTGCATGCAATAATGATATGACATTATGCAATATATATGATGCACATGTATGTATGATAACAGTAATAAGAAAGTATTCATGTCATTAATTTAAATCAGCACAACCATTAAGTCATAAATTACTGTTTAAGTATTGCACGAACACATGAAATTTTAACAGTTGTCACATTCTTCCCCCGTTAAGATAATTTCGTCCTCGAAATTTAGACTACGTTAACTCCTTAGGGTTACATTATGCGTAGATGGCTATGAATAATACCAGTGTGAATAACCATGAAACCAAATCAAGACTCATTCGAATCAGGTGAATCCAAGGACAATATTACAGCATTAAGAACCCAACGGTTAAAAGGTACGTGATTCAGAATTTGATGTCAAAGTACCGGCGTAATAACTAGTGTGACTTAGTTAACAGGGGTTTAACAAAAGAGGAGTTTTGACCAATAGAACTCCGAACGATCATTCTCAATATGCAAGTGAGTTCTAGAAACAATAACATCCACTATATGAACTTTGAATCAACAAGCTCGAATGTAATAGTAACATGAAAAATGGTCCGTCAACTTTGGAACAAATAACTGAATAAAATTAGCGTGTTGACATTATTGAATTGCGATAATACACCAAAATGAAATACAACCGAATCTGGTGTATCATCGTCTTGATTCATAGTTTCATTAAGAATGTTTAAATGACGAGTCAAACGAAAAGTATACGTAGTTTCGTATGAAACGGTTGACCATGATTAGCACAAGCTTCAAGTTTGTACCGATGCCACCAGGTGTCGTAGTGAATGAAATAATTTAATAATAATGGTGACCGAACTAGTTCACCGTGTTTGAAATCAAATGAAAGTGCAATGAAGCAAATCTGAAAATTTGATTCAAACGATATCATAGGATTTTCAATTGAATATGGAATACCAAAGAACTACTGTTTTCGATCGAAGATGAAAAAGCAATAAATATCGCAAGGCATTCGATCGATAATGAAAGAACCGTTAGGAGGTACACTGGAATATAAAATGAATTTATGTACCATTGTCTTAACACACAATTGCGTTAAGACTGCTTTATCATGATAAATCAGAGCGGATTTAGAGCAAGTCAATGAATAAATAATTAAATCCATGTATGAGATGTGTAAATGAGATTAGCGCAAGCTTCAATTTAGTGAAAACACCATCACAAGGTGTCAAAATCAACATATGACTTAATAGTGTCGTAGACCGAACAAGCCTACTACGACTCAGAACAAATGAAACACTTGTTAATAAGAATTTGAATATGATGTTTTCAATACATCATATGGTGTCTTGAATTGAATATGTGTAATGGACAAGTTCAAACAACTGAACTTGGTTTCAGCGCAATCCGACAATAAATATATGTATTGACAAGGAAATTTCGGCATGGTTACAAAGATAAACCATGTATGTAACTGGAACGGAAAAGAAGTTTCAAGAAAGTATGTTGTCTTGATAACAAAGGAGCCAACCATTACAATAATGCAGGTCATTCGAATCACAATCAATAATTAGATTTAGCGAAATAATATTTGAACTTTGATGAAACGCTTATTCGAAACAAGACCACATGCGTAACAAACGATGCATGCGTAACCTATCAAGTTTCAAGAAATGAAGCAATGAGTATTCGCTATAATGAAAGAAATGATCGTGATACAAGGACCATTAAGAGGAGTAGGGATGTGAAAATCTACTCACTAGATGCAAAAGTCGGAATTTCAATAAAAGAAATTTAAGTACTTTACCTGTTCGGTTAACTAAAATAGCATACACGACAGAATAATGGTGTTTGCCCGAGTTAATAGACGTGGTTCCAACGTGATAACCTTTAATAAACTTCGTTATAAGTTCCCGAAGGTCCTAAGTGCACGTTTCCTAAACCCTCAAATTTTGTATTCTGTGTGTAACTGTTTTGTGTAACGTGTATAAAACACAACACTAGCGCATGTCTAAAAACAAATTTTTGACACACTGTTCTTCGGTGTACTTTCTTCCTGAATCCGCAGCCGATGATAACCCGATCAAAGTTCAATCTTTGAATAGTAGTTGGATCCTTGTAGTTGGTCAAATAAATCATTAATCCTTGGCAAGGGATGCCGATTCTTGACAGTTAGCTTGTTCAGCTCCCGGTAGTCGATGCACATTCGAAAGCTACCATCCTTCCTTTTGACGAACAACGCTGGAGCTCCCCAAGGCGAGAAGCTCGGCCTTATGAATCCTTTATCTAGTAACTTCTGAAGCTGCGTGGGTAACTCTTCCATCTCTGGAGGCGCAAGTCGATAAGGCGCCTTGGCTACAGGCATGACGCCTGGAACCAAGTCAATGTGGAATTCGACTCATCGTTGAGGATGTAATCCTAGAAAGTGTTCGGGGAAGACCTCAGGATATTCCCTTACCACAGGGATATCTACAAGTTTTATAACACAACCTCTTAATCACTTCATTCGTCTCTACTAACTTCCCGTTAGCCAATTCTATCGAATACCGGATGTCTAACTTACTAGCAACTAAACCAAGCATGTTCTTACAAGTCTAGAGATAGGAAGCTAAAATCGGCACCAGTATCAAATAGCACAGATGCATAACGTTGATTAATAGAGAACGTACCAGTAACCACGTTTGGATCACGGCGTGCTTCCCTAGCTCCGATGTTGAACACTCTTCCACGTGCCTGATTGTTTTTAGGGCAATATTTCCTGAAATGCCCTATGTCACCACAGTTAAAACAACCTTGACCACGTCCTTGATCATTACCATTTTTTCCTTGATGGTTGTTGTTGTTGTTTTCTCCACGACTTCCACTACCAGCCTGGTTCCCATATCCACCGCGATTTCCATTTCCTCCATGGTTTTGGTTTCCCGTCTGATTTCCATACCCACCTTGACCTCCATTTCCACGTCCAGCACCATGCCAACACGTCTCCTTGGCATGCCCCACTTTTCCACAGTTATCACATTTTCCATACCTACATCGTCCGGTACGATAACGTTGGCAATTGTCGCACTTAGGTAGGTTACCCACGTACCTTTTTCCCCTATCAGCATTGTTGTTGTTATTCGCCCGAGTAACCTTCTTGAAATTTGTAAACTTCCACTTGTTCTCCCCAGATGACTACACATGAGTCTCTTTTTTCTTCTCAGTGATTGAAAATTTTCCCAATCTAACCGCTTCTTCAGTGAGCGCCACACTTAAGTCAATAGCATCAGTAATTGTTAGAGGCTTTGATGCTATCACCATGCTCAGAATCTAAGGTGCTAATCCCCATATTAATCGTTCTATCCTCTTAAACTCTGGTTCCACCAGATATGGAACAACTCGCGACAAATCATGAAATCTCTGCACATATTCCGCCACCTTTGGACCTTCCATTTTCAAGTTCCAGAATTCAGTTTCCAACTTCTGGATTTCTGCTCGAGAATAATACTTTTTACGCATCAGCTCTTTCAGTTCATTCCATGTCAAAGCATACGCAACAGCCTCACCCAACGTCTAGACCTGAAGATTCCACCACGATAATGCTCCATCTAGAAACAGTCTAGAAATGTATGTAACTTGATGCTCCGGGGTACATTTACTCATTCGCAAAATAGAATCCGTCTTTTCGACCCAACATACAAAGGCTACGGAACCCCTAGTGCCGTCGAAATTCAGGGGCTTGCAGTCCAAAAAACTGCTTGTAGGTGCAACCTGTATACAAGCAACATCATTCACAGAAAGCATTAGCAACGCATACTTGGAAATGTCCAAACGTATTGTAATGTGCCTTAGGTGACTTAAACATTACCATTTGGTGGGTTATTCCCTGAGGTACCTTCTCTATGTTCGGAGCGAAGGGCCTCGTGCTGTGCGATGGCCTGTGAGATGCGCTTTTGTAATTCTGCCTCGGTCGTTGGCAGAGGATTGTTGCTATCGGTGTTCCTCCAAGGCGGCATCTTTCTTCTAAGAAGAATATCAGATAGGTCAGGTTTTATTCGTCAAGTAAATAAATAGTTGTCTAGAGGTCGTATGTACATATACATATAGGCAATCATCATAGCAAGCAATCAAGCAACAACATAAGCTTAGCACAACATGTAAATTAGCAAAGTGTTTAGTGAGAACATGGCGATTGAGCTTTCATTAATTACCGACCACAGTTACATTGTTTACAAAGTGTATCACATCAAAAGAGACATAGGGTCACACCACCCTTGTCCAATAAGTCTGTCAATATACCAAAAATCACATGGTCAAAAGTGGTCTTCAAAAGTCTTCACAATCTCGGCTCAATAGTAGTGCTCTCACCAAAAGTAATGCACCTGCATAAGACCAAAAACCTACTGTACTGATGGCGGAGGAGGAGGATGAGGGAAGAAAAGCAAACTTGGAACATGTGCGAGCTCCTCCTCGAGCTCATACACACGGTGAAGCAAGTAACTAATCTGCCGATCGACAGTAAGGGAGCGGGCATCAAAACCCGGGAAAGGAGCAGGAGCACCAGGTGGATGTGCGAAAGGAGATGACGATGAATGCGAAGGATTAAAAGTGGACTGATAGGGGCAAGGTGGACATGGAGGAGTCAGCTCAAGTTCCAAAACTCTACGACTCAATACCTCAAACTGTAACTGAAGCGACAAAAGCAACTCATCCCGTGTGTAGCCAACAAAATGGGAGGGGTGATAGGGGTCTGAGATCGGCATAGAGTATGGCAGGAACCATCGGAATGGCTCATCAAGCGGTGTAGATGTGAAGGGAGCAAATGATACAATCTGTGGAATCAGAGGGAAAGCTCCTGAAGCAAAAAGGGTCATGTCTCGGGGGCTGGCCCAAAGTACCTTCCCCTGGACGGGGTGTAGGGATGTCCTGGAGGAAAACAATCGGCAAATCAATGCGGTGGACATAAGACTCTACATGAGGGAGAGGAGCAATATCAGCGGTGCAGGTGGAGGAGTAAATGGCTCAGCAAGAGGAAGATCAACAGGTGCGGGTACTGGGTCTGGAATAGGTGGTGCGATATCAGGTAATCCAAACGGGACATGGTCTGGATCAAGAATCGGCTCAGGATTAATAGGTGCAACTTCAGGCTGACCAAAATGAATAGGGTCCGGCTCGAGGACATGCTCGGGGTCGGGTTGAGGTGTGGGGTCACGAGCAGGAGATGGTGCAGCAGACATAGCGGTGTTGTCGTCGGATTCAGTAGCGAAAAGCTGTAATCCGGCTGTCCGTAATGCTGAAGAAGTCACAGACTCAGATGAGTCTGAAACTGAATGTAGACTGGAATCAGAAGATATCTCAATGACAGGAACAACAGGAGGTGGGGTAGCTAGAACATCCTTATCTATCTCCCCGTCGCCCTGGGCGTCAGCTGGGGGACCGTCTACAAACAAATAGACATCGTCATCAAACAAGTCATCGAACGGCTAATCCTCGGGAGGAATGACCACAAGAGGAACGAGATCGAGGATCAGAGCCACGATGTGCTCACCATCGGGGTTACCAATGATGAGGTGATCATGGACTGGAGCAGGAATGTCAAAAGGATCCTCGTCAGGGAAACCATCAGCAATAGGTAAATCATCGCCAAAATCTGGTAGCGCGAACAGTTGGAAGTCGTCTTCATCCTCGGACAGCATGTCAGGATCACTCTCAGTGTCCGACGTATATATCTCTGGTGCGAGCATAACCTCGTCGTCCGAAACGACTACCATCAGGTCGTGGGCATCAGACAACCCACTCTCTGAGGATGACATGTGTGCCTGTAACATAGTAATCATAACATGTGTACATATATTAACCACTAACACTCAGTATATGCAAACAAGGACAGTCTATCATGTAATCATGTGTTCACATTATCGTTCATGAAACTTTTTCTATCTTTCCTAGTCTACCCCATGCAGACTAAGCCACCATTGTGACCTTGCATTGTGTTTCTTGTCTTTCCTTTTTGTAAAATCGTTTGTTCCATGGATCTTGGCATTTTGTGTATGCAATGAAAACATGTTGTAAAAACATTTTCATGGGAGAGCCCTAATGATTGTAGTCTAGACTCGAGAAGGAATCCTAGTTCGCTACAATCGAAGCTCTGATACCAAACTGTCACAACCTGACTTTTGCGGAAGCGTGATTATGTGTGACTTGCTTAATATCATTGCACTCAGCCATAACAAACATCTATATGATAAAACCATGATGTTTATCTATAAATTAAGTTTCAAAATATTACAACCATCACAAACCAAGATTTTAGGATTCAAATACAACACAACAGAGTTTTAAGTTCCATATTGGACTTCACAAAAGACACTAGTAAAAGCAAGGCTTTGAACCATGTATCCTATCAAGGATAAAACACACGATTCAAACCCTTCAGTGCTGGATGACATCACTTATTTGAAGACACAACTTGATATCTTGAACGCCCGCCAGATCCATAATCAATTTCCTGAAATACATGTAGTTTGAAAACATCAACAAAAGTTGAGCGAGTTCATGTATTTTGTTTGTGTGCACGAATAACCTTGTAAACATTTGTATGTACGTATTTGTAAACCGGTATGAAAGCAACAAGAAAACAAATCAATTAATGGTTTGCAAGGCCATTAATATGTTTGCAACGATGTAGGAATGGCTCAATCCTTTATGCGTATTTCGTACCGGGCCATCCAGCGAGAACAACATAGTCGCCTCATGGTCCAACCCGCGGGCTCATGGGCGGGGCTCGCAACACCCAATAGATCTATCACTCATGCCCCTCGGTCCTTAAATAAGGATTAATGGTCTTAAGTTAATCGCCTACCCATTCACATGATCTAATAGTTCATTCCTTAGCTAACCATAACATTTGTAATCATCGAAACATTTGTAACATGTATTTCACCCCCGAAGTTATAAAACCGAAAACAGTTAAAAGAAAAAGGGGGACATGAACTCACAGACTTGCGTTCTTCGATCAAATAACTCAAAGCGTCTTCCCAATTGCACGACTACCTACAAACGTGCTATGGTCTATTAGACGGGTGGGTCATGCCTTGAATTTAAGTCTTAATTAGTATTTTTGAGTTACATTTCTTTGTGTCTTAATATTATCCCAAAGTATATAATTGTTTGTTAAAATAATATATTTTAAATTGACACAATATGTACTTATACATGTATATCTTCCCCAAGGATGGGTGTATTCGTACTTGTATTCTTAACCTTGTATATTTTTGCCAAGTATTGGTGGCGTATTCCAGTGTGTATTTATACGTACGAGGATACGTATTTTCTTGTGTTTATTAAGTATTTTTATACTTAATTTTGTATTTACACTTTCCGGAATATTATTTTAATAAAATCATCAACATGAATATATTCTTAAAATATATAAATATTTTAAGAAAACTTGTATAGAAAATTATTTACATTACTTTCTTGGCTAAAATATTTATATTTTCATATAAATCTCAAAAATAATATATTTTCAAGATTAGCTTAGAAAATATTTATAAATTCATTTTTCACCACAAAAATAATATGTTCTAATTTTATGTTAGAAAATATATATTTCCTTCTAAAATATTGTATTTTCTAATTGTTCAAGAAACATATATATTTTTCCTTTGCCCAAAAATAATATATTTCCTTCTTGTAAAAAATATGATTTATTTTGTAACAATTATAAAAATCATACTTTCGTTTTCTTGGTTTCCAAAATACCGTTTACCAGAATATACTTATGAATTTAATTCTGAAATATTTATGTAAGTTATATTCCTTGCTCGGTTTCTCCAATTTTGGGTATAAATTATATATTTATTTTCTTGGAATTTTGGTAATATTTTGTGTTATAATTCTTGGTATTTTGGTGGGTTATATTATTTCAAGTCCTAAAATAATATAACTAATACACATAAGATACAAATTATCACACACATTGTGACATCTAAATATATATTTTCCTAAATACATACATATTTAGTCACTTTTATTTCTCAAAACCAACCTCCAATATTTATAATTTTTGTAACAAAATTTATGGCAAATTTTTATATGAAAAGTCATGGTTAAAATATACTTGTAACACTTGTTTAAAAATATTTTTCTAAGTGTTTAATTTCTATAAAAACTTTGCCATAGTTTCCCCTTAAAAATGGAGGTTTCCTTGCTTTCAAAGCATATCATTTTCTTTTAAAAATCATCACAATTCAACAACAAAGTAAACAATACTTACCAAGTGCCAAAATCAAACATTTTACACTAATTCATGAACTTGAAAATTTATAAAAATTTGTAGTAACTTAGTAGAGTGTTTAGTAAGCTTAGTTACCCTTTAAAGTGTGGTTATTTGTTTAAAACCATCATTCTTGAAAATTTTAGATCTTTAAAACTTGTAACTTGATTTTCTAAAAATATTTCTTCTTGATTTTTTTCTTGTTAATTTAACCACTAAAAATGTTATTAGTTTCCTTAAGAACCATGTTTAAGTAAATCTTGTAATTTAACTTAGTTTCTTGAGAAAATCATTTTTGAAATCACACATTTACAAGACTTACATTATACTTTGATCATCATTATTCAAGAAAACACTTCATATTTCAAGTTCATGCTTTCACATAAGGATGATCATCTTGATTTATAACATAATCATTCTTTCACTTGCTAGATCATGTGTTTAATCACAATCTAGCAAGTTTCATATGATTCTTAACATCATAATCACAAACAATCAACAATCAAGAAGCATAATAACACTTAAACAACATAGTTCATGATGACTTTTAGTCTTATGTTTAAGATTATGTTCTTGATCTTTAGTGTTCTTCATGATTAGTGATTTACATACACTTTTAACCAACTTAACAAGATGTAAAATGGGATTAAAAGGATCTTACTACTAGCACAAGGCTAGGGATGAACACAATATGAAGATGATGATGAATTGCTGGTTAATAGTTTGTGAGAGAGGTCCTTCCACTTCCAAAGGCTCCTAGCTTCTTATCCTTGCTTCTTACACCTTAATATCACTAGAGAATAGATGGATTGAACTTGAAAGATGGTGGTGGTGGCCTTGTTTTTGGCCGAGACTAGAGGGAGGAGAGGGAGAAGAATGATGTTGGTGATGGTGTGAAGAAATGAGAGTGTTATGTCTTGTGGTAGGACAAGATCTAATAAAATAAACAAAGAAAATCAGGGGTGGGCCACACCCTTGTAATCGTAAGTTGGGGGGGGGGTATAGTTAGTTGGTAATGGTTAGATAAGTTAGTTAGTTGAAATCTAAGGGGTTTAGTTAGTGTATATGTTGTTATGATGTTATATAGTGTGTTATGATGGCCGGGGACCATAACTAGCTTGGAAATGATAAAACAATGCTTCTAGTGAAAATTTGGTGTTTCGGGTAGTGTCCGGTTGTTCGGTTGGTTACCTGTTCGTTAAGGTGCTAAACTATGTAGTTTAGTGTGCGTTTTGTTACCTTTTGTGACAGTTTTGATTCCTGACACTTAGAAAAGCATTCTGGACCATTTAACCATAATTCTGTATAATATTTAGTTGTCTAAATGCTGATTTTTGCTAAATTCTGCAGAATTCTGCAGTTTATGTGAGTTTTAGGCACTTTCCGGCACTTAAACTATCACTAGGAAGGTAGTTTTATGATCCTTACTTTCCTACACACTATACTAGTGTAAGTCTTGGTTTCTGGCTCATTCTGTGTCTCATTACCATGTCTGTCTATGTACTAAACTCTGTCAGCATTTTTCTGATTTGTCTGATAATTGTGCTTACTTTGTTTCATGCATCATTTGAATAAATAAGATGTTGCATGCAATAATGATATGCCATTATGCAATATATATCATGCACATGTATGTATGATAACAGTAATAAAAAAGTATTCATGTCATTAATTTAAATCAGCACAACCATTAAGTCATAAATTACTGTTTAAGTATTGCACGGGCACATGAAATTTTGACAGTTGTCACATACCAGTCTTCGTTGGATGAAGATATGAAGAATCCTTAGTGTTTCTTCAACAGCCACCACCCCTCTTCAAGAACACGACCACTGTTTACTTGCAGATCTGAGATTTTGACGAAAAATACCTCAAAACGATGATGAAAACTTGATAATTTTGGTGTAAAACGTAAAACCCAACTCTTGTGTATGGTCTGTTTCGTCTAGATCCATACTTTTCGGGTCCAGATCTGTACTTTTATTTATTTACACCACATTTACATCTTGAACAAAAATCACAGATTTAGAGCACATGTGACTTAGCAAACTGTTAGATTCACTAAACCGGGCACCATGGCTCTGATACCAATTGTAGGTTCGAGATTTCGGACCGTAACCCGTGATTAGTGTGTGATTATGTTCAAGACGGGAGAGATTAGAGACCGATAAACAATTTCTTTGTGTTAATCCGGTAGTATAACATTACAAAGCGGCCCGATTACAAGCTAACCGAACAATACCAAAGGAGTATACATCCGGGGAGAGACCAAGTGGTGATCTCTCCCCCAAACTCTAAAACTTTCCTCCAAACTCTCTGCCCTCTCTCTACTTTCAAATGAACAAGGGGTTGGTATTTATACCCACACCCACTTGTCTTGCAAACACACACGGTCAAACACATAACCCTCTCGTTTAACCACTTCAAACGAGCGGGTCAATACACGTTCATTTGACCGTTTCACTAACTATTACATAATCAACATTAAATAAAACTAATTTATTCGAAGAACATCGGACACAAAAACTGCACCAACAGTCATCAATCGGGTCCTGCAAATCAATGACCACAAACAAAATTAAAACTAAATCTTACATCTAGTTGGTTTTCCTTAATGGTTTAGACTAATACAGCCACACTAAACAATAGTAAAAGCATAATACCTAGCACATACAATGTTTTTACTTTCTGAAGTTAACATGTTTATAACTTTATATCATTGGTATCGCTACTACCTGGTTTGGTTTTGGTTTATTTCTTCAGTTTTCTTGTCCAAATCTTAGAATTAATCAATGTCGTTTTGGGTTTTTCAACATTTCATAGATTTGATCTGATTTTTATGATGAACATTTCTTCATATAGATTGTTTATGAGGATTGTAATATTTGTATGTTATTTGTTATACATCTAACTTATCTCATCCATATTTCCTTTTGCTTGTTCTTCTTCAGGAGTTGGTTATCTTGTCTAAATCTGGAAGTGTATGGCAGTAGTTATAAAAGTATCTAATAGCATTCATAACTTTATCGAGCCGGGGTCTCATTGGAAGCAGCTTCTCTATTCCTACGGGGTAGAGGTAAGGATGTCTACATCTTACCCTCCTCAGACCCTACCTTAGGTTTGCTATTGGTGGGATTTACTGAGTATGATGATGACGAACATTTCCTTTTTATGGTTAAATGAATTTTCTTTCTAGAGTCGCATTTATGTTCCATTTAGCGGTTGTACATTTTTGGTAAAAATACTGGTTACATTAGGATACCTGTTTTCGTCCATATGACATGGGGTGGACATATGAAGTCATAACATAATATATGCTTTTTTAATATGTTTATGCTTGGTTTGAGTGTCCATGTGACATGGAGGGGACATATGAAGTTATAATAACATAATATATGCTTTATTTGTATGTTTATGCTTAGTTTGACTGTCTACTGTTTGATGCAGGGGAGCAACAACAGTTGAAGAGATGCTGACAATAGATATCAAACCTGGGTGGAAAAATGGGACAAAAATAGATCTTGTTTTCATTATCGACGAGAAACTACACACTGTTTTTAAAAGGGTTGGTAATGATCTTGTTGTCACCCAAAAGATATCTCTAGTCAAAGCTTTAACGGGCTACACTGTCCAGCTGTCAACACTGGATGGACAAAACTTAACTATTCCAATCAATTCTGTTATTAGCCCTACTTATGAAGAAGTGGTCAAAGGAGAAGGGATGCCTATATCCAAAGAACCGACAAAGAAAGGGAACTTAATGGTAAAATTCAAAATCAAGTTCCCTAGAACACTTACCTCAGAGCAGAAAACTGGCATCAAAAGATTGTTGTCTTCGTGAACACATTTACTGCCAAAGACATGTAATTTCACATGTATTTTATTTCTTTTGTTTCATTAATGGCTTTCGTTTGAGCGTTTGAAGATGGTAGTTCCGTAGTTGTGCGCTAGCTGCCAGCAAGTTGGTGAATTAGAACATACAGGCTGGTTCATATTTTAACCTTTTAATGTTTATAAAGGAATGGAATATTGGAGTTGCTTTAGTGTAGCTTTTTCTTTTAGTAAACTGTGAGATTTGTAAATTAAAGGCTTTTCTGAAGATTTTTGTATTTTTAGATTGTACGTGTGGTAACTAACTTACAGAATGACATTTGAAAAATCTAAATACTATGAAAACAACCTTAAAAATGCAAATCAACATGTTTTTTTTTAATAAACTGTTCTCTGGTGCATATGGAAGTCTAGAAACAGTGCAGTTTTTGAAGGTAAACAAGGGTCGTTGCAGCAGACCATTGGAGAGGTTAAAAACTTGAGCTTCTTCTGGGTCAAAGTTAGGTCTAATTAATAAGGAGGAGCTGGATTGGGAGACCTGGAGTGGTTTTAAAATGTATAAAATGGGTTGGTAGAGGTTATGTACTTGTTTAGTGTTTCTTTGTTTAGTGAATGATGTACTATGTGTACTGCTACTTCCTCGCTAGCATTTGATAATGGCGAATATTTTGTTGATCTTTCAAGAAACAAAAAAACTGTTGTAAAAGGATTAGTAGGTGGATATTAGTATGCGCTGTAAACCACAATGTATTTATATATATTATGAAAGGTTACAACACCATGGTATTTAAGGAAACAATATCCTATGTTGAATCTAAACATAGAGCAAATTATAACCTATAGTGCAAAGCCTATTATGTAATGTAATGTATGTTTACAAGCTCCCTCAAGCTAAGAATGTGCAACTATCTGAAGTGACCATAAAAACGAAATTATTGGAGTATCAGGACTTTTTGCAAAAACATCACCATGTTGGACATCCGTTGAGATACATTTCAAATACAATTCTCTATATGTGTCACTTTCTCTCTTAACATTATTGTCACACCATAATTAACATGGCAGCTTGATGCATTGGAGTTCCCAAGTTAAATTCATGGCTTGAGTGATATGAATTCAGTTACGGTGTTTCCTAAGACTTTATATTCCACTTTTTAGACAAACATTATACTATTTGTTGCTTTGCAAAAGTCGATGTAAACCTGTGAACATCCCAGCCTCCAACAAATAATATCACAAAGGCACCATACTTTTATCAGTGGAAAGTCCAAAAATTTCATAGCTAGACATTGGCATGTGGTAGGTGGTAGGAAGATTCATATGTTGAGAGAGGCATGATGTGGAACGGTTGATTGTTTTTTGTGGAACGATGTTGTTTTTTACTTAAACACACATGCCTTACAATATAGATTCGATCAGCTTTTAAGATTAGTACGTCTATATCCATGATGGGAATCCGAAGAAAACCAACGAGTTTCTTGGGAAGGATAAAGCACATCTTTATCATATTAGGTAAAAATAAACACATAACCGCCGATAGCTAGAGCTCCATGCATACGCCTTAAGGGAGTTGACAAGATCGAAGACCAGGATCCCAATTAACAGGAATGCTTTACATATAAATACATCATTTCACTCTCAGAGGTTAAGATCGCAGATGAATCAAGAAGATTAAAAGATTTGGACTGATGTCGAGTGGAGCTTTCAACCCAGACAACCTAGATGTACAATTCATTAACCATTTAGGATTCATTACTTTTATGTACACCACAAAGTGGTGGGTCATTTGAAACTACAACAACCCATATAATAACTTACTACCTGTACAACAACAAAGATTGTGGAGGCCATACCTCATCAATCAACTGTACTAATGTGCAATCCTATTGTGTAAAGACAAAAAAAAAAAAAAAACTCAGGTTTTATTTTATTATAGCTATTTTAGTGGTATCATGCCACAACCATCTTGATACATTCCATTGATCTTAAAACACAATCCCTGTAAGAATATTAACAACACGTTGATTCGACAAAAAAAATGAGACGGGATCCAGAAACTAAAATGGCACTAGAAAGCGGAACTCAAACGCAAATACCAAATTATCAGGCTAGAATTATTACCATTGGCACATACAAATGAAAGTGTTATTTGAATCACAATATCTATGGAAGATTATTGAAGAAGGATGTTAGTACATTTTGGTGTGTCTGTTGCTATTCGAATAGGCTAGATTAATATTAGTAGTGTGCGGAATAGTGTGTATTGTATGGTTATTTGTTTAGCGAATGGGACTCAATCGTTTAGGATGTTAAATAACCGAGTCTAGGGTAAACGATTGAACTCAATCACTAAGAGAAGTCTTAGTGATTGAGCCAATCACCTATAAATACGAGAAACCGCATTCGCTATTGATAACTTTGAGGTTTAGAGCGATTGAGCGTGTGTGTTTGCGAGGAGATCAAGATGTGATCTCTCGTGCTAAATTGTCGATGTAAACTCTTTCAGTACTAATGAATCTATGTCGGTTCTTTAACGTTTATGTACTGAATTAGTTTTCTATCTCAAACTTATATTTTCTATCAAATGCAATTAGATTTTTGGTCCTAGCAAAGGATACGGGAAATTACTGTTAAATTCACCAGACACTACAACAAACAAATATAGGGAAACCTTGAAACGTGACAAGAAGGCCCTTTACATACTTTTACATAAGCTGTCTCGGGAAGAACAATGTGTTAAAATGATAAAATTATAAACCCTGCTATGTGTTAGTAAATAAGCTTAATTATTGTTATATGTTATGTATTATTAAGATAATTAACTTAGGATTATATGTATGTATGACAATTTAAGCGAAGAGACATGTAGGTTGGTTAGACACCGTTTAAATGACGGTTGTTCCCGCCATAATTAACCGCCGCAAAAGCGTCTTCTATGATGTATATATGATGGTTGCCGGCAATCTTTGCCGGGTACCAAGACATTTCTATTTCCAATTCGAAGTGTCCATTTGTTACAAGTCTGCACTCATACTTGTTCTTGTGAAACTAAAATATGAATCTAAATACCCATGTTTATTCCGCTGCAAATCAGAATGATTTCCAACAAAGTGGTATCAGATCCACGGTTGGATGTGAAGAAGATCTCAAACCAATGGCATCCATGATGCCCTGCAAACATTGCACTGATGAAAAGAAAGAATGACGGAGAACAAATTCACTGCACAAAAGATGTTACTATTGTAACGAACCCGGCCATCAAATCGTTTCATGTAAAACAAAGGAGAACGATGAAGCAACCCTATTGATACGACAAGCCATTAATACCGGCATTCAACAACAAGAAGTCAACGAATATCATGGCATGGAATTCATAGTTACTGGTACAGAAGGAGCGTTATGGTCCGATATCTGGTATGTAAGCATGTATTTTAAACATCACTACGCGGGAATTTAGATGTATTTAAGAGAATTAAAAACATGTTCGGAGTTGAAACTAAAACCGGTGAAAACAATTTCTTTTTTATAAAAGGAATTGGGGCAGTGGATGTAATGTCTGGGAACGAGAAGTTTCGAATTCAGAGTGTATTCTACACCCCTGAATTAGATCGAAACATTCTCAGTTTGGATCAATTAATAATTCAAAGCTATACGGTTAAATTCACCGGAGAAAAGTGTAGAATCTTTCCTACCTTTAGTGTTCCTGTTATAAATAAAAGGAAGATGAAATCGGTGTAAAAGAAAGGCAGTCTATAATCAACAACGAATCGGATCAAGATGTGTACAAAACAGATTATTTGAATAACTATTTCGAAAATCTGAATTTGTCTACCGATGAACCCAATTGGAACATCATGATTCTCCAAGCAATGAAGTTTAAAGAATTTCAAGAGTGTAAAGCACTGCTTGAGATGTTGGAAGACGTTGATTATGTTCCAAAGTACAAGTTCAATCTGGAAACAAAATTTGATGAAATGGTAGAATGGTTTTTAACGGAGAAATTAGAAATATCTACCAGGCCAATTCCGGCATACGCATCTGACAATCGAAAAATTAATCTACTTGAATTATATCTAGTAGTGAAAAGAGAAGGAGGACACAGGAATGTCACCGAAAACAATTTATGGGCTGTGGTTGCAAAGGATATGGGATTCGAGTATCATTATGGAGAATTCATGAGGTTAATATATGCAATGTACCTTGACATCCTAGTTTACTACTACAAGTTTAAAACTACACAAACAAGAGTATATGAGAAAGAGATGGTGAAAAAAATGGTGGATGGAACTGCTGCTGTTCAAATGGAAAGGAACTCAAGAAGTGACAATGTTGCTGAACAAGATGGAGAGCATTATGCATTTTATGCACGTAATGACTGGCACGGGCTGAAAAAGCTGCAAAAGAGGAGGAGGTTCGATTTCAAGCAAGCTGAAAAGGCACTAGATGAAGCAAACAGGAGTGTTATGATGCATTCTAGAAAGAACAATTAAGTTTACGGGAGTGTGTTAGTAAATAAACTTAATTATTGTTATATGTTATGTATTATTAAGATAATTAACCTAGGATTATATGTATGTATGACAATATAAGCGAAGAGGCATGTAGGTTGGTTAGACATCGTTCAAATGACGGTTGTTCCCGCCATAATTAACCACCGCATAACCGTCTTCTATGATGTATATATGATGGATGCCGACAATCTTTGCTGGGTACCAAGACATTTCTATTTCCAATTCGAAGTGTCCATTTGTTACAAGTCTGCACACATACTTGTTCATGTGAAACCAAAATATGAATCCAAATACCTATGTTTATTCTGCTGCAAATCAGAATGATTTCCAACACTATGTGTATTTGATATTCTAAACATGTTTGAAATCGAAATAATAGAAGGATTTTTTTATTTCAATAGTACCACTGCTATTGTAAACCAATTGTGTTTGATTGTAGAAAAAATAGAGGAACAATGAATTGTGGAGAAAATACTTAGAAGCTTGACATGAAAATTTGAATCCGTCAATGTTGTTACACTACAAGAAGTATATATCATTAGCGGCGACACCATTAGCGGCGACACCATTAGCGGCGATAGGCCACATGTCGCTGCTATTGGTCAATCCGCGTCCTGTCGCCGCTATTGGTCATTCCGCGTCCCGGAGTCTGAAACCAAACCCCAGCCGTTGATCAAAATCCTGATCAAACGGTTGGGGATTTAAAAGGTATTAGCGGCGACAAGATCATGGTCATTAGCAGCGACATGTGTCTCTACTAAAAGTAGGTGTTAGAAGTTTAAACCCTACCCACACAAACCTTATCTCTGGTCAACCCTTTAGCGGTGACGTTTCTTGTAGTGTTATAGAGGAATTAAAGGATATGAACACTATGTCCACCAAAGATTAAATGGGTATATTGCAATCACATGAGTTATGGTGGTTACAATATGATATTACATCTACAGGTCAAGTTTTCCAAATGAAAAACTCAAGGATTCCAAGGTATGAAAATTCATTTAGAACAAGAGCGATAGGATTAGATATGGCGTTTATTAGTGGCAGACCTCGGAACTTTTCCATGGGAATGCGGAATATTTTTAAAGATTTTAGGCCCTAGATATAAAAAAAAATTTGGTTCATATTGGGTCGGGTCATTTAAAAAAAAGAACATCAAATTACAATTTACATAACTATTAAAAGCACGTCAAACGTCATTACAAACATGTTTAAAATTTTGTCATACGGGTTTTCGTTTTTTTAAATCTATGCAAAATATCATCTAGAGCTACTTTCCTAATGGTTCCTCTCCACAAATCTCGCCAAAACTTCCCTAATCATGGTTCCTATAACATATAAATCCATCAATAAGTTCATAAAAAACACTAAACACTTAAGCAAAATAAACAATCATGTTCAACCATATTCCATAATTTTCAATTTTAATTTTCAAGCCCTAGTAAAGTCTAGAATAACAACAAAAAAAAAAAAAAAAAAATCACAACAACAAAATCATGTTACCAAAGTGTAGAACAACAAGAAACGTATATCAAAACACATAAAATTTCAAACCCTTTTAAATCTCTATAACTCTATTTCTCCTAATAAACAACCTAAAAACATATAAAAGTAAAGGTACCTCATTAAATTTTAGATTCCGGGTGGTGGGGTGGCTGGAATCTAGTTTTATGGGGAGAATACAACCGCATGTAGGTCCCTGAAAGGATCCAAGAACAAGGTGATTTCAAGTTATCAAATGCATAAAACAGGTGCGGAATCCCTGATTTACACACAACCAAGCAAGAGCACTGACAATCAAGAACAACCAAATCACTCAAAAAGTTTCTCAATTAAATTTGACAGAGTAACAATACAAAAACTTCAATACAAGCTCCAATATTCTCTCAAAATGCACTCTTCTAGAATGAACCCTAACCTGCTGTATTCATAGACGATACGGCAGGGGAACACACGAAGCAACACGAAATACATAACAACAGGAGGAAGCACTAGCTTGGTGTCACACGAAATATAAGAGATATACACGAAACATGTGTATTTCGTGATATTGTGTTTCGTGTCCCATTATATTTTGTGTATACAAAAACAATTCATGCAAAAGTCATGTTTTGTGTGATTACAAAATAAACAGAATGTTGTTAAGTTATGAATGAACATGACATCATTATCATGACATCGTGATGATGTCATTATCGTCTCGTATCATTTCATCGTCAGTTGCATCTTGTATGCCGAGTCGAACCGACGGAGGGACGCCGTCTATCACACCCCGACCGCGTAAAACAATAAACCGCGGTGGAAATGTCGGGAAGTGGAGCGACAAAATTATTGTTTCACAACCATGGTAATTGAAGTTCGGTTTTATTTATTAAGCATGATTACATTGTCTTGGGAATTAAAGGAAATACAACATAAGATAAACTATTCTTGCATCTTTTATGTCACTAAGGCCCGAGTCCGCCTAAGTGTATCTTGATTAACCCTATGCATTAGCTCCTGAAAACACATGTGAAAATAGGTACGTCAGCATAAAAATGCCTGTGAGATACATAGGTTTTATTGATAAAGGATTCATGACTTGTAGTTGAAAGAAATGTTTAACAAAATGTTAGTCATGAATCCTATTAAAAGTGTTTTCTTCTATAAACCATACGAAATTCGATAAGGAAATCAAATGTTATAAAAGAAACATGTAAGGTTAAATGAATAACCAAGTAAAATGAGTTTGTATAAAATATGTCATTTGTAAATCAATGTCTTGTGTAAATGTGTCGTTTGTATAAAATGTATCATGTCTTTGTCTAAGTGGTTTAGGTAACGCTACGATATGTAATATCATAAGAGCATTTATATATAGGAAGTAACAGCGGCGTATCCACCATGCGTTAATCATAATACACACGTTTCGCTATTTAAATCACTTATCACTAATCACCAAAAATGTCTTGTTTAAAAAAATGTCAAAATGTTTATGTGTAAACAATGTCCAATGTCAAATGTAAATCATGTCTAGTATAATCAAATGTTATGTATGGCAAGTAAAAGTATCTACTCAAACCATATATATAATGTCAATGTGTAATCAAATGTCATGTATAGTGAATACAAAGTATTTACTCAATCCCATAGATAAAATGTACAAAACAATGTATTTGAATAAATCATAGTTTAAGTCAAAGGTTATGTTTTGCAAAATCAATGCTTTACTGATACAAACATTTATGCAGTATTGTTTATCACATATATTCAAGCCTTGAGACTGTCGGATAAACCTTTAAACAAATCAAAGGTTTATCACAAATGTTTTCGAATTCTGTCATTCCTTACGTACAAACCAACCTAGGATTCCAGGAATGGGAGTTGTCAATTCCTATGGTACCACTACATACTACCGAGCGGCGTGATCAGTGTTAATGAATGTATTTTTGACCCGTTAAATAAACCAAATGTAAGCATCTTATGTGAAAACAATGTACTAAGTATGCTAAATGAACATACATAGCAAAAATGTAATGTAATCAATGTGTACATATGCTATAAACATATGAAACAAATGTGTTTATGAAATCAATGTGCTAGCATGCTCAGTGAACATACATAGCTAAGCATAAATGAACTCATGTACTATATGCGTAGTAATGAACATAGCAAATAATGTCATGAAAGCATGAAAAGCATGAAAGTAACAAGTAGGCACATGTGTTTCACCCCAAGATATTTGAAAAGGTAAAAGAGGGGACTATGTACTCACTTGATATTGCTTAGTAGTCTTGAAATAACAACCAAATAACGCTAGAAGGATCACAGAATCAATCGGCACCTAATATAGGTAACTACGTTAATAAACTGGACCTAAATCGGAAGATCGGATAAAATGAGGTTTCGTGTGACACTCTAGGTTTTCCCGAACAACTCTATTTCGAATAGTGTTAAGTGTATATACATATTAGATGAGAACTTGTGTTACTTCTGTGCATTATGTGGTTTGTGGTGTATTATGTGTACTATATAGTTATAGTTATGATAAGTACGTTGAGCCGAGACAACGGTTCCGACTCGAGATCGCTTGGTCTCGACTCGGAATCTACTGGATTATTATAACAGGCCACTCATCTCATACGCTAGCCAGCCCAAACAGCCGAAGTCCACTCGAGACCGCACAAGGCCCAAGGTGTGTATATAACCCTATAACCTAGCCGACATTCCCCTTCTTACCATCAAAATTATTAGCACAATCCCAAACATTCCTTATCCTCTCCCTCTCTCCTCTCATCCTCTCTCTCTCTAGAAAACCTAAAATCCCACTAACATCCTCCACCCTTCTGAGAAGAACCGGCGATATCTAGCTAGGAGACGAGGACCGTGAAGCTCGATCCATCATCCTTACACACCCTACCTTCGGTCAGTGAGTCTGGATTGTTTGCCATGTTTTAATTGTTTGATGATGTGCTTTATAGGTGATTTCTTGATGATATGAGTAGTGTGTTTTGCTAGATTTAAATGATTAACAATGCTCCTTCAATGATGATGTGTGAACTATTTGGTAGAAGTATGATAATAAAGTGATGTGTTAAGATTGTTTAATGAGGTCCGATTCATGACTAGGGTTTTATATGATGCAAACATGATTTAGGATAGGAAAGGTTAGGTGCTCACATGATAGGTTCAACTATAAAACTGATTTGTGATAACATAATGACTGGAACAACAATCTGATGTTATTGCCATGAGGTATTCACATGATTGATGAAATTGTTTGCTGATGTGCTTCCAAAGTTACAAGTATAGATTTAGAATATTGGATTTGAATGAATGTGCATGATGAATAGTTTGGAATGAATGAAGAACTGTATGAATATGCTTAGAATATTTGAAATTTGAGGATTTGATCCGTTTCTGTGTGTGTACGAAATTGGGAGCATGTTTGTGCAAGATGATTGGATAGTACAAAAGTTAGGACAGGTTCTAGAAAGATTCCTTAGTGGTCTCGACTCAACAACTGTCTCATTTCGGTTGCGACTCGAGACCCAGCGGCATGCATCAAGGACCCGAGACAGTCAAGATCTCGACTCGAGACCTCCTGTTCTCGACTCGAGACTAAGCTCGAGACTTCCGAGGTTGCGACTCATACTTGCATGACTCGAGACCTCTCGGTCTCGACCACTACAACCCGAGACCACTTGGTTGCGACTCGAGACCTCTCGGTCTCAACTCGAGACCACCTAGTCTCGACTAGAACTACTTGACTTAGTACCTGGGCCATAGTCTTTGGGCGCACTGTTAACCGAATGGTTTTGGGCTGTGTATTCCGGCTACTGTTTGACTGGGTTGTGTGTTGTTTAACTGCTTAACTGTTAAGATAGGCCCGATACTGTACATGCTTGTATGACATATATGTAATGTGTTAACTGTTACTAGTCGACTGATCAAACATTAGAACAAGCACCTTAACTTAAAGGATAATTGTATGTTATGCATGCTATGTGTTAGTTATGTGTAGATTCTATGTGACTTATTTGTACCCGGGCTTAACCCAAAACTGGTAACCATGATTAGGACGTGGTGACCAGCTTGCTTGACCAAGTAAACTAAACTGCCGAGCAACCCAAGGTGAGTTCACAACTTAAAGCATGCATTCCCGGTGGTTTGGGAAACGGACTTAAAAACAACACTATCCCTTTGTAAGGGATACAAACTTACTTTTCTTCCCTTGTTACTGGGATACAAACTTAGTTAATTATTGTTTATACGGTAATGCAACAAGCAACACTAAACGAAACTCTATCACTTAAGTCCTCACTACATAATACCGATTAATCGCCGGGGCCTGGCGAACGGGTTATTGGTTGATAGCGCTATTTAGGTGTAACTAGCCTCACACCGACCCTTGTTACTGGGAACGGGAGTGAACTAATGTACTCTGGCAAACCGTCAATGATGATAGAACATTGACAAACGGGGCACTGCGGAAAGTACGGTTAAGTAAGTATTCGGTATTGTAAAAACAGTTTAGTCGCTTACTTATGGGGTAGCTCCCCATCGCATGTATAAACGGATAAATTAACTAGCAAAACAAGTTTTTGGTAATTAAAACTGGACAACTCGTGAACTCACCAACATTCTTTGTTGATACCCTACTGCATGCTTTGCAGGTACCCAGTGACTCAGGAGCTTGCTACTTGGGGATGTGTAGTGGTCGTCTAACCCATGCGTTGGGTTCTAAAGAAACTTGAACTATAAACCTTGTTTTACATTGCTTTGCCTATGCTTCCGCTACTTACTTAGACTGTTACTTAAGTTTAAACTGTTGAACTTTAAACTATGATATCTACTAACCCTTGAGGTTGGTAAACATTTTTACTACTGACCAATGCTCAGCATAATTGGTGGCTGGATCCTGGTCAGTCACGCCTCCAAGCGGTGGTACTCTGCAGGTGGATTTTGGGGGTGTGACAGATTGGTATCAGAGCCATTGGTTATAGTGAACTTGGTTTTAAAAAGGAAGTCTTTTTGAGAAAAACCAGACTATAACCCGTGACTCGTGACGACACTACACTCCAAGTGCAAGACTCAACGTATTAGACCTCATAGCTCTCACTTATGTTTACTTGCTGTTTGTTTAAGTGCTTATGTGCTAATATACATATTGGTGTGCCTAGCTAGATGTATACACAATCTCCCTCTCCCCACATTCTTGTTTCACTACGACGTCTTTTCTCACTCTGTGTCTTCTGAACATCAAGATAATGAACGGACTCGATGGAGATAGCATAACCCTAACAAGGGACCAGCTGGCAGCCCTGGTAGACGCTCGGGTCGCTGAAGCCTTGTCAACCAACCCAGAAGGACCATTCACATGCACCCAACCCCGAGTTGGCACCCTTAGGGCGTTCTTGGAATGCAAACCACTCCCTTTCGATGGCACAGAAGGAGCAGTGGGCATTTTACATTGGTTCAGGAGGATCGAGTCTGCATTTGAAGAAGGTGAAAGCCCATGTAGCAAACGAGTAGAGTACGCCACTAGCACGTTTCTAGGAAAAGCGTTTTCATGATGGAACGAGCAAGTCCAGATGCTCGGATTGGCAGATGCAAATGCCACTCCTTGGGATGATTTCAAGGATCTAATCAGGGAAGAATTCTGTCACAAGGATGACATGCAGAAGCTGGAAATGGAATACTATGGGTTAAAAATGGTTGGCTCGGAAATCGAAGCGTACACGAAAAGGTCCAATGACTTGGCTGCCTTGTGTCCTAACTTATCGCAGCCTCCCTACAAACGAATCGCACTCTACCTTAGGGGCTTAGTCCCAGAAGTCCAGGGTTCAGTAATCGCAACCAAACCCCCTACAATCCAACAAGCCATCCGTCTAGCACACCATTTCACAAACCAAGCGGTGGAAGAAGGCAGGTTGCCCAGGCGTTTAACTGCTACAGCTAATGCCTTCGATTTTTGCAAACGCAAGTGGAATGACTACCAAAGTGGGAGTCCCAGCACTATGCCACCTCAAGCTCAACAAAGGAGGGTCATTGGGAGCGAGGGCCCTGGCCCGCGAACGAGTGGTTACCAAAGAAAACTACCCAAGTGTAACAAGTGTGGCCGACATCACAATGGGCCCTGTGCGAAGAACAAGTGTCAGCGATGCAACAAGATGGGGCATGAGGCCAAGGATTGTAGGAGCCCCCATCCAGCAAGGCAGAATCAACCGCAGCAGCAGCATCATCATGGGAACATCAAGGGTTGTTTCCAGTGCGGAGCCGAGGGGCACATTAAGAAGAATTGTCCCCAGTTAAACCAGAACAACAACCCGGGTGCGGGGAATAACAACAACAACACCAACAATGTTGGAAATGCTGCAAGAGGAAGAGCTTTGGTGATTAGAGCTGGAGAAGCAAGGAACGACCCCAACGTGGCGGCGGGTAAGTTCCTACTTAATGATCGTTATGTTTCCATATTATTTGATTCTGAAGCAGATGCAAGTTATGTATCTCCACGTATTAGTAAAAAGCTTAAGAGTACGTCTACGTTATTAAGTTCTAAGCATATCATCGAGTTAGCTAACGGTAGGAACGTTGAAGCCTCACACGTTATTCGTAACTGCAAACTAGAATTGTCTAGTCAGACCTTTTCCATCGACCTCTTTCCTATCGTCCCTAGGAAATCGTTTGTATTCCACGTCCTTCGGGCAAACCCCCATCGTTCAAGGTGACAAAGGCGTAAAAGTCACCTGCATCATTTCGTACTTAAAAGCCCAGAAGTATTTATGAAAGGGGCACACTGCCATCTTAGCACTTGTCACCGACACCCAGGAAAGGGAAAAGAGGAACGAGAATTTTCAAATAGTACACAACTACCCGGGGTAATACCTGGACTCCCTCCTCACCGTCAGGTCGAATTCCAAATCGAGCCAGCTCCCGGAGCAGCACCTATAGCTCTCGCACCTTATCAACTGGCTCCCCAGAACCGAAGGAACTCTCTACGCAACTATAAGAACGGTTAGACATAGGATTCATCCGTCCTAGCTTGTCGCCCTGGGAAGCACCAGCGTTCTTTGTTAAGGAGAAGGATGGCACATTCCGTATGAGCATCAACTATCATGAGCTGGACAAGGTTACCATCAAGAACGTTACCCATTCCCACGTATCGACGACCCGTTTGATCAGTTGCAAGGATCAAGCTACTACTCTAAGATCGACCGCGATCAGGTTATCATCAGCTGAGAGTCCGTGAGGAAGATATCTCCAAAACTGCGCTCAGAACCCGTTATGGTCACTATGAACTCTCGTCATGACTTTTGGAATGACCAACGCGCCTGCGGTTTTATGGATCTCATGAACTGAATGTGCAAACCCTACCTCGACAAGTTCGCGACTGTGTTTATCGACGACCTCTTAATCTACTCAAGAGGTCAAGAGGAGCAGTAACAACACTTGCGTCTTACCCTCGAGCACATCTGCAAGGAACAACTGTACGCCAAGTTATCGAAATGCGACTTCTGGCTTCGAGAAGTCCACATTCCTTGGACACGTGGCCAATAAGGATGGAATTCACGTCGATCCAGCTAAGATCGACTCTATAAAGAATTGGCCTACCCCTAAGACACCGACCGAAGTTCGCCAATTCTTGGGATTGGCAGGATACTACCGTAGATTCATCAAGGGATTTCGAAGATCGCTCAACGCCTTACGACTCCCACCCAGAAGGGCATTTCTTACAAGTGGAATGATGCTCAAGAGCGTGTTGACGCTACGCGAGAAAGTTACCACCTATGCTTCTCGATAACTCAAGATTCACGAAAGGAACTACACGACACACAACTTGGAACTCGGAGCAGTCGTCTTTGCACTCAAGATATGGAAACATAACTTGCACGGTACCAAGTGCACGATTCACACCGATCACACGAGCCTCTAGCATATTTTGGATCAGAAGGAGTTGAACATGAGGCAACGCAGATGGGTGGAACCCCTTGACGACTACGAATACGCAATCAAGTATCATCCAGGCAAGGCCAATGTGGTGGCCGACGCCCTCAACAGAAAGGAAACCAAACCTGAGCATGTTCGTGCTCTATAGCTCACTATCCACGCAAACTTCCCTAGTCAGATCCACAACGCTCAAGTTGAAGCACTTAAGGGAGAAACCCCCCCCCCCTAGCCAAATCCCTGCGGGGCATGGAGAAGCAGTTGGAACTCAAGGACGATGGTAATCATTACGTTGCTGGCCATATCTGAATCCTACCTTATGGAAATCTCCAAGAACTAGTTATGGACGAAGTGCACAAATCTCTCTACTCGATACATCCTGGTACGGATGGAATGTAACACGATCTTAGATCCTATATTGGTGGCCTAACACGAAAGTCCTCATTTCTAAGTACGTTAGCAAATGTTGAATATGTGCTAGGGTCAAGATCGAATACCAGAAGCCGCCAGGCTTGTTGCAACAACCAGAACTGCCAAAATGGAAAAGGATTGCCCATATCAGACAACGCATGGCGGCAGCTCGTGACCGTCAGAAAAGTTACACTGATGAAGCGTAGGAAACCGCTAGAATTCCAGGTCGGTGACCGAGCTCTACTTAAAGTCTCACCCTGGAAGGGTGTGATTCGTTTTGGAAAACGGGGCAAGCTTAATCCGCGGTACGAAGGACCATTCGAAATTACCGAAAAGATCGGTAAGGTCGCTTACAGATTGAATCTGCCTGAAGAACTGAGTGCGGTGCACAACCTCTTTCACGTGTCTAATCTGAAGAAGTGTTTGTCAGATGAAACACTCATCATTCCTTTCAAGGAACTAACTATTGACGAATAGCTACACTTTACTGAGGAACCGATTGAGATCACGAATCGAGGAATCAAAACCCTCAAACGTAGCCAGATACCTATCGTACGAGTTCGTTGGAACTCGCGTCGTGGCCCAGAGTTTACCTGGGAACGGGAAGACCAGATAAAACGCAAATATCCCCAGTTGTTCCCTAACGAAACTCCCAGCACTGAAGCTACAACCGAATTTCGGGACGAAATTCCAAACTAACGGGGGGATGATGTGACACCCCGTTGAAACGTTCTCACTCATACTAGCTTGACAGTGACTGCCTTAACTTTCGGGACGAAAGTTCTCAAAACTTGGGGATAATGTGACACTCTAGGTTTTCCCGAACAACTCTATTTTGAATAGTGTTAAGTGTATATACATATTAGATGAGAACTTGTGTTACTTCTGTGCATTATGTGGTTTGTGGTGTATTATGTGTACTATATAGTTATAGTTATGATAAGTACGTTGAGCCGAGACAACGGTTCCGACTCGAGATCGCTTGGTCTCGACTCGGAATCTACTGGATTATTATAACAGGCCACTCATCTCATACGCTAGCCGGCCCAAACAGCCGAAGTCCACTCGAGACCGCACAAGGCCCAAGGTGTGTATATAACCCTATAACCTAGCCGACATTCCCCTTCTTACCATCAAAATTATTAGCACAATCCCAAACATTCCTTATCCTCTCCCTCTCTCCTCTCATCCTCTCTCTCTCTAGAAAACCTAAAATCCCACTAACATCCTCCACCCTTCTGAGAAGAACCGGCGATATCTAGCTAGGAGACGAGGACCGTGAAGCTCGATCCATCATCCTTACACACCCTACCTTCGGTCAGTGAGTCTGGATTGTTTGCCATGTTTTAATTGTTTGATGATGTGCTTTATAGGTGATTTCTTGATGATATGAGTAGTGTGTTTTGCTAGATTTAAATGATTAACAATGCTCCTTCAATGATGATGTGTGAACTATTTGGTAGAAGTATGATAATAAAGTGATGTGTTAAGATTGTTTAATGAGGTCCGATTCATGACTAGGGTTTTATATGATGCAAACATGATTTAGGATAGGAAAGGTTAGGTGCTCACATGATAGGTTCAACTATAAAACTGATTTGTGATAACATAATGACTGGAACAACAATCTGATGTTATTGCCATGAGGTATTCACATGATTGATGAAATTGTTTGCTGATGTGCTTCCAAAGTTACAAGTATAGATTTAGAATATTGGATTTGAATGAATGTGCATGATGAATAGTTTGGAATGAATGAAGAACTGTATGAATATGCTTAGAATATTTGAAATTTGAGGATTTGATCCGTTTCTGTGTGTGTACGAAATTGGGAGCATGTTTGTGCAAGATGATTGGATAGTACAAAAGTTAGGACAGGTTCTAGAAAGATTCCTTAGTGGTCTCGACTCAACAACTGTCTCATTTCGGTTGCGACTCGAGACCCAGCGGCATGCATCAAGGACCCGAGACAGTCAAGATCTCGACTCGAGACCTCCTGTTCTCGACTCGAGACTAAGCTCGAGACTTCCGAGGTTGCGACTCATACTTGCATGACTCGAGACCTCTCGGTCTCGACCACTACAACCCGAGACCACTTGGTTGCGACTCGAGACCTCTCGGTCTCAACTCGAGACCACCTAGTCTCGACTAGAACTACTTGACTTAGTACCTGGGCCATAGTCTTTGGGCGCACTGTTAACCGAATGGTTTTGGGCTGTGTATTCCGGCTACTGTTTGACTGGGTTGTGTGTTGTTTAACTGCTTAACTGTTAAGATAGGCCCGATACTGTACACGCTTGTATGACATATATGTAATGTGTTAACTGTTACTAGTCGACTGATCAAACATTAGAACAAGCACCTTAACTTAAAGGATAATTGTATGTTATGCATGCTATGTGTTAGTTATGTGTAGATTCTATGTGACTTATTTGTACCCGGGCTTAACCCAAAACTGGTAACCATGATTAGGACGTGGTGACCAGCTTGCTTGACCAAGTAAACTAAACTGCCGAGCAACCCAAGGTGAGTTCACAACTTAAAGCATGCATTCCCGGTGGTTTGGGAAACGGACTTAAAAACAACACTATCCCTTTGTAAGGGATACAAACTTACTTTTCTTCCCTTGTTACTGGGATACAAACTTAGTTAATTATTGTTTATACGGTAATGCAACAAGCAACACTAAACGAAACTCTATCACTTAAGTCCTCACTACATAATACCGATTAATCACCGGGGCCTGGCGAACGGGTTATTGGTTGATAGCGCTATTTAGGTGTAACCAGCCTCACACCGACCCTTGTTACTGGGAACGGGAGTGAACTAATGTACTCTGGCAAACCGTCAATGATGATAGAACATTGACAAACGGGGCACTGCGGAAACGTACGGTTAAGTAAGTATTCGGTATTGTAAAAACAGTTTAGTCGCTTACTTATGGGGTAGCTCCCCATCGCATGTATAAACGGATAAATTAACTAGCAAAACAAGTTTTTGGTAATTAAAACTGGACAACTCGTGAACTCGCCAACATTCTTTGTTGATACCCTACTGCATGCTTTGCAGGTACCCAGTGACTCAGGAGCTTGCTACTTGGGGATGTGTAGTGGTCGTCTAACCCATGCGTTGGGTTCTAAAGAAACTTGAACTATAAACCTTGTTTTACATTGCTTTGCCTATGCTTCCGCTACTTACTTAGACAGTTACTTAAGTTTAAACTGTTGAACTTTAAACTATGATATCTACTAACCCTTGAGGTTGGTAAACATTTTTACTACTGACCAATGCTCAGCATAATTGGTGGCTGGATCCTGGTCAGTCACGCCTCCAAGCGGTGGTACTCTGCAGGTGGATTTTGGGGGTGTGACATTTCGTAAACCAAATGAGTATTGGAACTCATGTGATATGGTTTAACAAAGCCTACATTCTAAATCGGAACCTATCCTAAGTGCTTATGACCCGTTACGACTCGTTAAGGTAGTCTACGCTACTTTAACGTGTCGTTCACGCAAAAGCATGTTCGGACCGCCTAACTAGACCTATGACAAGTATTATATGCCTTAACATGTCTAATAATGTTGCATAATCAGTTTAGATGTCAAAATTTAGGTTACATATGCTTAAAATGAAATTATGCGTAAAAAGGGCATTTTGGTCATTTTCCTAAGGCATATAAACTACCTATCATACAACTAACTAAACGAAGTGACCATAAGGTATAACCTCGGAAGGTTATTCCCTATACAACTATGGTTACAAAATATGTTTGGTCGGATCCTAATGATTGACCAAACGGGTCGGGTTCGAAAGTCTAAGCGGTTGTTTAGACCGCTTAACTTACGACCCTATATAAGCACTAGACTAAGAGTGACGAGTTAAACATGTTAAAACATGTTTAACTAAGTTAGAAATAAGTTTGATATCAAAACAAAGTATTTTGATACCCAAAAATAGCTTCGTTGCAAATTACGCATAAATACGTATTTTGACCGAAACATTGACTCGTCACTACGCCTAATCAACGTGGTAATCAGTAGGTATAGTCACAAGGGACTATAACCATCGTGATTATGCTCACGTTGCAAAGTTCAAACGAACTTTGACTTGACCATAAACTGGTCAAAGCAGAAACTCAAACACTGTTTGACTTTCATGCTTGAAATGTATAACCAAGCATGAAGGAGACTTACAAAGGGTCCAAGCTTGGATCAAGATAAAAGAAAACTAAAGATTTGAAGCCTTCAACCAGAGGGATACCTTCAATGAGCAGAATTGAGAAGGAAATTCTGAAGTGAGCAAAGAACCCATGAAAAATTCATGCTATTTATAGAATTCCAAGCTCCATTAGGATCATTCCATATGTTTCAAGGATTGATCTTGGCCCTACATGTGTAGCAAATAGTTTAGAATACTATGGGAACTCATAAACAAGCTCCAAGTATTGCAAAACCATGGTAAAAATCAGTGGAAACAGGCTGCAAAGCTGAATTCAATGAGTCTGATCCGTAGGTCTTTCACGCCCCGCGTAAGAGCCAGGCTTGGCTTACGCGCCCCGTGAGAGAACTATCAGCAAATGACAGTTTTGGTCCCTGCAAGCTAGATACTTGGTTTCCGATGCTTTTAAGCCCCGTTAGCCCATTTTCAAGGCTTAATAACGATGTCAAAGTATAGGGAACATGAAATATGCTTGAAAAAATCTCAGATATCGGTTCGTTTGGCCGTACGGTCACGTTATTCGGTTAATTACGACGAAACACGAACAGACGCGAAAAACGATCCAAATTACGCGACGAATGGTATTTTAGCATTCCTATCACTAAAATAAAATATTTTAATGATTATAAAAATTTTTGGATGTCCGGATATGTTCAGAACGTAAGATATGCGCGTAAATGCAAACTTATGCACTTTTTGACGCTTTTAGTCCCTGTTTGATCAAATAAACATGTTTTTACATAACGAACCCCTCAAAGCCTATTTCTAAGCTATGTAAAGGATATTTATGGTACGTTTAACTTATGATCAGGTTCCAAAATGTACATTACTATACAAATTGGCAGACTTTCACAGTTTGTCACAAATAGTCCCTGCGATCGAATAAACTTGTTTTTGCCATACCAGACCCTTTAAAACTAATTTCTCAGTTATGTAAAGGTTATTTAAGGTATGTTAAGCATATGTTGATGTTCCAGAGTGTTTGTCGCGTTAAACTGATTACGTTTATGCATCAGTTTGCGTATAACTTTCTAGAAAGCGATATAGAGTTTGAAATCAAGCAAAAATCAAAACGTCCGAAATGTCAAACATAAATAAACAAATATCGGGATCAAATCACATTGTTTTATTGATAATTGAACTATTCAGAGTTTGTACAATGATTACAAGCACATATGTTACAGTCTCTCGTACTTTAAGAAATTTCGTCCCGAAATTTATTTACAGGAAACATGTGAGAATAGTTGTGGATATTTCGCCTTCATTTGATCTTCATATTCCCAAGTAAATTCTAGACCACGTTTAGATTCCCAGCGAACTTTGACAATAGGTATGCACTTGCGTTTGAGTTTCTTGACTTCACGGTCCATTATTTCCACAGGATTCTCAACAAAGTGCATCATGTCATCAACACGAATTTCATCAAGTGGTATGTGGAGGTTCTCATCAGCTAAACACTTTTTAAGATTGGACACATGGAAGGTTGGATGAACGTTTCCAAGTTCAGGAGGTAACTCAAGTCTGTAGGCCACTTTTCCGATTCTTTTGGCGATCTTGAATGGTCCAACATATCTAGGTGCAAGTTTTCCTCTCTTTCCAAATCTGATTACACCTTTCCAAGGTGAAACCTTGAGTAGGACGTGATCACCGACTTGAAATTCCAAGGGCTTGCGTTGTCTATCCGCGTAACCCTTTTGATGGCTTCTAGCTGTCTGAAGGTTATCACGAACTTTCCTGATTTTATCTGTAGTCTCTAGAATGAGCTCAGGTCCAGTAAGCTGAGCTTCACCGATCTCATTCCAGCAGACTGGTGAATGACATTTTCGACCGTATAAAGCTTTGAAAGGAGCCATGTTGATGCTGGAGTGATAATTGTTGTTGAAGGAGAATTCAATCAACGGAAGATACGAATCCCAACTACCACCAAAATCGATCACACAAGCTCTAAGCATATCCTCCAATATTTGGATTGTTCTTTCAGATTGACCATCTGATTGCGGATGATAAGCTGTGCTCAAATTAAGTTGGGTTCCCATTGCAGATTGCATGGTTCTCCAAAAGTGAGATGAAAATCGAGCATCTCTATCAGATATAATGTTCAAAGGAACACCATGTCGGGATATAATCTCATCCACATAGATTTTAGCAAGCTTGTCAGCAGATAGATCCTCATGGATCGGCAAGAAATGCGCTGATTTTGTAAGACGATCAACAACTACCCAAATGGCATCATGACCTTTCTTAGTGCGTGGCAACTTAGTAACGAGATCCATAGCAATGTTTTCCCATTTCCAAACTGGAATCTCTGGTTGCTCCAATAATCCAGAGGGATGTTGATGTTCAGCCTTAATCTTGAGACAAATAAGGCATTTGGATACGTATAAGGCAATGTATTTCTTCATACCAGGCCACCAAAACTGGGTTCGAAGATCCTTATACATTTTGTCTGCACCAGGATGAATAGAATAACAAGATTTATGAGCTTCATCCATTAGCAAGGTGCGAAGATTGTCTTGACTTGGGACCCACAAACGGTCCATGAAATAATACAATCCATTGTCCTTTAGTTTAAGATCAGGCTTGATATGATATGGTAATTCCTTACCCATTAAGTCTTGTGAAACACAAGTATGTTGATCCTGAGAAATGCGGGTTTGAATATCAGATCGAACTTGTACACAGTGAAGCTTGACACTCTTTTTACGACTCAATGCGTCAGCCACGACATTCGCCTTACCATGATGGTAGCGAATTTTACAATCGTAGTCATTTAGAAGTTCAACCCAACTTCTTTGCCTCATATTAAGTTCCTTCTAATTGAAAATATGCTGAAGACTTTTGTGGTAAGTGAAAACAACACATTTCGTACCGTAAAGGTAACCTCTCTAGATTTTGAGAGCAAAGAATACTGCACCTAACTCAAGATCATGAGTCGTGTAGTTCTTTTCGTGAACCTTCAACTGTCTCGTTGCGTAAGCTATGACTTTGTTCCTTTGCATGAGAACACAGCCAAGGCCTAAATTGGATGCATCACAATATACTATGAAATCATCGTTGCCCTCAGGTAAAGATAGATGGGTGCATCACAGAGTTTTTGTTTCAAGGTCTGAAATGCTTCTTCCTGTTTGGATCCCCATTCAAAGGGTTTATTCTTCTGAGTTAGAGCAGTGAGAGGAACTGCAATCTTGGAGAAGTTTTCGATAAAGCGGCGGTAATAACCCGCAAGACCAAGAAATGAACGAACCTTAGTAGGAGTAGTAGGTGTATCCCAGCCCTTAATCGCACTGATTTTGGCGGGATCTACATGAATACGTTGTTCGTTGACGATATGTCCCAAAAATTGAACTTCCTTAAGCCAAAATTCACACTTGGAGAATTTGGCGAAAAGTTGTTCTTTCTTCAGGAGTTCCATAGTAAGACAGAGATGTTGTTCATGATCGGCTCGAGTCTTGGAATAAATCAAGATGTCATCAATGAAAACGGTGATGAACTTATCCAAATAAGTCTTACAAACCCTATTCAAAAAGTCCATGAAAACAGCAGGAGCATTTGTTAAATCAGATGGCATAACAGTGAACTCATAGTGCCCATATCTTGTGCGGAATGCAGTCTTGGGAATATCTTCCTTGAGCACTCGAAGCTGATGATACCCAGAACGTAGATCAATCTTTGAAAAACAAGTAGCACCCTGTAACTGATCAAAGAGATCATCAATGCGAGGTAGGGGACATCGATTCTTGATGGTAAGCTTGTTAAGCTCATGATAATCGATGCACATTCTGAAAGAGCCATCTTTCTTCTTAACAAAAAGAACGGGAGCTCCCAAAGGTGAAAAGCTAGGACGAATAAAGCCTTTGTTAGAAAGCTCCTGAAGCTGTTTAGATAACTCTTGCATCTCATACGGTGCAAGATGATACGGAGATTTAGCAATAGGATTAGCACCAGGTACAAGATCAATACAAAACTCAACTTGGTGTGCTGGGGGTAAACTAGGTAATTCTTCAGGAAAAACTTCAGGATAATCCCGAAAAAACAAGGATATCTTGAATAGACTTACCTTTGCCTTTTTACTTTACAGCATGTGCCAAGAAGGCCACATAGTTCTTTCGTAGGTACTTTTGAGCTTGAGTACACGTCTTGAGTTTGAGACTACTAGTTGGTTTCTCACCACGAACCTCTAAGATCTCACCAGTTGAAAGCGGTATACGGACAATCTTCTCAAAACAAACTACCTCTGCGTGATACTTGGCTAACCAATCCATTCCCACTATAATGTCGAAACTTCCAAGTTGCATTGGTGTGAGGTCGATAGGAAAAAAATGGTTATTAAGGTTCAACTGGCAATTTCGAAGAACATAATCGAGAACAACGGGTTCACCACTAGCTACCTATACTGTCAAGGGGTTTCCTAGTTTTGTTCTAGTCAGGCAAAGCAAAGGTTCAAAAGATAATGACACAAAACTCTTATCGGCACCAGAATAAAAAAGAACAGATGCAGGCTGATTGTTAACAAAGAACGTACCATTGACCACCTCGTTGTCTGCACGCTCCTCGTTTGCATTCATATTAAAGATTCGTCCACGAGCCTGAGCCTGATTCGCGTTCGCCAACCTTGGACACTGATTTCGATAGTGGGCCAGATCCCCACAATTGTAGCATGAACCAGGTAGGTAGTGAGGTCATGCAGCTTGTGCTGGTTGTTGAGCAGGCTGTTGGGCAGGTTGCTGAGCAGGGTTTTGAGCTGCTTGATTCAGGTTAGGAGGAAGACGACATGCGTGTGATAACTGCCAAATTTGCATGCATCCGTGCGATTATTAGACAATGATTAATGCTTAATGACTGTGCTGAATTTCAATTAATTACTTGAACTGCTTTCTGATTATTTCCATATACATACATGTGCATCATATATTGCTTAATGTCATGTCATTATTGCATGAGAACTTTATTGACTCAAATGGTGCACGAAACACAGTTAGCGTAGTTATCCGGCAAATCAGAAAAATGCTGACAGAGTTCAGAAGATAGATAGACGTTGTGTTGAGACACAGAATGAGCTAGAAACCAAGTATTAAGCTAGTATAGTGTGTAGGAAAGTAAGGATCACAAAACTGCCTTCCTAGTGATAGTTTAAGTGCCGGAAAGTGCCTAAAACTCATATAAACTCCAGAATTCAGCAAAATTCAGCATTTAAACAATCTAATATCATGCAGAAATATGGTTAAATGGTCCTGAATACTTTCTTAAGTGTCAGGAATCAAAACTGTCATAAAAGGTAACATAAAGCACACTAAACTGCGTAGTTTTGCACCTTAACGAACCGGTAGCCAACCAAACAACCGGACACTACCCGAAACGCCAAATTTTCACTAGAAGCATTGTTTTAACATTACCAAGCTAGTTATGGTCCCCGAATATCATAACACACTATATAAATATCTAGTAACTAAACATCTAACTAAACACTTGGATTGTAACCATAAGCTAACTAAATTAGTTAAACCCTAGCCTAAGACCCCCCCTCACCTACGGCCCCAACATGGTGGCCCCACTTGTGATTTGTTTGGATATTTTATTAGATATTGATTCTACTTTCCCAAACACATTACACATTAGATACATGGTATTAGTGGATTTATAAGTAAACTTTTGGAACATAAACTCTTCATATCACCAACACCCATCTTCTTCTTCCTCCTCCCATAACTCATGGCCAACGACACTCCCATACATCCATCATTTTTCATTCACCTTCTATTCATTCCACATGTATACAAAGGTGTAAGAAGGTGTATTAGGAAGCTTGGAACCTTCGGAAGTTGAAGGGCCTTCACTGTTTGCTTTTATCCACTTCATTTCTTCTCTTGATCATCCCTAGCCTTGAGCTAGTAGTAAGAACACTATACTCTTCATTTTAAATCTAATTTAAGTGGTTAAAAGTTGATACATGTTGGTTATCATGAAGAACACTAAGAAACAAGAAGATGAAACATGAACATAAGCTTAAAATTATAAGAAATCATGAAGAAATCATGTTGTTTATGTGTTGATTTACTTGTTGATTGTTGATCGTTGATCTCTTATGTAAATTATGTAGATCATCATATGATCTTGCTAGATCATGATTAAAAACATAATCTAGCAAGATGAGAGGATGAACATGTTAGAGATACATACATCCTCCTAACATAAAGCATGAACTTGAAAGAATATAATGTTTTCTTGTAAAGAAATGATCAAAGTAGGTTGTAATACTTGTAGATCTAAAACTTCATGAATGATTTCTAAGGAAACCAAGTTAAAAATATAAGTTTTACTAAATCTTGGTTCTTACATAAACAAACCTTATTTTTGGTGGTTAAACAAGTGTAGAGACACTTGTGTAACAAGAAGAATTCATAAAGAAACATTTTTAGAAAACATGATCATAAGTTGTAAAGATCTATATTCTTTAAAAATGAAGTTTTTAAAGAATCAACCACACTTTAAAGGGTAACAAGGCTTACTAAGAACACTAGTAAGTTCCTACAAATTTTTACAAATATTCAAGTTCATGAAGTAGTGGATTATACTTGTTTTTGGCAAAGTTGGTAAGTAAAGGTTGTTTATTATTGATTGTAGATTGATTGTGATGATTTTTAGAAAAGAAAATGATATGCTTGAAAGCGTGGAAACCTCCATTTTTATGGGAAACTATGGCAAAATTTTCTAAAAATTAAACACTTAGAAAAATATTACTACACAAATATTTACAAGTGTATTTCAAACCATGGATTTTTCCACATAAAGTTTGCCATAAATTTTGTTACAAAAAGATAAACATTGGAGGTTGGTTTCTATAAATAAAAGTGACTAAATATGTATTTAGGAAATATATATTTAAAAGGCACCATGTGTGTGATTATTTGTATATTATGTGTATTAGTTATATTATTTTAGGACTTGAAATAATATAACTCACTAAAACACCAAAAATTACAATCCAAAATATTACCAAAATTCCAAGGAATAAATATACAAAGAATACCCAAAATACTGGTAAAACCGAATAAAGAAATATAACTCACAAAATATTCCGGAAATGTTATTCATGTGTATATTTTGGTAAATAATATTTTGGACATCAAGGGAATGAAAATGGGATTTTCATGATTACTACAAAATATTTCATATTTTTGACAAGAAGAAAATGTATTATTTTTGGGTGAATGAAAATATGTATTTTCTTGGAAATATTAGAAGATATATTATTTTTGGAAGAAATATATATTTTCTCAAACAAAAACGGAATATATTATGTTGGTGAAAAATAAGCATATATATATTTTCCGAGTTAGACTTGAAAATATATTATTTTTGGAACATATATGAGAATACAAATATTTTTGCCAAAGGAAAAATTACAAATATTTTTTTCTAATGAGTATTTCTTAAAATATATATTTTGGAAATATATATGGATTTTACTAAGGATACTTAATAATTACAAGAGATACGAATTTTCGTACGTATAATTACACTCCGGAATACGACCCCACATAAATAGCAAAAAATATACAAGTATAAGAATACGAATACAAATACACCCATCCATGGGAAGGATATACATATACAATACATAAGTGTGCGAAGTTAAAATATATTATTTTAACTAATATTCCAAAATGTAATAAATATAATTTAAGTTAAAATATTTATTATTTTGACAAATGATTATATATTTGGAATAACATTGATGACACTAACTAACGTAACTCAAGACACTAATTAAGGCCAAGGTTAAGGCACGACCTACCCGTCTAATGGACCGTAGTACGCATGTAGGTAGCCGTGTGTTCTAGTGGAAGCTTTGAGTTACATTGGATACAAGGAACGCAAAACTGTGAGTTCATGTTCCCCCTTTTCTCTTAACTGTTTTCAGTTTTATAACTTCGGGGGTGAAGTACATGTTACATACCGTTTACAAACAATTACAAATGGTATGATTAGCTAAGGAATGTACTGCTAGGTCATGTGAATGGATAGGCGATTGACTTACGACCATTAATCCTTGTATAAGGACCGAGGGACATGAGTGATAGATCTATTGGGTGTTGCGAGCCCCACCCATGGGCCTGCGAGTTGGCCGCATGTGGTGACTATGTCGTTCCGCCGGAGGGGCCGGTACGAAATACGGTTACAGGGTTGTGTGCTTCTTATACCATGTCACTTATATTAATGTATTAGCTACACATTAATTGATCTGTTTTCCTTGTTGCTTCATACCTGTCTACAAATACATACATACATACATACTTACAAATGTTTTTAAGGATACTCGTGCACACATACAAAACACATGAACTCGCTCAACTTTTGTTGATGTTTTCAAACTACATGTATTTCAGGAAATTAAGTATGGATCTGGCGGGCGTTGGAGTTTACAAGTCATGTCTCTAATAAAAGGTGTCATCCGAAGTCGAAGGGTTTGGGTTATGTATTTTATCTTGGATAAGATACATGGCTCGAAACCTAGTTTGGTTGTGTCTTTTGTGAAGTCTAGTATGGAACTTTAAGCTTTGGTGGTCATGGGATCTAAACTTAAAGTCTTAGTTTGATGTTAAACAATGACAGTTGTATTATTTTGAAAGCTATCTATGGATGAACATCTTGGTTTTATCATATAGTTGTTTGTCATGGTTGAATGGAATGATATTAAGCAAGTCACACCAAATCACGCTTCCGCAAAAGTCAAGGTGTGACAGTTTGGTATCAGAGCTTCGATTGTAGCGAACTAGGATTCCTTCTCGAGTCTAGACTACAATCATTAGGGCTCTCACAAAAATATTTCTACAACATGTTTTCATTGCATACACGAAAACGCCCAGATCCAAATAACAAACATTTTTATAAAGAAAAGACACGAAACACATTTCAAGGTTTATGTTCGTGGTTCAGTCTGAGAGACTGGGTGGTTCAGTCTGAGAGACTGGGTGGTTTAGTCTGCGAGACTGTGTGGTTTAGTCTGGGAGACTAGTTGGTTTAGTCTGGGAGAATAGTCGGTTTAATCTGGGAGACTAGGTGGTTCAGTCTGGGAGACTAGGTGGTTTAGTCTGGGAGACTAGGTGGTTTAGTCTGGGAGACTGGGAAAGATAGAAAGTTTCATGAAGGATAAATGTGAATACATGATTACATGATGAATTGTCTTTGCTTGCAATACACTTGGTATTAGTGATTACTATAGATATACATGCTATGATTATTATGTACCGGCACACATGTCATCTCCTTCAGAGAACGAGTTGTCCAACGTTGACGACCCTATGGCCACCGTCACAGATAATGAGATTGCACATGCGCTAGAAATATATACGTCAGGTACTGAGAGTAATCCTGACATGCTATCCGAGGACGAGGACAACTTACAACCGTTCGCGCTACCAGACTTTGGTGATGTTTTACCTTTGCTGATGGCTACCTTGACGAGGGTCCTTTTGCCATCCCTGTTCCAGTCCATGATCACCTCGTCATTTGGTCGTCCCGATGGCGAGCACACTGTCACTCTGATCCTCGATGTTGTGCCTTCTGTGGTTATTTCCCCCAAGGATTGGCCTATCGACGATTAGTTTGATGATGACGTTGATTTGTTTGTTATATGGTCCTCCTGATGACGCCCATGATGATGGAAAGTTAGACGAGAACGTTGTTGCTATTCCACTTCTTGAGATCCCAGTTATTGAGTTATCCTCTAATACTAGTTTGCACTCGGTTTCAGACTCTTTTGAGTCTATGACATCGGCAGCTTTACAGACGATTGGATTGCAGCTTTTTGCTACTGACTCAGATGGAAACACTGCTATGTCTGCCGCACTATCACCTGCTCGAGATCCCACACATCCACACGACCCAGAGCCTGCTCCTGAGCTAGCTCCTGTTCCTTTTGGGTCAGCCTGATGTTGCACCTATTGATCTTGAGACGATTCTTGATCCCGACCATGTTTCTTTTGGTTTACCACACATTGCACCCCTTATACCTGATCCAGTTCTTACACCTGTTGATCATCTTTTGTTGAGCTATTTATCCCCCGCCTGCACCCGCTGATGTTGCTCCTTTTCCCCCTATGGAGACCGACGTGCATCGCATCGACATGCCTATCGTTTTCCTTCAGGACATACCCGCACCCCGGGAAGGTACTTGTGGTCAGCACCCACGCGACGATCCCTTTTCTTCAGCAGCTTTTCCACAAGATCCCTCAGGCTGCACCGTTTGCTCCTTTTACTTCTTCACCACAGGACGAGCCATTCCGATGGAACCTACCATACACTATGCTGATTTCAGACCCCTCCCATCCCTCACATTATGGAGGCTACACATGGGATGAGTTGCTCCTGTTACTTCAGCTATAGTTTGAGGTTTTGAGTTATAGAATTTTGGAGCTTGAGCTGACACCACGTCCTCCACCCTATCTATGCCAGTATACTTTGATTCTCCACATTCATCACTGTCTGCTTTTGAACTCTCACCTACTGCTATTACACCTTTCCCAGGTTCTGATGCTCGTTTCTTTACTATCGAGAAACAGATCAGTTAATTACTTCGACGTGTATACAAGCACGAGGAGGAGCTCGCATATGTTAGCAGTTTGCTTTTTTTCCCTCCTCCACCCCAGTCACCAGTATAGTTGGTTTCTGGTTTTATGCGGATTGCATTACTTTTAGGTAAAGACACTACTAATGAGTCGAGATTGTGGAGACTATTGAAGACCACTTTTGACCACGTGATTTTGATACACTGATAGACTTATTGGATAAGGGTAGGGTGACCCTGTTTCCTTTTTGATGTGATACACTTTGTAGACAATGTGAGTGTGGTCGGTAAATAATGAAAGCCCAATCGTCATACACCTCATTAGACATGTAAATCAACAACGTGCTTACTTGTTATGTTCTCATTAAATATGTTCCCGTCTACATGTTTGTGCTATAATTGTGATGTTATATGATTGCTTGCTATGATGATTACTTATATATATATATGTATGCGCACCTCCTAGTTCTTATTCGTTAAGTAGAAGCTTATGTGCTTGTGTCCTTAATAAGACCTGACTTAACCGATCTTCTTCTTAGAAGATGTCGCTTCAAAGGAACACCGATACCAACAACCCTCTGCCGACGATAGAGGCGGAATTATAAGAGTGCATCTCACAGGTCATCGCACAACACGAGGCCCTTCGCTCCGAACGCAGCGAAGGTACCTCAGGAAATAACCCACCCAACGGTAATGTTTAGTCACTTAAGATAAAGTACAAAACATTTGGACATTTCAAGTGCGCTTTGCTAACGCCTTATGTGAATGATGTTGCTTATGTCGCAGGCTGCACCTTCAAGCAGTTCTTGGGATGCAAGCCCCGGGATTTCGACGGCACTGGGAGTGTCGTAGCTTTTGTGCGTTAGGTCGAGAAGAAGGATTCTGTTTTGAAATTGAGCAATTGTACTCCAAAGCAACAAGTCACGTACATTTCCGGAATGCTTCAAGATGGGGCTCTGTCATGGTGGAACCTTCAGGTTCAGACGTTGGGCGAGGCTGCTGCGTATGCTTTGACGTGGGACGAACTGAAAGAGCTGATGCATAAGAAGTATTGTTCGAGAGCATAAATCCAGAAGCTGGAAACTGAGTTCTGGAACTTAAAGATGGAAGGTTCGAAGATAGCTGAGTATGTGCAGAGATTCCATGATTTATCTCGTGTTATCCCCTACATGGTAGAACTAGAGTTTAAGAGGATCGAACGTTTCATCTGGGGATTGGCACCTCAGATTCTGAGCATGGTGACAACATCAAAGCCTCCAACAATTACCGAAGCTATTGACTTAAGTGCGGTGCTCACTGAAGAAGCAGTTAGACTAGGAAAATTTTCAATCTCTGAAGAGAAGAAGGAGACATCTATGGAGCCATCTGGAGATAACAAGAGAAAGTTCACAAACTTCAAGAAGGGTACTCAGGCGAATAACAACAACATGGCCAAAAAGGGAAAAGAGTACATGGGTGAACTACCTAAGTGCGACAAGTGTCGACGTCATCATACCGGGCGATGTAAAAATGGAAAGTGTGACAACTGTGGCAAAGTGGGGCACTGCAAGGAGACGTGTTGGCATGGAACGGGACGTAGAAAGGGAGGTCCAGGGTACTTTAACTGTGGCGACATGGGGCACTTTAGAAAAGATTTCCCAAGGGAGATTAACCAAGACCGTGGAAGAGTGTCCAACACCGAAGCTAGGGAAGCACGCCAGGATCTAAACATGGTCATCAGTACGTCCCATATTAGTCAACGTTATGCATCTGTGCTATTTGATACTGTTATCAAATTTTAGCTTCAGAGTATACTTGATCTAGTAGTAAGTAAGTTAGATATCCAGTACTCGATAGAACTAACTAATGGGAGGCTAGTGGAAGCTAACGAAGCAATTAGAGGTTGTGTGATAGAACTTGGAAAGTGTGAGTTTCGATAGATCTTCTACCAGTTATGTTGGGAAACTTCGACGTTGTAGTTGAGATGGATTGGTTGTCGAGTAATCGTCCTGAGATTGTATGCCATGAAAAGATTATCTGCATCCCGTTGGCGAGTGAAGAGACGATCGTGATTCATGAAGAAAAGCAGGATACGCCTCTACGAATTATTAGTTGTTTGAAGGCATGGAAGTTTTTGCGTGAAAGATGTATTACCTTCTTGGCTCATGTCGTGGGCAAGGAAGCCAAAGAACCTAGGCTCGAAGATATCCCTGTGGTAAGGGAATATCCGGAAGCCTTCCCCGAAGACTTGTCAGGATTACCTCCTCAACGCAAGTCGAGTTCCACATTGGCTAGGCGCCAGGCGCCGCTCCTGTAGCTAAAACACCTTATTGACCTGCGCCTTCAAAGATGCAAGAGTTGTCAACGCAGCTTCAGGAAATGTTAGATAAGGGATTTATAAGACCAGCTTCTCGCTTTGGGGAGCTCCAGTGTTGCACGTCGAAAAGAAGGGTAGTAACTTTCGAATGAGTATCGACTACCAAGAGCTAAACGAGTCAATCATCAAGAACCGGAATTCCATGCCGAGGATTAATGATTTATTTAACTAGCTGCAAGGATCCCACTACTATTCCAAGATTTAAGGTTGATCGAGTATCATTAGCTGTGAATTTAGGAAGAAAGTATACCAAGGTACAGTGAGTCAACAAGTTGTTTTAAATATACGCTAATACGGTGTTTCATACACGATACACAAAATAGTTACACATAAGAATACTGAACTTTGAGGGTTTTGGAATCATGCACTTAAGACCTTCGGGAACTTATATCGAGATCCATTAAAGGTCACCACTTAAGGACCACGTTTATTAACTCAAGCAAACACCATTGTTCTGTCGTATATGCTAATTTAGTTAACCAAACAGGTAGAGTACTCAGAATTCTTTTATTGAAATTCCCACTTTTGCTTCTAGCAAGTAGATTTTTACATCTCTACTCCTCTTAATGGTAGTTGCATCACGTCAATTTTCTTCATTAGAGCGAACACTCATTTGCTTCATTTCTTGGTCATTTCATATGTTACGCAGGTATCGTTTGCTATGCATGTTCGAATAAGTGCTTCATCAAAGTTCAAATGATTATTTTGCCAAATCTAATTATTGATTTGTGATTCGAATAACCTGTATTATTAAAATTGTTGGCTCCTTTGCTATCAAGACAACACACTTCCTTGAAATTCGTTTCTTTTCAGTTACATACTGTGACACCCCAACCGCGTTAAAACAACAAACCGCGGCAGAAACGTCGGGGAGTGTCGTAACAGAATCATTATTTCATAACACATGTATTGAAGTTCTGTTTTATTTAATTAAATGTATTACATTGTATTTGGAATTTGAAACAAAATATGAACAATTAACTATTATTGTTATTAAGTCACTAAAGCCTCGTCAATTCCTATGTGAGCATGCATCAATATCATCATAAATCATCATCAACTATGGTACCTGAAACACAGGTGAAAATATGTTAGCATAAAAATGCCGGCGAGTACATAGGTTTTATGAGAGTGTCATATTCATGGCTCGTTTTACCTTTTGAAATAACTCAAACAACTTTGTTATTCGATATTAGAAACCATGTTTTGTAAAATGTTTATATTGTAAATTGAAATAACCAGGTCAAAACAGATTAATTATAGTTTATAAAACCTCAATGCCATGAATCTTAACTCAAAAACATTTGTTTATGTAAACCCAGATTGTAAATTGTTTTTGTAATAAAACTCGAATGGTTTATATTGTTAGAAAAACGTTGTAATATAACTTTGTTTTGATAACATTTGCCCAAGTGATCTAGATAACGCAACGTTATATAATGTGTTAAAAGCACTTATATATAGAAAGTACCAGCGGCGTATCCACCATGCTTTTAACACATTACACCCGCCCCGTTACCTAATCACTTCCCTAACCCAACGGTTCAAACAGTTCACATCAATCAATCAGTTTCAAACGGTTCACATCAATCAATCAGGTCCAAACGGTTCACATCAATCAAACAGTTCCAAACGGTTCCAACAGTTCAAATAATTCACATGGATCAAACAGTTCCAAACGGTTCCAACAAAAATGTAATGAAAAACAATGTGTCCATATGCTAGATGAGCATATGCAACAAAATATAATATATGAAAATCAATGTGCTAGCATGCTAAGTGAACATACATAGCAAAAACAGATGAAATCATGTACTATAAGTGTACTAATGAACATAGCCAGTATATATTATGAAAGCATGAAAGTAACAAGTAGGCACATGTGTTCCACCCCAAAACATTTGAAAACAGTAAAAGAGGGGACTATGTACTCACTTGAGGATGCTTAGAAGTCTTGAATAACAACCAAGCAAAGCTAGAGGGATCACGGAATCAAACGACACCTAATATAGGTAACTATGTTAATAAACCGAACCTAAATCGGAAGATCGGATAGGATGAGGTTTCGTAAACCAAGTGAGTATTGGAACTCATATGATATGGTTTAACAAAGCCTACATACTAAAACGAAACCTATCATAAGTGCTTACGACCCATTACGACCCGTTTAGGTAGCTTACGCTACTTTAACGTGTCGTTCGCGTAAAACGCGTTCGGAACGCCTAACTAGTCCTATGACAAGTATTATATGCCTAAACATGCTTAAATATGTTGCATAATCAGTTAGATGACAAAAGATTAAGTTACATATGCTTAAATATCAATTATGCATGAAAAGGGCATTTTGGTCATTTTCCTAAGGCATATATACTACCTATCATACAACTAATTAAACGAAGTGACCATAAGGTATAACCTCGGAAGGTTATTCCCTATACAACTATGGTCACAAAATATGTTTGGTCAGATCCTAATGATCGACCAAACGGGTCGGGTTCGAAAGTCTAAGCGGTTGTTTAGACCTCTTATCTTACGACCCTATATATGCACTAATCTAAAAGTGACGAGTTAAACATGTTAAAACATGTTTAACAAGGTTTGAAAACAAGTTTGATATCAAAACAAAGGGTCTTGATACCTAAGAATAGTTTGGTTTAAAAATACGCATAAACGCGTATTTTGACCGAAACTATGACTCGTTACTAAGCCTAAATAATGTGGTAATCAGTAGGTATAGTCACAAAGGACTATGACCATCGTGATCACACTCACGTTACTAAGTTCAAACGAACTTCGTGTTGACCATTGACCGGTCAAAGCAGAAAGTCAAACACTGTGTGACTTTCTTGTTTAAAAACGCATAAAAGAACGAAAGAAACTTACAAGAGGTCCAAGCAATGGAGATTTGATCTAAGAATTCTCAGGTATGAAGTTTTGAACTTCAACTTAGAGAAAATTAAATCAAGTGTGGGTTTGGAAATGAAATTGGGTTGGGTATTTATAGGAAATCCACAACCGTTAGGATCATTCCTCGATAAACGAGCTTCAATCTCAACCATTCATGTGTGCCCACTGAATTATAATACCATGGGTGTGCAAAACAAGCCCATAGTATGAAGAAAACCATGTCCAAAGACCTAAAACCAGCTGCTGTTTGAAAACCGATTTTTTTTGTTGAACTGGGGGTCTCTCGTGCCCTGCGTAGACTCAGCAAGAGTCTTACGCGCCCCTCCTGAGCCAAAGTTTGGCAGATTGTCAGAAATGGTCCCTGCAGCCCAGAAACTTGGTTTTCGATGCATTTTTGACACGTTTAAGCCCCGATAACTCCATGTCAAGGCTCTAAAATGAAGTTAAAGTATAGGGAACTTAAAATATGCTAAAAAATATGTTGGATGTCGGTTCGTTTGGTCGTACGGTTGCGATGTTTGGTTAATTATGACGAAACACGAACGGACGCGAAAAACGATCCAAATTACGCGAGGAATGGAGTTTTATCATGCCAATCACTAAAATAAAGTATTTTAATAATTACATAAATTTTTAGATGTCCGGATATATTCAGAACGTAAGATATGCGCAAAAATGCAAACTTATGCACTTTTTGACGCTTTTAGTCCCTATTGATCAAAAAGTTTATTTTTGCGCACCAAACACCTCAAAGTCAATTTCTAAGCTATGTAAAGGATATTTAGGGCATATTTAACTTATGATCAAGTTCCGGAATGCTCGTTATCATTCGATTTGGTATACTTTTGCAGTTTGACGCAAATAGTCCATGTGATCGAATAAACTTGATTTCGACACACCAAACCCCCTCCAAAACTCATTTCTAAGTTATGTAAAGGTTATTTAAGGTATGTTAAGCCTATGTCACTGTTCCTAAGTGTTTGTTGCATTAAACTAATTACGTTTACGCATTAGTTCACTTATAACCTTCCAGAAAGCGATTTAAAGCTCGAAATCGAACAAGAATTGATATGTGCAAATGATACACATATTTTTACAAATCCCAAGTATGAAACACAATATTTCATTGATTTGGTATTTATTTGATGGTCGCAGAGGCACAGATGTCACAGTCTCCCCTACTTTAGTAAATTTTGTCCCGAAATTTATTCGTAGGAGTCTGTCTGTGACGTTGTGTTAAATAATTGTCTTCCATGGTATCTAGAGTGTCATCTATTTGCGTAGAGTAACCCATCAAAGATATGCAAGGCATAATCCTGTAATTTCTGAGAACGGATATTCTTCAGAAGCGAAAATGATCGGATGGAGTGATTTTCCTCAACGGGTTCTTTAGAAATAGAAATGAAGGAATAATCAAAAGGATATTCATTTCCCTTAACGGATATTCTTTAGAAACGAAAATGAACGGATGGAGTCATTTTCCTCAACGAGTATTCTTTAGAAATGGAAATGAAGGGGTAAACAAAAGGATATTCATTTCCTTTAACGGATATTCTTCAGAAACGAAAATGAACGGATGGAGTCATTTTCCTCAATGGGTATTCTTCAGAAATGGAAATGAAGGGGTAAACAAAAGGATATTCATTTCCCTCAACGGATATTCTTCAGAAATGAAAATGAACGGATTTAGTCATTTTCTTCAACGGGTATTCTTCAGAAATGGAAATGAAGGAATAATTAATAGGATATTCATTTCCCTCAACGGATATTCTTTAGAAGTGAAAAGTGAATGGACGATTCATTTTCCTCAACGGGTTCTTCAGAAATGGAAATGATGGAATAAACAAAAGGATATTCATTTCCTTCAACGGATATTCTTTAGAAGCGAAAATGAATGGACAATTCATTTTCCTCAACGGGTTCTTCAGAAATGGAAATGATGGAATAAACAAAAGGATATTCATTTCCTTCAACGGATATTCTTCAGAAGTGAAAATGAATAGGCGATTCATTTTACTCAACGGGTATTCTTCAGAAATGGAAATGAAGGAATAAACAAAAGGATATTCATTTCCCTCAACGGATATTCTTCAGAAATGAAAATGAGCGGATGCTTCATTTTCCTCAACGGGTATTCTTTAGAAATGGAAATGAAGGAATAAACAAAAGGATATTCATTTCCTTCAATGGATTTTCTTTAGAAGCAAAAATGAATGGACGATTCATTTTCCTCAAAGGGTATTCTTCATAAATGGAAATGAACGGATGCTTCATTTTCTACAACGGGTATTCTTCAGAAATGAAAATGAAGGATATTCATTTCCCTCAATGGATATTCTTTCAGAAGTGAAAAATGAATAGCTAGTTCATTTTTCCTCAACAGGTGCTTCATCAGAAATGGAAATGATTGGATAATTAACAGGATATTCATTTCCCTTAACGGATATTCTTTCAGAAGTGAAAAAATGAATAGCTAGTTCATTTTTCCTCAACGGGTGCTTCTTCTGAAATGGAAATGAATAGAGTTAATTCTAGACACATGACAAAACTTGCTGTGATTTCCGTGCACTAAATTCCATAATTATGTATGCATCCATAACTACGTAATTTCTTGCACAGTTCGCACAGTTTGTTTTATAATGTGAAGGGGATAGAATTTGAACAAGTTTGAGATAACTTTGATTAGGTCAACACATAAACACATAAACACATAAGCATATAATTGTTTTCTTGGTTATTAATTTGTTATCAGTTTGTTATTAATTGTTATTAACTTGTTATCGATTTGAACATGGGTATTCAAGGTACACCAGGAACCCAGTCGATGGACTTCAACGTCCTCAAGAATCTATCTGAAAAGATACGATGATCTTCCAAAAATTCGATTTTGTTTACAGGAAACGTAGTATTCGAATTAAGGTAGACAACAATTAAGGACTTACGGAAATACCCTTAGGTACCCTATTAAGGATTTATAGTGGTATTTTGGGTATTCGTCCAGAGTTGTAACTTGCGCCTGGTACTTCGTTTCCTTGGAAGAAACGGGTACTTAGGATTTTCGTGGAAAACACAAGAGATCATAAAATGGAAGAATTTTGGGGGTAGTATGTTCTACAAGGAACAAGGTTCCTTGGTTGTCGGTATTGTAGGGGATATGTTGTTTATGCAACCACAAAAGTACATTGCAATGTAAATAAAAAGATTTATTTATAAACAACAACAACAACAACAACTGTTTCATAGACCTTGACAACCAAAGAACATAATACATAAAGCTTGATTATTTCTAAACAGTGTTGTCTTCTAGTCGGTCAGATGCTCATCCCTGCGCTGGATTTGCATTAGCAAGCTTTAGGCAATTCTTTCGTAAATGGCCCATCGCCACAGTTGTAGCAAGACCCCGGTGGAAAACGAGCTTGAGCAGGATTGTTGCCAGCTTGATTTGGTGTAGCTGCAGCTGGACAAACTCTTGCTGTATGACCTATAAGTCCACAAATTTGGCATTTGCGGCACTTCACACTAGCATGATGATGAAGGCTACATTGGTTGCACAAGGGTGCAGTTCCGTTGTATGGCTTCCTAGCAGGGGGTTGAGCTGGTTGGTTGGTGATAGCTTGATCATTGTGAGCGACCACGGCGAAGTTCTGAGAAGCCTTTCGCTTCTTTGACTTCTTGGAGGATTCAGTCTGCTCATCCTTTGGTTTTGATTTTTCGATCGGTTTCTTGTCACCCTTTCGGAAAAGTTTACCTTTCCTGATCTGAGATTCAGTCAAGGTAGCGGATAGCTCAATGGCCTGCCTAACTGTAGTGGGGTTGCTTCCAGTAACAATGTCTTGTACTGAGTCAGGGAGGCCGTTAATGTACTTTCCGATTGCCTTATCCAAAGGCGTAACCATGTTCGGGCATAACAGACTTAACTCCTCATAACGATCCGTGTAAGCTCGATGCTCACCACTATCTTACTTAAGATCGTCGAATTCCCTTTCCAATGCCCTAATCTCATGACGAGGACAGAATTCCCTCATCATTAGAGCTCGAAGCTCTTCCCAGGTTTGAGCCAGTGCCACGTCGGCACCCCTATCCCTCATCACACCATTCCACCATGTTAAAGATCGTTTCTCAAAAACACTAGATGCGAACTCTACCTTTCGCTTATTTGGACACTGAACATGTCTGAAGGTGCTCTCTAGACTCTCGAACCATTGTAGAAGTGCAGTTGCTCCTTGAGACCTATAAAATTTTGATGGCTTAGCTGAGTTGAACGTCTTGAAGTTGCAGGGAGCATTATTGTTATTGAGGGCTTGGTTACATTGAGCAATGATGTTTGGGAGTGCAGCAGCCATTTGCTGCGTAATGATAGCTGCCAGTTCTTCATTAGGTAACTGATTGTCATGTCGAGGAGGCATTATAAAAGAGGAAGCATGAGAGAAAACAAGTGAAATGGCATTGGGTAAGAATAGGATGTTATAATTACCGACCAAAAAGCATGGGTGATGGTCATTTGTTCGAACCACGAAGCAAACAAACGACACACAAAAGCTGAATCAAAGTAAATAGGTCCTCATAATGTATCGCGAAGACATGCTTTAGCCTTTAAGTGGACACTCACCCCAAGAGTTCCCAGGTAAGAGTGACTGGTCCGATTATGTGGATTTGTACGAACACTCTAGCCTTAGACAGAAAACTCGGGATACAGGCACCCACCCTTCTAGATTGCACGTGTTCACATTAATAAGACCCAAACTTTGACGAGATTTTGAAAAATTTGAAGGTTCAAAACCTTATAATAAATCATCCTAGAACATATGATTGGTTTTCAAAGCAGGTTTGAAATTTGTGTTCCTGTTGTGGTTGTCACCTAAAGATAGGCGACGGTATTGTTTTATGACTAAACGCAAGTAAACTCGCGTTAGGGTCCTAGGAAGGTTGTAGACTAGGTCAAAGCATTGCTAATAACCTAATTCCCTATAACCATGAGCTCTGATACCAACTTTTCTGTCACACCCCGACCACGTTAAAACAACAAAATGCAGCGGAAACGTCGGGGAGTGTCGTAACAGAATCATTGTTTCATAACACATGGATTGAAGTTCTGTTTTATTTAATTAAATGTATTACATTGTATTTGAAATTTGAAACAAAACATGAACAATTAACTATTATTGTTATTAAGTCACTAAGGCCTCGTCCATTCCTATGTGAGCATGCATCAATATCATCATCAATCATCATCAACTATGGTACCTGAAACACAGGTGAAAATACGTCAGCATAAAAATGCCGGCGAGTACATAGGTTTTATGAGAGTATCAGATTCAAGGCTCGTTTTACCTTTTGAAATAACTCAAACAACTTTGTTATTCGATATTAGAAAACCATGTTTTGTAAAATGTTTATATTGTAAATTGAAATAACCAGGTCAAAACAGATTAATTATAGTTTATAAAACCTCGATGCCATGAATCTTAACTCAAAAACATTTGTTTATGTAAACACAGATTGTAAATTGTTTTTGTAATAAAACTCAAATGGTTTATATTGTTAGAAAAACCTTGTAATATAACTTTGTTTTGATAACATTTGCCCAAGTGATCTAGATAACGCAACGATATATAATGTGTTAAAAGCACTTATATATAGGAAGTACCAGCGGCGTATCCACCATGCTTTTAACACATTACACCCGCCCTGTTACCTAATCACTTCCCTAACCCAACGGTTCAAACAGTTCACATCAATCAATCAGTTCCAAACGGTTCACATAAATCAAACAGTTCCCAAACGGTTCACATGAATCAAACAGTTCCAAACGGTTCCAACAGTTCAAATAATTCACATGGATCAAACGGTTCCAACAAAAATGTAATGAAAAACAATGTGTCCATATGCTGGATGAGCATATGCAACAAAATATAATATATGAAAATCAATGTGCTAGCATGCTAAGTGAACATACATAGCAAAAACAAATGAAATCATGTACTATAAGTGTACTAATGAACATAGCCAGTATATATTATGAAAGCATGAAAGTAACAAGTAGGCACATGTGTTTCACCCTAAAACATTTGAAAACAGTAAAAGAGGGGACTATGTACTCACTTGAGGATGCTTAGAAGTCTTGAATAACAACCAAGCAAAGCTAGAGGGATCACGGAATCAAACGGCACCTGATATAGGTAACTATGTAAGTAAATCGGACCTAAATCGGAAGATCGGATAGGATGAGGTTTCGTAAACCAAGTGAGTATTGGAACTCATATGATATGGTTTAACAAAGCCTACATACTAAAACGAAACCTATCCTAAGTGCTTACGACCCATTACGAACTGTTTAGGTAACTTACGCTACTTTAACGCGTCGTTCGCGTAAAACGCGTTCGGAACTCCTAACTAGTCCTATGACAAGTATTATATGCCTAAACATGCTTAAATATGTTGCATAATTAGTTAGATGACAAAAGTTTAAGTTACATATGCTTAAATATCAATTATGCATGAAAAGGGTATTTTGGTCATTTCCCTAAGGCATATATACTACCTGTCATAAAACTAATTAAACGAAGTGACCATAAGGTATAACCTCGGAAGGTTTTTCCCTATACAACTATGGTCACAAAATATGTTTGGTCGAATCCTAATGATTGACCAAACGGGTCGGGTTCGAAAGTCTAAGCGGTTGTTTAGACCGCTTATCTTACGACCCTATATAAGCATTAATCTAAAAGTGACGAGTTAAACATTTTTAACGAGGTTTGAAAACAAGTTTGATATCAAAACAAAGGGTCTTGATACCTAAGAATAGTTTGGTTGCAAAATACGCATAAACACGTATTTTGACCGAAACTATGACTCGTTACTAAGCCTAAATAACGTGGTAATCAGTAGGTATAGTCACAAAGACTATGACCATCGTGATTACACTCACGTTACGAAGTTCAAACAAACTTCATGTTGACCATTGACCGGTCAAAGCAGAAAGTCAAACACTGTTTGAATTTCGTGCTTAACAACGCATAAAAGAACGAAAGAATCTTAGAAGAGGTCCAAGCAATGGAGATTTGATCTAAGAATTCTCAGGTATGAAGTTTTGAACTTCAACTTAGAGAAAATTAGATCAAGTGTGGGTTTGGAAATGAATTTGGGTTGGGTATTTATAGTAAATCCACAACCGTTAGGATCGTTCCTCGATAAACGAGCTTCATTCTCACCCATCCATGTGTGCCCACTGAATTATAATACCATGGGTGTGCAAAAAAAGCCCATAGTATGAAAAAAACCATGTCCAAAGACCTAAAACCAGCTGCTGTTTGAAAACTGATTTTTTTTTGCTGAAGTAGGGGTCTCTCATGCCCCGCGTAGACTCAGCAAGAGTCTTACGCGCCCCTCCTGAGCCAAAGTTTGGCAGATTGTTAGAAATGGTCCCTGCAGCCCAGAAACTTGGTTTTCGATGCATTTTTGACACGTTTAAGCCCCGTTAACCCCATTTCAAGGCTCTAAAATGAAGTTAACATATAGGGAACTTAAAATATGCTCAAAATATGTCAGATGTCGGTTCATTTGGTTGTACGGTTGCGTTGTTCGGTTAATTACGACGAAACACGAACGGACGCGAAAAACGATCGAAATAACGCGATGAATGGAATTTTGTCATGCCAATCATTAAAATAAAGTATTTTAATGATTACATAAATTTTTGGATGTCTGGATATATTCAGAACGTAAGATATGCGCGTAAATGCAAACTTATGCACTTTTTGACGCTTTTAGTCCCTATTGATCAAAAAGTTTATTTTTGCGCACCAAACACCTGAAAGCCTATTTCTAAGCTATGTAAAGGATATTTAGGGCATATTTAACTTATGATCAAGTTCCGGAATGCTCGTTATCATTCGATTCGGTATACTTTTGTAGTTTGACGCAAATAGTCCCTGTGATCGAAACTCATTTCTATGTTATGTAAAGGTTATTTAAGGTATGTTACGCCTATGTCACTGTTCCGAAGTGTTTGTTGCATTAAACTGTTTACGTTTACGCATCAGTTCGCGTATAACCTTCCAGAAAGCGATTTAAAGCTCGAAATCGAACAAGAATTGATATGTGCAAATGATACACATATTTTTACAAATCCCAAGTATGAAACACAATATTTCATTGATTTGGTATTTATTTGATGATCGCAGAGGCACAGATGTCACACATACATGGTTTATCACTGTAACCGTGCCAAAATCCCCTTGTCGATACAAACGTTTAATATCAGATTGCGCTGAGACCAAGTTCAAGTGCTTGAACTTGTCCATTTCGCATATTCAATTCAAGACACCATATGATGTATTGGGAGCATCATATTCAAATTCATTTTTGCAAGCATTTCACTTGTTCCAAGTCACAATAGACTTGTTAGGTCTACGGCTCCATTAAATCATTTGTTGGTTTCGACACCTTGTAGTGGTGTTTTCACTAAATTAAAGCTTGCGCTAATCATTGTTATGCATTTCATACACGGATTTAATTGTTTATGTATTGACTAGCTCTAAATCCGCTTTGTTTTATCATGATTGAAGCAGTCCTAACACAATCGTGTGTTAAGACAATGGTACATAAATTCATGCTATATCACAGTGTACCTCCTAACGATTCTTTCATTATCGATCGAATGCCTTGCGGTACTTATTGCTTTTTCAGCTTCGATCGGAAACAGTATCTCTTTGATGTTCTATATTCAATTGAAAAATCCTACGATGCCGTTTGAATCAAATTCTCAGGATTGCTTCATTACACTTTCATTTGATTTCAAACACAATGAACTTGTTCGGTCACTGCTATTATTGAATTATGTCACTACGACACCTTGTGGTGTCGGTACAAACTTATAGCTTGTGCTAATCATGGTCAACCGTTTCACATGCAACTACCCATATTTTTGCTTGACTTGTCATTTAAACATTCTTAATGCAACTATGTATTAAGACAATGATACACCAAGATCGATTGTATTTCATTTGGTGTATTCTTACAATTCAATAATGTCAACACGCTAATTTCATTAACTTATTTGTTCGAAAGTTGGCAAATCATTTTCATTACACTATTACATTTGAGCTAGCTGATTTTGAGTTCATCTAGCGGATGCTATCGTTTCTAGAACTCATTTTCTTACTGTAAACGATCCCTTGGAATTCTATCGGTCAAAAACTCCTCCTTTTGTTGAAACCCTGCTAACTGAGTTACACTAAATTATACATCTATATGTCTCGTATCCTTTGACGTCAAATTCTAAGACACATACCTTTTAACCGTTGGGTTCTGATTGTTGTAATATGTCCTTGGATTCACCTGATTCGAATAAGTTTTGATTCGGTTCCGTGGTTATTCACTTTGGTGTTATACATATCCATACATGCATAACGTAACCCTAAGGAGTTAATGTAGTTTCAATTCCGAGGACGAAATTTTCTTAACAGGGGGAGAATGTGACAACTGCCAAATTTGCATGCATCCGTACTATCATTAGACAATGATTAATGCTTAATGATTGTGCTGAATTTCAATTAATTACTTGAACTGCTTTCTGATTATTTTCATGTACATACATGTGCATCATATATTGCTTTATGTCATGTCATTATTGCATGAGAACTTTATTTACTCAAATGGTGCACGAAACACAGTTAGCGCAGTTATCCGGCAAATCAAAAAAATGCTGACAGAGTTCAGCAGATAGACAGACATTGTGTTGAGACACAGAATGAGCCAGAAACCAAGTATTACGCTAGTATAGTGTGTAGGAAAGTAAGGATCACAAAACTGCCTTCCTAGTGATAGTTTAAGTGCCGTAAAGTGCCTAAAACTCACATAAACTGCAGAATTCAGCAAAATTCAGCATTTAAACAATCTAATATCATGCAGAAATATGGTTAAATGGTCCTGAATACTTTCCTAAGTGTCGGGAATCAAAACTGTCATAAAAGGTAACATAAAGCACACTAAACTGCGTAGTTTAGCACCTTAACGAACCGGTAGCCAACCAAACAACCTGACACTACCCGAAACACCAAATTTTCACTAGAAGCATTGTTTTAACATTACCAAGCTAGTTATGGTCCCCGAATATCATAACACATGATATAAATATGTAGTAACTAAACATCTAACTAAACACTTGGACTGTAACTATAAGCTAACAAATTAGTTAAACCCTAGCCTAAGACCCCCCCCCCCCCACCTACAGCCCCAACATGGTGGCCCCACTTGTGATGTGTTTGGATATTTTATTAGATATTGATTCTACTTTCCCAAACACATTACACATTAGATACATGGTATTAGTGGATTTATAAGTAAACTTTTGGAACATAAACTCTTCATATCACCAACACCCATCTTTTTCTTCCTCCTCCCATAACTCACGGCCAAAGACACTCCCATACATCCATCATTTTTCATTCACCTTCCATCCATTCCACATGTATACAAAGGTGTAAGGTGTATTAGGAAGCTTGGAACCTTTGGAAGTTGAAGGACCTTCACCGTTTGCTTTTATCCACTTCATTTCTTCTCTTGATAATCCCTAGCCTTGAGCTAGTAGTAAGAACACTATACTCTTCATTTTACATCTTATTTAAGTGGTTAAAAGGTTATACATGTTGGTTATCATGAAGAACACTAAGAAACAAGAAGATGAAACATGAACATAAGCTTAAAATTATACGAAATCATGAAGAAATCATGTTGTTTATGTGTTGATTTACTTGTTGATTGTTGATCTCTTATGTAAATGATGTAGATCATCATATGATCTTGCTAGATCATGATTAAAAATATAATCTAGCAAGATGAGAGGATGAACATGTTAGAGATTCATACATCCTCCTAACATAAAGCATGAACTTGAAAGAATATAATGTTTTCTTGTAAAGAAATGATCAAAGTAGGTTGTAATACTTGTAGATCTAAAACTTCATGAATGATTTCTAAGGAAACCAAGTTAAAAATATAAGTTTTACTAAATCTTGGTTCTTACATAAACAAACCTTATTTTTGGTGGTTAAGCAAGTGTAGAGACACTTGTGTAACAAGAAGAATTCATAAAGAAACATTTTTAGAAAACATGATCATATGTTGTAAAGATCTATATTCTTTAAAAATGAAGTTTTTAAAGAATCAACCACACTTTAAAGGGTAACAAGGCTTACTAAGAACACTAGTAAGTTCCTACAAATTTTTACAAATATTCAATTTCATGACGTAGTGGATTATACTTGTTTTTGGCAAAGTTGGTAAGTAAAGGTTGTTTATTATTGATTGTGGATTGATTGTGATGATTTTTACAAAAGAAAATGATTTGCTTGAAAGCATGGAAACCTCCATTTTTAGGGGAAACTGTGGCAAAATTTTCTAAAAAATAAACACTTAGAAAAATATTACTACACAAATATTTACAAGTGTATTTCAAACCATGGATTTTTCCACATAAAGTTTGCCATAAATTTTGTTACAAAAAGATAAACATTGGAGGTTAGTTTTTATAAATAAAAGTGACTAAATATGTATTTAGGAAATATATATTTAGAAGGCACCATGTGTGTGATTATTTGTATATTATGTGTATTAGTTATATTATTTTAGGACTTGAAATAATATAACTCACAAAAACACCAAAAATTACAATCCAAAATATTACAAAAATTCCAAGTAATAAATATACAAAGAATAGCCAAAATACCGGTAAAACCGAACAAAGGAATATAACTCACAAAATATTCCAGAAATATTATTCATGTGTATATTTTGGTAAATAATGGACATCAAGGGAATGAAAATGGGATTTTCATGATTAATACAAAATATATCATATTTTTGACAAGAAGAAAATATATTATTTTTGGGTGAATGAAAATATATATTTTCTTGGAAATATTTGAAGATATATTATTTTTGGAGGAAATATATATTTTCTCAAACAAAAACGGAATATATTATTTTGGAGAAAAATAAGCATATATATATTTTCCGAGTTAGACTTGAAAATATATTATTTTTGGAACTTATATGAGAATACAAATATTTTTGCCAAAGGAAAAATTATAAATAATTTTTCTAAGGAGAATTTCTTAAAATATATATTTTGGAAATATATATGGATTTTATTAAGGATACTTAATAATTACAAGAGATACGTATTTTCGTACGTATAATTACACTCCGGAATACGACCCCACATAAATGGCAAAAATATACAAGTATAAGAATACGAATACAAATACAACCATCCTTGGGAATGATATACATATACAATACATAAGTGTTTCAAGTTAAAATATATTATTTTAACTAATATTCCAAAATGTAATAAATACAATTTAAGTTAAAATATTTATTATTTTGACAAATGATTATATGCTTTGAATAACATTGATGACACAAACTAACGTAACTCAAGACACTAATTAAGGCCAAGGTTAAGGCACGACCTACCCGTCTAATGGACCGTAGTACGCATGTAGGCAGTCGTGCATTCTAGAGGAAGCTTTGAGTTACATTGGATACAAGGAACGCAAAACTGTGAGTTCATGTTCCCCCTTTTCTCTTAACTGTTTTCAGTTTTATAACTTTGGGGGTGAAGTACATGTTACATATTGTTTACAAACAAGTACAAATGGTATGATTAGCTTAGGAATGTACTGCTAGATCATGTGAATGGATAGGCGATTGACTTAAGACCATTAATCCTTGTATAAGGACCGAGGGACATGAGTGATAGATCTATTGGGTGTTGCGAGACCCACCCATGGGCCAGCGAGTTAGCCGCATGTGGTGACTATGTCGTTCCGTCGGAGGGGCCGGTACGAAATACGCTTATAGGGTTGTGTGCTTCATATACCATGTCACTTATATTAATGTATTAGCTACACATTAATTGATATGTTTTCATTGTTGCTTCATACCAGTTTACAAATACATACATACATACTTACAAATGTTTTCAAGGATACTCGTGCACACATACAAAACACATGAACTCGCTCAACTTTTGTTGATATTTTCAAACTACATGTATTTCAGGAAATTAAGTATGGATCTGGTGGGCGTTGGAGTTTACAAGTCATGTCTCTAATAAAAGGTGTCATCCGAAGTCGAAGGGTTTGGGTTATGTATTTTATCTTGGATAAGATACATGGCTCAAAACCTAGTTTGGTTGTGTCTTTTGTGAAGTCTAGTATGGAACTTTATGCTTTGGTGGTCATGGGATCTAAACTTAAAGTCTTAGTTTGATGTTAAACAATGACGGTTGTATTATTTTGAAAGCTATCTATGGATGAACATCTTGGTTTTATCATATAGTTGTTTGTCATGGTTGAATGCAATGATATTAAGCAAGTCACACCAAATCACGCTTCCGCAAAAGTCAAGGTGTGACAGTTTGGTATCAGAGCTTCGATTGTAGCGAACTAGGATTCCTTCTCGAGTCTAGACTACAATCATTAGGGCTCTCACGAAAATATTTCTACAACATGTTTTCATTGCATACACGAAAACGCCCAGATCCAAGAAACAAACATTTTTATAAAGAAAAGACACGAAACACATTTCAAGGTTTATGTTTGTGGTTCAGTCTGCGAGACTGGGTGGTTCAGTCTGAGAGACTGGGTGGTTTAGTCCGGGAGACTGTGTGGTTTAGTCTGGGAGACTAGTTGGTTTAGTCTGGGAGAATAGTTAGTTTAGTCTGGGTGACTAGGTGGTTCAGTCTGGGAGACTAGGTGGTTTAGTCTGGGAGACTAGGTGGTTTAGTCTGGGAGACTAGAAAATATAGAAAGTTACATGAAGGATAAATGTGAATACCTGATTACATGATGAATTGTCTTTGCTTGCAATACACTTGGTGTTAGTGATTACTATAGATATACATGCTATGATTATTATGTACCGGCACACATGTCATCTCCTTCAGAGAGCGAGTTGTCCAACGTTGACGACCCTATGGCCACCGTCAGAGATAATGAGATTACACCTGCGCCAGAAATATATACGTCAGGCACTGAGAGTGATCCTGACATGCTGTCTGAGGACGAGGACGACTTCCAACCGTTTGCGCTACCAGACTTTGGTGATGATTTACCTTTGCTGATGGCTACCCTGACGAGGGTCCTTTTTCCATCCCTGTTCCAGTCCATGATCACCTCGTCATTTGGTCGTCCCGATGGCGAGCACACCGAGACTCCGATCCTCGATGTTGTGCCTTCTGTGGTTATTTCCCCCAAGGATTGGCCTCTCGACGATTAGTTTGATGATGACGTTGATTTGTTTGTTGATGGTCCTCCTGATGACGCACATGATGACGGAAAGTTAGAGGAGAACATTGTTGCTATTTGTAACACCCTGAAATCAGGTTTGGTAATTAAACCACGTTAATATTAATGAACGGGTAAAATACCATTAGTGGTGAAATTAACCCGGTAAATATTAGGATTTAAATAAATAAACCTAATATTAAATTAAAAAGGGAATAAAAGCTTTAGAGGAAATAAAGTTTATAAGAGGCCCGAGTTAACGGGACTTAAAATAAAACGGGATTTAACTCCCTGAACCCATTAAGTTAACTAGGAATAATTAACCTAGTTAGTAATGAGTAATTAAGTGAAAACAAGATATAAAATAAGAATTTATGAACCTTTTTATAAAAAGATTAGAACTATAGGGACTAAAAGGGTTAAGTGTGGAAAGTGTTTTGATTAAAACAAAAATTAAAACCAAAACACACACAAAGTGTGTTCTGGTCGACGTTTCCACAGAGCCAAGAAAGGGGTTCTTCTTTTGAACCCTAAATCATCAAAATCAACCAAATTCATTGGGCAAATCAAGTCTTAATGGAAAACCAAGCTAAAATTAGGGATCACCAAGCCTAGGGGATCACAAGGTATGTCAAATTTCATTATTTGATTCCACCTCGGATTCTTGATGAACTTATGAAATCGAAATTCGAGCTTGCATGATTGATGTTTAGGTGAAACTAGGATGAATCCATGTCTAGGAACAAACCCTAGTTGAAAAATTGATGAATTAAGATTAAAAAATAGGAATTTGATAACCACCCATATATGTGCTAAGTGGGTTTTGATTAAATTCGTGTATGTGATGCTTTTACGGGTTTTGATTGCTAAGAATAAGTGTTATAATGTCATAAACATGTTCAAATTGAAAGCTGAATTCAAACAGCTCCAGATCAGAATTTACAGCCGACTTATATTGGCTGTAACCTGAACCAAACTTGACAAAAACATGTTTTTCTTGAGTTTAAAATGTAATACCAAGAAATATCTTTAAAACCCCACTGGAATCGCGTTTTTTCGACGAACATTGAGTGTTTTATGAATTTTTACTTATCAAAGGTTCAAGCTGCGTTTTCTGGCAGAATTTGCAGCCCATTACGAATTTCATAACTCAACTTAGGAATTGAGTTATGATCTCAAATTCTTACTGTAGATAGTTTTAAGTGACTAAAAGAATCGCCAATTGGAATTTCGTCAATCGGATAAATGAGGAATTTTAAATGAATTTTTCCGTACGCTGCAGTCAGAAGTGACGAATCTGATTGCAGCTTAGTAAATGAATTTTTACGAATTTTTGGTAAAGAGTTAGATCTTGAAATTTTAACACAAGGTCTAACCTCCGAGTGGTACGCCACATAAAAAAAATCATAATTTTTGAAGTCTTGTAAAGAGGTTAAACAAGTCACAAAAAACAGCCCATTTTTCAGTGATATGAAATGCCTGAATGAAATCGCGGTCTACTTGGTTGTGTGTAAAATTTGATTTCATTAAGAGTTCGGATGAAATATGCCTAAGTGAGTTCAATGAACCAATGTGCATTTGAATATGTTGATAAGTCAATTGACTTTTAAAAAGTCAAACCGACCAATGATTAGATCAAATGATAATTTTGATATGGTCGAATGATAAATTCGACATAAAACCCGTAGGATGGAATAGTCGTAAACGATTATGACTAATCTAACCGTCTTACGAATTGTGATGATGATAGTTTGACTCTAGACAAGCTAGATGAAGACTTGGGAAAGAAGCGGGTCAAACAGATCGAGTACGCGGAAAAAGCACATAACCGGATGCAAGGTAAGTGAAACTTACACCTTTTAGTAGAATAAATGTTTATTCTATAAGTTGCAAATACAATAAGGATAATATTCAAGATATGGTTCCCGATGCGAAATAATACGGGTCAGAACTAATATAAATGATAAAAACCAATGTTTAATGGTAAAAGAAATAAAACGGTAAGTTAGCCATGGAAAGCTAATTGTAAAAAATGGATTTTTGAACGGTTACTATAAGTAAGCCTAAATGAATAAAAAGAGTAAAATGGGTCAAATGGTAATGAGGATACCGTTTGACAAATATCGACTAATAAGCACTTGTCGAGTCTTATGCTTACAGGATGAAGTGGCTTATGAATTCGCGTTGCTATGAACTAGCAAATTTTCGAGACAAGGTATTAAAACGGGTCAATGTATTGATCCGAGCCAGGTACACATAATTATGTTGTAGTTAAAAGTGTTATTTTGGTCAATAATTGGCGAGAGTCTTTTGTCGTAAAATAAGAGATTAGAATTGACCAAAATGCCCTTAACGGGCGAACCAAGTAAACGACCATTAGATGTTGTTTAGAAACTTGTTTATTGATTATGAAACCCTTAGATACATATAAAAGTGTAGGCAAAAACATTTGTGGGTCGAAATGCCTAAAAATGGTTCATTTGCGTAACATGACTAGTCGAAGGGTAAAAATTGGGATTTGAGGTTCCTTACGTTAAATCCACCACAAAAATAGTTGTGGTGGAAAATAATTAGTTAACTAGTATGGAAATGCAAGATAAGAAGGGAAAATGGCGAGTTGGATGCTTAATGCACAAAAGTCATCTAAACGGGTCAAAATAAATTACGCGCGTAACTTAGGTGTTTGCCATGTAATTCGCAAAAGTTATGAATCCGAGATAGAGGATTGAGTTAAACACTTTGGAATATGGTTTCTGATTAACTAGAAACAAGTTGGGAGGTCTTAAAATCAAACGGGTCAAAATGTTGATTTTGAGCAATAAGCCGAATGCTTAAAAATTTAGTATTTTATTAGTTTAAAAGTCAGATTTTTACTCCATGAGATGGAGAATTAAATTACGGTCCCATAGGAAAAAGAATCACCTAAAACGGACCCGTAGATAAAAAGTTATGGCGTTTTAAAGTTGATTTTTGATAAATAAACATAGCTGGGCGAAATGCAGGTTTCAAAAGCAAACTTGCTGGAAATTGGACTTCCCCGTGGCACGCGACAGGAGACCAGAATCCGGGCGCGACACGCGACAGAACATGGGAATGCCGTCGCGACACGCGACGGCTTGATATTTTGGAAATTTGTTGCTAAGCTTATATTTGGCATATTTTGACACACAAACTGGCTCAAACATGTTTTTAGATGCCAAATGACTAACTCAATTCATGTCTTATGAAATGTAGGTATATGGTACCGTAACGGAAGACGATCAAGCTCGATGGAACGAACCAAACACACATCAAATGAAGCTTCCGCAGTTGTTTTAGTTTGTTTTATCAAAAGTGGATTTATGAAAACACATTCAATTATGTTTTGGAATGTTGTAAACATATTTAATTACTTATAACGTAAAAGTTTTTGTTAAGTGGCATTTTTCATATAAAATGCTTACTTTAATGTTGTAGAAATGTTAAAAATTATTACGGGTGTTACAAGTTGGTAATCAGAGCTCAAGGTTGTTGGCAAATGTGTTCGGTTCGAGGCTTGATCGCAAATCCGGTAAGTACATGTATATTAATGATTAACATGATTAAAGTGTTGTGGACAACACATAGGGTTAGCGTGTAATTCACGTTACCTCAATTAAATGATAAACATAGTTGACGAAATTACGTGCGTTAGTACGTACAGTAAAAAGCATTATATTACAATACGGGCGTTTATTAATGTCGAAATTACTAACTTTTGTAAATGTTTAGTCGAAGGGCACTCGCATCTGAAGATAGCGGGAGTGTAACAAATCTCGGATACGACGTAGGAACGGTCCGAAGTATGACGAGCAGAGCATACTCGCCAAGGACCCAAATCGCGTAACAGTCGCGAGTAAGGTGAACAGCAAGGAAAGCCCATTAGGGCAAGCATTACAGGTGCATGTTTTAAATTTTTTTTACAAGAATAGTAATATGCAACAAATACATAGAGACTGACTGTTGCATATGTAGATTAAAAACTTGGAAAAACCTGAATAAAATACCTATCCAGGATATTATTTCCAATAAATCTAAATAGAGGCGTTACTTACATGGGGTGTAATGTGAAAATTATAAAAAGGTCATGAGTGTCAGGTGTTGATCGCTTACTCTGGCCAAGTAAGTAGTGAACACATGATGTCATGAACTTTTTATGATGGACATGCTTACATCCGATGTAGTAAGGATGGGGTGAGTGGGACAAATTAAAAGTACCCAAATGAATCAGATAAACAAAATATTTGATAATAATGTAAACGCACAGCCGAGTGACGGAAGCATATTATATTAGGATAATGAGCCCGAGTGAAGGGACAAAGAAACATGTAAAACGATTAAGGTACCCACTGGGAGGGGGTGTACTTACACTCGAACCCGGAAAACGCAAACATGTAAAACGATTAAGGTATACACTGGGAGGGGGTGTACTTACACTCGAACCCGGAAAATGCAAATGCGCCTCTTAACGGGCCGTTTTTGTAAAACGTCAAACTTGAGGACAAAGTCGGATTATAAAAATGAAGCGAGGTCTTAATGCATACCGGGAGGTTTGCAATGATAACGACTTCGGTAAAACAACCGGTTGATGGGTAAGAATTAAACACATGCGTAGACCGAGAAACGGGAACGCGGATGGAAAGTTAAAAGACTCGGGTTTTGAGTCATAACTAAAAGACGACGAGATGATGTAATAGGAAATTTTGAATAAATTATGTTCAACTATTTTAAAGTTGAACGGGTCGAATATAGTATCATGCCGGACAGCATGAGTAAACACAAGCGGGATAATGGTAGCGTTAAAAGCAAAAGAATAATGAGCCCGGTAATGGGACACAATCAAATTCGAATGTATGTGAACTGGATAAGGGTGAGCATAAGATAAACCGACGCATAAATGACGTGAGAAGTCATAAGGTCGGAAAATTTGTCCAAATGGAAATGAATGTAGCCTTAGACTACGGTCAAGGTCAAAGAAAATAACAAGGCGAAAATAAATGATTTTAAACAAAAACAGGATGCCTTGACACCAAACATGTATTTAAGAATGACATGAGTAAAGAATGATCTACGGGATCAACATAACCTCTGGGGTTATAAACAATGGAAAGGTCTACGAGACTAAAACGACCCACGGGTCATGACTAGAAAGAAATAGATTATAAAGAACTCGCCTTAAAGAGGTGAAAGCCTAATAAAATAGCCCATAAGGCTAAGTGATAAAACCTACGGGTGAATTAGACAAAGCGAGGGAATAAATTGAGAATCCTCGCATAAAACAAAGACTGTAAGGGAATAATTTTGGACTGTCAATATCCCTGTATGGATACTTGACAAAAGTTAAAGAGAAGACGCTAAACTAAAACTTCGGTTTTAGTAAGAAATAACGTTTTTACAAAAATAAATTCTGATAGGGATTTAAATAGTAAGCATGAAAGATACAAGTCTTGACACTGATAGGCACAAGACGATATCTTCGAAAAGTGATATTTTCGAAAATGAAAGATTGATATAAATTAAACATGATGTGACACGATCACAGTCAAGAAATGCAATGTGAAGTAGAATCACATTATAACCAAGCGAGCGGTAAAAAGAAACTGGACTAATAAGTCTAGTTAGTGATACCGGTTAAGGTCATTTAAATAAATTTGGTTTGCTTGTAAGCGGTGGATTCGGTATAACTGAACCAAAAAGATAAATTTGAAAACGAAGGAATTGTTGTTAAAAGTGAAAGATTTCGCTAAAATATCCAAACGGATTAATTAACGGACTCACGAAGAAATTCGGTAGTCTAACAGCGATGGGTCTCGCTAAGTTAACCAAACTGGTTGAAAATAACGAAATTTCGTTATTTTGAGTTTCATTGTTCCGCATAAGATACGCAGATGTTATTAATCAAAAAGGTATTACCATACTTTTCGGGTAATACCAACAAAAAGGTTAAAGTATGAGTAATGCTTAAAAAAAGGGTTACTCAGTTTAAGTGTATTAGTTATAAAACTCAATAGACAGTGTAAGAAAGGTTTCGGGGACAAAACCTCTTTAAGTGGGGTAGACTTGTAACACCCCGAAATCAGGTTTGGTAATTAAACCACGTTAATATTTATGAACGGGTAAAATACCGTTAGTGGTGAAATTAACCCGGTAAATATTAGGATTTAAATAAATAAACCTAATATTAAATTAAAAGGGGAATAAAAGCTTTAGAGGAAATAGAGTTTATAAGAGGCCCGAGTTAACGGGACTTAAAATAAAACGGGATTTAACTCCCTGAACCCATTAAGTTAACTAGGAATAATTAACCTAGTTAGTAATGAGTAATTAAGTGAAAACAAGATATAAAATAAGAATTTATGAACCTTTTTAGAAAAAGGTTAGAACTATAGGGACTAAAAGGGTTAAGTGTGGAAAGAGTTTTGATTAAAACAAAAATTAAAAACCAAAACACACATAAAGTGTGTTCTGGTCGACGTTTCCACAGAGCCAAGAAAGGGGTTCTTCTTTTGAACCCTAAATCATCAAAATCAACCAAATTCATGGGGCAAATCAAGTTTTAATGGAAAACCAAGCTAAAATTAGTGATCACCAAGCCTAGGGGATCACAAGGTATGTCAAATTTCATTATTTGATTCCACCTCAGATTCTTGATGAACTTATAAATCGAAATTCGAGCTTGCATGATTGATGTTTAGGTGAAACTAGGATAAATCCATGTCTAGGAACAAACCCTAGTTGAAAAATTGATGAATTAAGATTGATAAATAGGAATTTGATAACCACCCATATATGTGCTAAGTGGGTTTTGATTAAAATCGTGTATGTGATGCTTTTAGGGGTTTTGATTGCTAAGAATAAGTGTTATAATGTCATAAACATGTTCAAATTGGAATCTGAATTCAAACAGCTCCTGATCAGAATTTACAGCCAATTTGTATTGGCTATAACCTGAACAAAACCTGACAAAAACCTGTGTTTCTTGAGTCTAATATGTAATTCCAAGAAATATCTTTAAAACCCCACTGGAATCGCATTTTTTCGACGAAAATTGAGTGTTTTATGAATTTTTCCGTATCAAAGGTTCAAGCTGCGTTTTCTGGCAGAATTTGCTGCCCATTACGAATTTCATAACTCAATTTAGCAATTGAGTTATGATCTCAAATTCTTACCGTAGATAGTTTTAAGTGACTAAAAGAATCTCCAATTGGAATTTTGTCAATCGGATAAATGTGGAATTTTAAATGAATTTTTCCGTAAGCTGCAGTCAGAAGTGACGAATCTGATTGCAGCTTAGTAAATGAATTTTTACGAATTTTTGGTAAAGAGTTAGATCTTGAAATTTTAACAAAAGGTCTAGCCCTCCGAGTGGTACGCCACATAAAAAAATCATAATTTTTGAAGACTTGTAAACAGGTTAAACAAGTCACAAAAAACAGCCCATTTTTCAGTGATATGAAATGCCTAAATGAAATCGTGGTCTACTTGGTTGTGTGTAAAATTTGATTTCATTAAGAATTCGGATGAAATATGCCTAAGTGATTTCAATGAACCGAATGTGCATTTGAATATGTTGATAAGCCAATTGACTTTTAAAAAGTCAAACCGACCAATGATTAGATCAAATAATAATTTTGATATGGTCGAATGATAAATTCGACATAAAACCTGTAGGATGGAATAGTTGTAAACGATTATGACTAATCTAACCGTCTTACAAATTGTGATGATTATAGTTTGACTCTAGACAAGCTAGATGAAGACTTGGGAAAGAAGCGGGTTAAACGGATCGAGTACGCAGAAAAAGCACATAACCGGATGCAAGGTAAGTTAAACTTACACCTTTTAGTAGAATAAATGTTTATTCTATAAGTTGCAAATACAATAAGGATAATATTCAAGATATGGTTCCCGACACGAAATAATACGGGTCGGAACTAATATAATTGATAAAAAACATGTTTAATGGTAAAAGAAATAAAACTGTAAATTAGCCATGGAAAGCTAATTGTAAAAAATGGATTTTTGAACGGTTACTATAAGTAAGCCTAAATGAATAAAAAGAGTAAAATGGGTCAAATGGTAATGAGGATACCGTTTGACAAATATCGACTAATAAGCACTTGTCGAGTCTTATGCTTACAGGATGAAGTGGCTTATGAATTCGCGTTGCTATGAACTAGCAAATTTTTGAGACAAGGTATTAAAACGGGTCAAGGTATTGATCCGAGCCAGGTACACTTAATTATGTTGTAGTTAAAAGTGTTATTTTGGTCAATAATTGGCGAGAGTCTTTTGTCGTAAAATAAGATACTAGAATTGACCAAAAAGCCCTTAACGGGCGAACCGGGTAAACGACCGTTAGAGGTTGTTTAGAAACTTGTTTATTGATTATGAAACCCTTAGATACATATAAAAGTGTAGGCAAAAACATTTGTGGGTCGAAATGACTAAAAATGGTTCATTTGCGTAAAATGACTAGTCGAAGGGTAAAAATTGGGATTTGAGGTTCCTTACGTTAAATCCACCACAAAAATAGTTGTGGTAGAAAATAATTAGTTAACTAGTATGGAAATGCAAGATGCGAAGGGAAAATGGCGAGTTGGATGCTTAATGAACAAAAGTCATCTAAACGGGTCAAAATAAATTACGCGTGTAACTTAGGTGTTTGCCATGTACTTCACAAAAGTTATGAATCCGAGATAGAGGATTGAGTTAAACACTTTGGAATTTGGTTTCTGATTAACTAGAAACAAGTTGGGAGGTCTTAAATTCAAACGGGTCAAAATGTTGATTTTGAGCAATAAGCCGAATGCTTAAAAATTTAGAATTTTTTTAGTTTGAACGTCGGGTTTTTACTCCATGAGATGGAGAATTAAATTATGGTCGCGTAGGAAAAAGAATCACCTAAAACGGACCCGTAGATAAAAAGTTATGGCGTTTTAAAGTTGATTTTTGATAAATAAACATAGCTGGGCGAAATGCAGGTTTCAGAAGCAAACTTGCTGGAAATTGGACTTCCCCGCGGCACGCGACAGGAGACCAGAATCCGGGCGCGACACGCGACAGAACATGGGAATGCCGTCGCGACACGCGACGGCTTGATATTTTGGAAATTTGTTGCTAAACTTATTGTTGGCATATTTTGACACACAAACTGGCTCAAACATGTTTTTAGATGCCAAATGACTAACTCAATTCATGTCTTATGAAATGTAGGTATATGGTACCGTAACGGAAGACGATCAAGCTCGATGGAACGAACCGAACACACATCAAATGAAGCTTCCGCAGTTGTTTTAGTTTGGTTTTACAAAAGTGGATTTATGAAAACACATTCATTTATGTTTTGGAATGTTGTAAACATATTTAATTACTTATAACGTAAAAGTTTTTGTTAAGTGGCATTTTTCATATAAAATGCTTACTTTAATGTTGTAGAAATGTTAAAAATTACTACGGGTGTTACACTATTCCACTTCTTGATATCCCAGTTATTGAGTGTAACACCCCATGTTTCGAAAGTCAAAGTCAAAGTCAAGATTGAAGTCAAAGGAAGAAAAGATTGCTAATTGCGATCTGTCACTCCTTGCTCAACTCCTGTTTTGACTTCTTTGACTTATTGTTAATCTATTTATGTTATCGTGTTATTTGTATTATGTGGAGTACTTGTTAATAATCAAGGTTTACATCGCATATTAATCGCATGTTTAATCGATTTATCGCTTATCGCAATCGCACTCGCAACTCGAATTATGTATTCTGGATATTGTTTTACGTGTGTGTGCTATTTATGTGTTACTTGTGCATGTTAAGTTTATGTTGAGGTGTTAACCGAAGTCGCAATCTATCGCATCGCAATCGAATTGAAACGCTAAACGCAGTGATTATAGTGATTGTATGTTAGATATAGTAGTTGGGATTAAAAGTAATTTAATAAGTAACTCTATCGCATCTCTCGCTCGAATCACATCGCAAAGCTCAACACGTGAATCGAAACGACAAAACTCATCATGCCGAACACTCGAATCGAGTGGCCAACCGACTGAGTGATCATCCGATATGATTGCCATCCGATCGGGTTGCCATCCGATCGAGTTGCCACCCGTTCGGACTGCCACCCGATCGACCAGCCTTTTTCCTCACTTTCCTTTTTAGGAAACCCTATAAATACCCCTCATATGTCACATCACTTGATGTGACAGCTCTCACTCGACCCAGCCGCACTTCAGCCTCATTTCTCTCTATTTCTCTCAATTCTTGTAAGTTTTCAACCTAAATCTTGTACTTTCCTGATCTGCACGCACTCCTACACCTTTCAGTCTTTTGAATCTTAACTTTTAACCGTGAAATCACCAGATTTGAGGTGTTCTAGGGTGATGTCATCATGGAGTTCTTATGAACTTCAATGTTTGGCTTCATTCCACCAAGAACAACTTAGATTTGAAGAATTTCCACAACATTTATCAACGATTTCACGCAGATCTACACGAGTTCATGGATGAAAGGATTGAGAGAAGGTTTTCCAACTTTCTTTCAACACTTTTACACTCAATGCACTAAAACCCGATGGAATCGGAGCTCGTTCTGATCTTCTACCCATTCTTGGTGATGTATTAGTTCCAGATCCGAATTCTATCCAAGAGATATTGATTTCAAGTTTGAACATGAACTACCGACTCGAACCGTGAACCGGTCAGAATAGGGTGATTCCTGTTCGGTCGGGTCACTTGGGCCGAGATAGGGTTTCTGTTGTTTAAGCATGTTATCAAAATATCTCGTTCAAACACTACAAAGCTTCAAACGAATCTAGTGTCAAGACGAACTGATCTTCGGGACGGATTGCCATCCGATCAGATTGCCACCCGATCGACCGACCACCCGATCGGGTTGCACTTGGTTCCACACTTAAACTATTTTTCAAACTATTCAAGGGTCTGAACGTTGAAATGGATTACCACCCGATCGGATTGCCATCCGATCGACTGACCGTCCGATCGTGTGACGTTTGGGACTTGGATACTTAAACAATTTTCAACATGTTCAGTACGTGCGGATTGCCACCCGATCGGATAGCCATCCGATCGAGAGACCGTCCTGCTATGAACTTGTCCTCAAACTGAGAAGTCTCGCCAATCGGATTGGTGTCCAATTAAATGACCGTTCGATCGACCGACCTGAAGGGTAGAGATACTTCTTTATTTTTAAAATGCTACAACGAAAACTTCAAAGTATAAACCATCATACAAAAACACATCCTCACCAAACGAGGTGACAATCCAATCGAATGGCCATCCGATCGGATGACCATCCGAATAGATTGCCACCCTATCGACTGGCCATCCGATCCTTGGTACACCTTCACCGTTTTACGCGCCGACTCTCGCTTATGCTATCGTTAACTGTTCAGGCTAATTCCGCTCTAGCGCTCCCTTCAATCCATTAACTCTACTGCTGTGAGTATACTCGATCCTTTTTTTCTTTATGCACTTTTGGGTGTTACATACGTTACTTATTCTAAAACACATCGAACACACAACGCAAACACTATTTATACGCTGACCTCTAATGCATGTTATACGTGACTCAATGAATGCTTGTTTGTTATGTTAACACATTGATTGCTGTCTACCTGCCTTAGCAACAATAGTACTATAGTTTGGACTCAGCACCTGTTTACTCAGGGGTTGTTAAGGACAATTACTTCACGTGTTCACAGTGGTGAATATGTGATGCGCACTCGCTACTCGCAGTCAACTCCCAGTCATTGCTATTGATAGGATCTTTGTCGATAACTTACATGCTTCGCATTTTTACATTGTACATGCTGGTTATGCGTAAACGATTTCGAACTCTATATGCTATTATCAAACTTGTATGCTCACCTTTACACTATGTGTATTGACTTTTACTTTAATGTATGTGACAGGTGTTTGAATGCTTAGGATGTTGCTTACCTGCTTTTGTGGAATCAAGTAGGACCGAGAGTGTAGAAACAAAGTCAATTTATATTTTATTTAAATCTGAGTTGTCGGAACATGATGTGTTTTGAGATTATTATCACTGTCTGTAATAATTAGATTACTTTATGGGTTATGGTATGGGACATAACATTAACTATTTGGTAATTTAGTTGTTATGGAATTTCTCTTGATAATCTGTTTCGCTCCGTGCCACGCCCCGATCTTTCCGCAGCTTTACAGACGATTAGATTGCAGCTTTTTGCTACTGACACAGACGGCAACACCGCTATGTCTGCCGCACTATCACCTGCTCAAGATCCCACACCTCCATAAGACCCAGAGCCTGCTCCTGAGCTAGCTCCTGTTCCTTTTGGGTCAGCCTGATGTTGCACCTATTGATCTTGAGCCGATTCTTGATCCCGACCATATTTCTTTTGGTTTACGATACATTGCACCCCTTATACCTGATCCAGTTCCTGCACCTGTTGATCCTCTTTTGTTAAGCTATTTATCCCCCGCCTGCACCCGCTGATGTTGCTTCTTTTCCCCTATGGAGACCGACGTCCATCGCACCGACATGCCTATCATTTTCTTTCAGAACATACCCGCACCCCGGGAAGGCACTTCTGGTCAGCACCCGCGCGACGATCCCTTTGCTTCAGCAGCTTTTCCACAAGATCCCTCAGGCTGCACCGTTTGCTCCTTTCACTTCTTCACCGCGAAACGAGCCATTCCGATGGACCCTACCATACACTATGCTGATTTCAGACCCCTCCCATCCCTCACATTATGGAGGCTACACACGGGATGAGTTGCTCTTGTTACTTCAGCTACAGTTTGAGGTTTTGAGTTATAGAGTTTTGGAGCTTGAGCTGACACCACCGCCCTTCACCCTGTCTATACCAGTATACTTTGATCTTCCACATTCATCACTGTCTCCTTTTGAACTCTCACCTACTGCCATTACACCTTTCCCAGGTTCTGGTGCTTTTTTCTTTACTATCGTGCAGCAGATTAGTTAATTACTTCGACGTGTATACAAGCTCGAGGAGGAGCTCGCATATGTTAGCAGTTTGCTTTTCTTCCCTCCTCCACCCCAGTCACCACTATAGATGCTTTCTGGTTTTATGCGGATTGCATTACTTTTAGGTAAAGACACTACTAATGAGCCGAGATTGTGGAGACTTTTGAAGACCACTTTTGATCACGTGATTTTGATACACTGATAGACTTATTGGACAAGGGTAGGGTGACCCTGTGTCCCTTTTGATGTGATACACTTTGTAGACAATGTGAGTGTGGTCGGTAAATAATGAAAGCCCAATCGTCATACTCCTCATTAAACATGTAAATCAACAACGTGCTTGCTTGTTATGTTCTCATTAAATATGTTCCCATCTACATGTTTGTGCTATAATTGTGATGTTATATGATTGCTTGCTATGACGATTACTTATTTACATATGTATACGCACCTCCTAGGTCTTATTCGTTAAGTAGAGGCTTATGTGCTTCTGTCCTTAATAAGACCTTACTTAACCGATCTTCTTCTTAGAAGATGTCGCTTCAAAGGAACACCGATATCAACAACGCTCTGCCAACGACAGAGGCGGAATTACAAGAGTGCATCTCACAGGAAATAACCCACCCAACGGTAATGTTTAGTCACTTACGACACATTACAAAACGTTTGGACATTTCCAAGTGCGCTTTTCTAATGCCTTATGTGAATGATGTTGCTTATGTCGCAGGTTGCACCTTCAAGCAGTTCTTAGGATGCAAGCCCCGGGATTTTGACGGCACTGGGGGTGACGTAGCTTTTATACGTTGGGTCGAAAAGACGGATTCTGTTTTGCGATTGAGCAATTGTACTCCAAAGCATCAAGTCACGTACATTTCCGGACTGCTTCAAGATGGGACTCTGTCATGGTGGAACCTTCAGGTTCAGACGTTGGGTGAGGCTGCTGCGTATGCTTTGACGTGGGATGAACTGAAAGAGCTGATGCATAAGAAGTATTGTTCGAGAGCAGAAATCCAGAAGCTAGAAACTGAGTTCTGGAACATGAAGATGGAAGGTTTGAAGATAGTTGAGTATGTGCAGAGATTCCATGATTTGTCTCGTGTTGTCCCCTACATGGAAGAACCAGAGTTTAAGAGGATCGAACGTTTCATTTGGGGATTGGCACCTCAGATTCTGAGCATGGTGACAACATCGAAACCTCCAATAATTACCGAAGCTATTGACTAAAGTGTGGCGCTCACTAAAGAAGCGGTTAGACTAGGAAAATTTTCAATCTCTGAAGAGAAGAAGGAGACACTGTGGAGCCATCTGGAGATAACAAGAGAAAGTTCGCAAACTTCAAGAAGGGTACTCAGGCGAATAACAACAACAAGGCCAAAAAAGGGAAAAAAGTACATGGGTAAACTACCTAAGTGCGACAAGTGTCGACGTCGTCATACCGGGCTATGTAAAAATGGAAAGTGTGACAACTGTGGCAAAGTGGGGCACTGCAAGGAGACGTGTTGGCATGGAACGGGACGTGGAAAGGGAGGTCCGGGGTGTTTTAACTGCGGCGACATGGGGCACTTTAGGAAAGATTACCCAAGGGAGATTAACCAAGACCGTGGAAGAGTGTCCAACACCGAAGCTAGGGAAGCACGCCAGGATCCAAACATGGTCATCGGTACGTCCCATATTACTCAACGTTATGCATCTGTGCTATTTGATACTGTTGTCAAATTTTAGCTTCAGAATATACTTGATCTAGTAGTAAGTAAGTTAGATATCCAGTACTCGATAGAACTAGCTAATGGGAGGCTAGTGGAAGCTAACGAAGTAATTAGAGGTTGTGTGATAGAACTTGGAAAGTGTGAGTTTTGATAGATCTTCTTCCAGTTAAGTTAGGAAACTTCGACGTCATAGTTGAGATGGATTGGTTGTCGAGTAATCGTGCTGAGATTGTATGCCATGAAAAGATTATCCTCATCTCGTTGGCGAGTGAAGAGACGATCGTGATTCATGAAGAAAAGCAGGATACGCCTCTACGAATTATTAGTTGTTTGAAGGCACAGAAGTTTTTGCGTGAAAGGTGTATTACCTTCTTGGCTCATGTCGTGGGCAAGGAAGACAAAGAACCTAGGCTTGAAGATATCCCTGTGGTAAGGGAATATCCGGAAGCTTTCCCCAAAGACTTGTCAGGATTACCTCCTCAACGCAAGTCGAGTTCCACATTGGCTAGGCGCCAGGCGCCGCTCCTGTAGCTAAAATACCTTATTAACCTGCGCCTTCAAAGATGCAAGAGTTGTCAACGCAGCTTCAGGAAATGTTATATAAGGGATTTATAAGACCAAGCTTCTCACTTTGGGGAGCTCCAGTGTTGCACGTCGAAAAGAAGGGTAGTAACTTTCGAATGAGTATCGACTACCAAGAGCTAAACAAGTCAATCATCAAGAACCGGAATTCCATGCCGAGGATTAACAATTTATTTAACTAGCTGCAAGGATCCCACTACTGTTTTAAGATTGAAGGTTGATCGAGTATCATTAGCTGTGAATTTAGGAAGAAAGTATACCAAGGTACAGTGAGTCAACAAGTTGTTTTAAATATACGCTAATACGGTGTTTCATACACGATACACAAAATAGTTATACACAAGAATACAGAACTTTGAGGGTTTAGGAATCATGCACTTAAGACCTTCGGGAACTTATATCGAGATCCATTAAAGGTCACCACGTAAGGACCACATCTATTAACTCAAGCAAACACCATCGTTCTGTCGTATATGCTAATTTTGTTAACCAAACAGGTAGAGTACTCAGATTTCTTTTATTGAAATGCCCACTTTTGCTTCTAGCAAGTATATTTTTACATCTCTACTTCTCTTAATGGTAGTTGCATCGCGTCAATTTTCTTCATTAGAGCGAACACTCATTTGCTTCATTTCTTGGTCATTTCATATGTTACGCATGTATCGTTTGCTACGCCTGTGGTTTCGTTTCGAATAAGTGCTTCATCAAAGTTCAAATGATTATTTCGCCAAATCTGATTATTGATTTGTGATTTGAATAACCTGCATTATTGAAATTGTTGGATCCTTTGCTATCTAGACAACACATTTCCTTGAAATTCGTTTCTTTTCAGTTACATACATGGTTTATCATTGTAACCGTGCCAAAATCCCCTTGTCGATACAAACGTTTATTATCTGATTGCGCTGAGACCAAGTTCAATTGCTTGAACTTGTCCATTTCGCATATTCAATTCAAGACACCATATGATGTATTGAGAGCATCATATTCAAATTCATTTTTGCAAGCATTTCCCTTGTCCCAAGTCGCAGTAGACTTGTTAGGTCTACGGCTCCACTAAATCGTTTGTTGGTTTCGACACCTTGTAGTGGTGTTTTCACTAAATTGAAGCTTGCGCTAATAACGGTTATGCATTTCATACACGGATTTAATTGTTTATGTATTGACTAGCTCTAAATCCGCTTTGTTTTATCATGATTGAAGCAGTCCTAACACAATCGTGTATTAAGACAATGGTACATAAATTCATTCTATATCACAGTGTACCTCCTAACAATTTTTTCATTATCGACCGAATGCCTTGCGGTACTTATTGCTTTATCATCTTTGATCGGAAACAATAGCTCTTTGATGTTCTATATTCAATTGAAAAATCCTACAATGCCGTTTGAATCAAATTCTCAGGATTGCTTCATTACACTTTCATTTGATTTCAACCACGGTGAACTTGTTCGGTCCCCGCTATTATTGAATTATTTCATTACGACTCCTTGTGGTGTCGGTACAAACGTGTAGCTTGTGCTAATCATGGTCAACCATTTCACACGCAACTACCCATATTTTTGCTTGATTTGTCATTTAAACATTCTTAATGAAACTATGTATTAAGACAATGATACACCAAGATCGATTGTATTTCATTCGGTGTATTCTTACAATTCAATAATGTCAACACGCTAATTTCATTCACTTATTTGTTCGAAAGTTGGCAAATCATTTTCATTTCACTATTACATTTGAGCTAGCTGATTTTGAGTTCATCTAGCGGATGCTATCATTTCTAGAACTCATTTGCTTACTGTAAACGATCCCTTGGAATTCTATCGGTCAAAAACTCCTCCCTTTGTTGAACCCCTGCTAACTGAGTTACACTAAATTATACATCTACATGTCTCGTATCCTTTGACGTCAAATTCTGAGAAACATACCTTTTAACCTTTGAGTTCTGATTGTTGTAATATGTCCTTGGATTCACCTTATTCGAATAAGTTTTGATTCGGTTCCGTGGTTATTCACTTTGGTGTTATACATATCCATACATGCATAACGTAACCCTAAGGAGTTAATGTAGTTTAAATTTCGAGGACGAAATTTTCTTAACAGGGGGAGAATGTGACAACTGCCAAATTTGCATGCATCCGTACGATTATTAGACAATGATTAATGCTTAATGACTGTGCTGAATTTCAATTAATTACTTGAACTGCTTTTTGATTATTTCCATATACATACATGTGCATCATATATTGCTTAATGTCATGTCATTATTGCATGAGAACTTTATTGACTCAAATGGTGCACAAAACACAGTTAGCGCAGTTATCCGGCAAATCAGAAAAATGCTGACAAAGTTCAGCAGATAGATAGACGTTGTGTTGAGACACAGAATGAGCCAGAAACCAAGTATTACGCTAGTATAGTGGGTAGGAAAGTAAGGATAAAAAAACTGCCTTCCTAGCGATTGTTTAAGTGCCGGAAAGTGCCTAAAACTCACATAAACTGCAGAATTCAGCATTTAAACAATCTAATATCATGCAGAAATATGGTTAAATGGTCCTGGATACTTTCCTAAGTGTCAGGAATCAAAACTGTCATAAAAGGTAACATAAAGCACACTAAACTGCGTAGTTTAGCACCTTAATGAACCGGTAGCCAACCAAACAACCGGACACTACCAGAAACACCAAATTTTCACTAGAAGCATTGTTTTAACATTACCAAGCTAGTTATGGTCCCCGAATATCATAACACACTATATAAATATCTAGTAACTAAACACTTAGATTGTAACCATAAGCTAACTAAATTAGTTAAACCCTAGCCTAAGACCCCCCCCCCCCCCACCTACGGCCCCAACATGGTGGCCCCACTTGTGATTTGTTTGGATATTTTATTAGATATTGATTCTAATTTCCCAAACACATTACACATTAGATACATGGTATTAGTGGATTTATAAGTAAACTTTTGGAACATAAACTCTTCATATCACCAGCCCCCATCTTCTTCTTCCTCCTCCCATAACTCACGGCCAAAGACATTCCCATACATCCATCATTTTTCATTCACATTCCATCCATTCCACATGTATACAAAGGTGTAAGAAGGTGTATTAGGAAGCTTGGAACCTTCGGAAGTTGAAGGACCTTCACCGTTTGCTTTTATCCACTTCATTTCTTCTCTTGATCATCCTTAGCCTTGAGCTAGTAGTAAGAACACTATACTCTTCATTTTACATCTTATTTAAGTGGTTAAAAGGTGATACATGTTGGTTATCATGAAGAACACTAAGAAACAAGAAGATGAAACATGAACATAAGCTTAAAATATAAGAAATCATGAAGAAATCATGTTGTTTATGTGTTGATTTACTTGTTGATTGTTGATCTCTTATGTAAATGATGTAGATCATCATATGATCTTGCTAGATCATGATTAAAAACATAATCTAGCAAGATGAGAGGATGAACATGTTAGAGACTCATACATCCTCCTAACATAAAGCATGAACTTGAAAGAATATAATGTTTTCTTGTAAAGAAATGATCAAAGTAGGTTGTAATACTTGTAGATCTAAAACTTCATGAATGATTTCTAAGGAAACCAAGTTAAAAATATAAGTTTTACTAAATCTTGGTTCTTACTTAAACAAACCTTATTTTTGGTGGTTAAGCAAGTGTAGAGACACTTGTGTAACAAGAAGAATTCATAAAGAAACATTTTTACAAAACATGATCATAAGTTGCAAATATCTATATTCTTTAAAAATGAAGTTTTTAAAGAATCAACCGCACTTTTAAGGGTAACAAGGCTTACTAAGAACACTAGTAAGTTCCTACAAATTTTTACAAATATTCAAGTTCATGAAGTAGTGGATTATACTTGTTTTTGGCAAAGTTGGTAAGTAAAGGTTGTTTATTATTGATTATGGATTGATTGTGATGATTTTTACAAAAGAAAATGATATGCTTGAAAGCATGGAAACCTCCATTTTTAGGGAAAACTATGGCAAAATTTTCTAAAAATTAAACACTTAGAAAAATATTACTACACAAATATTTACAAGTGTATTTCAAACCATGGATTTTTCCACATAAAGTTTGCCATAAATTTTGTTACAAAAAGATAAACATTGGAGGTTGGTTTTTATAAATAAAAGTGACTAAATATGTATTTAGGAAATATATATTTAGAAGGCACCATGTGTGTGATTATTTGTATATTATGTGTATTAGTTATATTATTTTAGGACTTGAAATAATATAACTCACAAAAACACCAAAAATTACAATCCAAAATATTACCAAAATTCCAAGGAATAAATATACAAAGAATACCCAAAATACCGGTAACACCGAACAAAGGAATATAACTCACAAAATATTCCGGAAATATTATTCACGTGTATATTTTGGTAAATAATATTTTGGACATCAAGGGAATGAAAATGGGATTTTCATGATTACTACAAAATATTTCATATTTTTTACAAAAAGAAAATATATTATTTTTGGGTGAATGAAAATATGTATTTTCTTGGAAATATTAGAAAATATATTATTTTTGGAAGAAATATATATTTTCTCAAACAAAAACGGAATATATTATTTTGGAGAAAAATAAGCATATATAAATATTTTCCGAGTTAGACTTGAAAATATATTATTTTTGGAACTTATATGAGAATACAAATATTTTTGCCAAAGGAAAAATTATAAATAATTTTTCTAAGGAGTATTTCTTAAAATATATATTTTGGAAATATATATGGATTTTATTAAGGATACTTAATAATTACAAGAGATACGTATTTTCGTACGTATAATTACACTCCGGAATACGATCCCACATAAATGGCAAAAATATACAAGTATAAGAATACGAATACAAATACACCCATCCTTGGAAAGGATATACATATACAATACATAAGTATGTCAAGTTAAAATATATTATTTTAACTAATATTCCAAAATGTAATAAATATAAATATTTATTATTTTGACAAATGATTATATACTTGGAATAACATTGATGACACAAACTAACGTAACTCAAGACACTAATTAAGTCCAAGGTTACGGCACGACCTACCCGTCTAATGGACCTTAGTACGCATGTAGGTAGTCATGCGTTCTAAAGGAAGCTTTGAGTTACATTGGATACAAGGAACGCAAAATTGTGAGTTCATGTTCCCCCTTTTCTCTTAACTCTTTTCAGTTTTATAACTACGGGGTTGAAGTGCATATTACATACTGTTTACAAACAATTACAAATGGTATGATTAGCTAAGGAATGTACTGCTAGATCATGTGAATGGATAGGCGATTGACTTAAGACCATTAATCCTTGTATAAGGACCGAGGGACATGAGTGATAGATCTATTGGGTGTTGCGAGCCCTACCCATGGGCCTATGAGTTGGCCGCATGTGGTGACTATGTCGTTCCGCCGGAGGGGTCCGTACGAAATACGCTTACAGGGTTGTGTGCTTCCTATACTATGTCACTTATATTAATGTATTAACTACACATTAATTGATATGTTTTCCTTGTTGCTTCATACCAGTTTACAAATACATACATACATACTTATAAATGTTTTCAAGGATACTCGTGCACACATACAAAACACATGAACTCGCTCAACTTTTGTTGATGTTTTCAAACTACATGTATTTCAGGAAATTAAGTATGGATCTGGCGGGCGTTGGAGTTTACAAGTCATGTCTCTAATAAAAGGTGTCATCCGAAGTCGAAGGGTTTGGGTTATGTATTTTATCTTGGATAAGATACATGGCTCGAAACCTAGTTTGGTTGTGTCTTTTGTGAAGTCTAGTATGGAACTTTAAGCTTTGGTGGTCATGTGATCTAAACTAAAAGTCTTAGTTTGATGTTAAACAATGACAGTTGTATTATTTTTAAAACTATCTATGGATGAACATCTTGGTTTTATCATATAGTTGTTTGTTATGGTTGAATGCAATGATATTAAGCAAGTCACACCAAATCACGCTTCCGCAAAAGTCAGGGTGTGACAATGCGTTGCCAAGATGACCAGATCTCCCACAATTGGTACAATAATGACACTGAACGTGTGGTTGATGGTGGTTGTTACACCTGTTGCACAGAGGTGCATTGCCAATGTACTGTTTCTTGGCAGGTAGTTACGCGGGCTGATTTTAGCTGCTTGGTTTTCCTGCGCTGTAACAGCAAAGTTCTTGGAAGCCTTGCGCTTCCTCGATCTCCTTGAAGACTCAGCTTTCTTTCCCTTTTGTTTCCCGCTCTTGTCGGATTGTTCCTGATTTTTGTCACACCCCAAAAATGTCGCAGCGGAATATATAACGTAGTGGAGACGGAAGTTGGTGCCCATTTATATCTTGTCGATCAATGCATTTAATTGTTGGACATTTTAGCATGTTTTAAATGTAAGTTATTTAAACACTACGTTTTAAGAGACGACACAACCATGACATAGTTAAGTTGTTTATGATCCTCATGGATCTTATTACATTCGTCACAGAAGTTTTAAAAGTTACTCCAACATTATTAAGTAACAAAACATGCATCAACAATCACAAGATACGCCATAATTCCCGAAGCCGAACTCAAGTACCTGTAGAACACGTTAAAAATCAAGTGTCAACACAAAGGAAGGTGAGTTCACATATTCACTTACAAATAATTTTATTCAAAGGAAAACTTTCTGATTAGGTGTTTATTTGAAAACATCCATATAAATTTTAGAAAGTCCATTTTACTTCCTTAATAAAAATCCATGGGCCTTCCGCCGGTTCATCAATCCGACAACTGTAATATATATATTGCCCAAGTTTTGTATATTAAATTATTGCGTCAACTTTCAGACTCGTATGTTAGCTAGACGATACGAACTATATATTAACCATGCAGGGATAATCAAAGCTTGACAATAAACAGAATATTAATTCGTCATTTGACATTGACACGGGGCGACCGGTCACGACAGGGTTGTCAACCCGATAGATCTACCAACAATTCATCGCGTGCAATACTTAACTGATTAAACGACATCATGGGCGCAGGGTTCTTTCTCGAAGAAAAATATGATGTCTGCCTCACGTACAATATATATATCCTACTAATATGACAATTTAATACACGACGTTATAAGAATTCCCCTTATTCTCCAACATGTGAGACCCAGTCAAGAATTCATCCCCAACCCTACGGTCTTGTATCACTTAAGAAATACCGTACATACAATATTCATTTATCAAAAACGTTTTACTTCGAAACGCATAACTTATCAAATCTCATATATTTTCAACGAAAATATATATTTTATATTAAAAAGTATGTTTTATTTCGAAAACATTATTAAACCCTTTTAACAACGTGTTCTACCCCCAAAATATGTACAAAGCAGTAAAAAGAGGGGTTAAAGACACTGACCTTTGGGTGCGTATTTTAAATAGCGCAATCCCAGAGATTGATTTCTACACATCCTATCGTATATATATAAGAACGATTTTAAATCAATATTAACATCACAAAAATCCAAAGTTTCTATGTTTTCTTAGAATTTTCACATAATTTTGAGATTTTCTCGAAAAGTTATCATTTTTGTTTATGTTGGCACGTTAATATATATATGAGTCCATACATATATTTTTATGATTTTGCGACTTGAACGATTTTATTGGTGACCATTATTGTGTAAATCCGTTAATACTCCCATTTATACGCAATATATCTACGATTTGCGCGTCGTAATATATATACATATGCGTTCATATAATTTATCATCAACACACATGAAATCTTGTTAACTTGTCTATTTTGTCATTTTTAAAGAAAATATACATAAAACATCTTATATGTATCAAATCTCATGCTCGACAAACAAGTTACACATTTAACGCGATTTTCACTGCTTCTACCGCAAAAAAAATATACATGCAAAGTCTAAACTTCCATCAACTTGTTAAAAACTAACATATTTTCACATTATCATGTTTAGATCAAATAACACATTTTAACACATAAGTTTTACCCAAAATTTTACCCATACTACTGTACATAGAAAAATGCGTATTTTAGCGATTCGGTAACGTTTTCGGGCGTCGGAAGTCACGTATGACTAACCAAACACCAAGTAAACTTAAAATTAGTTAAAATACTTATTTTTAAACTAAAAATATCAGTTTACTTACTGATCTAAATCAGTTTTATAGAGATCACTCGAAAAGCCGATTTTTGACCTTTTTAACGCATAGTTTTGCGTTAAACGTTACTATAATCATCCCAACTCGAAACGACTTGATATTTTAATACAATACATGTTATTTACTGATTAAAATAGTGGTTATAATCAGGTTAGTGCAGTTTTTGTGTAAGTCACATAAATCATGCGATTTCACGTATTGTACAACTTTTGAAGCACCAAGTACAACATGCAAAGCTAGTAAACTTTATGACAAAGTTTTATATCATTTTTACACTTCAAATATTCATATTTTAGTGTTTAGAATCTGATCAAAAATTATTTTTATCAAATCATATCTAAATCATCATTTCATTTCCACCAATCATCATGCATGTTCATGTAAATGCATCTAATACATCCATATAGCATCATCATCATTTTTCATGAACTAAAATATATTCAACATACTTTTAAATCATGCTCAACTATTCAAAAAAAAAATCATAATCTACATATGATTATTTATCATCATTTATCATATATGGAAGAATCATGTTCTTACATAGTTATGAACTAACAACCAAATTTCAATTGCATGCAATACATATACATACATATACGGCCATACATATACATGTTTATAATTTCCAAGAATTCACTTTTCACATAAACTCATTTAAAATCAAAGCTTTCATATGACAACTTTTAAAACTTGCATGCATTCTACTATTAAGTAACATGTTAATCAAGAATCACTCAATCAAAACCTAATCACTTACACACACACACACCCACACTCACGGCCACACATGCACACATGTTCATCCATTCTTGTTTCCTTTAAAAATCCATTTGTTTTAGTTTTATGTTTTGTGAAAATCTCAAGATTCAAGAGAAACTTTACAAGATTTACAACATCACTATGAACCAAGAACAAAATTTAGAGAAATGGTTTTTATACCTTCAAGGTTCTTGTGGGTTTTTGTTAAAAACGATGATATGGATCTTGTTCTAGCTTGAATCTTCTTGAAAAACATCTTTAAACCTTCAAATGGACTTGAAATGAAATTGTATGAACATAATTCTTCGAGAAACAAAGTTAAAATTTGAAAATGTATGTTGTATAGGGGGTGTTCGACCGAAGCTTTGATGAGAGAGAGAGAGAGAGAGTTTGATTGTTTTTTAATTTAATTTTTTTGTATTTGGCAAGATATGAGAAGATTTCTATAAGGGTTAATCATCATGCACAAATTTCCTAGCCAACATGTGGAGGAGTGACAAGGAAAAATCCTTGCATGGCTGCCATTTGTCCTCACCCTCTCACTATATATGTATACTATACGAATACATACATATATTTACATACATATAGATCAAAACTGGTATTTTACTGGATACCGGGTATTTTATCTAGCGTTTTAATCCCTTTTTAGTGCTTTTTAAAGTATTTTTTGACGCTCTATAAAAATAAACTCACCAAAATATTATTGAACAATATTTTGTTTGCCTGGACTGGTTACGTTGCCGGTATTTGGCAGTATGCGGGCTGTGCTGCGCGGTACGCGCTTAAAATCGCAAAAATAGGGATTTATGCGTTTTTATTTATTTTTATCAGTTTAATGTAATAAAGTCATCAAATTATTACTAAAATGATTATCAGTTGCCTTGACAGGCTGTGTTGACATTATTTTGTCGGTACATGCGCTGCATTGCGCGGTACGCGCTTAAACTCGAAAAATAGAGTTTCCTAGCGTTTTAAATTATTTTTCCTCAGGAATATGATTAAAATTATTATTCTAATCATAACAGACTATTTTTAGGATTTTAACACTAATCGGGTGGTCACCGACGTTCGTTTCGCATTTTATCCGTTACTCGATAAGCGTTTATCTTCTCGTTGCCAACATAATTTTTATCAAGTTTAATTTTACCAACTCATTAAATTTCACATATAAACATCATAACCAGTCAAATAAGCCTTGTTACCTATTCACAACACGTGTCACAGTCTCCCCCTGTTTAGGAAATTTCGTCCCCGAAATTTTTACTCTACAGGTTTTCTTTTCGCACTGGGTGGAACAGCAAAAACAGGTTTAATGAATATAGTCTTATAGTTTCCGTAAGAAACTTTGATTCTTACAAAGAATATTCGTAGACCTATATTACACACATCCTTAATTCCTAATCTCACGTCTCAACGCTCTCTACTCTTTCCAAGGTTCAACATTTACGAGCACTTAATCAAGAAGATTAAGTCAAAATTCCACCAATTCGGGTTCTACATACGTATACTTACATATACATTACCCCGTATCTAAGATAGTCTGAGTTTACACCCGATTGATCCAACTCGAGATGGGCTCTAGAAAGAATCAAATCTCATAAACTCTTCTTCCTTCCTTCTTACATTCATTTCAGATATCCACAAATCGCCAAGTCAATAAATCTCATATACGACTAGATTGTTGTAATCGCATGTCCGGTTATTAGCATAAATCTTCTAGCTATACGTACTACTTCTACGGTGCTTTGATAAACTTCTGTTTATCTTCCAAACAAATCTCTATAAAGAACAAAATCAGTGTATTATCCATTATACACTTTCTCAACTGAACCCAAACAATACATCATGTACACTACTCCATCCTTATAGTAGCTTGAGCCTATAAGCGACTGATCCAACTCAAGATGGGCTCTTGAAAGGACCTAATCATTGTGGCTCAGCTCTTCTTTTCTCTGCTAAACCTAATAGCATCTCTCACAAGATAACTCCTTTGACAGAACTAAATCTTTAATCTGGAATCGCAATAGTTCCTTCAATTGTCCATGTAGTTCTTCTGTTGATTAATTGGCGACTTTTAACCTTCCCTCGATCCAGGCAAATCCTGTCTCTGGTTTCCTAGATAAACTAAGGTCTGGTTAATTGTCCTTTGTCATGTTAGCTCAACAAAATGGTGATCAACGCTTCCATCCATGAAAGGCTTCAAGCGGAGCAACCTGAATACTAGTGTGTTAACTATTATTGTAAGATAACTCTGCCAAGGGCATGTGAGTATCTTAACTACCTTCGGGGTCCATCATACACGCTCCCAACTTTCTTTCAAGGGTCCGAAAAGCTTCTTATTATCTTGCTGTCCAATCAATTTCCCCTTTCCTTTTGGGGTTATTAGTGTCGAAGGCTGCATTAATTTAGGGAAATTCTTAATAAATTTCTGATAGCACCTAGCTGGTCATATGGATCATCATCATACTCCCGATGGGGTCTTTGGCGCTCCTCATCATTCACCAACTTCATAGTTAACTTCAAACGTTACTCATGATTCTCCTTGGTTCGTACATAGGCAAGTATGTCGTCAATGAATATTATCGCGAATTCATCCGATTAGGGTTTCCATACCCTGTTCACGAGATCTATGAATATAAATGGCGCATTAATTTAGTCAAAAAGGCATGACTAATAACTTGTAATGGCCATATCGTGTTCGAAAAGCAGTCCTCAGCATATCTTCGTCAGCAACCTTCAACTGGTAATATCCCAATCGTAGATCGATCTTCATGTAGCAGCTGGATCCATGTAGCTTGATCGAACAAATCGTAAATCCTCGGTAAAGGGTACCGATTCTTGATAGTCAACTTGTTCGGTTCTCTGTATTCAACACACACCTTGAAGGATCCATCCTTCTTCCTCACAACAAAATAGACGCACCTCAAATCGAAAAGCTTGATCGAATGAAACCCTTGTCTATTAGCTCTTGAGGCTGATTCGACGGTTCCTTCATCCCAAACGGTGCTTAATCTACAAGGAGATTGTGCAAATGGGTGCAGCACCGGGTATCAGATCGATTCGGAATTCGATCTGTCTCGCAGCAGGTAAGTCTTTTTAGGAAAACTTCTGGATAATTGCGAACAATAGGAATCTCTCCGATATTCCTACATTTGGCCTTCATGTCCAGCATGTTAACAAAGAACGCAGGATAGACTTTTCGCAACAACTTGAGCATCCTCAAAACACTGACGACTCTCAACCATCATCAAGACGCGATAGCCTAGCTAGCTTCTTCAATCGATAGTCCCTACTTTGCTCTTGGATAATCAATCCATTCTTACATCCGCGTCAAGGCTCCCCAGCTCCACTGGAAACAAACCAACACTAGAACTACGATCACCTAACTAAATACTACAACCGCAAGCGACCTCGCTAGTTCCCATCAACTTTCCAATTACTAGTTCTACCGGACACTTTATACCTAGCTTACTTGTAGGTGGACACAAAAATGGTTCAAAGTTTCTCGAACAAAACACAAGTCAGCTTTGGTATTAAAAGTATGAACATAGATTGGTTTTTGACTCGAAACATACCGGTAACAACAGCAAGATCGTCTCGTACCTTCCCAGCACTCGTCTCAACGGCTTTGCCCTTAGCATCCTGCCCTTTCGGTTTCGGGCAGTTTCTGTTGTAGTGTCCTTGCTCACCACACATGTAGCATACCTCGAGTGTACCTCCCTCTGATGTACTCTTAGCATAGCACTCGCGAGTCATATGACTAGCCTGACCACATCTGGCGCACTTCCTCCGCTCATCCTCGTGAGTCTTTTCCTAAAAAACTACTCCTGCCATCCCTGGCATTATCTTTTCCCGACTCTCTAGGGTTAGCTACACACGCTTTCTCCAATCTGCGTTCCCCACCACGCCTCTCATCGATATCCTTCCTCGAACTCTCAGACTTTCGCTTTTGCGAATCCCCAGATCTAGGTTTGGAATGCGGAATTATTTGAATGGTCGATCCGCTGTGACATACCGTTGCCATGTCATTGCATGGGGTACCAATAAATGATCTTGGGTTACAACCCTGGATTGTTTTATGTGTACATCTATGTACTACTCACAAAGTTAATGAAAAATCAGAATTACTCTCCGATTATATCATAACACATGAACTACTAAAACTTTCCGATCATTACATCACCTGAAGGGTTTCCGATCTGTGTCCCACCAAAACCACGCCCATGAGCATCACTCCACGTTCCTGGCCATTATTTTGGTTAGCATCGCGCTATTCCATGGCAGTATTAAGGTGTTGGGCTATGAGTTGTGCCAACTCCTCTGGGGTAATAGGTAGTCCAGAACCATATCTCGCTTTTGGCGGTATTTTGTCGTTTCTATTATTTACAACAATAATAATCACATAAGACGATAACCAAGAATAATTCAATCATTAAACGGTAGTGGACCAAACATCGCGCATGTATAATATCCACATATTAATGAGAACAATTCTTAAACCAAAAGAAACCCATTTGATATTGATACCAGAAATTTACAAAGCTTGTTTTTAGTACTAAGACTAATCAAAATTCGGGGTGTCTACATCAACACCCGCAACAAGTCTATATGAAATTTCCTCCTAAATATTTGAAAATTTGGTATGCAAGCCATAAATAGGGTTCATCAAATGAGACATACAAAACAAACAACAGAAACAACCAACAACTAACAACTAACGCTTCAAACCCAGGAAGTCCAACATCTTTCTAACAAGCTCTTCTAGTTCATCATACTAGTCCATCTGTCCCTCTGAGTCCTTCATCGTCTCCATGCCTCCGTGTAACGTGGCGAACTGACAATCGCAGTGAGAGCGATTGACCCAAATCTCCCTCTGCTTCTTCAAAGCGGACGCTATCTCAGCTCTCTAAGTCGATCCGATCTCTCTAATGGGTCGAGTCCTCTTCCTACAGCGTGTGTAGACTTAAAAAGAGATATAGCAAAACACGTGACTCGAGTAGCAGAATAAACGATTCTGTAATGACGGGCGATAGAGTCTCAAGTGTAGGCTCGACAATATCAATGAGCAGGTCTACTAATGGCTCTATAGGCCGAGACGTGACATATCGTAACCGTACAAAGTAAGTGTGTGATCAATATGAATAGTAACACATAAGGCCCAAATAAACAGAAAATCACGTATGAATATAAACACATAAGGGTTTTCATACATGATAAAAATTTTCTATGTTTATTTAAAATTCTTGGCTTCGAGAATTTCGGATTTTATATTTCAAAATTCTCCGGTTGAAGTCTAGGGTTTTCCTCCGAAAACATCTAGTTCGCTAACAACCAATGGCTCTGATACCAACTTCTGTCACACCCCAAAAACGTCGCAGCGGAATATATAATGTAGTGGAGACAGAAGTTGGTGCTCATTTATATCTTGTCGATCGATGCATTTAATTGTTGGACATTTTAGCATGTTCTAAATGTAAGTTATTTAAACATTACGTTTTAAGACACGACACAACCATGACATAGTTAAGTTGTTTATGATCCTCATGGATCTTATTACATTCATCCCAGAAGTTTTAAAAGTTAGTCCAACATTATTAAGTGACAAAACATGCATCAACAACCACAAGATACGCCATAATTCCCGAAGCCGAACTCAAGTACCTGTAGAACACGTTAAAAATCAAGTGTCAACACAAAGGAAGGTGAGTTCACATATTCACTTACAAACAATTTTATTCCAAGGAAAACTTTCTAATTAGGTGTTTATTTGAAAACATCCATATAAATTTTAGAAAGTCCATTTTACTTCCTTAATAAAAATCCATGGGCCTTCCGCCGGTTCATAAATTCGACAACAGTAACATATATTGCCCAAGTTTTGTATATTAAATTATTGCGTCAACTTTCAGACTCGCATGTTAGCTAGACGATACGAACTATATATTAACCATTCAGGGATAATCAAAGCTAGACAATAAACAGAATACTAATTCGTCGTTTTACATTGACACAGGGCGACCGGTCACGACGGGGTTGTCAACCCGATAGATCTACCAACAATTCATCGCGTGCAATACTTAACTGATTAAACGACATCATGGGCGCAGGGTTCTTTCTCAAAGAACAATATGATGTCTGCCTCACGTACAATATATATATCCTACTAATATGACAATTTAATACACGACGTTATACGAATTCCCCTTATTCTCCAACATATGAGACCTAGTCAAGAATTCGTCCCCAACCGTACGGTCTTGTATCACTTAAGAAATACCGTACATACAATATTCATTTATCAAAAACGTTTTACTTCGAAACGTATAACTTATCAAATCTCATATATTTTCAACGAAAATATATATTTTATTTTAAAAAGTATGTTTTATTTCAAAAACATTATTAAACCCTTTTTAACGACGTGTTCAACCCCCAAAATATGTACAAAGTAGTAAAAAGAGGGGTTTAGTGACACTCACATTTGGGTGCGTATTTTAAATAGCGCAATCACAGAGATTGATTTCTAAACGTCCTATCGTATATATATAAGAACAATTTTAAATCAATATTAACATCACAAAAATCCTAAGTTTCTCTGTTTTCTTAGAATTTTCACATAACTTTGAGATTTTCTCGAAAAGTTATCATTTTTGATTATGTTGGCACGTTAATATATATATGAGTCCATATATATATATATATATATATTTTTATGATTTTGTGACTTGAACGATTTTATTGGTGACCATTATTGTGTAAATCCGTTAATACTCCCGTTTATACGCAATATATCTACGATTTGCGCGTCGTAATATATATACATATGCGTTCATATAATTTATCATCAATACACACGAAATCTTGTTAACTTATCTATTTTGTCATTTTTAAAGCAAATATACATAAAACATATCATATATATCAAATCTCATGCTCAACAAACAAGTTACACATTTAACACGATTTTCACCGCTTCTACCGCAAAAAAATATACATGCAAAGTCTAAACTTCCATCAACATGTTAAAACCTAACATATTTTCACATTCTCTTGTTTAAATCACATAACACATTTTAACACATAAGGTTTACCCAAAATTTTACCCATACTAGTGTACATAGAAAAATGCGTATTTTAGCGATTCGGTAACGTTTTCGGGCGTCGGAAGTCACATATGACTAACCAAACACCAAGTAAACTCAAAATTAGTTAAAATACTTATTTTTAAACTAAAAATATCAGTTTACTTATAGATCTAAATCAGTTTTATAGAAATCACTCGAAAAGCCGATTTTTGACCGTTTTAACGCATAGTTTTGCGTTAAACGTTACTATAATCATCCCAACTCGAAACGACTTGATATTTTAACACAATACATGTTATTTACTGATTAAAATAGTGGCTATAATCAGGTTAGTGAAGTTTTTGTTTAAGTCACATAAATCATGCGATTTCACCTATTTTACAACTTTTGAAGCACCAAGTACAACATGCAAAGCTAGTAAACTTTATGACAAAGTTTTATATCATTTTTACACTTCAAATATTAATATTTTTGTGTTTAGAATCTGATAAAAAATAATTTTTATCAAATCATATCTAAATCTTCATTTCATGTCCACCAATCATCATGCATGTTAATGTAAATGCATCTAATACATCCATATAGCATCATCATCATTTTTCATGAACTAAAATATATTCAACATACTTTTAAATCATGCTCAAGTATTCAAAAAAAAATATCATAATATACATATGATTATTTATCATCATTTACATATATGGAAGAATCATGTTCTTACATATTTATGAACTAACAACCAAATTTCAATTGCATGCAATACATATACATACATATACGGCCATACATATACATGTTTATAATTTCCAAGAATTCACCTTTTACATAAATTCATTTCAAATCAAAGCTTTCATATGAAAACTTTTAAAACTTGCATGCATTCTACTATTAAGTAACATGTTAATCAAGAATCACTAAATCAAAAATCAAAACATAATCACTTACACACACACCCACACTCACAGTCACACATGCACACATGTTCATCCATTCTTGTTTCCTTTAAAAACTCATTTGTTTTAGTTTTATGTTTTGTGAAAATCTCAAGATTCAAGAGAAACTTTCCAAGATTTACAACATCACTATGAACCAAGAACAAAATTTAGAGAAATGGTTTTTATACCTTCAAGGTTCTAGTGGGTTTTTGATAAAAACGATTATATGGATCTTGTTCTAGCTTGAATCTTCTTGAAAAACACCTTTAAACCTTCAAATGGACTTGAAATGAAATTGTATGAACATAATTCTTCAAGAAACAAAGTTGAAATTTGAAAATGTATGTTGTATAGGGGGTGTTCGACCGAAGCTTTGATGAGAGAGAGAGAGAGAGTTTGATTGTTTTTGAATTTAATTTCTTGGATTTGGCAAGATTTGAGAAGATTTCTATAAGGGTTAATCATCATGCACAAATTTCCTAGCCAACATGTGGAGGAGTGACAAGAAAAAAATCCTTGCATGGCTGCCATTTGTCCTCACCCTCTCACTATATATGTATACTATACGAATACATACGTATATTTACATACATATAGATCAAAACTGGTATTTTACTGGATACCGGGTACTTTATCTAGTGTTTTAATCCCGTTTTAGTGCGTTTTAAATTATTTGTAATGCTCTATAAAAATAAACTCACCAAAATATTACTGAACAATATTTTGTTTCCCTAGACTGGTTACGTTGCCGGTATTTGGCAGTATGCACGCTGTGATGCGCGGTACAAGCTTAAAATCGCAAAAATAGGGATTTATGCATTTTTATTTATTTTTATCATTTTAAAGTAATAAAGTCATCAAATTATTACTAAAATGATTATGAGTTGCCTTGACAGGCTGTGTTGACAGTATTTTGTCGGTACACGCGCTGCATTGCGCGGTACGCGCTTAAACTCGAAAAATAGAGTTTCCTAGCGTTTTAAATTATTTTTCCTCACGAATATGATTATAATTATTATTCTAATCATAACAGACTATTTTTAGGATTTTAACACTAATCGGGTGGTCACCGACGTTCGTTTCGCATTTTATCCATTACGCGATAAGCGTTTATCTTTTCGTTGCCAACATAATTTTTATCAAGTTTAATTTTTCCAACTCATTAAATTTCACATATAAACATCATAACCAGTCAAATAAGCCCTCTTACCTATTCACAACACGTGTTACAATCGTACGGTACGGCCTGAAAAGCCTGGTGTCACAATTTTTGCCACCCTTCCTATGGAGTTTACCCTTCCTGATTTGCGACTCGGTCAAGGTCACTGCCAACTCTATGGCCTGTCGAACAGTGGTAGGGTTGCTACCAGTAACAATATCTTGCACAGGGTCAGGTAAACCATCGACATACCTTTCGATAGCTTTATGAAGTGGGGTAACCATTGTGTGACAAAGTAAGCTCAACTCCTCATATATGTCAATATAAGCCCGATGTTCACCACTGTCCTGTTTCAGATCATCAAATTCACTTTCTAATCCCCTTTGTTTATGATGATGACATAATTCCCTCATTATAAGAGCCCTAAGCTCTTCCCAGGTTTGACCCAAAGCAATCTCAGCACCACGATCTCTCATGACTCCATTCCACCAAGTAAGAGCCCTCTTTTGAAACACGCTAGAAGCAAACTCGACTTTACGATTATCAGGACACTGAACATGATGAAAAGTACTCTCATTGCTCTCGAACCACTGTAGGAGCCTGTTGGTGCATTTATGTCTATCACCTCCATCAAGACAGATCGTAGCAGAAACTGAAGAAAACTAGCCTTATATTGTAATATTTAGATATTAAAGGCAAGGTGGCATTATTGTAAATAAGGGGAAACCACTTATAACCTTTGCCTATAAATAGAGGAGTTAGGGCTTAGTTTTAGAACTTTTGCACATTTGAAGACTTTGGAGCTTCGAGCTAAAGAGAGAAAGTGAAAAAGGTGATTCACAGTTCATTTGTACTTTTCAGATCTTTAATCGAATCATAGATTTTAGTACGGTTCTGGTGTTCGGTCAACGCACGTGTACCGATTCCGCACGTCACACGTGTCGTTACGCAATCGTTCGGGAGTCGAAAACCGATCCTACAAGTGGTATCAGAGCAGGAGCTCGATTGCACGGATCAAACACACAAAATTACAGGAGATTTCACCAGTTTCAGAGTCAAAAACACATCGGATTTGTCAAATTTCTCACTCTACTCTTTTTCTTCACATTCTTGAGTGAAAAACGCCAAATTAAACGAGATTTTACGGTTAAAAATCGCTGAAATTTTAATATGTTGTGCGAAAACCATTGATCTAAAAGCCTACAAATTTTCAGATCTTAATTCCAAGTGGTTTGAGAGAAATCGTGAATTTTTGGTCCGAAAAACGTTTAAAATGTTAACTGTTACCGTTCATGTTCAAATTGTGGTTCACCGATCGGATGGCTATCCGATCGGATAACCATCCGATTCAAAGTTTCATTCATACACAAATTTCATTCGACACTTGGGGGCTGTTTGGCTAAGCTTATTTTTTTGACTTATTTACTTATTTGCTTATTTGAAAAGCAAATAAGTCATAATGGAATGACTTATTTACTTATTCCTCTCACATAATAAGCTAACCCAAACACCTTTTAACTTTTCAAAAAGTAAATAAGTAAATAAGTCACTAAAATAAGCTTAGCCAAACAGCCCTTTGGAACAAAATCAGATGCCGACTTTAAATATGGTTCACCGATCGGATAACCATCCGATCCAACATACATTAGCGGCCCAATTAAATCCATTCATTGTCTGGTATAATTTGAAAATTGAATTGAGTGAATCAAGTTTTTGTCGGCCCATGCATTGTTGTCACTCCACTATCATTTGAGGTCCAATCATACTAAAGCAACAACAATAACATTGTGAAGCCCATATGAAAAGTAATAATTGTTGTGCATTATTGTCGTCAGCCCATGTGATGATCAGTTGAATAGATTCATAAATATTGTGCAGACCATATTATATGAGTTTGCATGTGAGGCTTTATAGAGGTCCAATCAAAATCAAAAGAAGTTAAAATTTGTCGGCCATAGTCTCATAATCAATTGTTAAATATCATCACGTGAAAGATTGTGCAGTCCTTTGTTTACAATTCGTTCCATTTACAAAGTGATATCAATCGTTGAACGTCAATTCGAACGAATTGCCATCCGACACCCTGCAATCATTAAAACATTTGATTTTCATAGTTCAAGTATCGAGTGGCAATTCGAACGAATTGCCATCCGATCCTCTTCATCCTTTCACATTTCACTTGTTTTGCAAATCGTCGAACGGCAATCCGAACGGATTGCTATCCGATACTAAACTCTTTATTTGTTTGTTTCACAGGTCCAAGTGTCGGATAGCACTTCATACTGATCACCATCCGATCCATAGCATTTTGGTGCAATCGTCGAACGGCAATCCGAACGGATTGCCATCCGATCCACTGCAAGTTTTTTTTTTTTTTTTTTTTTTTTTTTTTGTGAGTTGAGGTCAAATCGTCGGATCACGATTCGAACGGATCACCGTTCGATCCAAAATCAAATTGAAATATATTACAACTCTCGGATCACCACTCGATCGCTTATCGATCCGATCCAAATATCTCATTCGATCCATATTACATAATAACATTCAGATTCCATGTGACTATTAAGTGTTGTCAGCACCATTTAATGTTCACGTGATGCCTTTCTCGTAAATACATTTGTCTGCTATCAAGCCTGTCACAGCCCCGTCCTGGTGTGACCCCGTCCAGAAGCCGCGGTACAGAAACCCGTGCTATTTATTATTTGAGTTGACAGCGGAAGTTTAATAGGATCTTTTTAAAATTGAAAACTGCCCAATTATTTTATTTCATAATTTGGGACAAAACCCCGTAATTTACAATAGAGGAATTTCACGAGGAAATTCCCTGTTTTACAAAACATGTTTATTTATTTAACTGAGCCACTACTTCAAGCTTTATTAGTGCTCCGTAGCACTTTTCCTTGATTCACAGTAGGTCACCTGAAACATGTTTAAAAATATTTTATCAGCGGGGAAATACTGGCGAGTCACTCGATTTCAATAAAATGACACATAGTTATAAATTACAGCATAAGAGCGATTACAATAGCTACTATCTTATTTTTATCTAGCGCCGTGTCACACCCTGGTGACGATGGTCATACCACTATTGGGTCCTTTCACCCAAGTAGTGATGATTATCGCTGTTAGGTTGATGAACCTAACCGTGAGAAATTAGTAATCGCTGTTAGGTTGTAACTTTTGAAAACAATTTAAGTATTGTAAAACATTATTGATAAAAAGAGAATGACTCACATTGCAAGTTTAGACGGGTAGAGTTTAGCCTACTGATTTAGCCTTGTAACCTAATTTAAACAGCAATGCATACGAAACTAGGTCAGTAACTTAATACAACATTTACGATAACTCACGAAATCAAAACCCTCACGACGAATGACAAAGTATAGCCTAAATATGGGCAGCACTTAAACATCCATCGGATCGGTTTCAATCGATCGGATATTATATCGTAGCAGTGATCGAGTTAATACCCTGTAATCGTAGCAGCGTTTCCCTACTTAGAATTTCGATTTTTGAGCAGTAGACTTCGTTTTTGAATGAAATTTTCGAACACAGATGAACTGCTCATGCACCAGCAATTTATAGGAAACTTTTGGGTTTTACGCGACCCGCGTAAACCCTCTCTTGAATCTTACGCGGCCCGCGAGGGCCACCTAGTCTACAACTAGGGCTAGGTGTCATCTGTAGGTCCGCCACGTGTGCGACACGTGGCCCGGAATGCTTATCCGGTCAATCTTTAAGTTGACTCGGCCCGCGTAAGCCTAAGCTTACAGTTTACGCGGCCCGCCTGAAAACTAAAAATCTGATTTTCTTGGTTTTTCATGCACATTAGGGTTTCAGGGGTTCGGATTTTCACTTACGGGTCGTTTATGGACAATTTTTGTAGGTCCTTACATCCTCCCCACCTTATTTAAAATCTCGACCTCGAGATTTACTGAAATAAGTGAGGATATTTTCGCTTAATTTCCGATTCCAGCTCCCAGGTGTATTCGGGTCCTCTTTTTGAATCCCACTTGACTTTGACCAGTACCAATCTTTTGTGTTTGAGAAACTTAATCTTTCTGTCTTCTATTTGAAGCGGTTTCTCCACGAACTTCAATTTTTCATTCACCTGTATATCTTGAAGAGGGACTACCAGGGATTCGTCAGATAAACACTTCTTGAGGTTAGATACATGAAATACGTCATGTACCCCAGCTAACTCTTCCGGTAGTTGTAAGCGATAGGCAACCGGTCCTATTCGCTGGATTACTGGGAATGGTCCTACGTACCTTAGACTTAGCTTTCCTTTCTTACCGACCCGAACTACTCCTTTCCAAGGAGAGACTTTCAAAAGTACCTTGTCTCTAACTTGAAATTCTAGTGGCTTGCGTCGATTGTCTGCATAACTCTTCTGGCGATCTCGAGCTGTTTTCAGTCTTTCCTTGATTTGGGTGATCTTGTCAGTGGTTTTTTGCACAATTTCAGGACCCGATAATTTTCTTTCTCCTATTTCTGCCCAACAAACTGGAGTTCTACACTTTCGTCCATACAGTGCTTCAAATGGGGCAGCCTCGCTGCTTGCATGATAACTATTGTTATAGGAGAACTCAATTAAGGGTAAATGGTCGTCCCAATTTCCCCCAAAATCTATGACACGTGCTCTAAGCATGTCTTGCAGGGTTTGGATCGTCCTTTCACTTAGTCCGTCTGTTTGGGGATGGTAGGCTGTACTTAAATTTAATCGTGTCCTCATGGCTTCTTGGAAACTTGTCTAGAAGTGTGAAGTGAAGCGACTATCCCTATCCGATACAATGGAGAGTGGAACTCCATGTAAATATACTACTTCGTCTACATACAACTTTGCTAACCTTTCCATGCTAAAGGTTTCTTTCATGGGTAGAAAATGAGCTGATTTGGTTAATCGATCCACAATTACCCAAATAGCATCATTACCTTTTCTGGTCTTGGGTAACTTAGTAACAAAATCCATGGTTATTAGTTCCCATTTCCATACGGGCATTTCTAATTGTTTTAGTAGAACTGAGGGTTTCTGGTGTTCTGTTTTAACTTGCGAACAAGTTAGCCACTTAGAAACGTATCTAGCTATGTCCTTCTTTGTAGGATCATATTGTGACCCAAACGAGTCAATCAGAAGAGTTCTTATCAATTTTAAAGGCGGAAACAATGAAATAGACTTGTAAAACAGCTTGATTCACTTCAAAATGTCTTGTATTATCGATTTAACAAGTTTTCAGATCAGTAGACACGTCGGCAGCACTTCTGTACCGGAAACATGAATCATACAAATGATTTCGCATGAGGCCTAAATATAGGTGATGTGATTTCGCTTGAAAGTGTACATGCCACTTTCAAGCGGAATTAACTCTTTAACACCCAAAACCTACATTTTCCTCGAACAACGTGCCCTGTTCTAACAATTCTAGTACAAGACTCGATACAAGACGAAGTTGACAAACGTATGCACTAACAGACTCCCCCTCGGATGTTGACGAGTCTTCAGTGTCGAGTCTTCAACGCCTTCAGTCTTTATCAGTCTTCGAGCTCTTTTTTTAAAAAAACTGACAGTGTAAGCATCCTCAATCACTTCATCACCAGAATCTCGACCTAGCTTTTTCTTCACTCTAATTCTCTTGATCTGGTCTCTTGATTCCTTAAGTTCATCAGCATCAGCAAATAGCGAACTTCAGGATCTGATACTGGCTCTACAAACTCCTCTTTACTATCAGACTCCCCCTTGAATTATGCTGGGATCGCAGTCTGCCTTTCACAGATTCAATATTGTGACCTAGCTCACATCCTGCTCAGGTACTAAAATCGCAACCTGGCTTTCTCATAGCCATAACCTGCACATACTCTACCTCAAAGTAAATTTCACAAATTAACAATTTGACAAATTTAAACTTTGCTAACCACTTGATAAACTCAGTTCAAAACATCAATTATTGATATAACAAATTTAATTTCTGATGACCACATGTATGTATATCATTTTTTTTAACCACACACTCCCAAACCTGTTCGTCATGTTCAGCACTCGGAATTTTGAAAATCAGCTTTTCAACATCAGTTGTCTAAAATCTTTTTGTATTTTTCAAAATTTATGCTAAAACACTCCGAAAATCTTTTTGGATTTTTGAAATTAAAGAAATGCAGTAAAGAAATATTTACATACAATATTTTTGTGAGTTTGTGTAAGAGGATCATATCAGTTTCTGAGACAAATCACCAACACCGTTAAGCTTTAAACATTTTAAGTTTTAAACGATTGTCACACCCCGACCACGTAAAACAACAAAACATGGCGGAAACATCGGGGAGTGTTGTGACAGAATCATTGTTTCATAACACATGGAAATTGAAATACTGTTTTATTGGGTAAAAGAGTTACAATGTCTTGATAATCAAAGAAACATGACATAAATAACTAGTCTGCATCTTTTATTGTCACTAAGGCCCATGTCCGCCTAAGTGTATCTTGATCAATCCTATGCTTCATTTCCTGAAACACATGTGAAAATAGGTACGTCAGCATAAAAATGCCGGCGAATACATAGGTTTTGTGAAAATAAGATTCATGACTTCTGTTTAAGAAAATGTTTAGTCATGAACCTTGTAATTTGCTTTGTCTTTGTAAATCATTTGAAAAACAATAAGTTCAGATGATACGTATAAATAAGAGAATAATGCATGGTTAAATGAATAACCATGTAAAATGAGTTTGTATAAGTTAAGTTGTTTGTAAAACAATGTATTGTGAAAAGTATGTTATTTGTATAAAATGTTATATGTCATAAACTGAAATGATTCAAATAACGCTACGATATGTAATACCATACAAACACTTATATATAGGAAGTACCAGCGGCGTATCCACCATGCTTGTATCATATTACACACGCCTCGTTACTAAATCACTTACTCAAACCAAACCAACAATGTAAGATGTCTATGTTTAAACCAACTTCCAAATGTATTAAAATAATATGTTAAAATGTTTATGTCAAAATGTAAATCATGTAATGTATAACCAATGTCAAAAGTGTTTATGTGTCAAATGTAAACCATGTAATGTGTAACCAAAATGATATGTATGGCTAGTGAAAATGCATCAACTAAACCATAGATGAAATGCACAAGAACATAGTATTGAAGTAAAACTTGGTTTAAATCAAAGCTATGTTTTGTGGAAATGCATGATCAATGTAAATCATGTAATATGTAAACAAAATGATATGTATGGCTAGTGAAATGTATCAACTAAACCATATGCACAAGAACATAGTATTGAAGTAAAACTTGGTTTAAATCAAAGCTATGTTTTGTGGAAAATGCATGCTATACGGATACGAACATCTATGCGGTGTTGTGAAAATGCATACATCCAAGCCTTGAGACTGCGGCGATAAACCCTTAAACAACTTAAAGGTTTATCTAAATTATGTATATCGAATTCGGTCATTCCTTTCATCCCCATACCCAGGATGTCCGGAACGGGAGTTGTCAATTCCTATGGTACCACTACCTACTAACGAACGGCGTAGCTAATGTTAATGAATGTATTGTTCCATTGTAAACAACCCAAATGTCATAACAAAATGTAAGCATGTGATGAAAACGATGTACTAAGTATGCACTCAATGGACATACATAGCATAAAATGTAAATGTAAAACGATGTACTAAGTATGCACGCAATGGACATACATAGCATAAAATGTCAATGTAAAACGATGTACTAAGTATGCACGCAATGGGCATACATAGCATAAAATGTAAATGTAAAACAATGTACTATAATGTACTAACGAACATAGCAGGTATATGATGTGAAAACAGGAAATCACGAAAGTAACAAGTAGGCACATGTGTTCCACCCCAAAACAGTTTGGAAAATAGTAAAAGAGGGGTCTATGTACTCACTTGAGATTGCTCAGATGTCTAAAGATAACCACCAAGTAATGCTAGAGATCTCGGAATCAAACGGCACCTAATATAGGTAACTATGTTAATAAACCGAACCTAACTCGGAAGATCGGATAGAATGAGGTTTTGTAAACCAAACGAGTATGGAAACTCGTGTAATATGGTTTAACAAACCCTACACACTAAAACGAAACTTAACCTAAGTGTTTACGACCCATTACGACCCGTTTAGGTAGCTTATGCTACTTTAACGCATCGTTCGCGTGAAACGCGTTCGGACCGCCTAACTAGTCCTATGACAAGTATTATATGCCTAAACATATTACATAATCAGTTATGTGACAAAAGTTTAGGTTACATATGCTTAATTACCAATTATACATGAAAAGGGTATTCTGGTAATTTACCTAAGGCATATAAACTACCTATCATACAACTACTCAAACGATGTGACCATAAGGTATAACCTCGGAAGGTTATTCCCTATATACTATGGTCTCCTAATGTATTTGGTCGGATCCTAATGATCGACCAAACTGGGTCGGGTTCGAAGGTATAAGCGATTTATCAGATCGCTTACCCTTACGACCCTAGACAACGTGGTAATCAGTAGGCATAGTCCCAAGGGACTATAACCATCGTGATTACAATCACGTTGCGAAGTTCAAACGAACTTCACATTGACCATAAGCTGGTCAACGCTGAAAGTCAAACAAAGTTTGACTTTCAGACTCGAAAACGATAAAAGAACGAAAGAATACTTACGAAGGGTCCCCGAATGCTAATCTAGATCAAAATAGCTCAGGTATGAAACAAAGGTTTCAACTTAGAGCACAATTAATCAGATTCTTGTGAGAAATGAGGTTGGGGTATGTGGGTATTTATAGTTTTCGGAGAACCGTTAAGATCGTTTGTCGAATATCGTGCCTTAATCGCATCCGTACAAGTGTCGGAACCTTATGGTAGCTAAAAATGATCCTTATCAGCTGACTAGGCAATTGAGAATGTGTGGGTGTGGTTAAAATAGCTGGAATCTGCTGTTAAATGCAGTTAATCTGGTCAGGAAGGCTGATGCGGCCCGCTTCAGGATCACACAAGTCTCAGGCGGGCCGCCTGGCCTTGTCTGATCAGCAACATGTTTCTGTTTTGACAGTTTCAGTCCCTGCACGTGTTTAAGGCCATTCCCGACACTTCTAAGGCCCGTAAAGCCAACTTTAAGGCCCTAAAATGATGCCTAAACATTGTGGACATGAAACATGCTCAAAAATATGTCGGATGTTGGTTCGTTTGGTCGTACGAACGCGATGTTCGCTTAATTACGACGGAATACGCACAAGCGCGAAAAACGATCCAAAACGCGTGACGAATGGATTTTTCTTATGCGAAACACTAAAATAAAATATTTTAGTGCTTACATAAATTTTTGGATGTCCGGATGTATTCAGAACGTAAGTTTTGCGCGAAAATGCAAACTTGTGCACTTTTTGACACTTTTAGTCCCTGAATGAGCCAAAAGTTTATTTTAGCACACCGAACCCCTCAAAGCCTATTTCTAAGCTATATAAAGGATATTTAAGGTGTGTTTAACTTATGGTCATGTGCCAGAATGTTCGTTACAGTTCATATTGGCATACTTTCGCAGTTTGTCAAGTTTAGTCCCTGTAAGCGAATTAACTTGTTTTTGCCATACCAAAGCCTTCAAAACTTATTTCTAAGTTATGTAAAGGTTATTTAAGGTATGTCAAGCCTATGTCACTATTCCGGAGTGTTTGTTGCATTAAACTGGTTATATTTACGCATCGGTGCGCGTATAACCTTCCAGAAAGCGATTTAGAGTTTGGAATTGAACAAAAATTGATATGTGCAAATGATACACATATTTTTACAAATCCCAAGTATGAAATATAATATTTCATTGGTTCGGTATTTGTTTGATGACCGTAGAGGTACAGGTGTTACAACGATTCACTTAGATTGTCAGTATACTGATCCACTTAAATTTTTACACAAAGTTCAACTGTTTCGAGATATGAGATTAATGTCTTAAGCTCTTAAACTTATTCGCGTGTCCCACCTCAGAATATACTCCCGTATCCAGATCCCAATATTCAGTCTTACAGGTGAGTATACCACAGATGATATCTGTAAAGGGTTAAATTGCGAGGGCCGTGAGAGCTCAGGCTACTGCTTCCGTAAAATCAGAGAGATGATGGCTTCAACTTTTGGTGTGTTCCCTTTAGAGAATCTTTTCTTCAACAGCACATGATTAGCATTTTGCAATGTTTCAACATTTTTTATGCTGAGGCCGGTGCTATATTTTAAGCAAGCGAAAAGTATTATACGTGGACTAGGCCATTGCTTCCGCAAAATCAGAAGTCCCGGGATAATACCCCAGATATCACTGAGTATAAAGACCTAGTATCTCAGAAAGAGGGACCTTTCAAACAAGATTTCGGGGGTTACCCATATATCCAAGAGATGTTACCCACAAAATAAGCAAGTTTGAAATTTAGGTTTATATCTCGTCACAATCTACTAAATGTGCAAAACCCCACTGGCATATCATCAGTGACCGTTTATCACATATTAACTTTCCAATTCTTTAGCATGCTGTGATTGACCACTGATGTACTATCATTTCCTCTTTTTTACAACAAAACTCATTTTTGTTTTTATCATGTTTTTTTTTACTTTTTCAAAATTTTCTCATTGATTTCAGAACTCCCCCTTACAACAAACTATTTTCTCATTGATTTCAAAACACTTAAGTTTGTTTTAATCAAATGGTTTTTCCAGAAAATTAGTTTTGTTGATTTCATAAAACCACTTGTAGGTTAGGGGATTCATTCATCCCATTGTTTTTTATCAAACATTTGTAGAAAATCAAGTACAACTTAATGTCCCTGATTTACCACTTGTAAGTGAAAACCTTCTTCATCCACATGTAGGTTCACTTCTCAATCAATACCACTTGTAAATCAAAATATAACAATTTAAAAAAAACTACCACTTGTAGATTTACCACTCAACCATTTTCAAGAAAGATGCCGATTCCTGCTCCACTCTTACCAACCTGGAAGCTCCGACAAGTTAGAATTTTTAGTTTGAAAATGCATTCACCCAAGCCTGACCAGCCTTGGGTGATTTTGATTCAACACTATCCCAACCTCCTTTTGATCTGTAAAAATCTTCTGCACTTTTCCATCTACCATCTTCCCAAAAATATGTTTGACTTTCACATTGAAAGCTTTTTCAGCATCAAATTCTCCTTTACCAGAGAAGAATTGATCTGAAATCTCAAACCTACCTTTTGATTTCAAATTTTCGGCCCTCAATGGTGGAAAATTTTCATCGTTCAACTCAGGAACGGAATTCTCATTCTTTTTCTCAACAAATGACTCCTCTGATTTTATGGAATCAGATTCATTGTCAGAACTTGAATCAGATTTTACAACCCATCTTTGTTTGTTTAAATCAACTTTTCTTTTGTAAAAACGTTTTGAACTTTCACCAGTTTCAAAACTTGAATTTTCAAACATTTTAAACTTCTCAGTTGATTGTTTCTTTTCATCAACACATTTCTTTTTCATTTTAAAGTTAGAAGAAACTTCCTGTTTTGTGTTGTTGGACAGTTCGCAATTCCAAGCAATGTGTCCAATCTTGTGACATTTGAAACACGTTCTTCTTTCAACTCTTTGCTCAGTTTTCATCATCATATTCTTTTTCTTCTCAGCAAGAAACTCTTGATTTGACTGTTTCCAGAATGGTTTCTTCTGTTCTTCTTCTGAGCTGGTACCTGAAACAAATTTTGTGTTTGATTTATAATTTTTCTCATTTTTATGATTTCCTGGGGGAATGAAACCAAGACCATGTTTTTTTAAATTACCGTTGTGGTTTGGTTTCTTTCGATAACCTGAACCAGAACTGTAACCCTTTTTCTTGTTCAATCTCTGTTGAACTCTTGAAGTGTACTTTTTAGGTTTTTCATGAAGATTTAAATCTTTTATTTCAGAAATATTAATTTCTGTTAATTTGAAAACTTGTTTGATCATTTCAGTTTTGACACTTCTTATTGGAAATTCCTCATCAGAATATAATTTGTCTGAATCATTCAAAGTATATGCTACTTTGATTGGTCCATCATTCAAATTAGATTTTGATAATAAGAATTCTTTTTTATAAACCCGTTTAACCGGTGAACTCGGACTCTTTTCTGACGAACTCAAACTTTCAGATTTTGACTCCGACTTTGACTCTTCATCCATATCCAACACCTGATTGACCACTTTCTTTAACAATTAAGACTCATGATTAGTGTCAGAAGCTGTGAATATGACATCAATATTGTCTGGTAACTCATCAATGATTTCAGACTTTAACTTGATGTTGACAGCCTTATTTAAACGTTCCTCATTAGGCTTTCTTGGAGAATAACTATTCCTAATAGGGGGCAGACACTTGTTATATTTGACACTTTGTTTCTTACCAGTATCCTCTTCCTTTTCTTTATCTTGGAAAGCTTCAAGACCTACAACAGTAGGATAAACTTGATCAATCAAATAATCACAAGTTGTATAACTCAACAACAATCTTTTGATTCTTTCACTTTCTATCTTTTCAAGTTCCAATTCCTGTTTTAATTTTGCACAATCTTCAATATACTCATTGATGACTTTCTGCTTTGTCATTAACGTAGAACTCATCATTGTCATTGCAGCATCTACTTCTCGATTTGTTTTGTCAGACCATCAACTGTTCTATTCAGCACATCGTAAGATTCTTTCACATACTTCACATCAGACAACAAATTCTCTTTCAAATCTTCCAGTTCAACAATCTTCTTGTCTTTTTCCTCACAATGTTTGCAAGGCTCCAAACATTTCAGACAAGGTTTAATAACCACAACTATCTTTTCAACCTCGATAATCTTCTCAATTTCAACAATTTTTTCTACCTCTACGATTTTCTCAACTTCGACAAGCTTTTCAACTTCAACTAACTTTTCAATCTCAACAATTTTCTCTACCACTTTCTCCACTTCAACGATTTTTTCTATCACTTTTTCAATCACTGATTCAACATTTTGTTCTTCACCTTTCATCTTTACCTTTTCATCAGCTATTTTTCTTATTGCTTCCAGCTCTTTCTTCAGTCTGGCAATCTTCTTCTCATTTAGCATCTCAACTTTATCTGCAAAAAACAAATTAAAACTATTAGGATCTAGACCTTTTCTAGCTTTATTAATGTATTCTTCTTCATCATCAGTATCAACATCACTTCCAAAATCTGGAAAAATCGGTATTCTTTTCGGACTCGATTTAATTTCATCTTCTTCCAGAATTCTAGCAACAAGACCTGAACCAGGTGGAATGTATTTATCCCAGCTAAATCCCTCTGCAACAAATTCATCATCTTGATCAATTATACCAAAACAGGCTCTTTTCTCTTTTTCTTCAATGGCACGTGCATGTGCAGTTTGTGGTTGTTGAGCAATCTGATGGAAAATTGATTTTTGATAATAATTATTCTTTCCAGACTAATCTTGTCTTCCATCTGCTTCTTTATTTTTGCACTCACGTTTAAAATGCCCTTTTTCTTTGCAACGAAAACAAGTAACCTTTGATTTGTCAAACCCTATTGGAGATGTACTCATTTCACGAAAATCATCTCTTCCAGTGACTTGTTGAAATTTTTCTGCTCTTCTAACCGCACTAGCCAAACACCATTTGATATCCATCAATTCAAGTTCCTCTGCATCAATTTGGTCATAATCCTCTTTGGTAAGCATCAGATTACCAATTCTACCTGCAATCAAGCTTTCATATGATTCCAACATAGCAACGAGTGATGCCATGTGTTGCTTAGCTATTTCCGAAGAAAGATTTTGACCATTTTGAATGTTCAAGGTAACGTTGCATTGCAGATTTGTAGAATTCGGTCGTTGAGGACTTGTTGTAAAATTTGGATCAAAACTTGTATAAGAAGATGAATGTCCACCACTCTGAGTTACAGTACTACCTTTTGTTTCAGACGAACTATCAGCACTGAAACCAGTTTGGATCTTTGGACTAGGAGTAACTTCAAATTTGTTTCCTCTGTAGTATAGAATGACATCTTGTTGAACATTTGGATTCTTCATGATTGCAGTTTTTTGAATATCTAACTCCTGCTCTTCAATCTTCTGAATAAATTGTGCCAGATTTATATTTTCAGATTTTCTCATGTGTTTTATGATCAACAAATAAGTTCCCCATTTCTGTTGTGGTAAAGCATCAGCTAGCTTATCTACCCAATCTTCATCATCTTTCTTTATGTCCAATCATCCCATTTCCAACACAAGGTGACAATATCTATCAATTGTCATTTTTGTTGTTTCATGATCAAAAGCTAGAAACATGTCAAATGATTTCTTCAGCAACGCCTTTTTGTTCTTGATCATATCTGCACTTCCTTTAAACATTTGAATCAATGCCGTCCAAATCGACCTAGCAGTACCCTCATGTTGGAGCAAAAGAAAGATATCTTCTTTAATCGTTTGTTGAAGAATACTGATCATCATTTTTTCACTTGTATATTTCAATTTATCATTCTCTGAAAAGTCACAAAATGCTTTTTCAAGCCCACGTTCATTTTTCGGTTTCTCGTAATCTTTCTCTAATGAACACCATGCGTCAAACTTATAAGCTTGCACCCAATTCTCAAACCGATTCTGCCATCCTTTAAAATCTTCAATGTACATAAGCTTTGGCGGTTTCTGATAAGTTCCTGTCTCATTCTCATTGTACAAAGTTTCAGCAGCTGTAACTTGTGCAATTGGTGTAGCAAACGCATTATAGAATTCCTCTTCCATATTTCGGTAATCTGTATCACAAATTCTCAAAAATACAGTTTCACACGAAATACCAAACTCAAACGGAATAAACTATCAAACGAAATCACTTTTGAAGTGGAATACCCTTTTGATGCGAAATACCACTTTCAAACGAGATACCTTTCACACGGAATACCTAATTTCGTGTGAACCAGATGGAGTTTCAAACGGAATCACACTTTGGAGCGAAATTAACTAATTTCGCTTGAAACTTCTCAAACGGAATTACACCCTGAAACGAAATAAGCTATTTCGAGCGAAATTAGATGTACTTTTCAAACGAAATAGCGAATTCAAGCGGAATCAAGTGCTAATTTCGTGTGAAATGCTGCTGACATCATCTTTTTCGATATGATTTTCAAGCGGAATTACGTATTTTATCAATTTTAGGCTGAATTAAGGTCCAATACTCTCAAGGATTCATTAAAACACTGTTTCCCTTATAATGTGTTAAATTCAGACCATTTTGACCGTAAAATCTTTTGAATTTTGTAAAAGATGGTGTAGAAATCAGAAATAATGGCTGTTTTGGCAAGAACTCTTCCTCCTGAGCTCTGATACCACTTGTAGGATCGTTTTGTGACCCAAACGAGTCAATCAGAAGAGTTCTTATCAATTTCAAAGGCGGAAACAATGAAATAGACTTGTAAAACAGCTTGATTCACTTCAAAATTTCTTGTATTATCGATTTAACAAGTTTTCAGATCAGTAGACACGTCGGTAGCACTTCGGTACCGGAAACATGAATCATACAAATGATTTCGCATGAGGCCTATATATAGGTGATGTAATTTCGCTTGAAAGTGGCAATTGTCATTTCAAGCGAAATTATCAATGTTAATTTTGTTTGAAAGTGTACATGCCACTTTCAAGCGGAATTAACTCTTTAACACCCAAAACCTACATTTTCCTCGAACAACGTGCCCTGTTCTAACAATTCTAGTACAAGACTCGATACAAGATGAAGTCGACAAACGTATGCACTAACATTCTTCATTCCTATCCACCTGAAGTTATTCCTTAAATCTTGGTACATCTTATTATTACCAGGATGCATGGTGTATCTAGATTTATGGGCCTCCTCTAAAATTTTATTTCTTAAGTCTCCTTGCTTAGGTACCCAAATCCTTTTCTTGTGGAATCTCCAGATTCCATCAATCCCTTGCTCTAATTCCTTTATTCTTCCCTTCAGCATCATCTTTGATTGCTGTTTCTTGAACATTCTTCAATTGTTCCATTAAGTCTAGTTGTAAACTTAATCTAAGAGCGCGAACTCGTCGTTGTTTCTCATGATACTTACGACTTAGGGCATCTGCTACTACATTTGCCTTTCCTTCGTGATATTGAATATCACAGTCATAGTCACTTAGAATTTCCATCCATCTTCTTTGCCTCATGTTTAATTCCTTTTGCCCAAATATGTATTTTAAACTCTTATGATCTGTATAGACAGTAAACCTACTTCCGTACAGATAATGTCTCCAAATTTTGAGGGCAAAAATTATGGCTCCTAATTCCAAGTCATGAGTCGTATAATTTTCCTCGTGCTTCTTCAATTGCCTTGAGGCATACGCAATTACCTTCTTGCGTTGCATTAATACACATCCTAATCCTAGTTTAGAAGCATCACAATAAACTTCAAAATCTTCTGTCCCTTCTGGTAAGGCAAGAATTGGGGCATTTGTTAACCTTTGCTTTAAAATCTTAAAAGCCTCTTCTTGTCTAGACCCCCATTCAAACTTCACCGCTTTACAGGTTAGCTTAGTTAATGGCACGGCTATTTTAGAAAAATCCTTAATGAATCGTCTATAGTATCAGGCTAACCCTAGAAAACTTCTAACTTCCATAGCTGATTGCAGGACCTTCCACTTGGTGATTGCTTCTATTTTGGAGGGATCTACGTGAATACCTTCGTGATTCACCATGTGTCCTAAAAATTGTACCTCTTGTAGCCAAAATTCACACTTCGAGAATTTGGCATAAAGCTTCTCTTTTCTTAACAAAGTTAAGAGTGCTCGTAGGTGATCACAATGCTCGTCCTGACTTTTGGAATAAATAAGTATATCATCGATAAAGACAATTACAAATTTATCCAAATACGGTTTACAGATCCTATTCATCATGTCCATAAATGCTGCAGGAGCATTTGTTAATACAAAGGGCATGACTGTAAACTCGTAATGACCATACCTAGTTCTAAAAGCAGTTTTAGGTATGTCTTCTTCTTGTACTTTCAACTGATGGTATCCGGAGCGTAAATCTATCTTAGAAAAATATCTAGCTCCCTGAAGTTGATCGAAAAGATCATCAATCCTAGGTAATGGGTATCAATTCTTAATTGTAATCTTATTCAATTCCCTATAATCGATACACATTCGCATCAACCCATCTTTCTTTTTCACAAACAACACTGGAGCTCCCCAAGGGGATGAACTAGGTTGTATAAATTCTTTGCTTAACAATTCATCTAACTGCTTTTTCAATTCTAGAATTTCGGTGGGTGCTAACCGATAGGGTGCCTTGGCTATCGGTGTAGTTCCAGGAATTAGATGAATTCTAAATTCTACTTCCCTATCGGGTGGTAATCCAGGTAGTTCTTCTGGGAATACATCCGGGTATTCTGATACTACTGGAATTTCCTTAAGTTTCTTACCCTTAGTGTTAATGATTACCGAAATCATATACACTAGTCCTTGTTTTCTTGAATAATTAGCAACTTTCATTACTGAAATGAACTTCATTGGCTTACGTGGCTTATCTCCTGTAATCATTACTACTTCTCCTGTGGGTGCATGAATTTCTATAGAATTCTTATCACAGAGAATTTGGGCATGGTTGGCTACTAACCAATCCATTCCTAACACCACATCGAATCCGGCTAAATTCATAGGTAACAGGTTTGCAGAAAATTTATGGCCTAAGAGTTCTCTATTTCTTTTTTGCAAAACCTTATCTATGTGAACATAATTACCATCTACGGTTTCTACCGTAAAAATTTGTATAAGATTGGTTAAGGGTAAGTTAAGAACTTGGCAGAATGAAGTATTTATAAAACTTTGGTTTGCACCAAAGTCAAATAATACTTTTGCATAAACGTCGTGAACTAGGAACGTACCAGCTATTACATCTGGGATTAGCTCTGCTTCCTGGGTAGTCAGCTGGAAGCCAAAGCGTTTTTCTTGGTAGTTCCTTCTGCAGGTTTGGCTTTGTTGTCAGCTGGTTTGACCAGTTTAGGGCAGTCTGGTCTAAAATGTCCAGCTTCTCTACAGTTGAAGCAAATTGTGGATTTCTTCCTTCTGCAGTCTTCTTCTTGATGCCATGGAATTTTGTAGAAATTGCAATACCCTTTGCTTCTTCCAAAATGCTTCCTTTTACAGGTACTGCAGATTGGAGCAGTGGAAGGTTGCCCGGTTCCCTTTTTCTTAAAATTACTACTATTACCCACACGGAATCCTTGGGTAATCTTTTGGGCCACTTCCTTCTTTCTATTTTCTTCTCGCGTACGCACCAGTCCATCTGTCAAAGTGTTGGCTAATTCCACTGCATCGTCAATTGTGCGAGGTCTCACAGCTTTAACGATATCACGGATTTCACCAATCAAACCCCAAATATAGCGAGAAATAAGTACCGGTTCCGGCGAAGCCAGGGTTGGTACAACTCTAGCATACTCGAAGAATGTCGAAGTATACCCTCGACAGTCTACATCCACCATCCGGTGGTTTAGGAACTTATTTGTCATTTGTTTCTTTTCATATTCGGGACATAATTTTCTTTCTACTAGACTCTTAAATTCTGCCCAATTCATGGCATACGCCACATCACTTCCCTTAGCTTGTAGTACGGTGTTCCACCATTCGAGTGCCCCTTCTTTAAAAAGATGTGACGCGTACATGACCTTGTCTTCCTCGGCACATTTACTTATTTTAATTACTGCTTCAGTTTTCTCTAACCAACGCAGTGCAGCAGTTGCCCCTTCATTACCTGCAAATGCAACTGGTTTATAGGCAAGAAATTCCTTGTAAGTGCAACCAGGCGTTGCAGCTTTCATTTTCTTAAGGAATGGGGCTTGCATCCCATTATTATCATTATTATTATTGTTATTGTTGCCGCCTCCATTTACACTATTACTGAAATTGTCGTCGCGAGTACGTTTGCTGAGAATAATTGGTTGAGGTTCAACTGGATTTCGCGCAGCAGCAAGGATTGCTGGAATAGCATTGGCTATTCCTTGAGCAACAATGTTTTCTATATCTTGCCTATTAAGAAAGTGATCCTCATTGTTTTGCTCAGATTGGTTAACTTCATTAACTGGCTCATTGACGGCGGGTTCCATCTGATAATTTTCAATGTATAAATTATTGGCACAAAAGAAAATAAATAATAATTAGTCACAATAGAACAATCACACATAATCATGTCAACACGTATAGCCAAAATTGTCGACTTTGCGACGTTGATCTTTTTATATATTAGTATGCATCCATACACACCAGTTATTTTACAAAAGTTTTATTTTAAGTTATTTTATATGATTATTTTATTAATATTTATTATTATTTTATTATTATTAAACACATAAGCACACAACCACATACGATCCTAGTCAGCAGGCATTTCAGAAACGACGTTCCCTCTCGTCGTATTTCCATGATATCCTCTCCCCCACTTCCCGGATTCTGTTTCCTGCGTCCACCAGCTCCTTGCCATAGTGGCGGAGTTCAGCCAAGTTCTCGGTGCTCATTGGTGGGTTTGGTGCAGGCTCAGGGTCAAACTGAGGGAAAAAGGTATTAGGGTTATTCAAGAGATTCTGAAATTGCCAATCACTTGTCCACCATTCCTCCAGCTCTCCGGGTAGAAGTTGGTGGTTGACAATGGGATCTGGGATAGCAGGTTCCAAATTAACTAGAAGTTGTGATTCAATTGGGTAATTGAAGAGATCTTCATTGGCAGGGCCAATGAGGTCACAATTTGCCTGTTTACGATCAAGCTCTTCCTAGGGTGGCATTTCCTGGGCTTGCCCTGAACTTTCCCCGATCTCCTTTCCTTTGCCTTTATCCCTGGGATCCTCAGTCCTTTTAATCCTTTGTGCAGCTGGCTTCTTCCTCCGTACGCGTCTCCAGCCTACGATTCTCCTTCTCTTTTTCATCTTGGGTTTCTCCTGGGCTTGAGCTTGGAATTCCATAGGTTCTTCAGTGTCGGCCAGATAATCGGAAAAGTTTCTGGAAACTTCCATACCAGCAGAATAGAGATTGAGATTCTGAAAAGCTTCAGACAACTCATTCATGCTGTTTAGTAGATGTAGAGGAAACACAAAATCCTAATTAGAAAATTATATTTTGCAAGTTAAATTTTCACAGAATCACATAGTGGCAAATTAAGAAATTAAGTATTTCTAAATACTTAATTGGCTTAAATCAGTGGCTTTGATACCACCTTTTTCTATCACGGCCCCTGTCCTGGTGTGACCCGGTCCAGGAGCCGCGGGACAGAAACCCGTGGTATTTATTATTTGAGTTGACAGCGGAAGTTTAACATGATCTTTTTAAAATTGAAAACTGCCCAATTATTTTATTTCATAATTTGGGACAAAACCCCGTAATTTACAATAGAGGAATTTCAGGAGGAAATTCCCTGTTTTACAAAACATGTTTATTTATTTAACTGAGCCACTACTTCAAGCTTTATTAGTGCTCCGTAGCACTTTTCCTTGAATCACAGTAGGTCACCTGAAACATGTTTAAAAATATTTTATCAGGGGGAAATACTGGCGAGTCACTCGATTTCAACAAAATGACACATAGTTATAAATTACAGCATAAGAGCGATTACAATGGCTACTATCTTATTTTTATCTGGCGCCGTGTCACACCCTGGTGACGATGGTCATACCACTATTGGGTCATTTCACCCAAGTAGTGATGATTATCACTGTTAGGTTGATGAACCTAACCGTGAGAAATTAGTAATGTGCACAATACCCCACTTGCCAGTGATTCAAGATAACCACGACTTAATCCCTGTAATTATAACTTTTGAAAACAATTTAAGTATTGTAAAACATTATTGATAAAAAGAGAATGACTCACATTGCAAGTTTAGACGGGTAGAGTTTAGCCTACTGATTTAGCCTTTTAACCTAATTTAAACATCAATGCATACGAAACTAGGTCAGTAACTTAATACAACATTTACGATAACTTACGAAATCAAAACCCTCACGACGAATGACAAAGTATAGCCCAAATACGGGCAGCACCTAAACATCCATCGGATCGGTTTCAATCGATCGGATATTATATCGTAGCAGTGATCGAGTTAATACCCTGTAATTGTAGCAGCGTTTCCGTACTTAGAATTTCGATTTTTGAGCAGTAGACTTCGTTTTTGAATGAAATTTTCGAACACAGATGAATTGCTCATGCACTAGCAATTTATAACAAACTTTTGGGTTTTATGTGGCCCGCGTAAACCCTCTCTTGAATCTTACGCGACCCATGAGGGTCACCTAGTCTACAACTAGGGCTAGCGTATCATCAGTAGGTCCCCCACGTGTGCGACACGTGGCCCGGAATGCTTATCCGGTCAATCTTTAAGTTGACGTGGCCCGCGTAAGCCTAAGCTTACAGTTTACGCGGCCCGCCTGAAAACCAAAAATATGATTTTCTTGGTTTTTCATGCACATTAGGGTTTCAGGGGTCCGGATTTTCACTTACGGGTCGTTTATGGACAATTTTTGTAGGTCCTTACAAAGCCCATGTGACAACTTTATGATCGGCCCAATCACATTATATGTTGCAATAGTTTTGTCAGATCATTTATAACCTGCAGTCCAATTTAATCAACAATAATAATCATCCAAGGTATTCGGCCCAATAGGATTGTCATTAGTATTAATAGTGGTGGCACATGTGTATACTATCATCAGTTTGCATGTGAAATTGATAATTGTTGCTGCACACTGATTAATATAATTGTGAGGCCATATTAGAATCAATCTTTTAATAATGTTTGCATGTGACTTTGAATTAATCAAATAAATGGCGGCCATACTTTAGTCAGTTTGCATGTGAATGTTTCAGAACTTGAAAGTCAATTTCATTTGAAGGCACAATCATCGGATAGCAATCCGAACGATTCACCATCCGATCCATAGCCTTTGTTTGTGTTGTCAAAGTGTCGGATAGCAGTTCGAACGATTGGCCATCCGACACCCAGCAGCCATAAGCATTTGTTTTAAGCACAAAGTATCGAGTTGCAATTCGTTCGATTCGCCATCCGATCCAAGTGATCCAATTCAAAGTCATCTGATTGACTTTCGTTGACCTTGTTTGATCGGATACACATCCGATTCAAAATTATGTTCATTTTTTAAACTAATCGTTTGTTCGTTTGCAGATGATTCGAAGTGATAAACGAGACAATAAATTCAAGAAACATTTCAAAGATGTCGGGAATCGGCGAAGAGTTTTATAACACATTTTATAACGCGTTTACATCTGAAGAAACTCTAGTAACACCAAAGAATGCTACAACTGTGATTTCTGAGAGTCTGAATCATGATAACGTGTACGGAAATCATCTGAGACTCCTAAAGCTCATGAATATCGAAGATTATCACTGGGGGTATGAAAGATTTGAAAACTGGGTGCAAGCCTATGCATATGATAGCTGGATCATGTTAACATTAGGATATGAAAAACCAAGAAATTAAAAACATGAATTAATCACACTTAAACAATTCACAGCTGATGATAAAAAGGAACATTCAAGTGAATTAAGAATGATAACTTTACTTCAACAATCTGTCAGAGAGGATATATTTTCACTACTTCAGCATGGTGAAACGTCTAAGTCAATTTGGGAAGCGTTAAAGTTGAAAGCTGAAGGTGGAAAGGATATTAAGAAAAACAAGATATAGCTGTTGAAGAAGGAGTTTGACTTATTTGGTTGCATGAAGAATGAAACAGTTCGTTAAATGATAGAACGATTTTCCCATCTGAAGATTGAAATGGAAAGATTTGGAATCCACAAAGACAGAGAAGAGATGGTGGATAAACTCGTCGAGGCATTACCACATGAGGAAGATTGGAAAACCTATGTGATCGTTTTGAAAAATGATGATAAATTTGATGAGATGACGTTAGAGAGCTTGATTGAGAAAATAGAGGGACATGATTTGCTGCTACGAAAACAAAACAAGATGTCTAGCTCTAGTTATCAACAGAATGTTGATCTGTATTATCGCAGAGGAATGATAAAAAACAACGAATTTCCAAAGATCAGAACTGCGTATAGTGCAGATAAGACTGGTGATTCATCAAACAACAAATCTTCGAGCTATGATCAAGGATATCATTCTTCATTTGCATCTGCATCGTCCAAATCTAATCTAAATCAGGATTGGTAAAATTCTCCACTTTTGAACAATGGGTTTGCTCAACAGCACATGAGTTTCTTAGCTTCTATTCTGGTATCTTACGAAGGTTTAATTGCAGGTAAGATCGGGAATCCAAACATGACGAAGGAGGATTACGATCAAGTCGATCCAGAAGAGATGGAACTCATGGACATTCGCTAGTGCATGGCAAGCGTCATCCGAAGAGCTCAAAGATTCATGGAGATAACTGGCAAAAAGTGCTTGGAAGGCCCAGACATGAAGATAGGTTTTGATAAGAACAAAGTCACTTGCTTCAAGTGTAAACAAAAGGGGCACTTCAAGAGAGAATGCATGAACAATAAAGCTGATGATAGCGTGAATCCTTTTTATGAGGATTACTACAAAAAGGCTATTTATCATCAGAATAACGAGCAACCAACCAGAAAGAAGATTGAAGAAAGACCTTCTAAAGAAAAGAGACAAGCTGTTTTGACACTTCGTGATCGTAGTGAATCCAGTATACAAAATGAAAAATCTGTTTGGGATAATTTTGATTGGGATAAATACTTCGATGAGGAAGAAGGAGTCAGAATTGTAATTCATGATGATGAAGGGTATGATTGGAGTCAACATGACAAAGAAGATGGAAAAGCCAAGGCAATGGTTGCTGAGATCAAACAAAGTCATGAAGAAAGGCATGCTCGCATTAGGCTGGATGATGTGTATGATGCTTACAAGGAAGCAACACAAGCAGGCAGGTGGAGCAATGAAAAGGAATGCTTTGTCGATCCTCAAGGAAACCCAACAGTTGATCCTGAGAAAGTTAATTTTGAAGCACTAGTTGCTGTAATACCGACTGTGAGTGTCTGGTGCAAAGGCCTTGAGGAGATTCCAAGGTATAAAGAAAAGGTTGAAGAAGGCATAAAGAAGGTGATATATGCTAGTTTGGAGAAGAAGAAGAAGACGGTTGAAGAGATTTTTGTTGAGAGTGAGAAGCTGGTGAATGAGGTAAAGAAGGTTGATAAAAAATCTGAGGAAGCTGTTACAGAAAAACAACAGGAGATTAAGGAAGTTCAGAATCAACAAGCAAACGAAACCACGGTGCCAATCACTGAGGTAACAATTCAAAATGATTCTTCTGATCAATCAATTGATAATAAAGTTGAATATCAGCGCAAGAAATGCATGGAAACGTGCAGTGCTTGTACTGAAAAAGATGAAAAATTTAAAATCAGAGACATTGAATTCACTAAAATAGAAAAGATTTTCAAAGATAAATGTCACGAAATGATTGAAAATGAAAAGTTTTTGAAACAATAAATTGGAAAGCTAAAACAAAAATGTGATGATCTTGAAAAAGAAAATAAAATGTTGAAAGAAAAATGTTCAGCTGTTTGTAACGAATGTGTTCCAAAAGATAAAACTATTCAAGAGTTGCAAAAAGAATATGATGGAATGAAATTGTCATATCATACTGTAAAGAAGCTTATGAAACTTTGAAAAGTAAAGTCAAAAGTTTAGATGATAGATTGTCTGCATGTCAGAAAACAACTAAGTTTCTTGAAGCTAGATATGAAGGTAAACAAATGGTTTTAAATCAATATATTGATGATGTTGCTAAGCTTAAACAAGAACTGGCAGATAAAGAAAAGTTGGTCAATAAACTTCAAAGTTATCATGCGTTTTCATACATTCTGGAACGCATTTTCAACATCACACCCGATGGGAAAGAGTCAGAAAAGAATAAAAAGGGAATTGGGTCTGAATAGAATCAGGTTCCACCACCGTTGGAGAATAATTATACATTCTATGATGGCGAGAAGGTGGAAAAAGCAATAAACATGGTTGACCAGTTACCCGACAACATCGATGTGACTTACACCAAATCTGATGACATCAGTGATTCAGAGGTGGTTGGTAAGGTTGTTGAAAGTGTTCTAGCAGAGAAGTCTACCAGAACAGATAAGTTTGAATCACAAGATGAAAATGAGGGAAGTTTTCATGATAGTCATCTTAAGCACTCAAAATCTGAAAAAGTTGTGAATGATGATTCAAAAGGATTGTTTTATTCCATGATTGGATCGGACAAACTATTTTCGGATAATGAATTCCCAATTCAAAATGTGATTTCAGATAAAATCAACAAAGTTTTTAAACTGGTAGAGATTCAAAAGTCTGAAATTTCAAAGTTTGCTGGAAAAGGTCAAAAACTTTCTATAACAAACCTGGTTACAAAAAGAAAAACATGAAGGCTGGGTTGGGTTATAAAAGGAAACAAAATTGGAAAAGAAATGAAACACCAAATTATAAGGAAAAGATGAACTTTGTTCACGGAACAAGTTCTGAAGAAGAGAAAGAACTCCAATTTATACGACAGTCTAATGAAGAGTTCTATGCTCAAAAGAAACAGCAACAACAACCGGTTAAAGATGTGTCCAAGAGAAGATGCTTTAAGTGTGATCAAATTGGACATCTCAGTCTAAATTGTCCGAATCTTAAACCTGTTGGTGTTAAAATGAAAAAGAAGTATGATATTGTGAATCAGAAATCAACCAAGTTTGAATCAAAGTAAACTTGGAAGTCGAAAATGTCAAAGGCTGACTCACAACAAACATGGAAATCGGTGACACCCAAACATAGAACAACACAAAGTTGGAAAACAACGGTAGATGCAACAAAACCAAATCAGTTTTGGAAACCAAAAGTTGTTGTTCAAAATCAAAATGTTCAAAATGAATCACATTTTTACAAAAGAAGTGCTTCGAAAGGACAAACTTGGGTTGAAAAGAAACAAACGGTTTCAGTGAGTGATAATCGGAATGAAAATTCATTTGTGAAAAATGATAAAGATTTTCCGAAGTTGAATGAAACGTATTGTGTTAAAATGCCTAAGGTCAAACAGACCTGGGCTAACTTGTTCAAGTAATTAAGTAAGTGTGAATGTGCAGGTGCTTCCGAAGAGAATTGAATGTCAGATAAAGGAGTGTCGGAGCAGCCTGGCACGAGAGGAAGAGGCTGCTGGTCCCTGCGATTGTTAAACAGGGAGTTTATTTGTTTTCTGTATAAAAATAAAGCATATCTCAAAAACCCTAAAAATTAAAAAATTAAGAAAAAACCAAAAATATGTTTTTATTTTATCAAAAATTGAAAAATCATAAATATGTTTTGTTTTTAAATTTTGTCAAAAATTCAAAATTTTCAAAAATATATTACTTGAATATGCCAAAACCCTCAAGGCTGAACAAACATGATTAATTTCACTAGATTGAAAAACGATTTTGAAACTGTCGAATATCAATGTGTTGTAAATCATGGGGGTATATTTTCTGCAAAACAGATCATGGGAAGCAGAAAATGGATGGCGAGACAAAGCTATCAGTATCAGGTTGTCAAATTTTCTTTAAATGTTTTGAATTTTAGGGGGAGTAAGAAATTGTCAAAAAAAATCCAAAAACATTAGAAAATTTGAAAAAGCCAAAAACATGATAAAATTCAAAAATGAGTTTTGGGTAAAAAGAGGAAATGATAGTACATCAGTAGACAATCACAGTACGCTAAAGAAATGGGAAGTTAAAATGTGATAAACGGTCTCACTGATGATATGCCAGTAGGTTTTTACACGCTTAGTAGATTGTTTTCGAGATATAAACCTAAATATCAATACTTACTTATCTAGTTGGGAACATCTCTCGGATATATGGGTAACCCCCGAAATCTTGTTTGAGAGAATGCCTGATTCTGAGATACTAGGTCTTTATACTGTTTGATATCTGGGGTATTATACCTGGTCTTCTGATATTGCGGAAGCAATGGCCTAGACCTCGTATAATACTTTATGCGCTTTTTAAAGCTTACCCTCTGCATAAAAATTGAAAAATATCGAAAGATATGAATCAATTGCAGTTGAAGAAAAGATTCTCTAAAGGGAACACACCTAAAGTCGAGCCTTCATCTCTTTTACTGAACGAAAGTTCATACCTGAGCTCTCAAGGTCTCGCACTAACCCAGAATACAGATATCAAATTGGTATACTCACCTGCAAGACTGAATCTAGGGAATTTTGATACTGGAGTATATTCTGAGGTGGGACACGCGAATAAGTTAAGTTCTTAAAACACTAATCTCATATCTCGAATCAATTGAACTTTGTGTGAAAATTTAAGTGGATCAGTATACTGACAATCTAAGTGAATCATTTAGAACTTAAAGTGATTAAAGCTCAACGGTACTAGTGATTTGTCAAAAAATGATATGATCCTCTGACACGAACTCAAACAAAAATATTGTCTGTAAATATGTTTGTAAATATTTCATTACTGCTTTATGTTTCAGAAAAATACAAAAATATTTTGATTTCACGTTATTTTCGACAACCAATGTCTGAGAAGCTGAGTTTTAAAATCTAAGTATGCTAAACATGTTTCTGAAAATAAACAAGTTCATTAATTTAAAACTTGTGGTTTTAAAAAACCAAAAATCAAAAACAGTTTGTGATATCTCCAAGGTCATTAATTTGGACTTGGATGATAAATCATGAAGGTTTTGGATGCATAAATTGTTAAAATCAGCTGTAACATGTATGTCGATTTCTTCTTGTATCAAGTTATGTAATAGGATAGGATAAACCAGTGTTCGGGTGCTAGAAACTGAGTTTAGTGTGTTTAATGGTAATTTCGTTTGAATTAGCCAAGGACCATTTCAAACAAAATTAACTTTGTTAATTTCGATTGAAAGTGCCTTTGGTCATTTCAAACGGAATCACCACAACTATATATAGAGGAGCCTAGGATGTCATTTGACACGGAATTAACATTCGGATCTGAGTAGCAAAGCTCTGCCGAATCATGTCCAGGTTGTAAATCAGTGTTAGATCAATAATAGAGACATTATAATTTAATCGAGCATCCGTTTCATTGATTCCGCCTTTGATTCGGATCCAAAACTCTTCTAAACGACTCATTCAGGTCGCACAACGATCCTATAAGTGGTATCAGAGCTCAGGAGGAAGAGTTTAGCTTGATTTCATCGATTTTCTGACTTCTACACCTTCTTTTTCAAAATTCACAAGATTTTATGGACAAAATGGATTGATTTTCACACATTACACGCGAAACAGTGTTTTAACAAAGCCTTGAAAGAATCAGACCTAAATTCAGCTTAAAAGTGACAAAAATGGGCCAAAAAGCTAATTTCGTTTGAACGAAGGATCTGATTTCACTTGAAAAGTTGAGACAATTTCACATGAAATAACTAATTTCGTTTGAATTCCAGTTGATTCCGCTTGAAAAGGGTAATTCCGTTTGAAAGGTTCACACGGAATCAAGCTATTTCGCTTCAAAGTGTAATTCCGTTTGAAGATTTCGTTTGAAACAAGTGATTCCGTTTGAAAGTTTAATTCCGTGTGAAACATACATCTGATTTCGTTTGTAGTTGCCATCTAGGTGATTCCGTGTGAAATCACTATTCCGCATCAAAGTGATTCCGCTTGAGATCACTATTCCGTTTGAAAATGGAAATTCCGCGTCAAGATCATTTCACATCAACCGAGTGTCAGTTTATTACAAGTTGTTTGATATTGTTTAAACTGATTGTGTTTGTTTGATTGTCTTTGTCTCCAGGTAATTCAAGAACTTCACATCATGGCTGAAGAGTTCTACAATACGTTCTACAACGCGTTTACATCCGAGTCTTCAGAAATCTCAACTGTCACACCAAAAACAATTACAAAAGTGATAAATGAGAACATTAAACATGATAACTTTTACGGCACACATTCAAAACCACTAACTCTTGAAAGCATTGAAGATTACACTTGGTGGAAAGATCGGTTCATCAACTGGGCAAAAGCTTATGCTCATGAAAGCTGGTTCTGTTTGGAATTTGGTTATAAAAGGCCGACCAAAGATAAAGGAGAAGAAACCCCGCTCAAAAATTTATCAGCAGATGACAAAAGAGAATTCTCAGCTAAACAGAGAATGATTGCTTTAATTCAATCTTCAATCAGAAATGACATGTTTGCTTTATTGCAACATGATGGGTCATCAAAATCTGTCTGGGAAGCTTTACGGGTAAAAGCTGAGGGGGGTAAACAAATCAAGAAAAATAAAATTGCATTATTAAAGAAAGAATTTGATTTGTTTGATAGTTTAAATGATGAATCAGTTAGACAAATGATAGAGAGATATGGTCATTTAAAAATCGAACTTGATCGTTTTGGAATTGTCAAAACTCGAGAAGAAAAAATTGATAAGATCATAGAAGCGTTACCACGAGCTGATCAGTGGCAAACGTTTGTATTCATATTGAAAAATGATGCTTTATATGAAACAATTTCTCTTGATGTCTTGATAGAAAAGATAGAAAGTCATGAGATTGAATTGCAGAAACAAAATAAGATGAGCAGTTCTTCACATCAACAGAATGTTGGTCTCTATTACAAAGGTAATTTACCTTCGGTGAAAGTTGGAGAATCACCAAAGACAGCATTTAGTGGTGAGAGGACAAAAGAACCTCAGAAAAGCTCATCAAGTTACGATCCGGGTTATCATTCATTTTCTTCAAAAGCTAGTCCTGAAGAATCAGAGGAGATACTGTGCAACATTGCTCTTAAGTTGAAAAATTCTTCGGCAATGAGCATCAATGCAGCTAAACAACAAATGAGCTTCCTTGCATCTATTTTGGAATCGTATGAAGGTCTTGTAGCTGGCAAAAATGGAAACTCAGAGTTAACCAAAGAAGACTATGACCAGATTGATCCGGAAGAGATGGAACTCATTGACATCCGCTGGTGCTTGGCAAGTTGCATCCGCAGAGCTCAGAGATACATGGAGATTACTGGGAAACAATCTTTAGGTGGTGCATCAACAAAACTTGGATTTGATAAGTCCAAAGTGACCTGCTTCAAATGTAAGAAAAAAGGTCATTTGAAGAGAGAATGCAACAATTCTGCAGTTGGTGGAAATGAACATCCATTTAATGATGATTATTACCGAAAGGCAATATACCACCGGAGCAAAGAAGAGCCAAAAATGATTGAAGATAAACCCAGAGATAAGTCAAGAGCTTATGTTGTAATCCATGATAATGAAGGATATGATTGGAGTCAGATTCTTCCAGAAGAAGATCGTGTTGATAATAGAAGTACAACTCATGGCAGAAATCCATCAAAGAGCAATCATTATGTTTTCGTTGCTGAAATTAAAGAGGAAAACAAAGAAGAAAATGTTATAGCTGTAATTAAAGAGAAAAACAGAGAAGAGATTCTGAGTGAGAAAACTTACAGAGAAAGAAACAATGTTTGGAACAGGATGGATGAAATGCAAGAGGAGTATGAAAGTGCAGTGATCAATAAGAGATGGGATAAGAAGCGAGAATGCTATTTCAACAGATAAGGTGAACATGTTGTTCCCAAAATAGACATAGTTTTTGATGATGTTCTTCTTATAATTCCTCGATCAGTAGAATATTACACAAATGTTGAAAAAGATAATACATATGCAAAAAGTCTTGAAAAGGATATAAGATATGTCATGACTTCAAGCTTAAGGAAGAGGGATGAAGAAAGAATGAAGAAGAATGCTGAGTGTATGGTTGAAGAGTTGAAGAAGGTAGCTGAAGAAGTGAAAGAAGAAGTGGTTGTGAATGAAGAAATTGTGAAAGAAGCAGTTACTGAAGAACAGCAGGTTGTAGAAGCTGAGAAGAAGGTTGAAAGTTTGATTGAAGTGAAGAATGAGAATTTGGAAGCTGGTGATGCTGGTGATGAAGCTGGTGTTGAAGAAAAGAAAGAAGATGCTGATCAGACAGATGCAGCAGAGAACACCAAGGTGCCAATCACTGAGGTAAATTCTGATTCTGAAATCTCAAAAACTGTTGAACAGTGCAAGAAGTGCATGGAACCATGCAGTGCTTGTACTGAAAAAGATGAAAAGTTTAGAACAAGAGACCTTGAATTTACAAAAATCGAAGAGGTTTTCAAAAATAAATACAAAGAAATGTTTGAAAATGAAAAGGTTTTGAAAGATAATGAAGAAAATTTTTTTGGAAAAATGTAAAAAGTTAGAAAAAGAAAATGAAGTTTTGAAAGAAAATGTTTTGAAAAAGACAGAAGAATGTGATCAAAAAGAAAATGTTTGTCAAGAAATGAAAAAGGAATATGATTCAATAAAATTGGCTTATCACATTATAAAAGAGTCATATGAAAAAGTGAAAAGTGAAATGAAATTTGCTCAATCAAGAATGAATTATTATTCTGAAACAACTAATGAGCTTAAGCAAAATTATGAAATAAAGCAACAAGTTGTTAATTCTTATATTGAGGATGTTGCTAAGCTAAAGCGTCAGATTGCTGATTTAGAACAGGATAACAACACGTTAAAAAGTTATCACGTGTCGTCATATGTGCTTGAAAGAATTTTCAACATAAAACCGGATGGAAAAGATTCTGAGTAAAACAAGAAAGGTATTGGCTCAGAGTTTCATCAAGTTCCTCCACCGGAAAATTTGCATTTTATGATGATGAAAAGGTCGAAAAAGCTTTCAACATGGTAGATCAATTACCAGATAACATTGACGTAACCTATTCCAAATCTGATGATTCTAGTGATTCAGAGGTGGTAGGTAAGGTCGTTGAAAGTGTGTTGAAAGAAGAGTTAGTTGATACAGGTAAATCTGAATCACAGGATGAAAATGAAGGTAATTTTCATGATGGGTATCTGAAAAACACAAAATCTGAGAAAAATCTGGATGATGATTCAAAAGGATTGGTTTATTCCATGATTGGATCAGACAAATTATTCTTAGATGTTATATTCCCAATTCAGAATGTGATTTCAGAAAAGGTTGATAAAGTTTTCAAGATGGTTGAAATTGAAAAATCTGAGATTTCAAAGTTTGCTGGAAAGAGTCACAAAATTTTTTATAACAAACCTGGTTACAAGAAGAAAAACATGAAGGTTGGGTTGGGTTATAAGAAGAAACAAAGTCGACATAAAAATGAAACGCCAAATTTTCATACAAAGATGAATTTTGTTCATGGAACAAGTTCCGAAGAAGATAAAGAACTCCAATTTAGACGACAGTCTAATGAAGAGTTCTATGCTCAAAAGAAAAAGCAACAACCACAGGTCAAATATGTTTCAAAAAGAACATGTTTTAAATGTGATCAAATTGGTCATCTCGCACGCAAGTGTCCGAATCTGAAACTTGTTGATGTTGAGAAAAAGAAGGCTGATAATGTGGAGTAACAAAAATCTGAGAATGTGAAACAAAGGTCAACCAGATTTGATTCAAAATAAATTTGGCGGAACAAACACAAACAAGTTTGTTTCGAACCAAACATGGAAATCAAAACCGAATAGGTTCGATTCAAGACAGACCTGGAATTCTCACACACCCAGATTAAGAACAACACAAAGTTGGAAAACTACTGTTGATATGACAGAAACCCAAGAGTTTTGGAAACCAAAAGTTGTTGTTCAGAATCAAAATGTTCAAAAAGAGTCACATTTTTACAAAAGAGGTACTCTAAAAGGTCAAACATGGAATGCTAAGAAACAAATGACTTCGGTAAAAGATGAAAAAGTTGAAGTCAAAGTTGAAAAAGTCTTTGATGACAAAGATTTTCCGAAACTGCATGATACATATTGTGTTGAAATGCCTAAGGTCCAACAGACCTGGGCTAAATTGTTCAAAAAATTAAGTAGTCTGAATGTGCAGGTGCTCAAGAAAACTGAAGATTGTGAAAATGGTATTCGGAGCAGCCTGGCACAAAGGGAAGAGGAGGCTGCTGAACCCTGGTTTGGTTGAAACAGGGAGTTTGTTTGATTTTTGTATATAAATAAACAATATTTCAAAAACCCTAAAAATTGAAAAATTTAAAAATCCTAAAATATGTTTGTTTTTAAATTTGTCAAATATTAAAAAATTAAAAAAAAATTGTTACTTGAATATGCCGAAACCCTCACAGCGGAACAAACATGATTAATTTCACAAGATTGAAAAATGGTTTTCAAAATGAAAAATATCAATGTGTTGTAAATCATGGGGGTAATTACTGCTTTTCGTGTTATAATTTTCTGTAAATCAGTGCATAAGATGCAGAAAATGGATGGCGAGATAAAGCTATCAGTGTCGGTTTGTCAAATTTTCTTTAAATGGTTTTGCATTTTAGGGGGAGTAATATTGTCAGAAAATTCAAAAACATTAGAAAATTTGAAAAAGTCAAAAACATGATAAAATTCAAAAAAGAGTTTTTGTGTAAAAAGAGGAAATGATAGTACATCAGTAGACAGTTACAGTATGCTAAAGAAATGAAATGTTTATATAGCGTTAAACAGTCTCACTGATGATATGCCGATAGGTTTTTATACATTTAGTAAACTTTTTCGGGATATAAACTTAAATTCAAACTTGCTTATTTTGTGGGGAACACTACTTGGATATATAGGTAACCCCTGAAATTTCGTTTGAAGGACCCCTTTTTCTGAGATACTAGGTCTTTATGCTTAGTGATATATGGGGTATTATCCCGGGACTTCTGATTTTGCGGAAGCAATGGCATAGTCCCCGTATAATACTTTCTGCATGCTTGAAATATAGCTCGCCCTCAGCATAAAAAATGATGAAACATTGAAAAATGTTAATCATGTGCTGTTGAAGAAAAGATTCTCTAAAGGGAACACACCTAAAGTCAAACCGTCATCTCTTTGCTGAACGAAAGTTCTGAACTGAGCTCTCACAGTCTCGCATTTAACCCTTTACAGATATCATCTAGGTATACTCACCTGTAAGACAGAATATTGGGATCTGTATACGGGAGTATATTCAAGAGGTGGGACACATGAATGAGTATAAGTTCTTAATATACCTAATTCGTATCCTGAATCAGTTGAAATTTGTGTGAAAATTTAAGTGGATCAATATATCGACAATCTAAGTGAATTGTTTAATTCTTTATGTGTAACTAAGCTCAATGGTACTTGTGACTTGTCAAAAACTGATATGATCCTCTGACGCGAACTCAAACAAAAATATTGCTTGTAAATATGTTTGTACATATTTCTTTACTGCTTTATGTTTTAGAAAATACAAAAAGATTTTGATTCTACTTTATTTTCGACAACCGATGTCTGAGTGCTGAGTTTCAAAATCTAAGTATGCTGATTGTGTTTCTAAAAATAAAACAAGTTCATTAATTTGAAACTTGAAGTTTTAAAATCAAAAATCAAAAACAGTTTGTGATATCTCCAAGGTCATTAGTTTGGACTTGGATGATTAACTGTGGTGGATTTGGATGCTTATATTGTTAAAATCTGTTAAATAGAGTCAGGTTACGATTCTTGAAAAATTGAAATTGCTTTCATTGTAAAATATTTTTAGCATATGATGAGAGAGCCAGGTCACAATTCCTGGATAATTGTATGTTTGAAATGTTTGTACTTATAAATGTATGAGTGTTGCAGATATTGTACCAGACTACGATCCCGACAGCTGAGTCTAAGGGGGAGTCTGAAGACAAGCTCAAAGCAAGGGGGAGTTTGTAACCAAGAAAGCAAGGTGTCGATCCCTAAAGCACGAATGCTTGACGAGAGGGGGAGCCTGAGAAAAGTGTTTCTGAAGAAGCTGTTAATGTTAGAGCCAGAGTCAGATTCTGGTATAAAATTCAAAGATAGAATCTGATCAAAGTAGAAAGATTGATGGATGCTTACAATGTTAGACAATTTGGTAAGAGTTTGAAAACTGATCAAGACTGATGATGTGTCATGATAAAGACTCGACACTGAAGACTTCGTCAACATCCAAGGGGGAGTCTGTTAGTGCACTATGTCTGTTGATTTCGTCTTGTATCAAGTTATGTAATAGGATAGGATAAACCAGTGTTTGGGTGCTAGAAACTGAGTTTAGTGTGTTTAATGGTAATTTCGTTTGAATCAGCCAAGGACCATTTCAAACGGAATCATCACAACTATATATAGAGGAGCCTAGGATGTCATTTGACACGGAATTAACATTCGGATCTGAGTAGCGAAGCTCTGCCGAATCGTCTCCAGGTTGTAAATCAGTATTACATCAATAATAGAGACATTATAATTGAATCGAGCGTCCGTTTCATTGAGAGAGCCAGGTTTTTCAATCATGGATGTTCAAAACATTTTCACTTATAAATGTTTGAGAATTGCAGATGTTATTCCAGACTACGATCCCGATAGCCGAGTCTAAGGGGGAGTCTGAAGACGAGCTCGACGCAAAGGGGAGCTTGTATCCGGAAAGCCAGGTGTGGATCCCAAAAGCACGGAAGCTTGACGAAAGGGGGAGACTGATGAAAGAGTTTGATGAAAGGGGGAACTGAAGCTAAAGACAGACCCACGAGGATTCTGTTCAAGAAAGAGGGAGTCTATGTTGCTGAAGATGTTATAAAGCTTCAAGAAGACTTAGAGAGAGAGAAAGACAAGACGCTACGAGATTGACTACGGCAATATCCAAGGGGGAGTTTGTTGGTGCATTTATGTCTATCGCCTCCGTCAAGACAGATCGTAGCAGAAACTGAAGAAAACTAGCCTTATATTGTAATATTTAGCTATTAAAGGCAAGGTGGCATTATTGTAAATAAAGGGAAACCACTTATAACCTTTGCCTATAAATAGAGGAGTTAGGGTTTAGTTTTAGAACTTTTGCACATTTGAAGACTTTGGAGCTTGGAGCTAGAGAGAGAAAGTAGAGAGAGAGAAAGTGCAAAAGGTGATTCACGATTCATTTGTACTTTTCAGATCTTTAATCGAATCACATATTTTAGTACGGTTCTCGTGTTCGGTCCACGCACGTATACGGATTCCGCACGTAACACGTGTCGATACGCAATCGTTCGGGAGTCGAAAACCGATCCTACAGAGCCCAGTTGCCTCTTCAGAACCACTACACTTGAGCGGTTTAGCTGAATTAAACTGTTTAAAGTTGCACGGAGCAGGTGCATTAATGTTATTGTTGCCTTGGTTAACTTGAGCAATGATATTTGGGAGTGCAACAACCATTTGCTGTCCAATGATAGCTGCCAGTTTGTCATTAGGTGGCTGAGCATCACGTTGAGGAGGTATTTCTAAAAGAGGAAAACATGAGAGAAAACGAGTGAGATGACATTGGATAACAATAGAATGTTACAAATATCGACAAAAAGCAAGGATGGTGGTCATTCGTTTGTTACCACAAAGCAAACAAACGACACACAGTGAATGATCAAAGTAAATGGGTCACAATAATGTATCGCGAAGACATGCTTTAACCTATAAGTTAACACTCACCCCAAGAGTTCCCAGGTAAGAGTGACTGGTCCGATTATGTGGATTTGTACGAACACTCAGTTTTATTTATTAAACATGATTACATTGTCTTGGGAATTAAAGGAAATACAACATAAGATAAACTATTCTTGCATCTTTTATTTCACTAAGGCCCGAGTCCGCCTAAGTATATCTTGATCAACCCTATGCATTAGTTCCTGAAAACACATGTGAAAATAGGTACGTCAGCATAAAAATGCCTGTGAGATACATAGGTTTTATTGATGAAGGATTCATGACTTGTAGTTGAAAGAAATGTTTAACAAAAAGTTAGTCATGAATCTTATTAAAAGTGTTTTCTTCTATAAATCATACGAAATTCGATAAGGAAATCAAATGTTATAAAAGAAACGTGTAAGGTTAAATGAATAACCAAGTAAAATGAGTTTGTATAAAATATGTTGTTTGTAAATCAATGACTTGTGTAAATGTGTCGTTTGTATAAAATGTATCTTGTCTTTGTCTAAGTGGTTTAGGTAACGCTACGATATGTAATATCATAAGAGCATTTATATATAGGAAGTACCAGCGGCGTATCCACCATGTGTTTATCTTATTACACACGTTTCGTTATTTAAATCACTTATCACTAATCACCAAAAATGTCTTGTTTAAACAAATGTCAAAATGTTTATGTGTAAACAATGTCCAATGTCAAATGTAAATCATGTCTAGTATAATAAAATGTTATGTATGGCAAGTAAAAAGTATCTACTCAAACCATATATATAATGTCAATGTGTAATCAAATGTCATGTATGGTGAATAAAAAGTATTTACTCAATCCCATAGATAAAATGTACAAAACAATGTATTTGAATAAATCATAGTTTAAGTCAAAGGTTATGTTTTGAAAAATTAATGCTTTACTGATACAAACATTTATACAGTATTATTTATCGCATACATTCAAGCCTTGAGATTGTCGGATAAACCTTTAAACAAATCAAAGGTTTATCAAAAATGTTTTCGGATTCTGTCATTCCTTACGTCCAAACAAACCTAGGATTCCAGGAATGGGAGTTGTCAATTCATACGGTACCACTACATACTACCGAGCGGCGTGATCAGTGTTAATGAATGTGTTTTTGACCCGTTAAACAAACCAAATTTCATACCAAATGTAAGCATGTTATGTGAAAACAATGTACTAAGTATGCTAAATGAACATACATAGCAAAAATGTAATATAATCAATGTGTACATATGTTATAAACATATGAAAAAAATGTGTTTATGAAATCAATGTGCTAGCATGCTCAGTCAACATACATAGCAAAGCATAAATGAACTCATGTACGATATGCGTACTAATGAACATAACAAATAATGTCATTAAAGCACGAAAAGCAAGAAAGTAACAAGTAGGTACATGTGTTTCACCCCAAAATATTTGAGAAGGTAAAAGAGGGGACTATGTACTTACTTGATATTGCTTAGTAGTCTTGAAATAACAACCAAATAACGCTAGAAGGATCGAAGAATCAATCGGCACCTACTATAGGTAACTACGTTAATAAACCGGACCTAAATCAGAAGATCGGATAAAATGAGGTTTCATAAACCAAATGAGTATTGGAACTCATGTGATATGGTTTAAGAAAGCCTACATTCTAAATCGGAACCTATTCTAAGTGCTTATGACCCGTTATGACTATTTAAGGTAGTCTACGCTACTTTAACGTGTCGTTAGTTCAAAAGCGCGTTCAGACCGCCTAACTAGTCCTATGACAAGTATTATATGCCTTAAAATGTCTAATAATGTTGCATAATAAGTTTAGATGTGAAAATTTAGGTTGCATCTGCTTAAAATGAAATTATGCGTAAAAAGGGCATTTTGGTCATTTTCCTAAGGCATATAAACTACCTATCATACAACTAACTAAACGAAGTGACCATAAGGTATAACCTCGGAAGGTTATTCCCTATACAACTATGGTCACAAAATATGTTTGGTCGGATCCTAATGATCGACCAAACGGGTCGGGTTCTAAAGTCTAAGCGGTTGTTTAGACCGCTTAACTTACGACCCTATATAAGCACTAGACTAAGAGTGACGAGTTAAACATGTTAAAACATGTTTAACTAAGTTAGAAAACAAGTTTGATATCAAAACAAAGTGTTTTGATACCCAAAAATAGCTTCGTTACAAATTACGCATAAATACGTATTTTGACCGAAACTTTGACTCGTCACTACGCCTAATCAACGTGGTAATCAGTAGGTATAGTCACAAGGGACTATAACCATCGTGATTATGCTCACGTTGCAAAGTTCAAATGAACTTTGACTTGACCATAAAATGGTCAAAGTAGAAAGTCAAACACTGTTTGACTTTCTTGCTTGAAATGCGTAACAAAGCATGCAGGAGACTTACAAAGGGTCCAAGCTTGGATCAAGATCAAAGAAAACTAAAGATTTGAAGCCTTCAACCAGAGGGATAGCTTCAATGAGCATAATTGAGAAGGAAATTCTGAAGTGAGCAAAGAACCCATGAAAAATCCATGCTATTTATAGAATTCCAAGCTCCATTAGGATCATTCCATGTGTTTCAAGGATTGATCTTGGCCCTACATGTGTAGCGCATAGTTTAGAATACTATGGGAACTCATAAACAAGCTCCAAGTATTACAAAACCATGGTAAAAATCAGTGGAAACAGGCTGCAAAGCTGAATTCAATGAATTTGATCGGCAGGTCTGTCGTGCCCCGCTTAAGAGCCAGCCTTGGCTTACACACCCAGTGAGAGAACTATCAGCAAATGACAGTTTTTTTCACTGCAAGCAAGAAACTTGGTTTTTGATGCTTTTAAGCCCCGTTAACCCATTTTTAAGGCTCAATAATGATGTCAAAGTATAGGGAACATGAAAAATGCTTGAAAACATCTCAGATGTTGGTTCGTTTGGCTGTACGGTCACGTTATTCAGTTAATTACGATGAAACACGAACGGACGCGAAAAACGATCCAAATTTCACGACGAATGGTATTTTAGCATTCCTATCACTAAAATAAAATATTTTAACGATAAAAATTTTTTTTGGATGTCCGGATATGTTCAGAACGTAAGATATGCGCGTAAATGCAAACTTATGCACTTTTTGACGCTTTTAGTCCCTGTTTGATCAAATAAACATATTTTTGCATAACGAACCCCTTAAAGCCTATTTCTATGCTATGTGAAGGATATTTATGGTACGTTTAACTTATGATCAAGTTCTGGAATGTACGTTACTATACGAATCGGCAGACTTTCGCAGTTTGTCACAAATAGTCCCTGCGATCGAATAAACTTGTTTTTGCCATACCAAACCCTTTAAAAGTTATTTCTAAGTTATGTAAAGGTTATTTAAGGTATGTTAAGCATATGTTGATGTTCTGGAGTGTTTGTCATGTTAAATTGATTACGTTTATGCATCAGTTTGCGTATAACTTTCCAGAAAGCGATATAGAGTTTGAAATCAAACAAAAATCAAAACGTGCGAAATGTCAAACATAAATAAATAAATATTGGGATCAAATCACATTGTTTTATTGATAATTGAACTATTCAGAGTTTGTACAATGATTACAAGCACAGATGTCACACCGTCGACTTCAGTCGGGTCTTGAACGGTCTCGAACGTCACTAGCGTCATCCAAACTATGTGAATCAACAAACCCCCCTGGATGATTCTCATGATGTTTGACTTCACACTGTCGGATCTACAAAAACATCTTCACTTGTTACAGACAGGAGGTGCAACAACAAGCTTGTGAATCTTTTGTACTTCAAGGTTTCAGATCCTCATGGTGTTTATGAGTGGTCAATTGCAACTTGATTATCTTGATCATCTTGATCCACGGATCACATCCATGTAGTGTCGTTACTTCACATCTTGTCCTCTGACACGTTCTCTTTGCCTATAGCTTGTGTGAATGACACATCTACACACACAAGAAAGCTAAACGCATAATGAGAATAACCACTAGGGATTTAATCAATCTTAGAGAATCTCAATTGAAAACCTCACTAATGATTGATTTTTAAACAATATTAGCTGACGACACACATGTGACCAAAATCTCATTCAACTACCAACCGACAACATTTTGAAAGTTTTTAAATTGTTCTGTTTTAGATTTTTTAACTTTCAAAATTTGTCAACTTCGACCATTTATGAAGATGTGATTGTCTTCGGCTTTCAATCAAGTTTTAGATGGATTTGATTCGAATTCCAACATCGGTCAATAAAAAATAAGTTAGAAGCAAAATCTTTTTGGGTGTTTATAAAGTTTATATTAAAACATACGTAAAATCTATTTGGTATTTTTCATTTTTCCAATGTAAAGACGAAAAGCAATAAATAAATATTTACGGATATTCTTTTTGTGAGTTTCGAGGGTAAGAGAATCATATTAGTGTACGGTCATGCCAAAACACACTTGTTCTTCTATTAGTTAGTATTTAGATAAGTATCCTTTAACGATTATTGATATTGTTGTCCACTTAAACTTAACAATCAGATGTAATCACATGACTTGGGGATACGTTTAGGTATGATTTATACTTACCGACCTGTGTTCATCCATTCACAGTACATTCTCATATCAAGGTATGCACGAGAGTCCATCTTACTAGTGAGTATACCATTTATCATCTATTTTTAACGTATAAGATGTGAGATACTCACTTATTTGAGAATGAAAGCAAGCCTTATGTAATAAAATCATTTATTAATGTGGAACTTGATTTTCAGATAGATGCAGGGCACAAGAGCAAGTCCGTGAATAGGTTAGTACCAACGTACTGACAAAGAGACAAACTTGACTCTCGGATGATAGATGTGATTTAGAATCACTTATTCGTGGTGGATGTGATATTTTTATCACTTATTGATGATCGTATGCAACATGTATTATATACATATTTGTATAGTATGTACTCGTATGTATGGTATCATGTAAGTTCTAGACTTGCGTCCCAGTCATTTTAGGTAAAAGAAACAACCATGATACCTAGATGATAAACAGCATAAAGATCACGTAACTCTAAATCTAGGTAATCTATCAGACAAAATTTCTGTACTAAGAACGTATGCCAAAAAGTGGTTCCCACACGTGTAACAACCTGACTTTTCGGATCATTATCTGTTTGCTTTCGCTTCGACTTGTAGCCGTATTTGATGCGTGTGAGTGTTATTAGTTTTTAATGTATATTTTAAGCCCATTTTACACTTTGGTCAAGTTTTAAATTTATAAAACACGATATTTACTAACACTAAACACAATTATGGGCAAGTGCACCCATCGTGAGCGTAGTATAGTGCTGGTAAGATACCGAGGTCGTCCAAGGACACAAGAGCTTTTAATACCGTTTTATCATCAACGTCTAATCAAATAAAAAATTTAGAAAAAGGGTTTTTAAACAAGAAAATAAAACTAACTAAAAACGCTGAAAATAAAAATAAAAATAAAAATAAAAATAGATAGACAAGATGAATCACTTGGATCCGACTCGTATTTAGTGTAACCTTTTATTATTTTTGCACTTTTGCACTTTTGCACTTTTTAAGAGATTATCTTAGTTATAGTAGTAGGCCCCTCTTTTGAAGGTGACGTTACCCTCAACCAAGTAGTTTGAGTCAGCAAGGATACAATCCTAAAGGGTTGGATTATTGAAAGATAATTAATTAAGTTGTTAATGCATATTGTCGTAGGCCCCTCTTTTGAAGGTGACGTTACCCTCGGCTAAGCAGTTTGAGTCAGCAGGGATACAATCCTAAATAGCCGGGTTAAAGTTTTAATAGTAGTTTACATATGAGGGGATCAAGGAGTTTGGACCCCCGCCATCCAATACCAGTGGGTATTGAAGGAGGTCCTACTAAACTTGACCCAGGTCCTTGCAGGATCTATACACTGAACAAGGCAAGACGCTTACCAAACCATTCCCTTAACCCCCGACCAGGTAGCCAACATATCTCCATATAGACCGTGGAGATATGAATGGTGAAAATCTTTTATTTTATATAGACAGTAAAATAATGCCAAGACACCACGGACAAATGATAAGGAAGATTCACCTTCAACATAAGAAACTAGTTATTAAAGTCATTAATACATAACCAAATAAAAAGTGCGAAAAGATTAAAAATAAAAAGTATTACACTAAACACTTGTCTTCACCAAGTGATGTAAGAGACTTAGGAAAACATGGCCTTTGATTGTCAAGAACTCTTACGGTCAATCTTGGATCCCGAGACTACTCACACACTCTATGATGGATGATGGATGATGGTGGTGGATGTGGGTTGTGATGGTGGTGGTGGGTGGGTGAAGTGTGAGAGAGGTGGTTTGCCATGGCATGGTTTGCAAGTGAGCCAAGCACCCCTATTTATAGCCTGCACAGAAGCCTGGACACGGCCCCGTGTCCACGCATCTTCTCTTTCTTCATTAAATGCAGTTTGTCTGCATTAGTTGACCACGCCCCCGTGTCCGCTGAGCACGACCCCATGTGAAGAAGCGTATCTGTACTATCAAGATTTGCCTAGATTCTGCGAATCTTAGCGTTGACCACGGCCCCGTGTCCGCTGGGCATGCCCCCGTGGTGGGTGATAGAAGCTTCTACAACTTTGTCTTTTCTGTACACACTTGGGCACGCCCCCGTGCTCAGTGAGTACGGGGCATGTTCAGTCTTCTGTTTTCTTGTTTTTACTTAGGGAGATGCTGTCGAGGGGTCGGGCATGCCACGTTTATTCCTTTTCTTGTATTATTGTTAGATTTAGCTGCATTTTTGCTTCTTTTGTCCATTTAAGCTCTTTTAACCCTGAAAATACAAATGGAAGACAAAAACACACTTTTTCCAAAATTAGTACTAAAAAGGGTTAGTTTTAAGCCTCATTTGATGTAATTTATATGTTGCATTTTGTTCAGCGAACACGCCTTGTGTCCAGTTACCTGAACTGGGTGATTTCCTGTAGACTGTTTAGCTCGGGGCCATGTTGGCTGGACATGGCCCGTGCCGGACTTGCTGTAATGAAGAAAATTTGTCGGGAGGCTCTGTTTTTGAGCATGGGACGTAATATTCCTATCCCGAGTGTGTTTTACCCATTACATCATCATCCAATCATCAATTTAATTAAACCATCATTCATTAGATAGAGAAAGTTACATAATATTCCTACTAAATTAAAATTCTAGATAAATAGGTCAGAAAACTCAAGAAGTCTAAACCCGAAAAGAAGTTCTAGCCTATGGTTTATTCTAAGCCAAATTTTCGAAAGGATAAATTTTTTGGTTGGATGCGGCTTGAGGAACTTCTTTCTCCGGATATGGGTCCCTCACACGTCGGCGAGCCATTCTTCTATCTCCCTAGGGAGAAGGAAGGCGGGCTCATTGGCATCACTTTGTGGGGGTGTAACTTCCACCGGGATTTCTTGGAGGTTGTCGAGAGGGGGTTCCGCGGGGATTTCATCCCATCGGTGGGATTATTGACTCCAAGTGCTAGGTTCCAATCCTCTTGGGGGAGAATTGGTTCCATGGGAGGTGTCACAAGAATGTTCAACCTTTGGTGCAAGAGGTTGATTTCCTGAAAACTATTTTCCAACCCCACCGTAAGATAATTTGTACGGTCTATTAGGACCTCCTCTACCGATGTCATCTCATCAAGAGCCTCATGCAATGCAATCACATAGTGTACGAGAGTCGCTTCGATTGAAGACCTCCGTTCTCTCCGACTGTTTCTGGAATGTGCCGACGAAGTTCCGCTGTTTTGGCTTGACATTCTACGAAAATAAACTGAAAAGAGTTTATTTTAATGAAACAGTTCCTCGGGCACGGCCCCGTGCTCAATGAGCACGCCCCCCGTGTTGGGTTGTCTGCAGATTTTTGAAACAAGAAATCTTGAAGTTTCAAATTATTTTTTTGATTTTTAAAGCATTTTTAAGCAGAAATAACTTAAAACAATGTTGTAGAACTTATTTTTAACAAGATTCCTTGAATAAAAATCTAACAAACATCACAATAAAGCTTGGAACCATGGTGATTTCAAGCTTTAATGGAGGTGTTGAGGTGAAAATTGGAGAAGAAGGCAATGAACAAAAGTAGAAAAGACAAGATGGTTGTTAAGAACCTTCTTTAGAATATACGTTAATTGGTATGTGTGAAGATTCAGCAAATCTCTGTCTTTTGGAGTGGTCCAAATGTGCAGGAATCTTGGATGCATTTATAGAAAACGACAGCAAGCTGCGCATGGCCCCGTGTCGGCTGGACACGGCCCCGTGTGCAGGCAAGGTCCTGATAAATTTTGTCCGTATTCTGATAAAAAGTCATAAGGGAATCTTTTGGTGGACACGGGGGCGTGCTGACATGGACACGGCCCCGTGTCTAGAGGCTGTTTATGAAGTTTCGTCTATTTTAAGGAGTTTATCCGGATCGGGTGGTTCCTTACTGGACGGAACAACCCCAAAGTGCCCGATGTCACACCCCGACCACGTAAAACAACAAATCGTGGTGGAAACGTCTGGGAGTGTTGTAACAGAATCATTGTTTCACAACCATGGAGTAAATTGTTTCGTTTAATTGAATTATAGAACTCATTGTCTATTACAAATAAGATAAATACAAACATTATCTTTCGAGTTTTAATGTCACTAAGGCACGAGTCCATCCTATGTATAGCATGCATCAACAATCATCACATAGCAGCACCTGAAACATATGTGAAAATAGGTACGTCAGCATAAAAATGCCTGTGAGTAACATAGGTTTTGTGAATTAGATTAATGGCTTTGGTTAACACAAGAAAAAGATTTTATGTTTACAAAATAATAGCCATGAATCCTTGTAAAAAGTTTGGTTTCAAAAATACATTGTTTTGATAAAAAGGTTTGTAGTATATACATAAATATACTTTGGTTTTGAAAAGATCGGATAAATAGTATATCAAAGTATACTTTTGTTTTGAAATAGTTAAATAGATAAGTAGTATATCAAAATATACTTTGGTTAATGAAAATAATAGATTTGGTAGTATATCTCAAGAATACTTTGGTTTAAGAATGAAAGTATCGGTAGTATATCAAATTATACTTTGGTTTGAAAATAGCATATTAAACTGTGCTTTGGTTTGAAAATAGCATATCAACTATGCTTTGGTAGTATATCAAAATATACTTTAGATTGTGAAATAACAGAGTGAGTAGTATATCAAAATTATACTTTGGTAAAACAGTATCATGTTGGTAGTATATCGAAATATACATAGATCATGATTTTAGTAGTATATCAAACTATACTTTAGTAAATAGTAGCATATCAAACTATGCTTTAGAAAATAACAAGGTCAATAGTATATTAAAACATATGTTGGATTTTGTACATAGTATATCAAAAATATACTTTGGATCATGGTTGCAAAAGTCGCTGGGCGCTCCCTAGTCGGTCGACCGGGGAGTTGAGAGTACTCGGCCTAGGCGGAGAGTACTCGGGGAGTACTCGGACATGTTAAATTATAAAGAAATTAGTTTTTGGAAATTAAATATATGTCAAATAACATAAATTTACTAATATCTATAACAAATTACGTGAAAATGATATTCATTCTTTAATACGATAGGCATAGAAATTATGTTTTATTATTTTTTAAGTCAAACTCGGCCCGAGTTGACCTACTAGATACGATTCTGGCCAAGGTTGACCGTGTTTGACAGATTCCGAGTAATTAGGCGGAGTCAAAGAAAGTTGGCTCGGCAACCTACCTTGTAGCGACTACTCGGGGAGTACTCGGCCTTGGAAACCTTGTTTTACAACCATGCTTTGGATAATATCACATTTGAGAGCACATCAAACTGTACCTTGGTAGTATATCAAAATATACAAAAGAAACGGGATTTAGTATTCATTCAAACCTTAGTGTATCAAACTACACTTTGGAGACTATAGAAATACCACAAAGGCAATTTCTATTTGGTTAAAATTTGGTTTCTGACATTCCATACAACAGGAATGGGGTGTCTAGTCCTATAGCACTATATCGTACTACCAATCGGCTTGGTGAATGTATTAAAATAAGTACCATCCAACAATTTGTTTTAGGGCCTTTGAAAATTAGTGTTTAAACCATAGATAATCGTTTAAGTCGTCAAAAGGTAAGTACTAGCATGTATAATCATATAGTTGAAATCATGAATGTAACAAATAGGCACATATGTTTCACCCCAAAACATTTGAAAACAGTAAAAGAGGGGACTATGTACTCACTTGAGATTGCAAATATCCTTGATTAAGTGTCCTAACAAAGCTCGGGAAATCAAGGAATCAAGTGGCACCTAGTATGGAATCGCTATGTTAAACAATCAGCTCCTAAGTCTGAAGATAGGATAGAATGAAGTTCTATAAATTAAATGAGTATTTGAACTCATATGGTATGATTTAATAGAGCTAACATTCTGATTTGAAAGTCTACCTAAGTGCTTTTGAGCCGTTTCGACCCATTATGGTAGTATAAGCTACTATAATGCGTCGTTTGCGCAAAACTATGTTCGGATGGTTAACTATGTGCTATGTCAGGTCTTACATGCCCAATTATACCTAAACATGTTACTACATCAGTTTAGATGTCAAAAATATGTTCACATATGCACAATATGGATTTATGTTACAAAAGGGGGTTTTGGTCATTTCTTATGGGCATACAAGCTACTTAACAAATAACTATCCAATCCTACGTGATCATAAGGTATAACCTCAGAGGTTATTCCCTATGCAACTATGATCACTAAACAAGCTTGGTCGGATCCTAATGAGCGACCAAACGGGTCGAGTTTGAAAGTCTAAGCGGTGGTTTAGACCGCCTGACTTACGACTCTAAACAAGCACTAAACTAAAAGTGACGAGCTAAGCATGTTAAAATATGCTTAACTAAGTTAGAAAACAGGTTTTGATATCAAAACAAAGTGTTTTGATATCCTAAGGTAGTTTGGTTGCAAAATACGCATAAATGCGCATTTTACCGAAACTACGACTCGTCACTACGCCTAGTCAACGTGGTAATCAGTAGGTATAGTCACTAGGGACTATAACCATCGTGATTACGCTCACGTTGCGAAGTTCAAACGAAATTCATGTTGACCAAAGACTGGTGAAAGCTGAAAGTCAAACACTGTTTGACTTTTAAGCTAGGAAAGCAATAAAAGAATGAAGGAAGCTTACAACGGGTCCTTGCTTGAACTTGATCTTATAATTCTCAGGTATGAAGTTATAAAACCTCAACTTAGAGAATTTAGATCAAGTGTGAGTTGCAATAAGTGAAATGCTAGGCTATTTATACTTGTTGGAAGCTCACAAGATCAAAACAAGTGCTGGTGTGGCCATCAAGCATTAAATCCTAGCCATACGAGTGTTAGAGGCCAGCTAATTTACTTGGGGAGGTGCCAACTTGGCTACCACACAAAGAAATTGCAAGAATGGCCCCTGAACTATCAATCGGATGCTGAAAATAAAATTTCTACCCAGATGTGGCCATGGCGTCACGCCACAGCAAAGCCCTGTGGTGGTGGCGTAGCGCCACCATGTGTCAGTTCCCATAAAGTTTGCCAAAATGGCAGAAATGGTCCTTGCACACCCAAACTCGCGTATTTGACGTATTTAACCTCCGTTAAGCCATTTTCAAGGCTCTACAAGGTCGGAAAAGTGTAGAGGACCTGAAATATGCTCGGAAATATCACGGATGTCAGTTCGTTTGGTCGTACGATCACGTTGTCCGGTTATTTATGACGAAACTCGAACAGACGCGAAAACGAACCAAATTAAGCGAAAAATGGTATTTTTGCATGCTAATCACTAAAATAAAAATATTTTAGTGTGTACAAAAATTTTGGATGTCCAGATGCGGTCAGAACGTAAGATATGCGCGAAAATGCAAACTTACGTCGTTTTTGACACTTTTAGTCCCTGTAAGATCAAATAAGCATGTTTTCGCACACCGAACCTATCAAAGCTTATTTCTAAGATATGTTTAGGTTATTGATGGTATGTTTAGCTTATGACCAAGTTCTGAACTGTACGTTGCCATACGAAACGGCAAGCTTTTGCAGTTTGACGCAAATAGTCCCCGTGAGCGAATAACCTTGTTTTTGCCATACCAAACCCTTTAAAACTTATTTCTAAGTTATGTAAAGGTTATTTAAGGGATGTTAAGCTTATGTTACTATTCAAGAGAGTTTGTTGCATTAAACTGATCGCGTTTACGCATCAGTTCGCGTATAACTTTCCAGAAAGCGATTTAAAGCTCGAAATCGAACAAGAATTGATATGTGCAAATGATACACATATTTATACAAATCCTAAGTATGAAACACAATATTTCATTGGATTTGTATTTGTGTGGTGGTAGTAGTGACACAGGTGTCACACCTGAGATACCTTAATTGCTGTAGATTTAGACGAGAACGCAAGAGGTTGTCGGTGAGGGTGATTCCTATGCTAAATGTAGGTGGACAAGTCCAACCCTTTCCCGGGCTCTCGTTGAAGAAGGTGTATGCCAAATCGCTCATGTCTATGTATGCACCGAACGAAGTCGATGGGGAGTCCTTCACGGCGCAATCGACACAGGGACGACTATCGCTCAAGTCTTCACGAGAGTTAGAAGTGGTATCGGGAACAACGAAGTTGTTTTTATTCGAATGCGATCCCAATAATTCTTTTTGGGTATCGTCTTGAGGTGAATTAATGAAATCCATCTCAATTTCTTTTACCCAATTAAGAATTAAATCCTGCATTTGAAATAATTCATCAAGAAGCATTTCTCCTAGAAGATTCGATTAAGAGCATGCGAGGGAGAGATAGGGATTATTTTTACTTTCGCCCCTCTTAAGGCTACAGGAAAACAATGGGTCTATATAGTGGGGCTTATAATTTAGAAAATAACATTCTAAATCTTTATGATTGCCACCACATATTTGACACCACGTACCATAAAAGGGCCGATAGTAAAAAAAATCAGTATCACTCATGGTTGTGTCAGAAATTACCAAACGTCAGGATCTTATGGTTCTGTTTTCAGTAACTGATACTTGGGCACGAGGCGTGTTGAGTGGGCACGACCCCGTGTTCAGCTACTGTCTGACTTAAAACAGGATTGCCAGTACCAAAAATTGGGCACAAGACGTGTTCAGCGGGCACGGCCCGTACTGAGTTCTGCAGAAACTGAAAATCTAAGAAAAATCCTTAAAAAACAGAAAAATAAGAAAAAAACGATTAGGCCGTTGATTCCTAACTTTCTTAAAATCCTTGTGTCCCCGGCAGCGGTGCCAAAAACTTGATGTGTGTGAGTGTTATTAGTTCTTAAAATCCTTGTGTCCCCGATTAGCCCTTTTTAACACTTTAGTCAAGTTTTAAATTTATAAAACACACTATTTACTAACACTAAACACACATATGGGCAAGTGCACCCATCGTGAGCGTAGTATAGTGCTGGTAAGATACCGACGTCGTCCAAGGACACAAGAGCTTTTAATACCGGTTTATCCTCAACGTCTAATCAAATCAAAAATTTAGAAAAAGGGTTTTTAAACAAGAAAATAAAACTAACTAAAAATGATGAAAATAAAAATAAAAATAAAAACAGATAGACAAGATGAATCACTTGGATCCGACTCGTATTTAGTGTAACCTTTGATTATTTTCGCACTTTTGCACTTTTTAAGAGATTATCTTAGTTATAGTAGTATGCCCTCTTTTGAAGGTGACGTTACCCTCAACCCAGTAGTTTGAGTCAGCAAGGATACAATCCTAAAGGGTTGGATTATTGAAAGATAATTAATTAAGTTATTAATGCATATTGTGGTAGGCCCCTCTTTTGAAGCTGACGTTACCCTCGGCTAAGTAGTTTGAGTTAGCAAGGATACAATCCTAAATAGCCGGGTTAAAATTTTAATAGTAGTTTACATATGAGGGGATCAAGGAGTTCGGACCCCCGCCATCCAATACCAGTGGGTATTGAAGGAGGTCCTACTAAACTTGACCCAGGTCCTTGAAGGATCTATACACTGAACAAGGCAAGACGCTTACCAAACCATTCCCTTAACCCCCGACCAAGTAGCCAACATATCTCCATATAGACCGTGGAGATATGAATGGTGAAAATCTTTTATTTTATATAGACAGTAAAATAATGCCAAGACACCACGGACAAATGATAAGAAAGATTCACCTTCAACATAAGAAACTAGTTATTAAAGTCATTAATACATAACCAAATAAAAAGTGCGAAAAGATTAAAAATAAAAAGTATTACACTAAACACTTGTCTTCACCAAGTGATGTAAGAGACTTAGGTAAACATGGCCTTTGATTGTCAAGAACTCTTACGATCAATCTTGGATCCCGAGACTACTCACACACTCTATGATGGATGATGGTGGTGGATGTGGGTTGTGATGGTGGTGGTGGGTGGGTGAAGTGTGAGAGAGGTGGTTTGCCAAGGGATGGTTTGCAAGTGAGCCAAGCACCCCTATTTATAGCCTGCACAGAAGCCCGGACATGGCCCCGTGTCCATTGGGCACGGCCCCGTGTCCACCCATCTTCTCTTTCTTCATTAAATGCAGTTTGTATGCATTAGTTGACCACGCCCCCGTGTCCGCTGGGCACGATCCCGTGTGCAGAAGCGTATCTGTACTATCAAGATTTGCCTAGATTCTGCGAATCTTAGCATTGACCACGGCCCCGTGTCCGCTGGGCACGCCCCCGTGGTGGGTGATAGAAGCTTCTACAACTTTGTCTTTTCTGTAGACACTTGGGCAAGCCCCCGTGCTCAGTGAGCACGGGGCGTGTTCAGCCTTCTGTTCTCTTGTTTTTACTTGGGGAGATGCTGTTTAGGGGTCGGGCATGCCACGTTTATTCCTTTTCTTGTATTATTGTTAGATTTAGCTGCAGTTTTGCTTATTTTGTCCATTTAAGCTCTTTTAACCCTGAAAATACAAAAGGAAGACAAAAACACACTTTTTCCAACATTAGTACTAAAAAAGGGTTAGTTTTACGCCTCATTTGATGTAATTTATATGTTGCATTTTGTACACATCAGTATTGTACTCAGAGATTCGATAAATAAAGGGTTATGTTATACTAAATACTTTTCATAACACCACACCGCTATACGCTTAAACGCTTATTATTCGCAACGCTTACGCAACACGAATTACAGAGAATCATGCTATTTAAATTGTCGAGTGTGTTTGTATGGTTATCACACGCCTCCGCCTACGCTTACCCTGACTAACACGCTAAATCAAAAACATTGTTATTAGTAGTAGTAATGTGATAACGTGTGTTCGTATGTGTCTTACTTGTTTGTGTTTATTATATGTATTGTTACTCGCAAACGCTATCGCAACAAAAAATCAAGGCTACTCGCACAACTCAATTTTTTCACGCTAAAACGCAACGCGACCCGAAACTCAGTGTTATACTAAAATACTTAATGTACCAATAATATCTAATGCAACAAAACGCATTAAACGAGCATCCTGCACGCGAAATGAGGATTTCGTTGCACAAAACAACACCTTTGTTCGAAGCTGGGTAGCTTCGTACGAAGGCACTGCCTTCGTACGAAGGCAGCTAGTTCAAACAAGAGTCTTCTGTGCGAGCCCACCAACTCTATAAATACCCAAGCCCCTCCTCATTCTTTCTCACTTGCTGATTTTGAGATGAAACTCCGCCGAATTGCTGTCCGACCATTTTCAAGTAAGATTTAACAGTTTTCTTCAATTATACAATGTTTTCCACTTCGATTTTCACAAGAATCACTACATTTTCATTTAAACTCTTCTGTTTTAACCTAAAAACAATCAACTTTTCACTTAACTTCTTCTTTTCTTCATAAATTCCTTATTTTCACAAGGACCCTTCAGCTTTTTCATCAAAACTTCTTCTTTCATCACGGATTTACACTACCCTCTCTGACTCTAAGCTCAATCAATAGCTTAAGGTTAGAGGGTTGAACACTCTATTTTCCGTAGACGACGCGAAGACACTCGATTTTGGACAACAGAAGCAACACGTGTACGAAGACCCACCTTCGTACGAAGGCACCAGCTTCGTACGAAGCTTCTGTTTCCTACCGACACTTCGATTTTCGACCGTTTAAGTACTTTGGAGGAATTATGCTTCTGTTCCCGTACGCAGGCTGACCCGGCGCTCCCTTCAATCCATTGAGGATCATGTTTCTTGATTAGTACACGTTCTGTGAGTATACTCGAACCCATTTTCGATTAATGCACTTTTGGGTGTTACATACGTTCTCTATCAAAACACCATACACCACGCAAACACTCTATAAATGCTAACCGCTCCCGCATGCTATACATGATTTGTTGAATGTTTGTTACTATGCTTACACATTGTTACACTAGACCGCCTTTAGCAACGATAATACTATAGTTTGGACTCAACACCTGTTGTGAACAGGGGTTGTTAAGGATCACATTACTTTACTTCACGTGTTCACTTCGGTGGACATGTGTCGCGCATACTCTACGTCATAGTCACGTGGTTAGGTTGTATCATTGTTGATAGTTACATGCTTTGCCCGTTACGTGTTACATGCTGATTATGCGTAAACGCTTTTATACTATTATCTATGCAAACTTATGTACTCTCCTTTACTTTATGTATTGACTGTTATTTTAACGTATGTGACAGGTTGATGGTCTGTTTGCTGCAATGGATTTAGGAAGTCTAGAAACTCGCAATAAATAAATCTAGGTTGTTGGACTTGTTTTGTTTATGAGAACTCACTATCTGTAATAATTGTTTATTGAATATTTGTTCGTTGGTTTGGGACAATGAATCATTAAAAATATTGTTAATGAATGGTTGTTATGGATTCTCCTAAGCAATCTGGTTTGCCTCGTGCCGCGCCCTGATGAATCCGCCATCGGTTGGGGTGTGACAGATTGGTATCAGAGCCACAACTATAGGGAATTAGGTCGAGCTATATAGAATTGGCCTTGTCTATAGTCTAAGTACCCAAAACAAACCCTGCGTACGAACCCACTATGCTATACCTTCGAACGAACTCACACTCTTACACCTTCATACGAAGGTAGCTTCGTATGAACGGGAACCTTTCATAAGGCAAGATACTACACGCCTTTCCTAAGGCTAGCACAATACACATGTTTTGAAAACGCTCGCATGGCGCAACCAAGTGATTGGGTCGAGATTAGGTGTGAAAACCAAGAACTCTCGATAAGATCACCCACTCTATGCATATTTTTACTCTCAGCACGAGACTCTCCATTGAGTTAGGAGTGACATCCAAACCTCAACGGGAAACTCCCATTCTATCTCATGGTTGTTCCAACCATAACTAGGAGCGAAGTTGTTAAGTTAGGGGTGAAACTCGCACCTTAATGACACGTTCCACTCCCTACTTTGATTTTCAAAGATCTCACCAGAGTCTCGACTGTTCCGACGACGCGACTCACGTAGTAACTGGAAGGATGAGTGCCGTTCACCGTGTCCCGGTGAGAGCACAGTCTATTAGGCCAAAGCGTGTACTCGAACTCGTTGGGAATAATTGAATCACTTTGGGTAGTCGATGTCTAACACCCAAGGCACTCTATTACGATTTTAAGCCTGCAATTGCCGATTTTACGTGTCATCGATTTTATGTGTTCATGTTTCGAATTCGGAGATCTTACGCTTTCCGCTCCCCGCTTTACAAAATGCGCACAACTCGCACAGCTTTCCCAATCTAAAACATTAACTAATCGCGAACAAACTAAGAAGCCTCATACGCTAAACTCGTCGCTTACGCTAATCGCCATCGCTTGCTACTCTCGAACGCGCAATTTGACCTTGAAAGATAGGTGAATACATGCAAAAGATGTAGGTGAATACGTGCAAAATATGTGCTCACGTGAATTATGTGCTCATACGTGCTTATGTGTATACGTGCTTATGTGATTATGTGTAACACCCCAACCCGGAAGGGCTGACGTGTCACAATAACAGTGATATCATAAACAAAAGTCATAATTCCATTTATTTATTTATTTGATAAGGATACAACCACACGACAATTAAACTTAAGGTTAATATACAAGTGGAGACATTCGACTTGATTAACTAACATCTTCAGATTTATTCCTAGACTTTATTCTTCTCTCTCTTTCCCGCCCAAAGTAACCTGCAGACCTGTATACACAACAATTTTACGGAATGAGCCGAATGCTCAGTACGGAATATTAGGCTCAAATAACAAATAACACTTTATTCGGATGAAACTTGATGCAAATAACGAATTTTCATAATCATATCTTACGGATGTACCCATGAGCAAACTGAAAACGTGACAATACACAGGTAGCTACTCCTGCATAATTGTCACATGAGATGGCGAATTGGCATACCCGTTATCCACCTCCTTATACTTAAATCCTAGGATCGATCCATACGCCTCCTAATAGCTTATATGTACCACACTTGTACTTAAGAGACGCCGTGAACTGATCTCTCCGTCACGGATGGAGCACATGATGTCGATGCCGCAACAACATGCTCGTGGGACACTCCACGAGAAGCGATACTCAGGGTATCAGAGTACAAATGGTCTTATTCACATAACTTATAAAACTTATTTTCATAACAAAACGGAACATATATTGGAACATGCGATAACGAGTACAACTAACATAATACTATCGCATGACATGAAAGCTTAATTCAAATGATTAGAAAAGAATTTCGAACGGACTGTCAAATGAATCGATAATCAAAGACGTGAGAAGTTTTAAAAGATATATGAATTTAATGGTTTTTATAACAATTGAATATCAAACAACAAGAAGTGGGGTAAGGATCCGTACCTTAATAACTCCAAAGTGAAGCTACCTTGTGCTAATATTTTAGATTTATACGGGCAGAGTTTAGACTACTGATTAGTCTTTTAACCTAATTTAAATAACATGCACACAAACTAGGTTAGTAACTTAATACAGCATTTACGATAACTCACGAGATCAAATTCTCACAACGAATGACAAAGTGCAATACTTCATCCATCGAATTAACGATGATCCGTCAAATTAATGACGAACGATAAAGTACAATACTTCATCCATCGAATTAACGATGATCCGTCAAATTAATGACGAACGATAAAGTATAACCCTAATGTGGGCGGCACTTAAACATCCATTGGATATATTGATCGATCGGACAATGAATCGTAATAGCGATCGAGTTATTACCCTGTTCTGCAGCACCCTACTATACTTAATTAGTGTTTCGTGTGTGTTTTGAGAGTAATCGGACGATAACTCAGTGAAATTTTGGAGTTTGATCGTCGTTTTTGTGCCCAGAATCAAGTCCCAACATCCTCTATTTATAGTCGAATTTTGTCCCTTAGGCGGCCCGCGTGAGTTTTAAGCTAACTTGAGGCGGCCCGCGAGAGAACTTTTTTTATGTATAGGGTTGCCACGTGTGGGACTAGGCTAGCTGAGTCGACGAAATCATTAAATTCAACTTCGTCCGCAAGTTATAAAGATAATCGTTAAGTAGGGAATACCCCCCCTGAGTTTTAGGGGCCCTAATCCTGATTCTGAAAATTCTGAAATTTTTAGGGTTGGTGCAGAATCACTTGGGTGTCTTAATTAGGGTTTCCTAGTGAGTAATTTATAAATACTAATAATAGTTTTGGTTGATATACAGAAAGATGGATTTATTCTGTTAATTTCTATAATAATGATTTTTAAATTTAGGGTTATTACAACTATTACCCTCTTAAAAGAAATTTCGTCCTCGAAATTTTTCAAACATATCGCATAAGTAACAGAAACGAAACTTTCATAGCAGAGTTACTAACTTATATAACCAAAATCTCCTAACCACACATGTGTATCTGAAATTCATAACTAAGGTCATGACTATACTTGTCAATTTCCTTATATATGTGCCCTAATGGTCCTTCTATAACGTATCTTAATAAAATATCTTACCGTACGAAAAGTCAATAGAGACCTACAGATACTTAGAGTGACTATTGGTACTGATATTTCCTACATAGATATGCTTAGTCATAGCTAAGATATATTCACATAAGGTAAAGCATAAATGACCGTAAACAGAAACAAATGAACATATATCAAAGAACAAGATTTACCGTTACTCGACTAAAATTCTATTACTAGAATAGATTAGGGTATAGAGAGCGAATAGATTCTTCAGATTCCCATGTTGCTTCGTGTTCAGAGTGATTTTTCCAAAGGACTTTAACAAACGGAATTACTTTCCTACGCAAAACCTTTTCTTGTCGATCTAAGATGGCTTCTGGTTCCTCTTCGTAGGACAAATCCTCGTGAATTGTAAGTAACGGATAACTAATGACATGGAGTGGATGATAATTATATCCTCTTAATGAGGAGACATGAAAAACGTTATGAACGTGAGAGAGCTGAGGCGGTAAAGCCAGTCGATATGACACTTCTCCAATTCTTTCAAGGATTTCAAACGGACCGATGAAACGGGGACTATCTTCCAAGATTTGGATCGTACGTTCTGACTGCCCATCTGTTTGTGGATGGAAAGCCGTACTAAACTTCAGTCGTGTACCCCAAGCTGCCTGAAAACCTTTCCAAAATCGTGAGGTGAAACGTGGGTCTCTATCGGAAACAATGGAAGATGGTGTGCCATGGAGTCGAATAATTTCTTGAAGAAATATTTCGGATAACTTATTAACCGAAAATCCTTGCTGAATTGGTAGAAAATGTGCTGACTTCGATAATCTATCGACAACAACCCATACAACATCATTCTTCTTGAAAGTCTTAGGCAAACCTGTAACAAAATCCATTGTGATCTCATCCCACTTCCATATGGGAATATCCAATGGCTGCAACAGACCGCTTGCTCGTTTGTGTTCAATTTTCACTTGTTGGCAAGTGAGGCATTTACTTATGTATCGAGCAACGTCTTCCTTCATGCCATTCCACCAGAAGTTCTGTCTTAAGTCTCTATACATCTTAGTAGATCCTGGGTGAATTGAAAATGGTGAGCTGTGAGCTTCGGCTAACAATGACTCACGAAGGGTGGAGTCATCGGGTACACAAAGTCTTTTGCCACACCAAATTACCCCATGATGGTCTATACTAAATTCAGATTGCTTACCCACCTCAAGATTTTGCACAATTGCCCAAAGTTCTCCATCCTGCTTTTGTGCATCTTTGATCCGTGATATGAGGTCGGGTTCAATCTGCATTCTAGCTAGATATCCATCAGATTTACTAACCTGAAGCCAAATATTCATTCTTTCGAGGTCCCTCCTAATATGAGGCTAAATTTGTAAGCAAGATATAGTCCCGGAATTCTTTCGACTCAACGCATCAGCTACAACATTGGCTTTGCCTGGATGGTATTGAATATTTACGTCGTAATCTTTTAAAAGTTCCAACCACCTTCTTTGCCTCATATTTAGCTCCTTCTGCGTAAATATGTACTTGAGGCTCTTGTGGTCGGTAAAGATGTCACAACTCTCACCATACAGATAGTGTCGCCAAATCTTAAGTGCAAAAACGACTGCGGCTAATTCTAAATCATGTGTAGGGTAGTTAACTTCATAAGGCTTCAACTGACGGGAGGCATAAGCGATAACCTTCCCATGTTGCATTAGCACACAACCTAATCCTTTCTTTGAGGCATCACTATAGACTTGGTAACCTCCTGATCCAGAAGGGAGAGCGAGTATCGGAGAGGATACAAGTCGTTTCTTCAATTCTTCAAAACTTTTCTCTTGTTCTTCATTCCATGAGTACTTTACCCCTTTCCTTAGGAGTTTTGTGAGTGGTAAAGCAATTACCGAGAATCCTTCAACAAATCTTCGGTAATAGCCAGCAAGACCCAAGAAACTTCGTATTTCGGTAACAGAAGTGGGTCTTGGCCATTTTGTAATAGCTTCAACCTTTGTTGGGTCTACCATAATTCCCTCTGCTGATACGACATGACCTAGAAATGCTACTTGGCTAAGCCAAAAGTCACATTTGGAAAACTTAGCGTACAACTTCTCATGCCGCAAGGTTCCAAGAACTGCATGTAGATGTGCTTCATGCTCTTCACGACTCTTGGAATACACCAGAATGTCATCGATATAGACAATAACGAATTTGTCTAGGAATTTGTGAAATACGCGATTCATCAAATCCATGAAGACTGCGGGTGCATTAGTTAGCCCAAAGGGCATAACTAAAAATTCGTAATGACCATATCGAGTACGAAAGGCGGTCTTGGGAACATCATCATTTTTGATCTTTAGCTGATGATACCCGGACCTTAGGTCGATTTTTGAAAAGAACTGAGCCCCCTGAAGTTGATCAAAGAGATCATCAATGCGAGGCAGAGGATACTGATTACGAATAGTAATCTTGTTCAGCTCTCGGTAGTCAATACATAAACGCATACTACCGTCTTTCTTCTTCACAAATAAGACCGGAGCAACCCAACGTGAAACACTGGGTCTTATGAATCCTAGATCTAACAATTCTTGCAATTGTTCCTTCAACTCCTTCAGTTCCATCGGGGCCATACGGTATGGAGCTTTAGAAATAGGTTCGGCACCAGGAATCAAGTCGATGGTGAATTCTACCTGACGGTTGGGTGGTAATCCTGGTAGTTCATCCGGAAATACATCAGGATATTCATGAACAACGGAATGGCTATCGATACTCTTAACACTAGCAGAAGTATCCTTAATCGATGCTAGGAATCCAGTACAACCGTTTGATAAGAATTTTCGAGCCTTAAGCGCAGAGATAATCTTAAGAGATTTATGAGCTTGAGTTCCCTGATATATAATATCAGGATGATGAAAATCACCGAAAATAACACGGCGAGAATGACAATCTATAGTTACGCGATGTCGAGACAACCAATCTATTCCTAGAATAACATCAAAGTCACACATATGTATTGGAAATAGGTCTGCCTTACACACCATAGATTCAATACTGATCGGACAATCTTTATATACGTAAGTGATTGCGGATGAATTTTCCATGGGAGTGGAAATGATTAAGGTATGATTTAAGAGAGTTGGTTTTATCGGAAGGTACTTAGTAAACGAATGGGATACTAAAGAATGAGTCGCTCCTGTGTCGAATAACACATAGATACTATGTTTACCAAGCTGAAGGGTTCCCGACACAGTACCTGGGACCTTAGCAGCATCAGTAGCAGAAAGTGTGAAAGCTCTTCCTCCAACATTGGGTGGTGCAACGTTTGGTCGGTTATTCTTCCTAGTGTCTTTCTTGGTACACTCCTTGATCATGTGTCCAGTTTGGCCACATCTAAAGCATGCTCCTGTACTTCGGTGACATACGCCCTGATGTCTCTTACCACAAATATTACATAGAGGATATGTAATTTGATTTGGGTTTACATGTTGATTCAGTGGTTGAGCTCTAATAGGTTCTGCATACAACTGAATCTGGTTTTGAGCAGGTCTCGGGTTTTGCAGTCTAGGTTGCCATGGACGTGCCTGATTTCCAGAGTTTTGATTTCCTTGCACTTTGCGATCTTGATGATGTGGCGTAGTGGATGATTGGCCGTTTTCTTGCTTAATTTGTCCTTCCCTATTTCTCTTCTTATTATCCCCAGTTCGGGATAAGAATTCTTTCCTTTCGAATTCAAAAGTTTTGATTGCATCAGCAACTTCGGTGATATCCTTAAATTTCATGTACATGATCGACTTCCGAATTCGATCATTGACTGCCCACTTGCATTTCTCTGCCTGGGCTTCTGCTGATCCTGCAACGTCTCCTACAATACTAGCCAACCTTGCAAATCTAGTAATGAACTCAAAGGCTGGTTCATCACTCCCTTGTCGAATCACTGCATACTCCCTGATATAAGCTTCTTTATCAGCGGTCGAAAAATACTTGTCGTAAAAGATGGTACGAAAGTCGACCCATGAAAGATTAGCGTCAAAATCATCCCCTCCTTTGACATGCTTATATCCTTCCCACCAAGTTTGTGCATCATCTTCGAATTTGTAGGTAGCCAGTCTAACTTTGTATTGCTCTGGAACTCCAAGAACTCCGAAGATCTTTTCAACATGAGCTATCCAGTTTCTGGCATCGACTGGATTAGTAGCGTGACTAAAGGATTTCGGCTTTTGTTTTTGGAATTTAGCGATCCATATGTCTATACTATAGTTAGTATGGTTCGTGGTATTCTCACGAGTTTCTCCACCAGAGGTTGGATTAGTGTTAGTGCCTTCTGGATGATGAGTTTGTTGAATAACGGCCTCAGCTGTTTGAGCAACCAGGTTTGGAAGCAACCCGGCAACAGCCTGGTTGATAGCATTAATTATGTTTGGATCAACTGGAGTCTCATTCGAAGAAGTGTTGTTACGCGCATGGTTAGTACGAGTACTCTTACGTAGCGGACGACGAGGAGGCATCTATAAGAATAGACATAGGAATTAAACCAAATAAGAGACCAATTTGAATCCTATCATAGATATCTACCCATTCCTCACAGGTTTTAATTACTATCTTCAAGTTTTCTACAGGAAAGAGCCTTTGCTCTGATACCATAGCTGTAACACCCCAACCCGGAAGGGCTGACGTGTCACAATAACAGTGATATCATAAACAAAAGTCATAATTCCATTTATTTATTTATTTGATAAGGATACAACCACACGACAATTAAACTTAAGGTTAATATACAAGTGGAGACATTCGACTTGATTAACTAACATCTTCAGATTTATTCCTAGACTTTATTCTTCTCTCTCTTTCCCGCCCAAAGTAACCTGCAGACCTGTATACACAACAATTTTACGGAATGAGCCGAATGCTCAGTACGGAATATTAGGCTCAAATAACAAATAACACTTTATTCGGATGAAACTTGATGCAAATAACGAATTTTCATAATCATATCTTACGGATGTACCCATGAGCAAACTGAAAACGTGACAATACACAGGTAGCTACTCCTGCATAATTGTCACATGAGATGGCGAATTGGCATACCCGTTATCCACCTCCTTATACTTAAATCCTAGGATCGATCCATACGCCTCCTAATAGCTTATATGTACCACACTTGTACTTAAGAGACGCCGTGAACTGATCTCTCCGTCACGGATGGAGCACATGATGTCGATGCCGCAACAACATGCTCATGGGACACTCCACGAGAAGCGATACTCAGGGTATCAGAGTACAAATGGTCTTATTCACATAACTTATAAAACTTATTTTCATAACAAAATGGAACATATATTGGAACATGCGATAACGAGTACAACTAACATAATACTATCGCATGACATGAAAGCTTAATTCAAATGATTAGAAAAGAATTTCGAACGGACTGTCAAATGAATCGATAATCAAAGACGTGAGAAGTTTTAAAAGATATATGAATTTAATGGTTTTTATAACAATTGAATATCAAACAACAAGAAGTGGGGTAAGGATCCGTACCTTAATAACTCCAAAGTGAAGCTACCTTGTGCTAATATTTTAGATTTATACGGGCAGAGTTTAGACTGCTGATTAGTCTTTTAACCTAATTTAAATAACATGCACACAAACTAGGTTAGTAACTTAATACAACATTTACGATAACTCACGAGATCAAATTCTCACAACGAATGACAAAGTGCAATACTTCATCCATCGAATTAATGATGATCCGTCAAATTAATGACGAACGATAAAGTACAATACTTCATCCATCGAATTAACGATGATCCGTCAAATTAATGACGAACGATAAAGTATAACCCTAATGTGGGCGGCACTTAAACATCCATTGGATATATTGATCGGTCGGACAATGAATCGTAATAGCGATCGAGTTATTACCCTGTTCTGCAGCACCCTGCTATACTTAATTAGTGTTTCGTGTGTGTTTTGAGAGTAATCGGACGATAACTCAGTGAAATTTTGGAGTTTGATCGTCGTTTTTGTGCCCAGAATCAAGTCCCAACATCCTCTATTTATAGTCGAATTTTGTCCCTTAGGCGGCCCGCGTGAGTTTTAAGCTAACTTGAGGCGGCCCGCGAGAGAACTTTTTTTATGTATAGGGTTGCCACGTGTGGGACTAGGCTAGCTGAGTCGACGAAATCATTAAATTCAACTTCGTCCGCAAGTTATAAAGATAATCGTTAAGTAGGGAATACCCCCCCTGAGTTTTAGGGGCCCTAATCCTGATTCTGAAAATTCTGAAATTTTTAGGGTTGGTGCAGAATCACTTGGGTGTCTTAATTAGGGTTTCCTAGTGAGTAATTTATAAATACTAGTAATAGTTTTGGTTGATATACAGAAAGATGGATTTATTCTTTTAATTTCTATAATAATGATTTTTAAATTTAGGGTTATTACATTATGTTCCTATGTGCTTGACGTATTACTAAGCTTTATTGAGTAGTAGTAGTAGTAGTAATAATAATAATAATAATAATAATAATAATAATAATAAATGGGTTATAAAACGTTAAACTTTTCAAACAAAAACCCGATATAGTCGAATCTCGTCTAATCCCTCGGAATGATATCTGCTGCAGAACCTACACTTGACAATGTCTTCATTCGGTTCTCACACGCACCGAAATGTTCAGAGGAACAAAGCTGACAAACGAATCGCCTCACTTGTTGCCAAAGAAATGGCTAAGGTCATACCTCAGATTGTCAGTGAAATCAATGAGGTCAGCAACAAATCTTCTGTTGAATCAAAGAGTGACGCACCTAAAGCTCCCTTCAGCTTCAAACAATTCGAAGCCTGTGGTCCAGCAAGTTTTACTGGCGAAGATGGACCCAGTGTAATGTTTTAGTGGTTTTACTCGATCGAGGTCACCTTCAGGTAAAGCGGATGCCCAGAGAACCTCCGCACTGTGAATGCTACTGGAGTCTTCCAGTCTAGGGCACTGGATTGGTGGACCGCTGAGCGCAACAGGCGCGGTAACGATGCAGCTTACGGCCTCTCATGGGAGGAGCTCAGGGAGCTCACGATGAAGGAGTTTTGTCCTCCTCACACAGTCCAGAAGTTGGAAAATGAATTTTGGCACATCAAGCAAGAAGTAGGTGACAGCGCTAGTCTCCCCACTCGTTTCAAACAGTTGAGCATTATCTATCCCAGTCAGGTGGACACGCCTGATAAGACCATCAAGAAGTGTATTCGCGCTCTCCCGGACTGTGTAGCTGATTTTGATCATGCAGCAATACCTGCTACTATTGAGGAAACCTACCAACTCGCAGCCGAGATCAACGACAAACGAGTCTTGGATGGAGCTTTCAAAACCTCAGCCAAGAGTCTCAGTCAGGCTACTGCTACTCCTGGTATTGACAATGCAGCATCTCAAGGTTCAAAGTCTTCACGCCAAAGATGCTAGCGAAGAAACAACAACAACAACAAGAACTATGTGACTACCTCCGCAGCACCGCTCAACGCCGTTCCAGCACCGCCCAACAACCAGAACTGTCAAACCACGGTAACCAACGCACCGCCTGCCAAGCGTGCGTATACTGGTACTCACCCTCTGTGTCCTACTTGCACCTATCATCATCCAGCAAGGGTGAACTATCATTTCTGTGTAAACTGCAACATCTATGGGCACTTTACTACTCACTACCGCTTAGGCCCCCGCCAGCAAGATCTTCAAGCTCTTCCAGCACCGCCAGCTCAACCTCTCGCCCTTCAGGGTAACCCAGCAGTTCCAGCGCCAGCTGCCAATGCTTGAACCTACTACACTTGTGGTGACCCTAATCATTTTGCTAATGTCAGCCCACACCGAGTTGTGAAACAAAACCGCAGCTATAACCACCGCAGCCGCAGCAACAACAGCCTCAGCAGCAGCAGCCACAACAAGTAGCCCGCGGAAGAACTTTCAATATCAACGTCCGCCAGGCTCAGACAGACAATAATATTGTCAACGGTACGTTCCTTGTTAATGGTGTTTATGCCACTTGCTTGTTTGATACTGGAGCCGATAACTGTTTTGTGTCGTTTGAATTCGAAAAACTTTTAAAACGTAAATGCGCTAATCTCCCAACGACCTTTGACGTAGAAGTCGCCACCGGAAGAACCGTCACCGTCAGCTCCGTTCTCCGTGACTGTACTCTTACACTCAACAATCACATTTTTCTGATCAATCTCATTCCTATGCAACTTGGTAGTTTCGATGTCATAGTAGGCATGAACTTTCTGCATGAAAATCGTGCCGAAGTCGTTTGTTTCGAAAAGACGATTCGCTCCTCTCTCTCAAACGGTGACCAATTATCTATTTATGGCAAAGTATCCTCGAAAGAACTGAAACTGATGTCGTGCGTTCAAGCAAGCAAGTATCTTCGCAAGGAATACTTGGCTTTCTTAGCCCATATTGTTGTAGCGGAGGAGGAAAAGAAGCCGATGGAAAAGGTACTTGTGGTTCGTGATTTTCCTAATGTCTTTCCTGACGATTTACCCGGTCTACTCCCTACCCGCGATATCGACTTTCGCATCGACTTTATCCCTGGAGCTAACCCCGTTGCAAAAGCTCCCTATCGCCTCGCACCGTCTGAAATGTGTGAACTTTCTAGCCAACTCCAGGAGTTACTTGATAAAGGCCTCATACTCCCTAGCACATCTCCTTGGGGCGCACCTGTCCTTTTCGTGAAAAAGAAGGATGGATCATTCCGAATGTGCATCGATTATAGGAAACTCAACATGCTTACTATCAAGAACCACTACCCTCTACCCTGAATCGATGACTTATTTGACCAACTGCAAGGTGCTACCTGTTTTTCTAAGCTCGACCTACGTTTTGGTTATCACCAGTTGTGTATTCGGGAGCAAGACATTCCAAAAACCGCTTTCCGTACCCGCTATGGCCACTACGAGTTCGTGGTCATGCCTTTTGGTCTCACAAACGCACCCGCGGTTTTCATGGATTTAATGAACCGTGTGTGTAAGCCCATCTTAGATCGCTTCGTCATTGTGTTTATCGATGATATCCTTATCTACTCGAAGTCGAGAGCCGAACATGCGCAACATCTTCGTTTAGTTCTCGAGCTTCTCCAAGGAATTCGCCTCTACACCAAGTTCTCCAAGTGTGAATTTTGGCTTGAGGAGGTTCAATTCCTCGGTCACATCATTAATAGTTAAGGAATTCACATCGACCCCGCAAAGATCGAAGCAGTTAAGAGTTGGATTACACCGAAGTCTCCAAAAGAAATCCGTTCGTTTCTTGGATTGGCGGGTTATTATCGTCGATTCATTGTTGACTTTTAAAAAATCGTTGTACCGCTTTAACCCAGAAGGATAAACCTTTTGTTTAGGGTCCCAAGCAGGAGGAAGCCTTCCAAACCCTCAAATATATGCTTTGTAACACTACCGTCCTTACACTTCCCGACAGAAACGACGATTTCGTTGTTTATTACGATGCCTCTAACCTAGGTCTTGGTTGTGTCCTTATGCAATGAGACAAGGTTATCGCGTATGCGTCTTGACAACTCAACGTCCACGAGAAGAACTACACTACCCACGATCTCGAACTCGGTGCAGTTGTTTTTGCGTTAAAGATTTCGTGACACTACCTTTATGGTACCAAGTGTACGGTCTTCACCGACCATAAGAGTTTACAACACATCTTGAACCAGAAAGAACTAAACATGCGCCAATGCAGATGGGTCAAACTTCTTAACGACTATGATTGTGAGATACGCTACCACCCAGGCAAGGCAAACGTCATAGCCGATGCTCTCTGTTGACGAAGCTATGTGTATAGCGTTCACGACGTTCAAGCCCAACACGAACTCGAAGCACTCATTCTCGATGCTTAGCATGCCTGTTTTCTCGAGAACACTTTGAAGGAGGAAATAATATGTGGAACCGAAAATCAGTTAGTGAATAAACCGAATGGTATTTTCCACTATCTCGACCGTATTTGGATCCCTAGTCGCAATAATCTCCGAGAGATTTTGCTGACTGAAGCCCACAAATCTCGATATTCCATTCACCCTGGTGCCGACAAGATGTACCTTGACCCGCGTTCTAGGTATTGGTGGCCGAGAATGAAGAAGGATGTCGCTCTATACGTTTCAAAATGCCTAACTTACTCGAAAGTTAAGGCGGAACACCAACGACCCTCTGGCTTACTTGAACAACCCAAGATCCCGATGTGGAAATGGGAGAGTATTGCCATGGATTTCATTATGAAACTCCTTGGCACTCTATCTGGTCACGATAGCATTTGGGTTATCGTTGATCGTCTTACGAAATCCGCACACTTCATACCGATACGAGAAGACTTCAAGGTAGAATAATTAGCACGAATCTATACCGACGAAGTCATTTGTCGCCACAGGATGCCTCGTTACATCATCTCTGACCGCGTTGGTCATTTTACTTCACGCCTCTGGGAGACTTTTCAGTCCGCCCTCGGTACAACTCTTAATCTCAGTACCGCATTCCATCCCCAGACCGACGGTCAGACTGAACGCATGATCCGCACCCTTGAAGACATGCTTCGTTCGTGCGATATAGATTTTCGTGGTAATTGGGATTTGCATTTACCTTTAATAGAATTCTCGTACAATAACAGTTTTCACGTTAGTATCCAAATGGCACCCTTTTAAGGAATTATATGGTAGAAAATGTCGATCGCCTATTGTATGGCATGAGATCAGAGAAACATGATACAAGAAACGACAGACAAGATCCACCAAGTAAGGGACACTCTCTTGAAAGCTCGGAGTCGTCAAAAGAGCTACGCAGATAAACGCCGCAAGCCCCTTGAGTTTGAAGTTGGTGATAACGTGTGACAACCCTCACCAAACCAGGTATCCGTACGAATTAATTAATATTTAATTAATGCTTAATTACTGTGCTTGCTTACAACTGTGGTTAAACTGATTCTTGATTTCTGATACATACATATTCATTCATGCATTATAGTTTATTACTGTCACTCTATTATTTACACAAACATCAGTGACAACCTTGATGCACAAAAGCACAGTGAGCACACTATACGGATAACCCAGTAAACATGCTGACATAGCCAGCACTAGACAGACACTGTCTCTGAGGCCAGTATGAGCCGGGAATAGTTTACTACACTAGTAGGGAGTGTAGGGAGGTGAGGATTGTTAAACTGCGTCAATAGGAGATAGTTATAGCGACCGGATGTGCCTAAAACATGCTTTAACTACAAAATCCTGCACTTTATTACAAAATTCAGCATTTAACTTAACTAGTAAAGTGCAAAAACGTGGGAAATAATACTAGACACTTTCCAAAGTGTCGGGAATTTATTGTGTCACTAAAAATAATATTAAAGACACTTTAAATGCTTATTTAGCACTTTAACGGATTAATATCCAACCGAACGACCGGACTTTACCCGGAACATAAAAATATTGTCAATGACATTGTTTTTCCTCTTCTGAGCTAGTTAGGGTCCCCGAACACCCTAACACCCGTTATAATACACTACACACATAATTCACTAATTAACACCTTTAGTACTTAACTAGTTACTAACTATCTAGTTCAAACCAAACCATAACCCCCCCCCCCCCTTCAACCGAATCGGTCCCCCAAGGGGACACACTTCTTACTAATCTTGATTATTTTATTGTTGATGCTTAATATCTTGTTGACACAATACACTATGGATATTAGTAATACTTGGTCTATAAGTATGTATGAGAGGTCCACCATTTCATTCATTCAAACACTTAAACAAAATTTGGCACTCTCTCTCTCCCTCTTGTTGAGTTCGGCCGAGAGCTCACACACACCCACCATCACTTTCAAATTTTGATCTTGCTAAACCACTTACATACAAAGGTGCAAGAGTTCATACAAGGAGGCTCGGTGCTTACGGAATCTCAAGGACCTCACTACGTTGCTTTTATCCACCTAGTTTTCACTTTGATTCTTCCCTAGCCACAAGCTAGTAGTAAGTGCTTCCAAACACTTCCTTGTTCATGTTTAAAGTGGTTAATAGGAGGTTTAATGGTTAAAACTCAAGAACATGCGAAAACAAAACATAAAGTCTTGCAAGAATGATAAACTAGTTGGTTAAAGAGAAAATAATGGTGTAAAACTTGTGAATCTTGTTTTGTTGTGATTATTTTATGTTGTTGGTTGCTAGAAGTGGAACGGATCGTCATCTAACCATGCTAGATCATGTTCATGAAACATGAACTAGCAATATGTATAGTGTAAAAGATACAAGATGATGAACCTTTCCACACATAAACATGAACTTGTGTAAAAGTGATTTGTCTTGTAAAATAGAGTTTTAAACTAGTAGTTCTAAAGATCTACAAGTGGTATTTTCGAAGAACCAAGTGTAAGATGCAACCCATGTTTAAAAGCCGGATCTTTCATGAACTAAAAGCGTTTTTGTGAACAAACAAGTGTGTAAACACTTGTGTGACAAAAGGATTTAACAAAGAAATATTTCTGTAATTTTTGACTAAGAAATTGTAAAATTGCATATTCTTTAAAAATAAAGTTTTCAAGAAACTGATTTTATTTTTAAAGATGGAAAGATCTACTAAATGTGTTGGAAGGTTACTACACAATGCTACACAACTTACAAGTTCATGTGTCTGCGATCTATACTTATTTTTGACTAGTTGATGATTGAATATCGTATGTTGATGATTGGAAAATTGTTGGTTGAATTTTTTAAAGAAAATGATACGCTAGTAAGCGTGGCCACCTCCAGTTATAGAGGAAACTCTGGCGAAATTTTTCCAGAAAGTAACACTTAGAAATATTTTTGTGACAAGTGTTATGAATATATTTAACTTGTTTTTTCCAAAAAAATTCGCCATGATTTTTATTACCAAATTTCCAAGTGTCGGAGGTGGATTTTCGTAAATGAAACTTGTTAAATATATATTGAGAATATATATTTCCTAATAAAACACTTGTGTGATTTTATGATTATTTTGTGAACTATATGTATATTATTTTTAGAGTAAAAATGATATAACTGGAATACATTGTGAAAGCACGACTCCAAAAATAATGCCAACGCTATCACAAATAAATATTTAAGTTACACCGGTATTATTATTACCACCCGAACTTTAAATGTAACTTATGTATTTTCGGAAAAATACTCTTAAATGTGTATTTTGACAAAGTATTATTTTGGAAATTTTATAAAGTAAAATATAATATTTTTGGGAAAATTATGTATATTTTGGAGATAGAATATTTTAGACAAATAAATAAATATATATTTTATTAAGTGAGACTTAATAATATATTTTTGGAATTACAAAAACGCACATGTATTAAAACCCCCATCCTTGGGAAGGAATATAATTATTAAATAATTAAGAAGTGGAAATACGAAATAGTTGCCTAACTATTTCCCAAAAACGTTAAACCTTAAGCCAAGGCACGGCCGTCCGTCTAATAGAAGTTAGTACGTGTAGGTCGTCACGCAGCAGGTTGATTGGGAGATACTATTTCGAGACGCACTTCAGTGAGTTCATGTCCCCCCTTTTCTCTTAACTGTTTTACAGTTTTTATACTTCGGGGGTGAAATACATGTTACTATGATTACGAATACTTTTTACATGGTATGGTTAGCGTAAGGAGGGTTACTACTTAGATCATGTGAGTGGGTAGGCGGGAACTGGAGGCCACTAATCCTCATTGTAGGACCGAGGGTCATTAGCGGTAGATCTATCTGGGTGTAGCGAGCCCAACTCCTGGCCCAACAGAATGGACCTCGGGGTGACTTTGAGCCCGACGCAAAAATCTGCTAGGTTTGAGTCTTCCTACTGCACTTCACACATATCAATGGCCTTGCAAACCATTGGTGATCTCTTTATTTCCTTATTTGCTACATACCAGGGATTTTACTTACAAAGGTTTTACATACTCACTTTCACATGAACTCGCTCAACTTTATGTTGATTTTTCAAGTTACATGTATTTAAGGGAATTAGGGATCTGGCAAGGTATGCACTGTCGTTACGCTGCGTAGAAGAATGGTGTCATCCAAGTTTAGGGGTTGTGACTTTTGCCTGGACGAGTCACAAGTCTTAAGATGTGTTTATTTCATGTTTGTGGTTGTGTCTTATGAACAATGTTTTTATTTTGTTGGGATGTAACTCGTTGCATGTGTCAACTTTAAAACAATGTCGTCGTATTTTACTTTTGAAACTTGAATCAATGGATGAACATCATTGTTTTATTTTCATATAGCTTGGTTGTGATTACGCTATGGTATTAAGAAGTCACACCAAATAAACCCACGCTTCCGCAAAGCCAGGGTGTGACAGCTTGGTATCAGAGCTTTGATCATAGCGAACTAGGATTCCTTCTCGAGTCTAGACTATGATCACTAGGGCTCTCACGAAAACATTTTTACAACGCATACACTACGTCCAGATCCAGGTCACAAAACATTTTTTTTTACAAACAAAAGAGTGAGCACATTTTATTTGTTAGTTATGGCTCAGTCTGAGAGACTGAGGGAGTAGTCTAGTGGGACTAGGAGGCTCAGTCTGAGAGGCTGAGGGAGTAGTCTAGTTGGACTAGGAGGCTCAGTCTGAGAGGCTAAGGGAGTAGTCTAGTGGGACTTGGAGGATCAGTCTGAGAGACTGAGAGAGTAGTCTGAGAGACTAGGAAGTTCAGTCGGGGAGACTGAGAGGATAGTCTAGGGTAGACTAGGATGATTACTTGTTTGCTTATTGGTGACTAACATGTTTATTTGATTATATGATTGATTATTTGTGCATGTGTGTGTTTGTGTTACAGACGTCATGCCTTCATCAGGTACTGGAGAGTCGGACACTACAGATCCCATGGCCATAGTATCAGACGACATAGTTTCATCGGAGCACGAGGTGTACACTTCTGATACTACCAGCACAGACGATGACGACTTCCAGCCCTTTGCGCTGCCAGATGTCGTAGCAGAGCCTGCTGATGGCCATCTTGTTGGGGATTTGCCACTCGCGGTGATCCCTGCTCCTGTGCCCCTTGCCGCTTATCCCGTTGTTGATATGCCCCTCGACGTTGTCTCTGACGACGATGTCGATCTATTTGAGGAGGACCCACTTGAGGGCGAGGCCCATATTGCTGCCGGTGATATCCTACTTCTTGCGGATGCTCCTGCGGAGGAGGCTCCCGTTCATTCACCTATTCCAGACTCCTTTGAGTCTGTGGCATCCGTACCTTCGCACACACAGGGAGTGCAGCACCACTCACACGACGCCGACCCGGACATGGCGTCATCCGCTGCACCTGCTCCTGCGCACAGCTTTGAGTTCGATCATGATGTTGATGATGATTCAGATCCTATTTTTCCACCTGGCTTTGATCCAGATCAGGATATTGAGTTCGTTCACTTAGACCAGCCCTTGGAGGATCCTGTAGCCCCTGTCGACCCTATGTTTGCTGATCCAACTGATTTTGAGATGGAGTTTGTTGATCCGGAGCCTGCTGTGGCCCCTGAGCCAGGCGTTGCTCCTGACCCCGCATTGGAGCATGACCCTGTTCATGCCGATGCACCTGCTGTTGCTCCTTTAGCTGATGATATACCTGTTGACGATCATCCCGTTGTTGCTCCACCGTTGGGGGATGATGATGTTGCTGTCGAGGCTCATGTTGATGCTCCACTTTTGTTAGAGGATCCTGTTGTCGCACCACTTCCTGATCCTATGCCGGTGATGTTCGACCGTGCACCTTTCGCGACCCATATTGATCCACGATACGCGCACACCCGCAACGGGTGGATAGATGATGACGATGATTACCCACCTTTCGTGATACCAGTTACACCACCTGTAGCCCCCGTTTCAGCCCCTGTTTCAGCTCCCATTGACGTTCCCTTGATTCCCCCACACACCACAGATACTCACCGCACAGATCTCCCGATCACTTATCTCCAGGACATTCCTCCACCACGTCCTGGGGAGGGTTCATCACGTCATCCGTTTGGTCATACACCTTTCGTGTCAGGAGGAGATCAGTTTGTACCTCAGATTTCTCATCCCACTGTTGTTCCTACTGTGGCACCATTTACTGTGCCATCCTTTGCTCCATCTAGTGAGCCATTCCTCTGGACCACGCCCCCCATTATGCCACCGACGGATCCGTATCACCCATACCACGTGGGGTATTCTACAGAGGATGTTCTCACATCTTTCATGATACAGCAGGAGGCGCTGACCCGTCGCGTACAGGAGCTGGAGAGAGTTCAGCGACTCCCGTGCCAGTGCCAGACCCCACCTGCAGTATCACACCCTCCTCGACCACTTTCACTTGATTCTGCCGCTCGTTTTTGGACTCCAGAGCAGCAGATAGCATAGTTATTGCGCTCTCATCGCGCTATGGAGGAGGACTGGCTTCATATGCGACGCTTACTCTTTTCTCGTTTTCCCCCTCCTCCACCGCCATCAGCTTAGGCCTTTTTGATTCGACGCAGGTAGACTTTTGGTGAGACGACCGCGATTGTGCAGACTACACAGCTTTTGGAGACCGCATTTTTGATGATTGTGACTTTTGATGATTTGTATATTTGTTGCTGTTGTCACTGACTAGATAGTTTGGACTAGGGCGATGTGGCCCTTAGTCACTGATGATGTATGATACAGTTATGAATTTGTAAACCTCACATTGTCGTCTTGATTTATGACAACGCAATCGCAGTATTCTCATTATATGTTGGGTTGATTATTGATTGTTTATGTTCTATAACATGAGATGTTATGTGGTTGATTTATTTATAACATGAGATGTTATGTGTTGATATTATTAAATACATACGTACACTTACTTACTATGACCTGAACTACGTGAAACATCTTTTAGAAGATGCCACCAATACGCGAGACGCGTATGCCTACCAGCGAGGCAGAACTTCAAGGAATCATTGCTGCCGCCATTGCGCAGTATGCAGCCTCACAAGGAGGAACTAGCTGGAGCAATTCAAACAATAACGGCAATAACAATCCACCACATGGTAATGTTAAGTCGTTTGAGACGTATTACAATACATTTGGATATTTATAGCACGTCTGCTAATACCATTTGTATATTCCAACGTATGTGCAGGGTGCACTTACAAGCAGTTCCTAGACTGCAAGCCCGTAAACTTCGACGGCACCGGAGGTGCTGTTGCTTTTGTAAGATGGGCCGAAAAGACGGAGTCTGTTCTTCGAATGAGCAAGTGCGCTCCAGACCAACAAGTGACTTACAATTCTGGGCTATTTTTGGACGGAGCCCTGTCCTGGTGGAACTTACAAGTGCAAACTCTTGGTGAAGCCGCGGCTTACGCGTTGACCTGGGCTGAGTTAAAAGAGTTAATGCGAAGGAAGTATTGCTCTCGTGCTGAGATACAAAGGTTGGAGACTGAGTTCTGGCATTTAAGGATGGATGGTCCCAAGATTGCGGAGTACGTTCAAAGATTCCATGACTTATCTCACGTTGTGTCGTACATGGTCACACCAGAGTTTAAGTGGATTGAAAGGTTCATCTAGGGATTAGCTCCCCAAATAATGAGCATGGTCACCACATCCAAACCTGCCACGATCACGGAAGCGATCGATCTGAGCATAGCTCTTACTGAGGAAGCCATCCGCCTGAACAAGTTTTCGAATGTTGAGCCAAAGAAGAGAGAGACTCACGTAGAGTCGTCTGGTGAGAATAAGAGGAAATTCTCGAACTTCAAGCAGGGAACTAGCAATGTTGGCAAGAAAGGAGAATCAAGCGCACCGGTCCAAGCTGCAACCGGTGCTGGGAAGAAAGGAAAAGGCTATATGGGTACTCATCCCAAGTGTAACACATGCCAGCGTCATCATTCTGGCCGATGTGGGCCAAAAGTATGTGAAGCTTGTGGAAAAGTTGGCCACTTGAAGGATTCTTGCTGGGCTAGTGCTGGCCGGGGAGGCCAAGGAGGTTTTAGTAGTAGGAACAATAATCGTGGTGGTAATGGAAATCGTCCACAAGGGAATAATGGAGGCAATGGAAATCAAGGTAACAATGCAATTCAAGCTAGGGACGCGAATCGAAATCAAAACAACAATCAAGCGGGGAACGGAGGAGGTAATGGTCAAAAATTGGGTTGTTTTAACTGCGGTGACATTGGGCACTTTAAGAGGGACTGCCCAGGATTGAATCAGGCCTGCGGAAGAGTGTTTAACATTGAGGCGAGGGAAGCGCGCCAGGATCCCAATGTTGTTACTGGTACGTTCCCTATAAACCAACGCTTTGCATCCGTTTTGTTTGATACTGGTGCCGATTATAGCTTCGTGTCATTAGAATTTAAGAATATACTTGGGTTGACGCCTAATAAGTTAGACGTTCCGTACTCCATCGAATTAGCGAATGGAAAACTAGTTGAGACCAGTGAAGTTGTCCGAGGATGTGTGATTGTACTAGGAGGGCACGAGTTTATGCTAGACTTACTACCTGTCGAGTTGGGAAGCTTTGATGTGGTAGTGGGAATGGATTGGTTATCCAGCTACAAAGCCGAGACCGTTTGCCATAAGAAGACCATCCGCAACCCACTGACGGATGAAGAAACGATCATAGTGCACGGAGAGAAGCATGACACGCCGCTGAGAATTATTAGCTGCCTGAAAGCTAGAAAGTGCTTGAAGAAGGGATGTGTTGCATTCTTAGCACACATCGTGGACAAGGAAGCTGCTGAACCAAAGATCGAAGACATTCCAGTCGTCAGAGAATATCCAGAAGTCTTTCCAGAAGACTTGCCAGGATTACCGCCTCAAAGGTAAGTGGAGTTCCACATTGATTTGGTTCCAGGAGCCGCGCCTGTAGCCAAGGCACCCTATAGACTTGCGCCATCAGAGATGCAGGAGTTGTCGACACAACTCCAGGAGCTATTGGATAAAGGATTCATCAGACCAAGCTTCTCACCCTGGGGAGCGCCAGTACTGTTCGTTAAGAAGAAGGACGGTAGTTTTCGCATGTGCATAGACTACCGTGAGCTTAATAAGTTGACTATCAAGAACAGATATCCCTTACCGAGAATCGATGATCTATTTGACCAGTTGCAAGGCTCAAGCTTTTATTCAAAGATCGATCTTCGATCTGGATACCATCAACTTAGGATACAGGAGGAAAGTATCCCGAAGACGGCCTTTAGGACTCGTTATGGACATTACGAGTTCCTAGTTATGCCGTTGGGCTAACAAACGCACCTGCAGTTTTCATGGACCTAATGAACCGAGTGTGTAAGCCGTATCTAGACAAGTTTGTGATCGTATTTATTGACGACATTCTGATTTACTCGAAGACAAAGGACGAGCACGAACAACACTTAAGAGCTATTCTAGAGCTACTTAAGAAGGAGAAATTATATGCCAAGTTCTCGAAGTGTGAGTTCTGGCTACGCGAAGTCCAGTTTCTTGGACATGTGGTAAATGGAAATGGAATCCATGTTGATCCCACAAAGATCGAGGCGATCAAGAGTTGGGAGACCCCAAAGACTCCAACCGAGATTCGATAATTTTTAGGTCTGGCTGGCTACTATCGAAGATTTATTGAGGATTTTTCTAAAATCGCTCAACCTCTGACCGCGCTCACACAGAAGGATAAGAAGTTTGATTGGGGAATCAAACAAGAAGAAGCATTTCAGTTGTTGAAGAACAAGCTTTGTGACGCACCGATTTTATCGCTACCCGAAGGAACGAATGACTTCGTGGTATATTGTGACGCCTCACGTCAAGGTTTGGGTTGCGTGCTGATGCAACGCCAGAAAGTTATAGCTTACGCTTCACGCCAATTGAAAGTTCATGAAAGGAACTATACCACGCACGATTTGGAGCTAGGCGCAGTGGTATTTGCGCTGGAAATCTGGCGACATTATTTGTATGGTACGAAATGTACAATCTTTACGGATCATAAAAGACTGCAGCACATATTCGACCAGAAAGAGCATAACATGAGGCAGAGACGCTGAGTAGAGCTTTTGAATGATTATGATTGCGAGATCAAGTATCACCCAGGGAAAGCGAACGTGGTCGCTGATGCCCTGAGTTGGAAGGAAAGGATTAAGCCCATAAGGGTTAGGGCTTTGGAGATGATTGTCCAGACGGATCTCGCTTTGCACATTCGTGCCGTGCAGAGAGAAGCTTTGAAAGAAAGGAACATCGAAGAGGAATATCTCCGTGGGATGGAGAAGCAGTTGATGCCAAACGAGGAAGGAACATTATGTTTCATGAAACGAATTTGGGTTCCTCTGTTTGGTGGATTAAGGAAGGTTATTTTTTATGAAGCTCACAAATCACGGTACTCTATCCACCCAGGAGCTGATAAGATGTACCAAGATCTTAAGGATTATTATTGGTGGCCTAGGATGAAAGGCGATGTTGCTGTTTATGTTAGCAAGTGTTTAACGTGCGCCAAGGTGAAAGCTGAATACCAGAAGCCTTCAGGACTTCTGCAACAACCTGAAATTCCCAAATGGAAATGGGAACAGATTTCAATGGATTTCGTAACAAAGCTGCCAAGGACGCCTAGAGGTCATGATACTATTTGGGTAATAGTTGACCGTCTGACCAAGTCCGCACACTTCCTGCCAATCAAAGAGAAGGACAACACGAGTAAACTTACGGAAATATACATGCGAGAGATTGTTTCACGTCATGGAGTGCCTCTCTCGATCATCTCGGATAGAGATGGACGCTTCATATCAAGGATTTGGCAATCCTTCCAAGAAGCTTTTGGCTCACAATTAAATCTGAGCACTGCATTTCATCCGCAAACTGATGGGCAAAGTGAAAGAACTATTCAGACATTGGAGGATATGCTGAGAGCATGTGTAATGGATTTGGGTGGTAGCTGGGATAATCATTTACCATTGGTCGAATTTTCGTACAACAACAGCTACCACACCAGCATTGGAGCCGCGCCATTTGAAGCTCTTTACGGACGCAAGTGTCGATCACCACTATGCTGGGCTGATGCAGGTGATAGGCAGCTTGTTGGTCCTGAAATAGTCCAAGAGACAACGGACAAGATCGCACAAATTTGAAAGCGCATCGAGGCGGCTCGCGACAGACAGAAAGCCTATGCAGATCCAAAGAGGAAACCTTTGGAATTTCAAGTTGGGGATATGGTTTTATTGAAGGTTTCACCCTGGAAGTGTGTGGCACGCTTCGGAAAGCGTGGGAAGTTGAATCCACGTTACATTGGCCCGTTCAAGATACTGCAAAGGATTGGGCTTGTAGCCTACAAGTTGGACCTACCTGCTGAACTCAATGGTGTTCACGATACATTCCATGTATCAAATTTGAGAAAGAGTCCAACACAAGAAACAGTGATCATTCCTGCTGACGAAGTTCATATCGACGACACGCTCCACTTTACCGAAGAACCCGTCGAGGTTACGGATTGGAAAGTTAATAAAACACGCAGGAGTAGTGTCAAGCTCGTCAAAGTTCGTTGGAATGCAAGACATGGGCCTGAATTCACGTGGGAACGTGAGGATCGTATGAAGGAGAAGTACCCCCATTTATTTCCTAAGACCCCTGCAACTAGAGGCAGAGCCTAAAATTTCGGGACGAAATTTATTTAACGGGGGGAGAATGTGACAACCCTCACCAAACCAGGTATCCGTACGAATTAATTAATATTTAATTAATGCTTAATTACTGTGCTTGCTTACAACTGTGGTTAAACTGATTCTTGATTTCTGATACATACATATTCATGCATCATACTTTATTAATGTCACTCTATTATTTACACAAACAGCAGTGACAACCTTGATGCACAAAAGCACAGTGAGCACACTATACGGATAACCCAGTAAACAAGTAAACAGGCTGACATAGCCAGCACTAAACAGACACTGTCTCTGAGGCCAGTATGAGCCGGAATAGTTTACTACACTAGTAGGGAGTGTAGGGAGGTGAGAATTGTTAAACTGCGTCACTAGGAGATAGTTATAGCGACCGGATGTGCCTAAAACATGCTTTAACTACAAAATCCTGCACTTTATTACAAAATTCAGCATTTAACTTAACAAGTAAAGTGCAAAAACGTGGGAAATAATACTAGACACTTTCCAAAGTGTCGGGAATTTATTGTGTCACTAAAAATAATATTAAAGACACTTTAAATACTTATTTAGCACTTTAACGGATTAATATCCAACCGAACGACCGGACTTTACCCGGAACATAAAAATATTGTCAATGACATTGTTTTTCCTCTTCTGAGCTAGTTAGGGTCCTCGAACACCCTAACACCCGTTATAATACACTACACACATAATTCACTAATTAACACCTTTAGTACTTAACTAGTTACTAACTATCTAGTTCAAACCAAACCATAACCCCCCCCCCCTTCAACCGAATCGGTCCCCCAAGGGGACACACTCCTTACTAATCTTGATTATTTTATTGTTGATGCTTAATATCTTGTTGACACAATACACTATGGATATTAGTAATACTTGGTCTATAAGTATGTATGAGAGGTCCACCATTTCATTCATTCATTCAAACACTTAAACAAAATTTGGCACTCTCTCTCTCCCTCTTGTTGAGTTCGGCCGAGAGCTCACACACACCCACCATCACTTTCAAATTTTGATCTTGCTAAACCACTTACATACAAAGGTGCAAGAGTTCATACAAGGAGGCTCGGTGCTTACGGAATCCCAAGGACCTCACTACGTTGCTTTTATCCACCTAGTTTTCGCTTTGATTCTTCCCTAGCCACGAGCTAGTAGTAAGTGCTTCCAAACACTTCCTTGTTCATGTTTAAAGTGGTTAATAGGAGGTTTAATGGTTAAAACTCAAGAACATGCGAAAACAAAACTTAAAGTCTTGCAAGAATGATAAACTAGTTGGTTAAAGAGAAAATAATGGTGTAAAACTTGTGAATCTTGTTTTGTTGTGATTATTTTATGTTGTTGGTTGCTAGAAGTGGAACGGATCATCATCTAACCACGCTAGATCATGTTCATGAAACATGAACTAGCAATATGTATAGTGTAAAAGATACAAGATGATGAACCTTTCCACACATAAACATGAACTTGTGTAAAAGTGATTTGTCTTGTAAAATAGAGTTTTAAACTAGTAGATCTAAAGATCTACAAGTGGTATTTTCGAAGAACCAAGTGTAAGATGCAACCCATGTTTAAAAGCCGGATCTTTCATGAACTAAAAGCGTTTTTGTGAACAAACAAGTGTGTAAACACTTGTGTGACAAAAGGATTTAACAAAGAAATATTTCCTTAATTTTTGACTAAGAAGTTGTAAAATTGCATATTCTTTAAAAATAAAGTTTTCAAGAAACTGATTTTATTTTTAAAGATGGAAAGATCTACTAAATGTGTTGGAAGGTTACTACACAATGTTACACAACTTACAAGTTCATGTGTCTGCGATCTATACTTATTTTTTACTAGTTGATGATTGAATATCGTATGTTGATGATTGGAAAATTGTTGGTTGAATTTTTAAAAGAAAATGATACGCTAGTAAGCGTGGCCACCTCCAGTTACAGAGGAAACTCTGGCGAAATTTTTCCAGAAAGTAACACTTACAAATATTTTTGTGACAAGTGTTATGAATATATTTAACTTGTTTTTCCAAATAAAATTCGCCATGATTTTTATTACCAAATTTCCAAGTGTCGGAGGTGGATTTTCGTAAATGAAACTTGTTAAATATATATTGAGAATATATATTTCCTAATAAAACACTTGTGTGATTTTATGATTATTTTGTGAACTATATGTATATTATTTTTAGAGTAAAAATAATATAACTGGAATACATTGTGAAAGCACGACTCTAAAAATAATGCCAACGCTATCACAAATAAATATTTAAGTTACACCGGTATTATTATTACCACACAAACTTTAAATGTAACTTATGTATTTTCGGAAAAATACTCTTAAATGTGTATTTTGACAAAGTATTATTTTGGAAATTGTATAAAGTAAAATATAATATTTTTGGGAAAAATATGTATATTTTGGAGATAGAATATTTTAGACAAATAAATAAAAATATATTTTATTAAGTGAGACTTAATAATATATTTTTGGAATTACAAAAATGCACATGTATTAAAACCCCCATCCTTGGGAAGGAATATAATTATTAAATAATTAAGAAGTGGAAATACGAAATAGTTGCCTAACTATTTCCCAAAAACGTTAAACCTTAAGCCAAGGCACGGTCATCCGTCTAATAGAAGTTAGTACGTGTAGGTCGTCACGCAGCAGGTTGATGGGGAGATACTATTTCGAGAAGCACTTCAGTGAGTTCATGTCCCCCCCCCCCTTTTCTCTTAACTGTTTTACAGTTTTTATACTTCGGGGGTGAAATACATGTTACTATGATTACGAATACTTTTTACATGGTATGGTTAGCGTAAGGAGGGTTACTACTTAGATCATGTGAGTGGGTAGGCGGGAACTGGAGGCCATTAATCCTCATTGTAGGACCGAGGGTCATTAGCGGTAGATCTATCTGGGTGTAGCGAGCCCAACTCCAGGCCCAACATAATGGACCTCGGGGTGACTTTGAGCCCGACGCAAAAATCTGCTAGGTTTGAGTCTTCCTACTGCACTTCACACATATCAATGGCCTTGCAAACCATTGATGATCTCTTTATTTCCTTATTTGCTACATACCAGGGATTTTATACTTACAAAGGTTTTACATACTCACTTTCACATGAACTCGCTCAACTTTATGTTGATTTTTCAACCTACATGTATTTCAGGGAATTAGGGATCTGGCAAGGTATGCACTGTCGTTACGCTGCGTAGAAGAATGGTGTCATCCAAGTTTAGGGGTTGTGACTTTTGCCTGGACGAGTCACAAGTCTTAAGCTGTGTTTATTTCATGTTTGTGGTTGTGTCTTATGAACAATGTTTTTATTTTGTTGGGATGTAACTCGTTGCATGTGTCAACTTTAAAACAATGTCGTCGTATTTTACTTTTGAAACTTGAATCAATGGATGAACATTATGGTTTTATTTTCATATAGCTTGGTTGTGATTAAACTATGGTATTAAGAAGTCACACCAAATAAACCCATGCTTCCGCAAAGCCAGGGTGTGACATCACGTACTCCTAAATGTTTCGCCTTGGAAGGGGGTGATCCGATTCGGCAAGAAAGGAAAGCTAGCGCCACGATACGTGGGTCCCTTTAAGATTCTGGAAAGAATTGGCAAGGTGGCCTACCAACTCGAATTACCGGTGGAACTCAGCAACGTACATCCGACTTTCCACGTCTTAAACCTCAAGAAGTGCTTTGCTGAAGAAAATCTTCATGTACCTCTAGAAGACTTACAAGTAAACAGACCCTGCACTTTGTGTAAAAGCCTGTAGAAATCATGGATCGAGAGACCAAGAAACTCCGACGCTCACGCATTCCCATAGTGAAGGTTCGCTGGGAAGGCAAACGTGGCGACGAGTTCACTTGGGAACTCAAAAGTGATATGAAAGCTAAATATCCGTAGCTCTTTGTTACGTCTGCTCCTAAATTTCGGTATGAAATTTCCTAAAGTAGGGGAGCCTGCAACAACCCGACTTTTCGGATCGTTACCTGTTTGCTGTCGCTTCGACTTGTAACCGTATTGTACTCCAAGATTCGATAAATAAAGGGTTACGTTATACTAAATACTTTTCATCACACCGCACCTCTATATGCTTAAACACTTATTATTCTCAACGCTTAAGCAACACGAATTACAGAGAATTATTCTATTTAAATTGCCGAGTGTGTTTGTATGGTTATCACACGCCTTCGCCTAAGCTTACCCCGACTAACATGCTAAATCAAAAACGCTGTTATTAGTAGTAGTAATGTGATCACGTGTGTTCGTATGTGTCTTACTTGTGTGTGTTTATTATGTGTATCGTTACTTGCAAACGCTATCGCAATGCTGTCACACCCCGACCGCGTAAAACAACAAACCGCGGAAGAAACGTCGGGGAGTGGAGCGATAGAATTATTGTTTCACAACACATGGTACTTAAAGTTTGGTTTTATTAGAATTAAATTGATTACATTGTCTTAAAAAAAAAGAAAACATAACATAAGTTAAACTACTAAGGCTCGAGTCCGCCTAAGTGTATCACGATCCTTATCATGCATTAGCTCCTTGAACACATGTGAAAATAGGTACATCAACATAAAAATGCCTGTAAGTTACATAGGTTTTGTTGATAAAGGATTCATGACTTATAGTTAAAAGAAGTGTTTACAAAAAGTATTCATGAACCATATAAAAATGTATTCTTTTATAAATCATACGAAAATCGATAAGAAAATCAGATGATATAAAAGAATAATGCATGGTTAAATAATTAACCAAGTAAAAATGAATTTGTATAAATTTTTTCGTTTGTAAAACAATGCCGTGTGAAAATATGTCATTTGTATAAAATGTATCACGTCTTTGTCGAAATGATTTAGATAACGCTACGATATGTAATATCATAAAAGCACTTATATATAGGAAGTACCAGCGGCGTATCCACCATGCTTTTATCATGTTACACACGTCTCGTTATTTAAATAACATACCAAATAAACCACCCAAAATATCTTGTTTAACTAATGTCAAAAGTTCATGTATAACAATGTTTAATGTCTCAATGTCATGTGTAAATCATGTCTTGTATAGCAAATGTCAGGTAACAACAATGTCTTGTATGGAGAATAAAAAGTATTTACTCAAACCACATGTATATGTCAATGTATAAGCAAATGTCTTGTGAAACCAAATGTCATGTACAAAACAATGTCTTTGAATGAACCGTAGTTTAAATCAAAAGTTATGTTTTGCAAAATCAATGCTTTATGGATACAAACATTTATGCAATAATGTTTATGGCATACATTCAAGCCTTGCGACTGTCGGACAAACCCTTAACAAGTTAAAGGCTTATCAATTGTGTATATCAGATTCTGTCATTCCTTACTTCCAAAAAAACCTAGGAATCCAGGAACGGGAGTTGTCAATTCCTATGGTACCACTACATACTACCGAGCGGCGTGATCAGTGTTAATGAACGTATTTTTGTCCCGTTAAACATACAAAATGTCACACCAAATGTAAGCATGTTATGTAAAAACCATGTACTAAGTATGCTAAGTAAACATACAAAGTAGATATGTTCATGTAAATCAATGTACCCATATGCTGAGTAAACATATGCAGCAGAAATGTAATGTAAATCAATGTGTGCGTATGCTGAGTAAACATATGCAATGAAAGTATTTATTAAATTGATGTGCTAGCATGCTCAGTCAACATACATAGCAAAGCATAATTGAAATCATGTACTATATGTGTACTACATGAACATAGCAAGCATATGTCATAAAAACATGAAAAGCACGAAAGTAACAAGTAGGCACATGTGTATCACCCCAAAATATTTGAAAGAGGGAAAAGAGAGGACTAAGTACTCACTTGAGATTGCTTAATAGTCTTGGAATAACAACCAAATAACGCTCGAAGGATCACAGAATTAAACGGCACCTAATATAGGTAACTATGTTAATAAACCGGACCTAAATCGGAAGATCGGATAGAATGATGTTTCGTAAACCAAATGAGTATTGGAACTCATATGATATGGTTTAAAAAAAGCCTACATACTAAGTCGGAACCTATCCTAAGTGCTTATGGCCCGTTACGACTCGTTAAGATAGTTTACGCTACTTTAATGTGTCGTTCGCGCAAAAGCGCGTTTGGACCGCCTAACTAGTCCTATGACAAGTATTATATGCCTTAACATGTCTAATAATATTGCATAATCAGTTTAGATGTCAAAATTTAGGTTACATATGCTTAAAATGAAATTATGCGTAAAAAGGGCATTTTGGTCATTTTCCTAAGGTATATAAACTACCTATCATACAACTAACTAAACTAAGTGACCATAAGGTATAACCTCGGAAGGTTATTCCCTATACAACTATGGTCACAAAACATGTTTGGTCGGATCCTAATGATCGACCAAACGGGTCAGGTTCGAAAGTCTAAGCGGTTGTTAAGACCGCTTATCTTACGACCCTAAATAAGCACTAGACTAAAAGTGACGAGTTACACATGTTAAAACATGTTTAACTAAGTTAGAAACAACTTTGATATCAACACAAAGTGTTTTGATACCCGAAAATAGTTTCGTCGCAAAATGCGCATAATCGGCATTTTGACCAAAACTATGACTCGTCACTGTGCCTAATAAACGTGGTAATCAGTAGGTATAGGTTCAAGGGACAATAACCATTGTGATTTACACTCACGTCGCAAAGTTCAAACGAACTATGTGTTGACCAATCATGGTCAAAGCAGAAAGTCAAACACTGTTTGACTTTCTTGCTTGAAATGCATAACCAAGCATGAAGAAAACTTACAAGAGGTCCAAGCTTGCAATAAGAACACATAATACCAGATTGGAGGCCTTCAACTTAATGTGATGGCCTCTCAAATGTAGATTAGAGAAGAAGAAGATGATGTGCAAGAAAAATGGCCAAAACTCCTTGCTATTTATAGCCAAATTGAAGTCACAAGATCATTACAAGTGTCCTATGAGTTGTCATGATCTTATGAGGGTGTTAACAAGTGTCAAAAGCAGGTTAAATGGTGTCAATTTTGAGTTATGAGTCATGAAAATGGTGAATTTTGGGGTTGCCACATAGCTGCTGATGCAAAAATGAAGATTCTGTCGAAACAGGGGGCTCGCGTGCCGCCAGAACACCAACCCTTAGGGTTCGCGCGACGCTACCACCTACCTGAGCCAGAAACTTTCAAAAATTGGCAAGAATGGTCCCTGCAGCATGTTTAAGCCATTTTTGACGCATTTAAACCCTGTTAACCCATTTTGAAGGCTCTACAAGGATGTTAAAGCATAGGAGACTTGAAACATGCTTGAAAACATCTCGGATGTCGGTTCGTTTGGCCGTACGGTCACGTTATTCGGTTAATTACGACGAAAACTTGAACGGACGCGAAAACGTTCCAAATTGCGCGACGAATGGTATTTTTGCATTCCAATGACTAAAATAAAATACTTTAATGATTACAAAAATTTTTGGATGTCCAGATGTGTTCAGAATGTAAGATATGCGTATAAATGCAAACTTATGCACTTTTGACGCTTTTAGTCCCTATTTATCAATTAAGTTTATTTTCGCATACCGAACCCCTTAAAGCTTATTTCTAAGCTATGTTAAGGTTATTTATGGTATGTTTAGCTTAGTATCATGTTCCCGAGTGTACGTTACTATACGAATCAGAAGACTTTCGGAGTTTGTCACAAATATTCCCTGTTGTCGAATAAACTTGTTTTTGCCATAACAAACCCTTCAAAACTTATTTCTAAGTTATGTAAAGGTTATTTAAGGTATGTTAAGCATATATTGCTATTCCGGAGTGTATGTCATGTTAAACTGATTATGTTTATGCATCTGAAGGGGTAAGGTCCCAAAAACCTCATATCAAGTACTTGTGACCATACCACAACCTCATTTTCTAACCATCCTTAAAACCTTGCGCGGCAGCGCACTGGTTTTACAAAAGGAAATTAAGAAGAAAAGTAAGTAAACACTAGCGCGCCAAAGGAAATTAACAAATCCCTGCGCTGATTCTCCATAAAAGGCTAAAAATTCTAACAAGCACTTCTGCTTAGTAATACCCAGACTTGGATATTATTTACTAAGCTGATACCACACGATAAGGAGTCACACCGGATTATGGCAATAATCTTCTAGAAGACTCATTCACGCACCACCAGACGGTTATAACCGTCTGGGACACGTGTCATCATCCCAGGCAAACCCTGAAACCACGATGATGGCATGGAATTGGAGAGGAATCTCCATTTGCCCATTTTCCACGTGGCAACACCCCAGCCATTGATCTGAATAGCGATCCGTGTGCACTCACGTCAGATTAAGAGGATTAACGGGATGGGAAATAACCGCTTACGGAGTTAGAATCTTCCGTCAACTTTTCAATAACAAGTTTTCCCGCCCATACTCCCGGCTATAAATACGAGAGTAATTCAGGTATGAACTTTAAGTTACACTCACTTCATCAATACTTCTTCTTCTTCATAAACACATACTTATTCTCACACCGGAGTCGGGTTACGGAGAGAACCTCCCTTCTCCCCGTAACGAGGCTAACGGTGTTCTGTTTTGCAGTATTCACCGAAGAAGAAGACTTGTCCCTTTGAACCAAACAAGAGAGAACCACCCTTTTTATGCAGAACGTAACCCTCTGGATAATTTGATTCCGGTCATTTATCCAGTGTTTCTTCATTGGCGCCCACCGATTTCTCTGTTTCATCCGTTTTCTCTCATTTTTTCGATTCACTTTGTTGATTCCATTTAAAAATGGAGGAAACCTCAACTCATCGGCAAGACGGCCCTCGGCCAAATTTCGCTAACAATACCCAGGTTGAGGGAGTTGCAGAAGAAGCCTCGGACGACAATGAGGTGCAATTCAATCATCTAAACACCCCAGGGGTACATCCAGAGATCCCTGTAAACTCAATTCTGCCCCCAGGAGAAACCCCAATCTCCTGGTACGTTAGGTCCCAGGGGGCACTAAATGCAGTATACACACAGCTGTGTGCACAAACTGCTCCCCAAACTCAATCACGAAGGCCAGGATCCCGTGCTCATGCTTCTCAACGTGATGGCCCATCCCAAGTCCAGATCGAAGACACAGAGGTTTACTCTAGATCTCCATTGAGATACGAGTATACTCATTCAGAAAATCGTCGAAGAGAGCATCGAGATGAGTCACACTCTCACAGAAGACTATCAGTTCACACCAGGTTGGGTTCTCAGCGGCACACCCACACCAGTGAATATGATCCAACTTACCGTGTAGGAGAAAGTGCCATCGTGTTTAGTCGGTTACAACCGAATTACAACAAGTGTAGACCCCGCGCGGTTTACAATCCCGAGGCTAAGCACAATTATGATCTGATTTATCGTCCTGCTGAGGCGGCGGAGAATTCAAAATTTATTAGCGAAATCGCTCTGGCTCCACTAGAGAAAGCAAAGCTACCGTCTAACATGGGCAAGTTCAACGGAATGACAGACCCTGACGATTATCTGCGGGTTTTCACAAACGCAGGGCTGGTAGGAGGCTGGACCCTACCAATGTGGGGCCACCTTTTCGTACAAACCCTTACAGGCGCTGCAAGAATCTGGTTTGATAACCTACCCATTGAGAAAATCACGTCATGGATAGATTTGTGTGAGAAGTTTCTGGTTCATTTCAGCCAGCAAAAGCGATCCATCCGCGACACAGCGGATGTGATAAACATCTGGCGTCATGATGATGAAAGATTCGAAGACTTCATCACTCGTTATAACAAAGTGGTACTCGAGATCGGGGACGTCCATGAGCAGCTGATTCGCGCCCAATTCAAATATGCAGTCAGGTGCGACGATATGATAAAAGTCCTGTCTGGGACGGAAGGACTCCCGAAGAGCTGGGAAAAAGTGATGGCGGCTAAGGTCTACGCCCAAACAGCAAAGAATCTCACCACCAACAGGCCGCCACCACCGCACAATCGACCCTCAGATTTAGGCTCAAGTGGCGGGAGGAAATTTAAGAAAGGTTGGAGCGATTCTAGCTCAGGGAACTATTCATCCGAGGATGCTCGAGCCACAATCAATAAGCTCGCCGCGCAGAGAGAAGCCAAACAAGAGAACAGGGAGAGACAATGGACTCCCTTAACCAAAACTGCTACGGAAGTTTTAAGCACGGAGGATTATCAGTTTAAGCCTCCACCACCCATGAAGAACAAACGTGGACAGGACCCAGCTCAGTATTGTGATTACCACAAGGACAGTGGTCATACCACCAATAATTGCATCTCCTTGCGCACCGAGATAGAAAAGGCGCTTAAAAGTGGTGAGCTCGCTCACCTACTACAAAACGTGCGCAAGGACATTAAACAAATCACTAGGGGCAAAGAAGGCCCGAGCAAGAAAGCAAAAAATTAAGAAGGAACTCTATGATCTCCTCGCAGAATGGAACAGACTCTACAGTTTATCAAGATTAAGCAGGAAATAGAGTGTAAGTTAAGTCCCATGTATTTATCTTAATAGACTTTGTAACGGCCTCTGCGCCTTATCCCGAAATAAACAACAAAGTTTCTATTATTCTTGTGTTTTTTCTTACAAAGTGCATGCAATTTCTTTTGGTAAGCGCAAAAAAATTATGGTTAATATAATACAAGTCTCATGAACGGTCAAGTGATTACATCACACAAGACCACACGTTCACACATGAGCTTTATACCACCTTCATTCGCCTTACCTGATCAAAGTAATTGTACCCATGCAAAATATTGTAAACTAAAACACACATCATACTATTCCGGGCGCACCAGTACGCCTTAGAAAACTATCAAACACGGCAGTGTTTCAGTGTACGTTACTTGCGCGGCAGCGCATTAACAGAAAAGGGGATACGCATCCCAAAGGACTACAAAACATTGTTCAATATAATTACAAAAGGAAACCTACGCTAGATCTTCGTCTTCATCTGGGAAGATTTCCTTTAGTTGCGCCACATGATCTTCGGATTGCAATGCAACATTTATAAGATCCATGACAAGAAGCTACAAATTGTTGAATTATGTTTTTAAAGCTGCAAGAGCGGCACCAGTGTTAACACCATGAGTAGCAGATTTACTAGTATCCCAATCAACTTTCAAGGCGTTAGTCACATGGTTTGAACATTCCGCATATCCCCTGCAACCAGTCCCGGCACACGCGCCAATCTGAAAAAGTGTCACCCTTCTTCAGATTCCAAACAGGGACATGAATGTCGGAAGCATCCTTTTCCAAATAGGTTCTATAATAATAATAATCCCCCAGAGTCTCATCTGGGTAGATTGGAGAACTCTTGCCAGCAGCAGAGAATGAGCCTTGGTCTTCAGCAGAAACTTTCTCGATGTTTTCAGGCATGAAACCAGAAGCTTTAGAAGGAGAAGTTGTAACAGGGATTTCTTCAGCAGCTTTCTTTTTCTCCGAATCATGAGCGGCAAGTTCAGGGGCTTGTGGGTTACCAGCATCATCCGCAACCTCGGGGCTAATAACTTTTTCTGCATTCACAACAACTTCAACAGGCTTATCAGCCCCAAGATCCTCAACCCCATATATAAAATTCATATTTTGATACATCGATTCTGTCTAACATGATTTTCTACTATTTGATGCAGGAGAGCAATAACAGATAAATATGTTTAATAACAATAGGATGAAGCATTAGCTTCGTGTCACACGAAATATATGGGATATACATGAATCATGTGTATTTCCTGATATTGTGTTTCGTGTCACATTATATTTCGTGTATACATAAACAATTCATGCAAAAGCCATGTTTCGTGTGATTACAAAATCAACCGAATGTTGTTAAGTTATGAATGAACATTACATCATCATCATCATATCATGATGATGATGTCATCATAACATCGTGATGATGTCATCATAACATCGTGATGATGTCATCATAACATCGTGATGATGTCATTCTCGTGTCGTATCATTTTGTCGTCACTTGCATCTTGTATGCCGAGTCGAACCGACTGAGGAACGCCGTCTACTTCAGTGATGTCTTGAACGGTCTCGAATATCACTAGCGGCATCCACACTAAGTGCATCAACACTGCTCCCGTTGCACGTGTTGACTACTTTCGTGTGTCGGTCGCGCGCGATAAGAATACATAGAGAGGGAGAAAGAATTGAAGGGGCGATTGTGTTAAGTTATTTCATTTAACTTCAAAGTTAATTGAGCTTAGGTTACAATGGAATTTTTGTTGGACTAATGGCTAAATTGTTAAGTGAATGTTATTTGGTTAAATTGTTAAGTAAAGTGGTTAAAGAATAATTATATATAATGGGTTATATTTTAATAAAAATCGGTGTTTACATATCTTGTATAAATTTATAACATTTTTTCTAAGGGGGGCGGTTGAAAATTCCCAACGGGTGCAGTTGAAAATTTTCAAGGGGTGCGGTCATGATTTTACGCGAAATTTAACCCTATTTTTTTTTCAAGGGGTGCGGCCGCCCACCGACGCCAGTGAGTAGGTCTGCTCCTGGTGGTTATACCACCTATCCATGTGAGCTGGATTACATGCCTTATATGAACATGGATTGTATTTGCAAACCCATATATAAAATTCATATTTTGATACATCGATTCTGTCTAACATGATTTTCTACTGTTTGATGCAGGAGAGCAATAACAGATAAATATGTTGACAATAGACATCAAACCTGTGTGAAAAAGAGAACAAACCTGTCATTTCTAGAGAAGGGATACCAAGTGCCAGGTGTCGTACCTTCATATCTTGTATTCATTATTGAAGAGAAACCAGGCCCTGTTTTCGAAAGTTATGGTAAGGCTCACACTATTTGCACACCTTGGTAGGCTATCTGCACACTTAGGATTTATATGCAGGCACTAGAAAGCCTGCTGCATGACAACCGATTCATTTACGACACCTGATAGGAACCCAAAACCGATGTCGTAACAGAGATTTTCTTTGTTCATCCTTATTCAATCACTATGTGGCGTGCATTCCCGCACGGTTGATCGACGCGACCTACAAAACAAACATCTACAACATGCCATTTGTCCAGGTTGTGGGTATGACGTCGACCAACAAGTCTTTTTGTATCGCACATGCCGTTATTTGTAAAGAACGAAGGGGTAACTACGTGTGGGTGCTTGATCGGATCAAGTCAATGTTGCATGAATGTATGATGCCGCGTGTGAAAGTCACGGATAGAGAGCTTGCCCTAATTAACGCGTGTTCTAAAGTATTCCCGAACGCAACCAGGCTTCTATGCCACTTTCACATCGAACAAAATATAGTTAGACAGTGCAAGAAAGGGTTCAATAAAGAAGATTGGGGGAAATTTATGTCGTACTGGCGGAGAGTGTGCGAATCTACTTCAGAGTCCATGTACAAGTACAACTTGGAGAAAATGTATAACCGACTCGTGGTTGCCAACCGAGAAAGTAAGTGTTCCTTCAACAAACGACTCACCCAATCTATTATATTTTACACACGCTTTTACATTTCATTATTTTATTTTTGCAGGTGTCTTTGATTACGTCTACGAAAACTGGCTCAAAGACTATAAAGAAATGTTCGTTTATGCGTGGACCACCAACAGAGTTGAGAGCCAGCACGCAAATTTACAAAGATACGTTACGCGCGGGAGTTCATTGGAGCGAATAGTAAGATGCGTCATTGATATAGTTGCAACTCAGTATGATGAAATACAAAAAAGTTTCACCGAGAGCATCGACAAAATGATGAACCACCACATACACCCACTATTGGACAACCTACGTGGAAAGGTTTCCCATGAAGCACTTGATTTGCTGGCAAAAGAACTACTGAGGAAGCTGGAGGTGTTGCGGAAACTTAACGCATCATGTGGTTGCCATATGTGGCTTAGATGTGGATTGCCGTGTGCTTGTAGGCTGGAAAACTACAAACGTACAGGTAAAAAATATTAAAACTACAAACCTTTTGTTATTTTGTACGATTTAGCTGTTTCTCACACCGTATTAACTTAACTGTGCAGGGCGTATGATACAACTCGACGACATAGATGTATTCTGGCGTAAGCTTGACTTGCTCCCGTGTAAACTGGTAGACGATGAAGTGGATGTTATAGCAGAGCTTAATAATGTGCGGCAACATTTAGAGGCGCAGTCCCCCGTTCAGCAAAAGAGTTTACTTTCGAAGATAAAAGCGGTCTTCACCCCGAAATCGTCAACCAAGAAACCACCGATCGTCCAGCAAAATACTCGCGGTCGGCCTACATCAAAGAAAGTACAAGAAAGGCTAGATGAAGCTGCGAGGTTAGACGAAGCTACGAGATACAGCTCCTATGGCGAGGACAGCAATGTATATATCACTTCCCCCAAACATAGGTACGATTTACCTCGACACAGCTCATACGTACCGTCAGAGGGCTCTCGTGGAACTGGTTCGGTTGTAAAGTCTGAAAAACCTAAAATGCAACGAAACAGTTCAACGAGTTCTAAAAAGAAGGATACGCGGGATAATCAGGGTTTTCCATTAATGAAGGGGGACGAGCACTTGTTAAGCATTAAGAGGTTTAAGAATCAAATTCCATCAGAGTTTCGCTCTTACATATCGCGTATACAAGATGTGACCCCAGACGGTCATTGTGGGTACAGGTTTGTGGCTGTCGGGTTAGGTTTTACGAAACACGTATGGCCCCATATTCGAAGTGATTTACTACTGGAGATTGACCATAACGAGCCGTGTTGGAAGCATGTATTCGAAAGATATAACGAAGGAGACTTTAAACGAATACGTAACAGCATCGAATGGCATTCAGTGAAAGGGTGCGATCCAAGTCACTGGATGGAAATGCCCCACGTAGGGCTTCTCGTAGCGCAAAGGTATAATATTGTCCTCCACGTGCTAAGCATCGAAGGGAGCTCTACCAACTTCTCATTAACCGATGCCCCACTAGATCCACGACCTCAAGCGATAACGCTCGTACATGTTCACGGGGGACACTTCATACATGCTAAGTTGGAAGGAGACTACCCCATGCCTTTAGTGACCCCATTGTGGTCGACACATCGATCAATAGCTGCGGAACGGTGGGAAGAAATGTATAGACCACGGTTACAGCACTACTACGAGTTAACCAATCCTAAATCAGACTCAGACAAAGACCGAGAACCGAGTTTAAATGTTATCGAAGATTAAGCGGAAACTTGTATTTTTGTAAATTGTAGAAATTTTTTAATTTCTAAAGTTTGTATCATTTTTAATTTTTATAATTAACAATTTTTGTATTATTTTTAGCTTTTCTAAATTATATTTGTATTATTTATCAAATAATATTGTTTTGTGTAAATATAAACAAAGAAAAACACAAAAAAATAAAAAAAAAATGGATCTTTATATACGCTGCGTAGAGACCCCTACGTAGCGTATGAGATGCAAATGACAAAACAGCCCCTGTTTTTGGCTTCGTATTGCCTTAACACAAGGGCAAAATGGTAAAATGACTACACTAAAACGCAGCGTATTGACCCCTACGCAGCGTCTGTAAAAGGCGGACAATTCCCCCCAAAATCAAAGTTTCAAAACCTAAATATGTTAAATTACCATTTTGCCCTTGTGTTTGGGGCTATACGAAGCTGTTTACAAGGGTAAAAAGGTCATGTAGGACCTTTGTACACGCCGCGTAGGGGTCTCTACGAAGCGTATCTAAAGGTCAAGAGAATGACCTTTATACCCTTGTATCAATGCTTCGTATAGCATTGATACAAGGGTATAAAGGTCATTCTGTTGACCTTTAGATACGCTTCGTAGAGAGCCCTACGCAGCGTATGCAGAGGTCTTAGATGACCTTTTTACCCTTGTTATCAGCTCCGTATAGCCCCAAACACAAGGGCAAAATGGTAATTTTGGTGAAGTCAAACTGCTTTTTGACTTTTTTATACGCTTTGTAGGGATATCTACGCTGCGTAGAGGTTCTGATTTAAATCAGGGAAACCCCTACGCAGCTCTGTTCTTCCCCAAATATCCAAAACACACACAACCGAGTGACATACGAAGGCGACTGAAATAATCAACCGTATTCGACATGAATTCAAAGTATAAAACAGGTACTTACTCAACCTATTTAAGTAATTTTGATTTTTTTTTTGTATTTTATCCGTAAATTAGATGTTTTTTTAGGTATATTAGGGTTTGGCTAAGCTTTGATGTTGCTAATTTGTTAACTGCTTTTTGTTAAATATTCCTGATCCTTGTTTTTGTGTCTTAGGGTTTCACCTTTTGCACCTACCGATTAAGTTTCAAGCCTACTAAATCCTTGTTATTCTTCCAACAATTTGGATTGTTAATTAACATTGTGAGTACTCTGCTTCATGTTATTTTCATTTAATTGTTGCTTACAAATTTGCATGGATAAGGTTTTGGAAGAAAACTCTTAGTTTTAGGGTTGTATGTGAAATTTTAGGTCTTTTTAAGCTCGTAGTTTTCAGGTTTGTGTATCTGTTAGAAGATGTGTTTAAAGTATATTTATGATGATAATATGTTAGTTTCGTTAAATCATTTTGCCAATGGTAGCAGTCTGTCGTGTCGGGTCGGGTCAAGTTATTCATATGGGGTCGGTTGAAAGTGAATCTCTAATATTGTTAGTTTTGTAGTTGACAATAGGGGATTAGGGTCTTGTTAAGACTTTATTGGATAAGGATTAGTAATGTCATTAGAGCAGGCACAAACTGAAAGTGAGACAATTAAATAAGGGATTCAGTTTCTTGTTGGTTTTTTGCATTTTGATGATTCATGTTGAACTGCATAGATTTTTCAAATTGGTGTTTATTTTATTATGCCTGTTGGAATTTGTTGAATATATCGGCATAAATGGTTTTGTAATATGGTTTAATTGTAAACCTGTTTTACTATGGTAGCCGAACAACATAACATAGCAAGCTTGGTTTTAAAAAGCGCGCCTAAAACAAGAAGCTCTAGAAAAGCGCATGTTTTTTAGGTAAAATCGCTGCCGTTTGCGGCTGCTAATGCAGCCGCAAACGGGCGTTTAAACGGCTACAAACGCAGCTGCAAACGGCTCCCGTTTACGGCTGCAAATGCGGCCGCAAACGACAGCGATTTCGCAGCCGTTTGTGGCAGCGATTTCCCAGTGGTGTGTTGTTTCCTCGTGAGGCTTGCAACCCTTATCTCATGCCATGTTTTCTAAAAGACATGTCAATTGATAACAAGGAATAGCTACCAATAACTTTGAATCAAAATGGCATGAGGGACTAGTCTAACAGAGGGAATGTTAATGTTATAATCTAGGTCCTTAGTTTGCACATTAATATGTCACACACATAATACATACTATAAGTTCATATATAACTAAACTAAACTTAGTCAAACACAGGGAATGTTAGAAATGTTCTAATCCAGGGTTACTAGTTTTATTATAATAATAATATAAAGTATTATTTTATACTTAGTTAAAGGTGGTTATTTGGTGGCTAAATATGAACCCCATTGCAATGGCACATTAAGCACCTTTTCATAGGCATATAAACATGTATTTAAGTGTACGAAAATTGTCTGTTGCATGTGTGTTGTATTCATTCTTTAAGGCTCTAACTATTTGCACACCTTCGCAGCCGTTTCCGGCCGTGTTTGCAGCCGTAGACGGGCGTTTAAACGGCTGTAAACGCAGCCGCAAACGGCTGTGATTTCTCGCTGCCGTTTGGGGCTACGTTTGCAGCCGTTTAAACGCCCGTTTACGGCTGCAAATGAGGCCACAAACGGCAGCGATTTCGCAGCCGTTTGCGGCGGCGTTTGCAGCCGTAAAAGGGCGTTTAAACGGCTGCAAACGCAGCCCCAAACGGCAGCGATTTCGCAGCCGTTTGCGGCTGCGTTTGCCTCCGTTTAAACGCCCGATTACGGCTGCAAATGCGGCCGCGATTGCAGCCGTAAACGGGTGTTTAAACGGCTGCATACGCAGCCGCAAACGGCTGCGAAATCGCAGAAAACTGTCTTATTTTAAAATACAGTAAACACTCGTTGGTTTATCTAGTAAATTTTTTGGTTTTCAGGACGAGAAAGATGGATGATGAAATGGAAATAGAAGAAATTAATCCGGAGCAGCCGCAAAAGCTGAAGCGTCCACCGACGGATCCTCTCCCGAATCACCCGTATTTGGAGTTTCCTCCGGAGTCCGACGCTGCTCTCTGTTGCGACAAGCTTCGGAAGATGCACGTCGTTGCCCATTTTGCGGTTTCTTGGAAAACCCTCCGGGAGCTCGCGACTGAAGATTGGGCGCGGGAGTTTGTTCCCCGTGATTCACCGTGGGATCGACTGTTTGAGCTAGCGCTTACGCCGAGCTATAGGGAGATACTGATCGAGTTTCTGTCGTCGTTCGAGTTTCATCCTCGTTGGCCAGATCAGGTTGTGGACCCCGCGCAGCCCCCTCCCCCGCCCGAGGTTTCTTTTCGCATGGCTGGCCAGGCCCGTTATATGTCACTTGCATAGTTTGCGGTGCATAACGATTTATATACGGAGGCTGGGATCGCTACGGATCTATATACGACGGTACGTTTAACACAAATTTAATATATAACATTTAAGATTTAATATTAATTTAACGTTTAATAAACATTCGTGTAAACATGGGTTGGTAATGGTTGATAAACCCACGCTTTTAGGGTTTTGGGCTCAGATCGCGGACATCGATCATTGGGACCACCGACAATACAAGGGGAGGGTTACGGTGATTAAGGATCCGCTCTTCAGGTACGTTAGTTATTATATTTTTTTTTAAACCTAAATTGTTTTTTTTTCTAAACAGAAAACTGTTTTTTTTAAACAGCTTTTTTTAAACATATATTTTATATTTTTTTAAACAGAATTTTTTTTAAACAGATTTTTTTTACGATCTTAGTTTTGACGCTCGTAACGCGTGTACGGTCCTAACGAGCGTCGAAACTAAGTTCGTCGTTAAAATATATATTTTTTTTATTATTTAGTCGAAGTCGAACCGTAAGGCGCGTAGGTCTCTAACGAGCGTCGAAACTAAGTTCGTCGTTTTATATTTTAACGACGAACTTATTTCGACGCTCGTTAGGGACCTATGCGACTCACGGTTCGACATGGACTAAATAATAAAAAAAAATATAATTTAACGACGATCTTAGTTTTGACGCTCGTAAGGCGCGTACGGTCCTAACGAGCGTCGAAACTAAGTTCGTCGTTAATTTTTTTTTATTATTTAGTCGAAGTCGAACCGTAAGGCGCGTAGGTCTTTAACGAGCGTCGACAAAAAACGGTTTTTTTAAATAGAAAATATTTTTTTTTAAACTTAAATTGTTTTTTTTTTTAAAAACTGTTTTTTTAAACATAATTTTTTTAAACAGATATTTTTTAATTATTTAGTCGAAGTCGAACCGTAAGGCGCATAGGTCCCTAACGAGCGTCGAAACTTAGATCGTCGTTAAAATATAAAACTTCGATCTTAGTTTAGATACTCGTTAGGGACCTACGCGCCTTACGGTTCGACTTCGAATAACTAATAAAAAAAATATTTTTTAACGACGAACTTAGTTTCAACGCTCGTTAGGCCCGTACGCGCCTTACGGACGACGTCGACTAAATAATAATTTTTTTTTATTATTTAGTCGAAGTCGAACCGTAAGGCGCGTAGGTCCCTAACGAGCGTCGAAACTAAGATCGAAGTTTTATATTTTAAAGACGAACTTATTTCGACGCTCGTTAGGGACCTATGCGACTTACGGTTCGACATGGACTAAATAATAAAAAAATATAATTTAACGACGATCTTAGTTTTGACGCTCGTAAGGCGCGTACGGTCCTAACGAGCGTCGAAACTAAGTTCGTCGTTAATTTTTTTTTTATTATTTAGTCGAAGTCGAACCGTAAGGCGCGTAGGTTTCTAACGAGCGTCGAAACTAAGATCGAAGTTTTATATTTTAACGACGATCTTAGTTTCGACGCTCGTTAGGGACCTACGCGCCTTACGGTTCGACTTCGAATAAATAATTAAAAAAAATATGTTTAAAAAAAATTTTGTTTAAAAAAAATCTGTTTAAAAAAACAGTTTTGCTGTAAACAGTTTAAGATATTCGAACAGTACCCGGGTATTTCCACTTATTTAAGCTATAATATTTTAAAGTTATCCGTATATACGCTTTTCAAAATTTTAACATTATACGCTTTTCGACGACATCGACTAAATAAATTAACGACGACGTCGACTAAATAATAAAAAACATTATATATTTTTAACTCGTTATATATTTTAAGCGAATTAACGTTGTAACCGGGTGAGAATTTATACCACAAGTAGGCCGAATGTTGAAACAAAATTCTGGAAGGTTATATACGCTACGTATTGGCCTATACGCAGCGTATATAAACCTGGTAAAAGTTTGATGCTTCAAACCTACCAAAATGACCCCAAATTTTCAGATGTTTCATATAAGCAGCGTATAGGTCAATACGCAGCGTATATGGTTAACCATATACGCTGCGTATTGACCGATACGCCTCGTAGACACACCTTGTTTTCTGTGCAACGATTGGTTAGCAGGCACTGAGATCTATGGTCTATCTATGCAGCGTATAGGTCAATACGCAGCGTATAGGGTAATACGCAGCGTATAGGTTAAACCTATACGCTGCGTATTACCCTATACGCTGCGTAGATAAACCCTAATTTTGGCTAGGTTTTGGTGTGCCAATAGACACATTGGTGTGCCAATAGGCACACCCTATGGTAATGATCTTGTTGTCTAGGTGAAGCTTTGACGAATTACACACTATAGCCGGTAACGCTCCCTACAAGGCTTACCTTAGAGTAGAAAACTGACATCAAAAGATTGTTGCCTGTCTTCATAAACAGATTAATTTCCAAAGACATGTAAGTTTTCATATATTTAGTTTATTTCTGTAGTGGCTGTTTTTGAAAAAAGTAAGTTATGCGTTTCTAACAGCGTTTGTGAACGTGAACACACACTTTGGGTTCATATTTTATACATTTAATGTTCCATTTTATGAAATATTTTTTAGTAGACTTTTTGGACCAATAAAACCATGTATTGCTTGCAAGAAGTCTATGTTATGAGATTGATGCTAAGAATTATAGCATAAGGGCTAACATGCGATCATCCAAGCGTCCTACGAAACATCACTAAACGTATCAATATACTCACGTGTCAAAAGTCTTGAAAGTCAACAAATCTCATAGAGACTAACTATAGTTTGTGGTAGGTGGTGAGGAAGCTTAATTTGGATGTAGAGTGGAATGACGCGTGTGTTTTATGAAATGATAACTGTAGGTCCAGATTTCGTCGAATACAAGGATTTCTTGTTTCGAATGGTATAACGAGTGCAGAATCCAAGTTACACCACAACCGAGTGAGAGTATGTATCAATAAATAAAGATATTAACAATTAGCATGTCATATATTGATTAATTCGAGTAGAGTTTCGGTACAATGATTAAACAATGAAAGCTCTCCAATACTCCCTCTCTCACACACACTCACTCAAGCTCATATTCTAAGTGACAGTTAATGTGTTAGTAGGGGTTGCACGGGCTACGCCTCAACCCCGTATTCATAGTGTAAAAATACCCCTCAACTCTGTCTACGTATTATAAAATTTGTATAGTTTTTCTGTTTTTATACAAAGGATACCACTGATTCTAAAAAAAAATGAGATACCCCGTTTTTTTGGACTAGATCTGCCATTGTGTATATTCAAACAATGGTTCCATCAAATAAGGAATTACAAACAAAGGACCATGCTCCAAACGATGGTTTGTATGTCACATGCATGGACTTAATGCCTTCACTTTAAATTATTTCCATGCAACTTTTATAATATTCATTTGATGTCACTTGATCTTTGTTCTTCGAGTCGAACGACATCGTTCGACTTCGGTCAGACCCGCACTAGCTGCATCCACAATAGTCCATCAACAATAACTTGTGTTCATTGAACCACACATTCCTCACAATATACATTCATTTAGTTTTTGGATCAAGACATCAAGATGAGAAATCCTAATAAAACTCACGGAGTAAAACTAAAATCCACTTAGGGGATTATACGAAAACAAATACATTCAAAGATTTGACGATTGGTATAAGTTTAACAAAATGCATAAAATGATTAATGGAAGAGACAATTGTGATAATTTTCATAATTGACATGAGGACAAAAATTTGGGTCAACTTTTTTATCTGGCATCGGAAGGGAATTGCCAGAAATCATGGACCTATAAGACTAGTGGGTATGGATAGGCTCATCCCCATGAGGATGGGCCGCCACATCAGCGCCACGTAGAAGGGGCTTGTAGAGGATGGACCTATGGGGTGGAGGATGGGGCCCCACAACAAATAAAAAATATAAAACTTTATTTGATTTTAGAGAGAGATAGAGAGAGAGGAGAGACAAAGATGAGAGAGAGAAAGAATTGGGCCCGTCATCATCGTCTTAGACTAGCCGGGTTTCACACGACGGGGCGAGGGGGGCGGTGTGGGAGACCGGCGCCGGGCCTCGCCGGACCTAAGCCGGCCCCCATACCGCTTGGTCTAAGGTCTACAATCCTTTGTTTGGATGTTCTTTTTTTCATACGCCACTTTAGAAAAAAAACAAAGAAAAAAAAACACCTTCAAAATCATCAACCATCGCCGTCTATGAAATCCAAACTTGATGCAACATTGTCTAGTTTTATATATTACAGGCGCTCTTGATTATCTAACCTTATATAAAACAATATTTCTTCCACAATTGTATGCCGATCAACATCATGCCATTCATCACAACTAAAACCCAAAAAAAGAAAAAAAAAAGTTAAACAGAGAATTAAGATATATTAATCATGTTAATTAGTGTTGAACAAAAGAAGTTACCAATGCCACCAAATAATGTAATCCATCGCGGTCCATAAGACAACTTCACATGCCATTCATTGTTGGATGTGTCCTAACCAAGAAAGAGTAGTCTGATCATCATTCATGTAAATTTTGACAAGATGTCTATTTGAAAGCTCACTTAGAATATTTCACAAACATACAATACACAGTCAGTCATATGGCACATATTCGAAATGCAAACAGGAAAATGATAAAGAATTATAGAATGTACGTGGTTTGGTACACAAACGCACTAGCGTAATTTTACTATCTTGTATTAGTTCCATAAATGAATCGTCACCTCTTCCTACATACATCGATAGGTTTTGTTAGATTTTTAAAATCGAAGAGGATTAATACCAAATCCTAACGCCGATGACTCATTATCTCTATATGTATTAATAGAGATTTATAGGGTATCTGCATCTAATGCTAATGCCGATTAGGCTCGTTCACCTTCATGTCACATTAATCTTTTATTTAGTACTCAATCCTACTCTGAATTAATTCCGTTACTTGACATATTATATTGCTTTAACATTTGTTTTCATCCATACTTGTCCCAAGAGCATCAAATTTAATTCACTTTGAGATTTTATACTAGATTTACATTGCAAGTGTCAAGATCAACGGTATACCCAGGTAAATCAAGCAGGTTTTCACTTCACATATCGGACAACTTGTGAGGTAAGTTTGTTTCTCCGAATATAACCATCATAACTAAAACTAAAGAGTTCATTAACATATATTACGACCCTGATTGTTATAAAGATCTACAAACCTCATTTATAGAGTTAAATTTGAATGCGCTGACCTATCTAGCCACAAAAACTTCAACCAATAACCTCACTAATGAACAACAAACATTTTCTGATTGCATGCTCGATCTTCCTGACCAAATAATTAATGACTAACCTTCAAAGAACTAGGTGTAGGTCAAGATCTATCAACATGTTTAATCAAGAAAGATGCCGCAGAAAGATGAGATATCTCTTTCAACTTATGTCCAGGAAAAATGATTTTAGTAAATTTTCACGCGTCTAATACTATGTATGTTTTAAATGTGTAAAATCTTGAAACACATGAATGTGGCAATAGAATCAGAGTTATAAATTGAGGGGCATCAACTCATTTATTCTTAACAATATTTAAAAACCTTCAATAAAAAATGTTTGGAGTCCCTCTCTAGAACACACTCGATTTTTTTTATCAATAAAGTTGTGCCAAGTTTCTATTAGGAGAGATGCATAGCTTTGAAAGTATGTTATTCTAAAGAGAAGGTGCATCTTGGAAGCATCCTAGAAAACGGCAAACCATCTCACCATGAAAGGCGAAACACAAAATCATTTTTCTAACTTAAAAAATGTGATGTATGTAGGAGAAAACTATGATGATCAACCTAGGCTGTTATGTGGACAACAATGCCATCAAATAAACAATTAACCTAAAGAGCAAGAATTAAGGACAAAGACGCCCTTGGTTTGGGTGATTCATATTTTTATATATGAACCTTCTCAAGCTTGAACAAATGCTAACATGGATCAAACAAAAAAAATACATTATGCTATACATGTAATATATACGGGCATGTCCACACCTTTTGAAAGGTGAAATCTATATTAATACGTAGCTACAATACGTTCCTCATTAAGTACTTAACATATTTGCCTAAGTTAAAATGATGCTAGCACTTTTTACATTATTCACCATTAATGCTTTTGTCTACACTGCAAATAGAAGAAGCTTGCATAACATGTGTGTTTGTGATGTAGTTGGTTAAGAAAGTTGGGGTAGTATGTATAGATGACCGGTGGTACGTAGTTGTTTGGGGTAGGAATGGTACTTACTTTAACGGGAAGCAAGGTTATGGTATCGAGTTGGGTAGTAACATTAGTGAGATGAGGGGCTAACACATTAGTTGTTAAAGCGTTACTTGGCTTTGTATCGCTGAATGAAAACTCAGCTTTATGCCCTTGGCATACCACACCACTAAACGTTGTGGCACAACCATTGTTCAACGGATGTCAAGGTAACACAAAAAGCTAATACATATCACCATATAAACAACATGATGTTGTTACCTGATCATTAAATTGAGAGGTTGTCAAAACAACATGGTTTTCTTCAAGTAGTAACACCGGAAAAACACAACGACCTCTTGCCAGCTTACACATGTAGTACGCCTTATTGGTATCATAAATCAAGGCCCTTCCACTGATGTTTAATTCCACCTGTTCAGATGCATAAAAGTAAAGGTAAAAATCACCAAGTCAAAAATTGATATATATTTAGATGATGAATAATCATCTTTTAAATATGTTCACTAGACTAATTCTTGAAAGTGAAAAATATAAATTCTGTGAAGTAATTATTCACACAACATTAAATCAAGCTAATGTACTCAAATGAAACTGGTAACTTAGCTAGTTATGGTTGTCTCATATTGTACATATCAAGGAGCAAGAAAACAACAAGAAGTACCAATAACTGTTGGAAATCAGAGGTGAAATTGATAAAGACAAAGGGAAACAACACAAGTTACTTGTATGATTCCACTAACGTTTTCATACAGATTGATGTATGCATATATGCACATCGAACTGATGCCTTCTAACGTCACAACTAGCGTGATGAAAACATCATTACCCTAATGACCTAATTACATTTTAATCCCTACCTTGGCACAACAAACAATTTTGACCTAAAACATAATTTACACCAATGACAGTAGACATATATAAATTGGAACCTGGAATATAGTTAATTAATATAATAAATACAAATTTCTAGCTTACCTCTTCCATCTCAAGGTTTAGATTCTCCACCGTAATGTAGTAATTTCCAGAAAGTAAAATATTTTGTTGGATTATACCGTTTCCTATTTGATCATAAAATCAATATAACAATAAGAATACCTCAACATAGATCAATAATATTGATATTCAAACTTTCATTCTTACCTTGAATGATGTTCCAGGAGAGGGTGGGATTTAGACCTGACTGGTCATACTTACATTGGCCAGAAGAATAACAATAACCATCACTATAATCATGCCCATAACCATGATCATTTCCTGCAAAGTTACATGTATCACTGTATAATATAATGAAGAATAATCGGCACACTGAAGCAATCTTAAGTCATCAAACACACTAAAAATCTTCAATTTAACCAATGATGGTCTTTCTTGACCCTTCTAATGTATCTAAGTATATATACTTCATGATTCGTATCAATCATACAATACAACGCTGTTTGCTATAAAATATAAATGAAAGATTTACCATTACTAAATCCCTTATAAACCAAAGAAACAATGATGTAACTAGTTTAAAGTATTCTATTATATAATTATAATCAGATTATGTCAGGTTTGAAGTTAGAAAGTGAAACATACTTATGGATTGTTTCCCTTATGTATTGTATATATATCAAGTAATTATTGTAAACAAACATGTTCTTCGTTTATGTTTTGATCAATCATCGACTGGGATCTACAGTGAGTGATATCTGAGCATCATGATCATTGTTTTCAATCATCATTCCGTAGAGTTCCAGTGAAAGAAGAAAAACGTTGTGTTATTCATCATTAGGAAACAGAATTAGAACGAATTTCTTGTAGTCTATTTATCAAATGCAAAAGAAGGAACCCAAGACCGAAGTCATGTATTCATGTTTATCATGATCGGAAAACAGCATTCATTGAAGTGTTTTTGTAAGTCTGGAACTTGGTGACGGTCTGGGTTGAAAGGGAAATAATCAAAACGACTAATGGCTTGAGTTTTAGTGCAAGTTCGGTTGAAATGACAATGCGTTTTGCAAGTAAGATTGAAGGATCCAAAAGCGATCAGTTTGAAATCGCATGGTTAAATGATTGAATTCAAACGAGATCTAAGGTTTGTTGTCCAGAAGAGGATCACCATAGGTTATCTACTTTGCACTTGGATTCTGGAACAAGAAAACACATAAGGAATTGAAAGTGAGCGAATTGAAAGTTTCACATGTTGCGAATTCTCATCGCTAACAATTGAAGGAGAACCAAAATCCTTTTCAAGCCTTGATGTCAGAGATGTAACTGTAAGTTTCACCCAGGATGTTGACAAAATCGAATAAAACATGCAAGATGGCCAAGAGGGAATCACAATTAATCTCACAAGGTTAAAGTTGGTTGATGGTTCATGGAAGAAAAGTTTTATTTTCGACGACGACGGTAATAACCCCACTCAATCATGGGCAAATACAATCAGGAGAGTCAAGCCGAAATTGCAACTGAGAGTTCAGGATTGAGAATCAAGTGATAAAGGAGAATGGAATTCAGATCAAAATCATACTCAGGTTGTCATAAAGACGCAATCGAGGTTTCAAGCAAGATTAGAGGATTTAGAGATTGTCCTCATGAAGGCCAAGAAGAAATCTAGATTGATCATGCTAACTAGAAGATGATAGATGGATCAAAACAAAGAAGCAATTCAAGTCCGAATCACAAGTAGAAGAATCAACAATTAGAGGGTGACTGCTAGCCTTAATTGTTTGATACAACTTTAATACAAAGTTTAGAGTCAATTGTGTAAACAGTGTGTTGTATAGTTTGGAGTTTAGTATGTAATTATAATTAGATTGGGGGTCATTATATTAGGTTTGAAAGTTAGAGACAGAGACATATACATATGGGATGTAGGGTTGTGATGTTTCAAGATGGATGTGCCGTTTCCCTCACATATGTGTATAGATCGAGTCAGTGTACACTTACAAGGTCGATTGGTTAATTCAAGATTGTATTTAAGGGTTCATCCCTAATTTCTCTTTGATCTTAGTTTCTGTTCATGATTGAAGGTTTGATTCATTTGTCGTTTGGGATGTACAATAACTTATGATTTATCGATAAATGAATAAGATGTCTGAGTTCCAATACTTTCTATGAACTTGGTGCTTAACATATACTCTGATTGAACTAAATGAATTGGCAAAATAGATGACTTGTACATGAAACTAGTTGTCTGAATTAAGAAGCTGAAACAACTTAAATTACCGTGAGCGATCGTAAGAAACAGTTTTGAAGAACTGATTACACTATAAGAAATATTAATCTGTGATCCCTCATTCAAGAAGTACATCCACTCCTGCAAAAAAGGAAGTAATTAAAATGTTTTAAAAGAATTTTTATTAACATGAGCAAATAACTGAAATTCCAAGAACTTGCCTTCTGGGTATGGGCTTGAACAGATGAATAAAGTACCTCAGACCAAGTACTTATAACTAGAGGCGGTTCCTTGTTAAACCGGTATATTGTTGGACCAACCTTGTCTTTGTCTATGGATCGTTGCTCCACCTATTATTACAATTATCAACGTAAAACAATACTACTGAAAGTTAATTGATGGACACTGAAATCTTACACTTATGGTCTCCACAAACAAACGGTTTGGTTGAATCAGGACGGATGAACCCGTGGCTACTGTAATTGTCCGACTTTTGTAAGCTTCAAATCCCATGGAGAAGCATACTGTTATAATGTCACACATATATTTACTTCTTAGTATAAAAGGAAGATATATAAAAATGGAACTAATAACAAGCATTCTACATGAAATTGATGTTCTAGTACATCTATTCCACAAGAAGATACACAAAAATGGTAATATTAATATTTAATAATACATTACAACATTTGAAATCAGGATTTTGTGTGTTCATCTCAAGTCCAAGTTTTATAATTATTCTAAAAATACAGTTTGACCAAAAAGCCAAATCAAGGATTTGTTCACCATTGACTTCTTTGTGAATTCAATTGAATTACAAATTTCAAATAGAGGTACACAAATCATCAGGTTCAAACCTAAACCAGATCGGGTTGTAGTAAAAAAAAGTGAAAACCCATGGAACCGATTTGTGTGGGTTCCTCTCCACATCGGTTTCAAACCGGTTTCTGTTCGTGTTAAAATCCGGGTTCGGTTCACAACCCGGTTTGGATGTCAAAACCCTAAACACAAATAACTGAAGGATGCTACTTCGACAGATATAAAATCCTACTCCACTTGTTATATACAGATAAATAAATCAATTGTGAAAAAATATAAGAAATTTTAATGTATAAGATTTTTACCAAGTGAACATAGTAAGGCAGCAAACGCAATACAAGTCATGTTTATATCTCCGGCCTGATGATTAGGGTTCCGCCAGGACTGCGCCGGAGGAAATTCAGATTGTTCTCCCATAACTTGATCTCTACCATCATCAACATCATTGTTTGAATTATAACCAGATAACCAAGATCCGTCATTGATCATTCTCCATAAAATTAGATCCAAATCATCTTCTTCAACTACGGGTGAAGGAGGTCCATTAGAATGGACATCATCAGAAACAGCTGCATCGACTGATTCAAGGAGCAAAGGAGTTTGATTGGTATCTTCCATTTCAAACCCTAAAGCCAAGAGAAAATTTGTAAAATGTGAGGATGAAGAAGAGTTGATAGGTGCTATAAATACCGAAAACATTTATGAGCAGAATACGATTACAGTAATCTCATGCAACAGAAAGGTGGCATTCAAACAGTGGTGGTGAGTAAGAAAAAATATTTCATAAAAGTATGAGCATTTATAGCTGAATAAATTAATGCAATATAAAATATGACATCAACTTATTAACTGGTTGATATATCAATATAATCAAAGTATAAAAATATTTCATAAAAGTATGAGCATTTAATTACTTATTACAAAAAGTTTAGTGTTACTTTCTGTGTTTGAAAGAAGCTACTCAAAATAACTTTTTAGGTATAAACACGGAGCTCTTGGTAAATACCTTAATAAGCTTTTATACTTTTTTCTACTTTCATATAAATTTATATGTTTCAGTTACTAGAATTAATTACACGTTGTGAATTTCTTACATCACAAAATAAAAAACAACACGAATCTAATATAATATTCATAAATTTTGCTTTGGGCTGAACAAGTTCGGATTACTTTTGGGCCTAAGAATCTTTTTAGTTAAAGGGGTCATGTTTATGTCAAGCTAAAGGGTTGACTCATTTAATCTATTTATTTAATTTTTTTGGTTTTTTCAGTGTTTTTATTCAAAGAACCATAGTTATAAAAGATAATCAAATATTTAAAAATTAAATGGTTTAAATTGTAAAGAAATGTTCATTTGAGAAGAAATTTAATGTGAGAAAAAAAAGAAGAAAGGGCATAATGGTAAAAAACATTAAATAGTTTATAACTCCCCCCATTAATTATCTTATCCCTCATTAATAAGGCAAAAAACATTTTATCCTACACTTTTCAAAATTTATCCTACATATATCTTACACTTGCCGAAATTTACCCTAGTTATATCTAAATTTATCATACACATTTAAGAATTTATCCTACATATACTAAAATTTATCCTACACATGTCGAAAATTGTCCTTTACCCTAAATTATTTTATCTTGAAAGAGTATATTTAGAAGTGAGTTACAAATTTAATTAATTAGCTACTTAATAACAATTATAAATTTACCTATATGCACTTATTAATAACATTAAATATACATATTAAATGAAGTAAAATAGAGCATTGCTATTGGTTTAAAACTTATTCTTTTTATTCTTACAAAAATTTTCTTCTCATTTGAACTCTCTACTTAAATCGTATATCATATATATAGTAGAAGAAGTGATAATTAAGAAAAAAAATTAAAGCCACCATTCATAAAAGTTTTATTTGATACATTTGACATTTTAATTTTTTTTAACCACAAAGAATCTTACGTATAAACTCATCTTGCTCGGGGTTATGTGCAAGGTCGACTCCTCAACCGACATGATACTGTGCCCCCCAATGTGCGGAAACCGGATAGAATTCGTAATCCCTCGCCCCTTGTCAGTTTCGGACCTGGGATTAAAGCCCTAATTCGTCCCTTCACCCATATGTTCCTCGAAAATGGCCAAGCTGTGACAACTCCCATTTTCAGGTTAACACCAAAATCTTTTACGAACTTTTTATACTCTTTATGAATTGTAAATATTCATACGTGTAATTATTATAAACATACAACTTCTAATATATGATATGCCTTCGTACAAACATTAAAAGTTAACTTGTTAACTTTCACACAAATTGGATATTTGGGCCCTCGAGGGACTAGTATGTCATTAATCAAGCTAAACATTCTACACAAGTTACATTATATTGAAACTCGAGGGACTTGTGTGTCAATTATCAAACTAAAAATTTAAAAACCTTTAATATTACACAACCCTAGCAGCCCATAACCTGTTGCGATTGTCCCTCCCCTGGTGTCTCTCTCTCTCACGACAACAACATCAGTGCCTCTCTCCCTCTCTTGTTCTCTCTTGTCGCGTACACACACAGCCATGTGTAATCATCTCAGCTCTCTAGTTCTCTCTCGCATACTTCTCTCAATGATCTTCACACCTCGATAAGTTTAGCCTTGTTAATCTTATGAAACACTAGTAGTTAGGGCTGCTATGGTTACATGTAATGCTTCCGTAAAAGTCGGATAGAATAGATCGTTGTGTATAGATGCTTAGGTTCCGTAAGGGACTGTTAGTGGTAGTTTTGTTGATGCATATTGTGTGGATGTGTCGCGGATCGGTTTGGTTCGATTCGGTTTGTTTCGGTTCGAGCCCGACGTCGCGACATTCCTCCGTCGCACGCCCTAGATATCGTCACACGAAGCCCTATGAGTCGCGAGTTGACATCACCATGACATCACCATGATGATGTCATATACTTTGACTAAATGCATACTATTGAAATTTGTCATGCATGTTATTCTCACGAAGACTCCATATATTTGAAATATATTTGAAACCCACGAAGCCTCCACAAGACATTGGACAAAGAACTGACCTCAACAAACCCTCTGTTGGACGAACCCTATGCATGACGAACACTCTATGCTTTGTGACGAAGACTCTGGTGAAGAAGACTCATGTCAGCGAAGACTCTCCTGGAAGAACACTCCCTGAATGCCACGGACACTCCATATCAACGAACAATCAATTAATGTTCGTGGGATTTCTTGTAATGAAGACTCCAGGACGAAGACCGATGGTTCGCCACGAAGACTCTAGTCTTCGTGGGCTGGTTAACTCTTCGTGGGCTTCTCTAATTCTTCGTGGATGTGCTGTTATGCTTCGCCTATACAAAGCAGCTTGCATCAACAAGATAAGTAAGAGACACGGACACGAGTGAATACAGAGACACAGACAAAGAGAAAACCCAGTGAGTTTGAGAGTATTATCTTTTGTAATTGTTGTAAACAAACTTTCCGGTGTTAATACAGTTGATATTCAAACATTGAATCTATGTTTGTTTTGTGTCTCGATCTCGGTTTGCTTACCCGGTTGGATTCCACATATCCGGGTTTGTTCGTATCACAAGGATTAGGTTTCTAGATCCTCCGCTAGTGGACCTACAAGTTTTGCTTGCAGCTATTCTGCCACATCTCGATCTCGGTTTGCTTACCCGGTTGGATTCCACATAACCAGCTGTCATTCTGCCACATCTCTCGCATTTTTGTCACCTTTATCTGCTCCTTACACGTCTTAGGACACTTGGGGACATCCTACAACAAATCATAACACTTGGAATGATCTTGTGGATCATCTACATGTATAAATAGGCCTTGCAAGTAAGTGTTTACATTAGTTCTTTTTCATTTTATTTAGTTATTTTGTAGATAAAGTCAAACAGTTGACTTTCTGTTTGACTTTAGCTTCTGACCATTTTGGTCAAAGTAAAGTTCGATCTGAACTTTACTACATGATCGTAATAACATCGGTAGGATCCCTCTGCGATCATACCCTCGGATAATCACGTTTACTAGTTGAATTGTTAAGTTGAGCATTTTCCGTAAAAGTTGAATTTTCGACTAAAATGGAAAAATGGTTTCTATACTTATAAGTTAGATGTTTAAGCATATAAACAAGTTTTATAACTAATATATACTGATAATAACATGCTCAACTTGTCCAATTCAGTTTAGGGTCTCTTTTTATGTCAAAAGTCAAGAAGTTTGACTTTTGCTTTGACTTTTGATTATGACCCGATTGGTGGACGTTTAGACATGTTTTAAACTTTTTTAGGACCACAATTCAGTTTAAGGTCTCTTTTTATAACTCTCTGAAGTTATACCACCTGGTCAGTCCGTTTGATGAGTTAAACGACAAGTCTTGAAATTATTATTGAAAATGACTACAATGCCCTTGTATGGTCAAAGTAGCCAAAAGAATGATTTTAACTAAATCTAACTTATAATCTGACTTCATATCAGTATATAATTTAACTAACAATGTATTTAACTAGTTAGACTTGTCGTATGCCCATCCGACCTTCCGAACCCGTCTTTATGCGCATAACTAGTTATGCGAACCTAGTTCGTATAAACTACGCGTAACGGGTCAAAACCTTTTTAAAACTTTTCAAATTAGAATGCTGGTTTAAATTACCTTTATCCAATGAGTCCTTACACTCGGATAAGTATAAACCACATTCTAATCAATCTACGCTTAATCTAGCGATTAATCATATTCTTACGTAATGGGTCGTGTCAAAAGAACTAACCTATGACCCATATACATTCTAACAGATAGGAAAATCTATTCACTCCGGAATATAGAACCCACCCAGATAATCGGACTTGAGTTTAATACTTTGTCTTTACGGCGTTTACTATATTTGAAAACCGTTATCGGTTGGAAGCTAGCTAAAAGGTAAATACTCTTGACTTATTTTGTTTTTAAACTTGGGGTATGGTGAATACGCCACTTGGAGTGGGTATTACATAAATGGGTCTCCTATGATAACCTATAAAAGTAAGAACCTGATTTAATCCGTTATATTTGATAACTGAAACAATTGGGGGTTACTAGTACCGTGTCCGGGCGACCCGACTCATGAACTATTATGGCCCTACAGAATAACGTGCCGGGGTAGGCATACTGACTGTAAGACATGTTATTCAACTTTGGTGTGTACCTTAATCATTATAGCACTGAAAATAACTGGCTTTGATATCTGGTTCCCATCGTCTGACAAATATGTAAATCTGGTGACAAGATAAAATCTCAAGAAATATTAAATGATTACCTATGGGTTTTCCCTATGTATAAAATAAGTTTTGAAAAATTATTTTCAAAATGAGTTAGTTAATTGAATTTACCAGCGAAAGCTGACGTGTTTTCAAAAGACTAACTTGCAGGTACCAAACCTTGAATGTTAGGTAGGGAATCCAGGTCGGCTATGATAAAGGCTATGGAAAATGCAAATCATCAGGTCGACTATGATAAAGGCTATGGAAAATGCAAATCATAGGTTAAGACCTATGATGTCTAAGCTTTGTTTTACTTCGATCCATCTGTGGTCTATTATCTGAACACATGAATAGTTTTTGTATTTGACTATTAAAAACTTTTAATGATATGAATGTATTTTTACTCTTAATACTTCCACTGCATTATTATTATTTAATTGTGTTAACTGCTACCCGAACGTCACGAGTAAATTTCCATCTAGGCCCACCGGAATCGGGGTGTGACAGAGTTAGTATCAGAGCTACAAATTGAGTGAATTAGATACTATCCTTTTGTGTCTAAACTCAAATATCACAAAATGCAAATTCCATAAGATTATTCTTAGTTCTAGACCTAAACTTAGGACTACTCCTCTCATTATATTATAGCTATCGATGTTTATGAATTTTTAGGAAAAATGTCGCTCGGAAAGGAGACCGATGATGATGATTCCATGTTATTTCATCTGAAGCCAAGGAATCTGAAGCTTCGTACTAAACCCAGGATGTCAGTGCGACCATGCATGAGGATGAGTTCATTACCCTCCACCTATGGATAATACCTTGTTCCCCAAACTAAAACCCAAACTGATAAACCTATAAACTCGACATCAGAACCAATACTGGTGGACGGTGAAGATCCATACTTTCTACCCCCTAACTTTGAAATCCCAAACCTTAATTACACTAGCCAGTTCCCCATTCGAGATCCATACTACTCGTTATCATTGGAACCCGCTAGTACCTCCAATATTCCTCACCTAGAAAACTCTAACAAATCACTAAATTCTCCAACACTGGATGGAGTGAAGCAAGAAGAGGAATAGCTAGTATGACGAAAAAGGGGATGACTAAAGACTCTTTCTCCTTAAGTATGTTTTGTTTGTTTTCAAAAAACTGTGATTGATATAAGCGGTTGTGCTATCAAAGACACTATCAAGTATGTGTCTCAATCCTTCAAGGAGGATGCATTGACCTAGTGGAAGGCACTGATCCAATCCACAGGCAAGGTTGCACTATACAACCTAAGTTGGGCCAAATTCATGGAACTGATCCGCAAGACTTACTGCCTACCTCACGAGGTGGAGAAGGTTGAATCTGACTTTCTCAAGCTAACCATAAAAAACCTCAACTATCGAGCTTATGTGTCTGAGTACAACTTTCTTTCAAGACTCGTTCTTTATCTGATTACACCCGAGTCAGAGCGCATTGCGTGATTCTTTGGAGGACTAGCTTCAAAAATCAAGGGGATGGTTAAATCCTCTAAGCCTGAGACGTTTAGATCGGATGTGGATCAAGCTTTATCTCTCACCGAGGAGGAGAAAAGGGTGAGAGCAGCTGATGGTGATAACACTCCAGCCAAGGATTCTAAGAAGGGCAAGACTGGTTTGAACTATAACCAGTCTAAGCCAACTGAGTTAAAGCCCGAATGCAAAACCTGCAGGAAAAGGCATTTTAGAAAATGCATGTTTAATCAACCCAAAGGTTGTGGCATCTATTAGAAGATGGACCACAAATCCCACGAGTTCAAAGATCTAAAGAATACCACCTGCTATGGGTGTGGCGCCAAAGAGCACATCAAGACTCATTGCCCTGAGTATGCAACTGATGCCAAGAACAAGGCTGCCGATGCTAAGAATGGCAATGCTAGAGCCTTTCAACTGATCACGAAGGAAGATTTGAATGATGCAAAGGTCATAACGGGTACGTTTCTCGTTAATGACATATTTACAAGGGTTTTATTTGATTTTGGAGCCAATAAAAGCTTCGTTGACCATAAGTTTAGCAAACTTCTAAATCTACCCTTAAGAACTTTAGAAGTCACTTATGAGTTCAAAATGGCCGATGGTAGTATAGAAGTAGCTTCCACGATTCTTGACGGATGCGCTATTACCATCAAGAATCAATCTATTCCTATTAACCTCTTGCCTATGAATCTCGCGGGATTCAATATAGTTTTAGGCATGGATTGGTTATCCCATAACCAAGCCCGCATTGCTGTGATAAGAAACTTATCAAAATTAAATCTCCCTCTTGTGATATACTCATTATTTATGGAGATCGACACTACGGATTGCCCGAGGGAACTTCTCTACTCAAGGCATCCAGGTACTTAAAGAGGGGATGTGTCATTTACTTGGCACAGGTGACCATTGACGAGCCGAAGCCAAAAACTGAAGACATTCCAATCATCTTAGAATATCCTGATGTTTTTCCTAAAGATCTATTCGGTCTGCCCACTAATAGGCAAGTCGAGCTTAGAATCGACATTTTGCCTGTATCAGTACCTGTAGCCAGAGCACCGTACCGTCTGCCACCCACTGAGATGAAGAAGTTGAAGGCACAACTTGAAGAACTCTTAGAGAAAGGCTTTATATAGTCGAGTTCCTCGCCCTGGGGAGCTCCTATTCTCTTTATTAAAAAGAAAGACGGTTCGATGCGGATTTGCATCGACTACCGCGAACTAAACAAGATCACGATCAAGAATCGGTATCCTTTGCCAAGGATCGATGATCTATTTGGTCAACTGCAAGGAGCCAGCTATTTCTCAAAGATTGATTTGAGATCTTGATATCACCCATTGAAGGTCTGAAGTGAAGATGTTCTGAAGATTGTGTTCCGAACTAGATATGACTACTATGAGTTCCTCGTAATGCCTTTTGGACTCACGAATGGACCTGTAGCATTCATGGATCTAATGAATCGAGTCTGCAAGTCGTACTTGGATAAGTTTGTCATTGTCTTCATAAATAACATACTTATATACTCACGCAACAAGGATGGTCATGAGAAACATCTTCGATGTATACTCGGATTGTTGCAACTTGAGAAGCTCTATGCTAAGTTCTCCAAATGCGATTTTTAGCTCCGCGATGTCCAATTCTTAGGACACATGATCAGTGAGCATGGTATCCAAGTGGATCCCGCTAAGATCGAAGCTATCTTAAATTGGGAATCACCCGAAACCCCTTTAGAAATCCGCAGTTTCCTAGGATTGACAGGCTACTATAGAAGGTTCATTGAGAACTTCTCTCGAATTGCCATTCCCCTAACTACGTTGACCCGCAAGAATGTAAATTTGACTGGGTTCCAAAACAGAAGGAATCCTTTAAGATCCTGAAGCAGAAACTTTTAAATGCTCCCATTCTAACCCTGCCTGAAGGGATAGAAGATTTTGTCGTGTACTTTGATGCTTTGCACACAAGGATGGGTTGCGTGCTTATGCAGAGAAGCAAAGTGATTGCCTATGCATCATGTCAACTCAAGGTACACGAAAGAAATTACACCACCCATGATCTAGAACTAGGTGAAGTGGTGTTTGCATTGAAACTGTGGAGACATTACTTTTATGGCACAAAGTGTATTATTTACACGAACCACAAAAGTCTCCAACATCTTTTTTAACAAAAAGATCTTAACATACGACAACACCAATGGATGGAACTCTAAATGATTATGAATGTGAGATACCTTACCATCTTGGTAAGGCAAATGTCGTTGCAGACCCTCTCAGTCGCAAAGAAAGGGTTAAAACAATTAGGGTTAATGCCAAGAGAATTGACCTACGTATTAGCTTGACTAAAAAAGCTATTAGAGGCTTAGAAGCAAGCCTGTTAGAGGCAAATGCTTAGACTGAGGGATTAGGTGGAACTGTGGAAAAAATTGACACCTGGAAAGGATGGAATCCTGAGACTGAATGATAGAATATGGGTTCCCATCTACGGAGGACTTAGAGAGTTGATTCTTGAGGAATCACATAACTCGAAATATTCAGTACATCCTGGTGGCGATAAGATGTACCAAGACATGAAAAAGAACTATTGGTGGATGGGTATAAAAAAGTCTATAGCCACCCATGTTGCAAAATGTTTAACTTGTTCGCAAGTTAAGGCTGAACATCAAAGTCCATCTGGTCTGCTACAACAACTAGAGATTCCCACCTGGAAATGGGAAATGGGAAATGGTAACAACGGATCTGATCACCAAGTTACCCAAGACATGTCAGGGCAATGACACGATATGGGTCATAGTCGACAGACTGACTAAGTCGGCTCACTTCTTACCGATTAAGGAGACTTACAGCTCTGACAAGCTAGCTAAGTTGTATGTCGACAACATTGTGTCTCTTCATAGAGTAACGTTGTCCATAGTATTGGATAGAGATACTAGATACACTTCGCATTTCTGGAAAAGTTTCCAGCAAGCACTTGGTACGTGATTAAACTTTAGTATAGCTTATGGGCAAAGTGAACGTATTATCCAAACTCTGGTAGATATGCTACGTGCGTGTATGATCGACTTAGGCGGTAGCTGGGATGAACATCTACCCCTGTTCGAATTCTCTTATAATAAAAGCTATCACACTAGTATAAAAGCCGCACCTTTTGAGGCTTTATACGGGAGAAAGTGTAGAACGCCCGTCTGTTGGGCTGAAGTTGGTGAAAGCCAACTCTCTCGGCCTAAGTTTGTCCTTGAAACAACTGATAAAATTGTGCAAATCAAAGATGGACTCAAGGCTGCCCGAGATAGGCAGAAGAGCTATGCTGATAAAAGGTAGAAGCCTCTCACACTCCAAATCGGGGACAGAGTAATGCTCAAGGTCTCGCTTTGGAAAGGCGTAATGAGATTTGGAAATAAGGGTAAGCTAAGCCCTAGATACATTGGACCATTCGAAATAACAGAATGTGTCAGGTCTGTAGCACTTGTCATGATGTGTTCATGATGTGTTCCATATTTCTAATCTGAAAAAGTTCTTAGCTGATGAAGCACTTGTCATGTCTTATCATGACGTTCAAATTGACGAGAGCTTGAGGTTTATTGAAAAACCTTTGTTCATTGAGGACCATGAAGTCAAAAAGCTCCGTTAGAAAAAGGTTTCCCTCATCAAGGTAAAATGGGATTCCCGTCGTGGCCCAGAAAACGCTTGGGAGGTTGAATCCGAAATGAGATGGAAATACCCGTATCTTTTTTAATAAATCTCGAGGATGAGATTTCCTTTAAGCGGGTGAGGATGTAACACCCTGAAATTCAGTCCAATTATGTGACGACACATGTCCAATTCTCCAACTAATCCCTACTACATTGAGAGAGAAACCTCCAACTAATCCCGATTATGTGGAAGAAGGAAGGACCTACACTGTACGTTTACTAAAACGTGTTTTGAATCTCCGACTAGTCCCGAATCTGGGAAGGAAAGAATGGTTATTATTGTGCGTTAACTGAAACGCGTCCCGGATCTTCGACTAATCCCAACTACAAGTAAGTAAAGGGACTAAAAGTGCCAAATGGCCAAAGATGTAAAGTCAAAGGACTAAACATGAAAATTCTAAAAAAAATCTGGAGGTCTCATACGGACCGCAAAGGGTAACCCCTTACGCTCCTTAAGCAAGTATGAAACTTCTGCGCGTTTAAGGTCCTTACGGACCGCAAGGACTTAACCCTTATGATCCGTAAGGGACTGCCAGTGGAAATTTTGCTTGCAGCCCAAGGCCAGCTGCCATTCTGCCACATCTCTCGCATTTTTGCCACCTTTCTCTTCTCCTTACACGTCTTAGGACATTTGGGGACATGCTTCAACAAATCATAACACTTGGAATGATCTTTTGGATAATCTCCAAGTATAAATAGGCCTTGAATGCTCACTTGCAACTTGCTCATTTTCTCTCTTCTCTTTAAATTACTCTTGGAGCATTCCTCTAGACAAGAGGACTCCCTCTTAGTGCTCTTCAACTCTAACACTTCCAAGTAAGTGTTTACATTAGTTCTTTTTGCATTTTATTTAGTTACTTTGAAGATAAAGTCAAACAGTTGACTTTCTTTGGTCAAAGTAAAGTTCGATCTGAACTTTACTACGGGATCATAATAACATTGGTATGATCCCTCTTCAATCATTCGTTCGGATAATCACATTTACTAGTTGAATTGTTAAGTTGAGCATTTTGTGTAAAAGTTGATTTTTCGACTAAAATGCATAAATAGTTTCTATAACTTATAGCTCAGATGTTTTGGCATACAAATAAGTTTGTTAACTAATATAGACTAATAATAATATGCTCAACTTTTGATTCTGACCCGATTGGTCAACGTTTTGTAGGATCGTTGTGCGACCTGAACGAGTCGATTAGAAGAGTTTTAATCCATATCAAAGGCGGAATCAATGATACGAACTTGATTACAGCTTGATTCACGTTTATAATCACTTGTTTATAGATTTCAAAGCTTTACAGATAACTTGACAGTTTAGCAACACCTCGGCTCTGAAATCCGGATCGATACAAATGACAACCATGCTCCACTATATATAGAGGATCCATTTCGTACGAAATGACCATGACTCATTTCGTGCGAAATGGCTTTGTTCCATTTCGTACGAAATGGTTCTTGTTCATTTCGTGCGAAATGACCCTTTAACATACAATACCTAAATTCTAGCCTATTGAGCACTGGTTTATCCTATCTAGGAACAAGTCTCAATACAAGACTAAGTTAACAGACATTTATGCACCTACAGACTCCCCCTTGGATGCTGACGAAGCCTTCGGTGTCGATTCTTCAGTCTTGATCAGTCTTTTCACTCTTACCAAAATTTTTAACACTGTAAGCATCCTACAATCTCTATCTTTCTTCAATCTCTAACAGCATCAGCAGCTAGCACTCGAACCTGGCTTTTCTTCAAACTCCCCCTTGAATGTTGATCCAGAAATTGTAAGACTCCCCCTTTCGATAAGCTGGGATCATATTCTGGTTCAAACTTTGTTCAAACTTAGCCTCGGAGATCTTGCTTTGCTACTTTCACAGGTTCAAACCTGTTCCATGCTTCTCAGAAATTTGACATTATAATCTATTCTCCTTTTAATTTCTTTTGTTGTTTTTATCAGTTTTTAATAATCCACTTAAGTATCCAAATCCAATTTAATGACCCTGGGTACTTAATTTGTCTACCAAGTCCAACTTAATGACCTTGGTTGACCCGAAACGAAACAAAAACTAACTTTTGTTCAACATTTTCAAACATTTTTATGAAAATTACAAGTTTCAACTTAATAAACTTGTTTTTGCCTTTTCATTTTCACAGGTTTAACATAATAAGCTCCCAACTCTTTTGTCCAGCTCAGAAACTTCCTGCATCCATTTCAAACTGCGAGTCTGAAGATCAGCTTTCCAATTTGGTTTGTCGGAAAATTAAAGCAGAAATGTAAAATCTTTTTGGATTTTGAATAAAGTTTCTGGACTAGAATGCTAAACAGAAAAGAAATACAGTAAATGAAAACTATTTACAAACATATTTTTGGTGAGCATGTTAGAGAATCATATCAGCTGTCGACAAGTCACAAGTAACGTTAAGCTTTGATTTCATATTTAGAATTAAACAATTCACTTAGATTGCCGATATACTGATCCACTTAAGTTCTCACACAAATTTCAATCTGTTCAGGATACGAATTTAGTGTTTTAAAAACTTAACTTTTATGAGTGTACCACCTCAGAATATACTCCCGTATCCAGACCACTATATTCAGTCTTACAGGTGAGTGCACACTAGTAATATCTGTAAGGGGTTAAGTGTTGAGGCCATGAGAGCTCAGGCTATTGCTTCCGCAAAATCAGAGAGATGATGGCTCAACTATAGGTGGGTCCCCTTTGGGGATCTTCTTTTACAACAGCACATGATTAGCATTTTTCAATCTTTCATCATTTTTTATGCTGAGGGCGAGCTTTAAAATTAAAGCTGTGCAAAGTAATATACGAGGACTGGGCTATTGCTCCTGCAAAATCAGAAGTCCTGGTATAATACCCCAGATATCACCACGTACAAAGACCTAGTATGTCAGAAATAGAGCCTTTCAAACAGGATTTCAGGGGTTAACTATATATCCGAGAGATGTTCCCCACGAAAAAAGCAAGTTGTGATTTAGGTTTATATTCCGAACAAACCTACTAAATGTGTAAAAACCTATCGGCATATCATCAGCGAGACTGTTTAACACTTTAAACTTTCTATTTCTTTAGCATACTGTAACTGTCAAGCTGATGTACTATCATTTTCCCTTTTTACACAAGCTCTTTTTCGGTTTTCTAATGTTTTTGGATTTTGAAATATCTCATGTTTCTGGGTTTTTGAGTTTTTGAAGTTTTTTACTGTTTTTGTATTTTCTGAAAATATAAACTACCTCCCCCTAAATACCAAAACAAGTAAAAAATCGACAAACCATTGCAGATTGCTTTTCAACATCATCTACAGTGGTACCTTCATCTACGCCAAGAATCTCCTCCGACACCAATAAAAGCTTCATACCGTTCAATTTCAACAAATATTGAAAACGAGTTTTATCAAACGCTTTGGTATGTAAATCAGCTTTTTGTTCGTAAGTGTGGATTTTCTCAATTCGTATCAACTTCTTCTTGAAACAGTCTCGGATGAAGTGATGATGAATTTCAATGTGTTTCGTTTTAGCATGATGAACATGATTTTTTGTAATGTTTATAGCTGCCTCATTATCAACAAAGATAGGGGTGTGAAGAAATTGCAAACCGTAGTCTCGCATCTGTTGCTGGATCCACAAGATCTGAGAGCAGCATCTGCTAGCAGATACATACTCGGCTTCACATGTGGATAAAGCGACAGAGGTCTGCTTCTTGCATTGCCAGGTGACCAATCGTGGTCCGAAAAACTGGCACCCCGCTGTTGTTGACTTAGCGTTAACTTTGCAGCATCCGAAATCGGAATCAGAATATCCCTCAAGCGTGAAATCGCCTTCTTTTGGATACCACAACCCCAGTGATGGAGTTCCTTTTAGGTAGCGCAATATCCGTTTCACAATCACCATATGCGAAGCTCTGGGGCTTGACTGAAACCGTGCTGCGAGGCAGGTTGGATACATGATATCGGGTCTCGAAGCTGTCAAATACATCAGCGATCCGATCATGGAGCGATACATTGTTTCATCTACCTTCTCTCCGGTGAGATTAGGGTTTATTCCATGGTTCGTCGCTAACGGGGTGGAAGCTGGAGTAGTCCCGGACATCCCAAATTTCTCTAAGATATCATGAACATACATCGTCTGATGTATGAAAATTCCCTTAGGCAGTTGATCAACCTGAAGTCCCAAGAAGAATTTCATCTCACCCATTGATGACATTTCAAATTTTTGCTTCATAACTTTTTCAAAATCTTTGCACAGATCTTCATTTGTTGACCCAAATATGATGTCGTCCACGTATATTTGAACTATTAGAAGATGTCCGTCGACTTCTTTGGTGAAGAGAGTGGCATCCACTTTTCCACGGATGAAGCTGTTGGCAAGCAAATGTTGAGACAATGTCTCGTACCAGGCTCTTGGGGCCTAGTGTAAACCATACAGCGCTTTATCCAGTAAATAAACCTTGTCTTTGTGGATTGGGTCAGTGAAGCCCAGTGGCTGTCCGACATATACCTCCTCCTTTACCTTCCCGTAGAGAAAAGCCGATTTAACATCTAGCTGAAAAACTTTAAAACCTTTCCAAGATGCAAATGCTAGGAAGATTCTGATCGCTTCAAGTCTAGCAACGGGAGCATATACTTCGGTGAAATCTATACCCTCCTGCTGACTAAAGCCTTGGACTACGAGTCGAGCTTTGTTACGAATAATAACCCCTCAATCGTCTCTTTTGCACTTAAACACCCACTTGGTGTTTATCTTTATGTAACCATCAGGCAAGTCTACCAATTTCCACACTCCCAACTTCTCAAACTGACTCAGCTCCTCTTGCATCGCATTGACCCAAGAATCTTCAGTTAGTGCTTCCTTATATGTTCTCGGTTCAATCTGCGAAATAAAACAACTAAGTGAAAACTTTGTTTGTAATGGAGCAACTGTAGAATAAAAACAAGTAAGGCCTTGATCAATTTGACGTCTAGTGCGGACGCCTGATTGCAATTCTCCAATAATCAGCTCTTCTGGATGATACGAAAGAGTTCTCGGCATCACCTCGCCTGGAACATCTACCTCGCCTTCCAAATTTGTGACATTCTGATTTGCACCTTGTTCACTGACTGGAATTGTTTGACTTGAAATCTGGATTTGCTCCCCCTCAGAATCTGAATCACCGTGATCGAATATTGGTCTATCATCAGATTCTAGATTATCGTTGACTACCGTCTGATTGTCAAGAGTTTACTGAATATCATCATGTTCTCCAGCATTACTAGGACCAGCTTCATCGTCATTGGAAGCGTGATATTGACGTCTAGATGACTCGGCTGGGAATCTTTCTTGTGAAGCTTCATATTCTCTCAGAATATCCAACTCGTCAAAGAAATCTTGTTCTTCTTCTATGTCGAATGAATCCCACAGAGTATCATAATTGAAACGCCATGAGTTGCCGAGATTCTGAGGTGGCATCGTATAACTTTGACACTCAACATTATGTGCTTCGATGATCCGCTTCAAGCTAACAAATACTCGTTTCAATGGACTTGCATAACCCACGAAAATTCCTTCTATGCTCTTTGGACCAAATTTACCATAAGTTTCTAGAACTGTACAGGGAGACCCAAACGGTTCCAGATACTTCAGGTTAGGTTTGCGGTTGTTAATCAGCTCGAAACATGTCTTGTTGAATTTCTTCACTGTAAGAACCCGATTGAGTGTATAGCAAGCGGCTGACACTGCTTCTGCCCAAAAATTGACAGGTAATTTCGAATCAGCAAGCATCGTCCTAGCCGTTTCAATTAGCGTCATGTTCTTTCTTTCAGCTACTCCATTTTGTTGTGGAGTGTAAGGAGCACTAAATTCTTGCAATATACCTCTCTCATCACAATATTCATCCATTTTGTTGTTTTTAAACTCTATACCGTTGTCACTCCTGATTCTTCTGATTCGAGTTTGGTACAACTTTTCAATTTTTCTGAACAACGTCATCAAACTTTCAAATGTCTCATCTTTTGTCTTTAGAAATGATACCCACGAAAATCTCGAGTAGTCGTCTATTACTACTAAACAGTAGAGATCACCAGTTATGCTTTTGACGTTTACTGGACCAAAAAGGTCCATATGAAGTCTCTCTAACGGTCTCGAGACTGAGTTAACCTTCTTTTGAGGATGTGATTTCTTCTTTTGTTAGCCTTTGACACAACTAATGCACTCCCCATCAAGATGGAAACCTTTCACATGAACACCAATTACTAAGTCGTTATGCACCAGGTGATTCATTTTTCGCAGATGAATGTGGCCAATCTTTCGATGCCACAATTGTGATTCTTTTTCCATTGCTCTTGACATAAAGCAGTGAGCCTGACCCGGGGTATTAGTGGCTACGCTCATGTCCAACACGTACAGATCATTGACTCTAGGTGCTCTCATCATAACCCATTCTTCGGGAACAACAAATCCTGGTTTCAATATCAAACATTCCTTATCCGTAAAGTGCGTTGTATACATACGATCACAGATCTAAGAAATGCTCAGAAGATTGTTTTCAAGCTCGGCGATGTAGTTTACTCTTTCAAACGTGACAATACCATTCGATAAAGTTCCTTCACCAACTATTCGACCACCTTGATTTCCTGCAAATCCCACATATCCTCCATTAAACCCTTGAACATCGTACAGTAGGGTCTTCTTCCCCGTCATGAGCCGAGAAGCTCCACTATCCATAATCCAACGTGAAACGGATCTTGGAAGCTCCTGCACATATCACAAACACTTAATTAGATTTTGATGCCACCCAAGCCTCTTTTGACTAAGGTAGCTTGACTTTGAGATGAGTTTTTGCAGTGTAAAGTGGCGGAAAATTTTTGTCATTCATCTTTAAGCTCTCCTCAAACCCAATCTCAACCACTTTGTATAAAAAGAAATCATTTTTAGGAGGTTGACCAGATGATTGGTCTTTCTTTGGTACATCCTTCTTTTCAGAAGTAGTATACTTTTGTTTTTCAAGTTTCTCATAGTAATCCAAAGGAACATTCATCTTTACCGGAGTGGTAGAGGATGATTGTTTTTCCGTCTCAGAAACCTTTGGTTTTGGAGAACTTGATATCTTATCAACTGATTTTGGCTTCCATGCTTGTTGAGGCGAAGCAACCCGTTTGTAAAATTTGTAAGTTTTAGTTACCACATTATTTACGGATTCAGTTTTGAATTTGGTGTTTTCATTTTTCAAAACTTTCTTCTCAACAACCATTTGAGCTTTTCCTTTTGCATCCACTTTCCTTTTCTCACTCTCAACAACTTCAGGCTTAGGCTTTAAGTTGGTGCACTTTCGTGAAATGTGTCCAACTTTGTTGCACTTGAAGCATGTACGAGTATCAACTACCCGACTTGTGCCTTCGGTCTAAGGCTGTGAGGCCTTCTTTTCAAAAAACTTTTCATTTGATTTTGAAAATATTTCAGATTCCTGCTCTGAATGAGAACTCGAGCTTTTCACAAACACCTTTTTCTCGACAAACTTTTTTGTTTTTAAAGTTCCTTCTTTGATAATTCTTACCACCCTGATATCCACCCGACCATTTGTTTTGATTGTTTTTAGAAAAACGTGGCGGTACAACAGGTTTTTTGTAGTAAGCTTTATCTTTTTCAAAGTTTAATTGCCTTTTGGAACGTTTCAAACCTTCGATCTCAGACACAACAATTTCAACCAATTTAAACACATTTTTCAACCTGTCAACATTCACATTTTCCAAAGGAAATTCAAAATCCGAATACAACTTATCTGATCCCGACATCTTGTACATCACAAGATTAGGTTCTTCATTTAAGTTGTTTTTGGATGTTGATTTCGGAATATATTTGTCCAAAAAACATTCTTCATCCTCAGTTGAGTCACTTTCAGATTTCAAAACATTTTCAACCATACTTTTAACAACTTGGGACTGAACACTGTCTTCATCGGATGATGAAGTGAATGTGACGTTAATTGATTCTGGAAGTTTAACTTCATTTGTGTCATTATCGTTAACCAACCCGGAATTTTTCTTTGAGAAATTATTTAACGCTGGCGGTGGAACCTGATGATACCCAACCCCAGTTCCGTCCAAATAAACATCTTCGCCAGCTTTGTTCTTCCCAATTGGTTTAGGAACGATAGGTTGAAGAACAAAACTTGCGGAGTTGTAACTGTTGAGTTTCAGATTGATGCGTTCATTTTCAATCTTAGCTTCCTGAACCTGAAGCTTCAGATTAGCAATCTCATCCAACTGTTGGTTGATTTGCCTCTCTTTCGACTGAAGTACTCCTGTCAGTTGGAGATTTTCTTTAATTGTTTTATCATTTCTTTCATCAGAATCTTTTGTCGTTCTTTTTAGCTTCTCATAATTTTCCGAAAGTTAACGGTTTTCATGAATTAATTTTTCATTTTCTTTCCTGATTCGTTCTACGTCGATTTTATCCTTTTCAAGTTTGTCATTTAATTCTTTTATTCTATCATTTGAAGCTTTTACCAATTTGTCACGACTTAAGATCTGATTTTCAACTTCTCTGACTCTTTCTGTTAGTTCTTCAGTCTTTTTACCACTGAGATAAGCATGTGTACTACAAGCCTTGCAGTCTTTCATGCAATTTTTGTAGTTGCTTTCACGTTTGGCTTTATCAATCTTACCTGACTCATGTGTTGATTCATTATAACTGACCTTGCTCTTTGACTCAGTTCTGGATTTAGTATCTACCTCTAACTCTTTTGCTGCAAGAACTTTATCAGCCATTTTCTTCAAATTTTCTGCTGTGAATTCTTTCGCCGTGTCGATTATCCCATCATCGATCTTTTTCGACTTTAGCTCCTTTTCTTTCTCTTCTTCACCACTTCCCCACCACATTCTCTGTCTTGCTTTTTCATCTTCTGCATTTTGTTCAATCAGAGTCTCGACAAGAAGTGTTGATGGTTCCACAAGTATATTTCCCTTAGGATCCAAATAGCATTCTCTGTCAGCGTCCCATCTCTTTGCGCTTTTTGCTTCTTTCCATGCACGATAATGTTTGTCTTTCATCATTTGAGCTAACATCTTCCTGTTGACATATTTTACTTCTTTTGTTCGTGTATCTTTGAAAGGAACAATGTTTGCCATGAAGGCATAACCCACTGCATCTTCTTCCGATAACACGTCACTTCAATCAAATCCCTCATCATCATGAATGACAGCTAATGCTCTTGACTTTTCTTTGGGATTCTCTTCTATCTGCTTCATTCTGGGAGGTTCAGATTTGTTTTGATGATAGATGGCTCTTTTATAGTAGTCTTCACGAAATGGGTTGGCAGTTTCATCAGCAGCTGCATTTCTACTTTCTCGTTTAAAATGCACCTTTTGCTTACATTTAAAGCATGTAACCTCTGATTTATCAAACCCTAGCTTTGTTGAAGGTCCGCCAATGGAGTGTCTGCCTGTAATCTCCATGAATCTCTGAGCCCTTCTGACCGCACTTGCCATACACCATCTTATATCAATTAACTCCATCTCTTCAGGGTCGATTTGATCATAATCTTCCTTGGTGAGATTGGTGTTTCTGATCTTTCCAGCAACAAGGCTCTCATAAGATTCTAAGACAGATGCCAAAAACACCATCTGTTGCTTAGCTGCTTCTTCGCTGAAGTTTTGTGCATTGTTGAGGTTTACAGCAATATTACACTTGAACATGTTTTTCGGAATTGACTGTTGTTGTTGTCTTGGAGTAGTTGACGATGATCCTCCATGATAACCACTGTTTGGACTTTCTTGATTTGACATGTTTGAATTTTCTGCTGAGAAGGCAGTCTTCGGAGACACAGTTTTAGGAATCATAATTCCTCGATGATATAAATCAACATTTTGTTGATACGAGGAGTTGTTGACTTTGTTCGTTTTCCTGATCTCCAATTCATGACTTTCCAACCTTTCAATTAACAAATCAACTATCAGATCAGTCGACTTCACTGTGTTCTTCAACATTAAAGCAAAATACTGCCAGTCTTTTTCATCAGGCAGTGAATAAAACAACTTATCAACCAATTCTTCCTGAGTATACACAATTCCATATCTTGCAAGTTCCATCTTTAAGTGACCAAATCTTTCTATCATCTTTGATACAAACTCATTTTTCAGACATCCAAACAGATCGAATTCTTTTCTCAACAATTTTTCTTATTTTTAACAATTTCAGCACCACCCACACATTTCATCTTTAATTTCTCCCATAGATCTCTAGAATCTTTGTATTCAATCAATGATATAATATCATCTCTCACTGATTGATGAAGTAAAGCGATGCATTTCTGTTCAGCAATGAAATTCTCTTGTGGAGTATCAGTTAAATTTTCATAATCAGTTCTTCCGATGTCAAAACCATTTTTCAAACTCTTCCAACTTAGGTATGCAAATGCCTGTAGCCATTCCTCAAATCTACTAGCCCATCTGTTGTAATCCTCTATGGCCATTAGCTTGGGCGGTTTGTTGTAGGTGCCATAGGCATTATCAACACTCAAAGAATCAGCAATTGTTTTTTTCGGACTCGAATTTGGAGCATTTTCATTTGTGTTGCTTGTTGTAGCATCTACTGAGCCGCTAGTGTATGCAGACACATCACTGAACGGATTTAGAAAATCATCACCCATCTTTAAGTACCTGAAACAATTAACACACACTTAGAGAAATTTTGTGATTTTAAAAACAACTCAAACGAAATGGATTCCAAGCGAAATGGATTTCACACGAGCTGGCAAGTTTCAAACGAAATGAATCAGCTTCAAACGAAATGGTCTTCAAGCGAAATGAACTTCCCGCGAAATGAACTTCAAGCGAAATGGACCAACAATGTCTGATTCGTACGAAATGGATGAACCCTACAAACGAAATGGCACCTTAATGCGAAATGAGGTCTATTTCATACGAAATAAAGTTAACTATGTCTATTCCGTGCGAAATGAAGATGCAGACAGTATATTCCGTGCGAAATGATGATGACGTCACCCAATCGGCCACATTTTTGTCAAATTGATCTGGTTTTAGGTCGATTTTAGGTCCAATCCTTTCAAGGATTTGTTAATACTGTATTTTGCGTGTAATGTGTGAATTTCAAGCCATTTTAACCGTTAAATCTTGATTAATTTTGAAAAACGTGAAGAAGAATGAGTAGAAGTTAGAAATTCCGGTGAAAACGAGCTGAATCGGTATGAACTCTTCCTCCTGAGCTCTGATACCACTTGTAGGATCGTTGTGCGACCTGAACGAGTCGATTAGAAGAGTTTTAATCCATATCAAAGGCGGAATCAATGATACGAACTTGATTACAGCTTGATTCACATTTATAATCACTTGTTTATAGATTTCAAAGCATTACAGATCACTTGACAGTTTGGCAGCACCTTGGCTCTGAAATCCGGATCGATACAAATGACAACCATGCTCCACTATATATAGAGGATCCATTTCGTAAGAAATGGTTCTTGTTCATTTCGTGCGAAATGACCCTTTAACATACAATACCTAAATTCTAGCCTATTGAGCACTGGTTTATCCTATCTAGGAACAAGACTCAATACAAGACGAAGTTAACAGACATTTATGCACCTACACGTTTCGACATGTTTTAAACTTGTTTTAGGACCATAATAACGTTGAGTATAAGTCTCAGAAGTTATACCACATGGTCAATCCGTTTGATGGGTTAAACGGCAAGTCCTGAAATTATTATCGAAAATGACTACAATTCCCTTGTATAGTCAAAGTAGCCAAAAGAATGATTTTAAACTAAATCAAACTTATAATCTGACTTCATATCAATATATACTTTAACTAACAATGTATTTTACTACTTAGACTTGTCGTATGCCCATCCGACCTTCCGAACCCGTCTTTATGCGCATAACTAATTATGCGAACCTAGTTCGTATAAACTAGGCGTAATGAGTCAAAACCTAGTTAAATCTTTTCAAATCAAAATGTGGTCTAAATTACCTTTATCCAATGAGTCCTTACACTTGGATAGGTATAAACTACATTCTAATCAATCTACGCTTAATCTATCGATTAACCTTATTCTTACGTAACGGGTCGTGTCAAAGGAACTAACCTATGACCCATATACATTCTAACAGATAGCTAAATCTGTTCACTTCGGAATATAGAACCCCCTAGATAATCAGACTTGAGTTTAATACTTTGTCTTTATGGCTTTTACTATATTTGGAAAACCGTTATCGGTTGGAAGCTAGCTAAAAGGTAAATACTCTTAACTTATTTTGTTTTTAAACTTGGCGTATGGTTAATACGCCACTTGGAGCGGGTATTACATAAATGGGTCGCCTATGATAACCCATAAATGTAAGAACCTCGTTAATCTGTTATATTTGATAACTGAAACAATTGGGCGTTATTGGTACCGTGTCCGGGAGTCCCGACTCATTAACTATTATGGCTATACAGAATAATGCGCCGGGGTAGGCATACTGACAGTAAGACACGTTATTCAACTTTGGTGTGTACCTTAATCATTATTGTACTGAAAATGACCAGCTTTGATATATGGTTCCCATTGTATGACAAATATGTAAATCTGGTGATAAGACAAAATCTCAAGAAATATTAAATGATTACCTACAGGTTTTCTCTATGTATAAAATCATTTTTTAAAAACTATTTTCAAAAAGAGTTAGTTAATTGTATTCACCAGCGAAAGCTAACGTATTTTCAAAAGAGTAAACTGCAGGTACCGAACCTAGAATGTTAGGCTGGGAATCTGGGTCGGCTATGATAAAGGCTCTAAAATTTGCAACTCCTAGCTTAAGGCATATGATGTCTAAGTTATGTTTTACTTCGATCCGCCTGTGGGCAATTATCTGAACTCTTGAACAAGTTTTGTATTTGAATATTAAACACTTTTAAGGATATGTATGTATTTTTACTCTTAATACTTTAACTACATTATTGTTATTTAATTGTGATAACTGCTACCCGACCGTTATGACTAAACCCATCTGGGCCCACCGGGAATCGGGGTGTGGCAACACGGGGCCATGTCCCCTGGACACGGGCCGTGGTCATCTCTCAAATTTGTAAATCTAGGATCGTACAACAAGTACAAGTACAAGGGCCACGGGACCGTACCGTTGACATACGGATCCGTGTGTGCATATGGGCTGACAATAGGATTAAATGAAGACAGAGAAGGACACGGGGTCATGCCCACCAGGCACGGGGCCTTGTGAAGTCATTGTTTTCTGCTATAAAAAGAGGTGCTTGGCTCACTTGCACCTCATCCCTTGGCAAACCACTTCTCTCACATCTGCCACCACTCCACCACCACTACTACCATCATCCACCACATTCATCCATCATCCATCCTTAGAGTGTGTGTACTAGTCTCAGGATCCAAGATTGATAGTAAGAGTTTTTGTCAAACAAAGGTCATTCTTGGCTAATCTTTTACATCACTTGGTGAAGATAAATCGTTTGTGTATTAGTGACTTTAATAACTAGTTTTTATATTAAAAGTGAACTTTATTCAATCATTTCTTCATGTTTTGTTGATTCACTCATGCGTGTCTTTACAGCTATATAAAGCGTGTTAACCGCCTGGAAGGAGGTTAGAAGGGTGGTTGGGTAAAGTTCTTGACTTGTTCAGTGTGTAGATCCTGCAAGGACATGATTCAAGCTTATTAGGACTTCCTTTGCGGTAGATAGCGTCAAATCAGGGGAAGTAAGAACAACTTGAATCCCTTATAAATAATATAGTATTAAAACTTTAAACTGACCTTGCTGGACTTTATTCTTGCTGACTCAGACCAATATGTTCGAGGGTAGCATTGCCTCTAAAAGAGTGACATGCCACATTTTGCATTAATAACTTATTTAAATATCTTTCTATAACTCGGCCTTGTGGGACTGTATCCCTGCTGACTCAGACCAATATGGCTAAGGGTAGCGTTGCCTCCAAAAAAGGGACATGCCACTGTAACTAAGATAATCTCTTAAAAACGCCAAAGTGCGAAAATCATCTATGGATACATAAATAACGAGTCGGATCCAAGTGATTCTATCTTGTATATATGTTCTTTTATTTATTTAGTTTCCTCATTTTATTTTTACTTATTTAAAAAACCTTTTTCTCAAAATTTGGTTAGATTAGACATCGACGATATTCTGGTATTAAAGGCTCTTGTGTTCTTGGACGACCTCGGTGTCTTATCATCACTATACTACGCCAACGATGGGTGCACTTGCCCTAGCATGTTGTAGAGAATGATAGTTTTATATCGGGTTTTATAAATTTAAAGCTTGATAAAAGAGTAAAAGGTACTAAAAATATATTTAAAAATATGTACACACTCGCAAACACGTAAAATTTTTGGCGCCGTTGCCGGGGACACAAGGATTTTTAGAAAGTTTAAAATCGTCGGCCTTAACATTTTTATGCATTTATTATTTTTCTTTCTAGGTTTTTCTTCTTTTTCTCCCATTTTTCTACTTTTTGGAGGAATAACACGGGGTCACGTTTGATCAACACGGGGTCGTGTCTGACCTACAGTATCTGGGAAGATCTGTTTTGTTGTTACTGGAACATCCACACGGGGCCATGTTACAGGAGTACTGGGCCATGTCAAACCTCTAGTATCTGGGAACCTGAAAATAGAAACTTTTTCAAGACTGCACAGGGTTGTGCCTACATAGACACGGGGCCGTGCTACCCTTCTGATCAGTCGTTTTTGTGTTTTTGTTCACAGAAAGTCACGCAACTCTGTATAATTCACAGGAAATATAGCTTAGTGTATGACCTCCGACAAAGACATAAAAGTGCCACTCGACGAACCTGAGCGTTTTTTGAGAAAAAGGCTTCAAGCTAAAAACCGATAGAAAGCCTCAACCCAAAACCTCACCATGGAGGATGTCACACCCCGGTATTTCCACGTATTACCGGTGGACCCAGCGGAGAGTATCGTGACGTAGTTGATATCATCATAGTCAAATATACGCAGTTTAATGCACAGCGGAAGTCTTGGTAGAAAATACTATTACAAACCAAAATGTAAAGTACGAAACAAAATATTATACAGACGGTTGTAAAAGGATCCACAGGCGGATCTAAACATAATATAAAATATTATTCAACAAACTTTAAGCATTAAGAACTTGCAAGATTCTTTAACTAACGCCCAGAGCTCCCAGCCAATTACGTACAGTACCTGTCACTTAGTCTTTTTGAAAAATACATCAGTTTACACTTGTAAATACAATTAACCGACTCTTTTGAAATTATTTATGAAAATTGATTTAAATGCACAAGGCACAAATATTCTTTTAAAACTTGGGAAAATTATATTAATAATAATCTTGTATCAGATTTACATGTTTGTCCAACATTTAGGGTCAGTATAAATAAACCAAACGAGATTAAACAACATACCACAAATATAAACTCACGGCAGGTTACCCCACCAAATGAGTATATCTTTTACATACGCAACTGACAGGTGTGTGCCTACACCTCGTGCTTAAGTCGTGGCCATTTACGATTTTTAAATGATCCAAGGATATCCAGGACACGGTCGTTAACCCCCAATGTTATTTTTTATCAAGCAATACTGATTAAAATGGGATTATGCAATTTAACCATATTTGACTAAAAGGTTTCTACACCCGACCAAGCGGTAATATTTTAACGTATCCCAAGCCCGTTTAAGGGAAAATAAGTTAAACGTATTTACCTGAGCTTAAAATGCAAATTTTGTATACTTAGCCGTATAGTCTACTCAAACAAGTGCAATTTACTTCTATCGGGGCTCTTAATCTGGAACGAAGGTTTTATTAACCTATTAGATTCCTAACGGGTCTTATTTAGGTTGTACACTTAAACCGGTTAGTTTAAAGAAAGGTTTACGGCACAAAACGCTAGATTAAACGGTGACCAGATTGGAATGTGATTTAGACCCGACAAGCATGGAGACTTGAATAAAATGGGTAAACTAAATACATTCTGGATTTGAAGTGAAAATGATAAGGTTTGACCCGTTTCGGCTAATTTATGCAAACTAGTTACATAAACGTACCGAACGCGTATATGCATAACGGGTAGCCGGATGAGTCATTTACAAGTTCCATAAGCTATTATGCTTCAAATATGTTATGATATCAGTAGGATATCAACAATTATGCCCAAAAATATTTTAAAACCAATTTAAGTCCCGTAAGGGTATTTTGGTCATTTTAAAGTTTTTAAAATAGGTTTAATAGTAAACTGAGGTTCTGGTCTAAAAATTTCTGTAAAAACATTTATTTTATGATGTTAAATCAGTAAGATATCATACATATGTGTGGGTTACCATTTATGGCCAAACTACGCACCGAATGGGCATTTTGGTCATTTCACATATTCTTTTAAGGATAAAATTGGAAGTCTGAGTTCATGACTAATACCTACTGTAAAAGTATTAAAATTTATTTATAAATTCAGTAGGTAACAATTCTTGGGTGCTAAATATGGTTTTAAACCACACTATGCACCTAATTAGCGTAAAAAGTCGACAATTGACGATATATGGGATGTTTATGAAATTCTGAGATTTTTATCAGCCTTGAATGCTTAAACTATTTTATTTTTCATATAACATCAGTAGGAAAAGGTTTGGCATGTTAATCATATGTAAATCTCATTTTATTGACAAAAAGGGCATTATCATCATTTATCGAATTATACAAGAACTTAATGATATGGTCAGTTTATAATCTGACCCAATATTTCAAAAATCCCTAAAAATAATATCATAACAGTAGGTAATGAGTTTGGTGCCAAAATTTGGGTTTAAATATGATTTATGCTTAAAAGCGTAGTTTAATTAATAAAAAGTTCAATTTTACGATATTGTGCATAACTTTATTTTGAGATCAGAAAATGATGTCAAATTAACTTGACATGCTTACATATCAGTAACAAAGCTATTTGTATACTCATATATCCAAAAATCTCGTTTTTTAGATTATAGTATAACCTCTGATTACTAAGGGACCATGTAGTATAACCTCAGATGGTTATACTATCACACCCTGACTTTTGCAGAAGCGTGATTATGTGTGACTTGCTTAATATCATTGCATTCAACCATAACAAACAACTATATGATAAAACCAAGATGATCATCCATTAGATAGTTTCAAACATTACAAACAACATTGTTTTAAATCCCAAACACAGACTTCAAATTCATATTACAAACCATCCGAATTTGTTTAAAGTTCCATAAGAACTTGACAAAAGACACTATTAAAACCAGGCTTTGAACTATGCATCTTATCCAGGATAAGATACACAATCCAACCCTTAGACACTGGATGACATCTTTTATTTCAGACAATAATGGGAAACTTCCAACGCCCGCCAAATCCATCTCAATTCCCTGAAATACATGTAGTTTGAAAGCATCAACAAAAGTTGAGAGAGTTCATGTGTTTTGTATGTGTGTTGGGATTGAACCCTATCAGAGGAATAGATAATTAAAACCAAAACTAGATCAGAGCAGTGGATCCAAAATAAGCAGATGTTATGTACTCAAGTCTCTCCCCTTGAAAGTGGTTTCAACATCTGCTGACCTCCTATCTACTAATCAGTACAACTGCTGATCAAGTCAAAGACTGATGAAGACTAAAGCCCTGCTGTTCAATCTACCGCTTTGAGTCAAGCACTGCTGGGTTATATCAAGTGCTGCTAGGTTCACATCAGTGGAAGGATTCAGCAGTAGTTAGTTTGTCTTTATGTAATGAATTGTAATAACAGTTGTTAGCATAGCAGTACTTGTATAGATCAGAGGTTAGAGTTTGTTAGGAGGTTAGATGTCACTTTCATGGTGACGTCAGCAAAGATGCCACAGTGGTTTGTCTGTGCCTATAAATAGAACAGTACCCTGTACTGTTTTATTAGCTCTTCACCATCTTTCTTTCTGTACGAACAAATCATTGTGAGCTCAGGCTGAGGGGGACTTTGTTGCATACATGCAAGTGTAATCGGTGTTTGGAATAAATTTAAGCATTCGGTTCATTGTTGAAAATGTGCGTTGAAAGCAATTCTCCTGTTTGATTGTGAAAAGTTTGTTTTCATTTATATTCCTCTGCACATCTTTTTCATTGTTCATCTTAATTCAAACATAAAACATAATCAAAACCAAACTCAGATCCTAACAATGTGTGCACGAATAAACCTTGTAATCATTGTAAGTATGTATGTATTTGTAAACCCGGTATGAAAGCAACAAGGAAAACAGATCAATTATGTTTTGCAAGGCCATTAATATGTGTAACGTGATGCAGGAAGGCTCAATCCTAGCGGATTTTGTACCGAGATTCCGGCTGTAAGACATAGTCACCTCATGGGCCAAATCCCGGTCCTCATGGGTGGGGCTCGCAACACCCAAATAGATCTATCACTCATGTCCCTCGGTCCTACTACGAGGATTAATGGTCTTAAGCGTTGTACCCACCACTCACATGATCTAGCAGTACCTTCCTTAGCTAACCATACCATATGTAAACGTTTGTAAACCATTTGTAACATGTACTTCACCCCCGAAGTTATAAAACTGAAAACAGTTAAAAGAAAAGGGGGACATGAACTCACAGTCTTGCGTCTTTGAACAAACAACCCAAAGCTTCTTCTAGTGTGCACGACTACCTACAAACGTACTACGGTTTATTAGACGGGTGGGTCGTGCCTTGACCTTAGTCTTAATTAGTGTCTTTGTGTTACATGCCTTTGTGTCATCAATATTATTCTGAGTATATAATTATTTGTTAAAATAATAAATACTTTAACTTAAATTATATTTATTTAATTTTGGAATATTAGTTAAAATAATATATTTTAACTTGACACATTTATGTATTTGTACATGTATAACTTCCCAAGGATGGGTGTATTCATATTCGTATTCTTAAACTTGCATATTTTTGCCAAGTATCGATGGTGTATTCCGGTGTATATTTATACGTACGACGATACGTATTCTTATTGTGTTTATTAAGTATTATTATACTTAATTTTTGTATTAACTTTCCGGAATAATATTTCTAATAAAAAAATATATATATTCTCAAAATATATATTTTAAGAAAACTTACATAGAAAAATTATTTATAATTTTTCCTTTGGAAAAAATAATTTATTTTCATTTAAACCTCAAAAATAATATATTTCAAGTTTAACTTAGAAAATATATATATAAATCCATTTTTCACTCAAAGATAAAGTATTCCATGTTTATTTAAGAAAATATATATTTTCTCTCAAAGATAATATATCTTCTAATAATTTCAAGAAAACATATATATTTTTTCTCACTCAAAAATAATATATTTTCTCTTGTCAAAAATATTATATATTTTTGTAACAACTGTAAAAATCATATTTTTATTCTCTTGGTGTCCAAAATACCGTTTACCAAAACTATACTTATGAATTTAATTCCTAAATATTTATGTAAGTTATATGCCTTGTTCAGTTTCTTCAATATTTTGGGGATAAATTATATATTCATTTCTTGTAATTTTAGTAATACTTTGTATTGTAATTTTTGGTATTTTGGTGAGTTATATTATTTCAAGTCCTAAAATAATATAACTAATACACATAATAAACAAATAATCACACACATGGTGACATCTACATATATATTCTCCTAAATACACATTTAGTCACTTTTAATATCAAAAACCAACCTCCAATATTTATAATTTTTGTAACAAAAATTATGGCAAACTTTATATGAAATATCATGGTTAAAATATACCTGTAAATATTTGTTTAAAAATATTTTTCTAAATGTTTAATTTCTAGAAAAATTTTGCCATAGATTCTCCTTAAAAATGGAGGTTTCCATGCTTTTAAAGCATATCATTTTCTTTTCTAAATCACCACAATCAACAACAAACCAAACAATACATACCAAGTGCCATAAATCAAGCATTAATCACTACTTCATGAACTTGAAAATTTATAAAAATTTGTAGTAACTTACTAGTGTGTTTAGTCGGCTTAGTTACTCTTTAAAGTGTGGTTGTTTATATGAAAACATCATTTTTGAAGAATTTGGATGTTTACAACTTGTAAAGTATTTTTCTAAAACTATTTCTTCTTGAATTTTTCTTTTTTAAATACATGATTCTACACTTGATTAACCACTAAAAATGTTATTAATTTCTTTAAGAACCAAGTTTATATAAATCTTGTATTTTAACTTAGTTTCTTGAGAAACTAGTTTTGAAATCATCCACTTATATGATCTATATCACACTTTGATCATCTTTATTCGAAAAAAAACATTTTATACTTCAAGTTCATGCTTTACATAAGGATGATCACTTTGATCTACAACATAATCATCCTCTCATCTTGCTAGATTATGTCTTTAATCACCATCTAGCAAGATCATATGATGTTTAACATCATTAACACAATCAATCAACAATCAAGTAGCATAACAACACTTAAACAACATGTATTCTTATGATTTTAGTCTTATGTTCATGATTTAAGTTCTTGATCATTAGTGTTCTTCATGTTTAGTTTCTTGTTTCATTATTTAACCAACTAAACAAGATGTAAAATGGGATGTAGATGATCTTACTAGTAGCTCAAGGCTAGGTATGAACACAAGATGAAGATGAAGATGAATGAGGTGGTTAATAGCACTTGAAGGAGGTCCTTCCACTTCCAAGAGCTCCCAGCTTCCTTGTTATGCTTCTTACACCTTTGAATGAATAGAGATTAGATGGAAGTTGAATGAAAAATGATGGTGGTGTGTGTGTGGTTCTTGGCCAAACACAAGAGGAAGAAGAAGAGAGAGTTCAAGTGTGGTGAGTTATGAGAAATGTGTAGGTTATGTTCTATTGGTTTAACTTATAACACTCCAACACATTGTAATCCAAGGGTTCTTATGTTACATAAAGTTAGAGACATGATCTATTAAAATAAACCAACAAAATCATGTGTGGGCTATGCTTGTTGAATCATAAATAGGGGGGTCTAGAGTATCTTGTAAGAGTTAGTTAAGGTTAATGGTTGAAATCCAAGGGTTTAGTTAGGTGTTTAGTTATTAGGATGTTATATAGCGTGTTATGATGTTCGGGGACCATAACTAGCTCGGAAATTGTAAAACAATGCTTCTAGTGAAAACTTGGTGTTTCGGGTAGTGTCCGGATGTTCGGTTGATTACTGGTTCGTTAAGGTGCTAAACTATGTAGTTTAGTGTGCTTTATGTTACCTTTTGTGACAGTTTTGATTCCCGACACTTAGGAAAGCATTCTGGACCATTTAACCATATTTCTGCATGATATTTAGTTGTTTAAATGCTGAATTTTGCTGAATTCTGTAGAATTCTGCAGTTTATGTGAGTTTTAGGTACTTTCCGGCACTTAAACTACCACTAGGAAGACAGTTTTATGATCCTTACTTCCCTACACACTATACTAGTGTAACTCTTGGTTTCTGGCTCATTCTGTGTCTCAATACCATGTCTGTCTATGTACTGAACTCCGTCAGCATTTTTCTGATTTGTCTGATAATTGTGCTAACTTCATTTGAATCAATAAGTGTTGCATGCAATAATGATATGACATTTTGCAATTTGTGATGCACATGTATGTAGATGGCAATAATCAGAAAGCAGTTCATGTCATTAATTGTAAATCAGCACAGTCATTAAGTTATAACTACTGTTTAATAATTGTACGGATACATACAAATTTGGCAATTGTCACATTCTCCCCCTGTTAAGAAAATTTCCTCCTGAAATTTTAAGTAGCGCTATTGGTTGCAGGGGAGTTAGGGAACAAATGTGGGTACTTTGCTTTCATATGATCTTCACGCTCCCATGTAAACTCTGGGCCGTGACGTGCATTCCATCGAACCTTGACAAGCTTAACACTACTCCTCCGAGTCTTGTTAACCTTCCAATCTGTAACCTCAACGGGTTCTTTGGTGAAGTGGAGTGTGTCGTCAATGTGAACTTCATCCGCAGGGATGACAACCGTCTCTTGAGTTAGACTTTTCTTCAGATTAGATACATGAAATGTATCATGAACACTATTTAGTTCTGCTGGTAGCTCCAACTTATACGCTACTGAACCAACCCTTTCCAGAACCTGAATGGCCCGATATAACGTGGGTTTAACTTACCACGCTTCCCAAAGCATGCCACACCTTTCCAATGTGAGACTTTCAACAAAACCATATCACCCACTTCAAATTCCAAGGGTTTTTGTCTCTGGTCCGCATAACTCTTCTATCGATCACGAGCTGCCTTAATGCGCTCTCGGATCTGTGTGATCTTATCAGTTGTTTCTTGGACCAGTTCGGGACCAACCATCTGTCTGTCACCTGCATCTGCCCAGCGTAACGGTGATCGGCACCTACGTCCGTAGAGAGCCTCGAACGGTGCAACTTGGATGCTTGTATGGTAGCTGTTATTTTAGGAGAAGTCAACCAAAGGTAGATGAGTATCCCAAGTGCCATCTAAATCCATTACACAAGCACGTAGCATATCTTCCAACGTCTAAATAGGTCTCTCGCTCTGTCCGTCCGTCTGCGGGTGGAAAGCTGTACTTATATTCAACTGAGAATCAAAAGCTTCTTGAAAAGATTGCCAAATCCTTGACACAACCCGTCCATCTCTATCCGATATAATCGAGATAGGCACTCCATGACGTGCAACTATCTCCCTTAGGTAAAGCTCAGCTAGCTTACCAGTGTTATCCTTCTCTCTAATCGGTAAGAAGTGCGCGGATTTCGTCAACCGATCTACGATTACCCAAATCGTATCATGACCTCTGGGAGTTCTGGGTAACTTGGTTATAAAATCCATAGAAATCTGCTCCCACTTCCACATGGGTATTTCTGGCTGTTGCAAGAGACCTGAAGGCTTTTGATACTCGGCCTTTACCTTGGCACAAGTTAAACACTTTCCAACGTACATAGCACCATCACCATTAAGCCTTGGCCACCAATAGTAATCCTTTAAATCTTGGTACATCTTGTCTGATCCTGGATGGATCGAGTACCTCGATTTATGAGCTTCATCGAAAATAACCTCTCTAATACCACCAAAAAGCGGAACCCAAATGCATCCCATAAAATACAAGGTTCCTTCCTCCTTGGTGTAACACCCCGAAAACGGGTTTGGTAATTAACCCACGTTAATACTAAACGATGGGTAAAGTACCGTTAGTGGTAAAAGTAACCCGATGAATATTAGGATTTTAAATAAATAAACCTAATATTAAATAAAAGTAGTATAAAGGCTTTTGAGGAAATAAAATGGATAAAAGGCCCGGGTTAACGGGACCTAAAATAAACTTAGTCATAAATATTCCCGAACCCGCTAAGTTAACTAGGAATATTAAACCTAGTTAATAAGTGGGAATATTGTTGAAAAAAAAATAAGTAGGTTGTGGCCTACTTAATAACGAACCAAACACGAGGGGTTAAAGTGGCATAACTAGAAAAGTTATTTAATTAAACAAAACACAAACACACACACACACTGTGTGTTCTGGATCGAGCTCAGGGGGCTCCCATGGAGCCAAAAACCCTAATCCACATATAATCATCAAATTGAAGGATCAAATGAAGCCCAAATTCACAACTGAACGTGAATTAATGATCACCCGAACAAGAGGATCATAAGGTATGTAAAAATCTTGGTGTTTGGTGAAGTTGTAAAAATTGGATAATCATCCTAATCGCGAATTAGGCATGGATTAGAGAAGCTATGGCTAGATTAGTGATGTATACTTGCTTAGGAACGAAACCCTAAGTGAAAATCATACATAACATGCTATGAATTGAAGAACTTGATGAGTTAACACACTTAGATAAGTGGGTTTTAATGTTATGATAAGATTTATGATATAGCTATGCTTAGAATCAACATGCATGATATCAAATAAAAAGTGTTTGATTTAACCATGAATTTGGGTACTTGTTCATACATGATTGAAATGGGTTTAGAATGATTTGATGAAATTGAAGTTGTATTGATGTGTATAAACATCATATTAGTTCATATGAATGAACTACTTGAACAAATTAGAGATTTTGTTAAGGGTTCATAAGTGATTAGAAGTGGGTTTTGACACAAGAGTTAAACCCATGGTTATGATGGTCAAAAGATAAAGATATATGTGTATACAATGACTAAAATTACATGTTGATTTATGGTTACTTGAGGTATGAATTAGATAACATGTTAGTAGATGTAGCATCTCAAAAGATGATGCTCACTAAGTGGTTGATAATGTGCCTAAGTCGAGTCATGTGAACTTGTTAGTGCATCCATATTTGTAAATTGGTGGTTTGACTTTTAAAAGTCAAATCGACCTATGATAAGGTTCATTAAGAATAGAGGTAAAAGATTCATAAGGCGTGAAGGTCATGATCTTGAATGACTAATCTAACCACCTTGTGAATGATGATGATAGTATGACGCTTGACAAGCTAGGTGGAGGCTTGGAAAGGAAGCGGGTCAAACAAAGCAAGAATGAAGGAAAAGTGTAATTCGGATGCAAGGTAAGTATATCTTACACTAGTCATATATTTTATAATATTCTTTCATCTTATTAGTTACGAAAAAGAAAAATACCTAATTGAGATATGATGTTCCGGCGTGTAGTCGTACGGAACAAGATAATCAAATATGATAAGAAAACATGTTGATGGTTTAAAAGGAGTTAAATCGGTAATTCGATTATTTTATGACAAATGGAAAAATGAACTTTTGAATGGTTACCTTATAGGGTAAACCAAAACAAACAATAAGGGTAAAACGGTAAATTGGTCATGCGTTGACCATAACTATTGGTTTTGGAAGACACGGTATGACGTAAGCCATGATAGACTAAAAATCGTTAAGAAACGATTAATAAGTGAAATGACCGCACGGTGTAAACCAGAGCGAGTCATGTAGATGAGATGGTAATAAATATCATCTCGCCAACAAAATCGGTCACTTAGACCAAATGGGTCAAAAGGTGAAGGTATCACCTTTTGACAATAACGACTAATGATTATTGTCGAGTTATATTATTTCAGGAGTAAATGTCAAATGGGTATTAGCAACGCTAAGAATCTGCAATTATAAAAGAAAGGTATTAAAAACGGGTCAATATATTGGTCCGTGCCAGGTACGTGATATAGAGTAACACTCATTTAGAACATGTGGTTCAAGGAGTGTTAAAAGTAGTCAAAATAAGCATTTGGTTACTTGATAAGTAAACCGAATGTTTTAAATAATGAACATCGCGTTTGGAAAGCTTAATGACTTTTCAAACAAAATCATAGGTTAAAAGAGGGTTTATGGGTCAAATATACTTTCAAAAGTCCTTCATCGTAAATGATTGGCTAAATGGACTAAAACGCCCCTATAAGCTAAATTCGACAAACGACCTTTAAAGGTAGTTTTGAAACGAGTTTTATGATCAAATAAATAATTGGAATAAGTGTAAGAAGCGAGAGATGTAAACCTTCAGTCAAATGACTCTATATGAGTCTTTGTCGTAAATTAGCAATCCGACGAGGAAAACTCGGATTATATAGATCACCTCATTAAGTCCACCACAAATATTAGTTGTGGTGGAAGACTACTTGATAAGAAATGTTGTATAATAACGCTAGAAACGAATGAAAGCGTTTCATGCTCAAAATATGTCTAAATACCCTTAACGGGTCAAAATACGCAAATGAGCATAAACGGGTTTATGATACGTAAGAGACCCGTGACTTGAACCTAATATGATAGGAATTATTGAAATTATGAATATCATGAGAATAAGGATCAAATAAACATGTTTGTTTGATAAAAACCCGAACGGGTCAAAATTTGGTAAAAATGGTAATAAGCCGAAGACTTAAAGGTCTTAAATTTTGTTAATCCGGATGTTGGATTTTGATTCCATATGATGGAAGGTCAAATTACAATTATGTAGGAAGAAACGGTGAGTCAAACGGATAAGCGGACCGAAAGATACGAAAGTTTTCGTGTCAATAAACGGCAAAATGGAAAGCTGGAATGCAAGGGCCACCGTAACTTACGGTGCCACCGTAAGTTACGGTGGAGCTGAGAGCCTTACGGTAGCCCCCTACTGATTTACGTTAGGGGCATGAATCCAGGGGCCACCGTAACTTACGGTGCCACCGTAAGTTACGGTGGAGGCCAGTTGGAAATCATTGTTTTGAGATCAAGAGTTTAACGTTGGGATTCTTTTTCCTTCCATTATCATTACCAGATTTGTTTAGATACATTTTAATCCCCATATGACTAAAGCATTTCATGTTTATGAAATGTAGGTACTCCTTGGATGCCGGAAGACGATCAAGCTCAACGAAGAACCGAACACGATAAAGATACATGCTTCCGCACATTGTATAGTCATAAATTTTAAATGACGAATCTGATCACGTTATGTCAAATAACTTTTGATTTACGAAAAGTTTTAATAAATCCATATTTTTATAGTATGTGTAGTCTTAACTACACATCTAATTGTTGGTATTTACATGTAAAACTGTTAAATAGAAACTAGGGTGTTACAGTTGGGTACCAACTTTTTCTCCATTGCTCGGAGAGATTCAGCCTTGAGGTTCTCTCTCTTAAGAGCTTCCCTTTGTGCAGCACGAATACCCAACGCGAGGTACGTCTGAATAATCATATCTAAAGCCCTAACCCTTATGGGCTTGATCCTTTCCTTTTGACTTAAGGCGTCTGCCACTACATTCGCCTTTCCTGGATCATACTTGATCTCGTAGTCATAATCATTTAACAATTCAACCCATCATCGCTGTCTCATATTAAGCTCTTTCTGATCAAATATGTGCTGAAGGCTCTTGTGATCCGTAAAAATAGTACATCGAGTACCATACACATAATGTCGCCAGATCTTCAATGCGAATAACACTGCGCCTAACTCCAAATCATGTGTGGTGTAGTTCTTCTCATGGACCTTCAGTTGGCATGAAGCATAAGCGATAACCTTTTGGCGTTGCATTAGCACACAACTCAAACCCTGATGCGAGGCGTCACAATAGACCACAAAGTCGGCGGTGCCTTCGGGTAGGGATAATATAGGTGCATCGCATAGCTTATTCTTAAGCAGCTGAATTGCCTCTTCTTGTTTGTCTCCCCATTCATACTTCTTGTCCTTTTGAGTAAGGGAGGTCAACGGTTGAGCTATCTTGGAGAAATACTCAATGAACGTGTGATAGTACCCTGCTAAACCCAAAAACTGTTGAATCTCGGTTGGCGTCTTCGGAGTTTCCAAATTCTTAATTGCCTCGATCTTGGTGGGATCCACATGAATACCATCCTCGTTTACCACGTGACCGAGGAACTGCACTTCTCGTATCCAAAACTCGCACCTGGAGAACTTAGCATAGAGCTTCTCCTTCTTTAGCAGCTCTAAGATGACTCTAAGGTGTTGCTCATGGTCTTCCTTTGTCCACGAATAAATCAAAATATCATTGATAAATACGATCACGAATTGATCGAGATATGGCTTGCAAACCCGGTTCATCAAATCCATAAATATTGTCGGCGCATTTGTCAACCCAAACGGCATCACTAGAAACTCTTAATGTCCATAACGAGTTCTGAAGGCAGTCTTCGGTATACTCTCTTCTTGAATCCGCAGCTGGTGATAACCTGATCGAAGATCGATCTTGGAATAATAACTTGATCCCTGAAGTTGGTCGAATAAATCATCAATCCTCGGCAATGGACACCGATTCTTGATGGTTAACTTGTTTAGCTCCCGTAGTCGATGCACATACGAAAACTACCGTCTTCTTCTTGACGAACAGTACTGGAGCTCCCCAAGGCGAGAAGTTTGGCCTTATAAATCCCTTGTCTAGCAACTCCTGAAGGTGCGTTGACAACTCTTGCATCTCTGAAGACGCAAGTTGATATGGTGCCTTGGCTACAGGCACGGCGCCTGGAACCAAGTCAATGTGGAATTCGACTTATCGTGCGGAGGTAATCCTGGCAAGTCTTCGGGGAAGACTTCAGAATATTCCCTTACCACAGGGATATCTTCGAGCTTCGGTTCTTCGGCCTCTTTGTCCACGACATGAGCTAAGAAGGCAACACATCCTTTACGCAAAAACTTCCGTGCCTTCAAACAACTAATAATCTGTAGAGCCGTATCATGCTTCTCCCCGTGTATCACGAGCGTCTCTTCATTCGCCATCGGGATGCGGATAACCTTCTCATGGCATACAATCTCTGCATGATTACTTGACAACCAATCCATTATAACTACAATGTCGAAGCTTCCCAATTCCACTAGCAAAAGATCTAACGAAAACTCACGCTCCCCAAGCTCTATAATACAGCCTCTAATCACTTCATTGGCTTCTACTAGCTTCCCATTAGCTACTTCTATCGAGTACGGGATGTCTAACTTACTTGCTACTAAACCAAGTATATTCTTAAACTCTAAAGATATGAAGCTATAGTCGGCACCGGTATCAAATAGCACAGATGCAAAATGTTGATTAATAGGGAACGTACAAGTAACCACGTTCGGATCCTGGCGAGCTTCCCTAGCTCTAATGTTGAACACTATTCCACGAGCTTGGTTATTCTTTGGGCAATCCCGCTTAAAATGCCCTATTTCTCCACAATCGTAACATCCTTGACCGCGTGCATTTCCATTTCCACCTTGATTGTTGTTATTATTTCTCCCGCAGTTTCCATTTCCCGCCTGGTTTCCATTTCCATTCCGGTTTCCATTTCATCCCTGATTTTTATTTCCTCCTTGATTTCTATTCCCATAACCATTTCCACCACGGTTGCCATTACCATTACCATTTCCTCCTTGCCCACCATTTACACGACCAGCTCCAACTCAACACGTTTCCTTAGAATGACCATTCCTTCAACCTACACTAACTGGCATGATGAAACTGACATACATCACACTTGGGCAGGGTGCCCATATATCCTCTTCCTTTGTTCTCAGCATTTGCAGCACCAGTCCTGACCTCAGCTGGTGGGTTAGCATCTCTCCGCTTGTTTGCACTGTTGTTGTTCCCTTGGCTACCCTTCTTGAAATTTTAAAACTTCCTTTTGTTTTCTCTAGACGACTCTACATGAGTCTCTTTCTTCTTGGCCTCAGAAATTGAGAACTTTCCCCATCTAACGGCTTCCTCTGTGAGTGCCACACTCAAGTCGATTGCCTCAGTAATTGTTGGAGGCTTAGAAGCAGTTACCATGATGAGAATCTGAGGTGAAAATCCCCAGATGAAACGTTCGATTCTCTTGAACTCTGGTTCTACCAAATAGGGGACAACACGAGACAAATCATGGAATCTCTGCACATACTCAGCCACCTTAGGACCATCAATTTTCAGATTCCAGAATTCAGTTTCCAACTTCTGGATTTCAGCCCTCGAACAATACTTCTTATGCATCAGCTCTTTCAACTCATCCCATGTCAGAGCATACGCCGCAGCCTCACCTAGAGTCTGAACCTGAAGGTTCCACCATGAAAGAGCCCCATCTAGAAACAGTCCAGAAATGTATGTGACCTGATGCTCTAGTGCACATTTACTCATCCGCAGAACAGAATCCATCTTCTCAACCCATCTCACAAAAGCTACAGCACCCCCAGTGTCATCAAAGTTTAGAGGCTTGCAGTCCAAAAACTACTTGTAGGTACTGCCTATACACAAGCAACATCGTTCACAGAAAGCATTAGCAAAGCACACTTGGAAATATCCAAACGTATTGTAATGTGTCTTAGGAGACTTAAACATTACCATTAGGTGGGTTATTCCCTGAGGTACCTCCACTGTGTTCGGAGTGAAGGGCCTTGTGGTGTGAGATGCGTTCCTGTAATTCCGCCTCGGTCGTCGGTAGAGGATTGTTGGTGTCGGTGTTCCTTCGTAGCGGCATCTTCTTTCTAGGAAGAAGATCGGATGGGTCAGGTCTTATTTGTTATATAAATAAGTAGTACGTATATATAATAGCATTTATCATAGCAAGCAATCATGTAACAACATAGTCATAGCACAACATGTAAATCAACAAAGTGTTTAGTGAGAACATGACGATTGAGCTTTCATTAATCATCGACCACAGTTACATTGTTTACAAAGTGTGTCACATCCAAAAAGGACATAGGGTCACACTACCCCTGTCCAATAAGTCTGTCAATATACAAAAATCACATGATCAAAAGGTGGTCTTCAAACGTCTTCACAATCTCGGCTCAATAGTGGTGCTCTCACTAACAGTAATGCAATCTGCATAAGACCAAAAACTAACTATGCTGATGGTGGAGGTGGAGGAGGAGGGAAGAAAAACAAGCTGCGAAAATGCGCAAGCTCCGACGAAGTAAGTAACTGATCTGCTGCTCGACAGTAAGCAAACGAGCATCAAAACCTAGAAAAGGAGTAAGAGGAGCAGGTGGATGCGCAAAAGGAGACGGTGATGAATATGGAGGAACGAAAGTAGACTGAAAGGGACACGGTGTACGACGTGGAGTCAGCTCAAGCTCCAAAACCCTGCGACTCAAAACCTCAAACTAAAGCTGAAGCGATAAAAGCAACCCATCCCGTGTATAGCCAACAAAATGGGAGGGATGATAGGGGTCTGAAATCGGCATAGAGTATGGTGGGAACCATCGGAATGGCTTGTCACGCGGAGAAAAAGTGGAGGGAGCAAACGGTGAAGACTGAGGAACCTGAGGAAAAGCTACTGAAGCAAAAGCATCATAACTAGGATGCTGGCCTGAAGTACATTCCCCTGGACGGGGTGCAGGGATGTCCTGAAGGAAAACGATCGGTAAGTCTGTACGGTGGACATCAGACTCTACAGGAGGGAGAGGAGCAACATCAGCTGGTGCGGGTGGAGGGATAAGTGACTCAACAACTGGAATATCAACAGGTTCAGGAACTGGGTCAGGAATAAGAGGTGCAATATCTGGTAAGCCAAATGGGATATGGTCAGGATCAGGTATCGGCTCAGGATCAACATGTGCAACATCCGGCTGATCAAAATGAACAGGGTCTGGCTTGGGGTCATGTTGAGGAGATGGTGCAGCTGACATATCAGTCTCATCATCATAATCAGTAGCGTAACACTGTAATCCGACCGCCTGTAAAGCTGAATATGTCACAGACTCAAAGGAATCTGAGACCGAATGTAAACTAGAATCAGAGGATATATCAATGACAGGAATCTCAGGAGGTGGAACAGCTACAACATCCTCATATATCTCTCCATCACCCTGGACGTTGACTGGAGGACCATCAACAAACTGATCGATATCGTCATCGAATAAATCATCGAAAGGCCAGTCTTCGGGAGGAATGACCACGAGAAGAACAGGATCGAGGATCGGAGCCATGATGTGCTCACCATCGGGATGACCAATGATGAGGTGATCATGGACTGGAACAGGAATGACAAAAGGATCCTCGTCAGGGAAACCATTAGCAAGGGGTAAATCATAACCAAAGTCGGGCAACGCGAATGGATGGAAGTCGTCCTCGTCATCGGATAGCATGTCAGGATCACTCTCAGTGTCTGACGTAAGTCTCTCTGGCGTAAGTGCAATCTCATCATCTGAGACGATGGCCTTAGGGTCATCAACGTCTGATAATCTGCTCTCTGAAGAAGACATGAAGCCTGTAACACAACAATCATAACATGTGCACATATATTAACCACTAACACTCAGTATGCAATCAAGACAGTTATCACTCAATCATGTATTCACATTACCGTTCATGAAACTTTTTCTGTCTTTCCTAGTCTACCTCGGACTAAACCACAAATGTGACCTTGCAATCGTATTTCTCGTCTTTCCTTTTTGTAAAACGATTGTTCCATGGATCTGGGCATTTTGTGTATGCAATGAAGACATGTTGTAAAAGTATTTTCGTGAGAGCCCTAATGATTGTAGTCTAGACTATAGAAAGAATCCTAGTTTGCTATAATCGAAGCTCTGATACCAAACTGTCACACCCTGACTTTTGCGGAAGCATGGTTATGTTTGACTTGCATAATATCATTGCATTCAACCATAACAAACAACTATATAATAAAACCAAGATGATCATCCATTAGATAGTTCCAAACATTACAAACAACATTGTTTTAAATCCCAAACACAGACTTCAAATTCATATTACAAACCATCCGAATTTGTTTAAAGTTCCATATGGACTTGACAAAAGACACTATTAAAAAGCAGGCTTTGAACTATATATCTTATCCAGGATAAGATACACAATCCAAACCCTTAGACACCGGATGACATCTTTTATTTCAGACAACACTGGGAAACGCCCGCCAGATCCATCTCAATTCCCTGAAATACATGTAGTTTGAAAACATCAACAAAAGTTGAGCGAGTTCATGTGTTTTGTATGTGTGCACGAATAAACCTTGTAATCATTGTAAGTATGTATGTATTTGTAAACCCGGTATGAAAGCAACAACGAAAGCAGATCAATTAATGGTTTGCAAGGCCATTAATATGTGTGATGTGATGCAGGAAGGCTCAATCCTAGCGGATTTTGTACCGGGCTTCCGGCTGTAAGACATAGTCACCTCATGGGCCAAATCCCGGTCCTCATGGGTGGGGCTCGCAACACCCAAATAGATCTATCGCTCATCTCCCTCGGTCCTACTACGAGGATTAATGGTCTTAAGCGTTGTACCCACCACTCACATGATCTAGTAGTACCTTCCTTAGCTAACCATACCATATATAAACGTTTCTAAACAACTTGTAACATGTACTTCACCCCCGAAGTTATAAAACTGAAAACAGTTAAAAGAAAAGGGGGACATGAACTCACAGTCTTGCGTCTTCGATCAAACAACCCAAAGCTTCTTCTAGTGTGCACGACTACCTACAAACGTACTACGGTTTATTAGACAGGTGGGTCGTGCCTTGACCTTAATCTTAATTAGTGTCTTTGTGTTACATGCCTTTATGTCATCAATATTATTCCAAGTATATAATTATTTATTAAAATAATAAATATTTTAACTTAAATTATATTTATTTAATTTTGGAATATTAGTTAAAATAATATATTTTAACTTGACACATTTATGTATTTGTACATGTATAACTTCCCAAGGATGGGTGTATTCATATTCGTATTCTTAAACTTGCATATTTTTGCCAAGTATCGGTGGCGTATTCCGGTGTATATTTATACGTACGAGGATACGTATTCTTATTGTGTTTATTAAGTATTCTTATACTTAACTTTTGTATTAACTTTTTCGGAATAATATTTCTAATAAAAAAATATATATTCTCAAAATATATATTTTAAGAAAACTTACATAGAAAAATTATTTATAATTTTTCCTTTGGCAAAAATAATTGTATTTTCATTTAAATCTCAAAAATAATATATTTTCAAGTTTAACTTAGAAAATATATATATATATAAAAATCCATTTTTCACTCAAAGATAAAGTATTCCATGTTAATTTAAGAAAATATATATTTTCTCTCAAAAATAATATATCTTCTAAGAATTTCAAGAAAACATATATATTTTTCCTCACTCAAAAATAATATATTTTCTCTTGTCAAAAATATGATATATTTTTGTAACAATTGTAAAAATCATATTTTTATTCTCTTGGTGTCCAAAATACCGTTTACCCAAAATATACTTATGAATTTAATTCCGGAATATTTATGTAAGTTATATTCCTTGTTCAGTTTCTTCAATATTTTGGGGATAAATTATATATTCATTTCTTGGAATTTTGGTAATACTTTGTATTGTAATTTTTGGTATTTTGGTGAGTTATATTATTTCAAGTCCTAAAATAATATAACCAATACACATAATATACAAATAATCACACACATGGTGATATCTACATATTTATTCTCGTAAATACATACTTAGTCACTTTTAATATCAAAAATCAACCTCCAATATTTATAATTTTTGTAACAAAAATTATAGCAAACTTTATATGAAAAATCATGGTTAAAATATACTTGTAAATATTTGTTTAAAAATATTTTTCTAAGTGTTTAATTTCTAGAAAAATTTTGCCATAGTTTCTCATTAAAAAATGGAGGTTTCCATGCTTCCAAAGCATATAATTTTCTTTTATAAATCACCACAATCAACAACAAACCAAACAATACTTACCAAGTGCCATAAATCAAGCATTAATCACTACTTCATGAACTTGAAAATTTATAAAAATTTGTAGTAACTTACTAGTGTGTTTAGTAGGCTTAGTTACCCTTTGAAGTGTGGTTGTTTATTTGACAACATCATTCTTGAAGAATTTGGATGTTTAAAACTTCTAAAATATTTTTCTAAAAATATTTCTTCTTGAATTTTTCTTGTTAAATACATGATTCTACACTTGATTAACCACTAAAAATGTGATTAATTTCTTTAAGAACCAAGTTTGTATAAATCTTGTATTTTAACTTAGTTTCTCAAGAAACTTGTTTCGAAATCATCCACTTATATGATCTATATCACACTTTGATCATCTTTATTCAAGAAAAACATTTTATACTTCAAGTTCATGCTTTACATAAGGATGATCACTTTGATCTACAACATAATCATCCTCTCATCTTGCTAGATTATGTCTTTAATCACCATCTAGCAAGATCATATGATGTTTAACATCATTAACACAATCAATCAACAATCAAGTAGCATAACAACACTTAAACAACATGTATTCTTATGATTTTAGTCTTATGTTCATGATTTAAGTTCTTGATCATTAGTGTTCTTCATTTTTAGTTTTCTTGTTTCATTCTTTAACCAACTAAACAAGATGTCAAATGAGATGTAGATGATCTTACTACTAGCTCAAGGCTAGGGATGAACACAAGATGAAGATGAATGAGGTGGTTAATAGCACTTGAAGGAGGTCCTTCCACTTCCACTTCCAAGGCTAGGGATGAACACAAGATGGTGGTGTGTGTGTGGTTCTCGGCGGAAGACAAGAGGAAGAAGAAGAGAGACTTCAAGTGTGGTGAGTTGTGAGAAATGTGTAGGTTATGTTCTATTGGTTTAACTTATAGCACTCCAACACATTGTAATCCAAGGGTTCTTATGTTACATAAAGTTAGAGACATGATCTATTAAAATAAACCAACAAAATCATGTGTGGGCCATGCTTGTTGAACCGTAAATAGGAGGGGGGTCTAGAGTAGCTTCACTAGCTTGTAATAGTTAGTTAAGGTTAATGGTTGAAATCCAAGGGTTTAGTTAGGTGATTAGTTATTAGGATGTTATATAGCGTGTTATGATGTTCGGGGACCATAACTTGGTCGGAAATGGTAAAACAATGCTTCTAGTGAAAATTTGGTGTTTCGGGTAGTGTCCGGTTGTTCGGTTGGTTACCGGTGTGTTAAGGTGCTAAACAATGCAGTTTAGTGTGCTTTATGTTACCTTTTGTGACAGTTTTGATTCCCGACACTTAGGAAAGCATTCTGGACCATTTAACCATATTTCTGCATGATATTTAGTTGTTTAAATGCTGTATTTTGCTGAATTCTGCAGAATTCTGCAATTTATGTGAGTTTTAGGCACTTTCCCGCACCTAAACTATCACTAGGAAGACAGTTTTATGATCCATACTTCCCTACACACTATACTAGTGTAACTCTTGGTTTTTGGCTCATTATGTGTCTCAATACCATGTCTGTCTATGTACTGAACTCCGTCAGCATTTTTCTGATTTGTCTGATAACTGTGCTAACTTTGTTTCGTGCATCATTTGAATCAATAAGTGTTGCATGCAATAATGATATGACTTTTTGTAATTTGTGATGCACATGTATGTATATGGCAATAATCAGAAAGCAGTTCATGTCATTAATTGTAAATCAACACAGTCATTAAGTTATAACTACTGTTTAATAATTGTATGGATACATGCAAATTTGACAATTGTCACATATACTAACATATAATATGGTCACAAAGGAACCTTAAGGCAATAAGATGCTAAGCTAATTCGGGTCAGAACTGAAAGTCAAAGAAAAAGTCAACTTTTGCGACTTTCGGTTGCGAACCGAGCCTAAACTCAGATTTATCGGGTTGAACATGTCTAAACATGTTCTTAAAATCTTTACCAAGTTATTCAAGTGATAAAACGTATTTTATAGCTTCTACATTATCATATATGAATTTTTAATAAAAACTGACTCGTTTGACTTTTCTGTTAATTACTTTGACCCGACAATTAACTAAGTAATGTGGTAATTAGGTGGTGCCCTTTTGAGGGATTATCACCTACTTAATTACCAACACATAGCCACATTCGTTTAGAACCATGGCTGGACCGTTAATGATTAAATTAAAAGTCAAAGCTGAATTACGCTAACTTTAACTTTCGGTCCTTATACTCATAAAAACTGAACTACAGGAGCTAAGAACACTTACAATGGTCCTTAGCCCAAAAGTTTCAACTTAAGAGCTTCCTTTAAGATCAGAATGCTACAGAGAATGCTCCAAAAGCTTGAACAAGTGATGAGAGTGAATTATTGGAAATGAGCAAGTAATGAGGCTGCCCGAAAAGCTTTATTTATAGTGTATGAGATCACGTCCAGATCATCCCAGCTGTTTATTGTTGTTTTCTGATGAGTACATGTGTCCACAGTGGTTTTTAGAAACCCTTAAAGCCCATAGAAATCGAGTTATGTGAGTATGGAGTTGGATTGGAGAAGAATACCCGCAAACCTGCACCTGTGCAGAGGTTCTGTCGAAATCACGCCGTCGCGTCAGGCGACGACATATGTGGTACTCTGTCACGCAGTGCGACCATTCAAGGTACCAGCCAAACTAGTTTTAAACTTGGCAGGAATGGCCCCTGAACCTTTTAAAACATTATAACTTTTGTTTTAAGCACTTTTAACCCTTGAAGTTAGTATATGGATGATCTTGAGGGTATAATCAAACACCGTTAGGTACAGTTTCGTTAAACGATCACCGAAAAACACTAATTTCACCTTGTTGATGCTTTTAACCCTTATTTACTAAAGTTAGCGTAATCAACACATAACGATATCGAAACCTCGTGAATTCATCGATACTTATTTTTGAAAGTATAATTATATATTACAAAGCCTCGGGATCGTTAAAAGGTCACTCAGAGGTAAAAATTAACATGTTGACACGTTTAACCCCTTTGTCTTGTAAACTTTCAATTTCTTTCACAAACGGCTTCATACGTTCCACAATTTATTCGTTTAAGAATACCAACATTGTGAAAGGTTAAGGAAAATCATATTTTTCATATGTTGACACCTTTGGCCCTTCCACACACATCTTTTCATTGTTTGACAACTTTAGTCCCTCATAAACAATTCATTACACGTTTAGGGTTTATGGCACGTGTCATTATTATATTGGACATGATTTTGCGAGGTGTTACATCCTCACCCCTTAAAAGAAATCTCGACCTCGAGATTTACTGAAACAAATGAGGGTATTTCTGTCGCATCATGGATTCAACTTCCCACATATATTTTGGGCCTCTACGGCCATCCCATTTTACTTTTACAATTAGCACACTCTTTCTTCGAAGCTTTTAACCTATCAATCCTCGATCGACAGAGGCTTTTTAAAAAGCTTCAAGCTTTCTTCAATTTGCACATCTTTATGAGACATTGCTAATGACTCATCAGCCAAACATTTCTTTAGATTGCAGATGTGGAACACATTATGAATTCCACTAAGCTCTTCAGGTAGATTCAGCTTATAGGCCACACTTCCGACACATTCGATGATCTCGAATGGTCCGATATATCTTTGGCTCAGCTTTCCCTTTTTGCCAAAATGCATCACCCCTTTCCAGGGTGACACCTTAAGTAATACTTTGCCACCTACCTTGAATTTTAGAGGTTTGCGCCTCTTATCTACGTAGCTCTTCTGCCTATCCCTGGCAGCTTTCAGACGATCACGGATCTGGATAATCTTATCCATCGTTTCAAGGACTATCTCAGGTCCTGATAGTTGGGTTTCTCCAACATCCGCCCAACAAACTGCCGTTTTGCACTTTCTTCCATACAAGGCCTCAAAAGGCGCGGCTTGGATGCTCAAATGATAACTGTTGTATGAAAATTCAATCAAAGGAAGATGGTCATCCCAACTTCCACCCAAGTCAATAACACAAGCCCGGAGCATGTCTTCCAGTGTTTAAATCGTACGCTCACTTTGTCCATCCGTCTGAGGATGATAAGCAGTACTGAAATTCAAACGAGTGCCTAGAGATTGCTGAAAGCTTTTCCAAAAATGAGATGTGTATCTAGTATCCCTATCTGAGATAATAGATACTGGCACTCCGTGGAGAGATATAATCTCATCCACATAAAGCTGGGCTAGTTTATCGGAGCTATGCGTCTCCTTGATGGGTATAAAATGAGCTGCCTTCGTCAGTCTGACGACTATAACCCATATTGTATCATTCCCATGTATCGGCTTTGGTAACTTGGTAATGAAATCCATAGTTACCATTTCCCACTTCCAAGTGGGAAGTTCAAGCTATTGTAGTAAACCTGACGGCTTTTGATGCTCTGCTTTAACCTGTGCGCACGTCAAACATTTGACCACATATGTGGCTATGGATTTCTTCAAACCCATCCACCAATAATTTGCCTTTAGATCTTGGTACATTTTATCACTGCCCTGATGAACTGAATATTTAGAATTGTGGCATTCTCGAAGGATTTCATTTCTAAGTCCTCCGCGAATTAGAACCCAGATTCGGCCATTCAATCTAAGGATTCCATCATTCCCAGGTGACAACTGATCAACAGTTGCACCTAATCTTTCTGCTGGATAGTTTTCTTCCATTATAGCTTCTTTCTAAGCTTACAACAACTTTTCGTTTAAACTGTTGTTTAGTTCAATGCTTTAAGCATTGATCCTAATAGGTTTTACCCTTTCCTTCCTGCTTAAAGCGTCAACGACAACATTCGCTTTGCCCGGGTGATAGCGAATTTCACAATCATAATCATTCAATGTTTCCATCCAACGACGTTGCCTCATATTGAGATCTTTCTGGTTAAACAAATGTTGGAGGCTCTTGTGATCTGAGTAGATTACACACTTAGTTCCATAAAGGTAATGCCTCCAAAGCTTGAGTGCAAATACAACAGCACCCAATTCCAAATCATGGGTGGTGTAATTCTTCTCATGCACCTTCAGTTGACGTGATGCATAGGCAATAACCTTGCCTCTCTGCATAAGCACACAGCCCATACCAGTGTGCGATGCGTCACAATAAACAACAAACTCTTCTATCCCTTTTGGTAATGTCAACATAGGAGCATTGCTTAATTTCTATTTAAGAATCTCGAAAGATTCTTGTTGTTTGGGACACCAATCAAACTTTACATTCTTGCGAGTTAACAAAGTTAAAGGTGCAGCAATTCTTGAAAATTTTCAATGAAACGTCTGTAATAACCTACCAAGCCTAAGAAGCTGCGAATTTCAGCGGGCATTTTAGGTACTTGCCAATTCATAATCGCTTCAGTTTTAGCAGGATCCACCTGGATGTCACGCTCACTTACCACGTGTCCAAGAAATTGGACTTCTTGAAGCCAGAATTAACATGTTGACACTTTTAACCCCTGTATTTTGTAAACTTTTGATTTTAAGCACAAACGGCTTCTTGCGTCCGACAATTTATTCATTAATGAATACGAACATCATGTGAGGTCAATCAGAGGCAAAGGTTTGGCATGTTGACACTTTTGGTCCTTCCTCATACATCTTTTCACTGTTGTCAACTTTAGTCCCTCAAAGTTCACTTTTTACATGATTTGGGCTTATGACACGTGTCATCATTACATTGGACATGATTTTGCGAGGTGTTACATCCTCACCCCCTTAAAAGAAATCTCGACCTCGAGATTTATTAAAACAAATGAGGGTATTTCTGTCTCATCGTGGATTCAACTTCCCACGTATACTTTGGGCCTCTACGAGCATCCCATTTTACTTTTACAATTGGCACATGCTTCCTTCGAAGCTTTTTGACCTGTCGATCTTCAATCGATAAAGGTTTTTCAAAAAACTTTAAACTTTCATCAATCTGCACGTCCTTATGTGACATAGCTAGCGATTCATCAGCTAGACATTTCTTTAGATTGCAGGTGTGGAATACATTGTGTATTCCGCTAAGTTCTTCAGGTAGATCTAGCTTGTAGGCCACGCTTCCGACACATTCGATGATCTCGAATGGTCCAATATATCTTGGGCTCAGCTTACCCTTTTGACCAAATCTCATCACTCCTTTTTAGGGTGACACCTTGAGCAATACTTTATCACCTACCTCGAATTTTAGAGGTTTGCGCCTCTTATCAGCGTAGCTCTTCTGCCTATCCCTGGAAGCTTTTAAATGGTCACGGATTTGAAAAATTTTGTCTGTTGTTTCCATAACTATTTCCGGTCCTGAGAGTTGGGTTTCCCCAACTTTCGCCCAACACACAGGCGTTCTGCACTTCCTTCCATACAAAGCCTCAAAAGGCGCAGCTTGGATGCTCGAATGATAACTGTTGTTGTTTGAAAATTCAATCAAAGGAAGGTGATCATCCCAGCTTCCACCTAAGTTGATAACACAAGCTCGGAGCATGTCTTCCAGTGTTTGAATAGTACGCTCACCCAGTCCATCCGTCTGAGGATGATAAGCAGTACTGAAATTTAAACGAGTACCTAGGGATTGCTGGAAACTTTTCCAAAAGTGCAACGTATATCTAGTATCCCTATCAGATATGATAGATACTAGCACTCCGTGGAGAGATACTATCTCATCCACATACAGCTGGGCTAGTTTATCGGAGCTGTGCGTTTCTTTAATGGGCAAGAAATGAGCTGACTTGGTCAGTCTGTCGACTATAACCCATATCGTATCATTCCAGTGTCTCGTCTTGGTAAACTTGGTTATGAAGTCCATAGTTATCATCTCCCATTTCTAAGTAGGGAGTTCAGGTTGTTGCAGCAAACATGACGGCTTTTGATGCTCGGCTTTAACCTGCGAGCACGTCAGACATTTAGCTACATGTGTGGCTATGGATTTCTTCAAACCCATCCACCAGTAGTGTGTCTTCAAATCCTGGTACATTTTATCATTCGTTGGATGAACTGAATACTTGGAATTATGTGCCTCTTGGAGGATGACATCTCGGAGTCCTCCACGAATTGGAACCCAGATTTGACCATTAAATCTAAGGATTCCATCGTTTCCAGGTGTCAATTGATCAGCAATCACACTTAATCTTTCTTCAAGAAAATTATTTTCCATTAATGCTTCTTTCTGAGCAAATAACAATTTCTCGATTAAGTTGTTCTTTAGTTCGATGCTTTTGGCAATGATACTTATTGGTTTAACCCTTTCCTTCCTGCTTAAAGCATCTGTGACAACATTTGCTTTGCCAGGATGGTAGCGTATTTCACAGTCATAATCGTTTAATGTTTCCATCCAGCGCCGCTGCCTCATATTGAGATCCTTCTGGTTAAACAAATGTTGAAGGCTTTTATGATCTGAATATATTATACACTTAGTCCCATATAGGTAATGCCTCCAAAGCTTGAGTGCAAACACCATGGCACCCAATTCCAAATCATGGGTGGTGTAATTCTTTTCGTGCACCTTACGTTGACGTGAAGCATAGCAAATCGCCTTGCCTTTCTGCATAAGCACACAACCTATACCAGTGTGCGATGCGTCGCAATAAACAACAAACTCTTCTATCCCTTCAGGTAACGTCCAAACCGGAGCATTGCTTAGTTTCTGCTTAAGAATCTCAAAGGATTCTTGTTGTTTGGACCCCAGTCAAACTTTACATTCTTGCATGTTAATGAAGTTAAAGGTGCAACAATTCTTGAGAAATTTTTGATAAAATGCATGTAGTAACCTGCCAACCCTAAGAAGCTATGAATTTCCGTGGGCGTCTTAGGTGCTTGCCAATTCATAATCGCTTCTATCTTAGCGGGATCCACCTGGATACCATGCTCACTTACCACATGTCCAATAAATTGGACTTCTTGAAGCCAAAATTCACATTTAGAGATCTTTGCGTAGAGCTTCTCTTGTTGCAAAAGTTTAAAAATACATCAGAGGTGTTCCTCATGATCAGCTTGGTTCTTGGAGTAAATGAGTATGTCATCAATAGAAACTATGACAAACTTGTCCAGATATGGCTTGCAGACTCGATTTATAAGATCCATGAATGCGGCAGGTGTGTTAGTGAGCCCCAAAGGCATCACTAGGAACTCGTAATGGCTGTATCTTGTTCTGAATGCGGTCTTGTGTACATCTTCGGTTATAACCTTCACTTGATGGTATCCCGACCTCAAATCGATCTTTGAAAAGAAACTTGCTCCTTGTAGCTGATCGAACAGATCAGCGATCCTAGGCAATGGATATCTGTTCTTGATTGTAACTTTGTTCAGCTCACGATAATCAATGCATAAGCGCATTGACCCATCTTTCTTTTTCACGAATAGAATTGGCGCTCCCCAAGGAGACGAGCTTGGTTGTATAAAACTTTTCTCCAATAGATCATCCAACTGCGTTCTTAATTCCTTCATTTCCGTCGGTGCCAAATGATAAGGAGCTCGTGCTACT